>CM066038.1:134332255-136990719 GCA_033557465.1 Ichthyophis bannanicus
GGCACATTGGTCAGTTTGCCGCAGCTCACTGGTTGAGAAGCACTGCTCTATGTATTATTATTATTCAATTCACTGGCCTGCAGCTTACAAGTGATCCCTCTTGTTAAGGACATTATTCACAAATATCACCAGAAAACATCCTAAGAGAATGTTGTATAACTAAGGCGGCCTTTTACTAAGGGGTGCTAAAATGTTGCACTTAGCATGTGATCATCGCCAAAATCGTAGTGATCTACATGCAACACCTGCGTGTTAACTGTTAGGGGCGTGGAAAGCATTTCCCCTGAGGTAGCATTTGGTGAACCTGTGCTAATACACCAAGCCCACTCTCTGTCCCTACCCACCCACTCGCGCCTCTAACGCAGGCTGCACAGTTAGCGCTGGAATCATCCTGCACTGTCATGGCCCCAGTGCCACCTGCCAGAGTGCATCCCAACGTGCCTTATAGCGCACACCATAACACACGCTGCCAGGTAGTAAAAGACCCTCTAAGTGCAGGTGCTGGGCCGGTGCAAGAATTGGAGGCACCCAAGGTGAGTCTTCCATCCTGCCGATCCTGCCCCCCCCCCTCGCTGCTACTGCCGCCCCTCTTCAGGCCCTGCATTGGTTGCAATGCCATTGAAACTGCAACACTGAGCTTACCTAAACTCTTCAGCACTGCATTGCGGTTCATGCCTTCTAAGACCTGTCGCGTCTGCTTCCCTTAGTGTTCATTTTGGGGAAAAAAATGGTATCGGGTTGAGGCCAGTGAGCTGTTCCACCTTGTACTCCAACTGCAATGAAAAAAATGAGAGAAATTTCTGACAGGTTCCAAGTTGACAGCAAAAGATTCTGGATTGGCATCCTGGCAGAAGATCACACCAAGGGCAAGCATGACAAATATTTCTTCTTTCACTTAAACCTTTTTTTCTTTTAAAGAAAATGACTGCTTGGTATGCTTTTGATAAAATAACTGGTTCCAGAAAGTAAAGTTGTTGAATTAGGCCCAGGGGAGATGAGATGGCTATGCTTGTGCAACAAATCTATGCAGTGAATTCTGATAAAACTATGGCTATCTGTTTAGGGTTAGCAAAGAGCTTTATAAACAGAACACTTATTGAAAGAGCAAACTGACATCTGTTTAGGTATAAGAATACCACCTGTAGCTTCTTCTTCTTCTTCCTTAATTCCTAGCTGGCATTTGGAGAGAAAGCTGTCCTCTCAGCCAATAGGTGCCGCTGGATTTTGTGTGTTGCTCACAATATGCTTCCAACCTTGGCTATCAGTGGCAACATTTCTGGCCTCATTGATGGTCAGTCATTAATTCCTTAGGTCTTCCTTGATGTGCTTGAGCCTCATTTTTTTTGGTGCTGCTCATTGAACCCTTCAGTGGACAGGTCGCTCTCGTTAGAAGAGTTTGTATGGCAGCCGACTGGTGTTCATTCTGCAAACGTGGCCAAACCAGTGCAGTCTGTGTTTTTGGATTTGTTCTTCGACTGAGGATTGATGGTCGCACCTTCTCCGAATTGTCTCGTTTCAAAGGCAATCACGAAGAGAGACACCCAAAATCTGTGTCAGGCATCGCATTTGAAAGGCTTCGAGTTTGTTCAAGTCAGGTTTGAGCATCAGGAAGATGGCTGCTGTTCTCAAGTCTTGATTTTAGGCTGGTCTTACTGGGGTGCAAATTTTAGCTTATTTAGTTTTACTGCTTAGGTATTAGTAAGTGCTTGATGTTTTGATGTTTGCATGTCTTGATGTTTTATGAGTAAATGCTGGTGCTTTGATTTGTTTATGCTTTGATATGTTTATCATATGTTCTGATATTTTTAGTTTTAGAGCTAGATTTACTCAGAGCCAATGCAAGGGTGATGGGTGCCCTAGATGAACCTTCAGTCTTCCCCACCCGGAGATTTTTGATAATTAAACTTAACAATCATGATCATCTCAATTCTACCTTTCTCTCACAACAATCCTGTAAAAATCATGGGCGTAGTTTGTTTCATTTGGGAGGATGAAGGTTGGGGTGACACATTTGTATATTTGCTAGCATAAATACATCTCCTAGATATTCATTATGGTTATCTAAAAATCTAGACTGGATAGGGAGCCAGTACATCAAACAGAAAAGATCTTATTGAAATACGGCAGCACTGTGGGAAGTTTCTGCTCCCCAGATTCACATGAAGTACAGCCCGCTTTCCCTCTCCCCCTTCTCTAGACCTGATGCCAGCACTCTAACCTCTAGTCTTCCCCTCTCTCCAGCCTTCTCTCCCTTCCTTTCTGTGGGAGGCAAAGAGAAAGGAGAAGAATAGGGGTGATTGAGCAGGGAAGTAGAGATGCCAACCAAGGGTGGTCAATCCCAAAGAGTGAGATTTACCTCTCCATTGAGTGAGGTTTTTCTCATGGCGAATTAACGATATGAATTTGGAAAGATCTGCAGGTTGTATTGCTTGGCAAATGAAAGGAGCACCACAAGATGAAGATATTTAGCTTTCTATAGTTTTATTTTACGAGGGTTGCTATTTATATTTCTGGCCTTAGCAACAGTAAGTGTTGCCAGGCGCCATTCAATGGTTCCATTGGAACACTGACATTATTGAACATAACCTTATTCATAACATTTTATCATTTGAGCGCGATTTGTTGTTTACAGTAACTTTAAAAATTCATCTCGGGCGAAAAATGGAATTAACTCGTGAACATTTTCGTGCGATTATTTTTCATAACTTTCGACGTGGATTATCAAGACAAGAGTGCATCGATGAACTCAATTTTTTATACGGCGATAAAGCACCATCCTACAGCACTGTAAAAAACTGGTATAACGAATTGAATCGTGGCCGACGTTCGCTCCAGGACGAATTCCGTCAGGGTCGTCCAAAATTGGTTGTTGTGCCAGAAAACATCGATGCTGTGTGTGAACTGATAAAGCAAGATCGTCATGTGACATACCGTGAGATTGAGGCATCTTTGGGCATTAGTATGACAAGCATCAATAAGATATTGCATGATCATTTGGCCATAAAAAAGATTTGTTCGTGTTGGATCCCGCATAATCTGACAAACGCTCAAAAGGCGGCTCGTGTCGATTGGTGCAAGAAAATGTTGAAAAAATACGTTCAAGGTGCATCAAAGACTGTGTATAACATCTACACAGGTGATGAATCATGGATCTATGCATATGAGCCCGAAACAAAACAGCAATCGACTGTATGGGTCTTCCAAGACGAGCCAAATCCAACAAAAGTTGTTCGCGGAAGAAGCACATTGAAGCAAATGGTTGCCTGTTTCTTCGGCATTACCGGTCACGTGGCGACAGTGCCGTTACAGCAACATAGGACGGTCAATTCTGAATGGTACATGACCATTTGTTTACCAGAAGTCTTCAGAGAAATTCGGAAAAAGTCGAAGAAGAGGAGAATAATTCTTCATCATGACAATGCGAGCTCTCACACATCGGCTCAAACAAAGGAATTTTTGACCGGCCAAAACATCGAATTGATGGGTCATCCACCGTACCAGCCCTGATTTGGCACCCAATGACTTCTTTTTATTCCCGCACATCAAAAACAAATTACGTGGTCAACAATTTTCAGCACCCGAAGATGCGGTTGATGCATTCAAAACGCATGTTTTGGAGTTACCTCAATCGGAGTGAAAAAAGTGCTTCGAAAATTGGTTCAAACGCATGCAAAAGTGTATTGATCTTCATGGAGAATATTTTGAAAAACAAAACCAATTTCGATCATAAATATTTGTTTTTTCATTATTAGGCCAGAAATATAAATAGCAACCCTGGTAGTTTGTAATTTTTCATTCCCTGCCCCCATAATAGGAGCCAGGACATTTCCCTGTAGAACTCACCAGACAAAGAACAAATTCTGATAGTAACGACAACATAAACCTTCTCAAGTAGCAGGCATATTATGAAGACAAACAAAACCCTACAAACGTCGGTCTGGATAGAACAAATCTACCATTTCTTAACAGCAGCAATGGAAAAAGGCAACACTGTAAATACATCAGTTATCACCTATTGGGAAAATCAAACAAGCCAGATTAATACAGATCCCTACACAGACACTCACTGTTAACTGACTACTTGGCCTTAGTCACATATTCTAAACATAGAGAGACCCTCTTAAAGTACAGAACAAATTACCTCAAACTGACAATAGAGATATGTAGACAAAAATTAAACTGAAATCCCAAGAAGCCAGACTCTGTATGCAGTGCAGCACCAGAGAAATGGAAACTGCAATGCATTTACTCCATCCCGAGTCAAATAGTAACATAAAAGATGAGATAAATTCCAAAAACTGATATATTCCAATTCCTAAATTAAAAATAACTTTGCTTTCTACCTTTGTTGTTTGGTCATTTTATTTTTCTAATCGTGTTGATCCTAGTCTTTTGATTTTGCTTTTCTCTGTCTTCTCTTAACTTTCTCTCTAGGGTCTCCAGTCCATTTGCCTATTTCTCTCTTCTCCTGTCTTCTTCATTTCCTCCTCTATATCCTTTTCTTTTTCCTTTCAGCTTTCTTCCATTTATTTTCCATCTCTCTATCCACTCAGATTTCACGCCTTCTTACAATCCAGTCTTCAATCTTCTTTTTCACTGCATCTACTGTATGTACAATTGTCCATCTTTTCTCTCACCCTTGCCCTCCCATTCCCAATCCCCTTATTCCCCAGTCTCCTCCCCTTCCCCACCATCGCCTCTCACTCTCTCCCCCCTTTGTTCAATCTCTCTCTCCCCATTTCTGTGGTTATCTTACAGCTGTCTTCCTACTTACCCCATGCCCCCCTCTGTATCCTTATCCCCCCTCCTATGCCCCATATCTCCCCTCTATATTCTTACTCCACTTCTGCCATGTCCAGCATCCACCTGTGTGTTCCTATTTCCCCTCCTATGTCCAACGACTCCCCTCTGTGTCCCTACTCCCCCTGCAACCAGTATCTGCCCTGTCACCCTATCCCCACCTCTGCTTTTTTAGCATTCCCTAATCCTCTAGTCACATATGCCAGCATCTTCCTGTCACCTACCCCCATATTCAGCATCTGATCCCATAACTGTGTCCCTATTTGCCCAAGACCAACATCTCCCGTCACCCTATTTCCTCCATGTTCAGTATTCTTCACTTATGCCTCCCAACATCACCTCTTAACTATATCCTTATTCTTCCTCCCCCCCAAGCCCAAGTCAGAATATCCTCTCTCACTTGGTTTCCCATGTTCACCGTCTCCTCCCTTCCTTTATCAAGCCACTATCTAGCTCCCTTGCCCCACCAGAACTTACCTCCACCACCACTCCTGGGACCTGCGGCAATACATCAAAAACAAAGTGGAGCCTGCAAGTTATTTTAGGTGTATCGTTCAGGGCTCTGCTGGTCCCACTTCTTGCTTCTAAGGGACAGGACCAGTGCAGCAATGACTATTAACTTGCAGGCTCTACTCTGTTTTTGATGCATTGCTGCTGCAGGTCCCAGCAGTGGCGGCGGAGGTGGGCAGTGCCGGGGGAAGGGGGCTAGATAGTGGCACGGATCCAAGGTTTAAGGTTTATTTATTTGACAAGTAGTAGTAGTAGAGCCATGAAGGTGGGAACCAGTGGGGGAAAGGCAGCAAGTTATGCGGGAGTGGGTGCTAAGTACATGAAAGCATGAGAGTGACTCGGCGTGTCTGGGGAAGCTGTTGGCAAAGTCTCAGGGAGAAAGAGGAATTCAGGATGAAGCTTGCTGCCCCTAACCATCTCATAATCTCTTTCTCTCTCTGTCCCCATACTTACCCCCTGCCCGGCTGTAATTATTTATCTTCCACTGTGGGAGGGGGTGGAGGCAGACACACAGGAGTGCATGGTGAAAGAGCCGTGATGAGCTGGATCCCCGGTGAGGGGAGGGAAGGGAGAGGACACTGGGGTGGGGGAGGGAAGAGATGCTAAAGAGCACAGATGTTGGGGGCAGGGGATAGAGGCACTGGCAATAGGGCAGCATATAAACCAGTGCTTCCCAAACTTCTCTGATGAGATCCCAACTTTGGATCATAACCACATTAAATTGTTATGCAGCATATTCATTGTGTTTCTTAAAGACTTAGAAAAATACAAACATGTAAATCTATGACTTTTAAGGTAATTTATATCTGATGTACTCATCTTACTCCAGAGAGTGTGAGTGTGTGAGTGTGTGTGTGATTCACCTCTTCCTCTCACACTCTCTCCTCCCTTCCCTTCCCTCTCAGACCTCCTTCCTTTCTGTTCCCTTTCCTTTCTCTCCCTTAAGCTTATCCCTTTTCTCACTCTCTTACCACAGGTCACCCCATCTCTCTCACAAACCCTGGTTCAATCCCTCCCCTAAATTCATCTCCTTCCTCACATAGTCTGACAGACTCAACCACTCATTCATTCTCCCTCTCCTCCCCAAATTATCCCCTCATTCTTATCCCTTCAATGCCCATTTCCTCTCTCTCATCCTCTGGGGAACCTCCCTGGATTCATTCGCTCTCAACCACACTACAAGCTCATTCACCTCTTCCTCTCTCCGGACTCTGTCTACCTAGAGCACACCAATGGTCCAAGGACAGCACATTGCCGTCGCTGCTGCTGCCCCGTTCTGGAACCTGCAGCGGCGGCAATGGCTTCAAATGCCCCACAGTGCTTACCTAAGCCTCCACTGCTGCAGGGTTATTTATGATTCCATCTCCTCCGACACCCGATGCCGACTTCCTGTGCATGGTGGCAGAAGCTGCTGCCCTAGATGACTCCTAGTCTTGCCTTATGGTTGGACCAGCCCTGGATTTACTAAAAGGTGCTACCTTGTTTATCGTATCCTAACATGCATTAATATACATTTTATGCAATGGGACCTATTTACTAATAACGCGCATTAATTTTAGCCCTTAGATCATAACAAAATTTAGAAACAAATTATTTATTTATGCTGTATTTGTTTTTTGAGGATTAGAGAGACTGTTGATTTTATTATGCTGTACTTTGCCCTAAGGCCTATGTAGCAAAGTACAAATTAGTTTGCAAATGAGGCCTATGTGCAAAAAGGTGCAAAACACCATTAAACGCTGAAAAGTACCTACATTTTGGCATTTGACATTTTTTCATGCATAAGCCCTGTTTAAAATTAAATTTGCAATTTCCCCCATTACTAAAGGGTGCTATCCAGTAGTGCAAAGTTTAGCACGCAGTAAGAACACCACGCTAAAAAGCAGCACGAGTCCCTGCACTAAAAATCGCTCACTAACTGGGTAGCATGCAATGGGCCAGGGACTGGGCAGGTCAGAGGCCGAACGGAGGAACTGATGTTAATTTGCGGTTAGAGCAGGGGTTAATAGGTCACACTTAGCACAGGTTCACTCAATGCTACCTCAGTGGGTGGTAGTAAGTGCACCTGCATGCTGGCTTGCATGGTGCTGCATCTCTGCACAGTGCTAACTGCAGTGGGACGGATAAACATGATGCCTGAAGTTAGCTCAGGCCCCCCCCCCACGTGCTGTTAATGGGGCCCAAATGTGCATTGCCAGTGTGGGCTTTAGTATGGCTCCTTATGGGGCATGTTTCGTTTAAGTTAATTTAATTCCAGATCTCAAATTTTTGAGTAACGAATTTCAGTCAACTGCCTTTCAAAAATGTACTAAAATGTTCATTAGAATGGGCTAAACTAGCATGCATAGGCTCATTTTTTAGCATGAGGGTAGGACCGGACCCACACTAGCTGATGGGGGCATGCCCATCATGTCCTCATGCAGTTAGTTAGAGTTCAGCTCTTCCTCCATGCTCAGCCCTTGGCTGCAATTGGCATGGTTGCGCATACATTTACCACCACCTTAACGGGTAGCAGTATCTGTGCTAACTGCAGCATTGCTGGTTAGTGTGCACCAAAGATGGCCATGTTAGTTTCGGTGAGCACACTCTGCTTCTGAACCACTCAGTCTCTGCCCCAACCCATGCAAAGTGCTTAGAGCAGGACTTTTACCGCAGTCGCATTTTAGCCTGTGTAATGGTTATCACAGTGCTCTTAGTGCAGGGCTGCACCAAGCCATAAATGTGCCCTGTGCAACTTGCAATCTTTTGGGGATCTGTCAATTCTGTTGATTCAGTTATGACGACAGTCTGACTGTTTGCATAATGTAAAAGCATCATAAGGCCAGGAGTTGAAGGTTATACATCAAACTGTGATTTATTTAACCTGGCCAATGAGAGTAAAAAAGACATACAGAGGCCTTTTTCTGGTCCAGGACCAAAGTTCTAAAGCTTAAGGGGCATGTTTACTAAGCTGCGCTACCTCTTTACGTGGTCTATAGCACATGCTATCGGTGTACGATAACAGCGCTGCAGTGATTTTCTGCACTGTCTGCATTTTCTATGGTATCTGCACAAGTGAGCGGGATTTGGGTGGAGAGTGGGGGTGTTGGCAACACGTGGTTACCACAGGTGTACTCAGCGCATGGTAACCATTAGAGTTTCAGATTACGCAGATACAACTACCGCCACCTCAGTGGGTGGCATTAGCTGCGTCCACGATGTTGCCATTCCATGGCGTTTGCATTTTTAGTGCGATATCTGCTCGGAAAATGTTCCCAACTGATACTGCACTGCTTTTGCAGCTAACACTGCTCTATCTGCATTAAAACACTGTATTAGCTGCAAAAGCTTAACACAACTTAGTAAACAGACTCCACTAGACCACCAGAAGAAAAGGAGGTATGTGCTTTGGGGGGGGGGGAGGCTGGGGCCATCATGAGGCCCCCCCTTTGCTGGCTGGCTGTCTAGCCGGTACATTTTTTAAGTATTGGGGAGGTGGGAGAGGGAAGGAGGAGGGCCACGGGGCCCTCCCACCCTTCCACTAGTTGATTGGGGAGGTGGAGGGAGGGGGAGTTAGCCCCACTGACCAGCTGGGATACTATTTAAATTCGGGGAGGCAGTATGTGTACCGACCGTGCCTGCAATTGGGAGCTGTCCAAGGGGGGGATCGGTGCTATAGGGGGGCCAGCACTATTTTAGCTCAGATTGTTGGTGCCACGGATCACCACATCACAGCACTGAAAATACTGTAGAGGGAGGTGAGGCCCGATTATGGCTGTTGGAGGCCTGATCGCCTCCAGGGCAGACTCACCATTAACGGGCCTCCAGACAGATGATGCCATCTCAAGAGGTGGCGTTATCGGCCATTATGATTGGTTCTGATTTTGGCAGCCATTGTGCAAAAGCTTTTCACGTGGTGGCTGCCAACCATGGCCACCTCCACTCCCCACCCTGATCCCTATGGATCTGCACCGTGCAAAAATCAGATATCGCAGAATATTGCCTACAAAAACAGATTTTTTTTCACGGGTTAGCTGCTACCACTTGAAGTTAATTCTGCATTAGCCCCGTGGTAGCAGCTAACACCTTTTAGTAGACACCTTCAGGTGTCTATGTGGCAGGCTGTCAAGCAGGCTCCTGCTGAAGGTGAGTCAATCTGTGGGGCAGACAGGCTTTTTCGGATGGTGCCTCGATTGTTTTCTGACTAGTAGAAAGATCCAGAGATTATGCTTCATGGCCCTCTTAGCTGATGAAAAACATGGGCTATGGTTTAAGCATGCATCACTTCCCGCTCCCATCTGCGTTTCTGTGACATCAGCAGAAGCTTGAAGAGAGACGAGGACTGAGGCAGATTTACTGAGAGAAAGAGCAAACTAACACTCTTACAGTTAAGTCCATTCCATGCCCTCTTTATGGAAAGCCCATACATTTATGAGTAGTCGGTGAGCTTGCAAAATCAAAGTCAAGTCAAAATTAGGGTTCTGCATCCAGTTCCAGTAAGATTCAGTGGAGTGGTTTGGCTGTGACATGGAGATCTGAAGAGGGATTCCTAAGCAGTTACGAGGCTGCTTCCCCATTTATACAGACATAAAAACAAAGAAACAGAAATATGACAGTAGATAAAGTCCTTAAAGCTCTTCTAATTTGCCCAGTTTTTCTATAGGTTGCCATGGGGCACTCCCCTAAAGATAAGTGATTTTTTAATCGGACTACCTGTTTGAGAACAGTTTCCTGCATTTCTATTAAGAGAGTACTCGTAAAAGTTAATTTTCTCTGACTTTTTGTCCCACCCTTCTTAACCAAAATTCACCCAATTCCATCTCTTGTTTTCCATCTTGTTTGGGTGGAGGCCCAATTTCCCCGCAACTCTCCTCAGTTAATCAAATTTCTTTCCGTACTTCATTCCACTGATTTTATTACCTGTTTCTGGTTCTTCCCATTCATGGCCTTGCTTTCTCTAACCCAGAAGCTTCTCCTTGACTGTGAGTGGTTAGTAGACTGCAAAGTCCACTGAGAAAGGACACTTGCGCACTTCTGTACCCTGATGAATATATCTTGTAGCACTATTTAAATGACTAGCAGTACTTAATCTCGGGCTTTTACCTTCATATCTATTTGGTATTGGAAACGTGGAGGCACATTCCATAGAGTGCGTCCAGGCCCCTGTGCATCTGATTGGAATGGGACACACAGAGCAGTCCCGATTCTGATCCCATGGGGGCTAGACAGGTCCGCGGGATCAGAATCGTGCAGGATGGGACCTGATTCTGATAGGCCTGCACATACAGGCCCCTACCCAGCTAACTCAGTCAGGAGCCACGATCCCTGGCCACTGACCACATTCTTCTTTCCCTGCAGCCTGACCCCCGATTTGGCCTTCCATTGCCAGGGTTCTGCTGTGGGGAATCCCCTACTCCCTCTCACCCTTTCAATGCTACCTAGGCCTGCCACCCCCTGATGTCCAGGGGGACTTATTCCACTTCCAAGGTGGAATAAGTTCCCGTTCAGTTTGCCGACCCCGGATATACAGGGCCTACCTCAGAATCGTCCCTGTACGTCCAGGGTCACAGATTGCCCATGCTGTGCTCTTGCTCTGCCTCCACAATGCCCCCGACTAAGTCTCCCCATACAAACTCCTTGTTTATATGGGGAGGCTTCTGCTGGGAATGGAAAGGGGGTGAATAGCAGGGATGGATGTCCCAGTGGGGCATCCATCCCCGCTATTTGCGGGACAGATCCCATTGCCAATATTAACTGCTAGTGGTGTAACATGGCCTGGGGTAAAGCTGATGTCATAAACCAGAAACAGTGGTCTGACCAATGGCAACAGTGCTCTGGATGAAGAATGTTTACATCATGGTCAGTCTTGATACACATTTGATGCACTTGCATATTATGTAATGTATCAAGACACGTTATATCCTGGCCAATATTCTTTTTTTCTGTTATATTTGTCAGTAAAACAGTGCTTACAGACCACCATCAAGCTGATTTACTCCTCCTCACAACAGACTCTTTCATGACAAAGTGACCCCCTCCGAGATTAAACATTGTTTTGACTCATTACCTGAGCTTCTGTACTAGATTTTGACCAATCAACATTCTTTATGTAAGGTTGTTTCTTTATGAAATACAAAAAGGTGATTATAAACCATTTTGTTTTACAAGCAAGCTGAAAGATTAAATTTCCAAATATGTAAATCCACAAGTCCTGGGCATTTGATCATCTAAAGAGAATCCAGGAGATCCAGAATCCCCTTCTTTTTCAAAGGGCTATTAAACAGATGCTCTGTTCTCCTCTGCTTTCTTTATAGCCATTTCCTCCTCACAAGGAAAGAATCTGAAGTCTTTAAAACACCGGTCTGCATTGGTTTACAGAAATCACCATATTCTATGGTAACTAAAAACTTGTATTTCCCCAAAGAGACCCTCAATCCCCCATACACATACATGTGAAAACAGAAAATAAATCTTGCCAACACATCTTCCTTGAATGAGCATGCATAATATATGAGGACCATGCAGGGCTTTTGCGTGTATTTCCGTATTTTGCTGACTCATGTTACATTTTTATTCCAAAAGGGTAGCAAGAGTTCACAAACCACGTAATATCGGTAATCAAAAGGTGAGCAACAAAGCGTCATGGAAATTTCTCTTTGGAGAGAATACGGTATCTGGTATAACAGAAAGCAGCTTAAGTGCTTCCGAGCATCACAGCTGTGCTCAGAATATCATTGTCATACTGATGACAAACATCAGGAACTGCCCACAGTAACGCTTTAATCCACTCCAAGCCAATCTTCCTCAGGCACACAAAACCATTGACAGGCGCAAAACAAACCAGCCTGTTGACATAGTACCACCGCAGTACTGTTGTTTGTATTGGGGAAAGTGAGCAAAGACCTATTCATTTATATACAATAAAGATTTCATTCCAGATTCAATGATATATTTGGCCCTGCTCTGACAGATGAAATTACATTTTATGCAATATCATATAAGACCACTGGGTTTTATATAGAGAATATCAGCACCTTTCAAATATTTTTTGATATTTTATCATATATATATATGTTTTTTTAGTTGAAGTAAAGAGACCTCATATTTACAGTCAGAACCTCTGACTATATATCTGGAGAAGTTTTAATCATGAGTCTTATAAAATGTTCATTTTCTCAATCTTATTTCCAAATATTTTCAAAACTTTTGTACAAAATACTTATCTGGTTTAAAAATCAGTCAGAGCCACCCAAACGGAGGCCTTCGTTTTTGCCTCTTGGCTTCTTCAGGGATGACTAATTTATCTAAAAATAAACCAGAGAGCAACTATAAGGTATTTCTTCTCTATTATTCCTTTCAAAACTGCTTTTCTCTTCACAACTTTATAATAGGGATGGCTAATATATTTTCAGATCCACATCATAAAATAGGTCTTCTCACATATCAAAAATTTGATTTAAAAAAAAGCTTACCTCAATGTCCTATTGCTCTGGAGATTAGATTTCTCATTTGTAACATTCTTATTGGGCTTTCTGGAAGCCTCAGTGATGAGGAGTAAAGGGGGCACAAAGAGAGGACAAGGCCATAGCAGAGAGGCTGAATGAATTCTTTGCTTCAGTCTTTACTGAAGACGACCTAGCAAACTTACCCATGCTGGAAATGATATTCAAAGGTGATGTATCAGAGAAATTGAAACTAATTTCAACATATTGGGAAGAAGTGATACAGCTATTTGATAAACTAAAGAGTCGCAAATCACTTGGACCGGATAGCATACATCTCATAGAAATGAAAGAACTGAAATATGAGATTGCAGACCTATTTTTATTAATCTGTGAAATGTCCTTAAAATTATCTGTAGTACCCGAGGATTGGAAAGTGGCCAATGTAACGCCAATTTTTAAAAAGGGTTCCAGGGGTGATCCGGGCAGGACCGTACCTAGCTCTGTGCGAGCGGTGCAGCTGCACAGGGTGCAAAGGCTTAAGGGGTGCATTTCAGCTGTCTGCCATTACCTGCTGCCGCCATTTTTCTTCTCTTGCACATCGGGTGCGCCTCTTCTCTCCCGCCCCCATAAAGTGGCTAGATGGAGGTGCAGGGGTTGGGGGGGCACACGCCCGATGTGCAAGTTGCACAAGGTGCGATTCACAATCGGTACGGCCCTGGATCTGGGAAACTACAAACCAGTGAGCTTGAGGTCTGTACTGGGAAAAATGGTAGAAACCATTATAAAAAACAAAATTACTGAACAAATGGATAGTCATGGCTTAGTGGCAGGAAGCAAATCTGTTATATTTTTTTGAAGGCATGAATAAGCAGGTAGATAAAGGTGAGCTGGTTGATATAGTGTATCTGGATTTTTAGAAAGCCTTTACAAGGCACCTCATGAGAGACTCCTGCGGAAATTAAAAAGTCATGGAATAAGAGACAGTGTACTATTGTGGATTAGGAACTTGTTAAAAGATATAAAACAAAGAGTAGAGCAAAATGGACAATTTTCTCGATGGAGAAAGGTGAATAGTTGAGTACCCCAGGGATCTGTGCTGGGCTCGCTGCTTTTCAACATAGTTATAAATTATCTGGAAATGGGAATAATGAGTGATGAACAGATTTGCAGATCACATAAAATTATTCAAAGTTGTTACAACACAAGAGGATTGTGAAAAATTGCAAGACGACCTTGAAAAGGTTGGAGACTGGGTATCCAAATGGCAGATGAAATTTAATGTGGACACGTGCAAGGTTATGCAGATAGGGAAAAAAACCCCAAACTACAGTTATATAATGCAAGATTCCACATTAGGAATCGTCACTCAGGAAAAGGATCTGGGTGTCATCATGGATAGTACGTTGGAACCCTCTGTACAGTGTGCAGTAGCAGCCAAGAAAGCAAATAGAATGCTAGGAATCATAAGGGAAAGAATAGAAAATAAAACAAGGATACTATAATGCCTCAGTATCGCTCCATGGTGCAACTGCACCTTGAATATTGTGTGCAGTTCTGGTCACCATATCTTAAGAAGGATATAGCAGAATTGGAAAAGGTACAGGAAAGAGTGTCCAGAATGGTAAGGGGGATGAAAGGATACCCTATGAGGAAAGGCTTAAAAGGTTAGGGCTCTTCAGCTTTGAAAAGAGACGGGTGAAGAGAGATGATAGAACTCTATAAAATAATGAATGAAGTGGCGCGGAAACACGTAACATAATAACATAGTAATATAGTATATGACGGCAGATAAAGACCAATATGGTCCATCTAGTCTGCCCAGTAAGGTAGCTAGAGTGGTTGTAACTGCCACTCCGTGCTGGTCACCCCTTTTTATGCTTGTCTTTAATGTTGTACTCACCGCTCTGTGCATGTCAGCCCCCCTCTATTTATTGAAGTATAAAAGATATTTAATTTTGCTTTGATTTCATCCTCTTGCTATAAAGGGATCCATTGTGTCTGTCCCATGCCATTTTGAATGCCCTTGATCTTGTTCTCTGGTCACCCATCAAAGAACTCAATCAAATTTGTTTGACATGATCTTCCTTGGAAGAAAGTTGCCTCGGATCATGCAGTCCATTGGTTTACAGGTGGTCCACTATTATTTATTTCAAAAGCACCTACATTTGTTTTCCTGCCACAGTCTATAGTTTGCCATCTCTTCCCTATTACCACTTTAGTGAAGAGGTACCATATTATCCCTTCTCCAGCTGAACATGAGAAAAAGCATCAGCGACTTCATTAGACTCACCCGGGAAAGGGCTAGCTGTGATGAAAGCATTCAATTTGAGACTCAATAGAACCATTTTCCTGATTAACTTCATTACTCTCCCCATCTTAGCAGACTGTCTATTTATTGCATAAACCACGGCCGCATTATCTGATCGGAAGGTTATTTTTTTATTCTTGAAGTCAGTCCTCCACAATACCAAAGCTACTACTATCAGGAAAATTTCCAGGAATGTGATACAGTTGTGGTCAACATTATTGGCATCCTTGCATTTTAGGCATGTTGTGTACAATATCTTGAGAAATAATTGGAAATATTCCAACTGTATGTCATCATAATATTTTAATAGGGTGTTCAAAAGTATACAACAAAAAAAGATGTCTGTGTAACTTAGACAAAGTAATTTCTAAAAAAGAATAATATGACTTGGACAGGATTAATGGCACCCTTCACTAATATTTGGTTGCACAACCCTTGGCAGTGATGACGGCCTCCAAACATTTCTTGTAGAACATCTATCAGTTTTGCAATCTGTCTGCTGGTAATTTTTCGCACTCTTCAAGAGCAATTTATTCCAGCTCATGAATGTTTCCAGGATTCCTTTTACCAATGGCAGATTTCAGCTCTTTCCAAAGGTTCTTGATTGGATTGAGATCAGGACTCATTGTTGGCCAGTTAAAAAAATCCATTTGTTCCTTTTTAACCATTCTTTTGTACTTTTGGGTGTATGTTTTGTGTCATTGTCCTGCTGGAAGAACCATGACCAATGACCAAGACTTAGCTTTCTGACACTAGGTAGCACATTTCGCTCCATAATACCCTGGTAATCCTCTGACTTCATGAGTCCTTTAATATGTTCCAGCCCTTCAGTTCCTGAGGCAGCAAAACAGCCTCACAACATGGAACTTCCACCATGTTTAACTGTAGGAAGGGTGTATATTTCCTTATAAGCTTCTTCGCCTGTAAATGTATCACTGGTCTGCATTGCCAGAAAGCTCAAGTTTGGTTTCATCTGTCTACAGAACATTTGCCCAGAAGGATTGTGGTTTCTCTAGGTAGATTTGGGCAAAGATCAGGCATGCCCTTTTATATCTGTCTTTGAGCAGTGGGGTCCTCCTTGGCCTTCGTCCATGAAGTCCTTCTTTGTTTTAATGTGCAGCACATGGCACAGATTGAAACCACCACTCCAGATTGCTCCAGGTCAGCCTTAGGTTCTTTGGATATTCTACATGGTATTTTTCCAAACAGTTCACACTAACATTTGAAGACTTCTTGTATTAATTTTCCTCTTCCCACCACATCCTGGGAGGTTCTTGACAGTTCCATGACCTGAAAAATTCTTAATAATATTGTGAACTGTAGACACAGCAGGGCCGGCCCAAGGGTTTCTGCTGCCCTAGGCAGAAACCCTGGCCTTGCCACCCCCTGCTGAAGCCACCCACCCAATTGCTGCTGTGATTCTGTCTTGGGAGGGGGGAAACAGAATCGGCGGCAGCTTGGAGGGGGGGGGGGATGAAGCGGCACCCATGTGTGCCGCTACCTCCACCATCCACCCAGGCCTGTTGCCTTAAGCAGCTGCCCAGCTTCCCTAGTGGATGGGCCAGCCCTGAAACACAGGAATCCCAAGGTCTTTGTAGATGGCCCTGTACCCCTTTGAAGTTTGATATTTGGTGATAATGGCTTTTCTGATGGTCTCGGGCAGCTCTCTTGTCTTCACCATTGTGAAAATGGAACAGGGAGTGAATGTGGCCATTTTGAACAATAGTGCCATCATTCATTGGTTGAGTCAAGTCATGTGAGTACTGACAATTGATCACAGATGCTTCTAATTTTACTGTAATGGGAATATGGTTCTTCTGTTCAAACTGATTTGAATCGTTTATAAGGGTACCAATAATCATGTTCTAGCAACGTCCCAGTTTTTATACTTTTTCCTTCTATTTCCTTTTTTTAATTGGCCACTTTTGTTTAGGAGATATTAGACATTAAGGGGTTGAACTGCAAGGGTGCCAATAATGTTGACTACAACTAGCATCCCTCATTATCACTTGCCTGTTCCATTCTGCTGGCCATCTCTCTTGACCCCACCACCCTTAAAAATAAATCCCGAAGCTCATACTGCCTGATGCATCTGTAAATAATGCCATCTCTCTGTTACTGATGAGTTTTTCCCTCCAAATATTCTGGCCATTGCATGCTGCCAGGAATATCCCCCAAACATCCAGGTTTTCTTTGACCATGGTGCTCACTCTGATGAAGTGATAGCTCCTCCGCACCCCTGCGGTGGAGTCTGCTAGCCTCTGAATGAATATCTGTCCTATTGGCATGACTCTGCATGCAAAATTCAAGTGGCCAATTAGCGACTGTATTTGCTTTAAGGTGACCTTCTTAGCCACCCCTACCACCTGCACGGCCTCCTTCAGAGCTGACACTTTTCAAGCCAGCAATGTGGTCACCATCTCCAGCATATCGATTTCGATCCCTAAGAAGGGTGCCATTGAGGGGGTCCTTCCATTTTACTCTTCGCCAATGGGACGCCCAACTCAGCTGCTTTATGTTGAAAGTTGACCAAGTCCTTCTGGCAGGACTGGTGATTGCTGTCTACTAACAGTAAATCATCCAAATAATATATAGTCTTATTCATCTCTAATTCCCTCTCCTTTATTCATTGCAGTGCAGTGCTAAACTTTACAAAGTATGTGCAGGATACCGAGCAGCCCATCGGGAGGGATTTGTCAGAATAATAGTGGCTGCCAAAATGGAACCACAGTAGATGGAAGCTTTTCAGATGAACCAGCAGCAGTTGGAACACTGACTCGATAGTCTTCGCCAACAGTGCCCCCCCAGCCATGGGCTCTCAACTAAATTGAGTGCTTGATCTACTGAAGCGCACTTAACTGAGCACTGACTAGTCCAGGTGATCATTGATTGAGTTACCATCTAGATGAAACAGGTGATGGATGAGCTGATACTCTCCTGGCTCCTTCTTTAGAACCAAGCCCAATAGTGAAACAATCAGATTGGGTATGGGTGTGTGTTTCAAAGGGCCAGACACCTTGCACTAACCCTCTTCTCTCCATTGCAGACTTTAAATTACGAACCTCATGCGGACCAAGGGGGCCATTGTAGGGGCTGGGGAAACCACCAGAAAAACTTCCTTCCATTTACTCTAACCCACTAAATTCCACTGTAGGGCCTCTATCTTTATTGGTGTTGTGACCCACCTGAAGTCGCTAACCCTTTCTAAAACATGATGCCTCGCCTCCTTGCCTCTTACTACATCTGGTTTGTGGGTGACCCTCACCACATATGGTGCAAGCATGCCTGTACTTACATGAGCTGTCATTGTAGAGTCTGGAAACCTTTCCTTCTGCTTTATTTTTATTGCACTGCTTTATATACCGCCCTTTATGACATCAGGTGGTTTACAACAAAATTGGAGTTAGGAAATATGAAAGGAACTACAGTACCTGATATGAACGAAGAAACACGAGACAGACAGAAAAGAGAGGGTTGAAGAAGGAGAAAAGAAAGCAGGGAGGGATCCGAGGGATCATGGGACAGAGGGGGAACAGTAGAAGGCAGTACTGACAGGTGAGGAGAGACTTACATTTTGGGAAGGAGGGTTCCAGGTGGAGAGTAGAGGAGAAAGAGTTCTATAGGGAGGGGCCTAGGAAAAAGAAGATGGAATGGTGGGTTAGTTCAAGGTGGGCAAGTGAGGGGGAAAGGGAGAGCTAAATGGTTAATATGTTCTGGGGACTTGCTGCTGTATCACTATTTTCCCAACCCACCCCCCTTTACCTTCCCCCAAAATGACTGGATAGGCCATTGCTTTCTGCTGGGCCAGTGTATCTGGACACCCGTGCCTACTGTACACATTCTCTGGCCTTGGGTCATAAGCCTGATCCATAAGTCAATATCCTTTCTAACCCAGCTGAGCCCCTTATTCTCCGCAATATTCCTGTGGAGCTGCTCATCATAATCTAACCATGCAGTTTCCCAGTATGCCCTATACACTTCACAAATGGTGTCCAGAAAATTAGAGACCCCGGCACTGGTCTCGCTATTTTTACCCAATTATGCTCGCCAATATCCGGAAGGCAGTGACCAATTAGCGATGTTTTTTTGTATGCTGTCTGCCTTTTTGCTGACCAGTTTGCACCTGCCCCAATAATTTGTGTGATCACAATTAATGTTATTCCATTTTATCAGCATTGAAAACACAACAATATACTTATTCTTCCAGATCTTTTCCTTCAAATTCTTTGCTGCGTGGCTATTTATTGAGCTAGCCATGCACATATACTCAGCTGGTTTGGCATCAGTAATCTGTACCCCGTCCCTATTTGGGATCCTGGTATGTTGGCCCCTTCCACCTTCAGTGCCTCATCCCTGGGAGGGTGGCAGCTGTACAGCCACCAAGGTTTGCTGTGGGAATCTCCACTCTGAATCCCATGTTGTTCCGCAGCTTCCTGGAGTTTGTCTTGGCTTGAATTCTCTCTCTCAACCATCTGGACCAGCTTCTACAACATACCCATAATACTCAGCTGATCATTCGCCCCTTTGGAACTCTCCACCCCCTTTATTCTACCCTCCTATACCTGACACACTGTGTCCCCCCCCCCCATCCACCTGCATCAACGCATAGTCCCTATTGTCACGTGCTTGCACCCAGGGCCGTACTGAGTGTGAATCGTGTGCCCTCGAGAGCCTGCATGCATCCCACTCTATGGACCACGGCCATGGCTCTCACTTTGTTCACTAAGTCCCATATACGTGTGTCTTTATGTGCCTCGGCACCAGCTTGTACAGCTACATTGCTTAGGCTGATCACATAGTCACCTAATAGACCAGGACCTGTCTGTCCATGCCATTGGGTCCACTGCTCCTGCCTCTGTTGCATGGTTCCACCAATGTCTGACCACCCTCTCCACTTCGCTTACTCCTCTTTATGTCTTGTCTTTCTCCCGCTGCACCTCCTTTCTTTTCTTCCCATCTTTTTCCTACTGTACCTCTTTGTTCTTGCTTGACTTAGCCATCCCACCCAACTGTGAATGTTTTTTACTTACGCTAATGTGGTCGCCCACACAGGTCCGCCTCCTTTTTGCTTTTGCACCCTGCTCCCTTCCAACATTTTCTTTATTGGACTTCTGTGGCATATTGTCACTGCCCCTTTAAGGCTCAGTTGCAGCCAGATGATGGCAGATAGGCTCCGCCCCCACAGTCTCTTTGTAGTTGGAAAAGTGCTGAGACAGCTGCTTTCCCTCTCTCCTTTTTCTTTCTTTTTTAAATATTGTACGGCCACCTCATACCACGGGATGCCTGCTCCCACAAAGTCCTGACTCACTCCGCCACACTGCGCGGAGGTCACGAAATGTGAAGGATCACCAAGGGGTCAGCTGGGGGAACGTGGCACCAATACCGGCATGAGTAACCTGGCTTGATGCAGCCCAGCTTTTTCATTTGCTGCGATCGATCAGCGGAAGAGAACAGCCAGCACTATGTGCAGTGGCCATGGGTCTGGCACCTCTAAGCAGGATGCAGCAGCTGGCAGTGTAGAATGGGGTAGGCCCTGATCACCAGGCTGTCCTGCTGCTCTGTTCTGTTTGGGCATGAAAAACTAAGAATGATGACCAAGGGCCCAGCTCACCAGTAAGAGCCACGATTCCGCGAGCCTCCGCATAGCAGGATGCAGCTGCTGGCAGCACCAATACAGTCCAATACAGGGGTTTTCAACCCAGTCCTTGAGACACACTTGGCCAGCCAGGTTTTCAGGACAACCACAATGAATATGCATGAGATTGATTTGCATGCACTGCCTCCACTACATGCAAATCTCTCTCATACATATTCATTGTGGTTATTTTGAAAACCTGACTGGCTAGGTGTGTCCAGGGGACTGGGTTGAGAATCCCTGGTCCAATACAATGTAACATCATCTTCTCACTGTTGCTATCTGCTAATACATGGAGAGTGAATTAACAGCAGCGCATCATGTTCTTTCACAGCACTATCATGGATCCCCTGATCATCTCCTAAACCTTCACCCCACCCCCATGCAATAATAGGGCACACCTCATACCAAGAATCCAAACCTGTGTATATGTTACCCAGAACATGCCACAAATGTTGCAAAGCTCATTGTAAATAGTTATTGTTCCAAACTGTTTATTGTAGATATTTAACTGTTACAATTATGTTTGATGTATTGTTTGTTACACTGTAAACCGCCCCTGATCTCTAGAAGGGGCGGTATAGAAAACTATTCCAAATAAATAAAATAAATAAAAATCGGTCACTGGAGCCCAAATTTTACTCAGTTTGTCTAAGGTTCCTCTCTTCTTGGCTGTGACAACCTCATGTTTATGGTTCCCCTAGATATGCATGCCCAGCGATGATGGATTTATCCAGAAGATAAATAAATATAAAACGCTAGTACCACTGCTAACAGAAAAAAAAAGATCTAACATTTTAGAATTCTTAGAAAATGTGCCTGACAAGGCCATAGATTTCTATATCACATCTGCAAAATGGCAGTTATCTGCTTCCAAATCTTCCAATAAGAAGCTACTGTATATTAGCCTAATTCAGTGCTGCAGGTCCAACAATGCATAAACTTTCTTAATAGCAAATAGAGAGGTACCCCATCCAGAAATTGGTGCCTTATCTTGTAACTCATGATAAAGACATCCCAGGCTTTGTGTATTCATTTCAGACGTGAGGTGAAGCCCTCTTCCAGCATCTCACCAGTGTTTTTACATTTTCTAGAGACATTGCGCCCTGCGGATGCCATGAGGCAAGATCCTCCAGCCCTTTCAGCCTCTCCCAGAGTCTCTTTTACTTGCTCGGAAGTGACCCAGCAGTGGCTGCAGCACAATCCCAGGTGTGTGCATCACTCAGGACCTTCATCCTGGCATCGGCTTCCCAACACACAAAGGTTCCGCCTCAGAATGGGGCTGAAAAGGTAAAGAGAATAGGTAGATGTAGGAAGGAGCTGGTGCAGATTGGCATCGAGATTGCTGAGGTCGTATGCTTCTTCTGTTCTGAGTACATCACCATATGCACCCCCCTTATTGCCTGTACTCGAGGCAGATGGCTCCCACCACCCCACCCTTGCTACACCACTGCCAAAGCCTAACAAGGAATTTCTTAGGCTTGTCTCATAGCAAAAGATTTGAAGTCATTTATATTGTCTAAAGAAAAATGTGATTGCTTAATTGAATGAACCCACAATTGCAATGCAATGTGTGCCTTCGAGTCAGTGCTGACTCCTGGTGACCCAGAAGCTCCTGGGTTTTCTTGGCAGTGTCACTGGAAGTAGATTGCCAGGCCTTTCTTCCGAGGCAATGGAGGGTTAAGTGACTTGCCCAAGGCCACAAGGTGTGCTAGTGGGAATTGAACCCTGGTTGCTTGGTTACCAAGCCAGTGTTCTAACCACTAGGTTACTCCTCCACTGAACCTGCAATTAGGTATTATTATTATTTGAGCTTTTGCATTCATAAACTTTCAAACTCATCTTTAATTCTAGGATCAAAGTTGCTAAGAAAGGAATCTATCACTACTGCAAACATATTTTTACTAGAAAAACTTAGTTATTCACCTAATTGCACATTTTACTCTTTAGATTTTGAATGTTGCAGCTCTGAAACATCATGAAATCTTTGTACTGGTGCAGGCTCTTATAGCTGTATTGATTCTAGAGAAAAACTGAAGTCTTCACAAGTTGTGCTACTTTTTTGGAACAACAATACAGATGTAATACACTAGCTTTCAAGATTAGATAGGCTCCTTTCCCTTAGGTTTGAAGAAGCGACTTCTCTGATCTTAAAGCTGACAGTACATTTTATTTTGTTGATAGGCTGTGAAAGGTATCACAGCTTACCAAGATTCCATTTTTATACCCAACAGGAACACATTTATCAGTGTTGCAAGTCTGAGGGCTCTTCTTGGAGAAAATACTAGTACAAATTGAAAAACATATCTCTGCAGAATTCTAATTTGAGACGGTAAGCATCCACGTTGAAAATGAAGTCTGTGCATGTCCTTGTCGACCAGTAGAGGGAGCCCTAATACTGCTGCCAGGAAGGTTCATTTGGTACATATAGTGTAAGATACTAGGGAAGGAAACCGACTGTCTGCAGTGCTGTGCAACAATTTGGAGGGCAAATGATGGACAAGGCTCTTTAATGCTCTCTGAACATAACAAAGTTCTAATACTAATCTGGTCTGAAGGAAGCAGTTCATTGGAAAAAGCTAGATTTGATGCACATGTATTTACCTGAGTAGTGGGGCAACTTAATGTTAGCTCAGTCATGTGTTCCTTCGCCTTATCTATGCAATTAAAGCCTGGCAACAAGCATGCATAAATAAAGTGCTCAAGAGAATCCTGAATTTTCAAGCTGTTATTTGGTTTAGTTTGTAATGTGGAATGTAACTTTGCTGAATTGAGATCCTCCTTCTCCCACTTAGGACCAACTGTATCTAGATATCTTGGTATAAATAGTATTTTTTGTACTGCACAGTAGAGATAAGTAGGTATTTGCATACTTATATTACAAAAATATGACTTAGAGGCTGATTTTGATATATGCACGTCTGCGCCGTCCGGACACCCAAAACATGGATGGGGCAGGATGTTGCACGCGTTTGTGGAATCAGGCACTTAGATGGCCCAGTGTGCACCCTATTCCAAGTTATGAGCCATTCAGGGATCTGCCCACCCAGCCCATTTAACACTCCAGCTGGTGTACCGTTGCACTGGTCTCCCATCGCCATGGCACCGGCATATCCAGTTGGAAACATGGACTCCCCCAGACAGTGTGTGGCAAGGCCACACTGCTGTCTGACCCTCAGTGGAGGCCCCCCAGGCCTGGATTGGGCAGTGGGTGTAGTGCCGCTGTGGCGTGATGGGGCTGGGGGGTCTGCAGCATCTAGGTAGATGCCACGGGGCGTACAGAGGCAGGAGCTGAATTGTCTCTTTACGTCCCGGCTGATGACCCCACCCCACTTTCTCCTGCCCCATCCAGTGGTCACCACAGAAACGCTGTGGACGTGTGGGGAGTGCTGGCACTGGAATCACGATAAGGGCCTAACATGGCTTGGATGTCCATCCCAGACATCCAACCCTGCTATTTGTGGTTGAAAATGACCATCTTAATGTGTACAGATACACTGGAAACCTACCAAAATATCCTGGCTTAGGATTGGGCTTCATTCCAGTCTTGGTAGGTGCAAAACTAGCCCAGTTGGAGACCTTACTGCAAGAGAAGCCTATAAAGCAGGATCTTTATTAGCTGCCCTATGTGCACAGTTAGCCAAAAAACAACGGATAAACGATTAATCAGAGATGGAGATGCTGGCGCTCTGAAGATTGGGTTCTCTAGTGAGATTACATACTTAATCAGTAGCTGGAGATCCTGGAGTTTTGGCAGGGGCATGGTACACATGCTAGTGTGTCCTTTTGCTCTACTTTGCATTAAAACTAACCCTTCCTTAAGTAACTGTCTTGTTAGTTAGCTGTCTGTTTTGTTAATTGAAAATTGTTATTTTATTTGTGTTTTATTCATGGATGGAAACTGTCTCGATGTCTTTGATGGTGTGCTGTATATGAATAAATAAATAAGAAGGTATTAGTCCTCATTAGATTCATATGGGCAGTTACCTGATGATTCGTGACAACAAACGTATCTGTCCAGGACCTGCTGAATATGCCTCCTTAATCCAGTTTTATTAATGCAATCTTGAAAATAATAACCCAAAAACTAACAATGGGCAAGGCTTGCTAAGTTTCTTTTCCATAGAAACCGAAGGGGAGAAAAGCTGTAGATGAAGCAAGCCCAGTGTCTATTGACATGAGAACATAAGAGCATGTTTTTTGCATTATTGGGGTTTTTCCGATAAGCCTCTTTAATAAATCGCTGTTATATACATTCCCCCGTCTTCTCAGCTGTGAACTGCTGGCACTCCCGCTTCCTCAGCGCCAAGTTCTCTCTGACTACTACTCGCAGATGTTCAGACAGCTACAGAAGGGAAGCAGACAGAAGGGGTAACCAGGAACACCTGGAACCAGTTTGTGATTCCTAGAGCACATCTGGAGCTTCCAGAATGATTAAAGTGCTAGGACTAATAGAATGCGTTTTAAAGTTAATTTGCAGATAAACATTACCTGTGCCAAATGTGGAATAATGAAAGCCAGTTGCTCATTATTAACAGAAAAAGCATTTGCCTCTGCTCTAGTCGTTCCTTTGAGGCTACTGTGAGCTATCAGTGACCCTTGAACACTTTTCATAGACAACTCTAAACAACTCTGTGTAACTCTTCACCTTTGCCTCTCCTGCACACCTGACAAACTACAATGTGGGTTATTGACCAGAGGTTCATATTCCGAGGCAGAGCTGACCAAGTTAAAACAGTTAACTTTGTTCCAGCAAACTGAATTTTTGAGGGGAGGGCCTAAGGTTAACATGCTGGGGGGCACTAGGCATACATGCCAAAGCTCTTCTAATTATGCAGTGCGTCTTTGAGTCTCTGCTGACTTCTGGCGACCCAGCAGCTCCTGGGTTTTCTTGGCAGTGTGACCGGAAGTAGATTGCCAGGCTTTTTTTTCTGAAGAAATGGAGGGTTATGTGATTTGCCCAAGGCCACAAACAGTTCTAGTGGGAATCACACGCTGGTCTTGTGGTTGCCAAGCCAGCGCTCTAACCACTAGGCTACTCCTCCACTTTCATACTCTAGCAATAATGCCTTAGAGGATTTCTGTCATGCATCATGGATAATACTTTAAATATTTTAAACTTAATTCTCTCAAACACTGCCCAGCCATATGCATTCTTACGGAAGCAGTCAATCATATTACAAACGTTCAAGAGAAAGTATTTCATACCTTAATAAAGCCTAAACAAACAAAATGCTTTTTGCCCTTATCGTAGCGTTTTGTTGTTCCGTATCTGTCTGTGGGTCCATTTGTCCAAACTCAAAGCACAAATAAAGTTTTGAATACAGAATGCTGCCTGCACCAATGAAGTGCTGCTGGAGGAGGTGAGTGAGGACAGAGTTTCGGGGTGGGGGTCAGACCCACCTGCCAGAAAAGGGGGAAGAATCATGGCAGTTTGGGCCCAGCTGCTGAAGAAGACAGAACCTGTGGCAGTGCAAAGGTCACGCAAAAGAGGAGCCCGGGTCCATTTGCTGAAGAAGCCCCAAGGATCTACGGATGGTGAATGAGGCGGGGAGGTCAGGCACACCTGCCAAACGAGACTGGGCAGGGGCAGCAATTAGATTGTGGTAGTTGAGGAGCTAGCTCACCTGCCGAAGAGAGAGGGCTTAGCAGTTATGAAATCATGGCAGGTGGGAGCCTGGGCCCACCTTCCTAAATGCCAAAGGTGAGCATGGTATTGGGGACAAGCTCACCTGGAATCCACTTGTAACTCTGCCTTTTTCTTTCTTGGCCCTAAACTCTGCAACTCCCTCCCTCTGAACCTCTGTATGGAACCCCCTTTCACCAGTTTCAAAGCCACCTCTTCGGCACCGGCTTTGATCTCCCCCCGCCTGCCTCTCTCCTGCACCGATGTCCAGTTCTTTCCTTCTGTCTCAAGGTATCCTTTCCTCTCTCTTTCCTATTCCCCTCCACCAGCCAGCCCCCTCACTCTCTCATCCCCTCTGCCTCCGATACTCATAACCTTTGTATTCAGTCACTCAGCATACCTCCTCCGCACTCATAGCCCCTGTGATGCTCAGTCTCTTGGCTCTCCGTCACTTCTAACCCATCATTCTCTCTCCTGGCTAACATAGCCTTCATCAACGCAGTCTCTCGGACCCCCTGCCACTCCTAACCTCTTCATTCTTTCACTTGGTCAGCTCTCCAGCACTGACAATGTTTCCATCCATTGGCTCGCTCACCCCCACGGCTACTCCTAATCCCCTAGTTCACCAAGTCATTTCTCCTTGTCAGTGCTAACTGCTCCATTCACTTAGCCACCCACACTCACACTTACAGAGATATCCCTTGACCACACTCTTTGTTCATGAACCACGCCTTTGTGCAATGCTTAGAGCGTGCACTTTCCAACCTGCTGTTGATTTGGTTTGTGTTTTCACATTGGATGAATTGATCAAAAGCTTCTTCTTTTGTCCTAGTAATGATTTCTATCAACATAACTCATCATTCTTCTAAGAAAACATTTAAGCAAACAACATTCAATACACTGAATGATATCTGGAAATATCAATGTTATTAAGAGCACATGAAAGCCATTCTCCCTGCTCCTTGGCCGCCATGCATTTGAGACAGTACATTCTTGTGCTATTTCACCATTTATATAGCATTTTAACCAGGGCATTATACCACAAATTACATGCAGCTGTAACTCAGTTCTCCATCACAGATCCTACAGTCAGATGGTAATGTGAGTTAAAGAGAATTGCACAAGGGCAATGGAAGAATCAAAGTTTTAGCTGCTACATCCTACTTTGAGCCAACAGGCCACAATCTTGAATTGTCTTCTTCCAAAAACACAGGTTAAATAAGATGTGAATTTTAGCTGAAGCTTCAGAATAGTTGTCTGGCTTTCATCTAAATTGCTTTCTCGCCTCAAGGCCTGTGTCAGCTTCCAAAAAGTAGTCAAGAAATATATTGTTAGTTCAGTAAGAGTATATATATATTTTGTTTCTGTTGATCAGCTTTTATTTCTGTGCAAATTGACTAACAGAGCAACCACATTGCTGCATGACGACGACATATTTGTCTGCTAAAACAGGAAACAGAAAACTACTAAAAGTAATAAGATGTAGATAGACCCTGCTTGAAAAAGGTAATAGTGTAAATACAATGTAGATAGTTTCCCCAGTTGTTTCCATGTTGATTTCCCTGTTTATTGTAAAGTTTACAACTCAGAATGCCTGTGTTGTATAGTTGACGTTGAATGTAAACCGCACTGATCTGAAAAGCGCGGTATAGAAGAACTGTTAAATAAATAAATACTACAGGCCGACTATTGAAAAGGCATTGGCAGCTGTACAGATAACTCCCTGATCCACAAATTTTTAATGGCACTGTGCATATGAATGATCCCGCTTCAAATTTTTACAGGCCGCGCCAGCTTTATCTGGATAGTGCTGAGGCAGAGAGAGGGTGAAAGGGGGACGTTGCATCTTACTCTACAGATAGCTATACAGATAGTAACCGAATATTGTCAGCTATGTGGTATAATTTAGCAAAAAGCCTGAATATTGCCAGTTATCTGTATAGGAGCAGCAGTCACTGCTGTTGTTGTTATTAAGTGCCATCGAGTCAGTGTTGACTCATGGTGACCCTCTGGATAGTTGACCTAAACTTTGTTCAGTCTTCAGCCAAATGGCTCACTGTTGATAGAGTGGTATCCATTTCATTTCATTTCAGTTTAGTTCAGTCACTGTTACATACGTGTATTTAATGCCATCACTGAATATATTTAAAATGTTTGAATGTCACAGCCAGTGTTTAAAAATAATGCTGACCATAGAGTTTTAATATTGACCTGTAAGATCACAATGAAATGCAATGACGACTATCTCTATGCAAACAAACCTTTCTTTTCTAAGGTCAGATGAATGCAATTCTTTATTTCAACCAGAAGGTGTCCTCCAGTCTCAGCAATAAGCAGAACTTCTGTATCTGTAGTAACACACCGCGGATTTCTTTCTTTTCTTTCTTGCTGTGGGTATAATATGGTTGGAGCAGGGGGAGAGTTGTAATGTACACACGTATTTTAAAAAATATTAAAGAACATAAAAACTACCATACTGAGTTAGGTCAAAGGTCGATGAAGCCCAGTGTCCTGTTTCCAACAGTGGCCAAGCCAAGTCACAAGGACCTGGCTTATCCCAAATGTAGCCCGTTCCATGCTACATATCCCCAGGGTTAAGCCATGCTTGAGTGGAGGCACAGCCTAATGGTTAGAGCACTGGCTTAGTAACCAAGAGACCAGTTTCACTTCCCCCCCAGCACTCCTTGTGGCCTTGGGCAAGTCGCATAACCCTGGGATGTTACTTCCAGTCACACTGCTGAGAAAACCCAGGAGTCAGCATTGACTCGCGGGCGCACATTGCATTACAAGCAGTGCTTTTCTTTTGGTCTACCTTCGTGACAGCTGATGGACTTTGTCCAAACCATTTGTAAACCCAGTTACACTACCTGTTTTTACCAAGTCCTCCGACATTGAGTTCCAAATTTAATTGTTTGTGGAAGAAAAAGTATTTTCCTCCTTTGTGTTTTAAATACACTCTTTTGTAACTTCATGGCATGTCGCCTAGTTCCTAGCATTTTTTGAAAGAGTAAATAATTGAGTTGTGTCTATCCATTCCACTCCATTCAGGATTTTATAGATCTCTATTAAATCTCCCTTCAGGTGTCTCTTCTCCAGACTGGAGAGCCCTAACCTCTTTAGCCTTTCCTCACAGGAGAGTCGTTCCATCCCCTTTATCATTTTGGTCACCTTTCTCTGTACCTTTTCTTCTGCCACTATCCAGAATTGCAGACAATACTCAAATGTGGTCGCGCCATGCAGTGATACAGAGGCACAACGATATCCTTTTGTGGTGCATGCATACTGAACTTTTTACACATTTGCACCTCATATGAATTGCACAGGTGTAATTTTGTGTGTGAGAATTTCTGGGCTACAGGGGATCATTCTGCATGCCTATTAAATCAAGGCACATAGGCACCTATGTTGCATTTATAAAACAATAAGGGGCCCTTTTACCAACACACCCATAGCGTCACAACTATGGCACATTAGGTGCAACACCACTGTGTTACCTGCCAGAGGTGTGGAAAGTATTTCCTTAAATTAACGTGGAGCAGTTTCCCCTAGTGGGCGTGCTCTTAACGCCACTATTGAGGTTGCGTTAAGTGAACCCACGCTAACTGCTCTTAACTCACCACGTCACTCTCCGCCCCTACCCCACCCATTTACAACCCCGCCTAATGGGGTTGAACAGTTAGCGCAGGAAGTGTCCCATGCTGTCATGGCCCCATGCTAGTTGGCAGCGCATATCCAACGTGCACCTTTAGCACACGCAACAACATGCGATGGCAGCTAGTACCTTTTAGGAAAAGACCCCCTAATAGTCACCCAACTAGAGTCAGGACACTTCTGATAAATGAATATGTCATAAGTAAATACTACGAGTTCCCTATATTATAACAAATTGTTAAATACGTTCCTTTATATCTTATTTACTACCAAAAAGCAAAACATTTTATTGAAGAGGAGAGAGGCCTTTCGGGTCTCCTCTTCTATAAAACGTTTTGATTTTTGGAAGTAAATAACCTGGAAAAGGAAGGTATTTAAACATTTTTATAATATAGGGGATTCGTGGCATCTATAAAACAGGCATGAGATTGGTTCCCCTGTTCTAAAATTATCCCCATGGGCATCCTGTATCTTTGCCTTAAACATATCTTACGAATGATCTTGGAGAAGTAACACGCCATTAACTTTCAAATCTAATTTTTAAACACTTAAAGATGACCCTCATGATTTAGCTAATGATAATTCTCAATAATTTATTTCTTATGTACTACAAACCACAAAACTCAAAATGCAAACTACTTTTGAACATGCTTGGACTTGAACTCTCAAGTTGTTGTTTAATAATACACTTGTTTAAAATCTAAACTCTTAAGAGCTCTTTCCTTTTTAGTCTAAGATCCTCTACTGGCTCATCTCCTTCTTCCCTTTTGAGGCCCCTTTCATGTTCTATCTCTAGGGTCTCCATTTCATATTTTCCAAGCCTCCTTCTCCCTCCCATGCCTTCTTTTAATGTATCCCAAGCCCCCCCCCCCCGATTCAGCCATAGCATGAAAGCAAGCCTGGCATCATGACATTGCCTCCCTCAGTTTTGACTCATGGCCACCCTCTCCACACAATAATTTCTCTCTCCCACCCTCCCCTAGCCCAACCCTTATGAATCTTCTGTCACCCAATCCCTCCTTTGCAATCCTCTCCTTTTCCAACAAGATGACTGAGATTTCTCAGAGCAGAGGGGTAGCCATGGGGAGGGGCCTGAAGGGGTACAGGCCTCTTCACTTTTGGCTCAGGCCTCTCCAATCCCAACTCCGGGAATATTCAGTCATTTATTTAAGTATGATGTGCGGAAATCAGGACGTCTTAGATTCATGCCCATTGCCTTTGCCACAGTTTAAGAGTTGGTCAATCTGAGTAGCTTTCAGTTTCTCACAGTCATCCAATCAGATGCCTGGTCTTTCATTCAGGAAGCTGGAGGGTAGAGAAAGGAGCCTTATGCAAGATTTTTAACTGCATCAAATGCTCGGCTCTGTATATTTTCCCTTTATATGGCTTACTGCCCCCTCCCTCAGTCAAGTCGCCAACAGCATTGCACCACTGGTCTCCAGCTTTGCTCTTTCCTCAGGTACAGAGAACTAGCACCCCTACTTCCACTGCCTGCCTCCCTCCTTCAACCCTCGGGCCACCCCAGTCCTACTACCGCTGTTGCTTCTGCTGCAGCCAGGACATGTGGGGTCAACATTTTTTTTGAGCTTTCTAGACTGCTAATTTTGAGGTCTTTTTGCTACATTAAACCATAGGATTTGCATTAATAGTGCTTCACAAAGAAACAGTTGAAAGAAATAATTGTCCATATGATATTTTCATAATCCTAGTTCTTGTGAAGAATATTCACCTAAAGGCTTATTTATGAGCCTTTTAAAGGTTAATGGAAGTCTTATTGTGATCATCAATAACTGTTCCCTTTGGCAATCTAAAGGATACCAGCAGAAGGCCACTATGGCTTCAGTATTCGGATTATCACATATAACCAAAATCACTGGAAGGACAATTCATGCCATAGTTAATTAAGAGGGGGAAAAGGACCTCAGACTGTGCCGCTTAAAGAATTTAACCAGGAGTCATTTCCTATTGCAATTGTCTGAGATTATCAGGACTGCTCCCTCACAGGTCCAGAAAACCCCTTTTTATGAAACTTTATTTTCATCAACGTTAAACAATTACGTCTTTTAAAAAAGTTGAAAAAAACCCCCAAAGTAGTAATTGATTGTTTAACATTGATGAAAATAAGTTTCAAAAATGACTTTTGTGGACCTATGAGAAACAGTCCTGATAACCTCAGATAACTCCCAATAGGAGTAACTCCTGGTTAAATTCTTTAAAGTGGACACAGTCTTAACAATGGCATGAATTGTCCGTCCAGTGATTTTGGTTCTATGTAATAGTTTGAATACACTGGCTTCCCCCTTTTTAACATATGACTGTTGATTCAACATTTGGATTGCCATTAATCATCTGCTGTACAGGGTAAATAAAAATATTTGTATTTATCTATCATTTACTGTGCCTTTACTGTGATTCTATATGACAGAGAGAGGCACTTAATTATGTAATGTACCACCTTCCCTGGAATGCCACATCCCTCACAAAGCCATCGTACCCACTATGATTCCTAACCCCTGAACACTCCCTTCCCAGCCTCGAAGGCCTCAGCTGATACAGTACATCCCTCCCATTTACCCCACCCAGAAAGCTCTTCCACTTTCGAGTGCCGTGTGCAAGAAGCCTCCAACATGACTCTCTATCATCATCTACCCTCCAAAAGAAATCGTACAGGACTCTCAACGCACTGGAACATTTACTTGGGGGGGGGGGGGGTGCCGAAAGGAGATGGGTTGTGGTGGGGAATGACTGCAGGTATCTATGTACAACTGAGAAATCTGGGTGGGCTGTGTGAGACAGGCATGCCTTTCTGAAATGTGAACACAACACTAATCAAAGGAGAAAGCCATCATTTTTGGGCAACAGCTGGAAGACCAGCACTAGCAATATTACAGCAGGGCGCTAAACAAAGAGATACATTTACATGCCGACGGGACATCACAAAAATGATGGCTTTCCTCTTTGATTACATGTAGGCTAGCAAACTTTAAAACAGGCACTTTAAAACTTTAAACAGACACGTTATACAACTTTTGGAAGTTCACAGTTTTTGAGTCTGAGTGTCAGAGAATTCAGTTTGACAATTCCATTTCCAGTAAGGAAGGTTAAGGGATGACTGAGTTTAAAATATTTAAAGCGTCACCCATGATGCATGAAAGCTGTTCTACTGGCTTACAAGTACTATTTATGTGACACTTACAGCAGAGTGCTGAAAACTGCATTAATAATTCTACTTGCAATCTGAATAGTGCTTTTAGTTACCATCTTCTCCAAGAGCAGGAGGTTTTCTGGGAGGTGTGCCCCGCTACTTAGGAATTCATTGTCAGGTGTATTCTAAGGCATTAATTTTCCAATAAGTCTAGTGCTCTCCCATGGTAACTTGGTACCTCACAAAAATCAGGTCTGGCTATGCCACAGTTTGAGGGGTAGCCCTGCTAGTTTGGAGTAGCAAAAATGATAGAGGCAGATGGCATCATCTAGACGAACCAGTTTAATGAGGCCTGAGCTTTTAGGACAAGAATTCACTTTATCAGATGCAATAAGACAAAGTGGATCACAAGATGGTTCGAAAGGATTGTAACGACAGCAGGATGAGAAAAGAAATAAGGTGAGGAGATTGGGGTTCAGAAAGGATCACAAGGATCATGCTGAGTCCATAACAGATTTGGGAAAAACCATTAATTATCCCTGGGGGTAAACAGCATGGAATCTAGCTATTCCTTGGGATTCTGCCTGGATTGAGCACTGTTGGAAACAGGACACTGGGCTTGATGGACCTTTGGTCTGATCCAATATGGCAATTCTTATGTTCTGATGAAATACTGAAATATAGGAACGTAAGTTGTGACATATTTTGTCAGACCAACCAGTGTCCAATCCGGGTCACATGTACCCAGCAGTAGATCCCAAAGAGTAAATCCATTCCTTTTGCAAATGCCAAGGGATAAGCAATACCAAAAATAAAGAACCCTGCAATAAACTTGGTGGGCCAAACAATAGAACTATTCAAAAAAGCCCCCTCCCCAAATAAGAATGGAGTATTATTGTAATTTTTTCTTTCATAAATGTCAGAGAGACCAGAAAGGGAGAGAAAAATCACCCTCTCAAAATGGTTTCTCCTTTTTATCATTTTTATTACTCAAACATTAAATTTTTAAATGTTTTTTGTGTTTATCTTGATAAAAGCGCTTCAGAGCCAAAGGTAAAAAGAGAATCTCTTCACGACATGTCACGTTTCTGATCAAATACAAGTGGCCCGGCATCAGGCATTATGAAGTGCTTTTATCAAGATAAGTACAAAAAGCATTTAAAAAGTAATGTTTGAGACATTCAAAACATTAAATGTAACTGGTTCTGCAGCTGTAACAGGCACTTTCTTTCCTTGGGGTAAGTAAAACGCCTTCACAATCGGCAGCATGAGTTCTTGAGAGACAGCCAAGTTCTTGGACAAAAACGGTTTAAACCACTCAGCCGGAGACTTACACAGAATTACCGGAAAGTTCAGAATATGAAGATTTGTAGCTCAGGCAGAATTTTCTAGAGTTTTCATCTTAGCCTGCAATGAGATATTATTTTTAATCATCACCACATTGGTGACCACAACCGAATTTAATCTCTTCTCATTGTCTTCTACTCTTGTTTTCATAACATTAGTTAAAGCCACATATCCCTCTGATTTTTGGGAAACAGCTTCCAGCTTAGTCGATATTCCAGCTGTTTGCTAAGAAACTGCATCAGAAAGAGTGACAATAGCATCCCAAATATCATCTAGGGTGACTTTCTTTGGGCAAGTGAAAGTAAAGGAAGTAGGCAAAGTTGCAGCCAGAGTTGCCTCCCGGGGGGATTGCCAGTTGAAGAAGGCACCAAGTTCCACTCCTTTCCACCGCTACTCCCTGCTCCAGCCCAACTTGAGAGCCGCCATCTGATTCTCCAAGGAGGCAATGCTGCGGCTGGGGAGCATTTCCATTCGGGGGCGGGGCGGGCTCCGAGCTTCAGGAAAGAGGGTAGTTTCCAGGCCAGGCAAAAGAGACAACTCCTCCAATGCCTCAATCTCAATGCCCGCTCGAATCTCAGATCTTTTAAAATCCCCTGAGCCAACTGATATAAAAGTTTCTATCATATTGGTTGTGTGTGCTTTGACATGGGATAGAGATTGGATATTAAGATTGTTCTATGCTAAATGGCCACAACTTTTCTATGGTCAAAAAGTAATAATTTTTCATATTTCAAAAGAAAAGCAAAGGCGTCGTAAGCAGCTTCTATTATTGAGACCTGGATTTTGCAGCTGGGAACCACCATTCAATTGTGCTTTCCATGTAAATGTTTGGTAGTATATAAGGTATAAAAAGATTTATATTTATTCAATCTGCTGATTTAGCCATGTTTATTAGTGCCAGATTATCTGTTACATCCTCTCTCGCGGCTATGGGAGGTGAGAATTAATACCCATGGATATATTGATATGCTTTTTCCCCCCCTTATGAGTTTGTTGTTGATATATTGATAAAGGGGCTCCTCCGGCCCTTCTGTTTTTCCTTTCAGAGGTATTCACAACCCTGTTTATGGTGGACTACAGGCATTAACAAATAATTTTGTTTTGATATTTTTCCTTGGATGTTTTCTCGACGCTAAGTATTTTCTGTACAAGTTTATTCTTGACACATTGTAAAATTCTTTAAATATATAATTTAAAAAAACAAAAAAGTAATGTTTGAGTAATAAAAATGATTAAAAGGAGAAACCTGTTTTGAGAGGGTGATTTTTTTGCTCCCTTTCTGGTCTCTCTGACATTTATGAAAGAAAAAAAATATATTAATACTCTTCTTATTTGGAGGGCTTTTTTGAATAGTTATAAGGGATAAGCAATGGCTTTCCCAAGTCTATATGGCTAATAATGGCTTATGAATGTTTCCCCAACTTGTCTAAATCCTTTTAAAATCCATCTACTTTACATTATGTTACATTAACTATCTTGACCATATCTTCCAGAAAGCCACAGCTTAAATGTGGATTGGGTGAAAAAATACTTTACTGATTCATTTTAAAATGTGCTACCTATTCATTTCATAGTAGTATCCCCTAACCTTTGTACTATTTGAAAGAGCAAACCACCATTCCTTATTTACCGTACAAGTTCCACCTACTATTACTGCTTCTTATCATTTGTATAGCGCTATACAGAAACATGTAAGAGACAGGCCCTGCTCATAAGATCTAGTCAAGATAGACAACACAACTGTCAAGACAGACAGTAGAACTGGGGACTAGGATATATGTAATTACAATTAAAATCGACTAAATAACTACTTGTAAATCTTGTAAATAGATATATGTAATAGATCAAAATATGTAAATAAGTTCGTTTGTTATTTAACAAGTTTTACCATATTTAGTCATTCATGATTAATGTATTTAGCAAAATTGTACCAAGTTAACAAATGTTCCATGTAAAACAGCAAAATTGTACCTAGTTAACAAATGTTCCATGTAAAACAGACTTGTAAATCTGTTCATTCCTTGTTCAATGTAAACCGCACCTGATCTGTGGAAGGTAGCGGTATATAAGCAACTGTTAAATAAATAAATAATAAATGTAGGGGAATGGTAAGGAAACGCATAGGAGGTGAACAGGAGACTAGGGGGGATCAGGATCCAAAAGCATTGTCAAAGAAGTGAGCTTTTAGCCTGGATTTGAACAGGGCCACAGATGGAGCCTGGTATACCGACTCATGTAGTTTGTTCCTAGCATACGGAGCAGTACAGTAGAAAGATCGAAGTCTGGAGAAGGCAGTGGAAGAGAAGGGAACAGATAGAAAGGATCTGCCAGAAGAGCAGAGTTCCTGAGGAGAGCTAAGAGAGGAAAGGAAGTGAGGAGCAGCCGAATTAAGGTACTTATCTATAGACTTGTGTCGTGTCCCCTTTCAGCCGCCTCTTTTCAAAGTTGTAGACCCCTAACCTGCTTAGGCTTTTTTCTATGTAAGGTTACCTCCCTTTGTCTTTTCGTGCTCCGCGCGCTTTCTGTGATGGGACGCTCAGAACCGCGCATAGTACTCTAAAAGGGCCCTTTTATTGAAGTACACTAAGCCATCGACGCGTGCTTTGCACGTGGTCACTCCCTGATTGGGCCCGCGGTACCCTTTACCATGTTCTCTATTTTGTTCTCCATTCCTTTCTGAATAATTCCCAACATTCTACTGGAACACCAAGCTGAAAATGTTAATATATTTCCCATGATGATCCCATGGGTGCTATTTTCCAACATGTTAGATGTTTAATGTGGGTTTTAATGCATTATAAGCAATTAATGCTTGTTTAAAACTATTACCATTAAGTAAATACAGTTAATGGCTGTTAAATAATGCATTAACCACCTAACACAGGATTTTATGCTAAAGGTAGGAAAGGAGTGGGTAAGGAACAGGGAGGCAGCACAGACCTTATAACAAGCACCACCGGAATGCATCTTAATGGAAAAGCATACCGTTACCAAGGAAATTCTTCTTTTGTGGTAATAGCTATCCTGTTAATCTGTGCCGGAATGTGTGCTAACATTGTGACTGTTTCTCCCCACATGCCAGTCGTACCCCCTTTAATTAGAAAACATTACCACAAAGATTTCTGCAGCTGGCAGACTTTAAATTTTGCCATTAATTCACATTAATGACAAAACTCTGCCACCATTTATTAACTAGGACCCCCAAGATCCTTCTACTGGGTGGTGGCTCCTAATGCAGAACCTAGCATCATATATCTGTAGTCCCTATAGCCATCTCTAGGTGCTGGTCCACATTAAATTTTATCTGCCATTAAGATGCTCTGTTCCCCGTTCTTGCAAGGTCATCCTGCAATTCTTGCAAATTACTTATGATCCAATAACTGAATAATCCGCAAAGTTAATCACCTCATTCATCGTTCCCATTTCCAGATCATTTATAAATATATTAAGTAGTACAGATTGCTGGGGTGTTCCAACATTTACCTGTCAGAGAAAAGTGACTATTTAGGGGTATGTTTACTAAACCGTCTTAATGTTACCGGTGCTAGTTGCAGCGATAATGTGAAGAATACCATATAAGGAGTGGGTGTTCCGGCGGCAAGGTAGCAAGAATCTGTATCGCGTGTTAGTGGGCGCCGTGGCACGTTAACCCTAAGTTCATGCCAGCACAGTGTTAGAAGCAATAAAGATGTAGCCCACTGGTTACTGCAATGACTGTGAAGGCAGAGGTCGTGGGTTTGATTCCGCAGTGGTGTTATGTAAGAAGGCTGTCTGAGGCATTTCCTTTTTTTTTTTAAAGTTAAATCAGTGCTGCCAGCAAAAACACCCTCACAGTGCCGTAACCTAAGGTGCTGCATAAGACGCCCTATAAGGCACTCCAAAGGGCACATTATAAAGTGCCCTGTCCGTCAAGGCACTTTATAATGTGCCCTATAGGGCACTTTATAATGTGCCCTATAGGGCACTTTATAGGGCGCCTTATGAGGCACCTTAGGCTACGGCACTGTGAGGGTGTTTTTGCTTGCAGCACTGATTTAAATTAAAAGGAAATGCCTCAGACAGCCATATTACATAACACCACTGTGGGATCAAACCCATGACCTCTGCCTCCACAGTCATTGAAGTAACCAGTGGGCTACATCTCTATGACGTCTAACACACCACTGGCTGGCTACAAAAAGACTGCAGGTCACCACACAAACTGTCTGCTGTGGTTACCAGGATAGTGTAAGCCCACCCGTACCCATGATGCACTGCACAAGCAGATCAGCAGCCTACATCTGATCACAAGATGGGGTATGCGCCTCTATAGCACCCCGGTCTGCTAGGGGAACTGATCATGTATGTTACTGGCACAGAGTAGCTACAGACCGTGACATTGTGCGGTTCCTGTGCTCACCCTGAGGGTGAGGTGGGGCACCCAGCACCAGGTCCGCAGCTCCTGGCTTGGCTGAGGTAGGCTGTGCTGCAGGTCCCCATGAGTGCCAGTGTGTGATGGGTAGTCCCTGCAGACACACCTAGGATACATCTGTGTCTGTCTGTATTTCCCAGTCACGTCTAGCCCTTGTGGACTATGATGCACCCAGAATAGTGCATATCCTGTGTGAGTGCCATGGCCACATGTTATAAGGGAAGGGTGGTGTTTGGACCCCAAAGTGGATTATGTAGCACCACCCAACCCACCCTCTGTGGGTCAGGAACCCCCACCAACAGATCCACATTCTACATCTTTGTAATGGTGGCTGTAGAGGGGACCATCAACCCCAGTCCTGCTGGGGAATGGGCACCCTACAGGGCAGTCAGTGCAGATCTGTACGCATCACATAGGGCAGTAGGCCTGGTAAATCTCAGCTGCCCCCCACCCCTATCTGACATTCACCAGCAGAGGGCACAGTCAGTCTCCACCTGCTGCACCCTGCAAGGTGTTCCAGCTATACACATGCTAACTGCAGACAGTCTACTAGCTAGTACATAGTGCATGTTCCTGGAGGAACGGTGTGCACCCAAAAACAGGATGTGAGCACACACACCAAGCAGGTATGTCAGTGATTGGGCCCCAGAAAAGGGAACCCATAGATATCACTTGAGAGAAGTACTGTATAGCACTATGGGTGAACCTAGCCATGCCGTGGTCACTGCTCAGTCAGGGTGAGAGTGACCTCCCAGCATGACATGCTGTGGCCACCCTGTCCTTTCAGGTGGTGGCCAGGCAGTACAATGTTCCAGCCATTGCCCTATGTACATGCATCCTGCCTAAGCCGCCGTGTCCGGGCCATACCCACAGTACCTTGCTCCTCATTATGCACATTGGTAGGCTAACACTAGAAAAAGTGCAAGCAGTGTGGGCTCAGTAAGGTGTAGACAGCCACAAAACACTGGATAGACATACACACACTCCCACACCTATGCCAGCATTGTGCAAATATAGAGGTTTTTGGCAGCCCTGGCCTCCACACCAGTCCTGGGCACAGTGCAGGCATTGCTATGGTACGCAATACTGTTGGGGTCACTCGCCGGGGTGGTAAACACTGTCAGAAACAAAAACTGAAACACACTCCACAGATATCAGAAAGGTTGCTATGATGAATCTCTGTCAACAAATTGTGTTTAACTTAGGATTTGTCATCTGACATTAAACATAGCAACCTTTTGATATGTGTAATGTGTTCCCAAGTTTAGGACGGCATTGCTAAGGTATGCAGGTGCTAGTATTGGGAGATGCTGCTCCGCGCAGGGCCCAACAGCCTGACTCTCCATGAGGCTTTGGATAGTGGAGCCTGTGGGTGTGGGTGTTCGTGCCCCTGTTGGCCGCTGCTCTAGGGCAGAAGTTCCCAACTCCGGTCCTGGTGGGCCAAACACGGTTCAGGTTTTCATGCTGTCCCTAATGAATATGCATGAGATACATTTGCATACAATGGGGGCAGTGCATACAAATACAGCACAGGCATATTTATTAGGGACAGCATAAAACCTGAATGGTGTTTGGCCCTCCAGGACTGCAGTTGGGAAACTCTGCTCTAGGGATTGCACATGTTTATGGTGTCTGTGCTCTGTAGGGTAAAAAATAGGCGTTTATGGCATGTTTATTTTATCTGCAATAAAGGTTCCATCTTTATTACCACGGTTTAGTACTGGGTAAAATATAGGGACATGGTTTGCAGGAGCCACAGCTGGGACTTGAACCTGTGACCTTCTGCCCCTGAATACACTGGCTGTGTGTACTGCACCAAACTGTTGCCACAGAGGAAGATCATTCCCTGGGGATACCATGACTGTTCGTCAGACAGACCTTGTCTGTTGCAGTGCACGGCACCCACCTAAACGGGGCTTGGCTGTGGTCTGCTGTGGGCAGATGCCACTGCCCCCTCCGCTACCAGCACCCCTCCGCCATCATGCTGACATGCCCTTGTGCCGGTGGTGCTGGTGGTGCGCAGTTCCAGGCCTTCCAGTGTGCCGGTAGGCGGCTGCCTATGGTGAGTGATATGGGTAGGGGTGCCTGCATAGACATCCACACTTCCCCCCCGGCACCGCCTGCCAATGTTATATGCCCTTTGGGGTACTTGCTTGGTACTGTCCCCTGGGACACTGTGGGACACACACTCGTGGACATGTTTGCCCTTGGTCAGTTGCTGTCTTGCTGGTTTTCCGCTTCTACATTCCTATGTGGCAGATAGGCATGTGCCTAGTCCACACTGTGCCCCAGCTGGCCCTCTGCATGTGACGCATGCAGCCCCCTGTACCCCATTTACACCATCACCATAGTGCCCTTTCCCACATGCCCACTCTGCTGTTGCTGCACATGTGAAAGCCACAAAAGCAAGGTACCCCATACACACCACAGAAAACCCTCATCAGCACTATTTCTATGTTGGGACATTCACTTTGTAGAAGGACTGAGAATTGACCCTTCCAAAGGTGAGCTCATCCTTTTTATTCTTTATAGGTTGTGTTCATTACCGTTTGTCATTATTTGTTGTATTGGCCAGCTCAGTGTTTTTATTTATTTATTTATTTATTTATTTATTTAGACAGTTTTGTATACCGCCTTATCCTTCAATCAAAGTGGTCACAACACAATTGGGGGATACATTTAACACGCGGGGATATGAGACACATTCACTAATACTTACAGGGAACATGGGCAATGGAGGGTTAAGTGGCTTGCCCAAGACCACAAGGAGCATCTGTGGGACTAGAAACCCCAGTCCTTCCGGCCCAAGGTTGCTGTCCTCTAGTGGGATTTGAACCCCCGACCTTCCGGCCTGAAGTACCGTGCCCCAACCACTAGGCTACTCCTCCCTCACTTTTGGTTCTGGTCATTATATCTGGTTTTTGCCTTTTTGGTTGCTGCACATGTATCACTGCTATCACTTTTCAGGGGCTCTCTGCCTTAGCTGTACACTGCTGACTGAAACGGTTTCTCTGTCCTGCAAATGTGCCTCTAGCGAGTGGTTTTCAGTGGCGCTAATTTTCAGACCTTCATTTCACGGCATTAGTGTGCCTGAAGCCTCTCCCCGCCCACTCTCCGCCCATTGACCCCTTATCTCCGCCCCTGGGGAGCCGTACTGCGCCCTCTGGGAAGCCCTACTCCACCCTCTGCGCACCTTAATGCCACTGGACACATTATTGTGCGATACGTGATGTTCTCGCATGGTTATGCGCCATTATCACACGATAACATCACATATCGCGCCATAACGTCGCAGCTGCGCCATTAGCACCGTTTAGTAAACTACCCCTTAGTCTTGCTCTCTGTTCTGCTACTTTTGTGAGGTTTCTGGAGTCCAACGTATTACCGGATCCAAGGCAGCATAGATTCACCAGAGGCAGGTCTTGTCAGACAAATCTGATTGATTTCTATGACTGGGTGACCAGGGAGCTGGACCGAGGGAAAGCCCTAGATGTGGTATATTTAAATGTCAGTAAAGCCTTTGACACCGTTCTGCACAGGCGACTTATAAACTTACTGAGCACCCTAGGGATGGACCCTAAAGTTACTACTTGGTTTAAAAATTGATTGAGTGGGAGGTGACAAAGGGTACAGGTAAATGAAGCTCACTCTGAAGAGAAGGAGGTTATCAATGGTGTACCCCAGAGATCTGTCTTTGGTCTAATTCTTTTTAACATCTTTATTAGTGATATTGTAGAAGGGCTGTCGGGTAAGGTTTGCCTCTTTGCAGATGATACCAAAATCTGCAATAGAATAGACACCCAGGAAGGTGTAGATAACATGAGGGGGGATCTAGCTAAGCTTGAAGAATGGTCTAGAATTTGGCAGCTGAGATTTAATGTTAAAAAATGCAAGGCCATGCATTTGGGCTGCAGCAATCCAATGGAGCAATATGGTATAGGGGTGACGTACTTCTGTCCACAAAAGAAGAACAGGACCTAGGCGTGTTTGTGTCTGATGATCTTAAGTAGCTAAACAGGTAGAAAAGGCAACAGTGAAAGCTAGAAGGATGCTTGGGTGCACAGGGAGAGGAATGGCCAGCAGAAGAAAGGAGGTGATAGTGCCTCTATATAAGTCTTTGGTGTGACCTCATTTAGAGTATTGTGTGCAATTCTGGAGTCCGCACCTTCAAAAGGATATAAACATGTTGGAGTCGGTGCAGAGAGTGGCTACTAAAATGGTTAGTGGTCTTCATTATAAAGCATATGAGGACAGACTTAAGGACTTAATATGTACACCTTAGAGGAAAGGCGGGATAGAGGTGATATGATTGAGATGTTTAAATACCTCCGTGGAATAAATGCACAGGATGAGAGCTTCTTTTGATTGAAAGCAAGCTCTTCTACGAGGGGACATAGGATGAGGGTGAAAGGGGATAGACTCGGGAGTAATATGTAGAAGTATTTCTTTACGGAAAGAGTGGTAGATGCGTGGAATAGTCTCCCAGTGGAGGTGGTAGAGATGAGGAGAGTATCTGAATTCAAATAAGCATGGGACAAACACAGAGGAGCTCTAAAGGAAAAAGGGGACTGTTGTAGTAGTTGATATGGAAGGGTAGATTAGGAGAGGCTGTGTGGTCTTTTTCTACCATCATGTTTCTATGTTTTAACCAGTTCCTAATCCACAATAGGGAAATAGCTCCTATCCCATGACGTTTTAATTTCCTGAGGAGTCAAATGCCCTTCAAAAATTCAAATACACTATCTCACCCAACTCATCCTTATGCACATTTTTTTTTTTTTTTTAGTGTCATCAAGTCAGTGTTGACTCCTAGCGACCCAGCTACCTCTGAGTTTTCTTGGCAATGTATCACCGGAAGTAGATTGCCAGCCTTTTCTTCCGAGGCAATGGAGGGTAAAGTGACTTGCCCAAGGTCACAGGGAGTGCCAGTGGGACTTGAACCCTTGATCTTCTGGGTACTAGGCAGTTGCTCTAACCATTAGGTTACTAATCCACATTTTGTTCTTGTGGACCAGAAATCGGCCACGTCTTCAGTGGGGACGTCCCCCTCCTAGAATGGGGCTCTATGTGTCTTTATAAAATAGCCTCAACATAGGTGCCTACTTGGACTTCCAACCTAGACAACCTGTTATAAAATGACATACTACGGTAGAAAGTGAGGTCATGGGGCACGATGACTGCCTGATCATGTTTCTCTGAGCCAGGATGTCACTAAGTGAAAATAAGGTTGTTTGTGCAAGCTTACTGGCAAGTCATTTGTATACACAGCAGTTGGACAAGAATACGTCGGTGTGTAAAAAGTTGGCAGTTTTTCAATATTCAACCGACACCATGGCCCACAGCACTAGTAAATTAGCACATGCCTCTAAAAAAAAAAAAAAGAGAGAAAATGGTGGCGGCCAGCTCAGAATCCAATGACATAAGCATAGAAGATCATGGTGAGGAAGTTCTCTTTACAATGTTTAAAATGTAGCTCTAGTTAGCAGGAATACAAAAAGAAATGGCTAGTGCCAAAGCCAAGATAATGGAAGTACCGATGGACTTTAAATATGAGATCAATGAGATGGGGAGATGCATTGCCAAGCTGGATGAGAGAGCTGACTACCAAGCTGAGATGACTGGTGAACTGCAGAAACAGGTTTTGCAGCTTTGTAAAGCTCGCTAGCTTGTGAGAATAAGGTGGAGGATTCAGAAAACTGTGCTGGAATAATATTCAGATACGAGGCATCCTGGAATCTGAAGGCTTCCCAAGACTGCTTCCAGATGGTCTGTGTGGGCCTGTTAGACCGCAATGATGATGGAGCTGAGTTAGGACATTGAGCGACAGTTGACCAAGCTCATCAGAATCCGGGAATGCACAGAAACAACCAGCCCTAGGATATCATAGCTTGTCTGCATGATTTTCCCACGAAAAAGCTGGTGCCCAAACAAGCAAGGCAGAAGGGACACGTTGAGTGGAAGGGATGTAAAGTGGAAATGTTCCAAGATCTGTCGGTGGTCACTTTACAAAATGCAATGTCATCCAGCAAGTCATGCAAAATTTTGAGAAAGTAAGAGGTCCGATACCAGTGATTATTCCCTTTCATCTCATGTTTATGTTTTATAGTGCTCCAAAGTGGGTCAGAACAGTGGAAGAGGCCTGGCGGACATTGATGGAGGCTAGAATGTGCAACCTACCAGAAGAGGCTCATCACTCTAAGTCTAAGGACTTATGGGAAGTCCTGCGATGCAACAGAGTATCCAGTTGAGTCAAGAGGTTCATGAGACACTCATCTAGCCTTCAGGAGAGCGAGGACTCTTGGGCTAGCAAGAATGGAGACCCATTGATGGCAGCTCCAATGGTACTGGGACTTAGGTTGGAGTCTGGAGTGCATGGACTCTTTTTTTGGACTCTCTGTGTTGATCAAGACATATTGAATATTGCATGACTATATGGGAGTGTGCATGAGTAGAGATCTGAGTGGCTGGGAATGTGTGAATTGCAGGGGGAGGGAGGTTTGGGATTTTTTGCTGGTGGGCTTGCAAGGACTAACTATTGCTATCTCAAAACCTCAGAATACAGCATAAGAAAACGGAAGTACTCTTCATTACGAGGAACCCCAACTTTACCCCACCACAATATCTTAAAGTAAAAGAAGCTGAGCCGCAATCTAAACCCTCAATACGTTACCTGGGAGTCACTTTAGATCAACGCCTGGATATGAAGGCCCACATAGGAAACATAGTCAGATCAGTATACTACAAGATCCGCTCACTTAGACATCTACGTTCCATGCTGGAATCAACTGATTTCCGGACAATTTTCTAGGTGTTGATCATACCTCATTTTGACTATGCCAATGCCATCCTAAAAGGTCTTCCCCAATCTACCTTGAACCCGCTGCAGCTAGCCATGAACGTGGCAGCAAGAGTCCTCCATGGAGCCTCCAGGAGCGACCACGTGACGCCTTTGCTGATACAGTTGCATTGGCTACCCATCCAGGCTAGAATAGTTTTCAAGACCTTGATAATCACTTTTAAAGCTGTTAACAATCTCTCATCTGCATCCTTATCCTCCCTCATCCATATCACATCCCCAAATAGAGCAAGAAGATCCATGTCTATAAACTCTCTAAAAGTCCCGAAGGCACTAACTGCTTGCACTAAATTGACAGCCAACAGAGCCTTTAGTCTCAGTGCCCCAAGATGCTGGAATGCATTACCCCCTGATATCCGGGCTATTAAGAGCCTACCACAGTTTAGGAAAGCCCTCAAATGCCACCTCTTCAACAAGTACCTTATTGAGCCCAACGACATCCCCTAGAGCCCAAAGACACCCAGCGATACCATTTCCAGACAAATTTATGGTATCTCAACAACACACCAAGTTTGATACTCAAACCCATAGTGGTGTTTATGTTTCTATGAAACCTCTGTTCTTATGATTCCATGTAGTAAGTTTTGTAAATAGTTTACCCCTGTTATCCAAGTTTTTGTGCCCTGTTATCTGTAAACTCATACGTGTTAACTGTACTGAGCATTTTTGTTCCATGTAAACCTTGCTGATGACGAATAGTGCAGTATATAAGAGACAGTAAATAAATAAATTAAATAAATAAATAAATAAATAAATGTTTATAGTGGCTATCTCACTAAAGTACTCACTTCCTCACAGTCTATAGGAATGGAGAGAGGGGGCAAGTAAGAGTATGGGTTTATGGAAGAGAGTTAGGGTGAGAGGGGTTAGGCACAGGGATAGCAGACACAGGTTAGAGGATGGGTGGATAGAGTTTGAAATTAGTAATGCTTAGGTGTCCTTTTAGCAAAATGCCGGCAAGGGTATGCATTTACTGTGCACTGAGAGCAAAAAGAAACACGTGGTGAGTTCAACAGTTTTGCACTAATTGTTGGGGGCATGCTCAGCATGTCCATAACAGATAGCGCACAGAATTGTACCCTAATGTGCGAAAGAGGCCTTGAAAATTAATGCAGGTGCCACTAATGCCACTCAGAGGTACTGCTATAGTTTATTGTTTGTTACACTTTTTATACCACCTTTCACCATAACAGCAAAGCGGTTTACATAAAGTTTGAAAAGCACCCACACTAATTGCCACATTGATGGTGTGAGATATGTACGCCCTATTAACTGCAATATACTCCCCATGCCCACTCTTCCTCTGCCCATTCTCTGCCCCATCAAGCAATAGGCAAATAACGCACATTTTAGCACATGGTAGCTGTTGTGCAGTAATGGTTACCACAGCACCCATGCTCAAGGTTACCACATGCTGAAATACATGCTGACTGCACAGCACATTTTAGTAAAAGGGCTCCTAAATATTAAAGGCCTCATTTACCCCTTTAAGAGGTGATCGCTCTTTCGAGGGCTTGAGTGAAATGAAAGATGATACACAAATAAGTTTCCTGAATAAAGCCAGTAAGCAAGATGCGTGTCTCCTTTGTCATAAGACGTTTTCTGATATCTTCTTGGCTTCCCATTTCAAAGACAAGAAAGCATTGGGAGCTGCGGTAGCGATTTCTCAACGCCTTCAGGTAGTAGTTTGGAAGGTTCTGAGGGACCAAATAGATATATTTTGCTAAGGACTAAGATTGACAGGAGGAATTTATTTTTGTAAATATCGATGCACCTAATGGACCCCAGGGGGATTTCTTTTGAGGTAGAGGCAAAGATACAAGAGCCGAGGAGTGGCAATTGATTGTGGGTGGAGATTTTAGTATTATGGTAAGGGAGTGGGTTGAAAAGAAGATAGAATTAGACTTAAGAGGTTCTTGAAAGCTGGAGATCTAATAGATCTGTGGCACTTGTTTCTTCCCACAGAAACTTAACTATTTCCTCTAACCCTCATTGATCGTAAACACACATTGATATATTGTCTGTGAGGAGAATGGTTTCCAGAGTGGGGGAAGTTGAAATTTACAATACTATGTGGATCGATCAAGCCCCAGTTTAGTGTATGCTGTGTCCTAGAGAAGGGGAGGTGGGGCAAATTTTGGCTCAGGTCTGCTTTATATGTTTGCTTTATATGACTGCACCCTTGCCTGCTTGAAATGCACACAGCAACATATGGCTGGCACAGAAGAAAAAGCCAAGCAACTGTTGTCTGAGTCCTTCATTGGTGATATTTGGGAATACTTTGTAGGTGAGCCCCGCCTACAGAGAAGAGTAAAAGATCTGAAACAAGGTATTTAGCAATATTTTGCTTTGAATGATATTGGGGAGGTATCTGCAGCCTGTTTCTGGCAAAATCCAAGGGCCTTTACTCAGCCCTTCTTGACCTTTCTGTTGCTTTTGACACTGTTGAGCACAGCCTTCTCCTCGATACCTTGTCCTCGCTTAGTTTTAAGGGCTCCGTGCTATCCTAGTTCTCCTCTCATCTCTCCCACCACTCTTTCAGTGTTTGTTCTGGTGGCTCCTCCTCTACTGATATCCTACTCTCAGCTGGTGTACCCCAAGAGTCTGTCTTGGGCCCACTCCTTTTCTCTCTCTATACCCAGTCCCTTGGTGCACTCATCTCTTCCTATGGCTTTCAGTATCATTTTTACGCTGATGACTCCCAGATCTATCTCTCTATACCTGAAATCTCTCCGGCAATCCAGGCCAGGATCTCAGCCTACCTTTCTGACATTGCTGCTTGGATGTCTCACCACCACTTGAAATTGAACATAGCCAAAAGTGAGCTTCTTATTTTTCCCCCCAACCCTCCTCTCCCCTTCCTCCTTTCTCAGTCTCTGTGGATAATCCAGACCTTTTCTGGACAGTATGCCAGTCTCTAATCATGCCTATCCTGAATTACTCTAACATCATATACCACAGCCTTCCCAAACACCCCCTACAACCCCTCCAAATGGCCCAGAATACTGCTGCAAGAATAATCAAGAGAGTCCCCTGACAGTCGCACATTACCCCCATACTTGTGCACCTGCACTGGCTACCTGTCCACTCAAGAAAATGATACAAAGCACTCGTCACCATATTCAAAATCATACATGGTTCCTGTTCTGCATTGCCTGTTATCTGATTGGAAGCCTCAGAACCACACCCGTGAGTATGGAGCACCACATGAGCAGCAAAGGCTATAAGAGCTGAGCACCACTGCTGGACGTACACCATGGGCGTATGTCCGTGGCCACATGCTCCGAAGGGGCATGTCCAAAGGGCAAGCGTGCCCCTTTGTAGTCCCTTCAGAGCACGTAGGAGCATATAGGAGTGGCATAGTTGCTGTCAATGGGGAAATGGAAGAAGAGACCATCAAACAACAAAGCAACGAAAGTAGTGGTATCCGTGGATGTCTTGTTTAAGTCCCTGGGTCCTTCTGCAGGAACTACGAAGTCAGAAGGCTTGGAGAATTCCTCATCTGTGAGTACTGTGTCTTCCCCTATGTCTCCGGAGTTACAAGGGTGTTTTATCTCCTCCCAACCTTGGAGTTAGCTTGGGGGAGAAGGACTCCACTTCCATATCTGCGGGTGGCATCCCTTCTGGTCCGACTCTCCTCCCTGATGCCTTTCTCCAATTGAATACTTCTGAACAAAACTGTCTTGCCTTTGCTGTTTGACATTTTGTTGGCCCAAGAAGTTCCTCAGCCTCTGAAAGATATCTCTTTGCAGGATATTTCGCAAATTGTATCAGAACAGCTTTTGCTTCAGTCCTCATTGTTAAAGTTTTCAAAGTTTACCAAGGAGACAGTGGCTGTTTTGACAGGGCATGAGCCTAGGTTATCTAATGATGAATCTGGTATTTCAAGGGGAGATTGTCAACTCTTGACCCTTGTGATAAGGAAGCTTATCATAGCTCAGGTAGGAGCTATAGAAAAAATGATGTGACTCTGAACAAGCAACCTGTCAGTTCTGGTAGAAGCAAGAAAACAGAGTTTTCACATAAAAGACTACCAGTCCCAGAATGCACCAGGTTTCCAGCAGCCATGAGAGGGGCTGAAGTGAGAAAACGTGTGTGCAATCAAGAGAGCTATGAGGTAATCCCTAAGCACTCATCTCAAAGGGCAGGGCCTGATTCAACACAGCTGCGCTGTGTTAGGGAGGAGCACACATTAGAACAGAATAAGAATAGAGCTTATTCTACAGATAACAGCTACAGAAAGAGCTTCAGGAAAAGATACAGCAACAGCTTCAAGCTCAAGCACCAACATCATCTCGAGAAGCAGAAGCCAAGCCAAGCGGATAGAGAGAGAAGGAAACTCTCTGGAAGGAAGAGAAGAAAGGCCATTGGAAGGTCTGGGAGATTCCAAGGCAGTACCTATACTGGGAGGTATTCCAAATGCCAGCAGAGTCCATTGGACTGGAGTCAGCCAGAGGAATGGAATGGCAGAGATAGGAATCACCAGTGGCTACCTGGAAGAGAGAAGACTGCACGTGGAAAGGACTTTCAGACCAAGGCCAGAAGGTATGTGAGGGAAGATCCAGTGTCCAGGGATCAAGATTGGAAGGCTGGACATCAGAATTGGATTACATACTGGCCAGGCTATACAGAGAGGAATTATGATAGCAGGAGAGGCTCAGGTATGAACACTGATCCAGACCCTATCTATAATAGTGAATGGCAGCAAGGGAATAAGCATTCTCATGATAGTGCCTTAATGAAAGACTCGTCTGTGCCAATGTATGATAGTGACCCTATGCTGATTGATGAAGGGGGAGATACAGCAGATGAAACTATTTACATGGACTGTTCTCTATCTAAATGCTATTGCTAGCTTTCTATGAGCAAACACATCAGCCATCACAAAGAAACCTAACTTTGTTCTTTATTTCCACTGCAAACAGCTCTTAAAGCAGGATTTGGGTTCACACAGTAGCAGCCAGCCAGCTAAAGGGTTTCAGCTGGTCAATTGATAGTAATTAAAGCTGCACCTGATTGTGTGTGTGAGCAAGGGAGAATCACTGCTGAGATCTGCGTGGAAAATAAGCAGAAGTTAACCTAACAAGCAAAGTTCATTTATTTCTTTGTGCCTTTTTCCTTTGGTAATTATTTGCTAAGAAAACATTAGCTAATTGCCTGACAAGCTGAAGGTTGTTTTCTGGTTTGCTTTGTGACTTTTTGTTATCCATTTAAACACTGCAAGCAAGTAACCTCATTTATATTGCTACCAAGCATATTTGTGCTGGGTGAATTAAACCCCATCAATAAAAGAAGTATTTTATTGGCCTTACCACTGGTTTCACAACTCAATTATTGTCTTCAGCTGTGTTTGGGAGTGAATGAACTACATTACCCACAATACCTTGCAAGAATCATATGAATATATGCATCGTCAAGATTGTGTAAGTTCTCACCCTAGGCAGCCGTCTGACACCCTTCAGGCGGCCACTGCCTCCTTGGTACAGGTCTCACTAGTTCTTCATTGGCAAAATGAATATTTGGAAAATGCTTGTCATCCAAGAAATGTTTGTTTCTTGAACTTCCCCCAAAACTATTCTCTCTCTCCTTCTATTTTGTTTGTTAAGTATTTAAAAGATGTTCTGAATGTTTCTGATCCCGATTCTATTCTGTTGTCTAAGCCTTATTACCTACCTATGGGAGTTAGTGAAGTGAAGGATATTGGTGAAGGATATTGGTGAAGTAAGAGAGGATATGGGAGTGGCTGGGGGGATTATGACCGATTGTCTGTTCTGAATTTAGATTTGTTGGCTTTTTTAGAGTCATCTTTGGAAGATACTCTGACTTGGGTGATGCTTCTTGTGACTTTTTTGCTTGAGAAGGATAAGGATTATATCTTACAGTTACATTTTTCTAAAAGACAAGAGAAGTTTTTGGTCAGTCCATACAGATTTTTCCAGATGTCTCTCAGGTAACTCGGAGGAGATGGAAGGCTTTTCTTGAGCTCAGGCCTCGTGTCTTGGCTTTGGGGGCCTCCTTTCTCCTGAAATATCCTTGTAAATGTATTGTATTACTGCAGGCTAAGACATATGTGTTTTTTGACTCTTTACAATTGGAGAGGTTTTTGCAGGGGAAGGGCTGCTGTAAGTGTATTTTGTATTGTTTATTGGTTGCTCCTTGGTTAAGAAAAAGGGGATTGTAGATTTTGTTGTTTTCTGAGGTTTCATTGTCTTTATGATCTCCATGATGTGGATTGGTGGTTGTTGTTCTATGTATGCATATCACTTATCTATGAGTGCATTACTCTGTATGTGGATGGTCGTTTTTGTGTATTTCCTGTTATGTTTCTTTAAATAAAGAAGAGTTAAACTTTAAAAAAAAATCCATACACAACAGTTCAGCTTCCTGCCTTCAACCCCTTGTGTCAACGCCCAAAAATGACAGACTTCGGAAGCAGGGCTCACTTAACCTCTTAGACATCCCTGCTCAAAAAAACAAGAGCAAACAGTTTTCTTGCGATCGGGCACTCTTGACGCTTTGCACCTACAATTTGGAACTCGCTACCCCCAGTATTAAGAGGATGCCCAGATCTGGCAGAATTTTGGAAAAACTGAAGAAATACCTATTTCAAGAACACTTCAAATCCGGCATAACTCCCAATCCAAGGTCAGACCTTGAACCATAACCACCTATTCCCTAATCACTGACAATAGCACTTTAGTCTGTTAATGATAATTGTAAATATCCCCTTGAATATAACCTGACAGCAGCCCTGTATCCTATTGACAAATTGTAAATATCCCCTTGTATATAATTTGCAATGGTCTATAATCCACAATTATCATCTGCAGTTAATGTTACTAATTTATTTTAAAGTTTAGTTTCATTGTACAACAATATGCATATCCATGCCCTGTTAAATTTTGTTTCTTGTAAACTGCTTTGAATAGTAGAAAGGTGGTATAGAAGTAAGTTTAAAAAATAAATAAACAAACGTCTCCCTGTCTCCTCAGCTTGCAACCTCTGAGTCGTCTGACTTCCCTCTCTCTTTCTCCACAAACATCCAACTGATAGCTAAAACCTGTCGCTTCTTTTTCTACAACATCAACAAAATTTTCCCATTCCTTTCTGAACACACTACTAAGACATTTATCCACTCTTTAGTCACCTCTTGTCTTGACTATTGCAACCTCCTCCTTGCTGGTCTCCCTCTGAATCGTCTCTCTCTCCTTCAGTCTGCTCAACACTCTGTTGTGTGGCTAATCTTCTGCCAATCTCAATATGCTCATATAACTCCCTCTTCTCAAGTCACTTCATTGGCTCCCTATCCATGTCCGCATCCAGTTCAAACTTCTCCTGCTGACCTGTAAGTGCATTCACTCTGCAGCTTCTCACTACCTTTCCTTTCTTATCTCTCCCTACACCCCTCTTCGGGAACACTGCTCGTCTGGCAAATCGCTTCTATTGCTAACTCCAGACTTTTCTCCTTTCACCTTGCTGTTCCTTATGCCTGGAACAAACTACCTGAGTCTGTACGTCAGGCACCTTCTCTGACCCTTTTCAAATCCAGACTGAAAACTCGCCTCTTCGCTGCCGCTTTTGGATCTTGACTCACCTGATCTCCTTTGTGTTCCCTCACCATTCCCCCTAGATGTATCCCATGTCTACAGCTATTGTGTTGTCTGCCTTGACTAGATTGTAAGCTCTGATGAGCAGGTACTGTCTTTTACATGTGTCTGTGCAGCACTGCGTACGTCTTGTAGTGCTATACAAATGTTCAGTAGTAATAGTAGCATGCCTTTGGGATGGGTTTAAAGCGGTGATTTGGGGTAGATTGATTAAATGGAGGGTCCTAAAAGAAAAATAAGCAGTTACAAAAGTTGGATGACTTGTGCACAGAAATCAGGAATCTAGAACTTTGGGATAAGAGACATCCCAGTCATACCCAGTGGCAGGACCATACCAAGCTAGAAATGTGCCCTGTGCGACCAACGAATCTGGTGCCCTCCTCCCACCCAGAAACTTGCAATAACTCACTATTTTTGAACTTCCTGGAAGCCCAGTGATGATATCAGTGCCCCTTTTGTATCTGCACCCTGTGCGGCCGCACTGTTCGCACAGCCCTAGGTATGGTCCTGCCCACTGAGGTTGGTGAACTAAACTGAGGAGCAAATTGCAAGCAGAAATAATGGCAGAAATTAATTGGCAAATGTTACAGGCGAAATAGGTATTTTATGATCACGGTGACAGAGCAGGGAGAATGGTAGCAGCCAAACTTAGGGGTATGCTTACTAAAGGGCATTAAGGTAACAGGCGTTAACCAAAGTGATTACTACTACTATTACTACTACTATTGAGCATTTATATAGCGCTACCAGTCATACACAGCGCTGTACAGACATGTAAGAGAGATAGTCCCTGCTCATCGGAGCTTACAATCTAGTCAAGACAAAAACACACAGAGCAACAATCTAGTCAGGGGAAAAACACAAACATGGCACCTACAATCTAGTCAAGACAAAACACAGAAGTCAAGATCTGAAAGCAACAGTGAAGACGTGGGTTTTCAACCTGGATTTGAAGAGGCCTAGGGAGGGTGCCTGGCATATAGACACAGGTAACTTGTTCCAGGCGTAGGGTGCAGCAAGGTGAAAGGAGCGAAGTCTGGATTTAGCAGTACGAGTGGAGAGCACAGATAGAAGTAGTTTGTTAGAAAAGCGAAGTTCCCGAGAAGGGATGTAGGGAGAGATAAGAGATGAAAGGTACCAAGGAGCCGAAGAGTGAATGCATTTATAGGTCATGAGGAGAAGTTTGAACAGGATGCGGAAATGGATAGGGAGCCAGTGAAGTGACTTGAGAAGAGGAGTAATGTGGATATGGCGAGGCTGGCGGAAAATTAGTCGAGCAGCAGAATGTTGAATAGATTGGAGGGGAAAGATGGTTCACAGGGAGACCAGTAAGGAGTAGGTTGTAGTAGTCAAGGCGGGAGGTGATTAAAGAGTGGATATGCATTTTAGTAGTGTGTTCAAAAAGGAAGGGGTGGATTTTGCTAATGTAGAGAAAGAAACGGCAGGTCTTAGCTACAAGCTGGATATGTGTGGAGAAAGAGAGAGAGGAGTCAAAGATAACACCCAGATTGCAGGCCGAGGAAACAGGAAGGATTACAGAGTTATCCACAGAGACTGAGAAAGGAGAAAGAGGAGGGGAGGTATTGGGGGAAAGATAAGGAGTTCAGTCTTGGCCATGTTCAATTTCAGGTGGCAGTAAGACATCCAGGTAGCAATGTCAGAAAGGCAAGCAGAGATCTTGGTCTGGATTGCCCGAGAGATTTCAGGCGTAGAAAGGTAGATTTGGGAGTCATCGGCATAGAGATGGTACTGGAAGTCATGGGAAGAGATAAGCACACCAAGGGATTGGGTATATAGAGAGAAAAGGAGTGGACCCAGGACGGATCCCTGGGGTACACCAACTGGGAGCGAGGTAGGGGAGGAGGAGGAGCCACCAGAGCACACAATGAAAGAGCAATGGGAGAGGTAGGAGGAGAACCAGGATAGTACAGAGTCCCTAAAGCCAAGTGAAGACAGGGTGTCGAGGAGAAGGTTGTGGTCAACAGTGTCAAAAGCAGCAGAGAGGTCAAGAAGGATGAGGACAGAGTAGAGGCCCTAAGATTTTTCCAGGAACAAGTCACTGGAGACTTTGGTAAGAGCCGTTTCAGTAAAGTGTAAGGGATGGAAGCCAGACTGTAAAGGATCCAGAAGGGCATGAGAGGAGAGGAAGTCGAGGCAGCTGTGGTGGACTGCATGTTCAAGTAGTTTAGATATGAAGGGAAGGAGAGAGATGGGTTGATAGTTAGGACAGGTGGGATCAAGTGAGGGTTTATAGAGGAGGGGTGTGACCATAGCATGCTTGAGGTCTGCGGGGAAGGTTGCAGTGGAGAGCGATAGGTTGAGAATATGAGAGATGGAAGGGACAATGGTGGAGGAGATGGAGCGGAGGAGATGGGTGGGGATAGGATTAGAGGAACAGGTGGTGGGTTTGGAGGAAGAAAGAAGGAGTGTGGTTTCCTCTTCAGAGATCACAGGGAAGGAAGAGAGGGTGGCAGAGGTAGCAGGGATTGGGGGGGGGGAGAAATGGGAGTGAAGAGGGGGAGGAGGGGGAGTAGTTGAAGAAGAAATGGGGAATTGGAGGGTGATCTTGTGGATTTTGTAATCGAAGTAGTCGGCCAGGGTTTGGGCAGGAAGGGAGGGAGGGACCAGAGGCGGAGGCATCTTGAGGAGAGAACTGAGGGAATTAAAGAGACGGCGAGGATCATCGGCAAGAGAGAGTTAGTCAGGTGGACGCAGTAGTCTTGTTTGGCAAGAGCTATGGCTGACTGGAAAGAGCCTTGGTGCTCCTTTATCCAGGGTGTTTTATGCATAAAGGGCGCTGGGCGGGTAGGGGGAGTTCCAGCGTAAAGGCCGCTATGGGCCATTTAACTTGTGTTAACAGGACATCGGGCGTTAAGATATCAAACATGTACCTTAACATCCGAAAACGTCTGTAACCCTAACGCTGGATAAAGGAGCACCAAGAAAAGTCAATGTAAAGGTGATGGATGGAAGGACAGGTGGGAGCAGATGGATCTACCATATTTGTTGGCACCCTACTTGGCAGCCAGTAAAATGGATGAGCATGTGGGAGGCAGCTGTACCGTTGCCTAGGGTGATGCCAATGTAACATAGTGCAATGTCAGTGTGTGTCATAGGATGGGGAGACGTGTCCCCTAGTGGAGCCAGAAGTGGCAGGGTGTGTGCAGTGACAGGAGGACAGAGTAGGAGTGATGATGTGCAGATCAGGCACGTGTGAAGAGCCGAAATGCAGAAAAGAGCACCAGTGTAGGCCATGGTATAGCAGCTTGCACACAGCCAACAGAGGCAGATGGATGGGCTGAAGGAAGGATGGCAGCTGAGAAGAGGGTGGTATGGGCTGGCAGCACTGTTGTGCCATAGGTGCCACCCCCAACGTATTTGTACTATGCATGAAAATATTTGCCAGTGCCACTTGGAAGGCCTGATACCAGGCGTGAGTCCCAGACATGTGGGACTCACACCCGTCCCAGCTACACAGCCACCATACAACTCGAACAAATGTGCAGATAACAACTGCACAGGTGTCATCCAAACTGGGCAAATGGGGCACGTATGGACATGAGGTGATACCTGCAGGTGGCTATCCGAGGGGTAGGATGTGTCCGCATGTACTGCAGAGATGTAATGAAGCCAAAGCTGTACAGTAACAGTAATGATGTCATACATGACTGATGTTGCCCAAGTAGGTTACAGCTGTATGCATGTAACTGCCTGTTAGTATACCGCTGTAGCAGTGTAGTCACATCGGGGTGCATCTTACCGTCAGTTGGTAATGTCTGATGATAAACAGGGACTGTACGGACTTGCAGTCAGCTGAGCTCTTGGTGGGTTAAGTGATCAGCTCAAGGCCACAAGGAGCTGTTGTCAGTCCATGAAGGTTGTGACAGACATAAAATGCAACAGAAACACATTCCAAAATGTCACATAAGGAGTGATAGTGGGCCTCAAATCCTGGTATTTTGGCCCCAAACCATTGCCATGACCATCACACCATGCCTCGAAGCAGGGCCCAACATCTGCAGGGTGACCATGTCTGACCTCTTGCAATGGGCTGCAGCAGAGTCAATAAAGCCAAGCTCTCAGAAGGCCATGATGGGGAATAGCATGTTTGCTAACCCAAAGTGTGACCAGAATGCATAACAAAGTAGAAGGATGAGTGTCTGGAAGTCACAGCAGAGCCTGGATTGTTACAGGTGGGGAAATGACCCGAGTAACACATAAGTGCAAAATGAACAAGTGAGAATGAAACCCTTGTGCTCTGCTTATAGGGACATGGCACAAACGAACATGCTACACCTCCACACCTTACTAACCTGCAATGTCTGGAGTAAAAGAGCCTGCAGGTCTCTGCCTAAACTGTCTGCTGTGTGTGCCAGTATAGGTTAGCCTCTCCAGTAGCCATAACGCACTGCACACGCAGAACAGCAGTCTGCAACTGATCCATCACATTGCATCACAATGTACTGACTGTGTGCTTCAATCACATAACAGCTATAAACTGCTACTGCGCAGTTTCAGTGGTCACCCTGAGGGTGAGGATGGGTGCCCAGCACTTGGTCTTGCAGTGCTAGAGATGGTCTCTGCCGGCTGTGCTGCAGATCCCCCATTACTGCCAGTGTGTGACAGGTATTGTCTGCAGAGTGGAGGAGTAGCCTAATGGTTAAGAACATTGGCTTGGGAACCCAGAGACCAAGGTTTGAGTCCCACTAGCACTCCTTGTGGCATTGGGCAAGTCACTTCACCCTCCATTGCCTCAGAAAAATCCAAGTTATCAATGTCCCTGTTTAATGTACATTACCAAGTTTAAATGTAAACCACTTTGATTGAAATCATCTTGTTTCCTGCACAATTGCAGCATGCTGTGTGTGCCAGTTACATTTAGGCCTTGTGCTCTGCCCCTGTTGGACAGGGATCCTCCTAGAACAGTGCATGTCAAAATCCAGGGTTAAACTGCTGTGGGGGGCTTCTAGGCTTGCATGGGGGTTGTTACTACGGTCCTGCTGGTAGTACCATTACCACAGGGAGTAGGCCTGGAACACCTGCTGTCCCAACCACGTATGACTAGCAATCACCCACAGCAAGCACAGTCAGAATGCAGCTGCTGCCCATCACTAGGTTTTTCAGCCATGCACATACCAACTGCAGATAGTCCACTGGTCAGCACATACTGCATGTGCACAGAGTGACCATGTGTACCCAGGCTTAGGATAAATGGCATGGACACGTAGCATTTGGTTCAGTGATTGAGCTCCCAGGACAAGATGTGCACCCACATCACTGGAGCCAGACACTATATAGCACTATGTGGATACATAGCTGTGCCATGGTCACTGTTCGGTCAGAGTGAGAGTGCCCTACCAGCATGACATGCTGTGGCTACCCAGTCCATGCATGTGGCAGATGGGTACTGAGACATCTCTGCTATTGACTCTACCTCTGATGCAGACACATCCTGGCCAATCTGCCCTGTTTCAGGCCATACCCACAATACTATGCTCCTCATCATGCAGATTTGCTGACTAACGCTGGGAGCAGCTTAGGCAATGTGAGGCGAGGCGTAGAAAGCCACAAAACAATGGGGAGACAAACACACACACACACTCTGCTGCACTGTGCAAAAATGGGAATGACTGGCATTCCTGCCTGCCAGTTTGGTCTCAATGTCAGCTCAAGCAGTGTTAATGTATGCTCACTGTGCAGGAGCTAGTAGCACCAACTCAGTGTGCCAGTGTTATCAGCCTGATTCTCCATTTAGCTGTGGATAGTGGAGCCTGTCTGTGTGGCTGATGGGTGCTTGTACCCTTGCTGGCTGATTGATTGGGGGTTGCACATGCTGGTGTTGAACCTGCACTGTATGATCCACAGCCAGAACCTGAACCTGTGGCCTTCTACTCACATACAACAGCTGTGTTGAGCCACAGTGCGGCCATATGGTTAAACAGTCCCTGGGGCTGACATGCTCCCCATCAGACAAACCTTGGCACATGTTGTAATGTGCACGGTGCACAGGACCAGGACATGGCTTTGGTCTGCTGCAGACAGGTCCCACTGCCCCCTCCACCAACACACTCACACCATGCTGACATGCCTTTGTGCTGTCAGTGTTGGTGATGCGCAGTCCCAGCCCATCCAACATGCGGGTTGGCGGGTGCCTAGGGCACAAAGTCTGGATGGGGGGGCAGAGGCATACATGGATGGCCACACAAACCCCCCCCCCTCTGCAGGGACCCCATCACTGCCAACATTATGTCTCAGGGGGAGGATGACAGCCACTGCTGTGGTAGTCCCTTGGGTACCTGCATGTTGCAGCCATTGATAGGGCTACAGTTGCTAGCACTATCGGCTTCTTCCCCCACAGCTGGATTCAGCAGCAGCATGGGAGGGCCCGCCGGGATCTCTGCCTGGGGTGCCAGGACCCTTGGGCTGCCTCATGTGGCGCATCTCCTTTCCACAGCAGCAGCATGTCTGTGTGCCGCCACTGTTAACTGTGGGATCATGACGGACATCACAGATGGTAATGCGTATGGCAGGATACCCCTATGAGGAGAGGGAAGAGATGGCTGGGGGGGAGATATGATAGAGGTCTATAAATTAATGACTGGAGTGGAACGGGTAAATGTAGATCGATTGTTTACACCATCAAAATATAGAAAGACCAGGGGATATGCAATGAGGCTAGAGTGTAACCCATTTAAGACTAATAAGAGAAAATATTTTTTCAGTCAATGTGTAATCAAACTCTGGAATTCATTATCGGAGGATGTAGTAAAAGCTGTTTGTGTGGCTGGGTTTAAAAAAGGTTTGGACAAGTTCCTGGGGAAAAGGTCCATAAACCATTATTAAAGAAGACCCGGGATATCCACTGCTTGCCCCAATTACAAGCATTGTGGAACCTGTGTGACATTTGGGGAAACTGCTAGGTACTTGTGACCTAGCTTGGCCACTGTTGGACACAGGATATTGGGCATGATGTACTTTGGTCTGACAAGGTATGGCATATTTTATAACCTTATGTTCTTATGTGCCACCTGGGCAGCTGTCTGGTCTACCCTGTGCAACAGCAACCCCCACTGCATGACCCATGTGCCACCTCCTTTGCCCCATTTGTACCATCAACATAGTGCCCTTTCATATTTGGGCACTATGCTGTTGCTGCTAATGGAGCACTACTAGTACTATCTTGGGCTCCCCTGTCTGTGCATCACATTGCGGATATTAAAATAGGCTCCATCTCCTCAAAATATACCCTTTCCTTGAGGTTTTACTTTGCGTTAGGGTTCCCAGAGTTAAAGGGCTTTAACACACGTTAGCGCAACAAGCATTAAGGGAAGACCCACTATTAACGTCCTCTCTCCACCCCGTTAAAACCCACTCTCCACCTACTGCACTCTTAACACTGCAGGAGCCTTTAATGCCCATTAATGCAGCTTTTTCACAGCGTTAAGGGCGCAAAGGTGCCAGTAACGGGCGTTAATGGCATATTGGCAAGTGCCGGTAACGGGCATTAATGGCACACTGGCTTCCTTAATGCCCTTTAGTAAACATACCCTTTAGAAAGCAGAGATATTAGCATCTGATTGGGTGATTCGAGGGTCACAGGGGAGGCAGATTGGGAAGCTGTAAAATTAGGAAGCGATTTAAAAAGAGTTCTAGAAGGCTTTATATAAAGAGCGAGAGCAGGTGGGGATGTAGGCAATAGCTATTCGGAGTCTATTCCTCTGAATACTCTTACAAGGAAAGAAGCAGAAGATTTAGAAAGAAACATTATGGAGGAGGTGGTCTGGCTATGATACGCTCACTAAACGTTGGGAAGTCCCGTGGTTTAGATGATCTGTCTGTAAAGTTTTATATAATATTGGTGGACTCGCTTCTGAAGCCTATGCTCAGGTTGTTTAATAATGTTAAAGGGTGTGTGGGGGGGGGGGGGGCAGAACTTAGTGGGCACTATGGGATGAGCTGGTATTTCAATTTATAAAGAAGGGTGGGATCTAGATGAATGTGGTTCATACCGGCCTATATCCCTGCTTAATACAGACATTAAGGGCTCAATATTCAGCTGCCCAGATCTTCAAAGAGTTATGTGCCAACGGGCGCATAGCCCTCCCCACCTATCTCTAAATCGGATATTCAATGCCGGGGCAATGGCATTGAATATCTTTTGATCGCAGCCAAAGCCGGAAGCTGCCGAAGCTAACCGGACAGCAGTGAGATTGGATGCTGCTTGGTTAACTCCTGTACCTTAAAGATAGGCGAGGAAAACCCTTGCCTATCTTTAACATGCAGATCGCTAACCGGGCAGCAACCAATATTGTTGCTGTCCATTTAGCGCCATTCTCTACCTCCATTCCACCTTGGAATGCCCCCAACATGACCCGATGCTAACTGGATAGCATTGGGGCGCATGGGGGACTTAGATGGGGATTATTCAATGCACTAACCGGGTAGGTGCCATTGAATATCCCCTTCTTAGACAATTACATGGTTTGCTGGGCTGTAAACCGTGTAAATGCCTTTCGAATATAGGGCCCTAAACCTTTAGCTAAGGTCCTGCCCAATAGGATGAACAAGGTTATTATGCGATTGATTCATCCTAACCAGGCTGGCTTCATGTCTAGCAGACAGGCCAAAAATAATGTACAGAAGATTTTGAACTTGATATGGGTTGCTAGAGACAGAGAAATTCCCTTCCTCCTCCTCTCAATTGATGCGGAGAAGACTTTTGATCAAGTGACCTGGCCCTTTATTTTTAGGATGCTGGAATGATTCTTTTTTTGTGGATTGGTTTAGAACAATGTATAATAACCTAAAAGCCTATATGAAGGTTAATGGGACATATTTTGACTTGTTTAGTCTGAATAGGGGTACCAGACAGTGCTGCCCAATGTTCTCGCTACTTTTTGTTCTGTTGAGCCATTGGCAGCAAGAATTAGAAGGAGTTAGGATATCTTTAGGACTGAAGTAGGGGAAATGGACTACTGAATCATATTCTTTGCAGATGACATTATGTTCACGGCGAATAGACTGCATATTACACTCCCATTTCTCGTTTTGGAGATGGCAGAAATGGGCGTCTGGTGAGTTTAAAGTTAATATTGAGAAATCTAAAATCCTGCCCCTTAGGATGCCTTTAGATTTGTAGGATAAGTTTCAATGGAAGTTTGACTTCAAGTGGACTAACTTGTATCAGGCAAACTTCAAACTCTTGTTAGAGCAGTTGAAAGAACATATTTCCAAGTGATAGGGCCATTTATGTATTAAAATCAAATACAAAAAGATTGACCTTTTAAAATAAAATAATAAAAAAAATTAAACTCACATTAAACCTTATGGACCATTGGATCTGAAGTAGAACTCAAATAATTTGTGTAGCACCGATTTTCCTTTATAACCTTTAACCACCAAGGGCCATGTTTGCTAAAACATTAGCTTGCACTGTCTGCTTCCGTGCCCATAAGCATATAGTTAACATTTAGGAGCATTTTACTAAGACACAGTACTCAGTAGTGTGGGATTTAGCGTACAGTTTGGGCAGCATGATAAAATGTAGTTCGGAGCTACATGACAAATTCCTTCTGTTATTTTGGTAGTGTGCTTTGCAGTGGCAACTTGGGGGAGGGGGGGTTCTCATGGTGGAGCAGCTAGTGCGGGCATTTATAACCCATGCTACATATGTATGGCACACATAGTGTGATGCAAGTAAGGCCACCTCAATGAGGGCTTAGTAAACATGCCCCTTAGTAAACATAACATAGTAAATGACAGCAGAAAAAGACCAGTATGGTCCATTTAGTCTGCCCAGCAAGGCGGCAAGATTAGGTGCACTTGCTGTTTCGTGCAGGTCACCTCTCCCCATACATTTGTTTAGGGGTGCACACACTGCTCCGTGTAGGTCACTCCTCTTTGTTCAGATATAAAAGATAGTTATGCTTATTTTGATTTTATCCTGTTGCTATAAAGCAGTTATTCACCTGTAACAGGTGATCTCCGGGAACAACAGGAATTTAGTCCTCACATATGGGTATCGTCGGTACCGACGGAGCCTGCGCGGGAACGCTCCCCAGTGTCCAATTAGAAAGCTTTTGGGAGCATCCCACAGTGCCTGTGTGCTGCCTTCCTGCCTTTCCCAACTGCCTCTCTCCAGTTGAGTTTTAAAGCTGAGACAAAGAGAGAGAGAGGGAAAGGAAAGAGATAGATAGAGAGATACAACTCCTAGGGGAGGTGGGTGTGTTGTGAGGACTAAAATTCCTGCTGTTCCCGGAGATCACCTGTTACAGGTGAGTAACTATGCTATCTCCAGGAACAAGCAGGAATGTAGTCATCACATATGGGGACTCCCTAGCTTTAGATGCCAGGGAGAGACCCCAGAAGTTGTGCATCCCTGAACAGGGCTCTACTTCCCCCCATGGATCTCTGGCATCCTACCAGGGATGGCGGGTAGGAGTTGATTAGGTATGGAACAGGTGTTGGAGACCAGCCTGACCAAACAAGGCATCCCGGCGGGAGTCCTTGTCCAAGCAGTAATGGGCTGTGAAGGTATGAACCGAGGCCCAAGTGGCTGCTTGACAGATGTTGTCGATAGACACAGAGTGCAGATGAGCCATTGAGGCTGCCATGGCTCTCACATTGTGAGCTGTGACATGGCCCTCCAGAGAAAGGTTCTTACTCTGATAGGCGAAGGAAATACACTGAGCAATCCAGTTAGACAGTGTTCTCTTGGAGACTGGAAATCCCAAATGAGAAGGATCCAAAGCAACAAAGAGTTGAGAGGACTTTCTATGTTGCTGTGTTCTTTGTAAGTAAAAGGCTAAAGCTCTTTTACAGTCCAAGGTATGAAGATTTCTCTCTGCATTTGATGCATGAGGCCTTGGAAAAAAACACAGGTAGGTAGACCGCTTGGTTCAGATGAAAAGGCGAGACAACCTTTGGCATAAAGTGTGGATGAGTCCTAAGGACTACCTTGTCATGATGGAACCTTGTATAAGGTGGATCAGCTACTAGCGCTTGCAACTCACTAATGCGGCGTGCTGATGTGATTGCAATGAGAAAGATAACCTTCCAAGAAAGGAATTTCAAGGAGGTAGTAGCTAATGGTTCGAAAGGTGGCTTCATGAGCTGCCCAAGAACCAGGTTTAAGTCCCATGCCACTGGTGGTGGTCTAATGGGAGGCTTAGTTAAAAGAAGGCCTCTCATAAATCTTGCTATAAGAGGATGAGAGGAAATAGGCTGTCCATTTAGAGGCTTAAAGGAAGCTGCAATAGCACTCAAATGGACTCTTACTGAATTAGTCTTAAGACCTGCATTGGATAAATGAAGGAGATACTCCAGCAATGATTCCAGAGGTATCGCAAGGGGGTTAAGACCCTTTTGCGAACACCATATGGTAAACCTTTTCCACTTGAAAGCATAAGAGCGTCTTGTGGAAGGTTTCCTGGAAGCAAAAAGAATATCTTTTACTTGCTGAGGGATATTAAGATCATGGAGATCTAGGCCTTCAGCAACCAAGCCCTGAGATGCAGAGACTGGAGATTGGAATGCCATAACATTCCATCCTCCTGAGATAGGAGATCTGGAGCAGACCGTAACTCCAGGGAGGGAGCTTGAGAGAGATGTAGAAGCAGAGGGTACCAAACTTGCCGTGGCCAATGTGGAGCTATGAGAATCATATGGCCTCTGTCTCTCTGAAGCTTGAACAGGGCTTTGGGAATTAGGGGAATGGGTGGAAAGGCATACAGGAAGTCTTGACCCCAGTAAAGGAGGAAAGCATCCCTGGCCTGAGCCCCCTGAGCCAGAATTCTGGAACAGAACCGGGGAAGTTTGGCATTCCACGGACTTGCAAAGAGGTCTATGTCCGGGGTTCCCCAAAGTTGAAATATCCTGGCCACCTGGTCTGCATGCAGAGACCACTCGTGTGGAAGCAGAACTCGACTGAGTCTGTCTGCCCAAGAGTTTTGAATGCCTGGCAGATACACTGCCAGAAGATGAATCTGATGCTCTCTGGCGAGGGCCCATAGTCGCAAAACTTCATTGCAAAGCGACAGAGAGCCTGTTCCCCCCTGCTTGTTCACATAGAACATGGCTACTTGATTTTCCGTATGAATGAGGACTGTCTTGTAGCTGAGCAGGGTGTGGAACACTGGCAGAGCAAGGAAGATTGCTCTGAGCTCCAAGAGATTGATATGTGGATAACTCTCCTGTGGAGACCAGGTGCCCTGGGTGGAGAGGTCTTGCAGATGAGCTCCTCAACCCATTGGTGAAGCATCTGTTGTGAGAGTTGCTTGGGGTAAGGGTTGTTGAAAAGGGGACCCCAGCAACAGGTTTTGAGTGGACTTCCACCACTGGAGGGACAAAATAAGGTGACTTGTGTTTGCTATTTTTTTCTGACAGGCATCCTGATGCCTGGGTCCATTGGGTGGATAAAGTCCACTGAGCTGCCGTCATATGGAGGCGAGCATAGGGAACCACATGCACAGTAAATGCCATGTGGCCTAGTAGTTGTAACATTTCTCGAGCAGTTAGATGAGGCTTCAGCACTGCTTGAGAAGCTAACTGCACCAGACGAAGGCAACGGGCCTGGGGGTGATAGGCCCTTGCCTTTGTGGTATACAAGCTAATATGAACTCTAAAGACTGAGTGGGAGTTAGACTAGATTTTGGGATGTTTATTACCAGCCCTAAATACTGAAGGATACGCATTGTGCAGGATAGAGAAGTCCTGGCCTCTGACTCTGTTGGGGCTCAAATGAGCCAGTCGTCTAAGTAGGGGAAGACGAATATCCCTAGAGTGCGGAGAAATGCTGCTACAACAGCCATGCATTTCGTGAACACCCTTTGTGCTGAGGCCAGGCCAAAAGGGAGCACCCTGTATTGGTAGTGCTTTCCCTGAAAAAGGAACCGAAGGAACCTTCTGTGAGTTGGATGGATGAGAACATGGGTGTACGCATCCTTGAGATCTAGAGAACAAAGCCAATCCTGACTCTGAAGGTATGGCAGCAGAGATCCGAGAGAAATCATTTTGAATTTCTCCTTGACAAGGAATTTGTTCAATTCCCTGAGGTCTAAGATAGGTCTGTAACCCCCTGTTTTCTTTGGGATAAGGAAATAAGGGGAATAGAACCCTGTACCCTGCTGATGAAGGGGTACTATTGCACCTTGGGCAAGAAGGATAGTGACCTCCTGACCTAACAGGTTGATGAGAGAGGTCGAAGAATTGAACTGCTTTACTACTGTGTGAGGGGGCATGCTTGAAAAATGAAGCTTGTACCCCTCCTTTATGATAGAGAGAGTGTCCAATGTTCTGCTGTTATTTGCCCCCATCTGGGGGCAAAATGACATAGCCTTCCTGGTTCTCGGGGGACCAGACCCTTCCACCATTCCAGGAAGGTTAAGTTCTCTAGATGAGAGTCAAAGGTCCTGTGGAGGCTGAGCCTGCTGGGCCGGTTGAGGCCTAGCAGCCTTTGCTTTCTTCTGTTTGGGTGGTTGCTGACCTTTCCTGGCAAGCTGACCTGCAGAAAGTCCCTGCTGAACATAAGCAGGATAAAATCTTTTCTTTTTAGAAAAGAATGGTTTCTTGAACAATTTCTTTCTAGCAGGATCAGCAGTGGACTTGGATAATCTATCCAAGGTGGAATTTTCAGCATCCATTTCATTGGCCTTTTCCTGCCAATCTTTACCAAACAGGTTCTCACCAGTACAAGGGATATTTCCCAATTTGTCTTGTACCCAGAGCTCTAGATCAGATGCCTGGAGCCAAGCAATTCTACGTGCACCTATGGCAATAGCCGAGGTTCTGCTTATGCACTCAAAGCAGTCAAAGGCTGCATGGTTGGAAAAATTTAGAAACATCTTGGGCATGTTTGACCAAAGTGAGAAAATCCTGTCTTTTATCCTCAGGAAGAAAAGGACTTAAAGCCTCTAAATCACCTGTGACCTCCTTCAGGAACATTCCCATGTAAAAGACTATAGGAACTGATCCTGGCAGAAAGCATGGAAGCTTGGAAGACCCGACGTCCAAAAGCATCCAGGGTTCTGTACTCACGTCCTGGAGGATTAGAGGCATGCCTTTTTGCACTCTTGATCCTTCTCATTGCTGACTCCACTACAATAGAGTGGTGAGGAAGCTGAGTCTTATGGAACCCAGGACAAGGAGGGACTCGATACATAGTATCCAGTCTACAAGAATGAGGAGAGGTGGTAAGAGGTGTTTCCCACATCCTTAACATGAGATCATATAAAATCTCATGAATGGGCAAGGTAGCTGCCTCCTTAGGAGTTTTGGGATATTGTAGAATTTCCAACTCCTTGGTCCTTGGCTCTGTTTCAGGGGCAACAGTAATGGACAGGTCCTGAGCCACCTCCCTGATAAAATCTTGGAAGGAAATATCCTCCGGAGGAGACATCCTGCGTTTAGGGGAGGAGGGCTCCTCTGGGAGAAGCATTGCTGCATCGACAGAACTGTCAGAATCCTCAGATTCTTCTGAGGACTCGAAGTATCGTCTGTCCGGATGCTCTTGAAGAGCCCGATACCCGTACCGACCAAAGTCAGTACCGGGAGTAACCGGTACCAGGGTATCGGTACTGGAGGTCATCAGATGACTGGGTACCGGCAAAGCAGACACCGATGCCGATGTCGATGCTATCGGTACCGATACCGAGGCCGGTGCCGGTACCAGTGGAATTGTCTGTCGCGGTCCCGAGGGCGTCGATGCCGCAAGGAAAGCCGCCAGACTGCGTTCCATAGCCAGAACTCTCTGGTCTATCGACGCTGCCAATGCCTGGATGTCGGTACCGGAGGAGACCGTCGGTACCCCAGAGCATGGCACCAGTAGTTCTGCCGAGGTCGAGGCCTCGAGAACATCCTGGAACCCCGATAATGCTTTGGAAGCCGAAGCCTCCCGCCGGGGTAATTTTGCCGGTGCAGAATCCTTGAGGGCAACGCCAGAGGCATCTCGATGCTTAGAAAGAGATCTACCCTTTGTGGACCAGCTGGATTTATGTTTAGTTAACTGAGATCCACGGGAGGAAACAGCAGCCTTGGAAGACGTTGATGCCATTGAAGCTGCATCAGAGGGAAACAGGGTACTGAGCTTAGCAGCTCGGTTCTGCAGACCTCTTTTAGACATCATGGCGCAGGACATACAATCCGTGATGGAGTGGTCAGGACCTAAACATTTTAGACACCATTCATGGGTGTCAGTGACGGAAATGGTACCGCCACACTTGGTGTACTTTTTGAAACCTGAGGCAGGTTTCTCCATGGTAAGGAAAGATTTTGGGCCTAAGGCCCAAAAAGGCGCGTGCACCTGAAGAAAAAGAAAAGAGGATATATGTATATATATTTTTTACAGAAATAAGAAGAGAAAAAAACAGCGATACCGGTAGAGCGTCGAGGAAGGCAGACGCGACCACAAAAAAGAAATAAATAAAAAAGAATTCTTCTGTGGTGACAGGAACATGACCTGCTGGCTCCGCGGAAAAAGAAGAACTGGAGAGAGGCAGTTGGGAAAGGCGGGAAGGCAGCACGCAGGCGCTGTGGGATGCTCCCAAAAGCTTTCTAATTGGACGCTGGGGAGCGTTCCCGCGCAGGCTCCGTTGGTACCGACGATACCCATATGTGATGACTACATTCCTGCTTTTCCTGGAGATAGGGATCCACTATGTCTGTCCCATGCCATTTTGAATTCTGTCACTATGTTTGCCCCCACCACTTCCTTCGGGAGGGCATTCCAAGCATCCACCACCCTTTCAGTGAAAAGGAATTTCCTGACATTGCCTTTCAGTTTACCCCCTTGCAGCTTAATGTTATGCCCTCTAATTTGATAGCTTCCCCGTCTTTGGAAAAGGTTTGTTTGTCCATTAATACTGTAAGTATTTAAAGGTCTGACTCATATCTCCCCTGTCCCTCCTCTACTTCAGAGTGTACATATTTAGGTCTTCAAGTCTTTTCTCATAAAAGTCTTCTGACGCAGGCTCCAAATAATTTTGGTCGCCTTCCTCTGAACTGCTTCCAGCCTTTTTATATCCAAAACTGAACACAATATTCCAAGTGAGGCCTCACCAGCGACTTGTACAGTGGCATTAGTACCTCTTCCTTTCTGCTGGTAATTCCTCACTATATGCAACCCAGCATCCTTTTGGCTTTTGCCACTGCCTTTTCACACTATTTTGCCATCTTGAGATCATCTTAAACATTCACACTAAAGTCTTTCTCTTGGTCCGTGCACATCAATCTCTCGCCCCCTATCACATACCATTTCCTTGGATTTCTGCTTCCCAAGTGCATTACACTGCACTTCTTCACATTAAATCTTAACTGCCAAGCATTAGACCATTCTTCCAGCTTTTGTAGATCTTTCCTCATGTTCCACACTCCCTGAGGGGAGTTCACTCTTGAAAATTTTGGTGTCATCTGCAAAAAGACAGACTTTTCCATTCAGCCCTTCGGTAATATCACTAACGAATATATTGAACAGTACTGGTCCCAAGACCGAACCCTGGGGCACACCACTAATCACCTTCCTTTCATCCGAGTGAGTTCTGTTTACCGTCACCCTCTGTTGCCTGTCAGTCAACCAATTTCTGATCCAGTTCACCATCTTGGGACCCATTCCCAAGCTGTTGAGTTTATTGATAAGTCTCCTATGAGGAACAGTATCAAAGGCTTTGCTGAAATCTAGGTAGATCACATCCATTGCATACCCTTGATCTAGTTCTCTGGTCACCCAGTCAAAGAACTTAACACAGGTTTGGCAAGATCATCCTTTGGTAAAACCATGTTGCCTCGGATCATGCAACCTGTTGGTTTCGAGGAAGTCCACTATTTCGCTCTTTCAGGAGCGCCTCCATTACCTTTTCCGCCACCGAGGTAAGGCTTACTGGCCTGTAGTTTGTCACTTCTTCCCTATTACCACATGGTCCTTATTTAAAAAAATATTTAATGAACTTAAAATACATAGAAAAGTAATGCTTATCTTTTATAAACCCTGATTAAATTGCTAATGGAAAAACTCATATATTATTTAAAGTTTTGCATAAATTGTCTGTCACAGAACAGTGATTTGAATAGATTCTCTCAGGGGCAATTTCTCCAAATGCATGAGTTTTGCGCATACCATGACAGTCATGAACCTCACTTCTAAGCCAGGATATATGGAGTATGATCTCAGCCTCTCAAATATACTGCTAATGCTCAGCATAGTACTTGCATCATGCCAAAAACAGCCTCCCTCTGAACTTCGAAAGATGTTACGTGTGTGGGTAATTTATCAAGGTATGCTTGGAAATTCCTCTTAATTAGGTCTGTGACACCCAATATGAAGGGAAATAACTCGGTATCTTTCTGCCACATTTTCTTGGTCTCCGACTGAATTTCTTGGTACTTGAATATTTTCTTCCTCTTAACATGATTCACAGAATAGTCACTTGGAAATGACACCTCTATAATCAATGCCATTCTGGTGTTTTTCTCCTTTACCATTATATCCGGCTTCCTCGCATCCAACGTTTTATAAATTGGAATGAGAGTATCCCATTCATTCTCTGTATTTCTTTTAGGGTCAAGTTACCAATGCTTTTCAAGCACAGTGATATTATAGAGTTTCCAATGGATGAGGCATGCTACTTTATTGTGCCTTTCTGTATGGAAATTTTCTGCCATCAGAACTTCATAGCCAGCTATGAGTTTCTCCCACTCTTCAGTTGCGATTTGTTCCAGCTCATTAATGTTTCCAGGATTCCTTTTACCAATGGCAGATTTCAGCTCTTTCCAAAGATTCTCAATTGGATTGAGATCAGGACTCATTGCTGATGACTGCCATTTTTTACTTTTTAACCATTCTTTTGTACTTTTGGAGGTATGTTTTGGGTCATTGTCCTGCTGGAGGACCTTTGACCCAGACCTAGTTTTGACACTAGGAAGCACATTTTGCTACAAAATACTTTTGTAGTCCTCCGACTTAATGATTCCTTTAATACGTTCCTTGCCTTCAGTTCCCGAGGCAGAAAAACAGCCCCACAATATTATGGAACCTCCACAATATTTAACTGAAGGAAGCTTCATTTCTTCGCCTGTAAATGCATTGCTGGAATGCATTGCCAAAAAGCTCAAGTTTGGTTTCATCTGTCTACAGAACATTTTCCCAGAAGGATTGTGGTTTCTCAAAGTGGGTTTGGGCAAAGATCAGGCGTGGCTTTTTATGTCTGTCTTTGACCAGTGGGGGTCCTCCTTGGCCTTCACCCATGAAGTCCTTCTTTGTTTAGTGTGCGGCATATGGTGCAGGTTGAAACCACCAGATTACTCCAGATTAGCCTTAAGCTCTTTGGATGTTGTACGTGGTATTTTTCCAACAGTTCACACTAACCTTCAAAGGCTTCTTGGATTAATTTTCCTCTTCCCACCATGTCCTGGGAGGTTCTTGACAGTTCCATGAGCAAAAAAATCTTAATAATATTGCAAACTGTAGACACAGGAATCCCAAGGTCTTTGGAAATGGCATTGTACCCCTTTGAATTTTGATATTTGGTGATAATAGCTTTTCTGACGGTCTCAGGCAGCTCTTTTGTCTTCACCATTGTGAAAACAGAACAGGGAATGAATGTGGCCATTTTAAAAATTAGAGCCATCATTCATTAGTTGATTCAAGTCATATGAGTACTGACAATTGATCACAGGTTTATCTATTTTAACTGCAGTGGGAATGTGGTTCTTCTGTTCATACTGATTTGAATTGTTTATAAGGATGCCAATAATCATGTCCTGGCAATGCACTAGTTTTTATACTATTTGCTACTATTTCCTTTTTTTAATTGGTCTTGTTTTATTTGATTCTTTTGTGTGACAAATATGTGTGCATATATAGTCCAAAACCATTTCACTGGCTACTTTTTTAGGGGATAATGAACATTAAGGCATTAAGGGGTTGAACTGCGAGGGTGCCAATAATGTTGACCACAACTGTATTTAAGCCATTTGGCTGAACAGTGTTTAAAGTATATATCCAATGTTGCTTGCGATAAAATAAGCAATCACCTCCATGACGATTTACTTGCATGGGATCAATGTTACGCCACCTCAGAGCTGAAAAATGATTTGCCAGTTGTAATCCAGGCTTGATGGTCAATAAGGATTCTTCTGAGTTTAAATAATATTTTCAATTTAAGAGGTGGTTCTTTTTGGGCTTGGTTTTCAAGACCGATGTTGGCATTTTTGTTATGTTTGTACAGTTTTTGTTTTTTAATCTATTTTACTCACTGTATTATAACATGGTAATTTGTTTTATTTTCTATACTTGCCTCAGGTCTTAGGGTAACAGCAGTTTACATATCCAAGAATAAATATCCTAAATAAAGTGCAATGTACTTTTCAGAACTATGGCTGGTATAAATGCAAACACAAAGAGGTATTTCAGAGCTATTTTTTCTGAGTGAATATCTTTCAAAGATTTCGATGATCCTTACTGAGGAGTAAATAAATCCTATTTTACTTCCATTACCTTACATATACAGTATATTTTGTTAATCTCTAGACTTTCATCTACTGCAAAATGAGAACATAACATTCAGACTTTGGGAGCATTACAAGGAGAGATTTATGTGACTTAATGCACCTGGAACAGCAGTTGAAAATTAGCCTTCATGGGAAATGTCTTTATTTCAGAATGTAGTTCGATGGTTCCAGGAAATACTCCTGCTGTGAAAAAGCCCGAGTCTTCCCCAGGGAAGCATAACTATTTATCATCATGGGATCATGATGTGTTGTGCCTGCCAGTGGAGAAATAGAAATCAAGTTCTTTATTCTTAGATCTCATGTTTACAACCCAGCAGAAAGTGCAATGAGTGAAGCTATATGGGCAAGGTCCTGGGAAAGTCCTTTGACCCTTCGTGTTCTGGGGCAGAAGATTTTGCCACCCTAGATAAACCTTCAGCCACTCCCCCCTCCCCCACATCCTCTCCCAGGGCAACTCAGGTTTCTACTCTCCCCCCCCCCCATTAGTCCAGCACTTCCTCTTCCCTGTCCTACCCCTCACTTGTAGTCCAGCATCTCCCCCACCCTATTGCCCCCAATGTGTCCAGCATCTCCTCTTCCCTAATGCCCTAAGGTGTACAGCATCAACTCATTCCACTGCCACCTACACATTCATGGCTTGCCACTTCTGCTACCTCTGAAGCAATCTTCCTGTCAAAGAGGGTGGGAGTAAAGCCTCAAGCACACATGGGTGCTTAAAAGGCCTGAAGCCGCTGTGCAGGGGTCACAATGATGCCTCCCAAGGTTTGCCACCCTAGGTGGATGCCTAGTCTACCAAGTGAACAGGCAGTCCCTGGATCTGACTTCTGTGATGTGTGCCTGAAACATTTTGTCTACACAGAGTCTATATAATTATTACTATATTACTACAACTATAAATCTGAAAGAAGAATGTGTCTTGTTAGGTTATGCAGTCTATAGAGACTTACTGTTGGTGGTTGAATAGGACACATTGTACCATACAATCTAGATGCTCATTATCCACTCTAAAAAATTGAAGAATTTGATTTTAGGTTCTATGAATAGGACTGAGAATATGTTTATTACTAAAACCACTGAAGCAGTAAAGCATGAGTTCTCGTGCACATTGCTTTCCTACATCACTCAAAAGAGAGCACCTAAGACAAAATACCTGCCATATTGTGAGTAAACACCTCTTTTCCAGAAGTTTCTTCCTCTCAGCCTGGATGTGATTTTAATTCTATTGAGAACAATTTTTAGTGGTCCCAACTTTGAAGGAAGTTTACTTACAATTTTCAAGGGGCTTTACAATGGTGGCCCCAATATGTGGTCCCTGTTCAATGTAAAGTTCCAGTTGCTATAATGTAAACCGCTTTGAATGTAAGAAAACGTGCCAAATAAATAAACATCATGGAATAAACTCAAATTCATCTATCAAGAAAAGGATTCTTTGTAGTTTACCAAAAAGGTTAAAGCTTGGTTTTGGAAACAGACCCATGGTTAACTGGCAAGTTTAAGTGGGATTAATGTCACGGGGCAATTTCTCAAAATGGGTTTGTTTTGCACATACCCTGACAGTCATGAACCTCACTTCTAAGCCAGGATATGTGGAGTATGATCACAATCTCTCAAATTTACTGCCAACACTCATTGTGGTATTTGCATCATGCCAAGGAGAGCCTCCTTCTGGAGTTCATATGATGTAACATGTACGCATATGGACAGTTTGTCAAGGTGTGCTTGGAAATTCTTCTTTATCAGGCCTGTTGCAACTAACACTGAGAAATATTTCTGTATCTTTCTGCCACATTTTCTTAGTTTCTGACTGCATTTCTTGATACTTCAGGATCTTCTCCCTTTCAACGCAATTTATAGAATAATCACTTGGAACAGACACCACTATTATCAATGCTATTTTGGTGTTTTTCTCCTTTACCACTATGTCGAGTTTCCTTGCATCCAGTTTCTTATTCATCAGAATGGGAATGTCCCAGGTTATCATAACTTCTTCCATTCTTCGTAATTCTCTTAGGGTCATGATCCCAGTGCTTTTTGGGCACAGTGATGTTGTAGTGTTTACAGGAGTTTCCAATGAATGAGATGTGCTACTTTGTTATGCCATTCTCTATAGAAATTTTCCAACATCAGAAATTCACAGCCAGCTATGAGGTGAATTGCTGTTTCCAGCTCTTTCTTACAGAATCAAGATATGTCCGTTTTGCCAGTTTTTTCAATGCTCGCTGTAAACCATCTCATCCGTAACCCACTGTCCTGTGCTGCAACTATCAATTTCTCATACTTCAGTTCACCTCTCCTTAACCATTCATGTGTCTGTTCTTGATCAAAAAAGGTTTCCTGGAGTAACACTTTGTATTTCCCCACTGCATTTGTGCATTTGTCACTTGTTTTTCCTCCTTTGCTGATCTAATTCTTTGAAGAATTTTTTCTCTTGTTTTACAAATTCTGTTGCTTCCTTTCCTGTGTGTGCTTGTGGATTTTCACTCATTCCTTCTAGTTGTCAGAATGTTTGTCAAAGTTTGATGATGGAGACAGAGTCTGGAAGTTTACTTTCATATTTCAACACTTGCGTATTTGGATCCGATGATGCTGTAAGATAGGCTTGGAGGCCTATGATAGAAGCTCTGTATGTATAATCAATCTCTATGAGGCCTAGCTCTCCTTTAGCTCTAGGGATGTACAGTCTCAGCATGCACTGATTCTTGTAAATTACCTCATGGGCATGGAGGAGTTTTCTTGTTTGCACATCCAGTTTTTCAAGATCTGTTAGAGGCCACGCTACAATCTCAAAGCTGTATGAGGGTACAAGAATTGCCAGCTGATTAATATCACAGACTAAAATACAAGCCATCAAAGTACTGTTCAATAATAATTTTAATCTCGTATCCTATTCTTTACTGATCTTTTCTCTCAGTAATTTCTGCTTAAGAGTTGTTTCTTCCTCTACTCCAAGATATTTATATATACCTTCATGTTCAAGGTTCCTTGATATCACAGCCCTCAGGCAGGGAGATGTTTTTCATTTTGCTCAATTTTACTCTAAAAAAAGTTGCTTTAGCACATTTGTCAAGGCCAGTAGTCATTCTGATATCATCAGAAAAGCTTTTCACTATATGGAGTTGCTCTGCTAATTGTTGGTCACTGGAACTGTAGAGCTTCAGGTTATCTACAAATAGTAAATGGGGTGTTATCTCTGGGTTGTTACCTTCTTTAGTAATCAAGCTAAATCCATATCCCAAAAAGAGTTGATGAGAGCACTGATTAGATTAAGCGTGCAGCAAGGGACGGGGGCATGCTGGGGTCGGAGAGTGTACAGGGCAGATTCTGCTCATGGCCCTGTACGAACAGGAGTTGCTGGGGCGATGGCATGTTGATTTCACCTCACAGGTGGAATAAGCTTGAGTCACCCCCCTAGAGATGGCCAGCACCCTCCTGGAGCATATAACAGGCCAAGGTGGGCACTGGCCACACCCATCAAGGTCAGGTGGTGGGGTATCAGGTCCATGCATTGATATGGTAGGTCATACCCCGGGAGGACATTTCTGTGGCACTGCTGGGGTGGCTGGGCTGTCTCCTAGGCCCCAATCCTGCACTCATGGGAGTGGTTTTTATATGTACATGTCACATCCTTTCATTTTATTTCTGATGTTGCTATATGTTTTATTTATGGTTTTTATTTATGGTTCTTATTTCATATAGAAAGTTTGTTTCATAGACATTTGTGATTACCATTTGTTCAGTTTGAAAAATTTAAATTTTGTTTTTTAATATTCATGTTTTTTAATATTCAATTTTAATATTAATTTATGTTTATGATCTGTTCTTTTATGACTTTCTATATTTATGTTTTTTATATATTTATGTTTTTAGTATTTGCCAGACTAGCCCCTGACGAAGAGTAACGAAACACAGCCTGTGTCGGGTTGACAGAGTTTTATTTGTATAAAACCAATGACTTTTCACAATATCACGTCTTGGACTGGGTTCTTCGTTCTACATGATATCTGCTTTTGTTGTGGTTCATCCTTTCTTGATTGGGGCCATCCAGATGGCCTGGACATGCCCCATATTGGATCAGGCTCATAGTGTATCTGAATTTACAGAAAGCCTTTGACAGATCTCTCACGAAAGACTCTTGAGGAAATTTACAAGTTAAAAAGTGTACACTAGCAGTGTGATACAATAGAATGTTTTCCCCATTCCCAGAATCAAGCATGGGGGGGGGGGGGGTTCATGTGTGTGTCTCATAGGAAGTGTCAGAGGCTGAAGATGCGTATGTATGTGTGTGTCATGTGGAGTGTCAGAGGCTGCATTCAGATGTGTGTGTCATTGGGAGTGTTGGGTGTTGCAAATGTGTATGCCATGGGGAGTGTCGGAGGCTGCATGCATGCAAGTGTCGGGGACTTCGTGCATACATGGGGAACATTCGTGCCATTCCATGGGGAGTGTCGGAGGCTGCATGCATGCAAGTGTCGGGGACTTCGTGCATACATGGGGAACATTCGTGCCATTCCATGGGGAGTGTCGGAGGCTGCATGCATGCAAGTGTCGGGGACTTTGTGCATACATGGGGAACATTCGTGCCATTCCATGGGGAGTGTCGGAGGCTGCATGCATGCAAGTGTCGGGGACTTTGTGCATACATGGGGAACATTCGTGCCATTCCATGGGGAGTGTCGGAGGCTGCATGCATGCAAGTGTCGGGGACTTTGTGCATACATGGGGAACATTCGTGCCATTCCATGGGGAGTGTCGGAGGCTGCATGCATGCAAGTGTCGGGGACTTTGTGCATACATGGGGAACATTCGTGCCATTCCATGGGGAGTGTCGGAGGCTGCATGCATGCAAGTGTCGGGGACTTTGTGCATACATGGGGAACATTCGTGCCATTCCATTTACATGGGGAACATTCGTGCCATTCCATGGGGAGTGTCGGAGGCTGCATGCATGCAAGTGTCGGGGACTTTGTGCATACATGGGGAACATTCGTGCCATTCCATGGGGAGTGTCGGAGGCTGCATGCATGCAAGTGTCGGGGACTTCGTGCATACATGGGGAACATTCGTGCCATTCCATGGGGAGTGTCGAGGGCTGCATGCATGCAAGTGTCGGGGACTTCGTGCATACATGGGGAACATTCGTGCCATTCCATGGGGAGTGTCGAGGGCTGCATGCATGCAAGTGTCGGGGACTTCGTGCATACATAGGGAACATTCGTGCCATTCCATGGGGAGTGTCGGGGACTTCGTGCATACATGGGGAACATTCGTGCCATTCCATGGGGAGTGTCGAGGGCTGCATGCATTTGTATGTGTGTCATTTTATTTTATTTATTTATTTATAGTCTCTTATATACCGCACTATTCGGCATCAGCGCGGTTTACATGGAACAAAAATGCTCAGAAAGTAGTTACACATGTAAGAGTTTACTAGAAAATATTGTAGTAACTTGGATAACAGGGTAAGCGATTTACAGCATTTGCTACATAATTGTATAACAGTGGCAAACTATTTACAAATATTGCTACATAAAGTCGTATGATCATGAATACCATAGAAACAAATGCACCACTAAGGGTTAGGGAATCTTTCTTAGCATGTTGTTGGGAAACCATATAATTGCCTAGCGGGTCATGCGTGTGTTGTCTGTCTAGACTAGACTGTAAGCTCTTATGAGCAGTAACTGTCTCTTACATGTCTCTGTAGTAAGCTGTCTGTGCCTGGTAGCACTATACAAATAATAAGTAGTAGCAGCAATAGTAGTAGGGCCAAATTTTCGAAGGCCTTTTACACAGGTAACTTCCCTGGTTATCCATGTAAAGGCCTTATCCGGGATTTTCGAAGGGCACCTACACAGGTAGCACCCTTCGAAAATCCTGGATATGTCCCTAATGTGCCTAAATGCTATCTGCATAGCACTCAGGCATGTTGGGGCAGAGTAGAGGTGAGCCATGGTGCTACCTATGTAGCACCAATTTTCGATGCTACATGGTTAGCGCTCTGCACCTTAAAGATAAAGAAAGGTGTGGGAAAACCTTGTCTAAGGCGCTGGGGCTAACCAGGTAGCATCAAAATTTGGTGCTGCACGGGTAGCTCTTGCAGCTACCTGGCTATGCAATGACATCCGGATTTTAGATGCTGGGGCAGCATATGACCTTGGCATGGAAAATACGGGTTAGGCGGGAGGTGGGTGGGCTTATGCACCGATACGGCGCATAACACCACCCACCTGAAATTTGGGCCTGTAGTGTGCATGTGTCTCTCTCTCTCATTCCCATTGTCTTTCTTTCACTCTCATAACTACACACCAGCTTTCTCTTAAGGCCCCACCGAAGCTTCACTTAGTGTATCTGTCTCTCTCTTATAACTTTCCCCCAGGCTTCACTCAGTTTCTCTCTCTCTCATACCCCCTCCTTCATACAGCCTCCCTTTCACTCATCCATTCTTATCCCTGGCTACAGCTCTTCAAACACATGGTAGTTACACTTCCCCCACCATGATCTGCTATCTGCATGATTTCAAACTGCAAGGTCAGCCTGAATCCTGCACTACATAGTTCCATCATGTACAGAGTCATTTGCTATGTAGGGTGTAAATTATGGAGTTTTGACTAGGCTCGCATGTGCAAGTTTATTTGTGCATGAATAAAACAAAGGATATCATAATGCCTTTGTATTACTCCATAGTATGACTATCTTGAGTATTACATGCACTTCTGGTTACTGCATCTATAAAATATATAGCAAGACTGGAAAAGGTACAGAGAAGGGCACCAAAATGATTAAAGGGATGGAAGCAGAGCTGGCCCAACCATCAGGCAAACCAGGCAGTCACCTAGGATGGCAACTTCTGTGTGTGTTTCACTAGATTTTGAGAGCCAGGGGATGTAAAAGCTTAAGGTTTGCCTAGGGAGCCAACTCTTTGAACCAGCTCTGGGGCTGGCCCTGGATGAAAGGAGACCCCTATGAAGAAAGGCTTAAAATGTTGGGGCTCTTCAGCTTGGAGGGGAGACAGCTAAACGGCAATATGATAGAGGTCTATAAAATAATAGAATAGAATGAGTAAACCTATATGGGTCGTTTAGTCCTTCAAAAAGTACAAAGACTAGGGACACCCAATGAAGCTACAAAGTAGTACATTTAAGACTAATTGGAGAAAATATTTTTTCACTCAACACATAATTAAGCTTTAAATTCATTGCCAGAGGATGTAGTAAAAGCTGTTAGTGTAGCTGGGTTTAAAAAACATTTGGACAAATTCCTGGATGAAAAGTTCATAAACCGTGATTAAAGTGGACTGGGCAAAAATCCACTGCTTACCCCTGAATAAGCTGCATAGAATGTGTCTACGTTTTGACAGGTACTTGTGATCTGGATTGACCACTGTTTGAGATAAGATACTGGGCTTGATGGACCATTGGTCTAACTCAGTATGGCAAATCTTATGTTCATATGTTCTTTTGAGACCATATGGGCCCTTTTTTTCAGATGTGATTATAATATCTTTTCTGCTGATCCTCTAAAAGGATCATAACCCATGGAGACTCAAGTTTCCTCCAAGCGCAATGTAGTATTGTGCTTCCAAACTGTGCTCATAATCTTTGGTTTGTTTAGATGCATGGTGCCTTCGGAACAGAATTCAGCTGGTCTGTGTCAGGTTGCATGTTTTTCTTTAGGCAGAATGGCTCTACATTACTCAAAAAGAAGAAACAGCACATTTTTATGAATGGCTTATTAAGATCTTCCTATAATGTGGGTTGGATACATATGACACAGGACAGCTACGATTTTGACAGGTCACCCTAGAGAGAAGCAGAGAGCTAACAAGGAAAACCACATAGCCCCCATGGTCATAAACATCCAGTTGATGTTCAAGGGCCAGACGTGCAAAGGAGTTTTCCTCACATTCCATCTCAGGGGAAAAATACTTCATACAGCTGGTTGCATATGCTTGTGGAGCTGGAATCCTACTTATTATTCTGCTTACTGTAATGCTATCTGCTTTATATATTACAAGAAATTGGACTATAAAAGAAGTAATACACAGGGATATTCTCAGCTTTATAGGCTCTTCAACCTATTAAAGGGAAGGGGGTGTCCATATTCACTTTCAGGTGAGGCTAGTTATCCTCATCAGGAATAGATTAAGGACCCAAGATTAATTTATCTTGAGGTGAAAAAAGTCCATTAAACGTAATAGGTATAGTTGTATTAGTATAAGTATACCCAGCAAACCTTAGTAAGTAAACAACTCAAATAGCTAAACAAAACCTTAAAACTAAGATGCAGACAGCAGTCCAGCAGCAAGATGGGGGCTTTCCAGTCTTTTGCATTGAATGTCACATGTATGATTTTCTCCGAGTTAGTGAGGGGTCTTACATGTGCATTAGGTGCAAGGAGTTCTTTGCTCTCAGGGAACAAGTCCAATCTCTAGAGGCTAGAGTAGCAGACTTGGAGGAGATAAGGAAGACAGAGGTATATAGACAAGACCTACAGGGACATAGTATTGAAATCCCAAATGTCCTTGAGTACAGAGCAGACAGAGCTTAAAGATTTCAAAATGACCTCTGTCTACTAATAACCAGATTAATATGAATAAAATTCAACCTCTAAAATGCTTGCATGCAAATTCTTGAAGTCTAAAAAATAAGATGGGAGAATTAGAATATATAACACTAAATGAGAGGTTAGATATGATTGGCATCTCAGACCTGGTGGAAGGAGGACAACCAATGGGACTCTGTGATACCTGGGTACAAATTATATTGCAATATGAGTAGATCAAATTGGTGGAGGGGTTGCACTCTATGTTAGAGAGGGCACTGAGTCACACAGGATTAAAGTGTTACAGGAAACAAAATACACTGCAGAATTTTACATCGAAACTCCATGTAAAAAAGGGGAAGGCAGTGGCAGTGAGTGTTGTCAGACGGCTGCCTAGGGTGAGAACTTACACAATCTTGACGATGCATATATTCATATGATTCTTGCAAGGTATTGTGGGTATTGTAGTTCATTCACTCCCAAACACAGCTGATGACAATAATTTGAGTTGTGAAACCAAGTGGTAAGATCAATAAAATACTTCTTTATTGATGGGGTTTAATTTTACCCAGCACATGTATGCTTGATAGCACTATAAATGAGGTTACTTGCTTGCAGTGTTTAAAAATGGATAACAAAAAGTCACAAAGTAAACCAGGAAAACAACCTTCAGCTTGTCAGGCAATTAGCTAATGTTTTCTTAGCAAGTAATTACCAAATACAAAGGCACAAAGTAAAGAATAAACTTTGCTGGTTAGGTTAACTTCTGCTTATTTTCCACGCCGATTCAGCAGTGATTCTCCCTTGCTCACACACACAATCAGGTGCAGCCCTAATTACTATCAATGACCAGCTGAAAGCCTTTAGCTGGCTGGCAGCTACTGTGTGAGCCCAAATCCTGCTTTAAGAGCTGTTTGCAGTGGAAATAAAGAACAAAGTTAGGTTTCTTTGTGATGGCTGATGTGTTTGCTCATAGAAAAACTAGCAATAGCATTTAGATAAAGAACAGTCCATGTAAATAGTTTCATCTGCTGTATTTCCCCCTGCATCAACAATCATAGGGTCAATATCATACATTGGCACAGATGAGTCTTTCATTAAGGCACTATCTTGAGAATGCTTATTCCCTTGCTGCCATTCTCTATTATAGATAGGGTCTGGATCAGTGTTCATACCTGAGCCTCTCCTGCTATCATTATTCCTCTCTGTATAGCCTGGCCAATATGTAATCCAATTCTGATGTCCAGCCTTCCAATCTTGATCCCTGGACGCTGGATCTTCTCTCACATACCTTCTGGCCTTGGTCTGAAAGTCCCTTCCACATGCAGTCTTCTCTCTTCCAGGTAGCCACTGATGATTCCTATCTCTGCCACTCCATTCCTCTGGCTGAATCCAGTCCAATGGACTCTGCTGGCTTTTGGAATACCTCCCAGTATGAGTACTGCCTTGGAATCTCCCAGACCTTCCAATGGCCTTTCTTCTCTTCCTTCCAGAGAGTTTCCTTCTCTCTCTATCTGCTTGGCTTGGCTTCTGTTTCTCCAGGTGATACTGGTGCTTGTAGCCGTTGCTGTCTCTGTATCTCTTCCTCCCTCTGTAGCTGAAGCTCTCCCTGAAGCTGGGCTGGAGCTTGTAGTAACTGTTATCTGAAGAATAAGCTCTATTCTTATTCTGTCCTAATGTGTGCTGCTCCCTAACACAGCGCAGCTGTGTTGAATCAGGCCCTGCCCTCTGAGATGAGTGCTTAGGGATTACCTCATAGCTCTCTTGATTGCACACACATTCTCTCACTTCAGCCCCTCTCATGGCTGCTGGAAACCTGGTGCATTCTGGGACTGGTAGTCTTTTATGTGAAAACTCTGTTTTCTTGCTTCTACCAGAACTGACAGGTTGCTTGTTCAGAGTCACATCATCTTTTCTATAGCTCCTACCTGAGCTATGATAAGCTTCCTTATCACAGTGTGTACTATCGACCTGCCTGGCCAGAATGAACAAATGGATGATGAAATGATAAAAGAAATCAGGGAAGTTAACAAAAGTTACAACACAGAAATAATAATGGGTAATTTCAATTACCCTGTAATCAACCTGATCAATGTCAAGACAGGTCATGCTAGGGAGATAAAGTTTCTAGATGAAATAAATGACTGCTTCTTGGAGCAGTTGGTTCATGAACTGACCAGAGGGGAAGCCATTTTGGACCTAGTCCTTAGTGGAACACAAGATCTGGTGCAAGAGAAGGGTGTTGGGGCCACTTGGCAATAGTGATCAAAGTATGATCACATTTGATTTAATAAATGGAGGAAGGACAGCAAGGAAATCCACAGTACTACCTTTTAACTTTCAAAAGGGAGACTATGATAAAATGATGAATATACTAAAGAAAAACTAAAAGGAGCAATTGCAAAGGTGAAAGATTTACATCAAGCATGGGCATTGTTTAAAAATACTATCTTGGAAGTCCAGACCAGATATATCCCATGTTTTAAGAAAAGTGGAAATCCAAAAAACATCCAACATGGTTAAAGAGGAGGTCAGAGAGGCTGTTGCCAAAAAAGTATCTTTCAGGAAATGGAAAAGCCAAATGATGAAAACTGGAAACAATAAAAAGCACTGGCAAGCTAGATGTAAGACATTGATAAGGCATGCAAAGAGAATTTGAAAAAAAGCTTGCCGTGGAAGCAAAAATGCATAATAAAAGCTTTTTCAAGTACATTCATAGCAAAAAACCTATGAGAGAGTCAGTTGGACCATCAGATGATAGATGGGTAAAAGGGGCACTAACAGGGGACAAACCATAGCATAGAAACTGAATGAATTCTTTGCTTCGGTCTTTACTGAGGAAGATGTAGGGAAGTTACTCATGACTGAAATAGTATTTAAAGGTGATGCATCGGAAGAACTGAAAGAAATATCAATAAACCAGGAAGATGTATTACAACTATTTGATAAACTAAAGAATAGAAAATCACCTGGACTTGATGGTATACATCTGAGGGTGTTGAAAGAACTGAAATATGAGAATGCAGACCTGCTATTAGTAATCTGTAAACTATCACTAAAATCATCTGTAATACGTGAAAATAGGCAAATGGCCAATGTAATGCCAATTTTTAAAAAGGGTTCCAGGGGTGATCCGGGAAAGTACAGATTGGTGATAGTCATGGTTTAATAGGAGAAAGCTTTAGCAAAGGAAGGTCTTGTCTTACTAATCTCTTATTTTTTTTTTGAATGTGTGAATAAACAGATAGACAAAAGGTGAACTGGCTTATATAGTGTATCTAGATTTTCAGAAAGCCTTTGACAAGGTCCCTCATGAGAAATTCTTGGCAAAATTAAAAAGTCATGGGATAGGAGGCAGTGTACTATTGTGGATCAGGAAGTGGTTAAAAGATAGAAAGCAGAGGGTAGGGCTAAATGGACAATTTCCCAATGGAGAAAGGTGAATAGTAGAGTATCCCATGGATCTGTGCTAGGTCTGCTACCTTTTAAATATTTGTAAATGACCTGGAAAGGGGAATAACGAGTGAGATAATCAGATTTGAAGATGACACAAAATTATTCAAAGTTGTTAAAACCCAAGAGGTGTGTGAAAACTTTCAAGAGGACCTTGATAAATTGGAAGACTGGACATTCAATGGCAGATGAAATTTAATGTGGACAAGTGCAAAGTTATGCACCTAGGAAAGAATAACCCAAACTATGGTTACACAATGCAAGGTTGCACATTAGGAACCACCACCCAGGAAAAGTGGATAATACGTTGAAAACCTCATCTCAGTGTGCAGCTGTGGCCAAGTAAGCAAATAGAATGCTAGGAATCATAAGGAAAGGAATGGAGAATAAAACAAAGGATATTATAATGCCTCTGTATTGTTCCATGGTGTAACCGAACCTTGAATATTGTGTGCAATGCTTGTCACTATATCTTAAAAAGAATATAGCAGAATTAGAAAAGGTATAGAGAAGAGCAAGCAAAATGGTAAAGGGGATGGAAGGATATCTCTTTGAGGAAAGACTTAACAGGTTAGGGCTTTTCAACCTGGAAAAGAGAAGGCTGAGGGGAGATATGATAGAGGTCTATAAATTAATGAATGGAGTGGAACAGGTAAACGCAGATCAATTGTTTATGCCATCAAAAAGTAGAAAGACGAGGGGAATCACATTGAAGCCACAATGTAACCCATTTAAGATTAATAAGAGAAAATATTTTTTCGCTCAACACGTAATCAAACTTTGGAATTCGTTACCGGAGAATGTAGTAAAAGTTGTTAGTGTAGCTGGGTTTAAAAAAGGTTTGGACAAGTTCCTGAAGGAAAGGGCTATAAACCATTATTAAAGAGGACCCAGGAAATCCGCTGCTTGCCCCAATATAAAACATTGTGGAACCTGTGTCTTTTGGGGAACCTGCTATGTACTTGTGACCTGGATTGGCCACTGTTGGAAACAGGATACCGGGCTTGATATATGTTGGTCTGACCCAGTATGGCATATCTTATGTTTTTATGTTCTTATGTTCTAAAATAAATAAATATTATGTCTGTCTATTGGTCAAGTTTAGAAAATGTTTAGACCAATTTTGCATAGGTGGCCATTAGAAAAGGAATATCCAAGGTCTGGACATTAACGGTTTACATGATATTTTACAAAAGGCTTGTGGAACCTCGAGCCTTTTGTAAAATACCTCTAAGGCTACAAGCATTTCTGCAGTGTTTGGTTCATAAATTGCGGTGTAACAAATAAAAGCAAACAAACATCTCTTCTGCCCATGGAAGATCAGATCCTCGCGGGCAGAGCAGGAGTGGAAGCAGACTGCTCATGGGATCTGAGCCGGGCATTTCTTACAGTTTTGAACATACAAGTGCCAGTCTTATATGCAAAGCTGTGATTTTGCAATCTACAAGAATAGCTGATAGGTAAATGTAATTGCTAAATTCTACAGAACTGTTCATCCAACGGGAACCTATTAAGGGGCAAAGCTACAAAACGTTAAGGAGCTCTTTTAATAAAATGTGATAATGTTTTGCACGTACCACATGTTAGATGCAAATATTAACATGCAATAAGTTATGCCTTGACTAATTGATGATTTAGCAGCCAGCACTCGTGACCTCCTTGTACCCCCTTCCCCCGGTTCTCTTGCGCTGGTCTCATGTTCTCAATTCTCTTGGCTTCTGTGTGTGAGGTGCAGAGGTGAGGTTCCTATGTGCGTACATGTGTATATAGTGTGGAGCTTGGGTATATGTCTCTCCTACGGAGGTGGGGTGTCTGTGTGTGCAAGTGTGTGTTGTGCTTGTGTGTGTGTTCTTGGGGGAGGGGGACACACCTTTAGGTAAACAGGCATTGTGCCCTTTTGTAACCCTTTAACCATTCATCCCTTTAACCTTCCTTTTCTCCTTCCAGACTCTCTCCCCTTCCCCCACACACCCACCTCTCTCCCTGGATTCCCCCTATTTTCTTTCCTTTTTTTGTTAGTTTCTGGCCCTTTAAATTTTAAATGCACTGCCCCCCTATCCTCCTGTCTAATTTTTTTCTTTTTTATTGCAAGCCCCGACTGACTGGCTCAGATCCCACGAGCAGCCCGTTTCCCCTCCTGTTCTGCCCGTGAGGATCTGATTTCCCACAGGCAGAAGAGATGTTTATGTTTGCCTTTATTTGTTACATCGCAATTTATGAACCAAACACTGCAGTTTATAATATATAAAGCAATAACAAAGTAGAAACTGAACTCCAATAACCTGATAGGACAGAAATAAGAAGAGCAAAGCTGGAGAGACAGAAGGGAGGGGGGGGGGGGGAGGGCTGTCATCACAGCCCAGATGCAAGTTGTTCTGTATGTGGGGATCCCACATCCACGTCTCTTCTGCCCACTGGAGATCGGAGCCAGTTTCCTCTGCGCTTTCAGCACTTCTGCCCACTGGGGATGGGATCCCCGTGAGTAGCCAGTGCCGATTCCTGCCGCGATCGAGGGCTGGTCATGCTGCTGGTGTTCCATGCCGCAGGTGCCAGGTTTGATTTTTTTAGTCGCCATGGCAACCTGGTGCCTGGGGTTTGTTGAGTCTTGCAGTAAGTGCAAAGCCTCTATGTTAACTGTTGGGGGTGTTCCCAGTATGTTCCCATACAATTACCATACTGAAAAGTTCTTTACTGCATACTAAGGGGTAAGTTTACTAAACCGTCTTAATGTTACCAGCGCTAGTTGCAGCGATAATGTGAAGAATGCCATATAAGGAGTGGGCGTTCCGGCGGCAAGGTAGCAAGACTCTGTATCGCGCGATAGTGGGCGCCGTGGCACATTAACGTGCATTAACCCTAAGTTCATGCCAGTGCAGTGTTAGATCAATAAATATAAAGATTACTCCAGTAATGTGAAAATTATTTTTTAAATAGTTTCCAACTTTTAAAAGAGACTTGTTAACACAGCCATATAGATGTTAATTTATCATTGGGTCTCAGACTTCAAAGAGCTATGGTAATTGTATTTTTCTACCAACTTGCTCCAAATTGCATCAATGACCCCTTATTTTTCAATTCTTTATCAATTGTTATATTGTTTTTGAAATTTTTGTTTATATTAAAACGTTATAAGATAGTCAGGCTTATCTTTCTTGAAGCAGGAAAATCCCAACGTCAGCCATAGCGCTACTACGTTTCACAAAAACGTTTCTTCAGGGGTAAGTCACTGACTTTTTCTTTAATCAGAACTAGGAAACAAGAATAACATTCTCTAATTAGTATGGTATACTTCTTATCAAAATACACTGAAGACCATATGCATATACTTCATATCGGAGCGAATATGTCTCAAGGTCCAACTGACTCACCACATAGAATTACCCGCAATGAATGATCAAGTTTCATAATTACTCTATAAGATAGGACCATTTTTTGTTTGTAGTGCAGTGTTAGAAGCTAGAATGATGTAGCCCACTGGTTATTGCAATGACTGCGAAGGCAGAGTCATGGGTTTGATCCTGCAGTGGTGTCATGTAAGAAGGCTGTCTGAGGCATTCCCCTTTTTAAAATTTAAATCAGTGCTGCCTGCAAAAACACCCTCACAGTGCTGTAACATAAAGGTGCCGCATAAGGTGCCCTATAAGGCACTCCATAGGGCACACTATAAAGTGCCCTGTCCGCCAAAGCACCTTCTAATGTGCCCCATAGGGTGCTTCATAGGACGCCTTATGAGGCACCATAAGGTTACAGCACTGAGGGTGCATTTTGCTGGCAGCACTCATTTAAATTAAAAGGAAAAGCCTCAGACAGCCTTATTAAATCACACCACTGTGGGATCAAACCCATGACCTCTGCCTCCACAGTCATTGAAGTAACCAGTGGGCTACATCTCTATAGCTACTAACACACCACTGGCTGGCTACAGAAAGACTGCAGGTCACCACACAAACTGTCTGCTGTGGTTATCAGGATAGGGTAAACCCACCCGTACCCATGATGCACTGCACATGCAGATCAGCAGTCTACAGCTCATCACAAAATGGGGTATGCACCCCCACAGCACCTCGGCCTGGTAGGGGTAATTGACCGTTTGTGTTACTGGCACAGAGTAGCTACAGACCATGACATTGTGCAGGTTCTGTGCTCACCCTGAGGGCGAGGTGGGGCGCCAAGCACCAGGTCCTCAGCACCTGGCTTGACTGAGATAGGCTATGCTGCAGGCTCCCATCAGTGCCAGTGTGTGATAGGTAGTCCTTGCAGACACACCTAGGATACACCTGTATCCATCTGTATTTCCCAGTCACATCTAGCCCTTTTGGACTATGATGCACCCAGAATAGTGCATATCCTTTGTGAGTGCCAATGGTCACATGTTATAGGTGAAGGGGGGGTGTTTGGACCCAAAAGTGGATTATGTAGCACCACCCAAGCCGCCCTCTGTGGCTCAGGGTGGAGGGACAGGAGCTCCCACCAACAGATCCACATTCTACATCTCTGCAATGGTGGCAGCAGAGAGGACCATCAACCCCAGTCCTGCTGGGGAATAGGCACCCTACAGGGCAGTCAATGCAGATCTGTACGCATCCATAAGGCAATGGCAGACAGGCAGTAGGCCTGGAAAAGCTCAACTGCCCCCCACCACTATCTGACATTCACCAGCAGAAGGCACAGTCAGTCTCCACCCACTGAACCCTGCAAGGTGTTCCAACCATGCACATGCTAACTGCAGTCTGCTAGCTAGTACATAGTGCATGTTCCTGGAGGAACTGTGTGCACCCAAAAATGGGATGTGAGCACACACACCAAGCAGGTATGTCAGTGATTGGGCCCCAGAAAAGGGAACCCATAAATATCACTTGAGAGAAATACTGTATAGCACTATGCGGGAACCTAGCCATGCTGTGGCCACTGCTCAGTCAGGGTGAGAGTGAGCTCCCAGCATGACATGCTGTGGCCACCCTGTCCGTGCAGGTGGTGGTCAGGCACTACAATGTCCCAACCATTGCCCTATGCAGATGCATCCTGCTCAGGCCACCCTGTCTGGGCTATACCCACAGTACCGTGCTCCTCATTATGCACATTGGCAGGCCAACACTGGAAACAGTGTAAGCAGTGTGGGCTCAGTAAGGTGTAGGCAGACACAACACACTGGACAGACATACACACACTCCCACACCTATGCCAGCATTGTGCAAATATAGAGGTTTGTGGCAGCCCTGGCCGCCACACCAGTCCTGGGCACAGTGCCGGCATTGCTATGGTCCGCAATACTGTTGGGGTCACTTCCCGAGGTGGTAAACACTGTCAGAAGCAAACACTGAAACACACTCCACTCAGAAAGATTGCTATGATGAATCTCTGTTGACAAATCGTGTTTAACCTAGGATTTGTTATCTGACATTAATCATAGCAACCGTATGATATATGTGGAACGTGTTTCCAAGTTTAGGGCAGCATTGCTAAGGTATGCAGGTGCCAGTATTGGAAGATGCTGCTCTGTGCAGTGCCCAACAGCCTGACTCTCCATAAGGCTTTGGATAGTGGAGCCTTTGGGTGTGGGTGTTTGTGCCCCTGTTGGCCGCCGCTCTAGGGCAGAGATTCCCAACTCTGGTCCTGGTGGGTCAAACACTGTTCAGGTTTTGATGCTGTCCCTAATGAATATGCATGAGATACATTTGCATACAATGGGGGTGGTGCATAGAAATACAGCATAGGCATATTTATTAGGGACAGCATCAAAACCTGAATGGTGTTTGGCCCTCCAGGACTGCAGTTGGGAAAAACTGCTCTAGGGATTGCACATGTTTATGGTGTCTGTGCTCTGTAGGGTTAATTATAGGCATTTATGGTGTGGTTTCTTTTATCTGCAATAATGGTTCCGTCATTATTACCACGGTTTAGTACTGGGTAAAATGTAGGGACATGGTTGGCAGGAGCCACAGCTGGGACTTGAACTTGTGACCTTCTGCCCCTGAACATGCTGGCTGTGTGTACTGCACCAAACTTGCCACAAGGGCAGATCATTCCCTGGGGATACCATGACTGTTCATCAGACAGACCTTGTCTGTTGCAGTACACGGCACCCACCTAAACAGGGCTTGGCTGTGGTCAGATGCCACTGCCCCCTCCGCCACCAGCACCCCTCCGCCACCATGCTGACATGTCCTTGTGCCGGTGATGCGCAGTCCCAGGCCATCCAGTGTGCCGGTAGGCAGCTGCCTATGGTGCGTGATATGGGGTAGGGGTGCCTGCATGGACATCCACGCTTCTCCTGGCACTGACTGCCAATGTTATGTGCCCTTTGGGGTACTTGCTGGGTACTGTCCCCTGGGACACTGTGGGACACAAACTCGTGGCCATGTTTGCTCTTGGTCAGTTGCTGTCCTGCTGATTTTCCGCTTCTGCATTCCTATGTGTCACCTAGGCATCTGCCTAGTCCACCCTGTGCCCCAGCTGCCCCACTGCATGCCCCGCCTGCAGCCCCCTGTACCCCATTTGCAGCCTCACCGTAGTGCCCTCTCGTACTTGGGCACTGTGATGTTGCTGCACATGTATCACTACTATCACTTTTTTCGGTTTCCCTGCCTGCGCTGCACATTGCTGACTGAAATGGTCTCTCTCCCCTGCAAATGGCGCTAATTTTCAGGTTTTCACTGGCGCTAATTTTCAGCCCTTCATTTCACGGTGCTAGTGTGCATGCGGCCTCTCCCCGCCCACTCTCCGCCCATTGACCCCTTCTGTCCGCCCCTGGGGAGCCTTACTCCACCCTCTGGGAAGCCTTACTCCGCCCTCTGGGCACCTTAACGCCACCGCAGACGTTATCACAAGGTAATGCGCCATTATCGCGTGATAATGTCACAGCTGCGACGTTAGGGGTATGTTTACTAAACGGCGCTAAGTGTACTGAATTAATGTGAAGGCACTTTTTATCTCCTACTTGGGGGGGCGTTATGTACTTCCATGCTAACTGCAACAGTGACAGCGCCTGGGAAAATTCCCTATGGCGAATGTGATGTGCAGTCCACACCCGTTGCCTGCCCATAACCATTCCAATTCCCATTCCCCAACATATTATATAGTTAGCCTGTGAGTGACAGCCTGCTGGTATGCTAATGCACTAATGGTTACCATGTTTGTGCACCAGCAGTGTCCTGTAATTCACATGCTAACTGCTTCAAACATTTTAGTAAAAGGCCCCTGTATTTTACATTTTTTGAGATGTTTTTAACCAGAGAGCTAAGCACAATTGCTACGTGCATTACTTCTCCAAACCGTCAGCAGACATGCACAAACTGGATCAAGTGTAAAGGCTGCCATTTAGATTTTGTAAGACATATGTATTTCCATTGTGAAATAAGAAGTACATGCGTTCTTTTAAGGTATGCCAAAACCACATCCCTTTGCAAACTGTGAATATCATGGAGATACACAGGGCTGTTTTTGTGCCGGAATGCAACAGTACAGCATACCAGCACCTTTTTCGTGGGGGGGGGGGACCAACAGGCCAGTGGCAGCCGCCTCACATTGCCGTAAAAAAAATAAAAAATAAATCCAAAACCTGAGCGATTTGCTCCTTCCCCGGCGCTGCCGCTTTTCCGCTTTCTGCAGCAACGGTGGGCAGCAGACTTGAAAGAACAAAAAAAAAAAAAGCAGCAGCAGCTGTGAGTTTTCATGACTCTATGCTTGGAAGGCCTGCAAATGTCCACCCCCCTCTGATTTGATGCAAAAGCGGCGGCGGCGGCAGAGGCGAGGTTAATGGCTGGAAGGGAGATGCTGGATACCAAGGGGGGGGGGAATGTTAAAAGTGGTAGCCTGAGAGTTTCTACTGGCCTAGGCAGACCCTCTGTTTCTGCTGTTGCTGCCCCACCCAAAGACTGCGCCGCTGTCTGGCCATCCCCATCGTGCTGAAGCGGCAGCAGCTGAACTGCCGCTGCAACACTCCGTTGAGCCTTAAAGTACCCGTGTGCATGCGCTCTCATGGCCTGCCGTCTCTGCCCCCCTCTGATGCAACTTCCTTGGAGGGGGCAGGAGCAGCTGGCGGGAACTGTGTGCACACATGTGGGCATTTTAAAGCCTGCCGTGGCGCTGAAGTGGCAGTTTAGGTGCCACTTCCCAGGGGAGTTAGCAATGCTATTCACCAAGGTCTGCACCCTAGGCAACCAGTTAGTTTGCCTAATTGATGGGCCGTCTCTGGGTCCTAATGACTGAAAGAGAGAAGCTGGATACTGGAGGGAGGGGTATAAATGGCTGGAAGGGAGATGCTGGATACAAAAGGGGGGTTTAATGGCTGGTTGCAGAGAGTATAGTTACTGTGAGGGCGTGTATATATAGAGGCAAAGCCGTGGACTATCACCCACCCCCTAAAGTGGGCCGAATATATGAGCACTGGCACCTTTTATTTTCTAAAATCACTACTTAGACACGTTGAGCTATTTGTATATGTAAATTAGTTAATTACACATGCAAATGCCACACAAGGCATCTAAATTGACCTTTATCTTGCATTTTATGTCAATGGTAAAAAACTGAATAGAAAGAAGCTTTAAAGGAAAAGGTTTAAGAGCGAGCGATATATTCTTCAATATAAAACAATTCAGCACCATTTGGTGGACTGAGCTAATCCACAGTTTAGGAGTTAGATATATATTCATAGAAACATAGGGTGTAATTAGCAAAATAGCACCTATTAAAGCAGTTTTCAGTAAATAATTTGGTGACCTAATGATGGAAAGACTTCATAGTCCATTCTGTATTAGTAATTTTTCAGACATGTTTTGTGGTGAATTGTGCATATATTATCGTTTTAGGACAAGTCAGAATATATTAGCTAGTACATTTTTATTTATGGTTGTATTCTCAAGCTGACTGGGAGCTGATTGGTAAAATATTTAACTCTTCCCACCAATCAAGTTTCATGGCTTCCCCTGGACAACTTCCACTTCCTTTCTCATTGGCCACACTGGCGGTCAGTAAACTGATTAAATAATTGAACACAGCTCAGTAGACAGATGCAGCTTAGAGCTGTTTAAAAGTCTCCCATTTATTTTAAACTCAAAAATTGAGGACAATGGTAAAAGGGGTGTTTTTTATAAGACTCTTTAATCTTTGATTTTGAAAAGAAAAAAAAAACTTAACATCTCAAACATCTTATGCTACTTGAGATTTCATCATTAACACGTCAAAGCTTTTTTCTGCCTCAGCAGTAAAGGTGAATGAGTTGTATTTTTCATCCCTACTGCATGAATCAAGGAACAAACCTGGACTGCATTGAGTTTTATTGTAATCCTGAAATGTACAAAAGTGCCGTTTCCTGTCAGGTCAATCTACTGGCCTATCAAGTGTAAGTTCTTTGGACGGCTGAATTTTGGCATCTATGCTAACTCAGACTTAGTTCACCTCTGAAACCATTTCATGGCCATTGACCATTCACTCACAGCAGAGACTATAGATACAACTCTTTGCTTTGTCTCTGCTTATCACTCACCGACTACATTCTTTGTAGTTTTATATACTCCTTATTTGAACAAGATAAGAGTTATCCAAATTATAATACTATACAGGAGCTTTGAAACCACACATGTCCTCTCTTCAAGCACAAACTTGAAGATTTGTACAATATTCTGTAGGTCTCCGTGAGTCCTGTAGCTTTTAGCTAAGTCTTAAAAGAGAGCCTCCACTTGTACAGTGCCTTTTTAAGACACACATCATATGCTCCAATAAGAGAACTCGTATGACCTTGTGGGCATATGTTATATATTATGAAGAGCCATTGAAAAAGAAAGACAATTTACAATGCATGCATCCTTTTTGTGCAAGGCACTAAAAATTTAATTCACTGCAACTTCCGAAACGTGAAGTAAGAACAAACAAAATCCCAACATTTAATGTATGTCCTTAATATGTGTTTACAACTAGCGTGTCTTTGATAAAATTGTTTATTGGTTTAATTCTATGCTTGAGCTAATAGGAGCACCAGACTGTGGCAATAATAGGAAAGGATGCAGATGACCATATTTTCCCACAAGCAATAAATCTGAAATATTTCATACATTCCACATATGGTTTGAATCATGCCAGAAAAAAGAATAGTCAGAGCTTACACTTTACGCTGGTTTTTAATGAAAGACAGGCTTACATGACTGGGCCTGGGTATTGAATGCCATTGCAGACAGAGAAAAGTATTTTAATGGGCTTCATTCTAGAAAACTCCAGAAATGTGGAAATGGGCAAGTTAGTTAAAATACTGACTGGCCGGTATATTTCAGTATGCGGAACAACAACAAAATTCATCTTTTTTGCTCTTGCTACTTGAAATCATGAGCATTTCTTTGCGTTGTACAGTGGTAGGGGTCCTTGCTGGGAGGGCTGTGTGACTAATATAAGGTCGCCTAGATTTATGCAAGCAGTCAAAATGCATGTTAAACTAAGTGTCAGCACTTTGTCTGTTCTATGGCAGGTGTAAATCTCCATGCCAAGATTTTGCAAGAATGCACATACAGTAAGTTATAGTAGTTTATATATCTTATGTACACAAATTTGTGTTCTGTCCATGCTCTGTCCAAACTCCTCCTTTGTACACGCCCACAACAAAAGTACGCAAGTACTAAGCCGAAAGTGCATATTGTCAAGGGTTGAAGTGGTAGCAACCGTGTCTGTCCGCATGTTTTTTAGTGAATGCATAGACATGCGCAAACAAACAAGCCTATGCTAGTTGCCCCCAATTAGGCAAACTAAACAGTTGCCTAGGGCAGCAACCTCTGGGGGCAAAGTCCAGGGCATTCAAAGCTAAAGTGCTCTGATGTGCCTGTGGTAGCAGCGCCTCCTATAGGCAGAAAAGGAAGACTGCAATTGCGGCCAAAATTGATCCGGTGTGCCCATGGGAGTAGGTCCTCTTGCGGGCAGAAGGAGGACGGCTGCAATTACAGATAGAAGAGGAAGGCCAAAGAAGTGCTCCAATGTGCCTGTCAGAATAGCGCCTCCCATGGGCAGAAGAGGAAGGCCATAATCACGGCCAGTAAATGTTCAGTGTTCATTCTCACTGCCCACTGCTTAAATCAAGGAGCAAACCCGGAGTTTGTGTGATTCTTCATTTATTCAGTTTTGTGGAAATTCTGATGCTCCAGTCGGGTCAATCTGCTGGTCTATCATAGCCAAAGATCTTTGCAGAGTTTATTTTTGGCCTCTTCACTAGTTCAGATTGGTTCATTTCTGACACCTTGTCCCGGACATTGGCTGTTCACGCAGAGGGCTCTGCATGTGATTTAGCAAAACAGAAACTTTTACTGTTAAGTCCAGTATTTAACTGCAACTTGGCTCTATCTGCTTTTCCCAGCAATCCCTTCTCCAGCATCAGCCTAAAAGTTAATTCTGTCATAACACTTGTGTACGGAAGGGAGGTGGTGAAATTATGAATACAACTTATTACTATGGACTGAGTTATATATACATTATATGCTGGAATTACTTCGGTCACAGTCCTTGGTTTCCTGCAGCAAAATTTTCAGGATTCTGCAACAATTATGGGCAAGCTTTTACAGATTTGCACACTAAATTGTTATCTTTTTACTTTATGAAAAAAAAATGTGCATTTCTTGTGTACCCAGTTATTATTTATTTGGTCCTTTATTTTTGGAGAAAAATGGATCTTAGTGATCAGTGCTGGGAAAGGAGGAGGGAAATAAACATATCATCATAAGATATGCCATACTGGGTCAGACCAAAGTCCATCAAGCCCAGTATCCTGTTTCCAAAAGTGGCCAATACTGGTCACAAGTACCTCGCAGTTTCCCAAAAAGACACAGGTTCCACAATGGTTTATGGTTTTAGGTACTTGATATATTGCCCTTTACTGTGTGTATCAGAGCAGTTTACAGATATATTCTAACAGGCACTTTTTATTCCCTCATCCAAGAAGGGCTCACAATCTAAGTGTACCTGAGGCAATGGAGGGTTAAGTGGCTTGTCTAAGGCCACAAGGGGTGGCCATAGGACTAGAGACCCCCAGTCCCTCTGGCCTGAGGTTACTTGCCCCTACATGAGAATTGAAACCCAGGTAACCTGTCTCAACCAGGAAGCCACTCCTCCCTCCCAATGCATGTCCTGGGGCAAGCAATGGTTTTTCCTGGTCCTCTTTAATAATGGTTTATGGACCTTTCCTCCAGGAACTTGTCCAAACCTTTTTTAAACCTAGCTACACTGACAGATTTTACTACATCCTCTGGTAACGAATTCCAGAGTTTGATTACGAATTGAGTGCAAAAATATTTTCTCTTATTAGTCTTAAACAAGTTACACGTTACTTCATTGCATGTCCCCTAGTATTTCTAATATTTGATGATGTAAAGAATTGATCTATGTTTACCCATTCCACTCCATTCATTAATTTATAGACCTCTATCATATCTCCCCTCAGCCGTCTCTTTTCCAGGTTGAAAAGCCCTAACCTTTTAAGCCTCTCCTCTCATAGGGGTATTCTTCCATCCTCTACCATTTTGGTGGCTCTTCTCTGTACCTTTTCTAATTCCGCTATATCCTTTTTAAGATGCAGCAACACAAATTGCACACAATATTCAAGGTGTGGTCGCACCATGGAACGATACAGAGACTTATATAGTATCCTTTGTTTTATTCTCCATTCCTTTCCTTAGGATTCCTAGCATTTTATTTGCCTTCTTGGCCGCCGCTGCACACTGGGTGGAGGGTTTCAACGTATTATCCATGATGAGCCTAAATCTTTTTCCTGGGTGGTGGTTCCTAATGTGGAACCTTGCATTGTGTCACCATAGTTTGAGTTGTTCTTTCCTTGGTGCATAACTTTGCACTTGTCCACTTTAAATTTCATCTGCCATTTGGACGTCCAGTCTTTCAGTTTATCAAGGTCCTCTTGCAATTTTCACAATCTACTTGGGTTTTAACAACGTCGAATAATTTTGTGTCATCTGCAAATCTGATACCTCACTCGTTATTCCCATTTCCAGGTCATTTATGACTATATTAAAAAGCAGTGGGCCCAGCACAGATCCCTTGGGTACACCACTATTCACCATTCTCCATTGAGAAAATTGGCCATTTGGCCTATTCTCTATTTTCTCTCTTTTAACCATGTCCTTATCCACAATAGTACACTGCCTCCTATCCCATGAGGAGGAACATGGAGATCTCAGGCAAGAAGGAGAGGAGATAAAGAGAATCAGGGCATAGAGGAAGAGGAAGAAGAAGGAGAAAAGGATGCAGGTGTGGGAGGAGAGAGGAATCAGGTATCAGGAGAGGGAGAATCCACTCACATCCTGCCTTTTCTTACTCGCCGATCCCCTCTCTCACTCACTCCCCATACCCCGCTTCGTTCCTCCCACTCATTAAGTTCTCAGATGCATTTTTGGAGGCTTCTGATTTTTTATTTCCCTTTTTTTAACCTCTTTTTTTACTTCTAAATTGATATTTATATTTAGTATAAGCCAGTGTATTTTTTGTAGCAAAAAGGGTACTCATACACAGGGCTCTTGTATTAATACACGAGGACTATAGGTCAGTTTTAGCAGGCAATGAAAAAGGTGCCGGCACTCAGTACCACCAATTACCCCTTCAAAGAAAAACCTTTGTTTTAGCATATGGGAAATCTGATATTAGACAATTTTAGAAAGTTTGTAAATTATTGTATCTTCTTTTAGGGGATAATTTTATGAAGGACTCTGTGCACAAAAAGCTTTTATAAAATTACCCTGGGGCTACACATGGTGACAAGAAGGTTCTTTTATGTGATCCATTTGTAGGCGCATTCTGAGAGAGAGTTTGGCAGAGGGCGGGTGGAGTTGCTATTTACGCACGTATGCTTGTACTTTGTACACTAATATTTACGCCTGATCCTGAGGAGACATAAATGTCCTCAGTTTCAATCGAGGTGACTTCAGTCAGTTTGCCTCTAGTACTTTATAGAAACATAGGAGCCCTTTTACTACAGACTGGTAAGCTTTTGCACTTATTTAGTTTTATTTATTTAACATTTTTTTTATATACCGCCTTTCAGATTCTCAAGGCGTGTTAATATTTACTCAAAACATGCAGTAAGTGCAAAGGTTGTGCAGTAACTGTTGAAAGAGTGCCCAGTTCATTCCCTACAGTTACCGCTCTGAGAAGTCCATTATAGAGCGTTAAGGTCATTCACGATTATGAAGGGTGCGCTTAACACCATCTATCGAGGTGACATTAAGTGCAGCTATGCTAATTGCAACATGGACAGTGCACGGTAAGTATTGTCCACTAATTGCAGCGTGCAATCCATGCCCACTCTCCACCCATTACCTTCCTATTTCCTGCCCCATCACTCAAGCAATTAACATGGGAATAAGAACATAAGAACATAAGATATGCCATACTGGGTCAGACCAAGGTCCATCAAGCCCAGTATTCTGTTTCCAACAGTGGCCAATCTAGGTCATATGTACCTAGCAGTTTCCCCAAGGGACACAGGTTCCACAATGCTTGTATTGGTTCAAGCATTGAGATCCTGGGTCCCTTCTTAATAATGGTTTATGGACCTTTCCTCCAGGAACTTGTCCAAACCTTTTTTAAACCCAGCTACACTAACAGCCTTTACTACATCCTCTGGTAACAAATTCCAGAGTTTGATTACACGTTGAGTGAAAAAATATTTTCTTTTATTAGTCTTAAATAGTTTACCCTGTAGCTTCATTGCATGTCCCCTAGTCTTTCTATATTCTGATAAGGTAAACAGTCGATCTACGTTTACCCGTTCCACTCCATTCATTAATTTATAGACTTCTATCATATCTCCCCTCAGCCGTCTCTTTTACAGGTTAAAGAGCCCTAACCTTTTTAGTCTTTCTTCATAGGAGTATCCTTCCATCCCCTTTACCATTTTGGTGGCTCTTCTCTGAACCTTTTCTAAAATCGCTATATCCTTTTTAAGATACGGCGACCAGAATTGCACACAATATTCAAGGTGCGGTCTCACCATGGAACGATATAGAGGCATTATAATATCTTTTGGTTTATTTTCCATTCCTTTCCTTATCATACCTAGCATTCTATTTGCTCTCTTGGCCACGGCTGCACACTGGGCTGAGGGTTTTAACATGGTATCCACAATGACGCCTAAATCTTTTTCCTGGGTGGTGGTTCCTAATGTGGAACCTTGCATCGTGTAACCATAGTTTGGGTTGTTCTTCCCTAGGTGCATAACTTTGCACTTGTCCACATTAAATTTCATCTGCCATTTTGATGCCCAGTCTTCCAATTTATCAAGATCCTCTTGCAATTTTCCACAATCCTCTTGGATTTTAACAACTTTAAATAGTTGAGCATGAGATTACTGTCATGGGAATGAGCATGTGATTACTGTCATGTCACTGTGGTGGCAGTTGCTGCATCCCAGAGTAACAGTTACCTTGTGCTAAAGGTTAGTAAAATGGCCCCATAATCACTTATGTGTCTTTATAAAATAGGCTAAAAATAGGCACCTTTGTGGTTGTCACCCTTAGGCTATGGAGGGTAATTGTATAACAGGAAGCCATGTGCAGATGCTGTTATAAAGTACTAGTGTAAGTGGCATGACACATGCCTTCATTACAGGCGCAGACATTTACAGCAGTCCTAGAGCACGTGTTCACACGTGGTAATGGCAAATGAACGTAGCGCGAGGTAACAGACTTGTCCCTGCAGCACACTGGACACACCTCCAACAGTTACCGCACTACTTTTGCACTTAGTACACTTTGGATTTTATTCTTAACATGTGGCAAGTGCAAAAACACTGCACTTTAGTAAAGGACCACATAGGGCTTGTACAAAATACTGTCTATGATAACACTTTTTCAAAAAGCAAAAGAACTGAATAAGCAGTTAATATATAAGGCTCCGATACTGAAAAGCACTTATCCGGATAGCTGCACCTGCTATGTGAGTAAGACCCTGCATGCGATTTTTTTTTTTTTTTAAGTGCTGTCAAATCAATGCTCCTAATGAACCAGCAGCCCCTGGGTTTTCTTCGCAAGGTATGACCAGAAGTAGATTGCCAGGCCTTTTCTTCTGAGGCAATAGAAGGTAAAGTGATTTGCCCAAGGTCACAAGGGGTGCCAGTGAGAATTGTGGGTACTAGGCTGTTGCTCTAACCACTAGGCTACTCCTCCACTCTGCGTGTGATTTAACCCTATCCATTAATTTTCAGCGGTGCTATCTGGCAAAGTCATTTTAAGCTTCCCCTTTCAGAATCCGCCATCACATCACTGATCAGTCCACTAAGAATCATGCACACGCAGCCACCTTAACAACAAGTTCCTGTGAACATTTACGACACACAGCCTACCCCTAGTATTGGCCTCTTCCCCTTTGCTAGGGTAAACTCTGAGCATGTTTGCCTTGTTTGGTTTTGACCGGGATGAAAGACTTTCTTTGCTTAGAGGTAGCAGAGGTCCGGGGGAAAAAAAGTCTTGTTTTAATGAAGTCAGATAAGAGGAAAAAAGTTCATAATGCTGCAACCAAAGGCTGCCCTTAAAACCGGATGTCTCTAATTGGTTATTAGATATTTATTGGATTTCTAGACTTTCTCTTACAGAATAATCATCTATAAAAAGGCAAGGGGGATTTCCTTTGCTGGCAATGATTTCCAATATGATTTTTTTAAGAAAATATATCCCAGTTTTGCATAAGACATTTAGGTAGGAAATAGGCCACTGAAGTCTGGTCATGCATAATTTTTGTTAAATATGGAGTTTTTGGTAAAAGACCAACATCACTCAGGGTTTTGAATGTGTACGATTGTAAATGCAGATACTTCAAAGTGGTAATGACTTTGCATCCTAAATGTGTAAGTGTTGGTACATAAACGTGCAAATGCCTGATTTTACAAACTGGAGGTCCAAAAGGTGCATATGGACTGGGAGATCCAAACATGTAATGCAACATGCAACGAAACTCAAGTTAACTGGGACGCAGGGCGTGCATGGAGTGTGAACTCTTGGAGACGAGCTGCACATACTGTGATCCACTTATGTAGTTCGTGAGCATGTACTGAACAGAAAAGCCCCAACTGGCACTGAGCATGCCTTTGAGTTCATGGCAAAACCCGACAATGTTCGGATCAAAGCGAGCAAGCGTAGCGTGCCAGTTACAAACACGTCCCAACTACACAAAACCTTTGCAGGCGAAGTTACAATGCATGTTGCATTGTATCTATTCTACACACACATCAACGGAAGCCAATTCAGAAGCCAAGCTAAAAATTCTACATTTTGGATTTGAGAGGTGGTAGTGAAGTAAGCACAATTACTACTAATGGTACTTCTTATCATTGGCATAGTGCTACAAGGCTTGTGCAGTGCTGTACAATGGGCCCCTCAATCGCTCCTGCAAACCCCAAGTCCCAGTTTGCAGGTTTAAATGCTGACATCTAGTATGCCTGCAATGTGACAAAATCAGATGTACATGTTTAAAATTTCAGGCTCCAAAAATTGCCGCAGATCTACATGTGTAGATCAAGGCTTTTTCTATTTCAGTGAGTAGGGCGAAAGTTACGTAAGGTCTGCATCAATTAATTACTTAAACAAATGCATTTTCAGAAGTACACAAACAGTGCCATTTTACCCCTCTCAGCCACCCGCGCAGAAAAGCAGGCTGAAAACATGCAGGCAAATTTAATGCGAGTAATTAATGCTAACTTCCAAACAGAAGCAGAAAGCCGCAGAAATGAGAACGAGTCCCTGTGTCTGGAATCTCTCCCTTTGAGATCTAGAAAGAGAGAAATGTTAGCAGCTAAAGCAGGGCTTCCCAAGCCTGTCTGGGGTCCTTTCAGCCCATCCACAATGACTATGCTTGAGATAAATTTACATATAGTGGGTCTGCAATATATGCAAGTTTATCTAATGCATATTCATTGCTGATATCTTGAAAGCCCAACTGGTTGAAAGACAGGTTTGGGAAGCCCTGAGTTAAGGACTTCTTGATCCATTCAATGTGCTCATGTGTCCTTGCTTACTGTATTGTTACAAGTCTTAGTTTGCAGTCTTCTTCCTGAATCTTTCTGCCACCATGGCCCTTTGTGCCTGTCCTGAGCATGCCTGAACTCTCTCACTCTTTTGGTCCCCCTCAGTTCTGCTGGCAGTCTCATACAGGAGTCACCATCATTTCCATGAAGGAGTTTGCTCTTGGCTTCCTTAAGAGCAGCCAGCGTTTGAATCCCACTGCTTTTCTTTGTGATCTTTCCTCCATTGCCTTAGGTAGAAACTTAGCTTGTAAGCCTTGCAAGGGCTAGGAAAATACCTTCTGTATCTGAATGTAATTCACCTTGAGCATCTCCTGAGAAAGGCATGAGTTCAGGGCTCTCCCATCACTGACCATACTAAGAGTCCGCATAGGATAGGGGTAAGGAAGTGGAGGTTATCATTGCAGTCCTACATGTAACTATGAACTCCAATCATTAGGTAGCAGTAAAGATGTGCAGTTCATACATGCAAAATCGATTTAACACGTGTTAACCTATGAATTAACCTGCATAAAGTCAGTTTGTGCGCACTAAAAGGTTTTTATGAAGATGAATGTGTGAAGAAACTAAAAATGCCCCAAAATTGGGAAAAAGACCAGGAAATCTGAAAACAAAACTTTTTTCCTGTGTACAATCCTAGATAGCAACCAAAGGTATTCTGACAGAACACGCTGTCTGTCATCATCTACTGCGTGTCATCAGTTCTCTCTAAGCAACATATGCAGCAAGCTTAGCTTCTGAATAAAACCGTGTTTTACCTTCTGCCTCTTCTCACTCCATGGAGGCCATAAAAACGAATGGGCTGATATCACTGGTCAACAAATTTTTACAAAAGTCATGTTATTGAAATAAAAATAGTCATTTCTTATCAATTTTTATATGCTGAACACAAATATGACAGTGAAATAGCAAAGTTGGCTCTAGTTTTTTTGTAATCTACAAGAATTAATATTTACATCATGAAATGCATGTCAATAGTAAATGTAATAGGCCTTCGGTTAATACCTGTAAAAAACCAAGTCATAGACTACTTCTTAGATTTTTTTTCGCCTGTCTCTTGTACAGCTGTTCGGGAGCTTCTCTGGGGAGTGTTCCAGCAGTAGTCAGCCAGCATTGTAGTGGACCATTTTCCCTGGTATCTTTGCTCCATCGTTGCGATATCCTGGTGAAAACATTCACCCTGTTCATCACTAACCATACCATAGTTGTCAGGAAAGAAATCGAGATGGGAATCAAGGAAATGGATCGCTAGAGACATATTGCAGCCAAGTTTCTGATACTGCATCAGCATGTCTGCTACTAGTTCCTTGTAGTTTTCTGCCCTAACATTCCCGAGAAAGTTTGTTGACACTAGGCGAAAAGCATTCCATGCTTGTTTCGCATCACCCTGCAGCAAGTTGTTGAACTGGTCATCTTTGAAGAGCTCTCGAATCCGAGGACCCACAAAAACTCCCTCTTTAATCTTTACTTCGCTGAGTCAAGGGAATTTTTCATGCAGGTATCGGAAAGATGGCGAAGTGCGGCCCATGGCTTTCACAAAGTTTTTCATCAAACCTAGTTTGATGTGAAGGGGTGGTAGCAGGATTTTGAGAGCCTCAACCAGAGCTGGATGCTGGATATTCTTCTCTCCAACTGTTACATTTTGTCTGCGTTTCCATTCCTTCTGCAAGTAGTGCCAATCCCTTGCTCGGCTATCTCACTCACATAAGAAACACATGTATTTTATATATCCCTGCTACAGTCCCATTAAAAGGGCAACTACCTTCAAGTCACCACAGAGGTGCCAGCTGTACTTGTTATAGTTAATGGAAGTTAGTAGATGCTTTAAGTTATCGTATGTCTTTCATGTGGATGGCATGCGCTACTGGAATAGATGGAAGACGGTTTCCATTGTTCAAAAGCACAGCCTTCAGACTCAGTTTTGAAGAGTCTATAAATAGTCTCCAGTCTTATGGGTCATGAGTGATTTTTAAGGCATTCATGAGGCTTTCAATATCGGAACAGAATACCAGATTACTTTCCTTTCTGAAGAAAGGCTCCAACTGCTGGTGGCGCTTTCGATATGGAGTAATGTTGACATCTGAAGAAAGGCTAAAAAGGTTAGGGCTCTTTAACCTGGAAAAGAGACGGCTGATGGGAGATATGATAGAAGTCTATAAATTAATGAACGGAGTGGAACGGGTAAACGTAGATTGACTGTTTACGTTATCAGAATATAGGAAGACTAGGGGACATGCAATGAAGCTACAGGGTAAACTATTTAAGACTAATAAAAGCAAATATTTTTTCTCTCAACGTGTAATCAAACTCTGAAATTTGTTACCAGAGGATGTAGTAAGGCTGTTAGTGTAACTGGGTTTAAAAAAGGTTTGGACAAGTTCCTGGAGGAAAGGTCCATAAACCATTATTAAGAAGGGACCCAGGATATCAATGCTTGACCTAGTACAAGCATTGCAGAACCTGTGTCTTTTGGTGAAACTGCTAGGTACGTATGAGCTAGACTGGCCACTGTTGGAAACAGGATACTGGGCTTGATGGACTTTGGTCTGACCCAGTATGGCATATCTTATGTTCTTATATGTTCTTATATCTTCTTCTAGAAGATTCCATTGTTGGAGTCTTGATCCTAGCAATTCTGCCTTGTTCTTGGATAAGTCCAAATCACAAACCAGGTCATTTAGTTCTTCCTGTGTTATTTTGTGTGGAGTTGATAATGCATCCCAGTGAAAATCTGGGATGCTGCATGCTGATGGACCAGAGAAGAACAGGTCGGCTCACCCTTGTCCTCATCAGATGAATCAAGAGAATATTCTGATGGAGGTTATGGAATAGGAAGTCCCTCACCATGTGGAACTGTTCTCAATGCAGACGGAATGTTTGGGTAGACTATGCTCGACTTCTTTTGCTTCGTTATTCCACTGGAAAGAGGAGGAACCAAGCAGAAGTAACAGTCATTTATGTGGTTGCTTGGCTCTCTCCACAACATGGGGACTGCAAACGGCATTGATGGTCTTTTGCAATTCAACCACTGTGAAAGCTGTGTTGTACATGTAGCGCAGCATATATGCGGGGCCCAAGGCTTGTTTTGGTCACCAATCTTGCATCCGAAGTAAAAATGATATGCCTTCTTCAGTTGAGAAGTGATACTTTGCTTCTGGTTGGCAAATGTCACTTCCCCACAAATGTAGCAGAAATTGTCAACGGTATTAACGCACTTTCGTGGCATTACTGTTCTGTATTGTACCTAAATGGCTAAAATTATATGATTAATAAAAGTTACATGTAACAGTAGCTTAAACTGTCTCGCACACAGTCTGAAATATTTTAAATGCTCAACCTTTCCGACTGCGTATAGTACACTGCTGAAAATGATGCAATCGACTCTGGATGATGTGTGAATGATGGTATTATGCAATGTGATGCAATATTACATCATTCAAGGCTTATGTGGGATGTTGCTGATGTCCTACTGGATAAATTTACACGGTGAAACGTTAAAAATGAACTACATGCAATATCTTCAAAACGAGAGCCAATAAATTTTTTTTTTAATGTTATATTCATGTTCAGCTCACCAAGATACTACAGATTAGGGCCTTTTAAAGTCAGTAACGATTTCAATGTTGACCAGTGTATTCAAAAGCACTTATCCGATTAGCTAAACCTTAGGCCAGCCTTTATGTCCTAACTTTAGGAATTTTAGTTAGCTGGTTAGTGGTTCAATATTGCCACTGACTGGCTAAGTAATGTTGCTGCCCAGAATTCCCTAATGTTGGAGCATTTAGATGGGCTAGGAGGAGATAAACAGCAGCACAAACTGGGAATGTGATCCTGCTGAATATCCCAGCAGCAAAATTAAACACTGTTTGTAAACTGCAGTAATCCTTTTGAATATGCCTTCCTGAGATTATACATCACTTGTGCAGAAGGCACATTGTTCTCCTAGTGTTCTTGATTGAATTCAGCTCATTGAAGTCAGGAAGTGCATTAGTGTTAATTGTTCAGGATTATTATTGCTTCTAAAATACTCGCACCGCTTACAGAAGAAAAGCTGTAAAAATGCCCAAAGGATACGAAACCTCGCCCTCATTTTGAACAGGCTGTACGAAAAATCTTATCTATTAGTCTTCTAAAGAGAAACATATACAATTCTTTGCTCATATTCACCGAGGTCTGAATCGATTGCTGTTCTCAGAGGTTTTTCTTTCTTACCTCAGAGACAAAAGGATAAAGGTTTGTCTGATGAAGATTCAACCTTAACAGTTATACAGATATAAAAAGGAAGATGGAGTCCTGCAACATTTCGGCTAGCTGAACCCATGATATGGCTGCTATACTGGCAACCTGGTTTGCACCCAGTATTGCAAAATGACCATTGGCATCATTTATCCCCCACTGCTGCTATTATCCCCGCTGCCCATTTCTGTTTTATTTATTTCATTATCAAGCCCGTCCTACTGAGCACGCTCAGGGACAGGGCCATACCTAGGGCTGTGCGAACGGTGTGACAACACAGGGAGCAAGTAAGAAAGGGGTGCTGTTACCATCACTGGCATCCAGGAAGCTGAAAAACAGTGTGTTACTGCACTTGGCTGGGTAGAGGCACCAGATTTGTCAGATTGGTACAGTTCTTCTCAGGTCAGATTACAATAAACAAGTTCAGGATCCCATCAACAAAACAGATCTCCCAAATAATCAAACTCAACACCAACACCGCCCGACAGACCTGTGTCCAGTAGCATGGATCAAATTGGCAAAAGACGAGCTTAACCACTTCATACACAGCATAGTGAAAAATTCCCTCACCCTCGGGAAAATGCCAGATGCCTAAAAACTAGCAACCATCCACCCCATCCCAAAGAACACTACACTGAGCAAGGACAACCTGGCTGCCTTCAGACCTATATCTAGCCTTCCCCTCCTGGCGAAGATAATCGAAAAAACTTTCCAACACCAGCTCCAAGACCACAACAACACCTATGCACCTCAAGACCCACATCAACATGGGTTCCACCCACAATACAGTGTCGAAACCTTGCTGATACACCTCTTTGATAACCTGCTCAAGACGATAGACAACATCAAAAGAGGGGTCATCATCTTCATCGACATCATGTCAGCTTTTGACAGAGTCAACCACAGCACCCTGCTAGCATGACTCCAAAGTATTGGGCTGCATGGCACAACCCTGAACTGGTTTACTTCCTACCTCACTAACAGACAGCTACAAGTCAAATGTGGCCCAGTAACCTCCCGAACATTCTTAGCCAAACAAGGAGCACTACAAGGCTCAGTCCTCTCTGCACTGTTTTTTTAACCTCTACATATACCCCATCTGTGCAATCATCAGAAAACACAAAATTCAATATGCTATCTACGCTGACAACATAATGATATACACCCCGATCAACATTGACAACCCAGACTACTCAAAAATAGCGGACTGCCTACAACAAATGATGAATGGGTTTATAATTTGGAATTTGAATACATCTCTGATTTTGGGATAATTTCTTTTTGTGATACAACAAATGGATGGAGCTGGCTCCTATAAAACAACTTGACCATAAATTACAACAAAACGGAAGCTCTACTCATAACCAGAAACCCCATCTTCATCTCACCACCCACCAATGAACTCAACAACATCACAATTCCCATAAAACCAGAGGTAAAATACCTTGGAGTCACCCTTGACAAAGAGCTGAACCTCCAAACCCACATCAGCAAAACTACCAGGAACGCCTACCTAAAGATGAGAACCATCAGACGCCTCAAGCCAATTCTCTCCCAAGACCACTTCCGGACTGTTTGTCAAGCCATCATCACACCTTTATTGGACTACTGCAATCACATTTACCTAGGACTCCCAAAACAAAAACACTCCGACCCTTGCAGTTAGTGCAGAACACTGCTGCCAGCATAATAACTGGTTCCTCAAAGCAGGATCACATCACCCCCATCATGAACCACCTGCACTGGCTTCCAATTGACTCTCGCATCTGATATAAAACCATACTGAACATTTTCAAAATCAAACATGGCCTTTCAGCGAACAGTCTACTATCCATCATCAGCTTCGACACAAACAGGCCAAGGAGGAAAGGCACCTTCGACACCATTGTAACCCCCAAGGACTTCACCAAAACAAAGCAAACCATGTCAAAGAGAGCAATATCCCTCGCAGTGCCAGCCATATGGAACTCCCTCCTTGCCAGCCTATGATCAACTGTCAACCTGAAGGACTTCAGAAAGTTACTCAAGACCACACTTTACATAGAGCATTATGGCGACATCACATAAACTGTCCATAGACCTAAGCCACACTCTGCTCCTTACACCGCCTTTCCCTGCCCTACAAGTACTCCTCCCCTCCTTCTTCAGCCTACCCCCCCAATTGTTTATAGTACATTGTAAATAGCTCACACTGTATATATTGCATCTATTAACTAATCTACACAGGTACTATCCCCTCACAAACACTCCTATCCAACCACTGCATGCCAACACCCCCACCCTACCACAAATTTGAATCATTTGATGTGAAAACCACCTTGATTTTAGGAAAAGGTGGGATACAAATCCATTTAAATAAATAAACACATAATCAAAACACATAATACCACAACTCAACATTAATACGAGTTAGAACAGCTGTGTTACAGGCCCAACACTTTCTCCTCATTCCACTTCTGCAACCAACAATCTCAGCCCACAGGGAACTAAAGCATTTTACTGCCTGCCTAAACTAGAGGGGAAGGGGGAATTGCGTGAAGAAGGATGGATAAGCATAGTGGGCAATCCTTGTGGTGGCTTTCTTCTACTACTGGGCAAATCTTTCCAAAAGCCTCCTGTTAGATTAAATGAGTTAACAGCCTACATGAATCACTATCTACAAAATCCAGCCTGCTAATCACATTCTCCATCAATGGAGGGTTAATTTGTTTCCGGGATTGTGCTAACTGCCAGCCTTCTTATTGCCCCTTGAAGACCTACTCGAGCCAGGTTTAATAATATAAATTGAAGATCTGGCACCAGTAGTAGCCCCATTGTGCCTTTAAAAAGATCTCTCACCCCATTCCAAAATTCCTTTGATTTAGGACATCTCCACCGCATGTGATGATAATACCCTATTTGCCTACACTCTTCCAGCACTTTGGCTTATATCCCTTTTTCTAATTTACTTAGCTTGAGTGGCGTTAGGTCTGGTAGAGAATTTTATAGGTAAATTTTTCATTAATGAGCTGCCTGAATGGGAGGCTCCCTTGAGTCTCTCTCTTGGGGGCAACTTCGCTCCCTTGTGGCCAAGTAGGTCTGATGCTCCTAACCCCAACCCTAGCATGGGCCTAAAATGTCTGAAAGTATCCCATAGCGTCCCCAAAGCCCTGCCTCTTCCATAAATGAAGGTTGGGTTGGGTCCAGTCACCCTGCCCCAGCCTGTCCCACCTCCTGTCCCTGAGACACACTTTTGTCTTGGCTGCTTCATTTTCAAAATGGTGCCGTTGACCCTAGCAATAGTCTGATGATACTACTGTGAGAGATAGATTGCCAGAAAAGGGAGTGCATCCTTATTTGGCACGCTGATCCCCCTAGCAGTACTACTGTAGAATACCATTAGGGGCCAGTAGCACCAATTTGGAGCAATTGGGGATCACTGTTGCTACCATTGCCCTTGGGCCCTTTAGGGTGAGTTGGTATCTTAAAAGTGGATGGGGGAGATGGGCTGATTGGACCCAATTCAAATTGACTCATTTATAGAAGGGTCAGGGCTTTGGGGGGAGGCCATGGGGTACTTTCTGACATTTTAACCCCTCATCAGAGTTGGGGAGCGGTTCTGGGGGGCTCTAATTTGGGCCAGAGCCCTGGGAAGTGTCGCTAAGCATGAAATGAGCAAAGAACTCATTTGTATCTTATAGATACATTTCACAAAAACGAGTACTAAACAAATATTTTCATGGGTTAGTACATAGTCTCCTTTATTATTTGCATTAGATTTTATGTAACTCTCTTTTATGTTATCTCTTGTAATGCACTTTGCTTGTTTTTGGGAAACAGTAGAATAGAAGCTTTTGATAACCAAAACTAATAAATCAAATCAATAAATACATTGATAGATAAGTATCATTTTGTGTCATGGGATGGGGGCTAGTGGTTGATAATTGCCTTTGGATTGTTAATGTCATTATGATGTTTAGTATGTACTGCAGCCATGCAATCCTTTATAAAGATGACTCTTTCTGAAAAACAAGGGTCTCATTATCTTCTTGGGGGAGGGGATTAAGTGAGGGTAGAGGAATGGCTGCCAACTGCATGGCGGGCTGTGTTGTGTCAATAAAGTGTGTGATGATAACAAGCAGATGGGCTTTAATTCACACATCACTAAGACAAGAAGAAGTACTGAAAAGAAGTCCTCCATCAAATATACACCCACTATGCATTCTGTTTATGCTACATCTGAATGTCATTAAGAAAATTAAAAATTAGTTTGCTGCCTAATCCTAGTGATTTGCCCTGCTGTCCTTATCCTACTGGTTTTGAGTTTGTGAAAGCTGCTCAAATTGCAATAGACTTTGAATACAAAATTTAAAAAATGAATGGAGCCAGCATGTATTTTTCCATGGTGGGCTGTGCAAAGTTTTATAAGTATGCATAGCACTATTAACATGTATCAAGATCTAAGAAGAGGAGGCAGCATATTGGATGACACCACTGATTCTAGGGTAGGCTGTCACTATTCTAATGTTGGTTGCACAGCATTTACATTTTAACTGTTTTATAATGTACTGCCAGATAAAAACCATAGAAAAAAATTATCTACTACAGTAATTGGAAGGTGTGAAGGCACATTTTAGATAGGATATGGAGAGGGGAATTTACACATCTGGATGAGGATGTGGAGAATTCCCACACATTTTACAAGAGGTTCTGCCAAATATAGAACCTCTTATAAAATAGGTGCTGGACTGCGTGGATATGTCTTTCCATGCACCGTGAGAGCAGCAATTTTAAGAAGCTGCACATGCGGAAAAATATGTTAAACACCCCCCACATATCTTAAAATCACAGATGCTGATCTGTACATGCACCCAGTTCAGCACTATCGGTTAGCCCCCCTCAGTGACCCTCCCCCTCCCCACCAATCTGGATGCCCTCACAAATGACACTCCTGCACCTTGATCTCTCCCCCTAAACTCCTACACATCTGATCCCCCCCCACTGATCTCCCAAAGCCATCCAATCCCTCCTATGCCCCCAAGCCATCCGATAATATGCTGCAGTCAAGGCTGTCCTGGCATTAAACCCCCACCACCTGATCCCGTTGGCAATAATAACCCCTCCAAGGTCCTCTCAGCATCCCCTCGCTCTCATCCCCAATTCCTCTCCCAGGTGTACTGGGAATCCCTGGGAGTGGTAGTGATGCCCACTCTCTCCTGTTCATCATGTGCCAGGTTTCAAAATGGCACTGATGACAATTTCAGGGAAATATAAGATATATGTGGCCTGGGTTCCACTGGTCACTGGGCAAGTCATGTCCTAGGGATCCTACTCGCAGAAGACACTCTACCCCTCTCCTGCTCCTTCATTTAGCTAGCACACAATTTTATCCAAAGGGAGAGCTTCTCCATGGAGGAAAAGGGACATTCTTTCAAGGCCTGGGGCATTGGTTCAAAGAAGCTCTTGACATTGAATAAGGCACTCCTGCTCTCTTTACTGTACAACTCAAGCAGTATCTGCTATGGTCGTCAGTTCATTAAGCACACAGGGCCTGATATTCAAAGCGATTAACATGGTTAGTGCTACTGAATAGCCGCAGCTGCCGGCTCTACACTCCCTGATGCTAACCACTTAGCAGATGCTAAAGTCTCTCTTCCTTCCCTACTGCGATCTTACTTCTCTCCTCCTTCCTCTGCACCCATGGGCAACTTTCCACTATATCTTCTCCAGTAGACAAAGGCCTCTCCAGTACTGCAGAAGCCTCTTTCAGCTTGGGAAGCAACTATTTATCGCTTCTCTCAGGCAGAGGGGGTGGTTAAAAACTTCTGATTAGCTCTCACATTTCACATGTAAGACAAGTTCAAGGGTCAATGGATGCATTCTACACTGAACACAAATAAAAGAAAAAGGGACCCAAAGCTGGGTCTCTGCACACAACACACAAATTCAAGTCTACAGCTAAATGACACAAAGCCCATCCCACCTCACATCCTGTTCCTAGGTGTTATAGGAGGGCAGGCAGAACCAAAGCAGCCATCCTGCAAGGGGGACGTTACAAAATGATGGCATGCACCTGCTGCTAGGCTCAAATTGGTATGGTCCTGCACACAAAGCATGCTGGAATGGTTAGAGATCTGAATGGATCCTTAGATAGATATAGCTTTAGAATGACATATGGAATTATGTAAAATGTTGTTCATAAAATCAGATGTTTTAGTATGTTAAGAGAATGAAATGATACTCTACCCATCCCTGACCCATCATAGTTAGGTGAAAAAATGTAGCGCATTCAGCAGACACAGAGTTGCCAAGTTATCCATTTCCACGAGTGTGATTTTTTGCCAGTTCTGGTTTTAAACGTCCAATCCCAACGAACACCATAAAAAATAGAACCCCCCTTCTCCCCCCCCCATCGGCTTTTACAATACCATTCCTCTTCTCCAGAACATAGTTCAGGGGTGGGCAATTCCGGTCCTGGAGGGCCGCAGACCAGTCAGGTTTTCATGATGTCCTTAATGAATATTCATGAGATCTATTTTCATCCACTGCCTTCCATTGTATGGAAATAGGTCCATGAATATTCATTAGGGACATCATGAAAACCTGACTGGTCTGCGGCCCTCCAGGTTTGGAATGGCCCACCCCAATTGATCATCTACATCATATTGTAACAGTTATGTCTTTGATTCTTTGTATATAGTTAACTGTTATCTGTATATAGTTGAACTGTTACATGTATCTGATTCTGTTCTATGTAAACTGCCTTTGATCTTTTGGAAAAAGCGGTATAAAAATATGAATAAATAAATATGCAAATAAACAAATAAATTGCAGTGCAGTATGGTATTTATAGACCCTGATTTTACCCATTGGAATCAGTGCTGCAGGTCCTATAGAGCATCAGGATGAGCTTGTCAGAATCCAGGACTGGCTTAAAATCTCACTCATGGAACTGGGTAACTTGGTGACTCTGCAGACACGTGTTAAAAGAACAGCTAAAGGGAAGGATATGGTCAAGCAGTTAAGCTACTCTTAGCAGAGCTTTTCTAACAAGCAAACTGTTCCCAGAACACAGGTTTTAGATCATTTAACCCACTCCCAAAGCAAACTGAAGCCATGAGCTGTTCTTCATTTAAATGGCCTTTCTAAAATTTGCTTTTAGGTGCCCCTTGGGATGTACAAGTCAAAATGTCCAAATTCCATGGGGAAGGACATCAGAGAACATGGACACATGTAAATGCATTCTAAAATCAACCTCTCTCCACCCCAAAAGATAATGTCCCCATCAACACAGAAGGAAATAGGGACATGCAGAATAAAACCCCAGACATGTGCAGGGAAATGGGCAATGTTAGAAGCGTGCACTTGTGAACAGGGCCAGTGCTAGGGTTTCCTGTGCTCCCCCCTGCAAACTATAGATTGGTGCCCTTCCCCTCATTACTATTAATGCTGGCTACAATTTTCCAAAACTCCTTTCTGAACTCTTTTCACATGATGCTAGTATTGCTCCTTCAAATCCAATGCTGTAAGAAAATTGCAGTAAAGGGGCAAATGCATAGCCAGAATAAAAATAACTACTGAGCAGTAAATACTTAGCATCATATGAATAGGCTGTGATAGTCGAAGAGCATATGGATCAAAAGAAAAATACTCAGCTGTATGGACAGCTCAGAACTATTTTACTCATTATGCAAAATATGCAGGAGAAAGATTTTTCACAGAATGTAGGAAACAGCCACATGATAAGCATGCATCAATGTTCATCTAGAAGCTATAAGCAAAATTGGTATAATGCTGATGTGAAGAATAGTTGTAATGTAGTCTGTCACTAAAGAAAGATAGGGACGATATTAACATACTGATGATTTAAACCACGTGCGTTAAACAGGTTTCAATGACAAGCCAGTAGGTTGCAAGCTGTAGCACTGTGAAGAATAATTAGTAAAATAGGCCAACATGGCATGAGACTGCTGTAAAATAAAAAAATAGGCTCTTTATATATCTGGAGTGGGGGAAGAGCCTAGTGGTTAGTGCAGCGTCCTAGAGATCAAGAGACCAACATTTGATTCCCACTGGCACTCCTTGTGGCCTTGGGCAAGTCACTTTACCCACTATGGCCTTGGAAGAAAGGTCTGGCAATCTACTTATGGTCACAACTTGCCAAAAAAGCCCAGGGGTTGCTGGGTTACCAGGAATTAGCACCGACTCAATGGCACACATTGTATTGCTATGCCCAGGCTATTCACTGTTAATAGTCTGGACCAGGAAAGCCAAACATTAGTGTCCATAAAATATGTTAAAGCAATCCGATTACTTTTTTTCCCCTAAAATGTTTTATTGTGCCATGCTTTGATAAGACAAACAGCCTTCTGCAGACTCCCAAGCGTAAAAGTCACTTCCTTAAACAGCCAACCGATATTGCAAAACATGATCATTTAGGGCAGAGGTTCCCAACTCCGGTCCTGGAGGGCCAAACACCATTCAGGTTTTCAGGCTGTCCCTAATAAATATGTATGAGATGCATTTGCATACACTGCCCCCATTGTATTCAAATGTATCTCATGCAAATTCAGTCACTTTTCAGCCAGACCAGGGAATAAGATCTATGCTTTTTCCATTACTCCTAGGTTCTCAGGATTTTTTTCCCCCAAAATTATACTTTCCTTCAGAGTGAGGCAAAAAAAAGAACTCTCCCGTGCAGGCATCTGCATTGTCTGCAGAAACTAACTCAAAGGCTTGGCACAAGTAGCGTGGGTGCAACTAATGCCACCTGAAGAGCAGTAACTTCAGGAGGATGTATCTACCCCCCCCCTGTAGTTAGCCTACAGCCCTGCTCTGGTAACACAATCCACACATGTGTTACCAGAGCAGAGCTTAGTAAACATGCCACTAGATGTGCCAAACAAGAGGGGCTCGGCCACCCCTACATAACTCTTGCATGCTGTTAATATAAATATATATTCTGCAAAAAGCAAAGGAAATGCAAGATGCTTGCACACAAAGGAACAAAAAGAAAAAGCGAGAACCACAGCACAGTTTGTAATACCAAATTATAAAATTATAAACTCATTTTATTTTGTTATAAACTGTTTTATAATTCTCGCTTTTTCTTTTTGAACATATATTCTGTATCCACAGACAATGGGTGCAAAGCAGAACTAGAACATTCACCCGTAGTATCTGGTATATATAAAACAAAACAAAAAAAAAATCTGATATTGGTTATCTCAGTAACAATAAGCCAGTACCAGGCATATTGTGAACTAATACAAAACCCTACAAAAGTCACTGCGGATCTACAGAGCAAATCCATCATACCATACCAGCATCAACTTCCAAAACTTACACAAGGAGCCTACCCAGAAAAGAGCCGCACTGGAAATATTGTCCCGAGCTCTAGATCATCCATAAATCTATTTGAAAAGCTGAAGAAGTCAAATTACTACAGTACAGATCTGTGTGTTCAAGCTCCATGTAAACAGAACACCTGGCCTCAGTCACGCATTCAAAACACAGACCCTCACCAAGTACAGAATAAGTGATCACAAACCAGGGTCGTACCGAGCATGAATCACGCCTCACGCCTCCCCACCCCGCACCTCCATCTAGCCACTTTCTGGATGGTGGTAGGAGAGAAGAGAAGCGCCCAATGTGCAAGTCGCCGGCATGCTAAGCAGATCCGACGCTGCATCAGAGGATGGAGGGACTAGACCTGCTTAGCGTGCCGTGAGAAGGCTTAAGGGGTGCATTTCAGCCGTCTGCCATTGCCTGCCACCGCTGAAAGAAGAAAAAGTAGTAGCGGCAGGCAACAGCAGACAGCTGAAATGCGCCCTTTAAGCTTTTATGCCCTGTGTGGCCACACCACTCGCACAGGGCTAGGTACAGTCCTGCCACAAACTAAAAATAAAAATTTGTAGACAAAATTAAACTGAATCCCCAAGAAGCCAGACTCTGCACCCAGTGCAACACCACAGAAATAGAAAGAGATGCATTTCCCTGTACTATGTCAAATGTAAATGTAGCACAAAGTCTTATCACTAAATTGAAAATAAAATTAATTTTTCTACCTTTGACCATTTTATTCTGTGTATCATGCTAGCAATCTGAGGTTTCTGCTTTCCTCTGTTTTATCTTAGCTCTTTTTCTACGGTCTCTAGTCCATCTGTCATTTCTTCTCTCCCCTTTTGTTTTCATTACATCTTTCCATCCTAGATATTGATCTTTTCTTTTCAGCTTCCTTCCATTTATTTTTCAATCTCTCTGTTCACACAGATTTCACTATTCCTTCTTACTATCCAGTCCTCAATCCCCCCTACCATTTTTCAACCAACATCCATGTTCTCCCATTCCCCACCTCTTCTTCCCTGGTCCATTATTCCCCAGTCTTTTGCTCATTCTCCCCCCTCCCCCCTCATCCAATGTCTCTCCTCCCTTCATCCAGCATCTCTGCTCTCTGCCCCTCATCCTTCCATATCTCCCCTTTCTCTTCCTATCCCCCTATGTCCAGCATCTCATCCATCTCCATACCATCCTCTCCCTATTACTCCCATACACAGCATCTCACCACCTCTTTCTCATCCTATTTACCTCCATGTCCACCTTCTTCCCTTTCTCTCCATATTACCCCATGTCCCCCTATAACCCCATGTCCAGCATTACCCCTTCATCTAAAAAATCATGCCCCCATGTCTAGTATCTCCCTTGTTTTTCTGTAAACCCCTTATCTAGTATCTGCCCTGTTTTCCTGTGATACCCCTGTGCGGCCAACATCTTTTCACCTTCTCCTTATGTCCCCTCTATGCTGTGATGCCGTTCACTGTGCAGGTCTCCTTGGACCCCCTCCTGCAGCCTCTAGCACAGGGGTCTCAAACTCAAATTGCTTTGAGGGCCAAATGAGGACTTGTAAAGTAACCCGGGGGCCGCATAAGACGCGGGGCCTCATTTGCATCAGGGACCTCATTTGCATAAATATTTGCATAATGTTACCATACACTAACTTTTAGTAAACATGCCTCTTTAATGAGTATGGATAAAGAAAGACTAAAAGATTTAGAAACAAGAAGACAATAATTAAACTGGGAACCCCAAAAGCCAAACTTGGAATGTACAACAACACTGTAGAAATAAAACTATAAATTAATTTCCTCTTGTACTAAACAAAGCGCAAACATTAATGATGCACATTTCCCAGAGCTGACATATTCCAGTTAATAAATTCAAAATAAAGAGATATTTTTTCTACCTTTTGTGCATTTTATTTTTCAGTTGCAATTGTTCCAGCCACTTTCTTCTGGTTTCTTCATGTCTTCTGCTAACTCTCCATCGTCTGCTTCCATTTGCCCTTTCTTCTCTCCTAGTTTTTTTTCCATTCTCTCTCTACATCTGCTTTAACATACTAATCTTTCTCCTTTTTCTCTTTCCTCATTCCTATTTCATCCACTCAAATTTTACCCCTCCATCCTCAATCCCCACTTACTCTCACAATACCTGGCCAATTGTAGATTTGTCTTCTCTCCCAGACAAAATATTTTTTCCCCTCTCCATTTCACTTTCCCAGCTCCATCCCATTCTAATCCTCCCCCAACATCAGCTCCCTTCTAGTTCCAGCCCCACCCAGCATCCGCTCCCTTCTAGTCCCTGCATCAGTCCATTTCCAGTCCTATCCTAGCCTCACCATCAGCCCATTTCCAATCCTAGCCCCCCATCAGCCCATTTCCAATCCTAGCTCCCTCCCCTCACAGCCCATTTCCATTCCAAGCCCCCCTCCCCATCAGCCATTTGCAGTTCAAGCCCCCTTCCACTCAGCCCATTTCCAGTCCTAGCAACCCCCCCAGCACATTACCAGTCCTAGACCCCCATAGCCCATTACCAGTCATAACCCCCCCTGCCAATAGCCCACTTCCAGCCCTAACCCCCATTACCCCATTTCAGTCAGCCCCTCCATAGCTCATTACCAGTCCTAACTCCCCCCATCAGCCCACCTCCAGTCCTTCCTAACCCCCACCTGCCCATTTCCAGTCCTAGCCCCCACCATAGCCCATTTCCAGTCATAACCCCCCCTGCCAATAGCCCATTTCCAGTCCTACACCCCCCCTGCCAATAGCCCATTTCCAGTCATACCCCCCCCTGCCAATAGCCCATTTCCAGTCATACCCCCCCCCCCAGGTAAATAAAAAAACAACCTGGCTTCTGCTGCTGGCTTCTGCTGCAGCAGAAAATCAGCTGTCCCGCGGCCCATTTCCCTCTGCGAGAGAGCCCTGAGTGTGCTTCCTCTGCGGCATGCTTTTTAAGCCGCGAAGAGAGTATTTCCCTCTCGCGCGGCTTAAGCCTATTCACTTTTCAAGCCTCGCGAGAGGGAAATACTCCCTTCGCGGCTTGAAAAGCACGCCGCAGAGGAAGCACATTCAGGGCTCTCGCGCAGAGGGGAACGGGCCGCAGGACAGAGCAGCAGAAGCCAGTTTTTTATTTTTTTTAAATTGACCGTCGATTCTGCCGTTGCCACGGCGGCAACGGCAGCAGCAGAAGCCGTCGCGGGCCGCACAACCTTCTCCCGCGGGCCGCATGCGGCCCGCGGGCCGCGTGTTTGAGACCCCTGCTCTAGCACATCAAACATGACAATCCAGGTGCCAATTTCAATCCAGGTTTACAGAAAACACAAAGAGTTGCCTTCCAAAAGTTACAACAGTTGAGATGGATCATACTGGTCTTTATCTGCCATCATACACTATGTTAGTTCAAGAAGCAGTTCTGCTACCCCTACTTCCAATTGGAGGTTAGTCCCAAAACACCGTGCCTCTAGCAGCAGCAGTGATGGGCGTGGCCTCCCCTTCTCCAGAACACAAACACAGCAAAAGTTCCAGAGAATCAGTACAACAACAGTCATAGGCAGTCCCATGAACACAATGATCCCAACCCCACAGTCTTTTTTTTACAATGAACAGTGTTGCTCGGCTACACAGTTTAACCAGCTGTGCAGCCGCCCTTCCCATCCCCCTTCAGGTTCTGTATCAGCTGCCCCAGGGCTAAAGCATTCACTGTTCCAGAAAAAGTACCTCCATGGATTCAAGGGAAGCATCCTCTTCATACTCCTGTGCTTCCATATACTTTAAACATTACATGGCAGGTTTATATCAGCTCTGCCCCTGCCACCAAGGAAGAGAGACACACCCTCCCTTTGGCCCCTGCCTGGAGGTTTCCCTCCTACTCACCTCGTGGCTCTGCCTGTCCCAAACCTGACAGGACGTCCCAGCTGCTTCCTCTTTCTGGGCCTTTCCCTTCCAGGGGTCATCAGCCCTCCCTCTCTTTCCTGAGGGTCCTGCCCAGCCCCCAGTCTTCGGCTTCCTGCTGCCCACCAAGCAGATTCCTCTTTCTCCTATTGAGGTGGCCCTTGCTTGACAGGGTTTTCACCTAACTTTGCTTCCCTTGGTTCTTCTTCTCTGGTTGCTTATTGCTGGAGCCCCCCACCACCTGTGTGTTCTCTTAATTAGATCACCTGATCTTCTCTGAAGTGGGCCTTTTCATTCTATGGGATTCTGGGATTTGTAGTATGACTGACCCTGTCATCATGCCCAGTATCTCTCTATCTCCCTAGTCCTCTATCCAGTGGCGAGATTCAAAAATCTTAGGAAGCAGTTCTGTATCATCACCCCTTTGTCTCCTAATGCCCCCCCTATGTTCAGCATGACCTCTGTCTCCCTATGTCTGCCCCTTCATGTCCAGCATCATCTCTTTGTCTCCTAATGCCCCCCCTTCAGCCCTTTCTGATAGAAGCACCCGTGTCCCTCCCTGCCGTCCCTTCCTGTCCAGCCCTCTTTGACTCATACTTGTCGCAGCTGCATTTTGGGTTCAGAATGGGGCAAATCACACTTTTGGGAGGCCACCTCCTGTCAAATCCAGCCCGTTGTCCACCGCCGGTAACAAAAACAGTATAGGTGCAAGGCCTTTCTGATACAAGCACGCACCTACCTCTAAGCCCCTGCCGGCCCTCCTTGTCCAGCCTCCTCTGAGCGCATCAGAGAGGAGGGACAGGGAGGGCCGACTGGAAGGGTCTTAGAGCTAGGCACACATGTATCACAAAGGGCCCACATCTGTACTAGACAACGGGCTGAATTTAACAGGAGGTAGCCTCCCGAAAGCACGATTTACCCCGTTCCTGAACCCAACATGAGGCTGAGACTCCAAATGAAGACTTTGTAACCCCATTTTGGGGTTGCAACCCACTTTTTGGGAAACACTGACCTATAGGAACTGGTTTGGCAAACTCGGGAAATTCTAGTAACAGGTTCGCGCAAACCAGTGCGAATTGGCTGAATCCCACCACTGCCTCCATCCCCATGTCAAGTATCTTCCCTCCACCCTCCTGCCTTTTTCCTGCTGCCCCCAACTCTCTGTTCACCTTCCCAGGCTTTGTCCCTTCTCACTTCCCCTTTGCACTCTCACCCCCTGCCCTTCACTCATGCCCACTCCCTACTACTACGACTACTACTATTAATCATTTATATAGTGCTACAAGGCATATGCAGCGCTGCACATGCACATATAATAGACAATCCCTGCTCATCAGAGCTTACAATCTAATCAAGACAGACAGTACAATAGACGAGAATGAGGGTACAATAGGGAAGGGTAAGGAGACAGAACGAGAACAAAGGATTAAGATCCAAAAGCGGCCTGAAGGAGGTGAGCCTTTAGCATGGATTTGAAAAGGGGGAGAGATGAAATCTGATGTAAAGATACAGGCATAAGGAGCAGCGAGGCGAAAGGATCAAGGTCTGGAGTTGGCAGTGGAAGAGAAGGGCATAGGCAGAAGAAATCCAGATGAAGAGCGAAGTTCATGAGGAGGGGTTTGGGGAGAGATGACAGAGTAAGAGTAGTGAGGAGCAGCAGAATGAGTGCATTTACAGGTCAGAAGGAGAGGTTTGAACTGTATGAGAAACAGAAGGGAGCTATTGAAATGATTTGAGAAGAGGGGTTACATGAGTATAATGGGACTGGCGGAGGATTAGCTGTGCACAGAGTTCTGAACAGCCGGGGCTAAAGATGACTCAGAGGAGACCAGCTAGGAGGAGGTTGTAGTAATCTAAGTGAGAGGTGATTAAGGAGTGGATAAGTGAATTAGTTGTGTGCTCAGAAAGGAAAGGGTGAATTTTGTTAATGTTATAGAGAAAGAAATGACAGGTTTTAGCCAACTGTTGGATATTTATTTATTGTTTATTTTATTTATCAGGATTATACTGCCTTATCATTAAGTCAAAGCAGTTTACATTAAAATTCAACTCAACTGTTACAACAAGAGTATCAAACTTGGAGAAACTAGGAGTGGCAGAGTGGAGTGGAGGAGTGGCCTAGTGGTTGGGGCAAGGTACTTCAGGCCAGAAGGTTGGGGGTTCAAATCCCACTAGAGGACAGCAACCTTGGGCTGGAAGGACTGGGGTTTCTAGTCCCACAGGTGCTCCTTGTGGTCTTGGGCAAGCCACTTAACCCTCCATAGCCCATGTTCCCTGTAAAATAGTTATCTCCAAGTTATAATGCCCTGTTCAATGTAATTTCAGTTTGTTCAATGTAAGCCACACTGATGCAGAATAGCGCGGTATATAAGAGAATATAAATAAATAAATAACCTTAACAAGGGTATGAAACTCAGGGTTTAGCAAGATCTGAGGAACATTGGATATGGTCCATGAAGCTTCTGGATTAAGTGATATTTCCATAGTAGGCAGTGAATAGGAAGGGTTTGAGTTTCCTGCAGAAGTCCTTTGTGTCTGTAGTTGACCTCAGGACCTCTGGTAGCATATTCCACATTGTTGGCACTGCTATGGAAAATGTCCTAGTGCAGGTGGCCTGTTTACTTCTTGCCTTGTTTTTCGGGACTATTAGGTGGTTTATGGTATTGAACCTTCTAGGTCTGATTTTTGGGTCTCGTGTACGGTGTCAGCTGTTGTATGGTGATTGATTTTGAATGTAGTGATAATTAATTAATTAATTTGTGCTTTCATACCGCTTTTCAGGAATCAAAGCGGTTTACAATGAACTCAAAAACAATAACAGAAAATTACATAGAACAAAATAGGTAATGATCTTGTATTTTATATGGGCATGTATCAGGAGCCAGTGGAGGTTCTTTCAGGATGGGGGTCTTGTCTTGTGGATATGTGTGGAGGAGGGAGGAGTCGAAGATGACCCCAAGGTTACGGGCTGAGGAAACAGGAAGCAGAAGAGTGCTACTGCCTTTGCCCTACTACCTCAGGTCCTTGCAGCAGGCATGATCTGGCCAGCAGTTCTTCTGCCTGTGGGCAGGCTCTTTCTTGGCCACTGCAATCGGCGGCCTTGTGCAACTCTTCTGCCCGTGGGACTTGCTTCTTTCACGGGCAGAAGATTTGTGCAAAGCTGCGATCACAGCCGAGAAAAGAAGAGCCTGTGTGTGGGAAAAGCAAGTCCCAAGTCCCATGGGTAGACTTTCCCCTTCTCAGTTATGATTAGCGTCCTTGTGCAACTGTTCTGCCTGCGGGACTTGCTTCTTCCGCAGGCAGGCTCTTCCATTCTTGATTGCAATCAATGGCCTTTTGCATGTGACTTGCTTCCCCGCAAGCAGAAGTGTTGTGCAAAGCTATGATAGCAGCTGAGAAAAGAAGAGCCTGCCTGCAGGAAAAGCAAGTCCCATGGCCAGGCTTTCCCCTTCTCAGCTGCGATCAGCGGCCTTGTGTAACTACTCTGCCCACGGGACTTGCTTCTCCTGTGGCAGGCTCTTCCCTTCTTGTGCGACTCTTCTGGCTTGCCATCCTTTTGGGGAGGGGGGGGGGCGCTAGCGACAGCACCCTACTGACATTGGTGCTGCCCTTCTGCCACACTTACCATGCTTACCGGGTAGCGCTGGCCCTGCATGTGAAAAATGGATGTTGGTGGAACCAATAACATAGATGTGTCTGTGCCATCAATGCTCATAAGTCACCTATTTTTAATGATATACACGTGGGGATGGGTGCTACTCTGTAAGGTTGATGGTGCCTACTTTCGAAGCGAGCAAGCACAATAGCGGAGCTTGAATGGAGCCTAAATTTACATCCATATATTATAAAATATTATAACTTGCATATGTTTTCAACAAATCTAGGTGCTGACATTTACACCAAGCCTAGGGTAGATGTAAGTGATTGCGTCTAGATCTGGCACACGTAGCTTACCGCTTATGCCTCTAATTTACAAAGTGAAGGATTCACATATCTTACTTGATAAAATAGGTGCAAAATATTCACATTAAACTAGGCGACCCTTATAAGATTGCGTGAATATTGTTTGGCCAACCTCTGAGTATCAGATCCTATATACAGTATATGAAAGGAAGACAATAATGGATACAAACAAAGGCAATAGTAATGATCTGTACTCAGTGATATGAGGCCTGCCAAACGGAAAAATAATTATAAACAAGAGTAAAAGTCTGTGGAATAGAGCCAATTATCCACGAGTCCCTCATCGAATGTTTTGCAACATTGGAAAAAATATGACATTTGACATTTGATCTCCAGCAGCCTGCTTATAAAGTGACCTACAGCCTTCCAAAAGAACTTTAACATTTGACTAGGCATGACATGTCAAGGCAGTTAAGGGCACATTGCAGCTAAATCAAATGTATTTGATGTTTCTGCTTTGATCTCATGTGTAATCAGTGTGTTTCCAGCTCAAATCTTGAACACACATCTCTTGTAAATACGAAATGTTCCAAGACCTTTTGATCTGCTAAACGAGTCACTCTTCTTAAATTCCACATCAAGTCGACATTTGGAAGTGAGGCATACTTACGCAAACTTGAAAAATATATACACATTTTTAGTCCCAAAAGATTATCACCTAATACCATGCTACTAGCATGTGTATTCACTGCAACTAAGTAGCTGGGCTCCTTTCATTTCTGACTTGGCAGTAAGTTTTTTAGTGAGCCACCAGTATGGTCTGTATTGCTCATTCACTGATAACTAAGCGTTTTTTTTTTTCACTGACTTTGAAAACAAAAATATACCAGAAATGATGCATTAGCAGCTATGATTTTTAATGCCCAAACCAAACCAATGTATTTATCACATGATTTTAGTATTAAAATTGCTGAAAAGCAAGTACAAATGTAATACATAAGATCATAAAATACTATTATAAAATCAAATCAAATATAAACAAAACATTTCAACATCAATATGCACATTCAATATTCTGTAAAATTGTATGTTAAGTTGGTGCTAAAAACTTGCGGGTCGATAGTCAAGAGGAATTATGTAGATAAGGGCAGCCATTATCCAGATAATTCCCCTAGCTGGCGCAAGCAGTTGACTTTCAGCGGCACTATACGAATATTGCTCCTTAAAATCCTTACAGACTGCATGCACTGTATGGATACTACTGAGGCGATATGTGGGTGGGGCATGGGCGGAGCGCTAAGTTACACAGAGAACAGTAAGTTAGTTTGCTTTCTGTATAAATATCCGGATAAAACTAGGCAATCAAAAATTTCTCCTAAATTAAGGATAGTTATCTGGAAGCAGACTGAAAATTGCCACTATCTGAACAGCAGCAATGAATATGCATGTTTTATTTAGCCATTGCGGCTGGTGTTTAAAAAGAAAAGCTGACCGCAGCTGCTTACTAATATCAGGCCAGTGGTTCTCAGGTTTTATAGACCTGACTTAGAATACCTTGCTATTAAGCTCATGACATCCTCAATGCCAGCTTCCAACAGTGAAATCGCAATGTATCTGTGCTGCCTCCAGAAAGGTGCCATTTCAGCATAGTAGGAGGTAATTCTGTAAGGAGCCACATGTGTAAATGGCGTTTTTGTAGTCTCTTATGCATGTCAACATTTACGTGCGTAAATTATGTGGTTGCAGTTCCATATGTACACGCATGGAACCTGGTTACTGATTGGCAAGAGCGGCGAACCTGGATATTCAGTGCCGGGGCCGGATACGACCCCGACATTGAGGGTCGTGGTTTACTGTTCAGCACCGACGGCTAGCCACGTTAGCAGTGCTAACCGCCAGTACTGAATATCGGGCAAGTAAATTATAGATTATGGGCATACATACATAAGATGCACTCTCATTTCCACACACCCTACAGCTGGCGGAAGTGACGGCAACTTAAATTTACAAGCATTAGCCAGTATTCTATAAAGTCAAATCTGCACAGACTTGACTTTGTGAAATATGCATGATTAATGCATGTAAAAAGATGTGTTAACTACGTGGGAGCTTAAAGAATTACTGTCTATAAGTATTACACTTGTCTTTTCAGTTCTGTACAACAAAAAGCAGGCAGCCAACAAAGCCATTTATAAAGTTCAGATATGCTGATATAGAATTTTCTCGTTGGGTCAGATTACGATTTTACAGGAAGCAAATGATGATTAAGGCATGTCTGTCTTAATCCACATAGAAAAGACCGGTAGGGTTAAATAAGGTCCATGTGAATTAAAAATGTGTGTTTCATCTGTAAAAACCACATTTGATTTATGTAAAAACATAAATCACAATAACTTTGCCCTCAGTTGACTTGCATGCTGTATACTTTGGAACTCGTAAAGCAGGTGGCTATGAGATGGGTTTTTCATAAGTCTAGAAACTCAGTACTGTCATAACAACTAAGGAGTATGTTTACTAAATTGCGGTAAAGTCACAGGCAGTAATGGCAGCGTTAAGATGCTTGAAACCATATAAGGCAGTGGGCGAGTAGAGGGCGTCCCAGCGTTAGGACGTCTTGGGCCTTTTAACGTGCACTAACAGGAAAATATGTGGTAAGGTGACCTAATGTGAGACAAGGTCCCCATGGTGAGACAAGGCGTCCTAATATGTGAGAAGGTGCCCTAAGGGGAGGCAAGGCGTCCTAAGGAGAGACAAGTGCTCTAATGTGAGACAAGGTGCCCTGTGGAAGAGATGGCTGAGGGGTGTTATGTTAGAGGTCTATAAGATATTGCCTGGAGTGGATTGGGTAAATGTAGATCGATTGTTTATGCCATCAAAATGTAGTAGGACTAGGGGACATGCAATGCGGCTACAGTGTAAGCCATTGAGGACTACTGGGAGTGAATGGTTTCTCAGTCAACACATATTCAAACTCTGGAATTCATTTACGGAGGATGTCGTAAAGGTTGTAGCTGGGTTTTAGAAATGTTTAGACAGGTTCCTGGGGAACGTCCATAAACCATTACTAATGAAGGGCCCAGAATATCCCCTGCTTGCCCAATACATGCACTGTGGATCCTGTTTGTTTTTTGGGGAACCTGCTAGGTACTTGTGACCTAGATTGGCCACTGTTGGACACAGGATACTGGGCATGATGGACCTTGGTCTGACACAGTCTGGTATATTTGCATGTCTTACGTTCTTATGTGACACCTAGGCAACTGCCAGGTCCGCCCTGTGTAGCAGCAGCCCCCACTGCATGACCCACATGCACCCTTCTTTGTCCCATTTGCATCAACATAGTGCCATTTCATACTTGTGCACTATGCTGTTGTTGCTAATGGAGCACTATTATCACTGTCTTGGGCTTACCTGTCTGTGCATCACATTGCAGACGCTGAAAAAGCTCTCTCTCCTCAACATACACCCTTTTCGCGAGGTTTTGATATGTGTTAAGGTGCCTTCGTTAAGGGATCAAGCCTTGTTCCCGCCCACTCCCCGCCCATTGACCCCCACTCTCTGCCCCGTGGATGCCTACTCTCTGCCCATCTGAGTATATGCCCTTGAATGACTACGGTAGTGAGTTCAGCATTGGTAACGCTGAATTTTGCTGGGTTCTTCTAGAACAGGGGTCTCAAACTCAAATTGCTTTGAGGGCCAAATGAGGACTTGTAAAGTAACCCGGGGGCCGCATAAGACGCGGGGCCTCATTTGCATAAGGGGCCTCATTTGCATAAATATTTGCATAATGTTACCATACACTAACTTTTAGTAAACATGCCTCTTTAATGAGTATGGATAAAGAAAGACTAAAAGATTTAGAAACAGGAAGACAATAATTAAACTGGGAACCCCAAAAGCCAAACTTGGAATGTACAACAACACTGTAGAAATAAAACTATAAATTAATTTCCTCTTGTACTAAACAAAGCGCAAACATTAATGATGCACATTTCCCAGAGCTGACATATTCCAGTTAATAAATTCAAAATAAAGAGAGATTTTTCTACCTTTTGTGCATTTTTTTTCAGTTGCAATTGTTCCAGCCACTTTCTTCTGGTTTCTTCATGTCTTCTGCTAACTCTCCATCGTCTGCTGTCCATTTGCCCTTTCTTCTCTCCTAGTTTTTTTTCCATTCTCTCTCTACATCTGCTTTAACATACTAATCTTTCTCCTTTTTCTCTTTCCTCATTCCTATTTCATCCACTCCAATTTTACCCCTCCATCCTCAATCCCCACTTACTCTCCCAATACCTGGCCAATTGTAGATTTGTCTTCTCTCCTAGACAAAATATTTTTCCCCTCTCCATTTCACTTTCCCAGCTCCATCCCATTTTAATCCTCCCCCAACATCAGCTCCCTTCTAGTTCCAGCCCCACCCAGCATCCGCTCCCTTCTAGTCCCTGCATCAGTCCATTTCCAGTCCTATCATAGCCTCACCATCAGCCCATTTCCAATCCTAGCCCCCCATCAGCCCATTTCCAATCCTAGCTCCCTCCCCTCACAGCCCATTTCCATTCCAAGCCCCCCTCCCCATCAGCCATTTGCAGTTCAAGCCCCCCTTCCACTCAGCCCATTTCCAGTCCTAGCAACCCCCCCAGCCCATTACCAGTCCTAGACCCCCCATAGCCCATTACCAGTCCTAACCTCCCCATAGCGCACTTCCAGTTTTACCCCCTATCACCCCATTTTCAGTCTTAACCCCCCCATAGCCCATTACCAGTCCTAACCTCCCCATAGCGCACTTCCAGTTTTACCCCCATCACCCCATTTTCAGTCTTACCTCCCCTCATAGGCCCATACCAGTCCTAACCCCCCAATCAGCCCACCTCCAGTCCTAACCCCCCAATCAGCCCACCTCCAGTCCTAACCCCCATCTGCCCATTTCCAGTCCTAGCCCCCCCCAGGGCCCATTACCAGTCATAACCCCCCCTGCCAATAGCCCACTTCCAGCCCTAACCCCCATTACCCCATTTCAGTCAGCCCCTCCATAGCTCATTACCAGTCCTAACTCCCCCCATCAGCCCACCTCCAGTCCTTCCTAACCCCCACCTGCCCATTTCCAGTCCTAGCCCCCACCATAGCCCATTACCAGTCATAACCCCCCCGCCAATAGACCTTTTCCAGTCATAACCCCCCCTGCCAATAGCCCATTTCCAGTAATAACCCCCCTGCCAATAGCCCATTTCCAGTCCTACACCCCCCCTGCCAATAGCCCATTTCCAGTCCTACACCCCCCCTGCCAATAGCCCATTTCCAGTCATAACCCCCCTGCCAATAGACCATTTCCAGTCCTACACCCCCCCCTGCCAATAGCCCATTTCCAGTCATAACCCCCCCCCTGCCAATAGCCCATTTCCAGTCATAACCCCCCTGCCAATAGCCCATTTCCAGTCCTACAGCCCCCCCCTGCCAATAGCCCATTTCCAGTCCTACCCCCCCCGGTAAATAAAAAAAACACCTGGCTTCTGCTGCTGCAGCAGAAAATCAGCTGTCCCACGGCCCCTTCCTCTCTGCCCGGAGATCCCTCATTGTGCTTCATCAGCGGCGTGCTTTTTTAAGCCGCGAAGAGAGTATTTCCCTCTCGCACGGCTTAATCCTATTCACTTTTCAAGCCTCGCGAGAGGGGAATACTCTCTTCGCTGCTTGAAAAGCACACGCTGATGGAGCACAATGAGGGATCTCCGGGCAGAGAGGAAGGGACCGCAGCACAGCTGATTTTGCTGCTTGAGCAGCAGAAGCCAGGTTTAAAAAAAAAAAAATTGACAGTCGATTCTGCCGCTGCCACGGCAGCAACGGCAGAAGCAGAAGCAAGGCTTTTTTCTTTCCCTCCGTCGCGGGCCGCACAATGTTCTCTTGCGGGCCGCATGCGGCCCGCGGGCCGCGTGTTTGAGACCCCTGTTCTAGAATATAAGTATTTGGGAGCTTGGTTCAATGAAGATATAGAACAAATGCTGTTTAACATGCAACATTTATGACATCATAAATGATCATCATAAATTATTTATGACATCATAAATGGAGTGGAGGAGTGGCCTAGTGGTTGGGACAAGGTACTTCAGGCCAGAAGGTTGGGGGTTCAAATCCCACTAGAGGACAGCAACCTTGGGCCAGAAGGACTGGGGTTTCTAGTTCCACAGGTGTTCCTTGTGGTCTTGGGCAAGCCACTTAACCCTCCATAGCCCATGTTCCCTGTAAAATAGTTATCTCCAAGTTATAATGCCCTGTTCAATGTAAACCACACTGATGCAGAATAGCACAGTATATAAGAGAATATAAAAAAATAAATAAATAAAATCACTAACTAGATGGAGTCCTTTGTCTTTATCTTGGCGGAGCAGGATGGAGGTGACATTTCTAAGGCCTGTTGATAGTATGCTTGTGGGATGTGGGAATAAGCACAGCTAAATTATTTCATGTTTGTTAGGCGTCTAGGGGTAATTTTATAGAAGTCGCCCAGGTTAACCCATGCTTCAAAGCACACAAATCATGCCTGCTTTTCTTTATAAAATAGTGGCAGAGGCTGTTAGATACATGTGTGAAATCTAGGCACAAGCACTTATACCAGCCCTAGACTTGGTGTAAATCTGCACGCCTCGACTTGTCAAGAATGTACTTATGTTATACTATTCTCTAATATTTGTGCATTAATCTGCACTCTGTCCATGCACCGCTCATATGCACGTCTACTCTAAATATACGAGGCATCAGACTTACACACGTCCTTATAGACTAGCAACTTTCTAAAGCACGTGTGAGCGCTCATCCGCATGTAACTCATTGAAAATACTTGACATACACGCATTGATGGCATGTGTCTTTATACAGCTGGTTATAAAATTACCTTTCTAATATTTTGTCTTTAAGTAATTATTTTTATGCTTATGGTACCTGTCTCAGATTGATGAGCATAGAACTGGACTATAAATCCATTTTTAAACAAAATTAAATTAAATTAAATTAAACCTGAGTCAGAAGTTTGACCTTCTTGGTTCAGAGACATTTAAAGAGATTCAATTTTGAAACTACTCGGTAGTAAGGTAGATGTGAGAGAACTACAAGATTTCCCCAACATATCACAGTTTTTACTAAATTAAATGCATCAGGGTATTTTTCCTCAATTATAGATATGACATTGACAGATCGGATAGACAGAGCCAATACTGGTTTAGAAAAAGCATGGGGGAAAGATGTGGCAGGTGGATTGGAAATTATTTTGGTCCCAAACTTCCCTTCTATTTCTGCCAACCTTGCTCAAATAATGTTTTTTGTTTCCCTCCCCCCTCCCCCCAGTGTCATCATGGACGCCAGGCAGTGGCGTAAATTCCACCCAAGCAGCCCCCACAATGTGGGGGGCCCAAGCAGGAAGGGGGCCCACACTGCAGCACGGAAAACTATTATTTGTTTACCGCAGTGCCTCCATTCCAGGCCCCATTGTTAGCTCACAGGCTGAAGTCTCGCGATAACAGTCTTACCATGAGAGTTCAACCTGGGAGGAACAGCTCCAGGCCTGGGATGGAGGCACCATGGCAAACAAATGTAAGTAAGTTTGCGGGGCCTCTGCTGGGTGTTGCCTTTCCTGAAAAGCAGGGGGAGGGGACAAAAATAGGGGTGCCTTCTCCAAAATTTTGTTTCAGGGCCCTCTACTAGAACTTTTGCCACTGACTCCAGGGAAAATGTGGAAGGCAGGAGTGTTAAAATCAAATAAGTGTCAGCACTGCCATATCAAGCTGGATGCCCTTGCACATATTATATGATTCTGTCAGTATTTCAGAATTTCATGTGGAATATTATTGAAAAGATTTTCATTTGGATGCAGAAATTTATTTTTCTTTGCTGTATTCTTGTCTTTCATATTTGAAAATTCTTTATTTAAAGCCCAATAGAACTTGCAAAATGTACAATTATCAATCGTTGTTCAGATGATACACAACAAATGGAAGGATTATATAATGCTGAATTCACATTTTTGGTGGAATTCAGTCATTTGACACAAAGCTTTGAGGTTAAAGCAGCAGAGACATATAGTAGATAAGACTGGATACATAAGATTTGGCTTTATTCACGACCGGATTTCGAAAGCATCAACATAGGCAAATGCCTAGGGCACCAAATGCCCTGGTCAAAGAGGAGCCTGCTTCTGTTTACTTTAGGGCCATGTGCTGCTTCACTGTGGCACTATGACCTTCCTCTGACCCTCTTCTGGCTCCCTTTTAACTTTCGAAAGGGAGACTATGATAAAATGAGGGAAATAGTTAAGAAAAAACTAAAAGGAGCAATTGCAAAGGTTAAAGACTTACATCAAGCTTGGGTGTTGTTGAAAAATACTATCTTGGAAGCCCAGACCAGCTGTATTCCACGCTTTAAGAAAAGTGGAAGGAAGTCCAAAAAACTGCCAGCATGGTTTAAAGGTGAGGTCAGAGAGGCTGTTGTTGCCAAAAAAGCATCTTTTAGGAAATGGAAAAAAGAGCCAAACGACGAAACCTGGAAACAGCACAAGCACTGGCAAGTCAAACGCAAGGCATTGATAAAGCAGGCAAAGGGAGAATTTGAGAAGAAGGTTGCTGCGGAAGCAAAAACGCGAAATAATGATTTTTTCAAGTACATTCGTAGCAAAAAAACCTGTGAATCAGTTGGTCCATTAGATGATAAAGGGGTTAAAGGGGCACTAAGAGGCGACAAGGCGATAGCGGAGAGACTGAATGAATTCTTTGCTTCGGTCTTTACTGAGGAAGATATGGAGAAATTAGACCTTACCTGCTAATTGTCTTTCCTTGAGTTCTCTCCGGGCCAGTCCAGGTACAGTTGGGGTAGTCAATCCCTTCTAGCAGCTGAGGACTGAATGCTGAAACCTTTGCTGACAGATGTAATAGCTCCCTCTAGTGTTAGCAAGTCAGTTATCTATTGTCAAAGCAGAGGACGAACAGAACCAACCCGTTCCTAATTAAGGAAAAAACAACTCGAAACTTCAAAAACCTAAACAAAAACAACTGGCAACTCAGAGTAATGGTGCTCAGAAGCGCGCCCCCATACCAAACTGTAGCAGGGCTGCTCCAGATCCTTGCAGTATGAAGAGTCCCCTCCCAGAGAGCCTGAACTCTCCAATATCCTTTTCCAAATGCGATCGAGATCTGCAAGCGCGGAAGTGCGCAAAAGACTGTACTGAAAAGGCGAACGCACCAAGAGACCCCCTACAAACCACAGCTCGCAAAACACTTGGGTGGGACCTGGACTGGCCCGGAGAGAACTCAAGGAAAGACAATTAGCAGGTAAGGTCTAATTTCTCCTTCCTCTTTGTCTCTCCGGGCCAGTCCAGGTACAGTTGGTCAGTACCAAAGCAGTACCTAAACTGGGGAGGGTCCTGCGAGCCCCGCCAAAATGGTCGAGGCCCTCACCGTAGCATCCTCACGGGCCTGCACATCCAACCGATAATGCTTTGTGAAGGTACGCAGAGAGGACCAGGCCGCCGCCCGACAGATATCCGCTGGCGGAATCAAACTCATCTCTGCCCAAGAAGTCGCTTGTGCTCTTGTCGAATGTGCTCTGAGCTCCCGCGGAGGTGACCTACCCCTCACCTCATAAGCTCTAGCTATCGCTTGTTTTACCCATTGGGCGATAGAAGCCTTGGTCGCCGCCAACCCCTTAAGAGGACCTGCAAACACCACAAACAACCGATCAGACCTTCGAAACGGCTTTGTATGCCGAAGATACTTCCGGAGAACGCGCCCCAAATCCAACTTGCGCAGCGCCCGGTCCAGCTTATTGCCATGGGACTGAAAGGTAGGCAGCGAAATTGTCTGATTCATATGGAAGCCGGATACCACTTTCGGCAGAAATGAGGGAACGGGCCGCAGAACTACTTTCTCCTTCGAGAAATGAAGATACGGCTCCCTGCAGGACAGCGCCTGCAAATCTGAAACCCTCCTAGCCGAGCATAGGGCCACCAGAAAAGCTGTTTTCCAAGAAAACTCCCGCAGGCTGCCGGGCATTTCCGACTCAAAAGGCGGACCCGTTAAGGCTTCGAGCACTACATTCAAATCCCAAGGAGGCACCATCAGACGACGAGGCGGACGAATATTCTTAGCCGCCCGAAGAAACCGCTGCACATCCGGATGTGATGCCAGAGACCAGCCTTGCACTTGGCCCCGGAAACACGCCACGGCTGCTAAGTGCACTTTGAGAGTGTTAAGAGCTAAGCCCTTGTCTAGGCCGCCTTGAAGAAATGCTAAGACGTCTGGTAAGCCGGCGGAACGGGGAGAGACCCCTCGTTCTCTAGACCATGCTTCAAAAATGCGCCACACGCGTATGTACGATAAAGTCGTTGAACGCCTCCTGGACTTTAACATAGTAGAGATCACAGACTCCGAGTACCCTCTACGCCGCAAACGCTCCCGCTCAAGAGCCAAGCCGTAAGCAAGAATCGATCCACCTGAGGCATGAGAACTGGACCCTGACTCAAGAGATTGATTCGAGAGGGTAACCTCCAAGGAGGAGCTACTAGCAACCGCACCAGATCCGCATACCTAGGACGCCTGGGCCAATCCGGCGCAATGAGAATCACCTTGCCCCTGTGAAGTGATATTCTCCGAATGGCACGCCCGATCAACGGCCAAGGGGGAAAGACGTACAGAAGCTTGTCTTCTGGCCAGGGCTGGACCAACCCATCCAGGCCCTCTGACATGTGTTCCCTGCATCTGCTGTAAAATCGAAACGCTTTGGCATTGGACAGGGTCGCCATGAGGTCCATTACCGGGTGACCCCAACGAACAGAGATCTCGTGGAAGATCGCCGAATTCAGTTCCCATTCTCCGGGGTCCAGGCGATGCCAACTGAGAAAATCGGCTTGAACATTGTCCTTTCCGGCTACATGAGCCGCCGAAAGCGAAGAAAGGTTCAACTCCGCCCACTGTAGCAGGACCCGGCTCTCCTGAATTAATGGAGCACTGCCGGTGCAGCCCTGCTTGTTGATGTAGGACATCGTTACGAGATTGTCTGAAAACACTCGAACTGCCCGCGCTGCGATCAGATCCAAGAAATGTAGAAGCGCCAACCAAACCGCTCGAAGTTCGAGACGATTGATAGACCACCTGCTCTCTGTTAGCGACCAAGCTCCCTGCGCTACCTGGGACAGACAATGAGCCCCCAGCCGGACAGACTGGCATCTGTCGTGACCAAAATCCACTCCAGCTCCTTCAGCGGCACTCCTGCATGAAGATGAGCTGGAATTCGCCACCAATGAAGACTGAGTCGGACTTCCTCCGCACAGGGCAGCCATTGAGAGAGCGGATGAAGTTGCGGAGACCATCTGGAGAGCAAGGCATGCTGCAGAGGACGCATGTGCGCCCTGGCCCAAGGCACCAGATCCAAAGCTGCGGCCATCGACCCCAACAGTTGGAGATACCTCCACGCTGTTGGGACCCGGAGCTGAAGAAAAGCGTCCTCTTGACCTATCAGCTTCCTCCCCCTGTCCAGCGGAAGAAGAACCAAACCTCTCTTTGTGTCGAATACGGCCCCGAGGTAAACCAACCATTGCATGGGAAGAAGATGACTCTTTGCTCGATTGATTACCCAACCAAGGTGTTCCAGGAACTGCACCACCCGAGCCGTCGCCGCGACTGATTCCTCCCGAGAACTCGCCCGGATGAGCCAATCATCTAGATAGGGATGGACTTGAATTCCCTCTTTGCGAAGAGCTGCCGCTACCACTACCATAACCTTGGTGAAGATGAGAGGAGCAGTTGCTAGACCAAACGGTAATGCCTGAAACTGAAAATGCCCCATGGGGACTGCAAACCGCAGAAAACGCTGATGCTCCAGGCGAATCGGAATGTGTAGGTAAGCTTCCGTGAGATCTATGGAAGAGAGCCACTCTCCCGGCCGCACCGCTCGAATAACAGAATGTAGAGTCTCCATGCGGAAATGTGGCACCCGCAAGCACCGGTTCACGTGTTTGAGATCCAGAATCGGATGAAAAGAACCCTCCTTTTTGGGTACTACAAAGTAAATCGAGTATCGACCTGCACCGCACTGGTCTGGAGGAACCGGAACCACCGCCCGCAGGTCCAACAAACGCTGAAGGGTGTCCGCGACTGCTCAGCTCTTTGCCCGAGTACCGCAGGGAGAGAACACAAAGGCATCCGCCACTGGAGCAGCGAACTCCAGAGCATAGCCGTCGCAGATGATCTCCAAAACCCAGAGATCGGAGGTTATGGCGGCCCAGGCGGAGAGAAACCCCTGCAAACGTCCTCCTACCGGGATCTCCGTCTGGACCAGCCTCCCTTCATTGCGGTTTCTTAGAAGGGGTTTGCTGAGAGCTGAAGAACCCTCTGCCAAACCCCCGGGCCCCTCGAAAGGACTGACCCCTGGAAGGAAAACGACCCCTTTGGTAAGGCACAAATCTAGAACCGCGAAACCGATGAACCTCTCTATTGTGCCCCCGCAGCATAGGATTGGTCTTAGCCCCTCTAGGCTTATCTTCTGGAAGATGACCCCCTTTTGAGTCACCTAAATCTTTCACAAGCTTTTCCAACGCTTCCCCAAATAGTAACTTGCCTTTATACGGAAGCTTACTAAGACGGGATTTAGATGACGTATCCGCCACCCAATTGCGCAACGAAAGAAACCTCCGAGCCACTATGACAGAAGCCATGGACTTTGCCGAAATCCTGATCAGATCATAAAAGGCATCCGCTAAATACGCCGCTGCCGATTCAAGCTTAGCGCCTTCCGGAGGAGAGTCCTCCTGTTTCAAAGCAGCCTGCTCTCCCTGAATCCAGCGAATAGCGGCCCTGGACACAAACGCCCCGCAAACAGACGCTTGTAGGGATAGGGCATTAGCATCAAAAGCCTGTTTCAGAAACGCTTCCAACTTCCGATCCTGAACATCCTTCAGGGCAGCACCTCCCTCTACTGTAATCGTGGTTCTCTTCAAAACTGCGGACACAAGAGTGTCGACCTTAGGCATCCTCAACAACTCCCTCTCTTCCTGAGGGACTGGGTAAAGGCGGGCAATGGAACGCCCCCCCCCTTAAGCTAGCCTCCGGGCACTCACACTCAGACTCTATCATTTGCTTAATCACCCTGTGCATAGGGAAGCAGCGCTGCTCTGCATTAAAACCTTGTAATAAGGGATCCTCCAGAGGCTCTTGTTGCAAGGAAGGAGGCACAATATTTAACGCAGAGAGAGATTGGACAATCAGCGCACCCAGCTCTTCTTTCCGGAATACCCTAAACACATTAGGGTCCTCTCCCGGCCCCAGTTCCCCATCTTCCAACTCCTGAGGCCAAGAGTCTAGCCCTACCTCAGAGGAGATCTCCCCCTCCTCAGGCAGGAGAGAGTCAGAGGAGTGAGGGACTCGCTCCTCATGAGAAAAATCCCTGCAGGGTAACTGAGAAGAGGAGCCCTCACCGGGATCGGGCAGCTGAGAATCCTTTTGCAGTGAAAGCCCCTGATCCCCTGCAGCTGCACCCTCCATCGGGTGAGACAATTTTAGTAAATAGGCTTTATGTAAAGCCAAAATAAAGTCCGGGGAGAAAAGAGATGCCAAAGCCCCCTGAGAACCGACTGACTTGCTAACACTAGAGGGAGCTATTACATCTGTCAGCAAAAGTTTCAGCATTCAGTCCTCAGCTGCTAGAAGGGATTGACTACCCCAACTGTATCTGGACTGGCCCGGAGAGACAAAGAGGAAAGGGATGTTACCCATGACTGAAGTGGTATTTAAAGGTGCAGAAGAATTGAAGGAAATATCGATACATCGGGAAGATGTATTACAACTATTAGATAAACTGAAGAGTAGCAAATCACCTGGGCCGGATGGTATACATCCAAGGGTGTTGAAAGAACTGAAATATGAGATTGCAGACCTGCTATTAGTAATCTGTGAACTATCATTAAAATCATCACTAATACCTGAAGATTGGAGGATCGCCAATGTAACACCAATTTTTAAAAAGGGTTCCAGGGGAGATCCGGGAAACTACAGACCGGTGAGCCTTACATCAGTACCGGGAAAAATGGTAGAAACCATCATAAAGAATAAAATTACTCAGCATGTAGATAGTGTCGGACGGCGCCCCTACTGGCGTAGTAGAGTAAGGGCGTCTGCCGACATTTAATTTGTATCAGGGAGTATTTGACTTGCAGGACCCAAAGGATTGTGGTCCTTGTAGTGTAGTGCTCCCTGAAATGAATAACTATACCAAATGGAGGGTAAATAAGGCTTTATTTCCCCGCTTAATGCTCTAGGTTCAAATGAGACAACAAACTTAAAGTGGAGGTAAGGTTTTCCTCAAAGAATAATAAAGTTCCACCATGGACTAAACAGTTAAACGTTGTAATTTGTACAATTGACTGTTTAGCTGGGTTAAGGGATTTTCCAAACAATAGAAACAATTAGAACAGAATGGTTATCAACTTCACCATTTTTAGACTCATTTCTTCACTGTACAAGTATCATGGCAGGCAACTACCTCTTAAGCACAAGTTACATTCCATAGGTTCTGTATGAGGCATGGGAACACTGGAGCTGTAATCCAAGTCCATTGATTCTGGCTCACTACACCCTTCAATGTTTAGAGTATCCTCAGTGTTACTTAGTTCCTCATAGAAGTTCCTTGGCTTCTCATATAACTTCTGTAGAACCCTTTTGGAAAGTGGTTTTAAATAGTTAACTTTGCTTCTTCTCTGATAATGAGGTTTATCTACCTGCATAAAACTGTCTTCATTGAAAGTTCCTTTTAATATAAAAGGCTTCTCATACCTTATCTTCGGTGGAGTGCCACACCTAGGATTCAGCTTACTCTGTAGCTTTTCTTGTTGATCCTCTGTCCTGTGCACTGCTCCACAATTAAGGCTGCTAGGAAAAACCAGACGTGGATTTCCAGTCTTTATTTGAAGAACTTCTTTTAGCAGGCAGGCTACTTCTCTGGGCCTTATCCCAGGGCTGAGACTTGCCTCTGTCTGTACCCGTTCTTCTCCTTCCTTCTCCTGTTACTATTCCTGGTACCCTCGCTGGTACCCTTCCGGTTGGTCTGCCGGCTACCCTCCTGGGTGCCTCTCTTTGCTGGACTCCTTGGTCCCTCTGCTGCACTCCTGTGCTGGTACCTGAGCTCTCTTCCCGGTCTCTGTGCTGGACTCTTTGCTGCAATCCTTGCTGCACACCTGGGTCTCTTGAGCCCCCTTTCTGGTCTCTGTACTGGATCCTGTACCATTCTCCCTTCGGTTCTCCCTTCGGTTCTCTGTCCTGTTCCCTTGTGCTGGCAGCGGAGGTCCCTTCCCGGTCTCTATACCACTCTCCGTCCTGTTCCCCCTCTCTGCTCATCTGACTTCCCTTATAAAGGGATTTCCAGCTTGCACGCTGTGAGTTTGAGGACAGGTGAAAACACTCATCATTAAGGTGCTCAGAGCTTGAGCACATGGGTTCAGGCATTGTGTAGCTGTCCATGCGCCCTCTGGCTGAGCTACACTGGAACTGCGCTCTCTGGCTTTTCTGAGATTTATGCAAATCAGGAGGTTTTTTTCAAGGCTGTTTCTTCCCTAGCTCCAGCCTCATGACAATAGTCATGGCCTAATGGGAGACAGCCAACATGGCTTTAGACAAGGAAGATCTTGTCTTACTAATCTGTTTTGTTTTTTTGAAAGTGTGAATAAAGAGGTGGACAAAGGTGAGTCGGTTGATATAGTATATCTGGACTTTCAGAAAGCCTTTGACAAGGTCCCTCATCAGAGACTTTTGGCAAAACTAAAGAGTCATGGGATAGGAGGCAGTGTACTATTGTGGATCAGGAACTGGTTAAAAGATAGAAAGCAGATGGTAGGGCTAAATGGCCAATTTTCCCAATGGAGAAAGGTGAATAGTGGTGTACCCCAGGGATCTGTGCTGGGTCTGCTGCTTTTTGACATATTCATAAATGACCTGGAAAGTGGAATAACGAGTGAGGTTATCAAATTTGCAGATGACACAAAACTATTTAAAGTTGTTAAAACCCAAGAGGATTGTGGAAAATTGCAAGAGGATCTTGATAAATTGGAAGACTGGGCATCAAAATGGCAGATGAAATTTAATGTGGACAAGTGCAAAGTTATGCACCTAGGGAAGAACAACCCAAACTATGGTTACATGATGCAAGGTTCCACATTAGGAACCACCACCCAGGAAAAAGATTTAAGCATCATTGTGGATAACATGTTAAAACCCTCGGCCCAGTGTGCAGCGGCGGCCAAGAGAGCAAATAGAATGCTAGGTATGATAAGGAAAGGAATGAAAAATAAAACAAAAGATATTATAATGCCTCTATATCGTTCCATGGTGAGACCGCACCTTGAATATTGTGTGCAATTCTGGGCGCCGTATCTTAAAAAGGATATAACGTTATTAGAAAAGGTTCAGAGAAGAGCCACCAAAATAGTAAAGGGGATGGAAGGATACTCCTATGAAGAAAGGCTAAAAAGGTTAGGGCTCTTTAACCTGGAAAAGAGATGGCTGAGGGGAGATATGATAGAAGTCTATAAATTAATGAACGGAGTGGAATGGGTAAACGTAGATCGATTGTTTATGTTATCAGAATATAGAAAGACTAGGGGACATGCAATGAAGCTACAGGGTAAACTATTTAAGACTAATAAAAGAAAATATTTTTTCACTCAACATGTAATCAAACTCTGGAATTTGTTACTGGAGGATGTAGTAAAGGCTGTTAGTGTAGCTGGGATTAAAAAAGGTTTGGACAAGTTCCTGGACAAGTTCTTAATAATGGTCCATAAACCATTATTAAGAAAGGACCCAGGATATCAATGCTTGACCCAGTACAAGCATTGCGAAACCTGTGTCTTTTGGGGAAACTGCTAGGTACATATGACCTAGACTGGCCACTGTTGGAAACAGGATACTGGGCTTGATGGACCTTGGTCTGACCCAGTATGGCATATCTTATGTTCTTATGTAATCCTTGGGATCTCTGATATGCCCCTGCTCCCATCCCTGCTCTCTAGGATCTGCTGATTGGTTTTCCCTGTCAAAATCTTAAATCCGGCCCTGGCTCTATGAATAATGTCATCATTATTTTTATTGTGAATGTGTTTTGCTGTATTTCTAGTACTGTGACTTTGCTGCCCTGAATAAGCCGATCGTGGCTGATCTCAGAAGGCCTGACTAGTACTTGGGTGGATGACCACCGGGTGCTGCAGACCTACTGTGTGGAAGAAAGGGCTGGCAATCTACTTCTGGTCCCACCTTGCCAAGAAAACCCAGGGGCTGGGTTACCAGGAGTCAGCATTGAGTTGATGGTACACACTTTCACAGAGTTAATAATACTGTATAAGGCCCAACCGGAGATGCTTAAGGAAAGTGTCCTTTAGAAAACCGTCTGTATCTTGCAACCATGGCTATGCAGTGTTGCTATGCCACTACAGATGGCATATAAATCTGTCTTTGAATTTTGAACAGCTTTGCACATTTTATTTCTTACATAGAGCAACAGAACCCGATGAGAGGCTGTATATATGACAGATTCTGCTAACTTTGCTTCTGGGAGCTGCTGCTTCTGCTTTTTGCTAAGTTTATCATACTAATTATATTAATATATAAGACCATAGATTAGAACTATTACCAATCTATAAATGTTATTATAAAACACAGTGCAGTGTATGTTCCTTAAGCACCAGCACTTAAGACCTAGATCTAGAAACCATGGTGTAATGACAAAGAATACAGGGCCTGATATTCCAAAAAGCTAAGCTCCTAAATTTAGGATCTAAAATGCATACCCTATTTTCAGCCAAACCTAGAAGCCTAAGGGGTCAAAATTCAAACATTTAGGAGGCAGATATCCGGTTAAATGTTGCAGTAATCTGGATAAAATCACCAAATCCGGTTATGATCAATATTGAGCTGGCAACGGCTCTACAAAATCAGCAGTGACCGCTGGTAGAAAATCAGACAACCACGGGGGCATTTCTGGGTAGAACATGGGCATAGCCAAGGCTTACATGGACAACATTGATTTCCAGTTCTGGTGTGGCGGCTAGCTGATGATGCATAACTACATATAATTAGTACAGCCTTTTTGGCAGTTTGGCATGCTGACTTCTGAATAGCTGCAACCACACCTGTGATCTGACTATTGCCCTTGCTGTATTTGCAGCTATCCTGGCTAAACATGTGATGGCACTATGTAAACAGTCAGGAGAGGAGACAATTGCTCCAGAGGAGGAGGCAGAGGAAATAGTTTCAGACCCAGCAGGAACAATAACCACAGCAAGGAGCCCAGTGCAGAGGGCACAGCTACCGAGCCCCATGGGTCTATAGGCCGTGTGCCAGTTCCTATAGTTCCCAGAAGAGGAAGTGTTCCAGAGATACAATTTTAATAAGATCCCTGTAAGCTGTTGAGAATTGATCTCGAGTCCCCAACTCCAAGAAGCCATGTCCTGCTAGTGCATGTCAAGGTCACCATGGTCTTGGCATTCCTTGCCATTGGTAGCTTCCAGCACGATATAGGGGCCAGCACAGGCATCACTCAATCTGCCACCTCTCATGTGAGCCCTACTGAGAAGGATGCATGACATCATCAGCTTTTCACATAGCCAGGACCAAAGGGATCATACCATGAGAGATTTCAATGTGACTGAGGACTTCCTCTCTGAGGGCCATAGACTGCACACATGTAGCCCTCAGACCACCTGGCCAGGATGAGAGAGTGTACAGGAACCAGCAGAACTACTACTCCATGACTATGCAGTTTGTTTGCAATGTTCATCACTAATGTGTGTGCGAGGTATCCAGGATCCTGTCATGATGCATATGTGTTGTTGCAGTCCAGGCTTAAAGAAGCAGGTACCATGAGATAACTGGAAGATGTCTGGCTACTAAGTGAGGCAAAATATGTCATGACAGTATATTATGAAAGCCTGGTTCTTCCTAGACAACAAAGGGCTGCCCCACAGTAGTAATATCCAATGCCTGTCAGTCACTGTACAACTGCAAGAGTAATTTCCAATACCCTCCCTGCAACTGTTGGCCTTAGAAGTGCATAGATGCAAGCACCAGCACACCACATGGGCAAGAACACTAGGACATGTCTCCTCCGTATGTGATGTCACAGTCCAGAGTATAGTCTATCTGCATAATCCCTGCCCTATGAAACTATATATTGTGCAATACATATTGCTGTGTGTCACTGAGCAATGCTCCCTTGTTCACTCTCTCCCCCCCAATGGCAATCAGAGTTATCCCCTGAATAACTGGATGCGAAAGCCCAACGAGAAACCCAACAGCAGAGATCTTTCAATAAGCTTGATCTGGATGGTCTCACAAATAACATCAAGGCGCACATTGACTTGGAATCTACAGACCTCGATGCTCTAACAAATAGATGGGATGAAGGAATTCTGGCTTCAGCGAACCCGAAATGGAATAACACAGCAATCCCAGGTAAACAACAATCAGAGCCCTGGTACACAACTACGCTAACCAAAAGGAAGAGAGAACTTAGAAGGTGTGAAAAAAAGTGGAGACGTAACAAAACCTTGGAACTCAGAGCCGAATACCTCGACATCCTTGTAAAATACAAAGATGAGGTAGATGATGCAAAAAGGAAACACCACACCAACCTGCTGAACAAAGCCATCAACAAACCACGGGAACTATTTCGACTAGTAAAAACGCTAACCAAAACAAACCAACCAGAACAGCAGAGTGACACTATTCAGCCTCAAACCCTCGCAAACCACTACGCAAGCAAACTAACAACAACCACAACCGCGCTATGTTTTGCCAAACCACATTTAAAAACTGCAGTGAAGCAAGAACAGACTTGGAACGAATTTCACAAAATTGATGACAAGCAAGCGATCAAAATAATAACCAGTATCAATACCACCACCTCCCTGCTTGATCCCTGCCCAGCCACCTGGATTAAAGCAGCAAAAGAGGATATTGTCCACCAGGTCTCACACATTGTGAACCAATCACTGTCCCAAGGAGTCATGCCCAACCAGCTCAAAAAGTCTATAATTAGACCGATACTAAAGAACAACTTGCTAAACAAAGAAGACCCATCTTCTTACCGTCCAATCTCCAGCATATCTTTTTTGGCTAAGATCATCGAAAAAGCAGCCCTCATCCAACTGCAAGATCACCTCAATGACCACGAAACCCTGGACAAACAGCAATACGGATTCAGAAAAAACCATGGGTTCGAAACCCTGCTATTGGCCCTGTTTAACAACCTCCTCAAGGGTCTAGAAGACAGGAAGAAAATGTTTATTCTCATTTTCATCGACATCTCTGCTGCTTTCGACACTGTCCATCACCTAAACCTCCTTAACAAGCTGGCATCAATTGGAATCTTAGGAACCACCTTGAAATGGTTCGCCTCCTACATAACAGACAGAAAGCCACAGGTCCAATTCAACGGAGAAAAAGCCGAAGCCTTCACTCAAACTCAAGGCATACCACAGGGTTCGGCACTCTCGGCACTACTTTTTAACATTTACATGCAACCACTCAGTGAAATATTCAGGGAATATGGCATCAACTACCACATATACGCAGACGATATCATGCTGTACACACAACTAGAGACCATTGACCCGAATTACGCTCAGCTTGAAACCTGCATGGAAGAGATGTTGGGATGGCTAAAACAAAACAACATGTCGATTAATCATAAGAAGACTGAAGTAATGTTTATGTCCAGTACAACTGACTTCGAACCACCTCCAACAATCACATTGTGCAACAATACCTACAACACTAAGAATGAAATTAGATATCTAGGAGTCACAATCGACAGCAAACTGAAAATGGAAAAACACCTCAGCAACACCAACAAAGCCATCTTTCACAAGCTTAGAGTACTACGACCCCTACGGAATGTACTAGATCCATGTGACTTCCGATCAGTTGCTCAAGCGCTCATCATGCCTCACCTCGACTACTGCAACGCCATCTTACAGGGTCTACCAAAGAAAGCGACCAACATACTACAACTGGCACAACACGTAACAGCTAGGGTCATCATGAGAACAAGCGTCACTGAACATATCACACCTGTATTGATGGAACTGCACTGGCTCCCAGTCACTGCCAGGATTCAATACAAAACATTGGTAACGACATTCAAGCTAATTCACAACCTGGCCCCTTCATTCCTCTCCACCCTGATCTCCATGCAACCTACCACCAGATGCAGGAGAACCATCAGCTCAGACACACTAATAGTTCCAAACAGCATCAGGCATGTAAAAGTCAGTACTAGCCGAAGAGCGTTCTCCTTCTCTGCCCCCACTTTATGGAACCATCTACCACACGAGCTGAGAGCAATTAAAGACTTAGTCGACTTCAGGAAAAAATTAAAAACGCATCTATTCAATTGTCACTATGGCCAGATGTAAATCCAAGAAGATAAAAATGAATTGAATAGCTGTATGTAAAAATGTAAATAGATGAAGGATTATCTCTTTTGTAAATGTATGATAGTTCATTAAGGTCGATCTGTAGACCCTACTATGTGTGCTGTGTAATACCCCTTTTCTTGCTATCTATGCCCCATATTTTCTGTCTTGATTTTGTGACAAATCCCAAAATTAGAATCGAACCGCTTCTGATCGCTGGAAGTAGCGGTATATAAGTGTCTACTAAATAAATAAATAAAATAAATAAAATCCTAACACCAGTGAAGCAGCCACAGATGTGCCAGGAAGAGAGCTACAACAGGGCACACCAGAGAACCAAATCAGTGAAAGGACAAACTTTTGGAGTCCTCAAAAGTTGGTTCAGGTGCGTGAACAGGAATGGAGGGTAACTGCTGTATTGCCCAGAAACAGTAAATTACATATTCACAACCTGTTGTATACTGCACAATGTTATGACCCAGAAAGGCATACATCTACCAGAAGAGGATGTCCATGAAGACCTAGACAGAGATTTTGACTCAGCAGCCAGAGACAGTCACCTACTGCAGCAATTGTGGCAGTAAGGAACAGATTCAAACAACAGAACTTCTAGTGGTTACAAAGGTGCATATATTTACAAGTGTCAATTGGACAATGTTGCACACAATCAGGCTTATTCTGTCCTGGATGTCAATCCCCTCTGTACGTCTGGTCTGAATCGGACGTACAGAGGGAATCGCGAGTCTGATCCCGCAGGGCATATCTAGCCCCACAGGATCAGAATCACAAACAGTCCAGTACGTGCAGGCAGGGACTGCGATTCTGTCCGGCCTGCACGAACAGGACTGTACCTAGCTAACTCAGTCAAGGCTCTTCAATGGAGCCGCGGCACCATGGCTCCATTGAAGAGCCGTGATGCCAGCCGCTGGAGAAAAAATGCTTATTCCATGCAGCCTGAACCCCGATCTGGCCTCCTAAGGCCAGAGTCGGGCTGCGGGGAATGTCCTCAGGCCCCTCTGCCCCATCCATGCCCCGGCTGTGCAAACCAAACACGTCCAGGGAAGTTATTCCACCTCGAAGGTGGAATAATTTCCAGGCACATGTCGCCAGCCCTGGACGTACAGGGCTGACATTAGAATCGGCCCTGTACATCCACGGCCAGCAACCGCTCACTGCCCACCCAAACTTCGCCCCTTCCCCCCCCATCTAACTTCCCCGCACAACTGGCGGGGAAGTTAGACACGGGCAGAGAAGGATCGAATAGTGGGGATGGGACATGCATCCTCGCTATTTGTGGCACAGAATCAGACCCAATGTGAACAATTCAATATGCCCTTTTCTCCTATCACCACCCCCTCACCCAAGTGCCTATGTTTCTCCACCCATGCACTCCTGTGCAAAAGTCCAAAGTCTGAGGTGGTGCTCCCCTCATCTTCCCATCCCCTTCAGAGTGTGCAGAGACTGACCCAGTGTCAGGGAAAGCCAGTGGGCCAGGGCCACTTGGAGGCAGGGCAATGCCAGCCATAGCTCCAAACCCCAGATAATGAACAAACCAACAGTGATAGCGTGTCGAATGTCCTGGTGGGTGCCCCTGTGAGCAATAGCGATCATCACATGGTGTGGTTTGAGATAAAAGCCAAGGTGCAGTCCAATCATAGCAAGCTCAAAGTCCTAAACTTCAAAAACACTGACTTCAATAAAATGGCCGAGTACCTAAAGGAGGAGTTGACAGGGTGGAAGGAGATAAGGGAAGTGGAATTGCAATGGATTAAACTAAAGGAGTAAATAAAAGCGGCAACAGATAAATATGTAAGAAAAGTAAATAAAAACAAGTGGAGAAGGAAACCAATTTGGTTTTCCAAAGAAGTGGCTGCTCAAATAAAGGCAAAAAACACAGCTTTCGCAAAATTCAAAAGCTTGCAAAAAGAGGAACACAGAAATGAATACAGGATCAAACTCAAAGAGACAAAAAGAGAAATAAGGATAGCAAAATCAAAGGCAGAGGAAAAGATGGCTAAAGATGTTAAGTGTGGCGACAAAACTTTCTTCAGGTATATTCGGGAAAGGAAGAAGATAAGAGGTGGAATTGCAGGACTCAGAAGTGCTAGAAACAGACTCATGGAAAGTGACATTGAAAAAGCGAAATTGCTCAACAAATACTTCTGCTCCATTTTTACTAAAGAAAATCCTGGAGAAGGACCACTTGTGACTCCCAAATATGAAAATGGGAATGAAGTAGATACCACACCATTCAGAGAAGATGAAGTGTTAGAACAACTTGCAAAACTGAAAGTGGACAAGGCCATGGGACCGGATGGGATAGATCCCAGGATACTGAAAGAGCTCAGAGAGGTTCTTGCAGGGCAGTTAAAGGATGTTTTCAACAGATCCTTGGAAACAGGAGAAGTTCCTCAAGACTGGAGAATGGTTGATGTTGTACCTCTACACAAAAGTGGTGACAGGGAAGAAGTGTCAAACTATAGGCCCGTAAGCCTTACCTTGGTGGCGGGAAAAATAATCGAGGTGCTCCTGAAAGAGCAAATAGTGAACTTTCTCAAAACCAACAGGTTGCAAGATCCGACGCAACATGGTTTTACCGAAGGACGATATTGCCAAACAAATCTGATTGAGTTCTTTGACTGGGTGACCAGAGAACTAGATCAGGGGCATGCGATGGATGTCATCTACCTGGATTTCAGCAAAGCCTTTGATACTGTCCGTCATAGGAGGCTTATCAATAAACTCAGTAGTTTGGGGATGGGTCCCAAGGTGGTAAACTGGATCAGAAATTGGTTGACTAACAGACGACAGAAGGTGATGGTAAATGGAGCTCACTCGGATGAAAGGAAGGTGATTAGCGGGGTGCTCCAGGGTTCAGTCCTGGCCCGGCACTGTTGAATGTATTTGTGAGTGATATTGCTGAAAGACTGAATGGAAAGGTCTGTCTTTTTGCAGATGACATGAAAATTTGCAACAGAGTGGACTCCCCGAGGGAGTGATTAACATGAGGAAAGATCTACAAAAGCTGGAAGAATGGTCTAATGCTTGGCAATTAAGATTTAATGCAAAGAAATGCAGTGTCATGCACTTGGGTAGCAGAAATCCAAGGGAAATGTATGAGATAAGGGGCGAGAGGTTGGTGTGCACAGATCAGGAGAAAGACCTTGGTGTGATTATTTCTGTAGATCTCAAGGTGACAAAACAGTGCGACAAGGCGGTGGCAAAAGCAAGGAGGATGTTAGGCTGCATATGAAGAGGAATTACCAGCAGAAAGGAAGAGGTACTAATGCCACTGTATAAGTCAATGGTGAGGCCTCACTTGGAATACTGTGTTCAGTTTTGGAGACTATCTTGCAAAGGATGTAAAAAGAATGGAAACTGTTCAGAGGAAGGCGACCAAAATGATTTGGAGCCTGCACCAGAAGCCTTATGAGAAGAGACTTGAAGACCTAAATATGTACATTTTGGAGGAGAGGAGAGATAGGGGAGATATGATTCAGACCTTTAAATACTTAAAGAGAAATAATGAACAAACAAACCTCTTCCAAAGACGGGGAAACTGTAAAACTAGAGGGCATAACATGAAGCTGCAAGGGGGTAAATTGAAAGGCAATGTCAGGAAATACTTTTTCACTAAAAGGGTGGTGGATGCTTGGAATGCCCTCCCGATGGAAGTGGTGGGGGCAAACACATTGACGGAATTCAAAATGGCATGGGACAGACACACTTGATCCCTTTACAGCAACAGGATAAAATCAAAATGGCATGGGACAGACACAGTGGATCCCTTTACAGCAACAGGATAAAATCAAAATAAACTGCACTATCTAATTTCTCAATAAATAGGGGTGTCCTACATGGAGCGGTGGGTTCACCCCTAAACAAAGACATGGGGAGGGGTGCCCTGCACAGAGTGGCAGATGCACCCCTGAACAAAGACACGGGGAAGGGTGCACCTACTCCTGCCATCTTACCTCTGCCATCTTACTGGGCAGACTAGATGGACCATGCTGGTCTTTATCTGCCATCATGTACTATGTTACTATGTTAATGTGCTGAAGGGAGGTTGCAATGCTGCCCTGATGGATGGCCATCTCCTGCTACAGTCACAGCTGCTCTCTGTGTTGCATCCTCTGCTGCTGGAGCTGCTCCTGCAGCAATTCAAATGCCATCTCCTGAATTTGGTTATGCTGCGCCAGATGTTCTTGCATCACCCCCATCTTCGAGGCCTAAACCATAAACCATAAACCATAAGGATGGGAAATGTGGACAATGGCATATGGCATGGCTCAGATCCAGGCTCCTGTGGCTGCTCTGGGGGTAGCTGCGACTCCAGTGGAACCTCTGCTGCCTCCCTCTGCAGTGGTTGTGCTGGCTTCACCTATTGTTCTTCTAGGGGTGCTTTCTCTTGTGGGCCCATCAGTCCTGCCTCCACATGTTGCCCTGATGTTACAGGCCATGGTTGGTCTGCAGAGAAAAGCTATGGCATAATCAGATGCGCATATGACCAGTACAGCCACTTAATGACCTTTGTATCCAAGCGGTGTGGGTACAGATGTCAGCAATGACCTGGCACATGCCATGTACCACCACATTCTGAGAGAATCTAAATCTAGCTATGCTAGCATCTACATAGCTATTTCACAAGAAGGGTCAATTCTTCAGAAGTGCTCAGCACCTGCTTTCCAAATCATGGCAGTCATGCATTGCAGCCCATGGTGCTTTGGTTATAAGCACAGAGAGTATGTGTTTGGCACAGTAGTAACCTTCATGCTGTCACTCACCTACACTTCAACTGGTGCACAATGCATGCTGTACACCCACATGGCTAGAAGCCACAGCAGGCACCGATGGATAGATAGATGTGGCTATCCTGTAAACTGCTCTCCCAGGCATGTCTATATGCATTTCACTGGTAGCATAGTCAACTATCAACATCTCTTACCCTTTCACCCATGCAACTGAAACACCACTAACAATGCCCTGTGTATACCAGCTCTCTAGGTAACAGTTTGTCTTTTTTGTTCTTTCACAGATGTAGATGAGAAAGAGACACCTGAAGCAACATGCCACAACAAAATGTTATATATGTCTGTGCCAATGATATGATGAAATGCCAGCCCACAGACTTGAGGTCATTGATGTCCTATAGGTTGTTTGAACGCATCAATAAATAATAGTTACCTAACCTTGGCCATTGTGTGTGTCTTTTTCTATGCAAAATAAATATTTAGTCTGTTGGTGGCAGGTCTCCATGGGCAGATGCATAAGGTAAGGGTTTTTTTCCTTCCCTCTCAGTGAGATGTGCAAATAGGTACCAATTACCTTTCTAGACAGAACATACACAGTACCCTAAGTTCTCCACTCTGGTCTTAGTGATCACACCTTAATTTCAGGTGTGTTCTCTGCCACTTAGGCTAGTATTTTATAAAGACAAGTAGGCACCTAATTTAGGCATAGCCAGAACTGATATTTTGGTGTGGCTTAAGGTTAACATGGGTGGGAATATAAGCATGTTCTAGACTGGGGACTTTCATGGAGTTGCAACATAGAAACCAAGGCCTTTATGGCTCCTTTTTCTGTGTGAAGCCATAGTTGGCACTCAGACCAGATTTCTAAAAGATGAATCCATAGAAAAACTGTCATAGGATTATCTATAATGAACAGTGGCAATGGAAATGGCAGAGGCTAGTGGGAAGGGCCTCTTCCAATATTCTGGGACCAGGTCCATGTTCCTCTACCTACTGATGATGCCACTAATGATTGGTAGGATGAAGAGCTGGCCTACCTCTGGGGGTGGGTCACTGCCGATGGGGTGAGCCAAAGGGGCTTACTCTTTGATTAAGTCCCACTAAGTGGATCCTTTTGAGCAACACAAAATCCCTGAGGTATGCCATGGAAATCAAAAGGTCTATTAAGACGTTTTATATGGGAACTCCTGGAGCAGAAGATAGCCCCTTGTTGTTGCACCTTCATTTGGGGACATTGGCTGGCATTCTTTTTGCTTGTTAATCTTCAGTTAATTGCAAGTCTCTGTTGCATCCAGCATGCTTGTCTTTTCTTCTGCCTAGTATTGACATTGGAGGTGGGAGGGGGGATTAATTCATTTTTGGCTCCATGGTGAGAGAAAGATTTTAGGATAAGTGTGGAGGGTTTAATGATTTTTCAATTTTAGGGATTCAAACAGTTTGTTTGATGCTGTATTGTGTTTTATATATAATTGTATTATTATGCATTTTATCATTCCGTTGTAAATCGCTTTCAGTTGCCTTGAGAAAAATGAGAAACAGAAATTAGAATAGTACATTTTTATAAAGTTTTAGCAGCCTTGATACTAGCTGCTTTTACTTAGCAGATAGCATGGCTAAAACCTTTACAATTTTCATTTACCAGCACTACTGCTGTTGTAGTAGGGCAAATACAAGATTGCTTTGTTTGCTGGGCAGATGCCTGCTTGCTGGTGGAAAAGTCACTAAGACAGCATTAGCTCCGATAACAGAAATAAAAACAAAGGCACTATTAAAACCTGCCTAAGAGATTGTCGAAGAAGGTCTGTAGACCATTGCAACTACAATATAACTTTTGATGTCCAGGCTTTGTTGGTAATGCGATTAATGGGAAAAGTGATTCAGGCTTATGTTGTTTCTTAAGTGTCAGTTTTTAATGTAGGTTTTTCCAGCAGCAGAACACTTCTATTTGTAAAAATGAAAGATACTTGGAAAATGCTGTCTTTTGCAAAGAACATTGTGTTCACTTCACAGTGTGATGAATAAATAATAACTGACTTCTTACGTGACAGTCTAACAAGCTGTGAAACCAGACAAAACATTTCTAGTATGTCTAAGCTAGCCTAACTATTTGTTAAAAACCTTTTACTTGTTGAACCATTTTATTTCAAAGCGCAAAGGATAGAGATTCTAGAAAAATATACATTGAAACTTTTCAATCCAGACCACCACTGGCCATACATTTCTAGAGATGTTACAAAGAATTTATCTACACACAGTGAAATCTTGTTATAATGAACCCTGTTATAATAGGCTTTATGGCCCAGTAAACTTTCTTAGAAGTTCTGTTCTTGACAGCCCCATGCTTCTGATATCACCCTATGCAGCTGAAACCAGCCCAGAAACATTCAAATTTCCCACGCCTGTTGGAGCAATGTGGCTACCTTCACAAGGCTAATGAAAGACCCTTGGGCTCTTTTATTAAGGATTTGTACCAGTTTTTCTCCTGTCTAAAATTGTGCATGATTCAATAAACCATTCCATTACCACACCATCACCAGCAACACTGGCCAGTAGTAAGGGCTCTGAACATGAATCCTGAAATTTTGGGAATGCTGTCAAGAGGATGTATTCATAGCCAAATGGCAGTGCATCAAACCTTATGACACATATATGCCTGGACATCATAGAGATCTGTGTACCAGGTCCTCCCCATATGTCTGACATGCAACCACTGAGGGCCATAATGAGGGGTGCACATTTCATAAGGTCTACATCGCAGGACAGCTACTGTGTGCATATTGCCCAAGCTGCTAGTCCAACAGTTAGTGTGGTTAGCTGCTGCCTCAGTGTACATAGTCGCACCATGCATTGCCTGTTGCCACATCAGTCACCATTCATCTGTGTCCTGATCTTGGTTTGCTTTCAAACAGCTGCAGATGCCTCTGCCCTGTCTCAGGAGCAACAGTTAACCGACAGGGAGGATGGCGAACCCATGGCATGCCCAGAAGCAGGATCCAACTTTGTTAGATTTATTCTCGCAAAGGATATGAAAAGACTGGAAAACGTTCAGAGGAAGGTGACCCAAATGATTTGGAGCCTGCGCCAGAAGATGTATGAGAAGAGACTTGAAGACCAAAATATGTATACACTAGAGGAGAGGAGGGACAGGGGAGATATGATACAGACCTTTAAATACTTAGAGCATTAATGAACAAACAAATATTTTCAAAGACAGGGAAGCTGTAAAACTAGAGGGCATAACATGAAGCTGCATGGGATAAACTGAAAGGCAACGTCAGGAAATACTATTTCACTGAAAGGGTAATGGATGCTTGGAATGCCCTGCTGATGGAAGTAGTGGGGGCAAATACAGTGACAGAATTCAAAATGGAATGGGACAGGCACAGTGGATCCCTTTAAAGCAACAGGATAAAATTAAAATAAACATAACTATTTCTTATATCTCAACAAACAGGGGTGTCCTGCCCAGAGTTGTGGGTATACCCCTAAACAAAGGCATGAGGAGGGATGACCTGCACGGAGCAACAGGTTCACATTCTCTTGACAATTTGCTGGGCAGACTAGACGGACCATACTGGTCTTTATCTGCCATCATCTACTATGTTACTATGTTCTCCTCATCATCGTCATCATCATCAACATCCACCAGCTCAATGAATCCACATCCACCAGCTCATCCATTTTCACCAGCTCAATGAAACACAGAAACATAGAAACATGATGGCAGATAAAGACTATATGGCCAATCATACCAACTATTAAGCTCTACAGTCCCCTTTTTCCTTTAGAGATCTTCTGTGCTTCTCCAATACTTTCTTGAATTCAGATACAGTCTTTGTCTCTACTTCCTCCACTGGGAGACTATTCCAGGCATCTACCACTCTTTCTGTAAAGAAATATTTCTGCAAATTACTCCTGAGTGTATCTCCTTTCACCATCATCCTATGCCCCTTGTTGCAGTTGAAAGAGGCTCTCCTGTGCATTTATGCCATGGGGGGATTTAAATGCCTTATGATGAAGCCCACTGACCATTTTGGTAGCCACTCTCTGCACCGACTCCATCCTGTTTATATCCTCCAATGGAGGAGGAAGTGGTGATTGTGGACGATGAAGATGATGGTGAGCAGGAGAGGGAGGCAGAGGGGGAAGAGGAAGAGGCAGAGGAAGAGGAGGAGCTAGTGGAGGCCATCACAGATGGGCTGTTGGGGGTGAAGTTAGCCTGTCTGCCCTTAACTGTATCCTCCCTATATGGTGCTATTTATTCCTGTGTCCTGATTCTCTTAAGATCTGTCTCAGTCTGGGCTCTGAAGAGAATTGTGATTCTATAGGCTGTAGCTCTGGGGAGGTATGGAAAGGATATTTCCCCTGCCAGGCTCCAGTGGTTGATAAAAGTTGAAATCATGGCAATGTATACTAGGAGTGACATTTACCAAGTCTACTCCAGATCCAGTTTGTCCTAGTGATTGATATCATACATCAGATACCCAGGCCCTAGGCTTGCCATGGAAGCTGTCCTAAGATGCCTATTGAGGCCTTGTTGCTTGTACAGATAGCAGATACTGCTAGCTGGATAAGGGGCATTGAATATTGACCTGCCCATGTTCAAAGATGTCTTACTCATGCTGTTTTAATGAGCTAGGATAAATGCCAGTGAACCTTTGTACTGAATTTCAGTTTGTTTAGTATCAAAGAGAAATGAGCCATTGATCCTGTTTGTCAATATTTGCTTTATTTTAATAACTGGAATGTATTCCCGTCTTTTAGATGTTTGAGAGGGGAGGTGGGCTGGGAGGTTTCTTTCCTTTCTTCTTTTTTCCTCCTCTTTCTTTTAGGCTTTTTGGTCTTTCTTCTAGTCTCTCCTCTATAGCTCTGCCTCCAACAACATTTTCTTTTAGTTGGCCTTTAATGATTTTTTCTTTATTACTTAAATCTAATCAATGATCTAGGTCTGGAAGGTATTATCAAGACTCCTTTTTGTTATGGATTCTGTGTTACAAAGATTTTCTGTTGTAATAATGATTGAACAATGTTGTATATGAAAGTTGTAAGCAATAAAAATAATTGAACTTAAAAAAGAAAAGGAAGCTGTCTTAAATAGTACACCTATATATGGTTTCACACTGTGAATGGTTTAATATACTGACACTGATATTTTGATTTGTTGGGAGACAAATGAAGAAGATATGGTGAGCCTGATGACAGTCTTAAGTCTGCTGTCTGCTGCTGCCTAACAATGTCTCCATGAGATTCACTTAATTTTATTTTTTGAATTGTGTTTTGTCCCAGTGGGATTTTAAAATTTTGATTTCACAGAATGTCAGGCATAGCAACATTGCATAGAAAAGGGCTTGGGGGTATATCTGTAGAACAGGAGGCTATAGATGTGCATGGCTAACTACTCAGGATGGGTTTTCCATGCAACCCAGGCCCTTACAAAGGGTGGGTCAATAGGTGAACAGGATAAATTGGCAGCAGGGAAACAAGACATTGATTAGTGCCAGCTGACCCAGAGGCTGTCATAGCTCTTCTGGGAAGCAGGCTGTCATAGCTCTTCTGGGAAGCAGACTGCCATCATAGCCAAGGACACTGGTTCAAGGGCAAGGCATGGCAAGATGTTCAAGGTAGATGAGAATCCTGCGCCTTCTATATCTACCTGGTATACTATGATGTTTGTTTTATTTCCTGGGTGGTTTGGCCAGCATTCACAGCCACCTCTTATCCACAGTATGGTCCTGTGAGGCATATGTGGGGCATACATTTCTATCCCCAGCCTCATGAGTACCTCAGGTCCGGCTCCATCTTCAGGAACCCATCTGGCACAGCATGTAATGGGTGTAGCTACAGACATGGCACACTGACAACCTATCGTATGCATGCCATGCCAGGTGAACTATGTGGCATGGCTATTTCAGTATATATGTGCCCACACACTGTGCCCAGTCCCATACCTCTCACCAATACATTGCCTATGCCCATAATGCGGGCCTGGCCAGAGGTGCAGCTTTCTGCAATAATGATATAGTCCTTTCCATGCAGCCTGTTGCCATTGGCCATATGGAAGACTGCCCCACTCTGGGAGGATGGCACTGGAACCATGTGCATCACGTGGACAGTGTTGACTCAGTGCTGAGCTGGGTCCAGCTGTGGGTGCATTCAATAGATCTCTGTTGCTCTGGTCACTAATTACAATGACAGGTCCAGCTATGAGAAATGTACAGGCTGTTTAACATGCGCTTACATATGTCTCTGAACACAGACCATGCTAAGGCCCACCAACACATAACCATGCCATTTGGTAGCTCCATGGCTGCAATGCTGCCATCCAGGCCTGTCAAACAATGTGTGCATGCGCCATAGAGGGCACCTGCCATATCCCTACGTATCCATTTCCAGTCATATCGAGCACACTGCCCATGACACTTACCTCTGGGGATGCACCATCACCTCTCACATGGGACTTCAATGGCTGATATGAATGGGGAGGACTACCAGCCCTGACTTTGGCCACACTGAGGGCTGCCATCATCGGGGTTTTCCTAGGCATCCAGCTGCCTCCAACAGCACACGTGTCTTCACCACGTGTTATGGATTCAGGTCCTCTGCCTCATGATTGCAGTGGTACACAGCATTTACCTGCCTGACAATCTCTTACCAGGCATGTTTTACATGGGCATCCTCAAATCTGAAGAGAGTGGCATGGTCTTTCATGATGAGGCCGATAGCCACCTCTGTCTCAGCAACCGTGAAATTGACTTCCTAGTCTGTAGCATGTTCCCAAAGGATGTGCCAATAAATAGAAAAGGGCTACCACCTGCACTGGGAGACTATACCGCCCATCTACCACTCTTTCCATAAAAAAATATTTCAGCATATTACTCCTGAGTCTATCCCCTTTCATCCTCATCCTATGTCCTCTCGTAGCAGAGCTTGCTTTCAATTAAAAGAGACTCTCCTCCTCAAATAGAGAAGTTTAATTGAGAAGATTTTAGGTGATTTGATAGAAAAAGCGAGAAAGCGGGTAGGAAGAGGTGAGAGAAGCTGGTGAAGTAAACAATTTTATTTGGTTTGGTGTTTTAGGAGGCACTCAGTAAATCTGAGCTGAGCCTTCAGGAACATTTTTGAGAGCGTATTTCAGTCTCTGCAGTTCGGATTTATTTTTCCCTTCAAGGAAAAAAGATTTCCTAGCGTTTGAATACTGCTTTATGAGAAATTTTGTTAAGAAGCTCTGCTGACAGACAGATCTCGAGAAGAGAAGGTAACAGCTTAAAGCTGGCACCTATATAATTAGAGGTGGGAGAAATTAATAGTGGCTAAGAGGACAGGGAATTAATTTAACCTTTTCCTGAGAAAAGAGATTTTTCTGCCACTGGAGTTTGTGAGCTGCTTTAAGTGAGGTGCAGTGTAGAAAGTCATGTGCACTGTCTGACTGACAGTGTTTAAGAAGAAAAACATATATTTTCTCAGTCAGAACTATTTCTTAAAAGGAGTAAAAAATAATATTTTATTCCTTAAAGAGGAAGTTTGGGATTTCAGCTGAAATGGTTGACTGAGAGAACCAGATTAGCTGTAGCTGTGTCTAAGGACCAGTATGTAAGTGACAGAGACAGCAAAAGTGAAAGGATAGAGTCATTTTGGATCGGAATCCAGCCTTTGGTTGGTTGGTTTAGATTTTTGGGGTTGGTTTTGGTATATGAATGTGGTGTGAATGAAAGAGGGTGGGTTAGTCAGGGAACATTACTTATTCTTTTATTTTATTAGTTAGGGTCCAAGTGAAGTTTTAAAGTCCTGTTGTCTCTGATATTTCAGAGAGGTAATAATTTACCGCAACTGACAGGAAAGGTAGATTCCCTTAAAGAGTTTGTAAAGTGTAGGTAGTAGGGACAGACTGGACCGAATCCAGAAGTTCCAAGACCAGAACCTGTTGACAGAACCTGAAGACCGGCAGAACCAGGACCAGGATTTCATGGGCCCCTTCATAACAGAGCATCAGGAAGATACCAACACTGACACATCTAGATAGACATAATTTTTATTTTTTTTGTGTTGTGGTGCATACATATCGTATTTTATTTTTTTATTTATCTTTTATTTTTGGAAGCTCTGAAGAAGCTTTCATAACCGTAACTTGCTGAGTTTTCATATCCTGAGATTCCTTTGTGGTGTTTCCTGTAAAAGAAAAAGAAACACAAAATTAGGGAAAGGAGTTTTGTGAATATTATTGAGACTTTTGTGAAATTTGGTGAAAAACTGTTTAAAAATGTATTTTTAAAGAACAAGATTATTTAAAAAGTTATACTTACCTGTACCTGAGTTTACCTGTAATAGGGAACAAGAACAACAGCTATTGTTAAGAGTGAAAAGTATCTTGAGATGGATTTGTTAGTGATATTTTAATTATTCTTGTGTAATAACATTTCAGTCACTTTAATTTACTTATATTGGTTGTTTATTCTTATTGACCATTTTTAACTAGCCAAATTTGAATTGAATATTTAATTAAACTTAACATCTTGTGCAATAAATATTTTAAATATTGCAATTCAATGTCTGATAAGAATTCAATTAAAGAAAATTCAAATTTTACCTGCTTAACTTGTGCCGTCGTGGTGGTTTGCAGGGATCCTTTTTAGTTTATTTTATTTCTCCTTGCTTTGGTCCCAAAGGAAGCAGCTGGGGGACGCAGTTTGTTTTCACCGATAGCCCCCTGTGAAGTGAAGTGAAAGTCTGAGGTAACATCATTTAACTTTGGTCCCGACTGCTTTAATAAAGGGCCACAATGGGGTTAAGTAAGGCTGGCACTTCTCAGAAGAGGCTACATATGCATTGCACCAAACCAGTAAAAATTCATCTTATTTATTGACTAGCTCTTGAGTTTTATTCTGACAGAAAATGTCCATAATCCTTTCTTTTTCAGTGGACTAGAGACTTTCATTGTTGTCTGATGTAATATCTGAGTTTTCTTTCAGCTGGTATTAGATTCAGTGACCTCCTGTACTACGTTGCTTTACTAGGGTGCAGAACCATTAACTTGAACTCTATACATTCTTTAATCTCAGGCATTCATTTTATCATTCCCTACAGGTAATCTGTTCATGATGGTGAATTAGGAGCCGTGCTGCGTCTATCAATGCTTTTCAGCTGTATAGCTTCCTTATTTAAATCACCTTATCCATTTCAGTAGATTTGTGTCTTTCAACTTTCCTTGAAATACTTCTCATCAGGAAAGGTTTTAATTACGGGTGGATGATTCCTTCAGATGCTGCATATCCATGCATTTTATCCATTTAGGTCAAGATTCTTCAATGTCCTTTCCCATAGATACAGTAGGGGAAAATACCAGTGAATGAAGCCTTAAGTCCTATAAGCAAACTTGGGAGGAAATATGTTTTAAAAGGTGCGCAATACTAGTGAAACGTTTGAAAAGGAACTGGAATTTCTTTTGATTTTCAACTAAGGGAGCTTCTGTGTAGCCTATAGTTATACTGTCGCTCTCTAAAATGAAGGAGAGTAGCACTCGTTAGTCATAGGAATACATTTGGCATACTCACAGTGGTCTGTGAACAATATGAACTTCCTTTTTCACAAAGGCCACCATCTTTCATTTTGTGTGCCTCTTGGAATATTGACATTCTGGCCTCTTGCTCTCATGTGCTCATCTCTTCAACCTCCCACCCCTTGCACTCTCCCCTTTCCTATTTTCATTCTCCTCCCCCTCCAGTGCCTCTCCTGATGCCCCTTCCTCTTGCACTCATCCCCACCCTCTGTTCCCCTTCCCAGGGGCAGCTCAAAGCAATCTGCTGCCTGAGGTGAGGGATGAGAAGGCCCCTTCCCCCAGAGCAGGGGGTGGGGGGACTTTCTCAAAACTCCATTCAGGGACTGAACCAAACCATAAAGCCAATTAGATAATGTGGAGGAAATACAAGATGTTTGCACACCAAGGAACTAAAAGAGCGAGAACCACAGCACAGCTTATAAAACCAAATTATAACTTATTTTTGTTATAAACGGAGTTATGGTTCTTGCTTTTTCTTTTTTAACATAACTCGTATTTTCCATTCACAGAACCCTTCCCCTCAACAATCGGTGCAGAGCTGAACTAGGACATTCACCCACAGAATTCCATATCTTAAAAAAAATCTTATTCTGATCATCTCACTAACAAGCAACATTCTCCATTACTAATACAAACCCCTAAAACAAAGTCGCTGAGGATCTTTAGAGCAAATCTACCATACCATAGCTTACAAGCATCAACTTCCAAAACTCACATAAGGAGCCCACTCAAAAAAAGCATCACTGTAAATACTGTAGTGGGCCCTGGAACATCCAACACCTATTTGAAAAACTGAACAATTCAGATTACTACAGTACAGATCCCTACATACAAACTCCATGTTAATAGAACACCTGACCTTGGTCACACATTCAGAACACAGACACTCACCAAGTACAGAATAAGTGACCATAACCTAAAAATAAACATATGTAGATAAAAAGTAAACTGCAGCCCCAAAAAGTCAGATTCTGCATACAATAAAAAAACAGAGGTCTTGATTATCACAAGGAATAAAGACTTCTCTCCTCCACCAACGTTAAGAACAAGAGATGCCGATCTACCGGTTAAAACCACGATACGTTACCTAGGTGTCATCCTGGATCAACGGCTGGAATTCAAAGATCACATAAAAAATACAGTAAAAACCATCTACCATAAAATCAAGACTCTACGACTCCTTAGACCCATGCTTGAACCAAACGACTTCCGCACAACCTTCCAAACATTAGTCACTCCGCACCTCGACTACGCTAACATTGTTCTCCAAGGCCTTCCCAAGAGCACATTGAACCCACTACAGTTGGCCATGAATACAGCAGCAAGAGTGCTATACGGGGTTCCTAGAAGTCAACATATTACCCCCATTCTGTTTGAACTGCATTGGCTCCCAATAACATGCAGGATCTTATACAAAACCCTCCTCTTGACCTTCAAAGCGTTCCATCAAATCTCTCCATCCTCACTATCAGACATCCTCCACCACCCCCAAAATATCAGATCTAGAAGATCGGTAACAGAAAACACACTCATAGTCCCAAAAGACTCAGCAAAAGCCACGCAGATGACTACCATGAGAGCCTTCTCATCCTTCGCCCCCAGGTGCTGGAACATGTTACCATCCAACATCAGATCACTAAAAGACCTGTCCCAATTCAGAAAAACTCTAAAAACACATCTCTTCACTCAACACTTCCTCCAAGACACTACCTCATCACCTACCCCTCTTCCAACCCAAACTAGTGAATATGGTTAGGCAAATAAATTCCAAAATCCCAATCCTTCCCCCAACTCAAAATCTACTCATGCCTATCCTACGAAGCTCTAAGCCTATACTAATTTATTGTAAATAGTTGTAAATTATTTGCTGTTGTTATATTGTCTTTAACCCCAGTTATCCTTGTTCCATTTCCTGTTATCTGTAAACTTGACATACGTTTTTATGCTTAAGTACAATGTTGTTAAAATGTAAACCGCACTGATGATGAATAGCGCGGTATATAAAAACTACTAAATAAATAAATAAATAAATGCAATACCAGAGAAATAGAAAGAGATGCATTTCAATGTACTGTATAAAATATAAAGATAGCACCAAGCATCATTAAATTGAAAATAAAATTCTCTTCTAGCTTTGTTATTTGATCATTTTATTCGCTGATCATGCTGGCCCCAATCTGAATTTCTGCTTTCCTCCACCTCCCAGTGCACCCCCCCCCATGTACTTCCCCCCAGGGGTGGCATAAGGGTGATGCAGCACCAAGTGCTGAGATTCATTGCAGCATCATTTGCATAAATTTAGTATACTTTATTTTAAAATGTATATGCCACCAATCTAAAATCCTAGGTGGCTTCCAAACATAGACGTGCAATTTAGTAAAACAGATGTTATAATAAAACAAACATAATAATAAAACATTAAATTTGATTAATGAAAAGCCTTTTACAAAGCACCCTCCCACAAATGACCAGAATATTGATGAGGAGGGAAGATATAAAATGAGATAAACTAATCCTGGTATCAATGAATTCAAATGCTGGATTGGATTGTGCTAGAGCTGGAACGTCTGGAACTATCAGGCTACTAAACAAAATTAAACAGATGCTTCCTTAAAATTTGAAATTTCCTTGAATCTGAACTGACAAAATATTTTAAATTTCAGTCTGGCAGCGTAAAGAATGCAAAACTGCAAATCTCAAAGACAATTCATAGTCCAGTACCCACCCATCCAACACCCTACAGTTGACCACACCAAGAACCCAGAGCACCTGATTCATAGAGCATGGGAAGAGTGGTCTAGTGGTTAGGACAAGGTACTTCAGGCCAGAGGGCCAGGGGTTCAAGTCCCACCTGGGGACAGCAATCTCAGGCCGGAGGGACTGGCATTTCTAGTCCTATAGGCACTCCTTGTGGTCTTGGGAAAGCCACTTAACCCTCCATTGCCCATGTTCCCTGTAAGTATTAGTGTATGTGTCTCATATCCCCTTGTGTTAAATGTATCCCCCAATTGACCACTTTGACCCAGTGAAAAGCGGGATATAAATAGAGCAAATCTAATATTCTATAATAGTACTAATTTCCAAAACTCACACAACATGCAGTTACCCAGAAAAGGCCAGCACCATAAATATTGCAGTGGGCCCTAAAACATCCATATTCCTATTCAGAAAACTGAACAAGCCAGATTACTACATCTCCCTACATAGAAACTCCATGCTAACAGAACATGTAGCCTCAGTCACACCTATGCAAAACAGAGATAGATCTTTACCAAGTAGGGAATATATCAGTACAAACTAAAAACAGACATATGTAGACAAAAAATGTTTTTACTTATTACTCTTACAGTAGGTTTGTAGGATTTCTTTCCCAAAATTATACTTTACTGCAGAGTGAGGCAAGAGAAAGAACTCTCACACACAGGCACCTGCATTGTCAACAGAAACTAACATAATGGCTCAGCGCATGTAGCGTGAGTGCAACTAATGCCACCTCAGTGGGTGACCTTAGTTGCACCGGCAGCTGTTTTGCTACATTGAAATGAGGTAATGCAGGGGGATGTAACTGCCTCCCTGCAGTTAGCCTACAGCCCCACATAATCAAACTCTGGGATTACTTACCAGAAGATGTAGTAAAAGCTGTTAGTGTAGCTGGTTTTAAAAAAGGTTTGGACAAGTTCCTGGAGGAGAGGTGCATAAGCTATTATTAAAGAGGACCTGGGAAATCCACTGCTTGCCCCGGGACAAGCATTGTGGAACTTGTGTGCCTTTTTGGGAATCTGCCAGGTACTTGTAACCCGGATTGGCTACTGTTGGAAACAGGATACTGGGCTTGATGGACCTTGGTCTGACCCAGTATGGCATTTTTTATGTTATGTTCATATGTTACCAGCACAGAGCCTAGGAATTATGCTGCTAAATATGCCAAACAAGAGGAGCTCAACAGTACCCATGCAGCAGCTCCCACTTCCACAAAAGCAAGAGTGACTTGGCCCTCCAATACAGCACTTCCTACACTCTGAAAAACAAGAGGGACTTTGTGACCCCAACACAATACCTCCCACTCCAACATAAACGCCAAGATGGACTTGGCAATCCCAACATAACTCCTGAAACTATGCACTGGACAGAATGGTGTTACTATAAATATATATTCCACAAAAAACAAAGGAAAGGCAAGATGCTCGCACACCAAAGAACTGAAAGACAAATCAGCAAGAAGCAGGTTGTTAGAACATAATGAACAAACATTTAAACGACCCATCCGAAGCTGCACTGTTTTTCATCCGCTACCTCATGGCTCTCAGTGAGTGTCAGCCACAGAATTCCCAGACTCCTGCATTGTTCTCAGTTTCATAAGAATAGCCTGTGCGGCCCAAGTAGAAGATGACAATTACAGTAGAAAGCCTCCACAGAAAAACAGGGGCAGAGTATATTGGAAAAGATAGTCAGGAAGCCACACTATGGGGCCCTTTTACTAAACGTTTTAACGTGTGTTAATGAAGCTAATGCATGTTAAGTGTCCAGGGCCCTTTTTATTCCTGTGGGTGCAATGTTACTTAACGCACGTTAACTTCATTTAGTAAAAGAGCCCGTTAAAGCTAATGGGAGCCCCTACTGGCTTCTGTGCCTGAAATGAAGAACATTGGATTAAAGCTGTGCTTCTAAATTTTTAGCTTATGTGCCCACATTTTAGCACTTGAAAAAGACAATGAAAAAGCGTTTTACAATTGGAGTTGTAATGGATCACAGCAGAAGGTGTTGCAGAATGAAAACTTTATTCATTAGTCACAACGCTGAGGGACAGAGATTCAGTAACAAAAGATTCTCTACCACACATACCTACATTTCCAGCTGTTCACTAAATAGTACAGTAAAGTGAGCATTATCCTAAACACACCTCTAAATCTACCTAATATGAGATGTGCAAGGTAATATTGTCACTCCTGCACAATAAAATGTTTCCAGGTCAGCAATTTCATCCCCTCTGGTGGGGGCTACAACTACACTCTTTCCCTATCAGTCTGTGCAAAACTAGAAGACTACAGTCGCCTATGTGCTTATATGTGACTGGGGCATGCATGGGGGTCATAGAAAATTAATTCAGAGAGTTTTAGGTAGAAAATTCTACAGTTCACTAGCTTAAGGTCGTTTGGTAGGAGTAGCTTTGCTGTTAATGTATTTGCATAGACCCCTGTCTCATAGTTATATCTTTACACACCTACATTCTCAGTCAAATCGGACAAATCAGGCTGATTCTTTGAAGGAACCAATAGCAGCTGTGCTTATTTCTAATTTTGCCGCCTCTGGTCTGCCACTGCCTTCCCGCCACTTTTTTTCTCGCCATGACAAGTTTGAGCAGGGAAAAAAGTGGCGGGAAGGCAGTGGCAGGTCAGAGGTGTCAAAATTAGAAATAAACATAGCTGCGACTGCTGGAGTGTCGCCCCCTTGAAATTGCCATGTGAAGCGGCCGCATCAGATGGCTTAATGATAGAGCCGCCCCTGCTCCTTCCAAACCTCTCTTCCTTCACCCTTGCAATCTTACTCCCTGCCTTTTATTTCCTTCCCTCCAGTGTCTCCCCCTCCTCTTTCATGCTCATTTCCTGGTCATCATTTACCCCTCTCCACAGTACCTTTCCCCTTCCTTCAAATACTCACCTGTTCCTCTCTTCTTCTAGCCTTCCATTTGCATCCCCACTTTCCCTTGACTCTCCTCCCTTCCTTGCATCCTCCTTCCTGCCCTACTCTACCTTGTAACCTTACTTCCTGAGCTCAGGACCTGCATCCTGTTTTCCAGGGGCTGTGCTGCTGCAACCACTGCCAATGGGAGATGGGGTCCATGCTAGCAAATTTAACTCTTTTTGCTTCTCTACTAATGGCAAAGTCATCTGGCAGACAGTCTTCACTACAGTCACGGTCTCTCTCTTTTTCTCTGTTGGCATCAGATGAAGTCCCTACTGGCCGAATTCCTTCTTCTTGACCATGGTCCTAACCTCTTCTTCCTTCTCTGCCAGTGAGAAGTGGGGGTGACCACTGGCAGACTTGTGTCTTGTGGGCTGCAGTCACGGCCTCTCTCCTTTCTTCTGCCAGTGGAAGATCGGTTCCTTGCTGGCACCTTGGCGTTAGCATTGCCACAGAGATGAAGTCTTGCCTCTGCGGCTTAGCATAGGTTTGTTTGTGCAAGCGGGCAGACAGATGGATGCACCCTCCCCCACAGGCACTATCGCTAGGGCAAAAGGCACCTAATAAATGGGTCTTTTAAATGTTAGGATAGTAAAGTTTTACATATTATCGCCCAATCTCTTTTCTTGTTCTTACTTTTCTGATTTAGCTCTTGCAAGTTTTAATAGTAGCTATGGATGCTGCATTACAGTGAATCCGCACTGTGGAAAGTCACTCCCTGCCCTGGTCTTTCTCTGAATGTCAGTATTAATGACATTCTTTACCTCACTTTCTTTTGTGAATGACAGACTCCGTTTGTTGTAAGTCTGCATACCACTGCAAAGAAGGGTGTAAAGTAGTAGCTGCATTTTCTTTTCATGTGAATACTAAAGTATGCCCCTTTCATTCTCGGTTAATCTGTCTGGCAGTTCTAGCTCATGAACACACTTATTCACTTGCCAACTCAGATTAAAATGAAAATATACAGATAAATAAATTCCAAACATCTGCAGCAAATCATACTGGAGGATCATCTAATGAGAACAAATTACGCTCTCATTTCAAATCACTATTTTCTGTGCTGTAGTTCTTCCCGATTTAACCCTCTCCTGGAAACACACCTGTCCAGTCAGGGATTATCACAGTGAACATATATGAACATATAACGGGTCTCCAATATATTCAAATCTATCTCATGCATATTCATTATGGTAATCCTGAAAACCTAACAGGCTAGGTGTGCTTCCAAAAGAGGGTTGAGAAGCATTGGTGACTTTTCAGTAGGACAGTGTTCTCAAAACCTGTCCTGCGTACTTAGGAGAGCAAAAAAGCTGTCCTAATTACTAACATTGGCTGAATATCACCACTTTCTCCATGGACAAGCAGGAATAAAGTCCTCACGCATGGGTGACATCACCGATGAAGCCCCATGCGGGAACACTCCCCAGCTTCTATTGGAAGCTTCTGAGAGGCTGCACTGTCCCTGCGCGCCTCTCTTCCCATCTGCTATGGTGCCATCTTCTTCCGCCTTCGTTTTCCATGGAGCCCCACAGACAGGAATCAGTTGTCCACCTGTAAACATTTCCTATTTACCCCTTTGGAGGATCTTTTTGCTTTGTGTTCTATTTTCCTGCCTGCCATCTGTAGCATCCCGTCTGTCGATCGTGGTTCTGCCTCGGTTCCGGTGCTTTTTTTGGTACTTTTATTTTCTTGTTTTTTCCTGCGGCCCGGCTGGACCTCTGGTTGCAATTGAGCCATTTGATTTTACTACTACTACTAAATATTTGAACATTTGCACAGACACATGCAAAAGACAGTCCCTGCTCATCAGAGCTTACAATCTAGTCAAGACAGACAACACAGTAGCTTTAGACAAGGGATACATCTAGGGGGAATGGTAAGGAAGAACAAAGGAGACCAGGTGAGTCAAGATTTGAAAGTGGCATGGCTATCTTCCCAGCCATGTCCCAGAAGCTGGCCAAAGGGTTCAAATGAGCCCGGACCATCTCAGTCACCGAAGCACAACTGGTGCCTCCAGTGTCTGGGTCCCGATCACTAGCTCTCTTCTTGTAATTTGTGCCTACAGATGACAAGGGGAGACCTGAAGAGTCAAGAGAAGCAGAGAGAATCCCTCTTTGGCCAGAGGTTTGATTCAGCATCTTTGGCACTGGAGCCCTTTCCAATGCAATGTCAAGAGTGATGGCCGTGAACGACTTGCCTAGGTGCCCCAGAGGGAGGAATTGATTTCAGTCAGTAGAACTCAAAGCTACTGGGTTCAGAAAGCCCCAGGTTTTGAGAAGCCTCAGTTTGTGCACCAGAGGATTAGGATCACCAAGTCTCATTCCTTGATGCTCCCGAGTAGGGAAACTCAGACATTGGATTCCTTCATCAGGAGGTGCTTCCAGAGCTCTATGCTCATGGCTAGAGTACTCTCTTATCAGCTTTACATGAGGATGTTCCTGAAGGACATCATTCGTCTCCATCATCCCCTCTCCCCTGTTTGAGCTCTTTTGAATAATGGTTAAGTGTTCCTTTGTTATAATGGTTAATTGTTCTCTGTAAACTGTTGAGTTCTAATGAAAACCACTTTCATTGAAGGTTAAAGCGGTATAAAAAAAAAGTTAAATAAATAAATAAATAATCTTGTTGACTTGTGCCCATTCCTTCCTCCGGAGAAGCTGGAGCTTCATCGAACCCTGGTGGACTATGGCAAAGACTGCTCAAAGTTCATGGTCAGAACAACAAATGATGTCTTTGAGACGGTCTCTAGAGTGCTGGCTGTGGGTATTGGAGCCTGCCACCTCACTGGCTTCAGTCTTCCGACCTGAAGTAGTCAGTGCAGAATAAGCTGGCAGACATGCTATACTGGGAAGAGAACCTCTTTGGAGAACAGGTGGAGGAAAAGGCTGGAGTCATAGGGAAGCATCACATCAATCTCACCAGATTCTCAAGATGCATGTCCGATCCCTATCACAGAATGTATCAGGGGGGAAGCCAGAAGAAGGCCTACTACCCGCATAAGTGCAGATACTTTCCTACTCCCCAAGTCTCCCAGCAAAAGCCACATGCTCCACGTTCACAACATCGGGAGAAGCCCCAAAAGGATTAGCCTGCCCCGCAGCCCAAGCCAGGGATGGGTTTTTACTGGTTCCTTCAGAGTATAGCCAATCTATCGGTGACTGCAGAGGGGAATCCTCTGGTGAGGGAAAGGCTTATTCTGCTTGCCCACAGGTAGCCCGTCATCACTTTGGATGTGTTGGTGCTACAAATAGTCCAAAGCAACTAGATGTTGCACTTCACAGAACTGCCACGTCATTGCCCCCCCAGGGTGCTTCCCCTTGATCTTCTGCATTTAAACCTTCTTCTGGGAGAAATCTCTACCCTCCTGGCCAATCTTGCCATCAGGAACAGATCAGATGATGATTTTACCTCTGTCCCCAAGAAGATGGGAGGGTTTCGGCCCATCCTGGACCTCAGAGACCTCAACACCTTCCTAGTGCGAGAAATGTTCAAGATGTACTCTCTAGGGACCCTGCTCGCTTATCTTCACAAAGATGATTGGCTATACTCCCTGGATCTTAAGGATGCATATACCCAGATACTGATCCATACAACCCACCCAAAATATCTCAGATTTGTCTTGGAAGGACAGGCATTTTCAGTACCGAGTGTTACTCATTGGACTGGCCTCGGCACCCCAAGTCTTCACAAAATGCCTCGCAGTGGTAGCAGCCTATCTTAGAACACTGGGGCTTTTTTGTCTTTCCTTACCTGGATGATTGGCTCATAAAGAACACTACTCCAGGCAGAGTCCGGCATTCAACACAGCTGACCGTCTGGGAGCTAGAGAATGTTGGGTTTCATTGTCAATTATCCAAAGTCCCACGTTCAGCCCTCCCAACAACTAGAGTTCATAGGAGCTCTCCTAGACATGACTCAGGCAAAGGCCTTTCTCCTGCTGGTCCAACTCTAGAGATTGATGACTTTGGTCTGTGAGACCCAGCAGAGTCGGCAAAAATGGCTTGTGGGATGCTAACTGTGCTCAGCCACATGGCCTCCACAGTACATGTCACGCCCCTGGATCATCTATCAATGAGACAAGTTTAGTGGACACTCAGTACTCAGTGGAAGCAGGCCACCGGCTGCCCTTGGGACCAGGTGGTGGTCACCGTACCCCTTGACCAGTTCCTGCATTGGTGTTTGGATCTTCAGAATCTGCTCAGGGGCCTCCCTTTTCAGCAGGTGCCACCGCAGCAGACACTGACTACGGACACATTCAAGCTGGGTTGGGGGGCACATCTGGATGGCCTCCACACTCAAGGAAATTGGATCAAACTGGAGAGCCTGCACCAGATCAATTTCTTGGAGCTACGAGCCATAGTGAATACCCTCAGGGCTTTCAGAGATTGCCTGGCCAACTAGATTGTTCTGATTCAGACCGACAATCAGGTCATGATGTTCTTCATAAACAAGAAAGGTGGGCACGGGGTCATATTTCCTGTACTGGGAGGCAGTCTAGTTGTGGAAGTTTTCCATCGCCCATGGTATGGAGTTACAGGCCATATCCTCACGGACCAGGTGAGCCGTGTCCTCGAGCCACATCCTCTAGCCACACGAGTAGACTCTGGACAGGGCTGTTGCAGCCAAGATCTTGCAGAAATGGGCTATCTTCGTGATAGCACAACACACAAGTGGATCAGTTCTGCTCCACAGTCACCTTGCGCAGCAGGCTGGCTCCAGATATTTTCCTCTAATACTGGGGGGAGATCCTACTGTACGTGAATCCTCCCATACCTCTCATACCAAAGAACCTGCTGAGGCTTCAGAAAGACAGGGGGGTCAATGGTCTTCATTGCACCATATTGGCTCTGGCGGCCGTGGTTTCCCCTTCTGCTTCAACTTTCTCAGCAGCAGCAACTGTGGTTGGGCTCTGTCCTGGACCTGATCTCGCAGGAGGACGGGAGGATTCTGTACCCCAATGTCAGATCCTTGGCCCTGATGGCATATGGATGTTCTGTTGGCATCTCAGAGGGCCTCAATGAGGTGGTCTTATGCTTTCAAATGGAAGAGATTTGCTTCCTGGTGCACAGCACTGGCGCTGGGCCCTTTTACTTGTTCTGTTGACAGGCTCCTTCAATGTCTCTTACATTTCTCACTGTCGGGTCTGAAGTCTAATGCTGTCAGGTCCACCTCAGCACAAATGGTGCCTACCATTGCAGCTTGGAGGGAAAGTCCATATCAACTCAGCCTTTGGTGGTTCGCTTAATTCAAGGCTTGCTTCTCTCAAGACCTCTCTTCAAGCTCAAATCGTCCTTTAAAGTTCTTGACCTGGAAGATCTTGTTCCTGGTGGTAGTTACCTCAGTACACCATGTTAGTGAACTCCAGGCTCTAGTCATTCATCTACTGTACACCAATCCCATCATAACAGAGTTGTCCTGCGCATTCATCCTCGATCCCCCCCAAAGGTGGTATTGACTTTCCATCTTAGTCAGTCGTTCTGCCGATTTTCTTTCTGAGACCTCATGCAAGTAGAGGGGAAGCGGCATTGCACATTGTCACGTCCACTCCTTGGTATAGGCGGATGCCTAGTGGAAATGGACGGACCACATTTATATATCCTTATAAGTGCTGCGGGTCTTATGTTCCATGTAGTTGTGGTCAAGACGGAAACAGCCAAGGATTTTTGGGGTAACAATAAGTTTTATTGTTGCACGGGTATTTTACCACTACCCCTATTGAACAGAAATAAAGGATTCTTCTCCAAACCGAAATAAAGTTAACTGATACAACAAAGTCCATGTGTTATACATGCAGGGCTGTCTGTTTCAAATTACTTTCTCAAACCTTCTTTCAGTTGCCACACATTAACTGCTTTTTCTTCCAGCAACAGTGCCTTCGTATAACAATCAATAAAACAGTAGTGTTCTCTTCCTTTATAGTTGCCAAACCGCCTAGGCTTTACACTCCTGGCAGCTCACTGCCTTCCCCAGTGTAAATCCCACCAGCACAGTTTCAAGCTTCTTCCAGCACTTATATCATCAGCATAAATGTTTAACAGCTTTACTCTCTTTGGCAATAAGCACAGTCTGTCTCCATATCAGAACATTCACGTTCTGCAGGGGCTTCTTCAGTTTGCATGGCTTACCCCTCTGAGTCTGATATAACTTGCCTATTTACAGGGCTCTCCACAGAAGGCTTCCATTGCTCTAACAAGCTTTTAAGCTGTCTCCATCGAGACTCTTCCTTACTCTGAGGTATGGGGGAGGAACCAAGGATACCAGTCTCCTTTAACACTGATTTAAGGGTTTCAAAAGGGCTCACCTTTTTCCTAGCACTTCTTGCCTTCTCTGGTAGTGCTAAAGGCAACCACTTGTCCCCAGACTGCTTCACCTGGTCTCTTGCGGCATGCTTCTCAGCAGGGTCTGGCTCTGACTCCTGTCTCCCAAGCTTCCGGTCAGCTAATTGCTTTCTATCAGCTGTGCTTCTCTCGGAACTGGAGCTACAGACACGCTGCCTGCAATAAGAGTGTTTATGCAGCCTTTCAAAGGGAACTTTGTTTCTGCCTATTCTCCCACCTTCCAGAACAGCTTCAACAGAAGACTCCTGAGAAGAACTCCTCTGACTCCTGGACAAACTTTCCAGCCTTTCCTCTTGAGGATTATTTCTTCTTCTCTCTTCTTTCTCTCTGCTGCTTGTCCCGTGGTTTTTCCTCTCTCTCTCCACACCCCTCTCACTAACTGTTTCTTCCTGCTTAAGTGTTTGGGGCTGTCCTATGGGCTTTGACTCCGCCCACCTGCTTCTCACGTCAGCTCCCTTGGTCACCATGGAGCTGAGGTGTGGCTCCCTCTCTAGCTTTCAGTGCATAGAGTTGTTTTCATTTGCTGGAGGTTTAACCCTTTCCCTTCCTGCACTGCTCTTTGCTTCAGGGGAAAAAGACTGGTTTCTCCTCCTTTCTCTAGGGTTTAACCCAGCTGCGCCATCACATAACACCCCCCTTAAGATATTCCGGGCTGGCTGGTTCTTTCCAGCACAGCACGGAATCCTATCTTGGGCATGGTAGCTATCAGGGGTATCGCCTTTCGTAGCCCAACGAGCTAAGGCTACCCACTCGTGCCAAGGCCGTAGCACATTCATATGGAAAATTTGCTGTTTTCCATTCCTAGTTTACACAGTGCACGTGACTGGGCCTACTTGTTTGCGAATCCTGTAGGGTCCTTTCCACGTATTTTCAAATTTAGGGTTTCGACCAGCCCCCCTTACAATGACCTTTTCGCCCACCTCCACGTGGCGAGGTCTGGCGCAACGGTCATAATACCTTTTCTGGCGTGCTTGACTGGCGATCATATTCCCCTCTACTACCTGGGATGTACGCTGCAAACGCCCTCTCAAATCTTTCAAAAACTTTGGTATTTCGACCTCCTCCATGTTGGGCTCCACCCATTGCTCCCGCAAGATGTCTAATACTCCTCTGGGTGCTCGCCCATACAGGAGCTCGTATGGTGAAACACCCATAGAAGCCTGTTTCCTTTCTCGGCAGGCGTACAGTGTAAATGGGAGCATCAGGTCCCACTCGGTCATCTCCCCTTCTAGACTTCTCTTTAACATCCTCTTGATGGTTTGGTTCTGCCGTTCAACCAAACCATTGGACTGAGGATGGTAAGCGGCCGTTCTAATATGCCGAATGCCAAAGGCATCCCAGACCTGAGCAAGATAATGAGATAAAAAATTAGTGCCCCTGTCAGTTAGAATTTCTCGGGGAAATCCCACTTCACAAAAACGCTTCAATATTTCGGCAGCGATGGTTCGTGCCGACGTATTCCGTAGGGGAATCGCCCAGGGAAAGCGTGTGGCTTGGTCAACAATGACTAAGATGTACTGAAACCCCCTGGGAGTCCGGGTTAATGGTCCCACTATATCCATAGCTAGTCTTTCTATCGGCCTTGATATAAAGGGCAGGGGCATCAGAGGTACCTTTTTCGGTGAAAAGGGGGTGACCTTCTGACAAGAGGGACATGCCTCACAAAATTTTGTGGTCTCCCTGAAGACACCAGGTCAATAAAAACGGTTTAAAATCTGATCCAAAGTGCCATGGACCCCTTTGTGTCCCCCTAAGGGATGGTCATGGGCCAACCTTAATACCAAATTTTTGAAGGTAGTGGGTACCACTAATTGTTTCCTAATATTGCCGGAATGAGGATCTAAGCTCTCTCGGTATAATATATTCCCCTCTAGGTGGAAGTGGGGCAACGTTCCCGACCCCTTGTTGGCATACGCAAAAGCTCGGGTTAAGGCCGGATCTTTCCTCTGTTCCTCGGGGAATGAAGGGAACTTTTCTACCAACTCGGCCGAAGCCCATGGTAGTTCCTGTCCTGCCGCTAACTCTGCTCGATTTCGGGCCCTGATGTGTCTCTCATGACGCTTCTCAGCCTTCTTGCGTTTGGTGCCTTCTCTGGGAGGAGTTACTAACCCACTGTGCGAGGGCAACCCCGACATGGGATCATTAAATGAACCTGGTCCCTCCTGGTTAGCCTTGCCTTGAGCCCGCGTGGATACCAGGCCTAACCTAGATCTTTCCCTATGAGAGGATGTCACCCGCTTCTCGTTTACTTCCCCTCCTAGGGGTCCCTTTTCTGTTTCCGCTGGGTTTAAGGTTCCTGCTTCTGTTATAGTGGACGTCAGCCCTTTAACTAGGCCCTTCCTAAACTGAGGCCAATCCTTTCCTAAAACCAAGGAATGGGGGAGTTTAGGTACTATTGCCACAGGAATTTTTTTCCTTAACCCTAAGCCTTTTACTGTGACTGTGTGCAGTGGATACGACGAAGCAGCGCCGTGCACACATCTTATTTTTATTTTCCCCTCAGAATGGTTTAAAGAACCCTCACTCTGAGCTTCAATATCCCTCCACAACTTTTCAGAAATCATTGATTGGTCGGCCCCTGAGTCTAAAAGGGCTTCGACCGGGATATTGTCAACCTCTACAGCTAGTAAAAATCCCTCCCCAACCTCCTTGGATTGAGTGGTCACTAGAACTACTTTGGCTCTGCAATCCCTCTTTATGTGACCTTTTTCTCCGCAAGAAAAACATTTTCGCTGTTCCCAACCAGTTCTTCCTAAGGGTCTTTTTTGTGCAAATTCCCCCAACATTATCTTGTCTTTCCTTTCTGCAATTCCCAGGACTGCTTGACCCGAAACACCCACCTTTCTCTGGCCGATTGCTCCAGCTTCCAGGAAACGCTCGGCCAATGAGATGGCATCTCTTGTGTTTCTGCAGTCCTGAAGAATCAGGAAAGATTGTAATTCACCTGGTACAGCCTCTACAAATTGCTCCAAAACAATATTATCCAGAATGGTATCAATACTTTTTCCCTCGGGAGTTAACCACTTGTACACTAGTGTTTTAATTCGGTGGCATAAGGCCTGTGGTGTTTCGCCTGGCTTCAATTTGCATCCCCGCAAAAGGCGGCGATAGACCACTGGGGTTAAGCCCATCCGGTCTCTTATGGCCTTTTTCGCTTCCTCATAGTTGGAGGCAAGATCATTGGGCATAGCTTGGTAGGCCGCGAGAGCCTCTCCCGTGAGGGATGTAGCTAATCTTATGGCCCATTGATCTTTTGGCCAACCACTTATGAGAGCGATAAGCTCAAATACTTCCAGATAGTCATCCACATCATCATCTTTTGTCAACTGACCCAAAGACAATACACCTTTCCCTAGGGCTCCCAGTCCTGATATGGTCCCTAGAGAACCTGACACAGTCCTCAGTGCATCTGCAGTCCGTTTCTGCTCGCCAATCCAAGCGCCTAGTAGATCCACCAGCGGTTTTTGTTGGGCCCTCAGCATCTCCGCAGTTCTTTCTTGGGTCTGGGCTGCCATCTCTTGTTGCTGCCGGAATCTATCTGCCATCCAGCTTAACAGCTCTGCCGGCTCCATCGTTGTTAGCTGCAACAAAAACAGAAAGCAAAACCAAGTGTGGCTCTCACACAATCACCCCCTCTCTCTGCTTTCAATCCGGTTCTGCAACACCCCCACCCCCTTGTAGCAGAATCCGAGTTAACCCCTTCTCATCTACGGGTTACCTGCTACAAGTGGTGAGTCTCGCTTAACAGCACAGCAGTACCCACGGGAACACCCGATCCGGTCCGCCTCCGACGATACTCCACTCCGGGTTTTCTTTGCAGAACTGGGTCAGCTCTTCAGAGGTATATGTGTGTGGGTTTGTTTCTTTTCCCCAGAAATTTCTTCGGTGCAGTGGAACAAGTCTCTTATATCTGTGAGGTAGTAGCTTAATCCGAAAAACTACGCCAGCTGTCACGTCCACTCCTTGGTATAGGCGGATGCCTAGTGGAAATGGACGGACCACATTTATATATCCTTATAAGTGCTGCGGGTCTTATGTTCCATGTAGTTGTGGTCAAGACGGAAACAGCCAAGGATTTTTGGGGTAACAATAAGTTTTATTGTTGCACAGGTATTTTACCACTACCCCTATTGAACAGAAATAAAGGATTCTTCTCCAAACCGAAATAAAGTTAACTGATACAACAAAGTCCATGTGTTATACATGCAGGGCTGTCTGTTTCAAATTACTTTCTCAAACCTTCTTTCAGTTGCCACACATTAACTGATTTTTCTTCCAGCAACAGTGCCTTCCTATAACAATCAATAAAACAGTAGCGTTCTCTTCCTTTACAGTTGCCAAACTGGCTAGGCTTTACACTTCTGGCAGCTCACTGCCTTCCCCAGTGTAAATCTTACCAGCACAGTTTCAGGCTTCTTCCAGCACTTATATCATCAGCATAAACGTTTAACAGCTTTACTCTCTTTGGCAATAAGCACAGTCTGTCTCATATCAGAATATTCACTTTCTACAGGGGCTTCTTCAGTTTGCATGGCTTCCCCCTCTGAGTCTGATATAACTTGCCTATTTACAGGGTTCTCCACAGAAGGCTTCCATTGCTCTAACAAGCTTTTAAGCTGTCTCCATCGGGACTCTTCCTTACTCTGAGGTATGGGGGAGGAACCAAGGATACCAGTCTCCTTTAACACTGATTTAAGGGTTTCAAAAGGGCTCACCTTTTTCCTAGCACTTCTTGCCTTCTCTGGTAGTGCTAAAGGCAACCACTTGTCCCCAGACTGCTTCACCTGGTCTCTTGTTGCATGCTTCTCAGCAGGGTCTGGCTCTGACTCCTGTCTCCCAAGCTTCCGGTCAGCTAATTGCTTTCTATCAGCTGTGCTTCTCTCAGAACTGGAGCTACAGACACGCTGCCTGCAATAAGAGTGTTTATGCAGCTTTTCAAAGGGAACTTTGTTTCTGCCTATTCTCCCACCTTCCAGAACAGCTTCAACAGAAGACTCCTGAGAAGAACTCCTCTGACTCCTGGACAAACCTTCCAGCCTTTCCTCTTGAGGATTATTTCTTCTTCTCTCTTCTTTCTCTCTGCTGCTTGTCCCGTGGTTTTTCCTCTCTCTCTCCACACCCCTCTCACTAACTGTTTCTTCCTGCTTAAGTGTTTGGGGTTGTCCTATGGGCTTTGACTCCACCCACCTGCCTCTCATGTCAGCTCCCTTGGTCACCTCTCTAGCTTTCGGTGCATAGAGTTTTTTTCATTTGCTGGAGGTTTAACCCTTTCCCTTCCTGCACTGCTCTTTGCTTCAGTGGAAAAAGACTGGTTTCTCCTCCTTTCTCTAGGGTTTAACCCAGCTGCGCCATCACAACATGCTCAACTGCAACCTAGCCTGGCCTTCTACCTTGAGTGGACATAAGAACATAAGAACATAAGATATGCCATACTGGGTCAGACCAAGGTCCATCAAGCCCAGTATTCTGTTTCCAACAGTGGCCAATCTAGGTCATATGTACCTAGCAGTTTCCCCAAGGGACACAGGTTCCACAATGCTTGTATTGGTTCAAGCATTGATATCCTGGGTCCCTTCTTAATAATGGATTATGGACCTTTCCTCCAGGAACTTGTCCAAACCTTTTTTAAACCCAGCTACACTAACAGCCTTTACTACATCCTCCGGTAACAAATTCCAGAGTTTGATTACACGTTGAGTGAAAAAATATTTTTTTTTATTAGTCTTAAATAGTTTACCCTGTAGCTTCATTGCATGTCCCCTAGTCTTTCTATATTCTGATAAGGTAAACAATCGATCTACGTTTACCCGTTCCACTCCGTTCATTAATTTATAGACTTCTATCATATCTCCCCTCAGCCGTCTCTTTTCCAGGTTAAAGAGCCCTAACCTTTTTAGTCTTTCTTCATAGGAGTATCCTTCCATCCCCTTTACCATTTTGGTGGCTCTTCTCTGAACCTTTTCTAAAATCGCTATATCCTTTTTAAGATACGGCGACCAGAATTGCACACAATATTCAAGGTGCGGTCTCACCATGGAATGATATAGAGGCATTATAATATCTTTTGTTTTATTTTCCATTCCTTTCCTTATCATACCTAGCATTCTATTTGCTCTCTTGGATGCCGCTGCACACTGGGCCGAGGGTTTTAACATGGTATCCACAATGACGCCTAAATCTTTTTCCTGGGTGGTAGTTCCTAATGTGGAACCTTGCATCGTGTAACCATAGTTTGGGTTGTTCTTCCCTAGGTGCATAACCTTGCACTTGTCCACATTAAATTTCATCTGCCATTTTGATGCCCAGTCTTCCAATTTATCAAGATCCTCTTGCAATTTTCCACAATCCTCTTGGGTTTTAACAACTTTAAATAGTTTTGTGTCATCTGCAAATTTGATAACCTCACTCGTTATTCCACTTTCCAGGTCATTTATGAATATGTCAAAAAGCAGCGGACCCAGCACAGATCCCTGTGGTACATCACTATTCACCTTTCTCCATTGGGAAAATTGGCCATTTAGCCCTACCCTCTGCTTTCTATCTTTTAACCAGTTCCTGATCCACAATAGTACACTGCCTCCTATCCCATGACTCTTTAGTTTTGCCAAACGTCTCTCATGAGGGACCTTGTCAAAGGCTTTCTGAAAGTCCAGATACACAATATCAACCGACTCACCTTTGTCCACCTGATTATTCACTCCTTCAAAAAAACATAACAGATTAGTAAGACAAGATCTTCCTTGTCTAAAGCCATGTTGGCTGTCTCCCATTAGGTCATGACTATCTACATGCTGAGTAATTTTATTCTTTATGATGGTTTCTACCATTTTTCCCAGTACTGATGTTAGGCTCACCGGTCTGTTGTTTCCCTGATCACCCCTGGAACCCTTTTTAAAAATCTTCAGGTATTAGAGATGATTTTAATGATAGTTCACAGATTACTAATAGCAGGTCTGCAATCTCATATTTCAGTTCTTTCAACACCCTTGGATGTATACCATCCGGCCCAGGTGATTTGCTACTCTTCAGTTTATCTAATAGTTGTAATACATCTTCCCGATGTATCGATATTTCCTTCAATTCTTCCGCACCTTTAAATACCACTTCAGTCATGGGTAACATCCCTACATCTTCCTCAGTAAAGACTGAAGCAAAGAATTCATTCAGTCTCTCCGCTATCGCCTTGTCGCCTCTTAGTGCTCCTTTAACCCCTTTATCATCTAATGGACCAACTGACTCTCTCACAGGTTTTTTGCTACGAATGTACTTGAAAAGGTCTTTACTCTGCGTTTTTGCTTCCGCAGCAAGTTTCTTCTCAAATTCTCCCTTTGCCTGCCTTATCAATGCCTTGCATTTGACTTGCCAGTGCTTGTGCTGTTTCCAGGTTTCGTCGTTTGGCTCTTTTTTCCATTTCCTGAAAGATACTTTTTTGGCAACAACAGCCTCTCTGACCTCACCTTTAAACCATGCTGGCAGTTTTTTGGACTTCCTTCCACTTTTCTTAAAGCGTGGAATACAGCTGGTCTGGGTTCCAAGATAGTATTTTTCAACAACAGCCAAGCCTGATGTACGTCTTTAACCTTTGCAACTGCTCCTTTTAGTTTTTTCTTAACTGTTTTCCTCATTTTATCATAGTCTCCCTTTCGAAAGTTAAAAGGATTTCCTTACTATCCCTCCTCCACTAATTAAATCAAAGGCGATCATGCTATGATCACTATTGCCAAGTGGCCCCAACAACCTTATCTCTTGCACTAGATCTGGTGTTCCACTAAGGACTAGGTCTAATATGGCTTCCCCTCTGGTCGGTTCATGAACCAGCTGCTCCAAGAAGCAGTCATTTATTTCATCTAGGAACTTTATCTCCCTAGCATGTCCTGACGTGACACTGACCCAGTCGATACCGGGGTAGTTGAAATCACCCATTATTATTACTGCGCTGTAACTTTTGTTAGCTTCCTTGATTTCTTTGAGCATTTCATCATCCATTTGGTCATTTTGGCCAGGCGCTCGATAGTACACCCCCACTGCCATTGCCTTCCCCCTTTTACATGGAATTTCAATCCATATAGATTCTACAGCAGATTTTGTTTCCTGCAAAACTTTAATCCTTTCTGACTCAATGCCCTCTCTAACATAGAGAGCAATCCTTTCACCAATTTGATCAGCTCTATCATTACGATATAGTTTGTACCCAGGTATCACAGTGTCCCACTGGTTGTCCTCCTTCCATCATGTCTCTGATATTCCAATCATATCTAACCTTTCATTTAGTGCTATATATTCTAACTCTCCCATCTTATTTTTTAGACTTCTAGCATTTGCATACAAGCATTTTAGAGAATGTATTTTATTCATATTAATTTGGCTATTGTTAGACATGGGTAATTTGGGATCTTTAAGGTCTGTCTGCTCCATACTTGAGGGCATTTGGGCTACTTTACTCTTTTGTGGAACCTCTCTGGTTTTGGTAGTATCCTTCAAAGATACATTCTTCCGAACCATCCGCTCTTGGGCGACTGTCGGCTTTCCCCTAATATCTAGTTTAAAAGCTGCTCTATCTCCTTTTTAAAGGTTAATGCCAGCAGCCTGGTTCCATCCCTGTTAAGGTGAAGCCCATTGAGCGTCCATCCAGTTGTTTATCTCTTTTGACCCCAGCAAGCTAGGGGCTGCTGTTTCCAAACACACTCTTTCAATTTGGCTGGCAGACTGCATTTCTTTCGCTTATGCCCAGGCTGGCCTAAGCCTTGATGGTCATGTCACAACTCACAATGTCAGACCCATGTCTGCGTCGATGGCCAACTTGTACTCCGTCTCCATGGAAGAGATCTATCCACACATTCATATCCCACTACTGTCTGGATGGGGATTCCCGACATGACACAACTTTGGCCAATCTGTACTCCAGCATTTGTTTGGGGATTAGATTCCAACTCCATCCCACCAAGGTCCTTCTGTCTCTCCAGGCTACCAAAAAACCCCAAAACACTGTCAAATCTCAAAGCATGAATGTTTGTGAACCACACTATATGGTGAGGAAGCTGAATCAGATGAGTTCCCCTTCAGGGACTACCAGTGCTGTACATAATTGATTCTCCAGTTCTTGTTCACTTGATCTGGTTGGGTTTTTTTTTACCTCTTTGGTTTTCGGTAGCCTGTAGCTTGGGAGTCCCATACGTGAGGACTTCATTCCTGTTTGTCCATGGAGAAAAGATATTTACTCACCTGTAGCAGGTGTTCTCTATGCACAGCAGGAATAAGTCCTCACAACCATCCCACCTCCCTGAGGAGTTGTATTCTGCTACAGCTTTGTTATCATACTGGAGAAGATGGCGCTGCGATAGGTGGGAAAATGTATGCGCAGGTGTGGTGGAGCCTCCAAAAACCTTTCAATAGAAGATTGGGAGCATTCCTGTACAAGGCCATCAATGACATCAGCCATATGTGAGGACTTATTCCTGCTGTCCATGGAGAACAACTACTACAGGTGAGTAACTACCTTATCTCGATACTTGCCGGCACTGACCACAGTATCTGGATATTGAGTGCTAGCCACTATCTGGATACCATTGCTGAATATCTGGATGATAATTACATACTGACTTCTGCAGCATTTATTTATCAGAATCAGGGCTGTAGCAAGGGCTGTGTGAGAGGTTCAGCCCCACAGGGCAGAAATATGGAAGGGGCACCGACTTCATCACTTGGACTTCCAGGAAATCTGAAAAGAGTGAGTTTCTTAGCACAGCTGTGTGAGGAGGGGGCCTCCAGGTTTGCAAGTTGCACAGGGCACATTTCTAGCTTGCTATGGTTCTGATCAGATGTTAGAAATATTAGACCCTATGGGCCCCATTCGCAAACACATGTTGTAGGGCTGCACGCCACCTGGACCCTATTTCTCCCTCCTGCCATCCCCGCATGTCCCGTGTGTTATGACAGGGAAAGCCTATGGGGGGTGGGGGTGGGAGGGAGTGGGTCTGAGTGGAGTGGGGGCGTGCCAGCCGGGCAGCACATACAGGGCCGATTCAGGTCAGAGCCCTGTACGTACTGTCAGGCTTGTAGGGACATGCTGCTTATACCACTCAGAGATGGTATAAGCAGTGAAAACCCGGCGATCAGGCTGGGGTTCAGCCTTGAGTCGGGCAGCGGGAAATAGGGGGAGCCAGAAATGCCAGAGTGGGGGCACCTGTGGGGAGGACATCCCCTCAGGCAGCAGGGGCACACCGGGCCGTACTTGGGCTGGATTCTAGCTACCGTGGGAACGTTTTGTTCCCACGGTACAGAATCGGGTCCAAACAGGCCTGTCTTGCCTGGGGCAATCCGGACGGCCCGGATGTGCCACTCTTGGAATTGGGCTCCATGGGCCCAATTTTCAGCTGTCTGCATTATGGAAGGGCTATGCATCTTGTCAGTGCATAGTCCTCCCCGCCGACCTCTAAACCAGATATTCAATGCCACAGCTACGGCACTGAATATCCGGTCACCACTGCACATGCCGGAAGCTGCCGAAGTTAACTGGGCAGCAGTGATATTGCATGCTACCCAGTTAGCTTCTGTGCCTTAAAAATAGGTGAGGGTTTTCCCTCTCAGGCACAGATTGCTAACTGGATAGCATGTAAAATCGCTGCTGCCCGTTTAGCGTTTGTTGCCACTCCTGCTCAGCCCTAGAATGCCCCAACACGCCCCGATGCTAACCAGATAGCATTGGAGCATGTAGAGGACTTAGAAGGGGATATTCAATGGCACTAACCGTGTAAGTGCTATTAAATATCCCCAACTATGCTTTTCAAAAATCGGGCCCTATATTTGTAAAGATTACTCAATCACATTTCATATAAAATATACCTTTAATGAATAACCACAGACCCAGCAGCAAAGCAATATCTGGTCGATATTCTACAACACTTATGTGGTCCGTGGCAGAACTAACAGCATAAGTGGGTTTTTTTTTAAAGTTCTGGGCCGGTTATATGTGTAACTTTAACTAGCAGTTTAAATTGCAAAGCAGCAGCACTTGCACCTCGATTGAAGCCATGGATATTTATGCCTGCTCAGGAGCAGGTGTAAATATGCGCAGCTGAAGTTTATGTATGCATACATGCATATTTTATAAATGCACATAAACTGCAATTCCACCCACGCTCCACCCAAACTCCGCCCCAGAACATGAAAGTAAATGCCTTTTTGCATTGTGGTCGTTTTTACAAATGTGACTTCTGGGGTCATTTTCTAAAAGTCCCTTTACACGCATAAAATCCTTTATAAAATTACTTCTTAAATGGGCACATTTATGAGTTTTCAAAAGGGACATGGCTAGGGGCATTTCAGTTTAAGCGGATATTCAACTGATAAGGCTACAGGCCCAGTTTTCAAAGAGACCAATGTTTAAACCGTGTGATGCTTAAATAGCGGTGGGATATTCAGCAGCAGTTTCCGGATAGGAGCTTCCACTGAGTATTTGGGCTGTATGGGGCCGCCACATACCTGCTTAGTGCAATTTCTAGCCAGTGCTTATTCAGTTAGGAACTTAAGCCTCCTTTTCGTATCTGGATAACTGTTGGCTGAAAATCGCATTAACCAGGTAAGTGTTGGCAGTTTTCCAGCTAGAGCCATTACTACCCTTTCTCTGTCTACTTATCGCCCCTGCACTAATTGGATAGTGCCAGGTTGATCTGTGGTGATGTTCTGTTCTCTATCCAGATAGTGCAACTGAATATCTTGTCGGCCATCTGGATAAGGGTTCTGAACAGTGGCCCATGTGAGCATTGCAAGAATGAACTGAAAGCGAATACTTACCCAGAAGTGATCACCTCCATGATGAGGGAGTGAAAAGCTCTCCAGTTTCAGTTATGAAATTAATTGTCTCCATGGCAATCATTCACACAGAGAAATATCCTTCAGGATTTGTTAGTGAAGCATGTACTATTATTTCTTGAAATAGTGTCTAAGGAATCTCTCAATGCAACTTTTGAACAGTGGTTAGTTAAGGGAGGAACAGATTCAAACCTACAATGCAACCATTGTTTGGCCCTTCACACTAAGCAGGAAGTATAAGAATATGCCCACAGGAGTACAACTCAAAGGATCATTAATATTCCCAAGTCCCCTGCTGACATGCCAATGATATATATGTTTTCTGAGACTTTCCTATCTTTTACTAAAATATTCTATCTTGTTGATGGATAGCGGAGACCTGAGGAGGAGCAGGAGCAGAATTTGCAACCATCCCCAGACAGTTTTGATGTGACTGCCCTATTTGAAGACTCCATTGATATGTTTTGCTACTTTGATTACCTAGTTTGTGTTAGATCTTGATCATGGTGAAGATTACATTGGGTAGGTGAAGATTACAGCTTACCCAACAGAGCAAACCTTTGTATATTAGAACCCAGATTAACACTGGAAGGATAAAAATAGAGGGTCAGCTCACCAAGTAAGTACTTTTCTCTCCTTTTAATTCTCATAGCCTGTGGTATTCTTCTCACTGTAATAGATGTCATAAGCAAACTAGGGATGAAACATCAATGAATAAAAGTGAAAGGCAAAAAGGACTTCCAGTAGAAAAGGGCACTATGCTCAGAAACTGAAGCCTAGCCTCTTGCTCATCAGAGTGTAGTAACACCACTATTGAGCCAGTACGCCTGCCATGATGAATAAATATTTTTTTAATTTCAAACTTTTTATTGAATTTTAAAGTTTTATGCAAGCCACATAAAAACAATTCAGAACATAACATAAAATCAAGCTAATAAACAGAAATAAAGTAGCGGGGATGCTGGATGAGTAAAGCTAATTTTTATAGTCCTTGAGAAGTGCACTGGTTCCCAAATGACATTTGCAACTGACCGTGATTTGATTTCCTGTGCTGCTATAGTTTCATATTTGGCTGTGGTATAGACTGCATTTCATCAAAAATGAAAGTTAATCAAGCTACCTCATCTCCAGTTATTCAAGACTCTTATCGGTGCCAGAGCTATCAATACAATACAAGACATGGAATTTTACAAATGATGTCCAAGTGCAATCTGGGATGTCTATAGAAAGATACAGAGAGACTGGGTGAAGGTAGGGGGGGTGCATGACAGAGAGAGAGTGAGATACTGGGTGAAACCTGGGGGGGGGGAAGTAATTAAAGAGTAATTTACATAAGTGTATCAAACCACTGAATATCTGGTACATTATCTAAATGCCTGTCTCTCAGAAGCCAAAATATCTATGATAAGAGTATGACAGAAGAAACACGTTGTACTCTTATAGGAGAAGTGCTTTTCCATTCCATTTATAACCAAAATTATATAATATCATCATCATCCATCACAAACCACCAACAAGCCAGTTGAATCACAAATATTTGATGGTAAGTATGAAAATCTGACAATCCTATTTCACCTCTGCATTTCTATAACGTAAGATTTATTTTATGAGATACATGGGCAGAGGGAAGGAAGGGAGTTTTAGAATGTTCCAGAAAGTCAGAAAAAATGGGGTCCATATTTTGTAGAAACGCTTTTGGGTCACTAAAGGGAACATAATTAACATACAATTGACTTGTAGGTAAATTAGCTTTATTAAAAATTGAATATATCTCTAACAGGATAAAAATATAGGAGATCATTTGAGATATATGTCTTTCACTTTATATAACATGTCCATGTTAGAAATAATTGTTTGATTTAAAGTAATCCGGTAAGCGATTAGTATAGGATTTAGCTCGCACTGTTAGCACATGCCTGTGCTAATGGCTCCTACATGCTAAGAAAGCCAGTATAGTATAAATCCTGTGCTAACTGTTTAGTTCAGTATGGGGTGAGTTATGGGTGGAGCGTACTAGAAATTTTAACCCTATCTCATACCATTTAAATAGCAATTGAACAGAAGTTGTCCTGTGATAGAATGCAGTCAAGAACATGAGATCTGTTTTTTCTCGAGTAATTTATACCCCTTGTAAGGGGCTTCCTCCTGTTTTAGGGCAGTCTATACCCCAAGGGCCTGTAAACATTTATTTTTCCTCAGTCCTGTCCCTCTCTTTCTCTCAGCCAGCATCCATTGTTATCCAAGTTTTTCCATGGTGGAAAGGGATTTGCCCTTCAAGGCCAGACACACCATCCATAAAGCTCTCAAACACCGATAGAGATGCTCCAGCTGACTTTATCAATTAAAAATACAACTCATGTTTAATTGACAGTCTTAACCAGAGGCTTTACAGTATCTGGTAACCCTTATTGTATCACCTCTGGTATTTGTACTTATGGAGTGGAGGAGTAGTCTGGTGGTTTGAGCAGCAGCCTGGCAACCAAGAGACTCACACTGGCACTTGTTATCGCAGATAACTCGGTGAAACTCTCTGCCCAGTGTGCAGGAGCAGCCAAGAAAGCAAATAGAATGCTAGGTATCATAAGGAAAGGAATGGAGAATAAAATAAAAGATATTATAATGCCTCTGTATCGTTCCATGGTGCGACCCGCACTTTGATAATTTTATGCAATTCTGGCCGCCGTATTTTAAAAAGGATATAGTGGAATTAGAAAAGGTACAGAGAAGAGCCACCAAAATGGTAAAGGGGATGGAAGGATACCACTTTGAGGAAAGGCTTAAAATCTAGGGCTCTTCAACTTGGAAAAGAGACTGAGGGGAGATATGATAGAGGTCTATAAATTCATGAATAGAATGGAACGGGTAAACATAGAGCAGTTGTTTACACCATCAAAAAGTAGAAAGACTAGGGGGACATGCAATGAGGCTACAATGTAACCCCATTTAAGACTAATAAGAGAAAATATTTTTTCATTCAACGTGTAATCAGTCTTGAATTCATTAATGGAGGATGTAGGCTAAGGTTCTCGAAAAGTTGGTTTTCACTCAATTGTCATCACATGTCAAAACCGTAAATATCTTCCACCCCCGCTAATCTGGATTCCGAGTAGGCCCAGCACTGAAACTGTTCTCCTTTCACTTCTAAATGAACTGTATGTCGCAAACGACCGTGGTGACATCTCACTAGCCATCTCTCTAGATCTATCTTCTGTCTTTGACTTAGTCGATCACGCTATCCTTCTTTCTCGTTTTTATGACTGGGATTCAGGTATTGTGCTACATTGGTTCCACTTTTTTCCTTACTTCCCGTTCCTTCTCTGTGCACCTGAACTCTGCCTCCTCAGTTGCGGTACCCCTTGTTTGTGGTGTTCCACAGGGCTCCGTTTTGTCACCTCTGCTTTTTAACATCTTCCTAGCACCCCTGCCATTCATAGTACAATGCCCGGTGTCAGCATAGTATTATGCTGATGACATAATCCTCTATTACACCAGCCCTGTTGCGATTGATTTATCTGCACTTAATGACTGCCTTGCACACATCTCCACATGGATTTCAACTAACTTTCTGCAGCTGAACCCCTCTAAAATCAGCAGCATTGTGGTTTTCAGTTAGTACCTCCTGCCCGTCTGTAGCTCCTCTTCTCGATTCTGTCTCTATCTCGCTGGTGTCCTCTTTCCGCTACCTAGGCATCACTCTGGATTCCTTGCTTTCATTTCAAGAACACCTATCTGACCTTATTCGCTGTTCCTTCTTTTCCCTGCATCGAATCAGAGTCCTCCGCTATCACTACTCTCCTTATAACTTTAGTAATGAATAGGTTGGATTATAGTAATGTTGTGTTAGCAAACTTGCCCCAGTATCAGCTGCAGCGGCTCTAGTTGCTGCAGAACACTGCAGTAAGCATTGTCACACATGATAGGCGCTCAGACCACATTACCCCTCTTCTCGTTCACCTCCATTGGCTTCCCTTCGTTTCAGAATTCAATGCAAATCCTAAATCATGACACACAAGGCTATTAATACCTCCACACCCCAGTATCTGGCTAACCTCATACATTTGCACACCACCTACCGTCAGCTCCAGTCCATATCCCTTCCCTCACCTTCCCTGGCCCACCTAGAACTTACTCATCATGCTGCCTTCTTCTTTGTCGTGGGCCTGCCGTCCACACTCCGTCTCGAACCTTCCTATCAGAAATTCAAGGCACAACTAAAAACTCACTTATTTCAACAGGCCTTTGACATCCCATTTTCCAACCCTCAGTATTTCCTGTTTGTCCATTGCTTGCCCCAGGTCAAGCATTGTGGAATCTGTGCGTCTTTTTGAGAACTTGCTAGGTACTTGTGACTTGGATTAGCCACTGTTAGAAACAGGATACTGGGCTTGATGGACCTTCATCTGACCCATTATGGCATATCTTATTTTCTTAGCTGCTACCCTGTGGAGTGATCTATGTTGTAAATGCATGCTGTTGGCATGCATCTCCTGCCCTTGCACATTGCAGATGACAAACCGGGGTTCCAATTCCACATGTTGCAGGACTTACCTTGCTGTTGCTGTAGCTCCTGCTCCTGCTGTTCCTCTACATGGCCTGGAACCGTACCTTGATCACCTCAAGGTCCCTGAGGATGTGGAAGTGCCTGGTGGAGATAAATGAAAATATCATGCTTAGCCAGATCCTCATGTCTGTTGTTCTTCCCTGTCATTCAACTGCCTCTCTCTCATTGTTACCTTCAAGTTGAGGATCATCTCAGTGCAGGTATGCAGAGGCAATGGCATGTGGTCATGGGATGCCTCCTGGTCCTGTATGCTGGCTGCATCTTCCACCCCTCCCTTCAGACATCATAATTCCCAGCACAACTCATGAGCATCTCTGATGGCTGCCTTCTGTGGTTGTACATTCTCTGGGCACAGTATGGTTGGTTTCCTAATGGTTTGTGCCTGTGTGCTAGCAATGCCTGTAACATTGTGTACATTATACACTGCATGTTCCCTGATCTGGTGATTGGCTCCTTGCAGGGTGTAGTGCCTGGTCCATCAAGCCCAGTATGAAGGGTCCAGGAGCTCTTCCTCTGCCAGGACTAGGCTGAAGAACATGACAGTTTCTGCCCTCGAGAAACTGAGCTGCCTGGTGGCCACCCCTGTGCGTTTCTATGCTTTCTGCAAAGTGCATGAGCGCATGCAGAGGTTCTGTGGTGGGTGGAATGCAGAGGGCCATGCCTGCATACAGGTCCTGCCCACGCATTTACTTTGTTGACGCTGCATGTGTATACCTATTTTATGTTGCACTTGCACGTTTCTGCTGTCGTTACTCTCTATGGGGTACATACACGTACCTGCAGCTTCCTTTTCCACCACACGCACGCGCATGGTGCGCCCTGGAGGACACGTGGAACCCACAAACATGCCAGCACTGATTCCTTAAGGACTGTGCACATGCATAAAGTCATTTCTAAAATTGCTACTGCAATCCGCACATTTCAGTTTGCTTATGTCTGCAGTCGCTTGGATGGCTTTTCTAAAATGCACCTTCACATATATGTATAGTGGGGCATTCACACGTAGAGCTAGTGAATATAGAAATAATTTGAACTGCATCAATCAGACATTTCTAATTATTCCCTCCATATTGTGCTTACAATTGACCTGTAGCGGTTTTATTTTCTAGATTAACTATATGATCTTATTCAACTTGCCTGACTGGTGACTTTCAAAATTCGAGTGTTACATGGAAATTGGGGAAGATACCACCTGTGCAAGATTCAACATATGTTGTATTCTTTTGAGTTTCTTTACTTCACCACATCAAGAGAGGTTCAATAGCTCCTAAATTCTTTTAGCATTTTTCACAAATGTTCTTGGTTTGCACAGCACATCGTGACCATTGATGTTTGTCCAACAGTCTGCGGCTTTTCTGATTTTTTTTCCTCATATGCCAGTTTTGCATAAAAAGAGTGCTCCCAATGAAATTATTATTGAACACAATTGAGAGAGAAGATTAAAAGTGAATTAGAATGCATTTCCCTTAAAATCAAAGACAGCTTCTTTTTTTTAAGTCAGGGCCCTTTAAATTCTGAATTAGCCTATCACTAGACTCATAAAATGTTTAAAAATAAACTAGTCATGATTTTAGCTGTTAGAAATATTGGGGGGCAATATTCATCCTCCTAGCAAATGAATTAACTTGCTTATCTTTGTGGCTGGTATTTAATGGTCCTCTCAGTTTCGGTAGGACTGAAGAACATGTGGTCCTAAACTTAAATAAATAACTGCTCTGTGCACAGTCATACTAAATGGATAAAGTTCTTCAGATATTCAATATAACAGCTATCTAGATAACTCCTGTGATGCTCCCTTCTCCTTAAAGCATTTTTGGCCACACATTGAGATGTCCAGTTAAAAGTTAGAACATTTTCAAAACAAAGGACTTATGTGGTGTACCCATTGCTAATCACAAGTTACTTTGATTTTTGAGACCATTAATGACAGCAGGAATGTATACAGATCGGAGCAGATTTTTCAACACTTAAAGGCCAATTTACTGAGCTGCATTAATGCATTTGTGCCTGGTAAACACTGAGCTGTAAATGCATTGTCACACTGTAATTTAAAATAAAGTGCAATATTTGCAGTTTATAGTTTATTTCACTTGATATACTGCTCTTTGTTGCCGATCATACAGAGTGGTTTGTGAATATTGCAGAGCTTTGTATATTATTTCCAGGATGATCTATCAGATGCAATGCAGCCATACTAATAAGATGTGTTGCATTAAATGGACTTCATTGGCAAGAGTATTACAACTTGCGAAAAATCTTAGCAAGCTATAGTATGAGAGAAAAATTAGCTCTACATCAAGGGGGATAGCTACCTTTCCCTGGGAGCATCACCAGAGCAAGGGCAGTCATTTCAAATGTCACAGGATGTCTCTCTCCTCCCATGACAGAACTTCCTACTGATCTATGAAACAATATACAGTGTTCAGCTTCTTCCCAGCCCCACAGCCCACAAATCTTAAAGAAAAAGCTAGCTGCAATTAAGCCCAAATCTGAACCCATAGTTCTGCTCCCTTTTCAAAAATTGAATACCCCTTAACCTTGTCCCCACCAAAATGCCATAGATTTGAGGCTAATAAGAAGGCTGGAAAAATACCTAATCACTCCTGCCCTAAATCAGCCCACTCTCAAAATGGCACCAACTGACCCATGGCCTTACTTTGCACCACAGGGGAGTCATGGGTCAGCGAGTGCCATTACTAAAGATGGAGCTGAGAAATACAGTTTTACTGATGGAAATGTTCTGCAGCATTAACAAAACTATAAGGCCCAAAGGCACTAAAGTGTGGTATACCCAATACCCAATGCACAATAAGTGCAAAAGACAGGCAGTAACTGTAGGGAGCATGCCCCGCAGGTCCTCTGCACTTAATGTGGAAAAGTCCCTTACCATGTGCTATGTTCATTTGCAATTAGGACAGATGCACGTAATGCCTCCTTTTGAGGTGGTGTTATGTGCACCCCTGCTAATTGCAACATTGATAGTGTGCAGTAATTGCTGCGTGTTAACTGTAATGTGCAGTCCGTGCCCACTTTCCATCTATAACTCGCCCAGGCTCCATCCCATTTCGCATTAAGCAGTTATCCTGTGCATTAGGTGGCTCAGTCACATGGTAGCGGTAATTGCTCCTGTGGTATAACTGTTAACGCATGCTAATTCATAGGTTAACTACTTAGCATATTTTAGTAAAGGAGCCCTTATGGGAGCAGTTTTTCACTGCTGAATAAAGTCTGCAGATTTTACAAGGATTGCTGTGGCAAGGAACTTGCATATTCCCATCCATAACAATGTGCGATAATGGCCCCCTAGCTGAGGCCTACCATTTAAAATCCCATTCAGTATATTGCTGATTTTATATTATATTTAATGTTATGTTGATTTTATGCCTTATTTTTAAAGTTGTATTGTTTGTAATTTTATGCAATTTTCATTGTAAACTGCTTTCAATAGCAGGTTGTCTAAAACAGGTAGTATCTAAATTCTTATAAATGAATAAGAAATACTAAGATGGCATAGTTCGAACAGAACAAAGAGAAACAGAATGGTTTAAAATAAGCAAAGGTGTAAGACAAGGCTGCATACTTTCCCCCTACCTGTTTAATTTATATGCAGAACAAATCATCAGAGAAGCAGGATTGTATGAAGACAACAGAGGTATGAAGTTTGGTGAAAGACTCATCAACAACCTTCGCTATGCTGATGATACCACATTACTGGCTGAAAGTGAAGATGATCTGAAAATTTTGCTTCTCACAATCAAGGAACATAGTCTTAAAATGGGCCTGCACCTTAATGTAAAGATCATGACAACTGGCAAAATCAATAAGTTAATCGTTGAAGGAAAAGAAATTGAAATAATGGACAACTTTAACCTACTTGGATCAACTATCAATAAAGAAGCAACAAGCAGTCAAGAAATATGACGACGCATTGCTCTTGGCAGAATGACTATGAAAGACCTAGACAACATTCTCAAGAGCAGAGATGTCTCTCTTCATAAAAAGATTTGACTCATTCAAGCCATGGTATTTTCAATAACATCATATGGATGTGAAAGCTGGACAGTGAAAAAGATAGACAGGAAGAAAATTGATGCCTTTGAATTATGGTGCTGGTGGCGAATACTGCGTATACAATGGACTGCCCGAAGAACAAACCAGTCAGTACTAGATGAGATCAAACCTAAGCTTTCTTTAGAAGCTCAGATGACAAGACTTCGACTTTCATACTTTGGACACATCATGTGAAAAGAGATCATTAGAGAAAGACATCATGCTTGGCAAGATAGAAGGTCAACGCAAAAGAGAAAGGCCAGCAATGAGATGGACCGCTACAATAACAGCAGCTATGGGTATGTCTGTCATCAATGTGTCGCCTGACTGAAGACCGAACACAGTTTAGGACAACTATCCAGAGGGTTGCCATGAGTCGACACCAACTCGACAGCACTTAACAACAACAACAACAAAGATGGCATCAGGGCTGGCATATTTGCCTAGGGTGGTAGACCTTGTGGGGTGGCAGTGCGGCGCCGGCATAGTCTGCACTGAAAGTAAAAGCAGCATGGCGGTGAGCCTTTGAGCACGCATGTGCATCCTGATAGCATGCAGGAAGTCTTCGTCAGAGGAGGTAGGACCAGTAGACCATGTGTATGCATACGGTACTTGATGACCCACTGCTGCACTGCTATTACTTTTGCTGCAGGCTTGGCTGGGGCTGAGGACAGAAATATGACGGCAGGAGGAAGGGAAGGGGAGATGCTGGACATCTTGGGGGGGGGGATGTTGGACTGGGGGGAGAAGTAGGGGCCTTGAGCTACTTGGGGGGGTGGAACCCAGGGTGGCAGGGGGAGCATATGGCTGATGGGTTGTCTAGGACAGCAGCTACCTTTGGGCCCAGCCCTGGATAGCATCATTGGGAGAACAGCCAGTGGGGGCTTGCTGCTGCCCCTCTATAACATTATGAATTTCATGGTAAGCTGGAGAGGGTCCAAGATTAAGAGGTGGGTATTCATATAGTAGGACACTTTTTGGGAAATTGACATGGAGCTTGAGCCATAGGGATGGGGCCTAACTATATGCATTTCTTTATTTTTAATTTATGGCCCTGCTGGCGGTGTGGGCAGTTCACTCACAGAGCGTTAGAGATTTGGCTCAGAGGGATGAAGGGACTCTGACTGAGCCTTTCGACACCCCAGTAGCATCAGTAGGCAGATAAGCCTGTCATTGTAATCAGGTGATAGTTAATTACACCTCTTGAAACGTAGCTAACTTTCCTGGAGTGGCACATGGTGCACAGATTTTTTACATCCTGTGCTTTTTGGTATACTAAAAAGCAGCTTTCATGTATTTTCATGTTACAGTTCCCATATTGTGCTTGCTTTAGGAGGAAGGAAATAATGCATTTAACATGCAAATTGCATGTGTTATTTCTATTTTTGTTGTAATAATGTATTTTATCATATGGTAGACACACTACTGTGTAAACCATGAGAAACTCTGGGCCACATTAAAAAGCATGGGTATACCAGAACACCTGATCGTACTCTTGCACAATCTGTACATTGATCAAGAAGCAACAGTTCGAACAGAACAAGGAGAAACAGAATGGTTTAAAATAAGCAAAGGTGTAAGACAAGGCTGCATACTTTCCCCTACCTGTTTAATTTATATGCAGAACAAATCATCAGAGAAGCAGGATTGTATGAATTCAACATAGGTGTGAAGATTGGTGGAAGACTCAACAACCTTCGCTATGCTGATGATGCCACATTACTGGGTGAAAATGAAGATGATCTGAAACATTTGCTTCTCACAATCAAAGAACATAGTCTCAAAATGGGCCTGCACCTTAATGTAAAGAAGACAAAGATCATGACATCTGGCATAATCAACAGGTTCATCGTTGAAGGAGAAGAAATTGAAATCGTGAACAACTTTAACCTACTTGGATCAACTATCAATAAAGAAGCAACAAGCAGTCAAGAAATCAAACGACGCATTGCTCTTGGCAGAATGGCTATGAAAGACCTAGATAAGATTCTCAAGAGCAGAGATGTCTCTCTCCATACAAAGATTCGACTTGTTCAAGCCATGGTATTTTCAATAACATCATATGGATGTGAAAGCTGGACAGTGAAAAAGATAGACAGGAAGAAAATTGATGCCTTTGAATTATGGTGCTGTGTATACCATGGACTGCCCGAAGAACAAACCAGTCGGTACTAGAGGAGATCAAACCTAAGTTTTCTTAAGAAGCTCAGATGACAAGACTTCAACTTTCATACTTTGGACACATCATGCGAAGAGAGAGATCATTAGAGAAAGACATCATGCTTGGCAAGATAGAAAGTCAACGCAAAAGAGGAAGGCCAGCAATGAGATGGATCGATACAATAACAGCAGCTACGGCTACCAGTCTGTCAACAATGAGCCGCCTGACTGAAGACCGAATACAATTTAGGATAGCTATCCAGAGGGTCGCCATGAGTCGACTCCGACTCGACGGCACTTAACAACAACAACACACTACCACAGCTTAGTAAATAGGGGTGTGATATTCAGCAGCGGCGGCTAGCACAAGTACAGCATCTAGCTGTCGCCGCTGAAGAGTTAACCTGGATATTCAATGCCGGAACCATATCCAGCCACTGACATTGACTATCTGGGTTTGCCGCATAGCGCCGCACAGCAGAGAAGCTAACAGGGCAGCGGCGATATTCAGCCGCTGCCTGGTTAGCTTTGGTGGCAAAGGTTAGGACAGCTTTTGCTGCACCTATCGTTCGCCACTGAGGGATAACCGGGCAGCGACTGAATATTGATGCTGACTGGTTACCCCTGGGTACCGCCCCTGGAATGCCCGAGAATGTCCTGATGCTGTGTAGCATCGGGGTGTATAACGATGGTATCCAGGAATATGCAGCAGTACTAACCGTGTTAATCCTGCTGACTATCCCACTTAAAAGCAGCTACACAGTTTACGGGTCTGTCTTCTAGTGAGTCAAGACACTTGGTGTAGCTATTTTTGGCAATTGCCAGACTATCTTAAAGCCCACTTTCCTTAAGACTGCTTCTAAATCCCAGTTCAACTGGAAATTCTTTTTATCAGTTCCTTCATGCCACATTTAGAATAGAGGTAATCCTTCAAACAAGTTCTAACTCAGTGGTTCCCTCAAAAACAGTTGATACCCCTTAAGTGGGGTCAGTGACAGTCTTTGTTCAAAGAAACCTTCCTGGAAGTCCCTCAGGAAAGGACTGCATCAGTTTAACCGTACAGCAGCTTTTCTGTCACCACCCTTGGGGCTTCTTAATTTTGATTTTTTTCTTTAGTTTAACCTTTCCAAATCAGAACCAACACAAGCTGCACATCAGTATTATAAAAAGCAGAAGTTTCTTTAACAGTCAAAGCCATCTTTTGCCTTTCACTGAGGTTTTCAGGCAGTCCAAAGCTCTGGCCCATCCTTGCAGCTCTGATCCCACTTGGAGACTCTTATCTGCCTCTGCTTTCTGTTTTTGTACTCTTGCAGGCTAAAAAGGTTAGGGCTCTTTAACCTGGAAAAGAGACGGCTGAGGGGAGATATGATAGAAGTCTACAGATTAATGAGCGGAGTGGAACGGGTAAACGTAGATCGATTGTTTACCTTATCAGAATATAGAAAGACTAGGGGACATGCAATGAAGCTACAGGGTAAACTATTTAAGACTAATAAAAGAAAATATTTTTTCACTCAACGTGTAATCAAACTCTGGAATTTGTTACCCGAGGATGTAACAAGTTGGCAACAAAGGCTGTTAGTGTAGCTGGGTTTAAAAAAGGTTTGGACAAGTTCCTGGAGGAAAGGTCCATAAGCCATTATTAAGAAGGGACCCAGGATATCAATGCTTGAACCAATACAAGCATTGTGGAACCTGTGTCCCTTGGGGAAACTGCTAGGTACATATGACCTAGATTGGCCACTGTTGGAAACAGAATACTGGGCTTGATGGACTTTGGTCTGACCCAGTATGGCATATCTTATGTTCTTATGTTCCTTTTCTACCCTCACCCTTCCTGTTTGCCTGGGAACCACCTCCCTCTGGCTTCTGGGTAATCCTGGTCTGGAATGCTGGCTCTGTGTTCTTTCTTTCCTAGTAATGGGATGTACACGCCATCACAGAATATATGCCCCTTTATGTTTGCAAGTAGATTCACCGGATGTTTCAGGCTACCTACCCCACCCTCAGAAGTCATTTTCACACTATTACATCTGCTTTTCTCTTCAATCTTTGTACTAACACATCTTGGCATGTGCTAAAAAGAAAAATAAAAGCTTTGTCCTTCCTAGGCATAATAATTCACAAAAAGCCCAAAATACTTAAACATGGTTTCTGGCTTACCATGTGACTGCATCTTGTTTTTGTTCAGTGCCCTGATATATGTAAAGTTCTTCCCAGTTCTCTGCTAGTGAAAAAGTTCTCTCCCACTGCATTTCTCCCAGATTTATCATATGGATGAACTAAATCCGGAACCACATGGATGTCAAGCTTCACATGACCATAAAGAGGGCTGGTAATGTCAGCATTTGAACACTACCAGATTTTGATGTTATACTTTGATGGCTTGTTGGGCATGTACTACCAGAAATAACAAGTCCCACAAATTATCAACAGCTGCTCACTTGGTTTGCAGCTTGTTGTGCTGTGAGGGCTTGTGCTGAGAACTAAGCTATCATAGCTTCTGGTAGGGTCTCCCAAGATGGACAGGTCTCAGCTGAGGTGCCAGACGAAGACAAATCACCCCTCTGGGCAGCACAGGTGTTGGCGGTGGAGGCAACTCCCGCATGCCACCCCTACCTGAATTGTTCTTTGCGTTCTCTGTAACATGCTAAGTTTTATGTAAACCGCTTTAATTGTATGAGAAGGTGGTATAAAAATCTTGTTAAATAAATAAATAAAATCACATTTCTTTGACAACACAATAGAATTACCTATGCGGAAGAAAGGACTGGTAATCTACTTCCATTTCTTGCCACAGAAATCCAATGAATAGTTAAAACAAAACAAATTGCACTATAGTTCTGAAAGATGAGACCCTCAGGTTGAAAGGCACTCAACTGGCTACTGAGGAGGAGCTGAAGACTTTTCAGAGTAAAACCAGCATTTATGATGCAGTTGGATCAAAGCCCTCGGGACATCTGACTGCTGATGTAGTTGTGCATGAAATGAAAGTCAGAAGCTGAAAGATGTCTTACGTATTGGAAGCAGAGGGAAAAATATATCGCTTCTCAAAGTGAACGAAGGGAAGTTGGAGGTGGTCAAGAATGAAATGGAATGTGTAGAATGTGATCTGCTGGGTTTCAGCAAAATGAAATGGACTGGCATTGGGCACATTGCATCTGATGATCACATAGTCTACTATGCTAGAAATGAAAAACAAGGAAGAAATGGTGTTGCATTTATAATTAAGAAGAAACTTGTAAGAACTGTAATGAAATACAATGCAATCAGTGAATGCTTAATTTTTATTCGTCTACAAGGAATGCCCATCAACACAACTATAATTCAGGAAATTCCCCAACAACAGCTGCAGAAGAGGTTGAAGTCGATGAGTTCTATGAACAAGTACAAGCTGAAATTGACAGAACATGCAAACAGGATATCCTGATAGTCATGGATGATTGGAATGCAAAGTTGGCAACAAAGAAGAAGGCAAAGTGGTTGGAAAATATGGACTTAGTAACAGAAATGAAGCTGGAGAAAGACTGATAGAATTCTGCAAGACCAACGATCTATTCATCTCAAACACCTTCTTCCAGCAACACAAATGGCTACTGTATACATGGATTTCACCCAATGAATTGTACAAAAATCAAAAAAGGCTTACATCTGTGGAACCATATATAATAAGGTCTCAAGACATATTAAAGTGGGTGAATGCACTACTATATTGATTATTTTTATTATTTTCAAATGTTGGAGCCACACTATCAAAAGAGGAAAAAAGAACTAACTTATCCCCTTGCTGTAGAGACTCCTTTTTGCTTCTAATTTTTATTTTATTTAACTTAAAATTTGACTTAGCTTTGTAGTCACTATGCCAAGGAACCCTCCCAATGACGTGGCATGTTTCGGACCGTTAAATTAAGGCCCTGCTTCAGGCATACGGGATTCCATGAAAGGCGTCTTGCTTGCACGCAAACACCGCAAAATGCAACCCGTCAAAATTTACAATGTATGCTGTCTGACAGCATTAGAATGTCAGAGGCAGATCTAGCTAATGTTTTTAAAGAGGAGGTTCATTTGAAAGGAAAATTCAATTGAGAGGAAAATTCCTTAACACTGCTGTCAATCAGAAGCAGAAACAGCTGAAAATTCCCGATTCATAACAAACTGGGCACAATTCATAACAGATGGGCCATTCTAATTCAGCACTGAGTCCTAAAGGTGACACAGTCTGCAGTCTGAAAATCCATCTTTGCTCACATTTCTGAAGCCTATACAAGTGATCACCTCCCCGTGGGTCTGTAGGGATATGGTCAAGTATCCGCCATCTCAACTGATCAAATGAATGTCCTTGAGATATGCAATGTTCCACTATTGGAGCAGACAGATTTGTGAAGGCGAGATGCATGTTCACTAAGCCGTGTCTTAATCTGTTGTGTCGTACAGTCAATGAGGTATAATTGACAAGGACAGAGGATAAGATACACAACATGTATTGTGAAACATGTCGTGTGCCATCGAGAAAAAAATTCACATTTGCCTTGGGCATCAAACCATGATGGTCCCTGGATTGTAAGGGTACAATAGTGACATTGGCCACATGCAAAATGGCTCGGATCATTATGAGATCTTTCAGGTCTGTCAAGCTCCGTTGGTGAATGCACCAACTTGTCCTTTAAATTAGGGCCCTGGGAGTAAGCTAGCATGAGTAGTTTTCTAAAACAGGGATGTAGGCTTAAAATCGACCAATGATTATGAAGCAATGAAGTCACTGTATGGATATTTGCCATGTGTGGTAATATACCTACAACCTTGTCAGTCTCCTTGGAGCTAGACTAATTATAAACTATAGTAGATTCATTAAAGATCCATTCATGGTGTGTATACTTAGCTTGTTTGAATGCCTTTGAGATTATTTTCAATGGATATCCTCTGGATAATAATCGAGTTTTTAATTCCTCAGCATATTTATAGAAGTCAGACATTGTAGAACAAATACGCTTCAAATGCAGGAACTGTCCGTAAGGAAGACCTCTTTTGAGTGATGGTGGACTGTAGCTGTGGTAACTAAGTAGTGTATTTTTCTGTACAGGTTTTTGATACAATGAAGTATGAAACCCTTCCTCAGTCAAAGTAATCGTGATGTCCAAAAATTGAATTGAGGTACTATTAATTTGCGCCATAAACTGAATATTAGATTTGACCAGATTCAACCATTGTATAAACCTATCAAGAGTTTGGCGGGTGTCGGTCCAAATAAAAAAGATATCATCCAGATATCGGCACCAAAAGGGAATGTGTGCAAACCCAGCAGAGGGAAAAATATATCGCTCCTTTGCCATAAAAATAGTGTCAATAGAGGGAGCCACTATGGCCCCATCACAATCTCATAACATTGACCATTCTACAAAAGAAATTATTGGTCAAAACAATTTCCAAAAGTTCCAGCACAAAAGCTTTCGGTAAATGCATTGGAAGCTCAAAAGGATAGTTCAAAAGGCATCTAAGTGCCTCCTGTTGATCAGTATTAGTATACAATGTTTGAACATCTAAGATCACCAAATAAGTGTAAGACGAGGTGTCTGAGCACATAGAAAGTTGGGTATGAAAGTGAGAAGTATCCCAGATGTAAGACTGCACTCTTGCAGCTGCAGGCTGAAGAAAAATAGCACAAAACTTTGATAATGGTTCCATCAAGGAACCCCTACAGGAAACTACAGGGTGCCCTGATGGATGAATGATAGACTTGTGAATTTTTGGAACCATATAAACAGAGTCTTAGGAGATAAATTAACCAAAAAAGATCATTCCTTGGCAGTTATCCAGCCATTTTCATATGCCACAGTCACAACAGACTTAATACGCTCCTGTAACATCCGGAGCGTATAATAAAGTTGGTTATTTATTTATTTACATTCTCTTATATACCGTGCTATTCTGCATCAGTGTGGTTTACATTGAACAAACTGAAATTACATTGAACAGGGCATTATAACTTGGAGATAACTATTTTATAGGGAACATGGGCTATGGAGGGTTAAGTGGCTTGCCCAAGACCATGAGGAGCACCTGTGGGACTAGAAACCCCAGTCCTTCCGGCCCAAGGTTGCTGTCCTCTAGTGGGATTTGAACCCCCGACCTTCTGGCCTGAAGTACCTTGCCCCAACCACTAGGCCACTCCTCCACTCAGTTAGTTAAATGAGTTAACATTTCTTGCAATAAAGGGCTATAATAGTGTCAGTCAATCAAATGAGTTAACATTTCATTGTGATAAAACTCTTGTGACAGTACCCTTGTCTGCCTTCTGTATTATTAAATCAGAACAAGACAGCTCCTTCATAGCTATCAGTTCTGCTGACGACATACTGGAAAAGGTTTTTTAGATAAATTTTCCAATTTCTCAAGTTCCTGAAATATTAACTTCTGAAATATGAGTAGCACAGGATCAATTTCTCCCTGTGGCAGACACTTAGAAGGACCTTTAATAACCGATGTATCCAAACCTGCAGGTTTGTTGGCAAAATAAGCCATAATGCACAATTTGCGAAAAAATCTGTATAAAACTAACCAAATCTCAAATGGATCATAAAAAAGTACCGATACAAAAGACTTGCTGTTGTTCTGCCGTCAGTAAGCATCCTGAAAGGCTGATGACTGCTGAGATTTTGTCCTGGATTGGGTATTGGAACATGTCCAGTAATTCTGGTGATAATTGCATCAAGGGCATCTGCCATGATGAGTACTGTCCCGAAAAGCCTGCATCTGTTCATACCATTTGTAAGGTTGTCTACAATTGCCACCTTCATGGGAATCATCAGAATCTGAAGTATGCTCAAAAGTCACTTTCCTGACTGGGGTTTTATCTGAGGTAGACATCCATCTATAAATCTGGTTATTATCATAATCATTTTAATCCCATTTAAATTTTTTTATTTTCAAATTTCGTAAATGATCATGAAAGCTGACCAGCTGCTTCTCAACGTCTGACCATTGAGTATGAAATGAAAGCTCATCCTGAGTAGTTGATAGTTTACTTTGTAAATCAGCAAACTGTGTTGAAAACAATTTTTCTTCTTTAGCTATGTACTCAACCAACAGTGTTATAATATCAAAACTGCATTTATTGAGGATTGCATTCCACTTTGCCAGAAAATCAGCATCATCCAGGAACATCTTAGGTTCACAAGGCATCCACAGACCTTGGGGATAATCATAGATTTTAGATATTGGCTCATAGCTGAGCCATGCAGTTGTGCCCGAATCAAACGCTTCTTTAAGTTCTTCAGTTCTAAAATAGTTGGTGGTATCTGTCCGGTCTAACAGCTTCCTCAAAAATTGACAACCGTTGCCGGGGCACATTAAGCTGCTCATCTGTGTATGCAAATGTCTCAGAATCCATACTAATAAATGAGGGCACTTTAAAGATATATAATATATTAACCCTGCTCAATGAAGACCAAACTGAACACCATATATAATAAGACATATTAAAGCGGATGAATGTGGAAGTCAACGATGGAAAAGCTCTATAACATCAAAAAAGATAATACCTGGAGTTCACTGTGGTACAGATCATCAACTACTAGTATGCAAACTCAAGCTAAAGTTGAAAAAAAGCAAGCCACTCATGAATGTAACAAAATATGACCTTGAGAATATACTACCAGGATTTAAAGATTGCCGGCAAAATCAATTTGCTGCTTTAGATACAAATGATAGAGCTCCAGAAGAGTTATGGGATGACATCAAGAAGGTTGTGTTGGAAGAAAGTGAGAAGTCTCTACAAAAGGTGAAAAAGCAAAAATGGCCAAAATGGATTACTGAAGAAACTCTGAAAATTGCCCAGAAACGCAGAGAAGCTAAATTGAGAGGAGAAAGAGAGGCAATTGCAGAACTCAACAGAGATTTCCAATGTGCAGCAAGACAAGACAAGGAGAATCAGAAACTATAAGAGAAAGAACAAGATCAACTTTCCTAAAGCTACGAGAATGAAGAAAAACTTTCAGCCTCGAATTGGAATGCAAGATGTAAGGATCCATGTTGAATGATGCTGAGATCAAGAATAGGTAGAAAGAATATACAGAGTCATTATATTTTAAAGATCAAGAGGACCAACAGCCATTTTAACCTGCACGTTATGATCAGGAGCCATTGGTGATGAAAGAAGAAGTCGAAGCAGCATTGAAAGCCCTGTCAAAAAACAAAGCATCAGGCATTGATGACATTCCCACTGAATTATTACAGCAATCTGATATGGCTGTTGCCATACTTGCAAGGCTCTGCCAGGAAATTTGGAAGACATCATCATGGCCAACTGACTGGAAAAGATCTGCGTTTAAACCAATACTAAAGAAAGGTGATCCAACTGACTGTGGAAATTATCACACAATCACTCTGATCTCACATGCCTGTAAGATTCTACTGAAGATTATTCAGCAGAGACTACAACCATACCTGAAATGCAAGCAGGGTTCAGGAAAGGGTGAGGAATGAGGGGCATAATTGTGGATATGAGATGGATCCTTGAAAAGACAAAAGAATAGCAAAAAGATATCTATATATGTTTTACTGACTACAGCAAGGCTTTTGACTGCATAAACCATGAGAAACTCTGGGCGACATTAAGAAGCATGGGTATACCAGAACACCTAATAGTTCTCTTGCACAACCTTTACATTGATCAAGAAGCAACAGTTCAAACGGAACAAGCAGAACAGAAATCAGTAAAGGTGTAAGACAAGGCTGCATACTTTCCCCCTACCTGTTTAATTTATATGCAAAACAAAAAATCAGAGAACCGAGGTGTGAAGATTGGTGGAAGACTCATCAACAACCTTCACTGTGCAGATGATCCACATTACTGGCTGAAAGTGAAGACGATCTAAAACATTTGCTTCTCAAGATCAAGGAACATAGTCTTAAAATGGGCCTGCACATTAATGTAAAGAAGACAAAGATCCTGACAACTGGCAAAATCAATAAGTTCATCATTGATGGAGAAGAAATCAAAATAGTTGACAACTTTAATCTACTTAGATCAACTATCAATAAAGAAACAACAAGCAGTCAAGAAATCTGACAATGCATTGCTCTTTGCAGAATGGCTATGAAAGAGCTGGACAAAATTCTCAAGAACAGAGATGTGTCTCTCCATACAAAGAGTCAACTTGTTCAAGCCATGGTATTCAGTAACATCATATGGATGTGAAAGTTGGACAGTGAAAAAGATAGAAAGAAAATCGATGGCTTTGAATTATGGTGCTGGCAAAGAATACTGTGTATACCATGGACTGCCCAAAGAACAAACCAGTTAGTAATAGAGGAGATGAAACCTAAGTTTTCTTTAGAAGCTCAAATGACAAGACTTTGACTTTCATACTTTATACACATCATGCGACGAGAGAGATCAATAGAGAAAGACACACAAATCTTTCTAAAGACAGTAATGTTCTTATTTGCAATCCAAATGAACACCCTGCACACTTGTGTAGAACTGTCTCAAAATCAGAAACTGAATACTTCAGTCTTGTGAGACACTTAGACAATTCAATAATCACTTGCTCAACCTTGTGTCAGCGAGCTTTCACCGGCAAGAGAAAAGTATGCAGATTGCTCTCCAACTTCAGTTCTTTTATGGGTCAGGGATGGGATGGAGAATCCAAGAACCTTGCAGCTTGGATTTTAAAAACTGTTCATGTTCTGAAGCCATAGAAAAATCTGGAGGAGATAAAAATCCCTGGACTAAATTTCAAGAGCCAAAAAACTCAATATGAAAAAATATCTAAAAATGAAGGGAAAAAGACTTCAGACTTCGGGCTCTCCACATTTTTAAACCTTCAGTTATCTTTCTTTGGTTTCAAAAAGTTCTTCATGTAATGACTTCATTAATGCATGTCCTCATTTTTAAAGTTACTTAAAATATATTTAAACTTTAACACATTTTTTATTACATTATATAAAAAGCTTCTAATTAAGGAACCATATAGCTGAGATTCTATAAATACAAAGGAATCACTAAATGAAGGATTTCAGCAACAGTGCTGCAAAGCTTTTATGTTTCACTGTCTCTCAGCAAACCTCTCATTATAATGGCCAGCGTACCCAAAATCTAGTAGTGACCTGGAAATTGTTCAGCTTTTTGTATTTTTTCTTTAGGCAGTTTTCAAAAGAAAGGTGTAAGTGTGAATTCTCCCTTAGATATGGTGCAAAGTCCACAAGAGAGCAACTGTGAACTTCTGCAGCTTTCTTTAGACATCTGATCCATGCCCCCATGTATGCTTTCAGCTTCATATGATCTGTAGGGTGCCAGGCTTTTGCCTTGCTGGCATTGCCGCTGTTCCACCTTGTGTACACATGTTCCCCCTTTCTGTTTATTTTCCTGATTACTATGGATTTAATTAACTCAGTTATCAAAAAATAGAGGTGTTCCATTCAGAGAACTTCTGGTACATGTACACTTTGGCCCTATGAGTTTGTAAATAATGTTTTATGTGGATCTGTGGTGCACCGGTTGTTTCAAAATTTGCAGCTCCTGGCTCTTATGATACCTATATATTCAGGGCCCAGTATTCGAAAGGCATTTACATGGTTTACAGCCCTGTAAAATATGTAAATGCCTTAAGCCTGGATATTCAACAGCACTTACATGGATAGTGCCATTGACTATCCCCTTCTAAGTCCCCTATGCACCCCGATGCTATCCGGTTAGTATCGGGGTGTGTTGGGGGCATTCCAGAGCAGAGTGGAGGCAGAGACTGCTGCTAACCGGGTAGCGGCGATATTGCACTGCTACCCGGTTAGCGATCCGGGGCTAAAACTAGGCCAGCTTTTGGCTTGTCTAGTTTTAGCCGTGGATGCTAACTAGGTAGCAGTGCAATATTGCCGCTACCCGATTATGTTCTACGGCGATTTTCTCTGTGTGTCAAAAACAGATATTCAATACTGTCGCTGTGGCATTGAATATCCAGGGTTAGGGGTGAATGGGCAAGGCTATGTACCGTAGTGGCACATAGCCTGCCTAGTTGAATATTGGGTCCCCAATGTCCTCTGTGCCACTTTGGTGCAATTAAGCCTTACATGTAGTTCTACCTGTCCTGCCTCTGGGCATGTTGCTAATTTAGAACATTGCTGCTACCACTCTGGTGTGTTAAACCCTATTTTGCAAATAATGTTTCATGCATTAAATTCCAATTAGCAGGTGAAACTTTGTTAGCAAACTTTTCTATATCTTAGCAAGTAGAGGAGGGTGGAGGAGTAGCCTAAATGTGAGAGCAGTTGGCTGAGAGCCAGAGAAGTCAGTGTTCAAATCCTACCACTGTTCCTTGTGATCTTGGGCAAATCATCTAACCCTCCATTGCTTTACTGCTAGGGGGCATCACCGTGATACCGGTGCCATTTTGAGCAGTGCTGGAGATGGCGCAGGAGGAGAGGGGGACTGCTTCTGCCCTGAACACTACTGGACCACCAGAAAGATCTTGGTAAAGACTGGGGTAGAGTTGGGGGTTAGGGGTGGGGCCAAGCTGACCATCAAAGCAAGTTCCAGGCAGGTTGGGGGTGGGGGTGGGGGGAACCAGTCCCATGATTTTGAATGCCGTCTTGGGAAGGGAGTTCTAATGGTTGAGGAGAGGGATTGGTGCCACTGGGCTTTGGATTGAACTGGGGGGGGGGGGGCACCACAGTTACTACAGCAATTGGGGAGGACATAGTGGCTACTGTCACTTGCCATTTCCCTACTCACTTGCTCTGGCCCTCATTCAAGTCATCAGCTGGTAGCAGGGTCATCCCATGCTGCCTGACAATGCAGTGAATGTGGGCTGGTATGGTAAGTGTAAGCCCTGTGTGGTATTTGCATATGCTGTGTGGTAGGTGCAAATCTCTTACTGCACTTTTGTAAACAGACCCCTATGAGTGTGCATGTATGGGAGTCTGAGTTGCTTGGAGATTCACTGTGAATTAAGGCATTTGCTTAGATTTTACCCACTGGTCAACAAATTTATTTATTTATTTATCATTTGTATACCGCTACTTCCAGCGATCAGAAGCGGATAACTTAAATGTAAACATAACATAACTATGGTTACAACTAAAGTGAAACAAACTTATAATTGATTGGCAGGTGATAATCATTAGATAACAGGTGATTAAAGTAGAGGGATAACATATATACAATTTTAAAAGGGACAATATATATACAATATTGGGTCGTACATATATATCATGTATGATAATATAATACAAGTTTATATGCAAAAGCCGTGGCTGTGCTTATTTTGGTTCCTAAGACAGATTGATTCATGCTAGCAATTAGGAGTGTTCATTATGTTTAAGTTGGATTGTATGCTTCATTGAAGAGGTGTGTTTTTAGCTTTCTTCTAAAGTCTTTTAGGTCTTCAACTGATCTCAGTTCTGCTGGTAGTTGATTCCATAAAGTCGGTGCTGTATAAGTGAAAGCTCTTTTACTTGTGCAGGCTTTGGCTGATCTGATACTGTTTGGTATACATAGGGTGTTTATATACAAACGTCATGTTACTGAAATAAAAATAGTCATTTCTTATCAATTTTTATATGCTGAACATGAATATGACAGTGAAATTGCAAAGTTGGCTCTAGTTTTTTTTGTAATCTACAAGAATTAATGTTAACATCACAAAATGCATGTCAATAGTAAATATAATAGGCCTTCGGTTAATACCTGTAAAAAAACCAAGTCATAGACTACTTATTAGATTTTTTTGCCTGTCTCTTGTACAGCTGTTCGGGAGCTTCTCTGGGGAGTGTCCAGCAGTAGTCAGCCAGCATTGTAGTGGACAATTTTCCCTGGTATCTTTGCTCCATCGTTGCGATATCCTGGTGAAAACGTTCACCCTGTTCATCACTAACCATACCACAGTTGTCAGGAAAGAAATCAAGATGGGAATCAAGGAAATTGATCTTTAGAGACATATTGCAGCCAAGTTTCTGATACTGCATCAGCATGTCTTTTACTAGTTCCTTGTAGTTTTCTGCCCTAACATTCCCGAGAAAGTTTGTTGACACTAGGCGAAAAGCATTCCATGCTTGTTTCGCATCACCCTGCAGCAAGTTGTTGAACCGGTTATCTTTGAAGAACTGTCGAAACTGAGGACCCACAAAAACTCCCTCTTTAATCTTTGCTTCGCTGAGTTGAGGGAATTTTTCATGCAGGTATCAGAAAGCTGGCAAAGTGCGGTCCATGGCTTTCATGAAGTTTTTCATCAAACCTAGTTTGATGTGAAGAGGTGGTAGCAGGATTTTGTGAGCCTCAACCAGAGCTGGGTGCTGGATATTTTTCTCTCCAACTGTTACATTTTGTCTGCGATTCCATTCCTTCCGCAAGTAGTGCCAATCCCTGGCTCGGCTATCCCACTCACATAAGAAACATGTATTTTATATATACCTGCTGCAGTCCCATTAAAAGGGCAACTACCTTCAAGTCACCACAGAGGTGCCAGCTGTACTTGTTATAGTTAATGGAAGTCAGTAGATGCTTTAAGTTATCGTATGTCTCTTTCATGTGGATGGCATGCGCTACTGGAATAGATGGAAGACGGTTTCCATTGTTCAAAAGTACAGCCTTCAGACTCCGTTTTGAAGAGTCTATAAATAGTCTCCAGTCTTGTGGGTCATGAATGATTTTTAAGGCATTCATGAGGGTTTGAATATCGGAACAGAATACCAGATTACTTTCCTTTCTGACTGCGTATAGTACACTGCTGATGTCAGATGGCTTCAGCAGCCATCTGGCAGTACATAAGAACATAAGAAATGCCATACTGTGTCAGACCAAGGTCCATCAAGCCCAGTATCCTGTTTCCAACAGTGGCCAATCTAGGTCATATGTACCTAGCAGTTTCTCCAAAAGACACAGGTTCCACAATGCTTGTACTGGGTCCCTTCTTAATAATGGTTTATGGACCTTTCCTCCAGGAACTTGTCCAAACCTTTTTTAAACCCAGCTACACTAACATGTAGTATTGCATTGCATCAGAAAATGATGCAATCAACTCTGGATGATGTGTGCATGCTGGTATTATGCAATGTGATGCAATATTACATCATTCAAGGCTTATTTGGGATGTTGTTGTCCTACTGGATAAATTTACATGGTGAAACGTCAAAAATGAACTACATGCAATATCTTCAAAACGAGAGCCAATAAAATTTTTTAAATGTTATATTCGTGTTCAGCTAACCAAGATACTACAGATTAGGGCCTTTTAAAGTCAGTAACGATTTCAATGTTGACCAGTGAATGGGTATAACTGACTCTTGGAAGAAAATAGTAATCCTTTCTCGGGCGCAATACCCTCCCTTGGCTTTATAGTTTAACAGTTTCCCTCTAGGAAGTCATTCATAGTTTGTTCATATTTCCACAATGTTGACTATATAAATATAGAGCCCTATTCTGTACAGGACATCCATGCCCCTGTGCGCCCGATCAGACTCGGACGCACAGGGACAGACGCGATCTGATCCTGTGGGCATGTCTAGTCCCATGGATTTAGAATCGCAACTAGGCCTGTACGTGCAGGCCTGGGACCTGATCCCAGTCGGCCTGCATGTACAGGCCTCTACTCGGTTAAACGAGTCAAGGCTCCTGAATGGAGCTGCAGCACCATGGTGTCCGGTTACCATAGCACCGTGACTCCATTCAGGAGCCACGATCCCTGATCACCGATGATGTAATGCAGGCCAGTGTTGGGCTGCGGGGAATCTCCTGAGCCTACTCCACTCTTTGATGCACCCCAGGCCTGTTGTCTTCCCCCGTCTAGGGGAACTTATTCCACCCCAGAGGTAGAATTTGTTCCCTGTTCCGTCTGGACATCCGGGACCGCAGACCGCCCACAGCCCACCCTGTCTCTGCCTCTGTGCCACCCCTTTCCTGCCCCAGTCTAGCTTCCTCGTACAACCTCCCTGTTTGTATGGGGAGGTTAGTCAGGGTCGGCAGAGGGGGCCGTATAGCGGGGATGGATGTCTCAACAGGATGTCCATCCCTTCTATTCGTGGCTCGGAATGACCTCAGTATTGTTAATGCAGGCTGTAGTAATTTATATAGACAGTTACATAAATTGTGAGAAATGTAGCAAATATGGAAAATCTGAGCTTTGTGATTGATCCATCAGCTTTGCATTAAAATCTCTTCTTTCATAGCTCTAACTTATTAAAATTGCAAACACACACAAAAAATTTGAATGCCAAAAAAACACCATTCTGATTTTCCATTGGACATCCACTTTGGACTCCCACTTGCCTAGCTTAAATTAGATCACCAATATGTATATTTTAAGTTGTTGCACCACTCTCCTCTCCATAGTGTAGCTGGTTTAAACTAGCAATTGACAACCCTATGTTAGATCCATTTGATCCTGAACACATTAAAGATCAAACTGTATATCCAAAAAGCTATACAAATGACTCTTTTAATAGGCCTTTTACCACATCATTAACCACTAACAGGGTCTAATATATTTGGAATGGGACTGATAGTATACACTCAGATATGTGCTGGAAGTAGTATAGCAGAAAGAATTTGCATTGAAAATGAGTATCCAAAGCGTAACTAGTTAATGTATGGCTCCATAAGCTTGCTCTAGGGAAAATTCAAGTTACTGTATATAAAGCAATTTAATAAATCTCTACATTTGTTAATAACATTTATGCTTGGATTGTTTTTCCCTGAGAAACAGTCATTTAATTTCGTAGAGGATGATAGCAAGGTAGAAGAATCAGGAATGCAGTGCGAATCATACTGGGATGCTATTGAAATAATTTACATTTAAAGTGTTTATCGCGGTCCCCAGAAACAGATATGCATATATTCTCTGCCAAGTCAGAAAAAGCTATTCTAAATGGTACCACCTGTCCCTAATTTGCCATGATCTCCAGTTTTGTGTATTTTTTAATTACCCATGTTGATAGCAGGAGAAAGCAGTTACACTTTATTTATTTGGTAGTATTTAGCTCATGCTTTTCCAGTAGCAGATCAAGGCAAGTTACAATCAGGTACTGTGGGTATTTCCCTGTCCCCAGAGAGCTTACAATCTAAGGTTGTACCTGAGTCCTGCCTGGACCCGGCACCCGATCGCCGGCATCGAGGGAGAGCGGGCAGGTAAGCTCCTTCCCGCTCCCCTCCATCGAGGCCAATCAGACCCTGCGCCTCCCCATTCATTCCCTTCACCACCTGGCATGCCCGCGCCTAGCATGCCCCTGCCTGAGAGCCTCGTCAGAGGGCCCTTTGGCATGGCCCTTAGGCGTGGGACTGTGGCGCAGGGCGCCCTGCCAGGTACCAGCCCCAATCGCTCACTCCACCACCCCCTGAGCCCTGATTTGCAGCAGTAAAGTTCAGAGGGCTGCGACCCCTTCTGCTCTAACCGGCACCCAACCTGGACCCAATAACAGCATGACTACAACCTTACTTAGGATCAGCGTCAGGGAGTTGAGCAGAGGAACGCTCCTCCCTGATCGGCTCCTCAAAGCCAATCAGGTCTTGTTTCCCACTGCATACATAAAACTGCTACCCATCGCCTGCATAGAACTGCTACCCATTGTTGCATAGAACTGCTACCCATCGCCTGCATAGAACTGCTACCCATTGTTGCATAGAACTGCTACCCATCGCCTGCATAGAACTTCTACCCATTCCTTGCTCAGACCTTCCTGCCCACTACCATGGCCCCACATCTCATTGTCCTTTTCTTCCTCATCCTCACCAACTGCCTCCCCTCCTATCAACACCCTCCCTCCTCTTCTCCCTCCCCTCCCCCTACCTTCCTCACTTCTTCCTCCCCTCCCCCTACCTTCCTCACTTCTCCCTCCCCTCCCCTACCTTCCTCACTTCTCCCCACCCTCCCCCTACCTTCCTCACTTCTCCCTCCATTCTGCCCCCTAGCCTAGCATCTGCTCTTGAGTTTCTTCACACCATCCCCCACATTCAACCAGCCCCCCTCTCCTTAAGGCAACCCCACCCTCGCTTCCGCCGTACTATCTCCACTTTACCTCGCTCTCTAATACTCATTCTATATCAACCCCAACCCTGGCCCCCCCCCCATTTTTTTCTTACACTAAAAAAGTTCCTCACGTACCCTATCTAATCTTATCCACATCCCGCTCCTCCCTCCTTCCGCCCTCCCCATTCATCCCACAATCCCACTTCTTAAAACTGATCTATTTACAGTACATTTCAAGGACCTCACATAAATTCTCTACCTCAAGACATTACAGGATCACGATCCTACCTCCAAGACATTACAGAATCTCAATCCTAGCACGCCTCTCAAACAGCCCCATTTTGTATATATGTATATAGCTCATTATGTAAATAGTTCACCGATATAATCTAACGCACTGCCCCACACACTACACTTCTCAGTTCTCACACTGTATGCTACAAACCACACTTTATTATTGATTTTGATTGATGTGCCACACCGCCTTGATTTAACGATAAGGCGGTACAGTCAAACCTCGGTTTTCATGATTAATCCGTTCGAAAAAGTCTGACTAAAACCGAAACGTATGAAAACTGAAGCAATATTTCCCATAAGAAATAATGTAAATCCAATTAATCTGTTCCAGACACCCAAAAATATTCACAAAAATACATTTTATAGAGAATAATTATATTTTTACATACAGAAAACAATGAGAAATAAATATAAATGACTAATGAAATGGATAAATGAACATTTAACATCACTGAAAGCAAGCTAAGTTCAGTACTGTACAGTACAGTATGTTAACATCTGGCCTTAGCCACCCCTGACAAGCTGCTGTGCCCAGCTCTCTTCGGAATCACATTGGATTCAGCCCATTAAAATACCTTTACATTATCTGCTCAATGCTTCAGAATGGCAGAAAATCTTAATGATATAGCTTCAGACGTACCATGCAAGAGAAAGAACTGCCTCCCACATTCATGCAACATCTCCTGCTTACGTTGACAGCTTTTCTTCCCTGCTACCTCCGAGCCTGAGGGGGCGCTCCAGAGAACGGGCAGGCGGTGGACGAGAACGGGGCCTTCCTCTCTGCGCAATCCTTGCTTCTCTGACTCTGACCAGGCTCGAGGATGTGTTTCATTTACGTGCTCAGCTGGCTTTTGGCTTCTCATCACGCTGGCGATCAGTGAGTCCGGGGGGCAGTGCTGCCGGGACCGGGCAGGCGTTCTGGCAGTGTATACAGAATGGTGTGCAGCGCGAGGGTGTATGTATTTACAGTACTGTACTTTACGAAAACCGAGGCGATGTACGAGAACCGGGACAAAATCTCAGTCAAAAGACGTTGAAAACCGAAGCGATGTATGAAAACCAGGACAAAATCTCAGTCAAAAAAGACGTTGAAAACTGAAGCGTATGAAAACCGGGGCAAATGAAAACTGAGGTTTGACTGTATACTAAATCCTTCTAAATAAATAAAATAAATAAATAAACAATCACTCATTCTTAGATATCACCTCCAACCCTACCCCCAAAAATAATCCCTCACACAACCTACCTGATACCATCAATTTACCCCTCGTTTCCCCTCCCTCATGTTCCTCTTGGAGAGCACATACACCCAGATATACCCACCCACACCCTGCTCCCTCTAAATCTCAGTACTACCCTATAAACAGACCCCCACGCTACTCTGATAAGACTTCCACACGTAACTTATCCAACCTCATCCATATCCCTCTCCTCCCCCCCTCCGCTCTCCCATTTTCATGCGCCCTATGGAACGCATGGTCAGTCATTAAAAAAACAACTTTTAACCATGATCTTTTTATCTCTAATGCCCTACACCTTCTTGCCTTGACCGAGACCTGGCTCCCCCCAGATGACACCGCTTCCATTGCCTCTCTCTGCTATGGGGGCTACCAGTTCTCCCATACACCTTGATCTACTGGTTGCGGTGGTGGCGTTGGCCTCCTACTCGCTCCCTCCTGCCAATTCCAACCCCTCCTACCACCCCAATCACACTCCCCCTCTCCTTCAAAGTCCACTCCATTCGCCTCCTCACACCATTCCCCCTCCGAGTAGCTGTTATTTATCGCCCACCCGACAAATCCAAATCAACCTTCCTTACTGACTTTGACTCCTGGCTTTCTGACTTTATGGATCCCTCCTCCCCTACTCTTATTCTTGGCGATTTCAACATTCACATTGACAACCCCTCTGACCCCCATGCCTCTAAGTTCCTTGCTCTTACCTCCTCGTTCGACCTCCAACTTTGCTCCACTGCCCCCACACACCTACACGGCCACTGCCTTGACCTAATACTCTTCTCCAATTCCTCTCCCGCAAATCAATCCTTCCCTCATCTGACCATCACCTCTTAACATTTACTCTTCAGCTTCCCCCGTCCCAACCTCCTTCTATCTTCTCTGACCTATTTAGAAATCTTCATAATATTGATCCCCTGACTCTCTCTTCCACCATTTCTCCATCCCTTTCCTCCATTTTATCATCCGAGTCCGTCGACGAGGCATTATCTTCATACAATGTTACACTATCCTCAGCCCTTGACACTCTTGCCCCTCCCACCCCACGTCCCGTAAAAGGATCTACTCCCCAACCCTGGCTTTCACCCACAATCCATTACCTACGCATCTGCGCCCGTTCTGCCGAACGAGCTTGGTCCAAATCCCGCTCCCCGGAAGACCTTCTACACTTCAAATTCATGCTTGGCTACTTCCAGTCAGCCTTAGCACTTGCCAAACAAGATTACTACATCCATCTCACCAACTCCCTTGCCTCTGATCCTCGCCATCTCTTTAATACCCTCAATTCTCTCCTCAAGGTCCCCCTGCCCCCAATCCCGCCCTCCCTTTCTGCCCAAATCCTAGCCGACTACTTTCACGACAAAATCCACAAAATTACCCTCCAATTCCCTACCCCCATCTACCTCCCCTCCTCCCCAATTCTCCTCCCCCATCCATCCTCCCCCACCTCCCCCATCCATACTCCCCCCGCCACCCTCTCCTCCTTCCCTCTGATCTCTGAAGAAGAAACCACACTCCTTCTTTCCTCCTCCAAACCCACCACCTGTTCATCAGACCCTATCCCCACCCATCTCCTATGTTCCATCTCCCTCACCATTGTCCCCTTCATCACTCACATCCTCAACCTTTCTCTCTCCACTGCAACTGTCCCCATTGACTTCAAACATGCTGTTGTCACACCCCTCCTCAAGAAACCCTCACCTGATCCCACATGCCCTTCTAACTATCGACCTATCTCCCTCCTTCACTTCATATCCAAACTATTGGAATGAGCAGTCCACCATCGCTGCCTCGACTTCCTCACCTCCCAGGCCCTCCTGGACCCACTACAATCCGGCTTCCGTCCCCTACACTCCACTGAAACGGCACTCACAAAAGTCACCAACGACCTATTCCTGGCTAAATCTAAGGGCCTTTATTCTATCCTCATCCTTCATGACCTTTCTGCTGCCTTTGACATCGTTGACCACAACCTTCTCCTCACCACCCTCTCCTCGCTTGGATTCAAGGACTCCATGCTATCCTGGTTCTCCTCCTACCTCTCCCACCGCTCATTCAGTGTATGCTCTGGTGGCTTCTCCTCCTCCCCTACCCCGCTACAGGTAGGTGTACCCCAGGGATCTGTCTTGGGCCCCCTCCTTTTCTCTCTCTATACCCAAGGCCTTGGAGTGCTTATCTCCTCCCATGGCTTTCAGTACCATCTCTATGCCGACGACTCCCAAATATACATCTCTACACCTAATATTTCTCTGGCAACCCAGTCCAAGATCTCTGCCTGTCTTTCGGACATCGCTGCCTGGATGTCTCATCGCCAATTGAAACTGAAAATGGCCAAGACTGAACTCCTTGTCTTTCCACCCAACTCCTCCCCCCCCACTTCCCCCTCTCTCAGTCCATGTCGATGGATCTACTATCCTTCCTGTTCCCTCGGCCCGCAATCTAGGGGTTATCTTTGACACCTCTCTCTCCTTCTCCGCTCATATCCAGCTTGTAGCTAAGACCTGCCACTTCTTTCTGTACAACATCAGCAAAATCTGCCCCTTCCTCTCTGAACACACTACCAAAATGCTTATCCACTCCTTAAGCTCCTCTCGCCTCGATTACTGCAACCTACTCCTTGCTGGTCTCCCCATGAGCCACCTCCTTCCCCTTCAATCTATACAAAATCATGCTGCTCAACTAATCTTCTGCCAGCCTCGCCATGCCCACATTACTCCTCTTCTCAAGTCACTTCACTGGCTCCTTGTCCAGTTCCGCATCCAATTCAAGCTTCTTCTACTGACCTATTAATGCATTCACTCTATGGCCCCTCAATACCTCTTATCTCTTATCTCTCCCTACGTCCCTGCTCGAAATTTGCGCTCCGCCAACAAATCACTTCTATCAATGCCTTTCACCCGCACAGCGAACTCCCGACTGCGCTCCTTTCACCTTGCTGCACCATACGCCTGGAACAGCCTACCTGCATCTGTGCACCAGGCATCCTCCCTGGCCCTCTTCAAATCCAGATTGAAGACCCACCTCTTCACCGTTGCATTCAGATCCTGACTTCCATCCTCATCTTACCCTAACCTCCGTCAACGTTCAAGACCAAACTATAGACCAAACTGTACCACACCGTACCTTCCGCTGAACTGACTAATGCTCTGTACTGCTCTAAGCTCTGATGAGCATGACTCTGACAGGCATGGACTGTCTCTAGTATGTTGGCTACCTCCTGTAGGTTAGCTGTGCAGCGCTGCGTGCGTGGCGCTTTATAAGTGCTAAATAGTAGTAGTAGTAGGCAATGCAGGTTAAGCCCAAGGCCACAAGGAGAGCTAGTGAGATTTGAACCTGGTCTTTCTAATCCCAGGTTGCTGCCCTAACCACTAGACTACTCCTCCACATTGCTGCCAGAGAGAAGCAATCTCAAAATGGCAAGCTTGGCAAGAAATGCGCCATGCGGAGGTCTCCTAGCATCTCTGGTTCTCTTCGGATGGAATGGCCTGCCACTCATGAGGAAGCCGCTGGATCGTCAACCCTCAGCTACAGCTATAGAGCTTATATCTTAGTGTAAGAAACTGAGGGTCACCTCTTGGTTCATCATCTTCCAAAAGGAAGATGCTTAATGCCAATGCAAGAGAAATGGGAATGCAAGCATGAAAAGATCAACAGTTAGGGATATGCGTTTGTTAGTGTGTATTCAGTTCATTAGTGTGCCTTGAAAATTCACTGTGCGCTAAATTGATTTAATGAATTGCTACTACTACTATTATCATTTGTATAATGCTACAAGGTGTACGCAGCGTGATACATCTACACATGGGAGACAGTCCCTACTCAATAGAGCTTACAATCTATACAAGACAGAAACATAAGAGAGGAGACTAGTGATGGTCCTGACACACATGGGGGATAAACAGGAGAATGAAGGGTCAGGATCCAAAAGAAGCCTTGAAGAGGAGGGTTTTTAGCCTGGATTTGACTAGGTCCAGAGATTGAGTCTGATGCATAGACTCAGGTAGTCAGTTCTAGGCATAAGGTGATTGTGATGCAATGTGTGCTATCAAGTTAATGCTGATTCCTGGCGACTTAGTTCCTGAATTTTCTTGGCAAGTTGGGACCGGAAGTAGATTGCTAAGGCCTTTCTTCCATGCAGTGAGTTTACAGCCTCTGGGATTTCTAGATGGTCACCCAACCAGGTACTAGCCAGGTCCAACCCTGCTTAGAATCAGAGATCAGCCGAGAGTAGATAAGTTTTAATGCATGTTAAAATTTTCTTATAAAATGTAAATGTGTGAAATGAACCAAAAAATGTCTGAAGATCTGAAAAAAGGCAAAACGAACCAAAATTACTGTCCTTGTTCAATCCCTATCAACGGTTTCTCTCAGTTCTGCTATGATAATTGATCTTTGAACTGAAATCTTGTCAGGAAGCACATTGTCTAGCTCACAATCTTGTCAAATATTGGCTCTGGGTACCTAAAGATGAGAGACGAGGCACATTAGATATAAATAGAGGAGACAGATGAGAGGCCTGCTATTTATTATTTGCTGATGCGGGTTATTCACATCACCATTCTCTGTAACCTACTACTGAAGGCATCAGGCTGTTGGTAAATCTCTGATTTAATTTCCAAGCGAAAGCATATGTGCTATGCACATAAAAGTTAATGATCTGATATACCCCTCCTTGTACAGCACCCTGATGCTCTTTTGCAAAGAATGGTCTAACAAATACTTTAAATAAATAAATAGCTACACTAACACAAAGTTCATGGGTAATTTTAATCCATAAGGTTTGTCATTGCAATCAAATCAGAACTACGTTGGTAATTTTGCTTTGATTACTGCCTAAGGGAAGGAATTTTTGAATTTAGCTCATACCTTTTTCCGGGTAGGGCAAGGTAAGTTGCATTCAGTTTTAATAGGTATTTTCCTATCCTAGGAGGATTTATAATCTTAAAATTGAACATGAAACAGCAGCAGAGAGTTAAGTGACTTGCCCAAGGAGCAGCAAGTGAGTTTGAATCTAGCTCAAACTTATAAAATTACCCTCAATATGTGTATTATGGGCCTTATTTACTAAATTGCACTAATATTTTGCAGTTATTGTATAGTAACTGCCAACATTACTGCACGGTAACTCCTGCGTTAACTGTTGGAAGCATTTCCAACATTTCTCCGTGCGGTTAAAGCAGAGAAAATTTCATTGCTGCAAGTTAACTTTCAGGATAGCGTGATGCCATTAGCTTTAATCTCTTCAAGTTGCATTAACTGCTCTGTGCTCTCTGTCACATTAAGGGGCATGGTTATTAAAAGGCAGGCCACTAGCATGCAGCTGGGCCACAGAACCAGTGCAGAGGTTTGCACCAACGTCAGGCATCTTGTGCGACTGACTCTCTACTGTTGGCACGTTGTTAATGCACATCACCTTGGGACCTGACATGTAGGTGCACATAAAGCCATCTATTGACGTGGCATTGTTCCCCCTCACTAACAGCCCATGTCATTTACGCACAAAAATGCTCCCTTATGTGACTAGAATTCTGCAATTTATGCACATAACTGGCATACAAACTTCCATGGCTCCTTATAGAATTACTCTCCATGGGGATAATTTTATAAGGAGATGCCTATTTTTAGGCACTTAACAACATGCACAAATGTCAGTATTTGAGTCATTTACACATGTACAGGAAGGAGTCTATTCCATCCTGCGAATAGCGGGGATGGACATCCCGTTGGGGACATATGTACTGGGAGGCTTAGACAGGGGCGGGAGGGGGCGTTCCAGAGGCAGAGTGAGGGTGGGGCATAGATGATCTGCAACCCCGGACATACAGGGCCGATTCTGAGGTCGGCCCTGTACATCCGGTGCCAGCAAACTGGACAGGGGACTTATGCCACATCGGAGGTGGAATAAGTCCCCCTGGACATCGGGGGGATGGCAGGCCCGGGAAGCATCAGAAAGGTGAGCAGGTGCAGGGGATTCCCCGCAGCCTGACCCTGGCCATGGAAGGCCAGATCGTGGGTCGGGCTGCAGGGAAGATTATGGTCAGCAGCCTGGGATCATGGCTCCTAAATGGAGCCACTGTGATATGACAACGGGATGCCATGACACCGCGGTTCCATTCAGGAGCCTCCTGAGGTAGCCAGGCAGGCTGTATGTGCAGGCCGATCGGAATTGGGTCCCGGCCTGCATGTACAGGCCCTAGACCCGATTTTGATCCCACGGGACATGTTTAGTCCCCACGGGATCAGAATCGGGTCTACCCCTGGGCGTCCCGATTCCAATCAGATGCACAGGGGCCTGGACACACACATTAGAATGTGCCTCCATGTGGCCAGATTCACACAAAAATGACCTCGTATTAAATATCGTCCAGCGTAACATTATGCATGTTGTTTGCATGGCATGCACTTTGACTGTGGGAATGCATATGGGTGGAATTTAGGCGAAGCACCACAAGTAAATGTGCTGATTATGAAATACAATTTAAAAGCGTATTTACAAAATCTTCATTACACTAGACTGGGGGATGGTTAAGTGATCGTGCCTTAATTTAAAGTGTGTTCTCTGGCACATATACTAGTATTTTAGAAAGACAAGTTGGCGCCACTTGTCTTTATAAAATAGGCATAATTTTGGAGCATTAAAAAGCATTTTAGTAATGCACCCTATATTTACTTTTTTAGGTGCTTACAATGCACGTAAATGTTGATATTTTTGTCACTTATGTGCATAAGTTTCCATTTACACGTTTAAATGATCTAGTAAAATACTGACTACTGGGAAAGCATGCTCATTGTTTACAAGGTGCGTGCTTTCACAATGGGCATGCACAAGGGCGGAGTTTAGGGAGGAGTGTGGGCAGCAGCAGAATGAGACAGTGTTGTCGGTGGAGGATCACATTTCTGTGACAACTGCAACAACATTAGAATTACCTGCACGGTACTTCTGTATCTTGCCACAAAAACCCAATGAATAGTCACAAAACAAATTGCACTATTGTGCTGGAAGATGAGACCCTCAGGTCGGAAGGCACTCAACTGTCTACTAGGGATGAGCTGAAGACTTCTCAGAGTAAAGCCAGCATTTATGATGTGGTTGGATCTGCTGATGTAGCTGCACATGAAATGAGAGTCAGACGTTGCAAAGATGTCTTACATATTGGAACATGGAATGCACAAAGCATGAACCAAGGGAAGTTGGAGGTGATCAAGAATGAAATAGAACTTATCTATTGGGTGTCAGAGAACTGAAATGGACTGACATCAGTCACTTTGCATCTGATGATCACATGGTCTACTATGCTGGAAAAGAAGAAATGATGTCGTATTTATAATTAAGAAGAAACTTGCAAGGACTGAAATGAAATGCAGTGCAGTCAGTGAGTGCTTAATTTCTATTTGTCTATGATGAGTGCCCATCCACATAACTATAATTCAGGTATATGCCCCAACAACAGCTGAAGAAGAGGATGAAGTTGATGAATTCTATGAACAAGTACAAACTGAAATTGACAAAACATGAAAGTAGGATATTCTGATAGTCATGGGTGACTAGAATGCAAATGTTGGCAACAAAGAGGAAGGCAAAGTGGTTGGAAAATATAGACTTGGCAACAGAAATGAAGCTAGAGAAAGACAGACAGAATTCTGTAAGACCAATGATCTATTCATCTCAAACACCTTCTTCCAGCAACACAAGCACTGACTGTACACATGGACTTCACCCAATGGACTGTACAAAAATCAAATTGACTACATCTGTTGAAGACAACAATGAAAAAGCTTGATAACATCAATAAAGATAAAACCTGGAGCTGACTGTGGTACAGATCACCAACTACTAGTATGCAAACTCAAACTAAAATTGAAAAAGGGCAAGCCACTCATGAATGTAGCAAAATACGACCTTGAGAATATACCACTGGAATTTAAAGACTGACTGCAAAATTGATTTGCTGCTTTAGATCCAAATGACAGAGTTCCAGAAGAGCTATGGGATGACATCAAGAAGGTTGTGTTGGAAGAAAGTGAGAAGTCTCTACAAAAGGTGAAAAGCAAAATTGGCCAAAATGGATGACTGAAGAAACTCTGAAAATTGCCTAGAAATGCAAAGAAGCTAAAGCCAGAGGAGAAAGAGAGGCATTCTTAGAACTCAACAGAGATTTCCAACATGCAGCAAGACAAGACAAGGAGAAGTACTACCATGATGCAATCAAGGAAATAGAATCATAAACTATTAGAGGAAGAACAAGATCAACTTTTGTAACACTACAAGAGTTAAAGAAAAAATTCCAGCCTCGAATTGGAATGCTACAAGATGCTCAAAGATCCATGTTGAATGATGCTGAGAAGATCAAGAAAAAGTGGAAAGAATATACAGAGACCATAAAGATCAAGTGGACCAACAGCTGTTTCAACCTGTACCTTATAATCAGGAGCCATTGGTGATGAAAGAAGAAGTTGAAGCAACATTCAAAGCCTTATCAAAGAACAAAGCATCAGGCATCGATGGCATTCCCATTGAAATTCTACAGCAATTGGATGAAGCTGTTACCAAACTTACAAGGCTCTGCCAGGAAACTTGGAAGACAAATTCATGGTCAACTGACTGGAAACGATCTGTGTTTATACAAATACTGAAGAAAGGTGACTGGACTGACTGTGGAAATTATCGCACAATCGCTCTGATCTCACATGCCAGCAAGATTCTACTCAAGATCATTCAGCAGAGACAACAGACATACCTGGAACAAGAACTGCCTGAAATGCAAGCAGGGTTCAGGAAAGGGCAAGGAACGAGAGAGATCATTGCGGATGAGAGATGGATCCTTGAAAAGACAAAAGAATGCCAAAAGGATATCCATATATGTTTAACTGACTACAGCAAGGCTTTTGACTATGTATATCATGAGAAACTCTGAGCCACATTGAGAAGCATGGGTATACCAGAACACCTGATACTTCTCTTGCATAGTCTTTACATTGATCAAGAAGCAACAGTTTGAACGGAACTAGAAGAAATAGAATGGTTTAAAATCAGCAAAGGTGTATGACAAGTCTGCATACTTTCCCTCTACCTGTGGATAAAGCAGTACAGAAAAATTGTTAAATAAATAAATATTCAGAACAAATCATCAGAGAAGCAGGACTATATGAAGACAACCGAGATGTGAAGATTGGTGGAAAACTCATTAACAACCTTCGCTATGCTGATGATACCACATTACTGGCTGAAAGTGAAGACAATCTGAAAAAATTGCTTCTCAAGATCAAGGAACATAGTCTTAAAATGGGCCTGCACCTTACCAATAAGAAGACAAAGATCCTGACAAATGGCAAATCAATAAGTTCATCATTGATGGAGAAGAAATTGAAATAGTTGACAACTTTAACCTACTTGGATTAACAATCAATAAAGGAGGACAAGCAATCAAGAAATCCGATGACGCATTACTCTTGGCAGAATGGTTATGAAGGACCTAGACAAAATTCTCAAAAGCAGAGATGTCTCTCGTCATACAAAAATTCAACTTGTCCAGGCCATCGTATTTTCAATAACATGATATGGATGTGAAAGCTGGACAGTGAAAAAGATATTCAGATATTCAGGAAACATAAAAACATAGAAACATGACGATGGAAAAAGACCACATGGCCTATCTAGTCTGCCCTTCTATATCAACCACTACAACAGTCTCCTTTTTTCCTTTAGAGATCCTATGTGTTTGTCCCATGCTTCTTTGAATTCAGATACTGACCTCATCTCTACCACCTCCACTGGGAGACTATTCCACGGATCCACCACTCTTTCTGTAAAGAAATATTTCCTCATATCATTCCTGAATCTATCCCCTTTCACTCTCATCCCAAGTCCCCTCGTAGCAGAGCTTGCTTTCAATTGTTAGTGATATAGTGGAAGGGCTCCCTTGGATTGCTGCAGCCCAAATGCATGACCTTGCATTTTTTAACATTAAATCTCAGCTGCCAAATTCTTCAAGCTTAGCTAGATCCCTCCTCATGTTATCTACAACTTCCTGGTTATCTACTCAGATTTTGCTATCATCTGCAAAGAGGCAAACTTTACATGACAGCCCTTCCACTTTATCACTAACAAAGATGTCAAAAAGAAATGGACAAAGGACAAATACCTGGGGCACCCCACTGGTAACCTCCTCAGAGGGAGTTCTGTTTACCTGTACCATTTGTTGCCTCCCACCCAACCAATTTCTAACCCAAGCAGTAACTTTAGGGTCCATCCCTAGGGTGCTCAGTTTGTTTATAAGTCACCTGTGAGGAACAGTGTCAAAGGTTTTACTGAAATCTAAATATACCACATCTAGGGCTCTCCCTCGGTCCAATTTCCTGGTCACCCAGTCAAAGAAATCAATCAGATTTGTCTGACAAGACTTGCCTCTGGTGAATCCTTGCTGCCTCGGATCCTGTAATCTGCTGGACTTCAGAAACCTCACTATTTTCTCTTTCAGCAGCACTTCCAATAATTTGCTTACCACTGAAGCTAAACTAAATGGCCTGTAGTTTTCAACCATATCCTTAATTCCGCTTTTATGTAAAGGGACCATATGTGCCTCTCTCTAGTCCTTTGGCACCACTCCCGACTCCAACAAGGTACTGAAAAGGTCAGTCAGTAGAGCTGCTAGAATGTCCCCAAGTTTCCTCAGTATTCTAGGGTGTATTCCATCCAGTCCCATTGATTTGTCTACTTTAAGTTTAGCTAGTTTCTCACTTTTGAAAATTGTTCAAGATGCCCCTCGCTCCTGTTCCTGTTTGTGGGTGTTTTATGAGGTCCTGCTCCTGGTTTTTCATCAGCTTCTACATATTCCTCCCCTTCACCCTTGAGTCTGACAATACCATTTTTGCCCTTCCTCTTCTCACAAACGAATACGACGAATACTGTGTATATCATGGACTGCCTGAAGAGCAATCCAGTCAGTACTAGAGGAGAGCAAACCTAAGCTTTCCTTAGAAGCTCAGAGGACAAGACTTTGACTTTCATACTTTCATGTGAAAAGAGAGATCGTTGGAGAAAGACATAATGCTTGGCGAGATAGAAGATCAACGTAAAAGAGGAAGGCCAGCAATGAGATGAATCGATACAATAACAATAGCTATAGGTGTGGCTCTATCAACAATGAGCTGCCTGACTGAAGACTGAATACAGTTTAGGTCAACTATCCAGAGAGTTGCCATGAGTCAACACCAACTTGACTGCATTTAACAACAACAACAACAATAATTTATGTACACGCTTTCAAAAAGTAGGCATGGTCATTTACACCAACTCTAGGGCTCTAGGCACTCATCTTCATTTAAGACATGTTCTCTGCTACTTATGCTGGTATTTTATAAAGTTAAGTCTACATGTATTTGACTCCATAAAATGGGTGTAAAATAAGCACATGAAAGCAGCATTTTTTGCCAGATCGGGGCAGGGGAGCCAAACCCGGGGCCGGGGCTGAGTGCAGGGTGGGTTTCCACCATCCAATCCAGGCCAAGGGAGGCCAGCCGTGGGTCGGGTGGCAGGGATTTGGGGGGCCAGAGCCACGGATGTCTGGGGTGTCCGCAGTGAGAATATCCCCGCAGGCAGGAGAGGCACGCCAAGCCATCCTCAGGCCCTATTCTGGCTCCCACAGGAACGTTTTGTTACAGCAGATAAGAATCGGGTCCTAACGGCCCTGTCTTCAGCGGGAATGTCTGGACAGCCTGGATGTCCCCCTCCCAGAATGTGACTCCACATGAACTGTTATAAAGTTAGATTCGAAGGGGGTTGTTTTATAAAGTCCTGCCTAGTTAATGCATGCTTATACCACCTCAGAGGTGGTATCAGCAGCATACCCCAGCAGGCCCGGCAGTACATACAGGGCCGTGACCTGAATCGTATAGGGAGAGCCAGTGGGGGAATGGAGTTTAGGCGGATTGCGGGGCTACCCCGCAATCCATGTTCTAGAATGAGGGTTTTAGGTAGCACGTTCAAGTAAGTACCTATTTTGGGGCTATATTATAAAGACAATACAGGAGCCTTTGAGGGTCTTTTTAAGAACCTTAGTCATGATTTGGAGGTCCAAATCAAGGAAACATCCCTGGAGCCATTTTACAAATGGCTTTTAAAGACATCTTTGGTGCAGGGATATCAAAGTAGGCATGGGGCATGGCAGAGGCTTGTCTGGGGAGGTGCAATAGACTTAGATGTCCCTGTTCAAGTTCAGAAATATCAGGGACTTCGGCAACCCTGTCCAAGTTTAGACCTGCTCCATGCACGAAGAGACATCAGGAAAGTGCTTGTTTTGGCCGTAAAACATCTGGAGAGTGTAGAGAAGATGGAGAGTTAAGCAACTAGCTTAAGATCACAATGAACACATTGTCGTCCATGTTGGGCAAGTCCACGTTTGTGAAATTGTGCCTGAATTTGGACATACCTGCTTTTTTTTCAGATGTTTTAGCTTGAACATCCCAGGTTGCACTTGGGTGTCCTTTCTAAAATGTGCCTTTATATATTTTTATAAAATAGCCTTACAAAACTTGTAACAATCATGTGTAAATGCACCTGCATGCATTTATACCCAGGAGTGGGCAAGTAGTCTAGTAGCCTGGTTACCAAGAGAACAGGGTTTAATTTCCACTGGTGCTCCTCGTGGCCTTAAACAAATCACTTTACCCTTCATTGCCTAGGAAGAAAGGCTTGTCAAGAAAACCCAGGGGATGCTGGGATGTTAGGAGTCAGCATTGACTTAACAGCACATATTGCATTTTTTATATTTATACCCACTGGTGCATTAGTTTAAATTTACATGCAGTGAAGTACAAGCATATGCACATATTGTAAAAAATACATGTGTACTGAGTAACTCTGCTTAAAGTCCACTAACATGCCTATCTTTCAGTCATATAAAAGGATGCCTGACCATTCTCTGCACCTAATTTATATGTGCGTAACCCCCGGGATAATTTTATAAAAACATTTTTGGTGTGTAAGAAAAGGTTTACCCATGAAAAATATTTTATAAAATCATGCCCATAGATATCCATGGCCAGGGCTGTACCGCACCCCCCCTCCTCCCCATACCTCCGTCCATACCTCCGCCCAGCCACTGCCTGCTCCTGCCCTGCTGATGTCGCTCTCTGTTTTCTTCACAGTGGCGCTGGCAGCAGGGCAAGAGTGGGCAGCAGCTGGACGGAAGTATGGGGAGGGAGGTGTGGACGATGTGCAAGTCACCGGCAGCAGCAGCAGATCTGATTCCTCCCTGCTCTGATGTTGCGTCAGAGGAGGGAGGGACCATACCTGCATAAAGACCTGTGAAAAGGTTTAGGGGGCACATTTTGGCTGCCTGCTGTTGCCCTGCAGCCACTGAGAGAACAAAAAGTGGTGGTGGCAGGGCAACAGCAGGCAGCTGAAATGCGACCCCTAAGCCTTTACACCCTGTGCGGCTGCACCGCTTGCACAGGGCTAGGTACGGTACTGTCCATGGCATAATGGGGAAGAGCCATCCATTTTTCTGCAAAAGTAAGTCTTACTTTACCAATCTATTAGGATTTTTTGAAGGTGTGAACAAACATGTCATCATAATGTATCTGGAATTTCAAAAGCTATTTGACAGTGCTGGTATAAAAACATAAGAACATAAGATATGCCATACTGGGTCACACCAAGGTCCATCAAGCCCAGTATCCTGTTTCCAACAGTGGCCAATCTAGGTCATATGTACCTAGCAGTTTCCCCAAGAGACACAGGTTCCACAATGCTTGTACTGGGTCAAGCATGGATATCTTGGGTCCCTTCTTAATAATGGTTTATGGACCTTTCCTCCAGGAACTTGTCCAAACCTTTTTTAAACCCAGCTACACTAACAGCTTTTACTACATCCTCCGGTAAAAAATTCCAGAGTTTGATTACACGTTGAGTGAAAAAATACTTTCTTTTATTAGTCTTAAATAATTTACCCTGTAGCTTCATTGCATGTCCCCTAGTCTTTCTATATTCTGATAACATAAACAATCGATCTACGTTTACCCGTTCCATCCATTCATTAATTTATAGACTTCTATCATATCTCCCCTCAGCCGTCTCTTTTCCAGGTTAAAGAGCCCTAACCTTTTTAGACTTTCTTCATAGGAGTATCCTTCCATCCCCTTTACCATTTTGGTGGCTCTTCTCTGAACCTTTTCTAATATCGCTATATCCTTTTTAAGATACGGCGACCAGAATTGCACACAATATTCAAGGTGCGGTCTCACCATGGAACGATATAGAGGCATTATAATATCTTTTGTTTTATTTTCCATTCCTTTCCTTATGATACCTAGCTTTCTATTTGCTCTCTTGGCCGCCGCTGCACACTGGGCCGAGGGTTTTAACATGTTATCCTCAATGACACCTAAATCGTTTTCCTGGGTGGTGGTTCCTAATGTGGAACCTTGCATCGTGTAACCATAGTTTGGGTTGTCCTTCCCTAGGTGCATAACTTTGCACTTGTCCACATTAAATTTCATCTGCCATTTTGATGCCCAGTCTTCCAATTTATCAAGATCCTCTTGCAATTTTCCACAATCCTCTTGGGTTTTAACAATTTTAAATAGTTTTGTGTCATCTGCAAATTTGATAACCTCACTCCTTATTCTACTTTCCAGGTCATTTATGAATTTGTCAAAAAGCAGCAGACCCAGCACACACCCCTGGGGTACACCACTATTCACCTTTCTCCATTGGGAAAATTGGCCATTTAGCCCTACCCTCTGCTTTCTATCTTTTAACCAGTTCCTGATCCACAGTAGTACACTGCCTCTTATCCCATGACTCTTTAGTTTTGCCAAAAGTCTCTGATGAGGTACCTTGTCAAAGGCTTTCTGAAAGTCCAGATACACTATATCAACCGACTCACCTTTGTCCACCTGTTTATTCACACCTTCAAAAAACATAACAGATTAGTAAGACAAGATCTTCCTTGTCTAAAGCCATGTTGGCTGTCTGCCATCAGGCCATGACTATCTACATGCTGAGTAATTTTATTCTTTATGATGGTTTCTACCATTTTTCCCAGTACTGACATGAGGCTCACTGGTCTGTAGTTTCCCGGATCACCCCTGGAACCCTTTTTAAAAATTGGTGTTACATTGGCGATCCTCCAATCTTCAGGCATTAGAGATGATTTTAATGATAGTTCACAGATTACTAATAGCAGGTCTGCAATCTCATATTTCAGTTCTTTCAGCACCCTTGGATGTATACCATCCGGCCCAGGTGATTTGCTACTCTTCAGTTTATCTAATAGTTGTAATACATCTTCCCGATGTATCGATATTTCCTTCAGTTCTTCCGCACCTTTAAATACCACTTCAGTCATGGGTAACATCCCTACATCTTCCTCAGTAAAGTCCGAAGCAAAGAATTCAGTCTCTCCGCTATCGCCTTGTCACCTCTTAGTGCCCCTTTAACCCCTCTATCATCTAATGGACCGACTCTCTCACAGGTTTTTTGCTATGAATGTACTTGAAAAAGTCTTTATTTCGTGTTTTTGCTTCCGCAGCAAGGTTCTTCTCAAATTCTCCCTTTGCCTGCCTTATCAATGCCTTGCATTTGACTTACCAGTGCTTGTGCTGTTTCCAGGTTTCGTCGTTTGGCCCTTTTTTCCATTTCCTGAAAGATGCTCTTTTGGCAACAACAGCCTCGGTGACCTCACCTTTAAACCATGCTGGCAGTTTTTTGGACTTCCTTCCACTTTTCTTAAAGTGTGGAATACAGCTGGTCTGGGCTTCGAAGATAGTAGTTTTCAACAACACCCACGCTTGATGTAAGTCTTTAACCTTTGCAACTGCTCCTTTTAGTTTTTTCTTAACTATTTTCATCATTTTATCATAGTCTCCCTTTCAAAAGTTAAAAGGTAGTACTGTGGATTTCCTTACTATCCCTCCTCCACTAATTAAATCAAAGGCGATCATGCTATGATCACTATTGCCAAGTGGCCCCAACACCCTTATCTCTTGCACTAGATCTGGTGTTCCACTAAGGACTAGGTCTAATATGGCTTCCCCTCTGGTCGGTTGATGAACTAGCTGCTCCAAGAAGCAGTCATTTATTTCATCTAGGAACTTTATCTCCCTAGCATGTGCTGCAGTGACACTGACCCAGTCAATACCGGGGTAATTGAAATCACCCATTATTATTACTGCGCTGTAACCTTTGTACCCAGGTATCACAGTGTCCCAATGGTTGTCCTCCTTCCACCATGTCTCTGATATTCCAATCATATCTAACCTCTCATTTAGTGCTATATATTCTAACTCTCCCATCTTATTTTTTAGACTTTTAGCATTTGCATACAAGCATTTTAGAGACTGTATTTTATTCATATTAATTTGGCTATTGGTAGACATAGGTAATTTGGGATCTTTAAGCTCTGTCTGCTCCATACTCGAGGGCATTTGGGCTACTTTACTCTTTTTTGGAACCTCTCTGCTTTTGGTAGTATCCTTCAAGGATACATTCTTCCGAACCATCCGCTCTTGGGCGACTGTCGGCTTTCCCCTGGTCATGAGATTCTCCTCAGGAGAGTTAAAAATGATGGGATAGAAGATGATACCATAGTATGGATTGGTAACTAGTTAAAAGAAAGGAAACAGTAGGCTTAAAGGGTCATGTTTCCCATTGGAGAGAGGTGAAGAATAGAGAGCCCCAGGGATCTGTCCTGGGACCAGTGCTGTCTAATATATTCATAAACAATCTGGAAAAGGGAGCAATCAGTGAGGTGCAGATAATACAAAATTATTCAAAGCTGTTAATATAAAGTACAAGCAGATTGTGAGAAATTACAGAAGGAACTTTTGAGAGCTGGGGACTGGACATATAAATAGCAGATGAAATTTAATAAGGATACAAGCAGAGTGATGCACATAGGAGAAAAAAAATCCTAACTATAGGAACACAATGCTAAATTTCCAAATGAAGATCTTGGAGTCCTTGTAAAAAGCACATTGAAATCCTTAGCTCAGCTTGCAGCAGCAACCAACCAAAGAAAGCAAAGAAAATGTTAGAAACAGAAAACTGTACAGTGGGTATTATGGCCGTTCTGGCCATCCTGTCTCAAAACGGGGATGAAATGGCACCCTTAAAAGGAAAACCACAGAAGATGAAGAGTGAGTGCTTGCTTGGATGGTGGTCCCTTACAAGGAAAGGCTTACAACCTTGGTCTTCACTCTCAGTCCTCGAGGGCCATCAATGGGCCAGATTTTTAGAATATCCCTAATGAGTATGCATGAGAGATTTGCATACTATGGGTGGTGGGCATGCAAATCCCTCTCATGCATATTCATTAGGGAAATCCTGAAAATCAGACCTGTTGGTGGCCCTCAAGGACTTGGTCATGAAGTCTAAGGGCAGACAGAACTCTGAAGCTTTGAGGAAAGATGCTTGCGAGGGAATATTTTAGAGGTTTACTAAATCATAAGTGGTTTAGAATAAGTTAATAGGGAACCATTATATACTCTAGAACAGGCATGTCCATCTTCGAACAGGTCGTGATCTACTTTTTCCGGCCAAAAGTGCCGGTGATCTACCACCATGAAAATTAAGTTTCAAATTAGTTTCAAATTAAATTTGAACCCAATAAAGTTGGAGGATTCCCCCCCCCCCATTTTTAATGAAGCTTCTGTCATTTACTTGGATGTGATCAGCTGTTAATCAAATTAAGCAAAAACAAAACAGAGAGACGAAGATCCAGTAAGAACAGTGAGGGGAAATGGAAAGTACATTTTTTCTTAAAGTTTTATTGAGTAATAATTTTCTTTAACTGTCTGAATAACTTTCTTTAACTTTTATTGAGTAATTTGTGTTAAATTTAGGTCGAGTATTGATCCAGGCTGATCTTGCACAATCTTTAATATTTCGCTCTTGCTCATTAGTGAGACATCTGAGCCTGCATTTCATCCACCAGCTTTTTGAAGTTGGGTGAATATTGCATGAGGGCCAGTCTCAGGGAATCCTGGAGATGTTCATGTGTCATGTTGGAACGCTGTGTACTCTTTGACATTTTCAGATGGGAAAACACAGATTCACACAAATAAGTTGAACCGAAACAGGAGTGTACAGCTTCACTGCATCTTCTCAAGTTGGGAAATTTGTCTCTAGGCACTAGCTTCCAAAACGATTCTTGCTCAGCACAGGTCTTGAGAAAAATGTCATTTTTAAGGGTTAATATTTCGTTTTCAAGAGATGGCTTGTTCAATGAGTAATTTTTACTGATAGCAGCTGCAGTTTCATTAATGTCCACATCTACTTTGAATGGGTATGACAAGCACTCCACAATTGTTCCAATTTTTTGGAAGTCACAGACTCTATTTTCGAATTCCTGGATAACAAAACAGATTTCTGTCACATACTTCTCGTTCTGAAAAACAAAATTTGGATATTGTCCCAGATGGTCCTGTGTATTAGGAAAATGATCAAAAATGTTGTTTGCAAGGTCAGTCATCATTAGCTCAAATTTGCTCTTGTATGATGAAACTGTACTCATCATCTAACCAATGCATTTGTTTTTACCTTGTAGTTCAAGGTTCATATCACTTAGTTCGCCTGTAAAGTGAGCGAGAAATGCCAGATCACATAACCACTCCTCATCTTCCAACTCTGCTTGATCATCTCCCCTCTCCTTCAAAAAACTTCTTATTTTATTCAGAAAATCACAAAATCTTTGCAGAAATTTGTGCCTACTTAGCCACCTTACATCTGTGTGCAAAATGATTTCCGCTGCCCCTTTATCAAGAGTAAGATTGAAAAGCCGTCTTTGAAGTGATCTTCCATGAACTGAATTTACAATTTTGAAAGTGATGCCCATTGACAGTCTTTGTATTGAGTCTCTTGCTTGCCAAAACTTGCTGGTGAATGATGCAGTGGTAAGAAAGGAAATCTGGGAAGTCATCATGCTGTCTACAGAGGGCTATGAAACTGTTAACCTCACCTGTCATTGCTCTTGCTCCATCAGTAGTGATGGAAACTATGCAATGGAAGATTACACTTTGTCACAAAAGAATGGAAAGAACTGAATATTTCCTGTCTGGTAGCTCTCCCTTTTAAAGAAATCATTCCAAGTAGTTCTTCTTTAACCCTGAAGTCTTCAAAAACCATCCGGATAAAGACTAGTAACTGGGCTTTGTCTCTTATGTCTGTAGATTCATCCAGTTGGAGTGAGAAAGCAACACAATTTAAAACATCCTCCAACAATTGTTCAGTTGTGTCTCCACACATCTTTTCTATTCGCTGCACGACGGTGTTTCTTGACAATTGTACATCTTGAATTGTACATATCTTTCTTATTTTTAAATCCTTCAAAAAGATTGTCAGCTGCTTCAAGAAAACAATCTTTTACAAGTTCCCCTTCAGTGAAAGGTTTGCATTTCTTTGCGATCAGGTTGCTGACCTTGAAGGATACTATGGCTGCATTGACCGAAAGTGACCTTGGCTTCGCCATCAACTGTTGCTGAGTAGCCAATTTCGATTTAAGTTCTTTGAGCTTCAGTTTACGAATTTCACTTTTGGGTGGAAAATCAGCATCAAACTTATTGCTATGCAGAGCCTTATAATGACGGTCCAGATTACCCTTTTTGGGCAAGGATACTGGGGCGTTACAAATTAGACAACAACACTTCTCTTTCACCATGATGAAGAAGTAGTCCATTTCCCATTCATCATGAAAGTGGTAGGTTTTGCTCTTCTTTGGAACACTCATCTTCGTTATACTGGGGTGGCTGGATGTAAGAAGGCCAAATCTGCTTAGTATAAACACTGGCTGAATCTGGTCCAAAAATGTCACTGTCCCAAAGTATTAAAGATCAACAGGAACTGAAGACCTCTGGATGATGTGCAATACAAGGACTGGAGATGCCAAAACCACACATGCAGTTCTAAAAGTAAAAATAAGAATTCATCATACTGGCACCAATATCAAATACCACCAAACAATCATCAAAAAAACCTGTCCAGCAAAAAAAAAAAAAAAGGCGTTTTGTTGGATTTCTCCCTGATGTTAGCGTTTTTTGCATTTTTCTCTTTTGCTATTGTATTCTGTATATAGCCTATGAGACTCTTGTTTCCTTTACTGTTTTATTGCTGGCTTTCAATAAAAAAAAAACCTGTCCAGCAAACCAGATAAAATCAAATACTCCAAATAAGTTCAAATACCACCACACGTGATTTAATAAATTCTGCACACAGTGTAGAATCAACGCAAAGGCTAGGCAAAATAAAATTGCAGAGGCAAGCAAAAGTCACAGTGGTTTGAACCAATTTGAAGGCAAGGCATAGGCAAGTTAGAACAAAATTGGAAAAGCCCGCCAAAATCACCAAATTCTTGACACTTTGTTGTGTCTGTCCGAAAATGTTTAATGAAAGCAAACTATAAAGTGACCAACGACCAGCACATGACACAACTAATACGGTAAGTGTATTCAGGTAAAGCCCGGGCGAATGGATATCGCCTGGTATATAACACACTTCTAAGGGGTGTTGGGGCGGGGCAGGAATGGTGATTCTGAGAGGCAGGAGACCAGGTATGACACCGGGCCTGTGGTGTCTCATCACGGGGCGCGGGCGGCGGCCCTCCTGGGGTACCCACAAGCTATTGGCACAAAAACAACAAGTGCCCCCAATATACCCGCAGGCAAGATTTCCGCAGGCAGGGAAAAAAGACAGGCAAAGGATCAGCAGCAGTGGCAAGCCCTCGGCAAACGACCTGCTGGCACGAGCTCTCTCCTAGCGACGGGGTGAGCTGCTTGAGAGATGGAGCCAACTGGGGCTGGCGATCTACTTCTGACCCCTCTGCGATCTACAGGTAGATCACGATCTACCTGTTGGACATGCCTGCTCTAGAATAAATACTGTTGCGCCTCTGTCAGCTAGGCTGTCGCCTAGATGCTGGAGACGTGAACTTTTATATGTTTCCCTCGATGATTGCCTATAATTGTAGTTGTGCGGTTGAAATGACTCAGCCGAGAAGGTTTATAGGCTTGCAGGATTTTTATTATTTTTTTCTTCAGCCAAATGAACTTCTTATTTATAGTTCAATATATCAAACATAAGTGCGGGTGTTTTTCCCCAGAGTAACCAACAAAAATAAAGTGCTTTTATATTCAGCTTGCCAATCAAATCAACAGAAAGTATTTCTTCACACAAAAACAGCAGTGAAACGTTTGTGCAGACAAAACCAGCTTCCCACGTGGCTTTAAAACAGGAACAGTTTGCAACTCTCCCCTTTGTACAAACTCTATTGCAGACTGTTTCCTTCTTCTCACAATCAATTAGTTTCTCTATTTGCTGTATTGCAACTCTATACTTCTTAGCCAACAGTCCTTTAAACACACAGTCAGAGCTTAGAATCTCAGCAACCTCATTTGCACATTCTGCTCAGCCGTGCTCTTCTTGAAAGCAGCTGCTAGGTTTTCAGAGTATCTAGAAACCGTCTAGCTTTCCTTATTTCTTATAAACTAGAGAGCAATCCATTTCTATGTCTGAGCTTGCTTCATTTATCACAGGGGCTCCTAAATCCATGCTTTCAACATCTGACTCTGTTAGAGAAGCATTGGATTCAATCTCAGACCTATAGTGCTTTAACCGCTCTAGGATTTTCAACACTCTGCTTAATGCAGACTCTTCTCTCTTCTGAGGAGTGCTTTTACAATTAGGAAGTTTCTTAACTTTCAGAACATTAGTAAAGGATTTTAAATGGCTTGCCTTAGTTTGTTGAAGTAAGCTTCTGGCAGGCTTTTCTGCTGTAAGCTCTGTTTCCATATAAATTTCAGGAGAATGCTTTCTGCTACTCACATGGCTTGCAATTTCCCCTGGGTAAGCTTTCCCTCTAAACGGAGTTCTCCTGTCTCTCTTACAGGTCACTGGGCTAACTTCAATACCTCTGGCTGGCCTTGCCTTCCTCCAAGAGGTCTCTGGTGAAGTTTTCCTGACTCTCCGTGTTCCTTCCTTGGTTAGTGCTCTGGAGCTCCTAGGGCCTCCTCCCCTTCTGGGACCTTCTGCCCTAGTCCAACCGGTTCCAGAATCAGAGCTAGGACTCCTCCCTGTCCTTCCTCTCTCAATGAAAGTTTCACCTTCTCTGGCAGTCCGTCTTCCAATGCACTTCCTCTCCAGGCTCTCTAGGCCCTCTAGCCTCTTTAGCCTTCCTGGGTTCTCTAACCCTCCTCGGTTCTCTCCAAGGCTCTCTAGGCCCTCTAGCCTCTTTAGCCTTCCTGGGTTCTCTAACCCTCCTCGATTCTCTCCAAGGCTCTCTAGGCCCTCTAGCCTCTTTAGCCTTTCAAAGCCTCCATCATGCCTTTCTCCAAGTTCCTGCCGTTTATATCTGTGATTTCCCTTTCTGCCTCCTAGCCACTCCCCCAGCTGTCCCTCGTGAGCAGGGCTGGTAACTATGGAGCTAGGGCGTGTCTCTTCACTACAAACTTTCTGCAGGGAGTTTTTTTCTGAACCAGGAGTTTTAACCCCTAAACTCCTGGATTTGGTTCCTTTCTCTGGGGAAAATGACTGATTTTTCCCTCTTTTCTTATGCTCTCTCTCAGCTGCACCATCACAATACTAGGATTAGAGGATAAGCCATGAAATTAACGAGTGGCAGATTTATTTATTTTTATTTGAGCAGATTTGCTATACTGCCATTCAGTCTACATACAGTCAATTTTTATTATTTTTTTTAATTTAGCTCACATTTTTCTCATAATAATTCAAGGCAAGTTACATGAGCTGGTCACTGTGGTTAAATAAAAACTGGATATTTAAAGTCAGTATCCAGACAGTGTCTGGTGCTAAATATCCAGCACCACTATATGGATAATTATCCAAATGGCCATTTAGGACAATCTTAAGCTATCCTGATACAGTAGCTATCTATAGAGCAGCACTAAAACCCACTTCTATATGGACTGACACTATCTGGAAAGTGCTGAGGTAGTCGGCAAGAATATTCAGTGGCACAGTCTAAATAATTGTCTCTGTATTTGACCCAAATATTATTTTTCAATCCTTAGGGCCTGAATGGAGCAGCCCCTGAGGTTTGGAATGCTCTCCCAGAGACTCTACAACTTGAACCTGAAAGGAACCATTTTCGGTTTAGGAGAAAACTGAAAACTTAGCTGTTCTCACAATGGTTGAGTTAGTCTAAGGGGTCTGTTTACTAAAGTACATTAGGCTTTTGCAGCTAATGTGGCAAAAAAGTGCAGATAGCACACAGCATTAACTGCAAAAGCGGTGTGTTATCTGTTGGGAGCATGCATAGCACTTTCCCAGCAGATAACAGACTGAAACTGCAGCACCGTGGATATACATTACACCACCCATTGAATGGCATTATGAGCACCTATGCTGTCTGCAACTTTGATGGTTACCGCATGTTTTTAACAGCCGTGGAAACCACACTTTGCAGACATGGCCACTCTCCACCTATATCCTGCCCATTCATACAAATAACACTGTGTTATCCGTTAACATGCCCAGATAGCATGCGCTATTCCTGCTATCCCATTGCGTCAAATAACTCTTGCTACTCAGACAGCTGTCTTCATTACTGCCTATAAATTGTCACACTGTCTAGCTTGTAGTTTAACCGCCTAGCTTGTAATCTAACCTGCTGACTCCATTGCTGCTTATCCAATCATTATATTTGAAATTGTTTGCATTGCCTATGTATTAACTGTATGAATTGCATTGCCTGTGGGATTAATTGCTTAACTTGTATATTAACTGCATAGCCTATTGGATTCTTGACTATTTGACTGCCTATTAATTAATTATACTGCATTGCCACCCCACTATTCCTAAGATAACATTTGCTGCACAGCCCCCTCCATTCCTTCTATGGCTCCACATCACATTATCCTCTTTTTCCTCATTCTCCCTAACTGTTTCCCCTCCTACCAACATCATCACTCCTACACTCCTCATCCCTCCCTTATCACCCTCACTTCCCCCTCCATTCTGTCTTCTACTCTCTCATCAGCTCTAAAACTCCATCTCTCTCTCCCTCTCATCCAACCATCCCCACTCTCCCTAAGGCAACCCCACCCTCGCTTCCACCGCACTGTCTCCTCTCGACCCTCTACTCTGCTACTCCTTCTCCTCCTCTCATCCAATAATATAAAACCTAATCCTGGCCCCCCTAGTTTTAAATCTCACTCTGATAAGAGGCCTTCACGTAACTTGTCTAACCTTATCCTTATCAACCCCATTCCTAGACCAACTCGATTTATCTGTCACTCTGACAAGAGCCCTTCACGCAACTTGTCTAACCTTATCCATATCATCCCCTATCCGGCCCCCCCCCCCGCAGACCTATCTCTCACTCCATGAAGAAGCCTTCATGCAACTTGTCTAACGTTATCCATATCCCTCTCCTCTCCCCCTCCACTCTCCCCTTCTCATGTGCCTTGTGGAATGCACACTCTGTCTCCAACAAACTTGCTTTTACTCACAATCTTTTTATCTCTAATGCCCTTCACTTCCTTGCTCTAACTGAGACCTGGCTTCTCCCTCATGATATCGCATCCACTACCGCTCTCTGTCATGGTGGCTATCAGTTCTCCCACACGCCTCGACCCTCCGGCCGTGGTGGCAGCATTGGGCTTCTACTTTCGCCCTCTTGCCAATTCCAACCCCTCATCTTACCCCAATCTCACTCCTCTCTCTCTTTTGAAGTCCACTCCATCCGCCTCTTCACTCTACTTCCTCTCCGGGTCGTTGTTATTTATCGCTTTCCTAACAATTCTGTTTCTACCTTTCTCACCAACTTTGACCCATGGCTATCGGTCTTTCTTGACCCCTCCTCCTCCACTCTTATTCTTGGGGACTTTAACATTCATGTCGATCCTCATGCCTTAAAGCTCCTCTCCCTTACCTCCTCATTCAACCTCCAACTCTGCTCCACTGCCCCCACTCACCAGCTTGGCAACCGCCTTGACCTGATATTCTTCTCTAACTGCTTACCCTCAAACTTCTGCAACTCAGTTCTTCCCTTATCTGACCATCACCTTTTACGTCTTAACATTCACCATTCTCCGCCCCAGCCTCGTCCTGTCTCCGCCAACCTATTTAGAAACCTTCATGCTATTGATCCTCTAGCCCTCTCCTCCGCCATCTCGTCACCTCTCTCGTCCACTTTGTCTTCTACATCCATTAACGACGCAGTAACCTCCTATAATGCTGCACTCTCCTTGGCCCTAGATATCCTTGCTCCGATCACCCCACGCCCTGTGAGGCGTTCGATACCCCAGCCCTGGCTCACTTCCACTACCCATTATCTACGTTCCTGTGCCCGTTCTGCTGAGCGTGTCTGGCTCAAATCCCGCTCCCGTGCTGACCTTCTTCACTTCAAATTCATGCTTGTCTCCTTCCAATCTGCCATAGCTCTCGCCAAGCAAGATTACTATGTCCATCTGACCAACTCTCTTTCCTACGATCCTCGCCGTCTCTTTAATACTCTCAACTCTCTCCTCAAGGCCCCTCCACCTCCAATCCCTCCCTCCCTTCCCGCCCAAACCCTGGCTGACTACTTCCATGACAAAATCCATAAGATCACCCTCCAATTCCCCTCTACCCCTGCTACCCCTCCCCAATCCGAACTCCCCCCCACCTCTGCTACCCTCTCTTCCTTCCCTGTGATCTCTGATGAGGAAACCACCCTCCTTCTCTCCTCCAAACTCACAACCTGCTCCTCTGATCCTATCCCCACCCGTCTCCTAAGCCCTATATCCTCCACTGTTGTCCCTTCCATCTCTCACATTCTCAACCTTTCGCTCTCCACCGCAACCTTCCCTGCAGAATTTAAGCATGCCATGGTCACACCCCTCCTCAAGAAACCCTCACTTGATCCCACCTGTCCCTCCAATTATTGACCCATCTCTCTCCTTCCCTTCATCTCTAAACTACTTGAACGCGTGGTCCACATCCGCTGCCTTGACTTCCTCTTCTCTCATGCCCTCCTTGACCCTTTATAGTTCGTCCCCTACACTCTACCGAAACCGCTCTCACCAAGGTCTCCAGTGACTTGTTCCTAGCAAAATCCAATGGTCTCTACTCTGTCCTCATCCTTCTTGACCTCTCTGCTGCTTTTGACACTGTTGATCACAACCTTCTCCTCGACATCTTGTCCTCACTTGGTTTCAGTGGCTCTGTATTATCCTGGTTTTCCTCCTACCTCTCCCATCAATCTTCAGTGTGTGCTCTGGTGGTTCCTTCTCCTCTGCCACCCTGCTCCCAGTCGGTGTACCCCAAGGCTCCATCCTGGGACCTCTCCTTTTCTCCCTCTATACCCAGTCCCTTGGTGTGCTTATCTCTTCCCATGGCTTTCAGTACCACCTCTATGCTGATGACTCCCAGATCTACCTCTCTACGCCTCTAATCTCTCCGGCCATCCAGACTAAGATCTCCGCCTGCCTTTCTGACATTGCTACCTGGATGTCTCACCACCGCCTTAAACTGAATATGTCCAAGACCGAACTCCTTATCTTTCCCCCCAAAATCTCCCCCAAAACCCCCCTCCTCTTCCTCCCCTCTCTGTCTCTGTCGATAATGCTGTTATCCTCCCTGTTTCCTCGGCCCACAATCTTGGGGTTATCTTTGACTCCTCTCTCTCTCTCCTTCTCCACTCATATCCAACTAGTAGCCAAGACCTGCCATTTCTTTCTCTATAACATTAGCAAAATTTGCCCCTTCCTCTCCAAACACACTACTAAGATGCTTGTCCACTCTTTAGTCACCTCTCGTCTCGTTGCTGGTCTCCCCGCGAACCATCTCTTCCCCCTTCAGTCTATTCAACATTCTGCTGCTCGACTAATCTTCCGCCAGCCTCGCCATTCCCATATTACCCCTCTCCTCAAGTCACTCCACTGGCTCCCTATCCATTTCCGCATCCAATTCAAGCTTCTCCTCCTGACCTATAAATGTATTCACTCTGCAGCTCCTCATTATCTTTCATCCCTTATCTCTCCTTACAACCCCTCTTGGGTACTTCGTTCTTCTGACAGACTGCTTCTATCTGTGCCCGTCTCCTCTACTGCTCATTCCAGACTTCGCTCCTTTCACCTTGCTGCACCCTTTGCCTGGAACAAGCTACCTGAGTCTATTCGCCAGGCACCCTCCTTGGCCCTATTCAAGTCCAGGGCCAAGGAGGGTGCCTGGCGAATAGACTCAAGTCAAGTCATCTCTTCACCATTGCTTTTAGATCTTCACCCCTGTCTTTGGTCCTGTCTAGACTACAAGCTCTATATTTTGTGTTTTCACTTTGTATTATATGTTAACTATTACCCTGTTACTCTGTGTTTTGTCTCGACTTAACTAGATTGTAAGCTCTGACGAGCAGGGAGTGTCTCTTTTATGTCTGTACAGCGCTGCGTACGAATGGTAGCGCTATATAAATGATAAATAACAGTAGTAGTAGTAGTAGCTATCCGATGCATTAACAGGCAGTGCCATTTAATAAAGATACCCTTAATTGATACAGTTCGATAAGACAGTGAAAGATTGTGGAAGTACGATATGGATCTTAAGGAATATAGTAGCATAGGCAGGATAATTTATGCATTATTTATTCTGAATGGTACGTAAGACTTTGACAAGAAATAGGGTACTGTTGTATTTAGGTCCATACCACTGGAATGACTTATCAGAAACATGCAAAAATTATGATATGTTGGTCTTTCAAAAAGTCTGATATTCTATTGATCTTATGGATTGATGCTGGAAATTGAATAAGTAATTTTGTATTTTCATTTTAATTTTATTTTTAATGATTGTCTTAAGTTTGTGTTATTTCTTGTAATGTTAATTGGATTTTATTGGATGTTTTATTGTAAACTCCATAGATGTCCGCATTATATGTAGTATATAAATACAATTCATAATAATAATACTAATACAAATATTGTTCATTTTAATTTGTAAACCACCAGAAACCTTAATAAGTGGGGTACAAATACCTGTTTAAATTAAAAATGATATTAAATCAACAAACAATTAAGCTACAGAATCTGTTGCCACAGAATGCGATCAAGCTTAGTAATAGATCTGAGTTTAAAACGACTTAACTAGATTGTAAGCTCTGACGAGCAGGGAGTGACTCTTTTATGTCTGTACAGCGCTGCGTACGAATGGTAGCGCTATCTAAATGATAAATAATCCTAATGGACTTACACTGGCTCCCAATAAGATGCAGAATTACCTATAAAGCGCTCCTTATCACATTCAAGGCCTTCTATAAAATATCGCCATCAACGATCTCTGACCTCATCTGTCAAGCACCTATTACAAGATCAAGAAGACCTCTCACGGAAAACATGCTAGTCATACCCAGCGAATCCACAAATTGGTCCCAATCAACGATCAACAGGGCATTTATTTTTTTTGCTCCTAAATGTTGGAATAAACTCCCCCCAGATATTAGTGCAATACGAGATATTAAACAATTCAGAAAGGCTATAAGCACTATTTATTCACGGAATACTTTCAGCCACCGTAATGTAGATCACCTGCAATAAATACCTCCAGTTCTTAACAAAAACCCAAATGTACTAGAATTAAGCAATGTAGTTGTATATACATTTATAAATACAGATGTCTTTGTTGATTTTATGTAAATAGTTAATGGAATGTTATTATTAATAGAGTTTCTCTGTTATCCAAGTTCTTAAACGGTTATCTGTAAACTCATACTTGTTAAATGTACTGAGATGTTTTTGTTCCATGTAAACCGCGCTGATGCCGAATAGTGCGGTATAGAAGAAACTGTAAATAAATAAATAAATAAATAAAACAGGTTTGGGCAATTTTCTGGAGGAAATTTGCTTATAGGTAATTAGTCAAACAGACTTGAGTTGCTTCACTTCATACTTGGGAAGGAAGAGATAGGATATGGACTTTCCTATTAAGATTTGCTGGATTCACCCAGATGACCAAACTGGCCACTGTTGGAAACAAGATGCTGGGCTTTAAGGGCCATTGGTCTCTACCAGTCTCATCATGGCATGTTCCTGCACATTCTGCCCTAGATGTCCCAGATTGCACTTAGACGGCCTTTCTAAAATGCCACTTTAAAAGGATGTGGCCTTCCTTTAGCCAGCATTGATTCCAATCTTTTCTATAAAAGAATATGCATTCGTAATATAATTTTTTCCCAAGGAAAATCTTGGGAGATGCACAGGATTCTCATTTTCATTTTACAGCTTAGGGGTCAGTGTGTGCGCATATGCAGATTACCTTCAGATCATAATATCTAATGAGAATTGCGAATTGTCATTTCCAGAAAGTGTAAATACAGGCCTAGTGGCCATCTCCAATTGGTTAATTACCTACAGGCTCAAATTCAACCCTTCAAATTCAGCTGCAATGTGGTTTACTGCCAATAACTCCATCTCATTCTTGCAACCTTAACTTTTAGGTAACAGCACCCCCCTGAGAGATACTATTCTGTCCCTAGGGGTTGTGTTGAATTGTGAATTAACTATGGGCATAATTTGACTGCTTCATTTGGGGGGCAAAGGGTGGGGATGATATATCTGCATATTCCTTATGGATATCTTAAAAAAAAACGACTAGATGGATATGAAGCCAGTATATCAAACAGACGAGGGATGAGTTGGTGCCCCAAGATACTCAAAGAGTGAGAAGAAGTTCTCATTCAGTGGCTCTATAATTCAAATGCAGCAAAAATTATAGCTGTTTAATTATTTAGCCTGGCACTCTAAGATAAAAAGTACTGATACCTATAAATAAATATTCTGCAAAAAAAACCCAAAGGAGATGATCAGCTATCGGATTAAATTTAAAATTGTATTTCTCACACACCAGATTTTGCATTAAGGTGTTCCAGTATATTTGGATTCCATATGTTCTGGCACATTCATTGATATCATCTCAGGCAAATTAGCTAATCTATTCATATAGGGTTCTTTGCCATGAATCTATAGATAGAGCCTGCCTCGTTTGCTTAGCAGTGGCATGCTGTTCTTAAGTGCTATCAAGGCACTGTTTGAGTGAAGGAATAGCCTAATGGTTAAAACACTGGCTTGGGAACCAAACAACCAGCGTTTGATTCCCCCTTGTACTTGTGATGGCCTTGGGCAAATCACTTAACCCTCTGTTGCCTCAGAAAAATCCATTATCGATGTCCCTGTTTAATGTATATTACTGAGTTTAAGTTATAAGTCAAGCTGCTTGGACTGAAATGATAAAGCAGTAAACATACCTGTTAAATAAATAAAAATGGCAACCCTCTGGGTAGTTGTTCTAAACTGTGTTTGGTCTTCAGTCAGGCAGCTCATTGTTGACAGACTGGTACCCATAGCTGCTGTTATTGAATTGATCCGTCTCATTGCTGGCCTTCCTCTTCTGCATTGGCTTTCAACTTTGCCAAGCATAACGTCTTTCTCTAATGATTTCTCTCTTCGCATTGTTTAAAGTATGAAAGTCAAAGTCTTGCTATCTGAGCTTCTAAAGAAAATTTTGGTTCGATCTCCTTTATTACTAACTGGTTTGTTCTTCAGGCAGTCCATGGTATTCACAGTATTCTTCACCAGCACCATAATTCAAAGGCATCAATTTTCTTCTTGTTTCTCTTTTTCACTGTCCAGCTTTTGCATCCATAAGGTGTTATTTCAAATATCATGGCTTCGACAAGTCAAATCATTGCATGGAGAGAGACACTGCTGAATTCTATCCTCCGATATTCAATCCCAAGGCCATATCCGGCCACTGGCATTGAATATCTGGGTCGCCGCAGAGCCCAGAAGATAAGAGGACAGCGGCAATGTTGAGCCACTGCCCAGTTAGCTTTTGTGGGTAAATTTAGGCCAGCCTTTGTTATGCCTTCTACCCACAAGTTGCTAACCAGGCAGCGGCTTAATATTGCCGCTGCCTCATTAGCGATGGGTGCCGCCTCGGCTCCACCCCACAATGCCCACAACATGCCCCAATGCTATCTGCTTAGCATCGAGGCATATACTGGCGGCACCTGCAGATATTCAGCAGCAGTAACCATGCAGTGCCGCTGAATATCCCATTCAGCGGCATTTACATGGTTTGCAGACCTGCACATCATGTCAATTCCTTTGAATATCCCCCCCACGTGGCTCTTTGAGCAGGAAGGCTAGTTTTACGTCTGGCATTGTCCCTTCCTTTTTGTGAACCATAAGATATAGAAGTCTAATATGTCCTAGTGCGCTATGTCTGTCTGCTGTTGGCTTTTGTTCAATACTTTTCTTGTTTATGTTCCATTTTTAACATGGGTTTTGTTAACCGCCTTGATAGATTAACCTTCAAAAGGCGGTACATCAAATAATATGATAAAAAATATAATAAAATACTCTGTCAGACTTCACTGGAAAAGAATCAGTCTTAGAAAAGAATTGGAAAACAGTTGATTTGCTTGTGATGCTTTTGAAGACACACTAGCACAATCACCACAACACATTGTGACATTTGTCTTTTGGAAAGCGACTTTGTCAGTCGCCATCTATCTGGCAAGTATACTAACACATTCATTAATCACATATGTTCGTCCCCCACCCCCAACCACAACATTCATAAATCTTCCACACATTTGCTCTCATTTAATTGTACTACTGGCTGTAGTCCCTACAGATCTATACTGCATGCACACCCACATTGCACCAATCCAATAATATACTCAGATTAGAGAAGTTATCCAAAATGATTATTGTATTTTAACGCTTCCTTCCTCTTTCCAGAACAGCCTGTATCCCAGCATCTCTTTTGAGGATGGAATTTGCAGGTCCTGCCTTCTGTTTGTTTCACCCAGAGGTGGAGCATCATCAGACCAGACTGAGAATAAAAGAGAGAAACAAGAAGCTTAAATGAAGGATGCCTCACAGGGGCACCTCTTTACCCCCGTAGCAAATCCCAAGGACTGCATGCATATGTTTGTCCCCTAAGGTCTGGATTGCAGGATAGCAGCCCTTACTGGAAAGAGAAGGGAATTTGATTCACACCTTGTTCAGTGGTAGATCTAGACAAGTTATATTCAGGTACAGCAGGAATTACCATGTTCCTGGAGGGTTTATAATCTAAACTTTTCCTGAGGAAATTGGGGGGGGGGAGGGGGGTTAAGTGACCTGCCCAAGATTACAAATCACATCAATGGGATTTCAGCGATAGTTTCCTTGGTTCTTAGCCCACTACTGTAGTCATTAAGATACTCCTCTAAGCCAGATATACGTTTTTTTTTGTTACACTTAGGAGTCTATTCTGTCCTGCGAATAGTGGGGATGGACGTCCTGTTGGGATATCCATCCCTGCTATTCGTCCTCCTTGCCATCCCCAACTAACCGCCCTGTACGAACAAGGAGTTTGTACGGGGAGGTTTAGACAGTAGTGGGAAGGCACAGTGTGGAGGCGGAGTTAGGGCGGGCAGTGGGCAGTGCGGCCACGGACATACAGGGCTGATCCGAAGTGGAGGTGGAATAAGTCCCCCTAGACAATGGGGGATGGGAGGCCCGGCCAGGAACAAAATGTGAGATGGGTGCAGGAGATTCCTTGAAGCCCGACCCTGGCCATGGGAGGCCAAATCAGAGGTTGGGCTGCGGGGAAAGGTGAAAGTGGTCAGTGGTAGGGGATCGCAGCTCCTGAATGGAGCTGTGGTGCCATGGCAACCGGACGCCATGGCGCCACAGCTCCATTCAGGAGCCTTGACTGGGTTAGCTGGGCAGGGGCCTGTACATGCAGGCCAATGGGAATTGGGTCCCAACCTGCACGTACAGGCCTAGATGCGATTCTCATCCTGTGGGAGCTAGATGTGCCCCATGGGATCAGAATCGCGTCTACCTCTCTGTGTCCAGTTCCGACCGGATGCACAGAGGCCGGGATGCACAGTACAGAATGTGCCTCTTACTGGGTAGCCATGAATAGAAAGTTGAAAGGCAAACTACATAAAAGAGAAAAGACATGTGAAGCGTAATTGTAAACTCCCAAAGAGTTAACATGCGTTAGCATATTTGAGGCCTATTTACTAAAGTGAAATATGTACTCTATAAGATATGGTTGTAAGTTGTGTAAAAAGCTTGCATCAACCTAGTCGTGAGCACTTACGCCTGCTAAAAGTCCGTGCTTAGATTTTTCAGGCATGCACATAATATTTTATAACTTATGCATGTAAATTTGTGCTCCTCCCAAACTCCACCACTGTGTATTCCCACACCAAAAGTACATGCAATCAGTCCTACACGTGTGCTTGCAGAATAGTGACCGACTAAAGTGAGCGCAGAAGTGCCCATTCACAGGTGTCAGTCCTTGAAAATAGTCACCTACACACATGTATCTTTATGCAGTTCCCTTATAAAATTAGCTCAGAGAAGGTGCTTTTATAACTGGGTGACTAGTTTAAGGCAACCTATAGTATTTTAAGCCTATTTTATAAAGAAAAGTAGGTGCCTACTTTTCTTATAAAATACTAGCATAAGGGGCCGAAAACACACCAAGAGCTTGTGTAAATGACTGTATCTACATTTTGCAAGTACGCACATAAATTATAATATTTTATAATCTATTTGTGCACTTATATGCTTCGTCTATGCTCTACTCCAGAGGTTCCCAACTCCAGTCCTCGGGGAACCCTAGGCCATTAGGGTTTTCAGGATTCCCACAATGAATATGCATGAGATAGATTTGCATGTTCTGCCTTCATTGTATGCAAATCTATCTCATGCATATTCATTGTGGGAGTCCTGAAAACCCTAATGGCCTAGGGTTCCTCGAGGACTGGAGTTGGGAACCTCTGCTCTACTCTAACTCCACTCTTATGCAGAGCCATGGAGGAAACTTTTACAAGAGATATCCAAGTGCAATCTGGGATGTTTAAGCCAGAGCATCTGAAAAAAAGGAGGCACGTCCAGGTGCAGACACAATTTCACAATCGTGGACATGCCTGATATAGATATCTGAGGGGGCTTCTACATAGACGTCCCCAGAACGGCATTTGAGAACTTGGATGTCTAGAATAGCCTAATGGTTAGCATAGCGGGCTAGGAATCAGGCAGCCAGAGGTCTACATTCCACTGCAGCTATTGTTGACACTGTGTTGAGTACTGGGCATGATGGTGTGATTTCATCTCTGCACCCTCTGGATGTTTTTCAGCCAAAACAAGCACAAGCTTTTCATGCATGGAGCACATCTAAGTTCATTCATGATGCTGGACATCTGTGATGTTTCTGAGATCTGGCAAAGACGTCCAGGATCCTGGGAATGTCCCAATCACGCCTCCACCACACCCCCGTTCAGACTTGGCTGTCCTTTGGGGACGTGTCTGTGCTTTGGACATTTCTATGCCCATTTTTGGACATCCAAACCACGAACAGGGCTTCCAAAATGATCCCCACAGTGAACGGACAAACCATGAAATTGATGCATGCACTTTTGCACTAGGTATGATTTTATAAGAAACCATTTGCATCCATAAATGACTAAAATACTCATTTTAGGCACCTAGGGGGGCATTTTCAGTGGCAGTGGTCAGTACATTCAAAGCAGTTGGCTGTCGCCATTTTCATTTAAACCCAGATGTTCAATGCCAGGGCCATATCTGCCACTGGAACTCTGCCTGAATGTGCCTAAATATACAAATAATGCAGAAACCAGAAGACTAATATCAGGATGAAATTGCCTTTGAGACTGCTCTTGGGTTTGTTTGTTTGGTGCTAGGTGTCAGTATTTTTAACCAGCGGTAAGAAAACTAAGGGGTATGTTTACTAAATGGCGGTAGCGGCTTCCATGAGATAGCGGAGCCACGGCCCCATTGATTTCAATGGGGCTGCAGCTCCGATATTGCACAGAAGCTGCTACCACCGTTTAGTAAACGTACCCCTAATACTTATAAAATACTACATACAATCATATCTACAGTATTTCTGCCCTTAACAGCAGTACCCATTATACCCTGCTTACAATACATTAGCTATTAGTGAAACTTTATGGTGCAACCCACCACCCCACTTTGAAATGTGACTACTTGTATGAATTTCCATGCTTTTGAATTTGGCTTTCTATGTCTATGCATGTGTGTGCAAGTATCTTGGAAGTCCTCCTCCGGCACTGCACGCATCCATGCATTTTATTTCGGTCTCCTTTTTTCCCTACCTAGTCCCCACATTGATGCCATCTGTTCTGTAAAACATTTTTGCTCTTTTGCACATAAGTGTATCTATATATAACCGATCAATAAATGGAAGTGATACATACACATTCAGTGATCTGAGTCCTCATCTGTTGATTTGGCAACGAATGGATAATCTATTAATTTTTCACAATGGGAAAAGCATCTTGAGCATTCCCTGGGAATGAGACAGGGTGAGGCTCCTGATTCTGAATGGTGCATTCGCTTGGATTGCTTGGGTGCTTTGTAAACATTGCCAATTACCAGACATCTGGCTCAGTCAGTTTACTGCAGGCTTTGCTCATAGATTTTGCAAAAGACATTCTGCAGAGTATGCGGCGGAGGGAGGGCAACCATTTCTGTGTTCCTACATATCTATTGTATAATAATTTCCAGGTTGTATGTTTTACCTTAATGAATATCTCTTTAAAGGAGCATAAAGAAGCGTAAAATAAGAGCCACAGTGGACACCACACTACAGAAATGTGCATTCTAGCAAACTGGATCAGGTTTTTGGAAATCGGAATCACCCGCTTGCTTTTGGGGTGTTTACATGATCCTGATCATAAATCTGTGACTTTAGGATGGCAAGGGAAGATGGTAAACCGGAGTGGCGCTAGAATGCCACTCCTAGGCTTTTAGAGGGCTGTCTTTCTGAAACAATTATTAAAATTATTTTATTTTGATTTAGGAATTACATCATCAAAATAAGCTCAAGGCTGTATAAAAGCAAAATATATACAACCCAACACAAGTAGTTCAATCAATATGAATCTTAAAGCAAATCATAAAAAAACCACACACAACCTAGAAAACCCCACCCTAGAAATGCATAGAATAAAAGAAACCCATGGCAGCAGATTGCATTGCAAATTAATTATAGAGCTAGAAAGCATTACATGCATTAAAGGTGTATTTAATTAGCGCTCATTTCAGCAAACATTACATAGTAACATACACAGTATATGATGGCAGATAAAGACCATTTGGTCCATCTAGTCTGCCCAGCAAGGTGGCAAGAGTAGGTGCACCTGCCGCTCCGTGCAGGTCACCCCTCCCTATACCTTTATTTAGGGGTGTACCCACCGCTCCGTGTAGGGCATCTCTGTTTGTTGAGATATAAGAGATAGTTATGCTTAGTTTCATTTTAACCTGTTGCTATGAAGGGATCCACTATATCTGTCCCATGCCATTTTGAATTCTGTCACTGTATTTGCCCCCACCACTTCCATCGGGAGGGCATTCCAAGCATCCGCCACCCTTTCAGTGAAAAAGTATTTCCTGACATTGCCGTTCAGTTTACCCCCTTGCAGCTTCATGTTATGCCCTCTAGTTTTACAGCTTCCCCATCTTTGGAAGAGGTTTGTTTGTTCATTAATACTCTAAGTATTTAAAGGTCTGAATCATATCTCCCCTGTCCCTCCTCTCCTCCAGAGTGTACATATTTAGATCTTCAAGTCTCTTCTCATAAGTCTTCTGACGCAAGCTCAAAAAATCCCTGTTTTGTCCAGATTTGGGGCTCCATAGGAAAATGCTCAAGAGCTAATCATTTTAATTTCTTCAATCAATTTAATCCTGAGCAACCCTTTGATTGCTCACTCAGTAGTCTCAGCCACCACTGTCCAATCAACGGGGCCACGGCTTCGATATCACATGGAAGCCGCTACTGCGGTTTAGTAAACATACCACATAGTTGCAAATAGCCCGGGTTAACCATTAGCCCAGTTTAAAGATACCCCTTAGCAACACTGTTCTCTGGTACAGGATGCCATTGCATTGTCAACTATCATCTTTTCCTTTGTGTGCCCAAACACACCTCATTCTTAGTGTGCAGAAGTTCAGTAAGTGGGAAACTTTTTAAAAAGCATTTCAGCACGGCAGTGCACTGGTGGCATGGTAGGAAGCTGAACTTGGAGCAAGAAATTGGGAAGGATTGCAGACCTACTATTAGTAATCTGTGAACTATCATTAAAATCAACAGTAGTACCTGAAGAGTGGAGAATGGTCAATGTAATGCCAACAGTTAAAAAGGGTTTCTGGGGTGATCCGGGGAAACTACAGACCTGCGAGTCTGACATCAATACCAGGCAAAATGGTAGAAACCATTATAAAGAATAAAATTACTGATCATGTATATAGTCATGATTTAATGGGAGAAAGCCAAAATGGATTTAGTCAAGGAAAGTCTTGTCTTACTAATTTGTTATATTTTTTGAAGGTGTGAATAAGCAGGTAGACAAAGGTGAGACGGTTGATATAGTGTATCTGGATTTTCAGAAAGCCTTTAACAAGGTCCCTCTTGAGAGACTCTTGGCAAAATTAAAAGTCATGGGATAGGAGGCAATGTACTATTGTGGATCAGAAGCTGGTTAAAAGATAGAAGACAGAGAGTAGGGTTAAATGGCCAATTTTCTCAATGGAGAAAGGTAAAGAGTGGAGTACCCCAGCGGTCGGTTCTGGGCTCGCTGCTTTTTAACATACTCATAAATGATCTGGAAATGGAAATAACGAGTGAGGTGATCAAATTTGAAGATGACACAAAATTATTCATACTCAAGAGGATTGTGAAAAATTGCAAGAGGACCTTGAAAAATTGGAAGACTGGACGTCTAAACGGCAGATGAAATTTATTGTGGACAAGTGCAAAGTTATGCACCTAGGAAAGAACAACTCAAACTTTGGTTACACGATGCAAGGTATCACACGATGCAAGGTATCACCTTAGAAACCACCACCCAGGAATAAGATTTAGGTGTCATCGTGGAAAATATGTTGAAACCCTCCATCCAGTGTGCAGTGACAGCCAAGAAGGCTAATAGAATGCTAAGAATCATAAGGAAAGGAGTGGAGAATAAAAGCAAGGATATTATAATGCCTCTGTATCGTTCCATGGTGCAACCGCACCTTGAATTTTGTGTGCAATTCTGGTCGCCATATCTTCAAAAGGATATAGTGTTATTAGAAAAGGTACAGAGAAAAACCACCAAAACAGTAAAGAGCATGGAAGGATATCCCTATGAGGAGAGGCTAAAAAGGTTAGGGCTCTTCAAACTGGAAAAGAGACTGCTGAGGGGAGATATGAAAGAGGTCTATAAATTAATGAATGGAGTGGAACGGGTAAGTGTAGATCGGTTGTTTACGCCATCAAAAAGCAGAAGGACTAGAGGACATGCAATGAAGCTAAAATGTAACCCATTTAAGACTAATAAGAGAAAATATTTTTTCACTCAACGTATAATCAAACTCTGGAATTTGTTACCAGAGGATGTAGTAAAAGCTGTTAGTGTAGCAGGGTTTAAAAAAGGTTTGGACAAGTTTCTGGAGGAAAGGTCCATAAACCATTATTAAAGAAGACCTTTGAAATTCTATGCTTACCCTAGGATGAGCACTGTGGAAGCTCATCCTAGGGTAAGCTTTGGGTACCTTCCAGGTACTTGTGACCTGGATTGGCCACTGTTGGAAACAGGATACTGGGCTTGATGGACCTTGTTCTGACCCAGTATGGCATTTCTTATGTTCTTATGTTTAAGGAATTTGTGGCATTTCTGGAGAATATTTACGGGTACAAGGAGAGGAAGGGAGAAGAGGTTGGCCTGATATTTGCAGAGGTTTAGGGCTCCCTAGACTGAGTGAGGAGGCAGGGGCTTGCATAGATACCCCTATTATTTTGGAAGAGATCATATGGGTAATCAAGCGGGCAGGCTGATATAAGGCGCCAGGGTCCAATGGGTATTGTGGGGAATTTTATAAAATTCTGGAGGTGGAGAATTCTCCCATATTGGAATTATTGTATAATGAGATGATGCAGACTTCTAAGGTGGCACCCACAATGAATATGGCCTATATTACATTAATTTTAAAACCGGGATAAGATCCATTGGATGTCACTTCATATTGACCTATTTCCCTTTTAAATTGTGATTTGAAGTTCTACTCCAAGATTTTGGCTGATTGTCTGGTGGCATTTGCCCAAGACATGGTGTCACAGCACCAGGTTGGATTTGTGAGGGAGAGGTATGGGATTAAGCAAGTGCACAGGATTTTGACTTCCATAGAGTAGAATTGCTCCTAGTCCACTCCATCATTGCTGGTCAGTTTTGTTGCTGAAAAGGCATTTGATCGGGTGGGTGGGACTACCTTTTTGTGGTGCTGGAGAGTTTTGGGATTGGAGAGGTTTTCTGGGGGTCAGTGAGGGTTATGTACATCTATGCTAGTGAACAGCATGGTCACGACCACTTTGAGCTCCAAAGGGGCACCAGGCAGGGTGCCCCCTGTTGCCCTGTTGTTCATCCTAAGTTTGGACCTGCACCTACATATTATTCAAGGGTGCCTGGCAATATGGAGGGTGCAGTTTAGGGGGCAGGAATTTAAAGTTGCTGCCTTTGCTGATATCTTGGTGTAGCAGGTGGACCCTGAGGATTCTTTAAAAACATTAATGGAGGACTTCGAGAGATTGGAGATATCTCAGTGCTGAAGTTAAACTATTTAAAATCAGAAGCATTGGCCTGGGCAGATACTGATTATAAGGAATTTATTTATTTATCTGTGTTTTTATACCACTTTTCGCCGGGTCAAAGCAGTTTACAAAAAACTCAGTTACAATAAAAACTGGAGTGTAAATATTAACTATGTACAGATAACTTAATTATTTATAATGGTTTGTACTTGTTGTGGTGCACAGGTTAGTGGGATTATGTTACTGGACCATAGTGCTTGTTGAACAGATGAGTCTTTAGTTGCTTCCTGAATAAAGAGAGGTCTTTGGTGCATTTGATGAAGGCAGGGAGGGAGTTCCATAGGGTTGGTGCGTACAGTTCAAATGCCCTTGAGCAAGCCTGCAGGGTGCTCTTAGTTTTTGAGTGGGTGACAATCAGGGTGTTGCTAGTGGATTGGCGGCTGGCTCTGTTTGGTTGGAAGGGATGGAGAAGGCTGAGGAAGTGGGAGGAGGAGAGGCCAGATAGTGCTTTGTGGACTGTCATCAATGTTTTGTATTTGATGCAATTGTTGAGGGGAAGCCAGTGGAGTTGCTTGAGGATGGGGGTGATATGCTCTTGTTTAGAGGCTGCATTAGTCTGTTAGTTTGGAGTAATTTTTTATAGAACTTGTTTAGAGGCTGTCAGAAGGGTACGTGCAGCGGTATGGAGATCTGTGCGTAAAAGGAGGATGGTTGATTGTGGGAGTCCTTGATAAATAGAGTTGCAGTAATTGAGGATTGGCAGGATTGCTGTTTGGAATGCCGATCTGAAGTCAGGGAGTGGGGGATCCAGGATTGTGCGGAGGTGATGGAGAGTGCAGATCTTGTAGAAAATTGTGTTTGTCGTTTTCTTCACTTGTTATTTGAAGGTGAGGTTGTGCTCAAGGGTGATACCAAGGTATTTTAGTTCTTGCTGTACCCTGATGTGAGTGTTGTTTAGAATTATGGTTGCGGGGGAGTGAACATGTTATCCTTAGTGATGAAGATGGCTTTGGTTTTCTTGTAGTTGATGGAGAGGTGATTGCTTGAGAGCCATTGTGAAACTTCAGAGAAGCAGAGCTGTAGCTTTGCGTAAGTGGGTTGGTTGGTGTCTAAGGGAGTATAGTTCAGGATGTCGTCAGCATAGAGGAGGTAGAATAAGTTGTGGGACTTGATAATCAAACAGAGTTGTTGTAGATATATGTTAAAAGGCAGAGCAGAGAGGGTGGGGACTTGTGGGATGCCTTGAGCCTGAGGGAATGGGGTGGAGTAGGTGTTTCCCATCTTGATTTGCTACAAATGGTTGGACAGGAAGGACTGGAATCAGTTCAACACTGTATTCTGGATTCCAATAGATTGGAGGCATTGGAGAAGGATGGTGTGGTTTACTGAGTTGAATGCAGCTGAGATATCAAGGAAAACTAGGATGAATCCTTGTTATGCAGACTGGATACCTTGGATGAGTTTGTTTAGAAGGGAGAGAAGGAGGGTTTTGACTCCGTAGTAGGGGTGGAAACCGTGCTGTTGGGGGTCGAGTGAAGCATTAATTTCAATATGATCTTGGAATTGTCAGCATACCACTTTTTCAATGATTTTGGCTATGAAAGGGAGTCTGGCGATAGGTCTGTATGAAGTAGGGTCCATTGGGTCGAGTTTGGGTTTCTTGCGGATTGGGCGAAATGAGGCAGATTTGAGGCAGGTGGGCATAAGTCTTTGGGTGAGAGATGCTTGGGTGAATTTAGCGATGATAGGGCTGAGTTCTGTTTTGGTTGCCTTGATCCAGGAGACTGGACATGGGTCAAGAGGGAAGGTGTTGAGTGAGGAGATGATGATTTCAATGTAGCTTGAGTTTATGGAGTAAAAGGCTGAGCAGTGTACTGCAGTGGTGGGTGAATGGGGTGAGGAGAGATCTGGTAACTGAGATTGTCATTGTAGGTGGTTGTAGGAGTCTGCTAGTTGTTGAGGGTTGATTATATTATCTGTAGTAGGCTTGGTAAGGGGCTTAGTTGTTTGAGTTCTTTGGGACGGCTGAGGGATGAGTTGATTAGCTTAGAGTGGTATTATTTTTTTACATTGTCTGTTGATGTCCTGTTTACATCCATTCCCGTTACAGTGGGTGGATGGTTCCTTTCGGTACTTGGGGGTCCAGATTATTGGAGATCCTCAGGACCTGTATAGTAGCAATGTGTGACCTTCATTGGAATCCACTAAGGAAATCTTAGGAGTTTGGAAAACCTTTCCTCTCTCCTTGCTGGGGCAGATTAGTCTGTATAAGATGGTATTATTCCCGAAGTGGCTCTACATGTTTCAAATGTTGACGCTGTATTTGCTACATAAGGACCTATGGGCCTCGGACCTTGGGCTGCTTGGTTTTGGCATTTTGTTGGTGGGGGAGGGCTGCCATCCCTTATGTCTATCGAGGTGCAGGTATGCCGGATCTGCACATATATAATGTGGCCTGTTTGACGAGGCACCTTGCGGGATTGGGTGGCTTTGGCTTCTGACTATACTCCCCTTGAGCTTGAATGCACGTGGGGACATCCACTGAATTTGCTCCATGCCCCCTTGGAGAAAATCCCAAGGTGGCTATATTCCTCCTGCATTTGGTTCCGATGAAGAAAGCCTGGCGCTTATGGTATATATTGTTGAAGCAGGATCCCAGAGAGAGTGTGTATTTGCTCCTACAAGGGAATATGGAGTTTCCCTCGGGGTGGCAGACTAGAGGGTTTAAGAAGTAGAGGGAGTGGGGGATTAGACAGGTGGGTCAGGTATTAAATGACCAAGGGAGGTTGCTAACCTTTGACCATTTACAAGGAGTATGTGTTGTGTGATAGGGATGCCTTTGCGTTCCTTCAGCTGCAACACTATATAGGTTCCCTACCAAGGGAAAATGGGATTTGAGGACAAATTGCAGCATTTGTGGGATCTAGAGGAGGAGGTTTTGAAATTGACCATGTCAACAGTGCACAAAACTATATGATGGGAAGAAGCGGAAGTAAATTTTGATAACTGTAAAGTTCAATGGAGGGTGGATTTGAGTGAATGGGTGGAGGGGCTGATCTTCTGGGCCTGCTTGATCTGTGTTCTGGGAGTGGTGTGTAGTGCCTGATTTGGGAATGTCAATATAAACTGTTGCTGAGAGCGTATTTTTCAAAGGTCAGGGCATATCGGGCAGGAGTAGCGCCCTTGTCAATATGTAAGAAGTGTGGGGATGGGGAGGGTACTTTGGGGCACATGGTGTGATTGTGCCTGCGGGTTTGAAGGTTTTGGGACAGGGTATTAGCCGTCATTCAGGAGATCATGGGACAGGAAGTTCGGGGGGAGGCTAGAGCAGTCATATTTGATGCCCCAGGAGCCAGTGGCTCTAAGGGGCGGTTTGAGATGCTTTGGGCTAGGAAGGCCCTTTTTGTTGAGCAAAATGTGATCATGCAGTACTGGCTTTCTGCTGAGGGTCCTCGTATTGGCATTGGTGGAATGCCTTGCACAAGCTGCTGCTAATGGAAAAAAATGGATTTGGGTGGGTCCCCTCAGCGGAAGGCAACATTCATGTGGTGTGGGAAACGTTTTTCTACCTTTATGTGCCCATAGCCTAGCTGTGAACACATTCTGAAGGGGTTAGGTGAGAGTGGGACAGGGGAGCAGAGTGGATGTGGTATGATTGAGTCTGTACTCGATGCCACGGGGAGGGGGATGGATGGTATGGTTTGCCAGGTGGATTCTGTGGGGCTCATCAGAGACACTGGTCCCTGTGGGTGTGGGGTGGTAAGAGGAAGCGGGGACTAGGGAGTGCGGGGAGGGAGGGGGGGAAGGGAAAAAATTGTAAAAAAAATGCACTTGGTTCTTGATCTTGGAAGTTTGGAAGCTTGTTCTTGTGATTGTGTTGTACTGTTGATATAGTCTTCCTATATGCTACTTGGTGTCAATAAACAGATAAACAGATTTAAAAGTAAAAAGCATTTTGGGGGCAATGTATTAACTATCTCTATAGCCACCCCTCCCTGTCTTGACATACAATGCCATTTTTTATTTGGTAAAACATAATAAAATATGTATCTTACACAGTGAATGAAATCACAGAATTGGGTTGCCGGTTAACTCAGTCTTTTACAAACAAGTTGACCCTTAGTTTAGTCCTACTATATATTATATTTAGAGATGCTTTCCTTCCCAAACATGACAAAAAAAATCTAAGATGATACCTTTTTATTGGATTAATTTACTGTCTTTTTGACTAGCTTTTTAAGTTTAAAATCTTCTTCCTCAGGCCAGGACCATAGGAGCAAAAGATGACAATACTAAAATATCTAAAGGAACCATAAAAGCATTCCAGTGCTAGTCTCAAGGAGAAAAGAGGTGTGTGTGTGTGTGTGTATGCGCGCGTGTGTGATATTTATTGGGGTTGAGGGGTGGGGTGGAAACAGTGGGAGAGGTGCATGGGTGATCAAAATGTGACAAAGCAGTAAAAATATTTTATTATTTTTTATTTATTTATTTAGTGACATTTATAAATTGCCCTATCGAACATCTGCCCAAAGCGATGTATAATCAAATCACATAAGAAATCTATACAGGTCTATACCCACCAATTTAATCTCTCACCGAAAACCCAACCCTAACCCAACTCCATACATACAGTATGTATGCCTTTGAGTCAATGTTGAATCCTGGGATTTCTTGGCAGTGTGACCGGAAGTAGATTGTCAGGCCTTTCTTCCAAGGCAACGGAGGGTCAAGTGACTTGCCCAAAGGCCACAAGGAGTGCTAGTGCGATAGGAAACTCAGATCTTTGTTAAGTTCTTTCTGGTTAGTTTGGAAGGGTCTTATCATTTAAACTTCAAAGATTTTATGTGATTGGATTATTTTAAAATGTCCTCTTAGTATTCATTTTTTTAAAAATGTATTTATTTATTTGATTTGATTTTTAAAATACAAAATACTTACAAAGCAAGTATAAAGAAAACAAGATACAATTTAAAGATTATCAAGAATAAAGCAAACTATTTTACATCCGGTACTCCACATCATGGGGAGCAAAACTAATATAAGAAAAACAAACTAAAAGGAAAGCAAGGAGCGGACTCCATAATTACAGCCTAAATAACTACCCACCAATTACCTCACCGAACAGCCACTTGTTTCTCTCTGTCGGCAAGGAATGACTCCAATTGTAGAGAGTCTATGAAACTAAACCTAGATCCTTGCAGTGTAATCAAACACTTACAAGGATATCGCACAAAAAGAAGACTTTCCAAGGGCCAACACCCGTGGCTTAAGGGCTAAAAAAGCCCTTCTCCACAGCTGAGTGGCCCTTGCAATGTCAGGAAATAATTGCACCCTTGCTCCACAAAATACAAAGGCTTTGTTCTTGAAGTAACTTTTAAAGAATGTCCTCTGTCTTCTGACCATAAGGTCACTGATGCAGTGGCATCTGATGTGATGTCTTTATGCATCGATTCTTGTCTTTAATGTCTGGCCTGGCTCTCCAACGTAGCATCCTTTGTCATACTTTCTACTTTGAATAATATACATTGCATTCAAAGAGGAACATGAGTTGTTATGTTGTTACTAAGTGCCGTCGAGTCGGTGTTGACTCCTGATGACCCTCTGGATAGTTGACCTAAACTTTGTTCGGTCTTCAGTCAAGCAGCTCGTTGTTGAAAGAGTGGTATACATAGCTGCTGTTATTGTATCGATCCATCTCATTGCTGGCCTTCCTCTTTTACAGTGACCTTCTACCTTGCCAAGCATGATGTCTTTCTCTAATGAGCAGGGTCCCCTTATGTTGAATGTTTTTCCCCTGCGGGTAACTACAAATCAAGAGCACCAGGATGGTACCACAACATGCCAACCTTTTCACAGCAAAACTAGAAGAGACATTTCAAAATAAATATCAGACTAAACCCTTTAAATATTACTGATATGAAATCAACTGATAGATGCAGCTACTTTCATAATTCCAACCTTCTCCTTTCCCATGCCTATGTATTTAAGTTTAGTTAATATAATCCTTGTTTGCTCCTTCCCCTGTTTATTGTAAGGTTTTTGAATTTCATTGTAAACCGCTTTGATTTTAGGATAAAGCGGTATATAAATCCTGTTTAATATATAAATATATAAATAAAAGATTCCATTATACACAGCCAAGAAACACAATACCACTGTGGGGCCTGTTTACTAAAGGTTAATGTGCGTTAAGCATCACTGTGCTCAATGAGTGAGGGCACTTAATATGCGTTAATATTTTATGAATGCACCTTAAAATCTTTAGTAAATATGCCCCCTGTATAGGCTCAGATCCTAAAGACAGTGCTGAAAATCTGAAAGTCCTACAAATATAAGGGTTACAACTGCAAAGTCATCTCCAGGAAGATTGCTTCTTCACTTGAAACATCCAGGGAAACCTGCTGCAGTTCAAAGAAAAGAAAACTTCAGAGAGAGTCTCTCTTGTAGTGACATAAACCCAGAGCTGGAAAAATCAAGAAAAATGATAAAAGAAGCTAGAGGGTTCGTAGGTGAACAGGTTGGAAAGAGCACATGATTATATTCTATTAGTGTGTCTTACTTCAGCTTAACCAATTTAGGCCTGAAATTTGATTCTAAACAATTGGAAGCAGAGATCACATTAGAACCATGTGGCTTAACTCATATTTCTCTTGCCTGACAGTAATCATTAAGCATTCTTGCATTAGTTTTCTTTAAATTTTAGGTGCACATTAAAGCAATGTCTGCCCTTAAATTTGCTTTCCTTCATGACAATTACTTTCATTCTGACACAGCAGAGTGATCCTTTGACAATAGCACTTTGTGTCCCTGTGCTCACTCAACAGTTTTACTCAGAGCAGTTTGGTAGCCGATAATACAATTATACAATTAAAATTAGTCTGTTTCCAGGGACGACAGAGAAAAAGACATTAAAGTAGCAATACTATATCAGTTCCTCAGAACATCTTGTTGCTTGATTCTTGGGTTGTGGATATCATTTGGAACATATTTCTTTTTTCTAGGAAACAGCTCCAATCCGGCATCCAAAGAAACAAGTGAATGAGTCTGTGCGAGGCTGACGAGGGAGGATGGGCTTAGAATGCATCCCTCCTGAGTTCATCACAGAAAGTGCATGTGTGTATTATGTCTACGCTCATGACAGAATGAGAGAAAGAGGGAATAGTGGGTGTGTTAGAAAGAAAGGGTGTGATGATTTCTTACATCTTTCCCAGTTTTACTCTCTGGGATCTGTACCCTATATAATTTGCTGTAAGATTTTTTATTTAATTTTTGCTTTCTTCATAAATCTTTTTCGCTTTGACATATTGTAGTATCCTGTTCTACAATTCCCTTTCCTTGCATGCTCTTTGTAGTATGAGGGTACTTCCTAAATAACATATGGTAATAACCCTCAAACGCATCTCCTCCTGCGCTGGTATTAATAAGCATAGACAGTAGATGTCACTCTTGTGTTACAAAACTGCAGCTCTATTGCCATGGATCACTGCAAACCAACACAGTCCATGGTTAACAGTTTTCTACCTGCACCTGCCAACAGCTGCTTTGAGTGGGTCACAGAGTGCCCTTGGGTTGCAATGTGTTTTTACTGGCGACAGTTTTCAGACATTTGCGGAGCGGTACACTGGAAGAATTCAATGACCCGCCTGGCCAGGTGTCACTGTCACCATGACCGTCTGCTGGAGATCTGCCGATCAATACCCTGTGCAACACTGCTCATTACAATAAACTGCACAAGCAGCAGCTTCCAGCCATTAGAAAGTCAAATCCCATTAAAAAAAAGAGCTGTAGGAATTCCTAAGGCACACATTAGTGCAATTAATTAAACAGCTACCAAACATTGCTTGGAATAGTACACAAACACAAATCCAATTATAAAAAAACTATTTACTATTTTATACCATGATGGCTTATAATTGCATTAGGTCTGCTTCTCCATAGCCTTCGAACCTTTTCCTTTGCTTAGTGCTACTGTGATTCAGCCAGTAGCGGCTCATTGTTAGGTTTTTAATTTATTTATTCATTTTGTTACCAAAGGCATCCATAAATGGATGGCACAGGTACATTTAAAATACAATACAAATAACATAGAACAGTGGCACAAACATATTACAAAGGCATAATAAAGAAAAGATATATAAAAGAGTCTTCTGACAGGCACAAAGAGACATTTGCTGGTCTGGTGGATCCCTGGCAGAGGCGCGGAGGGATCTGGATTTCATTGCTGGCTCACGGCTTCTGCTCAGCCAATCATGTAGTGATGGGGAAGCTGCAGACGCGGCATTCGCTAGAGATGTGCACACCCAGAAAAAAGCTTGGTTTGTGCCCATTTCAAACAAATCTTCAACCATTTTCTCATGTTTGTTTTACCTATTATTTTTTGCATGCAGCTTTGTTTGAGTGTGAAAACATTTTTGAGTGCACAAATCGATCGTATGTACACTATTTCATAGGTATATGCACACAAAAGTGATTTGCATGCACTTTCAATTTTTAGGCACCCAAACAAATCAAATGTGAGCTCATGAATACACATCCCTAACGTTTAGAGTCCCCAGAGGTGGGAGGGGAAGAAGTCAGCTATTATGCAATGGTAACGCACAGTGGGCAAATTTAGGTCCCCTGACAGCACAATTCCAGCTGAGTACCGCTGTTGCAAAGACTGGATGAAGTAAACTGAGAGGACTGAATGCTGAATAATTTTAAACTGTATAGCACAGGGATTGAGAAATCTTGGGTGTCAGTTGGCATGCTACCTAGATATTGCACACTGGCGTCCTAGATTTCGGGCCCCCCGTTTGGCTGCAGTTCCTGAAAAAAGCAGCATTTCAGACTTCTCCAACCATGATCGACTCTCTACGTGTTTGAGCCACGTGATAGAGGAAGTTCAGACTGATTTCACAGTTTCAAATCTCATGAGACTTAAAACAGCAAGATCAGCCTGGACCTCCTTCACCATGCGGCTCAAGCATGCAGAGAGCTGATCGCAGTGGGGGAAATCTGAATTGCTGCATTTTTCAGCAGTCGCAGCCAAGCACAAAAATTGTTAAGTGAGAGCACCTGGATGGGGGAGTATGAGAGAGAGAGACTGGATGAAGGCAAGATGTGGAGGTATAAGACTTATTTTTTTTCTTTCACATATCACCAGAAGATGGCAATACGTGAAGCAAAAAAGGAAGTTGGGACCACTACATTCTACTGGAACTGACTATAGAACATGGCAAAACAGTCTCAGTAAATCAGGCCCTCAAACTTAAAAAAGGAGCTGGAAGATGATGGAGGCAAGAGAGCAGCAGGGAGATGCTTCGTGGCAGACAACTGATCTGATTGCTGGACTGGATCCTGGGGAGAAGGTTTGCTGAGCTCATGGGGCATCGCAAACGGAAACAAGTCAGCCTACCCTCGGGCTTGGCGGGAGACAGCGTACCTGGGCAGCGAGTCCTGAATCAGTGTGGCTTTACTGTTTCAGAGGTAGGAGTGGCAGGCATCTTCAGTGGGACCGTTGGAAGAATTGATGACGGACCTGGGCACGTCAGGGGTATGGGTCTCTCTAGAGTTGCATGCCCCCCCACCAAGGCCCGAAGTGATTTGGCTGCTGATGGAGCGCTTCCCCCCAGCTTACCGACGAGCACACTGGGGGGAGGCGTGAAGAGGGCTCTGCGGCAGTGCAGCATGCTGTTTCCTCTGTTTGTGTGTGCCCAAGGAGTGGTGGAGGTCCATGGGGCTTACCAGTGCCTGTTTCTGGGGATTTGGCATCTTCAGGTGCTGGAGCAGTGCAGATTCCGGTGTCCGGTGCTTTGGTGAGACCTGGCAAAATAACTTTAGAAGCGCTGTGGGATGCCCTTTCTACAATGAACGCCTCTCTTCAAACTGTTGTTGGGGCTGTGAGTTTGGAACTTTCTTCATTGAAATCTAGTTCTGTTGAGGTTTCTTGGCTGCAGGAGGAACAAGCGGGGGAGATCGGCCTGATGGAAGAGGATTTGTTACAGCTTCAGGCCTTATGGGTAGCCCAAGTTAAAGACAGAACTGTACTTGCAAGAAAGACGGAATATCTGGATAATTAAGTCCGTAGAAATAATTTACGTTTGCTTCATTTTCCTAAGTCTCCTGTCTGCTTTGGAGATGGTGCGCAAATATTTTCAGGAGGCACTTAAGTTGCTTTCTGAAAATTTGCCGCCTTTTCTGAGTGCCCAGTATCTGTCCTTGAGTTCTGGACCTCGGGGGATGGGCTCCAGGGATCCCGTTCGGTCTTTAGCAGACCTGACCGAGTTCCCAGAGAGTTCTGTCAAGGTAATTACAGAGCAAACCACCCTACTTGTAACTCTTGCCTTGGAATCTGATAAATCTGTAATTCTTAGAGCATATTTTAGGAATTTCAATGAGCAGTTTCTAGGTTCATTTGTTTGCATTTTTCCTGACTTTTCACGAGTTACCCAGCAGAGGAGGAAGGAATTCCTAGGTTTTCTATTTTTTGAACTGGGACAGCCCTTGGAGTTTCTAGTTGCAAGGGAGGGGCCTGTGGTTAAGGTGGCATCTTATATGGCTGGCGTGTAAGTCTTCGCCCTGTTTGGATTAATTGTTGTTTGTTAGAATTGGTGGGTTGTCCCTTGTGGTCTTTTTTATTGTTTCCTGATGTCTCCTCCTTTTAGTGGGCTAATGCGGAAATATGTTATGACATGATTGTTTGATTGTGTAAGTTTCCATTATGGTTGGATCATACTGTATTTTCAATATTTCTAAGGTATATGTTCCTTTGTTGGATGTATATTGAAAATTTAATAATCAATAAAGCAATAAAAAAAGGAGCTGCAATACACCTTTTGGTGGGAGACACACTGTGACCTAGGTCTCAGTGACTGGCTCCTAAATTCCAAGAAAATTTGTCAAGGCCTGGAGTAACACATATTTTGATGATTACTAGCACATGAAGAATGGAGTGATCAACTGGATTTGAGGGAAAAGGCAGAGAATCTGGTGAAAGGCAGTTTTGGGAAGTGTGTTGTGTGCAGTGTCTTGTTTTCATTCTTATTGGGCTATAGCTGTCTTCTCTTCTGTTTATGAAGGTCATTCTTTGTCTGTTGTGCTATGTCTGTATCAAATGATGTTAGTCTCTGTGATAGCACTTGAGATTGGAGAGAATAGAGTATAGCAGGGGGCTCATGAATGCCTATGTGCAGGGCCGGCCCGTCCATTGAGCAAGAATGTTTTTTGCACAGGGCCCCGCGTTTCAGGGGGCCCCGCGCAAAAAACATTCTTCAGCATCCCAAGTTTTAAAAAAAAAAAACAAACCGGCTGCTTCTGCCGCGGCAGCAGCAAGAGCTCTGCCGCGGCAGCAGCAAGAGCTCTGCCGCGGGGCCCCCCCTGCCCGGCAGAGCCTCCGTGCATCCTCAGCAGCTTTCTTCATGTCCAAAACGCGGGCTTCTTTCAGAGCCGCGAGAGTTTCCGTTCTCGCGGCTCTGTTAATCCCGCCGAGGGTGATGGGATTTCCCATCAGCCCCGCGGGATTAAGAGAGCCGCGAGAAAAGAAACTCTCGCGGCTCTGAAAGAAGCCTGCGGTTTGGACATGAAGAAAGCTGCTGAGGATGCACGGAGGCTCTGCCGGGCAGGGGGGGGCCCCGCGGCAGAGCTCTTGATGCTGCCGGGGCAGAGCTCTTGATGCTGCCGCGGCCAAAAGCAGCCAGTTTGGTTTTTTTTTATTTTAATTTGGAATGATAGGGGGGGGGGGGTGGTTAGGACTGGTAATGGGCTATGGGAGGGGAGGCTAAACTGGAAGTGGGCTGATGGGGGGGGGGGGTGGTGAGGACTGGTAATGGGCCGGGGGGGGGGCTGGTTAGGACTGGTAATGGGCCGGGGGGGGGTGGTGGTTAGGACTGGTAATGGGCCATGGGGGGGAGGCTAAGACTGGAAGTGGGCTGATGGGGGGGGGGTAGGAATGGTAATGGGCTATTGGGGGGGGCTAAGTGGGCTGATGGGGGGGGTTAGGACTGGTAATGGGCCATGGGGGGTGGAGGCTAGGACTGGTAATGGGCCATGGGGGGGCTCAAAGGGCTGTGGGGGGGGGTTAGGACTGGTAATGGGCCATGGGGGAGGGAGGCTAGGACTGGTAATGGGCTGATGGGGGGGGGGAGGCTAAGACTGGAAGTGGGCTGATGGGGGGGGCGAAGTGGGCTGATGGGGGGGGGGGTTAGGACTGGTAATGGGCTATGGGGAGGGGGCTAAGGCTGGAAGTGGGGGGGTAGGACTGGAAATGGGCTGATGGGGGGCTAAGACTGGAAATGGGCTGATGGGGGGGGTAGGACTGGTAATTGACTATGGGGAGGGGGCTAAGGCTGGAAGTGGGGGGGTAGGACTGGAAATGGTCTGATGGGGGTGGTTAGGACTGGTAATGGGCTATGGGGGGGCTAAGACTGGAAGTGGGCTGATGGGGGGGTGGTTAGGACTGGTAATGGGCCATGGGGGGGGGGTAGGACTGGAAATGGGCTGATGGGGGGGGTTAGGACTGGTAAAGGGCTATGGGGGGGCTAAGACTGGAAATGGGCTGAAGGGGGGGGGGGTGGTGAGGACTGGTAATGGGCCATGGGGGGGGTAAGGACTGGTAATGGGGGGGGTGGTTAGGACTGGTAATGGGCCATGGGGGGGGGGTTAGGACTGGTAATGGGCCGGGGGGGGGTTAGGACTGGTAATGGGCTGATGGGGGGGAGGGTTAAGACTGGTAATGGGCCATGGGGGGGGGGTTAGGACTGGTAATGGGCCATGGGGGGGGAGGCTAAGACTGGAAGTGGGCTGATGGGGGGGGGTAGGACAGGTAATGTGCTAGGGGGGGGGCTAAAACAGGAAATAGGCTGATGGGGGGGCAATGACAGGAAATAGGGTGATGGGGGGGTTAGGACTGGTAATGGGCTATGGGGGGCTAAGACTGGAAATGGGCTGATGGGGGGGTAGGACTGGTAATTGGCTATGGGAGGGGGGCTAAGACTGGAAATAGGCTGATGGGGGGCTAGGACTGGAAATAGGGTGATGGGGGGTTAGGACGTAATGGGCTGATGGGGGGTTAGGACTAGTAATGGGCTATGAGGAGGCTAGGACTGGAAATGGGCTGAGTGGAAGGAGGGCTTGAACTGCAAATAGCTGATGGGGACGGGGGCTTGGAATGGAAATGGGTTGTGAGGGGGAGGGAGCTAGGACTGGAAATGGGATAAGGGGGGGGGGGCTAGGACAGGAAATGGGCTGATGGAGGGGTTCGAATAGGACTGGAAATTGGCTGTTGGGGGGTGCTAAGATTGGAAATGGGCTGTGGTGTGGGGGTTTGGATTGAAATGGACTCATGAAGGGGCTAGAACTGGAAGTAGGCTCATGGGGGGCTTGGATTGGAAATGGGCTGAGTGGAGGGGAGCTAGGATTTGACATGGGCTGATGGTGGGGCTAGGAAAGGACTAGAAATGGGCTCATGGGGGGCTGGGATTGGAAATGAGCTGATGGAGGGACTTGGATGGGACTGCAAATAGATGGGGGAGCTAGGACTGGAAATGGGCTTATGGGGGGCTAGGACTGGAAATGGGCTGATGCGGGGACTAGAAGGGAGCGGATGCTGGGTGGGACTGGAACTAGAATGGAGCTGATGTTGGGGGAGGATTAGAATGGGATGGAGCTGGGAGAGTGAAATGGAGAGGGAAAAAATATTTTGTGTGGGAGGGAAGACAAATCTACAATTGTCCGGATATTGGGAGAGTAAGTGGGGATTGAGGATGGAGGGGTAAAATTTGAGTGGATGAAATAGGAATGAGGAAAGAGGAAAAGGAGAAAGATTAGTATGTTAAAGCAGATGTAGAGAGAGAATGGAAAAAAAACTAGAAGAGAGAAGAAAAGACAAATGGACAGCAGACGATGAAGAATTAGCGGAAGACACGAAGAAACCAGAAGAAAGTGGCTGGAGCAATTGCAGCTGAAAAAAAATGCACAAAAGGTAGAAAAATATCTCTTTATTTTGAATTTATTAATTGGAATATGTCAGCTCTGGGAAATGTGCATCATTAACGTCTGCGCTTTGTTTAGTACAAGAGCAAATTAATGTATAGTTTTATTTCTACAGTGTTGTACATTCCAAGTTTGGCTTTTGGGATTCCCAGTTTAATTATTGTCTTCCTGTTTCTAAATTGTGATTCCTTGTTTGGTGATGGTTTATGTTCTGTTCATGTGTAACTGAGCTGAGGTATTCTGTTTATGTAATTCCTATTTGACATTGCCACTTGTTCTCTTTCCCCAGTAGGTCATGTATTGTTGTTCTCTGAAATGTATTGGTTTAATATTTGCAGCGTTTCCTTTTGATAGTTAGGGTATGGTGCTTTATGAGTCCTGGTAGTGCTGTTAGGATACGGCGGGTTTGCTATGGGTTCTAAATGGGCAGTGTTTGTAGTAGTTCCTAATGTGTCTGGCGGTTGGCACTGGATTATAGTAATGTAGAAGTCTTTTAGTCTTTCTTTATTCATACACTCATTAAGAGGCATGTTTACTAAAAGTTCGTGTATGGTAACATTATGCAAATATTTATGCAAATGAGGACCCTTATGCAAATGAGGCCCCGCACCGAGTCTCCGCACATGGCCCCGCACCCCCCTTGGGCCGCCCCTGCCTATGTGCAAGGGTGTGTCAGAAGTATGAATGCTGAGACTGTGTTTAGAGGATGCGTGGCGGGGTAAAGCAGGAATATGAGATGAGCACGAAAAGAGAGAGAACATGATTGTGAAGAAGAGTGGTAGGGTGCAGCTCCTAATGGAGAGGAATAAGGAAATGGAGGGAGTACAAAGTCCAGTGTTAAGGCCCAGTAGGCACAAGGAAATTAAGGAGAAGGGAGGACACGGAAAGGGAGGACACAGAAAGAGATGGCAGAGTATGCAATGCTAAAAATCAGCACTAGGGCACAAGGAGGTATGTTTACTAAAATGTGCACTGTTAGAATGTAGTTGGGTCATGAAACCAGCAGAGACTTGTGGCAACATTTAGGGACATGTGCGTCCATCAGGGCTGGCACAACCATCAGGCAAACTAGATGGCCACCTAGGGTGGCAGCTTCTGGGGGGGGGGGGGGGGCAGCAAAGAGCAGGGCATTCAAAGCTAAATAATAGATTCTGACAGCCAGGAGTGCATAAGGCTTAAGGTTTGTCTAGGGTGGCAACATCTTGAACCAACTCTGGGGCCGACCCTGGCATCCATTCCCTTGCCATTGGTAAATTGCTAATGGGTGGCACCTTGGGAACCTAGCTCATGGATACACCTAACTTCACTCATTAATGCGGCGTTAAGTGCACCTGCGCTAATGGTAATTGTAGCTAGCATGCGCCTATCGCGCCCACACTGTGACGTGCCAACAGCAACCATGTTCCAGCCCATAAACCCTGTCCCTACCCATTTGTGCAATAACCTGCTAGTGTGAAATTTTTAGCACGGGGCCCAATGCTAACTTTTAGCATGATGCTGAATCCTGCCCTAGTGGTTAGCATCGTTTAGTAAACATGCCTCAAAGAGCAGGAAGAGATAGCACCAGACATCGGCAATGCAGAGGCAATGAAAAGGCTTTGGATATTCTGGTACAATTAAGAGCAGTAAAAGATCCTGAAATTATTCAAGACAATTACAGCATCTTGTTCGGTAAGGGTTCAACATAGAGATTTCTAGCTATGAAGGAACACAACTGAAAAACAATAATAAAAGAAGCCAGCAGCTTAAGAGTGGGGAGGAGTGGCCTAGTGGTTAGGACAAGGTACTTCAGGCCGGAGGGCCAGGGGTTCAAGTCCCACCTGGGGACAACAATCTCAGGCCGGAGGGACTGGGATTTCTAGTCCTATAGGCACTCCTTGTGGTCTTGGGCAAGCCACTTAACCCTCCAATGCCCATGTTCCCTGTAAGTATTAGCGTATGTGTGTCATATCCCCTCGTGTTAAATGTATCTCCCAATTGACCGCTTTGACCTGGTGAAAAGCAGGATATAAATACAGCTAAATAAATAAATAAATAAATAAAAATAAGAGTGATGCCCAGAATCATCAAAGTGCATTGAGCAGTGATACCAGGATTGCAAGTGCACCACATGAAAAAAACAGCCAGGATATGGCGACACTAGAGGAGGTCGTAGTTCTTGACTGAACTGAGTGAAAAGAGTGGAGGAAAGACTCTGTGGTATTATGCGATCAGAAGCTGTCTTGAGCCTCTCAGAAAAGATAGTGCGACAAGCAGGGGTCACTACCGGGCATGGTGAGTCTAGCCTCTCCCAACCTCCAGGTCTTGCATTCAAGGAAACCACTCAGGTTGGTTGCCTCTTCCCAACTTTATTCCACTCCAGTCTTTGCAAAAACAGTTCCCAAAGCATATTTAATAAAACAAGAACATAAAACCAACACTTAGGAGTCCTCTCATTCCCTTGCCTAGGCCCAAATGGCCTGCAGGCCTGCTTCTCTTCAGCAGGTCCTGCCTTTACACTATCGTACAAAGATCCTGACAACTGGCAAAATCAAATTCATTGTTGATGGAGAAGAAATTAAAATAGTGGACAACTTTAATCTGCTTGGATAAAAAATCAATAAAGAAGTGACAAGCAGTCAAGAAATCCAATGATGCATCGCTCTTAGCAGAATGGCTTTGAAGGACCTAGACAAGATTCTCAGGAGCAGCGATGTCTCACTCCATCATATGGATGTGAAAGTTGGACAATGAAAAAGATAGACAGGAAGAAAACTGATGCCTTTGAATTATGGTGCTGGCAAAGACTACAGTATATCCCATGGACTGCCTGAGGAACAAACCAGTCAGAGGAGATCAAACCAAAGCTTTCTTTAGAAGCTCAGATGACAAGACGTAGACTTTCATACTTTGGACACATCATGTGAAGAGAGAGATCATTAGAGAAAGACATCATGCTTGGCAAGGTTGAAGGTCAACACAAAAGAGGAAGGCCAGCAGTGAGATGAATCAATACAAAAACAGCAGCTATGGATGCCACTCTATCAAGAATGAATGAGCCGCCTAACTGAAGATCGAACACAGTTTAGGACAGCTATCCAGAGGGTCGCCATGAGTCAACACCGACTTGATGGCGCTTAACAACAACAAGAACAGAGAATCTCAGCCACAGTACATGGGAAGCCTTTTAACGTACATGCAGCCCATGTTCCATCATAGCTTCTATGCCGCCTTGAGTCAAAAGAAAAACAGGTAATCCATTTTGTGTTTTCAGTTTGTAGCACAAAACAGTTAGTAGCTTCTAACACTGACTATTGTCCTTCAGCTCAAGTTTCAAACACCCTCATAAAACAGTTCCAAGGGTGAAGGCTCTGTTATCTACCCTTCTGTTTGCTTCTCACAGGGCTAGTTCACCCTGGACTCCAACCCAGAATATCATAGATTTCTATCCCTCTCCCTGAAACTCTAACGCAGCATACCAGAGATCTCTATCCCTGCCACCACACAGCTTACTTTAGCTGGTCGCATCCCCTTCTCTGGCTCTCAGCCTTTTTTCAGGGATAACTAAGGCTATGCCCTCCTGGCAAATCAAGGCATTCCCCCTCAAAGTGGAAGTTTCTAGTCCTATACTGGGGCTCTCTCTAGTGCCTGATAGGTTGGAAAACTGGATATGCCTCCCTGCACATTACTATAGATATCATGGCAAATGTGCATGACAGTGCAGCATATCAGTAGCTTCCTATCCCAAAATATGGTTAAAAGATATGCATAGACAATTTTTTTAATTTGTTTTCAGACATTTTTCAGATTTTTTTCAATTTCTTCAACCTTTTTTCTTAATAAAATCTTTTTGACGGGTATTTGAATTTTTTTGAGATGAACTAATCGACTTTATGGGAAATGTTTACTAAAATGTGTGATGTTAGCGAGTGTTCAACCCTAAAGATTAGCACAGAAGCTGGGGCTAACGTTTGGAGGGATGTCTGCATGTCACCTTGTCATTAGTGCACTTGCACTGCGCTTGAGGAGATGGTAAGTGCACCCATGTTACAGCAACAATTGCAGTCAGCGTGAACCAATGATGCTCATGCTAACTGAAATGCACCATCAATGCTCACATTCCGCCCCTATCCCACGCAGTCTCCACCCCATCCCATGTTAAGCGGTTAGCGTGGGACTTTTACAGAGCTGCCCTGTGCTGTCAGACAGTGTGGCGTGCTTAGTGCATGGAAAATCCCATGCTAATGATTGGTGCAGTTTAATAAATATCCCTATGTGCATTAATTCATAAATTAAATGCATGCTAAATCTGGCTTGCATGCACTATTTTTTTTAAATGCACTGATGAACCAAGTGTGCTAATGAATGTACTTTCCTAACATGTTCCACTGTTCATGAGAGTTCCTATTCCAAATGAGTTGGTTAGCTTTGGATGGTCACTGTGCTTGCCGGAAAGTTGGGGCAACACCATTCCCCAGGAAGGGGGCAGGTGTGAGTAACATACAAAGAGATATAAATCTGTGCAACAGAGAGATAAAGCATCAAACGCAAAGTGTAGACGTAAGTTCCTTCCTATAGAATAAGCTAAAAAGTATTAAAATTATACAAAAGATTAAAAAATTAAAATCTTAGAACAGAAGAATTTAGGGCCTGATATTCAAAGGCATTTACATAGTTTACAGACTTGATTGCTAGCGATGATATTGAGTCGCTGCCTGGTTAGTGATATGCGGTGAAAGCTAGGCATGGGTAACCCTGGCCTAACTTCCACCACATATTGCTAACCAGGCAGTGGCTTAATATTGTCACTGACCGTTTTGTGTTTAGCAAGAGCGGTGAACGCGGCTATTCAGTGCCAGGGCTGGATACGACACCGGCATTAATATCTGAGTTTACTGTTCAGTACCGGCAGCTAGCTACGTTAGTAGTGCTAGCCATCAGCACTGAATATCATGCCCTTATTGTTTACTTATTTAGATGATCTTAGATGCCACCAAAATTTGATCAGAGTCATTCAAGGTCTTTTGCAATCATAAGGACAGACAGATAAAAGCACACATCTAACATAATCAATCTAGCTTTATGGAAAGGTCCATTTAATCCACATCCCTCAAACCCTAGGCGGCTAAGGGGCATGGTTAGTATAGGGTGCTAAGCAATTGGTGCGGGGATTAGAACAGGCCCATGCTAATGGCTACCATATGCTTAATAAGAAATAAGTAATACATCAATAAGAAATACAATAATAAGTAATACATTAATAAGTAATACATCAATAAGAAATTTGATGTAATTACATCTGTTCACTCTATTCTCGCTGTTAGTTGATTTTATGTAAATAGTCAATCATTATAATCATTATAATCATTATAATCATTATAATCATTGTAAATAATTTCCCCGGTTATCCAAGTTTTTGTTCCTTGTTCTATGTAAAAAACAGATAACATGTACCTTATCTGATGTTTTCTTGTTCTATGTAAACCGCGCTGATTATAAATAGAGCGGTATATAAAAGATGTTAAATAAATAAATAAATAAATAAATTATGTTATTGTAGATAGTTACCCTTGTTACCCAAGTTTTTGCCCTGTTATATGTAACTCATACGTGTTCAAATGTACTGAGATTGTTTTGTTCTATGTAAACCACGCTGATGATGAATAGCGCGGTATATAAGAAACTTTAAATAAGTAAATAAATAAATAAATATATCCCACACTAATTGCTTAGCATGGATTGGGGCAGGAACAGGGCTAGTTACGTGCAGAGATAGGACATGCCCAGTACTAACAACTCCATGTTAGGGGGTTTTTATAGAGCAATAATACCAAAATATCCTAAAGAGATTGCTCCAAATGTAGCAAACAGCTAATAAATCTTATTGTTCTTGCTTTTTACTTGGATGTGAGTCTCAGAATGAATGGAGGAGGATAGCTACAGGCCACAGTGATTGAAAAGCCTGAGAAAGTCCTCACTCCTTCCTTACATCAAGGACACCACATTCCAAGTTTTTTCTATATGTTTGAATAAAAGTTCACTCTTGAAAAGCCATTAAGGTGAAAATCCAATATCTCAACAAATCCCAATGATGTGTCGCATGTATCTATCACTCAGCTCATTTATATATATTTAAAGACTTAGCTGTATGGAATATCAAAGCGAATCTTCACTTTTTCCCTAGGGAAAAAGTGAAGATTCGCTTTGATATCCCATACAGCTAAGTCTTTAAATATATATAAATATATATTAAATATATATAAATGAGCTGAGTGATAGATACATGCGACACATCATTGGGATTTGTTGAGATATTGGATTTTCACCTTAATGGCTTTTCAAGAGTGAACTTTTATTCAAACATATAGAAAAAACTTGGAATGTGGTGTCCTTGATGTAAGGAAGGAGTGAGGACTTTCTCAGGCTTTTCAATCACTGTGGCCTGTAGCTATCCTCCTCCATTCATTCTGAGACTCACATCCAAGTAAAAAGCAAGAACAATAAGATTTATTAGCTTTTTGCTACATTTGGAGCAATCTCTTTAGGATATTTCAGTACTAACAACTGGCATATAGTACACTGCCTCGTGCTGTCAGAGAAAGTGCACCATACTACTGGCACCATACTAATAGCATCAAGTGCGGCTGTGCCCCAATACCCACTTCCTCTCAAGCACAACTTCCCATGATGGGACTCCACCATCTGATCACATATCCTCCTGCTTGACACCCACTTCTCAGTGAGCTCCCCAATCAATGACACCCCCCTCATAAATTTCTAATGCTTCCTCCCCCCATCCCTCCCCCGAACTTACTGGGGTAGCCCTGGTCTCTGGTAGTCTAGTAGATGGGGTAGGAGCGATTCCTTTTGCTCCCACACCATTGCTGCCTGGTTCAAAATAGTGGCTATGAGCACTAGTGATAGTCTCACAGTACTACTGATAGGGATCAGTCTTCCCAGTAAGGAGCCATATTCAGCCAGTATTCATATGTCTATGCAGATAAAGTTAGCCAGCAGTATCATCACTATGCAGAGTTAGAGATGGCCACTACTTATGTAGATAGCGGAACTGGATATAACTAATAGATTTAAACATTGCAGATAACATTAATCCCCCCCCCCCAAATGTTGCATTTAAATATTGAGTGTATAGAGTGGAAAATAAAAGAAAAATAACTAGAGAAACTGTAAGAGGGGGGGGGGGGCTCTGGTTGAATCATAAGGAGAAGTTCTGGGCTTGAGACTCAAGCTTGCTTTTGTTCCTAGGACCAGTGGGCTAGGAATGCTTCCTATAGCCCTAGACCAGGGGTGGGCAATTCCGGCCCTCATGCACCACAATCCAGCCTGGTTTTCATGATGGCCCTAGTGAATATTCATGGATTATTTCCATACAATGGAAGGCAGTGGATGCAAATAGATCTCATGAATATTCATTAGAGACATCATGAAAACCAGGCTGGATTGTGGTGCACGAGGGCCGGAATTGCCCACCCCTGCCCTAGACCTTTACTAATCGGTAATCTTAAGTAATTTCCTGCTTAGTTTCTTGTTTCAGGGCAGAAAGTTTATAGATTTTCTATTCGGGGAAAGAAGAATGGATTTAACATTTATTATGCAAAAGCTAAAAGATGGCCTAATCTTAAAAATACATCCACAGTTTTAAACACACATAATTATTATTTTATTTGTTTATTTATATTTATCTCGTGCCTTTCCAGTAGCAGATCAAGGCGAGTTACATTCGGGTATTGTAGGCACTACAAACTCGGTCTTTAATGCACTCCTGGATAGAAGGGGCTTTTTAAAAATTGTGTTCATCATCAAAAGGAAAATCTAAAACCTTGAATATTATACCTTCTTAGTAAAAGGCAATCAATACAATTCCCGGTAAGTAGGATAAACAGACCCCCAAAATTGCAGTTGTTCTGATGAGTCCAGCTGCTTCACTTTGCTGATACTGTAGATGCTTTGACGAGGGAACCTTTACAAACAGTCTTGGTATCAGAGAGATGGAGGAATCTCTTCTTACCATGGAACTAAATTGCAGATCCAATTGAAATTTTCCAAGACGATAACTCGCACATAGTGGATTCACCAAGCGCTATGCTCTGATCCCCAATCAGGGCCGGATTGACCTCTAGGCAAGACTAGGCAGTTGCCTATGGCAAATGCTTCTGAGGGGTAACAAAAGCAGTAGCAGTCAAAGCAAAACAATAGATCCTGACAGCTACCAAACTCAAAGAGCTATCAGCACATTATTTTATCACATAACCAGCAAAATTCCTACTTTGTTCTCATTGTAACAAGCCAATTATTACTCATACACCTAGCAGCCTCGGCCAGTTACCATGCAGAGCCTGCATGGTCCAATGTGACCATCAAGCAGATCTGAGTATCACTGGCTTACTTGTGAAACATCAGACCATGCTGCCAGATGAGTTCTCTGAATAAGCCCCCTCTGTGCCAGGAGGCTTTGACCTTTGGCGATAGTGTACTTTGAGCATGGCTGCTGTATGGCTCCAGGCATTTCAGTGGGGGTTCTAACACAAACTTCTGAACCGGCTCTATTGATGTACTACATGACAAAAAGCAGTGTATGTCTAGGGAACTTGGAGAGGGAATGTCTTACCTTTGAGAGCGCTAAATTTTAGTTTTCATTTACAGATATATTTGAAAAACAGTGCTTCATTTCAGATGAAAATAAGTTCTGACAGTACTTGCAAAGCACTAGATAATTCTCATCCTGCATATATTTTTTCCTTTAACATACCACCATATTTGCAGTTTGCTTTAGGGATGTATTTTCCTTTGAAACAAAATTTTGTTTTAAAACTGAAACTAAAGAAAAATGACCAAAATGTTTGTTTTTCATTTTCTTTTATTTTGAAAACTTGCGTGGCTAGCCCTAGATCCCTTCTTTCATGCTGAAAATAAAAGCACCACCGAAAACGAAAGCAAATCTACTTGGATCCTCTTCCCATCTGTCCACTCACCTGTGTGCCTCAGACTCTTCTCAGCTTACTTGCAGTCAAAGGCATCCAAAGGGGTAGAAACTATCCCGAGTGGCAGGACAGGATATCTTTCCTTTTTTAATATTTGACCTTCTATCTATTGTCTCCTCAAGCCCCAAGGCCTTCTTTATATTGTCTCGCTGCCAACTCCAAGGCCCAGAGGGTAGTCTCCCTTTAATGGAACAATGTGATTGGAACCGCAGCAAAGCTACCAGAAAAACACCAAAACCCCCTTAAAAAACAACATACCAGAAAACTCCCATGGTATACCAAAACCCTTTGACAACTAAAAACAGAACTACGAAGAGCTGAAAGAAGATGGTGGAAAACCACCTCAAGAGAGGACAAGAATAAATACTACGCATTACTTCAAAACTATCAAACTGCTACAAAAAGGAATACCATACAAAACTTATCAACACATCAATAAACTGTCCAAGAGAACTTTTTGACATTGTAAAACAACTAACAGAAACCCCTACGAACCCCAATCAAATAAACAGTATCACTCACAAACAACTTGCAGATCACTATAAACAACTTCACCATAACCCTGTCAACAATAATCCAACCAGCAACGAGAAAACTAACATAGTGAAAAGTTGGAACACGTTTGAAACAATTGATAGCAAATGCATCTCAAACATCTTAACAAAACTAAACACCACCACCTTCCCACTAGACCCTTGTCCCCAAAACTGGATCAAATTATCAAGCAAAGAACTCAGCCCATTTTTAGCCACAATAGTGAATGAAACACTATAGCATGGAATAACGCCTCCTGATCTCAAAATCTCTTCCATCCATCCTACACTGAAGAAACCAAACCTAGACCCTGCTGATCCATCATCATACCGACCTATAGCCAGCCTACCATTTCTAGCCAAGATCACTGAAAAAACAGTGCAGATACAACTACAGAACCACATGGATGAAAATAATTTATTGGATCCCAACAGCATGGATTTCGACCACTGCATGGTGTCAAAACTCTCTTGACCTATCTAGTTGACGCCATAACAAAAGGAATACAAAACCAAACACAAGCTTACCTGCTAATATTCCTTGACATTTCCTTTGCCTTCGACACACTCAACCACAACATATTAGTTGACTGGAAGGTCAGGGGTACAAATCCCACTAGAGGACAGCAACCTTGGGCCGGAAGGACTGGGGTTTCTAGTCCCACAGGTGCTCCTTGTGGTCTTGGGCAAGCCACTTAACCCTCCATAGCCCATGTTCCCTGTAAAATAGTTATCTCCAAGTTATAATGGCCTGTTCAATGTAATTTCAGTTTGTTCAATGTAAACCGCACTGATGCAGAATAGTATGGTATATAAGAGAATGTAAATAAATAAATAAATAAATTAATTAATTCAAAGACTACAGCTATTTGGAATCCAGCACACTGTACTCAAATGGTTTAAATCATACCTTACAGAAAGGAAACAACAAATAAAAATTGGTACTAGTGTATCTGAACCCTACAACCAAACACAAGGAGTACCTCAAGGATCCACCCTCTCTGCACCCCTCTTTAACTTATACCTACAACCCCTATGCTCAATCAGAAAACACAACATTCATCATCACATATATGCCGACGATATCATGTTGTACTGCCCACTCCTCTCCAATCACCCTGACTATAAACAAATCCAAGACTGTTTTATGGAAATTATGCAATGGCTCTCATCCAACAACCTTTCAATCAATTTAAAGAAAACAGAAGCTATGTTCATGACAAGGAACACTTCCTTCACCCCACCATCCACCATCAAACTAAACAATATACCAATAACTGTAAAAACTGAACTTAAATACCTTGGCATCACAATTGACCAGCAACTATCATTCAAAACACAAATAGCAACAACAGCAAAAACAATATATTTCAGAGCAAAGACTTTTCAGAAACTTAAACAATCGATAAAGAAAGTACAAACTAACATGGTAGTGCCTTTATTTTTTAGTTCCAATTTTTTGTATTGATTTACCATTATAGTTACCAATACCAAGTAACAATAAAAAAGCTACAAAATCATCATGCATTTAATTAGGCAAGAACTTCTTCAAAGAACCCCACATTTGCATACAACAATGACACATTGAGCCGCATTTCTCAGTGAGACGTCCAAGTGCAATCTGGGACATCAAAGCCAGAACGTCAGAAAAAACCACAGGCACATGCAAGTTCAGGCACAGTTTCAGAAACATGGACATGCCTGATATGGATGTCTATAGATATATCTACATAGATGTCCCCAGAATACCAGAATAGTATATCAGAATGTGAACATTAAACAGCATAATGGTAAAAGTAGGGGTTGAGAGCAGGATAGTCAGGGTTCAAATCCCAGTGTGTGTCTTTGTGATTTTAGATTAGTCACTTAACTCTACATTCTCTGTATGTTCTAAGGCCAAAACAAGCACTTTCCTGATGCCTATTCGTGCCTGTAGAAGTTTTAAATGTGGACATGCCTGGAAACGTCCCCATCATTCTTGAAATCGAATGGAGATGTGTAAGTCCATAGCACTTCCCCAGACATGCCTCCACCATGCCCTCTCACCTACTTGGATGCCCTTGCACCGGAGACATCTATAGATGTCATTTGTTGAATGACTGCAGAGGCGTCTTTGTGATTTTGATGTCCATGTGCATGCCTTCAGATGTCCTACTGTACATCACGACTGACCTCCATTGTCTCTTCTCCGCAACTGCAACTTCATACCTATGGGTGAGGCACACTACATTCCACCATGGGTTCATGTCCAGTAATGTGTTATTGTTCCAATTCTGAGCAATCAACTTTATGGCTAGAGACACTAACAGTGAAAATAATGCATCCTTGTTGGAAAGGGTAATACTGAGGCTGAAGACCTTCCATACAACTATTTTATAAGTCAGGGCAACTGTTATTCCAAAGATCGCTCAAGCTTTATCCCAGACCCCATGGTAAAATGGTGCCAAATTGGGAAAATTATATAGCATATGGGTAAAGGTACCAGGCACTGTGGCACATGATCAGCATCAGACACCAAGTCATTCATATTGGACACCTCAACTCAAAATAGAGGAACTGAGTCAAGGATGCAGATAAGGAGATTCTGATCAATTTACCCCAGAAGAACTTATCAAAAAGGGAATCTGCAAATTCTCTCTCCCATCCCATGTGTACCCCAGAAAGGTCTTCTTCTTGAAAATATTGAATAGAACTTAGAAGTCTCCTTCCAGATGAGGTCAGACCTCAATGGAAGTCCTCTAACTCCCAATCTTCCATCTTTGTTAGATTAACTTTTTTAATGTCTCAGTTGGAAGTATTGATAGTAAGCCTGACCTGGGAGACCAAACTCTTGCAATGGAGGTGACTTTTAGTAAATTTAGCTCTTAGTATTTTATGAAAAGCTCGCTGAATGTGTTTTAAAAACTATATATAGCATCATAAAAAAACGAAGCACCTCTCCAAACGCCAGGTCCAAAGGAGTTGCCGGCTAGGGGTTATGTGTGACTTAAAGCAGGCATAAATGCCAATTTGGAAATCTTCTGCAGCATACATGTAATAAAACATGGAATACATGTATGATGTGGAGGATTGCCCTAACCATGTCCAGAGTAATCTCAAATCCAAATCCAAACTATGCTGCTGCGTACTGCTGCTCCCACACATAAATAGCACCTATGCTAAAATTGCTGCCGATTAACATATGCCAATTAGCTTTTTATATGTGTAAATGGTGCCTACCCTTCTAAAATCACTCCCAGTATCTGTATGTTGGGTTGCTGACTGACTCCAGATGCACCTGACAGACTTGATCCAGTCCTGGTTTTACCCCATTGCTTGCAGGGATATGTAGTTTTGATTTCTCCAGTGCACTCTATGAGAAAAGCAATACTACAAGTCCCTGAATGCAATGGGGTGAATCCAGGGCTGGTTCAAGCCTGTCGGTGCATCTGTAGCCAGTTGGCAACCCTATCTGTAGAACAAAAGTCAACACAAAAATTAGCAACAATAATGTCTGCTAAACAGGGCATTATTGTAGTAATGGGGTCGAAGGCCCAATTTAAGAAAGTCAGGGCACAATCCATTTATGAAATAAGAAAAAAAAGTTCCTATTAGTTCTACAAACACCTGCCAGAAGGATTAAGCACATTTTCAGACAAGATGCCAAACAAATGCTCGGGACCAGCAGATATTGACAAAAATTGGCCCTTGGTTTGTGCTTTTTACCTTAGAAGCAGACAGTGCCTTCCTGATCCGAGTCCATGTTTCATTCAGGCAAGGGTGAAAGTATGGCAGGATCCATAGAGGATGAAAGAATGTCTACACCTGGAATTGCTCTAGCTAATTCTGCTTCTAAATCCATTGAATCAATAAAAACAATTTATTTTCATTTGACCTATTCCGCCCTGTGCATAGCCAGGCTTTTGTATTGGTTTAGATTGCAGTGATTAAATCTCACTGTGACTTCCAATGTAATGAATGAATCTGTTTTCAAAAGTGAGCAAAACAAATGTATGAACACTTAGCCAGGCCATTTGCGCACATACATACACCAAGTGAACAATTTTATTAGTGTATGTGCCTTTTGAAATTTAGAAATTGCACACTTAAATACAAGGGCTCAAGTAGTCAGGACTGTGCAGCTCAAAGTATTTGCTGTGCTCACATTGATAATGCAAATGCAACCCAATCAAATTTTTGGCAGCAGGAAGTGACATGCAAATCACCATGCAATGAAATGAATCCTTTGGGAATATCAGGGGTATGGCACGGACGTTACTGGCGTTCCATCACCATGGCACCAGGATGCCATGCAGGAGCCCCGATACCCTGCACAACATATAAAATGCTTTTCCCTGCCCCTGCCGTCCGATCCCTGGAGAGGCCTGCCAAGGCTGGGATCGGATGGTGGGGAACCTCCCACGTTGGCTCACCACTTTGGTGGGGTCCTCATGCACTGTCTACCATTCCTTCCTCAGAGGTGGAATAAGTCCCCCGTCTATCACCAAGCTGGACGTACAGGGCCACGACTTGAATCAGCCCTGTACATCTGGGATCATAGGCATGCCTCCGCCTCACCCAAGCTCCTTCTTTGTCCCACCCCCTTCCGTCCCCATCCAGAGTTCCCCACAGATCTCTTCTGTACGTGCGAGGAGCTTTGGGGACAGATTCGGCCCCAAGCAGTTGACAAGAGATGTACGTTCAAACCAGAAGTACATCCCCGCTAATCACTGTTTAGAATGACTCCCCACAGCATTTAGGAGTAAAGCTTTCATGTACTGGACTGGCTATAACTAAACCTGAACTTTATTGCTTATATTGCATCAGTAAATGCAGACTGGAAAACTTTGTAAGCCTCTGACTGTGATTCTATACCTGGGACCTGAATAGAATTATTTCCCGTTCTTCCATCAGGAGGCTCATACATGGGTACTGAGGTATATTTGAGGAGATGCAGGGGAGACACACTCTGATTACTGAGTGTCCCCATTCTCCTGAAGAGCTTGGCAAAATATAGTGGTCCTTACAAATAGGACAAGTGTGGATCTCGCTTAAGCAAGGCATGAAAATATCTTAAAAGAAACAGGACCCTTAGACACTCTGTTTCATGATATAAGAGCTTTCACAGGCTGTTGCTAGTCCAGTGCCGACCTTCTTAGTGCAAACAGATTACCTCACAGGGAGAATGGGCATTTTTTCAGCTGCAGAGAAAAACAACAGCTAATCTTCAGAGGAAGAGGATCTCTCCTTGCAAAACAAACAGCTGTGTTAAAAGGCCTCTGACTGCAGGGCACGCTACTCCCGCAGGAAGGCTCATTCCCCCTCTCTCAACCGGGATCCCTGCTGGGCTCAGTCCTCAGGAGTTTAAGGCTGCTGAGGGCTGAGCCTGGCAGCAATCGTGGAGGAAAGAGGGCTGAGCCTGCCCGTGGGAGTAGAGTGTTCCACAGGCAGAGGCTGTTTAAGGTACCCTTGCACAGTCTTCTGCCCACGGGACATGCTGGGTCCATGTGCAGGCTCAGCCCTCTCTCTGCCGCACTTTGTCTTCCTGCTTGGGGAGTGGGGGCATCTAGCGATGATGGCGCCCCCTGGAGATTCGTGCCCTTGCTGCTGCGCTTACCCCACAGTGCTGGCCCTATGTGGGAGATGGGGTCCCTGCGCAGGCAGATAGCAGAGCAGACATGGAGAGCATTAAGGCTGGCCGGGCCATATCGCCATTCGAATTGAGGAGGGCTGAAGGCTGCAAGCCCAGGGTGGGATCATGGTGGCTGAGAAGGTAAGAACTGGGAGGGGGAGGCCAGGGGGCTGTAAAGCTTGTAAAAGCAATGGACCCGGTCCACTCCCAGGAACTGCACAGTAGCACCACACATAAAAACGTTTTTTTAAGACCTTCCGAAGTGCGAATGAGTGATAGTATCAGACTCATTCACCTGGCTGACTCTGCACTGGCTGGCTCCCTTTCCACTAGATAGAAGCAGGTCCCTTATGACAGAGATTCCTCCACTATTCCCTAGTCCCCTAGTCACTCCCTCTGTTCTGATTGGCTGACTGTACTCAGCCTGGCTGAATAGCAGCAACTCATGGGACGGAAGTAGAAAAACCTGTCATATGATGGAAGTTCCGCCCACCAGCCCCAAAAGCCTGGCTTTTCAAGTGCCGGTTTGAATTCTCTGCCGACAGCAGGCCAGGCCAGCTGAAAACCGACCAGTTGGTAACCCTAAGTGGAATTGAAATTGTGATCCCCATAAATGGAGAAAAACCTCCTACATTCTCTTGGCACCCTCTTCATGGGGTTTAGATCTAATTTATGACTGCCTTCATTTCACTCCCACACCTTCCATTAAAAAGAAATAGTTGAAACCCTCCCAGGCCCTCTCTCCACCACTGTTCCCTCTAAGCTGTGCGCGTGTGCGCGCGCACACACCTCACCGAGTGAGCGCACATACTTTATAACAGAGCGCACAAAAATTACGGTTCTGATTCTGATAGAAAACAACACAGACATCTTAAAATTTAAAAGTTGTTGTGTATTTACGGTTTTCACAAGTTCTACAATATTATCTAGTGCAATCAATGTGGTGTACATACTGTATTCTGACGTGTAGTCAAATTTTAAAGTATAGAACTCCGAGTGTCGTTATGTGCCGCACAAAAATTTAACCTTCCTTCAAAAGCTGCACAGCTGATATTTTATGCGCACACAGCCTACAGAAAATTAGAGGGAACATTGCTCTCCACCATCTCTAGTTTTATTTCTTCTAGGGGGGGGGGGGGAACGCTGTGGAACCCAACCTGAGATATCGCATATACTGATTGCTTCATAGCCACAGAATTTGTGTAGATCATTTTGCCTTCCAGTGAACTTAGATTGTGGTATAGAAACCCATCTGGACTCACTGGAAATATGTGACAGTAAGCCTTCTAAATTTAAGGCATGGTTTTCTATCTCTTCGGGGTTGAAGCAGCACAAGGTGAACCACTCCCATGATGGACAAGATGGCAGGGAGTCAACAGATTGCAAGCATGGATCCTATGCTCGGGGCAATGCAGATGCTTAAGGAACTGCTGAGCTCTCAGCTGGGGCCATTCAAATAATACAGAAGGAGCTTGAGAATCTTACTGTTCAAATCGCCATATCACAACAGCGCTTCAAGGCCTTAGAAGCTCATGCTGAAAAAATGGATAAGATGGAACAGCAATTGGACAGGAACTTTGAGGCTATACGTAAACGGCAATGGGACGTAGAGAATCTTTCTAACAGAAATTGTCATAATAACATCTGTCTTCTCAGTATACCTGGAGGAGAAGAGGGCGCAAACATGATTGGATTTCTGGAGAGCTTTCTCCTGCAAAATCTGGGCCTTACCTTAGCCATACTGTTAGAAATCAAATGGATCTATTGAGTTCCTTCTTGGCTGCCATTGAATACTAAGGGGTATGTTTACTAATCAGTGGTAGTGGCTTCCATGCGATATCGAAGCACGGAAGGCACTACTGATGATTAGTAAACATATCTCTAAGTTCCTAAGGCCCATTATTGCTTAATTCTTTGGTATCCTCATATTTCGCAGGTCCTGTTGGTTGCCAAAAAGTGTTCTTTTCTTCAATGTCAAGGAAGAAGATGCTGGTGGTCCTGGACATAGCAAAGACCACTGCAATGCGGTGTAAAGAATTTCTGTTGCTGAGGCAGCCTATGAAAGATCTGGATGCCTGATATGGGTTACTTTACTCAGCATGACTATGAGTCACATATAATAATAATGCTATAGCATACATGGAAGCTTTCAAGCTACTGGAATTGTCCTTGAAGATGCGGTGATCTTGTAGTTCACAAGTTAGTACTTGGTCTCCATTGCACTGGAGCAGAAGCACACTGATTGGATCTGTTTGGCTAAGATTTCCTTCTCTTTGGCTTGCTTTTGACTAGTTTCTAGCTGCCTGTATCTTTTTTGTCCTTTTGAATAAGTTGCTGAAAAATTGCCATATTTGTTGCCTGTGTTTAACCTTGTTTCTCTGAAAATTGCTTAAGTGTGTCTATGTAGGTTTCTATTGCCTTAAAACAACTAGTGGTGCAATATAGAAATTACTTAGAAAAAATTGTTCAAATTGAAATAGCTGCTTAGAGGAAAAGCTTTGACCTGTACTGCAGTAGCAAGCCTGGCCTCTGGTAGTCAGGAGTTGCCCAGAAGGATCTCTGGCTGAGGAGATCAAACTTATAGCTGAATGACATGTTGTTTCGGAGAATTTGCACTGATTTTCCCTCCCACCCTATCCCTTGTCCACCCACCCCAGGGCTGAATTTTCTTATATAGTCTTCCTAAGACACATCTGGACACGTTTACTAAAATGTAGGCCAGGAACACTTGCTAGAAGTACAAAATTAGCACAGATCTCTGGGCTAACCTTTGGTGGCATTTGTGTCTGCCCCCCTACTAACTGGCATGTGGGTTCACTTAACGCCACCCATTGAGGTGGTGTTCAGTGCACCTGTGCTAACAGTAACATATGCTATCAATGCATACATTCTGCCCCTATCTGCCCAATTCTTGCCCAATTGCAGAACCATCGGTTAGCATGGGATTGTTAGCATGGAACCCCATGATGTAAACGCAACATGCTTAGCACATGGCAAATCTCATGCTAATGGTTAGTGTACATTAGTAAACATGCCTCATAGTCAGCTGTCCTCAATTAAGCGGAAAGCCTGTGGGGGTGGGGGTAGGAGTGATCCCAGACCTCTTTGCGCAGTCGGCAGTCTGAGTTCCAAATGGAGAGACTACTGTTAGGGGTCAGAGCCGCTATTTTGAAGCCAGGCCATCAGCAGGGCAGGAGTGTCCAAGGATTGCTCCCGCTCCCCCCAGTAACTACCAGGTTCTCCCAGAAAGAGAAGGGGGAGAGTAGAGGGTGAGGGGGTTTGCTGGTGCCTGCCAGGGAGTCTGAGAAGTGAAGGATTGCTGTAGCCTGCTCGGGGCACCAATGGGGAGGACAGGGGGTTTGCTAGAACTTGTTGAGGGTGCTGTTGGAAGTAGAAGGCTTCTGTTATGGATGTCATGAGGATATCGGGGAATTCTTTTTAGCAGCAATGGCACCTTGGTACATTGGATGCAATGGTGCTATTGGCGAGGCACTTAAAATAAATGTCTGCCCTGTGCCCATTACTGCATGGGCGGAGGCTGAGCATGCCCCCAATAGTTATTGTACAGGCTTTGCAGTTACTGTGAATTAAGTTTAGCAACTAACACACAATAACTGCAAAACTTGATCACACTTAATAACGAGGCCCCTCAGAGGCTTTTCATTGCGTCTGGAATTTTTTCCCCATTCGTCCTTGCATAACTCTTTTATACAGAATATTCTACTAAATACTCATACATCCTTATACCATAGTGCCTACTCATGCTGCCCTGTTATTAAATTACCCTCTGTGAGGATAATTTTGCTACCCCCCCATGTAGCCATGGTGAGTCCCCAGGAGCATATAGGCAGCTTATTTTATAAAATGAGGCATGTACATTCCTCGTTTTGTAAATTCGCTGTGCACTCATATGCTGTACACTAGGCGCAGTGAGTAATATCTGCCCACCGATGCCGTACCCCTGTGAATGCTCAGAGTCAAGATGGGCACAGAGGATACTCACACATGCGCTTCTAGAATCCCACCTGACCCAAGCACGTGCAGAAGTGCTCATGCATGTGTGGACATCTGGCAAAATATGGACTTGCATGCAAAGGGGCTGCAGATTTCTCTATAGCTCCCTTATAAAATCTTCCCCTCTGTGCTTAACTTGCACTAACGCGGCTTAATATGTTTACACAACTTAGTAAATAAGGGCCTTTGTTTTGCGCCAGGAATGTAAATCTGGCTTTTAGTGCTGAGGCAGAGTGAGAAAAATTTGTGAAATCCCTTTCTTAAGAAATCCCAGACACCGATTATTATGCTAAAAGTGCTTGGCAGGATACTTACATTTCTGGAAAAGCTACTGAACTCTGCAAGGAGTTATTTGTGCTTATTAAATTACCCTTTAGAAGCTATAGATTACAATGGAAATAATTATGTCTCAGTGCTGCAATGAATCATATATAAACATTGTTACCGAGCTACTGCATCGATGCATCTAGATTTCAGTCATGTCAGCTTAAGGATATTATTTCTTTGCACCATAGATGTTTTCTTAGAATGAACGGAAATTGGCTGGTATGTATCTTCCAAAGCAAAATTAACAGTCTAGCTAGTTGTAGTGCTCCCTGGAAACCGAGATAGATAGATACAATATACCAGGCATACATTTCCAGCCGTATGATGAATTATGAATTAGGTACTCAGCCTTCATTAACAATCTGGGGCTCTTCAAAATGGAAGACAGACAAGACAAATCCATTTCTGTTGGTCCTTGCTTTGACTTGACAGTCGCTTCTTTCATGCTGTGCTTTCATTGCTAATGTACCAAGGGCTAGGGGTTCCTGTGTGGTAATTATGATCCTGATTATACAGGCTCTCCAAGAACTGTAATACCAGCAATTACACTAAGAGGTTGATCTTCTTAAGGCATCTCTGTGACTGAGAGATTTAAGAGAGGAAGCTTAAAGGGGGGTGGGAGAGGAGAGGAGAGACACTGAAGAGGAGTGGAAATGAGTAGTCTAGCGACAGAGAAAGCCCAAATGATTGGAAGGAAATGATTTCCCCAATGGAATCGGGGAAAAAAGGCTAAATAAAAGTGCACTGAGATTGGACCAAACCGTTGTTTGAGTCCGTTCAAAACCCAACAGAAGTTTGGAGAATACCTTGGAGATCACTGTAAGGAAGGGAAAAGCAGATAAGCATTTTCTTTCTAGAGATGAGAAGAATCCTAGTACTGCAAGGCTTTGAAAGAGAAGCACCGTTCCTGAATTACCGAAATGACCAGAGATTTAGAAGGATGATTGTTCTCATTTACTATTTCTTCTGTCAGGGGTTCACTAATGTGCATCTAAACAGGTTAAGCTGGAGTAGGAAGGCCCTGTGGCAATGATATCGACAATGGAGCAGAGGCTGTGAAATATTTTGTCTACTGTTTTGCCGTGTGAAAGCTCATTGTAAAATGTTAGCATTTTGGAAATTGCAAAAAAGGTTTCTATTGTAACTCCAAAAGCTAAGGATAGAAATGAGAATCACGTGTGCTGGGGATAGTTCTCATGTGCCTATTATCTATTCTTCTGATTTCATAATTGTATTTTTGTAAGCCAGGCAAATGCCATTGGATGCAGGATGGATTTTACATGACCTACATAGGTTCCAGCAAAAGGGGATGGGTCCTAATTGAAATATTTTCCATATTGCTATTTAAATCTCGAAAGACTTAATGGAATATAATGGTATAGATTTTACCCATGTGGATGGCACCAATAATCTAAGCAAAACTACATGGCTAGTTTTGATGTGATTATTGCCCCAAAATAAGTCCCTACGGAGACGTGTACCTGCTTTCTCTGTGGGTTCTTTCTCTAGCCGAAATACTGCACAGAGTTTGGGAATGCTTCACTGAGGGGCCCACATACCAATGGTTAGCATGTGCTATCTGCTGCGTGGGTCCACTGGATGATAACATGCACTGTTATTAAATGACCCCCAACATACACTGTTGCCTTCGCCGACCTAACCTCGCATGTAGGAGTGCCTCCAAGCTCTTTGTGTAAGATTATGCATGCTTTCGAACAATCTGGGTAACATTTTACCAGCATAGAGAGTGGTCAATTTTCAAAGAACTCTTTCTGCAGTTAAAGCTATTTTACCCTTGGAAATGGCTTTGAATATGACCGTCCATAACGCCAAATCAGCAATGGGTACTAAGCATGCTGTCAAAAGGCACAACCTGATGGATAAAACATCCTTATTTCGTTGAAAAGCTCTGGCAGCGACATTCAGCTTCAGTGGTCAGCATTTCCTTTAAACACTGGCCAGCGCGGCTGAAATTAATCTGGATATCCAGCACCAGTATCTAAATTGCAGCCAGTACTGAATATCCCGTTTCAGTGGCAATCGCTACTATCATCCGAAGAGCCAGAATACACATTTAGGCTGCTATCTGGATTGCAAACTTGAAAGTCTTTTTGCAGTCCAAACTTAATCAGGATAGCTGTGCAGTTTGTGGGCTGAAGATTGACACTAAGAGGGTCGTTCAGTACAGTGAATAGTAGGGATGGGCATCCCGTTTGGACGTCCATTCCCGCTATTCTCTCCCCTGCCGGCCCTGGCTAATGCCTTCCCATATGAACAGCGTGTTTGTATGGGGGGGCCTAGATGGGGGTGGAAGGGAGCTTTTCTGAGGTGAGTGAGGGCCAGGCATGGGCAGGCTGTGATCCCGGACAAACAGGGCCGATTCTGAGGTCAGCCCTGTAAATCCGGGTCGTAAACTTAGACGGGGACTTATTCCACCGCAGAGGTGGAACAAGCTCTCTGGACGTTGGGGGTTACTGCTGCCGGGCTTGAAATAAAGGAAGAGCGGTCAAGTAAGTTTCCTGCAGCTGGACTCTGGCCATGGGAGGCTGGATTGATGGTCCGGCTGCAGGGAAAGAAGGAAATTGATGGCGGCCAGCATTCGCAACTCCTGAATGGGATGCCGTGGCACTGCGGCTCAATTCAGAAGTCTGACTGAGGTAGCTGGGCATGTGGCTGGGCATGCAGGCTGATCGGAATTGGGGCCCGGCCTGCATGTTCAGAATGCAGACCCAATTCTGATCCCGTGGGCAAGTCTAGGCCCCATGGGATCAGAAACGGGTCTACCTCTGGGCGTCCAAATTCTGAACGGCCGCACAGGGGGCTGGATGGACAGATTAGAATGCGCCTCTAACTGAATATTCCTAAGCAGGACTGGCACCCTAGACAAACCTTCATCTGTGCGCTCCCCTGAGGCCCCCCTACCATGCACCTCCCCCTCCTGTATTGTTGGCCCAGGTGTGCTGCTTGCAGTCCATAATTCATACGCTCTCTCTCATTCATTCGCTCCTTCATTTAATTACATGCATTTGAATTCTTCCTTGTACTTTCAATATGTTTTGTGCCGCCCCTGAAATTCTGATGGCCTAGGCAGCCATCTATTTTGCCTAGTGCTAGAGCCAGCCCTGCTCCTAAGTCCACCCAAGCTTCACCCCAGACCACCCATCACTAAAGAACCCACAGAGAAAGCGCAGGCACACGTCTCTGTAGGGACTTATTTTGGAACAACAGTGGAGTGGAGGAATAGCCTATTGGTTAAGAACACTGGCTTAGGAATCCAGTAGAAAAAGGTTCAATTCCCACTAGCACTCCTTGTGGCCTTAACCCTCCATTGCTTCAGAAAATTCCAAGTTATCAATGTCCCTGTTTAATGTACATTACCAAGTTTAAGTTTCAATGTAAACTGCTTTGATTGAAATGATAAAGCAGCATATAAAACCTGTTAAACAAATAAAATAAAATGCTGCTAAATATTCTGACACTCCCAGCCAGCATAAATACCCAGGTAACATCCTTACAATATCCAGATATTTGAATATTGATGGCTCTGATTTCAGTTCTGCAAAATGTCAGAGCTGTAGAAATGAGTGAATATCTGGAGCTATTCAACCACAGTCACCTTTCTTTTTGACTCTGCAGAACTCTTCTCCTTTGGGCTTTCAGCTCACTTGAAGCCAGGCTGGGATCTGGCACCAAAGGCCTTTATTTGCAAATACCTTGGATCTTATCTCCCCTACTTTACATCTCCTAAATTGTTTTAGTTGTGTCATTGCAGCAACAGTCCTTAACTATGAGAGCCTGAAATCAGGTGCTCTAAATCCCACAGTCAGTCACAATTGTGCATTGACTACGACCAGGGCCGGCCCGTCCATTGAGCAAGAATGTTTTTTGCACAGGGCCCCGCGTTTCAGGGGGCCCCGCGCAAAAAACATTCTTCAGCATCCCAAGTTTTAAAAAAAAAAACCAAACCGGCTGCTTCTGCCGCGGCAGCAGCAAGAGCTCTGCCGCGGGGCCCCCCCCTGCCCGGCAGAGCCTCCGTGCATCCTCAGCAGCTTTCTTCATGTCCAAAACGCGGGCTTCTTTCAGAGCCGCGAGAGTTTCCTTTCTCGCGGCTCTGTTAATCCCGCCGAGGGTGATGGGATTTCCCATCAGCCCCGCGGGATTAAGAGAGCCGCGAGAAAAGAAACTCTCGCGGCTCTGAAAGAAGCCTGCGTTTTGGACATGAAGAAAGCTGCTGAGGATGCACGGAGGCTCTGCCGGGCAGGGGGGGGCCCCCGCGGCAGAGCTCTTGATGCTGCCGCGGCAGAGCTCTTGATGCTGCCGCGGCAGAAGCAGCCAGTTTGGTTTTTTTTTTATTTTAATTTGGAATGATAGGGGGGGGGGGGGTGGTTAGGACTGGTAATGGGCTATGGGAGGGGAGGCTAAACTGGAAGTGGGCTGATGGGGGGGGGGGTGGTGAGGACTGGTAATGGGCCGGGGGGGGGGGCTGGTTAGGACTGGTATTGGGCCAGGGGGGGGGGGGGTTGGGACGTGTAATTGGCCATGGGGGGGGGGAGGCTAAACTGGAAGTGGGTTGATGGGGGGGGGGGTGGTGAGGACTGGTAATGGGCCGGGGGGGGCTGGTTAGGACTGGTAATGGGCCAGGGGGGGGGGTGGTTAGGACTGGTAATGGGCCAGGGGGGGGGGTGGTTAGGACGTGTAATGGGCCATGGGGGGGAGGCGAAGACTGTAAGTGGGCTGCTGGGGGGGGGGGGGTAGGACGGGTAATGGGCTATGGGGGGGGCTAAGTGGGCTGATGGGGGGGGTTAGGACTGGTAATGGGCAATGGGGGGTGGAGTCAAGGACTTGTAATGGGCCATGGGGGGGGGGGCTAAGTGGGCTGGGGGGGGCTAAGTGGGCTGGGGGGGGGCTAGGACTGGTAATGGGCCATGGGGGGGCTAAGTGGGCTGGGGGGGTTAGGACTGGTAATGGGCCATGGGGGGGGGGCTAAGTGGGCGGGGGGGGGGCTAAGTGGGCGGGGGGGGGGTTAGGACTGGTTTTGGGCCATGGGGGGGGAGGCTAGGACTGGGAATGGGCTGTTGGGGGGGGGGGTTAGGACTGGTAATGGGCTATGGGGGGGCTAAGTGGGCTGATGGGGGGGGTTAGGACTGGTAATGGGCTATGGGGAGGGGGCTAAGGCTGGAAGTGGGGGGGTAGGACTGGAAATGGGCTGATGGGGGGGCTAAGACTGGAAATGGGCTGATGGGGGGGGTAGGACTGGTAATTGACTATGGGGAGGGGGCTAAGGCTGGAAGTGGGGGGGGGGTAGGACTGGAAATGGGCTGAGGGGGGGGCTAAGACTGGAAGTTGGCTGAAGGGGGGGGGGTAGGACTGGTAATGGGAGATGGGGGGTGAAGGACTGGTAAAGGGCGAGGGGGGTGGGTTAGGAATGGTAATGGGCTGATGGGGGGGAGGGTTAAGACTGGTAATGGGCCATGGGGGGGGTGTTAGGACTGGTAATGGGCCATGGGGGGGGGAGGCTAAGACTGGAAGTGGGCTGTTGGGGGGGGGGGTTAGGACTGGTAATTGGCTATGGGGGGGGCTAAGACTGGAAATAGGCTGTTGGGGGGGCTAGGACTGGAAATAGGGTGATGGGGGGGTTAGGACTGGTAATGGGCTATGGGGGGCTAAGACTGGAAATGGGCTGATGGGGGGGTAGGACTGGTAATTGGCTATGGGAGGGGGGCTAAGACTGGAAATAGGCTGATGGGGGGCTAGGACTGGAAATAGGGTGATGGGGGGTTAGGACGTAATGGGCTGATGGGGGGTTAGGACTAGTAATGGGCTATGAGGAGGCTAGGACTGGAAATGGGCTGAGTGGAAGGAGGGCTTGAACTGCAAATAGCTGATGGGGACGGGGGCTTGGAATGGAAATTGGTTGTGAGGGGGAGGGAGCTAGGACTGGAAATGGGTGAGGGTGGGCTAGGACAGGAAATGGGCTGATGGAGGGGCTAGAATAGGACTGGAAATTGGCTGTTGGGGGGTGCTAAGATTGGAAATGGGCTGTGGTGGGGGTTTGGATTGAAATGGACTCATGAAGGGGCTAGAACTGGAAGTAGGCTCATGGGGGGCTTGGATTGAAAATGGGCTGAGTGGAGGGGAGCTAGGATTTGACATGGGCTGATGGTGGGGCTAGGAAAGGACTAGAAATGGGCTCATGGGGGGCTGGGATTGGAAATGAGCTGATGGAGGGACTTGGATGGGACTGCAAATAGATGGGGGAGCTAGGACTGGAAATGGGCTTATGGGGGGCTAGGACTGGAAATGGGCTGATGCGGGGACTAGAAGGGAGCGGATGCTGGGTGGGACTGGAACTAGAATGGAGCTGATGTTGGGGGAGGATTAGAATGGGATGGAGCTGGGAGAGTGAAATGGAGAGGGAAAAAATATTTTGTGTGGGAGGGAAGACAAATCTACAATTGTCCGGATATTGGGAGAGTAAGTGGGGATTGAGGATGGAGGGGTAAAATTTGAGTGGATGAAATAGGAATGAGGAAAGAGGAAAAGGAGAAAGATTAGTATGTTAAAGCAGATGTAGAGAGAGAATGGAAAAAAACTAGAAGAGAGAAGAAAAGACAAATGGACAGCAGACGATGAAGAATTAGCGGAAGACACGAAGAAACCAGAAGAAAGTGGCTGGAGCAATTGCAGCTGAAAAAAAATGCACAAAAGGTAGAAAAATATCTCTTTATTTTGAATTTATTAATTGGAATATGTCAGCTCTGGGAAATGTGCATCATTAACGTCTGCGCTTTGTTTAGTACAAGAGCAAATTAATGTATAGTTTTATTTCTACAGTGTTGTACATTCCAAGTTTGGCTTTTGGGATTCCCAGTTTAATTATTGTCTTCCTGTTTCTAAATTGTGATTCCTTGTTTGGTGATGGTTTATGTTCTGTTCATGTGTAACTGAGCTGAGGTATTCTGTTTATGTAATTCCTATTTGACATTGCCACTTGTTCTCTTTCCCCAGTAGGTCATGTATTGTTGTTCTCTGAAATGTATTGGTTTAATATTTGCAGCGTTTCCTTTTGATAGTTAGGGTATGGTGCTTTATGAGTCCTGGTAGTGCTGTTAGGATACGGCGGGTTTGCTATGGGTTCTAAATGGGCAGTGTTTGTAGTAGTTCCTAATGTGTCTGGCGGTTGGCACTGGATTATAGTAATGTAGAAGTCTTTTAGTCTTTCTTTATTCATACACTCATTAAGAGGCATGTTTACTAAAAGTTCGTGTATGGTAACATTATGCAAATATTTATGCAAATGAGGACCCTTATGCAAATGAGGCCCCGCACCGAGTCTCCGCACATGGCCCCGCACCCCCCTTGGGCCGCCCCTGACTATGACCCCCTCCCGCCAAGGGGCCATGACTGCTGCCTCCGGAGCACCCCCAGCCAGAGCTGACATGGATACTTCCCACTAGACCAGTTTGGTCCATGCTCTGCAGGGTGGCCCTCTTTCACAAATGGTGTTCAGCCTTAATAGCAGTATTACACCGGATTCCCGTATTAAAGGCCCCAGGAGCAAGTTGGTAGCTTTGGAATACTGTAGAATTGCTGTCGGTGAACTCCTTTTCCTGGGCCTGATGGAACACTGCCAAGAGGGCTACCTTGTGGCGTTAGAGGTGTGCCTTTCACTATGCTACATCTTGGGGGACCCTTTTGCTTGTGACCTAGGAGTATTGATCAGGTAAATTTAGTCTTGGCTAGGAACTGAACCCGGATATTTCTTAATGTTCATTTAGCTTCTCCAGTGAAACTATTCAAAAATTATCTATATGAAGTGATGAAGGTGCCAGAAGAAGTAAGAAGAAGGCTTCCTTTTTACCATCTAAATGGGAACTTAGGTCTGAGGTAGAAGATGTTGGGGGTAACCTCATGTAGACAGTTTGGATCTTTCAGGGTTGCTAGAAAAATGTGACATAGAGATTAGGAATAGGGCCACCCTTCTGGTACCATTGCCTTCCCACAAAACAGTAATACTAGTCTTCCCTGTTTGTAATACCTTGCTTTTGAGATGCATGGGTTGGTGTTTTCCAGATGTATATACAGAAGCCTTCTGGAGTGTATTTGGGAATTTTTGTCCATGAAAGAAGAGGTAACTTCTCTGGGGGCCTTCTTTGTTACGAAATTTCCTTGTAAATGTCTACTTACCTTAGCTAATGGGAAATGTGTTCTATGAACCATCTCTACTTTATTTCCTTTTAGATTCCAATCTTGGCTCTTTGAGGATTGTGGGTGGTCAGACTAAACTGTGGTTTTGTAGAACAGGGAGGTTGCATCCTCTGTTATCACATGTCTTTTTTCCTTTTCCTTCTCCAGGGAGCACAGAGGTTTTGTTCTGTTTGTGGACTTTAATTGAAGTGAAGACCTTGTTATTTCTCTTTTTATTTTTGGTTTCTGTCTGATTGTGGTGTTAAGTCAGACATCTTGATTGTGTTGGTATGTACTTGATGCAACATCAAGTTACAGTATATTGTGGAATCTGCAAAATACTAAAAATAAAAAGTAGGCAATGCCTTTTTATTGGACTGACACGACATTTCTGAGTAGCTTTCAAACGTTACACCTCTGTTATCAGGTCAAAACAGATTAACTACTTGCAACCAAGCTTATTGTTCCATAATGGATCTCAGAGAAGCAAAACAAAGTTTGAAATATATAGCTGTAAACTGTAAATTGAAATAAGAATTGAAAAATTCCTATTTAGGGACATGTCCTTTATACAGGGCTGTGAAACCTTTTTTTGCTTTTATACATTATAAAATAATGCAGATGATGTAATGAAGGAATTAGATTTTATCCTAATATAGAAAGAAACAGGAAAGCTTAGCAACAGAAGACCATATAAGCAACACAGAAGCAACAGGTACCATGGTTTTATAAGGCATCAGCAAACTGTATATATATATTCATGCTTTTTTTAGAAATATTAGGAATGCACTGTTCTGTTTATGTGCAATCAACTTTTGCATGTAATTTTTGTAACAGACGTTTCATGCTATAAATTGTTTTGGACCTTAAAAGGCTTGTACAAGCTGAAAAACACAACTGCTATCTTGATGGGGAGGGGGGAGGGGGTGATTATTAATATATTTGTCTCTAAAGCAGGAAAATATCACCTTATCCACTAAAGATGTATTGCTATTGTTTCACACCTAGACATGATTATATTTTAGAGTCCTGAATGTTTAGTCATGATTTCAAGAACTTAGTTCAAATATCTATCCAGGTCAGCAATTTTTAGTGCATTTCACTTGAGCATAGTGCCTATTGTCGAGGTCAAGCTGGCAGAAGTTTTGTCTGTGCAAACAAACATGCCTTTGCTTTCCTTAGCAGGAAGAGGAGGGGAAACTATGGCCGGAATTATGGCAAAGAAATCTTCTGTCTGCCCCCAGAGACCCCATTTCCTGTGGGCAGAAGAGGCAGGAAGGTCATGATCGCTGCGAAGATGGAAGCTGTCTGCCCATGGGAACCCCATCTCCCATGTGCAGGGGAAGAAAGAAAACAGTCCTGGGTCCTGGGCCTTCCTGTAGCATCGAAAAAGGTTCAATGCAGGGTGAGAGTGATTGTAGCAAATGCAATGCATGCCTTTGAGTCAGAGAAGGCAATAAAAATGTAAAGGGGCAGTGGGCTTGTGAAAAAGAAGGATGGGGGAATGGAGGGCAGGGGTGGGGGTGCTGGGGGGAGAATAGAGTCTGGGAAGAGGAACAGAGATTGTGGGGGACAGCAGGAGAGGGGTTGGGGAGGGAAGAGTACAAGGTGGAGGTTAAAAAGATGAATGTATGGAGGCAAAAGGAACCATGGGCCTGATTTTCCATTGGGTAGGGCTAAGCACCATAGCCGTGTAGCCCTGCTCCCTACCCCCTAATCCCAGATACTCACTTCTGCGGCGATGGAAGTGAATATCCAGGGTTCGCCGCTCAGCCTGCAAACCACCGAGTCTAACTGCCTATCTTTTCCGCACAGAGCTCTAACCGGGCAGCATTGAAAATTGCTGCTGCCTGATTAGCTCTTGCTTCCACCCCGCTCGGCCCTGGAACGCTCCCGACATGCCCTAATGCTAACCGGATATCATCGGGGTACGTAGGGGACTTAATCTGGGATTTTCAAAGGCACTAGCCATGTAGGACCCTTTGAAAATCCCCGATTAAGGCATTTACATGATTAACATGGGCTGTTACCCATGTAAATTCCTTTGAAAATCGGGCCCTATATGTATATGCCAAAAGGTGTATTCACCCCTTCACCCCAACACCACACACAGATACTGTCATGCAGCAGGGGCTGATGAAAGCAAAAATGCAGGAGAAGAAGCTGTTTCTCATGACGAAAAAGATGTGCACAAGATGCAATATCTGCACAGAACAGCTAGAGGGAGCAGGCGTGCACTCACAGAGCCTGAGTGGACACACTTAGCTAATCGAGAGCACCTGACTGTCAGCCCAGAAAGCTCAAACACAGGAGAGCTTTATAAACAGAAGACTGGAGACTGGAGAGAGCAGCAGCAGCAGCGGCAGAGCAGTGCTTGCAGGTGTGGAGCTGGAGGTAAAGCTGAAGGTTTACGAGAGAGAAGCAAGGACCAAGCAGAAAGAAGCACTTGGGAAACTAGTGCTGGGCAAAGGAACAATCACCTTTGGAGGCAAAGCAGAGTGAAAGAAAGAAGCTTGCTTGTACCAGAGGAACCTGGGGCCAAACCAAAAGGTAACAGAAGCTTTCGGAGAGGAGAATGGCACAGGGATTGTGGTCCTGAAGAACTGCTGGAAGGAGGAAATCCCAGTTCTATATGCTGCTGGAAGCCAAGGTATGCCGACTCTGTTTCTATGAAGAAAACCTTACCTTATAAAAAGCCTTTTGAAAGTAATGCTAAACCTGTGAGAAAGGAAAGCAAAGCTACCTCTCTTAAGCCAAGTAGCTGACGCCCGAAGGTAGGCCATGCTCATTGGCAAACACTAGAGGAACTCTTTAAACATCCAGAGAACAGGACTAGGGCCTGGCCAGAAATTACAGCCAGTGAAACCACGATACAGACAGAGATAATTCTGAGCCGATGCAAGTGGAACTTGTAGAGCCAAGCCTTTTGTCTCAGGAAGAGATGGACTGTTCTTTGTGTATTTCAGACAGTGCAGAGTCACTGTTAAACCTGTGAATGATATATGTTATCTTCAGAATGTTATTAATTTGCTAAATGGAAGAAGAGTACTGAAACATTTGTTTTACTCTGGAAAGCTTAACTAAGCATTGTTACAACTGTGAAGCATAACAGTTTTTCCGTTAACCTGAGTTGATTTCATTCCTGAAGTTAAGGACTTTTTCTTTAGGTTGTAACCGAGCTGAATCTTATGCGTAAAGGGAAATAAATGCCTTGTTAACCCTCTACTCTGCATTCACAATTTTTCTTAGTTAGGAGCTGAACTGCTAAGACCAGGTTACACCTGGCTCTTAAAAGACCCTCCTCTCATAATAAATTAATTTTGTGTCCCACCTACCCTTACGACCACTGGCCACCAGGGCGGTGCACGACAATACACACTGAACCCCAGCACCACACATACACAGACACCCCACTTCCGCATCACACACACACAGACACACACACACACAGCCCCACACCCCATCCATATACAGACACTCCCTAACTCATCTCACCCACAGAAGGCACCCCACCATTGCACCACACACACACACAGATGTTCGCTATCAGAAGATAAACTTGAGTTATCTATATATTTCTGTCTACATATGCCTCATACAGTCCCTGCTCCCATAACAAGAAACACTTTATCATCCTTCTTCAAATTCTCCCCCCCAGACATGTATACGTTTGCAAATGAAGAAAGGGGAGACATGCTGTTTTGTCATGAAGCATGTTGAGTTATCACATATTGTGATTGAATATTTTTTAAAACCATGAAGGTGGTAAAAAAAGGAGCTATAAAGGGCCTGATTCACAAAGGGGCCCTTTTACTAAAGTGTATTAGGTTTTTGCACTTAACACACTTTAGCACTAAAACTAATGTGTGTTACGTGCAGAGCCTCTGGTGTAACTAATAGGGCGTGACCAGCATGTTCCCAGCACACCCTATTAGTTCACGTGGATGCATCTGTAATGCATGGCACAGTTACTGAGGTGGTGTTAGTTGCACCCATGCTACTTGCAACATTAACAGTGCATGCTACATCCTCCTGTGCTATCTGCAATGTGCTCTCCATGCCTACTCTCTCCCCCTAACTTGCCCCTTTACCACCCTAATGCATGATTGGCAGTTAGAACATGAATGAGCGCACAGTAACTATCATGCCCCATGCTAACAGCTACCATGGGATCTTACGCACAGTTACCGTGCACGAAAATGCACATTAACTGCTTAGTACACCTTTGTCCAAGGGCTCCTAAGTCTCTTTCACCATAGACACATAATGCAAATAGAGTCACAGAAATCCATAGTCAGCAAACTAGCAGATATTCAGTGAGGTTTATCTGAATAAGTTTTCTGTTGAATATATTTCTGCGGCTGGATAATTTCGTCTCCACAACACTGAATATTGGCACTGCCCAGCAAAGTAAAACTGCTCCGTTAGTACTGCTTCTTTTTAGCTGGCTAAACTGTGTGCCGGTAGACTCTTGCCCATATGAATTTTAGCCAAGACACAGGGGGAAATATTTAATCTCGTGTTTTCTCAGAATAACTCCAAAATCTATCCAGACAAAATATTGACCCCGTGGAGGCCAATTCTATAACATAGATGTCCAGCCTGCGGACACGTCCAAATCAAAAACAAGCCTGATTTCACCTTAATTATGCAGCTGTGGGTAAAGATGCACCCACGGTTCTGGAATCGAAGACATAGGTGTTTCCAGCGCGGCACGAATAAACCACAATGGAGAAACAAGACCCAGCTATATGCAGCAAATGGTATGGACGTCCCCATGCTCACCGTATTCTGAAAAGATGGATGTTTCCGATCCTGCCCGTCTCCGCTATGGCCACGCCTCCTCTGTTAAAACGTGCATCTCCTAAGCTGCTCTTCTCACTGACAAGGTTATGCTAATGCATACTACACATGAATACTGATGATACATAAATGTTGATGCAAACTAGACTAGATATACTAGTCTGTTGCATGCCCATAACAGTGCAAGGTAATCTCAGCGCACTCAAAGATATAACAACAGCAAGTAGAAAGTGATATGTTTATCATGACATACCTTGCATCAAAACATACAAGGCAGTAGAAGAAATCCTTAGTGATTCTTTAATTGGTCATCTCTAAGAACAGTCTTTACAATGCAAAGTATGGACGCTTACCAACATCAGAAAAACCTCTCTATATATGTGCACATTTTTAGACACCGATGGTGCTTTTGGGTATGTTTTAGTGCTGTTTGCACTGCTGAATGCTCTTATGCTGAGTATCTCTTATAACCAGGTATGGCGGACGTGGCCCTCTACCCCCCCCACCCCCAAAGGTTCCTCCCTTCCCCCTTTTTCTTACAAATAACCACCACAGAAATCAGTTATTGGCAAAACAACTGGTCGCAGCTTTATTGAACAAGCACAAACATAACCTTACAACCATAACTGCATAACTTACGGTTCTGGCGGCGGGACAATCCCTCACCAGCCATATGGGTAGCAAAGTGAGTTCCTTCCCGCCTCCGCCGAGAACCGTTCCCCGGCAATTCCATTCCCCTCTTCCGGCTTCGCCATATTACTAGCAAAAGCTGAGGGCTTCTCCGGGTCGGGGGTACCCCCACCCCCGCCCTGCATATTGCCATGCCTCCGGACCCCGGAAACCTCCGGGATCCCGCCACGGGCTCAGCGACACCTGTCCCTGAGCCCCCCCCACAAAGTTCAAAGCTGCGACCAGCCACCCCGTCCGACACAGCCAACTCCAAGGCCTCCTGCCAATCATTCAGGAGCAAATCAATCCCAACCGGGGAAAGATGTACTCCATCCAAACGATACAGGCCCGCACAATCGTTTGGATGCAAAATCTGGTAACCCCCATGCGCCCCCACCCAACGGCCAATTTGCCGATTAATTTTTACCAACCCACGGGACCACCGCCGGTGACCCCAGCAAGCCGGCCTGGGAATTAGGTCAGACCAAAGCAATATAACACCAGGGAACATTAACAACACTTCCCCCAAATCCCGCTGAGCCGCTCTAATCAGCTGCTTGACTGTCCAAGACCCCAAGTCATTGCCGCCGAGATGCAGCAACAAGCACTCCAGGGATCCTCTGACGCGCTGATGGTGCCGGAGCAAAGGCAGGAGCTGCAACCAGCGAAGGCCGCGCTCACCCAGCCATGATAATGCCACCTCTTCAGCCTTCAGTCCAAGGTTCGCCCCGAGCGGCCGTACCGCTGCCTGCTGGCCGGCCCAATACACAAACGAATGGCCGATTATCCAGCAGGCAACCGGCGGTGAGATCCCTTCTAAAAGAAAAAATACAGTTAGCACCCAGAACCCGATACCCAGACAGCCAGGCTCACAAATGAACATATCCCTTAAAGGCGTTGGAACTCCAGCGGCCAATCCGCTGAATCTCTGCCGCCGGCAAACCCGCCACCGCCGCACAAGTAGCGGCCCCAATTCGGAAGGAATGCGGGGCGAAGTCGCCAGGGGCTAAGCCAATCTGCTGCACCGCCAACCGCAGCACAGCCGTGAACTGGAACCGCGTCAACCACCGCGCATCCGCATGCACAAATAGCAGTCCGCCCCCCGACAGACGTACCCGCAAGAAAGCTGCCATTGCCGCCACGGGACAAATAGCAGAAGCCACCAGCGGCCTTAAATGCACCCACACCCCCCGCCGTCTCTGATCTGTCTTGGACCTAGCCAGCCATATGCTCAGCTGTCCTTGCGCCAAATGCACATGCTGAAGTTGCAGAGCCGCACCTCCATCGGCCCGACTGGACGCCACCAATTTCCCCGACTGGAAGGCTCCAAAGAAAGCCAAACAAAACACAGCCCGGAACAGCACAGTCTCGTATCCGGACTTCACTACTGTGGGCAAAGCATCAATCATCCGTCCCAACAGATTGGGGGTAATTGGCCGCCGGGCGTCCACCTGGGGAGGGGTAACGCGCTCCCACCCCAACAAGAGTCAGCGAGATAGAAACCCCCAATGGTGCACAGTCCACCCAACCGCCCTTGAGAAAAATGCAAAACCGGCAAGGTGAGACCTCACCGTTGATTTAGCAAACCCCGCAGCCTTCGCTGCCACGATGTAGGCACCAATGAGATGATCAGGCACCGGGCCCTGACGCCATCCGCGCGTCACCAAGAAATCCACCATGCTGTTGCAGCCCTTACAATAAGAGCGCCAGGTCGCCGACGACACCGAGCACCTCAGCAAGCTCAGGATACCTGGAGGCCAAGCCGCCATAAACGCTTGGGGACCGACTGCCCCACCGGGTCCGCCTCCGGTGCCAAGCGCCGAAACAGATCCCACTTGAAACGAGAAAGAGCATCAGCGACTTGGTTAGCATATCCTGGCACGTGCCGGGCCCGCACAACCACATTCAACCGCAAACAGGCAAAAATCACCTCCCTCATCAAAGCCGCCACTCGCATGCAACGCGGAGCGTATCGATTGATAACGTGTACCACCGCCTCATTGTCGCACCACCACAGCAGTTGTCTATTACGCAGCCTCTCTGGCCAGAGCTCCAGAACCACCAAAATGGGGAACAGCTCCAGGAACGTTATGCTGTCGGTTAAGCCTGCCGCCCACCAGGCCGACGGCCACGGCTCAGCACACCATGCACCCCCGAAATAGACACCAAGTCCGAACCCTCCCGCCGCATCCGTGAAAATCTGCAAATCAAACGTAGACACTTCCTTTGCGAGGAGTACCGTAACCCCATTAAAGTCCCTCAAGAACTGGTCCCAAACCCCCAAGTCCGCCCGCATGCTCCGGGAAACCCTAATGCGATGATGCGGACGCCGCACTCCCGCGGTAGCCGCCGCCAGTCGACGTAGGAACACCCGGCCCATTGGGATAACCCTGCAGGCGAAGTTAAGGGAGCCTAACAAGGCCTGCATCTCCCGCAATGTGACTTTCGCCGAACCTAAGATGTTCGCTACTAACACCCGCAATCGCACCACCTTGGCGGGTGGCAGTCGCGCTACCATGTCAACAGAATCCAATTCCACCCCTAGAAACGTAAGGCGTGTGGAAGGGCCCTCCGTCTTGCCCGCCGCCAGAGGGACCCCCCATTCCCGCGCGAGCTGCGTGAAACCATCCAGCAGCTTCCGACATAGCCCAGACTGCTCCGCACCGACGAAGAGAAAGTCGTCCAAATAGTGGACCACGTTCCGAGAGCCGACAGACGCCTCCAGAGCCCAATGCATGAAGGAACTGAACATCTCAAAGTAACAACAAGAGACTGAGCAGCCCATCGGCAGGCACTTGTCAAAGTAAAAGCGGTCCTCGAACACAAAACCCAATAAATGGAAGGAGCCAGGATGCACCGGCAGCAGGCGAAAAGCGGACTCAATATCTACCTTCGCCAGCAAGCACCTGTGCCCACACTCGCGCACCAACCGTACTGCCTCATCAAACGACGCGTAACGCACAGCGCACAATTCTTTTGAGATAAGATCATTCACCGATGCACCCTCAGGGAAAGACAAATTGTGAATGAGCCTGAATTTCCCAGGCTCCTTCTTCGGGACAATGCCCAAAGGCGAAACAACGAAATTCCGGCACGGCCGGTCCACAAAAGGCCCGGCAATCCTCCCCAAGGCCAGCTCCGCGGCCAGCTTACCCCTAACCACCTGCGCCAGGCGCTTGACCGATGGTGCGTTGCGTGCCATCTCCGGGCCCCCCGCCCCCACCACTGGTATGGGGAACCCGAACTGGAAACCCCCTTCCAATACCCGCCGCGCCCTAACCCTCCGATACCGCCGTAACCACGGCCTGAGTGCTGCAAAACGAATTGGGGTAGGGGCCAAATCCATCCCACAGTCATTGCTTCGCGGCAGGAGGGTTAGGCACTTTTTTGCCACAACGGAGCGCGGAGTGCCCGCTCCCGGAGATGGAGCAACTATGCCGGAACTTACAGTCTGGAAAGGGGCAAGTCGACTTATTGAAGCGCCAACAGACGTCCCCGACCCCCTCGCCCGCGCCTTTTTGCAACCCGGGAGCCGGGCCGCTCCGAAAGGGCCGCCCTGCCATCGCCACCGCGCCGGGGACCCCCTTCTGCCCCCCAGCACCGACCCCCCCTTTTGCCGACATCTGCGTTAACCATAGGCTGATGTCCTGTGTCCCCCACGACAAGGCGCGATTCTCCTCCATCTTATCCCGAAACTTCTCATCGTAGTTGAGCCAAGCCCAACCCTCATGAGTCTGAGCCGCCTCCAGAATAGAGTCGGCATAGGCAAGCAACATCCCGTATTGCCCCGGGTAACGCTGCCCCCAAACGCTAGCTAACCGCAGGAACGCCCTCGTCCAGTTGAGGACGTTCCGAGAAGTCTTCTTGACCCTGCCCGCCTTCCGTTTACACCTGCTCTCCCCTGAACGCTTCCTGCCCTCCAGCAGGTGGAATATATCGATATATTTCTGCTTCCATATCCTACGCCGAAGCTTACGCGGAACCCCCTCCCAAAGCTCCGAAAAGGAAGCCAGCGTAGCACCCCCGCCCCCCCACTACCCCCCCACCCCCGCCGGGTTGATCGCCCCCCCCACCACCCAACGAGGACGACGAAGATGAAGACGAAGAGGAACCCCCCCTCCGACATCGCTTACGCGAGTGACGGCTCTTCTTTCTCACTTTGCCCCCCACTCCCCTTGCCTGGCTAACCGCCCCACTCTGTTCCGCTAAAGGCTCATGTAACTCACCAGCAGCCGAACTCCGGGGTGGCACGACAGATGAGAAGGTAGATGAATCCGCCGACAGCACCTCTCGCAGGTCCTCCGCCTCCGGGACTGGCACTTCAGCAGTAGCCGCTCCCGCACTCTGCGTCGCCACATCACTGCTCAGAGTCGCGCCCCTCCCGTCGCCGGTCTGCACCTGTGGAGACACCGGCAAAAAGGCAGGGGAACCCAACAAGCCCCAAGGCAGCTGCCACGGCCCCGTCCAATCCACCCTGGAGGGTCCCTGACCCCCTCCCCTCCAATAGTCCCAACCCGAAAGCCCCCCACCCCCCGGAAGCATAGGCCAACCACAGTGCCCCCCCAACCCACCCATCCTGACTCCCAGCTGGACTCTGCCACCCTGCCGGGAACTGCATCGCCCCCACCCCCCCTGAGGGGTCCACAACTGGTTGGGGCAGAGCAGCACTGCCAGCCATCCCCCTTGTTGACCCCGCCACCCCACTCCCTCCAAGCACTGACCCACGCAGGGCCCCATGCGCCACCCCCCGACCACGGCCTGCCCTACCCCCGCGGGATCTCCCGGAAGCACCAGAGGGCACGGCAGTACCCTGCCTGCCTGGGTCTCTGGGTCCAGCCTGCCGTGGGGCCCCTTTTTTCCCCCTAACCTGTCCTCCGGAGCCACCCGAAACCCGTCCCAGGGGCCTCCTACCACCCCTCATTCCCCTGCCCCCTTTTCCACCGCCCCCTGTCCCCACCATCCCGCTGCAGTGAGCACTGACCTTGCCAAGCACTGCAGCCCTTTCTTTTTTTTTTTTAAGAATATACAACAGCAAACGGCCGACAGGGCAAACGATAACAAAATCAGAACCCCCAAAGCAAAAGAGAGCAGGAGACAAGAGAGCACGGAGCCCCTCCCAGCACCTGATCAGCCAGCCGCCGCAGACAGGACCGCCGCTCCCAGGACAGCTCACTGCTCGATGCCGGCTTTCCAGACCACCGCAGGCCTCACACGCCGCGGGCCTCACACGCCTCGGACCCGCACCAGGTAACACCAACCACGATCTGCAGCCAGGCGCCCGTCCTTTTCCCAGCTCCGAAAGGACTGGCGTCTGCCTGCACGCTCCCTCACTAACCCCCTTGAGCCCGCCGACCTCATTGGCTCCCGCGGCTGCCCTGGCCCGCGGAAGCCAATGAATTCAATTGTAAACTTCGCGCGGGCACGCGCCTCACGCCATCCACGGGGACCCGCGCCACTCCGCCTCCCCGGTTACAGGCGGCCGTCGGGCACGTGGGCCCGCGGCCTCCGATTTATTGAAAGGGATATGTTTTAACATTTAGCTATGGAGAACCTTTTGTGATTTTTTTTCTGCTCTATCACACTGGCACCTGGTGACACTGGGGTCATCCGTATGGTCCAGGTACTGGTCAGGCATTCATGCCCCCCCTTGAATTGGAGTTGAGCACACCAGATCCTCCCGTGCAATCCTCTAACCAACCCACACACACCCACACACTCTCACTTTCAGTCACAAAAAAACAAAATTCTGCCAAAAAGATGCCCTGAACCTAAAAATCACAGCTAATATAACATAATTGCATGGAGTCCCAGGACTAAAAATACGATCTCCGTTTCTCAGCAAAACAAGAAACCTTTCCATACTCATTCACATACTATTCCGACGTCAACAGTCCCATTTTTCAGGACACAGGAATTGTTAGGGTCCCCTAGATTAGCTCCTTTAGCACAAACAGCAAATGTCAGCATAGCTAGAATAATCACTATTGCTCTTCATAATATTTCTTTCAGGGTAGTTATTAATGCCTCTTTATCTTACAAGATTCCCACACCTCTGATTTCTGTTCTTTATAAATGTATCTTGTGGTGTTTTTCCATACTGCAGTCCAACAGTTTAGAACAGATTAGTCACCACCTTTATACAAAGACAGCAGAATATTTTCTAAGTAATGGCACTATTCCATGTCTCCAGCAGGTATAATGGGCACATCTGAGGAGACATTCCAAAATGTACACAGGCCTTTCCTGAATACACTTTATATGTCTCTGCGACTAACCATGTCCCCGTTCTGCCCCTCCTAGACATGTTCTGAGATCCTCGTGTTAGCAAGCTAAACATCCACAGGCACTATGTACTGGAATACACCTGTAGACATTATTCAGCAGATAAATGTCCCCGGAGCACATGCAAACCCTTATTCAGTTTCTGGAATGACCTCCTTAGTGAATGAGGCTCTATATCTATATCTATACTCATTTTTAATTAAGTAAACTAATGATTATATAATTTACTGTTTGAGTTACCCAGGCTTGCTCAGAAAATCCAATATGTAAAATATGTAATGGCTGACCCATTAGAAAAGAAAAAGGCAAAGTGAACTTCATCAGAAAAGCTTTGGGAGTTACAATGATTTTTATTTTTAGAGTAAGTTGCACATTGATTTACCTGTTTTGCTTTCTAAATGGCCTTGAGGAAATTTCCCTATATCAATTTTGTTGCACTGCATAGTTTACTTGCTATTGCTGCTTCTCAGTGGGACATGCTAATGTCCATGGGCTCACTGATGTCATCACTGCAAGACCTTAAATATCAGTTAAAGAACACCACTGGTAAAGCTTGTAGTTGAAGAGGCATGGCAATGGGGAGTGCCCCTCTGTGTGCCCCTCCATGCAACCAAAGTGCAGGAGGATGGGAATTTTTAATCTTTTGTAAGTTGTGGGACCAATTTTGATCGGGGTTCTGTCAGGAGAAATTTGGGACTTTTAGTGGTGTTTGGAGTTGGGGGGGGGGGGGTTGATAATTGGATTTATTTGGGTTTGGTTGGATTGTGTATTTGGAATGGGAGAAATGTGTACTTGGCTGTCTGCTGTGTTGGATTTACTGATGGCTGTGAGGATAGATTGCTGATTCTGATGTTAGTGGATGTGGTCAGAGGGCAGGAAAATGGAGAGGAAGGGAGAATGGTTTTGTGTAGAGACATCAGTAGGGTATATCGGGTTTTGGGGTTCCTATCCCAGTCATGCAACATATTGGGTTGGTGATGGGATTTGGCCAGTATGGAGAGGGAAGGCAGTAGCTTGTAGAAGGCCACCTAGAATGTTGAGATTAATTATTTACTGGCTAGAGGAAACAGGAATGCTGGGTTGTTGCCTGATGTAAAATGAAGTTGAACGATTGGCTAAAGAATTAAGGGAAAGGGATTGGGTGATAGTATGAATAATGGAGAAGTGGTTGAAGGTGGGGGATTTGGTATTGGAGAGCCAATTGTATTTGGATGGTTATGGATGGAGAGGGATTCATATGGCAGATGCATGGAAGATTTGGATTATTTATAATGAATTGTTGGGATTGAGGCAGGTTCCTCTTCAGGAAGTATTTGGGGTAGTGTTTATTAGTAAAATGGGTAGGGGAAATGGTTGGGTATTTTATTGGTTTACAGGGCCCCAGATGCTTCTTTGGTGCAGGTGGAGAATTTGCTTCAGTTGACTAGGGAGGAAATGGTGGATTTTCATAAGTTCTTAGTATTAGCTCATTTAAATGTTCATTTTGAGGCAGCAAGCCAGCCACATGAACAGAGGTTGAAATTCAGATATGGGTTTTCAGTAGCATGTGGTAGTTGAAACACATATAGGAAAGTTGTATGTTGGATTTGTTTTTTATTAGATAAGATGATGATTAAAGCTGAGTTTGAAGGATTTTAAAACATAAATTGTACCTTGGCTTTGTTCTTCCAATTATGTCTAAAGAATGATGGATGGTTGAGCGGTAAGATGACGGTATGAGTTCAGAACTGTTGGGGAGCACACAGGTGAGGAGTTATTAAGAACTTTCTGTCCCAGTCAATGGATGGCTGGAATGTGGATGAGGTAGTTACTGCATGACATGAGCAGTAGCCTAGTGGTTAGGACAGCAATCTAGAGTTGAAAGGCCAGAGTTCAAGTCCCACTGCCACTCCTTCTGGCCTTGGGCAAGTCACTTACCCCTTTGTAAAGACGGAGTGTGTCCTATGTGCTAAATGAAAGTTATTGCCATGGTACACTGCTGATCTTAGGTCAGTTAAGAAAGAATATAGATGGTTGTAGAAATGGTGGAGGAAGACTTGCAAGGCTGTGTAACGTTGTAAAGGAGAAAGCTACACTATATAGAGATAATTTGAGAAATGCTAACAAAGACTATTTTGAGAGGCAAATTTAGTCCTTACTGTAAATGCTCTAGTTAATATTTATCTGTAGTATGTTCTTCATTGACATCTCAGGGGAAATGTAGTTGAGAGGGTGATCTTTTGTGTGAGGATTATGCTGGATTTGTTTGAGTCAAAAATTTTATTCCTATTGAAAGAAGGCTGAGGGAGACATTACAAATGGAGCAGTTGGATAAGGAGGGGAATTGGAATGGGATAGGGGCCTATGGCCCTTTGGCCCTTCATTGATGTTAAAGGGAAGGAATTTTCTCCAATCTCTTCCCTGGATATTCATAAAATTTAAGTACTATGACATTAACCACTTGTAGCATGGAATCCTATCCAGCTTTTTTTTTTTTTTGTGGCTGGGAGGTCAGTATTTGGGAATGTTGGTCTATGAGGTTGCAAATACTTCTGTACAAGAATATGCTCTTTCCTCATTGTTGTAAAGGTTTATGAAAGGGTCATTGGTAGACCCAAACAGGACTGAGAGTTATTGACCTATTTCTACCCTGTCCTTTTTGGGCAGAATTACCGAGAAGACGGTGGTTCCTCAATTAGTAGATATTTTGGATAACAATCAGGTACTTGATGATATCCAGATGGGATTCTGCTGATTCCACAGTACTGATACATTGTTGACTGTGTTGGAGGATGATATCCATGGTATGCTGGATCATCATGGTATGTTGATTTACATGGAACTTTATTATTAGATGAATTCACAGTATTTGACCCAATTAATCATAATCTACTGTTGGAATGTTTATGGTAGGGATAGGTGGGGGAGTGCTGCAATGGCTTGGTTCATATTTGATAGGTAAAAGGCAGGCAGTTATGATGGGGACAGGCCCTCCTGCCTGTTGCCCTTTAAATTAGGTGTTCTTTAAGGGTCAGCGTTCTCTTTTTTTATCTATTTAACCTGCATTTAGCACCTTTGGGGTCTATTCCAAGCAATGAATAGTAGGGATGTACGCACTGCCTGGACATACATCCCCGTTATTTGCCCCCCCCCCTTGCAGTCCCTGTGCAAGGCTCCATGAATGAATAGTGGAGTTGTATGGGGAGCCTTAGATGGGGGTGGGAGGGAGCAGGCGGAAGGCGGAGCGAGGGCAGTGTGTGTGTGAGCCATCACCCTGGACATAGAGGGACAATTCTGAGGTCGGCCCTGTACCTCCAGGGTAGGCCGGTTAGACAGGGGACTTATTCTAACTCAGAGGTGGAATAAATCCCCCTGGGCGTGGGGTAGCAGCGGTGGCCAGCAGGGACAGGACCGGGAGGCGTGCAGGAGGTTCCCTGCAGCTAGACCCTGGCCATGGGAGGCTGGATCGGGGGTATGGCTGCAGGGAAAGGACAATCTCTGTGATCGCCGGCGTTTGGTGCTTCGTAATGGAGCCATGGTGCCATGGCAATGTGACATCATGGCACTGCGGCTCTGTTACGGAGCCAGGCTGAGTTAGCCAGGGATCTGTTGGATGTGCGATCCTTCAGAATTGGGTCCTGGGCTGCGCGTACAAGCTGGTAGACCTGATTCTGATCCCGTGAGGCCTATACGCCCCTGCAGGTTCAGAATCAGGTCTACTGCTACACATACCGATTCTGAGGGGATGTACAGGGATATTCAGTAGGGAATAGGCCTCCACATGTTTAGTCATGTGGGAGGCAGATTTCCACTTTTATATTTATACAGACGATGTCCAGGTATTAATTCTATACCGAAGGACATGGAGGAGGTAAGCAGGAGATTGCAGGAAAAGATGGTGTCATTGCATAGGTTCAGTTCCTGCATTTATAGCTGAATGTGGCCAAGAAGGGAAGTAGTATGATATGGATCTTAAGGGTTCATGTCGCAATTTAAGAGTATGGATGGATTCACAGCTACAGATGAAGGATCATGTTGCTATGGTGATGAAAGGGGCTTTTTTGATTTTGCAACATATTCAACAGTTGCATTATCTGAAGCTAATTTGATGGTGATAACAAGAGCAATGCATTGACTTGACTACTATTGCAATGCATTATTGTTTAGGTCACCATAAAGGAAGTTCAACACTTAAAATTAGTACAAAATACAGTGGTAAAGTTTTTCAGAAATATGAGATAACTTGATCACGTAACTCCAGTTTTTATACAGCTGCACTGATTTCCTATTAAATTTCAAGTTTATTTCAAGGTGTTATTGCTGATGTTCAAGGATTTACATGGGTCAGCACCAGGTTATTTTTTATCTAAACGGTGTCCTTATATTCTGGGTAGGGCTTTGCATTCTCAGGAGGAGGGTTCGTTGTCAGTACCAGGAATTAGGGTTATGAAGAAATCTTGTCATTGTGGTATGCTCTCCTTGCAGATGTAAAGGGATATGAGCGTATTTAGATAGGGACTAAAACTTATCTGTTTACCGGTGCATATGACGGGGTTGGGTGAGTTGGGTGTGGTAGAGAACTGTTCTTTTTTGTGGTTGCTGTGTCTTGTTAATTAATGCTGATCTATTTTACTAGTATTGCACACACCCCACAGACACACACACCCCTATGCTCTGTTCATAGACACAAATACACACACCATACCACACACAGACATACAGATGTAGACACTTAGACCAGCAGTCACCATACGCACACACAGATAGACCGACAGACTCACACACACACACACACCTTACAGTCCCCATATCCACCAGCTCCTACCACTCTATCAAACATATTTTACAGAGCCCCCCAGAGAGACATGCCTGAGTCTGTGAATGGAAGAAGGGGTCATGCACCATTGTGTCACATTGTGTAAGTGAATACTTTTCAGCTTGTTTGAAAAAGCAAATCTCTTTATACTAACAGGAGCACAGCGGCTTCTGATCCTAACACAAATCTTTCCCTGTTTTGGAATGAAAACACTCACACGCTACAGAGATCTAGACTAACTTACTTTCTACAACAATTGCTTAGCACTCATTTTTTTAAAGTAAAATATGGCTCATTGTTGGAAAAGAAAAGACTGCTCTTACCTTATTTGGATTCTTTTCTTTGTTGAAAATGTTACAGACATGACTGATAATTGTAGCTGACATTATTTGGATTTCAAAAAGGCTTTTAATAAAATACTACTTGGAAGAATTACTTAGGATTTAAACTGATTATTAAAACAGGGCTATCACTGCCTGGTAGCTGGTATGTCAGCTATCTAAATGGAATGTCATTCCCAACGCTTTGCGAACATTAGAAGAAACTGCTTTTCCAATACTGCAGGGAGGTTTCTTGCAGAGTTTGAATAGAAAATATCGTCCTGGTCCACATTGACGTCAATGGGTTCCTGCAGCAGCTCACAAGTAGATTCTGCAGCACGTTTTAAAAAATTCTGTTACATGATTCTCAAATTTTCCTAGGCAATTTTGCTGCATACTTACATTAGAAATATATTAACTACTTATGCAGAAACTTTTAATGGCAAAACCTTTCAGATCTTTATTGCATATGACCGATTATCTTTACTGTCAACTTTATTTCTTTCTCTTATTTAAAATCCTCATTCCCTTTTCTTTATTTTTTCTCTCTGTAGCCTGTTTCTTTCCTTCAAAATCTGCTTCTTTTTCTCTTCTCGTCTCCCTCCTATCTGTTCTCTTCCTCCTTGCTCCACCGTCCATTTTATCCCTCCTCCCTCACTCAATGTCTTTCCTTCTTTCTCATCCATTTGTTTGCCTTACTCCAATCCACTATCTTTCTGTCTTCTTCCATCCCATCTTATTCATCCCCCGCTCCAAGGTTGTGTACATATTTTTTTGACAAATTAAGATGCAATCACTCATGCCAGCTCTAGAGTTAGTATATATGACCACACCTACTTTATCCTATTTCTCACCAGGAATCAATCATTTCTCCCACCAAAGGTGCTAAAAGTCAAAAAAATGAATCTAGAAGCTAGATCTGAAGTAAAATACCTGGGAATAACCATTGAGCAGCATCTTACTTTCCAGCCTCATATAAATAAAGTAACACTGCATCTACAGCAAGCTGCGGTCACACCAACAGTTGCAACCTCTACTTGAACCTCACAACTTCCGTACAGTCTACCAGGCAATGATACTACCGCACTTTGATTTCTGCAACACCATCCTGCAAGGCCTCCCAAAGAGCTCCCTACATCTGCTTGAATTCATGCAACATACAGCTGTGCAAATTCTGACACGCTCACCTCGAGCCAACCACATCACGCCTATTCTAAAGGAGTTGCTTTGGTTACCTCTCCTGAGTTGCATTAATTAGAAAACACTCATGACAAACTTCAAAGTAATCCATCAACTATCCCCTAGATGTTTAGCGTCAACTATTATAAGAATACTGGAAAACTGTCTAAGGAGAAGCAACACATCAAACGTACTAACCGTCCCTCCAGCGCTAACCAAGTGTAACAAGTCAACTTGCTCCAGGGGATTCTCCCTGCAAGCCCCACACCTATGGAATGCTTTACCACTACAAATCAGAGACACTCACAACCTTGCAACCTTCTACAAACTGCTTAAAACCCACCTATTCAAGGAACATTTTGATGGCATAACATAACCCCCTTTTACCTATCTACCTCTTAATATGCCCCCAGATGTAAGCAACCTTTTACCTGTACATAGTCACTCAAAGATGTAAGTGACTCTCTAATTGTATATAATTACGGTTTTGTGTCATAGTATTATATATCTGTTCCATTTCTAAGAGTTAACTGTTCCTTGTACACGTTTCATGTAATGCTGAATTTTGTTCCCTGTAAACGGCACCATTCCTTGGAAACGTGGTATATAAGAATAAATAAATAAGTGCATAAATGATCATATTCTATAATCAATGTGTATACTTGCTCGCACTGCCCATGCTCCATTCAAACTCCGCCCTCATGCATGTTCTCAGTAGAAGTACACACCACGGAAACAATGCGTGCACTTTCAAGTTATTCAGTGTTTTACAGGAGGTAAATTAGGCTTGCAAATGGCCACTGACATGACTAAAATAGTGACATTTATGCACAGTGTTGGTTCCTAAAAATAGGTGTCTACTTATAAAATTACCCCCTAAAAGTTTTAGTTAGGCACTGCGTTTTTGGGTGTGAAAGTTAGAGATAGAATGTTATATGGAAACACTGATATAGGTGGTATTGCTATTCTCTGTGCCAGATATCTGAATATGAATATTTTATTCGATGGATCCACTATGGGGGTTATTTAAAAAGAGCTATTTGTGCTTTGGATGCCTGCAAATGGGCACACAGATGTCCAAACCACAGAGACGTCTCCGGAGACATTTTAGAAGCTGGCTCCAGATTTCTCCTCTGCGCAAGGATGTCCAAGCAGAGAAGGGATGTGGCAAAGGCTCGTCTGAGGCATTCCCAAGAACATGGACATCATAGCTCGATTTCAGAAACACTTTGCATGTCCCGAGTGGCGTCAAAATTTATATCTGCTCCAGTACGAATAAGCATAAGAGGAGTGCTTGTTTTGCCAGCCAAAACATCCAGAGGGTGTAAAGAAGGAAGAACAATGATATCCAGTGATGGCTAAAGGTTTCTGCCACCTCAGGAAGACCTTCTGTGCCCACCCCCTAGACTGTACTGCCATCCAGTCCATCATGCTGCCCCCCCCCCCTCCTTGCACTGAAGCGGTGGCAGCTGAACTGACACTTCAGCACTGTGCCGGGCCTTAAAGTGCCCATGCAGATGCATGATTATGGCCTGCCACTCCTGGTCCCTCTTCAATGCAACTTCCTTGGAGGGGTCAGGAGCAGCAGGACGGATCTGTGTGCACACACGCGGGCATTTTAGAGCCCACCATGGCGCTGAAATGGCAGTTCAGCTGCCATTTCCAAGGGGGGTTGAAGTTAGCGATGCTGCTCACCAGGGTCTGCCACCCTAGGCAACCGCCTAATTCACCTAGTCGATGGGTCGGCCCTGATCATATTCCCTATTTGCTATGTTGACAACGAACACTGATGGGGAATGAGGGCTCTTGTTTTTATTTTACCACGCTGATGGACGTCTGCATATGTAAAGTCGCATGTGACAGACATCTGTGTGTCTGTATCAAGCCAAAACATAGACGTCCCTGGCATTTTCTGCATGTTTTGTCCTGGATGTCCCAGACTGTACTTGGGGCATCCTTTCTAAAATGCCACTTCAAATATCTCTTAGGAAACATTCCTGTGCAATTTTTGTGTTTTGTAGAATCAAGTCCCAGAGGCAATCGCTATGAAAAAAATGCATCTGCTACCACAGCTGATACTAACTTTGACTGAGTCTCTTCGTTGGTATTCATTGACTAGGTTTAAGCAGAATGAGTGCATCCGTGCATAGTTTCTTATCTACAGTCACTGTTTCAATCTTAATGGTTTCATCACAAAATACAAAATAAAATACCAAAACTGAAAATGTGAAAGTATTTTAAATTGAAATAACTACTTACAAAGAGAACATTAAAGTAATTGTAGTGAATTAATATCACCCCCCAACACAAAGACACACACTTTTGTTTTAGGTACGTGTCTATCTCATAAAAAAAGGAAAGAAATTTTAATCAAGTGTAGAATTTGTCATCTGGAAGACTATCTAGCACGTTTTTTTAATATTGTTTGTTTGAGGGCTATATAAAATGCACTAGTCAACCGGTATAATAGTTGTAGATAAAATACTAATTTTAGAACAGGAAAAGGTGGTTGAATTCGTACCAGCCACAAAGCCTTCAACTGCGAAAGATAAATAGGGGGAAAATAGGTCTTTCACTTGGTATCTTCAAAAGAGGACATCTGGGCCTACTTCCTAAAGTTCAAAAGTTATTTTGATTTGCAAGTCCCTTCCTTCATCCCGTAGCCTCACTATAGCCAGCTTGCTTCATTTGAGGCAGAAGAAAAGTGACTGATATATGAGGCAGTATTTTGCCCTTCATTACAAAAGACCTCAGTGTGCGCCAAGGCTTTATTGTGCTTCACACATCTGCCTTTTAACGGGTTCAATGCGAATAGTAGACAGAAGGCTCCAACGAGGGCTGAACACAATTGATAGCTGAAGTTAATGCCCTCCCCGAGTCCCTTCCTCTGCCACCAACCTTTCCATTTGTATGTTTGTTTTGGCCTTTCTCAACCTGAATTGACTGCCATGAATGTTAGGAATCAGGCTGCCCTGCTCCGGGCTCGATCTAGTAAAAAGCTAACAGTTTGAACTGGGACTGCTCTATGCAGTATCTGATGGGGTCAGTGTGCAGTTTATTTACTCTGGAGCATCAAATATAGAACATTCAGCACTACAGGGCTCTTTTACTGAAGTGCGATAAAGTTTTGCAGTTACCACACGGTAATTGCAAACAGGTTAGGAGTGTTATGCCACTCAGAGATTTGTATCTGAAGAAAACAGAATTTCCTGCTGTGACAGAGCAGTATCCATCAATAAAGCATGCACCACTTCTGGAAATAGGCTAATCAAAATATTTTTGTTCTGGATTGCTTTTCCATTTTTCTTTTTCGGTAAGCAAATTAAAAGGTCTGGCGTAGCAGAGAGTAGGGAATAAAAATAAATGAATAAATAAATGATGCTGTTAATGTTTATAGATAACACAGAACATTTAAATGGAACAACATCTTCATTAACTTGGGCAAAAAGGAAGGCACAACAGGCTGTGATGATTATGCACCCCAGCAGTAGTTCAAGAAACACTTGATGAAAATGTAAACCAGTCAAAACACTCTCTGGCCTAGCGGTTTTGCTACCCATCAGCAGTCTCTCACTCTTAAAGCCTGATTTACTAATAACTTTCTTTCATTCTGTGTTTGTTGGGGATAAAAGCTTAGTAAATTATGCCCTTGTTCTATGGCTTCAGTGTTGTCTTCTGCTGAATGAATTGTCAGCAACCTTGCAGTATTTGTTTTCATTCCTAGGTAGGATTGCCGACTTTTTGAAAGAGAAAAACCCACCACCTGTTGCTGCCTGAGCTCCACCCTCACCCCACCTCCTGCTCCACCCCATCACCAACAATATCTGCTATGAAGGCAATCATACAGGCTTTAGCTCCTACAGGCCACATAGCGTAGGATGGGGTACGAGAGGTTGCACTCTTCATCTCCCTTTGAGCTACAGTCTCTTTCTTAGTCCCCCAATACAGATATGCTCCTCTATGTGGTGTTAAATCCAAACATAAATTCTGCATCTACAGAACCCCCTGCCCCTCCCCCAACAATGGATATACAGCAGAGCTAGAACGTTTCCCCATAGAACTTACCATACAAAAAATATCCTGATTCTTTTGTCATTGTCACTAACAGCAACATACAGCGTTTCAGTACCAAGCATACTATGAAGGAATATAAAACTCTACAAAGAAGTGACACAGGACCTACCAAAAATCTACCATGCCAGCACTAATTTCCAAAACTCATACAACAAGGACCCTTCCTAGAAAAAGGTAGCACTGTAAATATTTCAGCAAGACCTAGAATATCAGCACACCAGTTAAGAAAACGGAATAAGCCAGAAAAGCGTCCTCTTCTGCCCTGCAGCTCCCAGGAGGGAGTGCTGCCGCGTGTTTCCCAAGGGCCTCATCGTCGGACGTCCCATCGGCTCCCGCTGCCCAATCGGGGCACAACTGATCATCTAAAAAGAAGCGACAGTGGGCGCGCCTGCGCCTTGCGGGCCCGTGCCTGAGGGCCTCACTAGAGGGCCCTTTGGCGTGGCACTTAGGCAGTTGGCCCACACAGCTCAACGGCCGGTATATCCAGGACTATCTCACAACCATCCAGCAGCTTGAGCTCCCCCGAGGTTGAGCTCGCTCACCAATGGCACAGTCATACTTCCTCGAACAGCCCAGCGCCAGCAAAACAGACACCACGTGACAGGAACCTGAACTAACATCCCTACTCAGATAGTCATTCTCCCATACGGCTTATCGCAAGTATAGCCACCGCTTATCATTGCTACTTAATCACTAGACTATTGCCAGTAGCCTTATCAGTGCCAATCACCATTGTTCTGTTGCCAGTAATCTACCATTGCTAACTAACCACTATACTGTTGTCAGTAGCCTTATCAGTGCCAGTCACCATTGTACTGTTGCCAGGTATCTTCCATTCACCATTAACTACCGGCTATAAATCTCTTGCAAGCACCATGACTAAACCTGTAAGTGCTCTAGAACTCCAAATCAGCTAAAGCGTGTTGTGCTGCAAACATCCATAATTTTAGAATTCTTCATAGTTTTAAGCACCCCTGTCACTTCTGTAAGGCAGCATAACCCTTCATTGCCTGTTGTGACCTAGCCTACTGCACTAAGTATCCGCTACAAAGTATCTGTACAAATAGCTGTTACAAAACAGATATCACAAAGCAGATGTGTCTAAGTAGATGTTACACAGTATCTATTGCAAAGTACCTGTTTTGACTTCTGCTAAATTTACCATAGGAATCTGCTACATTGTATCCACCACTCAGCAATTGAATTGTGTACTCATTATAACTTAGGACTGCTGACTAACTTCTGTCCTTTATCTCCTCCTTTGTGCCTGCCGTCAGTTAACAGACCAAGAGTCCTGTTAATAATTTCCTGGTGGTCTGCCCTTAGCTACCCGTTCACAATTATATAGCGCCCTACCAAGATGGGTTCCCCCATTACCACCATAGTCGGATGTTATATCATCCTTTCAAGTTGGTTTTCCAGCTCTCTTGCCTTAACCCCATCCTCCAACCAGATCCCAATTTTACAGAGCCATGGAAGGAGATGGACTGGTGCATCCCGCAACAACATAAATTGGGACACCCGCTCACACCATCCCCATCTGATACACATTGCACTTCAACACTCTATGAAATCCAAACAGGTTGAAAACCCCTACCCTCATAGCCTAAAATGTGCCCTCATCAATGCCCATTCAATCCAGAAGAAGTGGCCAGTTGTCACTGACATAATTTCCCTCCACGACCTTGATATACACATGGTCACAGAGACATATTTATTTATTTATTTAGCATGTATTTGTATACCGCTACTTCCAGCGATCAGGAGCGGTTTGATTAAGTAAACAGGGAGTGCCAAATCAAATGACAAATTTCAAGAATTACAGCGATTTACAAGGTTATATGATAGGTGGTCAGAACAAAGCCAGTAATTTTCAATAATGAGTACAACATGATTCATGGGATATGCACAGCACACAGTTAGGAGGGGGAGATATTATTTACATATATACATTTTACACTTGTTACATTCTGGAGCGCAAGTCTATTTTACACTTGACTACATTTTGGTGATGCAGATAATAGTTGAAATGTATTGCTGTTCAGGACACGTTGTAGGCCTATTGAAATAAGTATGTCTTCAGTTTTTTTCTGAAGACCATCAGGTCGTTGTTTGAAACATGACTATCCGCTGAAGACAACATCATACTCAACCAGCTCCTCCCCCTGAATTTCACAGTACATACAAGTCATAGAAAAGACAAAAGAGGAGGAGGTGTGCTCATCCTTACCAGGACAGACCTCCATTTCCAGATGGTGGACTCCACCAGTACAAATCACCTGGAGACCATCACCATTTCCAACAAACGCTGCTCAATCAACTTGCTTTACAGAGCACCCTCAGCTTCTCCGGATGATCTCGCTGCTATCATTGATCTCGCCTCCAACACTCATAACCCAAGCATCCCAAATTGGATCCTAGGCAACTTTAACCTGCCTACGCTACAAGATAATCAAGCGTCATCCTTCCTCGATGCCCTTGGAAATCTCGGCTTCAAGCAATTAGTTAGGGAACCTACTCATATTAAGGGAAATATCCTGGACTTAGTATTCGCCCCGCAGATATCTCTTAACTCATCTCAGGATCCCATAACGTCCATAACGTCTGTTCCTTGGTCAGATCACAAACTGATCATCCTCCAGATTCCTTCGCACAAAGCCCATTCAAAGAGCAACAAGATACCAGGCAACACCGCAAGACCGCCCTCTTGATGTTTCAAGCCATACAGCAGAGATCTTATCCTTGTGGAAACTCAACAACTCATCAATGAAACCACCCTGAACCTCGATGACCTAATCTCTCACTGGAACAATTGCCTCAGCGCAATCGCCCTACGCACACCAACCAACAAGCCCCCAGGGAAAAGAGCGAGCGCTCCATGGTACACAGCTGATCTTAGAGTATCCCTTACCCACTTACAGAAACTCGAGAAACACTGGCCCCGATCTCATTATTTAAGTGACCAGACAGCATACAACGGTCATCTGGCTGCGCACCGCAAGGCAATCACTGAAACAATGAAACAGTACTACTCGGATACCTTAAAGAGATCACTTAATAAACCACATGACCTTTTTGACCTGGTCAAGACTCTATCAAAGGGCCTCAATTTGAGATACACCCACAAGATTTTGCAACCTACGTACAATCCAAGATATGCCAGACCTCTACAACCACCACCCCAGAGCAAGATTGCCCAACAGCCCTAACCGTATTCTCTATCCCTACCAGGAAAGGAATTGAAGACACTATTATGGCCCTTAACACCACCACATCCCAGTCCGATCCATGCCCAGCCTTCTGGATTAAGGAGCTCCGCAGTCACTTCAACCCAGTACTATCCAAAATAATGAACCTCTCTTTCTCAACTGGCTCATTCCCTTCAGCCCTTAAGCATACCTCTATCAGACCTCTGCTAAAAAACTGCAAGCTCGATCCCCAAAAGGTAGAATCTTACAGACCTATATCCAGCATACCACTACTCGCGAAGATCATTGAAAAAGAGGTTCAACGACAATTACAGGATCACATCGACGCCGTTGCACCGTTAGACCCCTGCCAACATGGTTTTAGGGAATTCCACAGAGTGGAAACTCTTCTTACCACTCTCTTCTGCAAGATAATCACCGGCATTGATGACATTCGTCAAGGATTTGCTCTCATCTTTCTGGACATCACTGCAGCTTTTGATTCAGTAAGTCACGAGCTTCTCTTAGGACGACTAATTGAGAAAGGCATTAATGGAAGAGCACTTGAATGGTGCAGATCTTACCTGTCCGGAAGATGGCAGCATGTTCGTTCTGGAGGGATAACTTCAGAACCCTTCCACCGAAGCCAGGGAGTCCCACAAGGATCCTCCCTTTCTGCCCTATTGTTCAACATTTACATGCAGCCAATTTGTAAGATCATCCGGTCCTTCAATGTTGATTGCATGTTATACGCTGACGATGTCCTGCTTTACATACCCTTCTCTACTGAACATTTGGACCTCTCCCCACTGACGAGCTGTTTCAATGCAATATCTGACTGGCTTCTCTCCCAAAACCTCCGAATACAACATAAGAAAATGGAAGTACTCTTCATTATGAGGAACCCTAACTTTACCCCACCACAATATCTTAAAGTAAAAGAAGCTGAGTTACAATCTAAACCTTCAATACGTTACCTGGGAGTCACTTTGGATCAACGCCTGGACATGAAGGCCCACATAGGAAACACAGTCAGAGCAGTATACTACAAGATCCACTCACTTAGACATTTACGATCCATGCTGGAACCAAATGATTTCAGGACAATCTACCAGGCATTGATCATACCTCATTTTGACTATGCCAATGCCATCCTGCAAGGTCTCCCCCAATCCACCTTGAACCCGCTGCAACTCGCCATGAACGCGGCAGCAAGGGTCCTCCATGGAGCCTCCCGGAGTGACCATGTGACGCCTCTGCTGATACAGTTACATTGGCTACCTATCCAGGCTAGAATCGTTTTCAAGACCTTGTTGCTCACTTTTAAAGCTGTTAACAAGCTCTCCTCTGCATCCTTAACTGCCCTCATCCATACCACATCTCCAAATAGAGCAAGAAGATCCACAGCTATAAACTCTCTAAAAGTCCCGAAAGCACTAACAGATTGTACTACATCTACAGCCAATAGGGCCTTTAGTCTCAGTGAGCCAAGATGCTGGAATGCATTACCCCCAGGTATCCGGGCTATTAAGAGCCTAACACAGTTTAGGAAAGCTCTCAAATTCCACCTTTTCAACAAGTACCTCATAGAGCCCAACGACACCCCACAGAGTCCAACGATACAATTTGCTAAGCAAATATATGGTATCGCAACAACACACCAAGACAGATACTCTAACCCTTAGTGGTGCATATGTTTCTATGAAACTCCTGTTCATATGACTCTATGTAGCAACTTTTGTAAATAGTTTACCCCTGTTATCCAAGTTTTTGCCCTGTTATCTGTAAACTCATACGTGTTAACTGTACTGAGCATTTTTGTTCCATGTAAACCGCGCTGATGCTGAATAGTGCGGTATATAAGAGACTGTAAATAAAAAATAAATAAATTCTTACATTTAAACTCCATGCTAACAATTACCCAGCCCCTGGCAGATCTATATCCCAAAAACGTACATATCCCAATCACTAAATAGAAAATAAAATTATTTTTCTACTTTTGTTGTCTGACCATTTTAGCTTCCTTCTTATATTGATCCCAGGCTTTGGTTTCTGCTTTCCTCTGTCACCTCTTAACTCTTTTCAGGAGCTCCTGTCCATTTGTCATTTCTCTCACCTCCTGTCTTCATTTCATCCCCTTTATTCATCTCTGATATGGATCTTTTCCTTTCAGCTTTCTTCCATTTATTTTTCTCAATCAACTCAGATTTTACGTCTCCTTCTTATCATCCAGTCCTCAGTCTCCCTCTTTTTACTGCGCCTACCTACCATTTTTCAACTTTTAACACAGTCCTCTTACTTCCTGTCTCTCTATTCTTCCTCCAGCCACTTATTCCCCAGTCTTTAACTGATGCTCCTCTTTCTCTTCCTATCTTCCACCCTCCCTGTGTCCAGCATCTCTTCTCTTTCTCAGCCCATGTCCAGCATCTGCCCTCTACCACTATCCTATGTTCAGTCTCTGTCCACCATCCCCTATGCCCCTTTCAGCTTGTGTTCAGCATCTGCCCTCCACAGGGCCAGCCATTAGGCAAAATAGGTGACTGCCTAAGATATCAGTTTCTTGCCTGGCAAAGAGCAGGACATTCAAAGCTACGCATCCAGGAACAGAGGAGGGCATAATGCTTAATGTTTGCCTAGGGTGTCAACACCTGAATGAGCTTTGGGGCTGGCATGGGCTGTCCACTCCCTATGACTCCACCCTGTGTCCAGCATCTACCCTTCACTCCCGCACCTCATATCCACCATCTGCATTCCATCCCCTTATGTCCCTCATTCTATATCCAGCCTCGGCTCTCTATCCCATGTCCATCATCTGCTTTATGCCTCCTTACCCGATGTTTAGCATCTGACCTCCATCCCCTCTATGTCTCTTACCTCGTGTCCAGCATCTACCCCACTACCCCTCCCCGTATCCATCCTTATGCTCCTCACTCCATATCCAGCATCAACCTTCCATCCTCCCCCCACTTGTGTCCAGCATCAGCACTCCACCACCCACTTCCACCCTCCCATTTTGGTCCAGCATGTACCCTTTAACTCCCCACGTGTACAGCATCTGTCCTCTGCCCCTCCCCCCAAAATGTGTCCCGTATATGTCCTCCACCGCCAACTTGTGTCCAGTATCTGCCTTCTACCTCTTCCATTTGTGTCCAACATGAGCACTCCACCTCCCACTTTGGTCCAGCATCTACCCTTCACCCCCCACCACACTTGTGTCCAGCATCAATCCTCCACCCCCTCGTGTCCAGCATCTGCCCTCATCCCCCATCCTTCTGTCCAGCATCTCCCCAGGGACTCTCAACAAGTTTCCAACTCCACCCTTCCCTTCCCTGCCACTGCTGCCCATACCTCTACTGTTCTACCTCTGTCAGCAGCGGCAGACCTCCGAGATCAGGTAAATAACAAACAAACATAAAAAACAACACAGGTTTGTGCAGCAGTCAGATTCCTGTGTGCATGAGGGCCCAACAGGTCACTCCACGCTCTGATGAGATGTCAGAGGGGGTGGGACCAGCCGGTTTCTTATGTACACAAGAGTCTGATGCTGCACGAACCCATGTTTTTTCTTTTTTCAGACTTCTATGTGTATGAGGACTTGGTCGGTCCTGCCTCCTCTGACATCGCATCAGAGGGGGGGAGGGGAGGGGGGGCTGGACCTGTGCCAGGCCCTCATGCACAGAGAAGTTGAATGCTTCATTTCAAAATATTTATGTTCCTGGACTGATTTGGATTTCAGTTTCAGGACTCTTGAGATTTTGACTATTGGCTGGAAAGACTATAGGTATTAAGGCAGAATCTAACGGAGGAACTCACATTGGCTCTGGGAAAGAACTGGAGGCAAGGGAATGCACAGTGATCTGTGGAACTTTTAGTTCAAATCTGTTTTGTGTATTTTGCTGGATTCTATTCCTGGGGTGGCTGTGATACTGCTGCTAGGCACAAGGCACCTCCCCCTGTCCTGTGCAAAATTGTTAACTGTAAACCACACTGATGTCAAATAGCGCGGTATAGAAAAGCTAAAATAAATAAATAAAAAAATTCTGAAAGATTTTATCTCCCATTGTTTTACTATGTGCGTATTTTACTTTTTTTTTTTATTTCTATGTACCCAAGAGCCTAGTCGGTCCCGCCTCTTCTGACATCGTGTCAGAGGGGGTGGGACTGGCCAGACCCTCATGCACATAGGAGTTTGAACACTTCCTGAACCTGTGTTTTTGATTTTTTTTAAGTCCAATCTTGGGAGGCCTTTCGCTGCCGACAGAGGAAAAACAGCAGTGACAGGAAGATGCCACCAAATTTGATCTTTTGTTTGTTTTTTTAGGCAGGATGAGGTGACCGCCACTGGAGCAATTTGGGGAAATTTTTTTGCTGCCCTGGCGACCACCTCACCCTGCCTAATGATAGAGTTTGACTGCAACAGAGAAAAAACAACTTTTCCACTGCCAGTTTTAAGGGTCTGCCGGCAGCCAGCCTGACCATTTAAAATAGGCCAAGCCAGCTGAATACCGATCACTTGGCAACCCTATTCCTAGGGATGTGTCTGAGATGATGGGTCACATTTCCAAATAATATCCTGATACAGCAAAAGACCTATGGAAGGTGCACGAACTTCCTTTAAAACTAGTAAAGACTAGCTTATAAAAACTAGCCTGCCTTCTGAGAATGTGCTGCTTCCTTTTAATTGATTTCAACTCCGAGAACATTAATCAGCGATCGCTATCCTCTATTCCATCCCTGCATCTACCCTTGCCAGCCAACGTTGTCCTTTTCCACCTTTTTCTTCAATGTGTTTAGCTTCTCAGCTTTTACTTCATTTCCCTCCACTTATTTGTCCTCTTCAGCTCTCGGTCTTACAATTCCACCTTTGGTCTTTTTCCTTTTAGTGAAATAGCTGAGAAAAATTCTTATAACCTTTCTTTACCTTGTTAGCCATTTCTCTTTGACAGAGAAAAACAATCCTATTTATACAATTCTAGGTTTCACATTAGGAGTTATCACCTCAGAAAAGGATCTGGGAATCATTATTGAAAATACCTTGAAATCCTCAGCTCTGCGTAAGGCTTCAGTCAACTACTGTTACTACTACTATCATTTTCATACCGCTGCTAGGCATATGCAGCACTATACATTTATGCTGAAGAGACGACCCCTGCCCCACAAGCTTACAATTTGTTCAAGACAGACAAACAGAACAAACAGAGTAATTCTTAAGGGAAATTATTAAAAAGCATATGGCTGTAGACAGGAGAGTAAGAAGGTCAGCCTCAATGAGATGAGATTTTAGCCTGGATTTGAAATGGACCAGAGATGGAGCTTGATGTACCAACTTGAGTAATCGATTCCAAGTATAAAGCACAGCAAGGTGGAATGAACGGAATCTGGAGTTGGTGGTAAAAGGGAATTGATAAAAGTGATTTGCTTGATGAGTGGAGCAGCTAAGAAGGGGTGTAGGGAGAGCTAAAAGATGAGAGGTAATGAGGAGCTGCAGAATGAATGTACTTGTAGATGAGTAGGAGAAGTTTGAACTATGAAGTGAGTTCAGAAGAGGGGTTATGTGGTGGTTACAGGGTTACGTGGTGGAAGATTAAGTAGAACAAGTAGAATGTTAGGAAGTATTCAAAAAGGAATGGAAATTAAAGTACCTCTGCATAGATTCATGGTGCAAGCTCTTCTTGAATGACGTACAGTATGGTCTGGCTGCCCCATCTCAAAAAAAGATACAACGGAATTAAGAACAAGGTCCATCAAGTCCAGTATCCTGTTTCCAACAGTGGCCAATCTAGGTCATAAGTACCTAGCAGTCTCCCCAAAAGACACAGGTTCCACAATGCTTGTACTGGGTCAAGCATTGATATCCTGGGTCCCTTTTAATAAGAACATAAGATAAGAACATAAGATATGCCATACTGGGTCAGACCAAGGTCCATCAAGCCCAGTATCCTGTTTCCAACAGTGGCCAATCTAGGTCATAAGTACCTAGCAGTCTCCCCAAAAGACACAGGTTCCACAATGCTTGTACTGGGTCAAGCATTGATATCCTGGGTCCCTTTTAATAAGAACATAAGATAAGAACATAAGATATGCCATACTGGGTCAGACCAAGGTCCATCAAGCCCAGTATCCTGTTTCCAACAGTGGCCAATCTAGGTCATAAGTACCTAGCAGTCTCCCCAAAAGACACAGGTTCCACAATGCTTGTACTGGGTCAAGCATTGATATCCTGGGTCCCTTTTAATAATGGTTTATGGACCTTTCCTCCAAGAACTTGTCCAAACCTTTTTTAAAGCCAGCTAAACTAACAGCTATTACTTCATCCTCTGGTAACAAATTCCAGAGTTTGATTACACGTTGATTGAAAAAATATTTTCTCTTATTAGTCTTAAATAGTTTACCCTGTAGCTTCATTGCATGCCCCCTAGTCTTTTTATATTCTGATGACATAAACAATCAATCTACGTTTACCCGTTCCACTCCATTCATTAATTTATAGACCTCTATCATATCTCCCCTCAGCCGTCTCTTTTCCAGGTTAAAGAGCCCTAACCTTTTTAGCCTCTCTTCATAGGAGTATCCTTCCATCCTCTTTACCATTTTGGTGGCTCTTCTCTGAACCTTTTCTAATAACGCCAGAGAATGGAAAAAGTACAGAGAAGGATAATAGAAATGATAAGGAGGATGATGGAATGACTCTTATGAAGAAAGAACAGATTAGTCATAATCATGAGCGAGGTGAAACAAATAAATAGGGAACAGTTATTTATATCTTCTGTGGCGGTCGCGCCCCTACCAGGCGGTCGCCTAGTAGGGATGGGAAGCCATCTTGAATTCCTCTTTACCAAGGATTGTAGTTGTGTATAGAGATAAATGAACCAAGTGGTTGTTTCAAAGCACACAGGAATTTTATTAGCTTCCGTGGCAAGCAGGTAACAAATCTTTAAAGCAGTTGTACACTCAAGTCAAAGAAAATAAAGGATAATCTTCTCCCATTAAAGCAAAGCTTACAACCAGTGTTGTAGTAGAATTATTTACACAGGCTTTCTTTTCTTTTCCCTTTATGATGCTTCTCAATTCCGTAATCATAAAGCACATGTATTTACAATTCCTAACTTCTCACTGCTCTCAGGCTTTCCTTACTTAGCCACGATGCACATATCACAGTCCATCTCAGAACAAGCTGAAGTCAGGTCACTTTCTTTACCTTCTACCTCCATGCTTTCTGCTGAGCTGTATCTTGGCAAAGTTTGAAAACGCTCAGGCACTTTATGCTTAATGTTCTTTAACAGGTTAAACAGCCTATTCCACTGAATAGCCCCTTCTCCTCTAGGTAGGACTTCACCAGGCTTCTCCTGTTCAGTTTCTCCTGACAACCCCTTCTTCCTAATCCGGGTTTTCTCAGGCCTAAACCTCTCTTCAGAGTCAGAGCAAGAAACACAGGGTTTTGGCTTTACTGCTTTCTTTCTCCTACCTTGGAGTCTTGTTGCAGCACCTTCCTGGCTGAGGCTTCTGTGGCTTGTGACTCTCTCTGCCTCTGAGCTAGACAGGGAATCAGGGTAAGACCTCCACTTCCCTTCCTGGGGCTTCTGCTGCCTGCAGACAGACCCTTCCTCAGAGGAGTCTAAGCACTCTTGCCTTAACCTTCTCAAAGCCAACCTTTTCTCTCTCTCCCTCTTGCCAATCTGTTTGGTCCTCTGCCTGGAACCTTCTCTGTAGCTTCCTTGGCTGCAGTGCTGGCTGCTCTTGTCTCTGCTGCTGCTTTCTTTGTGGCTGCTTCTCTCTTGGCTGCTTCTCCCTTGACTGCTTCTCTCAACTTTGTTTGTTTTCTCAAACTTAAACGTTGAGCAGGGCACCTCCCTCTCTGACTCTACCCACTTGTACCTCCTACTCTTACCTGGGGTTGTCATGGAGTCTGGGAGTGGCTTAAACCTAGCTCTACCCTCTTGGTTTCTCTCAGGGATTTTGCTGTGGTGTATGTGTTCTAGTGCACCCATCCCCCGAAAAGAAGGAAAAGTTCTTCTTTCTCTTTTATTTCCCTGCTGAGCTGCACTCTCCTTACCACACTTCATACTGTACTAGGGATAGGGGACACTCCATGAAACTAACAGGTAACGGATTTAAAATAAGCTGGAAGTAGTATTTCAATCAATCGAGCTGTGGAATATGTTGCCAGAGGGTGTGGTCAAGGCATCTTAACACAGTTGGGTTTCAAGGGGTTTGGAAAAATTCCTAGAGATGTCTTTACCACTCATCCTTGGGAGGGAAGTGTAAGGAAAGGATCTATTCTTTGGGATTTGCCGAATACTTCTTGCAACTTGGGTTGTCCACTGTTGGAGGCAGGATGCTGGGTTAGATTGATCTTTGGTTTGATCCACGACGGCTGCTTTTGTAGTCCCGACTTTTTCCCAGCTCTTTCAGTTTTCCCAGATATTTCTTCCTGTGTTCTTGATTTTGAGGCTTTTCGTACCTTTTGCATACCAATCATTTTCCCCTTACTTTTGCAGCTGCCTCTTTGGTAAAGTATGCCTGTTTTCTTCTTCTCTGGTTCTGAGTCCACTGCACTAACCAGTGGGCTATTCCTCCATGGGACAAAACAAAACGGGCAACAAAGAGGTTTTAAATGTTATGCTTTCTCCTAGGCTGAAACCAGAGAATGGAATGAAAGCCTTATCAAAACTCCAAATAGGACAATTACTGAGCTATGAGATCATACAATAGACTTCTCTTGCAGTTTCGCTACATAGAAGTTGAGGCAATAGGAGCAGACATAGGAACACTTCCAACTTATCTAGATGACTGTGCTCTGCACTTTTTCTTTGACATTTCAGAGATTTAGGAGGTCATTTTAGAAGGCTTGTGTAACATTCACATGTATAAATAGCCCTATTTACATGTGAAAATATCCTCTTGTGTAATTAGCAATTTCAGAAAGCCACTACTTACACATATAGATCTATAGCATGAATAATTTTGAAGGGGGAGTAAGGTGGGCGTGGTCTGGAAGGCCTGGAAAATATACATGTATTTCCTCTTTTGCAATAGCAGTGCATAATGTAGAAGTTGGCATTTACACTTGGTCTGAGGCATGTGTAAGTGCGAGCTTACTGCTTGTTTGAATTTTGGGTGCGTAGGAGTGATTGTGAGGGCAACTGTGCTTACCTTTATAAAACCACCTCTAAAATCGGAAATTTCTAGCTTTTCTTCTTAATTGGCTCCCTTTGGATAACCAGTTTTGTAAAATTGGGTATTTAGGCATGTAAGCGCTGGCACTTAGTGTAACTTGCAAAATCCCCTCTTCCACGTGCAGGTACCAGCACTCACACATTCAGAACCATGAGTGATGACACAGTTATGGTTATGGTTATGGTTATGGTTAGGCATTTGATATACCGCCCTTTACTTACACATCAGAGCGGTTTACATGTATATACTAACAGGTACTTTTTATTCCCTTGTCCCCGAAGGGCTCACAATCTAAGTGTACCTGAGGCAATGGAGGGTTAAGTGGCTTGCCCAAGGCCACAAGGAGCAGCCATGGGACTAGAGACCTCAGTCCCTCCGGCCTGAGGTTACTTGTCCCCATGCGGGAATTGAACCCCCAGCCCTCCGGCCTGAGGTAACCTGTCCCAACCACTGAGCCACTCCTCCCTCTTTGGAACATGCTCTTTTTTAAAATGCCTACTTCTGCTGTGCCTGTATTTCCTGTGTCTGCATTTATAGTTTACGAAAGGCTGTATGGTCAGTGAGCCTTTTATAAAATACTCGGGGGGAATTGTCCATGTCCAGACTTGGATGTCCTTTTTCCTACCTAGACGACCTAGACAACATTGAGCTTTATGTACGATTAGTTGACTGTTTACCTCATCATATCTTTTTCTTGCTTATGTGAAACTCTGCCGTTAGGTAGCACCACCTGTTTTAGGTGTTATTGCAACAATATACGCAACACTAATTATTTCCTTTATCTTTTTAATCTCAAAATCAATTGAAAAATCAATGTAGCATACAAATGCCATAAAGATGCTTAATGTAAACTCAATTTTAACTTCATTAATATTTTTTTGGAAATGTATCTTTAGCAGTATACTTTCAACTTTCTTATAATATAAAATTAGAAGTCTAATGAACAATGAGAAAAATGATAAATGGAAGGGATAGGCACTCATGGAGAGACGTAAAACTCTACAAACATCTTGCAGCAAGCTGGAAGCTTTAGATTTAGGGGTATGTTTACTAAACAGCGGTAGCGGCTTACTTGCAATATCAAAGCCGTGGCCCCATTGAATTCACCAACTGTTAAACTGTGTTCAATGTAATAATGCTGTTTAAGATGTAAACCTCCACTGATCTCAGGAAGGGGCGGTATATGAGAAATGACAAATAAAATAAATAAATAAAATAAATAAATAAAACATTTCTCATCAGGGCTTCTCATCTCTTTTGATTGATATGGTATCAAATACAGGTAGCTGCTTCTCCACACCTACCAGACATTTGCCTGTCAAAATGAGCACTTTTCAAATGTCTGTTCATGCCTGGAGCAGGTGTAAATTTAGACGCAATTTGGGACATCTCAGGCATATCTGCAATCAGGCGTAGACATCCAGGTTCTTAAGAGCGCCCCAGACACACCTCCTCCACATCCCGATTTAGATTTGGATACCCTCATGCTGGGGATGTCCACAGACACGGCTTCTAAAATGGCTCCAGGGAAGTCTCTGTGATTTGGACGTCTGCATGCCTGTTTTAGCAGGGCTATACCAAGGGCTGTGCTAGCAGTGCAGTCATGCAGGGCACAAGTATGGAAGGAGGCGCTGATATCATCATTGGGCACATCCAAATCACAAATAGTACTTTGAAAATAACCATCTATGGCCCTGATTCTGTAAGGTGGATAGCGGGGTTGCATGTCCCGCCAGAACCTGCAGCCCTGATATCCGCCTTCACCGTATTCTGCCTCCCGTCCCCCCTGCATGCACAGAGCCACTGTGCATACTGCGGGGGATGGGGGCGGCACAGGGGCAGAGAGTGGGAGGAGTTTAGGTGGGACTGGCACCCAGACATATAGGGCCGATTCCAGTCATGGCCCTGTTTCTCCTGGGGGCACCAGGGGATGGCAAGATTATTCCACCTTGGAGGTGGAATAAGAACTGGCACTCCCTCCCCCCCCCTGGATCGGCAAGCCAGCCCCCCGGCAGCAAAAGCGGCAGGCATGGTGAGTCTCCGCCGCCTAATCTGGGCCTTGGCTGGCTCCTTCGGGGGCAGGCAGTGGGGTAAAGAGGGACAGCAATGCGGTGGGCTGATTGGGAGGCAGTGAGGATGTCCCCCGGCCAACTGCAGAGGCATGCCAGGCCGTCTCCAGGCCCGATCCTGTACCTGCAGGAGCCTCTTGCTCCCACAGTGCAGAATCGGGTCCTAATGGGCCTGTCCAGACAGCCTGGACATGCCCCTTGCCGAATCGTGCTCCACATGTATAAATGCCACCGATTAACTAGAGTGACCACTATCTTTAATTCATTTCAATTTGGAGGGGGGGGGGGAATAAACAAAAGGTGATTAAGGGGGACCCTCTTAATCCCTCTTGTAAAGAGCTGGCTGAAATGAGCACTTTAAAGACCTATATGTGCCAGCAATTTCTATGTATTATGGACATCCACATGTAAATTTAGTTTTTTCATAATTCACCCTTTAATCGTGGATGCCATTTCAATGTGTAAATGGCAGATTTTCCATGTGGAATTTATGAATAAAAATTCTAAAATAACCCTTTATATATATGGCATGTTGACTTATTTCAGATATTATAGAAGCAATATTCAAAAACATGTCAACCACAAGGCTGGGTTTATGCTCAGAAATTATTTTTAGATATTGCCTACCCAATCTGTACATAAAAATATGCGCATAATGCCACAACATATATAGAGAGAAACGTGTTGGGGAGGCATTCAAGCTTATGCACATACTTTTCGTCTTTGCAAACGTGTGCGTACAATTTTGCATGGAAAAAGGTTCCCACACAAATAGCACTTGCAGATCGGTCACATACTTATTCCTAGTCAAGGTCAAAGGGAAATTTATACCTTTAAAACTGGTGTAAAGTCAGTGGGTAAAAAGCATCCAAAGAATTTCCACATGCGCAAAATTTGAAAGGTGTCCCCTTTATGTGCGACATGCTTTTGCCTTCCTGCTCCAAAATGTTCTATCAGTGGTTGATCGTATGGAAATATGCTTTAATTGCTCAGCTCTTTAAATAAAGATTTTTTAGAAAAGTGACAAATAATAAATCATAAACCATATGTTCCTGAAATCAGCTGGACATAGATGTCCCTAGCGTTTTTCTGCACGTTCAGCCCTGGACGTTGCCAATTTAACTTGAATGCCTTTTCTAAAATCCCCTCATAAGTTTGCATGCATAAACTTATGAGGGGATACAAAATACAAGATAAATGTGTGAAAGATACAAAATACTAAGATAAATGTGTAAGTTTTTGAGTTGCCTCCATTGATTTTTCCCATGTGTATAGTTATTAATTAACTCCTGCTGTGCTATGTGCCAGCAAACACACATGCATTCCTGCACATCCTTACGCATATTTTAGAAAAGATAAAATTGTATGCATCCCAACATTGACATTTCAGTTCTGATCTCTACTGCCTTTTCCCTTACTTGGTTAGCAGCTTGTCGTGCTGTGAGGTCTTATGTGCATCAGTGATGCTGAGGACTAAGCTATCAGTAGCTTAACTACTGGCAGGGTCTCCCAAAATGGTCAGGTCTCAACTGAAGTGCCAAACCAAGACAAACCACCTATCTGGGCAGCAAAATGGTCAGGTCTCAACTGAGGTGCCAGACCAAGACAAACCACCTATCTGGGTAGCAGCATAATGGGACACTGTTGGCGGCGGAGGATCAATTTCTGTGACAACGGCAACAACACTAGAATTAAACTGTGTGGAAGAAAGGCCTGGCAATCTACTTCCATATCTTGCCACAAAAACCAGGTGGACAGTCAAAACAAAACAAATTGCACTATACAGGTAGTGCTGGAAGATGAGTCCCCCAGGTTGGAAGGCACTCAACTGGCTACTGGGGAGGAGCTGAAGACTTTTCAGAGTAAAGCCAGCATTTATGTTGTGGTTGGATCAAAGCCCTCGGGATGTCTGACTACTGATGTTGATGTGCATGAAATGAGAGCCAGAAGCTGCAAAGATGTCTTACATATTGGGACATGGAATGTACGAAGCATGAACCAAGGGAAGTTGGAGATGGTCAAGTATGTAATGGAATGTGTACAACTTGATCTGTTGGATGTCAGCAAACTGCTCTCTCTAATGTTGCTATCTGTGCTGCTGTTACCCTTTTGCCTGTTTTCTCTTCCCAGAGCCTGCCAATCCAGCCTCTCCTGCAATCCGGAACCTCTCTCCAGCCTGGTCCCGCCTTCTCCTGTGACGCGGCCGCGCTCCCGCGGCCGCGACTGCCGAGAGCCTGCCAATCCAGCCTCTCCTGCAACCCGGAACCTCTCTCCAGCCTGGTCCCGCCTTCTCCTGTGACGCGGCCGCGCTCCCGCGGCCGCGACTGCCGAGGTATCCTGCCTTTCAACTATAAATTCAGAGCGGCTGCGGCGTCAGATCTCCTGCTCTCTCTAATGTTGCTATCTGTGCTGCTGTTACCCTTTTGCCTGTTTTCTCTTCCCAGAGCCTGCCAATCCAGCCTCTCCTGCAACCCGGAACCTCTCTCCAGCCTGGTCCCGCCTTCTCCTGTGACGCGGCCGCGCTCCCGCGGCCGCGACTGCCGAGGTATCCTGCCTTTCAACTATAAATTCAGAGCGGCTGCGGCGTCAGATCTCCTGCTCTCTCTAATGTTGCTATCTGTGCTGCTGTTACCCTTTTGCCTGTTTTCTCTTCCCAGAGCCTGCCAATCCAGCCTCTCCTGCAACCCGGAACCTCTCTCCAGCCTGGTCCCGCCTTCTCCTGTGACGCGGCCGCGCTCCCGCGGCCGCGACTGCCGAGGTATCCTGCCTTTCAACTATAAATTCAGAGCGGCTGCGGCGCTCGTCGCCGCGGCGCGCGACGGAGGCGCGCACCGAAGGAGCGCACCTAAGGAGCACGCCGTGCTCCTTAGGGGCGCTCCTTGGGGCCGCTCCGACTGCGGAGGCCCGGACTTTAACTCTTTGTTGCATGTCTCCTTTATTTCAGCTCTCTCGGTTTTCGCTGCAAGCTGGTCCGGATTCACTGCGCTGTCACCTCTCCACACCCCCTGCACTCCCCTCCAGCTCCATCAGGTACCAAACTTCCTTTCCTCAAAGCTTCCTGCTGTTTCTCCTACCTTCCCTTCCATGGCTAGCATACCAGTCCACTGGGGTCATCGCCCCATTCCATTTCCCCGCTGGCGCTCTCGTTCCCCCTCTAATCTTCTCCTCTGTGCCCCCTCTCGCTCTAACCCCCCCATGTCCTCAGCTTCCTCCTGCTCCACTTCTCAACCCTCTGCCCTCTCCAGTGCCTCCCAGTCTGCCCTCAAGCTTGGCCTTCTTAACTGTCGCTCCCTCAGGACCAAGTCCCTCCTCGTCCAAGATCTGATTTCTCAGGCTTCCTTTGACCTGACGCTCCTCACCGAGACCTGGCTGAAGGAAGGGGAGGACGCCCTTCTGGCTCGCTGCCTCCCTCCTGGGTTTTCAGCTGCCTCCGTTTCCCGCACTGGGCGCTCAGGTGGCGGCGTGGCCGCCATCCTTGCCCCCTCTCTCTCTTTCACTCAGATTCTTTCTCCTTCATTGTCTTACCCCGAGGCCCTTCTTCTTCATCTGCATACCACACCCCCTACTCATGTTCTCCTCGTCTATGCACCCCCTGCTCTCCGCTCTGACCTCTGGGACTCCCTCCTTCACTCCCTCTCTGACCTCTCCCTGCTTTTTCCCCATCTCATCATTGCCGGTGACTTTAATCTCCACCTTGACTCTCCCTCATCCCCCAGAGAGCATGCATTCCTCTCCCTTTTGCATGACCTGGCCTTCCTACAGCATGTTTCTTTTCCCACCCACTCTGCTGGTCACACTCTTGATCTTCTTCTGTCTCCCTCCTCCTCCTCACTCTCCCTTTCTAACCTGTCCTCCCGTGCACTCCCCTGGTCAGACCATCTTTGCATTTCAGCCTACTGTTCCCATTCGATCCCATCCCTCCCTTCTCCCGTTCTTCCCTCCACCCCTCGCCTCTCCCGCTCCATCACCCCATCACTGGCCCAGCAATTCCCTCCAGCTTCAGATTTGCTCCCTGCTGATTTTGCCTCTTTATCTCCTAACTCACAGGCCTCTACCTGGTTCTCTTCCCTCTCAGCTGCTCTTGATCTCATTGCTCCCCTTCGCCCGCGCCCTCCTCCTCGTCGCCCCTCTCACCCCTGGTACCATCCTGGTCTACTCTTACTACGTTCCCAACTTCGCAGAGCCGAAAGGCAATGGCGTAGGTCCCCCTCTCCGGACACCTTATTCCGCTTCAAAGCCCAGCACTCCCACTATCGTTCCCAGATCCACCTTGCCAAGTCCTCTTTTTTCTCTAACGCCATTGCTAATGCCCCCAACCAGACCCGTCATCTTTACTCTACCCTCAATTTTCTTACCTCCCTACACCCCTCTACCCCCTCCGCACCTTCCCATCCCATCCCCGCCCCTTCTCTTCTCGCCTCTGCCTTTAGCAACAAAATTTCTACCCTACGTGCCTCACTGCCTTCTCATCCTCCGCCCATTCCCTCTCCCCCCCCATTTGCCTCCCCTCCCCCTGTTTCCCAACTGTCTCACACATGGTCCTCTTTTTCCCTGACTACCACCACTGAGCTTCATCACCTTATATCTGCGTCCAACAAAACCTTCTGTTCCCTTGACCCTGTCCCTTCCTCCTGGCTACTGACACCCTCGCAGTCCTTCCTCCCCCACATCCAAACCATCCTTGACAACAGTCTATCCACTGGAACTTTTCCCTCCCCCTGGAAGCACGCTCTCATCCGCCCCCTTCTTAAGAAACCCTCTCTTGACCCTCTTGACCCCAACAACTACCGCCCAGTTTCCAACCTCCCCTTTCTGTCTAAACTTCTAGAGAAGGTTGTCTTTGCCCAATTATCCCATCACCTTGACTCCACCAATTTCCTTCACCCCCGTCAATCCGGTTTCCGTCCTGGGCACAGTGTTGAGACTATCCTTCTTGCCTTTACCAATGCCCTGCATGTTGCCCACGACCGCGGTGAAATTTCGGTGGCGGTGGCCCTTGATCTTTCCGCTGCTTTCGACCTTGTAGATCATTCCCTTCTTCTCTCCCGGTTGCGTGATGCTGGCCTCTGCAGCACTGTTTTTCGGTGGTTCCACTCCTTCCTTTCCTCCCGTTCAGGTGCTGTTCTATCCTCTTCCCCCTCTCACCCCTCCTCTGATTCCTTTCCCATCCCCTGTGGGGTCCCCCAGGGTTCTGTGCTGGCTCCCCTGCTCTTCAATCTCTTCCTGACTCCTCTCACACTTCTGATCCAACAATCTGGTATCTCAGCCTTCTACTACGCTGACGACATCCTCCTTCTTTACCATACGTCCCCAGCCTGTCCTGATCTCACTCCCCTCAACTCCTGCCTTGCTGTTATCTCAGATTGGATGACCCATAACTGCTTGCATCTTAACCCCTCTAAAACCACAGCCATCTGGTTCCCCCACGGTCATCAGCTCCCATCAATTGCCCCATCATTCCCTACCACTCCCATCTCTCTGGTCTCCACCTTTAGGTACCTTGGGGTAATTTTTGACTCAGACCTTTCCTTCTCTGCCCATGTCTCTCACGTGTCCAAATCCTCCTTTTTTTATCTTAGACAGATCCGTGCTGTTCGCCCCTTCCTCTCTCCCTCCGCTCTTGTCACTCTGCTCTTAGCCCTTGTCATCTCTCGGATCGATTTTGCCAACTCCATTCTCTCTGGCCTATCTAAGCTCCACCTCTCTCGTCTACAACGCATCCAAAACACCGCTGCCCGTCTCGTTTCTTCCGCCTCCCACAGGGACCATGTCACACCCCTTCTCCTTCGTCTCCACTGGCTTCCCGTCTCCTTCCGGATCCAATTCAAGCTTCTCACGCTCGTTCACAAGGTTCTTCACACCACCACGCCTCAGTACCTTGCTGACCTCATCCACTTTCACACCCCCCGGCACACTCCTCGTTCCTTTCACCTCAATCGCCTCACTCTTCCTCCCCCCTCACATGCTCACCTCCAATCCACCCGCTCCTCTGCCTTCTTCTTTGCAGGTCCGGCCCTCTGGAACTCCCTCCCCTCTACTCTCCGTCTGGAGCCCCACCATCCTACCTTCAAGCACGCCCTGAAAACTCACCTCTTCTCCCTTGCCTTCAACCTCTCTCCTCCCTAGCCTCCCCTTTCCCCTTTTGATCCTCCTTTCCTGTACTCGCTTTTCTACTTTTACCAAGTTGTAACTTTCTTTTCCTTTTCCGGCCTTGTGCCTACTGCAATGAAGAAATGTTTTTGTAAACCGCTCTGCTTACCCACGAAGGGCGGTCAATCAAGTCAATAAACCTAAACCTAAACCTAAACTGAAATGGACTGGCATCGGCACTTTGCATCTGATGATCATATGGTCTACTATGCTGGAAAAGAAAGACAAAGAAGAAATGGTGTTGCATTTATAATTAAGAAGAAACTTGCAAGATCTGTAATGAAACACAATGCAATCAGTGAATGCTTAATTTCTATTCGTCTACGAGGAATGCCCATCAACACAACTATAATTCAAGTATATGCCCCAACAACAGCTGCAGAAGAGGATGAAGTTAATGAGTTCTACGAAGAACTACAAGCTGCAATTGATAGATATCCTGATAGTCATGGGTGACTGGAATGCAAAAGTTGTTAACAAAGAAAAAGGCAAAGTGGCTGGAAAATATGGACTTAGCAACAGAAATGAAGCTGAATGAGGACTGATAGAATTCTGCAAGACCAATGATCTGTTCATGTCAAAGATCTTCTTCCAGCAACACAGATGGCAACTGTACACATGGACTTGGATTGTGCAAAAATCAAATTGACTACATGTGTGGAAGTCAATGATGGAAAAGCTCTATAACATCAATAAAGGCAAAAACCTGGAGCTGACTGTGGTATAGATCACCAACTACTAGTATACAAACTCAAGCTAAAGTTGAAAAAGAGCAAACCACTCATGAATGTAGCGAAATATGACCTTGAGAATATATCACTGTAATTTAAAGACTGCCTGCAATATCAATTTGCTGCTTTAGATACAAATGACGGAGCTCCAGAAGAGTTATGGGATGACGTCAAGAAGGTTGTGTTGGAAGAAAGTGAGAAGACTCTACAAAAAGTTAAGTAAAAACAGCCAAAATGGATGGCTGAAGAAACTCTGAAAATTGCTCAGAAATGCAGAAAAGCTAAAGCCAGAGGAGAAAGAGAGGCAATCATCTAACTCAACAGAGATTTCCAACATGCAGCAAGACAAGACAAGGAGAAGTACTACAATGACACATGCAAGGAAATAGAAGCAGAAATTATTAGAGGAAGAACAAGATCGGCTTTCTTAAAGCTACGAGAGTTAAAGAAAAAATTCCAGCCTCGAATTGGAATGTTACAAGATGCTCAAAGATCCATGTTGAATGATGCTGAAAAGATCATGAAAAGGTGGAAAGAATATACAGAGTCATTATACGATAAAGATCAAGAGGACCAACAGCCGTTTCAAGCTGTACCTTATGATCAGGAACCATTGGTGATGAAAGAAGAAGTCAAAGCAGCATTGAAAGCCTTATCAATCATACAAAACAAATCCCAACACAGAGTCCACATAAATGCCAAACGTGAAAAAGACCCTGGAGAAAGTCCCATGAAATACTTCCCATCTTTTTGTCGGACCACATCAAGGGGAGAAAAGGTTTTAACTTGAATCCACGAGCGATGAAATCCTTTTTATTCGACACAGTTCCTTGTTGTGTTAACAAATTAAATATAAAAATTATAATGGCGTATCATAAACCAAAATGTATCAGTACTTATCTTGACAAATCAAACAGCATTCCAATGCAGCACCACACGACGTATACGTTTCGGGGCAACAAAACCCCTGTATCAAGTGTTCCTGTGCAATGTTGATGGCAATGGAGGGAACAACAGTGGATTTATGAACTGCATACTGTATATCCTGTGGGTTTGAATCATGAAATTGAATGGTCCAGCTTATATTAGGCAGTTTCCAATGGGATAAGGGATCCTTCTATTCTTATGGGGGATTCCCTTGACCATTGGAGGTTCCTTGGGGGGGGGGGGGTGTCGTGAGTTTGTTTTTGCTTGAAGTGTTCTGGTCCAATCATCTGGGGATTTTTGATGTTTGGTTCTCCCCTGGTTCTGATTGGTATCCTCGATGATTGACAATTTTTGTTAGCCTATCATGAAGCTTTTGGTCCTATTTTATAGTCTCACTGTTGGTGTGGAGGCAAAGCTGAATTGCAGAAGGACGGTTATCTACCTTGTATGGAGGAAGGACGTTTGCCATCAATATTGCACAGGAGCAATTTTTATATTTAATTTGTTAACACAACAAGGAACTGTGTCGAATAAAAAGGATTTCATCGCTCGTGGATTCAAGTTAAAACCTTTTCTCCCCTTGATGTGGTCCGACAAAAAGATGGGAAGTATTTAATGGGACTTTCTCCAGGGTCTTTTTCATGGTTATCAAAGAACAAAGCACCAGGCATTGATGGCATTCCCAATGACGTATTACAGCAATCGGATACATCTGTTACCATACTTATAAGGCTCTGCCAGGAAATTTGGAAGACAACATCATGGCCAACTGACTGGAAAAGATCTGTGTTTATACCAATACTAAAGAAAGATGATCCCACTGACTATGGAAATTATTGCACAATTGCTCTGATCCCATATGCCAGCAAGATTCTACTGAAGATTATTCAGCAGAGACTACAACCATACCTGGAACAAGCACTGCATGAAGTGCAAGCAGGGTTCAGGAAAGAGCAAGGAACGAGAGACATCATTGTGGATATGAGATGGATGTTTGAAAAGACTAAAGAATACCAAAAAGATATCTATATGTGTTTTATTGACTACAACAAGGCTTTTGACTATGTAAACCATGAGAAACTCTGTGCCACAGTAAGAGGCATGGGTATACCGGAACACCTGATTGTTCTCTTGCACAACCTTTACATTGATCAGGAAGCAACAGTTCAAACGGAACAAAGAGAAACAGAATGGTTTAAAATCAGCAAAGGTGTACGACAAGGCTGCATACTTTCCCCCTACCTGTTTAATTTATATGCAGAACAAATCATCAGAGAAGCAGTTTATGAAGATAGCCAAGGTGTGAAGATTGGTGGAAGACTCATCAACAATCTTCGCTATGCTGATGATACCACATTACTAGCTGAAAGGGAAGACGATCTGAAACATTTACTTCTCAAGATCAAGGAAAATAGTCTTATAATGGGCCTGAAACTTAATGTAAAGAAGACAAAGATTCTGATAACTGGCAAAATCAATAAATTCATCATTGATGGAGAAGGGTGGACAACTTTAACCTACTTGGATCTAATATCAATAAAGAAACAAGAAGTAGTCAAGAAATCTGACGATGCCCTGCTCTTGGCAGAATGGCTAAGAAGGACCTAGACAAGATTTTCAAGAGCAGAAATGTCTCTCTCCATACAAAGATTCAACTTTTCAAGCCATGGTATTTTCAATAAAGTCATACGGATGCAAAAGTTGGACAGTGAAAAAGATAGATGGGAAGACAATTGATGCCTTTGAATTATGGTGCTGGTGACGAATACTGTGTATACCATGGACTGTCCAAGGAACAACCCAATCAGTACTAGGGAGATCAAACCCAAGCTTTCTTTAGAAGCTCAGATGACAAGATTTCAACTTCATACTTTGGACCCATCATGCAAAGAGAGAGATCATTAGAGAAAGACATCATGCTTGCAAGGTAGAAGGTCAATGCAAAAGGGGAAGGCCAGCAATGAGATGGATAGATACAATAACATCAGCTATGGGTGCCACTCTGTCAACAATGAGCCGCCTGACTGAAGACTGAATACAATTTAGGACAACTATCCAGAGGGTTGCCATGAGTCAATACTAACTCGACGGCACTTAAGAACAACAACTACCTTTTACTTACTTCAGAAGTAATCCTTTACCATTTGAACTTGTAATGGATTTCTCACATTATTTGTACTAGTATCTGAAACAAATCTATACTAAAAGTGACTTAAAGCCCAAATGTTCTTTCTTAGGGGGATGTTAGATTTTTTATGTAATATGAACAGCTTGCTCTCAGGCATGCTTACATTTTTAATGACAATATTATATCACGTTAGGGCAAAAATGCTTCACTGTTCAAGTCATATCATGTAAAAATTTGCCTTATGAACAATTTCTCTAGGTCACTGGCATTGATTGAAATGGTTCTAAAACAAAACCTAACAAACTCTACTAGGTTCTTTCAACTGCTGGATTCATGTCAAATTTATAGGCAAGCACTGCAAATCATTCTCATAAAGGGATTAGATGCATTTATGAAAGACATATTAATCACAGGCTATTAAATATCACCCTGGGTTCACTGACCCTGGGTTGGTGCATTCCTAAACTTTGGCTTTTGGAAACTGGAAGAGTATGTCAAGCGATGGATCACTATATACGAGTACGTTCTGTTTCCTAGACACTTCTAAGCTTCCTGTGTGTTCCACTTTCAGAGACAAGACACAGAGGTGGATGGGCAAATATGTGGAGGTCTATAACCACTAATTGAACTGAACTAATTCAGTCTATTCAGTTCACAGAATGACATTTTAATTTTTGAATTTTGATTTACAAAATGCTGTTTTCAAAGGCGCGGTATCAAGGATGCTAAAAGATTTTTCTTTTTTGGCAAATGACACGTGGTTCAACAATGTACATAGGCAAATTGAAGCAACATGACTGGATCATCCTATTGCTCCAACTCATTGTACTCTGCTGCTGGGAATCTTTGTATCATAAATTTGTATTTAATTGCTCCTGCATCACAATTGTACTTAAAGGTTCATCATATGATATGCACACTAAAGATGTGAAAAGTTAAACATTTTGCTTTTTTGAAGTTATTTTACAAAATCCACAAATTTGCAAACTAGCTAACTGCTTATTTATTTAAATTTAGGGGCATATTTACCAGTGGCTGCACCAGTAGAGTGTGATTGTGCCACCAACTCGTGGAGAGGCTTATTCTAATCTTTGGGGGGCATGTGCATCCATCCTGCTGCCAATAGCATGATGCTAATGCATAGCACCGTACTAAACGGCATGCAGATACACTTAATCCTACCCACTGAGGTGCGCTAATGGCAACATTCACAGTTAGCACATGTCCAAAATGCCCACAGTAACAGTGATGCATCATCAACATCCACATTCAGCACTGAACCTGCCTAGTCCCTGCCCAGTTATGCCTAACCATTTTGCATGGAAGTTTTAGCATGGAAGCCCACACTAGCTGCTAGCATGGTGCCCTTAGTTTGTGTTAAACCCCATGCTAATGGTTAGCACATGTTGGTAAATATGCCCCTTAATTACGCATCTATGGTTAATTTTATGTCATGCCTAGATGAATACACATTTGGGTGCATAAATCCAAGTCTTTCAGTCATCTCTGCACATCAGTGGGCATTTCCATGTGTAGTTAATGCAGTTGCTATTCTGAAAGTATGTGCATTGGACTGAAAGCGCGTACTTTCATTGTTGGTTTGGGTAAAGCATGGGTGGAATGCAAAGATAAGAACATAAGATATGCCATACTGGGTCAGACCAAAGTCCATCAAGCCCAGTATCCTGTTTCCAACAGTGGCCAGTCTAGGTCATACGTACATAGCAGTTTCCCCAAAAGATACAGGTTCCACAGTGCTTGTACTGAGTCCCTCCTTAATAATGGTTTATGGACTTTTCCTCCAGGAACTTGCCCAAACCTTTTTTAAACCCAGCTACACTAACAGCCTTTACTACATCCTCTGGTACCAAATTCAGGAGTTTGATTAGACGTTGAGTGAAAAAATATAAGTTACGTATTTAAACTATAAATACTATAATGTATGCACATGCTGGAAAAAAATAGGTGGGGGGCATCCATGCCAGCTATGGGCTGGTGTAAGTGCTAATGGATTAAATGAACACACACACCTTTGCATTGAAGCCCCATTTCATAAAATCAAATATGCACATATTGAACTTTATAAAATAAGAGTCAAGTACGTGTATTAAACGTGCGATAACCTAGATGTGTCCTATAAAATTACCTTCCTAATGGAAAAAATCACTTGAAGCATGGCCTATATAGAAGGTTATTTTAGAAGCTTTATTCAAAGTTTCCATGTGTAAAATACAGCATTTACATGTGGAAATGGCATCAACCTGTACATAGCCATTTTAGAAAGGACTAAATTTACACATGCATGTCCATAATATGTAGAAATTGCAAGGGGGGGGGGGTGTCAGGAGTGTGGTTAGTGAATGGCCTGGTGGAGAAAAAATGTACATGTGTATTCTCCATTTTATATAGGGAATGTATGTGTATGACCAAAACTGTCCACATTGGGATTTGCAGCTGCTCCCTGGCACTTATAGATTCTTAAAAAGTGCCTGTTTCGGCCAGCATTTACAAGTGGAATTAAGGGGCTCATCCTCCTTATTCCCGTGCCATGTATTCCTCCTCAGTTCTACTTAAATGAAGATAGAGGCCTCTGTAGTTAATTGGTAGGTATTTGCACATGTGAAGCAGCATTGTCTAGGAACAATCTGGGACATCCAGGGCAAAGCATCCAAAGTATTGGGGGAGTGGTGGCAGTGAAAGGGGGACACGTACAAGTACCTTCTGAAATCGCTCTGTCTCCACCCTGAAAAATGTATGTCCTCACAACCATTCCAAGAGGTGGGCCTGTACATATGGCAAGTCTGGATACGTGCATTCTTGCAGCCTAGTTTAGAAAGGTGGATATGACTGAAATGCACAGTCGCAGATATGGGTACATAGTACAGATATAGGTACATAGATGTGCTCATGGGGGTATATCAGGATGGAGGCATTTATTCTATGCTACATGCATATCCTAGCCTGCCATTTCAGAATTACAGATGTGCAGCGGTGGAGTGGAAAAATTAACATCTGTTTATTTACGTGCATGTTCCTTTGACCCTGCAAAACTTACTGGATGTCAAAGCACATTTACCTCTGATCCCAACAAGTGTTGCTTCTATAAAACTGCACTTTTCTGCTACCTATTTGTGGCCAGGAGAAGGTATAGGCATGAAAGTGTCAGCAGCCAGGTCCGGATGTGTTCAGACCTTTCTAAAATCATGAAGGAAGGTGCATCTTCTAAGACCACCCAGGCGCCAACAACTCCACCATGCCCCCATGTGGCATGGATGTGATTGTGTGGGAACATGTATATCCCTGGCTTTCTAAAATGGCTCCAAGGGCATCTTTGTGATTTGCATGTTTGAATGGGCATTTTCAAATATGCAGATCACGAATAGAGCTTCTAAAATGGCCACTTATTGGATAATTTTATAAAGGTTGCCAAGATTAACATTCATTTTTACATGTGTATTTCAAACTTATTTTATAAATTAAGGCATGTGCGTACTTTAATTTATAACGTAAGGGCCTAAGTGATAAAAAATGCACATTAAAATAGGCATGAGCATTTCCGCCTCGCCCATGGCAGGTATAAATGCCCATGCCTAGATTTTGAAGAACACGCATAGTTAGATTATTTTATAACTTATGTGTGTAAGTTTGCGCTTTGTCCATGCTCTACCCAAACTCCGCCCCTGTGCATGTCCGCAATGAAAGTGCGCACCGCTCGTCTGACGTGCATGCTTTCAGAATAGCGATCGACTACATGATGCATGCCAATGGCCATTTACTTGTGGAACCCACAAAAATGCTGTATTTCCAGACCAAAATGTGTGCATAAACCTAGATAACCCTTATAAAATTACCGCCTTAGGTAAGCAAAATGGTCCACATACATGTATAAATGCCAGTGGAGCAGAGGAGTAGCCTAATGGTTATAACATTGGCTTGGGAACCAAGAGGACAGTGTTCAATTCTCATTAGCACTCCTTGTGTCCTTGGGCAAGCCATTTAACCTTCCATTACCTCAGAAAAATCCAAGCTATCAATGTCCCTGTTTAATGTGTATTACCAAGTTGAAGTTACACTGTAAACCGCTTTGCTTGAAATGATAAAGCGGTATAAAAAAATAACCCTGTTAAATAAATAAATAATGCCAGTTTGAGTTTCCTCTGCTCATTTTTCCCACGTGTGGATTTGTAAAATAGCTCCTGCTTCTCCTTTTTCTAAAATATCGCCAGAATTTGTGTACGTCCAGACAACGATGCCTCAGTTCAGATCTCCATATATTATGTAAAATCTGTTTTACAATACATTATCATAAAATACAATTCTTTATCAAGTACAATGAAACTATACATCATTAATCATCATCATAATACAATACCAGAATGGGTACGACGTAATAAACTGTAGCATACCAATACAGCCAAATCATCACCCATGCCAATAAATACAACAAGAAAAGTCTCAACCAGCCATTCTAAAAGCAAATAGTGTTGTAAGGACCCGACTTCAAAGATAATTTATTCCAGAGGTAGGGTCTTAGACAGCCAAGTGCTCTTCCTCAGAGTATTTTGGACCAGCTGTAAAGAATAAGAATATTTTTTCAGAAGTCCACTAAAAGATATAGTGCATGTTTATTGAAGTGTGGTAAGATTTTGCATATACTACTCAGGCAGACAAATTGAAGTGTGGTAAGTGCAAAGCCTATGCTGTAAACTTTGGGGGCATGGCAAGCATCTGCCCTGCATTTGCCACAAAGGGCAGACACTTATCTCATGAACCCACATTGCAGAATTTGGCAGAAAATACTGGCGTACTCTTCGTCAGTGCATGCAACGTGGGCCCCAGTGCTGAAGAATCCAAATGACCAAAAAAGGAACCATGACAATGGGGGGCCTCCAGCAAAGGTTTGCTTGGGAGCCCCTCGTTGTAACTTATGCCAGTGAATGAGCACCCTTGAGATGGTCCCTAAAGTGACTAACTGGGTTAGAAACCTGTTGAGTGGGAAACAACAAAAAGCAGTGGTAAATAGAATTCACTCAGAGGAAAAGAATATTGCCCGTGGTGTACTGCAGGGATCAGCCTTGGTCTGATTCTTTTTAACATTTTTGTAAGTGATATTGCAGAAAGACTGTCAGTTTAGGTTTACCTCTTTGTAGATGATACTAAATCTACAATACGGTAGATATCCAGGAAGGTGTGGATAACATGAGGAGGGATCTAGCAGAGTTTAAAGAATGGTCTAGATTTGGCAGCTGAGATTTAAATGCAAGGTCATGGATTTGGGCTACAAAACCCCACTTTTAATCGTATACCACTTTGATGTATGCCCTAAAGATGGTATAGCAAACGTAAAAAACTATAAACCAAATAGGGCGTACTTTAAAAGGATACTCCTCCAAAAAGAAGAATGGGTACCCCCCAAGAGCGATACCTCCCCTATGCATGCTTCTCTTCCATGTCAGGAATAGCAGGTGCAAGTAATTTTCAAAGTGAGGCTACCTGGGCAGTTTTCCTTTAAAGTTTAGCTAGGAGGTACATGTGTACAAATGGGCTTGTGTACCTTGCTATTCCACAGGCTATTGAAACTTGTGCATGTGACTCAAACAAACAGGACTTTTGTGGCTATAGGAAAAATCTTTATTGAATAAGGCTAATTATCTCACATTACAGTATGTATGGGTTTGTTCAATCTTCTCTAGATTTACTTAAATTTGTTTTGACGTTATGAGTAGAGAAAGCCAACCGTACTTGTGCTGCAAAAAATATATATTTTCCACATTATGTCTGAAATAAAACATTATCTCTCCTAACAGTCCCAAAGTTCATAGCCAAGATAAAGTCAGAACTGATTCACAATAACACAGATGTAAATTGTTTATCAGAAATAGCCTTTCCATTATCTAATGGGGCTTGGAAAGGTTAATTAAGGTACAGACTTTCTTCCTTCTTGCCTCATTTTATTTGTTGCAGCAATTATGATATTTGCAAGTCTACTAACAGTATTTTCTTCTCAGCCTTCATATTAAGATCTACCTCACCTCATCTGACCTTTGCACCACTTAGTTGTGAGCACCAGTAGGCCAATGTGTCCATAATTCACGTGGATAGAAAACAAACCACACATGTTCACCATTCCCAAAAGCAATAGTAGACATTGGTTCTGCCCATATTTTGACCATGTCACTAGTATTTATTACCAGGGCTTAATTTGTAGAAAAAAAGAAGTGGAACTGTGGGCGGAGCCAGAGCCAGAGCCAGAAATGACCTCAGGGGGCAGGGCCAAGACCAGGACTGGAAGTTTTTACATGTTTGTTTGTTCCCGTTTTTTCATTTTGATGTTTTATTGTTTTATATTGCATCAGGTGAACTATATGTTGACCCCTGATGCAGGCATAGTTGCCGAAACCTGGCCAAGTTGGGTCTTCAGTAAAGTGTATTAACAGAAGATCATTTTGTGTGGCCGAGGTCTCTCTTCGCTCCTTCCTTTGGCATTTAGCAATTTAAACAGCCCGATGTTATCTCTATATTTTTTGAAAATACACACAGCCTAATTATGCATTTGCCAGCAAATGCATAATTGCCTTTGAATAGGGCATAATTATTCATTCATATGGGACACTCCCAGATTCAGCAATAAAACTCACCCATCAGATGCAGAGCAGAAGTAGTTTTCACTTTACAACTCAACATATAAAAAAGATTCCATTCAAATTCCAGTGTAACATTAGTGCCAATACTATTAGCTCCCTCCACTGTAAAACGTGAGTCATAACACAAAGCCTTGCAAATGGACACTCAGTACCAGAACCATGTTGAAGAACTCAACTTGCACCAATCCTACCTTTGAAAAATTAGCACTGCAAATATTCCAGAACATCAGTAACCTCCAGTTGGAAAAAGAGAACAAGCCAAACTACTACAGATTCTTACACAGAACCAACATGCTAACTGAATCCCTCACCTTGTCTTCACACGGTAAAGAATAAAACTACAAATTAGAAAAAAATATGCAGACAAAAATTTAAATGGAAAACTCCCAAACTCCCTTGTGGGCCATATATTAAGGGGCTTGTTTACAAAGCCGCGGTAGCGGTTCGCAATCGTTATTGGAGCCGCGGCCCCATTGAAATCAATGGGGCCGCGGCTCCGATAACGATCGCGAACCGCTACCGCGGCTTTGTAAACAAGCCCCTAAGTAATGAATAAAGATAAAGATAAAACAGACACTGAGCTGTGGAACTCTGAAGAAAGAAACAAAAATGCATTTCCTTCTCTACCAAGCTATAGGAAACGCCCTTTTCCTTACACAAGGAAGATCTTGTCTTACTAATCTGTTATGTTTTTTTTGAAGGTGTGAATAAAGAGGTAGACAAAGGTGAATCGGTTGATATAGTGTATCTGGACTTTCAGAAAGCCTTTGACAAGGTCCCTCATCAGAGACTTTTGGCAAAACTAAAAAGTCATGGGATAGGAGGGAGTGTACTATTGTGGATCAGGAACTGGTTAAAAGATAGAAAGCAGAGGGTAGGGCTAAATGGCCAATTTTCCCAGTGGAAAGAGGTGAATAGCGGTGTACCCCAGGGATCTGTGCTGGGTCCGCTGCTTTTTGACATATTCATAAATGACCTGGAAAAGGGAATAACGAGTGAGGTTATCCAATTTGTAGACGACACAAAACTGTTTAAAGTTGTTAAAACCCAACAGGATTGTGGAAAACTGCAGGAGGATCTGGATAAATTGGAAGACTGGGCATCCAAATGGCAGATGAAATTTAATGTGGACAAGTGCAAAGTTATGCACCTAGGAAAGAACAACCCACACTATGGTTACACAATGCAAGGTTCCACATTGGGAACCACCACCCAGGAAAAAGATTTAGGAGTCATCGTGGGTAACATGTTAAAACCCTCGGCCCAGTGTGCAGCGGCAGCCAAGAAAGCAAATAGAATGCTAGGTATCATAAGGAAAGGAATGGAAAATAAAACAAAGGATATTATAATGCCTCTGTATCGTTCCATGGTACGACAGCACCTTGAATATTGTGTGCAATTCTGGTCGCCGTATCTTAAAAAGGATATAGTGTTATTAGAAAAGGTACAGAGAAGAGCCATCAAAATGGTAAAGGGGATGGAAGGCTACTCCTATGAAGAGAGGCTACAAAGGTTAGGGCTCTTCAACCTGGAAAAGAGATGGCTGAGGGGAGATATGATAGAGGTCTATAAATTAAATTAATGAATGGAGTGGAACGGGTAAATGTAGATCGATTGTTTACGCTATCAGAATATAGAAAGACTAGGGGACATGTAATGAAGCTACAGGGTAAAGTATTTAAGACAAATAAGAGAAAATATTTTTTCTCTCAACGTGTAATCAAACTCTGGAATTTGTTACCGGAGGATGTAATAAGGGCTGTTAGTGTAGCTGGGTTTAAAAAAGGTTTGGACAAGTTCCTGGAGGAAAGGTCCATAAACCATTAATAAAAAGGGACCCAGGATATCAATACTTGACCCAATACAAGCATTGTGGAACCTGTGTCTCTTGGGGATACTGCTAGGTACGTATGACCTAGATTGGCCACTGTTGGAAACAGGATACTGGGCTTGATGGACCTTGGTCTGACCCAGTATGGCATATCTTATGTTCTTATATCTTATGTTCTTATTTTCAAAACTGACATTTCAATCTCTAAAAAAGTGCCACTCTTTTCTATCTTTCTTTTCTGTTCAATTTATTTTTCTAGTTGGGCTGATCCTGATCTCTTTTCTCCACTTCTTGTTGATTTTCTTCTTTTAAGTCCTTTTTCAGGATCTCTTTTCCATTTTCTGTTTCTTCACATTCTGTGTTTCCGTCTTTTTCTTCCCTACATCTCTTTCCAACACTGATCATTCTGTTTTATCTTTTTTTCTCTGTTTCTCTCATCTGACTTTTTCTTTACTATAGATTCATTCTGTTCCTCCCACTCCCTCCTTTAATCTTCAATCTTTCTTTATTCACCTTTCATCTTCTTACCAGCTTTCCATTTCCCAGCCTTACTTCCCTGATCCTTCCATTCCTTCATCGGCCTCCTATGTCCCCATCTTTTACCCACTTTCTAGTCCTCATTTCCTCCTTCTGTATATTTCTTCCCTAGTCTGCCCACCTTAGCACACATCCTCTCTCCACCTCTTATGTCTTCCTCCCAATCCAGGTTTCCATTTCCACTTTTACTTCCTCCATTTCTACTCTCTCTCACCACCTTCGAGGAAGTCATGTCCTTTTCAACCATCTCCAATCCCTCCCTAAATCTTCCAAGGCTCTTCAGACTTTCCCCCTTCTGCATATTTCTGCACTTGGACTCACAGACCTACTGATACTCCTTACCCATTCACCTTTTCTCCACTGCCCTCCTAATCTTTCGTCAATTTCTTAGTCACCAGATTTCCATATATCCCTCCAGGTAACCCCAAGTCCCTACTCTTCTACCCTACTCAGTCCCTGGGTCCTCTCTTACAATCCCACCCAAGCCCTGAGTCACCACTTACACGCCCAATACTCAGCCTATGTTAAATGTCTATCTTAAATTTTCCACCTAAGAACAAGTCCCTGTTCTCCTACATCCCCATGCCACCAGTGCCCACCCATCTGCCTCATTCTCCAATACACATTAACCCTTCCTTTCTTCCCCCTTACCCCAGTGTCTTATCTTATACCCCTCCCTCTCAACTTTTCCCTGATTATGAGTTTGCTTCTTTCCCAGCCTTCAAATTATCTGCCCTTCTCTCTCTTCTCACTCCCCGAGAATCTCGTTTTTCAGACCCTGATCCCAGCATTTGGCAGCATTAGCCTCCTTTCAGTACCAGGCCCCCCCCAGTGCTAAAGTTGGCTCTTTCCCAGCATGAATCGCCCCTCCAGCATAAGCCCATTTCCAGTCCCCTCCAATCCCAGTATCAACCCATTTCCAGTCCCAGCATCAGCCCATTTCTAGTCCCTAGTCCCCCCTTCAAAACACAGTATCAGCCCATTTGTAGTCCCAGTCCCCCCCCAAACCCTAGCATCAGTCCATTTCTAGCCCCAGTCCCCCCAAACCCCAGTATCAGTCTATTTCTAGTCCCCAGTCCCCCTCCAACCCACGTTTCAACCCATTTCTAGTCCCCCTTTCAAACCCCAGTATCAGTCCATTTTCAGCCCCAGTCCCCACAAACCCCAATATAACCCTATTTTTTATCTTTATTTGCAAGGCTTGATATACCGCCCGTGTATAAGCATCAGGGCAGTGTACAATAGTGTAGGGGAAAGGAGAATGCTAGAGAAAGAGTTGCAGGGTGGGGGAAAGAAAAATGCCAGTGAAAGAGTTGTCAGGTGGGAGAAAGGAGAATGCTAGTGAAAAAGTTGAGGGGTGGGGGAAAGGAGAATGCTAGTGAAAGAGTTGAGGGGTGAGGGAAAGGAGAATGCTAGTGAAAGAGTTGTGGGGTAGTGGAAAGGAGAATGCTAGTGAAAGAGTTGAGGGGTAGGGGGAAGGAGAATGCTAGTGAAAGAGTTGAGGGGTGAGGGAAATGAGAATGCTAGTGAAAGAGTTGAGGGGTGAGGGAAAGGAGAATGCTAGTGAAAGAGTTGTGGGGTAGGGGAAAGGAGAATGCCAGTGAAAGAGTTGAGGGGTGGGGAAAAGAGAATGCTAGTGAAAAAGTTGGTGCATCCTTTTTTTCATAAATTTAAAAAAATGTTGAGGGGTGAGGGAAAGGAGAATGCTAGTGAAAAAGTTGAGGGGTGAGGGAAAGGAGAATGCTAGTGAAAGAGTTTTGGGGTGGGGAAAGGAGAAAACTAGTGAAAGAGTTGTGGGTTGGGGAAAGGAGAATGCTAGTGAAAGAGTTGTCGGGTGGGGGAAAGGAGAATGCTAGTGAAAGAGTTGAGGGGTGGGGAAAGGAGAATGCTAGTGAAAAAGTTGGTGCATCCTTTTTTCTCAAATTTCCTTGTAAATGTGTGGTAGTATTTGATGGCACGAAGTATGTTTTCTCTGAGACTTCATCTTTAGAATCTTTTATTGTCCATCAGGCTCCCTCGAAGCAGTAAATGTTTTTCTAGATCTGTAAGCAAAGTAATTAGAGTTTCACATATTTTTACGGGTATTGCTTCTTTAATTTCTCTACTCTGTATATTGTACATTTCCTGTTTTGTTTTTCCTTAGTCCTTCGCTCCCCTAGTTGTGGACTATGTTTTTTCTGTATTATCTTTAATAGTATATAATTTTGTTTTACTTTGATTTAATTCAATAAAAAAAGTATTTTCATAAATTTAAAAAAAAAAGTTGAGGGGTGAGGGAAAGGAGAATGCTAGTGAAAGAGTTGTGGGGTGGGTGAATGGAGAATGCTAGTGAAAGAGTTGTGGGGTGGGTGAATGGAGAATGCTAGTGAAAGAGTTGAGGGGTGGGGGAAAGGAGAATGCTAGTGAAAGAGTTGTGGGTTGGGGAAAGGAAAATGCTAGTGAAAGAGTTGTGGGGTAGGGGAAAGGAGAATGCTAGTGAAAGAGTTGTGGGGTGGGGGAAAGGAGAATGCTAGTGAAAGAGTTGTGGGGTAGGGGAAAGGAGAATGCTAGTGAAAGAGTTGTGGGTTGGGGAAAGGAAAATGCTAGTGAAAGAGTTGTGGGTTGGGGAAAGGAGAATGCTAGTGAAAGAGTTGTGGGGTCGGGAAAGGAGAATGCTAGTGAAAGAGTTGTGGGTTGGGGAAAGGAGAATGCTAGTGAAAGAGTTGTGGGTTGGGGGAAAGGAGAATGCTATTGAAAGAGTTGTGGATTGGGGAAAGGAGAATGCTAGTGAAAGAGTTGTGGGTTGGGGAAAGGAGAATGCTAGTGAAAGAGTTGTGGGGTAGGGGAAAGGAGAATGCTAGTGAAAGAGTTTTGGGGTAGAGGAAAGGAGAATGCTAGTGAAAGAGTTGTGGGCTGGGGGAAAGGAGAATGCTAGTGAAAGTTTTGTGGGGTGGGGGGAAGGAGAATGCTAGTGAAAGAGTTGTGGGTTGGGGAAAGGAGAATGCTAGTGAAAGAGTTGTGGGTTGGGGAAAGGAGAATGCTAGTGAAAGAGTTGTGGGGTGGGGGAAGGAGAGTGCTAGTGAAAGAGTTGTGGGTTGGGGAAAGGAAAATGCTAGTGAAAGAGTTGTGGGGTAGGGGAAAGGAGAATGCTAGTGAAAGAGTTTTGGGGTAGAGGAAAGGAGAATGCTAGTGAAAGAGTTGTGGGCTGGGGGAAAGGAGAATGCTAGTGAAAGAGTTGTGGGGTGGGGGAAGGAGAATGCTAGTGAAAGAGTTGTGGGTTGGGGAAAGGAGAATGCTAGTGAAAGAGTTGTGGGTTGGGGAAAGGAGAATGCTAGTGAAAGAGTTATGGGGTGGGGAAAGGAGAATGCTAGGGAAAGGAGAATGCTAGTGAAAGAGTTGTGGGGTAGGGGAAAGGAGAATGCTAGTGAAAGAGTTATGGGGTGGGGAAAGGAGAATGCTAGTGAAAGAGTTGTGGGGTAGGGGAAAGGAGAATGCTAGTGAAAGAGTTATGGGGTGGGGGAAAGGAGAATGCTATTGAAAGAGTTGTGGGGTGGGGAAAGGAGAATGCTAGTGAAAGAGTTATGGGGTGGGGAAAGGAGAATGCTAGTGAAAGAGTTGTTAGGTAGGGGAAGAGAGAGAATGAAAGGCTTAGATGTATATTTCATCTTGTGTAGGCTAGTGCATTTTCAAAATGAAAGATTGTACAGGCTCCGAGCACGTGACTGTGGGCCCGATATTTAGCCTGCATTGGACAGCAGTTGTAAAGCACTTGCTCACCACGGGCAAAACTAAAATCAGATTTCAGTGTCGGAATCCAGATATTTTCCAGTGCTGACTATCCGGATTCAGAAATGATTGACATGACTATCCCATTCTCTGGATCTCGTAGCTGAACTGCATAAAATTAGGACAGCTATTGAAATGATTTAACTATATGCGGGCACTTATCTGATTATCAGACTGAAAATCACCACTAACTGGATGTGCTGGGGCTGCCCTCGCCCCGTCCATGGACTGTCCCGTCACTATATGGACAGTGAAATGGCATTTACGGGTATATTAGTGGCACTGGCTGGTTAGTGCTGCTGAATATCCCTCTCAGTATGTTTTAACCGGTTAGTAGGTCCTGTTAACCGGTCGGGCACTATGTGCATATTGGATGTGTAATTTTACAAAAGAATATCTATTTATTAACATTTATGTTCCGCATAATTCAGACCTAATTCATCTCAGTGGATCACCAATAAATACATCGGGCCTGATGTTCAAAGGGAACTATCCAGATAACTGCGGCAGTTTCTGGATAGTTCCTTTAGCCATGGCTATCTAAGGTATCTGTGGCAGTATACGGATGGTGCTTCTGAATATCTGTAGAAACCTCCTCAGGGTAGTTTGTGGGTGAAGCCAGGTTGGAGGTCTGTTATCTGGCTAGTGGCAATATTCAGCCCAGTAATCGGATAACTTTCCTAATTTTTTCTGGTTAGCTGTCTGGATAGAGGGCTGAATTTTACTGCTATCTGGATAGAGGTGCTGGTCACCCATGAATCCTACTATCCTGATAGCGGAGCTGAATACCCAGCTTTTATAGAGCTGTAGTGGTTGGCATTTACAAAAAAGCTGACTGCCGAGGAAGAATATGACCCATGGTATATAACAAAAACCAGGCTGTTGCCGGGGCCTGCATACAGCATGGCTGAGGGTGACCCCAGAGGCTGAGTTCAGAAGAAAATGCTGGTATCTGTGGTAAATGCCCCTTTCCTTGTTTCCCATGCATATTACGCTAGTAAAGGGTCCCCAGGGTTTGCACACTACCCTCTCTCCACTCTCAGGGAAACAAAGGAGAAAAACAAATGGGAAGAACCACTATTTAGGAGCCAGGAAATTGTAGGACAAACACCTCTTTAATAGGTACGTGCTAAACAAACAAAAATGTGGAAAAGAAGAGCAATGAAAATGATCAATAAAAATAAAGTCAGCTGATGGCAAAAGGAGCTTGCTTGCAGCCCTTAGTCTGTCAGGCATCTCCATCACACAATGTCCTTTGCAGGACGAGTACTGCCCTCGCCTCACATTTCTTCTCTCAAGGATCTTTGGAACAGTTAGGTAGGTGGATCATTTCTTCTTTTTTTCCTCAGCTACTTTCTTCTCTTTGTGCTTAGTTTATTGGAACGTGGGAAGGACCCCTTCTTTGTACAATTGTACAATCTGTGATGTCAGTGCACCCTCTTTTACTCACAGACATCAATCCACTCTCTCCTTCTAGGAACTAATGGCATCTATGAGCCCTTATAGCATTTGGGCTGTAGGAAACACTCAGGACTTGGGTCCTACCTCTTTCTTGCTCCTTAGGTCCTCCACTGGACACATACTCCTCTTCACCCCTGAATTATGCATCTCTGCTCCATACTCACTCAGCTCTCTTCCCCCTGAACTCTTAGGGCTTGAAAGCCCTCTCTGTGAATCTGGATTCTGGGTTCTAGTCCCTTTCCCTGTCAGGATAAGAACCTGAAATATTCTCCTTTGTATCTTGTCACTATGCACTCTGTTTCTTCCTCTTTGGGCAAGCTGCTAGAACCTTTTGGCCTTCTGTTTTCTCCAGTAGGACACTGGGTAATGTCCCTCTAGCAGACCTCCTTCTTCCCTGAGGAAGGTCAGGCTATCAGCTGTTGAATCGTGCTACTGTGGTCTCCAGGTGTGAAAGCAAAGTGCCACTCTCTAACGTCCTCTCTTGTACTTCCTTCCAAAATTTAGGAACTCCTACTGCTGGGATTTTTCCAGATCACACATCTCTTCATTAGTTTTGATGGGCAACACTCTGAAGTACGGACCCTCATGTTATCCAGCGCAAGGACCATTTTGGCATCCTGCTACTCAACCTTAAACAATACCATACAACTACATGGCACATCATGTACAGCAGAAATTCAACAAAAGCTACTCAAGCAAGGCCATCTTCAAGAATTTACTGACTCTGAGGTAGTTTGATTCAATCCTCAGAAAAACAGGAAGAGAATTCCGAAGCCTTGGCCTTGCTTTACGAGTGGAAATGTCTTTGAAAATTGCTCTGCATTAAAAGTGCCCCATTTTTCATTTCAACATGGTTTACTGTTTTGCAGCATTTCGGAAATGAGTATTTTACAATTAGCCAAAAGAATGCTATATTGGGTGAAAAGCGCAGTTTCCTCAGGTCTTACTTGCATCCAGCTCATTCAGCGTTAGCAACCATGACGTTAATTAAGCTTTGAAAAGTTCTGACAACATTGAATTTAGTGGTTAGCACTCTGCAGTTTGGTCACAAATGCTTTCATTAATATGGTGCCCGTTAAAATTATATTAATATCAATCAAATAAGCTCCTACTGCCAAATGTCTTACGCAGAAGAGCCCAAACTGGCATTCTGATTATATGCCATGAGCATATTTGTACACAGTTTTCAAAACACTGGAAGACATTGCATACCAATATGACCTCCAAGTAACGAGGGCCATGAAGATATGTGCTCTCTGTCATAAAATGGAACATGCTTTTCTGAAGGAAAAACGTCTTGAAACAGATTGTTCTGCCAGTTCTACGATAGAATTATATCAGAGCAATGCTGTCATTCCTTAGCCAGTTACTATAAAGTCTTTCCAAGAAATTGAGTTCTGCTGCAGACCATCTAATGTCATTACTCTTAACAGAGTATTAGAGTTTTGGATGCCACTATTTTACAAAATCCAAAAGGCTTCAGTTTTGCAATTCTCATGACTTGTCAGTGTTGTGGTCCAACCTTGATCATTTCTTTGCAACTACAGAAGAGAAACCATAGGGGATGTTCTGTTACAGTATTGTTCTCTTTTAAATTATTATTAAAATTTAGCTCATACTTTTCCAATGGTGGTCAAGGCAGGTTACATTCAGGTAGATAGGTATTGCCCAGTCCTCTGAGGGGATAGAGGATTAAGTGACTTGTCCAAGGAGCACCAGTAGGAATCAAACTTTGATCTCTTGGGTACTAACCAGTTGCTGTAACACTAGGCTACTCCTCCACTCTACCATGATTACAGCTAGTAAATAAAAGATTTGTTTAACCTGCCCCATTTAAAAAAAAAAGGTTTTAAACCTTTTCTTTTAGATATTTTAAACCATGTGCTTGGTGCAGTACATACCGGTTGCTTCTGTGTTAAAAACTCTGACATTACTACTAAAGAGCCTGTTTACTAAAGTGCGGTAAGGCTTTTCATGTACAACACCTTAACCACAAAAGTTAAGGTACAGTAAGTGCAAAGCCCATGTGATAAATGCAGGGGGTGTGGCCATCATCTGCCCTGCATTTACCACAGAGGCCAAGATTACATACCTCGGCAGGTATAGGGGGCATACTTGCGCTACCTGCTGAGGCACGTAATGCAGCCCTGGCATAGAATAAATAAATAACTGGGCAAGCAGCAGCTATAATAACAGAACAACACTTCTCCTTTCATATCCCCCCTGGCTGCCAGATCAGCGCCCTCTCTCTCTGATCAGCAGCTCCCCTGATCCACAAATGTCTCCAACAGCCAGGATCCCCAACGTGCAGCCCCCTACCTCAATGTGACAGGTGCCAGAATCCTGCCCGAGTATCAAGCATCCCTACTAGAAGCCCCTCCTACTGGAAGCTCCTCTGATGAGCAGTTCCCCCAGGTACCTACCCAGGCCATTCCCTAGGACTCATCCGAGGGTTTCCCTGCTGTTGAATGGAGCAGAAACTGGACATGGACATAGACATAGACACGGAAACACTCACGTTAACTCACTGGCTCCCCTTTCGTTTCTGCATCCAATTCAAATTCCTTCTCCTAACCTGTAAATGCATTCACTCCATTGCCTCCCCATTATCTTTCCTCTCTGCTCTCTCCCTACACCCTTCCTCATGACCTCCGCTCTTCCTCTGGTTTTCTTCTTTCTATGCCCTTCTCTTCTAATGCTACCTCTAGATTTCGATCCTTTCACCTTGCTGCCCCTTATGCCTGGAATAAGTTTCCTCTGTCTTTACATCAAGTCTCCTCTCTCACCTCTTTCAATTCACTGCTTAAGGCCTACTTCTTTGAGGCCACTTTTGATTCCTAATCTTTGTTCCCTTGTGCTTCCTCGCCCTTTGACCTTATGCTTCCTTGTACTGCACTGTTGGTTTGTTTTCTAGATTGTAAGCTCTGTGAGAAGGGGCTGTCCTCTTATATGTCTGTACAGCACAGCATATGCTCTGTAGCACTTAATAAATGATTAATAATAATAATAATAATAATAGACTACGCACAAACACATATTCACACACACACACATGCACACACACACACACAGATAAAACGTCAAAACCTTTATTAGAACTGACATGGCCGTGTTTTGGTACCCGCCTGCATCAGTGGTCTATAAACATAAAATGAAAATTAAAGTTAATGTAAAAAATATATATAAAAAAAGATAAACATAAAAACAAGAAGCCATATATACCTTAAAAATTAGTTGTTTACAGACAGAGCATTATAAAAGTACAGTTATACAGGAGGGACGTGCAGTTCCGCAACCTGCGTCACAGAATCAGGCCCTTACTCTACTCTGCCTGGTGCTACTAATACAGCAGGGAGACCTTCACATGCACATGGATCTCAGGACATTACATCCTTCCAGGTGGCAGGCAAGAAGAAGAAGTTTCCCTGCTCCTGCAGAAGTGATGGGCCACATACTTCCAAGGTGCATACAAAAAGAGGATGCTTCTCCAACTCTGCTGTACTGACTGGCTGCATGCTCCCTGGGCTCATACCATTGCATATATGGACCTGTAGTTCTGATTTCCCTATTGCATTCTCCATGAAAAGTAAGTCTGAGTTTATGCATGCAGTAAAGTAACCGCAGGATTAGTTAACCTGGTCGACATATTTGGAGACACTGGAAATCTTATCCATTTACCTGGTGGACAAATCTGGAGACAATGGAAACCTTATCCCCTTCATTTTGGAAAGCTCAGCTAGTCTTGTTTTTTATCCCATTGTTTCTTTCCACTTCCATTCCAGGAACTGCAAATGTACCCATAGAATCGGGTAAAATCATGACTTGTTTTGCCTGTCCATATGACATGTCACCTCTTGTAACTTTACCTGTGGTGCAATATAACTGTATCCCAGATCTTGGAATCTTAATGCAGGAGCTTTGGTGAACAAGGCAACAGACCAAAGCAAGTTTTATTGCTTTGCTGCCTCAGTTCTTATCCATAATATTAGTATCATTTGAAACTATCTGGTATTGGCATTACATTAACCAAGGTAGATCTACAATTAAGGCATATTTATTTCATTTTTAGGGCAATTTTTACATATTTACAAAAATAGCTATTTATCCACATAAAAAGCACTGCAGAACAAACTCCCATCCAGATTCAAAACATAAGATTGTATTGGGTAGGGAAATATCTACTATACCTGCATATAAAGGATCTTGATCTCAGAATTGGGAAAAGGAAGGCAATCATATCTAAAATCCAAATCCATCTAAAAATTAAATCTTGTTGACAACGGCATTGAACAACAAAATAATTTCATACGTCTGGAGCTTGAAAACACCTGAGTACAAAATGTTCCCTTTCAGAATATTGTAGTGTTAAGCAGCTCAACAAACAGCACTATATTCAGTTTGCTAGAATGGAAAGAACAAAATATGTAATTAGGCTGAGGGCTATACACAAAGCAAGACTTGGACCTAGGCCTGAGTATTCTGGAACATGAAGTACAGTTCAGCCTCTTAGCTAGCTGCGTGGAAGAACAATGAAGCCCTTCCATCTGGATCTCCGTCCTAATACTCTAGGGCTTATCTTCACTGTTCTTTCATTATGCATACTGAGAGACAGAGCACTCCGGCATTTAATCTACTTCCTTCTCAGGAACTAGTGATAAATTCCATTTTCTGAGTAGGTTATATATAGCCAAACTCAATTAAAAATAATGCTGTTCTTTCTATTTTAGGAAATTAACTGGAATGCTATTTGTGCTCATTTTTTCTGGCCTATATGACATTCTTTGATATTTTTGGACTGAGTTGTGTTGTGGTAAATAGAAAAGCTAAGATGTAGAAATTTCCATATAATTTGAAAATATATGACCTGATTTGTCAAGGGTTTTCCCTATGGGGTCTAGCCGTCCCGCGAATAGTGGGGATGAACGTCCCATTGGGACGTCCATCACCGCTATTTGCCCCCCTGCAATCCCCGTCAAAAGCCTCCCCATACGAACAAGGCGTTTGTACGGGGAGGCTTAGATGGGGGTGGGAGGGGCGTTCTGGAGGCGGAGCAAGGGCGAGGCATGGGCGGTCTGCGACCCTGGACATACAGGGCCAATTCTGAGGTCTGTCCTGTACGTCCGGGTTGGCAAACTGGATGGAGACTTATTCATTGAGGTAGCCGGGCAGGTGGCTGTATGTTCAGGCCAATTGGAATCGGGTCCTGGCCTGCACGTACAGGCCCTAGACCAATTCTGATCCTACGGGGCATGTCTAGCCCCTGCAGGATCAGAATCAGGTTTACCCCTGGGCATCCTGATTTTGATCAGACACACAGGAGCCTGGACGCACCCATTAGAATGTACCTCCACAAGAATAGAATGGGGGAGGGGAACTCTTAGTAAAGCAGGTCTGTAGTTCTATAGCACAGAGTAGTCATGTTGGTTCTGGAAAAAAAATGGACGTTTTGTAGATTGTGATACCTTTTATTTTACCAAGCATTCAAGACCAAACAAAACCATTTTAAGATGTCCATATGTATTGGATTGTACCTTCTCTTACTCCAGGTCCACACAGAACTTCCCCTGGTGTGACTCACTGTACTACAGTCACTAGTTTTGGTTTCTTGTTCAGGACGAGACTTCTACAGGTGTCTGTCCTTCCTGGTCTGCTTTAAATCCTGTCATATCCTTCCATTTGGGTAAGCTCTTTCAACTCTCAGATCTACCACATCTATTCTTGTTTTATTGCCATCAAAGATGCTATAAGTTCATCTTCATTATTCTTCAAATGGTAAATACCGGTCTTGACACTGGGCTGGTTCCTGCACCCTGGAAAGAAGTCACAATTAAATCTATCCTAAGAAAGGATTCTACTGATCCAGTGGTTCCTGATAATTACAGACCCATTTCCTCTTGTCCTTTTATTGTGAAGATTACTGAAAAGACAGTCTTCCTACAAGCATGGCCAGTGCTGCCGAATATTGGGATTGGCATATTTTAGCTGGATAGCAGGTCTGCTAAGGGGCTAAAACTCTTTGAATATGCCACCTCCATGTCTTAATAGGCTGCCTGAAACCTGTTCTTCCTCAATATGTCTTGCTGTAGAATGTGCATTTTTCAGTCATTTTGAAAGGAGGTATTTCGTTGAGAATGTTTAGATTGGGGGATGGAAATAATGCGCATAGAAAGCATTTTCAGGTTACCACATAGGGGGACGTTTACTAAAGTGTGTTAGCTGTCACCGCCACACTAACATAGAAAGTGCAGTGACAGCTAACGTAGTTGAAATGCAGACATCTCAGGCAATTTTCGGTGATATCTGCATTTTGCATAGAAGAGGAGTGGGAGATGGGATTGGGATGGGGAAAAGTAGTGCCATTATCTGCAACAGAGGTGCCATTATCTGCAACTGATGCTGATATGCCACATTGTGGCCCCTGCCGATTGGCAGCGATTGTCGCAACAAAACCTCATTCCTCCCTGCCCCACACTATCTAAAAGTTGCCGGTGCCATGGATCTGTAGATCTGAGGACTGACAACAGTAATCGGGCCGGCCTCCTCCCTCCAGCACCTACCCCCCCAAGACAGTTCCCAAGCACTTTTGGGAAACTGTCCTGGGGGGGGGGGGGAATTGGAGCTCCCTCCCAGTTGACACCAACATCCCAGCTAGCAAGTTGGGAAAGTTACTCCCCTCTCTCCCCCAAAATGGCCTCAGACCCCTCCATCCCTCCCCCAAAGACCCCAAAGGCCTTACCTTTAACATCCCTGGTGGTCTAGCAGCAACAGGGCATGAGTGTTTCCCCCATGCTTCTGCCCCCTTCTCCGGCACTGTTCAAAATTGTGCCGGTCTCTAAGTGTTGCCCCTTTTATCATTTTAGCTATCCTTCTCTGTACTTTTTCCAATTCTGCTACATATTTTTTGAGATATGGTAGCCAGAATCGCATACAATACATAAACATGGTTGCACCATGGAGAGATAGTGGCATTACAATGTACTTCGTTTTTTCTCTATTCCTTTCCTCATAATTCCTAAAATTTTGTTTGCTTTTCTGGCCACCACTACACACTGGGCAGAAGATTTCAATGTGTTGATCATGATATTGCTTTCATCCTTTTGCTAACTGGTGAACCCTAATGTTGATCCTAGCATCATGTAGCTATAATTTGGATTATTCTTCCTTGAGTTCATCATTTTGCACTTATCCACATTAAACTTCATCTGTCATTTGGAGGTCCAGTCTCCCAATTTATTAAGCTCTTCTTGCAATTTTTCACAATCCTCTTGTGTTTTAACAATTTTGAATAATTTTGTGTCATCTGCAAATTTCATCACCTCATTCATGATTTCCATTTCCAGGTCATTTATGAATATATTTAAAAGCACCAGGCCCAGCACAGATCCCTGTTGTACTCCACGATTTACCCATTGGTTATTTAGCCCTACTCTCTATTTCTACCTTTTAACCAGTTCCTAATCCACAATAGTACACTGCCTCCTATCCCATGACTTTTTAATTTTCCGAAGAGTCTCTCATGAGGGACCTTGTCAAAGGCTTTCCAAAAATCCAGATACACCATATCAACCAGCTCACCTTTATCTAACTGTTTATTCATACCATCAAAAAAATATAACAGTGAGACAAGACTTTCCTTGGCTAAGTCCATGTTGGCTTTCTCCCATTAAACCATGGCTATGTACATGTTCAGTAATTTTGTTCTTTATAATGTTTTCTATCATTTTGCCAAGTACTGACATCCCTGTAAGTATTAGCGTATGTGTCTCATATCCCCTCATGTTAAATGTATCCTCCAATTGTGTTGTGACCACTTTGATTGAAGGATAAGGTGGTATACAAAACTGTCTAAATAAATAAATAAATAAATCAGGCTTACAGGTCTTTAGTTTCCCATATCTTCCCTGGAACCCTTTTAAAAATTGGCATTGCATTGGCCTCTCTCCAATCTTCAAATACTACAGATAATTTTAATGATAGTTCATAGATTACTAATAGGTTAGAAATCTCTTATTTAAGTTCTTTCAGACCCATGTGATGTATACCAGCCTGTCCAGGTGATTTGCTACTGTTTAGTTTATCAAATAGCTGTATTACAGCTTCCCAGTTTATTGAGATTTATGCCATTTCCTCCGATACGTCACCTTTAAATACCATTTCAGTCATTAAATACCATTTCTTCAGTAAACACCAAAGCAAAGAATTCTTTCAGTCTCTCTGCTATGACCTTGTCCTCCCTTAGTGTCCGTTTTATCTCTCTGTCATCTAATGGTCCAACTGACTCTCTCACAGGTTTTTTTGCTACACATGTACTTAAAAAGGTTTTTATTATGCGTTTTGGCTTCCACATCAAGTTTCTTTTCAAATTCTCTCTGCCTACTTTATCAGTCTCTTGCATCTAACTTATGTCACCAGCTCTCCTTAAACCCCCGTATATAAGTGTGTAGAGGTTAAGTGAGTGGGTCTTCCCCACTGAGGCAGCTACTTTACAAATCCTGAAGCTGGGCTTTTTGGGAAATGTAGTCCCTTCACTGAATCAATGAGGAGCAGTTGTGGAAAAGTGGTTTAAGCAACCAAAGGATTTTATTTCCCCTCCCGGGGTGGATTTCACCATGAACAAAGTAACACAAACCAGGTATTTACTGGCATAAGGACAAATCAAAGGTTCTTTAACAGAAAAAGCTTACTTCAGCAATAAACAGGTTGATATCTAGCATTCCAATGTAACAATGCTGTTTCTTCACAGCTCTCTGCTTCCCAATGCTAGTAGTGCTGTACTTTCTCTTTCAATACATGCCTTCAGCGTAATGAGATTATTTCATTAGCAAGCGATATCGTACAGTCCATGATATCTTCATCAATATTCACACACTCAGGTTCAAAGTCCATTAACTCTTCCTGGCTAGAAGGAAATGTTTGTAACGGCACTCCTGATGCCACGCCCTTTCTAACTGCTTCAGGTTTCACCTGATATTCCTGAGTTAAATACTGGCTTTCACAAATGTTATCAGCACAGGTATTCTCTTCCCAGCTCCAACCCTCTGGGTAAATACAGTCACTGTAGCTATTTTTATACCAGCCTTTTGGCTTACCTTTTAGCCTAGCTGGTGGAGGTTTTCCTTGTGGCTTTGGACTGGCTGTAGGTTCCCAACCTAAGCCTTGCACAGAAGATTTCACTTGCCTTCCTGGCTTCCTTTCACTTCTGTGTTCCCCTGGATACTGCAGGTAATCCACTCTGCCCTTATTATATCTTTCCCTTGGGGTTTCTTTTCTTTTCCTGAAGAAAGACTCTGTCTCACGCTTCCACAGAGACTCTGGCTGTTTCCTGGCACTGCTGTCTTCACCGTAGCTCTCATTAACCTCCTTATCCAGCACACATGCCTCAGCTCCTACTCCTTCTCCAAACCCTTCTTCTCCTTCTTCTAACTCCATAAGCTCAACTGAACTCTCTTTATCAGGGTGAATTCTAGGGCAGTGCTCAACTCCACCTCCTAGCAGGTGTCCTGCATTAGCTCGTGACTCATTCCCTGAATGGTAGCACGGGCGTTTCTCTTGCCTCTGTGTTTGGTTTCTAAGGTAACCAGGAGCCATGTGCTTTTGTTTACAACTCAGCCCTACTCCTGTTCCTGGCTTTTTAGCCTCATCTAACGGGCTGGAAGGACCCACTATGTCACACTTACCAGTGCTTATGTTGTTTCCTGTTTTCATCATTTGGCTCCTTTTTCCATTTCATTAAAGATGCTTTTTTTTGGCTATAAGAGCCTCGCTGTCCTCACCTTTATACCATGCCTGCAGTCGTTTGGCCTTCCTTCTACCATTCTTAAAGTATGGACTACATATAGTCTGGGCTTCCAAGATAGTATTTTTTTTTTAATATCTTTATTTAGAGAATTACAACACAAAATTAAAAATACAAAACACAAAAAAAAAAATCACTACACAATCCAACCCAACAAGATGACCACCTCCCCCCCCCACCCCTCCCTCCCAGGTCCCCCATCACCCATACAAAACAATCAGCTGCAATTGCGTGAAACAAAAACAAAGCAGTATTATGAACAAGAAACATACTGAGCTACTTCCACAAAATCAGTCAAAGCCTTCCACCTGTTTTGCTCAAAGAACCTCTGGGCCACCCCCTTTCGGGGTAACCTCTCAAACTTGCTATATAGGCAAACCTGGTTCCACCATTCTTGCCAGTTGACCTTATAGGTACATTTCCAGTTGCAAACTAATAAATGTATCGCTATTCCCAGCATAAAATCCAACAGAAAAAAACATTCTTTCCGTAGGGACGGAATCCCCGCCGCCGAACGGAACCCCAGGATTGCCCAAGTGAGAGGAGCACTGAAATCCAGCACTTTTTGTATACGCTCCCAGACCTGGGACCAAAACGCTCGCACCCCCGGGCAATCAAGAATAATATGCTCAAATGTACCTATATCATTCTGGCAAGACCAGCATTTATTACTGGCAGAAACATCCCACTTGACCAGCTTAGCCGGGGTAATATAGGCTCTATGGGCGAAGAAAAACAAAGTCTGGATAATAGAAGCAGATTTAGACATCCTGACTTGCTTCCTCCAAAATTTTTCCCACCCCTGCTCAGAAAGGGTAACCCCTGTATCATGTTCCCACACCTTTTGCAGCCCTCGCACATGCGAGTGCTCATTCTGACTCATGATTCTATAATAACCGAAGGCAACCCCTTTTGTTTGTATAATTTTTTGAACCAAAGGAGTAAGCCCTGCCTCCTCATCTAGTAACTTTATATTCACTACCGACCGCTCAACACAATGCCGAAGTTGTACCCATTGAAAAAAAGCTGCTCCCGGAAGGTTGAATTCCTTGCAAAGATCCTCAAAGGCTTTCCATACCCCTCCTTCCACCAACTGCCCAATAGACCAAATACCTTTGGAGTACCATTGCTTCCAAGCAAACATTTTTCGTTGGATTTTAAACAAAGGATTGTACCATAATGGGAGTGAACCTGAGAACCTAGCCCCTTGACCCTGCATTTGCATTAAGGTTAAAAAAGCCTTTTGCGTCTCCACTATTATCAAAGGCACTCTCTCCAACGGCAAAAGAGAACCTGGGAGTAAACCCATTGGCACAGGGGCCACTAGACTCTCCTCCAAGGCCAACCACACTGGGCTCCGGTCTGTAACCTGCTCCAGTCATCTAGAACCCTGCTTCAACAAAAAAGCTTTATGATAGACTAAAAAATCCGGAAATTTCACCCCTCCCTGCACCTTATCAGATTTCAACTTTTTTAAAGCTATTCTGGGAGGTTTACCTTTCCACAAAAACTGACACAGGAACCGCTCAATGCCTTTATACGTAGCTATGGGCAAGTAACACGGAAGCATTTCCAAAACATAGTTAATCTTAGGAGCTATAGCCATTTTGATAGTCTCCAGACGCCCCCACCAGGACAGCATCAAGGGAGACCATCTGGCAGTCAAAACTCGGACTTTAGCCAATAGAGCCTCCACTTTAAACCTTATCGTCTCCTCAAGCGGATAGCAATAGTGCACCTCTAAATATTTGACCATTCCTGACTCCCACACAAAAGGAAAGTGCGCCAGGTCTCCTTTATGCACATAGGAATTTAACGGGAAAGCAACGGACTTTGACCAGTTTATTTTATACCCGGACCACCGAGAATATTGCCCTATCTGTTCCAGAATCGCTGACACTGAGTCTGGGGTAGTAAATAGCAGCAAGTCGTCAGCGTAAGCCGACAGTTTTACTTCCCTATCCGCGAGCAAGATCCCCTGGATCTTTGGATTCTGCCGCAGCAAGAGCACTAAAGGTTCCAATGCAATATTAAACAATATCGGGGACAAAGGGCACCCCTGACGTGTACCTTGTTGAAGTTCGATACCCCGGGATTGAGTCCCATTTACACAATCTCTGGCAGCTGGCTGAGCATACATTACCCTGAGCAATTTAAGAAAACCCTCCCCAACTCCAAACCATCTAAGAGCCGCAAACATAAATGACCACTCCAAGCGGTCAAACGCTTTTTCAGCATCTAAAGACAGTCCCACAAGGGGACTGTCGGCATTTCCGGCCCCAGACAACACATGACAAAGAAGCCTAGCATTATCAGCCGTCGACCGGCCTTCAACGAACCCACACTGATCAGGGTGAATCAATAAAGGGGCCACGCTAGTCAATCGCCGAGCCAAAACAGTCGCATAGATCTTATAATCTGCGTTTAACAGGGATATAGGATGGTAAGTACTCACTATTTGAGGGTCCCTCCCCTCCTTTTCCAACACGATTATATTCGCCAAAGCGAAAGAGCCTGTATGAGGGAGTGCCTGCTCTAGGGTCCGGAAGTACTCCAACAGGTATGGGCCCAATTCTTTAGAAAAGATCTTAAAAAACTCTATGGGGAGCCCATCCGGGCCACACGCTTTCCCTGTAGCTAGGGCCTGAATAGCCTGACAAACTTCCTCCAAAGAGATTGGCGCATCAAGCTCCCTAGAAGTTGCTTCATCCAACTCAGGTCTCTGTATCCCCTCAACTAACTTTTCAAACTCCAACTGAGAACACTTCGTTTCCGAAGCATACAACTGCCCAAAGAAAGACCGAAATGCTTCTGCAATGTCCTCATCCCTCAGCATTAAATCAGGGCTTTGCAGACTACGTAACGCCGCTATGCGGCCCGCATCCCTCCGTGCCCGCAACGCATTTGCTAAAAGCCGGCCGGCCTTATTACTCTCCCAATAGTAGTCACCCTTCTGCGCCCTAATATTCCGCGACGCTTCACCTGAAAGGAGTGTATTATATTGAAACCTCAATCGCTGAAGCCACAGCAGAATACACGGGTCTGAACGCCTCACTAAAACACGCTCCCCAGCCTTAATTTGCTCCTCCAAGGCAACTAACTTTGCTTATTCCGCCGCGCCTGACCTATACTATAAGTGGTGATTGTTGATCTTATGGAGGCCTTAAAGCCTTCCCACCAGGCCCAGCCTGCTGTCGCCTGCGGCAAATTATGCTGAAAATAATCTGCTATAGCAGCTTGTATTGTCAGGCGGAACTCTTGCTCATCTAAGAGAGATCGGTCAAAAAACCACCGCCCCTGAGAAGAATCTGCCTTGCCATCTTGCAGCCGCAGAGATACCGCCGCATGATCAGATATGTGGGCCGCATGTATCTCAGAGGCTACTATAGTGGCACACAGTACCTTGGAGACCAAAAAAAAATCTATGCGCGACAGTGCTCGATGAGGGTGAGAAAAAAAAGTAAACTCCTGCTCAGTAGGATGTTGCAGACGCCAGATATTTATCAACCCAGCTTCATGCATCAGCGAGACCAGAATGCTTTGAGCTTTAGAAGGCTTGCCAGTTCTATGCGGTTTTTTATCTACTAAGGGGTCCAACACAAGATTAAAATCCCCACCTATAATCACCGGGACAGAGAGCACCTGGCAAACCTCCTCAGCTACCGAGTTAAGAAACTCAGGGCTATCCGAATTAGGCCCATAAACCTTAATAATAGCCAGTTCCAGCTCCCCTATTTGCAAGAGCACCTTAACCCATCTCCCTTCCATATCCGACCTGGTTTGCAATACTTTAGAAACTAAAGATTTTCGTACCAAGATAGCCACCCCATTACGCTTATGTACTCCTGCAGAGTAGGCCACTAATGTGAAGGGCATTATATTGAGTTTCAAGGATTCCTTCATATTCAGATGTGTTTCCTGTAGAAGCAAGATATCAGCTTTTTCTTGCCTCCCATACAGCACTATCTTTTTCCGTTTTATGGGATTATTAATGCCCTTCACATTTAGGGATAATATTTTAAAAATCATACCTGCAACCTACCCTACAAACTTGCAGGTGCAGGGCTCTGACCCCATAGAGCAGTAGCCTTCCAAGTAACTCAGACAATGCATTTTTATCTGGACTACAAAGAGAAGTCCCCTTGACCCCCCTGCTATCCACACTTCTAACTAATACTGCGAAAACATATGCAAACTCATCTACACACTCAGAGAACCCTGGAGGGAAAGCTATACTACTAGCCACTAAGGGTGATCCCACAACGAGCAGGACAGAGGCAGAGGGGCCCTCCTACCCAAGGAACAATGACAACGCCCATACCCACACCCCTCCTTAACACTACAACACTTATTAGTATTGTTAGTACTATTACATGCCCCCTTCCCCCCCATTACCCCGCACACAGACAACTCGAAACCTTTTCCTGAAGTTACACCTGCAGCCCCCTGTTACAGGGCTCCCACCATACACACTAGCCCATACTGGGGAAGACAAACAGAAGCAACCCAACCACACACAATGTTAACCCACCATACACCTCGCACATCACTACAGCTTTAATTCCCCAGTTTAAACAACTGTACAGACAACACCATGTCCTCTACAACAGTCTCAGCGCATCTGAGACGCTTCTTTTTCCTCCAGGTACACGCCCAAGGCCTCAGGATCCTCAAACGTCCTGGTTTGATTATGTAGCGTGACCCTCATCTTGGCCGGATACATCAGCCCAAAGCGGGCCTGCAACTGCTGCAGCCGAGGCCGCAGCAACAAGAACCTTTTTCGTCTGTCCACAGTACTTTTAGCAGAATCTGGGAAGAAGGACAGTCTGTGGCCCTCGAAGTCAACTGGAGCGTGTGTGCGGGCTGCGTCCATAATTTGAACCACCTGCTGGAATCGGAGCACCCTCAGGATAATTGGCCTCGGCCGTTGGGTATTAAGTTGAGCTTGCGAAGGTACTCTGTGTGCACGCTCAATCTCAAATGGGAGCTCGAATGTTATCCTCAGCACTGAAGGTATCAGCTTGCTCAAAAACGCAAACATGTCCCTTCCCTCAGCTCCTTCTGGGACACCAAGAATGCGCACGTAATTCCGCCGAGTCCTGTTGTTGCCATCTTCCAAGTCCCTCTGAAGTGCTCTTATTTGTTTGCTCTGCTTATCCACCACTTTCAATCTCTCCTCATGCACAGCAAGTGTAGTCTCCAGCGATTCCTGCCTCAGGGTGAGTGCCTCCAAACCAGAGCGCAGCGCTGCTACATCGTCCTGCACTACTGTCAGTGCCTCCCCATTTGCCTTGACCATCTCTCTTATTGCCCGCACCTCCATCAGCAATTCTTGCATGGCCTCCGAATCACGGCCCGCCGCCATTTTCTGCGGCGAAGGGGGCTCAGTTTTCGAGCGTTTCGTACCGCCACTTTGCGAGGAGGGAAAATCTAACCTCGTCGGTTTGGGTCCCGACATCCCTCGATGCTTCCAATCCTTTTCTCACTCGTTCCAACCTCCAGATAATGGCGTTTGTCAAGGATTCTTGCCAGGCCCCTCCGGAGCAACAGCTCTACACGTCCATCCTGCTCGGATCTAGGCTCCGCCCCCCCAAGATAGTATTTTTAAACAACGCCCATGCTTGATGTAAACCTTTAACCTTTGGAGCTGCTCCTTTTAGTTTTTTTCTGCATCAGAGGGGCAGAAGCAACATATAATAGAAGGCAGAAACCACGATGCAGTGACAGAGAGTTTAGGTAAGCACTGTGTTACAGTTTTCGAGCCATTGCTGCTACTGCAGGCCCTAGAGAGGGGTGGCAGCAGCAGATATGGATGTTTCTGGTGGGCCAGTGCTCTAGGTGACCGCTGAGTTTGCCTAATGGTAGTGCTAGTCCTGGCTACGGGTAGGTATAATAGAGGTCTATAACAATCTTGTGTGGATTGGCATGGGTAAACATGAAATAATTGTTTTCTCTTTCAAAAAGTGCAAAGATTAAGGGGCACACCATAAAGTTACAATGTAGTGCATTTAAACAAAGAAGAGAAAATATTTTTTCACTCAATGCATAAATAAGCTTTTGAAATCATTGCCAAATGCTGTGGTGAAAGTAGTTAGCATAGATGGGTTTAAAAAAGATTTGGGCAAGTTTCCGGAGAAAAAGTCTGTAGACTGTTATTAAGGTAGAGCTGGGAAAAGCTGCAGCATGGAATCTACTTTTAGGATATGGCAGGTACTTGTGACCTAGATTGGCCACTATTTGCAACAGTGCTTGATGGGCTTTATGGACCTTTAGTCTGATTCAGTTTGGCAAATCTTATGTTTAATGATGTCTGGGTTTGACTCTTTTAAAGATGACTTTTAGGGTTTGCAGGGGAGAAGGGTTGCTGATTTTAATAAACTGTGTTCTATTTGGTTTATCTGTTGCATACTGTACTTTGAATTGAAAACCACTTAATATTTGTTAATGATTAACGGTATATCAAGGAAATATGTCACATCAGAATATTCCTTCTATCCTAGTATGTTTCATCTTTACGCTGTTACCAATGTACAACGTGAATCATATTTAAGCAAGCAAGATTGTGCTAGAAACTCAATCAATGCTGTTTCACAATCATAAGAAAACCCAAAATGTGACTTTTACTATGGTATGTCGTTACCCATATTGGCAAATTTTACAAGATGCACATTAACAATGTGTGTTTGTGTGTGTGAAGGGTGGGGAATTAAGACTAAATATGTCATTTTTAATGAAACTTCAAAGATTTCCCCATTGTCAGTCTTAGATAGGTGTAAGCTATGACATTGTTAATAGAAAAAGTAATTTTCCAGCATCTGCAGCAAGCCCATTTTCAAAAGGAAACTGCTGAATTTTCCTTTTGAAAAGTTGGGCAGTAGCAGAAAAGCAGGTGCCTTGCACGCGTGAGTTTGGAAGCAGATGCACCTGCACGTTCGGCAAATCTGCGAGTAAGTTCTGTGTTGGTTTTGCTGTCCCATCCCATCCCTGCCCGAAGCACCACTCACTTTTGGCAACTAGCACTCATCCTTTGAACCACCTGCACTGCAGGCAGTAACGTCAAACCCTGAGTTTACCCAAGGGAAAAGATTTGGATTATTTCCCCTGCTATAACATATGCTTAATTACATACTTACTTTTCTCTAACTACTATGAGGGTCGTTTTCCAAAGGATTTTTTGCATGTATATTCCAATGCACAAGAGCCTAATTCCATTACTTCATGCATAGAAATAGACACAGTGCAAGTAGACATTGCATGTGACTTTGGAATAGACAAGTTCAGAGGAGATGTTTGGGTGAAGCATGAGTGGAATTATGATTTACATATGGATTTTTTAAAATGTGTGCTTAAATTTATGCCTACTCCTGAGCTGGTGTAAATATCAGTGGCTTACCTTAGTATTTTATAAAGGTGCAGAGGCACCCAACTATCTTTATAAAATAGGCTAACAAGAGATGCCTATGTGGCTTTCACATATCGGTGGCCTTATATAAAATTACCTCCTATTTGTGGAATGATCAAATGGTTCATGGAAAAGGCTTAACATTTTTATAATATTTGTTAATTTTACTTATTCCAGATTTGTGTATTTTGAGTTATCTTCAATAATTTTATCAAATGAGCAGTCAAAATGTAGTCTGTAGGACAAAATATATTATTCAAGCTTTCTAAATAAAAATGAACTAAACACATTGGTGACAATCTGAATCTCTGGTCAGCCTAATCATAGCAATATTGTGGATACAGATATGAAATCCAATTTTGTATAGGTTGTCTCAGTAGAGAAAAAAACACTCCAAGTTTGGACGTTCACAATTTGCAAACTATTTTTCAAAGGCCTGCTGATCGTGGAGCCTTTTGTAAAATAAGGATGCAGAAAAAGGTCACGTAGTTTGTGACATTACTCGGTACTTACATGTGTAAGTGGCAGTTTGGCAACCAGGCATGTAAATGGAAGCCCTTACATGTGTAAATGCCAAAACCGGATGTCCAAGAGGAGCAATTAAGGAGAGAAGCAACAAAACTGTTCAAAACCAATTCTGAAGTGGTTTTCATTGCCACAGAGGGAGGAATTTGGATTTAGCTCACGCCTTTTTCAGTAGTATCTCAAGGTGAGTTACGTTCAGGTACAGACGGTACTTTTCTGTCCTCGGAGGACTTACAGTATAAGGGGTCAATATTCAGACGCTCTTATCCAGATAGCAGATGCCGCTATCTGTTGATATTCAGGGGCGCCATCTGGATAGTGCTATTGAATATCTTACAGACCACCTTAGCCATGGACGGGACTGCAAATAATCAGGATAGTGGCAATATTCAGTTCGCCATCCAAATAACCATCTGCATAAAGTTGGGACATAGAAAAGATTATCCTAGCTATATCCAGCTAATGGACTATCAAGATAGCAGCGATGCTCACCGCTGTATCCATTTGTTCAGTGCCAGCCACAATCTGGGTACTGGTGTTGAACATCTAGGTTTTTAGACTGCTGTGGATTGCATTTAAAAAGTCAACTGTGGTGGCTGGAAATCAGTCCATATGTTTGTACGCGAGGCAATGGAGGGTTAAGTGACTTGCCCAATCTCACAAGGAACAGCAGTGGGTAAGTACTATTGCCCCCCTCTATCACTCTTCCACACCTTATTTATTTTATTTATTTATTTATTTTATTTAACATCGCTTATATACCGCACTATTATCATCAGCGCGGTTTACATGGAACAAACATATACATACAGAAAACTGTAGTGCATTTTACAAGTAACAGGAATTTGAACTTGGTAATAAAGGGAAACTATGTACACTATATAACTATATACAATAGGCTATACACATTAGTCACAGTTGAAGTTGTCTTGACCTGGTTATGGATGTAGTGTTTCTCATGTGTAAAACTAAATTGGGAAATAGCTTAAGAAGAGGTGGTGTTTGAGATTTTTTCTGAATTGTGTTAGGCTGGTTATGGCTCTCAGTTCTGGTGGGAGTGCATTCCAAGCTATTGGGGCATGAATGCTGAAGGCTCTTTTAGATGTTTCCTTATTGTATCTGACTGTTTGTCTTGGGATTGTTAATGAGTTTATAGTAGTTGATCTTCTGGATCTATTGGGAGTCTGTGTGTGTAAAAGGTTGGCGATCGTTGATGGTGCTTGATTGTTTAAGGCTTTGAAAGTAATGATTAGTATCTTGTAGTGGATTCTTGCGTTGGTTGGTAGCCAGTGGAGTCTTTTTAGGATTGGAGTTATGTGGTCTGTTTTTGATATTCCTTCGAGTACTCTGGCAGCGGTGTTCATCGCCAGTTGTAGAGGATTTAAAGATGATTGCGGGAGACCATGTAGAATTGCATTTGAGAAGTCGAGATGAGGCATCACCAAGGCTTGGTAGACAGTTCTGAAGTCTGTGGGTTCAAGTAATGGTCTTAAGTGGCGTAGTGTGCGTATCTTGTGATATATTAGTTTTGTTATGTTTTTTATGTGGGTCTTCATATTGAGGCGCTGGTCAAGGGTAATACCTAGGTATCGTATCGTAGGTTTTACTGTCAATTCCTTGTCCTTTATTTTTAAGGTAGTGGGAGGTGTGAAGTTTTGGTCTCTTGTGATAAACATCACATCGGTCTTGCTATGGTTGATTCTTAGGTTCTGTGAGAGGAGCCAGTCTTCTACTGATTCAAAGCATTTTATCAATGGTGTAAAATCAGGATGGTTGATGGAGAATGGCATGTATAGGAGAATGTCATCTGCATATGCTAGGCAGGTAACATTAAAGGAGCGGATGAGGTCACAGATCGGTTGCATGTATATGTTAAACATTAGTGCTGAAAGAGAGGATCCTTGTGGTACCCCTTGATCTTGTAGAAATGGTTCAGATGTCTTTTCCTCAATTCTTACTTGTTGCCAACGGTTATTTAGGTATGATATACACCAGTCAAGTGCGGTTCCAAGTATTCCTTTTTCCTTAAGGCGATCGATAAGTATTTGATGGCTTACTGAATCAAACGCAGCTGAGATGTCCATGAATATAAGGATAAATCCTTGGTGGATATTATCTATTCCTGTAATTAATGTATTGAATAGAGTGATGAGGAGGGTCTCAACTCCGTGGGCTTCCCTGAAACCGTGTTGTGCAATGTCCAGTGGGGCTTCAGTGTCTATGTGTTGTTGTATTTGACGTTGTACCACTTTCTCAATTATTTTCGCTAGCAGAGGGATGCTGGATATTGGCCTATAGGATTCTACTTTTAGGGGGTCTAATTTGTTATTTTTTAGTAATGGTCTAATTGAGGTTTGTTTAAGGCACTGAGGAAAGGTTCCGGTTGAGAATGATTGTTCAAGGATATTGTGTATGAAGAAGCTTACTTCATGTCTAATATTTTTTATCCAGGCCGCTGGACATGGATCATTCGCTGCAGTGGTGGCATTTATTGATGCGATAGTGTTTTCAATTTCTTTGGTTGATAATGCGTTAAACTTGGTTAGTGTGGTTGACTGTGATAGCTTGTCTATATTTGTTGATTCTGTGATGTAGGTGTTGGTTGTTTTCTTCATTTTTGATTTTAAATAGTCAGCATAATCTTGTGGATGTATCGTTTGAGTATGTTGGGGGGTTGGTTCCTTTGCCATTGTCTTTACAATGTTGAAGAGATCATGATGTTTATTTAATGATTGCTTTAGGAGATTAGTATGGAATTGTTTTCTTCGATCTGCTATTTCCTGGCGATGCTTTTTTAGGTACTTGCAATAGGTTGTGTAGGCATCTGTAGAGTGGGATCGTCTCCAGCGTTTTTCGTTTTTAGGTCTAAATGAGTACATAGCTGAGACTTACACGTACCTTGGAGAAGGTATAGATGTTGATGTCTACGTTTTATGCAGTAGATATTTGTGTCCATTGAAAACTAAGAAATGCATGCATCATTTTTTGGCTCCTCCAAATTACATGCAGAACATCCCTCTTTGAAAACTGTGTGTGCAGCAGATGTACATGTGTAAGAAGCGGATCTTCTAAGATTGCTCTTAGACGCATTGAGCCACTTCCATATACAAATGCCACGCAAGCCTTTTAAGATGATCTCCTTGATTGTCTAATTTTGTACCTATATGATAACATTCTATAAATTTAGGGCCCGATATTGAACCCCTGGTGGTCAGCGTTGGGCACGGGCAAAAATGAAACCAGATATTCAGCACCAGATCCTATCCGGCATTTAGTGCTAACTATCTGGTTTTGCCACCAACAGTTTTTGCTGCCCGGTTAGCTGCAAAACCATATAAAATCAGTGCAGCCATGAACCTGATCCAGCTTTATGAGGTTACCTGTCAGGCCGGTGGTTTGAAACTTGCCGCTAACTGGTTGCGGTCAAGGTGGTCTGTAGGGATATCAGGCAGTGTTTCACTATTTTATATTATATATGTGAACTGCTTAGATATTCATGGGTTTGATTTGCAACATATCAAGTGAATAAATATAAACATAAACATAGACATGACTGATTAGTGTCACTGAATATCGGGCTCAGCGGGGTTAATGCTTTGTGGAGGTCCCTCAAACCGCATCAACTCCTGAATATCGGGCTCCTAGGGAATATTGGAGTTGATAACTTGAAAATTGGTTTTGTTCCTAACAAGAAATAGCATGTTTATAACAGAGACATGCTGAGATGAAATGTCTTAAGAACTAATGATCCTGGAAAAAATGCTAAATCTTATTACACAGATAAGTAATTGAAGGAATGCAAACAGTGTTTACTAGAAATGACGGGGCGCTGCATAAGGAGAAGTAAGATCTTAAAGCATTTTCAACATAGATTTTAAAGCAGTATTTTTTGGGGTATATATTTAATTCATGTTAAATATAAAATATCAAGATCATGATTTGATTTCCAAATCTCAGGGGCTTGATTTCAATGGGGCCGCGGCTCCGATAACGATCGGAAATCGCTACTGTGGCTTTGTAAAGAAGCCCCTAAGAGGCCACTGAAATAGCATTATTTTTATAAATTTAATCCAAGTTCGGAGTTCTCTCTTCTATCCTTTAATGACGTCTCATTTCTTTCCCATTTTTTGGTCTCCTTTTAATTTTTAGAGGCTCATCTCTTTTTACATATATGGCAGTGGTTCCCGAACCTGTCCTGGGGGCTCCCCAGCCAGTTGGGTTTTCAGGATAACCCCCAATGAATATGAATAAGAGAGATTTGCAAACACTACGTTCTTTGTATGCAAATCTCTCTCATGCATATTCATTGTGGGAACCACTAATATATGATATGAACAGACCTTTCTTTTTACACTCTTTACCTGCTGTTTTCAATGGATTTCCCCCTTATGTTTGTCATATTGTCTAACTGCCACTGTGCACAAAACACAAAACTACCACTTCTTTCTCCTCCAACACAAAAAATGTTACATGTAGGAGAATTTACTAGGCAGTGGTAGAAGAGCACACTGGCGTGATAACTTACAAGAGGAAACTGTATGTGGAATTTACTAATGCGCTGTATCTGCAGTAAATTTGTTTTTGTGTTGGTGCAGCCAGGACTATTGCATATTCCTGGTCACGGCCATTCATAGATGGTACACCAGACTTAAAGTCTGCTGTCGTTTGAAGGACCAGGCTGCTGATATTCAGATAATTTTCCTCTCTGCTCATAACCCCTTAAAAAATAGTCCCCCCCCCCCCACAAATGACTGCCAACCCCCTATACCAGTGGCATAGCTACCACTGAGTGAGCCTGGCAAAAAATCATGGAGCGCCCATTGGTAGGACATCTGCTAATCCTATTTTAAATGTGCAAAAATGATAAGAAGCAGCAGTTCTGAGAGGTGGTGAGTGCGGCACACATTGGACTTAGCTCTGCTGCTCCGCCACCTCCCGATCCTAGTCTTTAATTTTTCTATGTGGTCAGGAAGCAGTTTGTGCCATGCTCACATCCTTTCTGAGTTGCAAATTTTAAAAATGCTTTATCTGCTAGTGAAGATTTTGGGGTCCCATAAGCGCACCTAATTGGGCTTCTAGAGTGGGCGGGAAGTTTTATGTATCCAGGAAGCCTGAATGTGATCCATACATTAGATAGGGGACCCGACTATGATCAAGGGGCTGGAAAAGATACAAACAGGAGCGAAGCGGAGTAGAAAGCTTTTATTTGGAGAAGCTCGATGCGGCCGCATTTCGGCTAGTGCCTTCTTCAGGGGTTAAGCTTCAAACAATAGACAAAGACAAACATTAATACTCATAAAAATGTACATGACATAAAAAGGTATTGACGATTGCCTTTGTCTATTGTTTGAGACTTAACCCTTGAAGACGGCACTAGCCAAAATGTGGTCGTGTCAGGGTTCTTCAAATAATAGCTTTTTACTCCACTTTGCTCCTGTTTGTCTTTCTGTTGCCTGCCGGTGTGTGTGTGTGCTCTCGTCTGGACCTGAAGCTCAACTGCGATCAATGGACGGCAGAAGGGAGGTGGGTGTGGTGGTACATTTTAACATTACTTTTTTTTTTAAAGTGCTATCAAGTCAATGCTGACACCTGGCAACCCAGCAGCCTCTGAGTTTTCTTGGCAAGGTATGACTGGGAGTAGATTGCCAGGCTTTTTCTTCTGAGGCAATGGAGGGTAAAGTAACTTGCCCAAGGTCATAAGGCATACCAGTGGGAATCAAGCCCATATTTCCTAGGTACTATGTTGTTGTTCTAACCACTAGGCTACTCTTCCAACATTACTTGCTGGCACAAAAATAACTACATCTTCTCTGGTATAGTTGATTTTCTGGATTAAGTGGCATCTGTTAAACCTCTTAGTTATAAATGATAGAAGCATTATCTAGTGGCAAAATCTTGATGATGTCATTGGCATAAGGTTTGGGGGGGGGAGGGATATTTGCATGCATTTTAATTACTGAAAAATAACCCAGGGCATATAATAGAAGTTTATAAAATCAGAGTGGGGTGGAACTGTTACATAGGGAGTGCTTGTTTAATCTTTCAAACATAAAAACAAGAGAACACTCCATAGAACTAAGGCCCAAAGGCTGAAAACAAATTGTAGAAAGATTTTTTTCCAATCAAAGCATAATTAAGCTGTGGAATCTGTCATCAGAGTATATTGCCAAGATGAATATTGTTGTGGGATTTAAAAGGGGTTTCGATAAGTTCCTGGAGGAAAAGTCTATAAAAAGTATTAGCCAGGTAGATATGGGAGATCCATTGCTCATCCCTGGAAATGAGCTGTGAGAAATGAGATTTGGCAGATTGGCAACTGTTGGAGACAGGATGCTGGGCTCAGTAGAACTTGGTCCAACTTGGCATAGCTTATTATGCTATATTTTTATAAGTCTGCTTAAGAAGCATTAGAAAATACTTCAGCTGCACGCGTGTTTTCAAAAACCTTTGTCTTTTGCATACACCCGAGGTTCAACCTACGGGATCGCTTAGTACGGTCGGCTTGGATGGGGTCGGTGTTAACATCTGTTAATGGTTCTTAAATGATGCATTCATGTTAATTAATGCTAAGTCCCTTTCCAGTGGATATAGTAAGTCAGGATTTTCTGGGTTCTAGAAAAGGGATTACTTGCATGATAACGCCTATCATTCAGCAAGGTTAATATTACACACTCCACCTGGGAAATAGCTGAAGGACAGTATGAGTCTCTGTTATGAGGTCATGAACATTTGGGATTTGACTCTCAGCAGAGAGGAATCTTGAGTAGATAAACCACTTCACTGCACATACCAGATTGTAGGGGTATGCAATCATTAGCACGCATTTGGTTCGTTGACACACCTTAAAGGTTTTGTGCAAAATTGGTTTAATATGCGCTCCTTTTTTTCATTAAAAGAACTGTGACATGAAACAAAAAATGCTAAAAATCATGGGGAAAAAAGCCATATGAATCAAAAAAACATTTATCCTGTGCACGTTCCCATGGACTTGCATTTATTAAGGGTATTAAGAGTAATTCTAAACAATTAATGGACCCAATATTCATAAAAACAAAATTAATTATATACAGTTGTGTCATATTCTAAGCCTTTGCTTATGTAACCTGTAGTTTCTTCTCGTTTGATGTTATTTTAATAGCAACCACACAGGTTTTTGCATGCAACAGAAATATACTGGTTTATATAGAGCAGGTTCAATCTATAATACAGATTCTCCCTGCGCTTCTAATTAGTCTAGAAAAGAAATACTAGTAGTAAAATCCTTTTTTGACCAAAACAATTTGAAATCTCTAGCCTTTGCATTCATTTTTTCATGCCTGGATTGCTGTAACTCCCTCTAAATGATTAGTAGTAGTAGCGGGAGTAGTAGTATAGCCTACCATAAACCCAAATTCATAGTGGGTGGGTGGGGGGGGGGGATATTCAATGTGATTAACATGGTTAACACGCCTGCTAATTGCATTACTCGTGGTCACCAGGATATTCAACAGTGCTAACACGGTTAATGTAGGCAGTGTGGTGTCTATTACGTCTCAAAAGATAACTTTCAGGTATTTAGTGAAGTTGCTTCATCTCATGGACATGCTCCCTTGACTTAACATCTCAGAATCCCAAATTATTATTGAACCCTGGCCAGCCTTCAGCAGGAAGGAATGTGCCTGTCACATCAAGGGGGCAATTCTGAAACGTACAGGTTTGTGGATCTTCCCTTTAAAAATCCTGTGACTGGCTGGTGCTTGGGGGGGGGGGGGGGTGTCCTTTACCCTGTGTACTTTGTAAGTGTGAAGTATGCAGATTAAAGATTTTGGGGTGATTTCCAAATGAAACTTCCATGTGTACGCTAATGGGCCCAAACTAACCCCATCCTCGGTGTCATTGCCACGTTTCCCTTCATATAGGCTGGGGCAATTTTCTAATAGGATTTTTCTGTGGATAAATAATTGCTTATGCACAAAACCGCCTCTGAAATCTGAAGGCTCAAGAGTTTGGAGGCTTTAATTTTACTTATAAATTTTCTATCTGTATAAAATCTTCTGTAAGTTTTGATTTAGTTTGCTTTATTATATCACCTTATTCCACCTTAAGCAATATTACTTGCAACAAAGTGGACCACAATGAACAGTAATAAAAACAGTTTAAGCAATGGACTGTTACTTTTATAAACAAAATACTGCCTTTTGCCTATACAAGTGCATGAACAGAAATGCTTTCAATTGCTTATGAAAGCATAGTTAGTTTGATTCCTCCCTTACAGTCAAAGGAATTTCATTCCTTACATATGGATTTCGACAAGAAAACACTTGCGGTCTAGTGGTCGACATTAGCAAGTGAAACAAAGCCTGTTCTTTGTCCCTTCAAGCTATAAATCTTTCCCATCTTGATTACTGCAAGAGTTTCTTCAGTGGGTTTTCTGAATCTTGCCTCCAGGCCTTAGAAATTATTCAGAACTTTACTGCTACGTTGCTTACTAATTGACCCCTTCACTGTTACGTTTTCCTTTTTCTTCCTGCTCTCTATTGCTTTCCTCTGAGTTCCTGATCTCTCTTCAAATTGCACACATGGTCTGACTCTGCTGTACCTCCTCACTGTTCTTCATCACTAGGCTGCTAGGCTGCTTCACTGTATTCTCCATTCCCAGTTTCATGTCTTCTTTGTAGGCTCCTTGCACTAAGCTGGTTTCCTCTCACGTTCATTGTTTTTCTTTAGTTTCTTTCTTTCTTTCTTTATTTACATTCTCTTATATACCGCGCTATTCTGCATCAGCGCAGTTTACATTGAACAAACTGAAATTACATTGAACAGGGCATTATAACTTGGAGATAACTATTTTACAGGGAACATGGGCTATGGAGGGTTAAGTGGCTTGCCCAAGACCACAAGGAGCACCTGTGGGACTAGAAACCCCAGTCCTTCCGGCCCAAGGTTGCTGTCCTCTAGTGGAATTTGAACCTCTGACTTTCTGGCCTGAAGTACCTTGCCACAACCACTAGGCCACTCCTCCTCTCCTCCACTCCACTCTTTGCCAGCTCTTAATTATTGGAGTAAACTATCTCCTGATTTGTTTTTTCTCTTTGATTGGACTAGAATTTTTCTCCTTTAAACATACCTCAGAATTCCTCAGTTTTGGTGAGCAAACCATTGAAGTTCAATTTATTTTATGCAGTTATACTTCACATTTTCTTTTGAGTAAATTGTCATTTTAAGATCCCATATAAAACCCCCAAATCAATAAAAATAAGTCCTCTAGACCAGTGGTTCTGAACTCAGTCCTCTAGGAACAACTGCCCAACATGGTTTTCATGAAGTCCACAATGAATATGCGTATTCATAAGATATATTTGCATACAGTGGAAACTGTGCATGCAAACATATTTCATGCATATGCATTGTGGCTATCCTGAAAACCTGGACTGGATAGATGGTTTCTTAGGACTGGACTGAGAATCATTATATCTAGACCACACTCGGTAAATTTGGAAAAACATTTTATTTGTCCCATTTCATAGAAAACCAAATTGGATAATCAATGTTCTACCTTCAAACTGGAGGAGAAAATCTTATTAGTCAGAAGTTGTTATAAAAATACAGATGTTATTAATCTATGTAGTTATTTGCTGTGATAATATGAAAGTGCACGTCTTAAAGGCTTTATACACCATCAACAAAAGAAAGGGAATGTCATAAAATAGCCATCAGAAAACTATAAGATGCTCTTGGCAATCACTAGATACTGGTCAGATTTTAAAGAGTATAGCACTGGTACAGAACCATGGCGGACACCTACAGTATAATGAGATACATGTGGTTCTTAGAATGGTGCTTCACAGTATTCCCCGTAACTTGCCTTTAGAACCTTCCATGTTGCCCTCCAGACGTCCTCTGATTTGTGTACATCATGAAGCCTGATCATGCCATATTTTTTGTTTTTATCCATGGACTACAATAAGTCTTGATCTTTGCCATAGAGTTAACACATTAGTCCTTTCACCAAGACTATTCTAGGATATTCTTTGTTGAGACAACTTATTTTATCTCTGTCTTCATGTACTCAGCATATATGGATACGTACGACATTGGCAAGACTGAGGTGGAGGCCAGGACTGTTGGGATGGGCAGCCACCTGAAGTGCCAAGCTGGTGAGTTGAGGTCTCGGCCCACCATATCACCAGTGTGGAAGCAAGCTTCTGTGCATGTGTTCACTATTGGGAGAGTCTTGTCCTTTGCCAACTGGCTGCATGTCATTGGACGGGAATGCATGCCAACTGGCTGCATGTCATTGGACTGGCTGCATGTCTTTTTTGACAGGAACTTTTACCAACAGTGTGGTGGGATTGCAATGGGAGCAATGGTGGCCCCATCCATTGCAACCCTGTACCTAGCGGATATGGAGGAGAACTTTATCTATCCAACAGGGGACTTTCAATTTGTCCCCTTATGGTTACGTTTTTTAGATGACATTTTTTTCTTGTGGTCATCTACTGCTCAACACCTTCAATCCTTTGTACTTTGGCTTAATTCTCTAAAGCCTAATATTAAATTCACCTCTCATATTGACCAACATCAGTTGAAATTTCTTGATGTTTTGGTAACAAAATCTGCTGGTACATTTTATACCACACTTTTTAGAAAATCGAGCCAATGGAATAGCCTACTCTGCTTTCACAGCCACCATCCATCTTCCTTAAGATGGGACCTCCCCTTTGGCCAATTCCTGCGATTACGGCACATTTGCTCCACTTTAGAGGACTTTAAGCATCAAGCCAGGGAGCTACAACATCGGCTGTTGGAACGAGGCTATCCTAAGAAGGTAGTGAAAACCGCCTTCATTAGAGCTCGATACTCTCATTGTGACTGACGTCTACAGGATAGGATGGCTGAAATTTCTTCAGTTGATGATCGTATAACGGGTATTTTGCCCTTTATGTCTCATTCTTCTGAAGTGGTGAAGATGCTTCGTCGCCATTGGGCTATTTTGGATTTACATCCCTGTTTTCATAAATCTCTCTCGTTTGTGTTTACACACGGGTCTAATTTACGTGATCATTTAGTTCACTCTGCCATGTCAGCTGACCGCCCGGCATGAGTCATTTCCCCTTTGGGACATGTAGCATGTAATTCATGTCAGTTTTGGGATACCACTCTTGAAGGGTCCTCTTGGACGCATCCTGCATCAGGTCGCTCTTACCATTTTACGGGCGGTAGTACCTGCAGCTCAGGTTTTGTGGTGTATTTATTATTTTGCCCTTGCAACATAGTATATATTGGGCAAACCACACATCCAGTTTCAGTTCATTTAGGTGAACATTCTTCACGGATCAGAGCAGCAACTTTGACAGCTCCATTGGTTGAACATTGTATATCACATGGACATACTTTTGCTGAGTTTCGGTGGTGGGTGATAGATATGGTTCCTGCCGATCCCCGTGGAGGTAATAGAATTTACAGATTACAATAGCTAGAGCAGCAGTGGATCTTCCATCTACAGACTGTTCATCCCGGGGGTCTAAACATTGAACATGAATGGAGGAGTTTGTTTTAAAGTGCGGTTATGTGGATTGGCCTCCTTTCTATGGCAAGAGGACTGTCTTTGATGTGGGCAGGTGCATGATTTGTGATGTTTCGGGTTCCCTTTCCACACCGCCTCTTTTTCCATCATTTAGAATCCTTGGTTCCTCCCATTGTGTGATGTCATTTATTTAGGCCACTCCTCTTTGGGCGGGCATAGTATAAGAATCCCGCGTTTTTTGCCATTTGCCTCACCACACAGCAGTTGCACTTGATACAGGGCTGGTGTGGCCCGAAACATGCGTGTTGTGCATCGGATATACTGCAAGGATTTCAACAGTTGTGCTAAGTTAAGTGGAATCTCTCTAAAAACTATTTTCAAAATTGTTACATATTGGGTGTTTGAGAAAAAATTAAAAAGGGAACTGTGGACATTGGGGGGTTGAGCGATTGCCTACTCTTTCACTGTTCTACTGGACCTGACATTCCTTTTATAAATAAATGGAGACTTTTTGGTGTTATTCTAACCTAGGACTTTGTCTGCCATATGAGCAATCTTGGACTTGTGGATTGCATTATAGTGATCGCTTCATTCTGTGAGGGTTACTGTTTGTTTGCATGTCATTGGAGGCTACTGCATTACTGATATTCATTACAACATTTGAGAAGGACCTCTTGTGCTCCTTGACTGCCTGGGCACCGATTAGCCAGTGAAGATTCTGGTGGAGCTCATTAGGGAGTAGAATGGGTGTAACCTCAGATCAGTGCAAAGTTTCTTTTGCTTTCTGTATAGTAAGTGCTGGGAGGATAACCAAGAAAGAAGTATAACTGCTTCTTGGCATGGCTTCTTCCCAGAGGCTCACGCTCAGTGCTTGCTTGTTCTCATGATCATGCCAGAAAACATTGTGTAGGCGTAGGAACAATCAACAAGGTAAGGGAGGTGGTAGAAAGAAACCTCTGTCCATAATATACTGTATAGCATTAATAGTACATACAGAAAGCAGTGAGACTCACCCTGACTCATTCCACTGCTAAGTGATTATTTTTGAAACTCTAAGTCACTGCCCTGCTATTCCAGTGAATTCCTGGGAGCAGATGCCTTCAAGAAAAAGGCACAAATGTTACCCTGCTGGTATGGATGGGTGGCTTTGCAAAAACAAAATCAAAACTAAGATGACATTAAAATTTGAGTCCCTATTTACTAAGCTGAGATACAATAGCATGTTATTTTGCTATTTTACCATGGAAAAGATGACTGTAAATGTGTGTGTTCTCTACATATACACCCATATTTTATACATGCAGTTACAGTTTACAGTTTATTTCAGTTTTATATACATCCTATGGCCGAGGTAGATTGCAACTCTTCCCCAGATGTGTCCAAACTACGTCCTTGGGAATGCTTGCATGCGGATTGCATAAAAGGAGGGCATCCACTTTTTATGGATAATACCTGCATGCAATTTCATAATAGGCATTTTCCGCTTGTCAAACAGGCAGAGAATACTCTATCAAATTGCACCTTTTAGAGGTAATTTTATAAAGGATTTTTGGTGCCGAAGGGCATTTTCATGTGCGTAAAATGGCTGTTACAGAATTATTCCAAGGAGTACATGTGTAACGATATGTGCAGTGACAAGAAACTGCTTACTTATGTGACCCATATGTATGCTCTGGAACTGGAGATTGGACAGAGCATGGGCAACATCATGTTTTATGCATATATGTCATAAAATACACACATATGCACATATTTTACATGTTAATACTTGTTCCCGAGCAGGCGTAAATGCCTGCAGCTTCTATCTAACTTTGATTTCTACCAGTTTGCCCCTAATATTTTATAAAGACAAAAAGGCCATCACACATAGATGATCTATTATAAAATTACTCTTTGTGTCTAGCACTTCAATGGAAGTGACCTGCCATGCATCTGCACACCATAGGCAGCAGAGCATCACATAACAGAAAATATATACACGGGGGGGGGGGGGGGTAGGAGGTCATTTTAGAAGCCCCATTCGTGCTTTGAATGCCAAAAAACATAGATATGTCTCCAGAGCCATTTTAGAAGCTGACTCTGGGGGACATCCAGATGGTGGAGAGGCATGGCTGGGGTGTTCCCAGAAACCTAGACTTCCCCTCCTGATCTTAGAAACATCATGGATGCCTGGGGCATTCCCAGAAACCCGGACGCCTCCTCCTAATTTCAGAAATGTCATGGATTTCCAGTGTTGTGTCTAAATTTAGATCTGCTCCAGGCATCTGAAAGGTGCTTGCTTTGGCTGAAAAAAATCCAGAGAGTGTAGAGAAGAAAGCACTCTATCACCTCCAGCACTGAACACAATATCAGCAATAGTAGGCGTGGGATTTGAATCCTTCTTGACCTGTTCCTAGCCCACTGCTCTAACCATTTAGCTATTCTAAGTCTGGCCCTACGGTTCTGGAGATATCTATGTAGATGCCTCTGCAGACGTCCCCGTTTGTGAAATCATGTCTGCACCTGGACGAGCCTGCATTTTTTTCAGATGTTCCGGCTTAGACATCTCAGATTGCACTTGGGGACATCCCTTCTAAAATTCCCTTCCGTACTCATAGTCATATTTTATATTTTATCTTGCCATAATGATTTATTGCATTCTGCTTGAACTTTCTTGTAAAACATGAAATATACATTAATGGGCTCTTTTACGAAAGTGTGATGAAGCTTTGCACTTACTGCACATTACGTTTTTTGTTTATCGTGCAGTAAATGCAGTCTGCGAGCTAACTGTTAGGACTGTTCCGAGCATGCTCCCATATAGCTAATGTACAGAAAAGTATTTTAGCACATGGTAAGTGTGTTCACAATGGTAGTGTCGGTGCGAACTGGGGCCTTAGACAAGTACAAATTGAAATGTTTGATTCATTTATGCAGCAGTACTTGAAAGTTTTCAACTTATATGCAAATATCTAAATGTAATACACCATTGAGCTTTGCAAGTGGAATTGAATGTCTATACAGCTGTGTGTATAGGGACCCATGCGGTTAGCAAAAGGTTTGCCTGCTTCTTAAGTGACCATAAGAGTGGGGACGCCATTGTGCCTTGAAAGGCTTGATGAAAGGTTAATGTTGCCTGTTTTAATTATTAGAATAAGAATAAGAAAAAACAAACAATATGAAACTAAAAAAATGATGTTCAGCATGGTTTGGTGGCGACTCATAGGTGTACTAAGGAACTGATAACTGAAACTGGGGAGCAAGTTTGCAAGGTGATATTGGCACCAGCATGGCTCCATTCTGATGGCTCTATATACCTTTTCACATTTTTTGCACAGAGAAGTGCCCCTTTTGGGCCCGATGCAGAGACACAAATAGCGGGGATTTACGTCTGGGTTGGATGTCCAGCCCTCTATTTGCTGGGATTGTATGCTGCCTCAAGTGCTGTCCACATGCACAGAGCCGCTGTGTGGGGAGTGCTGAATGGGGGCAGGAGGAGGAGGGCCAGAGATGGAGAGAGGGCAGAGAAGGGGCAGGCCGAAGCACCCAGACATACAGGGCTGATTCAGGTCACGGCCCTGTAGATCCGACAGGTGGATGATGGATGTGCTACATATTCTACCTCAGAGGTGGAATAAGCAGCAGCAATGGCAGCGATTAGGCCCAGCAGCCCCCTACCAGCAAAGGAGCCACAGCAGGTGAGGTCCTCCTTCTGATCCTAGCCCTGGCAGACCCGCCGAGGGTTGGGTGACAGGGAAAAGACATGAGTGCACTGTGGCAGGCCTTCAGCACTCCTGCTGGGCGTTCCAGTGCCAAGGTAATGGGACGTCATGGCACAGGCACACCAGCAGGAGCATAAGGCGGGCAGGACAGGGTGCTAGGTGGACATCTCGCACTGAAGAATTGGGGCAATGTTGGGCCGTCTAAGTGCCCGATTCTGCAGCCGCAGGAGCGTCTGGCTCCTGCGGTTGCAGAATCGGGTACAATATGGAGTCGTCCATTTCTTGGCTGTCCAGACGTACCCCTGGCTGAATCGAGCTCTTTGTAATTTATATAAGCAAGATATTGCATTGATTACAGAAGAGAAGGATTTTTTGTATATTTCTTGTTTTCCAAGGGTGTTGATTTTTAGAAGTTTGCATTGATGATAGCATGTGGTAAATCACTGTGCACGAACTACAATGCAGTGCACACAATTTCCTATCCCTTAACTGCCCATTTCACAGCGTGTGAATTAACGCACTCTCGTGACATTGCAGTAACAGTTACCGTGGCTCTGTACTGATGGTTAGCGTATGCTAATTCATACTCTGTTTAGCATGTTTTAGTAAGAGGACCCCTAAATTAAGCTATAAAAGAGAATCAATGTAATAAAGATGTTGATTTTTCAAAAAAATATAAAAGATGCAAAATCCCATCGTCCTTCATGTATTTTAAGTTGACATAACCTGCTTGAATGTGTTCTATAGATTCTCACTGATCAGGACCCAAATAATCATTGGTACCAACCATCAACAACCTATCCTATAAATACACCTAAAGTCTCTAAAATAACATCTGACAAAGTCACTTCCCAGTATTTTATCTGTCTCAAGAGTAATTTGGGTTTTCAATAGTGTTTCAGGGTAATAATATAATGGCGCAATTGGTCTTCTGGGGGATAATTTTATAACCAGCATTCCATCAACTTGCATATGAGCCAGGTATGTGCCGAAGGATACTTACATGTCTGCTTTAGCCATTCACTATTCTATAAACCTATGTATAAGTCTGATAGCGTGTACTTTTGGAGTGAGCATGCACATGAGTGGAGCACAGGCAGGATGTAGGCGGAGCGCAGATATATGCACACAAGTTATAGAATGTGCACATTCCCTATAAATCTAGGCACATCAATTTACACAATGTAAGTGCTTGCACCTAAATATGCATATGTATGTCCCCCACTTATGCCCGTATACACGCATATATCAAGTTAGGGAATAGGAATGATAGGCACACACATGAATGCATGTTCGCCTAGGCGACCTTTATAAAATTCCCTTTTTTTATGCACAATTTCAGATCAGTCTTCAACCACATACTGAAAGGCAAAATAACCAGTTAGCCTCTACATTGTTATCAATAGCTGAATTTTCAGCCACAGATTTGAAATTTAAAAAAAAAATGCTTATGCACAACCAGGCAAAATGTTATTGACTAGATTTAGGAAAGCTATGGAGGTCATTCAGAAATGCGGGTTGAGGGGCTGCATGTCCTGGCTGGACATGCAGCCTTGCAAGCCATCTGGGCCCAATTCCCCCTCCGGCTCTCCCCGTATGTCCCAATGCTCAGGACGGAGAGCCGGTGAGGGGCAGGAGGGGGCGAGCCAGTCCGGCCGCACATATAGGGTTGATTCAGGTCACGGCCCTGTGCATGCTGCTGGGCCCTTGGGATCGCTGCTTATTCCACGTCAAATGACCCGCATACTGACTGACCAATTTTGTTCCATCTATGTATTGCAGGTAAGCACCAGGTTAGTTGAGCTCAGAAACTACTGAAAGTGATGAATTGGCCATGGAAAAATCCCGCTGTTCTGACAAAATTTCCTTTGTCTCTCTATTCTTGAAACCTGGGATAAAGACGAATTAGCCACTCAACATAAACAAGTCTCAGTTTGCTTTAGTTTCATGGTATAATTTTTTTTGAGATTTGAAAGTAGTTTACCTTTTTAGTCACTAATATGTTAATCTGCCGGGTGTTATATCAATCTCATCAATCATGTGTCAGATGAATGCATTACAGTGGAAGAAATCCCTTAGGCTGAGTGGGTCAAATAAGCTTAAGTGGTATTGAACTGGATAGAACAGCTCCGTGATACAAAGGCCTCTATTAACTAGGGATTTTCTTATAAGCACAAATTCTGAGAAATTTCCTGGTGCTGTAATATATGATCTATGAGACACTCAAAATAGCGCTTTCACTTCATATCCAAATTAATTTGTCATCTCCTTGAACCTTTCCGAAGATTTTCTTCTTGGTATAGCACGGATTCTGTAAAGTATTGTTTTGTACTATGGTCTTTGCTGTTTAGGGACAGAGTTAAATTCAGGCAAAGGAAAAAAAATGCAGAAAACCCGAAAGTCAGTTTGCTTGTACAGTTCCAAAATAGCTCATCTTTTACCCAGCAATTTCATTTCTTGCTACTTCTAGAGCGGAAAAGAATTTATCACACACATGCAAAGCACAAATCATCCCTCGTCCCCTCTCCAAACGAGGGTAATTCTATAAGTCCCTGTGCAGTTAGTCTGTCTTTTTATGTGCATTAATCACACCTGTTCTATAAAGTCAAATCAACATGGATTTTGACTTTTTACAATAGTAGCCCAAGTAGCCGCTAGTATGTAGAAACTGATGGTGTGTTTACTTACAACAGTTCTGCAGCCAGTGTGTAAATGATGGCACGGATGTAATGCGCATATGCCCTATTTTCTATAAAATAACACATAAATGCACCCTCTTCCCAAGCTCCTCCCATGTGCACACCCACAGTGAAAGTATGTGCAATGGGCTCCACTTGCGTACCTACAGAATAGTGTCCGTATCATTCACATGTGTAAGTGCCCTCTTGTGTGCATCAGTGACTAAAATACTATGATTGAGGTGTGTAGATTTCCATGGCTCCTTATAGATTCATCCCCCCAAACGTCTTATGCAAAAACTCTCTGGGACGTTTCCCCATTGCTTCATTCTTCTACTCTCGGATACATCTATATCTGCATTTACTGGTGTAGGCAAAGCTATGTATGCACACATATGCATCTTCCAGGAGGTAACTTTAGAACTTGTGTGCAAGAGCAAATAGTTCACGCATACTTTTCCCTGCTTTGGGACTGGCAAATTTTAAAAATGACAATACGCACATACTTCCATTTTGAAGATTACCTCAGGGAATTCATACGCCTGCATTTGTGCTTTTGGCATACACACATTTTCTGGATTATATTACATGCATTCTGTATATTTCAGAAGGATGCAAATCTCTCTCATGAATGCCCCCCCCCCCTTAGCTTCGGTAAAAATGCACTTGTACAGGCTGAATGCGCATACTTTTGCACACATTTCAGATCTTTACACACAGGACTATCCTCTGAACTTGATCATCCTGATGTACAAATACAATATTACAAAACAAATTCAGTGAATCGTCACAAAATTTATACAAAACTTCCTTCTGCCTATATCAGATGTCAGAGGATGCCAGACTGGTGTAGATAATACGGACGCATATTGGTTGGCGTGAATTTGTTTTTTTTTTGTTTAGCATGTCTTAAAAATGCAGGGGCCCTTTGCTAAAGTGCATTAAGCAGTTGCCACATTAGTTAGCGCACGGTAACTGTTAGCGCATGAGAGCAGTAACCATTACTGTACTGCCTGTCACTACACCTACAGCATGGTACACGGTTTTTTTTTCTGTGGTCACTGTATGGGAATATGCTGTTAATGCCCCCCAAAAGATACCGTACAGGCTTTGTGCTTACTGGATGGTAATTTGGGCATTCACCATGTAGTAACTGCAAAATTTTATATTGACTGAGCACATACTAAAGAGGCCCGTTTACTATAGTAATGTTCGTTAATGTACAAGTTAATGCAGATTGATTCTGTTAGCATGTATTAAAAAGTTGTGTGTTAATTTTGTTTTAAATTAAAACCAAATGTCAGCATGGGCTCGCGATGTTACCATGCAGGGAATTTATTTATTTATTTATTTATTACAGTTTCTTATATACCGCGCTATTCGGCATCAGCGCGGTTTACATTGTAACATAACTACCATACGACAAGGTGTCTGGTTTTACATTGAACAGGGAAAAGAAACTTGGATAACTGGGTTAACTATATACATGAGCTATTTACACTGCAGGATAGGTAAAATCAGGTCATAAGTAAGGGGGCATCTCTAGAGGGGTGATTTCTTGAGAGGGATATCTAGACTCAAAGGTTGTCTGATTTCGGCGGTTGCTGCAAATCATGTGATAGGGAAGAGAATGGGTGGGTCAGGGGAGGAAAGTGGGCCGGGACAGTGAATTGCAGTTAGCATGGGGCTACCTATTATTACTAATGCTGACTGGGGAAATCCACTGCTTATCCCTGCAAAATTCAGAGCGCAGTAATTGCAAGGCCTGTGTGCTGTTGGGGTGTTTCTGGAATGCTCTCATACAGTTACTACACAGAAATGTACTTTCTTACATGGTATGTGTTTGACAAATAGCATGGATCCACAGCAAGGGGCTGATCTTATAAGGGACGTGTGGAAAGATGCGTCCTATTTTAAAGGACTTACATGCATGAATGGGCACTTACATGTGTGCTTTAGGCAGTTTGGGTGTGCACAGGGGCAGAGCCTGTGTGGAGCGAAGGTAGGGCCTTGTAAAATTCAGGAAAAAAATGAAAAGCTGGCTTGAAAGGGCTTAAGATCCGCTGTGCACCTGATGGAAAGTGGATGCAAATTCTTCTGCTATCCTTTTTCTCTTTTCCAAGCCTAGTGTGATCTCTTTTCCTCTTTCTTTCAAATGTATTCTTTGGAACTGCTTTGATATATCTTTGACTCTGAAAATCAGTATAACAAATGTAAGAAGAGGAACTAGAATGGAATCTATACACATTAGATTCATGGGCCTTTGTTTGACAGTTAAGCTCTAACGCGAAGAGTGATACACTTGGGGTGCAGAAATCCAAAGGAGGTGAGAGGCTCGTGTACACAGGCCAGGAGAGCGATCGCAGGATGTTAGTATCCGAGGATCTCAAGATTGCAAAACAATGTGACAAGGCAGTTGCCATAGCCAGAAAGATGCTAGGTACAGAGAGAGGTATAACCAGTAGAAAGGAGGAGGAGATATGCTCTTGTGCAAGTCATTGTTGAGGCCTCACTTAAGTGCAGTGCTCAGTTTTGGAGGGCATAGATCACTAACAATATAAAAAGACTTGGAGCGGTTCAGAGGAAAGCAATCAAAATGGTAGGGGGTCTGTGCCAGAAGACTTATGAGAAGAAACTTGAAGACCTGAAAATGTATACCCTAGAGAAGAGGAGAGACAGGGGAGATATGATACAGATTTTTACATGCTTCAACGATACCAAGGGACAAACAAACCTTTTCCAAAGACAGGGAAGTTGTAGAACAAGAGGAAGTGAAATGAAGGTGCAAGGAGGTAAACTTAAAAGCAACATCAGGAAATGTTTATTTACGGAAAGGGTGATGGAGGCTTGGTAAAAAACAGTGACAGAATTAAAAAAGGCATGGGGGATAAGCACAGAGGATTCTATATAGCAGAAGAATGGAACCAAAGTATATAATAGCACATTTCCACTAATAGCAAAATATAAATGACTCTCATACATCAAAAAAGGATTGGGGGGGTAACCTGCATGGAGTGACAGGGACATCTCCAGCCATCTTACTGGCCATGTTGGTCTTTATTTACCATCATTTATTATGTCATTGTGTTACTATCTTGCATTAAAGAGAATCTGCTAACATATTATTTTGCTTTTGAACCACTCCCATTTTGTGATGAACCGATTTTCAGTAGTTATTAGTAGGCTAGAAACTGTTTACTATCCTCAAAAAAAATGTTTGACCATATTTAACCAACCAAATGCCTAGAGCAGGACTTCTACATTGTCATCGGCCTCCATTAGCCAAAGGGCCATCACCCGTCGTTCACGCTCCCACCTTGGCAAGTGCAGCACACTGATCTTTATGTTGTTTCCATTTCAGTAAAAAATGATGTCAACTCTCCGTGAAGAGGGAGTTGTTCCTATTGGTAATATTTGCCTTCAGAGGGAACAGCCATCCTGAAAGAATGCATAAGAACCTTGAGCGGCGTGCTGCTATGAAAGGCAAGTCTGTTTTCTTTTCCAGTACAAAAAGCTCCTTACAGTCTGTGTGGAGGTTCTCTGTTTCATAATCGAATGGGAATTACAGTTCCCGTGAAGGAAAACAGATCTCACGAGGCTCGGAAAAGATGCAGTATAGGTTAATCAGTTGTTTTTATTTTTTTATTTTGCAATTTCAAAGCATATTCAAATTCAGTACATCTTGATCAAAAGCAAATACAGGTTATATCCAGGAAATACAGTTTTAAAAAGGACAGCAAAAAAAAAATGACTACAGAATGATAATATCTACAGAAGGAAAAAGAAATAATAGGAACCCCCAAGCCTAATCTCCACAAGGACGTGGGTGATATTCAAAGAAAATAAAAGACAAAGAAACAACACAAAACAGGCACTGACCAGTTCATAATACACTAGGCTTGATATTCAAAATGAGTTAAGCATTTGCTGGCAGCCAGTGAATGCATAACTCACTTATGCCTGTATTTTCACCCTTGATATCGATAAAATTGGGCTGTTTAACATGATAAATGGCCAAATTTTATCCATAGAATAGGGTTGCCAACTGGCTCCAGATGTGCCCGACAGGCTTGATCCAGTCCTTGGTTTACCCCATTGCATGCAGTGACTTGTAGTTTTCCCTTTCTTATAGAATGCAATGGAGCAATGAGAACTACATATCCCTGCATGCAATGAGGTAAACCCAGGACCAGATCAAACCTGTTGGGCGCATCTGGAGCCAGTTGGCAACCCTACTGTAGAAGAAGGGGCAGGCATTGGGGAGGGGCAAAGGCAGAGCTGGCACTTATACGTTTAGCATCAATACTGAGCCATGAGGAGGGTACCTAATTTTTTAATCCACTGTGCTGGCAATGCATGGTTTGGTGCATGCAGTTTGGGCCTGTTTAATAAGGTAAATCATGCATGCACTTTTTGTTATAAAATGGGGAATACGGATGTACTGAACCTAGGTGCAGCCACTTATGCCTGCTGAAGGGCATGTTTAATGTGCCGTGCCTAGATCAGCAACCTGACATGTGTAAGTCATAGTATTTTATAACTTATGTACATCAGCAAAGGGCATGCTTATGCCCAGGGCTGTACCGAGAGTGAATCGCGCCCTGTGCGACTTGCACATCTGGCGCACACCCCCCCTACACCTCCATCCAGCCACTTTCTGGATGGCGGCGGGAGAGAAGAGGTGCGCCCGATGTGCAGTCGCCGGTACTCTAAGCAGATCTGTCCCTCTGTGCTCTGATGTCGCGTCAAAGGAGGGAGGGACCATTCCTGCTTATAGTGCCATGAGACAGCTTAAGGTGCGTATTTCAGCTGTCTGCCATTGCCTGCTGCCGCTGAGAGAAGAAAAGATGGCAGCGGCAGGCAACAGCAGCCAGGTGAAATGCGCCCCTTAAGCCTTTGCGCCCTGTGCGGCCACACCACTCGCACAGGGCTAGGTACGGTCCTGCCTATGCCCCAACCAAGCTCCACTTCTAGTCTCGGCCCACCTGAAGCTACATGCGATTGGCACTTACAAAATAGGGGCTGGACAAAGTGTGTGTGTAAGTACCCGACCACGCATATGTTCTTGAAAATAAGGGCTTCCATGTATAACTTTCCACTCCATCTATATGGAATCAGCTTCTAAACGCTAGTGTGCCGATTCTGCAAACAGAGCTCCCTGCACTTACAGGCAAGATGTACGGGGAGCTCTGTTCCTGGGCAGGAAGGGGTGGGCCATAGGAGGAGAGAGGGTGGCGATTGGGTGGGAACCTGACCCCTGATGCACAGGGCCAATTCCAGTGTCAGCCCTGTACATCCAGGGCAGGCAATTTAGACTGGGGTCTTATTCCACCTTGGAGGTGGAATAAGTCCCCTTAGACAGCACTAAAGAATGGATCCAGGTCTGGACAAAGAGGTGAGAGGGTGCAAGGGGTTCCCCGCAGCCAGGCCATGGCAGGCCCTATCGGGGATCAGGCGGCAGGAAAAGTGACTTAGCTGTGATTGCCGGGGATCTTAGCTCCTGCATGGAGCTACAGTGCCATAGCAATGGGACGCCATGGCACCATGACTCCATGAAGGAGCAAGGCTGAGTTATCAGGGTAGGCCTGGGGTGCCGGAATCGGGGCACGGCCTGGACGTCCGGGCCTTATGCTGAGATTCTGCTCCTGCAGAGACATCTAGCTTCTGTGGGAACAGAATCGGGTGCATCTCCGGGCCTTCCGGATTTCTGGATGTCTGGGCGGCCTGGACATGCACCTACAGAACTGGCCTCTTGTTTAAAATTAGGGCTGTGAATTAGCAGATCTCATTTTAAATGGACAGGTGCCGGCTCAGTTGCTGGTCTTTGATATAGTGTTTTTTGATAATGTCCCTCACAAGAGACTTCTCAGGAGATTAGTAGTCATGGGATAGGAGGCAATATCCTATCATAGATTATCTGTCAGTTTCCTCAATGCTATGCCACTACTACTTTAATCATTTATATAGCGCTACAAGGCCACACAGCACTGTACAAATACATGTAAAAGACGGTCTCTGCTCATCAGAACTTACAATCTAGTCAAGACAGACAATAGAATAGTTGAGAATAAGGGAACAAATAGGGAAAGGTAAAGAGACTAAGGGATCAGGATCCAAAAGCAGCCTCAAAGAGGTGAGCCTTAAGCATGGATTTGAAAAGATGCAGAGATGAAGGCTGACATACAGACTCAGGTAGTTGTTCAGGGCATAAAGAGCAGCAAGGCGAAAAGATTGAAGTCTGGAGTTGGCAGTGGATGAAAAGGGCATAGAGAGAAGTAAGCCAGTGGAAGAGCAGAGTTCACGAGGAGGGGTGTAGGGAGGGAAGAGAAAGGAAAGGTGGTGAGGAGCAGTAGAATGAATGCATGTATAGGTAGAAGGAGAAGTCTGAACTGGATACGGAAATGGATGGGGAGCCAATGAAGTGACTTGAGAAGAGGGGTTATGTGAGTATATCAGCGTTGGCGGAAGATTAGCCGCGCAGCAGAGTTCTGAAAAGACTGAAGGGGAGAGAGATGTTGTATATTAAATTTCATTTTCATTTTGTTACACTTCTTAATCACGATTCAAATTATTCCAAAGTGATATAGAACATAATAGTTATAATATAAAACTTAATAATTGCAATCAGTAGTAATAAAACCATAAAAGGGGAAAAAACTGAAAAAGAAATTGAAAATAAAACATACAATACATATAAATATCAAATCAAAAAGTATAAAAACCAAGGGGTGACAGTAACAAAGTAACACTCGCCAATCACAGCTCAACACCTTGCCAAAAAAGCCAGGTTTTATATAATGGAAGGGGCCTGAATCCATTTCCCTTCTTTAGGTAAAGAATTCTACAGCATAAGAGCATTCCAGTGCATGTCTCTGACCCATTACTCTGTATGTCCTTGCTTTTCATTTTATTAGGCAGACATGTGCATCTTTACAAGGCATTTACCCACTGAAATGGAATCAGGACCCCCAGTGTAAATAAGATGTAGATATGTTATACAATGTACATAGTTCCCCCCAGTTACTTCCAAGTTGATCTCCTGTTTATTGTAAATACAACTCAGGGTTCCTGTGTTGTATGGTTGATGTTGAATGTAAACCGCTCTGATCTAAAATAGAGCGGTATAGAAGAACTGTTAAATAAATAAATAAATAAATAAAAAATTTACATGTGCCTACCTTCTCAGCTGCCCTTCCCACTGATTTTCAGAAGTTTTGACTCAGTTGTCCCAAATTTCACCTACACAGCCTTTCTAAACTATGTCTTATAGTGTTTTGTAGATTATACCAGAGGTTTTCCACTCTCCTAGTTGGGCCCGATTTAGAGATGTGTGTTGTGGGGCTGCACATCCCAGCAGGACGTGCAGCCTCGCAAGCCATCCTGGCCCGATTCCCCTTCTGGCTCTCCTTGCATGTCCAAATCAGCAGGTTGGGGAGAGCCAGTGGGGGTGGGAGAGGGCGAGGTCTAGGCAGGGCAGGGGCAGGCCAGCACGGCAGGACTTACAGTGCCGATTCAGGTCAGGGCCCTGTACATCCTGCTGGATCAGATGGGACATGCTGATTATTCCACCCCGAAGGTGGAATAAGCAGCACTGATCCGGCGACAGAGCCTGGGGATCCCTCCTGGGGTTGGGGCTGGGTGCAGGGGGGGTCCATGCAGCCTGATCCAGGCCCCGGCTGGCCAGCTGTGGGTCAGGCGGCAGGGAAGAGGGGAGTCTAAACTGCAGCAGTCGGGGGTGCCAGCAGGGAGGCCGACCGCCCAGGCAGGCAGGGTCATGCCAGGCTGTCCTCAGGCCCGATTCTGTGTACCGCAGGAATGTTTTGTTCTCACGGTCCAGAATCAGGTCCTAAAAGGCCCGTCCTCCAGAGGGACGTGTACCTTTCAGAATCGGACTCTAATGGGTATGTTTACTAAACCGTCTTAATGTTACAGGCGCTACTTGCAGCGATAATGTGAAGAATGCCATATAAGGAGTGGGCGTTCCGACATCAAGGTAGCAAGAATCTGTATCGCGCGATAGTGGGCGCCATGGCACGTTAACACGCATTAACCCTAAGTTCATGCCAGCGCAGTGTTAGAAGCTATAAAGATATAGCCCACTGGTTACTGCAATGACTGTGGAGGCTGAGGCCATGGGTTCAATCCTGCAGTGGTGTTATGTAAGAAGGCTGTCTGAGGCATTTCCCTTTTCTAATTTAAATCAGTGCTGTCTGAGGCAATTCCCGTATTTCATTTAAATCAGTGCTGTCTGAGGCATTTCCTTTTTTAAGTTAAATCAGTACTGCCAGCAAAAACACCCTCACAGTGTCGTAGCATAAGGTGTCGCATAAGGCGCCCTATAAGGCACTTCATAGGGCACATTATAAAGTGCCCTGTCTGCCAAGGCACCTTCTAATGTGCCCTATAGGGCGCCTTATGAGTCACCTTAAGGTCACAGCACTGTGAGGGTGCATTTTGCTGGCAGCACTGATTTAAATTAAAAGGAAAAGCCTCATAGAGCCTTATTGAATCACACCACTGTGGGATCAAACTCATGACCTCTGCCTCCACAGTCATGGAAGCAACCAGTAGGCTACATCTGTATAGCTACTACCACACTGCTGGCTGGCTACAGAAAGAGTGCAGATCACCACACAAACTGTCTGCTGTGGTTACCAGGATAGGGTAAACCTACCCGTACCCATGATGCACTGCACATGCAGATCAGCAGTCTACAGCTGATCACATAATGGGGTATGCACCCCACAGCACCTAGGCCTGGTAGGGAGAACTGACTGTGTGTGTTACTGGCATAGAGTAGCTACAGACCGTGACATTCTGCGGGTCCTGTGCTCACCCTGAGGGTGAGGTGGGGCACCCAGCACCAGGTCCGCAGCACCTGACTTGGCTGCGATAGGCTATGCTGCAGGTCCCCATCAGTGCCAGTGTGTGCTAGGTAGTCCTTGCAGACACGTCTAGGATACACCTGTGTCCATCTGTAGTTCCCAGTCATGTCTAGCCCTTGTGGACTATGATGCACCCAGAATAGTGCATATCCTGTGTGGGTGCCATGGGCACATGTCATAGGTGAAGGAGGGTGTTTGGACCCAAAAGTGGATTATGTAGTACAACCCAACCTGCCCTCTGTGGCTCAGGGTGGGGGGAACAGGATCTCCCACCAACAGATCCACATTGTATATCTCTGCAATGGTGGCAGTAGAGAGGACCATCAACCCCAGTCCTGCTGGGGAACAGGCACCCTACAGGGCAGTCGATGCAGATCTGTACGCATTACTTAAGGCAATGGCAGACAGGCAGAACACTGGAGAAGCTCAGCTGCCCCCCCACCACTATCTGACATTCACCAGCAGAAGGCACAGTCAGTCTCTACCTGCTGCCCCCTGCAAGGTGTTCCAGCCATACACATGCTAACTGCAGACAGTCTGCTAGCTAGTACATAGTGCATATTTCTGGAGGAACTGTATGCACCCAAAAATGGGATGTGAGCACACACACACCAAGCAGGTATGTCAGTGATTGGGCCTCAGAAAAAAGAACCCATAAATATCACTTGAGAGAAATGCTGCATAGCATTATGAGGGAACTTAGCCATGCCATGGTCACTGCTCAGTCAGGGTGAGAGTGACCTCCCAGCATGACATGCTGTGGCCACCCTGTCCGTGCAGGTGGTGGTCGGGCACTACAATGTCCCAGCCATTGCCCTATACCCTGTGCAGATGCATCCTGCCCAAGCCACCCTGTCCGGGCCATACCCACAGTACCTTGCTCCTCATTATGCACATTGGCAGGCTAACACTGGAAACAGTGCAAGCAGTGTGGGCTCAGTAAGGTGTAGGTAGCCACAACACACTGGATAGACATACACACACTCCCACACCTATGCCAGCATTGTGCAAATATGGAGGTTTGTAGCAGCCCTGGCCGCCACACCAGTCCTAGGCACACTGTGGGCATTGCTATAGTATGCAATACTGTTGGGGTCACTCCCCGGGGTGGTAAACACTGTCAGAAGCAATAACTGAAACACACTCCACAGATATCAGAAAGGTTGCTATGATGAATCTCTATCAACAAATTGTGTTTAACTTAGGATTTGTTAGCTGACATTACTCATAGCAACCTTTTGATATATGTGGAACGTGTTCCCAAGTTTAGGACGGCATTGCTAAGGTATGCAGGTGCCAGTATTGGGAGATGCTGCTCCACGCAGGGCCCAACAGCCTGACTCTCCATGAGGCTTTGGATAGTGGAGCCTGTGGGTGTGGGTGTTTGTGCCCCTGTTGGGCAGAGGTTCCCAACTCCGGTCCTGGTGGGCCAAACACTGTTCAGGTTTTCATGCTGTCCCTAATGAATATGCATGAGATACATTTGCATACAATGGGGGCGATGCATACAAATGCAGCACAGGCATATTTATTAGGGACAGCATTTATTTATTTATTTTTTATTTTATTTCAACTTCTTATATACCGCACTCTTTGACATCAGCGCGGTTTACAAACAACAGAAAGAAACCAGAACAACAGGCTGTTTGGTATTACATATAACAGGAGTATCAAACTTGGATAACATGGGGTAACTATTTACATGGAGTATATAATCTATTAGCTAGATAACATGCTCAAACTATTTACATAGAATTAGCAGGGGTGCTTGGGACAAGAGGGATATTGTGGAATGTGCTAGGGTGCGGTTGTTATGTTACGGTTCATGTGGGGTAGTATTTGATGAAAAGGTGCAGTTTAAGGGCTTTTCTGAACTGGGTTGAAACCTGAATGGTGTTTGGCCCTCCAGGACTGCAGTTGGGAACTCTGCTCTAGGGATTGCACATGTTTATGGTGTCTTTGCTCTGTAGGGTAAAATATAGGCGTTTCAGGCATGTTTATTTTATCTGCAATAAAGGTTCTGTCTTTATTACCATGGTTTAGTACTGGGTAAAATATGGGGACAAGGTTGGCAGGAGTCACAGCTGGGATTTGAACTTGTGACCTTCTGCCCCTGAACATGCTGGCTGTGTGTACTGCACCAAACTGTTGCCACAGGGGCAGATCATTCCCTGGGGATACCATGACTGTTAATCAGACAGACCTTGTCTGTTGCAGTGCACGGCACCCACCTAAACGGGGCTTGGCCGTGGTCTGCTGTGGGCAGATGCCACTGCCCCCTCCACCACCAGCACCCCTCCGCCACCATGCTGACATGCCCTTATGCTTGTGGTGCGCAGTCCCAGGCCATCCAGTGTGCCAGTAGGCAGCTGCCTATGGTGTGGGTTCTCGGGTAGGGGTGCCTATATGGACATGTGCGCTTCCTCCGGGTACCGCCTGCCAATGTTATGTGCCCTTGGGGGTACCTGCTGGGTAATATCCCCTGTGACACTGTGGGACACACACTCATGCCCATGTTGGACCCTTGACAGTTGCTGTCTTGCTGCTTTACAGTTTCGGCATTCCTATGTGCCACCTAGGCATCTGCCTAGTCTGCACTGTGCCCCAGCTGGACCACAGCATGTGCCGCCTACAGCCCCCTGTATCCCATTTACAGCATCAGTACAGTTGCCTTTCCTACGTGCCCACTCTGCTGTTGCTGCACATGTGCCCGCCATAACAAACCTGCCCAATATAAACGACAAAAACCCTGATCACCGCTATTTCAATGTGGGATCATTCACTTTGTAGGGGGACAGAGCATAGACCCTTCCAAACATTATATCTTCCTTTTTACGCTTTGTCAGTAGTGTTGCTTTATGTTTATCATTAATATCACTATTGGCCAGCTTGGTTATTGGGATTTCAAATGTGGTTTTGGTCTATTTATATGTTTATTTGCCTTTTTGGTTCCTGCACATGTATCACTAGTATCACTTTTCAGGGTTTCCCTGTCTTTGCTGTACATTGCTGACTGAAATGGTTTCTCTCTCCTGCAAATGTGCCTCTAATGCGAGGGTTTCACCGGCATTAGTGTTCAGACCCGGATTTCACAGCGTTAGTGTTCCTGGAACCTCTCCCCGCCCACTCTCCGCCCATTGACCCCTATCTCCGCCCTCTGGGAGGCCTTACTCCACCCTTCAGACCTGGATTTCACAGCGTTAGTGTGCCTTAACGCTGCTGCCGACGTTATCGCGCGATAGTTGATGCTATCGTGCGATAATCGATAGTTACGTATCACGCGATAACGTCGCCGCTGCTACGTTAAGACGGTTTAGTAAACATACCCTTAAGTCTCCATCAAACTGATTGTAAAAACCACAAAGCATTAAATAACACTTTTTAGCCATCCTTAATGACATCCAAGTTCCAACAACTTTAAATAAGAAAATTAATAAGTAGATTTTCAGTATTAGGTCTACTTTGGATAATAGGATCTCTTTGAAAGAGTTCAAACTATTCATTCTCACCCAACGTATAATGAGACCCTACAAAGCTTTAGGCGGGGGGGGGGGGGGGTGATATTGAAAGGCATTTACATGGTTTGCAGACCTGCAAACTGCGTAAATGCTGCTCACTGTGATATTCATCATTACTAGTGCCACTGAATATTCCCACTTTGGGCTGCTAAACACCCCAATGCTAAGCGTTCCATGGGCGGAGCAGGGGTGGTGATATTTAACCACTGCCGGTTAACCCTAACAGGCTAAAGTTAGGACAGCTGAATGATTGTCCTAAGCTGTCTTAACTTTAGCTGCTTTTGCAATCTGGCCAGCAGCTAAATATCATCAATGACTAGATTGCAAAATTGCAATCTGGGAAACCTACCTAGATATTCAATGCTTGTTAACAACAGCAATAACAACGATAAAAAGTGCCATTGACTTGATTTGTCTAGGAGGAATGCCTATCAACACAACTATAATTCAAGTATATGCCCCAACAACAGCTGCAGAAGAGGATGAAATTGATGAGTTCTATGAACAAGTACAAGCTGAAATTGACAGAATATTCGAACAGGATATTCTGATAGTCATGGGTGACTGGAATGTAAATGTTGGCAACAAAGAAGAAGGCAAAATGGTTGGAAAATATGGACTTTGCAATAGAAATGAAGCTGGAGAAAGACTGATAGAATTCTGCAAGACCAACGATCTGTTCATCTCAAACACCTTTTTCCAGCAACACAAGCAGTGACTGTACATATGGACTTCACCCAATGGATTGTACAAAATTCAAACTGACTACATCTGTGGAAGTCAGCAATGGAAAAGCTCTATAACATCAACAAAGACAAAACCTGGAGCTGACTGTGGTACAGATCATCAACTACTAGTATGCAAACTGAAGCTAAAGTTGAAAAAGAGCAAGCCACTCATAAATGTAGCAAAATATGATCTTGAGAATATACCACTGGAATTTAAAGACTGCCTGCAAAATTGATTTGGTGCTTTAGATACAAATGACAGAGCCCCAGAAGAGATATGGAATGACATCAAGAAGGTTGTGTTGGAAGAAAGTGAGAAGTCTCTACAAAAGGTGAAAAGCAAAAATGGGCAAAATGGATAACGGAAGAAACTCTGAAAATTACCCAGAAAAGCAGAGAAGCTAAAGCCAGAAGAGAAAGAAAGACAATCACAGAACTCAACAGAAATTTCCAACATGCAGCAAGACAGGATGAGGAAAAGTACTACAATGATGCATGCAAGGAAATAGAAGCAGAAACTATTAGAGGAAGAACAATATCATCTTTCCTAAAGCAACGAGAGTTAAAGAAAAAATTCCAGCCTCGAATTGGAAGGTTATAAGATTCTCAAGGTTCTATATTGAATGATGCTGAGAAGATCAAGAAAAGGTGGAAAGAATATTCAGAGTTTTTATATGATAAAATTCAAATGGACCAACAGCTGTTTTAACCTATACCTTATGATCCGGAAACATTGGTGATGAAAGAAGAAGTCAAAGCAGCATTGAAAGCCTTATCAAAGAACAAAGCATCAGGCATTGATGGCATTTCAATAGAAGCATTACAGCAATCTGATGCAGCTGTTCCCATACTTACAAGGCTCTGCCAGGAAATTTGGAAGACAACATCATGGCCAACTAATTGGAAAAGATCTACGTTTATACCAATACAAAAGAAAGATGATCCAACTGACTCTGGAAATTATCATACAATCGCTCTGATCCCACATGCCAGCAAGACTCTACTGAAGATTATTCAACAGAGACTACAACCATACCTGGATCAAGAACTACCTGAAGTGCAAGCAGGGTTCAGGAAAGGGCGAGGAACGAGAGACATCATCGTGGATGTGAGATGGATCCTTGGAAAGACTAAAGAATACCAAAAGGATATCTATTTGTGCTTTATTGACTACAGCAAAGCTTTTGACTATGTAAACCATGAGAAACTCTGAGCCACATTAAGAAGCATGGGTATGCCAGAACACCTGATCATTCTCTTGCACAATCTGTACATTGATCAAGAAGCAACAGTTCGAACTGAACAAGGAGAAACAGAATAGTTTAAAACAAGCAAAGGTGTATGGCAAGGCTGCATACTTTCCCCCAACCTGTTTTATTTATATGCAGAACAAATCAACTATCAATAAAGAAGCAACAAGCAGTCAAGAAATCCGACAATGCATTACTCTTGGCAGAATGGCTGTGAAAGACCTAGATAAGATTCTCAAGACCAGAGATGTCTCTCTCCATATAAAGATTTGACTCATTCAAGCCATGGTATTTTCAATAACATCATATGGATGCAAACGTTGGACAGTGAAAAAGATAGACAGGAAGAAAATTGATGCCTTTGAATTATGGTGCTGGTGGTGAATACTGCGTATACCATGGACTGCCCGAAGAACAAACCAGTCAGCACTAGAGGAGATCAAACCTAAGCTTTCTTTAGAAGCTCAGATGACAAGACTTTGACTTTCATACTTTGGACACATCATGCGAAGAGAGAGATCATTAGAGAAAGACATCTTGCTTGGCAAGATAGAAGGTCAACGCAAAAGAGGAAGGCCAGCAATGATATGGATCGACACAATAACAGCAGCTACTGGTGCCAGTCTGTCAACAATGAGCTGCTTGACTGAAGACCAAACACAATTTAGGACAACTATCCAGAGGGTCGCCATGAGTCGATACCGACTCGACGGCATTTAATAACCAACAACAACAGTACTTATTGATTTGTTCTTCAGGCAGTCCATGGTATACATAGATGGGGGCATATTGAATGGCGGTAGGCAGGCAAAATAAAATGCCTAGCTGCCATTTCTTTAATTAAAACTGGATATTCAGTGGCAGAAGATACCGTATTTGTTTTCTGCTGTTGAATATCTGGGCTTTCAGGCCATTGACATGGCTATCTGGTTAGTGGCGATATTACATTCCTTGTTTTCCATATTGCTCTCAACACACGTTCAGGTCTTCCCAGGTCAATTTTCTTGTAATTCCATCCCATCGGGAATTTATATTAGAATGGTCGTGGACTTTTTCTTTTGGCTGTATAGATCCTTGCCTTTGGAATTCTTTCCCTATTGATCCATGGCTTGAGCATTGACATAAACATTTTTATCTCGTTCCCCCAGAAAAAAATTCTACATCAGTGTTCAAATTAGGAATATTTATAATTATAATTGCAGATCCTACTTTCTTAATCCCTCTGTAGTTGTTTTGTTTCTTGCTTGATATAAGCTGCAATATTAGTATTTAAGGCTAAAAATTGTTCTTTATGCAGTCCTTACCTGATGTGTATTCAAATTTGAATATTATGATGTCTTCTTATTGTAATGTAAGCTTGTCAATCAATGTCTCTGATTATTTTAAGGCTGTAAATCACCATGATGTCAAATGGCAGAATAGCAAATGAACAGAAATAAATGAAATAAGTTTAAGAGAATTGGATCGAGAAAGTAATTGTTCCTGTGCTGCAAAAGGTCTGTCTGGATGTATCTGGTAGTATGTAATGGAGAGTCATCTGGGCTTGGAGAGCAGGTGGGCCAGACTTCCTGGATGGTGATGTCATCCTTCTGCACTAGCAGAGGAAATATAAAATCAAGCCCTGCTGGGGTGTGTGCTCACAGACTGTAGCCATAGATACATGCCTGAAGATGCATGACCAAAGGGGCGCATCCCTTTGATGCCACTGAGAAGCCTGGAAGCCTTATTTAAAATTGCAAAAAATGAAGATTGAGGATATAAGTACAAGACCTGGGCCTATAGATAAACATGTACAACTATGTCAGTTGGTAAGAACCACTGTACAAGAGACACAGGCAACTCTCTTCAGACCAGTACCTCTGTCCAATTGCCAGAACACTACCATCTTTTCCAGCTATTGTATAGCTCGGGCTTTTATTCTGGGGTGTTTATAAACTGAAAATTTGGGTGTTCTTTTTCCAGCTAATTTTGTGTTTTTAAGGGCACAAAAATCAATGTTTATTGATGTTTTCATGCCAAGGGTACTAGTGCTGGATACTTTTTCTGGTGGAATCAAACATGTATTATTATTCTTTTCTGTACTAGTTCTCTTTCCACGGATCTTGGCCCTCTAAATGCATGTCTGGCCCGTGTCTCTTCATGGTTGTCATCTAACTACTTGCATTTAAATCCAACTAAATCAGCAGCCATTTGGTTCACTTTTGGTTTCCCTCCCCCATCTTGGCCCCAACTCTCGCTGGTACCACTATACCCCTGACTCCGACCCTCTGGTATATGGGCGTTGTACTTGACTCTTCCCTCTCTTTCCACCAACATATTTCCTCTGTCGTGCGCCAGTCTTTTCTCACATTGCGACAACTAAGAGCAGTGCTCTCTGTGCTCCCAAGGACCTCCCTGGTAACTCTTACAGGATCCCTTTTTCTATCCAGACTCGACTACTGTAATTCTGTTTTGGCCGGCCTTCCCCATTATCAGCTCCACCGTTTACAGTTGTTACTGCCGCCCAGCTTATTGCACCTGCCTCCCGTACGGATCATGTGTCTCCTCTCCTCTTTCATTTGCACTGGCTCCCTCTTCAATTCCAGTTTCAGTATAAGGTTCTTATCACTGTGCACCGGGCACTTTACTCTGGTTCACCGCAATATTTGGCTGACTTACTGCACACTCATGTCCCTCCCCGTGCCCTCAGATCCATCCACAACAACCGCCTATCCCTACCCTCACTGGCACATGCCTAACTGCAATCTACTCGCCACTCTGCATTTTTCTTTCTCGGTCCAGACCTCTGGAATTCATTGACATCCACCCTCTGTGCTGAGCAGTCTTTTCCCTGATTCAAGGCAATGCCAAAGACCCACTTCTTTGGCATTGCCTTTGATCTCCCCTCCACCTAGGTTCATGCAGCGCACCCTTCCCCTTCTCCCTCTCCTTCTTATGGCTGCTTAGCTTTTTTTTTCTCTCTTTTTGTGTGCCCTGTTCTTTGCTGTTGTGTCATGACACTGGCGTTCCTTCTCTCTGTTTAGCGATATTTATTAGTTTTTATTGTGCACCGCTCTGATGCCCTGGCCTGGGCGGTCAATCAAATATAATAATAAAAATAAAGATAAAGTATGTTTGCATCACTTAGGGGCTTGTTTACAAAGCCGCTGTAGTGGTTTCTGCACGATATTGGAGCCGCGGCCCCATTGAATTGAATTATTGAATTCTTATTGAATTCAATGGGGCCGCGGCTCCGATATTGGGCGGAAACCGCTACCGCGGCTTTGTAAACAAGCCCCTTAGGAGTCATTAATGCAAAAAGATATGAAAACAGAGTGGAGAATACAAGACAAGTCAGCAGAGGGGTGAAAAAGTACCTGGGGAAATGGTGCATTTTCAGTGTTTATCCAATAAACACCTATTTTAGTTATTCAAGTGCCTAAAATCTCAGGGAAAATGGTCAAACTTTCTGGACCATGGACCATGAGAAATATATAATAGATCCATTTTCTCTGAGTTGAGTATAAATTTATGAGATTTGAGTCATGCAGCAACATAAGACAAGTGGCTATTAAACATAGAAACAGTTGTTAAATCATCTTTTACTGGAAGTACTAATTGTATATCATTAACAAAAAGAAAATAATCCGCCCCATAGGGTCTAATTTTAGCAGCTAGAGGTGCAGTATAAATGTTTCATAATATATGGGGAAAGAACAGATCCCTGCAGAACACCTCAACAGAAGGGTCTTGATTTTGATAGATTTCATTGCTGTAGTATACATGGACTACAGCCTTCTAAAACAGAGAGGAGATACATGATAAGGTGGAATGACGTAGTCCTAAATTACTTAACTGCTTACTCAAAATAGAATGATCAGTAGTATCGGATGCCGGTGATTCCAATAGGACCAGAAATAAAGAGTAGTGAGGAAACCCGAATGACAATGAAAGAATAAAATTACACATGGAAATGTGGAGCCCGATTCAGGTAGGGGCACATCTGGGCCGTCTGAACAGCCCCAAACAAGATGGGCCCTTTTGGATCGTGGTAACAAAACATTCCCATAGTAAGCAGAATCGGGCCCAAGGACGGCCTAGCATGCCCCTGCTGCCTGTGGGGACATCCTCTGGGGGTCCCTGCTGTGGCCTGTATCAGGCAGCAGGGACCCCCTGCACCCGGCCCCAGCCCCGGGGAGGATCCCTGGGCCCAATTGCTGGTTTTGTGCTGCTTATTCCAACTTTGAGGTGGAATAAGCAGCACGTCCCCACGGGCCTGGCAGGACGTACAGGGCCATGATCTGAATCGGGTCTGTATGTCCTGCTAGGATGGCCCGCCCCTGCTCCACCCCGATCCTGCCCCCTCCTGCCACCCGCTGGCTCTCCCCATCCTCATGCTCAGGATGTATGGGGGGAGCTTGAGGGGGAATCAGGTTTGGATAGGTTGCAGGGCTGAACGTCCCACCGGGATGTACAACCCCGCAACCTGCATCCCAGAATCATACAATTGTTGATAACCTGTATGTAGTCCAAAAAAAAGGGGAGAAGGAACTTACAAAACAGATGAGATGAACCAACAAAGCAGGAAATGGAGGTTGACCCAAAGCCCAGGGAAGTTCAATGCAAAGTATTTATTTCACTTTCTCCTGGCTCATTCAGATTTGTATGAAATGCCACCCTTGATTACAACCATTGCAAAGAATATTAGTTATTGTACAGCACTATTTGGTTATTTTCTTTTTATTGATTATTCTTATTTATTTTAAGTGCTTTTTAAGCCTCCATATTTAAGTTTGTAAGCATATCAGTGTCCCATTTAATGTTTGCTTTTTGACACACATTCATAATGTGCCTATTATGCCAGTCTTTTTTTACTATTCTGATCCTTCTTTTACTATTTTAATCCTTCTTTTTATCTTTTGCATGCAATTTACTAATTCTTATAGAACTACTGTTACAGTAGTTTTGCATATGCAGTTGACAAATATCTGCTATGTCTTATAGAGGAACTTTTTAATATGCACGAGGCCATCTGAATATTCCGGTTGATTCCATATTCCTTACTTTTTCAAGTATATTCTATAAGCAGCCTCTTGGTTGTGCTTATTGAATGATTTTCCCTTTTTGGTAATGTGGCCTTCATTTGTTTTTTGGCTTTCAGTGTCCTGCCTATTGTAACATATTTGATCTATTTATTATTTTTTAACCTGTATTTATATTTATTAGAATGGCTTCTTGGAATGGAGGAGTAGCCTAGTGGTTAGAACACTACCTTGGTAACTCAGAAACCAGGGTTCAATTTCCACTAGCATGCCTTGTGGCCTTGGGCAAGTCACTTAACCCTCCATTGCCTCAGAAGAAAAGCCTCAAAACAATTAAAGCCAGGAAAGAAAGGGCACACAAATGAAAAGAGACCCCACACAAACAAGCACATTTTTGTCAGAACCCTTGTTTGGAGGAGAAACGGCGTCTCAAGAAACAAGGTTTTCCTTTTATTCTAATGAAAAGACATCCCCCTGACGTCAAAAATGTGAAATCACCAAAACAGTGAGCCACAAAAACGAAACATTGCTACTTTGCTGATAGCTGCTGACTGGTAGCCGGTACATATCCACTGAGGTCAAGATGTAACCGCTCACATTGGCTAAATGTCCACAACGATATCCAGTCTAAAGCGACAGCTCCAAAAACAGTTGACATAGCGCCGGAAGTCACAAACAGCGACACAGACTGTGTTTCGAGCTCCATTCGAGTATGTCAGAGCTCTGCATCAGGCTAAATTGAGATCCAATTGAGATCAGAATAAAGGCCTGGCTTCCGGTCACACTGCCAATAAAACCAGAGGCTTCTGGGTCACCAGGAATCAGCATCGACTCGAAGGCACACATTGCATAATGTTTTTTTTTTATCTTTTTAGTATGTTTTATGTATGATTATATGTTTGTTTATATTTCATCTGTGTTTATTTATTATTTTCGATGTTTGTTCCTATAAATTGTGTATTTCTATGTTTTTAGACCCCCTATTGCAGACGGGTTTGCTGAACCTCAGCTGAGTTTGGTCTCCTACACACTTTGAAATAAACAAGTTGCATTGAACTTCCATGGGCTTTATGTCAACTTCCATTTCCTGCTTTGTTGATAAACTGGATGTTTCAAAATTTTTGCTAAAAGTGGCAAATGGGATACTGGGTGATAAAAAGTTAATAAATGAGGGATCCCCTTCCCTTTTTAAAAGTATGACAGAGGCCAACTTCTTTCAGCATCTTAGGGAATTCCACTAGCCCTAATGACAATGAATGCAGCTGCATGCTTCCTACACGGGGCTGCTAGAAGAGACCACATTACCCCAATCCTAAAGGACTTGCACTGGCTACCCATCTCCTGCCGGCTCAATTATAAAGCAGTCCTGATGACCTTTAAGGCCATCAACAATATATTGCCCACCTCCCTGACAGACCTTCTCTACCCCACTCCAGCAAACAGAGTAAGGAGGACATTCGCCACCAACACACTACAGACTCGCAAGGAAGTAACTAAATGCACCCAGGCGACAAGGAACCAAGCCTTTAAGTTCTATGCTCCCAGATGCTGGAATGCGCTTCCATCTGCCGTCCGAACGATCACAGACCTTTCTCAATTCAGAAAAGCATTAAAACACCACCTCTTTCTCCTGCACTATTCACAGCCCAGTAATCCAACTCTCCACCATACCTCTAGATAGCCATCTGTAATTAACAAACAACTCATGTCTTATTGTAGACAGTAGTAGATAGCTTTATTCAACCAGTCATCTGTAAATAACAAACAACTCATGTGTATACTATGAAGAAAAAGCAACCCATGTATATACTGTAGATAGTGGTAGTTAGATATAAATAGCGGTAGTTAGTTGTAGATAGTTTCCCCAGTTCGAAATCCAAGTTATTTCACCCGTTAAATGTAAGTTCATAACAGGCTTCCTGTTCTGCACAAAAATGTTACTTGTAAACCGCACTGATTTTAAAAAGCACGGTATATAAAAGTGATAAATAAATACATAAATAAAATTTATAATAGTCTGTAGCCATGAAATAAAGATATCAGCATGCAATTTTTGCCAACATTCATGGTAATGTGTCTAAAATACATGTTGTCATCTTGCTTGTTTAATTAATAATTCCAACTGTTTAGTAAAAACATTATCAAAGTGCACTAGCCCATTTCTATTAGAGGACTCGTTAAGGGGAGGCACAACATTTTTCAACACAAGATCATTTTTTATACATATCATTTGTATATATGTATATAGCTCATTATGTAAATAGTTCACCGATATAATCTAACGCACTGCCCCACACACTATACTTCTCAGTTCTCACACCGCATGCTACAAACCACACTTTATTATTGATTTTGCTTGAGGTGCCACACCGCCTTGATTTAACGATAAGGCGGTATACTAAATCCTTCTAAATAAATAAAATAAATAAATAAATAAAATAGATATCACTTTTTTATGAGATCTGGAGATTATCTAAATTGAGAGGTGTTGAAGCTAATTCCTCCCTAATTTCAACTTTTACAAAAATTAATATTAAATTTCTTCACACAGGTGTTCAATATAGTCTCCAAAGATGGATCATGATATGGATATGATAGTTTTTAACCGTGCTGTTAGATGAAGATTGTTCAATTTGAAGCTGGAGACTAGAAAGTCATGTTCCGCTCTGCACATTGTCGCAGATTCTATCTTGCCATTTGCAGAGAGGCAGACGATGAATGATTTTGGTTTGCGCAGATTGTGTGGACGTTTTTAAATAAAGCAGGCAATCGCATTTAAATGCATCAAAGAGTTTTTGATTTCTGAAGACTGTGAAAAAAGGAGCATGTTTACTAAAGGTTAACACACATTAATGAACGTTAACATGTGCTAAGTGCTGCTGCTCTCCCCATAGAAATCAAAGGGCTGTGGGAGGCACATAATATGCATAAAGATTTGATATCAGTAATTATAAACTGAAATAATACAAATATAAAGCTCTATTTCTGATAACACATCTCCATAGTGCACAAACTAAATGTTAATAACGTGTGTCACAGACTCACTTCTTTTTTACAAGTGGCGTCAAATGAAGTTCTGCTCTCAAACCAAGTCTTGTTTGGAGCTAAAACACAGACTGAGCTCAGAAACACACACACAAAACCTCAGAAAAAGACCTACTTAGAAACAGATGCTGAAAAAGAAAAAAAAAATCCTGCCACACATGGAGAAATCCCCTTTCAACAATCCCCTTACTGTAGCTCACTGGCGTCACCTCAGTTTATGGCAAACAGAAAGTAGCTTTACTTAACAGCTATGAATTGGCATACCCCGTCCTGTGCTGCAATCTAACACCCACCGAAAGCAGCCAGTAGATTGGCTGGAGGATTTATCGTTCTTTTTCCCCTCTTGTTTTGTCTCCATGGGCACCAGCCACTAATGCGACCGAAAAAGCCATGCAAAGCATCATTAGGTCACTCCTGGCTGGAGGGGACGCTTCCACAAACCAGACATTTATGTATATATTTTCCAGACCTCTCACTTTTTTTTTACTGGCATATTGAAAGCTAAGTATATATGAATGACACCCTTTTTGAAATTGTACTTTCAAATGTTTTCCAGTGTTACACAGTCTTGCGTATGGCGTGAAGCTTTGCACTTTCACAGCAAAGTTAATGTGGCTTTCAATGAAGAATTCAGCCTTGGGTAAATATTACAAAACTCTGTGTAACTAAGCCAAACATTTGGTCCAGATGTACTAAGAATTTTTCCCAGGCACAAAATGGGATAAATTCATTAGTACATCTGGTTCTTTGAGAAATAAAGTTATGCCCTGCAAAAACTGGAAGGAGGCTGCCAATGAAATGTCCTCAGGTCACCCCATTTAACAAGCATTTATAGAAAGAAAAAGGAAGATTTTACAGTATAGTGTTTGGTCTAGGAATGTGCGTAGGTCAAAAATGTTCAGGTTATTTCCAGTTTGCTTGTCTTTTTTTCCCTGATTTAGGGGTATTTTTTGGTTCATTTCACAAATTTGTTTTTAACGTGCGTATCAGTTGTACATGTGTTAATTTGTAGGTTAATGTGCATTAGATTGATTTTGCATGCATGAAATTTTTAAGATGCATTAACAAACTGAATCTGTGCTAACAAATGCACAGGACTCATAAGCCACTAATGGTAACCCCCTGTATATAAAACCCAAAGGCATGATCGAAAGATCAAAAACCCATTCCCCTAAAGGATGTCAACTTAAGCAGAGATTGTCAGGGAGACAGAAAGATCCATCAGTTATCGGGAGCACAAAACGGATTCTTACCATTATAGATGATGAAAAAGGATAATTCTGAATGCAGCACTTGGCAAGAAATGGAGTCAGTGCAGTACAGGAAGGGTTCAAAACTTTGAGAGCTGTTTAGACATCGAGGGGGCAATTTTAGAAAGTCATTATTGTGGGCATGAGGCCACATATACACATGTTAATAGCCTCTGATAAAAAATAGATCAATGTAAATGTATGCCCTGGTCAAGAACCAGGCATGGAGTGATAATGGAGACTAGACAAACAGCATGTCCATGGGGCGAGCTTCGAATGAAACAACTTGCAGTCCTGTCTTTGGGGCAGGAATTGGTTTTACCAGACGTTGCCTCTGTGAAGTCTTCAAGGCAGGAATTGGCAATGTCAATGCAGCCTCTTTTTCTTACAATTGCCAAGTTATTCAGATATCTCCTTCACAAAGTGAAATTTACCTGCACACCCTTCTGCTTATTCCCAAGGACAGAGATGCAACTGAGTACACTTTGCAAAGAGCTATGTGATATTTGTTACGTTCTCTCAATTCCCTTCTTTGCTATCAAAATTATGGAGTTCCTTTCACTTTTCTCAATCTTTGGATTCATATATCCATGAAAGGCAGTATAGCAAATAAAAGTATACCATAAAGTGTACCCTCCCCCCCCTTTTTTTTGGTGCCATCAAGTCAGTGTTGACTCATTGTGGCCCAGCTACCTCTGGGTTTCCTTGGCAATGTATCACTGGAAGTAGATTGCCAGCCTTTTCTTTTGAGGCAATGGAGGGTAAGGTGACTTGCCCAGGTTCTCAGGGAGTACCAGTGGGAATCAAGCTCTTGAGCATCTGGGTACTAGGCAGTTGCTCTAACCCAGGGGTCTCAAACTCAAATTGCTTTGAGGGCCAAATGAGGACTTGTAAAGTAACCCGGGGGCCGCATAAGACGCGGGGCCTCATTTGCATAAGGGACCTCATTTGCGTAAATATTTGCATAATGTTACCATACACTAACTTTTAGTAAACATGCCTCTTTAATGAGTATGGATAAAGAAAGACTAAAAGATTTAGAAACAAGAAGACAATAATTAAACTGGGAACCCCAAAAGCCAAACTTGGAATGTACAACAACACTGTAGAAATAAAACTATAAATTAATTTCCTCTTGTACTAAACAAAGCGCAAACATTAATGATGCACATTTCCCAGAGCTGACATATTCCAGTTAATAAATTCAAAATAAAGAGATATTTTTCTACCTTTTGTGCATTTTTTTCAGTTGCAATTGTTCCAGCCACTTTCTTCTGGTTTCTTCATGTCTTCTGCTAACTCTCCATCGTCTGCTTCCATTTGCCCTTTCTTCTCTCCTAGTTTTTTTTCCATTCTCTCTCTACATCTGCTTTAACATACTAATCTTTCTCCTTTTTCTCTTTCCTCATTCCTATTTCATCCACTCAAATTTTACCCCTCCATCCTCAATCCCCACTTACTCTCACAATACCTGGCCAATTGTAGATTTGTCTTCTCTCCCAGACAAAATATTTTTCCCCTCTCCATTTCACTTTCCCAGCTCCATCCCATTCTAATCCTCCCCCAACATCAGCTCCCTTCTAGTTCCAGCCCCACCCAGCATCCGCTCCCTTCTAGTCCCTGCATCAGTCCATTTCCAGTCCTATCCTAGCCTCACCATCAGCCCATTTCCAATCCTAGCCCCCCATCAGCCCATTTCCAATCCTAGCTCCCTCCCCTCACAGCCCATTTCCATTCCAAGCCCCCCTCCCCATCAGCCATTTGCAGTTCAAGCCCCCTTCCACTCAGCCCATTTCCAGTCCTAGCAACCCCCCCAGCACATTACCAGTCCTAGACCCCCCATAGCCCATTACCAGTCATAACCCCCCCTGCCAATAGCCCACTTCCAGCCCTATCCCCCATTACCCCATTTCAGTCAGCCCCTCCATAGCTCATTACCAGTCCTAACTCCCCCCATCAGCCCACCTCCAGTCCTTCCTAACCCCCACCTGCCCATTTCCAGTCCTAGCCCCCACCATAGCCCATTTCCAGTCATAACCCCCCCCTGCCAATAGCCCATTTCCAGTCCTACACCCCCTGCCAATAGCCCATTTCCAGTCATAACCCCCCCCTGCCAATAGCCCATTTCCAGTCATACCCCCCCCTGCCAATAGCCCATTTCCAGTCATACCCCCCCTGCCAATAGCCCATTTCCAGTCATACCCCCCCCCTGGTAAATAAAAAACAACCTGGCGTCTGCTGCTGGCTTCTGCTGCAGCAGAAAATCAGCTGTCCCGCGGCCCCTTTCCCTCTGCGCGAGAGCCCTGAGTGTGCTTCCTCTGCGGCATGCTTTTTAAGCCGCGAAGAGAGTATTTCCCTCTCGCGCGGCTTAAGCCTATTCACTTTTCAAGCCTCGCGAGAGGGAAATACTCCCTTCGCGGCTTGAAAAGCACGCCGCAGAGGAAGCACATTCAGGGCTCTCGCGCAGAGGGGAACGGGCCGCAGGACAGAGCAGCAGAAGCCAGTTTTTTATTTTTTTTAAATTGACCGTCGATTCTGCCGTTGCCACGGCGGCAACGGCAGCAGCAGAAGCCGTCGCGGGCCGCACAACCTTCTGCGGCCCGCGGGCCGCGTGTTTGAGACCCCTGCTCTAACCACTAGGCTACTCCTCCACCCTTCCCCCACCTGCATGGTGTTAATTGAGCTCAATGAAATTCCTGTTCGGTAATCCAGTTTAGTCCTCCAACATCGGGTAGTGCCCCTCCTCCTGCAGCCGGGAGACTGGACCAATCAAATCTTCTGTAGTATATATGCAGCAGGAGCTCCCAGAAGTCCCCAGTGTGTCCAGTCTCCCTGCAGCTGGAGGACTTCTGTGCCCTTGCTGGGCACGCTAAGTGACATTTGAAGGAGCAACACTAGTTAGTTAGTTCTTTTGGGGTTTATTTCTGGTCCTTTATATTCTATTTCTTTTGCTAGGTAGCTGTATCTTTAAAAAAGAAAAGACACAGGAGACTTTCTGGGGAAAGCCAGACCTGCCTTGGGCTCCTGCCTTTCTGCCTGGGAATCTCTGAAGCCTGGGTTGAGCTCTCCCCAAGGCTGTTCGGGGAAGAGCCATACCGGCTGCAACATTGCCTGTCACTTGGAGAAGTGGGCTGAGTTCCTTGCTGTTCCCAGAGCTGGTAGGAATTTTCCTTGTTTTAAGCTCTCTGTTCTTTGCTTGGGCAGAGGCTCTGTCGGCTCCCCTGGCTTCCAAATTGCACTTTTTCCTGCTTTTTTTCGCTTGCCCTGTATTAGAGGGTCGTTTTCTTTCTTTTCCATATTATTTGGGTACCTTTGTATTTTCGCGCCGTTTTTTACCGAGGGTGAAAAAGTGCGGCGGCCATTTTGGATTTCTAAAGTGTGCTTTTTAAGGGCACTTTTTAACACTTGCGCACGGGTTCCCCTGGTGTTTTTGGGGTTTCTTTTGCTGGCGATTTTGCTCAGGGCACCCCTAGGATTCTGGGGAGTATTTTGTTTACTGTAAAAAAAAAAAAAAAAAAAGGTTTTAAATTTAATACTGTGCTGAATTGAATAAGGTTAGTCCCCTTGGTGTTGCCTTATTTTTCCCTGAGAGCAGGTGGCCTTGGCATGGCTGCCAAACCTCAGTGTGTAATTTGTGGCTCCCGCAGAGGTACAATGACTGACTCTGGAATCTGTAAGAGCTGTGCTGCAGTTTCTTCAGAACTGGAGCTGCCTATTGAAATTAAGGAACAGCATGTGCCCGGGGACCCTTCCCTTTCGGGGGACAGTGTCCCTTCACCGAGCATCCTTCCTTCTGGTCTGGGCCCGGCGTCTAGTACGTCGGTCCCTGAGCTCCAGCAGGCGGCTATGGTAGCGTCGCCTATAGACTTTTCCCCAGATTTTGTTCTTCTCATGCATCAGGCCTTCCGCTTAAGCCGGTCTGGTCATTTGCCGGAGGCTTGGCCCGCCTCTCTCCCCCCAGCATCCACGGGGGGGGGGTTCAGCGGTCGTCCCAACCCGCGGTCAAGCGGCCCAGGTTGGGGGACCAGGGTCAGGACGCCCTTTGCCTCCCGGATTCCGAGACTGAGGGGGATCCGGATATTGAGGCGGAGGAGTTAGAAGACGGAGAGCTTCCAGAACTGGAAGATCAGGCTCGCATCATTCGGGTGTTTCGAAGGGACGAGCTGGTACCTTTGGTCACGGAGTCTCTCCAAGCACTTAACCTCTCTGCGGTGTGGCCGCTGGAGGAGGAGGGTCTCGAGGATCCTCTCATTCAGGCGGTCAGGGATGCCCAGGTAGTTTTTCCTGTGCACCGAGTAGTTGAGCAGATGATCCATGCGGAATGGGAGCAACCGGAATCCGCTTTGGAAGGGATTCGGACCATGAATCGTCTTTACCCCCTTGCAGACAAGGACAGGACTTGTTTAAGTCTCCACGGGTGGATGCTGCCGTTTCGGCAGTGACTAAGAAAACCACCATCCCGGTTGAAGGGGCCGCGGCCCTGAGGGATGTTCAGGACAAAAAGGTTGATAATTTGTTGAAGCAAGCCTTCGAGACCAACGCCTTATCGTTACAAGCTTCTATTTGTGGGGCGTGGGTAGCTCGAGCTTGTTTGCGATGGTCGCAGCACCTGCGCTCGGGGTCCGGTATGGACCAACAGGGGCTGTTGGACGTTACCCGCGTGGAGTCGGGATCGGCCTACTTGGCGGATCTGTGTTATGATTTAATACGCTCCCTAGCTAATAGCATGGCCTCCATGGTAGTGGCACGACGGTCCATCTGGTTGCGCAATTGGGCGGCCGACGGTTCTTCCAAGTCTCGCCTCAGTAAACTACCCTTTAAGGGCAGGTTGTTATTTGGTGAGGCTCTGGATAAGTTGGTGAAGGATCTCGGTGAGTCTAAGGGTGGTCGGCTTCCAGAGGATAAGCCTAAGCTTAATAGGTCGTCCACCTCAGCGCGCGGCCAGTTTCGGGATGCGCGCAGATTTCGTTCTTCCCGGCTGTGGACTTCGCAGCGCGGTCGTTTTGGAACCCGTCATCAAGGGTTTCGTGGTTTCAGAGGAGCGGGAAGGGGCTTCTCCGGAGCCGCCTCTTCCTCGGCCTCTTCCTTTAATCGCAAGCCACAATGAAACGAGGCGGGCTCTAGAGGAAGACCCGGTCATCGGGGGTTGTTTGCGCGACTTTCTTCCTTCTTGGGCCCAAATTACGTCAGATCGGTGGGTGCTGCAGATTATAGAAGAAGGTTATGCCCTAGAGTTTGCGCACCCACTTCCGAATTCGTTTGTTCTGTCTCCCAGCAAGGGAGCTCAAAAGGCGCGGGACATCCGCGTGACCCTGGATCGGCTTCCCTCTCTGGGGGCCGTGGTTCCGGTCCCGCCCTTGGAAAGAGGCGCAGGTCGCTACTCCATCTATTTTGTGGTTCCCAAAAAGGGTGGTTCCCTTCGTCCGATCTTGGATCTCAAAGGCGTGAATCGCGCTCTCAGAGTACCGCACTTTCGCATGGAGACCCTGCGGTCAGTCATCGTAGCGGTGCGTCAAGGGGAATTTTTGACATCCCTCGATCTTACAGAGGCCTATTTACACATTCCCATCCGGCCCTCCCATCAACGGTTTCTCCGCTTTGCGCTCCGTGGGGCCATTTTCAATTCCGGGCCATGCCGTTCGGACTCGCCACAGCTCCCCGCACCTTCACAAAGGTAATGGTTGTAGTCGCGGCGGCGTTGCGCAAGGAGGGCATCCTGGTCCATCCATATCTCGACGACTGGTTGATTCGAGCGAAGTCCAGTCGGGAGTGTGTGCAAGTCACGAGCAGGGTGGTGGATCTCCTTCGGTCCCTCGGATGGGTGGTGAACGAATGCAAGAGTTGTCTGTCTCCGTCACAGGATCTCGAGTATCTGGGAGTCCGCTTCGACACAGCAAGGGGCTTGGTGTGCCTTCCAGAGCGACGCGTGCTGGCGTTGCGGGCTCTGGTCCGTCTCTTCCGGGGGATGCCAGCTCTGTCGGCGTGGTGGTACCTGCGGCTCCTCGGCACGATGGCGGCGACCTTGGAGGTGGTGCCTTGGGCGCGCTTCCACATGCGTCCGCTGCAGAGTGCTCTTCTGCGACGTTGGTCCAACCAGTTCGACTCGCTGAACAAGAGATTGCCTTGCCCAAAGACGGTTCGCCGATCCCTCCGGTGGTGGCTCTCCGCCGAGAACCTGTCGCGAGGGATTCCCTTGGAGCCTCCTCTGTGGGTTCCGTTCACGACGGATGCGAGCTTAACCGGCTGGGGGGCTCACTGCGAGTCCCGCTTTGCTCAGGGGGAATGGTCTCCCCTGGAGGCCTCTTGGTCGATCAACCGTCTCGAATTGCGGGCAGTCCGGCTAGCCCTGGTGGACCTGGAGACCCTGGTTCTCGGGCGGCCGGTGAGAGTCCTGTCGGACAATGCGTCCACTGTAGCTTACATCAATCGCCAAGGGGGTACCGGCAGCGTGGCCCTGGAGGCAGAAGCGGCGGCCTTGTTCAACTGGGTGCAAACTCGCCTTCCAGCAATCTCGGCGGCTCACATTGCGGGCGTAGACAATGTCCAGGCCGATTTTCTCAGCAGAGTGCGGGTGGACCCCGGAGAATGGGAGCTAAACCCACAGGTTTACGCACAAATCGTCCGGCGGTGGGGTCCACCCATCATGGATCTCATGGCGACCTTTCAATCAGCCAAGACAGGGCGCTTCTTCAGCAGGCGAAGGGAGCGCATGTCCGAGGGGCTCGACGCTCTCATTCAGCCTTGGCCAACGTCCGGTCTTCTTTATGTCTTTCCTCCGTGGGCTTTGATCGGCCGGGTCGTACAACGTATCGAGAGCCACCGGGGTCGCGTGTTACTGGTGGCCCCGGATTGGCCCCGGAGGCCCTGGTATGCCGATCTGGTCCGGTTGAGCGACGGCGTTCCTTGGCTCCTGCCCGCTCTACCGGATCTTCTTCTTCAGGGTCCCTTGCGGATGCCCCAAGTGGATCGATTCTCGCTTACGGTTTGGCCATTGAGAGGGCTCGGCTGAAAAGGAAGGGCTACTCCCCCGCAGTGATTTCTACCCTTCTGCGGGCGAGGAAAACGTCCACTTCTCTTACTTACGTTCGAATTTGGAGGATTTTTGAAGACTGGTGCTCCCGGCGGGGAGTCCGGGCGGCGACGGTTTCAGTGCCCGTCGTTTTAAGTTTTCTTCAGGATGGTTTCGATAAGGGCCTTGCGGCTAGTTCCCTAAAAGTCCAGCTGGCGGCTATCTCGTGTTACCGCGGCAAGGTTTTGGGTCGTCTGCTCGGGGCTCATCCGGATGTACGCTGATTCCTTACGGCTGTTTTTTATTTGCGGCCCTCCCGCAGAGTTTTCGTTCCTCCTTGGGACTTGAATTTAGTTCTGAGGGCCCTGGTTCGTGAACCTTTTGAGCCCCTGCGCAGGGCGTCTCTGAAAGATCTCACGCTGAAGGCGGTTTTTCTTGTAGCCATCTGTTCGGCACGGCGCATTTCAGATCTGCATGCATTGTCCTGTCGAGAGCCTTTCTTGTCTTTTTCCGCGGCTCGGATCGTTCTCCGTCCGGTTCCTTCCTTTCTGCCAAAGGTGGTGTCTCCCTTTCACATGAATCAGGCAGTGTTTCTTCCAGTGCTTTCTTCGCAATCTGTCGGGTCAACGGACAAAGGTCTTCTCCGACTCGATGTGGGTCGTACGCTCCATCATTATTTAAAGGTTACCGAGTCTTTTCAGAAATCTGACCGGCTTTTCGTGCTCTTCGGGGGTGCGCGTAAAGGGGAAGCGGCGGCTAAAGCCTCCATTGCTAGATGGCTCAAAGAGGCGATCGTGTCCGCGTATCTGTTGCAACAGCGGTCTGTTCCGGAGGGTCTGAGGGCTCATTCTACTAGGGCTCAGGCGACCTCTTGGGCGGAGTATAGCCTGGTTCCGCCGGCAGATATCTGTAGGGCGGCCACTTGGTCGTCTCTGCATGCTTTCAGTAGACACTATCGCTTAGATGTGTCAGCGGCTCGGGATTCCTGTTTTGGTTCGGCGGTTCTGCGCGCCGGATGGCAAGGTCCCGCCCGGTCTTAACTGCTCTGTTACATCCCGATGTTGGAGGACTAAACTGGATTACCGAACAGGAAATGGAAATTACACTAACCTGGTAATTGTAGTTCCTGGAGGGTCCAGTTTAGTCCTCCTTCCCTCCCGACTATCTGCTAATATGGTGCGGCGCGCCTTTCCGAACGGTTGATATTAAGACGGTTCCTCTTGCCGTTCGGTCCCTCTGTGGCAGCCGCGTTTTTTGCAGAGGCTCTTCCCTGTCTCGGGGGTTCAGGCAGCTCCTGAACTTCTGGTGGGGAGCGGTGTTTTGATTCCTGAGGCGTCGGTGCCGGCGCAATGCAGTGTTCTGACTTCCTCGTTTGGGGAGGGGGTTGGATATTCCTTGGGGGGGAACAAATTGTTCTTTAATTAGGTCATTTTGTATATTAATCTAATGTGTTGCTTCGTTAAGTATGCTTTGTTACTAGTACACTGGGGACTTCTGGGAGCTCCTGCTGCATATATACTACAGAAGATTTGATTGGTCCAGTCTCCCGGCTGCAGGAGGAGGGGCACTACCCGATGTTGGAGGACTAAACTGGACCCTCCAGGAACTACAATTACCAGGTTAGTGTAATTTCCATTTAGTGTTCTGGTCAGTAATGTAGTGGTATAACTTAAATCTCACTGCTGGGCACCTCACCCATAGACTCTGCTGCTCGGCAGATATCCTAGTCCGATGTGCAACTTTGGGTCCATGAAGATCTGCAGCACTCTCATGCTGCAGGCAATCATGCCCTCTTGTCCCTCGGTGCACCTGACTGTCTTCGAACCTGACAAAAATCTTCTCTATGCCCTAATGAAAAAGTAGACCTAAACTTGGTGTGTGTACTACCTCTGAATTTTGTTCTGCCTAAACTAAAAATAAATCAGAAATGGAGAGGTCTATCTAACTAGAATCTCTGTTACCTTTGTCCTTAGCAAGCAGAAGGCTTACAAAGTTGCAGCTGCTGTCCTTCTAGTGGCAGGGGCCCTCAGGGTCTCTGCAGCTCACTACAGCTTCAGGGGCTCCCACACAGCTGCTACTTCTCCTGGATCTTCTGATGCTGCTCCTGTCTGCTGGAAGGCCTTGCAGGCAGGCAGTTACCCTCTAGTGAAGCTCTAACTGTGGTTTCTCTGCAAAGTTTGGTTCTGAGGTCTGTCTCTTCTCAGTCTTCCTTTTCTTCTAGGTTCAGCTTCTTAAGAAGTTCTTCATTGTGATCCTACATAGCGTGCCTCTCTCTTTACAAGTTGGACTCCCAGACTCTGCTGTCTCTCAGCTCTCTTTTTCTGGTCCTCTGGTCTGGCCTTCAGCAGCTTCTGGTTGCCTTCATCACTTCTCTCTCCCTGCTACAGCTGGATGCTCCTGCAGTTTTTCTTCCTGTATTCCTGTCTGCTCCTCTCAGCACTATGCAGAGGGCTTACCTTCTTGCTGTCTGATTCTGCTTCAGGCACTGTGATTATTACTATCCACACAATCTGTTTCCTCTTAGGAACTTCACTGTGGCTACAGTCCATCTGTTCTCATGTCTGGCTTGACTGTCTTCTTTCTGCTGGGCTGACTTATTTTTGTCTGAGATTTACCTGCTTTCTGGCTTCTAATTATTCTTCTGTCTTTTTCTGGGAGGGAGGATGAAGGGCTCCTTATCTTGCTTCAGCTCAGCTCCTCTTAGTTCCTTGTACTTCTATCTTCTGAGCACATGGGCCCGTTGATCTTCTTTCTCTTCAGCATGTGCACACTGTATTCTTCTATAGTAGACTCTGAGTCACATAGGCTTGACGCTCATCCTGATTTTCTTTGAGCTTCCATATATGGTAAGGCTACCAGATGCCCCTGATTTTTGAGGATTGTCCCCAATTTTAGAGGTGTGTCCCCTGCTCCTACCTGTTTGGCAGCCTCTTGTCCCCTATTCCAGCAATAGGGACAGAGGGGGTAGGAAAAAAACCATTTTCAATTTAGTGATTTAAATGTCAGATTTTAGAGCTTACATCCATTATCTTTATATTTGCGCATTACGGGGGAAATGCATCATTGTTTTTCTTTTCTGTTGCTTTGTCTGTTTATAAGTAATATTGTTGCTGTCATGGGATGGTTGGGGAAGCAAGATAATGACTCCTCTTCCCCAGGGGCGGCCCAAGGGGGGTGCGGGGCCTCAGTTGCATAAGGAGTCTCATTTGCATAAATATTAACATGCTCTTTTAGTAAACATGCCTCTTAATGAGTGTCTGGATAAAGAAAGAATAACAGATTTCTACATTACTATATTGCAGTGAGAACCGCCAGGCCCATTAGGAAGTACTATAAACACTGACCATTTAGAATCCATAGCAAATCCACCCTATCATAACAGCACTACCAGGACTCACAAAGCACCAAACCCTACCTATCAAAAGGCAACACCGCAGATATTAAACCAATACATCTTAGAGAATACCAATACATCTCACTGGGGGAAAGAGAACAAGTGGGACTGTCAACCAGAAACTACATGAACAGAATACCTCAGCTCGGTTACACAGAACATAGACCATCACCACACAAAGAACAAGGATCACAATTTAGAAATAGGAAGATAATAATTAAACTGAGAACCCCAAAAGCCAAACATGAAATGTACAACACTGGAGAAATAAAACTTTAAAGTAATTTCCTCTTGCACTAAACAAAAATGCAAAGATGTTAGCAATACACACTTCCCAGACCAGACATATTCCAGTTAATAAATTCAAAATAAAAAGTATTTTTCTACCTTCTATTTGGCCATTTTAATTTTCAGTTGCAATTGCTCCAGTCACTTTCTTCTGGTTTCTTCATGTCTTCTGCGAGCTATCCATTTGTCCTTTCTTCTCTTTCAGATGTTTTCCATTCTTTCTCGCTATCTGCTTTAACATACTGATCGTTTCCCTTTTGCTCTTTCCCCCATTTCTTTCCTTATTCCTTTATCATCCACTCAAAATTCACCCTTCCATTCTCAATCCCCTCTTACTCTCCCAATACCCGGCCCATCATAGACTTTTCTTTGATACAAAATATCTTTTCCCCTCTCCATTCTCATTCCCCATCCCCATCCCTTCTAGTCCTCCCCCAAAATCAGCTCCCTTATAGTTCTAGACCCACCCAGCATCTGCTCCCTTCTAGTCCCATTCTGCCATGCCCCCACATCAGCCCATTTCCAGTCCTATTCTAGTCCATCACCCACTTGCAGTCTAAGCTCCCCCATCAGACCATTTCTAGTCCTATTCCAGCTCCTCATCAGCCCATTTCCAGTCCTAGCCCCACATATGCTCTTTTCCAGTTCCATTCCAGCCCCCCATCAGCCAATTTCCACTCCAAGCTCCCCCATCAGTCAATTTCCAATCCTAGCCCCCTCGTCAGCCCACTTCCGGTCCTATTCCAGCCCCCATCAGCCCTTTTCCAATCTTATTCCAGCTCTTCATCAGCCCATTTCCAATGCTAGCCCTCCCATCACAGCCCATTTGCAGTCCTAGCCCCCCATCACAGCCTATTTCCAGTCCAGGTTTCCCCCCTCCCCCCATCACAGCCCATTTCCAGTCCATGCCCCCCCCATAGCCCATTTCCAGTCCAGGTTCCTTCCCCCCATCACAGCCCATTTCCAGTCCATGTTCCCCCCCTATAGCCCATTTCCAGCCCAGGTCCCCGCATCACAGCCCAATTGCAGTCCTAGCCCCCCCCCACCTCGACCAGCCCTGCGACTGTCTGAGGGGCTTCAGAGGGAGCCGGGGAAGCCCACGCCAGGCCCCAGCTCCCTCTGTACAGCCACCAGCGTGAAGATCCTTTTCCTTCACGTTGGCGGCTGTTTGTGTGAAGCCGCGAATGCTGGGAAAGGTTAAAAGGCATTGCCTTTAACCTTTCCCAGCAATCGCAGCTTCACACAAAGAGCCACCAGCATGAAGGAAAAGGATCTTCACGCTGGCAGTTGTACAGAGTGAGCCGGGGCCTCGCGCGGGCTTCGGCAGCTCCCTTTGAAGCCATCCGGTGTGCCATAATGGTGTTTGCGTGTGGCCCCCTGAAGTGCGGGGCCCTGTGCGAACAACATTATCACACAATGGACGGGCCAGCCCTGCTCTTCGCATAGGGTTGCCAACCGGCCGGTTTTCAGCCGGCCTGGCCGGTTTTTCCATGGCCAGGCCGGCTGCCGGCACAGATGTAAAACCGGCCGTTGAAAAGCCGGTTTTTTGCTCTGGCTGCAAGATCGGGAGCGGCCAGAGCAAAAAACCGGCTTTTGTCCCGAAGTCCGCAGCGCGAACGCGATTCCCCATAGCAGTGCAGCCGCTGCTTCTGCTTTGTACAGAGCAGCGGCTGCAATACACTTACATTGAAAACTAAAGATAAACTGTGTGAGGAGCCCTCCGGTCATCGCAGAGCCCGAGGAAGTGATGTCATGGGGGCGGGCTCCTCATAGGTTGTCTTTCCTTTTTAAATTAACTTCAGCTGCAATAAAGTTAATTTGAAAAGGAAAGACAACCTGTGAGGAGCCAGAGCCTGCTTTTTTTTTAAAAAATTTGCCGGGGGGGGGGGGGTTAGGACTGCTAATGGGCAGGGGGGGGGTTAGGACTGCTAATGGGCAGGGAGGGGGGCGGGTGGGCGGGCGGGCGGGGGGGGGGTTAGGACTGCTAATGGGCAGGGGGGGTTAGGGGGGGGTTAGGACTGCTAATGGGCAGGGAGGGGGGGCGGGGGCGGGCGGGGGGGGTTAGGACTGCTAATGGGCAGGGAGGGGGGGGGCGGGCGGGCGGGGGGGGTAGGACTGCTAATGGGCTGTGGGCTGATGGGGGCTGTCTGGAAATGGGGTGATGGGGGTTAGGACTGGTAATGGGTTATAGGGGGGGCTTAAACTGAAAATGGGGTGATGGGGGTTTAGGACTGGAAGTGGGTTGATGGGGGGGGCTAGGACTGGTATTGGGTTGGGGGGTTGCTAGGACTGGAAATGGGCTGATGGGGGGCTAGGACTGGAAATGGGCTGATGCAGGGACTAGAAGGGAATGGATGCTGGGTGAGGCTGGAACTAGAAGGGAGCTGATGTTGGGGGAGGATTAGAATGGAATGGGGCTGGGAGAGTAAAATGGAGAGGGGAAAAATATTTTGTGTGGGAGGGATAAAAAATCTACAATTGGCCGGGTATTGGGAGAGTAAGTGGGGATTGAGGATGGAGGGGTAAAATTTGAGTGGATGAAATAGGAATGAGGAAAGAGCAAAAGGAGAAAGATTAGTATGTTAAAGCGGATGTAGAGAGAGAGAGAGAGAATGGAAAAAAAACTAGAAGAGAGAAGAAAGGACAAATGGACAGCAGATGATGGAGAGTTAGCAGAAAACATGAAGAAACCAGAAGAAAGTGGCTGGAGCAATTGCAACTGTGTAACTGAGCTGAGGTATTCTGTTTATGTAATTCCTTTTTGACATTGCCACTTGTTCTCTTTCCCCAGTAGGTCATGTATTGTTGTTGTCTGAAATGTATTGGTTTAATATTTGCAGTGTTGCCTTTTGATAGGTATGGTGTGGTGCTTTGTGAGTCCTGGTAGTGCTGTTAGGATACGGCGGGTTTGCTATTGGTTCTAAATGGGCAGTGTTTGTAGTAGTTCCTAATGTGCCTGGCGGTTGGCACTGGATTATAGTAATGTAGAAATCTTTTAGTCTGTCTTTATCCATACACTCATTAAGAGACATGTTTACTAAAAGTTAGTGTATGTTAGCATTATGCAAATATTTATGCAAATTGACGTGCTGGCACTTTGAGGAAATTCTTTGGTTTTGTGCGGCAGTTTGGGCACTCGGGCTCAAAAAGGTTAGCCATCACTGCCCTACACATACTTCGTATAAGTGTCCCAGATTTGCCTGCAAAAAATCTGGTAACTATAATACATGGTCACTGACGTCACTGTTCCTCTCCTGGTGCAGGGAGGTGACATAAGTGTAATAAGATCTTTTCTAGCCAAAAATGGATGATGTAAAGCAAGATATTTCATGTTCCAGAGAGAAAGTTGCATCTGTTTTAATTCCCAGAGGTAACTACATCTTTGGGCAATATCAGAGTTGCCAAGTTACCCAGTTCCAGAAGTGAGAGGGGTTTTTTTTTGGCAGTTCTGGTTTTAAATTTGCATTGCAATGCAGTATGGTATTTGTAGTGTCTGATTTTACCCATTGGAATCAGGCCGCATGACAGAGTTGTCAAGTTATCCGATTCCAGGAGTGAGATTTTAAACCAGTCCTGGATTTCTGACAATCTGATCATGATGCATTATGGGACCTGCATCACTGATTCCAAAGGGTAAAAAAAGGGACTGCAAATACCATAGTGCACTGCATGCAAATGTAAAACCAGAACTAGCAAAAAATCTCACTCCTAGAACGGGATAACTTAGCAACTCTGCTTGTCTAGGATTTCAGGGGGCTTCTTTTTGTATCCAGCCCTACTGAAGCCCTAACTCTTCTCCTCTGACTTGCTGTCAGCGCTGGAGTGGGAACCTTTAACCTTCTGTCCCTGTTCCTATAGGGACCTTTCAGGGCTGAACTTCCTCTCCACTGGGCTATCCTGGCTCTGGTGTTACATTTCCCCCTTTTCTTGCTGCTGGAGTTGCTGTCTGGCCCTGCACTACCTGAGGCTGCTCCTGGGGATCTGAGCTCCCTCCCCAGGTAAATTAAAATTCATTTCTTTTCTTGTTTACACTAAGAAATACTATTCCAGACTTGCAAAGTTGATGGCAGCGGAAGGCCAAGATATTGTTACTATTATGGAGATGTAGCTCTGTGAGTCCCATCAATGAGATATGGTCATTCTGAGCTATAATTTATTCAGGAAGGATAAGGATAGCAGAAAAAGGGGGAAGAATGTCTCTTTATGTAAAAAAGTATAAAAGCTACTGAAATTCAGGGGATGTGGGTAAAGGAGGAGGCACTTTAAACCATTTTCTGATGTAGTCTACTGGCCTCCATCCCCATTGGAAGAAATGTACAGAGATCTGGTGAAAGAAATCCAAATGGTGTGAATAGAGGGGGAAATGTTGTTGATGGGGATTTTGACTTCTGGACTGGGACTGGGGTCAGGAGTAGAGTGAATCTGAACTCCATTCCTGGAGATGGAATCCATGAGGGAAGGGGCAATACTGTGTCTGGTATTTAAAAATGGAGGAAGTATAATCTTAGTAGATGCCCATCTGAGCACCAGTGATCAGCAGATGACATGATTTGGTATAATTGCCAAAGGAAAGAGGAATCACACAAAAGTATAAGTACTGAATTTCAAAAACACTGACTTTTTAGCGAAATGGAGAAAAATCTTCAGGAGGTATTGGCAGGATAAGTGTGCAGGTGAAGCGGAGGAATAGTGGATCAAACTGAAAATATCTTTTGAAAAAGAAACGAATCTTTATGCTAAAACGTAAACAGCATAGCCGAGGTTTATATATTTAACTAGGTTTATATACCACTTTTCCATCAGTCAAAGTGGTATACATTCAGGTATTGTATAAATACTTTTCCCTTGTCCCTGAAGGGCTCACAATCTATGTTTTTGTACCTGAGGCAACGGAGGGTTAAGTGGCTTGCCCAAGGCCACAAGGAGCACCTGTGGGACTAGAAACCTCAGTCCTTCCAGCCCAAAGTTGCTGTCCTTTAGCAGGATTCAAACCCCTGGCCATCTGGGCTGAGGTTTAAAAAAAAATCTTAGACAAGTTCCTGGAGGAAAAGTCCATAAACTGTTATTAAGTTAGACTAGAAGAAAGCCACTGCTTATCCCTGGGGATCAGTAACATGGAATCTGGCTACTTTTGGGATATATCAGGTACTTATGGTCTGGATTGGCCTCTACTGGAAAGAGAAAACTGGGCTTGATGGACCTTTGATGTGATCTGGTAATGGCAGTTCTTATGTTCTAACATAAGTGGTAGAAGAGACCAATATGGTTTTCAAATGAAATGGCTGAAAAAGAGAGTCCCACCCCTTCCACTTCCAGCCTTCCCAGCATCCGCTTCCTTCCAGTCCCATTCTCCCCATCCCCCAGCATCAGTCCATTTTCAGTCCTAAGCCCCCAGTATCAGTCGTCCTCCAGCATCAGCTCCCAGTCCCAGTCCCACCCAGAATCAATTCCCTTCCAGTCCCTCCATCCACCAACATTAGCCCATTTCCCGTTCTAACCCCAGTAGCAGTCCCAGTGCCAGCAGTTTCCGCTCTCCCCCCTTCACCCTCATTCACACACTCACACATGGCCCCACACCTCAGAGGGACCCACGTTGGCCTGTCTGGCTTGAGGGGGAGCCGGTGAGGACAGAAGCCCGTCTCCTCGACTCACTTCTGCACAGCCACAGGAGTAAAGACCTGCTGGAGCGGTTTCTTTTTTCTCCCACGGCTGTGTTAAGTTGTTTGCCACCGGCGTGACTCACTACATAGAGGTTAAACAGGAGAATTTCCTTTGAGACAGAATGTACAAATTTCCAAGTTAAAGTTACAATGTAAGCTGCTTTGACTGAAATGATAAAGTGGTATAAAAAACTTGTTACATAAAAAAATGCTGTCCCTATTTATACAAGTGATACTTCAGAGCACTTTGGAAACTACAGGCTACTTACTTTAACCTTGATGGTGGGAAAATGAATGGCGATTTTACGAAGGAGAAGATAGTACAGTATCTAAAATCTAGCAGGTTGCAGAATCACAGGCAGCAAGGTTCTGACAGAGGTAGATCACATCAAATGAATGATCAATTTCTTTGATTGCATGAAAAGAGAATTAGATCAAGGGCGTGTGCACTGCATGCGGTTTACTTGAAATTCAACAAAGCTTTCAATATTGTCCCACATAGAAGACTCCTAATAAACTGAGCAACCAAGAGGTGTACCGCAAGGTAGTGAACAGGATTAGAAACTGGATGAGCAGTAAATAAAAGAGGGTAGTGGTAAATTAATTTGCTTTGAGGGAAAAAAGTGATTAGCGGGATACCTTAGGGATTGGCTGTAGGGATTCTCCTTCTTACTACTTGTGAATGATATTGCAAAAGGGCTGGGAAGAAAAATTTGCCTTTTTGCACTGACACTAAATGGCCCTTCTACAAAAATGTAGTAATGTTTTGCACTTACCCCATAGTAAATGTCTAAATTACCATGTGGTAAGTAGAAAGCCTGTGTAGTAAATGTTGGAAGCGCCCAACCTCACCTAAAGTCACCGTACGGTAACACTTTTATTGAGTAGTAAGTGTTGTGACAGATGGTACAGATAAGAGCACACAGTCCACACCTCTTCTCCACCTAGAACGTGCCCATTTCCCGTCTCCAGTTAGAGTGTGAATTGGCACACACTGTCACACCAGGGCAGTAACTGTTGGATTTTGGATTTTTTTGATATTTAATGACTCTTCTTTCAAAATCTGAGTTCAAAACGAGTTACAGATAGGTACATGAGTTACTGTGGCCATGTACTAATGATTAGCATGTGCTTATTCATGCACTTACTGCTTTAGCACACTTTAGTAAAAGGGCCCCTAAGAATTATTTAAACCTTTTGATGTAGGCATTTTGAGTGCTCAGAGGGCCTCGGCTGACTTTTTGGATAATCATCTTTCTTGGTTTTCTCTGGATAGGCAACTCTGCTCGCGTCAAGGGTTCCTCCCAGAAATGCCGACTTACCATGAAGCTTGGTTAGAAAAGTACAGAGCGTGTGCTTTCTCTGTAGTGGTCCCTAAGCCATGGAATGGTCACGTTTTAGAGGTTTTGTCAACAGACTGAGGGGATGTTATTAAGCTGTGAAAAAATATTGTATTTTGCTGCAGTTTATGGTAGTTTCCCATGGGACCAAAAGAATAATAGCTCTCAATCAAAGACACAATTAGTCAACAATTATTCTCTTTACAGCAACTGAAAACTCACTTATCATAGGCAAAAGTGACCTCAGGATGGCTCATACCCTACATTTAGTGAAATTTTCACTATAGGGAACAGCTGACGCTCACATCACTGGTCAATAAAGCCTCCCATACAATTTTTTTAAATAATATTAAACTTCCAACCAAAACACTTCAATTCCACATGAATACTCCTGGGAATTCAAAGTTATTTGTAATACACCCTATCACAAACCATACACACTATATAAAGAAGCGTCATTTTTATTTGACTTCACAGAGCAACACTGGAACAGGCTTCTACCCCCTGTAAAAAAAGAGGACTAAATGAATATAAACAATAGTAAAGGTGCCTAACAAGGTCTACAATTACTTATCTTTGACAAAAATTATCCGTTCCGTTCCGTGGCTACTCCAAGATGATCATTATAAGGACAAGACTCTAAGATCTTCAATATCAGGACACGGCAGGGAGATCTTTTCACGATTCTCACTAAAATATTCAAATCATACCCTATTTTAGGGCAGATATGGGTAACTTGGGTTAGCGTGGGAGTCAGTTAGCACGAGTGAACCTACCATCACCTCGATAGGTACACTGGTGGTAACTGCCAAAGGTCGGAATTTTGTAATCTAATTCCAATATTTGTTATACTGTCGGGGAGCTCAGAAGACCATTGTGGTGGTTTACAAAACAAATGCATACCGAGAAGCTTGCCTGTGCGATTAACTGTCGGGCGCATGCCACGTTTTTGCCCGATTCTGCTGTTCGGTGACACCTGATTTTGATTCATGTTAGGGGCAAAACAATACTGCTCTTTAGTAAAAAGCCCCAAAGTGTAGCTGTTCGATCTGTTGGCTGTAGAGTTGAATCTTTGTGTCTCGTGCTTCTTCCTTCTCAGATTTTGGGGAGCTTTGACTTTTGTATTGTTTGCTGCCAATTTTATTGTTATCAATGTTATTTTAAATGTTTGTAAACCAGTCTTTTGGTTGGGGGGGAGGGGGCAGTTTGGAAATGTGTTGGAATACATTACCTCCAGAAATCCGAGCCATTACCGATCTCATGCAATTCAGGAGAGCACTCAAACACCACTTATTTATACAATACTACAAGATAAATCATAATCCATCATAGCCGCACATAATGCCTACTTTTAATACCTATCCGTAAATTGCTCATAAACCATTCCTCAAAGATTACTGTTACATATGTAAATAGCTGTTTTGCATGTCTCCCTAAGTTATCCAAGTTGTACTTCCCTGTTCTATGTAAAAACCAATACTTGTTGTTTATGGTTCTTTGTTCCATGTAAACCGCGCTGATACTAAAAAGTGCGGTATATAAGAAAATAAAATAAATAAAAAAATAAATAAATAAATGTGATAATAAAATAGATTCTGAAACAGGGAAGGTAATTTTGTGAAAGGGTACCTAGGCTGTGAAGGCACAAGGGCACATGTGCTTATTTTGGCACTTGATATTATTTTATTGTCTTCCTTGAGATTTTTCTTTTAAATCTCATTCACCAAATGCTTGTATAAACAATTCATTTTAAAAATTAATAAAAGATTATCAGAAAGCACACCACTGAGTGTTACCAAGCTGCTATAACAACTCGTGCAGCAATGCACCCTTAATTCCATTACTTGATCCAATTCAATCATTCATATGTTTATCTTTATTTTTGTACTTCTCTTTAAATTTGTCTTTTCCTTTTCACTCATGAATAAAATACTTAAAGTCTTACTCCCAATACATATATTTTAACTTACCTTACAATGAACTAAAGACCAGTCTCCTTTCTTGAGCAATGGTGGATTGGGAGAAAGGGGCTGGAGACTGAGGGTTGATGCTGGGTACTGTGAGAAGGGGACTGGGGTTTTGAAGAAGGGGCCTGGAGGCTGATGCAAGGATTGGAGGATGGTTGTTGACTAGCTTTCTGAGGCAGGGGTAGGAACTGGGGGAAGGATTGATTGGCTTGTTGGGGCAAGATTAGGGACTGGGGTGGGGCTTAGGGGCTCGGTGGCACTGGCTATTTGGGGGGCGGGGTTAGGCTCTGAGGATTGTAGACTGGATTTCTGGGTAGTGAGGGCTAGCTAAGGAGAGAGGGGTTCAAATTTGGCTGACTGGCTTGCTAGGGCGGGGTAAGGACTAGGGGCTTGACTAGTTGGCTGTGGGAGTATCTGACTGTCTTTCTGAGCGGGAAGTGGTGCAGCTCCCGCACCCTAAAGGAAGTGATGCTACAGGGGGTGGGACGCTGCAGCAGGGGTTCCATAGGGCTGGAGGGCTCCGCACAGGTTTCCTTTTGTTTTTAAATTAGTTTTATTACAGCCGCTGCTCTGTAAGATGCAGGATCAGCGGCTGTAAGGGGGGGGGGGGGTCGGGGACTGCAGATGAAAAGCCAGTTTTCTGCTCTGGCTGCTCCCGGGCTCATGGCCAGAGCAAAAAAAAAAGGCTTTTCAAGGGCCGGTCTTCGATCTCTGCCGGCAGCCGGTCTGGCTATGGAAAAACCAGTCGGTTGGCTGCCCTAGGCCCGAGTCATAAAATAATTATGTTGTTTAGTGACTTGGCTCTATCTGAACGGAAAGGAGGGGGAAGAAATAAAGACGCTCATTGTGATTTCATCGGCCTTTCTACCCATGATAGTTTTGCACAGAAATTACCCTCGTAGCAAGGATTTTAGCAAACTGAGCTGTCTTCAATTCTGTTGGACAGGGACTGACTACATCAGACTTGCAACTGCGATTCAGATAAATTCTGAATAATATGAGTTGCCCTGATATCTTTTAGTTCACAGGGTGTCTGATTTAACTTCAGATGATTATGACCATTCATTCTTTTTGGACCCAGTTCATTAAACTTTGCTCCCATTCTATATCATTGGAAGAACATCTTGATCAGGGCCAGTCCAACCACTAGGTGAACCAGGCAGTTGCTTAGGGCAAAGAGCAGAGGGTTCTGACTGGGGGCCATAAGGCTTAAGGTTTGGCTAGGGCAGGGGTCTGCAACCTTTAAGACATAAAGAGCCACTTGGACCCGTTTCCGAAGGGAAAAAAAAAACTGGGAGCCGCAAAACCATTGCGACATTTAAAACAAATCTAACACTGCATATATTGTTTCTTACCTTACCTTATTGATATATACTACCCCCTACTTTTCCCTTTAAAATATAGGTGTTTGGCCTATACTCGCCGTCTAAGACTAACCCCTCTTCCTTCGCACACCAAAAAAAATACGCCAGAAAATATCACAACAACAAGTAACAATCTTTGATTTCAAAATTATGATGATTTTTGTAGTCCGAATCACTAATATGAAATAAAATTATTTTTTCTAACCTTTGTTGTCTGACCACTTTTATTCTTTGATCATGCTGTCCCGATCTGAAGGCTTCTGCTTTCCTGTCTTCTCTTAGCTCTCTTTCTGTGGTCTATGGTCCATCTGCCATTTCTTATCTCTTCTTTTCGTTTTCTTCACTTCTTTCCATCAGCCTATTTCCAGTCCCAGTAAACCCTCCCCAATCATCAGCCCCTTTCCAGTCCTCACTCCCAGTACCTTCCAATGTCAACTTGCATCCCATGATTGCCACTGGTGTCCAATTTCCTTCCAATCCCCCTCCTTCCCCACTGACCAGTCCCTTCTAGTACAAATACCATGGCAGCCCTTAGCCCCCAGTTATCTTCCAGGGCCAGCAGCTCTATTCCTCCCCCCTCCCCACAATCAGCCCATGCCCATTCAAAGCCCCCCCAATCAGCTCGCTTCTCAGTGCTAATCCCCCCTCAACCCCATTACCAGTGCTAGCCTCCCCTAATCAGAAGCCCAATACCAGTCTACCCCCATCAGCTCATTACCAGTCCTAGCCCTCCCCTAATCAGCTCATTTCCAGTGCTAGTCCCCTCAACCCCATGACCAGTGCTCCATCCCTCCATGTCCGCCCCCTCCATGTCAGCCCCTCCTCCCTCCCTCCATGGGTCAGCCCCCTCCATCCTCCATGTCCGCCCCCCCTCCCTCCATCCATATCGCTCCCTCCCTCCATGTCAGCCCCCTCCATCCCTCCATGTCAGCGCCCCCCTCCCTCCATCCATATCAGCTCCCTCCCTCCATGTCCCAGCCCCTCCTCCCCTCCCTCCATCCATGTCAGCCCCACTCCCTCCAAGTCAGCCCCCCTCCCTCCATGTCAGCCCCATCAGCTCCCTCCCTCCATGTCAGCCCCCCTCCCTCCATCCATCCATATCAGCTCCCTCCCTCCATGTTAGCCCCCTCCATCCCTCCATGTCAGCCCCCCTCCCTCCATCCATATCAGCTCCCTCCCTCCATGTCAGCCCCTCCATCCCTCCATGTTCAGCCCCCTCCATCCCCTCCATATCAGCTCCCTCCCTCCATGTTCAGCCCCTCCTCCCTCCCTCCATGTCAGCCCCCATCAGCTCCCTCCCTCCATGTCAGCCCCCCTCCCTCCATCCATCCCATCCATATCAGCTCCCTCCCTCCATGTCAGCCCCCTCCATCCCTCCATGTCAAGCCCCCCTCCCTCCATCCATATCAGCTCCCTCCTCCATGTCAGCCCCTCCTCCCTCCATCCATCCATGTCACAGCCCCCCTCCCTCCCTCCATGTCCAGCCCCCTCCCTCCATCCATCCATATCAGCTCCCTCCCTCCATGTCAGCCCCCTCCATCCCTCCATGTCACCCCCCTTCCTCCATCCATATCAGCTCCCTCCCTCCATGTCAGCCCCTCCTCCCTCCATCCATCCATGTCAGCCCCCCCCTCCTCCCTCCCTCCATGTCAGCCCCCCCTCCCTCCCTCCCTCCATGTCAGCCCCCTCCCTCCATCCATCCATATCAGCTCCCTCCCTCCATGTCCATCCCCCTCCATCCCTCCATGTCAGCCCCCCCTCCCTCCATCCATATCTGCTTCCCTCCCTCCATGTCAGCTCCCCTCCCTTCTTCTGCAGCCGCGGCTCCCAGCCTCTTACGGAACCGCGGCTGTGCTTTTTAAAATCATCTCGGAGCCCTTCCTGTCTTGACGGGCTCCGTGCAGCATTGTCCCGCCTCTAAAGGAAGTTTTGTGAGGCGGGACAATGCTGCACGGAGCCCGTCAAGACAGGAAGGGCTCCGAGATGATTTTAAAAGCACAGCCGCGGTTTTCCCTAAGAGGCAGGGAGCCGCGGCTGCAGAAGAAGGGAGGGAGCTTACAAAACTATTGCCTGTCACCGGGCGGGCAGTGTGCTCCGGAGCCGCGGCAAAGGTGAGAAAGAGCCGCATGCGGCTCCGGAGCCGCGTGTTGCCGACCCCTGGGCTAGGGCATGGACTCCTTGAACAAACTCTGGGGCTGCCCCTGATCTTAATGTATGAAGAAATAGCGCTGGCCTGGGAACTTCTGCTTTTGAATCCAACAGAATTTGTGCCAAGGCTTGACTTTGGATACTTTTTTCTAGGAAAAACATTAGAACAAATAAAATATTATTAGGGCTTCCAGTTCTAGGTGTTTATCATTTGGAAATTTTAGGGCTTATTTGACGGAATTAGGTGCTTTCCTAGAGTTGTATTTGTGGTGTGAAAACAAAATTCTAGTGGCTTTTTAGGTGGATTCCAAGTGGATTCCTTTTCATGGCACAAAGTGCTAGTGCCAACACTTTCTGCCATCCCCAGCATTGCCCTCCTTCTGCAAGACTCAGCTGGAGTGTCCCTCCCCTTCTCCAAGCTTCAGCACAACAACCTCTCCAGCAGCTGTCCCAAAATGCACTTTTAATTGCAATGTATAATTGTAAATGTAGTACAACCATTGCTGGACCATATCGCAGCCTAGAACTGAAACTTAATCTAGCTAGTTAGATAAAGGTGGGGGAGGGAAGGAGTGTAAAAGAAAGGAGAGACCTCCTGTTGCTACTGCAGGATCAGAGCTAGCTGAGCCATGAAAGACAATTAGCTGTGCACCACAAAAGTAACTTCACCTTCTCTAGCTGCTCTGAAATAAAAGAGGGCTCAGCCCTGGGTTTAGGGCGGACAACCAGCTTGTAACTAGCCGCCAGACCAGATTGTGAACTTACGCCTGCAACATTTGTGCTCTGATGACATCGCTCAGCTGCTATGCCGGCTGACAGATGACATCATCAGAGCGCTGAGGAAGGGGCTATTTTTGGGGGATTTTTGCTTATAACTGAAACTCCCAAATTCCCCTTTTATCAGGATTGTTTTGTTAGAATGGAAAATCGGAAATCCTGAATATAATATTGTAAGCCAACTTGAATTGAAATAGCTTGTTAACTGTCTATTGATGTTTCATTTAAGCCGAAAATTATATTAAGGGGACCATAAAAGATAGTGCTCTTATTGTATAGCCAAAGGAGTTCATTAGCTCAGGCATTCCAGCTGCTTACAACCAGTTGCTATTGGTGACTGTTTTGAGTTTGTGTTGGAAAGTTTAGTCACATGCAGGACCCTGAGGGAGTTGACTAACCTTCTTTTTCTCTCTACGATCCTGCTGGGTATATTATCCACAGCACATTTAACTAGCAGCTATAGAAGGCACTTTCCAATTCTTTTTCTCAGTGTTATCCAGCCCATCGATGCAAGCTTTTTCTTTGTCAAAGCCTATACAAATCTCTCCAGTTTGATTTATTTTCATTTTTCGATTTTGTTGGAGACACGTGCAAGGAATGACAGCGTTCCCCAGTCTGCCAAGGAGACTGAGCCGTTTGAGAGAACTCTCTGTAATATTACTTAGGATTCAGTGCCAGAGGATAATGTTGCTAAAGCGTCTAGCTGCAGACGATGAACTTTAAACCGCGTATTCAAGGCCTGGGGTCATAGCCAGGCTCCGGCACTGAATATCTGAGTTGTCCAGATTGCGGCGAACCTAACCGGACAGCGGCGATATTCAGCTGCTGCTGGGTTGGCTTCTGTGGAGAACATTAGTCCAGTCTTTCCTGTGCTTGACTTTCAGCATGTGCCGCTAACTGGGCAACGGCTCAATATTGCCAGGGCCCGGTTAATGACATCTGCCAGCCTAGAATGCTCCCAGCAGCGACACCTGTGGCTATTCAGCGGCAATAAACACGTTAGTGCTGCTGAATGTTCCATGGGCAGCATTTACACGGTTAGGGGCAGTAAGTGCAAATCCTGTGCAGTCAATGCAGGGGACCTGTCCAACATCTACCCTGCTTTTAACACAGAGGGAAGACACTTATTGCACGGGCCACACTACCTCTCAAGGCAAGGAATGCGGGCCCGATGACCAAACACAAGTCAAGGAACAAGCGGCTGCAGCTGCTGTGCTCCAGCCCCACTCCAAGTCCTGACTGCCCTCCCACCCCCAGGCATGCAGTAACAGTTAGTATGCGCTTAACTGTGCGGTAACTGTTACCGCAGCTTAGTTAAAGGGCCCCTTATAATCTTGTTTTACGTTTTCTAGTGAATGCAGTGCTTGTGAAAGGTCTGCAATACAGAGCTCTGGAAACTTTTATGTTCTTTATTCATCCGTAGAACAGATACAGCCTGGGCAACCTAACGCTGTCAGAGACCCTCACCACGCGGTTCTCTTATACCTTTTAAACAATGCTACAACAAATACCAACTACTCGGCAAACCTCATCTCATTCATAAATTGGCTAGGTTTACTAAAGGGCACTACTGCATCACCGGATGATAATGCACATTAACAAGTGTTACTTACCACAAGTTAGAGTTTATGCAATGAGATTTATCTGCCATTAACATGGCACTAGTATGCACAGAGGTGCCAGTGCACTTTAGTAAACCCAGAGGCCTGCCTGACTTTTCCTCATTAAGAACCCAAATCTCTATTTTGATAGTAAAATGCATTTTTACAGCATATGGTCTGCATCGGATCAAATTAAAGACTTCCTTTACTCAAACAAGGAACTCTTTAACTAAAGCGCAGTAAGTACCTAGTGTGCCTTTTACCGTGTGGGAAGCGTTAGAGCGGCGCATGCTACTAGTTAATATGCCTAAGAGCAGTGCCGCAGTAAAATGGCAACACTCGGGGTAATTTTATAAGGCACGCCTAGGTTACCGCTTTTTTTATGCCCATCAGCCGTAGCTATCTTATAAAGTCAGGGACACCCATACTTTATAAAATAGGGGTATACAGAATGGGAAATGTGCTTGGTCGCTTGCACCAGCTCTGTGACTGCCGTACATGTCTGCATGTATCTTACACGCTGTATATATTTTGAAGTATGCGTGCTTTGCCCAAGCTCCCCCTATGAGAACACTTCCAGTGAAAGATATGCACCGTCAGCCCAGTGCTCATACTTATAGAACAGCAACAAGCTAAAGTATACGTATTAAGTCCCATTGATGAACGCAAGTCATTAAAAATACATGATTTATGCATGCGGATGGCACATATCTTTACATGGCTCCTTATAAAATGACTCCGAAGTGCTTAGCGTGGGTTTGGGGGCAGAGATTGGTTGCCTCTGACAGCTAGGAGGTGGGATGTTACTGTATGTTAGCTTAAGGGCACCTCTAGATTGATCCCTAGTGGTAGTACCATGAGACTACTGCTAGGGGTTGCTCCTGCCATTTTGAAACCTGGCAGCTACGGGGCAGGGGGGTCACTCATGCCCCTTAATGCTTAGACTATTGGGGAGATCCTGGGCAAGTTTGGGGGGGGGGGGTAAGGGGTGGAGAGGGAGAAAGTGAGGTTTGCATCTCTGGAAAGTTTCTGTTTGGGGGGTGTTATGTTGGGGAGGGCTGGTTTGCCGGGTGCTGATCAGGGGGTCTGGTCAAGTGGTCAAGGGATCAGATTGGGGGGAGGGGGGCTGATTTGTACTGCTGTGGAAACTGCATTTTCTTCTATTGCCCGGGACAGTATTCCATGCCTCGGCGGGTAACATGGAGGCACCCGTTATCTTCAGAGGTCCAAAAAGTAGCAATAATAACAATACAGAGATACAGCATGATTTCATAGATACGTACTCAAGGTGAAATGTGGATGGCCTGAAGGTACAGGCACGGTTTCAACAAGGAAAATTTCAGGGGTTTCAAATTAAACATGAGAGAGACTACTCGCAAAAAGCAACGGATCACCTCAGTTTAGGACCAGGTGTACCTGTTCCAAAAAAAGGAAACGGAGCTTTGCAATATGACATTGCCCCTGAAATAAAAACATTATTTAAAAAAACCCGCAAGGAAATGAAACATGCTGTAAACACAGCAAACAAAAGAAAATGAAAAATATGTCGGTGTGAATTCACCACTAAGATGTGGTAGTAATACAAGATGAAGAGTGCTCTGTATAGAAACTGACATCAAACCAATTGTACCCGAGCTTCAGTTGCCAATAAAGTAATTGTAGATAATGTCAAGATATATGCGTTGTTGGAGGGCACCAGCAAGCACATGTGTCGATCATAGAATTCTATAATTTAAGCCTATACTTGAAAAAGTCGGTGTAGACACCAGCTCTAGGACAGTCTCAAGGCAGAAGTAACAGTTAAACTGCATATGGATTGCTTATCTGTGTAAGGTTAGTATTGCATATCCAGCGGCATGACTTATTTGGATATCTTGGCCGAATCTACATACACAGATCTTTACCTTCATCTCTTTATGTAGTTGCTGTCTCACTGAATGCTAGGCTACCACTATAGCTGAAAAGGAATAATTTAACAAAGGACTGCTAAATAAGTTTCCCTTATTACATAGGCCTCTTAACCTTTTTTACAGTTTATTTTGCAGTTCCACTATAACACATCTCTCTTCTAGTGAGTACCAGCAATAAGAGTAGGAAGAGTAGCGGCTACTCTCTCCCCTCCCCCCAACAGCTCATGCTTAAGTTCAATTATGTGACGCCATTGTAAACATAATTTAGGGTTACGTTCCTTTTAGTTATATTTCTTTTATCAACCTGACTTGTTTTTTTTGTGATATATATGTAATGGAAGATATGGGAGGTAAATTATAATCAAAGATGGCATGATTGATGACTGGGAGAGAAATATTTGTGCATTTACTTGGTGAATTACTAGTAATGTGAGTAGTAAGTAGAGAAAAATCATGCGTGATTAGATAACAGCTCCTTTTAAATTGAAAGCGTAATACATGTGGTCCATGTAATACATAGAAACATGGGATTATGATGCATGAGTACGTAAAAGGTTGACATATTAATACGTAATATATAATGACATGGGAAGGATTATTTACATTTCCCATTTCATTTCTAGTGAATGCACCTTCCTAATTAATATAGGACTGCACATATATTGACAGTGTGATGACTGTAAATATGAATGTTTTTTAATGTGAATGGATTGATATGACCTGGAAACATGGATTTCTACTGTAAATGAAAGGAAAATAGGTAAGATAATGGAGAATATAAAAATTCAGAAAACATAAGGCTTATTTGGTATTAGAAAACAGACAACTACTTTATTTAACAGGCAAGAACCACTATGTCAATATCATACTCTAGTTCAGGGGTGTCAAACTCAAATACACAGTGGGCCAAAATGTAAAACTTGAACAAAGTCGCGGGCCAGCATTGAACAAATGAACCTTTTAATATGGACCCAAACAAGATTTGCTTTAACATTGAATATGAAGCAACACTTATTACTATACAATTTATAACTTAATAGTTCAGATATGCAAAAACCAATTTCAAATAAAAAAAAACATCAATGACATTCATTTATTAAATAAGATTTAAATAATAATAAATAATTTTTAAAATAAAATAACAATAATAAAATTAATCAACCATTCAAGCCCATGTCTTGGAGTAGCAAGAAAAAGTGCATAAAGAAAACGTTAATTATTGCTCAGTTTGCCTCACACTGATCTAATCTGATGTGCCCAAGCCAAATACCTGGCATCTCTTCTTGGATGATAGTTCATCAATGTCTGGGCTCAGGCTTTGAGCTGAGGAAATCCTCAGTATCGAGCGAAGGTGTTCATCAGTCAGACGTCTCCTGTGAGATGTTTTGGTCATCTTCATCGAGGAGAAAAGTTGCTCACATAGATAAGTGCTGCCGAACATGGAGAGCATCCGAGCAGCTTGGGTGCGGAGCTGAGGCATTGTGTCAGGGATGAACTGTGGAAACTGGGCGGCGCCCACAGCATCATACTTTGACTTCAGCGTGTCATTACACTAGAGTTCAATTAGCTCCATTTGGAGGTTGGTTGGTGCGTTTTCCACATTAACTGCAAAGGGATTACTGAGCAGTTCAAACCTACATTTCTGGACATCAAAGTCGGCAAATCGCCGGCTAAACTCAGCGCCAAGTACACTGAGTTTTTCAGCAAACTGTGCGCATGGGAACAAGTTGGTAAAGAACTGCGTTTTCATGGTTTGGCAGCAGGGAAAATGGCCAAGGTTTCCTTGCAGCATCTGATTCTCCCACAGGCACAGTTTAGTTTTTAAAAGCCCTCACTGCAGCGTACATGTCTGTGATGATGCGCCCCCGCCCCTGAAGCTGCAGGTTCAGCGCATCGAGATGGCTCGAGATGTCACACAGAAAGGCCAGCTCACACAGAAACTTTTTCTCCCGAAGCTCTGCTGTGTCCTTCCCTTTGCTTTCCAGAAACTGACATATTTCCTCATGCAGCTCAAAACATCTATTCAGTACTTTTCCTCGGCTTAACCATCTCACCTCTGTGTGATACGGCACGTCTGCGTATTCCGAACCACACTCCTCCAGAAAAGACTTAAACTGGTGGTGATTCAGACCTTTGGCTCTTATAAAGTTAACTACTTGTGTTACTGTGGTCATAACATGTTCCATCTTTAGGGCTTTGCCACACAATGATTCCTGATGTATGATGCAGTGATAAACAGTTAGTTCACCTGCACAGTTCTCTTCCTGCATCTTCTTCCGGACCCTGCCCACCAGTCCACTTGTTTTACCGCACATCGCTGGCGCACCATCTGTCGTTAATCCCACGAGTTTATCCCACGGCAGCTTTATTTCAGTTACGCATTTGGAAACCTCCTCAAAAATTTCCTTTCCTGTGGTTGTGCCATGCATTGATTTGAATCCCAATAGCTCCTCCGTAACACACATATTTGAGTCCACTCCACGGATGAAGACTGACAGCTGAGCAGTATCAGATGCGTCGCTGCTCTCATCCACAGCAAGGGAGAATGCAACGAAATCTTTTCCCTTTTCCAAAAGCTGGTCATACAGATTGGTGGCAAGATCACATGTGCGATCAGCTACTGTGTTTCTGCTCAGGCTCACGTTTGAAAAGGCTTGCTTTTTCTCTGGGCACACGATGTCACAAACTTTCAACATGCACTTTTTCACAAACTCTCCCTCATTAAAGGGCCGGGCTGATTTTGCGATCTCTGCTGCCACAATATAACTAGCCTTTACAGCAGCCTCACTTTGTGATGTGGCTTTTTTGAACATATTCTGTTGTGAAACCAAACTTCTTTTCATCTCCTCCACTTTCTGGCTCCTTTGAGTCATGTCCAGGTCCTTGTACTTGTCATGGTGTTTTGTTTCATAGTGTTGTCAAATGTTATACTCCTTAGTTATAGCCACGTTGACTCCACAAATCAGACAAACAGGTCTGTCTTTTACATATGTAAACAAATATTCTGTCTCCCACCTGTCCAGAAAGTTCCTGTTGTCTGCCTTTCTTTTTGCCATTTTTGGGAAGGGGTTCCACAGTGACAGTTGTAGCTTGAGATCGCTATGACTTCTGTCACACAGGAGAGGGCGTTTCTGGGACCTGTCCTGATTGACGCGCCAAAACAACAGCAAGGCATTATGGGATTTGTAGTATTAGCGATGAATGAATGCGCTGTATAATACCGGCGGGCTAGCTCTAGTAGTCATTTGGTATAGCCTCGCGGGCCAAATATAATTACACTACGGGCCAAATTTGGCCCGCGGGACAGAGTTTGACACCTATGCTCTAGTTTCTGTCATACTGTAAATAGTTCACCATTCTTACTTGCTACTGTTAATGTAAATTTGTTAACTGTATTATATCTTGTTCACATGTTTAATGTAAACTGTTCCATGTAATAAGTTCTATTGTAAACTGTGAATAGTGTGGTATAAAACCAAATAAATAAATAAATAAACTTGCAGCAAAAATATCACAAGCCTTTTCCAAAGCACCTTTACCATGGAAATTTAGGAAATGTTGGGGCTGGTTTCATGGTTCAATGGAAGTGAAATTCACTATCATGCTTTAAATCCGAGTTTAACACTCCAGTCCATCAGCTTTACCTGAAGTTATCCAGATTCTACAGGGACAGCGTTCGGCACTCTTGGGTAGTGGGAGAAAATCTTTAGCAAATTGGCCCCTTGGATTGAAATTCCATTATTTACAGAAAAGGAGGTGCAAATGTCTGTACATGCTTTAATTCTATGTAGGATTTCCAGATGGTTGCAGGTCATGGTGGAACGGCTGACGCGGTCCTGGTTTTACTTCCATTGAATGTATTAGAAGCAAAACCAGAACTGGGCCATTTTTCAAACTGGAAGCATGCACAGACTTTCACGTTGAAAAGGAATGCAAATACCATGAGAAAAAGGTACTTATGGGCTTTTTAAAAATTACTCTCTCAATTGTAAAAAGCAGGAGTGGGCCACAAGCCTCTAGCATCCTTCTATTTAGTGGCTTTATTAATTCAGCAATTTTGGAAAAGCTGATTAAACCCCCAGCGCTAATCTTACCTTTAAAGGAATCTGCTTTCAATAGGTTTTTCAGACACATGGGGTGATATATCCCCAAAGGTTGTTGAGAAGGACATAAAAATGCAAGACTGGAGGAAAAGAATAGTTGTTAGGAGCTCTGCAGCATCAATATAGAACAGTATCAGATATTCTTACCTGTTTGGAAAAAAGAGAAAAGAAATTTAATCTGGTTTAAAAAAACACAGAAAAGAAAAAACAGCTTTGTCCAATTTGAAGCACTAGTTTATCATCAAACGGGCCTCCCATTTCATTCATGATGAGGGAAGGGTATACTGCCCTGAAAATGTTCTTGAAGTTTTTGATCACCATCCATTTAGCTCCTTGAGAATCTCCTGCAATACAGCCTAAAGGTTCTTGGATGAAGCTCTTTCTTGGGTCAGTATTTAAACATCAAGGCTATCTTTGTTAAAAACGCCAGCCATCCTGGTTAAATATTATGGGGATCATTCTGAAAGCTCTATTTGCGATTTGGATGTCTGAAAACAGGCGTTCAGATCTGCTAAATCGCAGAGACGTCCCCAGACTCATTTGGGAAAGCCAGGTATATAGATGTCCCTAGCATTGGCATGTCTGTGTAGTGGAGGAATGGGGATGCATATCGTGGTGCGATTTCAGAATATCGCGAGCACGCCTGGGCCTGGTTGTTGAGGCATCCATGCCTGTAGCTGCTCCTGACTGTGAATACAGTACAAAAAAGTCCTTGTTTCATGGCTGCGACGATGCAAGGAGAGGAACAGAATGCACCTTCATCTCCACAGTTCATATTTCCTGGCCAAAGAAACCTGCATGCCAATACATACATACTCCAAACATATCACCGGCCTGCACCCACACGTCTGATTGTCTGAAATGGCCGGCCAGGACCTGCAACTCTCATAACATAGTCACCCCCTTCTTCTGAAATATTCCAGCCGGCATGTCCAAGTTCCCATTTCTGAGGGATGTCCACATTTGTGAAATGACCTACACCCGGCCTTGCTATCTGCATAGGTTACGGCTGCCAACTGGCTCCAGAGGTGCCCGACAAGCTTGATCCAGTCCTGGGCTTACCCCATGGCATGCAGTGACTTGTAGTTTTCCTTTTTCTTATGGAGGGCAATGGAAAAATCAGAACTACATATCCCTACGTGCAATGAGATAAACCCAGGACTGGATCGAACCTGTTGGGAGCATCTGGAGCCAGTTGGCAATCCTATGGCATAGGCTCATTGCCAGAACCAGTTACTGGGACATTCATATTTCAGGACAGAGATGGAGCTGGTTCAGAAGGCACGTCTACGTCTCTCCCTTCACTGCTGCTACTCCCCTCCTGGTTTTTGGATGTTGTGCTCTGGATGGCCCAGATTGTTCCTTGACATCCCTGCTAAAATCTCACTTCATGCGTATATTCAGCTTTGTTTTCAGCAGAAGCACTGAAAACATGTATAAAGAGATGAGCGCTACAACCATGTGGATAGAAGCGATATTCAGACTGCTATCTGTATAACTATCCACACACATTTCAGACAGCCTTTTTTGGCTCCCTTAAATTTATCAAAAATTGCTGATTTCTGTATAGTCCAAGCAGAATTCCCATGTTCTGCTCTTGCTCCTCCCCGGTTGGTCTGGAATAATTTTCAGTGCCGATGAAAACCGCCGGTTTACGCAGGGACACCCCAACCATTAGACAGACTAGGCAGCCACCTAGGGCGGCATCTTCTGTGGGGCAGAAAAGAGCTGGGCATTCAAAACTAAATAGATTCTGACAGTTGGGGGGGGCATAAGGCTTAAGGTTTGCCTTGGGCTCAACACCTTGAACCAGCTCCAGGGCCGAACCTGTGGATATAGGGCCACTGTTTGGATAACAGTTGCCACTATCCAAATGTGTCTGAATATTGACCTGTCGGATTTTACCAGCCACAATGTTTAGCTATACTGCTGTCCTCAAAACTGATAGTACCCTTTTCCTGCTTTGTGTGGTCTAGCGTGCTTACTCTCATAATTTTTTTCTAAGAGTACTATCTTCCCGTGTCATGGATACAAATGTCTGCAATAAAAAAGCTCTATATAATGTGTGTGTGTGTATAATAAGTAGATATATTTATCTAGACTTTTCTTTCATTGTCTTAGCTCTTAACTCAATACATATCCATGCTCAAATCAAACTGCACACTCTTCTTCCAGCAGGGTATTTGAAAGCAGACCTTACAGCCATCTGACTTATGTCTTATGTAATGGATTTAGCAAGTTATCTAGAAAGGCAAAATATCCACCTAAGGGAAGGCAATGATATAGTATGGAATATTTTCTGAAGTGCAGAACAGGCACTTTGTATTGTGGATTAAATTCTGAATAACACATTTGCTATTAGTATAAGCATTTTATATGGGCCTGATCATCAAGGTGGTTGTTTTTTTTTTTTTTTTTTAAAATAGGCCCACAATGGAAAGCAAAACTTTTTATATATCAAATTTATTAGTATAGCCTTCTTCATAGCCATATTTTTCCCCTGCCCTTTCCTTTTCACTGCCTTCTAGAGTCCATTTCCCTAGTCAGACTAATGTTTTTTTTCGTACTATAAGAGAACTTTCATTTTTCCCAGTGGAGAGAGGCTAAAAAGGTTAGGGCTCTTCAACCTTGAAAAGAGACGGCTGAGGGGAGATATGATAGAGGTCTATAAATTAATGAATGGAGTGGAACAGGTAAACTTAGATCGATTGTTTATGCCATCAAAATATAGAAAGACTAGGGGGCACGCAATGAAGCTACAGGGTAACCTATTTAAGACTAATAGGAGAAAATATTTTTTCACTCAACGTGTAATCAAACTCTGGAATTTGCTACCGAAGGATGTAGTAAAAGCTGTTAGTGTAGCCGGGTATAAAAAAGGTTTGAACAAGTTCCTGGAGGAAAGATCCATATACCATTATTAAAGTGGACCCAGAATATCCACTGCTTGCCCCAGTACAAGCATTGTGGAACTTGTGTTTTTGGGGGAAACTGCTAGGTACTTGTGACTTAGATTGGCCACTGTTGGAAACAGGATACTGGGCTTGATGGACCTTGGTCTGACCCAGTATGGCATATCTTATGTTCTTATCTTATGTTCCTCTTTATTTTCCAGTTTTATCTGAATGTGTATTAAAGTCTCTGACACCTTTCCACACAGGTGACTTATAAACAAACTGGACCCTAAAGTTACTGCTTGGGTTAGAAATTGGTTGAGTGGGAGGCGACAAAGGTTACAGGTAAATGGAGCTCACTCTGAGGAGAAGGAGGTTACCAGTGGTGGGCCACAGGGAGTTGTCCTTGGTCCGATTTCTTTTTAACATCTTTGTTAGTGATATTGCGGAAGGGCTGATGGATAAGGTTTGCCTCTTTGCGGATGATACCAAAATCTGCAATAGAGTAGACGCCCAGGAAGGTGTAGATAATATGAGGAGGGATCTAGCTAAGCTTGAAGAATGGTCTAGAATTTGGCAGCTGAGATTTAATGCTAAAAAATACAGGATAATGCATTTGGGCTGCAAAAATCCAAGGGAGCACTACAGTGTAGGTGGTGAGATACTTATGTCCACAAAAGAAGAGTGGGTCCTGGGCGTGATCGTGTCTGACGATCTTAAAGTAGCTAAACGGGTAGAAAAGGCAAAAGCTAAAAGGATGCTTGGGTGCATAGGGAGAGGAATGGACAGCAGGAGGTATTGGTGCCTCTGTATAAGTCTTTGGTGCAACCTCATTTGGAGTATTGTGTGCAATTCTGGAGACTGCACCTTCAAAAGAATTTAAACAGGTTAGAGTTGGTGCAGACGGTGGCTACTAAAATGGTTAGTGGTCTTCGTTATAAAGCATATGGGAACCTACTTAAGGATCTTAATATGTATACTTTAGAGGAAAGGCAGGATAGAGGAAATATGATTGAGATGTTTAAATACCTTTGTGGCAGAAATGCACAAGAGGAGAGCCTCTTTCAATTGAAAGCAAGCTCTGCTACGAGAGGACATAGGAAGAGGGTGAAAGGGGACAGACTCAGGAGTAATATGCAGAAATATTTCTTTATGGAAAGAGTGGTGGATGCATGGAATAGTCTGCCTGTGGAGACGGTACAGATGAGGACAGTTTCTAAATTCAAAAAAGAATGGGTCAAACACAGAGGATCTCTAAAGGAAAAGAGGGGGCTATTGCAGTGGTTGTTATGGAAGAACAGACTACTGTAGATAAGCCATGTGGTCTTTTTCTGCCATCATTTTTCTATGTTTCTAAACAAAAGTTGGCAAGTACCAAACAGTTTTCATTCATGGATTTTGCTTTGGATGTGATGTCATTCCAAAATGCTTTTAAAATTATACAATGCAATGGCACAATTTGGGGACCAGCACATAACTCCCCTTTCTCTAGATTTCCAGAAATTGCATGAATAGTATTGGTGCATTTTTCCTAGAAAAAATGGTTCCAGTACTCATATGCAGGGCTCTTTCATTAATACTGGAGGACCATGGATCAATTTTAGCAGGCAATGAATAAAGTTGCCGGTATACCATACTACTGCATACCCTCCTCAAAAAAAAAGCCCTGAAAAGAAATAGGCTGTTTAAATCGCTAAATAGCCTGATACTATCCATATAATTGTGGGCTGAGTTAAGGGAACAAAGGTGACGCTATGAATTATCCATTTAGTTGTGATATTCAGCTGTTGAATAGATAATTTATCCTTTTAGTAGACCTAAACTAAATGGACTGCCCGAAGAACAAACCAGTCAGTACTAGAGGAGATCAAATCTAAGCTTTCTTTAGAAGCTCAGATGATAAGATTTCAACTTTCATACTTTGGACACATCATGCGATGAGAGAGATCATTAGAGAAAGACATCATGCTTGGCAAGATAGAAGGTCAACGCAAAAGAAGAAGGCCAGCAATGAGATGGACTGATACAATAACAGAAGCTACGGATACCAGTCTGTCAACCATGAGCCGCCTGACTGAAGGGTGAAAGGGAAGGTTGGCTTCTGGCTCTTCTGTGCATTCTTGTATACCATCTAGCCTTCTTCTGTTGTCTGTAGGATCTTCAGTTGAGAAGGAGGGCCGCCATGAGTCGACACTGACTCGATGGCACTTAACAACCACAACAACAAACTAAATGCATGGTGCCAGCATGGCCACCAGTCAATCCACATACAGTGTATCTTTGGAGCAAGAGACATCAGAGCAGAGGATGCTGAGAACAATAGACAGATGCTGCTAGACACTGGCCAATCAGAACATGCCTAGCACATGACTCCGGGTATGCCATTTGTGCCATTGGATGTGAAGATCAGTTGTGCAAGCAAGCTGTTGTTTGCACGTGTTTCCAAAGCCTATCAAGTGACCCAGGGAGTATCATTTATGCTGCTGGATGTGTAGTCCTGTTGTGCAAGCATTTTAGTATGTCTCCCAAAGTGGGGCATAACAATGAGAAAGATGCAGTGAGGTACACAAGGAAAATGATCTCCCTGAAAAACAAACTGGAGGTAATAGGAAAGCTTGAAAAGGGGATTTCAGTGGCAAAGGTTTGTGAAGATATGGCATTGTTAAACAGACTGTGCTAGATATTCGTAAGAGCAAGGAAAAGATTTTGAAATATCAGGCTAATATGAAAGAAGATTTAACCAGTTTAAGCAATAGAGAAATGGTGTCGGCATGCATATGATAGAAAAGTTGAAGTTTGTCAGACGGCTGCCTGGGTGAGAATCTTCACAATCTTGGCAAGTGCATATATCTATATGATTTGCAAGGGATTGTGGGCAATGCAGTTCATTCACACCAGACACAGCTGCTCACAATAATTAGTTGTGCTTTTGGGTAAAGCCAATAAGATATTTATTTATGGGGTTATTTCTCCCAACACAGATATGCTTGGTAGCACACAAATCAGGTTACTTGCTTTCAGTGTTAAACTTGGAAAAACAAAATCAGGAAAACAACATTTGAACTGTCAGGCAATCAAAGCAAAAGAAATAAGACCTGGTTGGTAACAAACTGGTCTTTTCTGTAGGCTTTAGCTAATATTCTCTTAGCAATATATCAAACAACAAACAAAAGCCACAAAGAAAGGAAAAACTGTTCTTCTCAGGTTAACTTCTTGTATCTTCCCACATAGATTCAGAAGTGATTCTCTCAGTGCCCACAAGCAATTAGGTAAGGCTCAATTGCTAGCAGTTATCCAGCTGAAACCCCTTAGCTGGCTTGCTTTCTACTGCGTGGCTAGAAATCCTACACAGGAGCTTTTCTGAGTAGATTAAAGAACAAGTTTGTATTTCTTTGTGATGGTTGCTGTACTTTATAACAGAAAATCACCAAAGGAGTTTAGACAGAGAGCAGTCCATGTAAACAGATTCTTCATCTGCTATCACCCCCTCTTCTTCAACAAGCATGGGTTCAATATCATGGATTGGCACAGATGAATCTCCCAATGGAGCACTTTCAGGAGAATACTTGTTTCCCTGCTGTCTTTCAAGGTTATAGCTAGGGCATAGATCAGTGTTCATACCTGAGCTTCCATTGCTGTTAGAGTTCCTCTCTATATAGCCTGGCCAGTATGTAGTCCAGTTCTTATGTCCAGCCTTCCAATCCAGATCCCTGGACACTGGATCTCTCTTCACATACCTTCTGGCACGGGTCTTAGGGTCCCTTCCACGTGCAGCCGTCTCCCTCACAGGTACCGTCTGGAGATTCCTAGCTCTGCAGCACCATTCCTCTGGCTTTCCCCAGTCCAATGGTGTATGCTGGCCCTTGGAATGCCTCCCAGTATACATACTGCTCTGGACTCTTCTAGACCTCTCAAAGGCTTTTCTCCTCTTTCTTCCAAAGGGTTTCTTTCCCTCTCTGTCCGTCCGGTTTGGCTTCTGCTTCTGATGATCCTCCTGATGATGAAGATGATCAAGCTCAAGCTGATTCTCTGTAGAATAAACTCTACCTTTATTCTGCTTAGATGAGTGTTCCTCCCTAACACAGCGCAGCTGTGCTGAATCAGGCCCTGCCCTTTGAGATGAGTGCTTAGGGATTACCTCATAGCCCTCCTGATTGAACACACGTTTCCCCACTTCAGCTCCTCTAATGGCTGTTGGAAACCTGGTGCATTCTGGGACTGGTAGTCTTTTATGGGAAAAATTCTGTTTTCTTATTTCTACCAGAACTGACAGGTTGCTTGTTCAGAGTCACCTCACCTTTTCTATAGCTCCTTCCTGAGCTATGATAAGCTTCCTTATCACAAGTTGCAGTTTATCAGTGCTTTATGGCCACGCATACTTAATGTGTGTCTCTGCACACCCCAGAAATTAAAAATTCTGTGACATGTTTGCACAGAAAATTTCTCCTAATTATGCATTCATGGCAAATGATGGCTAGGTGTGGCGTTTCTACAAATACAATGGCATTTCGGCAAAGTGTGTGATGGGAGAGTCCATATCTGCTGATGTAGTCACCATAGAACTCTTTTGTAAGTGGCTTCATCAGTACATTGAGGAGGAAGGGACTCTGTGTCAACTGTACAATGCTGATGTGACTGGTTTTTTTTTATTTTTTCTACCTGAGACCACCATGGCTATGAGGCAGGAAAGAAGCATATCTGGGAAGAAGAAGAAATTTGTGCTCCTCTGGGCCAACACTACTGGCATCCACTGCCTCAAGTCTGTCATTGTTGGGACCACTAGGAAGCTTTGGGCCATCAAAGATATCATGCAGGAGTATGTTTCAAGTATGGTACAGTGGTTATCTCAAACAGCATTGAAACCTTTCCTCCTTCTCAACTGAAGATCCTACAGACAACAGAAGAAGGCTAGATGGTATACAAGAATGCACAGAAGAGCCAGAAGCCAACCTTCCCTTTCACCTCTGCTCAAGTGGTATGACGTGAGAGTGTAGCCACAGAGGACTATATGCCATCAGGAAAACATTGTCTGCGGAGTTATTTGCCTGCCTGTGCTTCACACCACTCAATACTTGATGCTCTGCAGTTGATAAGAACGTTTCAGAGAATCTTGAATTGCCAGTCCCTGCATGCAATAGGGTTAAGCTAGCACTGAAACAAGCGGGCCTGAAAGCATTCTAGCTTTAGGTAAAGCTGATACATGACCAGATGCAGGCTCGGATGGCTATGTCATAAAGCAGGAAACAAGTGGAGCCTGATGCAGAATGGGGCCCATCCGGACATCCAAAATCTGGACGGGCTGGATGTGCACCTGATTCTGTATCCGCGGGAGCTAAACATTCCCGTGGGAGCAGAATCGTGTGCAATGGGCCTGGACTGGCAGGACGTGCTCCGATTCAGGCCCGCTGCATGTTCACTTCCCTTCCTGTCTAAGCCTCCCAAGGTCCCTGCATGGAGCCCGATGCCGTGGTGTCCCATCACCACGGCACTGGGACACCATGCAGGAGCCCCGATTTATCTGAAAGCTTTTACAAGTTCCTTTTCCCCCACTGCCCAACCCCTGAAAGGGCCTGCCAAGGGCAGGGTTTGACTGTGGGGAATTCCTGTGTGCTCCTCACTGGTTCTGGGGGGGGGGGGGGTCTGCTGGTATTGATTCCTGTCCTTGGGGGGACTTATTCCACCTCTGAGGTGGAATAAGTCCCCCATCCATTCCTGCTGTGCCGGATGTACAGGGTCACGACCCGAATTGGCCCTGTATGTCCGTGGTCAGGCTGCTGCCTCCACCCTGCCCACTCTCCTCCCTGTCACCTCTGCCCTGCCCACTCTTCTCTCTGTTGCTGCCCTTCCCACTCTCATCCAGAGCTCCCTACACAGCGGCCCTGTATGTGCGGGGTGCTTTGGACGAGGAATTGGGTCCCGGCAAATAGAGGGAATTGGACATCCAATCCCACAATTCAGGACTCTGTATGCTGGCCATAGCTTATAGACACAGCGGTAGGTTAGGAGTTTACCTAAGTAAACGTTGCTAACCTGAAACCCCGACCTATAGATAGTGAACATGTTCCAGATAGCTGCAACAATAAGTCTAACACTTAGGTCAGGCAGTTTATGCAGATATATATCAAGAGAGTCATTTGAGGGAGAAAGCCCACAGGACAGCATATCAAGGGCACAGACTTTTCATGTATTGTCCTCCACAAATATAGGAGCAGCAAGATATTCTTGTTGAATCTTTTTGTTGGATAAATAATTTATATAGATCATTTGCTCATAGTTATTTATTCAGTAGGGTTATCTTTCTCTCTTATTAGGGTTTAGATTTAGAATAAATCATGCTTTGAGTATAAATGATGTGAAAATAAAGACCATCTTTAAGGAAGTTGCAAACTCTCAGCACTGTATGACTGTGTGAGGGAAAGTATCACGATGCAGATATTATCAGCAGGAATCACAAATTAATGTCTAGCGTCAATAAGGTTTTGAGTCCTGCTGGTCACAATCGCTACTCCAGTCATCTGAATTCCACTTACCATTCCATGTTCGTCCTGGACCATTCCTCCAGCCAGCTCCGATCTCTCACAAGTGCTGTATCGCCACCAACCCTTTTTATGGAAGCCCGTGTGATAGTCTATTTTCCTTCTACCTGAACTGATGTGGCAGTTTCATTTCCTGGTCCTAAATCACAATAGCAGCCTATCACCACTACTGCCTTGCTCCTTGACCTGCCACAGATGCAGCCACGTGCCATGTACTTTGCTCCGATCAGGGCTCTTTCCATTGGAGATATGCAACTTCGTTCCTGCCATTCATATGCCACTGCTGTGGCATATTTTCACCCATCCTCTGTGGCCTAAATTCCCACTGTGGCCAGCACTGATATTGGGCCCGACCGCTGCTGAACACTGAAGTCTTCACCATCTCTCTGATCTCTTAAATGGTGAGGAACACTATCTAGAGTAAAATGTAAGATGGCCTTTATAACTAACTTAGTTTAATAAACATACTGTACCCCTAAACCGTGGATGGACATAATGCCACCCATTGAGGTGGTGGTATCTGCACCCACGCTGTCTACAACACTGACAGTGACTGTGCATTGTTGATGCCCATGGTAACTGCGCTTTGTGGACACACCCACACTCTGCCCAAATCCACCCATTCTTGCATTTATCGCAGGGTCTGCAGATAGCACAATGATTTTTTGCACTATCTGTTGACACGGTCCAATAGCGCAAGCTATCTGCCACATTGAAGTGCACCATAGCTTAGTAAACATGTCCCTAAATGAAACGGTCAGTTTTAAAGATAGATGCTTATAAATGTGAGTGGTAATTCTACAATAGAGTGCCTATAAAAATTTTGAAAAATACACCTATTTGATGACAGTTTTATAAGGGCAATATGTGCCTGTACTATATGTGCCTTTATAAAATAGGTTCCTAGACCAATCTCCAGTAGCACACAAATACTCCCACATGACATTATACCGTCTCCAAAGCAGATTAAACTTTTTTTGCACACTCTGTGGGAATAACCATCTATTTCATAAAAAACACATTTACCTTGTAACTCTCTGCAGCCCAAAAAGAGGCACAACCCACCATACAGGAATAATCAGTGTGCAACAGTGATGCTGAGGGCTAAGCTATCAGTAGTTAAACTATTGGCAGGGTCTTCCAAGATGGACAGGTCTCAGCTGAGGTGCCAGACCAAGGCAAATCACCCATCTGGGCAGCAGCAGAATGGGACAGTGTTGGCGGCAGAGGATCACATTTCTGTGACAACGGCAACAACACTGAACTTAAACTGCACGGAAGAAAGGCCTGGCAATCTATTTCCATATCATGCCACGAAAACCCAATGGATAGTCACAACAAAACAAATTGCACTATAGTGTTGGAAGATGAGACCCCCAGGTTGGAAGGCATTCAACTGTCTACAGGGAAGGAGCTGAAGACTTTTCAGAGTAAAGCCAGTATTTATGATTGATTTGGTGGATCAAAGCCCTCGGGACATCTGACTGCTGATATAGCTGCGCATGAAATGAGAGTCAAGCTGCAAAGATGTCTTACATATTGGGACATAGAACATACAAAGCATGAACCAAAGGAAGTTGGAGATGGTCAAGAATGAAATGGAACGTGTACAACTCGATCTACTGGCTGTCAGTGAACTGAAATGGTCTGGAATCTGGCACTTTGCATCTGATGATCACATGGTCTACTATGCTGCAAATGAAAGACAAAGAAGAAATGGTATGGTATTTATAATGAAGAAGAAACTTGCTAGAACTGTAATGAAATACAATGCAGTCAGTGAATGTTTAATTTCTATTCGTCTAGGAGGAATACCTATCAATACAACTATAATTCAAGTATTTGCTTCAATAACAGTTGCATAAGAAGATGGAATTGATGAGGTCTATGAACAAGTATAAGCTGAAATTGACAAAACATGCACAGAGGATATCCTGATAGTCATGGGTGACTGGAATGCAAAAGTTAGCAACAAAGAAGAAGGCAAAATGGTTGGAAAATATGGACTTTGCAATAGAAATAAAGCTGGAGAAAGCACAATTACTTACCTGTAACAGGTGATCTCTGGGAACAGCAGGAATAAGTCTTCACATATGGGTATCGTCGGTACCGTCGGAGCCTACGCGGGAACGCTCCCCAGCGTCCAGTAAGAAAGCTTTTGGGAGCATCCCACAGCGCCTGCGCGCTGCCTTCCCGCCTTTCCCAACCGCCTCTCTCCAGTTCGAGTTTTAAAGCTGAGACAAAGAGAGAGAGAGGAAAGGAAAGATAGATAGGAGAGATACTACTCCTAGGGGAGGTGGGTGGGTTGTAAAGACTTATTCCTGCTGTTCCCAGAGATCACCTGTTACAGGTAAGTAACTGTGCTATCTCCAGGAACAAGCAGGAATGAGTCTTCACATATGGGTACTCCCTAGCTGTAGATGCCAGGGAGAAACCCCAGGTTGTGTGTCCTTGAAAAGGACTCTACCTCCTCCCATGGATCTCTGACATCCGACCAGGGTAGGTGGGTAGGAGTTGATTAGGAATGGAACAGGTGTTTGAGAACAGCTTGACCAAACGAGGCATCCTGGCGGGAGTCCTTGTCCAAACAGTAATGGGCTGTGAAGGTATGAACCAAGGCCCAGGTGGCCGCTCGACAGATTTGGTCGATGGACACAGAGTTTAGATGAGCCATTGAGGCTGCCATGGCTCTCACATTGTGAGCTGTGACATGGCCCTCCAGAGAAATGTTCCTACTCTGGTAGGCGAAAGAAATACACTGAGCAATCCAGTTGGACAGTGTTCTCTTAGAGACTGGAAGTCCTAAATGAGAAGGATCAAAAGCAACAAAGAGTTGAGAAGACTTCCTATGTTGCTGTGTTCTTTGTAAGTAAAAAGCGAGAGCTCTCTTACAATCCAAGGTATGAAGATTCCTCTCTGCACTTGATGCATGAGGTCCTGGAAAAAAGACAGGTAAATATACCTCTTGGTTAAGATGAAAAGGCGAGACCACTTTAGGCATAAAGTGTGGATTGGTCCTGAGGACTACCTTATCATGATAGAACCTTGTATAAGGTGGATTAGCCACCAAAGCTTGCAACTCATTGATGCGGCGTGCTGAGGTGACTGCAATGAGAAAAACAACTTTCCAAGAAAGAAATTTCAAGGAGGTGGTGGCTAAAGGTTCAAAGGGTGGCTTCATAAGCTGGCCAAGAACCAGGTTTAAGTCCCATGCCACTGGAGGTGGTCTAATGGGAGGTTTAGTTAAAAGGGCCTCTCATGAATCTTGCTATGAGAGGAAATAGGTTGTCCATTGAGAGGCTTGAGGGATGCTGCAATAGCACTCAAATGGACTCTTACTGAATTTGTTTTCAGACCTGCATGGGATAGATGCAGGAGATACTCTAGTAGAGAATTCAGAGGTATTGAAAGAGGGTTTAGACCCTTCTCTGAACACCAAATGGTAAATCTTTTCCATTTGAAAGCATAGGAACGTCTAGTAGAAGGCTTTCTAGAGGCATGAATAACATCTCTGACTTGCTGAGAGAGATGAAAATCTTGAAGGTCTAGGCCCTCAGCAACCAAGCCCTGAGATGGAGCGACTGGGGGTTTGGGTGCCACAAGGTTCCCTCTTCCTGGGACAGAAGGTCTGGTGCAGAGCCCAAGTCCAGGGAAGGAGTTTGAGAGAGATGCAGAAGTAGAGGGTACCACACTTGGCGTGGCCAATGTGGTGCTATGAGGATCATGGTCCCTCGATCTCTCTGAAGTTTGAATAGTGTTTTGGGAATTAGGGGAATTGGTGGAAAGGCATAAAGGAAGTCTTGACCCCAGTGAAGGAGGAAGGCATCCTTGGCATGCAATTCTGGAACAGAACTGGGGAAGTTTGGCATTCCACGGACTTGCAAAGAGGTCTATGTCCGGGTTTCCCCAAATTCAAAAAATCCTGGCTACCTGGTCCATGTGGAGGTACCACTCGTGTGGAAGCAGAACTCGACTGAGTCTGTCTGCCCAAGAGTTTTGAACACCTGGAAGATATACTGCCAGAAGATGGATGTGATGCTCTCTGGCGAAGGCCCACAGTCGCAAAGCTTCGTTGCAAAGTGATAGAGAGCCAGTCCCGCCCTGCTTGTTTACATAGAACATGGCTACTTGGTTGTCCGTATGGATGAGGACTGTCCTGTAGCTGAGCAGGGAATGGAACACTCTGAGAGCTAAGAATATTGCTCTGAGTTCCAAGAGATTGATATGCAGAGAAGTCTCCTGTGGAGACCAGATGCCCTGGGTGGAGAGATCCTGCAGATGAGCTCCCCAACCCATTGGAGAAGCATCTGTTGTCAGAGTTGCTTGGGGTAGCGACTGCTGAAAAGGGGACCCCAGCAACAGATTTGGAGGGGACTTCCACCACTGGAGAGACCAAAATAGGCGACTGGAGTTTGCTATTTTGTCTGACAGGCAACCTGATGCCTGAGTCCATTGGGTGGACAAAGTCCATTGAGCTGCCCTCATGTGAAGGCGAGCATATGGAACCACATGCACGGTGGATGCCATGTGGCCTAATAGTTGTAAAATTTCTCGAGCAGTTAAATGGGACTTTAACTGTATCTGGGAGGCTAACTGCACCAAGCATAGGCAACGGGCCTGAGGAAGATAGGCCCTTGCAGTTGTGGTATCCAGTAAGGCCCCATGAACTCCAGAGACTGAGTAGGGGTAAGGTGGGATTTTGGAATGTTGATTACCAGTCCCAGATACTGAAGGACATGCATTGTGCAGGTTAGACAAATCTGGGCCTCTGACTGGGATGGAGCTCGAATGAGCCAGTCGTCCAGATATGGGAAAACGAATATTCCTAGAGTGCGCAGAAATGCAGCTACTACTGCCATGCATTTCGTGAACACCCTTGGTGCAGAGGCCAGACCGAAAGGAAGCACCCTGTATTGGTAGTGCTTTCCTTTGAAAAAGGAACCGAAGGAATCTTCTGTGTGTTGGATGGATGAGGACATGGGTGTACGCATCCTTGAGATCTAGAGAACAAAGCCAGTCCTGACTCTGAAGGTATGGCAGCAGAGTACCGAGAGAAATCATCTTGAATTTCTCTTTGAATAGAAACTTGTTCAATTCTCTGAGATCTAATATGGGTCTGTAGCCCCCTGTTTTCTTTGAAATAAGAAAATAAGGGGAGTAGAACCCTGAGCCCTGTTGAAGAAGAGGTACTTCTTCTATTGCCCCTTGGGCAAGAAGGATAGCAATCTCCTGACCCAGAAGGTTGAGGAGAGATGTAGGAGAATTGAACTGTTTCACCATGGTGTGGGGAGGAAGGTTTAAGAAATGAAGCTTGTACCCTTCCCTTATAATGGAGAGGGTCCATTGCTCTGCTGTGATTTGCTCCCATCTGGGAGCAAAGTAAGCCAACCTTCCTGGAATGGTGAGGGGCTCTGGTTCTTCCAGAGCTAGAAAGGCTAAGTTCTCTAGTTGCAAGTCAAAGGCCCTGAGGAGGCTGAGGCTGCTGGGCCGTGGGAAGCCTGGCAGCCTTTGACTTGGCCTGTTTAGGTGGTTGCTGACGCTTTTGCAGCAAAACGACCTGCAGAAGATGCCTGCTTACCATAAGCAGGATAATATCTTCCCTTTTTAGAAAAAGGTGTCTTTTTGAACAATCTTTTCTTGACAGGAGCAGAGGTAGACTTTGAAAGTCGATCCAAAGCAGAGTTCTCAGCATCCATCTGAGTGGCCTTTGCTTGCCAATCCCTGCCAAAAAGGTTTTCACCTGTACAAGGAAGATTTCCCAGTTCATCTTGGACCCAGAGTTCCAAATCAGAGGCTTGTAACCAAGCAATTCTGCGTGCACCTATGGCAATAGCCGAGGCTCTGCTTACACACTCAAAAGAGTCAAAGGCTGCACGGTTGGAAAATTTGGAAACATCTTGGGCATGTTTAAGCCAAGTGAGAAATTCCTGTCTTTTATCTTCTGAAATAAAAGGGGCTAAAGTCTGCAGATCTGTGACTTCTTTTAGAAACATCCCCATATAGAGACTATAGGAGTTGATTCTGGCAGCAAGCATATTAGCTTGGAAAACCCTTCGGCCAAAAGCATCAAGGGTCCTGCATTCACGTCCTGGAGGATTAGATGAGTGTCTCTTTGCACTCTTTATTTTCCTCATGGCAGACTCTACCACAATAGAGTGGTGAGGAAGCTGAGACTTATGAAAGCCAGGACAAGGAGGGACACGGTACATGGTGTCTAACCTACAAGAATGAGGAGAGGTGGTAAGAGGAGTCTCCCACATGCTCAACGTGAGATCATAAAGAATCTCATGAATAGGTAAGGTAGCTGCTTCTTTAGGAGCCTTAGGATATTGCAAAATATCTAATTGCTTGGCTCTAGGTTCTGACTCAGGGGCCACTGTAATGGAGAGGCCCCTAGCCACTTCCCTAATAAAGTCTTGAAAAGACAAGTCTTCTGGAGGAGACATTCTTCGTTTTGGAGAAGTAGACTCCTGAGGAAGAAGTACCGGTGCCTCGACAAAAGCCTCCGACTCATCAGAGTCTTCGGAGGAATCGAAGTATCGCCTGTCTGGATGCTCCTGTAAAGCCCGATACGCGTACCGAGTGGGATCGACATCGGGAGTAAGCGGTACTGGTTCGGTACCGATGGGCATCATAGGACAGGGTACCGTTGCAGTCGACACCGGGAACGATGCCGGTGCCGGAGTCGGTACCGGCAATGGAGATTGTTGCGGTACCGGAGGCGTCGAAGCCTGCATAAACGCCGTTAGGGTGCGCTGTATGGTCAGAATCTTCTGATCCATCGACGCCACCAGAGTCTGGATGTCGGTACCAGTGGAGACCACCGGTACCCCAGAACATGGCAACAGGTGATCGGTCGAGGCCGAGTCATCGATGTCAACCTGTGACCCCATAGACAATGCTTTGGAAGCCGGAACTTCCCGCCGGGGTAATTTTGCCGGTGCGGATTCCTCGAGGACAAGCCCGGAGGCATCTCGATGCTTAGAGGGAGATTTGCCCTTCGAGGACCGGCTGGATTTATGTTTGGTTACCTGAGATCCATGGGAGAAAGAAGAAGCCCTGGAAGACGTTGATGCCACCGAGGCTGCATCAGAGGGAAACAGGGTACTGAGCTTGGCTGCTCGGTTCTGCTGACCTCTTTTAGACATCATGGTACAGGACACACAATCCGTGATGGAATGGTCAGGATCCAAACATTTTAGACACCAATCATGGGTGTCGGTGACAGAAATAGTACCGCCACATTTCGTGCACTTTTTGAACCCGGAAGCGGGCTTCTCCATGAGGAGAAAAATGTTCAGGCCTAAGGCCCAAACTGAAAATGCACAGTTGAAGAAAGAGAAAAGGGTTTTCTTTTTTTTTAAGAAAGAAAAGAAAAGACCAGCGGTACCGGTCTGACGTCGAAGAAGGCAGACACGACACAGAAAAATTAAAGAAAGAAATAAAGAACCTCTTCTGCGGTGACAGGAAGACGACCTGCTGGCTCCGCGGGAAAGAAGAACTGGAGAGAGGCGGTTGGGAAAGGCGGGAAGGCAGCGCGCAGGCACTGTGGGATGCTCCCAAAAGCTTTCTTACTGGACGCTGGGGAGCGTTCCCGCACAGGCTCCGTCGGTACCGACGATACCCATATGTGAAGACTCATTCCTGCTTGTTCCTGGAGATAGACTGGTAGAATTCTGCAAGACCAACGATCTATTCATCTCAAACATCTTCTTCCAGCAACACAAGCAGCAACTGTACACATGAACTTCACCTAATGGATTGTACAAAAATCAAATTGACTACATCTGTGGAAGTCAACAATGGAAAAGCTCTATAACGTCATCTAAGACAAAACCAGGAGCTGACTGTGGTACCGATCACCAATTACTAGTATGCAAACTCAAGCTAAAGTTGAAAAAGAGCAAGCCACTCATGAATGTAGCAATATATGACCTTGAGGATATACCACTGGAATTTAAAGACTGCCTGCAAAATCGATTTGCTACTTTTAGATACAAATGACAGAGCTCCAGAAAAGTTATGGGATGACATCAAGAAGGTTGTGTTGGAAGAAAGTGAGAAATCTCTACAAAAGGTGAAAAAGCAAAAATGCCAAAATGGATGACCAAAGAAACTCTGAAAATTGCCCAGAAACGCAGAGAAGCTAAAGCCAGAGGAGAAAGAGAGGCAATCACAGAACTCAACAGAGATTTCCATTGTGCAGGAAGACAAGACAAGAAGTACTACAATGACACATGCAAGGAAATTGAAGCAGAAACTATTAGAGGAAGAACAATATCATCTTTCCTAAAGCAGCGAGAGTTAAAGAAAAAATTCCAGCCTCAAACTGGAATGCTACAAGATGCTCAAAGATCCATGTTGAATGATGCTAAGAAGATCAAGAAAAGGTGGAAAGAATATACAGAGTTTTTTAATAATAAAGATCAAATGGACCAACAGCTGTTTCAACCTGTACCTTATGATCCAGAACCATTGGCAATGAAAGAAGAAGTTGAAGCAGCATTGAAAACCTTATCAAAGAACAAAGCAACAGGCATTGATGACATTCCCATAGAAGTATTACAGCAATCAGATTGAAGGAGAAGGCGGTATAGAAATAATGTTAAATAAATAAATAAAATCAGATGCAGCTATTACCATATTTAGAAGGCTCTGCCAAGAAATTTGGAAAACAAATTTGATATGGAAGGACAGACTAGATAGGCCATGTGGTCTTTTTCTGTCATCATGTTTCTATGTTTCTGTAATGGCCAACTGAATGGAAAAGATCTGTGCTTATACCAATACTAAAGAAAGGTGATCCAACTGACTGTGGAAATTATTGCAGAATCGCTCTGATCCCACATGCCAGCAAGATTCTACTCAAGAATATTTAGCAGAGACTACAACCATACCTGGAACAAGAACTACCTGAAGTGCAAGCAGGGTTCAGGAAAGGGCGAGGAACTAGAGACATCATCGCAGATGTGAGATGGATTCTTGAAAAGACAAAAGAATAACAAAAGGATATCTATATGTGTTTTATTGACTACACTATCTGCTCTTCTATCCCCGCACCTGGTCGTATTGGGCGACCTCAACACCTACCTTAATCCCCCCTCTCGTCCCCGTGACAAGGTCCTTTCCTCCCTGTTCTCCAACCTGTCCTTCACCCAACACGTACTCTGTCCTACTCATGTCTCCGTTCGATCCCTGGATCTTATTCTCACCCTTGACTCCTCTCCTTTTCTCCCCTCCAATATTCTTTCTACCCCCATTCCCTGGTCCGACCATCACTGTCTCTTTTGTACTTTCCCCCTTCCCTCTTCTGGTACTATCAGCCTTTCTCCTGCTTCCACCCCATCGCTCAGACGGCGTTTCACCCCAAACTCCCAGTCTTCTTTTCCTTCAGCTCATACGCTATTCCCCCCAGAATTTCCCTCCCTATCTACTGATCGTCAAGTCAACCTTTTTTCCTCCTCCCTTTCGGCCGCTCTTGACACTGTAGCACCCCTCTGTTCCACGGCCCCCCGTCCGTCCTCTCATCACCCTTGGTATCACCCTGGTCTCCTTCTTCTCCGCTCCAATCTTCGCCGTGCTGAACGGCTTTGGAGGAAGTTCCGTACATCTGGTTCTCACTCCAACTATCGGCTTGCTCATCTTTCCTACCGTTCTGCAATTACTTCAGCCAAACATTCATATTACTCTCACCTTATTTCTACGTCTTCAAACTCTGCTAGACGCCTTTTTCTTGTCCTCAAATCTATTTCCTCCCCCTCTTCTCTTCCTTCCGTCCTCTCTCAACCCCCCCCAGCCCCTCCTCCCTTGCCTCCTTCTTTACCAGCAAGATTCTTACCCTTCGTTCCTCTTTCCCCTCCCCTTTCCCCCCCTCCTTCTTCTCCTTCCTCCTTCCCCTCTCCGTCCGCACTCCCTTCCTCCTCCACTCACATCTTTCCCCACAGTTGGTGCTCCTTCTCCCCCATTTCCTCCCCTGAACTCACTAAGGTCATCTCATCCGCTCACCAGACTACTTGTCCCCTTGATCCCCTGCCATTGTCTTGGTTACTTGACCCTCATATCGCACTGGTGCCTTTCATCCTTTACATTTTCAATTCTAGTCTCTCCTCTGGTCTCTTCCCCTCCCTTTGGAAGCACGCTATTGTCCGTCCCCTCCTGAAAAAGCCTACCCTTGACCCTACTCTTCCTGTCAACTGGCGTCCCGTCTCTAATCTTCCCTTCCTGTCCAAAATTCTTGAAAAACTTGTCTTCTCCCAGCTGGCTTCTCATCTGGATTCCACTCACGCCCTTCACCCCCGTCAATCTGGTTTCCGCCCCGGCCACAGCACCGAAACCGTCCTCACAGCCCTGCTTTCCGAACTTCACTGCTCCCACGATCGCGGTGATATTTCTCTAGTGGTTTCCTTGGATCTGTCCTCTGCGTTCGACGTAGTCGATCACCGCACTCTTCTTTCTCGTCTGTCTGACTTCGGCATTCATGGTACTGTCCTTCGGTGGTTTCACTCTTTCTTGTCCTGCCGCACTTTCTCAGTCCATTCCGGCTCCTCTGTATCCCCCTCTACTCCCGTCACTTGTGGTGTCCCCCAGGGTTCTATTCTCGCTCCTTTGCTTTTCAATGTTTTTTTTGCTCCCCTAGCTCTGTTAATCCAACAATCTACTCTCTCTTTTTATATTTACGCTGATGACATCCTTCTGGTTCACCATACTTCTCCCTCCGCCCCTGATCTTGCTCCACTTAACCTCTGTTTGTCCTCTATCATCTCCTGGTTTGAGTCAAATTTCATGCATGCCAATCCCGCTAAATCTGCTGCTCTCTGGGTCACCTTCGGCCATCCACCCCCTACGGTACTTCCTGTCATGGGTCCCCACTTCATCCCCTCCACCCCTACTCTCCGCTACCTGGGTGTTATCCTAGACTCATCCCTCTCTTTTCACGACCATATCTCTTCTGTTGTCCGTTCCTCTTTCTTCCACTTGCGCCGCATCAAGGCCGTTCGCTGTTATTTTCCATTATCCTTTGTTGTCACTCTTGTCTTGTCTTTGGTTATCTCTCGTCTCGACTACTGTAACGTTATCTATGCCGGTCTTCCATCCTGCCAACTTCACCATCTCCAACTTGTTCAAAATGCCGCTGCCCGTCTTGTCACCTCATCCCCCCTTCGTTCCCATATTTCACCATGTCTGCTCTCCGTACACTGGCTCCCAATCAAGTTTCGGTTTATGTTCAAACTCCTTATCCTTGCTCACAAGGCCCTCTATTCTGACACTCCCCAGTACTTAGCCAACACCATTCATCTTCAGCCCTCTCCCCGCCTTCTCCGGTCAGCCCATGGCAATCGTCTTTTCCTTCCCTCACCCACACAGGCCCGCCTCGAATCTACCCGACACTCTGCCTTCTTTTTCTTATGTCCCGCCCTTTGGAACTCTCTTCCCCTTCCACTCCGCATTGAACTGTCTTACACTCGTTTTAAGGCCCTTCTCAAGACTCACCTTTTTTGTCAAGCTTTCGATCTCCCCCTCCCCACTGATGGTGTTCCTCTCCCTAGTTCCGTCTCTCACCCCCCTTAATTTCCCCATGCTCTCCCCCTCACTGATGGTGTTTTATCCCCTTAGTCGCGCCTCCCATCCCTTCTAAATTTTGCTCATTCTTCCCCTCCCCCCATTCCTTTTTTCTATTATTTTATTGTTTTAACATTTTATTGTTTTACTGTTTTACCATTTTATTGCTTTTTCTCTACTCTTTACTGTCTCTCTTTCTGTCCTATCATTTTTTGGTGTTCTTTTCTTTCTTTCCTTTCCCGGCAGCTGTCGTTTTTTATGATTGTACACCGCCCTGATGCTTCGGCCTGGGCGGTTTATCAAGTGTTTTAATAAAGATAAAGATATAAAGATACAGCAAGACCTTTGACTGTGTAAACCATGAGAAACTCTGGGCCACATTAAGAAGCATGGGTATACTGGAACACCCAGTCGTTCTCTTGCACAACCTTTACATTGATCAAGAAGCAACAGTTTGAATGGAACAAGGAGAAACAGAATGGTTTAAAATAAGCAAAAATGTACCAAAAGGCTGCATACGTTCCCCCTACCTGTTTAATTTATATGCAGAACAAATAATTAATCAGAGAAGCAGGATTGTATGAAGATAACAGAGGTGTGAAGATTGGTGGAAGACTCATCAATAACCTTTGCTATGCTGATGATACCACATTACTGGCTGAAAGTGAAGACTATCTGAAACATTTCGTCTCAAGATCAAGGAATATAGTCTTAAAATGAGCCTACACCTTAATATAGAGACGACAAAGATCCTGACAACTGGCGAAATCAGTAAGTTCATCGTTGATGTAGAAGAAATTGTAATAGTGGACAACTTTAATCTACTTGGATCAACTATCAATAAATAAGCAACAAGCATTCAAGAAATCAGATGATGCATTGCTCTTGGCAGAATGGCTATGAAAGACCTAGACATGATTCTCAAGAGCAGAGATGTCTCTCTCCATACAAAGATTTGACTTGTTCAAGCCATGGCATTTTCAATAACATAATATGGATGCAAAAGTTGGACAGTGAAAAAGATAGGAAGAAAATTGATGCCTTTGAATTATGGTGCTGGTGACAAATAGTGTGTATACCATGGACTGCTCAAAGAAAAACCAGTCGAAATCAAACCTAAGCTTTCTTTAGAAGCTCAGATGACAAGACTTCGACTTTCATACTTTGGACATACCATGCAAAGAGAGAGATCATTAGAGAAAGACATCATGCTTGGCAAGGTAGAAGGTCAACGCAAAAGAGGAAGGCCAGTAATGAGATGGATCGATAGACTGGCACCCGTAGCTGCTGTTATTATATCAACAATGAGCTGCCTGACAGAAGACCAAACACAATTTAGGGTAACTATCCAGAGGGTCGCCATAAGTCGACACTAACTCGACAGCACTTAACAACAAAAAAAGTGGTAGTGAACAAATTTATTAAACTATAACAGCACACATCAAATAGGACACATAAAACAAAGAACAGTAAAGTACACTACACACTGGCTTGTTAAAAACCCAACAGGATTCAGTGTTTTCTTTCATCAGCGGTATACTATTAACATATTAACAAAAAATACATACACAGCTATTGATATGTGTATAGGGAAGCATATGTATATTCCTGTGGGGAAAAGGAGGCAAAAACAACAATAAAAAAACATAAATTAAAAACCAAAATAATACAAATAAAAATCAAAATCACATTCAAAATCATATTAAGAAATCATAATAGAAAATGACATACCAAAAGCCTACGCCACTGTGGAAGGTGCAAATATAAACTCTGTGTGCCAACCTTCAAAGGATCAGATCTGTATAAAGACAAAACATAAAAATCAAAACACATGGAGCCTATGAATACAATTCCAAATTCCTGTACATAAGCCAATGCACTTACAATACAGATGAACCGCCTATAGTGCTAGAGGCGGCACAGGGGCCTCTTTCCAAGTTCACACAATTCGCTGCAGATTAATAGGATTCTCAAACAATATAACAAAAAACAATAACAATATATAGCAATGCTTTATATAAATAGGGCACAAATCTGAGCCATTAAGTATGCAAGCATAGAAACCATACCTACTACAGTATATTTACCTGCTCTGAAAACTTAACAGCTTCAGAATAGTAATACATAATCAGCAAAACCTGCATTCTGAGAGATGCAAATGCAAGTACTACAAGAGATTGATAGCTACCAAAAGTGCCCTCCAACCCTAATGAAACACAGAAAGAAGCTACAGTATATCTAACTCCCCGATAGATTAAAATATGAGCACTGTCAAAAGATCTTCATTGCACACTTACCCTGCAGGTGCCTAATGTCCTCTGTCCAAATGCCATAAAAACACTAAAAACACCCCTGTAAAAACCTTCAAAATTGCCATGAAATTATAGAACATAAGCTTGCAGAGCTGCGGGCTGCCTTTAAATGGCATTTCCCTGCCATGCACAGTGGGGCCCTTTTACTAAAGTGCATTGAGATTTGTGCCCAATGTGGCAATAGCGGGCAAAGCCATGGCGCATTAATTGCAACGCTACCACCATGTTAACCTTTGGGGGCAAGGAAAGCATGTTACTCTCAGTTAATGCGCAACACTGTCTCCTAACATGTGCCACGTTAGTAAGGGCGCGCTTACCTCCACCTCTTGAGGTGGCGGCAATTGCAGCTGCATTAATTGGCCACCTTGCAGTTAGCATGGGTGCGCTGACTGCAAGATGCTCTTCTCACTCACTCTCTATCACAAACCTGCTCACTTGCTCCTCCAGTACACCTGTGTATGCTTGTACTGGGGAAGCATTCCTGGGGGCAAGGTTAGGACAAAGAATGCACTTAACAAGCAGATTTTTGGATTTCCAAAAGGATTCATGTAAGTTTTCACAGAAAATTAAAGGAGATGTTTATTAATCCGTGGTAATAGGGTGGGACTGAGCGTGCGCCAAGGGGGATGTTTAGTAAGCTGTAGTGTTAATGCGGAAGACAGTGAATGCTATCTGGCTGCATTAACAGATAACGTTTGTCAAAAAGCAGATAATGTGGTGATTTTCTCTGTTATCTGCAGAAAGCACTTTATCTGCATGAGTGGGCGGGATTAGAGTGGAGAGCAGGTGTGTCCACAATGCACGATTACCATGGGCCTCGACAGCACAGGGTAACTGTCAGATTTGCAGACAGCGTGGGTGCAATTAATGACATCTATATGAGTAACGTTAGCTGCATCCAGGCTGCTGCCGGACCACGCTCTGCATTTTCGGTGAGATATCTGCTCGGGAAATGCTGGGCACACCCCCAACAGATACTGCACAGCTTTCGCAGCTTATGTCACACTATTTTCATAAAAAAGGCACATTAGCTGCAAAAGCCTAACACGGCTTAGTAAACATACCCTCAAGTGTGCTGCGGTAACCATTACCATGTACCAAATGTGCAGCTGTGCTAAGTATTTTGTGCTAGCCGCTTAGTGTGGATTGGGTGGTCTGGGACAGAGCATGTGATTTGTTGTTAATGTGGGCGTCTAACGCACACTAACCAGCAATGTTGCACTTTGTGCGGGTACAATTACTGCCTCTTCAGTGGGTGGCGTTAAGTGTAGCTATGGTAAAAGGTTTAGAGTGGGGGTGGCGTGGAACTATATGGGGACATGCTGGGCATGCCTCCATTTGTTAGCATGGGACTGGCACCACCCCAAGCCACATTTTGGAACGGAATGTACAGTAAGATACCGCATTTCAGTGAACATGCCCCTACGTGTACAAATTACAGACAGAGCTTTACATGTGTACTTTTTATTTTATTTATTTATTTATTTAACTGCATTTATATCCCGCTTTTCACCGGGTTAAAGCGGTTTAACAAAAAAAAAAGGGGGGGGGGAGAGGACAGTAATCAATTCACAGAGAGGGGGGGCCATCACCAAGGGGGCCAACATTGTTGATCTGAACAGAAAGTAATGACTTAGACAATTGACATGAGTCTCTTAGTAGGTAGTTCTGGGGATATGTCAGAAGGTCTGGAAGAGTTGTCAGTGATGGATGTCTGTTTCTGGTCCAAGGTATTCATGAAACAGGATGGTTTTTAGTTGTTTCCGGAATGTGGAAAGGTCTCCGTTGTTTCTGATTTTGGCTTGGCAGGGCGTTCAAAACTGGTTTAAAATCTGAGGGTTAAATATTGTCAGACTTTACGCATTTGTGCTTTTGTTTGAAGGTTTCTGCCTTAGTATATGTCTTTTGGAAATGATTATGGGCACTAGGGGGCCAATTTTCATAGGGCCCCTGAGTGTTTACCATGACTGGCTAAAACTTGGCCATCATCTTAGGAATATTTTCAGCCATAACTGTTTGTAGGTGAAAATGTGTAGAGGTATATGGGAGGGGGGGGGGGGGAATTTGTTGATCTTCATTGCGTTTGTTACTTTATTTTTCATTTCTTTGAGTTTCATTGTTTTAGCAAAACAAAAATGCACATCCCTAAAAAGAAGCTTAAAATTCTGGAGCTCACAATTAGCCACCAAGATTTAGGTCTGCCATTTGACCAACAGGAGTTAAGTGCTAAATTTAAGAGCCAGGATTCTAAATCTTCTCCTGCCTTGAGAACTCCTGAGAATGCCCATTTTTAGGGGCTCAGTTTAGACTCTCAGTGTTGATTTTATTTTCAAATGTAGGGGGCAAGCTGGTTAACCTTGGGAGCAAACTGACCCAATTGAGACTCTACTCCTATATTGTTAAGTCATTTTTAAAGAATGGAAACTTATTACATAACAGAATTCATAACTTGGCTATGTAGACATGGTATCACTGCGATGGATATTTCTAGTTGTTAGAAGGTCATTCTAGAAGCACCTACATGTGTAGGTGGAATACGCAGGTACATAACAATTTTAGAAAGCTGCTATTTGCACATATACATCCCCCAGGATGGAGAGGTTTCATGGGGGCATGTTTTAGATATGGGAATACAGGTCTATTTCTGACATTTCCCCCATCAGCTTGTGCACCTTCCCCCAAGGCATACCCAAGTGCCAGCTACCTGTTTAGAGCTGGGGTCTAAAAGAGGCGGGTGAAAAACATTACTGCTGGTAGGAGTCTGCAATGGTCCTGGCTGCAGCAACACAAATATTTGAGATTGGGATACTCGTTTTATGTAAGTGCAACATTGTCAAATAGCTGCTTCCACTGGACATGTCGGGAAATACCAGTGCACTTGCTAGTGTTCTACTTATTTCATAAATGATGCCTTTTTCGACAGAGCCTTTTATAAAATACAGGCAAAATTGGGCACGTCCTGACCCAGACAGCTCAATTCTGATCTCAACGACTTATTGAAAATGGTCCTTCAAGTATACTAATTGGACCAACTATAACTGTCATTCATTTGATCACATTATAAAGGTAATAAAATGATTTAAACCAACAAAAAAGAAAGATAAAGGTCAAAGTGAATTCATATTACTTTGAAGGATACCATTAATAGCCAAGTGAGGAAACTGACTAATTTTATGACTTCCGCGTGTGGCTCCCGTATTTTGATGAAGTACTATACAGTAGTTATAATGCATTGTTAGTATTGAGGGTCTGAATGGATTTAAGGTCCTGCTCAAATGCTAATGGGAATAATGCAAGAACGTGAAGTCAACATATTACTTAATCAAATATAAAAAGTGTACTCCCATAAAGTATGGCAATCTTGTTCTTGTAGTCAGACCTTTGTCTCACTCTAACTTCAGGACATCAAAACCCTGTCTGATTTATAGTACCACCTTTTTCCAACCTGTTTTTATTTTATTTTGTCCCTACTGCAGTAGTGTTGCTGCCATCTCATCCTGTCTCTTGCACTGGCTTCTTCTCTCTCCTGGGTGGTTCTACCTGTCAGTTTTGGTGTTCTACGAAGCATAGATTTTGCAGGTCCAGCCTGTCACTTGTGCTGACAGCGGATCCACAGGTACAACAAGCATGGTGTTTTAAATCTCCATACTGTAAGTCCATGTCTGCTCTGGTTTCACCTATGATACACGATTATCGGTGGACAGACACAATATCCCTATAAAGCTTTGCTGTTCTACTTTGTGGGAGAATAGTAGCAATTTTTCACCTTAGAAGCTGCTGGATATAGAAAATCCTACAGTTCATGGAAACTGTCAGAGGGTGGCAGTATATGAAAAGGCACTATAAAAGCACAGCCAATTAAGTTTCTTATATACTTACCAGCAAGTCTAACTTTAGCGACATGACAGAATTTTCTCTTTCTACTGTGGCCTTCTGGGGCAAATTTTCTCACGTTACTCATAGTGGTCCTGAAAACCAGAAAGGCTGCTTCTGGACTGGTTGGTACGCTGAGAAATGTTCAGGAGGGGACATACATACTTTCGTGCCTTATTTGTACTCCAACCATGGTAATCTATGATTGCATTTATTCAAACTCTGTTAAAGTATATAGAGAAGGCCTTCTGTAGGAAGGTTTGGTGTTGTGGCTTTCAGAGCTGGAAGATCTTGTATATTTTTAGATGTTCCAAATTTACATGGGCCCCAGTTGAGCCTGTGTCCGAGCATGGGCATATAAATTTGAACTGAAATGGCAGTAACTGGTAGATATAGATGGCAGCAACTGGGGCATTTTCGAAAGGACATCTAGGTGCTATCTGGGACATCCAGGCCGAAACGTCTCCAAAAACAGCCAACACATTCAAGTTAGGAGCTAATTTCAGAAACGTAGACATCCCCGAGATGAACGTCATTGGGGGCATCTACATAGATATCTCTGCAACTGTATCATAGCTGGGAGACGAGTCCCTGCCCGGCATTTAAATAGTGGAGATGTTCTGCATCATGACAACCACCCAACAGGTTTCCCAAAATCCTATCAATTCTCTTACTATTGTGGACTGCACTGAGGATAAAAAGATCCATTACCTCTACACTCTCCAACTGCTTTTCTGGGAAAATTATCACTTTTCAGATGTCTGTTCATGCCCTGGAGGACTTATAGACTTGGATGGGGGTGGGGGGGGGGGGGGAGGTAGAGACATGCCTGCCATTTCTGAAATCAGACGCGCACATCTAAGGTCTCTGGAATACCCCAGACATACCCTCATTCATGCCCCTGTGCAGGATAGATGTCCCCAATATAGGGACATCTTCAGAGATGTTTTGCAAAATGGCTCTGAAGATGACTCTATTATTTGGACATCTACAAACTCATTTTCAGATGTCCAAATCACAATTAGAGCTTCTAAAATGAATTTTCAAAAAGTTGAGCAAAATTTAATGTTTACCAGGCCTCTAGCTTCCACATACGATATAGAGTAATAATTATATCTGAATAAAGTAATACTTTATAGCATTCAATTAGGTCCTATTAACATCGACTTCCTTGTCAGGTCAAAAAATAGTTTTCATGCAAATAAAGTGATATCACAAGAAAGTTCTCATACTTTCCACCTTATCCTTATATCACACGGGTACCCTCCTCACATACGTACTTGTACTCATACTTTCTTAACTTCAGTTCCTTCCTATTTCTGTTTGTTACACTAAAGCCTTGAAAAAGAAGGAAGTCTCAATGCTTTTATTAGCTCCTGATCATTTGGTAAAATCGTGATCACGTCCTTTATCTATTCAGTAGAGTTAACAGATTCAATAGATGCCTGGTGTCCACTGAAAAACTCTGCACTCAAAAACCAGGAAAATTCATAAATGGAACACATTTTATTTTAGCAGAAAAGAATTATGTAACATTATTAATAAATAGCAGTGGAAGAAGGATAGCCGGGGTTCAGTTCATGCCCCTCCTAGACATAAGGGTTATGTATAATGTTGTAAGGATTGAATGATCACTAACATTGTGGCCAATGTACCAAGCTACAGATGGCTCTGCGGGAATGGGACACTAATGAGGGGGGCGGGGTTTGTGTCAAAGGGACATTTAAATAATATGCAGATTAATTTATCGGCAGTTTATGGCTTTGAAATTCAAGTGAAATCATGAATAATGACAAAACCTTAACTACACCTCCCAGAGGTATCATTATTTTCATGTGAAAATGATAATTTACATGTAGATATGCAGCCATAGGTAATGGATTGTATAGATATGCAGTCTATTATCTTTTTGGGACAGTGTAGCAAATACAGAAGTTGAAAAATGTGCATGCTAAAATCCCCAATAGGGCACGTTCACAATACAACACAAGCTATTTCTGCTTTTAGTGTGCAAGATCAGATTCTTGAATTTGACTGAGGTGTCGTGCATCATCATCTAAGCTTGGTAGATCACAGAGTGCAAACTTTCACATGGATCTGATGGACTAAGGTTGCCAGCTCTGATTATGATGAACATTCAGTCCTGGTTTTGTCCTTTTGCATACAAGGAATTGCAGTTTTGATTTCAGCAAGAAAGGTAATAAAAGCTACAGTGCTTGTACTGGGGCAAAATCGGGATAGGCTGAGCCTGCTCAAGGTAAGGTGAGTAAGATGGCAACTCTCTAAGGGGTTAAAGGAAAGTATACATATGATGCCTCTCACTTGGTTTGCAGCTTGTCGCGCTGTGAGGGCTTGCGTGCATCAGTAATGCTGAGAGCTAAACTATCGGTAGTTTAACTACTGGCAGGGTCTCCCAAGATGGACAGGTCTCAGTTGAGGTGCCAGACCAAGACAAACCACCCATCTGGGCAGCAGCAGAATGGGACAGTGTTGACGGCGGAGGATCACATTTTTGTGACAACGGCAACAACACCAAACTTAAACTGCGTGGAAGAAAGGCCCGGCAATCTACTTCTGTATCTTGCCATGAAAACCCAATGGATAGTTACAACAAAACAAATTGTGCTATGGTGCTGGAAGATGAGACCCCCAGGTTGGAAGGCACTCAACTAGCTACTGGGGAAGAGCTGAAGACATTTCAGAGTAAAGCCAGCATTTATGATGTGGTTGGATCAAAGCCCTCGGGAAGTCTGACTGCTGATGTAGCTGCGCAGGAAATGAGAGTCAGAAGCTGTAAAGATGTCTTACACATTGGAACATGGAACGTACGAAGCATGAACCAATGGAAGTTGGAGGTGGTCAAGAATGAAATGGAACGTGTACAACTTGATCTGTTGGGTGTCAGCGAACTGAAATGGACTGGCATGGGGCACTTTGCATCAGATGATCACATGGTCTACTATGCTGGAAATGAAAGACAAAAAAGAAATGGTGTTGCATTTATAATGAAGAAACTTGCAAGAACTGTAATGAAATACAATGCAGTCAGCGAACGCTTAATCTCTATTCGTCTACGAGGATTGCCTATCAACACAACTATAATTCAAGTATATGCCCCAACAACAGCTGCAGAAGAGAATGAAATTGAAGAGTTCTATGAACAAGTACAAGCTGAAATTGACAGAACATGCAAACAGGATATCCTGATAGTCATGGGTGACTGGAACGCAAAAGTTGGCAACAAAGAAGAAGGCAAAGTAATTGGAAAATATGGACTTGGCAACAGAAATGAAGCTGGAGAAAGACTGATAGAATTCTGCAAGACCAATGATCTATTCATCTCAAACACCTTCTTCCAGCAACACAAGCGGCGACTGTATACATGGACTTCACCCAATGGATTGTATAAAAATCAAATTGACTACATCTGTGGAAGTCAACGATGGAAAAGCTCTGTAACATCAACAAAGACAAAACCTGGAGCTGACTGTGGTACAGATCATCAACTACTAGTATGCAAACTCAAGCTAAAGTTGAAAAAGAGCAAACCACTCATGAATGCAGCAAAATATGACCTTGAGAATATACCACTGGAATTTAAAGGCTGCCTGCAAAATCGATTTGCTGCTTTAGATACAAATGACAGAGCTCCGGAAGAGTTATGGAATGACATCAAGAAGGTTGTGTTGGAAGAAAGCGAGAAGTCTCTACAAAAGGTGAAAAAGCAAAAACGTCCAAAATGGATGACGGAAGAAACTCTGAAAATTGCCCAGAAACGCAGAGAAGCTAAAGCCAGAGGAGAAAGAATGACAGTCGCAGAACTCAACAGAGATTTCCAACGTGCAGCAAGACAGGTCAAGGAAAAGTACTACAATGACACTTGCAAGGAAATAGAAGCAGAAACTATTAGAGGAAGAACAAGATTGGCTTTCCTAAAACTACGAGAGTTAAAGAAAAAGTTCCAGCCTCGAATTGGAATGTTACAAGAAGCTCAAGGTTCTATGTTGAATGATGCTGAGAAGATCAAGAAATGGTGGAAGGAATATACAGAGTTTTTATATGCTAAAGATCAAGTGGACCAACAGCCGTTTCAAACTGTACCTTATGATCGGGAACCATTGGTGATGAAAGAAGAAGTTGAAGCAGCATTGAAAGCCTTATCAAAGAACAAAGCGCCAGGCATTGATAGTATTCCCATAGAAGTATTGCAGCAATCTGATGCAACTATTACCGTACTCACAAGGCTCTGCCAAGAAATATGGAAGACAACATCATGGCCAACTGACTGGAAAAGATCTGTGTTTATACCAATACTAAAGAAAGGTGATCCAGCTGACTGTGGAAATTATCGCACAATCGCTCTGATCCCACATGCCAGCAAGATTCTACTGAAGATTATTCAAAAGAGACTACAACCATACCTGGAACAAGAACTACCTGAAGTGCAAGCAGGGTTCTGGAAAGGGCGAGGAACGAGAGACATCATTGCGGATGTGAGATGGATCCTTGAAAAGACTAAAGAATACCAAAAGGATATCTATTTATTCTTTATCGACTATAGCAAGGCTTTTGACTGTGTAAACCATGAGAAACTCTGGGCCACATTAAGAAGCATGGGTATACCAGAACACCTGATCGTTCTCTTGCGCAATCTGTACATTGATCAAGAAGCAACAGAACGGAACAAGGAGGAACAGAATGGTATAAAATAAGCAAAGGTGTAAGACAAGGCTGCATACTTTCCCCCTACCTGTTTAATTTATATGCAGAACAAATCATCAGAGAAGCAGGATTGTATGAAGACAACAGAGGTGTGAAGATTGGTGGAAGACTCATCAACAACCTTCGCTATGCTGATGATACCACATTACTGGCTGAAAGTGAAGATGATCTGAAAGATTTGCTTATCACAATCAAAGAACATAGTCTCAAAATGGGCCTGCACCTTAATGTAAAGAAGACAAAGATCATGACAACTGGCATAATCAACAGGTTCATCATTGAAGGAGAAGAAATTGAAATTGTGAACAACTTTAACCTACTTGGATCAACTATCAATAAAGAAGCAACAAGCAGTCAAGAAATCAGACGACGCATTGCTCTTGGCAGAATGGCTATGTTCCCTGTAAAATAGTTATCTCCAAGTTATAATGCCCTGTTCAATGTAATTTCAGTTTGTTCAATGTAAACCGCACTGATGCAGAATAGCGCGGTATATAAGAGAATGTAAATAAATAAATAAAAGACCTAGATAAGATTCTCAAGAGCAGAGATGTCTCTCTCCATACAAAGATTCGACTTGTTCAAGCCATGGTATTTTCAATAACATCATATGGATGTGAAAGCTGGACAGTGAAAAAGACAGATAGGAAGAAAATTGATGCCTTTGAATTATGGTGCTGGTGGTGATTACGGTGTATACCATGGACTGCCCAAAGAACAAACCAGTCGGTACTAGAGGAGATCAAACCTAAGCTTTCTTTAGAAGCTCAGATGACAAGACTTCGACTTTCATACTTTGGACACATCATGCGAAGAGAGAGATCATTAGAGAAAGACATTATGCTTGGCAAGATAGAAGGTCAACGCAAAAGAGGAAAGCCAGCAATGAGATGGATCGATACAATAACAGCAGCTACGGGTAGCAGTCTGTCAACAATGAGCCGCCTGACTGAAGACCGAACACAATTTAGGATAGCTATCCAGAGGGTCGCCATGAGTCGACTCAGACTCGACGGCACTTAACAACAACAACAACATATGATGCAAATGAGATTGTGTTTTATTTGAAAATTTCACATTGGCATCAGTTTCTGCAGTTCACTTGAATACCTACCTTTTAAGGAATTCTCCACCCTGTTCTTGGGACACACCAAGCCAGTCAGGTTTTTCAGAATAACCACACTGAGTATGCATGATAGATATTTACATACAATGGAGGTAGTGCATGCAAATTGCTGTCATGCATATTCATTGTGGTTATCCTGAAAACTTGACTGGAGAGGTGTTTCCTGAAGACTGGGTTGAGATCCATTGCTTAAGGCAGTGGTTCTCAACCCAGTCCTCTGGTACCCCCAAGCCAGTCAGGTTTTCAGGATATCTGCAATGAATATGCATGAGATAGATCTGCATGCACTGCTTCCACATGCATATTCATGCACTGCTTCCACATGCATATTCATTGTGGATACTCTGAAAACCCAACTGGACTAGGGGTACCAGAGGACTGGGTTGAGAACCACTGCTTTAAGGAACTCTGATAAATTTGTTATGAAATGTATTTATTTATCTATTTTTTAAACGCAACTGTATATTACCTTATCTGAACCAGAGCATTCAAAGCAGTTTATAATAAACACTAAAAATAAAATACAAATAACCAAACAAAATAACATAAAATAAAAAACAAAATAAAAATAAGTAAAATGCAAATAGTCCCCAACTATTCTGCCTAACTCAGTGCTTCTCAGCCCTCTGTTAGAGGCACACCTAACAGTCAGGTTTCAGGATTGCCACAATAAATATGCATGAGAGAGATTTGAATACAATGGGTCTCCAATACATGCAATTATTGATCTTGTTCATATTGATTGTGGTAATCCTGAAAACCTGGCTAACTAGATGTGCCTCCAGGAGAGGGCTGAGAAGCACTGCATGATGCATGTTGGACGTGCAATGCATGCATGAGCCGCAAGCCCCGTATGAGCCCTCTTCTCCCACGGTCAACCCTCAGTATCTGCCAGCATCAGTCCCCATCCCCTGTCTAATCCCCAAGCATCAGACCCTTCTAACATGCTTTCCCCTTCTCTCAACCTACCTTCTGCCAGTACAAACTTTTGTTTCTTTCCCCCTCCAATCCAGTATGTCACCACTGTCTCCTTATTCCCCTTCCCCTCCCTGTCTTCCTCTACCCCTCCATGATCCAGTATCTCCCCATCTCTTCTCTATTCCCCATCCAGCATCTCCTTCTTTCTTCCCTACCCCCCACTGATCCATCATATCCCCCTTCTCTCTTCCCTACCCCTAACACATTGATCCAGTATTTCCCTTGACTCTCCCCTCCACCCTTACATCGTGCAGTATCTTTCCTTCTCTCTTCCTCCCCAAGTGATCCACCATCACCTCACTCTCTCTTTTCACCCCACGGTACACTCTCTGTTCTCTTTCTCCTCTTTCCCCCTCCAGAATCTTACCCTCTGCTCCCTGCCCCCAGGTGATCCCGAATATCCCTTTTTCTTCACTCTCCATACTGATCCAGCATCTCTCTTAGCTCTACCCAGTGTCCCCACATTGGCCCCACTCTTACCTTCCCCCTCCCCATACCATGGCTCCTGCTGTCCTGCATATAGGAGACAGAGCCACAGCTGCAATAGAAAGAATGAAAAAAAAATCCCTCACCCTTTTCTCTGGTCCAGTTGTGGCTCCTGCACCCTACAGAGCTGCAGTTGCGATAGCAATAATACTTAAAAACAAACAGGTGTGCAGCTGCTGTGGAGCCTTCTGAATTGCACTATTGAACCTCTGCCGCTGCGTTTTGCTCTCTCTAGCGTAACTTCCTTTTGAAGGCATGATGCAGTAGCAGAGGTTCAGTAGCACAGGCTCTGCAGTGGATGTGCGCCTGTTTTTTGCTTTGCTGTTGCAGCCGCGGCTCTGTAAGGTGCAGGAGCCATGGTTGGATTGAAAGAGAGGGGAGGCTGCAAGGGGAGAAGGAGCTAGAAAAAGAGAGATCAGTTGGGGTTAGAGCCGCCCCTGGTCCTGCCAGTGCAAAAAGAATCTTTTCAACTTCTGGTTTTAATTCTGCCGGCAGCCGGCAAGAAAGGGCCAACAGACAACCTTGACTAGAATGCAAAGGCCGCAAACATGCCATTTGCTATGGGGGTCATTCCAATCCTCATTTAGCGGGTATGGACGGCTGATCCGGACATCCAGACCCGTTAAATGCCCGGATCACACTGGCAGGAAGAGAGCTCCCCACACGTACAAATTGTGCGGGGAGCTCTGTTTGTGGGTGGAGGGGGGTCAGTCCCGGGGAGGAGCGAGGGTGGGGAGTGGGTGGGTATCTGACCCTGCATGTGAAGGGCCAATTCCGAGGTCAGCCCTGTACAACTGAGGTCAGCCATCTAAACGGGGATTTATTCCACCTCAGAGGTGGAATAAGTTCCCCTGGATGTCAGAGGCTGCCTGTGCCGGGGTGCGTAAAGAAGATGAGGGATTGCAGGGGATTCCCCACAGCTCGACCCTGACCCTTGCCATGAAAGGCCCGATCGGGGGTCGGGCTGCAGGGAAAGCACTTTGCGGAAGTCGGCCTGGAATGCCATGGCACTGCGACTCCATGCAGAAGCCAGACTGGACTAGCCAGGTAGTTGGCTGGACGTCCGGGATGCCTGAATCAGGGCATGTCCCGGACATCCAACCACTATGCCATGATTCTGCTTCCCTGCGGATGTTTAGCCCCTGCAAGAGCAGAATCAGGTGTATCCCCAGGACGTCCGGATAGCCCTTGGACGCACATCTCGGAACTGGCCTCCACATGTCCAGGATAGGCTAGGCCTGAAAGGTAAAGTGACCAACCGTCCCATATTATACGGGACAGCCTTGTATTTTAAGGATTTGTCCCTGGAATCGTATTACTTTGGACAGGATGCCCTAATGTCCCCTGTTTTAAAACACGTGTCCCACTCCTAGTCTTGAAGGACTACCCAGAGGGACTACTACAACTGGAAATAGGTCTGCATTTGTAAGTATTTATCTTCTGGAATATATTCTAAATCTTGGGGGAAAAGGGTAATCATTGGGTTAAAGCATATTAATCTGTGTATTTTAGAAATCAGAATGTTTGCTGAGTCAGTCAAATCTTAGCACCACCAGAGAGCTTTTCATTTAAATTAAATTAGAGTATAGCTTAGCACAGAAAGAAAAATAGGGTAAATAATTACTGAAATAACTTTTGTTTCTAGAGAGCTTTTTTAACTAAATCAAATCAGAGTATAGCTTAGCATAGAAGTAGAATAAATAGTCTGAGTACAAAGAACTAAACTTGTTTCTAGTGACCTTTACAAAGAGGCCTTCCAGTTAGGAAGCAAAAGATCTGTGAAGTTTATTAAGGATCCGAGATTATTCTTGAGGTGCACAAAGGTATAGTTGTATTAGTATAAGTATCCCCTGCAAACCTAAGTAAATAAACAACTTTAATATTTGAACAAAACCTTAAAACTAAGATGCAGACAGCAGTGAAATGGGGGTTTTCCAGTCTCCTGCATTGTGTGTCAAATGTATGATTTTCTTCCAGTTGGTGAGGGATCTTACGTGTGCACTAGGTGCAAGGAGCTCTTTGCTCTCAGGGAACAAGTCCGATCTCTGGAAGCTAGAGTAGCAGACTTGGAGGACAAGAGGAAGACAGGGAACTATATAGATGAGACCTACCGGAACATAGTTCTGAAGTCCCATCTCCAGTCTGGGAACTTCCCTGTTGCCATGGAAAAGAGAGGTCATGTGACAGGAGAGCATCACCCTGGTGTGGCAGGAAGTGATCCTGTAGCTAGGACCTGTCGTCCAGGTGATGTAAAACCCCCTCATACCAAAAAGGTTTCTCCAGGGCCATATGCCCATGAGGGGAGGGTTAGGATGGCCGTTATAGTTGGTGATTTGATCATTAGGCATGTAGATAGCTGGGTGGCTGGTGGATGTGAGGATTGCTTGGTAACATGCCTGCCTGCTGTGAAAGTAGCAGACCTTACGTGCCACCTAGACAAGGTGTTAGTGCTGGGGAAGAGTCTGCTGTCTTGGTACATTTTGGTACCAATGACATAGGAAAGTGTGATAGGGAGGTTCTGGAGGCCAAATTTAGGCTTTTAGGTAGGAGGTTGAAATCCAGAACTTCCAGGGTAGCATTCTCAGAAATGCTATCTGTTCCACGGGCAGGACCCAAAGGGCAGGCAGATTTCCAGAGTCTCAATGTGTGGATGAGATAATGGTGCAAAGAAGAGGGTTTTAGATTTGTTAGGAACTGTGCAACATTCTGGGGAAAGGAGGGGCTTTTCTGAAGGGATGGGCTCCACCTTAACCGAGATGGAACCATGCTGCTGGCATTAACCTTTAAAAAGGAGATAGAGCAGCTTGACAATCCCCAAGAGCGCATGGTTCAGAAGGATGTATCCATGAAGGATACTAGCAAAATATTGAAGTTAGGGCATATCGATAGAGAGGTTCCAGTAAAGACAGAAATAACCCAAATGCCCTTAGGTACAGAGCAGACAGAGCTTAAAGATGCCAAATAACCTCTGCCTACTGATAACCAGATTAATATGAATAAAATACAACCTCTAAAATGCTTGTATGCAAATGCTAGAAGTCTAAAAAATAAGATGGGAGAGTTAGAATATATAGCACTAAATGAGAGATTAGATATGATTGGTATCTCAGAGACCTGTGATGCCTGGGTACAAATACTATTGCAATGATAGAGTAGATCAAATTGGTGGAGAAGTTGTGCTCTATGTTAGAGAGGGCACTGAGTCACACAGGATTAAAGTGTTGCAGAAAACAAAATACACATAGAATCTCTATGGATTGAAATTCCATGTAAAAAGGGGAAGTCAATGTCAACCTGGCCAAAATGAACAAATGGATAATGAAATGCTCAAAGAAATCAGGGAAGCTAACAAAAGTTACAATATAGTATTAATAGTGGGTGATTTCAATTACCCTCGTATCGACTGGGTCAGTGTCATGGCAGGACATGCTAGGGAGATAAAGTTTCTAGATGAAATAAATGACTGCTTCTTGGAGCAGCTAGTTCACAAACCGATAAGAGAGGAAGTCATTTTGGACCTAATCCTTAGTAGTACACAAGATCTGGTGCAAGAGATAATTGTGTTGGGGCCACTTGGCAATAGTGATCATAGCATGATCATGTTTGATTTAATAAATGAAAGAAGGATGGCAAGAAAATCCAAAGTACTGCCTTTAACTTTCAAAAGGGAGACTATGATAAAATGAGGAAAACAGTTAAGAAAAAACTAAAAGGAGCAGTAGCAAAGGTTAAAGATTTACATCAAGCATAGGTGTTTAAAAAATACTACCTTGGAAGCCCAGACCAGCAGTATTCCACACTTTAAGAAAGGTGGAAGGAAGTCCAAAAACCTGCCAGACTGGTTTAAAGGTGAGGTCAGAGAGGCTGTTGTAGCCAGAAAAACATCTTTCAGGAAATGGAAAAAGGTGCCAAATGACGAAAACTGGAAACAACATAAGCACTGGCAAGTTAGATGCAAGGCATTGATAAGGCAGGCAAAGAGAGAATTTGAGAAGAAGCTTGCTGTGAAAGCAAACATGCATAATAAAGACTTTTTCAAGTACATTCGAAGTAAAAAACCTGTGAGAGTTAGTTGGACCATTAGATGATAGAGGAGTAAAAGGGGCACTAAGAGGGCTTAAGGCTATAACGGAGAGACTAAATGAATTATTTGTTTCAGTATTTACTGAAGAAGATGTAGGGAAGTTACCCATGACTGAAATGGTTTTTAAAGCTGATGTATCAGAATAATTGAAAAAAATATTGATAAACCGGGAAGATATATTACAACTATTTGATAAACTAAACAGTAGAAAATCACCTAGACCAGATGGTATACACCCAAGGGCGTTGAAAGAACTGAAATATGAGAGAGTTCACAGATTACTAATAGTAGATCTGCTATCATTAAATCATCTGTAGTACCTTAAGATTGGCGAATGGCCAATGTAACTACAGTTTTTAAAAAGGGTTCCAGGTGTGATCTGGGAAACTACAGGCTGATGAGCCTGACAACAGTACTGGGCAACATGGTAGAAACCATTATAAATAACAAAATTACTGAACACATAGACAGTCATAGTTTAATGACAGAAAGCCAACATGACTTTAGCCAAGGAAGATTTTGTCTTACTAATCTGTTATTTTTTTGAAGGTGTGAATAAACAGGTAGACAAAGGTAAGCCAGTTGATATAGTGTATCTTGATTTTCAGAAAGTCTTTGACAAGGTCCCTTTTTATTTATTTGTGGGCATTTACATACCACACTTTCCAGAGATCAAATGTGGTTTACAGAGAACTGATAAAAAAACCAAACCAAACCAGTTACATGGAACATTTCAGATGAGTATCAACATTAAGGTAGGGACTATTTACACATTACAGATGAGTATCAACATTACCCTCATGAGAGACTCTTGGTGAGGATAAAAAGTCATGGGATAGGAGGCAGTGTACTATTGTGGATCAGTTGCTGGTTAAAAGATAGAAAGCAGAGGATAGGGCTGAATGACCAATTTTCCCATTGGAGAAAGGTGAATAGTGGAGTACCCCACAGGGATCTGTTCTGGGTCCACTGCTTTTTAACATATTCATTCATGATCTGAAAATGGGAACAACAAGTGAGGTAGTCAAATTTTCATATGACACAAAATTATTCAAAGTTGTTAAAACCCAAGAGGATTGTGAAAAATTGCAAGAGGACCTTGATAAATTGGAAGATTTTATGTTCATATGGCAGATGAAATTTAATGTGGACAAGTGTAAAGTTACGCACCTAGGAAAGAACAACCTAAACTATGGTTATACGATGCAAGGTTCCACATTAGGAACCACCACCCAGGAAAACAATTTAGGCTTCATGGATAACACATTGAAACCCTCTGTCCAGTGTGCAGCAGTGGCCAAGAAAGTAAATAGAATGCTAGGAATCATAAGGAAAGGAATGGAGAATAAAAACAAAGATATTATAATGCCTCTGTATCATTCCATGGTGCGACCGCACCTTGAATATTATGTGCAGTTCTGGTCGCTGTATCTTAAAAAGGATATAGCAGAATTAGAAAAAGTACCGAGAAGAGCCACCAAAATGGTAAAGGAAATGGAAGGATACCGCTATGAGGAGAGGCTTAAAAAATTAGGGCTTTTTAACTTGGAAAAGAGATGGCTGAGGGGAGATATAATAGAGGTCTTTTAATTAATGAATGGAGTGGAATGGGTAAACGTAGATCAATTTTTTATGCTATCAAAAAGTAGAAAGACTAGGGGACATGCAATGAAGCTACAGTGTAACCCATTTAAGACTAATAAAGAGAAAATAGTCTTTCACTCAACATGTAATCAAACTCTGGAATTCGTTACCGGAGGATGTAGTAAAAGCTGGGTTTAAAAAAGGGTTGGACAGGTTCCTGGAGAAAAGATCCATAAACCATTATTAAAGAGAACCCAGATAATCCACTGCTTGCCCCAATACAAGCATTGTGGAACCTGTGTCTTTTGGGGAAACTGCTAGGTACTTGTGACCTGGATTGGCCACTGTTGGAAACAGGATACTGGGCTTGATGGACCTTGGTCTGACCCAGTATGGCATCTCTTATGTTCTTACACTGCTCCACATTTGTACCACAGATTTCTCCACTTCAACTGTAATTTTCAAAGGGAAACTGTATTTATATGAGAGTATTTCCATCAGGGACACAGAAACACATACACATGCATGCACTCTGTTGTACTTCAGTCACACACACATGCACATGCATTCATCCACCCCCCAAATCAGGTACACACATGCACACTAGCACTTTTCGGACAGACAGATTCTGTCTCTGTCTACTGGTGCTGTGCTGCTTCTGCACTCCTCTACTTTAGTGCCCCCAGTTCTTGCTTTTGCTACCAGTTCTTTTTCTCAACCTGCAATAGCGTCCTAACACTTTACCCCATTCCTCTTACAATTTTACCCTTTCTCAGCAACTCCACTCACCCCTACCAAGAAACCCACTCATTCCACTGACTCTCTCCCAGACCCTATGCAGAAAATGAGCCCCACCTTCCTGTGGCTAGTTCAGCCTTTCCATTGGCTGGAACCTACCACTTAGCACAGAGATGGGGGAGCACCGGCGAGCTGTAGAGCTAAACTTTAAAAAAAAGAAATACCCAGATAATTTAGACATCATTCTGCCATTTTTGTGTTTGCTCACATCATGGAAGCATAAAGTGTGCCCTATTTTAGTAAGGTACTTTCTTCCTGAGAAGGGGGTTCAGGTAAAAGTTCTTGATGTCCATGAAGTTAAAGGCAAAACCTCAGACATTCTTTCCAAGTGCATTCTTGTTTCAGTTGAATCCAATGGGCTAAGACCCAAAGTTTTGGCATTGTGTGCTGACACTACCAATTGCAATTTTGGTGGGGCCACTAGGAGGGGTAGTAAAAATATTTTTTACAAGCTGGAAAAAGATTTAGGAAATAATTGAATTGGTGCAAACTGTGCAGCTCACATTGCTCACAATTGTATCAGCACTACTGTTGAATGCCTGCCATTTGACATTGAAGTTATTGTTGACAAGATATTCAGACATTTTCACATTTATACAGTGAGAATTGAAGAACTTAAAGAGATGTGCGACTTTGTTGAGAGTGCGTATCAAAAGCTCCTTAGATGCAGTAACACTAGGTGGCTGGCTTTACTACCAGCCATAGAGAGGTTAATTACAATGTTCCAACCAGTGAAATCATATTTTCTGAGCCAGGAAAAGTGCCCAGTTATCATCAAAAACGTTTTTCAGAAGGAACCAGCAGACATTTGGCTGTACTTTCTGCACAGTCAGGTAGTGATTTTCCAAAATGCGATTTTAAAAACTGAGTCTCAAAAAATCTCAATGATAGAGGTGGCTGGAGTAATCAGTGACCGTAGAAACAAGTTAGTAACTAGGAAGAATGAAGTGTTTTTGCCTCTGACAATCAGAAAGAAGATAAAAGATCTTGAAGAAGAGGGCAGTATTGATGAAGCAGATTTCAAGCAATGTGATCAGTGGACCACTCACTTCCAGGAGATCGGGAAACAACAGTGGACTGTCCTTCAAAAACAACCAGAGTGGTGTGAGCTAGAGTCGTTTTTAGAACACATTTTGTCTGCAAGACACAGCCTAGAGTCAGTAATAAATGATACTGAACTGTTTGAGTTCTCTTGTCTTAAGACATTTGTTTCTGAAGAAAAAGTTCAAGAATGGAAAAAAACAGACACCACAGTTGATGAAAAATGGAAGGAGGTGTTTGGACACCTCAAAAGTAATGGGGTTTCATATAAATATTTATGCAAACTGCTTGAATTTGTTTGTTTGCCAGGTTCCAAAGCTCCAACTGAAAGGTGTTTTTCAATCATGAACAAAGTGTGGTCTACAGAAAAAAAACCAACTGCATGTAGAGACTCTCAAATGTCTAATGATTGTAAAGTACAATTTTGAGTTGAGTTGCCCAGAATTTTTTAATTGTCTTAGTTGAAATGTTGCTGTTTTGAAGAAAATTCACTCTGTAGAGAAGTACAAGAAGTAGGCCTGAATGGCACATTTGTTATAAACCTAGCCTACTGTTTAAAATGGTTAAAATAAAAATTGTAATTATAAATATATTTTTTATTTTCCTTAACTTTGAACCCCTCCGGCGTGATTGAGGGGTCTATTCTGAACAGTGAATAGTGGGTCTGGACATCCGATCCGGACGTCCAGACCCGTTAAATGCCTGACCTGCATCCGGGACACCGAGCTCCCCACACGTAGATCCGAGCTGTGCGAGGAGCTTTGTGGGCGGGAGGGGGCGGGCCACAGGAGGAGCGAGGATGGGTTGTGGGCAGCGCCATGACCCCAGATGTACAGGGCTGATTCCGAGGTCAGCCATTTGTATGGGGCACTTATTCCACTTCTGAGGTGGAATAAGTCCCCTTAGACAAAGGAGGATGCCAAATCTGGGGCCCGCCGAAGAGTTGAGGGGGTGCAGGGGGTTCCACGCAGTCTGACCCTGGCCACGGGCGGCCCAACTGAGTGTTGGGCTGCAGAGAAAAAATCTTTTCCACTTTTCTGTCATTGCCAGGGATCGTGGCTCCTGCATGGAGCCACAGTAGCATGGCAACAGGATGCCAAGCCATTGCCGTTCCATGTAGGAGCTAGGCTGGGCTAGCCAGGGAGTTTCTTGGATATCTGGGCAGCCAGAATTGGGGCATGGTCTGCAAATACAGGCTGGTAGACCTGATTCTGATCCTGCAGGCATGTCTAGCCCCCGCGGGATGAGAATCAAGTGCACCGGAGCACATCCCAATTCTGACCATCTAGATAGGCGGGAGACACACACAACGGAATTGGCCTCCGAGTGTCCTGTATTTGAATTTAGAAAAGATGGTCAGGTTATGAAAGGCCAAAACTAGAACCTTAAACTGCACAAATGGCAACTAGTGCAAGTGTAGACACCACTGTGCAGAACTTTTAGAAAATAGGACCTGTCTAGTAGTGGGTTTATGTTCAAATCATTTTTATTAACAAGAAACATTGTACACTGTGCACACCCAAGCAGAAGTGGTCAAGAGAGGGTACATAGAACCGACCAATTGATACATATAAATTCTCCAGTACAAAAATTGCAAATCTGTGCAGCGATAAAGCAGTTACAAATTCAATTTTTGAAAATGTCCAAAGGCACTCCAACCCCACCACAAAGACAGATGGGAAGACTGAAGCACCAACACAATTCACCCCTTCCACCCATAGTCCAGTGGATCCCATCGATGGGATCCGAGGTACAGGGATCAACATAGCCTCTCAAGTACCTATACATCAAGCCCCTATCACAGCACTGTGATACATTCACCTCCATATGGGTACTGTCACCACCAGGTGGGCAGACTGCCTCCTGGCTAGCAGGGCTGCGCCTGATGGCAATGAATATAGTTGCATGCCTCGAGTGGTAAAGGCAAATTAGGATTTATTCCCCTGTGCCGTGCCGTCATAGTGTCTCTCTTTTCTTCTATCCTCAGGTGGTGATAGATAATATCCTTTTCCCCTCTTGCTATCAGGTTTTAGCCTGCGGGGTTTTCTCTGTGGCTTAGGGATTTCTACCAGGTCATCTTCTGACATACACACGTCCTCTGGATAATGTCTCTCCTTCTCTGAAGGCAGTGAACGCTCTCTGCTTAAATCTCTCGGTTGGGAGCTCCAGCCCTGCCCCCACCTTAGACTTCCTGCATGAGGCTGCTCTGCATTCACACTGTAGGAATTTCTACCATTCACAACTTTTAACTTCCCACTATAATCATTCCTCAGGTCACAGCTTCCTGATACATACAGTTTTTCCTTTGGTTTCCACTCACTCCGGCTGGAACGTAGCCTCCGTGTTCCAAAGGGTTTGCAATCAGCAGAACATTCACACCTGTTCTGGGCTCTTGCTAGCTGCTTCCTCCTGTAGGACTCTGGGTAGCTACTTGTGTGAATCCTTCCTGTCTCTGACTCACTTCCTAGGTCAAAGTAAGAAACTCCTTCTGCTTCCTCTCGGCCAGCTGCTTCAGGTAAGACAGCCTGTTCTCTCTGCTTACGCTGCTCACGCTGCTCTGCCAATTCTCCTCGTTCATGCTGTTCTGGTTCTTGTTCTGGTTCCTGTTCTAACCCTGTGTTCCCTGCACTGTCCTTATAAGGGCTGTAAGCTCTTCCCCTTCTCAGGTGCACGCTATCAGGAACTAGGGAGTTTCTCTCAGCTGAGTGTTTTTTCAGACCTCGTGGCTGCATTTGTTTCTGTTGTCCCTGACAACAGCTGCCCACATGGTCTGTTTCCCTGTCAGCTTCAGGACTAAAATGCCGTGAATCTGGTGCTTTTAAGGTAGAGAATGGGGCTACTTCATCACAGTACCCACCAGACATTGTGGATCAACCCAACTCCAACCCCCCACTCCATAACCCTCGCTTCCACCCAGCCCCCCCCAACCCCCTGTTTCCAAAGTCCATTGGAAGGATGCCACCCCCGCAAGAGAGGAGTGAGGCGCCCATCAGAAAATGATCCAAAGAACATTGAGAATTTGACTTCGCACACATGGAGTAAGAGACTGGATATAGGGCTCCCAGTTGGCCAGAAACTGTTCATGGAATTGCCCTCCATATTGCACCCCCACATATTCTAATGTTAAAAGGCTATGCACGTTCCACGCGAGTGCTCTGTAGAGAATAGCCAACAACAAAGAATACAGCAATGTGCAACAAGCAGGGTAGAGCCCACCCAACGGCGCTGCAGACCTGCGGCCCCCTGAAGTCGCAAAATCAAACCCAGTAGAGTTACCTGCGGGAGAACAGCAATACTCAAACCTAGAATAGAAGTCAGGCATTGGTGAACAGACCTCCAGTACTGCAAAATCACTGGACAACTCCAAAACATATGCCCCAGAGTGGCTCGAGGGCTTCCACAGCGGGGACAGTCAGATGACAGACTACACCCTGCCCAAAATGCCTTGTGGGGAGCAAAATGCGTTCTTCTGAGAAGCTTATATTGTATGCCCCTGTACTCCACACAGCAACTTGATGCTAAAGTGCAGAAGCTCCTCCATGGGGGAGCACACAGTCCCTCGAATGTCCCACACAGAAAGAGTACATAGGTAGCTACGTGCTTGATGATACCAGGAAACATCAAGTAACATGAGTCCAAAACAAATCTGCAGTTCCAAGAAAGCCAAAGGGGCTCTTTCATCATCCATGACCTGTTCAATGCCCAGTATGCCACATAATTCCCAAGGCGATAAGCCTCTCCATCCATCCGTGGGTGAAAGGCACTATTGCCATAGAATGGGAGGAGCAGAATGGCTCGAGGCTTGCACTGCACTGGTGACACAAAAGCCGCCACACCCTCTGCATCGATGGAAGCACCACACGTGACCGGAGCAGATGCAGCAGTGTGCCAGGAGAAGTATGCAGTGAAGTGCCAGTTGGGCTGCCACTGCCTGTTCCATATGGATTGGTATGTAATCAAAAGTCTCACCTAGCCAGTCCCGCACATTCCGCAACAAACACACCACATTATATCATTGCGAGTCCGGAACCCCATCCCCCCAAGTTTCCATAGCTGCTGCAATACACTAAGGCAGGGCCGTACCGAGAGTGAATTGCACCCTGTGTGACTTGCACATCGGGCGCACGCCCCTCTCCACACCTCCATCTAGCCACTTTCTGGATGTGGGCGAGAGAGAAGAGGCGTGCCCGATGTGCAAGTCGCTGCGTCAGAGGAGGGAGGGACCAGACCTGCTTAGCGTGCCGCGAGAAAGCTTAAGGGGTGAACTTCAGCTATCTGCTCTTGCCAGCTGCCTCTGGGAGAAGAAAAAGTGGCGGCGGCAGGCAACGCCAGACAGCTGAAATGCACCCGTTAAGCCTTTGCGCCCTGTGCGGCCATATCGCTCGCACAGGGCTAGGTATGGTCCTGCACTAAGGCACACACGTGGCCGCCTCCTTCTCCATAAAAAAGTATTCAAAACACGTTCAAAAGGATGAAGGTCCCACTTATAAAGAAAGCTTGGAAGTACCTGCAGGACATAAAGCCATCTGGGGAAAAGTATCATTTTGAACAAATCTATGTGCCCCCCCCCCAAGGAAAGTGAGAGGTCCTGCCACCTAGCCACTGGAGACTACAAATCCAAAGCAAGCGCTTCCACATTTAAGACCATATAACCGAGCAGGATCAGTCGGAAGTTGAATTCCTAAGTACTTAAAAGACGCACTAGCTCACTTGAGAGGGAAGGAGCCCACCCACCTAGTTCAGACTACACTTGCAAGGGAAGGGCTTCAGATTTATCAAGGTACAATATAAGGCCAGAAAAAAAACCAAATTCTGCAAACCACCCTAGGAGAATAGGGAGGGTGCCCTAAGGGTGACTTAGATACACAAGCAGGGATGTGTCCGAATGCGCACTAAAAGGGGCTTCATGGTAAGGATAAAGAGCAGAGGGAACAAAGGGAATGGGTTCCCCTCCTAAGAGGGAAGTCTGTTGTTAAAGACCCATTGTCTAGTACCCTTCCCTGCAGGTCTTAGTATAAGAGCCGCACCACATCCAAGAAGAACCCACTGATCCCCATCACCTCCAGCACGAGATACAGAAACTCCCAACCAACATGACTGAGAGCCTTCTTGGCATCAAAACTTACCAAAAGGGAGAGGATGTGGTTCTGCATACCCAAATGCAGTGAGGCAAGAATATGGCACATATTTTTGATGATGTATTGACTGCGCAGAAAACTTACTGCTAACCAATCCCCACTGCCCACACACACATTGTCCTGATACAGTCAACCCTACATCCTCACTCAAACAATCCTAGACCCAGACACAACATTCCACCCCCCACCAGACTGAGATACACACATACCCCTCTAATTTTTTAATTTATTTATTTTATTTAGACAGTTTTGTATACCGCCTTATCCTTCAATCAAAGCGGTCACAACACATTTAACACGCGGGGATATGAGACACATACACTAATATTTACAGGGAACATGGGCAATGGAGGGTTAAGTGACTTGCCCAAGACCACAAGGAGCATCTGTGGGACTAGAAACCCCAGTCCTTCCGGCCCAAGGTTGCTGTCCTCTAGTGGGATTTGAACCCCCGACCTTCTGGCCTGAAGTACCTTGCCCCAACCACTAGGCTACTCCTCCCTCCTAATGCTAAATCTTTCCCCGGAACCCCCATCTCACAAGCACTCATCCACCCAAACAGCCTCTCCCCCCCCCCACCAACACACATCCAGGCATTCCCACTCACCATCACATTCAGATCCCCGGAGATAAACATAGCAGCACCCATTCATATCACATATTAGAAAGGCACGCAATACTGCCCCCCTCACCCCAGCAACACCACTAGCCTCTCCCTCCGACATGTCCACCACTGAGCAGACCACTGAACTCCGTCTCTAGGCGCCTCCCTGCCCTCCCCAGTGGTGCACCCTTCCCCCCCCCCACCCCCGGCAACAGAGACACAATCTATGTATCTGTTCAGATGGGTCCGAGAAGAAATGCCCCACTGCGGCGGACAGATCAATGTCTCCAGAAGGATCATGAAACATGCCCCGTGCAGGGCAGAGGGAGGGTCAACCCCCAAAATCCCTGATGTGGGTTAGACAGTACAGATTAGAGCAAAATACATTGCAAGGGGGTGGACATAGTGTCACGTAGGTTTACCACAAACAGGGACACCAGGGGACAGGGAGCTAATTCGAAATCCCACACACATCGGGGCAGCACAGGCTCGAATGAAAATAAAAAGCATAGGAAATTATTAAGCAATATAAAAAAAACAAAAAGGAAAGAAATTAACTAGGTGGGGCAAGAGTAAAAGAAAGAAACTGGGAACAGGACTCGACGAAATAAAAATAAAAATATCAGCAGTCATGGACCTGCGCACCTCACACAAAAGCTCCAGTAGCATAAAATTAGGAAGAATACAGTAAACTAGTACAGGCCATATCACCAGTGTGGTGAAGCAATTGCAAAGGTCCATAAGCACTAACCCGGCCCCCCAGTAAGATTGACAGGCTCCAAAGGAGCCTGCCCAAGCGAGAGGGCCAAGGGTGGTCCAGAGAGAAAAAGTACAAGTGTGTCATCAGACATCCTGCTCCCCCAACTAACGGAGGGTGGATGACTAGTACCTAATCAGGCATGAAGAGCCACACATCAGACTAGGATTTCGGCCATGGATTCAGTCTTGTAGTCCTAAGTAGCCTGAGTGCATCTACAATCAGGCGCAAATGGCATAGGAGGTCAGACTGGTAATGCCTCCAGGAACTGGGCAGCCTCTGCAGGGCTAGAGAAAACCTTTTGCTGCCCCTGATGCTCCACATGGAGCCGGGCAAGATATAAGAGAGAGAATTGCAGCCCACGGATGACCAGTGGGCCACAAACCTCAGTAAACTCATCGCTGTTTGCTGATGAGCGCTGAGCAATCCTGAAAAATAAGGAGGTCATGAGACCCATGATCCACATTCTGACGGGTCCGTGCTGCTTCTTTCGGAGCATAGTTCAAAAAGCGGGCAATGTTGTAAACCGCTCTAATGTCCTGACGTGGGCGGTATATCAAGTGTACAAATAAAAAAAAAATGATGACTCTTGCACGGGACTGACCCTCTTTCCACGGTCCCAGGCAGTGCGCCCGTTCCAGAATTATTTTGCCCACATGGCTGTCGAAAGACAAATTCAAAGGGAACAAAGAGTCGAGGAATCCCTGCAGCTCGCTATCGGTGATAGACTCCTTGACGCCCATGATGCAAAGATTCTTCCTGCGTCCTCTGTTCGCAAGGTCATTGAGTTTTTTTGCCATGCAGCTCTTCCATGTGCTTGCTATTAGTGGTCTGCGATAGCTGCACGTCCTCGACGGCCGACACCCGCTGCTCCACCTGGTCGAGATGATTGATGAATTCCATTAGCCCTTGTGCCACTTGAGTAATCTGGAGATGTTCTGAAAGCGCTCCTCTAGCACCTTAGCCACCGCTGCCGAGAGCTTATCTATAATGCTGGCAAGCTGCTCAGAGCGCGGGCTAGGTGGATTAGAGTCCGCCATTTTGGTTTTGGCAGCCTGGCTCTTCTCCTTCCTTACCAATTTAAAAGCCATCCCCACCTGACAGTGCTGCTTTCCAGGCAGACACACACTGTAGTTGATAACACACTCAGTCCAATCTATTTTGAGAGGATTCAGGCAAAATACGCTAGAAACAGGCAAAACTAAAGGCAGGAATCCCCGGAGTGGAGGAAAGTGCAACCACCCCCACTCACCCCATCACATGACCCCCCCTGTAGTGGATTTAAAAATATTAACTTTCTCCTGAACATACCTATTTAGAAATCAATTAACATGATGAGAAAGATTATTATAGCTCTGTTTTAGTCAATAACTGCTGTGTCACTGTGACTAAATTTAGGCAGATGATATATGATGGCAATAAGTTGTTTATATTTTCAGACTACAGGAGATACCCGACAACTACTGCTTTAAAAAAACACCCAGTCAGGATCACAGGGCTCTGGAATGATTGGAGCCTGGCTGAAGACTGTCAGTGCAATGACTCACCTAAGAGAGTTGGGAAGGGGCATAAACTAAGAGAAAATTGTCAGGAAGTTGCAAATGAAACTTCAGGGCATACATTTCCAGTCCTGATTCAACTGAGCTGGAAACCCGAATGAGATGGAAACTGCTGGATCGAAAAAACAAAATTCCCCCAGCATCCGGTCATGGTATGAAGTGATTCAGCATGAAGATTCACATACCACGTGGAGATTATGCCATCAGCCAGTCTAAACATGATGAACTCCCAAAGCTTAATTGTGCAAGGGTAATGTATTGATGCCTGACAGCAGTGCCACATTTAGTTGATCAGACTTTAAAACCTCTTAAAAAGAGACCCACCATGCACACTGAGCTTCTGTGTGATTTTTGTAAAAGTCAAGTCTATATGGTACGAAAGAATCCTTGGCATGCAACAAAACAAATTGTAGATGGAGAGGGTAATTGTGAAATGGATTTTCATAGGAAAATCATAGTTGCAAACGTGTGTGGTAAGATAGCAGCTCTGATTGACAGACGGTTGCATTTTCAAAGAGACTCGCTCCATGGAGCTGCCCTTATGAAATGGACTGCAGGCCTGTGGGTATAATGTCTCCATGCAACTGAAAACCTGGTAGCCAGTTTGAAAATTGCCCTTTGAAGCCGTCACAATTAGAGAATACTCATATTGTTAATGTTATAATGTTACTGTTGATACTTATTAGTTCTTGGAATAAGCTGATATATGCAAGTTCCTTGGATAAGCTGAATTTTAATGTTAATTGTACTAGACACTGCTCTCCCCCACCCTACCTTTGCCTCACTTCTCCCGCCTCCCTCCCCCTAACATAGCCTCCCCCACCTCCTCTCTGTATATAGCACATTGTAGATAGCTCACCCTGTATATATTGCATCTGATAATCAAGCTACACATTTATTACACCTACACACGCACTACGATACAAACACAGCATGCCGACACCTCTACACTTTGTTTTTTGATTCGTTTGAAGTGAAAACCACTTTGATTTCAGGATAAAGTGGGATATAAATCCTTTTAAATAAATAAATAAACAGAGAGACACTAGAGGATATTTTATTGCTCATGTGCCAAGAAGATGGTGCCCATAAGCACTGTTCCTGCTAAACTCTGCAGGAATCCTCCGCCTTTGTTGCTGGGGGTTGGTGCTGCTTCTCATGATTGAAAAATGCAATATTGCAGCACAGCCCCCCACCAGCAGCAATGCAGGAGGACATCTTTGCAACTTAGTAGAAATGTTGCCCATAAGTGTATTCTCTAAGGAGTAGGGCAGAAAGGGGGAGAAGCTGATGGAGCAGTGATCTCCAATAGTATAGTTTCACGGAATTTCTTTAGAACAGGAGTCCCAAGTCAAAAAAATCCGGGAAGGGTTTTCACAGAGCTCCAGACCAGATAAACTTAGAGCCAATCAGGAAACAGGAACAAAGATCACCAGCAAAGCAAAACACAGTTAAGAGCAGGCTGGCTAGAACTGGTCCCCATGGAGATGTAATAGTTCTTCCTGCAAAAAGCTTGTCTTTTAACTCAGTGGTTACTGGTTTAAGGCCAATCTACCTGATGACCCTGGGGGTAAAACAAACCAGAATTGTGGATATTTTTAATGCAACTGCCCCCCTGCATCATAAACTATCCCACCAACCCCCAAATACTACCCCCCAACTGCCCCTCTGCCCCACAAATTATGTACCCCCTAAATTAACCTCTGCAACTGCCCCACCACCTCGAAAAATATCCAGCTCCTAAAAACTACCTTGCCAGAACAGAACCCCTGAAAAATACCCCTGCAACTGCCCCACTGCCCTGCAAACTACACCCACACTTAAAAACTGCCCCACAGCTGTTCCATCACACTGAAAAATACCCAAACCCCCAAATTACCCCACCACTGCTCCACCTCCTTGCAAACTACCCCACCCCCAAAACCTACCCTAGCAACTGCCCCGTAAACTACCCCACCTCCAAAAGCTACCCTAGCAACTGCCCTGTAAACTACCCCACCTCCAAAAGCTATCCCCTTCCACTTCCCCACCACCCTAAAACTCCCTGCAGCTGCCTCACTGTGCTGCAAACTAACTCCACCCCCAAAACTACCTCTGTGCATCTGCTCCATTACCACACGAACTGCTCCACCCCCAAAACTACCCGCCCACATCTGACTTCACCCCCAAAACTATTCAACTTAGAAATGCCCCACCATCCCCAGCTATCCTATCCATAGACACAACAAATGCACAGCACACATGGGACACATAATAGAGATACTGTATAGTGAATTACTAATCGGTGGAGTAGCCAGGACTGATTTTATTTGGTGGAACCTGGGATTTACATTGGTGGGCACAAGACAGTACAAATGTTGATACCATATCCAATTCTTCTCTCATTTGACTGGTCTGCTTCCATTGACTGTGTGTCATTGATGCCCCTGTAACTAATAATTCCTTAGCTGGGATGTACTGCATTTTAAATTATTCTCATATATATTTCATTTTCTTGGCTGTTACTTCTACTGTGAAAGCTAAGGACTGAATTGTACTGCTTTCTTATTGGTTGCTATGGGTAATGGCAAATAATGGTGTGGCCATGGAAAGAGCTACTTTAAGGAATTAGCAAGCTAGGAACATACCTAGGGTCCAAAGTTTACGGGGGCCCACTCAGATGTGCTCTGTAGTCAGGAGATTAGGATTGACACCTATCTGCCTTTTTTCAGGATTCTGATTTTTACTCTGATGTCTGGAAGCTAGAAGAATGGCTATCATGTCTGCACATTTTTTTTAGGGTTTACAATTCTATCTACTGGTCTCTAATTCTCTCATTTTTATACAGGAAGCCTGTCTTTCCTATGTCCGGTGTAAGTCGCAGCAGAGACTGTGGGTATGGTCCAGCCAATGGGACGGTTGTGGGTATGAGCTACTGGAATGCTCCTCTAGATACAGGAAGGGAAGTGGTGAGCTAGGTCAAATTCCTGTGATATACAATTTAAGTTTTTGTGTTTGATGGGAGATGAAAGAGAAATGAAGCCTCCCTCCAAAAAAAGAGCCTCAATGAATTTCTATAGGAAAAGCTGTCACAACAGTTGCAGCATAACACTGATTCATATTAACCTAGTGATTATGGAATAGTATCTGTCAAACAGCTCTCTCTACCTCTCACCTCCTCTCCTGATCACAGACACACAAAGAAACACAGATATAAATATGCACATACACACGTACATGCACAGATATATGCAAGCATCCATGCAACACATGCATAGACACGTATACAAGCACACATACCAGCCCACCAAAATACATACATACACACATAACAACAGACAGATATACAAAACAGAATTTTGCACCTACACACGCACAGTACATACATAAGACACACACACGGCAATGCAGATACAAACAGATGGGTGTGTGCAAGAACATATACTCACAAAGGGATGGGAAGAATTCCATGAGCCATGCTCTGCATGCTTTTCCCACTAGTTTTAGGTAATGAATTCTTTAGAGGGTGACCATTTGTTGAATTTGAACACTTAAGACTTGACAGCTTCTGGAATATTCACTAAGTAGCACACTGTATCTACAAGAGGTATTTATTTGCCTCTACACAGTCCAGTCTGGAAAAGGCATCTGGAATGTTTAAACCAGAGTTTGCAAAGAGTTATAGTTTCCAGTGGCATCGCTAGATGCCTACTATTCAGGGCATCAGCGGAGGGATATCTCCATTTGAAAAAATGAGGGAGGGAGAGGATGTCCTCCTTCTTCAAAGATGCAGACTCCGTCTGATAGAAGACACATACACAAAAGTTTCAAGCCGGCATGGAAACCTCTATACCTTTAAATAGGGAATATCGAATTCATCCTTAAGATAAGAACATAAGAACATAAGAACATAAGATATGCCATACTGGGTCAGACCAAGGTCCATCAAGCCCAGTATTCTGTTTCCAACAGTGGCCAATCTAGGTCATACGTACCTAGCAGTTTCCCCAAGGGACACAGGTTCCACAATGCTTGTATTGGTTCAAGCATTGATATCCTGGGTCCCTTCTTAATAATGGTTTATGGACCTTTCCTCCAGGAACTTGTCCAAACCTTTTTTAAACCCAGCTACACTAACAGCCTTTACTACATCCTCCGGTAACAAATTCCAGAGTTTGATTACACGTTGAGTGAAAAAATATTTTCTTTTGTTAGTCTTAGATAGTTTACCCTGTAGCTTCATTGCATGTTCCCTAGTCTTTGTAGATTCTGATAAGGTAAACAATCGATCTACGTTTACCCGTTCCACTCCGTTCATTAATTTATAGACTTCTATCATATCTCCCCTCAGCCGTCTCTTTTTCAGGTTAAAGAGCCCTAACCTTTTTAGCCTTTCTTCATAGGAGTATCCTTCCATCCCCTTTACCATTTTGGTGGCTCTTCTCTGAACCTTTTCTAAAATCGCTATATCCTTTTTAAGATATGGCGACCAGAATTGCACACAATATTCAAGTTGTGGTCTCACCATGGAACGATATAGAGGCATTATATCATCTTTTGTTTTATTTTCCATTCCTTTCCTTATCATACCTAGCATTCTATTTGCTCTCTTGGCCGCTGCTGCACACTGGGCCGAGGGTTTTAGCATGGTATCCACAATGACGCCTAAATCTTTTTCCTGGGTGGTGGTTCCTAATGTGGAACCTTGCATCGTGTAACCATAGTTTGGGTTGTTCTTCCCTAGGTGCATAACCTTGCACTTGTCCACATTAAATTTCATCTGCCATTTTGATGCCCACCATCTCGTCACCTCTCTTCCACTTTGTCTTCTACATCCGTTAACGACACAGTAACCTCCTATAATGTTGCACTCTCCTCAGCCCTGGATACCTTTGCTCCGATCACCCCATTGCCTGTGAGGCGTTCGATACCCCAGCCCTGGCTCACTTCCACTACCCGTTATCTACGTTCCTGTTCCCGTTCTGCTGAGCGTGTCTGGCTCTAATCCCGCTCCTGTGCTGACCTTCTTCACTTCAAATTCATGCTTGTCTCCTTCCAATCTGCCATAGCTCTCGCCAAGCAAGATTACTACGTCCATCTGACCAACTCTCTTTCCTCCGATCCTCGCAGTCTCTCTAATACTCTCAACTCTCTCCTCAAGGTCCCTCCACCTCCAATCCCTTCTTCCCTTCCCGCCCAAACCCTGGCTACTTCCATGACAAAATCCATAAGATCACCCTCCAATTCCCCCCTACCCCTACTACCCCTCCCCAATCCCAACTCCCCCCTCTACCTCTGCTACCTTCTCTTCCTTCCCTGTGATCTCTGACGAGGAAACCACCCTCCTCCTCCAAACTCACAACCCGCTCCTCTGATCCTATCCCCACCCGTCTCCTAAGCCCTATATCCTCTACCGCTGTCCCTTCCATCTCTCACATTCTCAACCTTTCGCTCTCCACCGCAACCTTCCCTGCAGAATTTAAGCATCCATGGTCACACCCCTCCTCAAGAAACCCTCACTCGATCCCACCTGTCCCTCCAATTATCGACCCATCTCTCTCCTTCCATTCATCTCTAAATTACTTGAACGCATGGTCCACCGCCGCTGCCTTGACTTCCTCTTCTCTCATGCCCTCCTAGACCCTTTACAGTCCGGCTTTCGTCCCCTACACTCTACCAAAACTTCTCTCACCAAGGTCTCCAGTGACTTGTTCCTAGCAAAATCCAACGGTCTCTACTCTGTCCTCATCCTTCTTGACCTTTCTGCTGCTTTTGACACTGTTGATCACAACCTTCTCCTCGACACCTTGTCCTCACTTGGTTTCAGTGGCTCTGTATTATCCTGTTTTCCTCCTACCTCTCCCATTGATCCTTCAGTGTGTGCTTTGGTGGTTCCTTCTCCTCTGCCACCCCACTCCCTGTCGGTGTACCCCAAGGCTCCGTCCTGGGACCTCTCCTTTTCTCCCTCTATACCCAGTCCCTTGGCGCGCTTATCTTTCCCCATGGCTTTCAGTACCACCTCTATGCTGATGACTCCCAAATCTACCTCTCTACACCTCTAATCTCTCTGGCCATCCAGACCAAGATCTCTGCCTGCCTTTCTGACATTGCTACCTGGATGTCTCACCTCTGCCTTAAACTGAATATGTCCAAGACCGAGCTCCTTATCTTTCCCCCCAAAATCTCCCTAAACCCCCCTCCTCTTCCTCCCCTCTCTGTCTCTGTCGATAATGCTGTTATCCTCCCTGTTTCCTCGACCCGCAATCTTGGGGTTATCTGACTCCTCTCTCTCCTTTTCCACTCATATCCAACTAGTAGCCAAGACCTGTCGTTTCTTTCTCTAACACATTAGCAAAATTCGCCCCTTCCTCTCCGAACACACTACTAAGATGCTTGTCCACTCTTTAATCACCTCTCATCTTGATTACTGCAATCTGCTCCTTGCTGGTCTCCCCGCGAACCATCTCTTCCCCCTTCAGTCTATTCAACATTCTGCTGCTTGACTAATCTTCCGCCAGCCTCGCCATTCCCATATTACCCCTCTCCTCAAGTCACTCCACTGGCTCCCTATCCATTTCCACATTCAATTCAAGCTTCTCCTCCTGACCTATAAATGTATTCACTCTGCAGCTCCTCAGTATCTTTCATCCTTTATCTCTCCTTACAACCCCTCTCGGGTACTTTGCTCTTCTGACAGACTGCTTCTATCTGTGCCCTTCTCCTCTACTGCTAACTCCAGACTTTGCTCCTTTCACTTTGCTGCACCCTTTGCCTGGAACAAGCTACCTGAGTCTATACGCCAGGCACCCTCCTTGTCCCTATTCAAGTCCAGGCTAAAAACCCATCTCTTCACCATTGCTTTTAGATCTTGACCCCTGTCTTTGGTCCTGTCTAGACTACAAGCTCCATATTTTGTCTTTTCACTTTGTATTTTATGTTAACTGTTACTCTGTGTTTTGTCTTGACTTAACTAGATTGTAAGCTCTGACGAGCAGGGACTGTCTCTTTTATGTCTGTAGATATAGGGGCTTGAGGGCTGGCCCGAGGAGAGCAGCATTCTGGCACTGAGCAATAGCACTGGGGCATGGCGCACATGAGCTGGGGCCTCCCAATGCCTTTGATTTTCTGCCTTTTTTCCCTAGTTATTTGCAATCATTATCCATCACACACCCCAGGATTGGCTCAGCCCAGGGCCATACCAAGAGTTGCTGGGTGGAGGGGGGCACCGGATTTGTTAGTCTCACAGGACACATTTCTAGCTTGGTACGGTCCTGTCTTAGCCCACTGCAGATATGCACTGTCATCTCCCAGGTGTAGGAAATCATTAACAAAACTATGGTCCTATTATGCAGCTGCTTAAATTGATAAGTTTTCATTAATATTGTTCTTTTTTTTCTGACATACTTGTGTTTCTCAGTCTAAATGCTTTTTTGCACCATTAAGGGTAATAGGTTAATTGGAAGAATATGGTAAAATGATTGCCCTCTGTCTCGCTTAACATGGATAATTGATGCTAATGTGACTTCATTAAGTTTATGAACCAGTGGGATTTGCATATACCTTTCTAATATTTCAGGGGTTTTGTATATCAAAACTAGGGTAAGCACAGCCCGTGAAAGACGACTCACATGTAAACTCTTCTGTGCCTTTTGAGTTTCTTATCACCTGCCAACAGTATTTAGGTTTTGCATTTTAGCAGCAAGCTATGTGGGAGTGCGAGGTACTGTAGATGAAGAGATCAGGGGATGTGTGAAAAGTTACAGGAGAAAGAGAATTTCCTTATCTGGGTGAGACTTGGCAGCTCTAATTTTGCAGCAGCAACATAATAAGTACAGGGACAATTAAGTTAAAAGTAGTTTATTTTCCTTGGTGTCTCTGGAACCTGTTGTACGGAACATTCTGAGGCAGTCTGTGCAACAAGGCGTGACAAGGTCTCCTAGGCTGGGCACATTTCTCCAAAAATGTTATCCTAGGTTGGGTAGTACCAGATTAAACGAGGCAGTTAAGGGTAACATTGGCATACAGAACTGCTTCTGCCATAGCATGACCAGAACTGGATTCTGTTGCTGTATACAAAATACTTGTAGCAAGCACAGTGTGTCTTTTTTAACATAAATGAAGGACAGCATGACTCGGGCCTAATCACAGGACACTGGACACCTTCCAGCTTTTACTCTGAAGAAAAATAAATAAGAGAAGTCATTCCGCCAGACTGTTATGACCAGCACGTGAAGAAGAATTAAGCCTGGTCAGGTTGGGTTATTACCGTAGCCTGCGGCAGCCAGAACTGGAATGCTTGAGAGCAGTTTAAAGCAGAAATGCTTCAGTCTCTAGGAGCCCAGACAGTGCGTGTCACATGCATCGCCTAATTGTTGAGTGCAAGCCAGAAGGGAGCTGTCTGTTGCTGATGAAGACAGGGCGGATACAACAGTGTAGGATATGAAACCAAGAAATCTAATGATGCAAAACTAACATAGATTAATAATACAGGGAACTTATTAATATTTCAGATATTCTGTACGAAGCATATAACCTCTACATGGAGCTTGCCATAAAATGGGCACAGGGCAAATCCAAGTACCACAAATACAAATATTGTTCACTGCAAAGGTATTAATCAGAATGAGCTAATGGGACATGAATGTTAGTACAATATTTTATTCTATAAGGCTTTTCATGTGGTAATTAACAAGTATATGATGATGCAAAACCAGTCATTAGAAACCTTTATATACCAGGCATACAGACAAAGAAAGAAGAAACCTCAATTGATTTAGTTGTGTTTAGATCTGTTACAGATTAAAATGGAAAAACTGCTATAGAAAATAATGGGCCAATTTTTCAAAGTCTAAGTATAGGTAGCTAAACTGTCCTTCTCTAAAAACTGACTGAGGCTAAGAGGGGTTATTTTAAAAACCCTATTCCTGCTTTGGACATCTGAAAATGGACACACAGATGTCCAAATCACAAAGATACCACCAGAGCCAATTTAGAAGCTGGCTCTATAGAGGACGTCCAAAACGTGAAGGGGCATTCTGGGTGAGACAGATGTCCATGTACAGTTTCAGAAACGGCAAGCATGTCACCACTCACTAGTAGGACTGTCCATGTCTAGTACTGCTCCAGGGCAGAAATAGGCATCAAAAAAGCCACCTGGAGAATACAGAGAAGAAGATATTCTGATATCACTTATATTTTTCGTGATGATAATGAAAACTGTAGAGAAAGAAGGACACTTGTTTTCAGTTTGGCATGCTGATGCATGTCCACACATGCAAAATAGCTTGCATGGATGTACATTTCAGCATAGGATAGACATCCCTACCGCAAATATTTTTAGTGTGGATGACTATGTGACCACTGTCATGGTTGTCCATTTTAGGGACATCCAAGTTTCTAATATCGGTCCTAATCTAAAACACCTCTGGCATTTTTTCAGACGTTTTGCCTGGATATCCCAGATTGCACCTGGGCGTACTTTCTACAATGTCATTTTAAGCAAATAAATTAGCTGCTAAAAGTTGATGATGCCTGAGACATTAATAGCCTCAGTGGTGGGGTGGAGGGATTTAGCTACAATGCTGATTTTCAGCACTAGGTAGCTAAAATTGGCTGCCTACCTACAGGACACAAAAACATGTCTAAATCTAGGCATCCAAATTTAGTTACAGGTGAAATTTTTCCTCAACTAACCTGACTAAAATTTGATGTGTCAAGATGGATGGAGATTTTCTAAAAAAATAGACTTTTAAACTGAGCGCAGAGCTTAGCACGAGTTCTGCATTTTTGTTTCTGCACAAGTTTGGCCACTCTTAGCTGAAAGGAGGCTTACACACAAGTATGCATGTAAATTATAAAATACTATAATTTATGGGCGTTCTTGAGAAATCTAGGGTGGCCACTGATAGGGTTGGTGCAAATGCTTGTGCCTAGATTTAACATGCTCTTTTGAATACTTGCACCCATATTTTATAAAGTATGGGGGTCATTCCGCTCTCCGAATAATGGGGATGTATGTCTGGGTTGGACGTCTAACCCGCGTTAATGGCTGGGACTGTATTCCGCTCCAGCTGCTCCCACATGTACAGAGCTGTTGTGCAAGGAGCGCTGGATGGGGATGGGGGATGGTGCTGGTGCTGGTGTGGAGCGGGGGCATGGGCTGGCACCAGGATGTACAAAGACCATTCAGGTCAGGCCTGTGTACATCCCCAGGAAGTGACTTGGACACCCGGCTTATTCCACCCCGAAGGTGCATCCTGCAGCCCCCCTACCTCAGTGTACCGCTGTGGGGGTGAATCTGGTGCACCAGCTTGGCCTTGTGGCCCCCCCCAAGTGTCAGATGGTAGGGGGAAGGTCTGGTTGGTGGCTGGGCATTTGGTTGCTCTGGCTGGAAAGTGACAGGATGCCGCTGTACTGTCACATCAGCTGGAGCATTGGGAGGGCTGGCTGGACAGAGCACTAGACATTTCCCTTGTTGGAATCAGGGGCACGCTGGGCCGTCTAAGTGCCCTGAGTCTGCAAATGTGGGAATGTATAGCTCCCGCAGTTGCGGAATCAGGTACAAAGTGGTCCCATGCATCTGTTGACCGTCCGGACAGCCTGGACATGCCCCTTGCAGAATTGGCCTCTATGTGTATACTTTACCTTATGTAAATTGATGTGATATATGCACAGAAAAATGCCTGTTTTATATGGGATTTTATAAAGTTAGCCTCTACGAGTGTGCACACCCCTTCCAGCTTCTCAGAAGTAGATGCTGGAATGGGAAGCAGACAGTAGGGTTCCTGGGAGTGTGGCATGATTATCAACTCCCTGGCAATATTGAGGGACATGCTCTAAGAGGAATATCTGCATAACTTCAGATGGACAAGCGGTTATAATTGCTATTTGTGTGGTATGCAACTTATATGGATAATGACCGGATGCCACTGTAGTCTGTGTAATTTCTCCCAGAAATTTCAAATAGTTAATTTTAAAGGTAATGTTTCCAAATGGATAGGTTTTGCGTGTACCATGACAATAACAAACTTCCCTCCTAACATAGTGAATTATATGGCCATTTTGTAAGACAACGATTTTTTTTAAAAGACTTGTGGTTGACACCATCTGATGACCACATACATCCTTTATGCGTGCACCTAACGCCACTCACAGAGATATTGTTATGTGCACCCGCACTAATTGCCACAGTGACAGCGCATGATATGTACCCTGCAGTAACAGCAATGTGCTCTCCATGCCCACACTCCGCCCCCTACCCTGCCCATTCCCCGCCCCTTTGCATGATTAAAAGGGATTTTAGTGGCTAGTAGCTGTCATGCTCATATGTTAACTATCACTGTCCACCATTACTGCCTACTAAAGCACACATTAGCGGGCTTTCATAAAAGGCCCCATAGTCTTGTTTATGGGTGCTCACTAACATTAATTGAAATTCTGGGCCCACAAGCAAACTTTGCAGAGGGCCCCTCTAACAGTGAAAGTCAACTTCCTCTGATCTAGGGGGATGGGACAGCATCCCCTCAGAAATCCCAGGAGTAAGTGGAAGTGGGACGTTGACTATATCTTAGCTATGACTTTCTCCACAATAAGAAGATAAGAGAAGGTTAATACAACCAGAGATGGTCCAGTCAGGTCTGCTTGCTTTAGTGTTGTTGCATTATCTCCCAAGTCCTGACCTTCTTCAAATCTGCAGCAGTATAAGAATCGAAGACTCGCATCACTCTTGCTTCCATGGGGTCAACCCTCATGATATTGCAAGACAGTAGCAGGGGATAATGCACTTCTTAGGTCCTTATCCTGCTACAGAATTTGAAGAAGGGATTTTGCAGCAATACCTCAAGGCAAGTTACAGCCAGTTTGTACCCGAGGTAATGGAGGTTAAATAACTTGCCCAGGATCACAAGAAGCAGCAGTAGGATTTGAACCCTGACTTCCCTGGTTCTCACCCTGCTGATGTAACGTTTAGGCTACTCCCTGGGGAGTACTTGTGTACATTGTAACTTAAACTTGGTAATGTACATTAAACAGGGACATTGATAACATATTTTTTTTGAAGCAATGGACCATTAAATGACTTGCCTAAGGCCACAAGGAGTGCTAGTCAGAATCAAACCCTGGTCTCTTCATTCCCGAGTCAGTGTTCTAACCATTAGGCTACTCCTCCACACCACGTCAGTTGTTGTAAAATTTAGCAAGGTTGATGTTATATTCTTTTATATGCAATTGTTAAGATCGATTGGTTTTATATACACATGACTGGAGCCTTAGGAGGTCATCCCCACTATTCGGCTTCTCTGCCAACCCCGACTAATTTCCCTGTATTTTGCTCAGAGAGGTTAGATGGGACAGGAAAGCGGCAATGCGGCAGCGGAGTTTGGGTGGGCAGTGGGCGGTCCACAGCCCCAGACATACTGGGCCGATTCCAATGTTGGCCCTGTACGTCCGGGGCTATTGGCTGAACAGGGAACTAATTCCACCTCTGAGGTGGAATACTTTCCCCTAGACGGGTGGTTCTGGCAGGCCCAGGGCGCAGCAAAGGCGGGAGGGGGTAGAGGAGATTCTCTGCAGTCTGACCCTGGCCTTGGGAGGCCAGATTGGGGGTTGAGCTGTGGGGAATGAAAATTCTTTTTGGCAGCAGGGGATTGCGGCTCCTTAATGGAACCATGGTGCCATGGCAACCGGACACCATGGCGCCGTGTCTCCATTCAGGAGCCTTGACTGAGTTAGCCAGGCTAGGCCTGTACGTGCAGGCAAACAAATCGGGTTCCTGACCTGCATGTACAGGCCTGTATGCAATTCTGATCTTGTGGAGCTAGACGTGCCCCGCGGGATCAGAATCCCATCTAGCTCTGTCCACACAGAGGGCTGGGACGTCCAGCCCTTATTGTCCCTGAGTAGCTAATCCACAGCATACTTAAAAGAAGGGACACATGCAATTAATGTTCTTGTGTCATCTTGCAAAATTTGCAGTCAGATTAAGAACCCAAATACAGATTCTCTCTGTACCTCCTGCCTGCTTGGAAAGAAGGTGGGATTGGCAGGAAGTTATATTGACAGATGTAGGCAGCGTCATCAAAATATTACATTTGACTTATTACTTAAGTGATTGAACTTCAGTAATGAAATCTGTTTACAGAACATGGGAACTTCTGGGGGCACCAGGTGGCATCAAACATACAAATCTTTCTCTGACAGATCTGGAGGAGTAATTTATGAATGGATATAACATTGAATTTTCAGGTACCATTCCTGGCATATTTATAATATTGACTGAGGGCAGAACAAACAATTTTGCCGCTGGCTGTAAACATTCAAACAATCAAATTTAGAATGGATTGCTCAGTAGAGAAAGCTTCAAATAGAATCTCCATTGCATAGGGCTCCATTTTCACCTCCTTCACCATGAAGATGGTGTGAGCTTCTCCAAAGCTGGTTTGAAAAACAAAAGCTTAGAAAACCCTTCAGCAGTTAATAAATACATGGAGCCTGATTCAGAGAAGGGGACATCTGGGCCGTCCGGACAGCCCCGAGGAAGACGGGCCAGTTAGGACCCAATTCTGGACCGTGGGAGCAAAACATTCCCATGGTGCACAGAATCAAGCCCGTGGATGGCCCGGAATGTCCCTGCCTCCCTGCAGATGCTCCCAACTTCAGCAGCTTAAGCCCCACCTCATCCCTGCCACCTGATCCATAGCTGACCTGCCAGGGCCTGCATTGGGCGGTGGGGACCCCCCTGTACCGTCCCTGGCCCTGGGGGGGAACCCCCAGACCTGATTGCTGGGTCAGTGCTGCTTATTCCACCTTTGAGGTGGAATAAGCAGCACGTTCTATTTGACCCAGCAGGACATACAAGGTCATGACCTGAATCGGCCCTGTACATCCTGCCAGGCTGGCCCACTCCCACTCCGCTCAGATCCTGCCCCCGGCCAACTCTCCCTGTCTTGCTACTCAGGACATATGGGAAGAGCCGGAGGGGGAATTTGGCCCAGTTGGCTTGTGGGGCTGCACATCCTGCCGGGAAGTGCAGCCCAGCAATCTGCATCCCAGAATCAGGCCCTTAAGGTGAATGTGATAGTCTGAAGGGAGTTTCTTTACAACACAGGCCAGACAGCAGTTCAAGGAAAACAAAAGCATCTTTACTTCTCTCTCAGCTTGTTAAATCTCCACAAGCTGGTTCTCCTGGCCCTTCCTTCATCCCCAGTTAAACGTTTCTACCTCAGAACTCCTTTATATGGCTTGCTTTGGAAGGACTTCTGGCTCCACAGGCCCCTCTCCCTCCTGCAGCCGGCTGTGTTCTTAAGCTTTCCCTCTGAGCTACGCCCTCTCAGTCCTGAACTCTGGTTTGCAGACTCTCTTAGACTGTTGATAATCCCTTTGGAGAGGGATGGGAAACCTTCTATATACCCCATTATAGTGAATAATCCACAGTATTATACAAATATAAGCTGCACACAATGAAAGTATAGACCAGGGGGTTCTCCACCCCAGTCTTCGGGACACACCTAACCAGTTAGGTTTTCAGACCATACACAATAAATATGCATGAGACAGATTTGCATTCACTGCCTCCATTGCATGGAAATCTATCTTATGCATATTCATGGTGAATGTCCTGAAAACCCAACTGGCTAGATGTGTCTGGAGGACTGGGTTGAGAACCCCTGGTATAGACAGATAGGACACATCTGAGGACTGAGGACAATTGTCCACTTTGCTATATTATATTCAGTGTTACCTCAAATGCAAGAATAAAAAGACAATGACACAATATTCAAAGGATAGAAGGAGCTGCTAGATTCAATGGCATTATGCAGATAATGCTGATGAAAATCATCACAGACCACAGTGGCACTATCCAGGTAGTTTCGGAGTGGAAAGAAGGGAGAGCATGGGCTTACTGCCTAGTTAACCAGCTAGCTGTGATATTCCAGATACATTTAGGAAAAGTGAAAGGTATCCTGAATATCGCTGCTATCTGAATAGCTATGGTGCTGACTGCTTTATGTGTTTGCTCATCACTATCCAGAACGCAGAGATCAATATACGTATTATACTGTATTTAACTACTGTGATTGGCATTAAACAACAACAGCTACTGACCATGGCTCTTAACTATAGAGACGAGAAGACTCTCCAAAATACCTTTTCAAAGTCCAGAAGATCAGAGCTCAGCTCAAATTTGAGGGAGAAAGAGGGTGGATAGCCCTGACAGCTGCCATCTCTAGAATCAGTCATACACTACAGAAAAACATAGACTGGGCGCATCATAAGAGATCAGCGTGTGGCCACAAGAACGGTGTTGCACAGATAAGGGAGGACCATTGCCAAAGGCATCTCCATGAGCAAACTGCCTGATAAGCAGCTAAACTTGCATGCATACAGTTTAAGTTTACCCACTGTTTGAAGAGATCTCCCGAGGTGGAGGTTGAAGTGGGTTTTCAATTATGTCCATACTTTTGAAAATTCCACCAGAAAATGTGTGTGTCCCAAAGACTCTGGGCTGGCTCAACCAGTAGGCACGACTAAGCAGTTGTCTAGAGCCACAGCACACACACACACACACACGTCGAATTATTCATTCGTACAGCATTGTTGTGTTTTGATGATCCTGAATGGTGAATTTAATTATCGAAATCTCAGGGAAAGGGGCATTAGCCTGAAGATTCATCTAGGGCACGCAATATCCTTGCACTGACCCTGCAAAGAGCGAGCGTACATGTAAGCACAAAGCAAAGACATACCCTGGCTTAGGAGTGAGCTTCATTACTGTCACGGTATGTGCAAAATTAACCTGTTTGGAAAGTTTACTCCTTTTGAAAGCTTCACATCCTTTTGCTCTGAAAACCTGAGGGAGCCCACCCAGAGAAAAATATGAGTGAACGTTTTATGTACAGGAGTAATTTTATAACCGCATGCTCACATAAAAAGTAGGCACACACTTTTCGCTGGGACAACTTCACTAGATTTTCTATCAGAAAATATATGACGACTTCTTCTTTGAAAATTACCCCAGGTAAAGTAAGCTCTCATGTTTATATCTACTCTTTGGGGCACATAAGCTGTGTTAAATGGTACACGGATGAAGACATCTTCGGAATATATGTGTCAGTAAGCATGTTACCTGAACCCCACTCTCAGGAATGGCTCTTCAAATAGCAGACAAACCAACACATGTAAACAATGTGATTCACGAGTTTACCTGTGTATCAGGCAGGCAATTTTGGAATTGGTTATTTCTGCATGTAAAGCTGCTATGCTGCTTTGACGTTTTCCACTATGTGGACTAGGTAGCTACAAAGGGCAGCAGAGTTCAGGGGCAGCCGTGTGGACAGCAGCAGAGCTGCAAACCACTTTTAGCATGGCAGCAGGCCCTTTGAGCACCTTTGCATGTGCCATCAACTATTACTCCTAATCGTTTGTATAGCGCTACAAGGTATACCCATTGCTGTACATATAGATGTAAGCCACAGTCCCTGCTCATCAGAGCTTACAATCTGAGCATGACAAAGAACAAGAAACTACGGGACAAACTGGAAGACTAAGATCAACTGGAGTCTTTGGCAGTACAACAAGCATTCAGTTGGGCAGACGAGTCTCATGTTCCTGGACGAGTCTGTGACATTCTATGTTTTTGGTCTTTCTCTGTGGTCACACTGCAGCTGCCTGAAATCAGGATACATGAGTAGAAATGATTTCCCATAACTCGGTGCACTGTCTGAGGATGGCAGAATGCATCTCGCCATTAATTAACTCCATTCTACGAGCAAAGAAAAGCATTGGTTCATGTGGAAATAACTTGAATCATCTTCAAAGAAAACTCAGCAGGCACAAAACCCAGCATGTGGAGGTGGGGCTATAGCAATGAGCTAAACGCGTGACTGTAGTGAGACACCAAATATGAAACATCTGCCAGGATATCTAGACCAGTTACAGCCATGCACCATGGAAGATACCAGGGCTCATGACCAGGTCACCGGATGTGTCCAGTAAGGGAAAACCCTCTGGTTATAGTGGCAGGACACAAGGAGAAACAGAAAGAAATAGTGATGCCACGTAAGATATCTAATGTAAGAATACATACTCATGCATCCACGAGAAGCCAAGAAAATAGATAAACTTGAGAAAATATGTCCAGAACAGTTGGCTTAAAATGTTTTGCTATTTTGTCTCCTTTCTTTCAACAATACACATGAGAGGTCATTCTGCAGCAGCTTGCATACATTTGCATACATTTGCTAGCTGTTAGACGCAGAAGATGCACACATTTTCAAAGCAAATTTAGGAGTATATCTGCTTTGAAAAGTACCATGGTAAAACTGCCCAATTATACTTACTGTTTGGTGTGGATAGTTTTGCAGGGAAAGTTTGTGCATACTTTTTAAGATCTAAAACTATGTCTGTAAATAACATTGTTCAGATCGCACTCCCCCCCTCCCCCACTCCCCACCCCAAATACTTCTCCACACCCATTTCTCAGGAGGGCAATTGTGTAAAAGGACATTGCTGCAAGTAAAGCACTGCTTAGTTTGTGGAAATGTCTTTTTAAAGTAACTTTAGGGAGGATAATTTTATAACAGAGCACCTAGGCTGTGAAGGCACATCAGTGCACTTGTTGAGCTGGCTTATTTTATAAAGGCAACGTATGTGTCTCTATGCCTTTATAAACCCATTTCCCTGAAAGCTCCTGCTCAAAGGGGTGTCTCTGTGTGACAGGGCAAGAATAGATGCCGATGTGTGCATTTTATAAGATACATGTACAGTATAAGTGCTGATCCCAGCCCTTCTCATTATATACCCCTGGGAATGCCCACAGATGTACTATACCTCAAAAATAGATGCTTTGGTTTCTTAGTGTCTACTTTTATGCACATATACTTTTGTAAGTACCTACTTGAGCAATGTTGCTCATCTGTGAGAGGTGTTTTCCATAGACAGCAAGGCCGATAAGGCACAACAATGGGTGATGCCATCTGATGGTGCCAGGATGGATCTGCTCTGCCAGAAGAAAAAGTCTGAGCATCCATGCCCCTTCTTGCTTGCACCAGTCTGCTCAGCTTGTTTCATAGCTTTTATTTAACAGATTTTTTTATACCACTGTATCATTTAGTCAAAGCAGTTTACATTGCAACTTAAACTTGGTCATGTATATTAAACAGGGACATTGATAACTTGGATTCTTCTGAGGCAATGAGAGTTAAGTGACTTGCCCAAGGCCACAAGGCATGCAAGTGGGAATTGAACCCTGGTCTCTTGGGTCCCAAGCCAGTGCTTTAACCAGTAGGCGGCTACTCTACTCTCTGGAAGGTAGGAGGGGTTGTGTGCCTTATCAATCCTGCTGTCTATGGAAAACATCTCTTACAGGGGAGCAATGTTGCTGTTTCTGTCAACAAGCAGGTTTAAGTCAGGCCACAAGTAGGCAACTCTTGAACTTAGTGCTTCTCCTTGTCAATATATAACCTCAGGGCCTGATATTCAAAAAGGTTGATCTTCAAATGCCATGTGGTCAGCTGCAGTGGGATATTCATTGGCAGTATCTGGATAGGAGCTGTTGCAGAATATCTGGGCTGAAAAGCACACTCCAGAGAAGTGCTGACGCTTATCTAGTCATCGCAATATTCAGTCAGCACATCTCTGAATTGCAACCAATGTTCCCATTAAGCAGCTTAGAGTTGCACGGAGTTCTCAGCTGGCATTTCTGCCAGTGGTGGGCAGTACAATGCGATCATGTATGTTATTGTGAGAGGCAAGCATGTCCTGAGGAATAGCTGGGACCAGGCCTGACTATCCATGGGGACGTGCCTGCCCCTCACTTTTCAATGTGCGATTGTGTTCTATTACCTCCGACCAGCAGGAATGTTGGCAGAGGACTCCCGCATAGCTTATAGCTGCTTAGCAGGAATATCGATTATAACTTAAGCCAGATTTTCAAGTGGCCTAAATTGCTTGGAAATCCCGCTAACCAGCGTGCCCTCGCTCCACCCCCAGACCTCCCCTGCACTAATCGGATAGTGTGGTAGCGGTCTGAGGAGATATTCACGATAATCTGGGTAGTACTGCCGAATATCATCGTCAGCACCTTTAACCGGACAGCCTCCTGTTGGCTAGCTGGCCAAGGGTTCTGAATATTGACCCCTCAGTGTTTAGAGCAGCTCATACCAAAGGGTGTGAGAGCTGCTTAGTTAGGTAGACAGGTTTGCCAGCACAGTTTGTCAGAAGCACTATCCTTTGCTGAGGCTTGTTCCAGACAGTATGTGCAATAAGGGTGTGAAGAGATGACCAAGTAAGTACTTTGCAGATGGTATCTATCAAGGCAGACTTTAGAAGCACCTCTGTCACTGTAGTAGCTCTAATTTGATATGATTTGATTTTGGAGATGAGGCATATTTCTTCATAACAAAAATGAATGCTAGACGCCATCCTGGCAAGCCAGGTCTATTGGGATCAAAAGAAAAAAAATGCTTGGATTTCTTTAAAGAATCAGTTCTTCAAAGGAAATAAGCAAAAGCCCTTTTACAGTCTCAGGTATGGAAGAATGTTTTCTCGCATGGATTTGAATGTGGTTTACCACGCAAAGAGAGCAGGATAGTGTAGTGTGTGCTGTTGAGTCACACCAATGTGCATTATTTTTACATTACAAATCTATTAACAGGGGTGAGGCAATGAACAATAGTTCAGGGCTGGTTCCAGATCCTCTTCCTCAGGTTTGTCGTAGGTGGAGTGCAATGACCATAACAGGAAAAATTATTGGGCCGTTTATCAACGGCTGCTTCTAAACCTGATTGGATTCTGAAATGTATTTTTAAGACCTGTAAAGATAGTTTGTTACCTACATTGCTGGAATTAATAAACAGTTCTTTGAGTTTACACTATTTACCTCCGGTATTGTAGCAGGTGCAGTGTGTCCATTGGTAAAATGATACAAGTTACTGTAGATCCTCTTGACTTTCATAGTCTTCATTCAATTTCTAGTTTACATTATTTTGCCAGATTGATTGCGCATACTGATTTAGATCAATTACACTGTATTTGGATTCAGACTTTGCTATGTTCTACTTTGGACAATCAGCTGGTGGTGTTGGACAAGGTCAGAGTGTGGTGACTGTCTATAGACATCTTGGCAGCATTTGACACAGTTTTAAATTTATTTATTTAACAAGTTTTCTACACCATATTATCTTAGATTCAATGCGGTTTACATATAACATTAACAAGAAGTGTACATTGAACCATGGGGGCATTTAACTTGGCTTATATGGGGGGGGGGGCGCCAAGTAGAGTTTCTGGAAAATGATATCCATGTGTTAGAGGGATATAGGGGTGGTTAGGAGAGTCAAGGATACAGGTTGAGGGAGGCGGGGGAGGGGGTGGCAGGGAGAGGAGAATTATGGGAAGGAGTGGTTTAGGCGGGGAAGTTGAGGAGCAGGAAGGTGTAGGGGCATGAATATACTTAATAGTCATTTGGTAGTGTTAGGGATATGTGGTGCAGTCTTAGAATAGTTCCAATCATATTTTTCTGATGGTTTTGTGGGCAACCAGGTTTCAGATTGTTTAAGTTGACCCATAGTCTTCTGTAGGGTTCTGCCTTATCTCTGGTTCTATTTAATCTTTAGATTCAGCTCCTTTGCAATGTGAAAAGATCACGGAGGGTTGAGTATTGTTTAAGAGAAGATGATATTATGTTGTTTCTTGTTGCCCCAAAGGAGACTGATTCTATTCTCGAAGATATTCTTGATTGCATACAAACAGTGGCACTTCAATTGCAGGCTCAGGGCTTGCAATTGTAAAGACTTTGACAATTAAAAAAAAAATACGGAGAGCTTTGTTTTGCAATTGTTCAGCAGAGCTGAAAAAACAAAACTGAAAAGCTGAGTAGACCGCGGCATGTGCGAAAGGCCACATGTTCAGAACCTTACACTGAAGCTCTGAGCTCTGGGAGAGTAATGTGCCGGCCTCAATCCTGCTTGTCGAAGGAAAAACTCATGTTGCTTAAAAACCTACCCCCTTGATACCAATTTCCAAAAGTGAATGAATAGATCCAGAGTTTGTGAGTACGTCTTTGCACCAGTTCTCAAAGGGAAAACAAGTTCCTACTTTCCATTTGGAAATTGCCTAAGGAATAAATACCTGTAGAGATTTGCAGTTGCTCTTCCTGTGGAAATTTCCAGAAAAAAGCATGTTTTGAAAAAAACAGAATTATGCATGTTCTTGCTTCCCTGATCAAATCTTGTGCCTCCACAAAATTGCTGATAAATGTACAAATGTTAAGGGGTAATTTTATAATGTTTTTCCTACCTATAAATCCTGTTTATGATAAAAAATGGCTTTTATGAAATTGCATAGCCACATACGGCATAGAAAGTAAGCACACAAATATGGATATAGGCATTCCCAGAGGCATAGTTTGAGTGTAGAAGGAGTTGCGAGGTAAGTATGTATTTTATAAAATACACGGGTAATTTTATAAAATGTTTTTGCATGCAAAATGCTGATTTACATGTCTAAAACATCTTATGCCTAAAAGTCTGCATGGTGCACTTGGGAGTATACTTGTAGAGTAGGTGTACCCAGGGGAGGAGTTTGGGAGGTATATGACATTTACTCCTCTTCCCAAGCAGTGCCCACAATCTAGGCACTATTTCTGCAAATGTTATGCTGGTATTTTATAAAGACACAAGCGCCTAGGTGTCTTTATAAAATAGTTTAAAATAGGAGCCTTCCTCATTTCCAAACCTAGACGGCCTTTTCTAAAACTACCCATCAGAGTACAGACTTACTTATAAACCATTTTCTGAGTACATGTAAATTTGTGTGTGTGCATTTGTTCACTACTGGGTTGTTTCTGGAAGCCTATTTTATAGAGGCATATTAAACCCCTATGTTGCCTTTATAAGAGAAGCTTTGAATAGATGACCGTTTGGACTTTTCATCTAGCCATCATGTTATAAAACTAGTCTCATCATGTAACAATGTGCATACTCTTATCAGAATACTAGATGGGAAATTTTCAGAAAACCCGCTTCCCTGGGTGGATTGTCATAGAAATTTGCTCTTATAAATCTTCATTTTCAGGAGCACTCACAAATTTTGAGACTGGTGCATTTTAGGAAGACACTTTCTGCAAAATAAAGCTAGATTATTACATTATTTTTTTTTTACATTTTTTAATCTTCTCTAGGTTCTATAATTTTCACCTTGCCTACAATTCCAAATTATAATTGCTATAAAAACCTTTTTGCAATTTAAAAAGACAAATAAATGAATCCACAGAAAGTTTATAGATACAAAATCATCTTGTTTATTTCAGTGAACAAGTCTTGGAACATTGTTGAGCCTTTGCTTAATGTACTTACTTCATGGTGAGGTGTAAGATGCCAGTCTAATCCACTCAGCTCTAGCCTAACTTGACAAATACCCCTGGGGCATGCATCTTGTGACTTGTTTTAATCTCATGATCAATGGAGTATCGCTGAATGCGTCAGGTGCCGAGAGCTTACGTCACAGGTGACCTCTTTTAGAGTGCTTTCTTAGGATTAAGAATGTATGTAGGGAATGAATGAAAACACAAATCTTCTATTGTTTAAATGGAATGGAAACTGTGAAATCTAACTATTCCATCAAGACAGTCATTTCTCATGCTGCCAAAACGATATTCAGGCTGCCATGGCATTTAAGTGCCTTTATAAAATAGACTCTCAGAACTATTCCTGGTAGCACTGAAATTTTTGGGCACAAATTTGTACCACCTCCAAAGAAGGTGTAAATGTAAGCATGTACACTATTTTATTAATTATTAATTATTAATTAATTATTAATTATTAATTAATTATTACAAATTCTTATATACCGCGCTATTTGGCATCAGCGCGGTTTACATTATAACACAACAACCATAACAACATGCTGTTTGGTTTTACATCGAACAGGGGTCCAAACTTGGATAACAGGGGTAACTATATACATGAGATTTTATACATGTATGCAAGATTTTTATACATGTATGCAAGATTTTTATAAAATGCCCATGTACTCAATTCTGCCCACATTTATTTATTAAACAGGGTTTTTAATACCACTTTATCATTTCAGTCAAAGCAGTTTACATTGTAACCTAAACTTGGTAATGTACATTAAAGAGGACATTGATAACTTGGATTTTTCTGAGGCAATGGAGGGTTAAGTGACTTGCCAAAGGCCACAAGGAGTGCTAATGGGAATTGAACCCTGGTCTCTTGGTTCCCAAGTCAGTGCTCTAACCATCAGGCTACTCTTCCACATTGCATCCTTTGGAATATCTGTCTGTAGCGCCTGTATATGCAGCGCTATGCGTTCACTGTTTAGAAGCCCCAAAGTACATCAATTGACGCAAATGCATCTTCGAAGGTTTATACCAGCGCCACTGCTAGAACCATGTCAGTTATGTAATGATGTCACATACTGCACGTAGTAAGCAAATAAGTAACTTCAAATTAATTCACATCTGCATTTCATGCTCAACACAGTCGTGATAATGTGTCAATTGACGCACTTTGGGATTTCTAGGTAAAATGACTTTTTGGGGCTTCTAGTGTTAAATGATTGGATTTGACTGTGCAATTTTATAGCAGCAATTTCCCATGTTTAAAACATGCTTACCCAAATATACATTTTACTACATTCCACACAATTACCAGTTTCTTCATAGCTTTATTTCCATCTCAACAGTTATATGCGTTTTCTTTTAGTGCTCCTCAGTATTTCTACCCTGTTGTCTCTTGACTCGCCTTACTTTTCTACTTTTCCACTGTGGTTCACATACCATATTTGCCTGCACACTTTAAATATCACTGCCTCACCCACCTTCTCTCAATGGTTGGGAACATCAGCTTCATCCTTGGTTCTAAAACATCTCTCCTTTCCCATCTCTTTAAACAGCAAGGATACACATCAAATTCATACCACACATGCACTGACTAGACATATCGCACATATCAGTATCCAAGCCAAGAAAACCCCTTAAACCTGGATATTCATGGTTTTGTTGTTGATTTTTGCATGCTCTTATATTTCTTGCAATATGGAAATGAGAGTGCTGGTAGGAGGAAGTGGATATCTTGAAGCTCCCCATAAAGATAGGATAAATTCACAGGCACTTCCTGAACTATGACCTCCATCTCATAAGACTGGCATTGTTACTTGTGTTCACCCTTTTAGCTGCACTTGATTTGTGGTCTGGAAACAGAGTGTGTGCTCTCTAATGATGTCTGAACCTCCATGTCCACAGAGCAGAGGTTGGCTGGGGCCATGACTTTTACTTAGGACAATTTTCAAGCAGCTACTTTCTTTTCCCTGGAAAGGGAGGTTTGCAGGAGATGATCCTCTTTCCATGTCTGCTACCTCCCATGTGACTTTGTAGTTTTACTCCAGCCATGGAAGTCAACACTACCCAATTGCAGGCAGTATTGCACTAGGCAGTTTGTCCAACAGGGATTATCTCAAGAGTGTATCCAAAAATCCATTTATTCCAAAAGTAAGTCCTGGCAACCAAAACTCCGCTTCTAACTCAGCTTGTCCAAAACCATTTCAGCAAAAATCAGATAATGAGAATATAAATGATAGCAGGAAAACTCAGGGTATCTAACACAGTTCCACATTGCTCACTGAGTTGCAGAGTGTGACCTTCTCATCCTTCAGTCTCCTGGGTGAGACTCACTCCTGCTTTCCTCCTCAACCTTTAATGTTGGGGAAAATTCTGCAGTTGGGTTTATCACATGGGGTTTACCGTGCATTAAGCGCACCACTTTGATAATACTCGGCAGCATGGTAGACGTCCTGCACTAAATTTTAGTGCAGGAATGTGTGGTGACTGGGCAGGTTAGGGGAGGAGCATGGGTATTGACAACACGTCACAGCTGATGCAGCCGTCGGTGCTTACTGACTGCAATTGCTGCCATTAGCACGGATACACTTACTACCTCCTCAATGGCTGACGGTGTGCACCTGTGTTAGATGTGCTGGCGGGTTAGTGCGGTGAAGTGCATCTTCCCATGTTAATGGCAGGGGGACATGTCGAGCAGGCCACCAACAGTTAACGTGTGTCTACACCACCTCCCATGCTAATCTTGTGGGCTTCCATGTGCTAACTTAACGTATTTTAGTAAACATGCCCCTTAGTATTCTGACAGAAGAAATTGAAATTAGGAGAAACTAGGGTAACCAAATGTAAGTATCATTAGGGTGTCCACCAACCACCTTCTATGGCTCTGTGTTGCAATAGGCACATGCTATTTTCTCTAACACTGTAGCTGTTTTATGCCTATGTTATAATGCAATGTGACATAATGGATAAAAATGAAATTGTCCCTCTTAATTTGAATAAATGGCAGCTGAATTTATTTTCTGTGAATTGTGTAGTGGTACTGAACAATTTGCAGAATCAGTGCTTTCTTTAATGTTCCCATGGTGCCTGCTAATGACTATGCAAATGGATGACACATCGCTCTAAAACCTAATGTCAGGAGGGAAAGGCAGGTTCTATTTAGTGTACATTAGATTCGACAATTTGTTTTAATTTTGAGGCAGGAAAGCATATATCATACTTGAAACAGAAAGTCCATTTAAATTCCACTTATTATCTGTAAAATCTTCTTCCCCAAGAGGGGTGCTTACTCAGTCCCTGGTTTGGGCATGTGTGTTAGAAAAGACAACCCAAATCTCTCTAGCGAGCATTCTGGATGATAAGATTCATGGAACGTTTCTCAGTGGCATCTCACATAGAAGGAGCAGATACAGACATCCCCCTTCCCTAGAAATTGTGTATTGACCTAAAATGCTGTCAGTCCTGGTAAAACATTTTATTATTCCATCTCTTTTTATTTTACTGTATCCAAACAGTCCTTGACGCCTACTTCAAGAGTGGAGAGCAGAGAGGATATTGTCCTCCTAACTGCAGGTTAGGTTATTGTCCAGGAGACAGTAGGTACAGTGGACTTCTAACCGCCTTTGCTTTCTGATACGAGAATCTCCAAGCACTTTAATATGCATGACATAGAAATCTTGGGTGCCTCTAGTGGAAGAAACCACACACTGCGGTCCATCCGCAATAAGGAACATAGAAATAAAGCGCTATATTAAGGTTGGTTATGTTTGTGGAAAGATTACGGGTTCTTTTGTACCCATGGACCTTCAAACTAATTTTCACATAGAAACTAGCTGGCTGTTTTTTCTTTGGAAATCAGTTAGACCAAACTCCGTCGGTACAAAAGTACCACAGACATTCTCCCTGTTTTAATTGTGAGCAGAATCCATGTGAAACTAAGGGACTCTTTCACTAACGCACTAGAGGTGTCATTAGGAGTGGAAGAGTAGCCTAGTGGTTAGAACACTGGCTTGGTAACCAAGCAACCAGGATTCAATTCCCACTAGCACTCCTTGTGACCTTGGGCAAGTCAATTAACCCTCCATTGCCTCAGAAGAAAGGCCTGGTAATCTACTTCCGGTGACGCTGCTAAGAAAACCCAGGAGCTTCTGGGTCACCAGGAGTCAGGACTGACTCGAAGGCACACATTGCATTGCAGGTGCATCAACGCTAATTGCCATATTAACTGCACTCGCACACCAGTGTGCTGCCCACGGCCACCCTCCACCTCTAACCTGCCCATTCTCCACGTTAGCACATGAGTGCCAGTTAACGTGTGTTTTGGTGGTTGGTAGCTGGCATGCTTGTGCGTTGCCATTCACCACCATCAGTTATGCACATTAACTGGATTGCAGCGCTTAGTAAAAGAGCCTCTAAATACCCAGCTCTCTTTCCCTCCCCCTGGTAACCCTGTACCTTGAGAATGCCCCTATTTTCTGTGGTAAAATCTATCTGCCTTGTGAAATTTGGAAGCTAGATTTTGCTGCTGAATGGAGAAGGGAAAGAAAAGAATTTTCATCCCCAAGGATTCATCAGTAATTCCTTAGTTAATGGGGTAAATCTCTTTGAAAATTGGTCTTCACAATGCCATGAAATGGAACATTTTTTCTCTCTTTTATTAAGGGATCTTTATGTTAGGGTGCTTAAAAAGTGCTTTAACTTGTCATTTTAATATGATCAATTTATTTACGAATTTAATAAACTGCAGTATGTGAGTTCCACATTTTAGTAAATACTGTGGTAATGCCTGGGACACACATTGCCACAGCTGAGAAAATACTGTATGTTTATTCCTTGTCCCACCGACATATTCTTGCTTCGTGGTGCTATGGTATTTAATATGGTAGGAGCTCCCAAGTAGTTTCTCCTTTACCTCTCGTACCCCTACAGATGTTGAAAGGAACTCTCTGCACTCCGTATCCCCAAAATGCTGATTTCTCTCCCCCAGCAGTAACATCCTCCAACTTTAAATTCCAACCCCCACCTAATATTCTGTATCTCCATACTGTCTCCTTCCCTCTTTCATTTCATCACTGGATTATGCTTTGGCATCTTGGAATGTAAAGATACACATAACTCTGACTATGGTGTTTTTCATATAGTACACATGTTTTATTCATTGTCCTATTTTTTGGTATTTATTATTCCTTATAGCTGTCCATCATTTTTATTATTTTTAACTTTACTATTTTGTTGTTCAATAAGCTTTTAAATTGCATCTTATTATCATGATATGAGTTTTAATTTGGTTTTATATTTTATAATTTTAACATGTTATGTTTATGTGTGATTGATAAATGTTTTATGATTTGTTTGTTGGAGGTCTGAACATGTATACCCCTTGAAGAAGGCTTCCTGTGCCAAAACATTGTCAGTGTAGGGATCACTAATAAAGACTGGCTCCACACATACAGGGGCTTCTCCTTTCTTCACTTTGCTCCCTAGTGCCTTTGGTATTCCTAACCAGGTTTCCATTGTAAGCAAGCTTTCCATTCACAGCAAGCTTTTTTGAAGCCACTGACCTCATCAGGTGTTAATGGTCCTTAATTAGCTTACAAGGGAGCTAGGCAGCTGAGTGCTGTTTTAAGGTCTACAGTGCCTTGCAAGTACTGGTATTCCTAAGAGGGTCTCCATTGCAAGCAAAGTAATACTGTGTGGCTTTTAAATACAAGTTCTCTGCCTGAGAGTTCTTAAAGGGATTTTGGTCTTCATTTTTAATAGCTAATTTCTTTTTCCGATGCTATATTGCAAAAGTAGAATTTTTTGTGGTGTTGAGTAAAGCGGCGATCAGAGCAGTGGAGGGGTGAAGCCAGCATCAGAGGCTGTGAGTGGGAGCTCCGCCTCATCCGCTGCACCTGCCAATGACATCCAGGCAGCAACGGCTTAAAAGCAGCCATTCCAGCGGTGATCGGAGCAGTGGAGGGGTGAAGCCAGCATCAGAGGCTGTGAGCGGGAGCTCCGCCTCATCGTCTGCACCTGCCAATCACATCCAGGCAGCAACGGTTTAAAGGCAGCCATTCCAGCGGCATGCCTACGCCTTGCGTGCCCGCGCCTGAGGGCCTCATCAGAGGGCCCTTTGGCATGGCCCTTAGATGTGAACCCTGTTGAGAAAAGAATATGATCAAGCATGTTATGAAGTACCATGAGACGTGGACAATAGGTAGCCGCTTAAACACCTGGTGGTATATCATCTACCTCTTCCGATGCTATATGGAGCCTTCCCTCTTGTCTCCTCTATTCCTTTAACTATCATTGTATCTCTTATTCTGTCCTATCTTATAAATGGCATTCTTATCATATTTTCTGTACTGTAACATTTATGTAATATTGTAGACTGCTCTGATGCTTCGGCCTGAGCGATATATCAAATGTAATTAAATTTAAACTTAAAGTTCATTGTTCTTTTGTCCAGCTTTCCATTCACAGCAAGCTATTTTGAAGCCACAGACCTCATCAGGTATTATATGCCTCCCTACCCACCCCATCTCCCACCCACCCCATGTGAGAATTCTTGCTATATAGGGCAGCTCCCCAATTAACTTGCTGACAATTTCCCATTCTTCCAGGTGCTTTGATTAGGTAATTTTACAAAGGCAACACATTAATCTGTATTCTTCAGACACATAAAATCAAAATTTACTAATGTAAAGTAACTATCTTGCAAGGAAGTGGGGCTACACACAGGGACATAGAACAGTGCTATTAGAACACACATAAGAGGTTAACTGCTTTTTCTCTTAAAGGACAGCTGGGGAAAAGTTAGGGATTTTGATAGGTCTCTCTTGTTTGCTTCTACAGGTACCAAAGCTCCACCAACTGAACGATGTCTGGGAAAAATTGTATTACCAAAGCTGTTGCCACTATTATAGCTTCTGCCTCTGTCCAGACATGCCAGTTGAAGGACCAATTCCATGTTCAGGATGCCTGCAGGCTGAAGCCCTCATGAAACAAGTGGAGGAGCTCAGAGAAGAGGTGGTGAGGCTGAAAAGCATCTGAGACAGCAAGAAGTACATTGGTGAGATGCTCTTGAAACATCCAAACCTCTCTGACAGAGGTGAAGATGGGATGCTACAGAATGAAGCAAGTTGGACATGAGTCACCAAAGCCTGCAGAATCAACAATCCAATTCTTCTAGCCCTTGAATTGAAGAACCAGTATGCAACCCTGGAAGTGGAGGAGGTGAAAACATCCCAAGAAAGGGAAGAATCAGAGCTCAAGCACCCCAAAGTTGCAGAATCGGTGACAACAAGGAAGCAAAAGTTAGTGGTAGTTGGTGATTCTCTTCATAGGGGTACTGAGCCATCCATATGCTGCCCAGAGAGGTATGCTGTCTGCAATGTGCCAAAATCTGAGATGTTGTGGAGAGTTTTCTGAGACTCATAAAGTCTACTGGCTATTATCTGATGTTGCTAATCCATGTTGGCACAAATGATACTGCTAGATATTCCTCTGAGCATATCAAAAGTGACTTCATGGCTCTGGGACAGAGGATGAAGCAGACAAAGGTGGTGTTCTCTTCAGTCCTCCCTGTTAAAGATAAAGGCTAAGGCAGAGAAGCTTGCATCCTGGATGGTGTCATCGAGAGCGTTTTGTTTTCCCGCATCATGGGATGATTTTCCAAGGGCTGCAGAGCAAAGGAGGTGTCCATCTGTCCAAGAAGGTTGAAGTGTCTTCTGCAGCAGACTGGCTAACCTACTGGCTTTAAACTAGATTCATTTGGGATGGGTGAAGAAAGCACCCAAGGAAGTGAAACATTAAATACCTCTGCAGAAATTGGTAAAAGGGGCAGCATCTGGAACGTGGTATGTATACATGCCCAAAGCATGGGGAAAAAGATCCCAGATGTTGAGGCTTTAATAGAAGAGACTTACTTGGATTTATTGACAGTTATGGAGACATGGTTCACGGACAATCATGACTAAGATGTAATTATACCAGACTATACTTTATTCAGGAAGGAGAGGGTAGGAAGAAGGGGAGGAGAAGTGGCATTATATATAAAAATAATATAAAAGCTATAGAATTAAAGGGCTTAAAAGACAGCGAGGATGCAATGTGAGTTAAACTAGAAAGAGGGAAAGGGAAATCCATTTACATTGGAATGATATACAGATCTCATTCACAGGGAGAGGAAGTTGACAGGGATTTAATAGAAGACATATATAGTAATGCCAAGAAAGGAGAAGTGCTACTGATAGGTGATTTCAATATGCTGGATGTTGATTGGCACATCCTTGCTGTGGTGTCATCTAGAAGTAAGGAGATCCTAGATTCTCTACAGGGAGAACTATTCCGCAACTGGTAATAGAACCCATATGTGAAGGGACCATACTGGACTTGGTGCTTACCAATGAGGAAAGTGTTTCTGATGTCATAGTGAGAGATCATCTTGCATCCAGGGATCACCAGATGGTGTGGTTCAGTATTAGGACAGGTTGATAAAATCCATTAAAAAGCGAGGGTCTTAGACTTTAGGAAAACTATTTTGCCAAGATGGGACAATACCTCAAGTAGGAGTTAGCAGGATGGGAACAGCTGGGGGATATAGAAAAGCAATAGGCTAAACTGTAAGGGGATATTTTAAGGGCAACAAACCTTTTTGTTAGAAAGGTAAATAAATGTAAAAGGAAAAGGAAGCCACTATGGTTCTCAAAAGAAGTAGCTGAAAAGGTGAAGAAAAAGAGAGTGGCCTTCATAAATTACAAGATATCACAGTGTGGCAGGTGCAGGCCTGTGACCCACGGTGTCTGACATAGGCAGGCCAGCATGGCTAGCTTGACCTGTAAATGAGGCCTGTGGAGAGGCATATAGGATTGCACATCCCCCAATATGCTGCTATTGTAAGAAAGAACTCAGTAGAAATATTGAATTAGCTTAGATAAGCAGAATTGCAGAATTAAGAAATGGAAAAATACAGAAAAGATGTGTTTTAAAGTTACTGATAAGAAAGAGTACATTTGCAGAGAAATATTGAGGAGTGCTGACAGATGAGTTACAGAACCTTGCTCTTCTGCACGCACAAATGGTCCCATAGCCTTGAAAGTGTGAAAGTAACAAGTTGATGAACTGACCATTGTAATTGGGACTAGAAGGGGGGCAGGCAGGTGTCATGCCCACAGAAGCCCACAGAAGGAACATAATTGGAGAGACTTATCAGTACCGGGACCAATAGAAGGGCTACGGGAGGTACGGGAGCGTACCGGGACCAATGAATTGTTTTTCTATACCTAGAATGGAACAGAAGTCTATAAAAGTTGTTGTAATGCTTGAAAACTTTGCTCAGCCATTTTGAAATTGCCTTGCTTGAGACTTGTGCACAAATAAATGATTTGGACCTTCTGAACAGACTCCTGGTATCATTGGTTTGTCTGCGCTTTGCTGCTACATATTCCTTGGTGCGTTGGCCGGGAAGTTGTGGAATCAAAGTGTATATAGGGCAATATACCACGACTTTCCGCCTCTATAGGCTTGGTCCTGCCGGGATCGCGCCCTTCCGATGAGGGCCGCTCCCTGGCGCCACCGGTCCCTTGTATCGGAGGGAGCTGGTCGGACCTCGGCGGGTGCCGGGCCCGGTCGGAGCCAACGCCTCGAACCCGAGTGAGGGGAGTCCGAGGTCCAACTCATGCGCCTGCTTGGGAAGTTTTGAGGACCGGATCCGGTGAGTATAGTTTTGATTTTGGGTCTAGACAGAAATAGAAAGAGCAGTACTGCCATTGGAACTTGGAATTTGGAATTTGTAATCTCGAGATATTGGGAATTGGTAAGAGAGCTTGATCACCTCTCAAGGAAGAGCCGAGTAGCCTGGCATGGGAATTCGCTAGGTGAAACCCTCATCCTTTTTGTAATTTGGGAAAAAGACTAGTCAGAACAGATAGAAACGAATGCATTCTGGGAATACGTTGCTAGCATGATTGTGTGAACGAAGTGTGAATGAGAGGTCTGGCAGCACGGACCAAGTGAAGGCGGACCCCTGATTAGCGCATTTCCTGACCGGGCGACCGCGTTCAGGTCGCGAAAAGGGGGAAGCGATTGTCGTCTTGTCTTGTTATTTGTATTCCCTATACGTTTCCAGGGCCGTGAGGACCCCTTACCCACGGTCCGCCCACCCTTTTCCCTTCTGTCTGTTGTTGCGCGCACACATCGAAATGGGAGGGGCGGAGTCTACTAGGAACACTCCATTAGAATGTATGATCGCACATTTTAAAGAGGGATATTCAGGGGATTATGGTATTAAAATGACAGCAGCCCGTTTGCAGATTTTGTGTACTAGGGAGTGGCCCGATCTAGACCCCATCTGGCCCCGAGAGGGAACGTTCACCGTAGAGATTATTCAGTCAATACACCGTAGAGTGCGGGTAGCGCACCCCGATCAGTACCCCTATATAGATTCCTGGTTAAGTATTTGTGAAGATCCGCCCTCCTGGGCGCAGCGCTGTTATGAGGAACAGTACAGAATAATGTTAGCTAAAACAGATTCTAGACAGAAAAAGGAACAGCCTAGAATGAAAGAGCAGGATAAGAAAGCCAAGAAGAAACCCATCCTGGCAGATCCTGATTCCCCAGAAGTAGTCCTCAGGCAGTCCCGAACCCCAGGTCCAGTAAGAATAGCTCGGCGGCGTCCTGCCCCAGAACCCCAGAGACTGCCAGAGCCGAGGCGAGACCCAACCCCTGACCCCCCTCCTCCTGGAGGAGAGGAAGAGAAAGAATTAGCGGGAAGAGAAGAGGAGGATGTAAAAAGTGAGCCAGAAGCGGAGCTAGAAGAAGAAGGAGGGAATTCCCCAGAAGAAGAAGAAGAGGACAGTGTACAAATAATTGAGAAAGCCAGCGCTAGCACTAGCAAGCCAGTGAAAGAAAAACCCAAAGCAAAACCAGTTGAGAAAAAGAAAGCGACTCCTGCAAAGACAACGACAATAGCCCTTAGATCCCAGACCCAAATGACGCCTGGGACAGCCAAACTGTTTCCCTTAAGGCAAGTCCCGGGGGTGCCCGTAAAGAATGATAATGATGAAGTGGTAGCGGGACCCCTAACTTATGTATATATTCCCTTCTCTACAACTGATTTATTAAATTGGAGGTCGCATTATGCCTCCTATACTAGCAAGCCCCAGGAGCTGACAGAATTAGTAACTAGTATTATGGAAACTCACCAACCCACTTGGCCAGATTGCCGTCAGCTCCTGACCACCCTATTCACTACAGAAGAACGAGCGAGAATTAGAAAAGCAGCTATTGAATGGATGGCAGAAAACCCTGCCGCTCCGGCGCAGGGGCAGAATATAATAGATCGTAGAGAAGCAGCTCAGAGAGAATTCCCGAATGAAGACCCCCAATGGGATCCAAATACAGATGAAGGATCCACCGCCCTAGCCCGTTTTCGCCAAGGCTTTTTACAAGGCCTGCGAAGAGGAGGCCAAAAAGCCATGAACCTTTCCAAAGTAGCAGGAATTATCCAAGGAATAGATGAGAGCCCAGCAGATTATTATGAAAGATTAACTGAAGCATACAGAATGTATACTCCCTATGATCCCGAGGCACCAGGAAGTTTATGCATGGTGAATTCTGCTTTTGTAAACCAGTCTCAACCAGACATTAGACGTAAATTACAGAAATTAGAAGGGTTTGCGGGCATGAATGCAACACAGTTATTGGAAGTCGCTCATAAAGTGTATGTGAATCGTGATACTGAAAGACAGAGAGAATGTGATAGAAAGATGAAGAAGAAAGCTGATTTTTTGGCTGCGGCCATAGTGGAAAAGAAAAGGGGAGGTGTCCCTAATCGAAGGAGCAGAGGAAGAGGGCGGGGTCAAGGCGGAGGCCGGACCCAGAGACTAGGCGTGAACCAATGCGCCTATTGCAAAGAGGAAGGACATTGGAGAGATACGTGCCCGCAACTCGAAGACGCCCAGCAAGATGACGAATACGATCATCAGTGGCGAGAAGAAAGACGAGGCCGTCCCCGAGGCCGAGGAGGAGCCAATCGAGAACAATTTCAGAGAGAGAGGGGAGGAGGAGCCATCCAAGCATTGGCCACACAGGCCCATGATGAGGATGACGTGGATTAGGACAGACCGGGCTCCAAGTTTGCTTTAGGTCTCCAGGAGCCTATGGTCGAAATACAAATAGGAGACCAATTTATGAACTTTATGGTTGATACTGGAGCAGAGCATTCAGTAATAGACAAAAAGATAGCCCCATTCACCAAGAAAGCAGTCACCATTATAGGAGCAACTGGTGCCAAAGCCACAAAGTCTTTTCTACAAAACCGAATATGCAGTCTAGGAGGACAGCAAGTAACTCATCAATTCCTTTACATGCCCGAATGTCCAGTACCCCTACTGGGACGAGATATGCTAGCCAAGCTTCAAGCACAGATATCTTTCTCCGAACAAGGAGAAATGCAAATGACAGTGAATTCTCAAGCCAAACCAGCAGGAGTAATGCTGCTGACAGTACCCCGAGAAGAAGAGTGGAGCTACTACATTGATGATTCGATTCAAGATACCTATTTTGAACAAACTTTAAAGAACATTCATGCACCACTTGAAGTATGGGCAGAAGGCAGTCCCCCAGGCCTAGCCAAGCATATAGCACCAGTGATTGTAACCCTCAAGCCTAGTGCTACGCCAGTGCACGTCAAACAGTACCCTCTCCCAAGAGCCGCAATTGAAGGCATTCATCGCCACCTACAGAGATTGCTCGAGTATGGCCTACTAAAAGTATGTCAATCCCCGTGGAATACCCCACTTTTGCCAGTGAAGAAACCTGAGACAGATGATTATCGCCCAGTGCAAGATTTGAGAAGAGTAAATGATGCAGTTGAAACTATACATCCAGTTGTGCCCAATCCTTACACTCTTCTAGGACTGATACCTGCTGAAGCTACCCATTTCACTGTACTGGATTTAAAAGATGCATTCTTTTGCATAAGATTAGCCCCTGTAAGCCAAATATTGTTTGCATTTGAATGGCAGGACCCCATCTCTGGAAGAGGGGGCCAACTCACCTGGACAAGATTACCCCAAGGATTCAAGAATTCACCTACCATCTTTAGTGCTGCACTAAATCAAGATCTTTCAAGCTATCCAGTAGCCCCGGGGAAGAGAGTACTTCTCCAGTACGTGGATGATCTGTTGATAGCTGCCGTATCAGAAAAAGAATGTATATTAGCCACCCAAGATCTCTTGCAGTTACTAAATGAAGCTGGATATAAAGTTTCCAGAGCCAAAGCACAACTATGCCAAACAGAAGTGAAATACTTGGGTTTTCGTATTACCCAAGGAAGCAGAAGATTAGGCAGAGAAAGAAAAGAAGCAGTATGTAGAATTCCAACTCCAACAACCAGAAAGCAAGTTAGAGCCTTTCTGGGAGCAGCAGGATATTGCCGAATCTGGATACCCAACTTTGCCCAAATTGCCAAACCACTGTATGAAGCCACAAAAGGAGAAGAGAAGTCACCACTGGAGTGGGGACTTGAGCAGGACACAGCCTTCCAGAAGTTAAAAGAAGAATTGATGTCATCACCAGCACTTGGACTACCAGATGTCCACAAACCCTTCCGCTTGTTTGTACATGAAACACAGGGAAATGCCCTAGGCATGTTGACTCAGAAATTAGGAAATTGGGAACGACCTGTAGCCTACCTATCGAAACAATTGGACCCTGTGGCCAAAGGATGGCCACCCTGCTTGAGAGCAGTTGCAGCTACAGCGCTACTAGTGAGTGAAGCAGACAAACTCACACTAGGACAGAACATACGAGTCACTGTGCCACATGCAGTCCTTGCCCTTATGGAACAGAAAGCAAATTATTGGCTCACCAATTCCCGAATGTTGAAGTACCAGAGCATGTTATGTGAAAACCCACAGATACAACTTGAAGTGAGTCATGCCTTGAACCCAGCTACCTTGATACCCATCAGTGAAGAACTCCCAGAACATGACTGCATCGAAGTCATGGAAACTGTGTTCTCCAGTCGACCTGACTTGACAGATGTGCCCATAGACAATCCCGACCAGATCTATTATGTTGATGGGAGCAGTCTCATCCTTGACGGACGACGCTGTGCCGGATATGCAGTCGTCACTCAACATGAAGTAGTCGAATCATCAGCTCTAGCCTCAGGCACATCAGCCCAGAAAGCCGAATTGATAGCACTCACCAGAGCATTGTTATTAGGAGAAAAACTTGTGCTAAATGTATATACAGATTCCAAATATGCCTTCACTACCTTGCATGCCCATGGAGCTCTCTACAAAGAAAGAGGACTCATCACATCCGGAGGAAAATCAGTCAAGTATGGTCCCGAGATATTGATGTTACTTGATGCAGTCTGGGCCCCAACACGTGTAGCTGTCATGCATTGTAGAGGACATCAAGCAGGAAAAGGAGAAGTTGCTCGAGGAAATAGATTTGCAGATGCCTCAGCACGACAAGCAGCTATGACAGGACAGATTGCCCCACAAGCTATGCCAATGCAAGCAGCATTGTTTCCAGTACCCTTGAATCTATGGACCCCACGATATACCACCAAAGAATTGGATTACTATTGTGACAAAGAAAATGGAGTATTGAAAGACGGATGGATTGAGCTGCCACCAGAAGAGGGCAGTCAACCTCCGGGAAGAATAGTAATTCCTGAACTGTTAGGACCATCCTTTGTCAAAGCTTTCCACGAAGCCACCCACTATGGAAAGAGTGCTATGGAGAAAGCACTCAGACCACATTTCTACATCCCTCTGATGACAACCATATCAGCCTCAGTAGCACGACAATGTCAGATCTGTGCCAAGAATAATGCCAAGCAAGGCCTTATTACAGCACCCCGAGTTCAGTCAAGAGGTGTGACCCCCATGCACAACCTCCAAGTTGATTTCACCGAAATGCCAAAAGCCAATGGATACCATTACCTACTAGTATTAGTTTGTACTTTCTCTGGGTGGGTAGAAGCATTCCCAACCAGAACTGAGAAAGCCCGAGAAGTTACCAAAGCCTTAATGAGAGAGATTGTCCCCAGATTTGGAATCCCAGCAGTAATAGGGTCAGACAATGGACCCTCATTTGTCTCTCAAGTTACTCAGCAGTTAGCAAAAGCTTTGCAGATACAGTGGAAGCTCCACACTGCATACAGACCCCAGAGTTCAGGGAAAGTTGAGCGAATGAATCGTACATTGAAAGCCCAAATGTCTAAGCTTTGTCAGGAGACACACTTGAAATGGCCCCAAGTGCTCCCCATAGCTTTACTCAGAATACGCTCAGCCCCTGTAAAGTCAACAGGATTTTCCCCTTTTGAAGTTCTGTATGGTAAACCCCCACCAATAGTGCAGGGAGTCAAAGGAAGTTTAGCCCAGATTGGTTCAGAAGTAACCAGACAAGAACTCCTAGCTCTTAGTTTTGTTCTGCAGACTCTCCATACGTGGATCCAAGACCAGTTGCCTATCAACTTGACGGAACCCTTGCATCCCTACCAGCCTGGAACTTCGGTGTGGATCAAAGATTGGAAGAAGATACCGTTGGAACCCCATTGGAAGGGACCGTACACCGTCATCCTGTCTACCCCAACTGCAGTAAAGGTAGCCGAGATCGACGCCTGGATCCACCACAGCCGAGTCAAGCCCGCCGCCGATCCTGAACCAGAGCGATGGACAGCAGAGCAGCACCCTGATGTACCCTTGCGAGTTACTTTGAGACGGCAACCAGCAGCATAGACACTTCATCACAAGTGCTTTGCAGTAGCCAAGTCTTTCGAAGAGGATTGCTGTTTTCCATGCAGCAACAGTTTTGTTTCAACGAACCCAATTTGCGTGTGTAATTTGACACACTACTGTGAGACTACATTGACTAAGCCAGACTTCACAAGCCAACTGAATTGCTAAGTTGGTTAATGTGTGCTGGACACCTTGAGGATCTTCAATCAACACTCAGCACCCGTTAAATTGCTTCATTAGCAAACGGGACGAAGAATAATAGACCGTCGTGATCAAGATCAGCAAGCTGAGGATTCAGAAGAACTCCAATCAACATCAACATGTATCTTTGCTTCTGCTTTGCCTTGGTTGCCTTCTTTGGAGGTTTTGAACAGACTTATGCTCTACCTCCATGCACAGCTTGTATTACCTCTACTAGAACTGGACTGAAAGTAACTCAAACTTTGCTTTACCATTCTTACTATACCTGCAAGGGAACAATAACTCGGTGTATCTATAACACCACTGAATTAAATGTTTGCACTCATGGCAAAATTAAAGCATGCTATAATCCGCATCAGAATCCATCCTATTACACGTTGGAAATAAGATGGAAGGATGCAGATGGACCTATATTAGCTGCTACACCACCACTTAAGGACATTACTAAACCTGCTGTTTTGAATTTTGATGCATGTAATGCTATTAATAGAGATAGTCAGTCCACCTGTGGTACATGGGAGAAAGCGTATCGAAATGACCATAAGTATATGTGTCCAGAAGGTGCCACGGGATGGAGGAAGTGTACAGGTAAAAAGGAACCAGGGTATAGTACTGCTACAGCGGCAGACTACTATTGCCCGTATTGGGAATGTGTTTTCTATGCTACCTGGAACACTGGTATAACTGATGAGAAAATAGATAAGCGGATGGCTACTCTAACCAAGCCAACCACAAATGATAAATGTCAGAAAGATGCTTGCAACCCCTTACATTTGCGTGTACATAACCCCCATGCATGGAAACAAGGATATAAGTTTGGTTTACGTATTGCTGGAGGAGGAACAGATCCAGGGACCATTGTGTATATTAGATTGAATACCCAAGCCCACAAGTCATCTAAATATCATATTCATAATACCTTTTATGAAGCTATGCATGTAAATAAGTTTGAGATCCCTCACCCTTCACAGAATTTGTTTCTAGAATTAGCCGGAGCAGTAGTATCTAGTCTTAAGATCACAGATTGTTATTTCTGTGGCGGAACCCAAATGGGAGACCAATGGCCCTGGGAAGCCCAAGAATTGAATTATTCCATGATTTACAATCAGACTGAATTACACAAGACAACCAGTGAATGGGTGTTAGCGCACTCAATCGTTGGACGTCTTTGCTTTGCCAGAACTGGACCCCAGTTCACCCAAAAGGTAGGACAGCTGGTCTGTCTTAGCCAGAAATACTACAATGCCACAACCAAGAAGACAGCATGGTGGTCAGGAATCAGACATCCTGAACCTCCTAACCCATTAGCTAGATTTTCTGAACTTGCAGGTCTATGGACTAACCTTGCCAAAGTCCAAGCCTGGCAAGCCCCACCTGGCCTATATTGGATCTGTGGAAACCGAGCATATGCGCAACTCCCACCACAATGGGGAGGAGCATGTGTCTTAGGAACCATCAGACCTTCTTTCTTCCTGTTAAACACTGAACATGGAGAACAATTAGGATACCCCGTATATACTACCCACAAACACAAAGGAGCATCTAGACAGAGAAGAGAGGCCTTACAGATAGGCAAGTGGGAGAAGTGGCGAGGTGATGATTGGCCACCAGAAAGAATTATTGAGTATTATGGACCTGCCACTTGGAATGATGATGGTATGTATGGTTATCGTACCCCAATTTATATGATCAATCGTATTATTCGCTTACAAGCAGTAGTTGAAATAATAACCAATGAAACTAGTCATGCACTTACGCTCTTAGCTAGACAAAGTACTCAGATGCGCACTGCCATATACCAGAATCGTTTAGCACTTGATTATTTGCTAGCAGCTGAAGGAGGAGTATGTGGTAAACTGAATTTAACTAATTGCTGTTTGAAAATAGATGATAAAGGTCAAGTAGTTGAAGAAATTGCTAAAGATATGCAAAGACATGCTTATGTGCCAGTACAGACTTGGCACGCCTTGAAATTTCCTAATTGGTTTGCTAACCTTTTCTCTTGGCTGGGAGGATTTAAGACTTTCGTTATCTTAGTACTAATCCTTGTTGCTGTTGTCCTCTGCTTACCATGTTTAATCCCATGTTGTATGCGTTCCCTTCATAGTGCTATTGATAGTACCGTAGAGCGGAAGACCGCAACTAGAATAATGGCTTTATACAAAGCTAGCCCTAGTGGAACTAGTAAGAATCCTTTAATCAGGATGTGAATCTTCTAGAAAGTGATTTAATTCTCACACCTTATTAAGTAATAGGGTGAGATTAATCAAAGGGGGGAATGTGGCAGGTGCAGGCCTGTGACCCACGGTGTCTGACATAGGCAGGCCAGCATGGCTAGCTTGACCTGTAAATGAGGCCTGTGGAGAGGCATATAGGATTGCACATCCCCCAATATGCTGCTATTGTAAGAAAGAACTCAGTAGAAATATTGAATTAGCTTAGATAAGCAGAATTGCAGAATTAAGAAATGGAAAAATACAGAAAAGATGTGTTTTAAAGTTACTGATAAGAAAGAGTACATTTGCAGAGAAATATTGAGGAGTGCTGACAGATGAGTTACAGAACCTTGCTCTTCTGCACGCACAAATGGTCCCATAGCCTTGAAAGTGTGAAAGTAACAAGTTGATGAACTGACCATTGTAATTGGGACTAGAAGGGGGGCAGGCAGGTGTCATGCCCACAGAAGCCCACAGAAGGAACATAATTGGAGAGACTTATCAGTACCGGGACCAATAGAAGGGCTACGGGAGGTACGGGAGCGTACCGGGACCAATGAATTGTTTTTCTATACCTAGAATGGAACAGAAGTCTATAAAAGTTGTTGTAATGCTTGAAAACTTTGCTCAGCCATTTTGAAATTGCCTTGCTTGAGACTTGTGCACAAATAAATGATTTGGACCTTCTGAACAGACTCCTGGTATCATTGGTTTGTCTGCGCTTTGCTGCTACAACAGAGAGAGGAAGACAAACATCTATATTTGGAAAAACTTAGAGAAGCTAGCAAAGTAGTCAGGAAAGCAAGGATACAAAAAGAAGAAGAAATAGCCAAAGCAATAAAATGGGTGAATAAGACATTTTTCAGATATGTTAGTGAGTGGAGGAAGGGCAAAAGTGGTATTATCAAACTCAAGAATGAAGGGGAGGAATATGTAGAAGCTGATGAGGATAAAGCGGAATTGCTTAACAATTATTTCTGTTCTGTGTTCATAGATGAAGGCCAAGGAGCAGGACCTCAGAAAAAACCTACAAATAGGAACAGAAATGATGGAGATTTTGAGGAACTAGCTAAACTAAAAGTAGACAATGCAATGGGACCAGATGGGATACATCTGAGAATATTGAAGGAACTTGGGAATGTTCTAGTGGCTCCATGACTGAACTTTTGAATGTTTCTTTAGAGTTGGGAGTGGTCCCAGAGGACTTGAGAGAGGCTCCTGTGGTCCCTTTACACAAAAAACAGAAGTAAGGATGAGGTTAAAAACTACAGGCCGGTTAGTCTAATCCAGTGGTTCTCAACCCAGTCAGGTTTTCAGGATATCCACAATGAATATGCATGAGATAGATCTGCATGTACTTCTTCCATTGTATGCAGATCTACCTCATGTATATTCATTGTGGATATCCTGAAAACCTAACTGGCCTGGGGGTCCCAGAGGACTGGGTTGAGAAACACTGGTCTAACATCTGTGGTGAGTAAATTATTGGAAATGCTGCTAAAACAGAGAATAGCGAGATTTCTGGAGTCCAATGAATTGCAAGATGTGAGGCAGCATGAGTTTACCAGAGGCAGGTCTTGTCAGACAAATATGATTGATTTCTTTGACTGAACAGGCAGTTGGACTAAGGGAGAGGCCTAGATATGGTGTACTTAGATTTCAGTAAAGCTTTAGACACCGTTCCGCACAAGTGATTTATAAACAAATTGAGCATCCTAGGGATGGACCCTAAAGTGACTGACTGGGTTAGAATTTGGTTGAGTGGGAAGCGAAAAAGGGCACAGGTAAATGGATTTAACTCTGAGGAGAAAGATGTTACCAGTGGTGTGCCGCAGAGATTTGTCCTTGGTCCGATTCTTTTTAACAGCTTTATTAGTGAGATTGCGGATGGGCTGTTGGTAAGGTTTGCCACTTTGCAGATGATACTAAAATTTGCAATAGACACCCAGGAAGGAATAGATAACATGAAGAGGGATCTAGCTAAGCCTGAAGAATGGTCAAGAATTTGGCAGCTGAGATTTAATTCCAAATAATGCAGGACCATGCATTTGGGCCGCAAAAATACAAGGGAATGGTACAGTGTAGGGGAGGGGGCAAAATACTTCTGTCCGTGAAAGAACAGCGGGTCTTTGGAGTGATTTTTTTCTGATGATCTTGAAGTGACTAAACAAGTAGAAAAGGCAATGGCAAAAACCAGAAGGAAGCTTGGGTGCATAGGGAGTGGAATGGCCAGCAGAAAAAAGGAGGTGATAGTGCCTTTGTATAAATCTCTGATGCGACCTCATTTGGAGTATTGGGTGTAGGTCTAGAGACCACACTTTCAAAAGGATATAAACAAGATGGAGTTGGTGCGGAGGGTGGCAACTAAAATGGTTAGTGGTCTTCGTTATAAAGCATATGAGGATAGACTTAAACATCTTATATATATATATATGTTAGAGGAAAGGCAGGATGGGGGAGATATGATTGAGATGTTTAAATACCTCCATGACATAAATATACAAGGGCAGAGCCTCTTTCGATTGAAAGCAAGCTCTGCTAAGAGGGGGCATAGAATGAGGGTGAAAGGGGATAGATTCAGGAGTAATATATGGAAATCTTTCTTTACAGAAAGCGTAGTAGATGCATGGAATTGTCTCCCAGTGGAGGTAGAAGAAACGAGGACAGTATCTGAATTCAAGAAAGCATGGGACAAACACAGAATATCTTTAAAGAAAGAAAGGGGACTATTGTAGTTGAAATGGAAGGGCAGAATGGATAGGCCATGTCATCTTTTTCTGCCGTTATGTTTCTATGTATCCAAATTCTGAGTGCTTGAACAACCTACAGAGCCTTTTGTATTTAAGTTATAAGGGATCACCTGCACTGAGGCATTTCTGTGAATCTCACCTTTAGATAGACACATCAATGGGGATGGCAGTAACAGATAAATAGTTTAGGGGCCTATTTATTAAAGCGCATTAAGGTTTTTTTGCAATTTTGACACATTCACTGCCAAGATTATTTCATGGTAACTGCAAAACCTCTGTGTTAACTGTTAGAAGCATTCTCAATATCTTTCCATACAGTTAATGCAAAGGAAATATCTTTATTGTCTGTTAACTGCATTGCAGATAATGTGATATAAACTGCACCTGTTTGGATGGCATTAATTACACCATGTTATCTGATATGGTAACATTCAACATGTGGCAATTACCTCTCTATTAACTGGAAGGTGCATTCCTCGCTGCCGATTCCCCACTCATTCTTTGCCCCGTTCCATGTTAGCTATCATGTGGATAATTAGCATACATTAACTGTTAAAAACATCAAGTTAATTGTAGAATTTGATTTTTACGCATCACATAGTTAAGTTATGGAGTCTGTTGCCAGAGGATGTGGCCAAGGCGAATAACAGAGGTATTCAAAAGCGGACTGGGCAAGTTCCTGGAGGAACGGTCCATAAAACTATTAACCAAACCATTGCTTTTTTTTCTAGCTTTTCTAGCAAAAGGTGCCAGTACTCACATTTGGAGATGTCCTTAAGAGATGCAGTGATCACTAAGGAACCCACCCCCCACAATAGCCACACCCCCTGCCACCTGGCCCAAAGACTGTGAAAAGCAGCATTGCAACTATTACACCCATCCCTAGAACATGTCTTTTGTTAGGGAAAAAAGAACAAGCTAGACTGCTATACATCTCTAGACAGAAACTACATGCCAACCAAATACCTTACCTTGGCCACATACGGAAACTGTAGACAGAGCCTTAGCAAATACAGAATAAACAGCACATATCATAAATAGAAATGCGAGGTAAAAAACTGACCTGGAAATCCCAAGCTGTACTCTTCCTGACGTACAGCACCAGAGAAAAAGAAAGAGAGATGCATTTCCTCCTGCACTATGTAAAATGTGCAGACTAAAAATCTTCTTTCAGGATTTAGTGCTTTATGTCTAGACTAAATCACAGCACTGAACTTTGCTTTCCAACCTCAGTAATTAAAACCTATCCGTAACTGCCTTTCAAAATGCATTATTGAAACTGATGTCTAAATTAAATATATATATGCATATCCTAAACTTCAACTCCCCCCCCAAAAAACAGAATAACAATCATGTAGTTAAGCTTTATAGAAAAATTGGAATTTGTCTGACTTTTTACCCTTATGCATATGTTCAAATTATTACCATCAGACCGCATTATGTTCTTAATTTGGAAGTATATGACTAATGGAAAAAACTGTAGAAATGCCCTAGTCATCCCCAGGGTTTCGTTTCCGGAAGAACAGCTGGAATGTAGCAGTACCACTTCTTTTCAGGCCCCAGAGCCAGAGCAGCAGGTGTGTTCCTGCTCCAGGCAGCTTGCAGGAAGGTGAGTGTGGAGCACAGCCACTCTGCTCCCTAATCCAGCCCCCCTTCTCCTGTCATTCCTGACCCCGTCCTCTCCCCTTGCTCCACAGTGCCACTTCCTTTTTATCTACAAATTAAGCCCTGGTCACACCAAATTTCTGTGATGTTACTTAGGAACAGCTGGAGGAAGTAAGCGACAGGCAGAAGAGATCATTTATCACTGTTAGTGGAATAAATGACTGCCTGACTCTGCTAATGTAATGGGTTTCCGCCTTGAGTAGACTCATTAGAGCTTCCTGTTTGGCCTCCAAACGTCTTGCATTTGTACAAATTATCAGGTAGTAGTGCCAAATTCTAGTAGCCTGGGAAAATGTGAGACCCTTTAACGGATCAAGAAAAGATTCATCTAGAATTATTGTTACAAATGAACTTTCTTTAGCTCACAGCTCTTTTTAATTGTCTTGCTTACATATGCACTTTCAAAACTGGATATTAGTTTGGCCCACCTTACTTATGGATCTCACAATGGAACACTGCTATTCATACATTTTAATGATCTTGCATGAGTGCCCTTATGGTGGGAGCTCATTCTTGGTAATAAAAAATACTGCACTTCCATTGCAAATAGTGTTGGCAAGATGGCTTAATGGGTTCTTACTACATGTGGTGTTAGCAATGGAAATTTTTCTCAAGATGTGACCGGCCTACTGTCACACATGAACAACTAATCTGCCAGAGAAACCATCCAGTGTAGTACAATGTAGTACCTCTTGGTGGTCCAGGGTCTTGCAATTTTGTGTCTTCATATTCCCAAAGAACATACAGAACCTGAGAAGATGAGACTTGAAAGAGTTAAGATGAAAGTCTCAGGAACCTTAGGGGTTCATCTTTTTGTTGTTTTTGTATGATTGCTTTGGGGACAGTCTTTGGAAATATAGTAACTTGGAGGCCGATTCTGTGCGGGGCTGTCCGGATGTCCAGAAAATGGATGGGGCACATTTGTACCCGATTCTGCAACCGCAGGATCTATGCATTCCCGTGGTTGCAGAATCAGATCATTTGAACGGCCTGGCGTGTCCTACATTCTGCTTCAGGGGATGTCCAGGGATTTGCACGGCTAGTCCCGCAACACTCCTACTGTTGTGCAGGTGCCATGGTGTCCCATCGCCATGGCACTGCAACGTCCAGAATAAGCAGCAAATGCCTGCCCACAGAGAAAGGCCCTTTTCCCTGCCCCCCGACTCTTGGTGGGGGCTCTGCTGCGGTAGGCTTTCTTGTTTGGGGTGGCTGCATGGTCCGATCACACCGGTGCCTGCACTTATTCCACCTTTGATGCATTAACACAGTGATGCCTAGAGATTGAATCAAGAAACTATTAAAAAGTGTGGACAAAATGATGGAACCCTGTGGTACTCCTGAAGAGAGAAACTATGGCACTGAAGTCGCTAGGACCTGTCGGAGAGATGAGTACTAGTCCAGGACTATGTCCCTCTAAGCCCATATCCTTAAAATGGGGACAAACTTTCATATTTCTGTCTTCCTCAGTTTTTCAGTGAAGATGATTTTAAGTGCACTTTGTCAGGTTTTTCACCCCATTCACATTATTTCAGGAATTCATTATTATTTCAGGAATAAATGGGTCTAATGAAATGAAGATTACCAAGACGGCAAGATCCTGCAAAGATATATTACCTTAATAATATCCTGGTAAGCCATTTCAGCGTGACAGAAGGCTTAGTCACTTCATAGGAAAAAACAACAACTTCTTACTCAAGTAAGAAGTGGGAGTACATTTATGGTATTATAATAAATTTATGCAACAAATACATTTCTAAGATGAGTAAGTAAGCTTCCAATTCATACATAAAATAGAAAATATTTCACCGGGTATTAGGCAAAATAGATATTTGATTTCTTTCATCAACCGTTTACTGTAGGCAATCATTCAACCTAATTTTTATTCTTGAATTTAACAAGCATACTATATTTTGATTTCCTGTTTGGCAAATGTCTTCTTAGTGGACCTCATCTATTTTGTTTCCTGAATATTTTGACCTGTGCAGTGTCCTTGATTCAGATGTCCTCAAATTCATCAAAATCTGGCATAAAAACTGGATATATACTACAAGGCAGTTGAAGGAGGAATTGAAAATACTATATTTAGTGTCAAGAAAAATTTTAGGGCCTGATACTCAGAGCTCTGGCTATTTAAACTCAGGGCCTGCCCAACCACCAGGCAAACTAAGCAGTTGTCTAGGGCGGTAGCAAAGAGCAGGGCATTCAAAGCTAAACAATAGATTCTGACAGCCGGGAGGGTGTAAATCTTAAGGTTTGCCCAGGGCGCCAACACCTTGAACCAACTCTGGGGCCAGCCGGTTTAAATGCCAGGACTGTCAGCTGTGGCACTGAAATATCCTACAGATAGTCAGCAGCAATATCCGGACAGTGGCTTCCACCGAATATCCGGATTGTGTGGCCACTATTTGGATAACGGTGGCAATTATCAGATGGTGGTCGGTGCCACCCTCACTCCACCCATAGATTTCCCTGGCCGAGGCGACTACTTTAATTCCCCGTGATTTTTGTGCTTCCTGTACTATTTTCTGCTATTTACTGCTATTTATATATTTTTGCTTAGAATATTTTCTTTGTTCTTATATCTTAAGACATTTTATTTTAACTTTGCCTTTTATTTAACTTTTAGATTTTACACGTGTGACCGCAAGAAATCCAACCCATGCAGGCACATAGAGATCAAATCCATACATTGCCTAAACTGTTTTTTTGTTGAGGGGAGAGCACAACCCTCAAGTTTTTGCCACAAATTTCTTTTTCTACGTTTCTACGTAGTGCCCGATATTCAAAGTCACTTACGTGGCCAGAGAGAATACTGTCAGCATAAGCAATATTTTAGAAAAATCCACTGAAGTTATATGCATAAATACCACTGCAGAAATCCTCTGTGGCAATAGTTATCCTTATACAAAATAGGCAGAGCAAGGCGCAGGTCGTGGGCCAAAAGAAAGTTATACAAAGAGTAGTGACATTCAGTCTCTCTGCTTTTAGAGGGTAAAGTTATAACATGTCAACTAGTCTGGAAGGCCAAGTAGGTGCCTATTTTAAGCCTTTTTTTATAAAGGCACAGGGGGAACATATTCAAAAGGATTAGCACAGTTAGCAGGATGGTCAGTGATGCATAGCTGTTTTGAGCTACTGAATATCTCCTCCTAATACCATTACACTCTCTGATGCGACCTGCGTAGCATCGAGTTTCTCCTTGGGTGGCGTTCGAGTTAACTGGTCAGTGGCGGTATTCGGCCACTGACCAGTTAACTTAAACCAACTAAAGTTAGGATCATAAAAGGCTGGGCTAACTTTAGCTGGTTTAGTTATCCAGCCAGCGAGTGAATATCGCTGCTGCCTGGTTAACTAAACCGCTAAACAGACAAACCAGATGTTCAACGTCAGAGGCCGGTTTTGACTCCAGCATTGAATGTCTAGGTTTAATTTAAAACAGCGATAGACAGCCATTGTACAAGCACTGGCCATTGCCATTGAATATCAACCACATAGAACCCCTATGTATCTTTATACAATAGCATAACAAAGATAGCCAAAATGTAGCTAGAATGCAGCTGAACAGGTTGATACCAGTTGGGTGTAAATGTGCACAGCTGAAGTTCACGTGCAGTTGTGTATTTTATACCCTATAGGGCTCATTCTGTTCCGGATGTAGATCCCCTCTGCACGTCTGATCTGAAGCGGACATACAGAGGGGATCGCGATTCTGATCCTGCAGGGCACGTCTAGCCCCACGGGATCAGAATTGTGAACAATCCTGTATGTGCAGGCCGGGACTGCAATTCAGTCCGGCCTGCACGTACAGGACTGTACCTGGCTAACTTATTCAAGGCTCTTCAATGGAGCCGTGGTGCCATGGTATCATGTTGCCATGGCACCGCGGCTCCACCGAAGAGCCGCAATGCCAGCCGCCAGATAATAAAGCTTATTCCCTGCAGCCCAACCCCTGATCTGGCCTCCTAAGGCCAGGGTCGGGCTGCAGGGAATGTCCTCTGGTCCCCCCCTGCCCCATCTGTGCCCCAGCATTGCAAAAAGAACACGTTCAGGGAAGTTGGAATAACTTCCCTGTACGTCGCCAGCCCTGGACATACAGGGGCCGACATTAGTATGCCTGCATCTGCCTCCTGCGATCCAGCCTTGCACTAGTGTCCCTCAAAGTTCCCAAGAGTAACAGTGGACAGTTATAGTGCTTCTATCCAGGTACACGGGGGCAATAACCAAAAAGGCCACTGCTGCAGGAAGTTTAAAACCTCACCTATGTCACACATACAGAATACAGGCAAACCACAGAGAAAAAATGACCACAAATCAGAAATGCGAAACATAACGTAAAAAACAGCAGAGAAACAGGAACAAAAATGCATTTCCTCTTGTGCAGAACGTCAAAGACAGGCAAGATTAGGGGTGGTGGATGACAAACATGTCATTTTCCAGATTATTTTCATTTTAGGGGAAAACGTCATTAGTAACATGCACTATCGCTCACTATTGGTGAATAATGCATGTTACCTCTCAACAGTGCGCACTATGCATCCACTTACATTCCAAAATGCAACGATTCCAAACCGTTTCACAAATATGGTAGCAATTAAAGTTGAAATCTTAGGGGGGATTCACAGAGCTCAGGCAAGACCCATGAGCCTGACTCAACACATCACATCAGGGCCATACCGAGCCAGAATCGCGCCCTGTGCGACTTGCACATCGGGCGTATGCCTCCATCCTCCTCATACCTCCGTCCATCCGCTGCCTGCTCTTGCCCTGTTGCTGCCACTCTCTGTTTTCTCCACAGCGGGGCCAGCAGCAGGGCAAGAGCAGGCAGCGGACGATATGCAAGTCGCTAGCAGCAGCAGAGCAGAACAGACCTAACTTTAAGCAGATCTGATCCCTCCCTGCTCTGACGTTGTTTCAGAGGAGGGAGGGACCAGACCTGCAGAAAGACCCCTGTAAAGATTTAGGGGCGCATTTCGGCTGCCTGCTGTTGCCCTGCTGCCACTGAGAGAACAAAAAGTGGCGGCGGCAGGGCAATATCAGGCAGCCGAAATGCACCCCTAAGCCTTTGGGCTCTGTGCTGCTGCACCCCTTGCACAGTGCTAGGTACGGTACTGCATCACATGACCTCAAGTAGCAACAATTTTAAAAAAAATCACAGGCCCTGAAATGGCCCCACTCTCTTCACGTGCACAGGTTTCTTGTTACCACTGAAAGTCATTCACAGGGCAGGGCCAATGTAGGGCCTGTAAGCATACACTGACTCACAGACCTTGCAATGACTTTTGAAAATATTTCTTATGCTGGTTATTCAATGGTACAAAACAATGCCAAAACTGAAGGTATTTTAAACCCAACAAATATCCTAACCCTCCAAATACTATATACCTTTGTCCAAGTGGTTTCTAAATACCAAAATTCTTTTACTTTTTTTACTTTATTCTCAGGCAAATGACAGGACCTCCAAGCTGCTATTGAGCTACAACAGATCGCAAGTGACCTTCTAGTATATCAGCACAAAGGCCTGTACTAGTATGCTAAAATCTCATCATTGGCCTATCATTTTGCCCTCTAAACACAGATAATAAAATCTTACATAATGTAATTTAACAAAGGATAAAACCCAACACAATATTGTGTTTCGATGGGTACAAAATACACTTATCTGCATCAGGGAAACATATCCAACACATTACAATATCCACCAAGACCAAGCCACCCTCCAACAGGCTGAGAGCTCAACACATACTAAACCTCCATTTATATACAGACTGATAGCTTCTGCTGGTCACATGGTCAGAGCAGTGTATCAAAGCAGGGAGAACCAGTCAACTGCCTTATTCAAACCCTGCGGTTCAATGAATCCAAGCTGATACATCTAACTATGCTCCCGAATTACAAGTTGTTTAGCACAATTACCCCCTCTCCAGGTACGCGGAAGATATTCCAATATCCGCCACTGGATATCAGCAGTAGAGTGTTGATACTGTAACCAATGAGTCATCAATGGATCCATCTCAATGTGAGTATTAATCCGGCTCTTATGTTCTATTAATCACAGTCGGATTTACCGTGTAGTTCACTCCACATACACTAAGGAGCAAGGACAAATGATGATATAAATTACCTCTACTGTGTCACACATTATATGTAGCTCCAAGGTGTAAATCCTACCATCTGGATGAATCCAACATGGGCCACTTAAAGCTGAAGCACACCAACTATACTTCAAACAGGGATAGTGACCAGCTGGTTGAATAGAATCATTTATAGTCATCGGCTGACGATTAGCCAATATTTACCCCAAATTTTTACCTCTTCTAAATGCCACTCTCAACGGAACAGTCAAACATGGATGCAAACATAACACAGTCCAATGCTTCCGAATCATCTTCACAATCCGATGAATACCAGCAGTATATGGTAGCACACATGACACTGCCTTTTTTGCTGTTGATGAATGTTATTGTAACATTAAAGGACGCTGAGCATACCGTGCTCTCAAAAAAGCCCTTTTAACATCTGAATGGGGATACCCCCGGGCTGAGAACCTTCAGAACCCTTGCCTCAAACAAAAATGCCATATCAGATGAACAAATCCTCCGTGCTCTTAAATATTGACTGATTGGCAGATTCTTCTGCAAGGTCAATGGATGGCAACTTGTGAAATGTAAATATGCATTCTGATCTACTGCTTTTCGATAAATGGTCGTATGAACACCAGTCCCATTCCGAGTTATATACACATCCAAATATCAATCTTACATGCATGATAGGTCAAAGCAAATTGAAGATTATTGTCCATCTTATTCAGTCATTCATGAAAGTGAATAAGATCACTCTCTGATCCTGCCCAAAGCATAAAAATATCATCCAAAACTCGTTGCCACAATTTAATCTGAGCAGAATTGGGGGCATTAATTAAATATTGTGCCTCAAACTCAGCGACATACAAAGCTATACAATGGCTCTACAATGGTGCCAATGTTTCCCTGGTGTGGTTCTTAGTTGCTGATGCCATGTAGGGCACTAAGTTTGTTGGGCCATGGCCCTGATGGCCCATGCCATTTTGGCTACTTATGAACTGCTTTGTTCCTAAAATGGCCAATTTAATTACTTAACTGATAATAACTAAAGCAATACTATATGCCAATAATAATATTTATCTGTGCCTGGGTACCTACTCAGTATATCTTCAAATCATCTTTGTGGAGTATATAGTGAAGCTAGAAAAGTGCCTGCCAGCAAGCTATGCAGTGGCACGATCCAGATAGTGCTGCTGCAGATTTCCTCAGATCACCTCGGCACTATATGATAAATGCTGAAGCGGTTGAGGGCTGGAACCAGTACTTATCCGGTTAGCAGTAATATTCAGCCACTATCTGGGTAGGTTATCTGGATAAATTTAGGCCATCTAAAAGGCTGCACACCATATATCAAGTTAGCTATCTGGATAGTGGGCTAAATAATATTGACTATCCCGTTAGCACCGACGATCAGCATTGAATCTGGATATTCAGCGCTGGCCACTAGCCACATACTAGTACTAAATATTGATATTTTTCAGCCATGGTGGTCAGTATTTAAAAGAAACGCCAACTGCAGAGGCTAAATATCGGCCCTTTTGTTTTCATATTTTAGATCACATTTATGGGGGTTATTTTAGAAGCCCTATTTGCGCTTTAGATGTCTGAAAACTACCATAGAGATGTCTAAAGAATGGAGACGTCTCCAGAGACATTTTAGAAGCCAGGTCTGTGGATATCCCCAGAGTGAGGATGTCCAACTCTAAATGGGAGCATGGGTGGGGCATTTCCAAGAACGTTAACGTCCCCACCTGATCTCAGAAACGTCCTGGACGACCGGCATCACGTCTAAGGTTATACTGTACCTACCCTAGACCTCGCATGTTCACTCAAACAACAGACCTCCAACTTGCACTAAACACCATATTACCTTAATTCAACCAGAAAATGGTTAAGCTCCACGATAGCTCCACATCCTCTCTGTTGATTCGCGCCTCCTACATAAATTACGCAGATAATCTCCACTTGAGCTAACATATTTATATAGTAAAAACATATACATATATGATGTTGACTGTACATAGTTTTCCCTGTTAATCCATGTTATATATTCCCATGTTCTATGTAAACTCAATGTTACTTGCATACATTGTTGTATATTTTGTTCAATGTACACCGCACTGATCTTAATAGCGCGGTATAGAAGAAATGTTAAATAAATAAATAAATAAAATAAAATGAAGAGGCATCTGAAAAGTGATTGTTTTGACAGTCAAATGTCTGGAGGGTGTGGAGAAGGTGCTACACTAATACCCCTTTTAATTTACAGTATGTCAAAGAACACTGTTGGGGAATGGAGACTCATATCTTCATTTTGCTATGCTGCTGGACATCCCCTTATGCTAGCTTGCATGAGATGGACATCCCCGCCTCATGATTTCCTAAGGGGGACGCTTGTGTGGTCACCACATGTTACTAAAATTGGCCGTAGACATAGATGACCCTGGCGTTTTTCTGCACTTTATGTTTATGTTTATTTTGAATTTGATATACCGCTCAGGCCAAAGGCATTAGAGCGGTTTACAATGCTATATCATTCAAGGAAATAAAAAGGAAAGGAACGCCATTTATATGATAGGACAGAATAGAGGACAGAGACAGTCAAAGAGAATATGAGAAGGAGAGGAACATGGAATACGCTCTGGACATTACTAGTTTGACTTCATATGTCACTCTCTTCCAAAAACGATCCAGAACTATTTACAAGATCAAAATACTGATGAGATCAGATGCAGTAAAACTCACCATATATGAATATACTACAACAAAATGCAAAATACATCATAACTATAACCCCAACACCACTCCCATTCTCACTCTTTCCTAACCCAACTCCTAATAAGTACTATTCCCCAGAAGTGCCTCTCCTGATCACTTCTGAAGGAGCTCCCAAAGAGCCGAGCACCTTTCATTTCCCCTTCAGGGATGAACCACCTCCTATTTCAGGGCTTTTTAAATGGGGCCCCCTTGATGTCAGTGGGGGAGTCATGGCTGCATGGAAATGTGCAGAGACAAGGGAGCCCAGCTTCTGCTATCGAATGAAACTTAAAAGGAAACAAATATGCTAAGTGAGTTGTTTTGAAAGATGGTTCATCATCACTTGACGTTACACTTTGATTCAACACAAGTATATATTTGAACTGGCAGGTTCATACGAGATGCTGCACTTACGTTTATGATTTGCAAGCAGCACTTTGTCTGTGGTTTTCTGATTTTTCCAAATTACTTTTCTTTGGCAGGTTGCTATGCTTTTATTGCAGTCTATAAATACAGTGTCACGTGTCTATCCAGTCAAAGCATCTACAACGTACTTTCACACTTTGTTAGCAGTTAGACAAAGCCCACATTGAACTCATCCCATAGAAGAGTAAGCCCATGCATTTGTTAACACAAAACGTCAGCTCCTTACATAAGCCATGCTACAAGAAAAGCATAGCATACGTGGAGCTCGTCTTTATTTATTAAGGGGTCATATTCAAAACGATTAACACGGTTAGTAGACCTGCTGATGGCATTAATCCGGTGAGCGCGATATTCAGTGGTGCATAGCCTTTTTGTACCACGGACTATCCCTCCTTATCCTACTGAAAGTCCATGCTAACCACATAGCATTGCGGGGGTCTGGGGGTGGAACAGTTGAATGGCCACCAGCCAGTGACTGAATATTGCCATTTACTGGATTGCAAACAGACAATCTGGCCAATCTGGACTTTTAATGCCAGTGGCCAGATATGACCCCAGCATTGGATATTTTGATTTAAGTTAAAGCAACAATGGCCAGCTGCTTTAAGTGTGTTAACCACCACTGCTGCGTATCGGTCCCTAAGAATTTCAAATAATTTGTACTTAGATGATGTGATCAGTGACAGAATTTGAAAAGGCATGGGACAAACATGGAAGATTCCTACATAGGGAGAAGAGCATTCCTGTTCAAAGCAAAACGTAAATGACTTTGACACTTCAAAAATGCATAGCAGTGGTAGCTATAACAGAGCAGCAGTTACAACCCAAAGTGAAAAGTACAGAGCCAGGGCAGGTGCTATCCTTAGACAAACTAGGCGTTTGCCTAGAATGCTGGCCCTCCAGGGGGCCTCATTGCCATCTCGGTTGCCCCTCATTGGACCCACAGTAGTGGCAATGGCTTGAAACAGCCCTGCAGCGCTAAGCTTCAAACTTCAGTGCCACAGGGCTGTCTTCTTCCACCCCCACTGATGGGCGACTTCCTGCTTGCAGGGGGGCAGAAGGCAGCATCAACGTTTGCAAGCAAGTGCCACAGGGATGTTTCAAACCATTGCTGCCACGGTAGGTCCTGGGAAGGGGCAATTAGGGCAGCAATGAGGGGTGGCCGGGGGCGTAAGGGATGAGATTCACATTGGGCACCTCCTTGCACTGGCCCTGCATAGAGCATGGGTAATCTGCACGGAGTGACAGATACAACCCTAAATGCCTTGGTGGGTAGATTAGATGGGTTATGCTGGTCTTTATCTGATGTCATTTACTATGTTGCTATGCTACTATGATAGCTATGATTAACCGAGCTCTAGCATTATTGGTTCGTTCAACCTAGCCAGAAGTGTTCTTGCCATCCTATCGAAAAACTGAACAGAAATATCATGTTAAATGGCTAAGAAACGTTAGTAGTACTGAACATATTTTATTGACTGCAATTATGGTGCTGTAACTATGGGGTAGATTCTGACCTGCTTTTAGCGGGGATATATGTCCGGGTTGGACATATATCCCGCTAAACGCCAGGCTGCTGATTCCACCCACAGAGCTTCCCCACATGTACAGCAGAGATGTGTGGGGAGCTCTGCATGGGGGTGGGAGGGAGCGGGCCGAGGGAGGAGTGAGGGCGGACTGGAGGCATGACCCCTACCCTGGATGTACAGGGCCGATTCCAGGGTCGGCCCTGTACGTCCAGGGTTGGCCATTTGGATGGGGGACTTATTCCACCTTCAAGGTGGAATAGGTCTTCTTAGACGGCAGCCAATGCTCGCTCCAGGCAGGGAAAAGAAGTTAAGGGGAGTGCAGGGGGTTCCCTGCAGCCCTACCCTGGCCACAGCTGGCCCGATCGGGGGTCAAGCAGCAGGGAAAGGATCATTTCAGGATCTTCTAAGGACTGTGGCTCCTGCATGGAGCTGCAGTGCCATGGCAACTGGATACCACGACACCACGGCTCCATGCAGGAGCCTGGCTGGGCTAACCGGGTAAGTGGCGGGATCGGAATCAAGTGCAATTCCGGCCCATCCAGATTCTGGACGTCTGGATGGGCTGGAGGCGCCCAGGTCTGAACTGGCCTCCACATGAATTCAACAAATGGAATATTGTCACTAAAATGTTGCTCTTGTTAATAATAGAAAATAATCACAGTGTCATATATTTGTAGTGAACCTCCTGGGACATGTTTCTACTAGTGGAACACAAAGGCCACAGTGTGTTAGGGGGAACCCATCCTTCTTTCTTTCTGGGTCCTGAGGGATTGGGGGAAAACAAACTTCAAGATCCTATGTTCAGTTGATGTTTTATGTGGAAGCAGATCCTCTCTGTCCACACTTTCTCTTCTCACTTACCTAAAATGAGGCCAGATCTAGCCCAGGGTTTCTTTCTGAGTGATTAAAAACAAAATATCATTACAGACAAAACAGAAAAAAAGACAAAGAGAGATAGGCACTTGGAAACTTCTTTTCTCTTCTCTCCAGCTGAGGACTCCTCCATATAGCTTTTCCCCCGAGATCTTTCCTGCTCCACCAAGAGGAATCTTGTTCTTTTCCATAGACTCGCGTCTGGAAATTGCTCATCTAACCTAACTTCTTTTCCTTTGTCCAGGGACTAAGCCAGAATGCAGGACCTAGCCTCTCAGAAGATCTAGCTCCCTCTTGGACATAGAACTCTCTCTTCTGCTCTATGACATTATCCAATCCCCTCCCATTAGGGGCATACATTCATTAGTGCACCTTAAACACTTTATTATGCAATAAAGAGAATGAGGGCCTGAAAATGTTTAATTCTCAGCTTTGGTGGGTATTAGCTCTTCAGATTTGCACCATTGAATTTCTGTGCACTGGGGATAATACACATATCTACCATAGTGATCGTGCTGGAATCTACTATATATATGTTGCACTGATGTGGTTGCAATATCTTTAAATACCTCCTGCTGATTTGAAGACCTTGCAGCAACTACTGCTAGTCACAGTGTTCTGGAAACAAATGGAGGCTTCTTATTTCAACTAGTGTTACTCTGAAGTCATTGCTAGAACCTCTTTTTCTGATTAGAGAAGGAAGCACTACTTTTTAGAGGTGTTGAAAAAAATGGGCTAAACTTACACATGGAACCAGACTCCAGTAGGGGATGTCTGAGCCCCATGCAAGACGGGCCCGTTTGGACCTGATTCTGGACCAGGGGAACAAAATGTTCCCATGGTAGCCAGAATTGGGCCCGAGGATGGCCCGGCATGCCCCTGCTGCCTGCGGGGACATCCTCTCCGCAGGCGCCCCCGACTCCGGCATTCCCAGTCCCCCTTTTCCACACTGCCTAACCTAAGACTAACCTACCGTGTCCTGGATTGGGTGGCAGGATCCCCCAATCCCATCCCTGGGGGGAATCCCCAGCCCTGATTGTGGCAAAAGTGCTGCTTATTCCACCTTTGAGGTGGAATAAGCAGCGTGTCCCCATGGGCCTGGGTTGGTCCGCCCCTGCTCTGCCCCGATCCCACCCCCTCCCGCCCTCTGCCAGCTCTACCTGTCAGGACATACAGGGATAACCGGTGGGAGAATCGGGCCCCGCAACCCGTGTTTCGGATTGGGACCCATAGTCAATATAGAAAGCATTTTTTTAGCTCATGCCTGTTCAATATTAGATTTAGGTGAGTTTTATTCAGTTGCAGCTGCTATTCCCTCTGCCCAGAGCTTACAATCGAGATCCGTACCTGAGACAAAAGAGACTTCAATGACTTGCCCAAGGTCGCAAGGAATTTTAAGGGGATTTGAAGTGTGGCTTCCCTGGTTTCAATCCACTGCTTTAACCACTATGCTCTTCCGCGAGTAAGGTGCAGTCACCAATTTGGCAACTAAAATGTAGTGCAAAACTGTGTGGCAATATATATTGGAAATACCACTGTATAAGAGAGCAAAAATTGATGGGAAATGGATACAGCTCTAATACCAGCATATGGCTGTTTCCTACTTCCAGGAGGACTGCGCTAACTTGCATGGAGCAACCAGGATTAAACCCCAAACAGCAGCAACACAGTGACATCAGGTCTCTAAGATATCTGGGGTAACCTGCACAGCGACCAGTTTTATAGTCCTAGCATAACTGAGCCTACTTGGGACAGATACAGAGGGCAGTGATTTAAATATAATTCTGTATTTTCAAATCATGACTGTGACTCAATACAAATGTCAATAACAAATTTGCGTCTTGGTCAAGAAGTACAGTAGATATTGAAGTAGCCACAATTTTTGTGTAAGATGAATCTGTAATGTTCTAGTTTGGATCAAAAAGGTGTATCGGTAACATCTTTGTGCTGTTAGTAGTCTGGAGGAAGTGATGAATGTCACAGCTTTACTCAGTAGCCTGAAGGCTGAATTCCTTCTTCTTTAAGACACAAATTCTTAGAAGTAATGAATTTAGTCTCTGGGGTGTGGAATCAGCTATCCCATTTATCAGAAAAGCTTATCCTTTCTGTGATCAAAGGATGATGAAACATGAGGCATGACTTAAATATGAACTTTATTGCTCAGCCGAACAGGTAGTGAAATTGTAACCTGTCAATTCAAAATTACTCGCTTTTCAGAGATTCCTTTTAAGTTAAAGTTCTTGAAACTCTTCACGTATATTTAACTCTGAATCATTCTTCACTGCATCAGAGCTATGAAAATGTGCAGATGTTGACATGATATTAACTAAAGAAGAGGTTGCAGATGAAGGAATCAGGTTGCCGAAATTACCATGCAACAACTGCAAAACCTTGGCGTTAAATGTTGATGTTCCCAGCATTTTCCCTTAACACAGAAACAATGCACTTTCCATGATGCATGTTTACTAAGCAGCGCTACCTGTTAATGTGGCCAATAGTACATGCTATTGGGCCACGTTAACAGCATAGGGAAAAAGCAGATAACACATCGATTTTCTGTGCTATGTGCATAGTCTTTGGTAAATGCAATAGTGGGTAGATTATGGGTGGAGAGTGGGCGTGTCTGCAGCACACAGATACCATGGGCATTAACTGCAGGCAGTCACTGTCAAAAATGCAGACAGCACGGGTACGGATTACACCAGTTCAATGGGCGGCGTTATGTGCATCCGTGGTGCTGTTGGGCCATTTGCTGTGCAATTTCAGTAGACTATCTGCTGTGGAAATGCTGTGCACGCCTCGAACAGATAGCGTACAGCATTTGCAGCTAATGCGGCGCTATTTGCACTATAAGAGTGCATTAGCTGCAAATGCCTAATGTGGTTTAGTAAACATGTCCCGGTGTGTTACTTGTTTGGCAGATTTTATTTTTATTTATTTATTTAACCGATTTTATATACCGTCTTTCTACAAATCAAGACGGTTTACATAAAACATTTAAAATAGAGTGTTTCCATTGTTTACATAGAACAAGTTATAATTAGCTCATTGTTATTTTATATATATTTGTAAGAATAAAAACAACTATTTACAAAGATATTAACCGAGATATCAGTTGTCAGTATGAGGTTTAGAAGGGGTAGGCGCTGGAGGGAAGCAGATGAAGGTTAGTACTAAGGTGGAAGGGAAAAATGTTCCTGAAAAATGAGGATTTTTAAGTTCTTTCGGAACTCAAGGTGAGTTCTAGAGTTCCGCAGCTCATGGGGAAGGGAGTTCCATAGGGTAGGAGCATAAAGGGAAAAGGCCTTGTTACAAGTAAATTGTTTACTATATCTTATGGTTGTTGGGATAGAGATGAGTTTTTTGGTAATAGTACGGCGGGTTCTAGAGCTAGCAGAGAGGGGAGTGAGAGGGGAAAGGCAAGGAGCTGATTCGTTGGAGATGATTTTATGTATAAGGGTAAGGACTTTGAACTTAATCCTACAGTAGATGGGGAGCCGGTGGAGGTCATATAGGGCTGGTGTAATGTGTCATCGCCTGGGAATGCTGGTTAATATAATGCAGTCAGTGCAGTCAGCTGCACCTATTGAAGTGGCATGAATTGCTCTGCGTTATCTACGGTGTTAACAGTTAACATGTGGTAACTATCTCTGTGGTAACTGTATGGAGCTATCCCACCCATTACACATTCATTCCCCACCCCCTTCTGCGTTAGGTAGTTAACATGAGAATTAGCATGCACTGTCAAATTGCTATGCTGTTGGCTCATGCTAATTGCTATGTCAATTGCTTAGCACAATTTAGTAAATAGGCCACTCATTTTGCTAAGGAACCACTTACTATTTCGAATACTGATTTTGAATTATTTTTATTGCTCCTACCTTGCTTATTACTGCACCTCTAGAAACACCCTTTTTATTGCCTAAGACTGGTTTCAATTAAACAATGGTAACATGGTAAGACATTGTATTCTTCATTATTATACCTAGCAGTTCACAAGCACCAAAATCTGGACAAATGAGTTGCAGGCCTAAATCACAAACAATTAAGTTTGGGTTCCTAAATTTAGGAGGATTTTCAGTTGAAAGTCTACTTAAATTTCAGTGTGTGTTCGTGATTGAGGCTATGCGGCACAGCGCAAGATGTGCTGTAAAGTGTATAAGGATTGTGTACAATCGGCACAAGTATCCAATAAGGAATTTGGTGCGATTATTCAAAAGATATTTGTGAATATTGAACATACAGCCAAGACAGTATGCCAATACCACTGATGAAGGTGTGACGAAACACGGTCTGTGTTGGGTCTTTGGCACGCAGTCTCATTTAAGTATCAAATAAAAAGTTTTTAAGCTTTCCCTTCCTTGCTCTGTAGCCAAGGTACAGTCTCTACTTGATCTTCACTTCTAGAAACAGAGAAACAAAGAAAAATGACTGCAGAAAAAGACCATATGGCCTATCCAGTCTGCCCTTCTATACTGACAACTAAGCTCTACAACTCCTTCTTTTCCCTTACAGATCCTTTTTGCTTGTCCCATGTTTTCTTGAATTCAGGTACAATCCTTCCACTGGAAGGCTATTCCATGCATCTTCCACTCTTTCCATATCGAAATATTTCCTCAGATTATTCCTGAGTCTATCCCCTTTCACCTTCACCCCATACCCCCTTGTTCCAGAGCTTTCTTTCAATTCAAAGAGGCTCTCGTTCTGTGCATTTATGCCAGGGAGATATTTAAAGCCTCTATCATGTTTCCCCTCTCCTTGCTTTCTTCCAAAGTATACATATTGAGATTAAGTCTGTCACCATATGCTTTAGGACTAAGACCACTAACCATTTCAGTAGCCACCCTCTCCGCCAACTCCATCCTATTTATATCCTTGTGGTAGTATAGCGTATGGGAAGAGGTTTTCTTTACAACACAGGCCAGACAGCAGTTCAAATAAAAGCAGCTTTACTTCTGTCCCAGCTTGTTAAACCTCCACAATCTGGTTCTTCCGGCCCTTTCTCCAGCCCCAGTTAAAATTCCTACCTGCTTTGAATTGGAGCCCCTGTATGCCCCAGAAGAGGAGGAACAGTTGCTGACGTCACAGGTGTGTTGCTACAACAGCCCTACTTGCCACAGGATGCAGCCGCAGGTGCATGCCTGTGGGCGCGTGACCAAAGGGGCGACACCAAAGAGTCATGCGCTGCCTATTTGGAGCTTGGAAAAACGAAACAGCAGCTGAGCGAGTTAGAAAGCAGAGAAAGAAAGTGTTTCTGACACAGGCGGTCAAAATCGTTGGGCCAATGGATCGTCATCTTCAACCAACCAACGTGGAGATCTGTTTACCAGAGCTTGAAGGTTCTTTTTGTACTGTGAGTACTCCTCGGAGACTTCTCCATCATGCATGGGTGTTGCCCAGCCCAGCCAGGCAGGGATGGTCCATCCATTGTGTGAGAATGCTGTTCACACAGGGCCCTGCGCCAACAACATCCCGCATTGAGTACTGGCAGGCAGGGCGGCTTTAGAGGGAGCCGGAGAGGCCCCGGCTCACCTCTAACAGCTGCTGAAGTGAAGAGCATCTTTTTTCTTCACTTCGAAAGCTGTACGTTAGTTTAGGACGCTGCTGCGCTGAGTGCTGGGAAACAGGAAGTCCCCTTTGACATCAGTGTGGCAGCATCAAAAAGTACAGTGCAGCTGCTGAAGGGAAGGAAGAAGGCGCTCTTCACTTCGGCAGCAGTTAGAGATGAGCTGGGGCCTCTCCGGCCCCCTCTAAAGCTTTTTAGACAGCCGCGGGGCTCTTTGGGAGGGGGGCTTGGACTAGAAACGGGCTGTGGGGCTGTGGAGGGGGCTTGGACTGAAAATAGGCTGAGTGGGGGGGGGCTTGGACTGGAAATAGCTGATGGGGAGGGGAGCTTGGACTGGAAATGGGCTGAGGGGGGGGGGCTTGGACTGGAAATGGACTGATGGAGGGGCTAGGAATGGAAATGGGCTCATGGGGGGATTGGATTGGAAATGGGCTGAGTGGGGGAGGGGCTAGGACTGGAAATATCTGATGGGGAGGGGGGCTTGGACTGGAAATGGACTGAGTGGGGGGGGGCTTGAATTGGAAATTGGGGAGGAGCTAGGACTGGAAATGGGCTGATGGAGGGGCTAGGATAGGACTGGAAATGGGCTGATGGGGAGCTAGGATTGGAAATGGGCTGATGGAGGGGCTAGGATAGGGCTGGAAAAGGGCTGATGGGGAGCTAGGATTGGAAATGATTCAGTTGATGTGTAAACCGCTTTGATTTTAGGATAAAGCAGTATATAAATCCTTTTAAATAAATAAAATAAAATGGGCTGATGGGAGGCTAGGATTGGAAATGGACTGATGGAGGAGCTAGGATATGATTGGAAATGGATGGGGGAGCTAGAATTGGAAAGGAGCTCATGGGGGCTTGGATTGGAAATGGGCTGAGTGTGGGGGGAGCTAGGACTGGAAATGGGCTGATGGAGGGGCTAGGATAAGACTGGAAATGGGCCGATGGGGTGCTAGGATTGGAAATGGGCTGATGGGGGGCTAGGAATGGAAATGGGCTGATGGGGGGGGGGGGGCTTGGATTGGAAATAGACTGAGGGGCTAGGATAGGATTGGAAAGGGCTAATGGGGGAGCTAGGACAGGAAATGGGCTGATGTGGGGACTAGAAGGGAGTGGATGCTGGGTGGGGCTGAAACTATAAGGGAGCTGATGTTGGGGGAGTACCAGAATGGGATGGGGCTGGGTGAAATGGGAGAGTGAAATGGAGAGGTGAAAAATCTACGATTGGCCGGTTATTGGGAGAGTAAGTGGGGATTGAGGATGGAAGGGTAAAATCTGAGTGGATGAAAAAGGAATAAAGAAAGAGATGGAGGAAAGAGCAAAAGGAGAAAGATCAGTATGTTAAAGCAGATGCAGAGAGAGTGGAAAAAACTAGAAGAGAGAAGAAAGGACAAATGGACAGCAGACAATGGAGAGTTAACAGAAGACAAGAAGAAACCAGAAGAAAGTGACTGGAGCAATTGCAATTGAAAAATAAAATGCACAAACAACAAAACATAGAAAAATAAGTTTTTCTTTTGAATTTATTAACTGGAATATGTCAGCTCTGGGAAATGTGCGTCTTTAATGTCTGCATTTTATATAGTACAAGAGGAAATTAATTTATAGTTTTATTTCTGCAGTGTAGTTGTACATTCCAAGTTTGGCTTTTGGGGTTCCCAGTTTAATTATCATCTTCCTATTTCTAAATTGAGATCCCTTGTTTTTTGTTTGGTGATGGTCTATGTTCTGCATGTGTAACCGAGCTGAGGTATTCTGTTTATGTAGTTTCTATTTGACAGTGCCATTTGTTCTCTTTCCCCAGTAGGAGATGTATTGGTATTCTCTGAGATGTATTGGTTTAATATTTACAATGTTGCCTTTTGATAGGTGGGGTATGGTGCTTTGTGAGTCCTGGTAATACTGTTATGATATGGTTCGTTTGCAATGAGTTCTAAATGGGCAGTGTTTGTAGTACTTCCTAACGTGCCTGGCGGTTGGCACTGGAGTATAGTAATGTAGAAATCTGGTAGTCTTTCTTTATTCATACACTCATTAAGAGGCATGTTTACTAAAAGTTAGTGCATGTTAATATTATGCAAATATGTATGCAGATGAGGTCCTTATGCAAATGAGGCCTCACACTGAGTCTCTGTACATGGCTCTGCACCCCTCTTGGACCGCCCCTGGCTTCTACACATTCCTCCCCTTCACCCTTGAGTCTGACAATACCACCTTTGCCCTTCCTACTCTCACTAACGTATCTAAAAAATGTCTTAGCCAATGTAATAAAATGGGGGATATTTCTTCTTTTTGTCTTTGCTGTCCTGACTATTTTGCTAGCTTCTCTAAGTTTTTCCAAATATAGATGCCTGTCTTCCTCTCTCTGTGATCTTTTGTATTTCATAAATGTCCCTCCCTTTTTCTTCACCTTTTCAGGTACTTCTTTTGAGAACCATAGTGGCCTCCTTTTCCTTTTACCTTTATTTACCTTTCTAACAAAACGGTTGGTTGCCCTTAAAATGTCCCCTTTCAGTTTTGCCCACTGTTTTTCCAGCAGGGGTTCTCAACCCAGTTCTCAGGACATACCTAGCTAGCCAGGTTTTCAGGATAACCATAATGAATATGCATGAGAGCGATTTGCATACAATGGAGACAATGCATGCAAATCTCTAATATCCTGAAAACCTGATTATGTATGTCCTGAGGACTAGGTTGAGAACCACTGCTTTATAGAATAGGTGTCAAATACGTACATAACACACGCTAAACTAAGCGACCCTTATAGAATTGCTCTCATAGTGCCACTTCCCTTTCTTCCTACCCTGTCCTTCCTGAATTAATTATAGCCCGGTATAATTATATTCCAGTCATGGTTCTCTTTGAATCATGTCTCCGAGATCTCCACTAAATCCAAGTCATTCTCTTCCATTATAGCCTCTAGATCCAGAATCTTATTTCCCATACTACAGGTATTAGTACATACTGCTTTCGAGGCGTTTTCCCTTTTCCCCTTTTTTACAGAGATATTTAAGGTTTTACTTACTTGAGAGCTTTTACTTACCTGGTGGCTTTGTTCACTCATCCCTGACAAACTTAGTTTAAAGCCCTCTTCAGTAGGTTAGCCAGACCATTGGGGAAGACACTTTAAATGCTCTTGGATAGGTGGGCGCCACCTCTGCTCAGCAGCCCTTAGAAACTCATTCCATGGTCTAGGAAATCAAAACACTCTCAGTGACACCATCCACACAGTCGTGCATTCATTTCCAAGATGCAAACTTCTGTGCTTTGGTTTTTATCCTCACAGGGAGGACTGAGGAGAATACCACCTATCTGCTTCATCCTCTCTCCCAGAGCCTTGAAGACACACTTGATATGCCTGAAGGAATACCTACCAACATCATTTGTGCCAACATGGATGAAGAACATTGGATAATAGTCATTAGGCTTGATGAGTCTCTGCAAACTCTCCACAACTATGGATTCTATGACCTTATCCCGAAAAACCCCCAATGTTAATATGCTTTCTCTTAAAGAAGATATGAAATACAATACTAAAGTCATGAATAATTTACTTAATATTTCTTCTTTACATACTCTGAAAGGATGACTGGTATCTACTCAGCATCGTGAAGCCCTTTTGTGCATCCATTGCTTATATACCGCATTTCTACCATCCAAGGCAGTTTACATAGAACATAACCAAAGTAACAGTGCCTGGGTAGGTGCTCTACATGGAACAAGAACATGTCAGAACATATAACTAGTACTTAGCATATAACTATGATCATTGAATACAAACTATGTACAGGCGAGGAGGAGAAACTGGGGAGTAAGGAGATTAAAGGGATTGAAGGGCATGAATATGAGGATTGAGAAAGAGGGAGGGATGCTGACTTAAAAAGGAAGTTAGTTAATACACGGTTCTAGTTCACACTGCACCATAGATCTTGAGTTATTTCAGTGGTGAAGTATTCGTGTAATAGGAAGGTTATGAGTTTCTTTCTCTAGGTGGAGTGGTCCGAGCATTCTCTCAAATCAATTGGGAGTGTGTTCCAAATGGTAGGGGCAAATGGAGATAATACACGGTTACATGTGGATCTTTTGCTCTTGATTCTTTGAGCTGGGATGGTAAGGAGATTATGGGAGCTGTGTCGGCAGAGTCTGTCATTCTTGGGTCTTGAGAGAAGAAGGTGGAGGCAGTTTGCCGACTCATTGTGTATGACACTGTGTGTCATGATGAGTGCTTTGTTTCAAGGCCCATCAACCTCACATTCATTGTACCTTCTTAAACTACCTCATTTGATGTCCTAAGTTTACATCCCTAGTGCATCTGTCCCTATTAATAGCTAGCAACTTATGTCTGTGATAATTCCAAGAGACTTGAGTTGTGAAATCTGTATGTGGATCTGAATAAGGTGTTCATCGTGTAGTATTTAATGAATATTAATATATATCCTATAGAAATCTGCATATCATTGAAATCTTAGGGGTGGATTTAAACTATGGAATTAGCTGGCTAGATCTTGAAGGGTTAAAATATACCCCCTCCTCCCTTTGAGTGGCTGAATCTAACTGCCTAGTCTCACTATATTGCTATACTGAACCATTTTAAAATGGGTGATCCTTAGGGCCAGGGTTTGGTGAGGAAAAGGAAGTTAGCCTGCATTATGCATACTGCATATGAGGTACAAAGGAGCACCTGGGATCATTCTGCCCAATTTTACAAGATGCTACCAATGGGACAATTGCAAGTGGGAAGCACTCCTGCTCCCTCAAAACTTCCAAATTTAGTGGTAAACCTAGGGAGGGATCTGGGGGTTGGCAGATAATGCTTTTTAAAAAGGAGGCGTTTTTCTAAGGTAGCACGGCTAGATGCCTGGGAAAGGGGTTGAAATGTAGGTTACCTTTTCTCCATCATAGGCTTGGTAGGCGTGTTGGGTATTTTTGGGGGTTGATTCATGGACCATTAGGGAATTTTTATAGGGGGAATTATTATAGGCCCCTTTTAAGTTGTTGCTCCGAAAGTATCACCAGGCTCCTTAACTTGGTGACACTCCTGGAGGAGGGGGACATGGAAGTTAATTATACTCCTTGTGATGAACTATCTTGCAGTAATGCTCATGGTAAGTTTTTATCACTATATTACATCTTGATCTAAAACTAGCAATAACTCTTGGAAGTTTGTGATAAATGCAAATTCCCTATGTTATTTGCATTTACCTTATAATAATGCATTTTACTATCTAGTAAACAATGTATATCATGCACAAATTCATTTTTATAGCTTAGTAAGTAGGGGCACAACGATCTAAAGAGGAATTCTTCGAGTTCATTATCTACAGGAGTATGCCGAGATTTCCTTTTGTAGTAATGGTGGTAGTAATGATAAAAATAAACACATTACTTCATCTCTTCATGTTCAATGTCTGCTGATGGGTGGAGTAAGTCTCAGATTTTATTAGGTCTAGGACCATTTAGTGGTAAAGTCAGAATCATAGGAAAAGATTTCTGTGCAGACTGAGACACTGTCTATGTACACAAAATGAACAGGTCTGTAAAAATGTGGATAGATTGTGTACATAGAAACTTTACGCCTGTTTACCCCCTTGTAAGAGAATTTTCCTTATAATCTTGCAGCTCAAATTTTATCTAAACATTTGTCAACACATAAACGTATGCACCTTGGGAGTAATTCTGTAATATGTCAGTATATGCATGTAAAATGCCTCTTAGAAAAGTATCCCATGTACAAGTATGTACAATGCCAAGAGGGTATGCACTTGTATGTGACTCAGGTGTAGGCAAGTTTGGGGAGAAGTTTAGGAATGTACATTTGTTTAAATGACATGGGAAATGAAAAACGTATTTCCCATTTCATGTTGTCTTTAAGCTAAAATTTGGGGGGTTTACTTCATCATCAATAGCATGCACTATTGTGCGCTACTACATAATAGTGAGCACTGCTGACATTGACCCTGAAATGAAGAAAAATACCACCCCCCCTCACCAGAATAAAATGAAAAACCTATAAATGACATGGGACACTAAACAAAATAAAAAATTGTGGTCTTCATATCCCTAGAGAACTTAGGGCAGAATGCGGAGAGAGTTGCAAAGTACGCACATAGGTTAGAAAATATTCACCTGGGTGCGTACTTCAGCCATGTGTGTTTATACCTGCTCCCAAGCTCTGCCCACTCTCTGCCCCAGAAGATGCATAAAAATATGTGCCGCCGCCTTCTCACCATACATAATGTGAAGTAGCATTTTATAAAAGGTTGTACAGGTGCAATCTGGGACGTCCAGGGCAAAACGTGTAGAGAAACACCAGGATTGTCTATGTTTTGGCCTACTTATAGAATCATATTGCTACTACTCATCATTTGTAAAGATATCTCTGATGTGGATGCCTGTTCCAGCGTCCACACAGATGTCCCTTCTACCAAAGTGTGGGGTGGGGATGCCTATCATATGCAACTCTGCATACAGGGATGTCCATTGGAGTGGCAAAATGAAAACAAGAGTCCTTATTCCCCACCAAATTTTGTTGTCAACATAGGAAATATAGAGGATATGAGTGCACCTTGTTTTCTGGCAAAACAAGCACTTTTCTGATGCCTATTTGTTCCTGGAGCAGGTATAACCTTTGACGCTGCTTGGGACATGCAGGGTGTTTCTGAAATCATGTTCTGGAGAAGTCTTTGTGGTTTGGACTTCTGTGTGCTTGTTTGCAGATGTCCAAAGCATGAATAGCTCTTTTAAAATAGCCCCCTTTATGTGCATAACTCCTGGAATAATTAACCTCTTTTATGCACATAAAAGAGGATATTATGCGTTGAAAACATTTATAAAATGACTCTCTCCATGTATAAGTGCTGCATTAGGGGTTGAACAAGACAAAACGTTTTGGTTAGTTTTCAGGTTGTTTGGGCTTTTTTCCTATTTCAAACATTTTTTTGTTTTGTTTCACACATTCATTTTAATAAAAGCTCTTTAGCACGTGCTAGAACTTTTTATTTCTTAGGTTAATGCCCATTAAATCAATTTACTTTGTAGTAAATTTTTTGAGGCATGCTAATGAACTGAATGAATATCCCTAGCTGGCATTTATACATGGAAGTTGCAAAATTACCCCTTTCACATATATATGCTGGCACTTAACATGAAAGCTGCCCAATGGTGCTGCCTTTTTTTCAACATGTATTATTGTAAAGCTGCTGATCCCACTGTATGTGCTAGCAGGCACATCTATGGATTTTACAAAAGGCTCTGATGAACATGTTTGATAGAGCCTTTGTAAAGGAATAGGGGGAAGTGTGAATTTCCTGACCTGGACGTCCCATTTTCCAGTGGACCTACTGATGCAAATTGGGGCTTCACGTTTAGCCTGCTGAATAGCAGGTCTAAAATAAACGGATAGTAGTGGCAACTGTCAACATGCCTCTGTCACTGAAAATTACTCCATTGTGCCGTATTTGAAAATGGAACAAAATATTTTCGGAAAAAAATCTATCACAATGTGGGCCGATTAATGAGATGAGATTAGTTTTAAAATTGCAGCATTAAGTCCTACCTTGTTCCCCTTACATGTTTCTGTTTGTGGGTGAGAACAGTGTCTGCTTCCCTCCTCACTTAATTTTAATTTCTGATCTAAGTAGGACTTAACTTGAGGGGTAGAGACCATAGTGCTTTCCTGGAATGGATGTAAACAAGCCTCTTTAAAAATTTTGGTAATGGATAGAACAGTGTGGGTATAGAGTAAGGAATGGAATGATCGATATGTCACATCCCCCCAGGGAGGGTAGATTCTTCTAAATCAGGGGGCTCCAAATCCATTCCTGGAGGGCCGCAAAGCAGTTGGATTTTCAGGATATTCCTAATGAATATGCATGAGATAAATTCAAATACAATGGGGGCAATGCATGCAAATATCTCATGCATATTCATTAGGGATATCCCAGAAACCTGGCAGGTTTGTGCCCCTCCAGGACAGGTTTGGAGATCCCTGTTCTAAATTATATGTGCCTCAAAGAGTCACTACTGAGGACATGTAGACGGGTAGGGAGAGGCAGCTGCTGGCTCTTTCCCTACATTGGAGAGATAAAAGGTGTTTTGGAAAATTGCTGGTGGATCTTCTGTTGATGGTAGGAAAAGCTCAAAGAATGAACCTGCAACAATGGTCCAAGGAAAAGCAAGTATCCCAACTCAGGGGATAAGAAGACTTGTCCAAGGAGCTGCTTCATATTCTATCGATCCAATCAAGAGCTTTATGGACCAAGGAGGCCATTTTTCTGAAGTAATTTGAAGGAGTATACATTGAGAAATTTTCTTATTGTGAAATGCTTTGGGAAAGCTACAATCAATTTTCTTGTACAGCTGCATTGAGTTTTGATAAATATTCTTTAGTTCTACAACTGTGGTTGGCATGAACTTTTATTAAGAGACTGTGAAGCACATTTACTAAGGGGGTTATCTTTGAAACTGTATTCATGATTTTGATATCTGAAAATGCCCATTCAGATATCCAAACCACAGAGACGTCCCTGGAAACATTTTAGAAAGGTTGTATAGACATCCCCAGTGCAAGAACGTCCATGATGTACGGGGGAGTGGCAGAGGGGTGGCATGGCCGGTCCTACAAAGTTGCATGCCCCCACACAATTTCATAATGGCCTGTGCAAGGTGGTCCTGGCTGCTGAGACGTCCTGCTCCAGATGAAACAAGTGTTAGACAAGTACTTGTTTCGAGGCAGCAATACTTGCAGGGGGAAGAGGGAAATATGTTCTCTCCTATACAGCAGTTTTTGCTGTAGCAATGCAACCTGCATGTTTATAGGCAACACTTTCATTCCACCATCAAGCTGCCGCACTTGTGAAGTTCTAAAATGGCGAGCTGGGACATGTCTCCTCTCTACAATATCATTGTGGGGATAACTATGTAACCATATCGACTATTTACACATTTCTAAAATCGTGCCAGATCTTAGATGTACCAGTGTTCTTTTAGGGACGTTTTGGCCTGGACGGCCTAGACTGCACCTAGACAGTCTTTCTAAAATACCACTTCACAGGTTTTTTATGCTTGTTAATAAAATTAACAGGCATTAAGTACATACAACCCTTTTATTTCTATGGGAGACACTTAATGCATGTTAACTTCATTAAAACGCATTACCCTTTAGTGAACATGCCTCTGTGTGTGACCCACTCCCACTCCAGAGCTTATGCTACTCCCCACAGGAAGGGCATAATTTTATAAAGAATTTTCTTCATATAAAGCAAGTTTTATATGTTGAAAACAGCTCCTATAACATTGCACAATGATATATGTGTGTCAAAAATAGGTGCACAGCAACCTGGTGCCTGCTTTTAGGCAATATATGTGTCGATGTTCCCAGGGATGGAGTAGCCTAGTGGTTAGAACACTGGCTTGGTAACCAAGCAACCAGGGTTCAATTCCCGCTAGCACTCCTTGTGGCCTTGGGCAAGTCACTTAACCCTCCACTGCCTCGGAAGAAAGGCCTGGCAATCTACTTCCGGTGATACTGCCAAGAAAACCCAGGAGCTTCTGGGTCGCCAGGAGTCAGAACTGACTCGAAGGCACACATTGCATTTGCAATGTGGGAGGAGCAGGAACAAAGTTCCGATGTATGTGCATACTTTATAAAATGCACATGTATGCATATAGAGTACATGCCTCGGAACAGCTGAAAATTTGTGCAAGAGCTTTTCTGCTCTAGTGGGACTTATTGTAAGAGTCTTGTTTTATAATGGCATATAGGTGCTTATGTTCTCTTTATAACATGAGCTTAAAATAGGTGCCTTTTTGGGGCTTCTCACATAGGAGGCCCGAAACTGGTACATTTGAGACTTTCTTAGGCTTCCTGTTATAAAATTACTTTGAAGAGTTCTGGAGCTGGGACTGCAGTGAGTTTGACTTGATTCTGCATTACCTATAGCCCCTTAGTAACTAGAGAGAGTGCCGTGGGAAAGAGGTCTTCCACAAGTATAAGGTGCAAAGGAAGGAGCTTGAGCATTTATTCCATAATATGGAACCTTAGGGAGCAAATGAGCAGAGAGTGACCATTGCATCAGGCTTCCAACAGCAACATTGTGGTAGCATTGAACTTCCAATAAGGTTGTGGTAACTTGCACAAAGCAAGTAGCCTTATGATCCTAACATCAATGAATCTGCTTGGGACAAATATACTGTAGCTAACAATATATGAACAAAGTTCAGAGGTCAGAAACAAGGAGCTGGCTTAGGTAGGTTAATTAGCTTGATCATCTACCCAAGTAGTAGAAATCTAGAGACGACTACTGGACAGACTGAATGGGTTAATTGGTCTTTGCCTTCATTTACTATGGGCCTGATTCAGAGATGTGGGTTGCCCCGCAAGCTGTCTGGACCCTATTCCCCCTTCTGTTCTCCCTCCATGCCCTGAGCAGTAGGATGGGGAGAGCCGGAGGGGGGCGGGTTGGGGTGGGGTGGAGTGGAGGCAGGCCAGCCCAGCAGGACATACAGGACTGATTCAGGTCACGGCCCTAGACATCCTACAGGGTCTGTAGGGATGTGCTGCATATTCCACCTTGAAGGTGGAATAAGCAGCACTGACCCGTTGATCAGGCCCGGGGATCTCCCCAGAGCTGGGTTACGGGGGTCCTCACCAGGCAATCCAGGCCTTGGCTAGCCAGCCATGGGTCAGGTGGTGAGTAAGAGGAGGGTCTGAGCCAGGGGAGCCTGCAGGGAGGACGTCACCTTAGGCAGGCAGGGGCATGCCGGGCCATCCTCGGACCCGATTCAACATGCCGTGGGAACATTTTGTTCCTGCGGTACAGAATTGGGTCCTAACAGCCCCGTCCTGCACGGGGACTTCCGGATGGCCAGGACATGCCCCTCTCGGAATCAGGCTCCATGTTACTATGCAAAGCATTGTCTGTACTTGATTAGTAATGGAAAGAAGGATATTATAGTTACATACTGTATCTTTACTCAAATTAGGTCAATTACATATACATTTATCTTCCTACTTATCAAAAAATCTAGAAATACCTCAAAATTGCCCTCTTGCAAATAATACAATTTTGCACATAGCCTCCATTCATAACAATTTCCAAACATTGTACTACCACTACTAATCAGTTGTATAGCGCAACAAGGCATACACAGCACTGTAAATATAGATGTAAGACACAGTTTCTGCTCATCAAAGCTTACAATCTAATCAAGACATTCTGAGTTAATGATCTGCTGCAATGTGCTATCATGCACAGTGAGTCACAAACTCGGAATTCAGTAAAACAAATGGCACCTGCTTTGCAGGACAGGCTCCATACAAATGTTCTCATGAAACTTTGATACAGTGACGCATTTGTAGCAAACTTTCACTGAAATAGGCCACTGATCTGCGAGACATTGCGCAGGTTAGTATATCAGTCCCTATGTCTGTTTGTGTAAATTGCTGACTGGAAGGAACTTATTCAAAAAAGCATGGGACAAACACAGAGAATCTCTAAAGGAAAAAAGGGGACTGTTGTAGCTGTTGATAAGGAAGGACAGACTAAATAGGCCATGTGGTCTTTCTAGTGGAAACATGAATTTATACCTAGAAGCCCCAAAGTACATCAATTGACACATCCAAGACAATTGAGTGCGTCAATTGACGTACTTTGGGGCTTTTAGGTATAAATTCATTTTTCCGCTAGTTGGTGCATCTGTCATTAATTTTCGATGCACATATTTGAACATCTTGACCTTGCTAACAAAGTCATGGAACATGACTGACAGGTTTCTAGGAGTGGCGCTGGTATAAAACATCAAAGATGCATTTGCGTCAACGCACTTTGGGACTTCTAGTGTTAAACCATACAAAGCAACAAATGGTCAACGCAAGAGATTGGCATCAAGGAAGCAAACCCGTTTTGTGCTTTGATGTTGGTATTTGATAAACCGTGTTACTGCAACATCAGGAAGTGTTCTTACAGAAATCATTACTGAGTTTCTCTTGTCATGGTGATAAGGTGTCTAGGTATGCTGTGTCTCATAAGGAAATCATTAGATGCTTTTAGAGGCTTTTCGTTGGGTATTATGTTTGAGCAGCAATGACAGAGAAACTATGTAGGTATGTGCATTTTAAAACAATGTTAGCAGATGACAGGAATCACAAATCTTAGAATGCCTCCTGGTAATTTCTGATTTTTTTTAAACTAAGTGTAAGCTGAAACAGACTTCAGGCAATTTTTAGTGCTGCCTTAGTGTTTTAAACTGAGTAGCACATTTATTTTTAGCACAAATATTGGTTTTACTTTAAATATCTCAATTTGACCTGCAGTTACTTTCCTGAAATGTGTTTGTTTTAATTTTTATTCGCTTTTTGGGAAAAACAAGATTGTCATATTAGCCAGTTGACAAGTAGGTGGTAACAACGTAAATCTTGTCTATTAGTAGAGGCAGCGCAGCTTGGTCCAAGCCCAGATTAATACAACACTGAACCTGTGTCAACCTGCAGATCAGAGTAGACACAAAGCTCATGTGTGCAAACACTCGTAACATTTCACTCGCAAATGAGCTCTTGGCAACTCTAAAAATAGCGTGAAAACAAAAGCATCTAACGCTTGAAGGAAGTTTTGGTTGGCTATTAGATTACCTGCACTGCCCTCCCATTACAGGTGAAACAGGGATCTAGACGGTGACCACACCTACAGGAATGTATTCACCGGGATACAATATGTTAAAAGAGCAACTTCATGTCCCAGTTTTATGCCCATTAATTCAGCCTCTTTAATTGAGTTTCAATGCTATCTCCTTGTAATCTAACCATAACCACTTGATTACATGAGATCAAATAGCTTGTTGAAATTTTCTAAATCATCTAATTGGTTTCTACACTTGTTACCGGATTCTGGAATATGAAGGTATCAACATGCTAACTTACATAGCTACCTAAATCCAGCAGTACATCTTAAGAGCCCTTTTACTAAAGTGCGCTAAGCAGTTCATGCACTTTTTCACATGTGGTGACTGCACGCTCGGGCTCACAGTAACTGTTACCACGGAGGTATAACAGTTGCTGCACATTGATTTGCATGCTAGCTGCAATGTGTGGTGGGGTACTGAATAGGCAGGGTAGGGGTGAAGAGGTGGCATGGTGAGCACATTGCAGTTTGCGCGGGGATGACAAATCGCACATTAAGGGGTATGTTTACTAAGCGGGGTTCCCATGTTATTAAGTAGCACGGGTTAACCATTATCCCAGTTTAGTAAACATTATCCCAGTTTACTATCAATGTTGTCATTAATACAGGTACACCTAACGCTACCGCAGAGGTGATTAGGTGCACCCACTGCAATTGCACCATGCATTAGGTACTGGGAACATGCCGGTTTTACCCTCTGACAGTTATCACAGAGGTTTTGCACTTAATGCATCTTAGTTTTTGAACTAAATGCATGTTAGGTGCAAAAGCCTAACACACTTTAGTAAAAGGGCCCTTTAGTCAGTTTCCTTTTAAGCTGGCAAACTTATTTTAATTTAGGTGTATTTATTTATTTGAAACATTCATATATCCCTCAAGCCTGGTCAAGACCATTCATTAAAGCTTACAAAAAACTTCCACATTGAAACCATAAAACAAAATAAAACTACCAATAAAAGACCAATAAAACAAAAATAGCCATAAAACAAGATACAGACACCAAGTGATTCAGAACTCATACATTGTAACCAGAGGGAGGAGCAGGGCAATACAATTGTCTACTTCCCTGGGATCTCAAGAAATATAAAGATGTAGAGATTTCCCAGGGATGTTTCAAAGACCCATCAATTCCCAAATGTAACACTTTAAAAATTAACACCACCGACTGAAAAGAAATGCAAAATTCTAAAGATAATAGAAGAAGCAATTTTAAGTAAGGTGTAATATGTTTGTGTGCTTTAACTCCTGTCAATAAATGGGCAGCTATGTTCTACACGCCTTGGAGATGCTTTAAGGACCCCGCTGGAATCTCAAACAAGATGGTGCTACTGTAGTCCATCAGGGACAAAACCATACATTGTAATATTGTCCTAAAATTATCAGAGGAAAGAATATATTTCAGTCTCCGAACTAAGTGTAACTTAAAAAAAAAAAAAAAAAAAAGATTTCCTCACTAACTCTTTGATATATGGCTTAAAAATACAGACATGACTTTATCAATATACCCAAATAGTGAGCCTGTTGTACCAAGGCAAAGGGCCAATAGAATTTTTTTTGGGTAAATGAAGATCGACCTTATGATGAAGAGCCAATATTTTAGTTTTTGAAATAGTCAACTCTAACCCTGAACCACTAACCAGTCAGACACTTTAACAATACAATCAGAGAGGGATCTCAAAGCAGAATTTAATCTTTACGAAATGTATGAAAAAGTATAATATTGTCAGTAAATAATCGATATTCAATACCAAGAGATTGTAGCAAATTGAAAACAGGAAAACATAGATATTAAATAACAATGCAGATAATGTGGAACCCTGAAGCAGATCACGCCTTAATGAAAACCAGTCAGAAGACTGAACACCCCAAAAAAACTCTCTGCTCCCTGCCAATAAGATATGACTGAAATCCATCAAGGACAGACTTCTCTAAACTACAAAGTTTTAATCTCTCAAGCAGAACTGAATGAAGAACTGAATCAAAAGCAGCATCAATATCCAAATAGACAATTGCAAGGGCACAACCGGAATCCAGCTAGCATAACCAACTATCAGTTACTGAAACCCATAAGGTTTCCATGCTCCAACCATTGTGAAAACTGAATTGATATCTATTCAACAATCCATTTTGTTCACCATAATGTTGATGTTGATCCATTGCTGCATGTTGAACAAGATTTGCTAAATACAGAGCACTAGAAATGGGTCAATAATTATTCAGAATAGAAGGATCCAAGTTCTGCTTTTTCAACAAGGGGCATACTGCAGCTTGTTTGAGTTTAGGAAGTAAATAACGTGCAAAATGAACTGTTTTAATCAGATTGACAAAAAAAAAAGAGAGAAAAGTGTTGTTTCAAGCTTTCAACAGGCAGGATGGTACAAGATCCAACCTAGAAGGAGCTGTTGTTGTTGGTGTTAAGTGCTGTCGAGTCTGTGTTGACTCATGGCAACCCTCTGGCTAGTTGTCCTAAAATGTGTTCGGCCTTCAGTCAGGCGGCTCATTGTTGACTGGCATCTGTAGCTGCTGTTACTTTATTTATTTATTTATTTGTATTTATTTATTTACAGTCTCTTTTATACCGCGCTATTCAGCATCAGTGCGGTTTCCATATAACAACTTACACATCTCAATAGCTGATTCGTGTTTACATTGAACAAGGTAAATTGAACTTGGATAACAGGGTGTAACAAGGTAAATAAACTTGGATAACAGGGTGTAACAAGGTATAAACTATGTACATCTGTATGGCAAAATAGGCATCACATCTCTAATCGTAGTCGTGTTTGGCTATGTAGTAGGGCTTACTGAAAAGTGTCGTCTAAGTTGTGGATGAGGGTATTAAGGTGCTGTCTGGGGGTAGTATAGGAGGAAGAGATGGTGCTTCAATGCCTTTCTAAACTGTGTTAGGTCAGGGATTGCTCGTATGCTGGGAGGTAAGGCATTCCAGTATCTTGGCGCGCAGAATTTGAAGGCTCTGTTTACTGTTGAGCATGCACATAGGGTTATTGATTTCGGGACAATCAAAGAATTAACTGCTGTAGATCTTCCTGATCTATTGTGGGGCGTGGCCTGGATCAGCTCTGCTAGTGATGTGGATGAGAGCCCGTTGATAGCCTTGAATGTCAGCAGTAAGATTTTGTATGTGAGTCTGCCACGTATTGGGAGCCAGTGTAGGTGCATCAGGATGGGTGTAACGTGGTCTTTCCTGGATGCTCCATGGAGAACTCTTGCCGCGGCATTCATGGCTAGTTGCAGCGGGGTCAGCGTGGATTGAGGGAGTCCATGCAGAATTGAGTTTGCATAATCCAGATGTGGTATAATTAGTGCCTGATAGATTGTCCTGAAGTCATCTGGTGTTAGCAAGGATCTTAGGTACCTGAGAGACCGGATCTTGTGATACACCGCTCTAACCGTGTTGCCTATGTGCGTTTTCATGTCTAGGCGCTGGTCGAGTGTGACTCCCAGATACCTGATCGTGGGTTTGGACTGGAGTACTGCTTCGTCGAAGTTTAGGGAGGGCAGCATGGAGAAGTTTTGATTCCTTGTAATGAACAGGACCTCTGTTTTCTTATGCTGAATCCTAAGATTCTGAGTTTGTAGCCAGGTGGATACTGCATTAAAGCAGTTTGTTAGTGGGGAGAGGTCAGTGTTCTCAGTCAAGAAAGGCATGTATAGCAGTACGTCATCTGCATAAATCAGGCAGTTAACGTTGAAGGAACGGATCAGGTTACAGATGGGCTGCATGTATATGTTAAACATGAGGGCGGAGAGGGAGGATCCCTGCGGGACACCCTGCTTCTGATGGAAAGGCTCCGATGATGTATTCCCTGATCGTACATGCTGCCATCTGTCAGAGAGGTAGGACTTGCACCAGTCCAGTGCTTTGTCTGTGATCCCCCTTCTCTTGGAGACGGTCGAGGAGAAGCTCATGGCTTACTGAATCGAATGCTGCCGCAATGTCCAAAAACATAAGGACAAAACCTTGACGGATGTTGTCTATCCCTGCAATTATGTTGTTGAATAGTGTGGTGAGTAGAGTTTCTACACCGTGGGCCTCTCTAAAGCCATGTTGGCATGGATCGAGTGGCGCGGCGGAGTCTATGTGGTCTTGAATTTGACATTGAACTTCTTTTTCGATTATTTTCGCTAGTAGGGGTATGCTTGAAATCGGTCGATATGATTCCACCTTCTTGGGGTCCAGCTTGTTGTTTTTGAGCAGCGGTCTTATGGACGTCTGTTTAAGGGGTTGCGGGAATGAACCTGTTGTAAAGGACTGGTCCATGAGTCTAGCTATAAAAGGGCTCCAGTGGGATTGTAGTTCTTTGATCCAGAACGCAGGGCATGGGTCGGTCTGAGCGGTGGTTGTGTTGATTGCAGCAATGGTGTCCTCTATGTGCTGCTTTGATGGTGTGGAAAACATGGAGAGCAGTGTTCCGTGTTTTGGCATGAGAGAGGCATTGGAAGATGAAACTTTGTTGGTTTGACATAACTTGGATTGTAAGTAATCTGCAAATTCTTGAGGGTGGATCTCAACTGGTTGGACTGATGTCGGTTCTTTTGTTAGGTTGTTAACGAGGGCGAAGAGGTCATGTGGCTTGTTCAGGGAACGTTTTAGGGTGTCCATGTGGAATTGTCTCAGGTTCGTCGTTACTGCTTTGCGATGTAATGACAGGTGGTCATTGTATGCTCTTTGATCATCAGTTGAGTGGGAGCGGCGCCATCGTCGTTCAAGCTTTCTCAGGAGAGTGAGTGAGGTTTTCAGTTCTGTAGAGTACCAAGAAGCTGAGGCTCGCTTCCTTGGAGGTTTGTTGGATGGTGGAAGTAGCGCAATTGAGTTAAGGGTCTTGTTCCAGTTGGAAACAAGATCATCAGGACTGTGAGCAGTTGAGGTGAGTAGTGGGTGGGTTGTGCTCAGGATTAGGTCTCTGTTAAAAACCTGGAATCTTCGTGGAGGTACTCTGGGAGGACCGCTGAGTCTCCTTGCTTCCTTCTGAGTGCTGTTGGGTAAGGGAATTTGGAATACTATCAGCTTGTGGTCTGACCAAGGAACTGCAGTAATGGACAGCTCAGGAATGTTGGGTGGAGTGGCAATTGCCTGGGGAGCGAACACCAGGTCGAGTATGCCTCCTTTGTCGTGGGTAGGTTCTGTGATCAGTTGGCAGTATCCTAGTTCTTCGAGAGCTGCAAGGAAAGCTGATGAGTGGGACTCTTGTAGTGAAGGTAGATTGACATCTCCTAGAACCCAGCATGGTGTGCCTGTATTTTGGGTATTGGAGGCGAGGTTGATTATTGTTGCAAGAGCATCCGGGTCTGCTGATGGGGCTCTGCATAGGAGGTTAATGGAGCAGCGCTTGATTGCTATTGTGAGGGCATCGGAGTGATGTGCTGGTTGAGTTGCATAGGTGGAATTGTTGATCCGTTTTAGTGATGGCAAGTACTCCTCCTCCTCCTTTTCCGTTCCTGTGGCATATATGGATAGAGAAATTGGCGGGGAGGAGCTGGTTGAGCAGGACGTTATCATCACTGGAAATCCATGTCTCTGTTATTAGGAGAATGTCTAGGTCATGATGAGCTATCAACTCGGATACAACGGGCCATTTCTTGCGTATGGAGCGTGCATTTATGAGCGCACATCTCAGCAGTTGGGGGAGGGGGTTCTCAACATGTTTTGTTTTCGTGTTGTGTTGTAAGGCAATGTGTAAGAGGTGGTGGTGAGTTGTGCAGGTGGCTTTCTCTGACCTATGGAAGGGGGCATTTGGCCATCTCTTCCTGTGATTCTGAAGGACCGGTATCTGGTTGTGGTTGGTGGCTGTGTCTGTAATGCTGCTTTGGCCTATATAGAAAAAGTAGAGGACAATTGTGATCATGCTCAATAGGGCCATTTTAGGTGTTTACCTTGTTGTGTGGGTCTTTGGTCTACTCTCAAGGCAGGTAGATACAGGCACTTACACCTCTAAACAGGTAAATATAACACTTGCAACTCAAGTAAGTAAAACAGTTACTTACACCTCAAAGCAAGTAAGTATGGGTACTTATACGAGCACTTACAACCAACCAAGCAAGTATATATATGTCCTTACACCTCAAGCAGATAATTACAGGCTTTAAACCTCAAAGAAGGTAGGTATAGGCACTTACATCTAAAGCGGTTGACTACTGGCACCTGCACTTAAAGGGGCAAAAACGGGCACTTACACCTCAGTGAATGCAAATAGAGGCTTTACTCCTCAAAACAGGGAGATATGTGCATCAGATTCAGATTACTTGCATTTTTGTTCAGTGTTACTTGCGTTTTGCTGTAGGGTGTTGCTGCTCTATTCCTTGTAGTTCCTCAGTGTGCGGTCCCCGCCTAAGGGCCACGCCCAAGGGCCCTCTGGCGAGGCCCTCAGGCATGGGCCCGCCAGGCACAGGTGCGCCTGCCGGCGCTCCCTTTTGAAGGAGGCTGCTCAGCCCTGATTGGGCAGAGCAGGCTGTGGGCGGTCGTTGCTCTGGCGTGCTATTCCCCGATCAGGAGAGCAGTGGCTGGGCCGGAGGGGAGCAGGAGCAGAAGAGGATCTTGCGCCTGCCGGCGCTCCCTTTTGAAGGAGGTTGCTCAGCCCCGATTGGGCAGAGCAGGCTGTGGGCGGTTGTTGCTCCGGCGTGCTCTTCCCCGATCGGGAGAGCAGTGGCTGGGCCGGAGGGGAGCAGGAGCAGAAGAGGATCTTGCACCTGCCGGCGCTCCCTTTTGAAGGAGGCTGCTCAGCCCCAATTGGGCAGAGCAGGCTGTGGGCGGTCGTTGCTCCGGCGTGCTCTTCCCCGATCGGGAGAGCAGTGGCTGGGCTGGAGGGGAGCAGGAGCAGAAGAGGATCTTGCGCCTGCCGGCGCTCCCTTTTGAAGGAGGCTGCTCAGCCCCGATTGGGCAGAGCAGGCTGTGGGCGGTCGTTGCTCTGGCGTGCTCTTCCCCGATCGGGAGGGCAGTGGCTGGGCCGGAGGGGAGCAGGAGCAGAAGAGGATCTTGCGCCTGCCGGCGCTCCCTTTTGAAGGAGGCTGCTCAGCCCCGATTGGGCAGAGCAGGCTGTGGGCGGTCGTTGCTCCGGCGTGCTCTTCTCCGATCGGGAGAGCAGTGGCTGGGCCGGAGGGGAGCAGGAGCAGAAGAGGATCTTGCGCCTTTATCGATCCATCTCATTAATGGCCTTTCTCTTTTGTGTTAATCTTCTATCTTGCCAAGCATGATGTCTTTCTCTAATGATCACTCTCTTCGCATGATGTATCCAAAGTATGAAAGTCGAAGTCTTGTCATCTGAGCTTCTAAAGAAAGCTTAGGTTTGATCTCCTCTAGTACTGACTGGTTTGTTCTTATGGCAGTCCATGGTATACACAGTATTCGCCGCCAGCACCATAATTCAAAGGCATCAATTTTCTTCCTGTCCATCTTTTTCACTGTCCAACTTTGACATCCATATGATGTTGTTGAAAATACCACGACTTAAATGAGTCAAATCTTTGTATGGAGAGAGACATCTCTGCTCTTGAGAATCTTGTCTAGGTCTTTCATAGCCATTCTGCCAAGAGCAATGCGCCATCTGATTTCTTGACTGCTTGTTGCTTCTTTATTGATAGTTGATCCAAGTAGATTAAAGTTGTCCACTTTTGCAATTTCTTCTCCTTCAACGATGAACTTATTGATTTTTCCAGTTGCTATTATCTTTGTCTTCTTTACATTAAGGTGCAGGCCGGTTTTAAGACTATGTTCCTTGAGAGACCTTATTCAACAACTGCTCAACCTGCATCTCCAAAACCCATAATAAACTCTTTCCATCTATATACATCAGAACAAGCTGAAATGTCAGATTGACAGGTGGAAGTACTCATACCATGCACTATTTTAAGGTTAGCAGATTTCACTTGAAGATGAAATGCATATTGTTGTGGATCAAGAAATCTCTGATTGATCTTTCTGAGCGGTAAGTTGTTGAACCACCTAAAGAGTGCTCAAGAACTTAACCCCAGCACATTAAGCTGTGAACTATAGTAAGTTTAACTTTCAAAATTATTGATGGAAATCCATGTGCCTGAGCCAAACATATGTCATGAGGGATAGTGTCAGGGTGAAAACCTGGATATCTAGTTAATAATCCCTTGTATACTTATGAAGGGGCAATTTTATAAGTGAATTAAGTGTGTAAAACAGTGTTCTACATACTCCGGTAGGCACTTATAAAATTAGGGTTTTATTTGAGGGGGTACACGGTGGTATGAAGTACAGACACGTTTTTCACTGCCTGTTAAAAGTGACCCATGGTCCCCATGTATTAATGAAAGAACCCCGCATATGAGTACCGGCACCTTTTTGTCTAGGAAAAATGCACAGTCTAGAGGTATACATGCAGAAGAAAGTAAGCACACAGAAAACGTGGAGGCACATTCCATTGAGTGCGTGTAGGCCTCTGTTCATCTGATCGTAATCGGGATGCCCAGAGATAGACCCGATTCTGATCCCGCAGGGGCTAGACATGCCCCATGGGAATAGAATCGGGTCTAGGGTCTGTACATGCAGGCTGGCATCCAATTCTGATCGGCCTGCACACACAGCCACTTGCCCAGCTACTTCAGTCAGACTCCTGAATGGAGCCGCAGTGCCATGGCGTCCCGTTGCCATGGCACTGCGGCTCTGTTCAGGAGTCATGATCCCCGTCCGCCGACCACAATCTTCTTTCCCCACAGCCTGACCACTGATCTGGCCTTCCATGGCCATGGTCAGGCTACAGGGAATCCCCTGCACCCACTCAACTTTCCGATGCTGCCCAGGCCTGCCATCCCCTGACGTCCACGGGAACTTATTCCACCTCCGAATTGGAGTAAGGACACCAGATGTACAGGGCTGACCTCAGAATCCCCACTCCCTCGCTCCACCTCAGGAATGCCACCTCCCACCCCCGTCTAAGCCTCCCCATCCAAATGCTTTGTTCATATGGAGAGGCTTTTGAATGCAATGCCAGAGGAGCGAATAGCGGGGATGGGACGTCCATCCCCGCTGTTTGCGTAGTGGAGCAGACCCCATAGCCTCTACTAATAAAATAAATAATATGCAATATTTATATGCTCATTGCCAGAAGTGGAGAATGGGTGGTACATGTGCAGGATTGGTACAAGGGCATATTTTATCAACAATGAACATGCACGCCTCTTTCTACCAGCACGTACACTCATAATCATTCTTGTCTCCAAGCAGGGATAACTTTGCATGAGAGATTTTGGGAAGGCTATTTTATAAAGGTGCTCCGGCGATTTTCTTGTATGCCTCTGTGCTTTCATTGCCTAGTGCCCTCTTATAAAATGACTGTAATGAAAAATGATTTTATAATAGGATGTATAATGTCCAAGAAAATGTCTGTTTTAAGCCTATTTTATAAAGGTACTTAACTGCCTTTATAAAATAGAAACATAGAAACATGATGGCAAGAAAAGACCACATAGCCTATCTAGTCTGCCCTTCCATATCGACTACTACAATAGTCCTCTCCTTTCCCTTAGAGATCCTCTGTGTTGGTCCCATGCTTTTTTAAATTCAGATACTGCCCTCATCTCTACCACATCCACTGGGAGATTATTCCATGCATTTACCACTCTTTCCATAAAGAAATATTCCACATATTAATAGAAGCATAGCTTAGAATCAACCCCATAGTGCACATATTGAAATGCACAAATTTACACCTGCTCCAAAGTGGGGACAAAGGTGCACATGTACATTACATGTGTACCTGTATATTTTATTAACTGCGTCTCTACTCTGCCCAAACACAAGTATAAGTACACACAATCTTGTAGGCATGCATTCTTGCACATGCATAAAAGACTCCTATTTTATAAAAGGCCTTTTTGCCCTAAAAACAACTTTATATGTTTAGAAACATTATAAAATTACCTCCTTCGATGTCAAACTGTACCACCTTCTCGAAAATGCAAAAAAATATGCAAAGACAATGGGCATTCTGTCCTCCTGAAATTTGAGAGAGAAACACTCCTAGTTATTATAGACTTTGCATATCCTATTCAAATTGTGACGCCTTGGTTTTTGACTGTGATCAAGGACTGTACCAGTGCTAGAATACAGTTATTGAATATGCATATCCCACCATGTAGAAATAATTTCATTTCTTTGGAAGGAATTGGCAGGGCATAAAAGTAAAATTTAAGAAATACTTACACCGTATAATTATGCTTAAAATGATCCATCACAGCTCGCGCTGTACGTTAATTCACACTTTTATGGGGCTGGACAAGTCTAGTCAGAACTATGACAGCAGATTTATGGTTTGCATAGCTTTACCTCATGCTTTTTGGCAGCCAGTGTGTTTTTGTATTCTGTTTCAGAATTTACCAGATTGTGACTGACTGAATAATGGCTTACCTCTGCTTAGGTGAGTGACAAAACCTATACTGTTTTGTCATAGTTCCATTAATAGAAACATAGAAACATGACGACAGAAAAAGACCACATGGCCTATTTAGTCTATCCTTCCATAACAACTACAACAGTCCCCTTTTTTCCTTTAGAGATCCTCTGTGTTTGTCCCATGCTTTTTTGAATAAGTTCCTTCCAATCAGCAATTTACACAAACAGACATAGGGACTGATGTACTAACCTGCGCGATGTCTTGCAGATCAGTGGCCGATTTCAGTGAAAGTTTGCTACAAATGCAAATGAGTCACTGTAGCAAAATTTCATGAGGACATTTGTATGGAGCCTGTCCTCATCTCTACCACCTCCACTGGGAGACTATTCCACGGATCCACCACTCTTTCCGTAAAGAAATATTTCCTCATATCACTCCTGAATCTATCCCCCTTCACCCTCATCCCATGTCCCCTCGTAGCAGAACTTGCTTTCAATTGAAAGAGGCTCTCTCCCTGAACATTTATGCCACGGAGGTTTTTAAACATCTCAATCATATCACCTCTATCCCGCCTTTCTCTAAGGTGAACATATTAAGATTCTTCAGTCTGTCCTCATATGCTTTATAATGAAGACCACTAATCATTTTAGTAGCCACCCTCTGCACCGACTCCATCCTGTTCACATCCTTTTGAAGGTGCGGTCTCCAGAATTGCACACCATACTCCAAATGAGGTCGCACCAAAGACTTATACAGAGGCACTATCACCTCCTTTTTTCTGCTAGTCATTCTCTCTGTATGTACCCAAGCATCCTTCTAGCTTTTGCTGTCACCTTTTCTACCTGTTTAGTTACTTTAAGATCATCAGACACAACCACGCCTAGGTCCCACTCTTCTTTAGTGGACAAAAGTACTTCACCCCCTATATTGCTCCCTTGGATTGCTGCAGCCCAAATGCATGAATTTATATTTTATAACATTAAATATTTTTTATTAATAATTTTTTATCTTTATTTAAGATGATAAGATACGAGGGTTGCTATTTATATTTCTGGCCTTAGCAACAGTAAGTGTTGCCAGGCACCATCCAATGGTTCCATTGGAACACTGACATTGTTGAACATAACCTTAACCTTATTCATAACATTTTATCATTTGAGCGCGATTTGTTGTTTACAGTAACTTGAAAAATTCATCTCGGGCGAAAAATGGAATTAACTCGTGAACATTTTTGTTCGATTATTTTTCATAACTTTCGACGTGGATTATCAAGACAAGAGTGCATCGATGAACTTAATTTTTTATACGGCGATAAAGCACCATCCTACAGCACTGTAAAAAACTGGTATAATGAATTCAATCATGGCCGACGTTCGCTCCTGGACGAATTCCGTCAGGGTCGTCCAAAATCGGTTGTTGTGCCAGAAAATATCGATGCTGTGTGTGAACTGATAAAGCAAGATCGTCATGTGACATACCGTGAGATTGAGGCATCTTTGAGCATTAGTATGACAAGCATCAATAAGATATTGCATGATCATTTGGCTGTAAAAAAGATTTGTTTGCGTTGGATCTCGTATAATCTGACAAACGCTCAAAAGAAGGCTCGTGTCGATTGGTGCAAGGAAATGTTGAAAAAATACGTTCAAGGTGCATCAAAGACTGTGTATAACATCTACACAGGTGACGAATCATGGATCTATGCATATGAGCCCGAAACAAAACAGCAATCGACTGTATGGGTCTTCCAAGACGAGCCAAATCCAACAAAAGTTGTTCACGGAAGAAGCACATTAAAGCAAATGGTTGCCTGTTTCTTCGGCATTATCGGTCACATGGCGACAGTGCCGTTAGAGCAACGTAGGACGGTCAATTCTGAATGGTACACGACCATTTGTTTACCAGAAGTCTTCGGAGAAATTCCGAAAAAGTCGAAGAAGAGGCGAATAATTCTTCATCATGACAATGCGAGCTCTCACACATCGGCTCAAACAAAGGAATTTTTGACCGGCCAAAACATCGAATTGATGGTCATCCACCGTACAGCCCTGATTTGGCACCCAATGACTTCTTTTTATTCCCGCACATCAAAAACAAATTACGTGGTCAATGATTTTCAACACCCGAAGATGCGGTTAATGCATTCAAAATGCATGTTTTGGAGTTACCTCAATCGGAGTGGAAAAAGTGCTTCGAAAATTGGTTCAAACGCATGCAAAAGTGTATTGATCTTCATGGAGAATATTTTGAAAGACAATAAAACCAATTTCGATCATAAATATTTGTTTTGTCATTATTAGGCCAGAAATATAAATAGCAACCCTCGTATGCCATACTGGGTCAGATCAAGGTCCATTAAGCCCAGCATTCTGTTTCCAACAGTGGCCAATCCAGGTCTCAGGTACCTAGCAGTTTCCCCAAAAGACTCACATGTGCCATAATGCTTGTATTGGGGCAAGCAGTGGATGTCCCAGGTCCTCTTTAATAATGTTTTATGGACCTTTCCTCCAGGAACTGGTCCAAACCTTTTTTAAACCCAGCTACACTAACAGCTTTTACTACATCCTATGGTAACGAATTCCGGAGTTTGATTATGTGTTGAGTGAAAAATTATTTTCTCTTGTTAGTCTTAAATAGGTTATACTGTAGCTTCATTACATGTCCCCTAGTCTTTTTATATTTTGATGGCGTAAACAATCGATCTACATTTACCCATTCCACTCCATTCATTAATTTATAGACCTCTATCATATTTCCCCTCAGTCGTCTCTTTTCCAAGTTGAAGAGCCCTAACCTTTTAAACCTCTCTTATAGGGGTATCCTTCTATCCCCTTTACCATTTTGGTGGCTCTTCTCTGTACATTTTCTAATTCTGCTATATCCTTTTTAAGATATGGTGACCAGAATTGCATAATTAATCAAGGTGCGTTCACACCATGGAATGATATAAAGGCATTATAATATCCTTTGTTTTATTCTCCATTTCTTTCATTATGATACCTAGCATTCTATTGGCCTTCTTGGCCACCACTGCACACTGGGAAGAGGGTTTTAATGTGTTATCCACAATGACGCCTAAATCTTTTTCCTGGGTGCTGGTTCCTAATGTGGAACCTTGCATCGTGTAACCATAGTTTGGGTTGTTCTTTCCTAGGTACATAACTTTGCAGTTGTCCACATTAAATTCCATCTACCTTTTGAACGTCCAGTCTTCCAGTTTATCAAGGTCCTCTTGCAATTTTTCACAATCCTCTTGGGTTTTAACAACTTTGAATAATTTTATGTCATCTGCAAATCGATTACCTCACTCTTTATTACCTTTCCCAGGTCATTTATGAATATGCTAAAAAAGCAGCAGACCTAGCACAGATCCCTGGTGTACTCCACTATTCACCTTTCTTCATTGACAAAATTGGCCATTTAGCCCTACCCTCTGCTTTCTATCTTTTAACCAGTTCCTGATCCACCATAGTACACTGTCTCCGATCCCATGACTTTTTAATTTCACCAAGAGTCTCTCATGAGGGACCTTGTCAAAGGCTTTCTGAAAATCCAGATACACTATATCGACTGGCTCACCTTTGTCTACCTGTTTATTCACACCTTCAAAAAAATATAACAGATTAGTAAAACAAGACTTTCCTTGGCTAAAACCATATTGGCTTTCTCCCATTAAACCATGACTATCTACATGTTCAGTAATTTTGTTCTTTATAATTTTTCTACCATTTTGCCGGGTACTGATATCAGATCACCCCTGGAACCCTTTTTAAAAATTGGCGTTACATTGGCCATCCACCAATCTTCAGGTATTACAGAAGATTTTAATGATAGTTAACAGATTAGAAATAGTAGGTATGCAATCTCATATATCAGTTCTTTCAACACCCTGGGATGTATACCATCCAGTCCAGGTGATTTGTTACTCTTTCCCGGTTTATCGATATTTCTTTCAATTCTTCCCATGCATCACCTTTAAATACCATTTCAGTCATGGGTAACTTCCCTACATCTTCTTCAGTAAAGACTAAAGCAAAAAATTAATTCAATCTCTCCACTATGGCCTTGTCCCCTCTTAGTGCCTGTTTTACACCTCTATCATCTAATAGTCCAACGGACTCTCTCACAGGTTTTTTGCTACTAATGTACTTGAAAAAGTTTTATTATGCATTTTTGTTTCCATGGCAAGCTATTTTTCAAATTCTCTCTTTGCCTGCCTTATCAATGCCTTGCATGTAACTTGCCAGTGTTTATGTTGTTTCTAGTTTTTGTCATTTGGCTCCTTTTTCCATTTACTGAAAAATGCTTTTTTGGCTACAACAGCCTCTCTGACCTAACCTTTAAACCATGCTGGCACTTTTTTGGCCTTCCTTCCACTTTTCTTAAAGCATGGAATACAGCTGGTCTGGGCTTCCAAGATGGTATTTTTAAACACCACCCATTCTTGATGTAAATCTTTAAATTTTGCAGCTGCTCCTTTTGATTAAGAAAAAACTGTAGAGAGTAGCTGCAAAGGTTAAAGATTTACATCTCTTAATACATCACTTAATACATCTTGTTGTTTGCCATTGAGAAGATGTCGACTCTTGTTGACAATGTGGATAATTGTCTATGTTTTGACTATCCCTTGGGTTTTCTTGGTAGGGTGCGATGGGAAGTAGATTACCAGGCCTATTTTCTATGCAGTAAGCTTACAGCACATGGTATTCCAAGGTAGTCTCCCATCCAACTACTAACCAGGTCCAAACCTGCTTATACTTAGCTACTCTGAGCTCATGTTTATTGAATGTGCACAACAGATAAGTAGTTTTTGCCCAAATACATTTATGATTGAAAGGATTGGACTACTGCATTAACATTTTCAGAAAAGAGTGTTCTTTATTAAAGCATAACTAGAAAATATAAACAAATTATGTATTTTGGGACCAATGTTTGAGTTAAATGGAGAACATGAAGCCCCTTTTATCCCTTTTAAGTGGTTACATCATTTAGTGATTTACCGTTTGACATTGTGGAGGGGGGGGGGGGGATAGTCAGTGGCGGTGGCTAGTGCTTGTAAAGTGACTAGGAATTGCTATTGAATTCTAACCTGGATATTCAATGCCAGGGTGATATCTGGGTTGCCTTAGAACCCGGAAGCTAACTGAGCAGTGATGATATTGAGCTGCTGCCTGATTAGCTTCCACAGGTAAAGTTAGGCCAGCATTTGCCATGCCTTACGTGACCTGTGTGTTTCTAACTGGGCAGCAGCTCAATATCACCGCTGCCTGGTTAGTTCTCCGCCTGCCCCAGAATGCTCCAACATACCCCGATGCTAACCGCTTATCATCAGGGCATGCGGCAGTGGCAACCACGGATATCCAGCAGCAGTGGCACCCTTTCTGGGTGGTCCACATAATTATCATAAACTACAAGGCAGACAAGGGAATGCACCAATCCAGAGAGCAGTTTCTCCGAGGCTTCTGAACTGCTTAAGTGTCAGGGTTCAAACCTGAGCAGAGATTAGAGGCTATGGTGGAAAGGTGGAATAAGCAGCACTTTTGGCACGATTGGAGCTGGGGCTCCCCGCTGGGGCTGGGTACAGGGGGGTCCCCGCAGCCAGATCCAGGCCCAGCAGGGTGGTGGGGAAAAGGGGGGCCGGAGCCATGGGAGTTGGTGGTGCCTGCGGGGAGGATGCACCTGCAGGCAGCGGAGGCACACTGGGCCGTCCTCGGGCCTGATTCTGGCAACCACAAGAACGTTTTGTTCCCGTGGTCCAGAATTGGGCCCAAACGGGCCCGTCTTGCTTGGGGCCATCCAGACGTCGCAGGCGTTCACCTCCCTGAATCGGGCTCCATGTAGCAGCCACTATTTAAGGTTTTGGCACTTGAAACACTCTCATTCATCCTTTTCAATATTTGGAGTCAAAGCCAAAAGTTTGTGTTCTAAATAAAGGGTTTAGTTAAACTAAGCGTCACTGATAAACAACTTTAAATTTCAATAACTTAACAGTCTTATGAATTAACTATAGTAAAGAAGTTTCATCTTGTAATATATGAGATTAGTTTACCCCCTTCCTTCCACAGTCTATGCTCTTAAATTGTTTACTTCTGTTCCAAACCTTGCTCAAAGTATCAATCAGCTTTAAATATTTAGTGACTTAGTCTTCTGTCCCCCCTCTCCTCTATCATCAAAGTACTCAGGCTTAGGGTTGTTTGCCTTCAGTTCCCTGACTGAAAGGATTCACTTCCTTTCACTTAGCTACATTGTTTCTCCTTATTTAGTGCTGCTTTCTGCCATCAGAGGATGTTCAGTGCAGACCTCTGCAGGAACCCTCATCTTCAGGCTGAACACCCTCCTGCACTTATGCAGTGCCTCCAAGTCTCTTCTACTTCTTGCTGGTTGTAATGGCTGGTACAGATCTCCTTCCTAGGTGGATGAAGTACCTTGGTTGAGTACCAGAGGCAATTGCCCCTAAGGGCAAACACTTACTCAAATATGCATGATGCAGTGGCTTAAGGGCCAAAACAGGATACTGCCTTTAAATTGAGATTTGTATAGGGAATGGGCCTTCTCCAGAGTCTCCTCCCATCCTGAATTGAATCACAAGAGAAAATCTCCCAAGATTCTGGAAAGTATCAGTCCTAAGCCTCTATAGTTATGACATTTCATAGTAGGGACACTGGATGGTGCTATTGATTCTAGCTGCAAAATCCAAGTAGGCTCTATATCTGTTACAACTGCAATGAATGGCAGCATAGCTTTTCAGGTGTTTTGGGCATTAGCTTCCGAAATCAGACATGCTCAGGATAGTGTGGCCATAGTAGTACATTACTGTAAGTAGCACTCAGGGCTGGCCCAAGAGTCTCCGCCGCCCCAGGCAGAATCCCGGCTGTGCCACCCTCCTGCGCTGAGCCATGCCATGCCGCCCACCACCCCCATGCCAAACCATCCCCGCTGCCGCCGATTCCATCAATGGGGTGGGTAGAGGGGACGGCTTGGCTCGGTGCAGCGACGGCAGCAGTGGCCTGCAACAGGCCATGTGTTGAAAGTTATGTTGGAGGGAGGTCAGAAGCATCAGGCCATGTGCCACCCACAGAGGTCTGCTGCCCTAGGCAGCCACCTAGCCCACCTAGTGGATGTGCTGGCTGTGGTTGCACTATAGATGTGGTAGCATAAGGACGACCTGTAACACTGGGGAATAGGAATAGTGCAATGGGTTAGTGCAGCTGGTTGAAAAGAAGGGAAGCCAGAGTTCAAATGTCATGCTGCTTTTTGTGACCTTGGGAAAGTCACTTAACCTTGTATTGAGTGCCCCTCACTTAACTCTTTCTGTGGTACATTCTGTTTGAATGAAAATCCTGCTAGCAGCGGTTATTGTTATGATTGCTGCTGTTACTCTGATTTGAATATAAACAGGCTGACTATTTTCAGACAATAATAACTGACTTATGTGATCTAAATCAAATGCTATTCTTGGAAGCATCTGACAGGACCGAGCTTCATGGGCCATTGTGCAGGGAATTCAATATCTGGTTCCAAGCCAATTGAGGGTGCTGCTGTGGCAATGTTCACAGCTCTTGGGAGAGGAAGGGGAGAGCTATAGTCATTGTGCAATAATGACAGCTAGGGCCCCAGATTGCAAGTTTCCAGAAGGAAACGGAACATGGCCCCTGCTGAGGACTTTTGCTGCAATGACTGGACTAAAGTAATGGTTCTCAGCAGGTCTGATTTTAAGAATACATGAGAGCCTCCACTGTATGTAAATCTATCTCATGCATATTCATATCTTCAGTAGGCAGTAGGTTGGAATGCAGCAGGGGAAAACCTGTCTGGCAGGGGTTGTCCCAAAGACTAGGTTAAGTCATTGGACTAAAGTGGACCGGGGAGGGAAATATCCCTAGGTTGTTACAAAGACACGAAGGCTCATGGCACCACTTCCCAGCCCTGATTTTGATTGAACTGGAAGCCCAGAGAAGCAGAAAGGAACTGCTGCCTTCATTTTTACCCCAAAAATGAAATTAAAAATGAACTCGGTTTTCACGTGAACCTCCCTAAATAGAAATAGGATGAAATATTCACAGTGATAGCCACAACCAAATATCTGAAAACCGTCTACAGATCTTTTGCTATATAATAGGATACATTGCTAATCAGTTTCTGAATCGTGTGCAGTATTCCTGGAAATATGCACAAATTGATCATTTTACCATATTTACATTCTTATTCCCAAAGGAGCAAGCTGTGTGCAATATAGGCAGTGCACTACGGACAATCATGTCATCAGCAGTGCATCAGGTTTCCAAAAGGACATTGAGGTGACCTGCATAGAGCATCAGCCACAGCATTACAAAGCAGCGGAATGGCTCCATTAAACGTCAGTGAAAATGAGGTAACCAGCAAGGAGTGACTCTTTGGGACTGCCGGATACTTCCTAGTGACCCAGATTGGCCACGGAATGCTGGGCTTGACAGATTTTTAGACTGACACAGCCATGGTTAAAAATCAGTTTTCAATGAGAAAAGGATGACCAGATGATATGGACAACAGTCTCATTGATTTTAGATGTCTGGGTGCACTATTACAAAATTTGGTAAAAAGACATACAAAGGGACTTGGGTATTGGATGACGCACTAATCTTGTAAGAATAAAAAGATGGCAAGGCCTGAAATGGCCTATCTGAAGAAATAGTAGAAGCCGGTGTTCTACCAAATTTTGGACAGGCTTGGAACAGATAGGGAGGGCACTAGTAGGGAAAGGGTTGAAAAGGATGCTAAAAGTTCTGGCGGGATAAACTGATGTTTGTGTTTGGGAGTTTATGTATTCCTCTATTCAAGATGGTGTTCAGCCAATGGAGGAACCTCAGCTGGGGAGAGTGGATGAAGCAGCTGGTGTTCATAGTTTACTATGGGCCCGATCTTGAGATGCGGGTTGTGGGGCTGCATGTCCCGGCAGGACATGCATCCCCACAAGCTGTCAGAGCCCGATTTTCCCCTCCGGCTCTCCTCATACATCCTGAGTATCAGGATGGGGAGAGCCGGGAGGGGGTGGAGTAGGGGTGGGCCAGTCCGGCAGGATATACAGGGCCGATTCAGGTCACGGCCCTGTACATCCTGCCGGGCCCGTGGGGACATGCTGCTTATTCCACCTCAAAGGTGTAATAATCAGCAAAAAAGCAGCGATCGGGCCCGGGGATCCCCCCGGAGACCGTGGCTGTATCCCCCTGGACGTGCTAGCATTGACAAGTATATATCCTGGCATTTTCATATGTATTTTATGAAAGGCTCCACTTTCCGAGAGCCTTTTGTAAAATACTCAGAAAATTGTGCACATCCCAACCTGGAAGTCCCAAATTCTGCCTAGATGCCCTATGCAAAATTGTCCTGTATGTATCTCCAATTATTACCATGTTGTCTCAATAAATCATGGAGTTCTGAGTGTTGATAAATTGGCTAATAACGTGGAGCCTGATTCAGATAGGGGTACGTCTGGGCTGTCTGGACTGCCCCAAGCAAGATGGGCTCATTTGGACCCGATTCTGGACCGCGAGAACAAAATGTTCTGGCGGTAACCAGAATCAGGCCCGAGGATGCCACGCTATGCTCCTGCTGCCTGTGGGAATATCCTCCCCACAGTCGCCCAAAGTCCCGCCGCCCCGGCCCCCATTTTCCCCGCCGCTCGATCCAGGTCACGGCTGACTCTGCGGAGCCAGTTGGAGTTGGGGTGTGTGCATCGTGGTGGTGGGGGGGGGGGGGCTGGCAGTGCAGGTGGGTTGGGTGTTATGGATAGATAGGTGGTGGCATTGAATAGAGGTGGAGAGTGCTTTGCTGCTGTACATATAGCTAAGTGGTTTAACTTAGGAAGACCTTTATGCAGATTAAATTAAACTGCTTAGCTATATGGATGATGGCTAAATATCTCCACATGAAGGCAGATTCCATAACATGCATGTCCGGCCCGTGAACACAACTAAATTTCGCATCCGTGGGTCTAGACATGCACGCAGAATTTTAATAGGTGGTGTTAAATGCACCCGTGGTAATTGTGAATGAATTTGAATTTAATGTGAGGTAAGGGACTTTTTCCTGTGGTAATTGCAGAGGACATGCTGGGTACTGAACTATTTTTTCTCTTACTGCGTATTGGATTTTTCTCCCAACAAGTGGTGAGCGCAAACACTTACAACACTTCAGCGAAAGGGCCCCTTGGTGCATGCTAAATTGATTTAAAGCATACTAATCAAGTTAGCATGTCTTAATTCATCCTTTAATGTGCATTAAATGAATTAAGTGCAAACTAAGAATTCCTTATTAAAACAAATGTGTGAAACTAACTAAAGAAACACCCGAAAATCTGGAAAAACTCCTGGAAAACACAGGTGCAGTCCCAGAGTTCATCAAGATATTGGCACTCTAAGCAAACCTTAAGCCTTAGGTCCCCCTGGCTGTCAGAATTTATTGTTTAGCTTTGAATGCTCTGCTCTTTGCTGCCCCCCCCCCCCACCTCCCAGAAGCTGCCGCCCTAGACAGCCACCTTGTTTGCCTGTTGGTTGGGTCAGCCCTGAGAAAACCATGAAAGCTAACCAAATTTTTCTTGCCTGGGCACACTTCTACTCCATCTACCTGCCTTATGAAATTCAGTGGCTAGAGGTAACCGGGGGGGGGGGGGGAGTGAGGGGAGGGGGTGTAAGATGTCTCCTCAGATTTACCTCCCTGTTCAGATGCTCATTTTTCCTGTTTTATCCTGTAGCGCTGAGTTTCTACTTTTTTCTTTCAACACGGAACATCATTTGTGGGTCTAATTCTTTCCTCTGCTAGAATCATTTCTCTTTGTCCCAAATTTGTATATTATTCTTTTTCACAGCACAGCTCAACCTGCATAATACAGTGCACCGTTTATGCAGTCGGTCTGTCTAAAACTCAAGAGTGCTAGGGCTCCTGCTTAGCCAAAGCTTTGGCCATAGTAAACAGCTCAAACCATAGGCACCCGTCTTTTCCTTGGTTTTCGAAGAGGGTAAGTCTTTGACTTGAAGATCCATTGATCACGTTGACGTTCCTGAACAGTCTAGCTATATTTTCCATGTAACGCTGATGAATGCATTTATTGGGATGTAACAGCTGAAGGCTTCAGCTTTCACCACTGAGGGTTCCCCCAAATAGAATATGAGGTAATGTCTGTCCCAGAAGTCCCTGCTCACACCTGTGAGGGTAAACCTCCTTCATCACTGTTATAGCAACTGACTGCGTCCCATGATGTTTGCGTTTGTATAGTTGTTAGAAACTTGGCATGACAATCATGCGCTGGGTTAGTTTGTTTTATTTTAAGTGCTCAGTGACTAAATTAGTGTTAGTCATAGTCTGACAGGACACACACTCAAGTGCTTGTCCTGTGAGCCTATGACTACACTATAGAGATGATTCATAATTGCTACTAAACACAGAGACAAATCAAGACAAAATCAGATGGAATGAACAAAAGAGACTAAGGAGAAAGAGGAGGAGGAGTTAGCCGGATTCTTTGCAGGTTCCGAATCCTGTTTTCTCCAAGAGAAATCCAGCTGTTATGACTTTGCACTAATTACTTTTCCCAGAAGGATGGATTCAAGACGCTCTCCTGTTTTTCAGAATGCTGGCAAAAAAAAAATAGCTAAACAAAAATATATGAAAACTAGCAGAAACCTATAAAACATCTGCGATTTTGCGCAATGTTTTCGTGAACAGCTTCGCAAATGCAAAATTACACAGAGAAAAGCAGCAAATAGCATATATACAAATCTACAAACACTATCGTGCATGTCATGTGTTTGTAAACTCATTGCAGGTTAGTATATTGGCTTTCAAATCTGAACTTGTGACTCTGAGAAGCCAGACTCTTCATGCACAACAAAACTGAAGAAAGAGAAACAGAAATTTTGTTTTTTTCTATACTGTGCAAAATGCAAAAATATCAGAGATGCACTTTCTCAAAAATGGACTTACTCCTTTTACTACTAAAAGAACCAATATTCAAAGTCATGGATATCATAATGCCACAGTGGCCAGCTGTGGCATTTAAATATCCTCCAGATATTGAGAAGCAGTATATGGCTAGTGGATGCGCTGAATATCTGCATAATATGGCCACTATCATTTTTCGCATCAGGGGTGCGACCAGAAGGGCCTTCGGGCAACGCAGGAGTCTGAGCTCATGCTGTCATCGCCATGTCGTTGCTGCCCCCACTACCACAAGGCTGAGGCAGGCGGTGCCAGTGTCCATAGGAGTGCAGTAGGTCAGCCACTCCACTGAGGGTGGGGATAGATGTTACAAGGAAAGTGCTGCACTGGGAGGAGACGGGAAGAGGCAGGAACCACTGGATGCGGAGAAGAGGAATAGGAAGACAGAGTGGAGATACTAAACATAGGGGAGAGAAGAGATAGGGAGATGGAGGGGGACATGCTGGACACTGGGGATGGTTCATAGGGAGACAGAGAGGAGACCGAGCAGAGATGACGGACATGGTGGGAAATGGGGAGATGGAGCAGAGATAGTGGACATGGGAGGAGGGAAAATGCTGACTATAGGGCAGAATAGGAATAGAGGGTAGATGCTGGACATGGGGGAGATACTGGAGAGGGGAAGAGAGAGAGGGGGCATATGGTTATGGTTATAGTTTATTTGATATACCGCAGGTCTGTAAACAAACTCTGCGGTTTACAATAAAGTAACAAAATACATTAAGGGGGTCATTCTGAGGCACAAATAGCGGGGATGTACGCCCTGCCTGGATGTACATCCCCGCTATTCATCCCCCTTGACGTGCCTGTGCAAGGCTGCCTGTATGAATAGCGGGGTCATATAGGGAGCCTTAGACAGCAGCGGGAGGCGGAGCAAGGGTGGTACGTGGACGGGCCGTCACCCCAGACGTACAATGCCGATTCTGAGGTCGGCCCTGTATGTCCTGGGTTGGCCTTCTAGACGGGGGACCGCAGAGGCCAGCGGCGGCAGGAAGGTGAGGGGGTGCAGTGGGATCCCCGCAGCCCAGTCCTGGTCATGGTAGGCCATATCAGGGGTCGGGCTGCAGGGAAAGGTGGACTCTGTCCTGAGGCCAACAATCGTGGCTCCTGACTAGAGCCGTGGTGCCATGGCGATGGGATGTTGTGGCATCATGGCTCCATTCAAGAGGCTGACTGAGTGAGCCAGGGATCTGTATGGCGTGTGGCCCTTCAGAATTGGGGCCCAGCCTGCATGTACAGGATGGTAGACCTGATTCCGATCCCGGGGGCTAGCCCCTGTGGGATCGGAATCGGGTCTACTGCTGTACGCCCCGATTCTGAGGGGCCGGACAGGGGCTGAACGTCCGAAGGGAATTGGCCTCCCCATAAATTAAAATAAATAAAAAAATAAAGGCATATCGCAAAGTAAAGCAAAGGGCGGAACACCATTATATTGATAGGAAAGATGCATGATGAGGGAATTCTGGACAGTAAGGAGAGAAAAGATAGGGGAAGAGATGCTAGACCTAGTAAGGAAGAGAGAAAGGGGAAAGTTAGTGAAAGGCTGGGAAGGAGAGGAGAAGGGGAATGTGAGGGCTGGGGTTAGGATTGAAAAGCAGTAGATAGACTGAGGACTTGATGATAAGTTGGAAGAGGGAAGTCTTGAGTTGATCGAGACAAATAAATGGAAGAAAACAAAAAGGAAAAAGATCATTGTCAGATAGATGTAGGGGAGGAAGTGAAAAGACAGGTGAGGTGAGCGGAAGTGACATATGGACTTGAGACCCTAGAAAGAAGAGAAAATGGAGGAAAGCAGAAACCAGTGATTCAAACCAACATAATTTGAAAAATAAAGGCCAGACAACAAAGGGAGAAAAAAAATTTTTCAATTTAATGTTTGGGATATGTCAGTTTTTATAATTAAATGGGCTCTCCATATGCATCTCTTTATTTTTCTGACGTTGCACTGCACAGAGACTAGCTTCTTTGGGTTTCAGTTTAATATTTGCCTACGTATTTCTACATTTAGTTTGTAGTCACTTATTCTGTATTGGTGAGGGTCTACGTATGGTCTAAGTGTGTGATTGAGGCCAGGTATTCTTTTAGCAGGGAGTTTCTTTGAAGGGATCTGTAGTAATCGGACTTGTTCGGTTTTCCCAGTAGATCTATGGATATTCAAATGTCCACTGCAATATTTAGCTACTGCTCTTTTTGGGGTGTGGTCCTTGTTCTGTGAGTCTTGAAAGTTAGTGCCATTATGGAATGGTGGATTTGCTCTATAGGTCCCGTGCTGTGGTTTTCATTTTTCTTTTTGTTCCTTGTGTGGTGTCAATGCTAGAGTATTGGGGGGGGGGGGGGGGCGGGGTAGTGAAATATGGATAGTCTTTGAGATTTGCAGTTTCTCCAGGACCAAGCAGGAAGTCAGTCCTCACTTATGGGTGTCATCGACGCCGATGAAGCCCCAGCGGAGCATTTCCCCAGCTTTCCATGAAAGCCTTTGGGAATGCTGGCACGCATGCGCGGTTCCCTTCCCGCCTAAAGGTGCCATCTTACCTCAGTCTCTTTTTTTCTGTGAAGCCCATCGGACGTGTGTCCTTTTTTCCCGGAAAAGAGAAGTTTTTTCTTGGAGTTATTTCGCTTTTTTCCTCGGATTCGACGTCGGTTCCCCTCCCGCCGGGTTCGGTACACCGGTATCGAATCCCTTTTTTCCTTTTTCGGTTTTTGCCCTTAGTGGCTAGGCGCTCGCGCCAAATCGTTTTCTTTTTCCCTGGAAGGCCGGTCCTTTGACCTCCCGGGGACCCTTTTCTCCCCGATGGCTTCCAGCGGTTTCAAGAAATGTGATCGGTGTAAGAAGATAATGTCTCTCACCGACACACACGACTGCTGCCTTCGGTGCCTTGGCCCGGACCACGATTCTAAAACATGTGGGCCATGTGGAAAAATGTCTTCCAAGGCCCTCCGAAGTCGTCAGCAACAAAGTGAAAGGCTTTTCTCGGACTCGGCCTCTGCCCGGGCCCGGACCTCGTCTGAGGCCTCGACATCTCGGGATTCCGATCCCGAGAGGTGTCGGAGTTACTCGGACAGGGGGTCCCCCAACTGGGAACGTAAGAGGAAGAAGCGGCTCGTGAGGGCGGCATCGGAGGAGGTCCCTGAGCCCTCTAGGGCCAGGTCTCAGACCCCCAACCGTCGTCCCAGGCCCGTGGACCAGGAGAAGCCAACTAAAGTTCCTCGCATGGAGCCAGAGTCTGCTGGACACGTAAGTCCTGTTGTCCTCGTGGACTCGCCTCCCCGAGTACCGACGTCGGGCCCGGCGCCGCCGAGGCCCGAGTCGGGGGCTGCTGCATCACCCGAGCTGAGTCTCAGGTTGACAGCCTTGGAGAGCAGTATGTCTGCCTTCATGGTTCAGCAGCGGGCGCTGATGGCCAGCCTATCTGGCGCATCTGCCCTCACCACCGGGACATCGACTTCGAAGTCGACCCCGGAGACTGAGCCGATACTAGAGTCCCTTGCGGCTCGAAGTCGTCCTCGGTCGAGGTCTCCCTCGACCTCCCGTTCAGGACCGAGGGTCTCGACGCCGGTGCCTCCGGCATCGGGGCGGGTGCCTAAAGGCCCCGCGGGGTCGGACCTCGACTCGACATCGGACGAGTCTGCTTGGGAGACCGAAGAAGAGGAGTCTCCTGACACCTTCAAGACTCGGTGTGTCCCTTTGGACTCACCAGAGTCTGAGCCCCGGAGTAGATCCCCTCCGGAGGATACTAGGTTCTCGGAGTTTATCCGGGATATGGCCGCTGCCCTGGCTATCCCGGCTGACCCCGAGGAAGAGCCTCGAGCCGAGGAGCTCGATGCTCTGCAGTATGAATCTCCTCCGAAGGAGGTTCCAGCATCGGTTCCTCCGATGCTGGAACGGCTCCTTTTCCGGATGTGGGAGGCACCGGCCTCGGCGCCAGTTTTTGAGCAAGTGAGTCGATTCCATCTATCGGCTCCGGAAGAGTCCTGGCTTCCAGAAAGCACAACTACCTCACCATTCCATGGTTGTGGAATCGGCCATGCATCGTCTGAAGAGTCAGAAGATGCACTCCACGGTGCCTCCTGGTAGGGAAGCCCGAAGCCTTGATGGCGTCGTTAGAAAGTGCTTTCAGGGCTCTATGCTTGCTTGCCATGTCCAGACTTATCAGCTGTACATGGGCATGTATTTGCGGGACCTGGCCAAGGAGTTGGCCGGTTTCTCTGCTGGTCTCTCCGGGGAGCCCTTGCAGAGTTTTAAGTCCTTGTCTTCGAGGATCCGGGAATGCTCTAAGTTCATGTCCCGCGCCGCCTACGATGGCTTCGAGGCTTCGGTCTGAGTAGCGGCAGCCGGCATCGCGGCCCGACGCCAGGCATGGCTGCAGTCATCGGACCTCGAGCCATGGGTTCAGGACAAGTTGGTCGATGTCCCTTGCCGAGGTGAAAACCTTTTTGGCAAGCCTGTGTCCGAGAAGGCCGCTCAGCTCGAGACAGAGCACCTCACAAGGACAAGGCTGTCGAGGAAGACCTCTGCCCCTTCTCATAAGAAGAAGGGCTCGGGTAAAAAGTCCTTTTACCTGAGGAAGGGCACTGCCTACAAACAGTATCCACAGTATTCGTCTGCCCAAGCTGCCCCCCAGGGTCAGCAAGCCAAGGGCCAGGGTAATGGGCCCTGTAGGCAGAGGACCCCCAAGTCTGCAGCCCCTGCTTCCACTCCGCAGGGTGGGGTTTTTTGACTCCTTGAGTATAACCATACCTCCCTTGCAGACCCAGCCCTGCACAGGAGGCTGCCTAGCCTTGTTCGCCCACAAGTGGCCCTTGATAACCCAGGACAGTTGGGTGCTGGACATAGTCCATCGAGACTATGCCCTGCACTTTCACCAACTGCCTTCGCCACACTTCCCAGGGGAGCCTTTCCGGCCTCCCCTGCATACAGCCCTTCTCCTCCAGGAGCTAAAGGGTCTGTTGCTGGACAAGGCGGTGAAGCCTGTGCCTCCCCACTTCCAAGGTCACGGGTTTTACTCCAGGTATTTCCTGGTGCCAAAAAGAACCGTTGGTCTTCGACCCATTTTGGATCTCAGAAACCTAAACAAGTTTCTAGTGAAAGAGAAGTTCAAGATGCTTACTCTTGGAACACTTCTGCCCTACCTCCAGCAGGGAGATTGGCTTTGCTCTTTAGATCTAAAGGATGCTTACACTCACATCCTTATTCATCCAGACCACAGAAAGTACCTCAGGTTCATTGTGGGAGGAAACCATTATCAGTACAGAGTACTGCCTTTTGGACTGACCTCCGCTCCCAGGGTGTTTACCAAGTGCCTGGCAGTAGTGGCAGCCTACCTGAGGAATCAGGGCATCTTTGTGTTTCCTTACCTAGACGACTGGCTCATCAGAGACCAGACTTCCCTGGAAGTTCAACAGGCCACCAACAGGACCATAGAACTGCTCCAAAAGGTGGGCTTTGTCATCAACTTCGCAAAGTCCACTTTGCTCCCCTCCCAGAACTTGGAGTTCATAGGAGCAAGGTTGGATTCTCAGCTGGCAAGAGCATTCTTACTGGTGGACCGAGCACAAAGGCTCATGGACCTCGCCAGCAAGTTTCTGCACAGGTCCCTGGTCTCCACCAGACTCTGTCTCAGGCTTCTGGGCCACATGGTGTCGACAGTACAGGTGACCCCCAATACCAGGCTCAATATGAGACCTGCCCAGTGGTGCCTTCGGACTCAGTGGTCACAAGCCTCAGGCAGTCTCAGAGATAGGATCAGAGTGTCCCACCGTTTCCTGGCCTCCCTCAACTGGTGGTTACACCCCCTGAATCTGCTGGTAGGGGTGCCCTTTCAGATCCCACCTCATACAGTGGTCCTAACCACCGATGCCTCTCTACAGGGTTGGGGAGCACATTGCCTAGACAAGTGCACCCAGGGCCTGTGGTCTCCTTGGGAGGCGTCCCAGCAGATCAATCTACTGGAACTCAGAGCTATCCGCTTGGCCCTCAAGGCCTTTACTGCTTCCCTGGCACAACAGTCTGTCTTGATCCAGACAGACAACCAGGTAGCCATGTTCTATGTCAACAAACAGGGCGGAACTGGTTCCCAGCCCCTTTGCCAGGAGGCCCAGGACCTCTGTTCCTTTGCCCTGAAACACAACATGCTCCTAAAAGCAGTCTATCTTCCAGGCCAGGAGAATTCCCTGACAGACAGATTGAGCAGGATTCTGCAACCACACGAGTGGCAGCTACATCCTTTAGTGGTTCAAAAGATTTTCTTGAGATGGGGACTTCCCTCCATAGACCTGTTTGCCAGTCCACTGAACAACCAACTGCCAAGGTTCTGCTCCAGGCAATCGCATCCTCTGAGAGTAGCCGCAGATGCTTTTCTGATTCCCTGGACTCAGGGCCTACTCTATGCGTTTCCTCCCACCCCTCTGGTGGCCCGAACCCTGTTCAAGATTCTCCGAGACAGGGCCTCAGTCCTCCTGATAGCTCCCAGGTGGCCAAGGCAGCCTTGGTTCCCCCTCCTGCTTCAACTGGCAGTGGGTCTGCCTCTGCCTCTGGGATTGCAACCCGACCTTCTCTCTCAGAATCAGGGCTCCTTGCTGCATTCCAATCTCAAAGCTCTCAATCTGATGGCATGGAGGCTGCAAGGGTAATGTTGGCTCCCTGGGGCCTGCCTCCCGAGGTTGAGGAAGTTCTCCTAGCCTCCAGGAAACAATCCACTAGGAAGACCTATGCTCTCAAGTGGAAAAGGTTCTCTGTGTGGTGTCAGCTGCGTGCTGAGGATCCTTTCTCCTGTACTGTCAGTAGTGCTTCAGTACCTGCTGCACTTGTCCAATCAGGGTCTCAAGTCCAACTCTGTTCGGGTCCACCTCTCTGCTTTGGCAGCTCACCACTCCCTAATTGAGGGCCATTCCTTGTCTGTGCACCCTTTGGTGTCTAGGTTTCTCAGGGGCTTGCTTCTGCTCAAACCTCCCATACGTCCTCCTGCTCCTGAGTGGGAGCTTAATGTGGTCTTGCAGCAACTGACTCGCCCACCTTTTGAGCCTATGGCTACTTGCCCTCTACGCTTCCTTTCCTGGAAGACTCTCTTTCTGATAGCCCTTACTTCGGCTAGGAGAGTGAGTGAGCTTCAGGCCTTGGTCTGTGATAGACCTTACACAAGGTTCTATAAAAACAGGGTGGTCCTCAGGACTCACCCTAAGTTCCTTCCTAAGGTTGTCTCCTCTTTCCACCTCAACCAAGAGGTGGTTCTTCCTACTTTCTTCCCTAGGCCTCATGCAAGTCAGGCTGAAACAGTTCTCTATACCTTGGACTGTAGGAGGGCCTTATCCTTCTACCTTGAATGTACGCAAGGTCACAGGAAGGCTTCTCAGCTCTTCCTTTCTTTTGACCCCAATAACTTGGGGAGGCCTGTGTCCAAGCGTACCTTGTCCATCTGGGTGGCTGACTGTATCACCTGGGCTTACAAGGCGGCTGACCTTCCTTTGCAGGGTAGGGTCACGGCCCACCGTGTGAGGGCAATGGCTGCATCAGTGGCTCACCTCCGCTCTGTTCCATTGCAAGACATCTGCAGGGCTGCTACTTGGTCTTCAAGCCAGACTTTTTCAGCCCACTACTGTCTGGAGAGGGAGTCCCGTAGGGACAGTGCTTTTGGCCAAGCAGTACTCCGGAATCTCTTTGAGGTCTAGGCAACTCCTGCCCTCCTGCCTTCTGGTTGGGCTACCTGTGGAGGGTGTGTCCTTGCAAAGCCTTTCCTGTGTTGCTGAGACTAGAGGGAGTTCTCTTGTTCAGCCTGGGTTCCTGGTAGCCCAGAGCTGGGGAGTCACCCATAAGTGAGGACTGACTTCCTGCTTGGTCCTGGAGAAAGAGTAGTTACTCACCTGTAACAGGTGTTCTCCAGGAGCAGCAGGAATCAGTCCTCACTACCCTCCCTCCTCCCCTTGGAGTTGCAGTTTATTTTATTTATTTAGCTGTATTTATTTATTTAGCTGTATTTATATCCCGCTTTTCACTGGGTCAAAGCGGTCAATTGGGGGATACATTTAACACGAGGGGATGAGAGACACACACATTCATACTTACAGGGAACATGGGCAATGGAGGGTTAAGTGGCTTGCCCAAGACCACAAGGAGTGCCTATAGGACTAGAAATCCCAGTCCCTCCGGCCTGGGATTGCTGTCCCCAGGTGGGACTTGAACCCCCGGCCCTCCGGCCTGAAGTACCTTGTCCTAACCACTAGACCACTCCTCACCTCCACATAGTTTAATTTTTTACATTTTTGTGTGCTGTTCTTAGATATGTCATTTGACTGAGGTAAGATGGCACCTTAAGGCGGGAAGGGAACCACGCATGCGTGCCAGCATTCCCAGAGGCTTTCATGGAAAGCTGGGGAAATGCTCCGCTGGGGCTTCATCGGCGTCGATGACACCCATAAGTGAGGACTGATTCCTGCTGCTCCTGGAGAACACCTGTTACAGGTGAGTAACTACTCTTTCTCCAGGACCAAGCAGGAAGTCAGTCCTCACTTTTGTGTTCTTGATGCTCAGGGCTGACGCTATCATTGGGTGAATTAGGCGGTCACCTAAAATGCCGACCCTCCGGGGGCGCCCATTGCTGCCACCGCCGCCGCCCCCCTTCCCCGGGACCTGCAACCACAGCAATGCTTTTAAGATGATACCGAAGAACTGGAGCTACCTTTGCTTCCGGTGCCGCAGCGCCGCTCCTGCTCCCGCCCCCTGCGATTTCACTTCCTTTTGTATGTAGACTGAAGCAGCTTCTGCTCCCATGCAAGCCTGAAGTGCAATTGGAAGGGGGGCAGAAGCAGGAATGGCACCAGAGCAGAACGTAACTCCAGTTCTTTGATGTCAATTTAAAAGCATTGCCGTCGCTGCAGGTCCCGGTAAGGGGCAGCGGCGGCGGCAGTCAGAGCAGGGATGAGGCGCAAAGGACGAGGTTCGCCTGGCGCACCTCATACCCTTTTACCGGCCCTGTTGATGCTGCTACTTTGATTCTAGGAAATACTGTAACATATTTTAAGGGAACATCTCAGTTTAATTTTCTTTTGTGGCCTAATAGCGTCACTATTGCTGTTTTCTGGGCTCTACCAGCTCTGGCATGGTCCAATCCAGACTGCGCACCACCATTTTGAATTCACAACTACCAGGATTATTTTCCAATGTACAGATAGCTTATGCAAATGAGGCCCCACATTGAGTCTCTGCACATGGCCCCGCATCACACTCAGGCCACCCGTGGGAGCATGAAGGGTGAGATGACGGAGAGAAAGATGTGGGGAGGAGAGCAGGGATTAGGAGCACTGTGAAACAGAATCAGAAGATGGGCTCTTGTGCACATACCTGACAATTCTCCTTCATAGCATTTTTTATAGACGTGGTAGAGACCAAAATCATAACGGAATTCAAGAAAGCTTGGGATAGGTACCAAAGATCTTTAGAAATGAAGATGTAGTGCATGAGTAAAGTTTGGGGCTGGGTAGACTCTGCACGGTTGCATTTGCAAATGTGCAGCTTTGTGGTCCTTACCTTCCTTTCTGCTCTCTATGTGCTTTATAGTACTGTTACTTCAAAACCATGCACAGATAAGCATAGTTTTCTCTCAGCAAGGGCATTTAATAACAGTTTCAGCAAGGTGAAGGAGCAATGTTATCACTCAATTATGGTTGCATTAGGTAAAGCGAGGCACGGGGAATGGGAAGTGACTTGCTCCATGTCACACAGAGCGCAAGAGAGCAGTAATTTAAATTCATAAGTTCCTGATAACAAATCTTCAGTTCTCATTGCAAGACTGAAACTCTTAGCTTGGAATCATATTTTATCTCAATTACACTGCATTGTTAACCACAGTGCATGAGGGAATGGTGTAGTTAGCATGATGAGAACCAAAGATAAGCCAACATGAAGAAGAAAATCACTTTTCATAGGCTAAATGAGGTTCACAGCATAATTACTTACAAATTCCTGTAAAATTGTGATTTTAATAGAGCAAGTATTGGAAATATTTAGAAGTTAAATGCTTTAAAATGACACTACTACTAATTATAAAATATGAAACCGACAAAGAAACAATATTGTTTTTTTTAAAGCTGTTTTCTAATCTTGTGATGCTGGTTTGATAAAGTATTGACTATTTCTTTATAATTAGCCCCATATGGTTTCTTACAGCCCAGGTTTTTCAGATAGAAAATCTTCCCTTCCTGAAGGAAATTGCATCACTTCCTGCTTTACTGCCAGTTCCTGCAGCCTTCTGCTTGGCTCAGTTCTTGGCTTTATGGCCGCAGAGCAGGGCCGTACCGAGTGTAAATTGCACCCTGTGCGACTTGCACATTGGGCGCGTGCCCCACCCCCCCACAGCAGGAGAGAAGAGGCGCGCCCGATATGCAAGTCGCCGGCATGCTAAGCAGATCTGTCCCTCTCTGAACATAAGAACATAAAATATGCTATACTGGGTCAGATCAAGGTCCATCGAGCCCAGTATCCTGATTCCAACAATGGCCAATCTAGGTCATAAGTACCTAGCAGTTTCCCCAAAAGACACAGGTTCCACAATGCTTGTATTGGGTCAAGCAGTGATATCCTGGGTCCGTTTTAATAATGGTTTATGGACCTTTCCTCCAGGAACTTGTCCAAACCTTTTTTAAACCCAGCTACACTAACAGCTTTTACTACATCCTCCGGTAACAAATTCCAGAGTTTGATTACACGTTGAGTGAAAAAAATATTTTCTCTTATTAGTCTTAAATAGTTTACCCTGTAGCTTCATTGCATGTCCACTAGGGAGGGACAGATCTGTTAGCATGCTGGCGAGAAGGCTTAAGGGGCGCATTTTAGCTGTCTGTCGTTGCTTGCTGCCGCTGAGAGAAGAAAAATTGGTGGTGGCAGGCAACGTCAGACAGCTAAAATGCGCCCTTTAAGCCTTTGCGCCCTGTGCGGTTGCACTGTTTGCACAGGGCTAGGTACGGGCCTGTCGCAGAGGATAAATCTGTTGTAAGAGGGTGCCCATTGTTGCCACCCCTCTCCAAGGATTGCAGCAACATCAATTACTTTTAAACAGTGTCACAGGGCTTACTATTGCCTCTCTGCCGTTGCCAATTGGCTAACCACTAACGTTCTTCATCTGAATCTGACTAAAACACTCGCCATTTGGGTCATGTTCGGTAGTCTCTCTCCCTCCTTTGCTAATTCGCCCATTCCTCTGGTCACATGCTTTCGGTACCTGGGGGTTTTCTTTGACTCTGATCTCACCTTCCAGGCTCATATTTCCCATGTTTCTAAAACGGCATTTTTCTTTCTCCGCCAAATTCGAGCTATCCGCCCCTTTCTCACCACACAGGCTCTTACCACTCTTCTCCTCTCTCTAGTTATTTCACGTATTGAGTTTGGTAATTCCATCTTGGCCGGTCTTGCACATTTACAACTCTTTAGTTTGCAACGGATCCAGCATACTGCCGCGTGCCTCATTTTTCATTCCTCTTCCCGGGATTACATCACTACCCTCTTGCTTCAACTTCACTGGCTTCCTATCGAATACCGCATATGCTATAAGATTTTTACATTGGTCCATCACGTCATATACACCCACACTCCTCAATACCTTTCATACATTATTCAATCCCACACTCCCACCCGCTCACTCCGATCAGTGTATATCAACCATCTTCACCTCCCCTCCCCCTCTCGTGCCCACCTGCAAGCCACCCGCTCCTCCGCCGCCTTCTTTATTGGCCCTGCCCTATGGAATTCCCTCCCCACCTCACTTGACCAGCAATACACCTCATTTAAAAGAAACCTCAAAACCCATCTCTTCTCCATTGCTTTTGACCTTCCCTCCCCTTCTGTGTGAATTACCTCCTCCCTTTCTTTCTCGTTCTCTTCCCTCTTGTGTACTTGTCTTTAAATGTCTTGAGTGCTTTCCTGTCTCAATGTAAACTCTTTTCTTTTCTCCGGCCTCATGGCCTCCTGTGAATTTTTACTCTGTAAACCGCTGAGCTATAAATTTAACAGCGGTATATCAAATTAATAAACTATAAACTTCTGCATTGCTTTGCTGTTCCTGCTTCTGCCCCATGCAAAACAGGAGGGCATTGACTCAGAAAGGATTAAAGTTTTGCAGGAAACAAAATCTGCTGTAGAATCTATATGGATTGAAATTCCATATAAAAGGGGGAAGGCAATGGCAGTGGGGGTGTACTATCGAGCGCCTGGCCAGAATGACCAAATGGATGATGAAATGCTCAAAGAAATCAAGGAAGCTAACAAAGGTTACAGCACAGTAATAATAATGGGTGATTTCAATTACCCCAGTATCGACTGGGTCAGTGTCACGTCAGGACATGCTAGGGAGATAATGTTCCTAGATGAAATAAATGACTGCTTCTTGGAGCAGCTGGTTCATGAACCGACCAGAGGGGAAGCCATATTAGACCTAGTCCTTAGTGGAACACCAGATCTAGTGCAAGAGATAAGGGTGTTGGGGCCACTTGGCAATAGTGATCATAGCATGATCGCCTTTGATTTAATTAGTGGAGGAGGGATAGTAAGGAAATCCACAGTACTACCTTTTAACTTTCGAAAGGGAGACTATGATAAAATGAGGAAAACAGTTAAGAAAAAACTAAAAGGAGCAGTTGCAAAGGTTAAAGACGTACATCAAGCTTGGGTGTTGTTGAAAAATACTATCTTGGAAGCCCAGAACAGCTGTATTCCACGCTTTAAGAAAAGTGGAAGGAAGTCCAAAAAACTGCCAGCATGGTTTAAAGGTGAGGTCAGAGAGGCTGTTGTTGCCAAAAAAGCATCTTTCAGGAAATGGAAAAAAGAGCCAAACGACGAAACCTGGAAACAGCACAAGCACTGGCAAGTCAAATGCAAGGCAAAGAGAGAATTTGAGAAGAAGCTTGCTGCGGAAGCAAAAATGCGAAATAAAGACCTTTTCAAGTACATTCGTAGCAAAAAACCTGTGAGAGAGTCAGTTGGTCCATTAGATGATAAAGGGGTTAAAGGAGCACTAAGAGGCGACAAGGCGATAGCGGAGAGACTGAATGAATTCTTTGCTTCGGTCTTTACTGAGGAAGATGTAGGGATGTTACCCATGACTGAAGTGGTATTTAAAGGTGTGGAAGAATTAAAGGAAATATCGATACATCGGGAAGATGTCTTACAACTATTACATAAACTGAAGAGTAGCAAATCACCTAGGCCGGATGGTATACATCCAAGGGTGTTGAAAGAACTGAAATATGAGATTGCAGACCTGCTATCAGTAATCTGTGAACTATCATTAAAATCATCTCTAATACCTGAAGATTGGAGGATCGCCAATGTAACACCAATTTTTAAAAAGGGTTCCAGGGGTGATCCGGGAAACTACAGACCGGTGAGCCTGACGTCAGTACTGGGAAAAATGGTAGAAACCATCATAAAGAATAAAAGTACTCAGCATGTAGATAGTCACGACCTAATGGGAGACAGCCAACATGGCTTTAGACAGGGAAGATCTTGTCTTACTAATCTGTTATGTTTTTTTGAAGGAGTGAATAAACAGGTGGACAAAGGTGAGTCGGTTGATATTGTGTATCTGGACTTTCAGAAAGCCTTTGACAAGGTCCCTCATCAGAGACTTTTGACAAAACTAAAGAGTCATGGGATAGGATTGTGGATCAGGAACTGGTTAAAAGATAGAAAGCAGAGGGTAGGGCTAAATGGCCAATTTTCCCAATGGAGAAAGGTGAATAGTGGTGTACCCCAGGGATCTGTGCTGGGTCTGCTGCTTTTTGACATATATTCATAAATGACCTGGAAAGTGGAATAACGAGTGAGGTTATCAAATTTGCAGATGACACAAAACTATTTAAAGTTGTTAAAATCCAAGAGGATTGTGAAAAATTGCAAGAGGATCTTGATAAATTGGAAGACTGGGCATCAAAATGGCAGATGAAATTTAATGTGGACAAGTGCAAGGTTATGCACCTAGGGAAGAACAACCCAAACTATGGTTACATGATGCAAGGTTCCACTTTAGGAACCACCACCCAGGAAAAAGATTTAGGCGTCATTGTGGATACCATGTTAAAACCCTCGGCTCAGTGTACAGCGGCGGCCAAGAGAGCAAATAGAATGCTAGGTATGACAAGGAAAGGAATGGAAAATAAAACAAAAGATATTATAATGCCTCTGTATCGTTCCATGGTGAGACCACACCTTGAATATTGTGTGCAATTCTGGTCGCCGGAGTGGCCTAGTGGTTGGGGCAAGGTACTTCAGGCCGGAAGGTCGGGGGTTCAAATCCCACTAGAGGACAGCAACCTTGGGCCGGAAGGACTGGGGTTTCTAGTCCCACAGGTGCTCCTTGTGGTCTTGGGTATGCCACTTACCCCTCCATAACCCATGTTCCCTGTAAAATAGTTATCTCCAAGTTATAATGCCCTGTTCAATGTAATTTCAGTTGTTCAATGTAAACCACACTGATGCAGAATAGCGCGGTATATAAGAGAATGTAAATAAATAAAATAAATAAATATAGCGATTTTAGAAAAGGTTCAGAGAAGAGCCACCAAAATGGTAAAGGGGATGGAAGGATACTCCTATGAAGAAAGGCTAAAAGGGTTAGGGCTCTTTAACCTGGAAAAGAGACGGCTGAGGGGAGATATGATAGAAGTCTATAAATTAATGAACGGAGTGGAACGGGTAAACGTAGATCGATTGTTTACATTATCAGAATATAGAAAGACTAGGGGACATGCAATGAAGCTACAGGGTAAACTATTTAAGACTAATAAAAGAAAATATTTTTTCACTCAACGTGCTCTCTTGGAGGGAGGAGTACCCTAGTGGTTGGGGCAAGGTACTTCAGGCCGGAAGGTCGGGGGTTCAAATCCCACTAGAGGACAGCAACCTTGGGCCGGAAGGACTGGGGTTTCTAGTCCCACAGATGCTCCTTGTGGTCTTGGGCAAGCCACTTAACCCTCCATTGCCCATGTTCCCTGTAAGTATTAGTGTGTGTGTCTCATATCCCCGCGTGTTAAATGTATCCCCCACTTGTGTTGTGACCGCTTTGATTGAAGGATAAGGCGGTATACAAAAACTGTCTAAATAAATAAAATAAAATAAACGTGTAATCAAACTCTGGAATTTGTTACCGGAGGATGTAGTAAAGGCTGTTAGTGTAGCTGGGTTTAAAAAAGGGTTGGACAAGTTCCTGGAGGAAAGGTCCATAAACCATTATTAAGAAGTGACCGAAGATATCAATGCTTGACCCAGTACAAGCATTGTGGAACTTGTGTCTCTTGGGGAAACTGCTAGGTACATATGACCTAGATTGGCCACTGTTGGAAACAGAATACCGGGCTTGATGGACCTTGGTCTGACCCAGTATGGCATATCTTATGTTCTTATGTTCTAGGAAGTCTGCACCAGGGACAGAAGCAGAACAATGATGCAGTGCTGGAGTTTATGGTAAGCACTGCGTTACTGTTTAGAAGTAATGGCCACCACTGCAGATCCCAGAGAGGGGCAGCAATGGGGCCAGTGGTCAAGTCCTTCAGTGAAGCCCAATCCAATGGCTCAAATGACTCGCCACATAGCGCTGCTAACACCAAGTTGAGATCCCATGGCGGGACAATTGACTGCCATGGGGGAACACAGGTGGACCACGGCCCTCAGGAAGTGCAGAACGTCCAGGTGCATCCCTAGCGCTATCCCTTGGACCTTTCCACAATAGCATGAAATCCCCATCAGATGTACTCTCAAGGAGCTCGCCGCAAGGACCTTGTCAAACCCAGCCTGCAAGAATGCTAAGATGTTGGGAATCGAGGCCGTGGAGGGCCGCACCTGCTTGTCTGCACACCAGGCTTCAAAGATGCGCCAGACTCGCATATAGGCTAAAGAGGTAGACCTCCATCTGGCCTTCAGCAAAGTCACATTTACTGGGCCTGAGTAGCCTTTCTTCTTCAATCGCGCCCTCTCAAGAGCCAGGCCGTAAGCGAGAATCGATCCACCTGAGGCCTGAGCAACAGCCCCTGTGTCAAGAGATCTGCCCGCATTCGGAGATACCATGGCCGATCTGCTAGGATCCTCATGAGGTCAGCATACCACGGGCATCTTGGCCAGTCTGGAGCGATCAGAAGGACCGTCCCCCAGTGGGCTTTGCACGACCCTGCCTATAAGAGCCCATGGTGGGAACACATAGAGAAGCCCCTCTGCAGGCCACTGCTGCACCAGGCCATCTAGGCCCTCCAATATCCTTTCTCTTCTCCTGCTGAAAAAGGGATCACTTTGGCAGTCTCGAATGTCACCATCAGATCCATGACTGGGGTGCCCCACCGGCGCACCACCAGGGCAAATACCTCGAGGTTGAGCACCCATTCCCTGGGGTCCATGTGTTCTCGACTCAAGTAGTCTGCCATTATGTTGTCATTCCCCACCACATGCACTGCCGACAATGCCTGGATGTGACACTCCACCCAGTTCAACAGCGCTTCGGCTTCTGCCTCCAAGTCTGGACTGCCCATGCCTCCCTGCCGGTTGATGTAGGCTACCATGGTTGCATTGTCCGACAAAACCTGAACTGCCTTCCCCCGCAACCCCCTCTCAAATCTCTGCAGAGCCAGGGCCACTGCTTGCATCTCTAGCCTGTTGATAGACCAATGCCTCTCCAATGTGCTTCACCGTCCCTGCGCAATCTGTCCTTCACAATGAGCTCCCCATCTGGCCAGACTGGCATCTGTCATCAGCGAGATCCATGATGGCAACTCAAGGGGCATTCCCCTTTCCAAATATCCCGGACAAAACTACCACTCGAGCGCCCTCCTGGCCACCTGAGGGTAGCAAAGCTTCTGGGATAAGGGATGGGTCTGGTGTGACCAGCACTGGAGCAAAGCCCTCTGAAGGGTTGAATGTGTGTCCTTGCCCACGGTACAAGCTCAAGTGGCTGCCATGGTTCCTAGGACATGCAGATAATGCCAAGCTGTTGGTTCCGACATCCTCAGGAACTGCTGCACTAAGCACAGAAGCCCCTGGGTTCGCTTTTTCAGAAGGAAGACTCTCCCCACGCAGGTGTTGAAGCGTGCTCCTAAGTACTCTAGTTCTTGAGATGGAACCAACTGATTCTTGGCCACGTTGACTACCCAACTGAGACTTTAAAGGAACTGCACCACCCGAGATGTTGCCCATTCACTTTCGTCCCTGGCCTGAATGAGCCAGTCATCGAGGTATGGATGCACTAACACGCCTTCTCTGCGTAGCGCCGCCACTGCCACCACCATGACCATGGTCAAGGCGCGTGGTGCTGTTGCAAGACCGAAGGGCATCACCCATAACTGTAAATGTCCCCTGAGCACTGCAAACCAAAGGAACTGCTGATGTTCTAGTCATATGGTGATATGCAGATACACTTCCGTCAGGTCGAGAGACATCAAGAACTCCCCGCTTCGGTTTACTTGCTTGAGGTCGAGGATAGGGTGGAAGGCCCCTTCCTTCTTTGGCACCACAAAGTAAATGGAGTACCGACTGCAGCCATACTGGTCTTGAGGAACTGGTACCACGGCCTTGAGTTGCAACAGCTGTATCAAGGTGTCTCTTACCACTGCCGCTTTGGCTTGTGCTTTGCAGGGAGACTGCATGAAGGAGTTGCCCAGTGGATGAGCCCACTCGAGGGCATATCCCTCCTGAATTACCTCCAACCACTGTTCCCTCTAAGCTGTGCGCGTGTGCGTGCGCACACACCTCGCCAAGCGAGCGCACATACTTTATAACAGAGCGCACAAAAATTACGGTTCTGATTCTGATAGAAAACAACACAGACGTCTTAAAATTTAAAAGTTGTGTATTTAAGGTTTTCACAAGTTCTACAATATTTTCTAGTGCAATCAATGTGGTGTACATACTGTATTCTGACGTGTAGTCAAATTTTAAAGTATATAACTCCGAGTGTCGTTATGTGGCGCACAAAAATGTAACCTTCCTTCAAAAGCTGCACAGCTGATATTTTATGTGCACACAGCCTACAGAAAATTAGAGGGAACATTGCCTCCAACACCCATCAGTCAGATGTGATCTGGACCCAGGCAGGGTAGAACTCCCGCAGCCGACCTCCTAGGGGGCTGCACCGCACCTAGGCCCCCCTCGCTTAATTGCAATTTCTTGGGTCCTGAGGACAAGGTGGCGGCAAAACCTTGACCCACTCCTCGAAAACCCCGAAACCCCTGACCTCTGGAGCTTGTGGAATGAAAATGCCTGAAATCTCGCTGCTGACCCCGGGACGCAGGAGAAACTCATCTCTGTTTCTGCTTGTCTTCTGGCAGATGTCTGCCTTTTGACTCTCCCAAGTCCTTGACCAACTTGTCCAGGTCCTCCATGAACAGTAGTCTACCTCGAAAGGGCAGCTTGCTGAGTCTGACCTTGGACGAACTGTCCACTGCCCAGTTCTGCAGCCACAGATAGTGGTGGGCTGCCACTACTGAGGCCATGCTCTTAGAGAGCCCTCGAATGAGGCCGTAGTGGATATCCGCTAGATAAGCCGCCCCTGACTCCAATATGGCTGCCTCCTCTGACTGGTCTGGCTCCCCCAGTTGTTGAACTGACTGGGACCAGTGGAGGCAGGCCCTAGCTACCCAGGCCCCGCAAATGGAGTCTTGCAGCGAGAGGGTATTAATATCAAAGGTCTGTTTTAACAAGGTATCTAACCTTCTAGCCTGGACATCCTTAAGCCCGGAATCGTCATCTTCTTAGTAACCGGCGAAACTGCTGCATCCACTTTTTGGGGACTGAAAAAGCTCACGATCCAGGTCCGACAGCAGATAGAGGTGTGCTATGATCCTTGTTCCTCACAGGCCAGCCTCCGCCAGATCCCACTCGTCCTGAATCATCTGCTGGACTACTGTATGTATCGGAAAAACCTTCTGCGTTTTCCGTACCGCTTGCAGTAGTGGGTCCTCTAGTGACTCGTCCTCTGCCGGAAGACTAATGGGCATATTGAGTGCCTTCAGGGATTCAGTGATGAACGCCGGCAACTCTTCCTGGCGAAAGACCCTCACTATTCGTGCCTGGTCTTCTTGTTCCGGGATTTCTCCTTCTTCCAGCTGCTCATCCAAATCTAATTCAGTGTCCAGGTCCTTTCCCTCCAGACCTTCAGACACTGGGGACAGCCCTTGCCCCTCATCCGAGGGCCAGGGCCTCTTCACCGGCATTGCTCGTGGCTGTCCTTAAGTGAAACCATTGACCCCTTGGTGCTGCACTCTGGTGCCGTGTGGCCTTCCACTGTCCCCTGCTGGCACAAGCAGAATGCCTTGTGAAGAAGGAGCACAAACTCAGGAGAGAAGATACCGGGGACCCTTCCTTCGTCCAGGCTCTGAGACATGGAGGGCCTGGGAATGGTCAGAGGACAGGAAGTTGTCTCCTGTGGAACAAGTGCGGCATCCACCATCGCCCGACCCTCCCGAGACAGAGAGAGATGTCTCTTGTCCTGCCCTATCCTGCAAGGTCTGTTCCCTCGAGGTGGGCCCTTGCGTACACCCCTGACAGATGCCCACCGCCGAGACCGTGCCCGTCAGGTTCCACAGACCAGACATTGTGGTCTGGCCAGCATAAGTGTGCTAGACTAGTGTCCGGGTCCCTGACTTGCCTCTGACCCTTCCAAGGTCAAAAAGGGTTACTTTCCTACCTGAAAGCTTGAAAATAAAGACTAGCAGGTCCATGTTGTCCTTACAAGCAAGAAAAAGAAAACCCTGTCACGCTGCCGGTTTTTTTTTTTTGTTTGTTTTTTTAGCCTAGTCTCGCCATTGTAAAAGGCATCTGCAAAATAACTCAGGAAACCCACCCGGATGAATGGGGCTGAAAACCGTCGAGAAAAAGAGAGAGAGAGAGCAATAGAGAAATGGGCCCTATCTTTCCGCGCAACCTAAAGGATCCACCACATAGTAGCACACCTCCAGTGAGAACACAAGCCTCTGGTGCATCCCGCCCATGCTCTTCCCTCTCACGGCTGCCTAACAAGCTCCGGACACTGCTGCGCTAATCTGAGCTGCTGACCCTCCAATTATTGCTGATCTGCCAAACTGGGCTTCACAACCAAAATTACCACTGATCTGAGCCGATGCTCGTGCTCTGCTCCTCCTCTCTTTCCCTTCTTGCGCTCAGCTGTGTATCTGAGTCTTCGAGGGGCCTCTGGGGATCGTCTGCTCTATTGCCTTAGTGCTGCAACAATCCGGCAGCTCCTTACCAGAAAAGGGTCTTTGCAAAATAAAAGGCGATTAAAGTTCAACTACACTACACTACACTCCTTAGTTGTCCTTTCACTGAGTCCAGCAGCCTGGCTCACTACCTTCTCCAGCTGCTTGGAGACTGAGTATACTGGAGATGGTGGGCGGGCCTGCTGTATTAGTACTGTTGTCATCAAAAGATGACATACTCGGTCTCCAAGCTGCTGGAAGAGGTACACTACCCAGAGAGGTGGACTGGACTGGAGGGACAATAAGGAATCCCCAGTTGCTCCTGCCTCACCAAGTTCAGATTGGGTCTTCCTCTATTTCAGATGGGGCAAGAGAAATCCCCAGTTACTTCTGTACTCATCACACTCAGGCCAGGTTCTGCTGTTCTTTAAATGGGTTAGGAATGACTCCCTAGTTGCGCCTACCCTATTGAGTGTCATTTTCAAAAGATACTGAGGCTATGAAACAAAATGGAACCAGCTGCCTAGCCAGTTGGTGCCAATTAGAATCCAGAACCCTGCAAGGTAGGAGTGATGGAGGATTGTTTGACATAGAGTGGGCAGAAATGATTCCTACCCATTTGAAAATTATTATGGTATCAGTATACAGAGAAACTGGATGTTCTAAATCTTACAGCCAAAAGTTGACAGCATTGGCCCAAGGGTATCAGTTACCCTAGGCAAACTTTCAGACTACCCTTTCAGCAAACTTTCTGTCATTGCTGCGCCCCCCCCCCAAAAACCTTCAGCCATTGCCGGCCTCCGCCCTGGCAGACCTTCATCCATTGTCATCTCCGATGCTTAATCCTTCCAGGGGCAACTCCTTTCTTTCTGCTATTTTTGAATGTCTGTACTGAAAAAGCAAATGAAGCTGCTGCAGACCCTTGTGTTCAAGCATGCTGGAAGCCCCTATTAGTCCCGCCCTCTCTGACGGACACTTCCTGTGGCCATGGGTAAGGTACTGGCAGGGTCTTTGATTGTGCTTGAACACAAGGCTCAATGGTGGCATTTCCCATTTCAGTGCTGACATTCAGAAACAGCTGAAAGAAGGGAGCTGCTCCTCAAGGATTTTGGCGGGGGAACAGTGGGGGTAGCAGCTAAGTTGGCTGCCTTCTGCTGTGCTCACCACCCTAATATTGTGCCACCTTATGTGTTTGCCTAGCTCAGCTAGTAGAAGGGCTGGCTCTGTCTGTCAATCAAGAAGGTTATAGGCAGGTAGGAATTTGCAAGATTGTTCCCAATTGATGGAAGAAAGAAAGACATGTTTTGTTTTTGTTTGCTAGTATATAGCCACCCAGAAACACAAAAGTGACTAAGCAATATTATGAAAGATGGAAGATTAGGTAGAACAGGCAATAGAAAGCTATAGGCAAAAACCAGCCAGGCAGTGAACATAAGAGATGCCATACTGGGTCAGACCGAGGTCCATCAAGCCCAGTATCCTGTTTCCAACAGTGGCCAATCTAGGTCATACAAACCTAGCAGTTTCCCCAAGAGACACAGGTACCACAATGCTTGTATCGGGGCAAGCAGTGGATATCCCAGGTCCCCTTTAATAATGGTATATGGACCTTTCCTCCAGGAACTTGTCCAAACCTTTTTTAAACCCGGCTACACTAACAGCTTTTTCTACCTCCTCCGGTAGCAAATTCCAGAGTTTGATTACACGTTGAGTAAAACAATATTTTCTCTTATTGGCCTTAAATAGCTTACCCTGTAGCTTCATCGCATGTCCTCTAGTCTTTCTATATTTTGATGGCATAAACATAGAGTATACAAAAGAATCCTTATCTCTCTGTCATGCAGTGGACATATGGACATCTTCAGGGATATCTACATAGACATCCACAGGGAAGTATCCCAGATGTCCATTCTGAAAGCAGAAGAGGGAGAATCTCAATACAAATTTCCCCAATTCCTATTTGAGGTGGTTATGGACAGTACTGGGAATACAAGAATACTGTTTCCTCTACACTCTCTGAGGGGTACACCAGCAAAACAAGCACTTTTCCAATGCTTAGTCATTCCCTGGAGCAGGTACAGATTTGGCCATAGGCCTAAACGTGCCGACCATTTCTGAAATCGGCCGCACATGTCTAAGTTCAGCGGGCTGCCCTGGACACTCCCCACCACACCCACCGCCATATTTAGACATATCTATGCTGGGGACATTTCTAGACCCATCTATTAAAATGACTCTGGGGATATCTCCGTGACCGGGACATCTGAGTGCACATTTCTGGATGTCCAAATCGTGAATAAAGCTTTTATTATCTGTATTGCCTCTAAACCTGGATGTTTGAGTTTCCTTCCCACAGTATTTTATAAAGGCAGCCTGTCTATCTTTATTTAAAAAAAAAAAAAAAAAAAGGGCACCGAGAACCAGCCTCAGTAAAACACACAAATCCGTAAACGTGAGTGTGCACTCTATGAAATATGCATTGCACATACATCACAACTCCATCCGCTCTGTACCCAAATTATATCCCCTGAAATGCCAACATGTGGCACAGGAATATCTATATTTACCATCTTGCTAGCACACGTGCAATACTTCTTGGTATGTATTTGGCAACAACAAATTTCTGCCTTTTTCTGTATGTCAAACATGCTCTGCGGTAGAAAACGATTTATAAGATGATCCCCTTGAAGTTTAATGAAGCACAGGGAAATTAAGCCAACTGACCTTGTCAAGGTCAGAATTTAAATGGTAGATGGCGAATTAAAAATAATCTGCTGATCCAGTGCTCTCTATCCTAAGCCTTACATTTCATAGCTAAACTGCAGTGTCAAATTTTTACAAGACTCTTTAATAGATTCATTTTCAGATGAAAAAATAGGTTGAATATGTCTTAAGATTTGAAATTTGAAAGGATGTAGTTTGACCTCGTGGATTCAATAAGGGGAAGGAAAGGAGATATTATGAAGAACAAAAGCAGGGAATATGAATAACCCAGAAACCTGTAATTCTTGAAAGTCAAAGGAAGTGCAGAACGTAAATGCTTAGTAGTCGAGCCTCTGTGCTTCAGTGCATTTACAAGAAAAGTCATTCAAGTGAAAACCCAGCGCTGTTGTGGATACACGATGTCCTGAAACAATCAGGTTCCTCTCGGTTTCTATAAGGATATCAGAAGGAACACATCACCTGACCAAACAAATACCTCATTTATCTATTGTACCTCAAACACACAGATCACATCTATCAAAACACATATGCACACAATAGAAAACAATATACTGTACCAGTTGTCGGAACAGGTCAATAGACAGCATACCATGTTGTAATACTTGTCCTAGTGTATATACTGTATGGAGTGCTGTAGAATGATTATAATTATTCTGATATAATATATTCCTTCTCAAAAGATCTAAGTGGGTGCCTAAGGCAACAGGAGACTGAAGAGGTCATTTTAGAAGTATCTAGATGTGCAAACATAAGATATGCCGTACTGGTTCGATCAAGTGTCCATCAAACCCAGGATCCTGTTTCCAACAGTGGCCAATCGAGGTCTCAAGTACTGTTGAGTTCCCCAAAGGTATACACATTCCATGTTGCTTGTCCCAGGGGAAAACAGTGGATTTTTCCAGTCATCTTTAATAATGGTTTATGGACTTTTCCTCCAGAAACTCGTCCAAACATGTTTTGAACTCAGCTACACAACAGCTTTTACAACATCCTCCGGTAATGAATGCCCGAGTTAGATTATGCGCTGAGTGAAAAAATATTTTCTCAGATTAGTCTTAAATGTGCCACATTGTAGCTTAATTGTGTGTCCCCCTAGTCTTTCTACTTTTTGAAGGAGTAAACAGAGATCTACGTTTACTTACTCCATTCATTATTTTAGAGACTTCTATCATATCTTCCCTCAGCTGTCTCTTTTCCAAGTTGAAGAGCCCTAACTTTTTAAACCTTTCCTCATAGGGATATCCATCCATCCCCTTTACCATTTTGGTCACTTGTCTCTGTACCTTTTCCAGTTCTGCTATATCCTTTTTAAGATATGATGACCAGAATTGCACACAAACTTCAAGGTGCAGTCGCACCATAAAGCGATACAAAAGCATTATAATATCCTTGGTTTTATTTTCTATTCCTTTCCTTTCCTTATGATTCCTAGCATTCTATGTGCTTTCTTGGCTGCAGTTGTACACCGGGAGGAGGGTTTCAACATACTATCCATGATGACGCCCAGATCCTTTTCCTGAGTGGTGATTCCTAATGTGGAACCTTGCAATGTGTAACTGTAAGTTTGGGTTGTTTTTCCCTAAGTGCATAAATTTGCAGTTGTCCACATTTATTTATTTGGATGTTTTTTATACCACCTCATCAAGTAATCAAAGTGGTTTATAAAGACCGATAACACTTACAATGAACAGTATTTAGCAAAACACAAACGTTAGTAGTGAGCGAAAGTTCCATACAAGGTAACCAGCAGTAACTTATTTACAATAGCGATACATTTTTACAATGAGATTTTGGAGTGGTTTACATCTTTACATTGTGTGATGTATTTACATAGATTTAGAATGAAAAGGGAGTGTGTTAGTTGAATATGTTGCGTGTTATGATCAGAGAATAATTTTTGTTGGTTGAGTCGGGAGTGGTGCCAAAGGACTGGAGAGGGGCTCATGTTGTGCCTTTACACAAAAGCGGAAGTAAGGATGTGGTTGAAAACTACAGGCCGGTTAGTTTAATTTCGGTGGTGAGTAAATTATTGGAAACGCTGCTGAAAGAGAAAATAGTGAGGTTTCTGGAGTCCAGCGGATTACAGGATCCGAGGCAGCATGGATTCACCAGAGACAGGTCTTGTCAGACAACTCTGATTGATTTCTTTGACTGGGTGACCAGGGAGTTGGACCGAGGGAGAGCTCTAGATCTGGTGTATTTAGATTTCAGTAAAGCCTTTGACATTGTTCCTCACAGGCGACTTATAAACAAACTGAGCACCCTAGGGATGGACCCTAAAGTTACTGCTTGGGTTAGAAATTGGTTGGGTGGGAGGCGACAAAGAGTACAAGTAAATGGAGCTCACTCTGAGGAGAAGGATGTTACCAGTGGTGTGCCCCAGGGATCTGTCCTTGGTCCGATTCTTTTTAACATCTTTGTTAGTGATATAGCGGAAGGGCTGTCGGGTGAGGTTTGCCTCTTTGCAGATGATACCAAAATCTGCAATAGAGTAGACACCCAGGAAGGTGTACATAACATGAGGAGAGATCTAGCTAAGCTTGAAGAATGGTCTAGAATTTGGCAGCTGGGATTTAATGTTAAAAAATGTAAGGTCATGCATTTGGGCTGCAGCAATCCAAGGGAGCAATACAGTATAGGAGATGAAGTACTTTTGTCCACTAAAGAAGAGCGGGACCTAGGCGTGGTTGTGTCTGATGATCTTAAAGTAGCTAAACAGGTAGAAAAGGCGATGGCAAAAGCTAGAAGGATGCTTGGGTGCATACGGAGAGGAATGGCTAGCAGAAAAAAGGAGGTGATAATGCCTCTGTATAAGTCTTTGGTGCGACCTCATTTAGAGTATAGTGTGCAATTCTGGAGACCGCACCTTCAAAAGGATGTGAACAAGATGGAGTCGGTGCAGAGGGTGGCTACTAAAATGATTAGTGGGCTTCATTATAAAGCATATGAGGACAGACTTAAGGATCTTAATATGTACACCTTAGAGGAAAGGTGGGATAGAGGTGATATGATTGAGATGTTTAAATACCTCCGTGGCATAAATGTTCAGGGAGAGAGCCTCTTTCAATTGAAAGCAAATTCTGCTACGAGGGGACATGGGATGAGGGTGAAGGGAGATAGATTCAGGAGTGATATGCAGAAATATTTCTTTACGGAAAGAGTAGTGGATCCATGGAATAGTCTCCCAGTGGAGGTGGTAGAGATGAGGACAGTAACTGAATTCAAAAAAGCATGGGACCAACACAGAGGATCTATAAAGGTAAAAAGTGGACTGTTGTAGTTGTTGATATGGAAGGACAGACTAGATAGGCCATGTGGTCCTTTTCTGTCATCATGTTTCTATGTTTCTATCAGGGAGTATCTGTTTTGGTTTGTTTAGTTCCATAATGTTCTGAGAAAAGCAATGTCTTAATATTTTTCCTGAAGATAGATAGGTCATCTATGTTTCTTATTCTAGCTGTGAGGGAGTTCCATAAATTTGGGGTGTAGCAAGAAAAGGCTCTATTACTTGTTGACTGTTTGGTCCTTTTGAATTCTGTTGGGATGGCTAGGGAGACTTTGTCTGTTATTTGGGATCGTGTTAATTAGAGATCCAAGGTAGAATGGGGATATGGCATGCATTAGTTTGAATATGATAATTACGTTTTTGTACTGGATTCTTCTGTGTATGGGCAGCCAGTGTATACCATTTTCCCCAGTAGAGATATTAAATGTCATCTGCCATTTGGACGCCCAGTCTCACAATTTTTTCAAGGTCCTCTTGCAATTTTTCACAATTCTCTTGCATTTTAACAACTGAATAGTTTTGTGTCATCTGAAAATTTCATCACCTTACTCATTATTCCCATTTCCAGGTCATTTATAAATATGTAAAAAAGCAGCGAGCCCAGCATACATCCCTGGAGTACTCAACTATTCACCTTTCTCCATTGAGAAAATTATCCATTTAGCCCTATTCTTTGTTTTCTGTCTTTTAACCAATTCCTAATCCACATTAGCACACTGCCTCCTATCTCATGACTTTTTAATTTACATAAGAATCTCTCATAAGGGACCTTGTCAAAGGCTTTCTGAAAATCAAGACACACTATATCAACCAGCTCACCTTTATCTGTTTATTCACACCTTCGAAAAAATATAACAGATTAATGAGACAAGACTTTCCTTGGCTAAATCCATATTAACTTTCTGCCATTAAGTCATGACTATCCACATGTTCCGTAATTTTGTTCTTTATGATGGTTTCTACCATTTTGCCCAGTACAGACATCAAGCTTATCGGTCTGTGGTTTCCCAGATCACCCCTGGACCCTTTTTTTAAAAAATTGACCTTACACTGGTCACTTTCCAGTCCTCAGGTACTGCAGATGATTTTAAGGATAGTTCACAGATTACTAAAACTAGGTCTGCAATCTCATATTTCAGTTCTTTCAGCACCCTGGGATGGCAAGGCTTCTATTCCAGGTACTTTCTGGTACCAAAAAGGACAGGAGGCCTCAGGCCCATCCTCGACTTGAGAAATCTCAACAAGTTCCTGGTGAGGGAAAAGTTCAAGATGCTTACCCTTGGAATACTGCTGCCCTACGTCCAGAAGGGAGATTGGCTATGCTCCTTAGATCTAAAGGATGCTTATACTCACATCCTCATTCATCCAGACCACAGACAATATCTCAGATTTGTAGTGGGAGGAAATCATTTTCAGTACAGGGTACTTCCATTTGGCCTAACCTCCGCACCCAGGGTTTTCACCAAATGCCTGGCGGTGGTGGCGGCCTACCTCAGAAACCAGGGCATCTTTGTCTTTCCATATCTGGACGACTGGCTCATCAGGGGTCAGTCTCCACAGGAGGCCAGACAAGCCACTCTTCCCACTGTCTCCCTTCTACAGCATCTGGGGTTTGTCATAAACTTCACAAAGTCCACTTTGCACCCCTCACAGAATACAGAGTTCATCGGAGCAAAGCTGGATACCCTTCAGGCAAAGGCTTATCTGCCTGTGGAAAGGGCCCACAGACTGATGGACTTGGCCAGACAGTTCCACAGCAATTCTCTGGTTTCTGCCAGGCAATTCCTGAGACTATTAGGCCACATGGCATCCACAGTCCATGTTACTCCAAATGCACATCTGCACATGAGGCCTGCTCAGTGGGGCCTCAGAACTCAGTGGCTGCAAGCCACAGGACACTTGGGAGACAGAGTAAGGGTGTCCAAACTGCTGGCGGCCTCCGTGCAATGGTGGCTGCATCTCCCAAATCTAGTGCAAGGAGTGCCTTTTCAGCCACCGCCACAAACACAGGTGCTGACAATGGATGCTTCTCTTCAGGGTTGGGGTGCACATTGCCAGGGAGCATGCACCCAAGGCCTCTGGTTCCCCAGGGAGGCCACACAGCAGATCAACCTCTTGGAGTTGGAGAGCTATTCATTTGGCTCTCCAAACCTTCTTTCATGCCCTCTCTCAGCAGTCTGTTCTGGTTCAGACAGAGAATCAAGTTGCAATGTTCTATGTGAACAAACAAGGAGGCACAGGGTCCCGACTTCTGTGTCAGGAGGCTCAAGCCCTATGCTCATGGGCAGTCAAACATGGCATGCTTCTCCAGGCAGTTTATCTACCCGGCCAGGAGAATTACCTGGTGGACCGATTGAGCAGGATTCTGCAGCCACACGAATGGCAGTTGAATCCCCTGGTGGTTTAACAGATCTTCTTGAAGTGGGGTCTTCCAACCATCAATCTCTTTGCCAACCCACTCAACCGTCAACTACCCAGGTTCTGCTCCAGACAACCGCATCCTCTGAGAATAGCAGCAGATGCGTTTCTAATCCCTTTGTCGACGAGCCTACTGTATGCGTTTCCTCCCACGCCTCTAGTGGCCCGGACCCTTTTCAAGGTGCTTCGGGACAAGGCCTCGGTGATCCTGGTAGCCCCAGATGGCCGAGGCAACCGTGGTTTCTGCAGTTGGCCATGGACACTCCACTCCCTCTGGGGGTGCAACCCAATCTCCTATCTTCAGATCAGGGATCTCTCTTACACCCCAACCTCCAGTCCCTCAATTTGATGGCCTGGATGCTGAAAGGATGGTTCTAGCTCCCTTACTGCTACCTAGGGAAGTGGAGGAGGTGGTCTTGGCCTCTAGGAGGCACTCCACTAGAAAGTCTTATGCCCTCAAGTGGCGTAGGTTCTCCCCCTGGTGTGCTCAGCGCCAGGAGGATCCCTTCTCGTGCATGGTTCCAGTGGTGCTGCAGTACTTGCTCCACCTCTCGGAACTAGGCCTTAAATCCAACTCTGTTCGGGTCCACCTCAGTGCTCTATCGGCAGACTACTCACCAATAGAGGGATAACCTCTGTCGGGCCACCCCTTGGTGTCCCGTTTCCTCAGAGGCCTGCTTTTGCTCAAGCCTCCGATCCGTCCACCAGCACCTCAGTGGGATTTGAATGTGGTCTTGCAACAACTTACTTGCCCACCATTTGAGCCTATGGCTACTTGTCCTTTACGCTTTCTTTACTGGAAGGCGTTGTTTTTGGTAGCTCTTACCTCAGCCAGGCGAGCCAGTGAGCTACAGGCTCTGGTCTCAGAGCCACCATACACAAGGTTCTATAGGAACAGGGTGGTCTTACGGACTCACCCAAAGTTCGTTCCTAAGGTTGTCTCCTCCTTCCATCTCAATCAGGAGGTGGTTCTTCCGACTTTCTTTCCCAGGCCGCAAGCCAGCCGGGCTGAGATGGTCTTGCATACCCTGGCCTGTAGGAGGGCGTTGTCCTTCTACTTTGACCGTATGCAGGGGCATTGAAGGGCTGTTCAGCTCTTCATATCTTTTGACCCTAATAAGCTGGGGTCACCTGTCTCCAAGCGTACCCTATCCATTTGGGTAGCAGACTGTATCACCTGGGTGTACAGGGCAGCCGGCCTCTCCTTGCAGGGTCGAGTCACGGCCCACCATGTCAGGGCGAAGGCTGCGTCAGTAGCTCATCTCCGCTCTGTTCCATTGGCAGACATCTGCTGGGCTGCTACTTGGTCTTCAAGCCAGACTTTTGCGGCCCATTACTGCCTCGAGAGGGAGTCCCGCAGGGACAGTGCTTTTGGTAATCAGTAATCTCTTTGAGGTATAGGCAACTCCTACCCTCCGGCCCTGGTGTTGGGCTACTGTACGGGGGCGTTCTCAGAGAAGATTCTGTCATGCATGCTGGGGCTCTAGATGGAGCTCATTGTTCAGCTTTGGGTCCCCGGTAGCCTAGAGCTGGGGAGTCCCATATGTGAGGACTGACTTCCTGCTTGGTCCTGGAGAAAGAGTAGTTACTCAACTGTAACAGGTGTTCTTCAGGAGCAGCAGGAATCAGTCCTCACAACCCTCCCTCCTCCCCTGGGAGTTGCAGTCATATCATTCATTTTTGTTTTTTGCTGTCTTTTAGCTATGTCATCAGACTGAGCAAGATGGCACCCTTGGGCGGGAAGGGGACCGCGCATGCGCGCTGCATTCCCAAAGGCTTTCTTTGAAAGCTGGGGAAATGCTCCGCATGGGGGCTCCGTCGGCGCCGACGTCACCCATATGTGAGGACTGTTTCCTGCTGCTCCTGGAGAACACCGGTTACAGGTGAGTAACTACTCTTTCCATTCTGAAAACCTATACATAGAAGTTCTACCAGCTACCTGCTAAGGCTGCAATATTTTTTATTTTTTGGAGGAGGATTAAGGACAATTACTCTCTCAGTCCCTCAGGAATCCCTGGCTAAAACCAGCACTTTTTACAAATTTGTGTATGCCTTTGAGCAGGTGTAAAACCCCATGTGGATGGATACATGGATTCCATTTACAAAATGAAGAATACAATGTTAATGCTAATTTTTGTTTTGTCAGACCACATCTGAACCATACGCCCACCATGCCCCCTTGCAATTTCTACATGGTGTGAATCTCCACATGTAAATTGTGCCTTTCTAAAATCACCATTTATATGTGTATATGATCTACACGTATAAATGCCGATATTTCCAAGCGGAAAAGGCACATAATGCTCCTAAAATAACCCCCAAAGACGCTATGGTCAGGTGCCCAAACCCCAAGGTACCTTTAACTTATCCTTGCTTGGCCTGTACAGGTTCCTAGGCAGGAGAGAATTAACAGCAGAATGGGAAATCCAGCATTGTAGATTGTGTGTAATTGCAAGTATTTTATATAATGAATCATGTCTAATATTGAGAAGTGAATATGGATAGTAGAGGTCTACAGGGCAAAAAATATTTGATTTGTTTAGGTTTCCTTGTCATTTGCGGGGTTTTTCATTTTGTTTTTAAATTTTTTGTTTGCAGTATCTATCATTAATAGCATATACTATCACTCAACAGTGTGCACTATTTTCCAATATTACATTCTAGTCATACATGTGCATGTACTGTATGCACACGCATTATTCCTGCAATAATGTGCACTATTTGCCCATAGCATTCACTATTCAAATAGGGGCGTGTTTACTAAGATCCATGATGGTAGCATGCAGTCGCCCCAAAAAACAAGCTTGGGGGTTGATGCTCGACCCAAGCAAGCAACCGGAGATGTGCCCAGTACAGATATCACATTACCCCTGGGCTGCTTAATTTTGGCACTATCAGCATGGGTGCAGTTAATGCCACCCATTGAGGCGGTGGACGTGCTTTCATGCTAGGTACTACATTGACAGCGAGCACATGCCAAAAACGTCTGCGCTATCTGGGATGTGGGTGCTCTGGCAAGAACTGCTCGGTCTACACCCCAACCATGCGATTGGAGTAGTGTGGGATTGGCTGCATTTTCAACATGCGGTACGTTTTACCACAGCACACTTAAGGCTACGTTTACTAAAGGGCATTAGCTGTCTTTGTGGAACTAACATAGGTCTGTTACGCCGTGAAGACAGCTAATGGGAGAAAAATGCAGACACTGCCGGGCTTTTCCACAATGTCTGCATTTTGAGCAGTAGGTGCAGGCTTGGGAGGGATTAGGGTGGCGAGTGGGAGGAGAGAAGGCGTGCCTGTAATGGGCCATTACTGAAGACATTACCAGGTTTCACGGATGAAGCTATCGTCACCTCAGTGGGTGGCAACAGCTGCATCTACAAAGCTTGTCCCCCCCACGATCCCAGTGCTTCCTCTGCGGTATCTGCAGTGGAAATGCTGGGAGCTCCCCTGCACCCACTGGAGGACTTTTGCAACTAAGGCCGACTTTTTGGAGGGAGTAAAATACGAAATCCTTAAATGCAGAGTTTAGCTCAATCTCAAGCACATTTGCTTTAGGGTATTAGGAAAAGTCTCGCGAGCCATAGTCCTGTTTATATAACCTTTGTAATACTGTGTCTGCAGTTCAGTATATCACATGACCCAGGGTGTGGCGTTGATAATATAAGTCCATTCCAATTTGAATGTCAATATGTTACATCATATTCATGTGTTCCAGTTCCTCTTAGATTACTTCAGCATCATTTCAACGATGGCAAACATGACTAATGCAGTAGTAAAATGACTCGAAATAAATGCTGCTTATATATTTTTTTGGCTTGGCAGTTTCTTGTTATAGAGCTATGGAGCTAGAAGCCTACATCTAGTACTGCCTTTACAGTACCAGTCCTTGTCCAGGGACCACGGACCATGGATTCCTCCAGAATCCAAAATGCATTCATCCAGATTCTAGCCAGTGGAGGTCACTATTGAGCTATGGCTGAGACTCTCCCCCCCCCCCCCTCCCCTCCCGGGTGACTGTGAACACTGCCTCTGCAACACTCCAGTCATGGTCAACTCACAAAACAAAAGCCTAGCACAAAAATCTAACCTTTAGCATGCCACATGGCAGCCTGTGACTCTGCCACCCTGCAGCACTGCCACTCTGCCACCCTCTTTCATAAGGCGCAATAGCCAGAGGTTTTTCTATGAGGAAACTAGTGTGTGCTGTAGTGACGGGCATGGAAGAAATTTTTTTTGTTTTTAGGTTGTTTTCTGATTTTTTTTTCACCAATTTGCAGTGATTTTTTTTGTTCTTTTATACATTTGTATTAAACTTGCATATATCTATGGTTTCCAATGTGCACTGCTGTGTCATCATGCTAATACTGTAAGCGTGTGTTATTTTACCACAGGTCCTGGTAATTATGTGCATTTTTGGCATTAGTGCATGCTAACATGTTAGCGCATATTAGTAACTGTAGGGGGCATGTTTACTAAAGCGCATTAGGGTTTGCAGATATCATGCGTTTAGAGTAAAAATAAATTTGCAGTATGTGCAGCAGAAGCATGCTATCTGTTGCAGGTGTGTACAGCACAGTCCCAACAGTTACCTTATTTGGACCCTATTATTTGCCGGCAGCAATTGTGCTTACATGGATGTATTTAACGCCACCTAACTGCAACATTGATGGCAAAGCTGTACTGTCAACCCCCATGCTAACTGTGCTGTGTAAACACGCCCATATTCCATCCCTATTCTTCCCATTTCTTTTCCCACTGTATGCTAAGAAGATAGTGCAGAATTAACTCCACACTGTCCGTTTAGCATGTGTGCCGTTAACGTGATCCATTAGCGCATTAATAGCTAACTCAGCTTAGGTTTACCTGCATAAAAGCTTCTTTTCATTGCTCCTAGGGCCTAATATGTGCGTATGTAGTGTGGAGCTGGGGTACGTGTCTGTCCTAGAAAGGTGGTGTGCTTGTGTGTGTGTGTTCTTAGGTAAATAGGCATTGTGCCCTTTTGTCCCCATGCATTCATCCCTTTAGCCTTTCACTGTTTGTTCCTCACCTCCAGCCCATCACCACTCTCTGTTCCCCTTCCCTGGATTCTCCCCATCCTCTTTTCCTTTTTATTTAAGTTTCTAGCCCTTTAAGATTTAAGTTCAATACCCCCTCGCCTTCCCATCTAACATTTTTTGTTTTCATTTTTTATTGCAAGGCCCGACCGGCTCGTATCCCTGCAGGCAGCCTGATTCCCCTCCTGTTCTACCTGCAGAGATCTGATCTCCCGCGGGCAGAAGAGACGAGGAAGGCTGCCCATGGCGTCAGTCTAACTGCTGAATCTGCAGCATTTCTGCTGGTGTTTTATAAAGACTCATAGGCGCCTTTATGTCTTTACAATAGTAGGCCAAATAAAAGGAACTTATATGGCCTTCATACATAGGTTACCTATTATAAAGTTAGCTTCCAAAAGGATAAATTGTGTTTCTAGATTTAGGCCTAACTCCAATCAATAGCCAGTGCGGTCACTGCTTCAACACTGCAACAGATTTAGGCACAGGCAATGGCTTAGGGCACCAAATTTTGAATGTACCAAATACACAGTCTAAAGTGGAGTCTGCTCCCACTTTCTTTAAGGTCATGTGGATGTGCTGCTTCAAAGGGGGGCATCTGTGGCATTATTTTGTATTTATTTATTTCGTTTAATATATGAATTGCCTTTATAATTTTATATGTATTAATTTCTTTGATAAAGTGCATTAATAAAATATAATACTGTACAATAACAACTCTTCTACCATATTTCACTACATCCATACCCCATCAGCATTCCTCTGTTCCTCATATTTGGGACCTCTGACACCCCACCTGGGATCTTCTGTTTGGGCTCCAGAATTTGAAATCTGGCCCTGCTTATACGTTATATCATGTAACTTCTTCATTGTTGTCTTTACATTGGCTCCCTGTCTGATTTTGGATTCAGTTTAAATGCTTATGTCTCATCTTTAAGGCCAAAACCTTTAGTGCCATCCCTGATTTACCTTCATCAATCTGAAGCTACAACCCAGTGCAGACTTTACGACTGAACCATCAAGTTGTGTCAGTCATTGTGTCGGGACATGTCCTTGTGCTCTATTGCTTGCTGGCCCTCAATTTTTTAATTTTATACTGTTGGATTTGCAGACAGATAAAAATGACAACATTTCAAAAGAAATTGAAGGCAATGTTTTTCAATAAGGCCTGAATTTCATTTATATATTTGGTACTGCTTGTAGTAATATATTGTTTGTTTCAATGTTATTGTGAATGGTAGATTATTACCGGCCCAGAAGATAGTAGATAGGTGAGTTATAAATACATCTGATTGATTAATGTATATTCATCGACACTAGTTAAATGATAGCTGCACTGAATGTACCTTTACAGTTAAACGCTGGTGCTTAACTTTAAATGCTCCTAGTATTAGTCCTCTTACAGAGGGTAGCTATAAGCAAAACAATATGAATATCCCTCCAAAAAACCTTTTGGGCTATGCACTTCTAGTATTGCCCCTTTTCATTCCCACAGATTATTTCATTATTTCATTCTTCACTAAATCACTAAATCACAGACTTGTCTGTGATTTAGTGAAGAATGAAATAATGAAATCTGTGGGAATGAAAAGGGGCAATACTAGAAGTGCATAGCCCAAAACATTTTTTGGAGGGATATTCATATTGTTTAACTTTAAATGCTGACTACTGTAGGTCCTAAACTTTGAGCCCCTCGCTTGGTTTGCAGCTTGTCATGCTCTGAGGGCTTGTGTGCATCAGTGATGCTGAGAACTAAGCTATCGGTAGATTAACTACTGGCAGGGTCTCCCAAGATGTGCAGGTCTCAGCTGAGGTGCCAGACCAAGACAAACCACCCATCTGGGCAGAAGCAGAATGGGACAGTTTTGATGGCGGTTTCTGTGATAATGGCAACAACACTAAACTTAAACTGCATGGTAGAAAGGCCTAGCAGTCTACTTCCGTATCTTGCCACGAAAACCAATGGAGAGTTACAACAAAACAAATTGCACTATAGTGTTGGAAGTTGAGACCCCCATGTTGGAAGGCACTCAACTGGCTACTGGGGAGGAGCTGAAGACTTTTCAGAGTAAAGTCAGCATTTATGATGCGGTTGGATTAAAGCTCAGAGGACATCTGACTGCTGATGTAGCTGCACATGAAATGAGAGTCAGAAGCTGCAAAGATGTCTTACATATTGGGACATAGAACATACAAAGCATGAACCAAGGGAAATTGGAGGTGGTCAAGAATGAAATGGAATGTGTACAACTCGATCTGTTAGGTGTCACCAAACTGAAATGGACTGGTATCGGGCACTTTGCATCTGCTGATCACATGGTCTACTATGCTGGAAATGAAAGAAAGAATAAATGTTGTCGCATTTATAATTAAGAAGAAACTTGCAAGAACTGTAATGCAATCAGTGAACACTTAAATTCTATTCATCTACGAGGAATGCCTATAGACACAACTATAATTCAAGTATATGCCCCAACAACAGCTGCAGAAGAGGATGAAATTGATGAGTTCTATGAACAAGTACAAGCTGAAATTGACAGAACATGCAAACAGGATATCCTGATAGTCATGGGTGAATGGAACACAAAAGTTGGCAACAAAGAAGAGGGCAAAATGGTTGGAAAATATGGACTTGGCAACAGACATGAAGTTGGAGAAAGACTGATAGAATTCTGCAAAACCAATGATCTATTCATCTCAAACACCTTCTTCCAGCAACACAAGCGGCAACTGTATACATGGACTTCACCCAATGGATTGTACAAAAATCAAATTGACTATATCTGTGGAAGTCAACGATGGAAAAGCTCTATAACATCACGAAAGACAAAACCTGGAACTGACTGTGGTACAGATTGCCAACTACTAGTATGCAAACCCAAGCTAAAGTTGAAAAGAGCAAGCCACTCATAGACGTAGCAAAATATGACTTTGAGAATATACCACCAGAATTTAAAGACTGCCTGCAAAATTGATTTGCTGCTTTAGATACAAATGACGGAGCTCCAGAAGAGTTATGGAATGACATCAAGAAGGTTGTGTTGGAAGAAAGTGAGGAATCTCTACAAAAGGTGAAAAAGAACAAACCAGTCAGTACTAGAGGAGATCAAACCTAAGCTTTCTTTAGAAGCTCAGATGACAAGATTTCGACTATCATACTTTCGACACATCATGTAAAGAGAGAGAACATTAGAGAAGGACATCATGTTTGGCAAGGTAGAAGGTCATTGCAAAGGAGGAAGGCCAGCAATGAGATGGATTGATACAACAGCAGCAGCTATGGGTGCCAGTCTGTTAACAATGAGCTACCTGATGAAGACCAAACACAGTTTAGGACAACTATCCAGAGGGTCACCATGAGTCGACACTAAGTCAATGGCACTTAACAACAACAAGCTTTGAGCTCCTGAAACTGAGTAGTAACAAGCAAATCATTGTTGATGCTAGAATGAAACAGGTAGTATTATAAAGGTGCATTTACTTTTAAATGCTAAGTACACACCAAACTGGGGGTTATTTTAGTCATTAATGTGTGCATGTGGCGACGAATAGGCACGAATGACCTTGCATAAAATGCCATTCAGCGAAGTTTGTGCTTTGCTTGATGATGATCATTTTGCTGGTGGGTGTGAGCATGGGTGAAGCATAAAAGTATGTAAGTAGATGTATACACCTTAACCGAAAACATGATTTCTTAAGCTTAGTATTTTCTAAAGACAAGTAGGTGCTTGTTTTTATAAAATGGGCTTAACCTTGGTGCCTTAAAAAGTGCTTTAACTATGTGCCCCTTTATAAATTACCCTCCACGAGGGAATACTTTACAGCATAATGCCTTTCCTTCCAGGCGGTACCTTTACAGTGGAATATGCAGTCATAATAAATTCCTCTCATTTGAAGGCTGGCCAGGGCTGATGCATGAAACTTGTACTCCAGTGAAAATGAAAACTACTGGAGGAAAGAACATCTCTAACAGAGCTGCAACACAACGCTTGACAACTTGAACATAAGATATGCCATACTGGGTCAGACCAAGGTTCATCAAGCCCAGTATTCTGTTTCCAACAGTGTCCAATCTAGGTCATATGTACCTAGTAGTTTCCCCAAGAGACACAGGTTCCACAATGCTTGTATTGGTTCAAGCATTGATATCCTGGGTCCCTTCTTAATAATGGTTTATGGACCTTTCCTCCAGGAATTTGTCCAAACCCTTTTTAAACCCAGCTACACTAACAGCCTTTACTACATCCTCCGGTAACAAATTCCAGAGTTTGATTACATGTTGAGTGAAAAAATATTTTCTTTTATTAGTCTTAAATAGTTTACCCTGTAGCTTCATTGCATGTCCCCTAGTCTTTCTATATTCTGATAAGGTAAACAATTGATCTACGTTTACCCGTTCCATTCCGTTCATTAATTTATAGACTTCTATCATATCTCCCCTCAGCCGTCTCTTTTCCAGGTTAAAGAGCCCTAACCTTTTTAGCCTTTCTTCATAGGAGTATCCTTCCATCCTCTTTACCACTTTGGTGGCTCTTCTCTGAACTTTTTATAAAATCGCTATATCCTTTTTAAGATACGGCGACCAGAAATGCACACAATATTCAAGGTGCGGTCTCACCATGGAACAATATAGAGGCATTATAATATCTTTTGTTTTATTTTCCATTCCTTTCTTTATGATACCTAGCATTCTATATGCTCTCTTGGCCGCCGCTGCACACTGGGCCGAAGGTTTTAACATGGTATCCACAATGACGCCTAAATCTTTTTCCTGGGTGGTGGTTCCTAATGTGGAAACTTGCATCGTGTAACCATAGTTTGGGTTGTTCTTCCCTAGGTGCATAACCTTGCACTTGTCCACATTAAATGTCATTTGCCATTTTGATGCCCAGTCTTCCAGTTTATCAAGATCCTCTTGCAATTTTCCACAATCCTCTTGGGTTTTAACAAGTTTAAATAGCTTTGTGTCATCTGCAAATTTGATAACCTCACTCGTTATTCCACTTTCCAGGTCATTTATGAATATGTCAAAAAGCAGCGGACCCAGCACAAATCCCTGGGGTACACCACTATTCACCTTTCTCCATTGGGAAAATTGGCCATTTAGCCCTACCCTCTGCTTTCTATCTTTTAACCAGTTCCTGATCCACAATAGTACACTGCCTCCTATCCCATGACTCTTTAGTTTTGCCAAAAGTCTCTGATGAGGGACCTTGTCAAAGGCTTTCTGAAAGTCCAGATACACAATATCAACTGACTCACCTTTGTCCACTTGTTAATTCACTCCTTCAAAAAACATAACAGATTAGTAAGACAAGATCTTCCTTCTCTAAAGCCATGTTGGCTGTCTCCCATTAGGTCATGACTATCTATATGCTGAGTAATTTTATTCTTTATGATGGTTTCTACCATTTTTCCCGGTACTGACGTCAGACTCACCGGTCTGTAGTTTCCCGGATCACCCCTGGAACCCTTTTTAAAAATTGGTGTTACATTGGCGATCCTCCAATCTTCAGGTATTAGAGATGATTTTAATGATAGTTCACAGATTACTAATAGCAGGTCTGCAATCTCATATTTCAGTTCTTTCAACACCCTTGGATGTATACCATCCGGCCCAGGTGATTTGCTACTCTTCAGTTTATCTAATAGTTGTAATACATCTTCCCGATGTATCGATATTTCCTTCAATTCTTCCGCACCTTTAAATACCACTTCAGTCATGGGTAACATCCCTACATCTTTCTCAGTAAAGACCGAAGCAAAGAATTCATTCAGTCTCTCCGCTATCGCCTTGTCACCTCTTAGTGCTCCTTTAAACCCTTGATCATCTAATGGACCAACTGACTCTCTCACAGGTTTTTTGCTATGAATGTACTTGAAAAGGTCTTTATTTCGCGTTTTTGCTTCCGCAGAAAGCTTCTTCTCAAATTCTCTCTTTGCCTGCCTTATCAATGGCTTGCATTTGACTTGCCAGTGCTTGTGCTGTTTCCAGGTTTCGTCGTTTGGCTCGTTTTTCCATTTCCTGAAAGATGCTTTTTTGGCAACAACAGCTTCTCTGACCTCACCTTTAAACCATGCTGGCAGTTTTTTGGACTTCCTTCCACTTTTCTTAAAGCGTGGAATACAGCTGTTCTGGGCTTCCAAGATAGTATTTTTCAACAACACCCAAGCTTGATGTACGTCTTTAACCTTTGCAACTGCTCCTTTTAGTTTTTTCTTAACTGTTTTCCTCATTTTGTCATAGTCTCCCTTTCGAAAGTTAAAAGGTAGAACTGTGGATTTACTATCCCTCCTCCACTAATTAAATCAAAGGCGATCATGCTATGATCACTATTGCCAAGTGGCCCCAACACCCTTATCTCTTGCACTAGATCTGGTGTTCCACTAAGGACTAGGTCTAATATGGCTTCCCCTCTGGTCGGTTCATGAACCAGCTGCTCCAAGAAGCAGTCATTTATTTCATCTAGGAACTTTATCTCCCTAGCATGTCCTGATGCGACACTGACCCAGTCGATACCGGGGTAATTGAAATCACCCATTATTATTACTGCGCTGTAACTTTTGTTAGCTTCCTTGATTTCTTTAAGCATTTCATCATCCATTTGGTCATTCTGGCCAGGCACTCGATAGTACACCCCCACTGCCATTGCCTTTCCCCTTTTACATGGAATTTCAATCCATATAGATTCTACAGCAGATTTTGTTTCCTGCAAAACTTTAATCCTTTCTGACTCAATGCCCTCTCTAACATAGAGAGCAACCCCTCCACCAATTTGATCAGCTCTATCATTACGATATAGTTTGTACCCAGGTATCACAGTGTCCCACTGGTTGTCCTCCTTCCACCATGTCTCTGATATTCCAATCATATCTAACCTTTCATTTAGTGCTATATATTCTAACTCTCCTATCTTATTTTTTAGACTTCTAGCATTTGCATACAAGCATTTTAGAGAATGTATTTTATTCATATTAATTTGGCTGTTGTTAGACATGGGTAATTTGGGATCTTTAAGCTCTGTCTGCTCCATACTTGAGGGCATTTGGGCTACTTTACTCTTTTGTGGAACCTCTCTGCTTTTGGTAGTATCCTTCAAAGATACATTCTTCTGAACCATCCGCTCTTGGGCGACTGTCGGCTTTCCCCTAATATCTAGTTTAAAAGCTGCTCTATCTCCTTTTTAAAGGTTAATGCCAGCAGCCCAGTTCCATCCCTGTTAAGGTGAAGCCCATCCCTTTGGAAGAGCCCCTCCTTTCCACAGAATGTTCCCCAGTTCCTAACAAATCCAAAACCCTTATCTCTGCACCACTGTCTCATCCACGCATTGAGACTCCGGAGCTCTGCCTGCCTTTTGGGTCCTGCGTGTGGAACAGGAAGCATTTCGGAGAATGCTACCCTGGAAGTTCTGGATTTCAATTTCCTACCTAAAAGCCTAAATTTTGCCTCCAGAACCTCCCTACCACATTTTCCTATGTCATTGGTACCGACATGTACCAAGACAGCAGACTCCTCCCCAGCACTATCTAAGACCTTATCTAGGTGGCGCGTGAGGTCCGCTACCTTCGCACCAGGCAGGCATGTTACCAGGCGATCCTCACATCCACCAGCCACCCAGCTATCTACATGCCTAATGATCGAATCACCAACTATAACGGCTGTCCTAACCCTTCCCTCATGGGCACATGGCCCTGGAGAAACTTCCTCGGTGCAAGAGGGTTTTACATCACCTGGAGGACAGGTCCTAGTTACAGGATCACTTCCTGCCACACCAGGGTGATGCTCTCCTGTCACGTGACCTCTCTCCTCCATGGCAACAGGGATGCTGCCAGACTGGAGGTGGGACTTCAGGACTATATCCCTGTAGGTCTCGTCTATGTACCTCTCTGTCTGTCTTATGCTTTCCAAGTCTGTGGGGCCATGCAGTCAGGTAATCTGTGACACATTTCATTAGAATGCATTATGAGGTCTGCAGTCAAAACAAGCCACATTCCTACCTCGTAGAGACATTTAAAGCAATTTAAAAAATGTGTTGACTCACCCAATGAAAGTTGATATCACCCCGTATTACACTGACCAAATAGCACAGTATTTAGCAATTTGGATCAGTCTCTGAATTATTATTATAATTATTGCTTTTAGTACTTATTGGTCTGTTAATCAGAAGGAGAAAAAAAGGTGATGACAGGAATAGAACCGTACACATTTGCATGGCTGTTACTGTAACAGAAGTACACAAGGAAAATCTTTCATGATGTGCTTAAGAGTTCCTTCCTATTCACGTAGCGTAGATTTGCCCAGTGATCCTGATGGAGAAGGGATATCTGCACATACACAATATTTGATTTCTGTGCTGAGACTGGCTGCAGAAACAATAAAATATTAGAAAATCAAGATATAACCTCCTTCTCCACAAAAATAATGAGCTGAGAATATAAAAGCAACGGTAGTATCGTGGTTGAGACATAAACTAGGCTGTGCAGCTTCCTAGCTTCAAGGGTACCAACACCAGTCATTGAAGATTAAAAATAGGTGTGGTCAAAGGACATATTGACTGAAAAGGCAGTAGCTGTTCACCTTACTGATACTATATATTACAGTAATATTTTGAATAGTTCTAAATCATGCTCCCATATCGATTATTGAAATGCACTTTATCGGGGATTATAGATCATTGAGAAGACTTTAGCTCTTGCAGCTCTGGTATCGGGTAAGAAGATGTAGGATCATATACCACCTATTCTGAGGGAGCTACATTGGCTCATAGTTTGGGGGCCTGTAAGTGGCCTATAAAATTCCAGCTGTTAGCATTGTTTTTCAAATTTTTCTATGAGAAAGGGTCTTCTTTGTAAAAACGACTTTTGTATTATCATTTCCCATGTTGTACTTAGTCCTCTCAATAAAGATTAAGATCTGCTCTGCTAGAGTGATTTTTGGTTCTTTGCCCCTGCATTATGGAATATCATTCCTGCACAGATTAGGACAGAGTCTTGCTACATTTGTTTTAGGAAATTGTTAAAAGCTTGGCTTGGTAGTCATGCATTTTAAAGATTTTAGTCTCATCTAAGCTATTTTGTTGTTTTTTATGTAATTTGCTATGTATGCTGTATATTTATTAGTTTTATTTAATCTGCTTTATGCTCTTTCAAGGAAGTGGAATATAAAATTTGATTAAATAAAGAAATTAATTCTGGAAAGGCTTCAGTTCTAAGACTTCTCAGGTTGCTTAGCTAACTGATTTCTGTCTCACCTGAGGTTACTAGTTTGAGAAGTCAAATTTCCACAGAGGACATTCAACTTCATTTTGAGATGAGTAATGCTGGATAATTTTGGGGGGATGTATGAGGACATTTGATGAATGAATGACATTGACTTCAACTCCGAAAAGGCTAAACGTCTATATCTAATCTAATCTAATATGTTCTTTTATACGCTACAATCCCAAAAGTTATGTGGTTCAGTGTGGTTTACAATGAAAAAATAAAATTACAAAAGAAGATGAAAAGATTATGAATCAAAGAGCCAGGACTATGTATTACTAAGCCTTCAAGAAAAGCCTTTCTTCTACTTTCTGTTAATAACAGGCTACTCAGGTCTGGTGTTAGATGTGCAAGGGCCCAGGGAAAAAAGTGGTGAGGGGGTTCCAAAGCCCACATTAAAGGATATGCCTCCTTCAGTTTGAGATAGACTTAGGGCTTAGAAGAGGGAGGAGTAGCCTAGTGGTTGGGCCAGGTACTACAGGCCAGAAGGTCAGTGGTTCAAATCCCACTAGAGGACAGCAACCTTGGGCCGGAAGGACTGGGGTTTCTAGTCCCACAGGTGCTCCTTGTGGGCTTGGGCAAGCCACTTAACCCTCCATTGCCCATGTTCCTTGTAAGTATTAATGTATGTGTCTCATATCCTTGTGTTAAATGTATTCCCGAACCGCTTTGACCCGGTGAAAAGCGGGATATAAATGCAGCTAAATAAAATAAATAAATTTGGCATCTGCCCTGTTTGTGACCCTGTAATTCTGGCCCTGAGGTTATTCTTGTTATCTAAAGTAGAGACGATATTAGAACAGGTTATGGAGTCTAACCTTTTTATTGGGAGACCATGCCACAGTCATTGATAAAAAGTATAAATAAATAACTCCATGGATAATGCACATAATATCAACCTTTAATAAAAACAGCGCAAATAAAAATCAACATGGCTATATTTTGGCAAATCCTGTATGTGTTTCTTGATCACATCTTCTACCTCTCAAAAAGACATTCATTAAGAAATTTTGATCAGTCTACTCAGTTGTAGACTGCAAATTTTTCAGAGTTTTTTCAGCCACATGAGTTGTTTGCACTATGAAGGTGCTACATGAATCATAAATATTAGTGTTAATGATATAGTCCAGTCATTTTCAATCCTGTCCTCGTGAACCTCCTGGACAGTCAGGTTTTCAGGATAGCCACAATGAATATACATTAGGGAGATTTCCATCCAATGGACACAGCACATGTAAATCTGTCTCATGCATATTCATTGTAGACATCCTGAAAACCTGACTAGCTAAGGGGTATAACAGAACAGAGTTGAGAACCACTGATAGAGACATACATTAAAAAATACAATCAGTTCCAAATTATTACTTGCTATCTTAAACAGAGTGTAGATTGATTTAGGATACATTTTACAATAAACAGTGGCCTAAAAGGCATGCTAATTCATTTTTACTAGTTCAGTGATTTCATACACAGTGGCTAAAGTCTCATTTGTGTCGGATATCCCTTTATTTACATGTTCAATGCCTGCTAATTGCAGCACTTAGGCATTGATGTCTTCAGAAACCAGGTTAGAGAGAATGCTGCATATGTAAATCTAGATTCATGCAAACATTGGGTTATTGTGTCTCTCACTTTTAAATTTAGGGGCACACTGTCATTTTGGAGGTAGGTAGCATTTTACATTGCTGATAGGCATAGCTGGATGGAGAGCAGGAGGAATTAGCAAGTTGATTAGAAATGCTTTAATTTATTCATGCATTTGCCAACACCTTCATTTAAGGCACAATCTCTGCTACTTATGGTTTTTTGTTTGAGTGCTGTTCAGTCAATGCTGACTCCTGGCAAAGCAGCAGCCCCTGGGTTTTCTTGGCAAGGTACGACGAAGTAGATTGCCAGGCCTTTTCTTCCAAGGCAATGGAGGGTAAAGCGACTTGCCTAAGGTCCCAAAGAGTGCCAGTGGGAATTGAGCCTGGATTGCTTGGGTGCTAGGTTGGTGCTCTAACCACTAGAACACTCCTTCACTCTGCTACTGATGCTAGTATTTTATAAAGACAAGTTGGCAGCTATGGCTTAAAATCAATTTGTTTTGATGGCCTTAAACTAGGCATCCTGTAAGTACTCTCTACATGCTGCATCATTTTAGGCATTTATTCTATTCCATAAAGTGCTTTGGATGGTAAAAATGATGGATTGTCAAATATCATGCTCAAACACTAGAGAGTGTAGTGGAGTATCACATACTGAAAACTCAGCCATCAATTGTGCTAAACTGTCAAAATCTCTGTTATTGACCCTTTCTCCTTTTGTAAGCAAATATTGCATTTTCTTATTTTGCATACATTAAATTAAAGATGTTCCTAATATCTTGACTAATTCCTTTGGTGCTCCTTTATTCCTTATCATCCAAAAATGTAATCCAGTCCCAAAATCAGCCAATATCAGCCTGCCTCAGGGCAACCATTAAAACATGAAACAAGATTTTCCTGGAGTTCTATTTGCAAACGACCATCTGGGTCACTGTCTCTTAATATCACCAAATGGAGTTCTTCCCCCTTATGAACTTTATAGAACGTTTTGGAAGTTCTCTTTGCCCTGTTAATGATACTTTGCATGATTTTAGATGAAAGTTACTAAACAGTATGGAACAGGGGTGGCAGAACGGCCATATGATTGCGGGTGCCCAAGTTATGCTCCTAGCCCCCACAGCCTTCCTGTCCTGCTCTGCCCACGGGGATCTGATTTTCCGCAGACAGAAGAGAAGGAAGATCGCGGTAAAGACTCCTTCTGTCTGCCCCAGTCTCCTGAGGGAAAACAGAAGTCGTCTTTGCTGTGATCACAGCCATTCCCTTCTCTTCTGCCTGTGGGAGTTCAAATCCCAGTGGGCAGACAACCTGCATGGAGGCTATGATTGTGGCCTTCCCTTCCTGTTCTGCCCATGGGGATACGATCTCTGGTGGGCAGACAGAAGGAATCTTTACTGCGATCGCAACTGCTCTCTTTCTTTCTGCCTGTGGGAGATGGGATCCCCATGAGCAGAGCAGGAGGGGATGGCCACAATCATGGCCTCCATGCAGTTTGCAACTGGCACCTAGCAGGGAAATGTTTGGTGGGGCCAGGGCTTGCATGGCCCACTATGTTCTGACACCTATGGTATGGGGGGGGGGGGGTATTTTAGAAACTCTATTTCTGAGTTGGATATCTGAAAACGAAGACTTAGACATGCAAAGCATGGAGATGTTGTCCCTGGGAGCCATTTTGGAAGCCAAATATATAGACATCACGAGGATGAGAATGTGCATGTAGCACAGGGTCATGGTGGAGGTGTGGCTTGGAGATGCATATCACAGTGTGATTTCAGAACAGCACAAGCATGTCTAGCTCTGGTTGTTGAGGCGTCCATGCCTATATTTGCTCCTGACCACAAATAAGGTGAAAAAAGTGCTAGTTTCTTGGATGTAACACTTCCAGGGGAAAGCACATAATGTGCTTATATTGCCTCCATTATTCTTTCCTGCCCCAGGAACCTGGAGTGTAAATACATGCTCCAAACATATTACTGGCTGCCGTCACACCTCTGTGTCTCTGAAATGGCAGGCCAGAATGTGCAAGTTTCATAATATAGATGCCTTCCTTTTGACCTACCCAGGTTGGGGCGTCCAAGTACCTGGTTCCGGGGGCATGTACTTTGGAGATAAAATGGCCTACACTTGTGCACGTACTCAGCCTTGCTTTCTGTGTGGGGCCCCCCTGTCCAGAATTGCTAACTGGGATGTTCATTTCAGGGCAGGGACAGACCGATTTCAGAAGGCACTGCTGCTACTCTCCCGGTTTTTGGATATTATGCTCTGGACGTCCCCGATTCTTCCTTGACGTCCCTTCTAAAATGCCACGTCACATAAGTAAATTGGGGAAAGATTGTACACAACTTTCAAATCAAAAGAAAATGCTTTTTAGTACAGCATGTTTCTAAGAACAAAATACGACTTCCAAGTGCTCCAGTGAACCATTTAGGGAATAATGCATGATATCATTTACTAAAATCTTCCTAGAGCTTCACGTTTCAAATATCCGAGCTATATATACACCATAAATCATAAGGTAATTGTCCTGCATACCAAAAATGGTATGCAGTCTAGAAGCAATACATCTGTTGCGCAGGATTTCTATTTTTAAGATTCTGCTGCTTGTGTCAGCTTAGCAGGATTGTCACAGGCCCTCAAAGATCTTCCAAAGTATGTCATAGGGTAGCCCCTATCGGTTTCAGAAATGGCAGAAGTACAAACCCTGAGCCAGCAGCTGTGCAGAAGTAAAGCCTGGGATGTCTGCAGTATACATTCCACATAGCTGAAACAACATGCAGGCATTTGCTGTATGGCACCGCGACGGATAAGTGTTCCCCTTTTGTTGTTCTTTTAAGTGGCCTAGATACACAAAGCAACAGGGGCAGCAGCGGCAGGAATTCGGAGGCTCTGATTCCCTGCAACTTAATGTGCATATATTTAGGAGGATTGTAGTCCATAAACAATAATACAGTTTGATGCTAATTTACAAACTCATCAGCACATTACTTAGCACGACTCTGCATCATGCTGCTAAATTTAGCAGCTGATCAATTTAGTATAAAAATGCTAATTAAAATAAACTGGTTCTGATGCCATAGTAACCTAGTAGATGGTGGAAGAAAAAGACCAATTGACCCATCCATTCTGTCCAGCTATTCTGGTAGACACTGCCAAGGATGTATCCCAGCTGCCATCCATACAGCAGGACTGTCTGCAGGATATCACTCCATATCAAAGAGAATGTTTGCCAGTCTTCCCTTATTCTACCACCTGGGGGCGCTGACCATGCAATTCTCACCCAGCACTTCTCCCCTCTCAGCCAGCCAAAAGATCGATCTAGAAATAATTAAAACAATTATTGAAAGTATGGCTGATGTTGCTTCTGCCTCCTTGGGGCCTCATGCCATGACTCCTTGCACTAGAACTTTCTTTACACCGAAAAAGATTTGATTCTTGTGCACTGTTAATAGATGCCTAAAGTATACTAAGCAGTTAGTGTGTTAACAGCTACCGCATGCTAAAATGGGCAGCATAGTAAAAATCTTGTGCTAACTGCATGGCACGTTTTAGGTTGGGATCTGGGAGGGGTATGGCAGAAAATGGGCATGGAGAGCACAGAGGGGTGGCATGCAGTATGGTATAACAATAGTGCAGGTGTACTTAACAGCACCTCAGCATGCCATAGATGGCATTATTCACCCCCAGTAAGCATCACCTACCCCCAGGATGGAACTCCCAATGCCATTACCCAACTATGCAATCACAGCCTCAGCCCTTGATCCAAGCCCCAGTTTCCAATCAAAGCCCCACCCTAATCATACACCCCTCATTAGGATCAAAACTCTTCTCCAACTCTTGACCCCCACAGGAATTACTCGGTGGTATCCATGGGATCTAGTGGATGGGGTGGGAGCTCTGCTCTGCTCCTGCCCCATGCTCACCCGTTGCAAAATGGCAGCTATGATCCCTAGTGGTAGTCTCATGGTACTACTGCTAGAGACGAATCTGCCAAACAAGGAGTGATTGCTCCTATTTGACTCCTAGTGGTAGTACAACAAGACGACTGCTAAAGGTCATAGCTGCCATTTTGAACCTAGGAAGCAATGGGGAAGAGGTTTAGGAGGATTTTTCTCTCCTCATTCACTAGATCATCAGGGATACCCTCAGGTAAGTCCTGGGGAGAAATTGGGTGAGAAGGAGGGTCAGGGTTTAATTCTAGTGGGGGGAGTGTAATGGGATGGGGCTTGGATTGAGAGATCAGGGAGTTGAGGCTGTAATCATAGAGGATGATGCCTTCAGGGGGGATAGGTGCATCACCACAATTTTATTTTGGGAGGGTGGGCCAACACTGGGGCCCTATCTGCTGATATATTTAATGTGAGTCCATACAGTAAGTTTATGCCCTGTGCACTAATTGCAGGACATTTGCTAAGCATGCCCCCTCGACAGTGCACAGCTTTTGTACTTACCACACATTAGTTTTTGCACCTAAAGTGCACAGTAAGTGCAAAAATGTACCGCAGTTTAGTAAACATTCCCCTAAGCCTCATTTTATAGTGTTTCTGGTATAGACCCCATACCATTTTGGGAACACTTCTCTCATTTACACTCTGATGGTATCTTTATGAGGTACGATCTCCTGAACTGGGCACATTACTCCAGGTGAGGTCTTACCAATGAACTGCACAATGATATGAACACTAACTTTTTTCTCTAAGTAATGCCTCTCACTATGCTCCCTCACGAGTCTACTCTGTTTCAGATCTTAGCATTATCCATAAAAGGACAACCTTTTTCTCCTGAGGACCTTCACTCACCACCTCTCTTACCATCACACTCCGTTCTCTATTCCTCAACCTGTTTATAAACCAGGTAAATCACCTTAAGTCCTACTAACAGACTGCTCAGTTTATACTATGATCTTTCTATGCAAGACAATATCAATCCTTTGCCAATGCTACCTTTTTTGTCGACCTGTGAGAGGGATTACTGTGCTGCCTCCCACCCCAGTAGATTCTAATGAAGCCCTTAACCAACCTTTCTTTTTTTCCAGTATGATGAAAATTTTCAGAGGGGTAGCCATGTTGTTCTGGAGTAACAAAAATTACATTGGCAGGTGGCACCTTATAAACTAACCAATTTATTGAGGCATGAGTTTTTGAGGATAAGATCCTGTATCAAAATAGACTCTTGTCCTTGAAAGCTCATGAGATTACCACATGAAGATCCTTAATAGAGCTATCAACCACCTGAATCTGACAATAACAACATCAAACCCCAAATACTAGCCAACTACTTTACAGACCAGCTAAAAAGAAGGAATTCTAACCACACCAGCTACCCCCCGACCCCCTTGCAAACTCTAATACACGGCACACCTTCCACCTAATAGACCAAAAACATTTACTAAACACTATAATCAAAATTAACAGCACAACCTCCCCCCTAGACCCCTGCCCAGGTGCCTGGATTAAGGCAACAAAAACAGAATTAGCTCCCTACCTCCTCTATATAGTTAACCAATCCCTCCTCCAAGGAACCATGCCAAATGATCTTAAACTTTCTACTATTCGGCCTATCCTAAAGAACAAAACCCTCAACAGAGACGATCCAAGCTCATATAGGCCCATAGCTAGCATTCCATTTGTATCCAAAGTCATTGAGAAGGTTGTCCAATTGCAACTTCAAGACTTCATTGATCTAAATGCACTCCTTGACGCCCACCAGTATGCATTCCACCCGTTCTATGGTGTCGAAACATTATTAATAGCTCTATTCGACACCCTCATCCGTGGCATGGATGACGCAAAACAGGCATTCATTCTGGTCTTCCTAGACATCGCCTCTGCGTTTGACAGTATTAACCATAATATCCTACTCTCAAGACTAGCCCAAATTGGAATAGGTGGAACAATCATTCAATGGTTTAAATCATATATCTCTGACCGGACGTTACAAGTACAAGTAGGTCAGGATACATCCGCTACCTTCCACCAGGAACAAGGAATACCCCAAGGATCAGCCCTCTCAGCTCTTTTATTCAACCTATATCTACAGCCAATCACCAATATATTCAGAAAACATAAAAATGGTCTATCAAATAAATATTAAAAAAAGACACTAGTCACATCAAGACAATGAGGCTGTAAAATGAGCAAAAACGATTTAAAGGATGAAATACCATAATGCCATCTCAATGTATAATACTCATGTGTAACATTCATTATAATTGATCAATTCAACTATGGTCATAATTTACTAGGGGGCCTCCCTTTTCCACGCCCTTCCTTCCCTCCCTCTCTCCCCTCCCCCCTTTTCTCTCCCTCATCTTCCCCTTCCCTTCGCACCCTTTACCCCTCCCCCCTTCTTCCCCATTTCTCCCCATTTCTCCCCTTCCCCCTCTCCCCCTCCTTCCCCTCCTTCCCCTCCCCTTCCCCCTTCTACCCCTTTCCCCCTTCCCTCCTTCCCCTTTCCCCTCCCCCTTGTACCCTTTCCCCTTTCCCCTCTCCCTCCCCTTTCCCCTATCCCCCTCCTCCTCCCCCCTCCCCTTCCTTTCCCCCTTTTCTCCCTCCTCCCCTCTCCCCTTCCTCCCTTCCCCTTCCTCTCCTTCACCCCTTCTCCCCTTTCCCTTTTTTCCCCTCCCTCCTCTCCTCCACCTTCCCCCTCCCTTCCCCTTTCCCCCCTTCTCCCTCTCTCTCATCCCTAGCCCCACCCCACCCACTTACCACTCCTCCCACACCCTCATTCCTCCCTCCCCCTTTCTCCCCTTCCCCCCCTTTCCCTTACTACCTTCCACTTATTATTTTTTAGGTTTTTTGATTATTTATTTATGTGCCATTTATTTGTTACAGTTGCAGTTTATGGGTTTTAATCATCATAATCCCCACAGTTTTGTTTTTTATGTTCTTTCATTCATTATTATATATTTTTTCCCTTAAGCACTCCCTGTTTTAGACAGTTATATTATTAGCTCCTCTTTTACCAATGTTTAACAACTTTTTTATTGTAGCATTTATATTTTGTCTTTCCATGCTCCCCACCTTATAAGGATCTTGGTCCCTTTGCAGTTAGGTTGGCCCACTGTCAAATATTGACCTTTACAAAGGTTTATCTATTTATTTGCCATTTTCATTTATTTCTTACAGTTTCTTTTTATGGGTTTTAATTATCGTAATCACTGCAGTCCCGTTTTTTTATGTCTTTTTATTATTTCCCTTAAGCTCTCCCTGTTTCACACAGTTATATTATTGGTCCCTTTTTTACCGATGTTCAATTGTTTACTGTAACACTTATACTTTGCCTTTCCATGCTCTCCACCGTATAAGGATCTTGGTCCCTTTGCAGTCAGGTTGGCCCCCTGTAAAATACTGAGCTTTACAAAGGTTTGTCTAAGTCTATCCATCACTCCCCACATGAGCTGTCATGCGCGGCCATATGCTAATTAGTATGCCTTGGCGTGAAATGTCAGCATTTTTAAGAACGCTGCCAGTCCGATGCAGCCGCTTCTAAAATTGCCAGAACATTGGAAGTAGGCTTTTATGCACCTGTTCGCACAAATGCATGGTATGATACATTACTATTTGGATCAGTTCCTTTATGCATAATCATCCTTTAAATAGCAATTCTTGCTTTTGATTATTTCTCCTATCTAATTCAGTTTGTCCCTCCATTTTTCATGCTTTTATATCATTTTGATCTTTTGTTTAAACATTCTAACCTGTAGTCTCAGCATACATTTATTTGTTTGTTTTACACCTTAGACATATTCTTTAATTTCGATATGCCCCTGTTGATGTTTACATTGCAGCATTGATTATATATTAGTCAGCGGTATTTACAGAAGACATGTTCATATGTTTCATCCACATTTACTTACATTCCTCTTAGGGTTATTCTGGCTCTGACCCCCTGTTGGCCCCTAATAAATTATAAACAAAAGAGTGGTCTTTCTTTATGAATGATTAATATCAAACTTCAAAATAATACCTCATTCAATTATTCACCAAAAACTATCAGATTCAGTGATACTTGGAAAACACAACATTAGCCTCAGAAACAAACGTGGGCACCTCCGATGCATCTGAAGGAGCACGTTTCATAATTTTGTTCAGCTGCTGCGTTGCCAGGATATATGACTTCATGATTGCAGTCCCTTGGGACGAGTCTTCAGTTACTGGCGGCAAGTGGAAGGAATCATACTCCACTAAAAAACCTTTATGAAAATTCCAAAAAAATCATGGAGCACTTTGTACAACATCACGTTTTTACACGAGCTAAGTATTTTTTATTGATATTTATATTGCTCATGTTTCACTTTAAAATCTTCTCTCAACGCAAAGCCATTGATGTTAAACCGGCACATGTCTGGGAATAGAATAGAATCAGCCCAGAGTTCACCAGTGCCCACGGCCGTTCCCTAATAAATTATGACCATAGTTGAATTGATGTATTATAATGAATGTTACACATGAGTATTATACATTGAGATGGCATTATGGTATTTCATCCATTGAATCATTTTTGCTCATTTTACAGCCTCATTGCCTTAATGTGACTAGTGTCTTTTTAAAGACATTTTCCTCACAGGGTGCCACTTGTGAGTACTGGTTCCATGTACAATTTGAGTCCTCTTCATCTCTCCGTTTCTTTATGTTTGAGTTTTATTTATTTATTGTTTCCTTTATGTTTTTATCTTTACACTCCATTTTATTCCACTGTACTAGATATTTTATATTTGTTATTTTGAATTTATTATCTTTAGCTGATGTTTTTATTACATTTTTAAGTTTTACTTTTTACGTTGCTTTCTATTATTTATCACTTTTATTTATATTTATTTATTATAGACCATTTTTAACTATACTATTATTTATATTTATTGTTGTATTTTATTATTTTTTGAGGATGCGTACCCTTCGAAGAAGGCTGGTGCCGAAACGCGTAGGGGTTTCTTATTAATAAAAGCACCTGTGACCTCCAATAGCCTCTCGCTTGTTGTGTGTCTGCTCTGCTGTTGCGAAAGCTCCTGTTTCTCCTGTGTTCTATTTGCAAGACTAAACAGACCACAAGCCCAGAGCATTGTCATGTATAGCCCCCAATCTTTGGAACGCTCTTCCACACTCACTCCGCTTAATCAAAGACCTTCAAATATTCAGAAAAGAAATCAAAACACTTCTCTTTATTGAATACTATGGAAACAGTGATGATAGCAATAGCTCACACTCAATACCACCCCATGCAGAATGATCTCTTCAAAAATACATAGGACATATCAATGGAATTACAACTCTCTAAACGCCCGATTAGCTAAGAGGCAAATTTTCCAATCCGATTCATGTTAATCTTGTACATAGTTGTTATGGAAATAGTTATCTGTACTGTTACACTCTTGATACTGTAAATAGTTATCAGTACTGTTACACCTTTGATACTGTTATATTTAACTTGTTTGTTTTATTGTAAACCACCCTTGATCTTTGGAAGTGGCGGTATAGAAAAACGTAACAAAAAAATTAAATAAATAAAAAATAAACATGCCCCGACCAGAATTGGGCTCCACCAGAATACCTCACTTTAATCACACATGCAAAGCACACACAGGACCTCACCAAATACAGAACAAAGCACCACAAATTAGAAATATAAATATAAAGACAATCAGTGGCATATGAAGGGTGGGGCGGTAGGTGCAGCCTGCCCCAGGTGCTGGCCGGGAGGGGGTGCACCCCTGTCGACCCCACAGAGGCAGCATGGCAAATGTATGATTATGCTGTTTTGCTGTGGTGCCTCACGCTTGAGGGGCTGGTCGCTCTGCTCTCCTGGCCGAAGTCTTATGAATCGCCAAGACTGTAATGGTCTAGTTGGACAATAGAGATTCAACCTGTCAGCGAGGTATTTAAGTTGACTCCTATACACTGCTCAATATACCATACAGTGGACCTTAAACGGTATCCTCCATATGATCGGCAAGGGAACTAGTCTAATTTTTTGAATAGAGAAGTTACGTGACCCAATCTATGTGGTTTTAGCAATCTGACTGCTGTAATCTGCACAGACTGGGGCTTCCTGAGTTCCCTCTCCAGAAATCCCATATACAATGAATTACAATAATCTAATCTATTAAATACATGTGATGCCACCAAGGCGACAAAATTGGCTAAAGACAGAAGCAGATACAACTTATATATCGTCCAAAGTTGAAACAATAAGATTCCGATCTATCCTAAAAGCTTAAACTGTGAGTCAGTTTTTATTTCTAAATTATTAATAGACTCACAGAGTGGTAGCAAATGGGGTTCCTGTTCGGTAATCCAGTTTAGTCCTCCACAATCGGGTAGTGCCCCTCCTCCTGCAGCCGGGAGACTGGACCAATCAAATCTTCTGTAGTATATATACACCCGGAGCTCCCAGAAGTCCCCAGTGTGTCCAGTCTCCCTGCAGCTGGAGGACTTCTGTGCCCCTGCTGGGCACGCTAAGTGACACTTGAAGGAGCAACACTAGTTAGTTAGTTAGTTCTTTTGGGGTTTATTTCTGGTCCTTTATGTTCTATTTCCTTTGCTAGGTAGCTGTATCTTTAAAAAAAAAAAAAAAAGACACAGGGGACTTTCTGGGGGAAGACAGACCTGCCTTGGGCTCCTGCCTTCCTGCCTGGGAATCTCTGAAGCCTGGGTTGAGCTCTCCCCAAGGCTGTTCGGGGAAGAGCCATACCGGCTGCAACATTGCCTGTCACTTGGAGAAGTGGGCTGAGTTCCTTGCTGTTCCCAGAGCTGGTAGGAATTTTCCTTGTTTTAATCTTTCAGCTCTCTGTTCTTTGCTTGGGCAGAGGCTCTGTCGGCTCCCCTGGCTTCCAAATTGCACTTTTTCCTGCTTTTTTTCGCTTGCCCTGTATTAGAGGGTCGTTTTCTTTCTTTTCCATATTATTTGGGTACCTTTGTATTTTCGCGCCGTTTTTTACCGCGGGTGAAAAAGTGCGGCGGCCATTTTGGATTTCTAAAGTGTGCTTTTTAAGGGCACTTTTTAACACTTGCGCACGGGTTCCCCTGGTGTTTTTGGGGTTTCTTTTGCTGGCGATTTTGCTCAGGGCACCCCTAGGATTCTGGTTAGTATTTTGTTTACTGTAAAAAAAAAAAAAAAAAAAAAGGTTTTAAATTTAATACTGTGCTGAATTGAATAAGGTTAGTCCCCTTGTTGTGGGCTTCCCTGTTCCTGTTGCCTTATTTTTCCCTGAGAGCAGGTGGCCTTGGCATGGCTGCCAAACCTCAGTGTGTAATTTGTGGCTCCCGCAGAGGTACAATGACTGACTCTGGAATCTGTAAGAGCTGTGCTGCAGTTTCTTCAGAACTGGAGCTGCCTATTGAAATTAAGGAACAGCATGTGCCCGGGGACCCTTCTCTTTCGGGGGACAGTGTCCCTTCACCGAGCATCCTTCCTTCTGGTCTGGGCCCGGCGTCTAATACGTCGGTCCCTGAGCTCCAGCAGGCGGCTATGGTAGCGTCGCCTATAGACTTTTCCCCGGATTTTGTTCTTCTCATGCATCAGGCCTTCCGCCTAAGCCGGTCTGGTCATTTGCCGGAGGCTTGGCCCGCCTCTCTCCCCCCAGCATCCGCGGGGGGGGTTCAGCGGTCTTCCCAACCCGCTGTCAAGCGGCCCAGGTTGGGGGACCAGGATCAGGACGCCCTTTGCCTCCCGGATTCCGAGGCTGAGGGGGATCCGGATATTGAGGCGGAGGAGTTAGAAGACGGAGAGCTTCCAGAACCGGAAGATCAGGCTCGCATCATTCGGGTGTTTCGAAGGGACGAGCTGGTACCGTTGGTCACGGAGTCTCTCCAAGCACTTAACCTCTCTGCGGTGCGGCCGCTGGAGGAGGAGGGTCTCGAGGATCCTCTCATTCAGGCGGTCAGGGATGCCCAGGTAGTTTTTCCTGTGCACCGAGTAGTTGAGCAGATGATCCATGCGGAATGGGAGCAACCGGAATCCGCTTTGAAAGGGATTCGGACCATGAATCGTCTTTACCCCCTTGCCGACAAGGACAGGGACTTGTTTAAGTCTCCACGGGTGGATGCTGCAGTTTCGGCGGTGACTAAGAAAACCACCATCCCGGTTGAAGGGGCCGCGGCCCTGAGGGATGTTCAGGACAAAAAGGTTGATAATTTGTTGAAGCAAGCCTTCGAGACCAACGCCTTATCGTTACAAGCTTCTATATGTGGGGCGTGGGTAGCTCGAGCTTGTTTGCGATGGTCGCAGCACCTGCGCTCGGGGTCCGGTATGGACCAACAGGGGCTGTTGGACGTTACCCGCGTGGAGTCGGGATCGGCCTACTTGGCGGATCTGTGTTATGATTTAATACGCTCCCTAGCTAATAGCATGGCCTCCATGGTAGCGGCACGACGGTCCATCTGGTTGCGCAATTGGGCGGCCGACGGTTCTTCCAAGTCTCGCCTCAGTAAACTACCCTTTAAGGGCAGGTTGTTATTTGGTGAGGCTCTGGATAAGTTGGTGAAGGATCTCGGTGAGTCTAAGGGTGGTCGGCTTCCAGAGGATAAGCCTAAGCTTAATAGGTCGTCCACCTCAGCGCGCGGCCAGTTTCGGGATGCGCGCAGATTTCGTTCTTCCCGGCTGTGGACTTCGCAGCGCGGTCGTTTTGGAACCCGTCATCAAGGGTTTCGTGGTTTCAGAGGAGCGGGAAGGGGCTTCTCCGGAGCCGCCTCTTCCTCGGCCTCTTCCTTTAATCGCAAGCCACAATGAAACGAGGCGGGCTCTAGAGGAAGACCCGGTCATCGGGGGTCGTTTGCGCGACTTTCTTCCTTCTTGGGCCCAAATTACGTCAGATCGGTGGGTGCTGCAGATTATAGAAGAAGGTTATGCCCTAGAGTTTGCGCACCCACTTCCGGATTCGTTTGTTCTGTCTCCCAGCAAGGGAGCTCAAAAGGCGCGGGACATCCGCGTGACCCTGGATCGGCTTCTCTCTCTGGGGGCCGTGGTTCCGGTCCCGCCCTTGGAAAGAGGCGCAGGTCGCTACTCCATCTATTTTGTGGTTCCCAAAAAGGGCGGTTCCCTTCGTCCGATCTTGGATCTCAAAGGCGTGAATCGCGCTCTCAGAGTACCGCACTTTCGCATGGAGACCCTGCGGTCAGTCATCGTAGCGGTGCGTCAAGGGGAATTTTTGACATCCCTCGATCTTACAGAGGCCTATTTACACATTCCCATCCGGCCCTCCCATCAACGGTTTCTCCGCTTTGCGCTCCCGTGGGGCCATTTTCAATTCCGGGCCATGCCGTTCGGACTCGCCACGGCTCCCCGCACCTTCACAAAGGTAATGGTTGTAGTCGCGGCGGCGTTGCGCAAGGAGGGCATCCTGGTCCATCCATATCTCGACGACTGGTTGATTCGAGCGAAGTCCAGTCGGGAGTGTGTGCAAGTCACGAGCAGGGTGGTGGATCTCCTTTGGTCCCTCGGATGGGTGGTGAACGAATGCAAGAGTTGTCTGTCTCCGTCACAGGATCTCGAGTATCTGGGAGTCCGCTTCGACACAGCAAGGGGCTTGGTGTGCCTTCCGGAGCGACGCGTGCTGGCGTTGCGGGCTCTGGTCCGTCTCTTCCGGGGGATGCCAGCTCCGTCGGCGTGGTGGTACCTGCGGCTCATCGGCACGATGGCGGCGACCTTGGAGGTGGTGCCTTGGGCGCGCTTCCACATGCGTCCGCTGCAGAGTGCTCTTCTACGACGTTGGTCCAACCAGTTCGACTCGCTGAACAAGAGATTGCCTTGCCCAAAGACGGTTCGCCGATCCCTCCGGTGGTGGCTCTCCGCCGAGAACCTGTCGCGAGGGATTCCCTTGGAGCCTCCTCTGTGGGTTCCGTTCACGACGGATGCGAGCTTAACCGGCTGGGGGGCTCACTGCGAGTCCCGCTTTGCTCAGGGGGAATGGTCTCCCCTGGAGGCCTCTTGGTCGATCAACCGTCTCGAATTGCGGGCAGTCCGGCTAGCCCTGGTGGACCTGGAGCCCCTGGTTCTCGGACGGCCGGTGAGAGTCCTGTCGGACAATGCGTCCACTGTAGCTTACATCAATCGCCAAGGGGGTACCGGCAGCGTGACCCTGGAGGCGGAAGCGGCGGCCTTGTTCAACTGGGTGCAAACTCGCCTTCCAGCAATCTCGGCGGCTCACATTGCGGGCGTAGACAATGTCCAGGCCGATTTTCTCAGCAGAGTGCGGGTGGACCCCGGAGAATGGGAGCTAAACCCACAGGTTTACGCACAAATCGTCCGGCGGTGGGGTCCACCCATCATGGATCTCATGGCGACCTTTCAATCAGCCAAGACAGGGCGCTTCTTCAGCAGGCGAAGGGAGCGCATGTCCGAGGGGCTCGACGCTCTCATTCAGCCGTGGCCAACGTCCGGTCTTCTTTATGTCTTTCCTCCGTGGGCTCTGATCGGCCGGGTCGTACAACGTATCGAGAGCCACCGGGGTCGCGTGTTACTGGTGGCCCCGGATTGGCCCCGGAGGCCCTGGTATGCCGATCTGGTCCGGTTGAGCGACGGCGTTCCTTGGCTCCTGCCCGCACTACCGGATCTTCTTCTTCAGGGTCCCTTGCGGATGCCCCAAGTGGATCGATTCTCGCTTACGGTTTGGCCATTGAGTGGGCTCGGCTGAAAAGGAAGGGCTACTCCCCCGCGGTGATTTCTACCCTTCTGCGGGCGAGGAAAACGTCCACTTCTCTTACTTACGTTCGGATTTGGAGGATTTTTGAAGACTGGTGCTCCCGGCGGGGAGTCCGGGCGGCGACGGTTTCCGTGCCCGTCGTTTTAAGTTTTCTTCAGGATGGTTTCGATAAGGGCCTTGCGGCTAGTTCCCTAAAAGTCCAGTTGGCGGCTATCTCGTGTTATCGTGGCAAGGTTTTGGGTCGTCTGCTCGGGGCTCATCCGGATGTACGCCGATTCCTTACGGCTGTTTTTCATTTGCGGCCCTCCCGCAGAGTTTTCGTTCCTCCTTGGGACTTGAATTTAGTTCTGAGGGCCCTGGTTCGTGAACCTTTTGAGCCCCTGCGCAGGGCGTCTCTGAAAGATCTCACGCTGAAGGCGGTTTTTCTTGTAGCCATCTGTTCGGCACGGCGCATTTTGGATCTGCAGGCATTGTCCTGTCGAGAGCCTTTCTTGTCCTTTTCCGCGGATCGGATCGTTCTCCGTCCGGTTCCTTCCTTTCTGCCAAAGGTGGTGTCTCCCTTTCACTTGAATCAGGCAGTGTTTCTTCCAGTGCTTTCTTCGCAATCTGTCGGGTCAACGGACAAAGGGCTTCTCCGGCTCGATGTGGGTCGTACGCTCCATTGTTATTTAAAGGTTACCGAATCTTTTCGGAAATCTGACCGGCTTTTCGTGCTCTTCGGGGGTGCGCGTAAAGGGGAAGCGGCGGCTAAGGCCTCCATTGCTAGATGGCTCAAAGAGGCGATCGCGTCCGCGTATCTGTTGCAACAGCGGTCTATTCCGGAGGGTCTGAGGGCTCATTCCACTAGGGCTCAGGCGACCTCTTGGGCGGAGCATAGCCTGGTTCTGCCGGCGGATATCTGTAGGGCGGCCACTTGGTCGTCTCTGCATGCTTTCAGTAGACACTATCGCTTAGATGTGTCAGCGGCTCGGGATTCCTGTTTTGGTTCGGCGGTTCTGCGCGCCGGATGGCAAGGTCCCGCCCGGTCTTAACTGCTCTGTTACATCCCGATTGTGGAGGACTAAACTGGATTACCGAACAGGAAATGGAAATTACACTAACCTGGTAATTGTAGTTCCTGGAGGGTCCAGTTTAGTCCTCCTTCCCTCCCGACTATCTGCTAATGTGGTGCGGCGCGCCTTTCCGAACGGTTGATATTAAGACGGTTCCTCTTGCCGTTCGGTCCCTCTGTGGCAGCCGCGTTTTTTGCAGAGGCTCTTCCCTGTCTCGGGGGTTCAGGCAGCTCCTGAACTTCTGGTGGGGAGCGGTGTTTTGATTCCTGAGGCGTCGGTGCCGGCGCAATGCAGTGTTCTGACTTCCTCGTTTGGGGAGGGGGTTGATTATTCCTTGGGGGGGAACAAATTGTTCTTTAATTAGGTCATTTTGTATATTAATCTAATGTGTTGCTTCGTTAAGTATGCTTTGTTACTAGTACACTGGGGACTTCTGGGAGCTCCGGCTGTATATATACTACAGAAGATTTGATTGGTCCAGTCTCCCGGCTGCAGGAGGAGGGGCACTACCCGATTGTGGAGGACTAAACTGGACCCTCCAGGAACTACAATTACCAGGTTAGTGTAATTTCCATTTATTCCATAAACCAAGTAGGACATTTGCACATGCACGGAAGACATGTATCTTCTGAAAGCATCTACGCCTGTATTCTGAAACACAGCTCCCCATTCACGTCCACGGTGCAAAGACAGGGATCTCAGAACATGCCCAGGAGAGGCGGAATGGGGGCATGGTTTGCCATGGAGATGTATACAATGTATTCAGGAAAGTCCCATGGATGTTTAGGTGTTCCCTGAAGATGTGCCCGTTATTCCTGCCAGAGACATGGAATAAGGCCAGTACTTAGAAATTATTCTGCTGTGTTTGTACAGATGTTGCGACAAGTATGCTACAAGCTGGTGTGACTGCAGTCTGAAAAACACCACAAGATACATTTGTAATGAACAGAAATCAGGGGTGTGGGAATCTTGTATGCTAAAGGGGCATTAATAACCACCCTTAAAGACACTTTAAAAAGAGCAGTTGTGATTATTCTGGCTATGCTGACATATGCTGTTTGTGCTAAAGGAGCTAATCTGGGGGACCCTAACAATTCCTGTGTTATGTGAAATGGGAATGTTGATGAAAGAGTTGTATGAGTGAGTCTGCAACAGGATCCTGTTTGAGTGAGAAAGGGGGATCATATTTGTAGGTCTGGGACTCCATGCTATCATGGTATACCAGCTTTTAGTTATAGGTGCTGGGCATCTTTTTCCCTGAATTATGTCTTTCGTGACTGCAAGTGAGAATGTGTGTGTGTGGTTTGAGGTTTGCACGGGAGGATCTGCAATTCAGGGAGGGCATGAATGCCTGGCCAGTACCTGGACTGTATGGATGACTGCAGGGCAGCCATACATGAGCTGGGCCAGGCACTGTGAGACATGACTGATGTTTGCCAACAGCCCCCAGATTGTGTCATACTGCCTTCATCCTTACCCAGTCCATGATCTATGCAAGCTGCGAGAGCGGTGATATATCTGGAGGCTGGGTACTTGTCATGATGGCACTGGGATCCCCCTCCCATGCTGACACGGGCTGACACTTAGCAGACTGTGGGAAGGCAGGCAGTATTGCCCTACATACAGCAGATGTATATAGACCAACATAATTCATGACAGAGAGTGAACATTGTATTTGATAGGTGTAGCTACATGTAAGGAGATGCCAGTACCCAGATATGTGGGAAACAGATGCCATAGCCAGACAGCCATAGACACTGGAAGAGCACAGTTATGTCGCTCAGCAATGCAATGCATCCTTTGGGGAATTGCAAATTAGTTTAGGTTTTTGTGAGGTTGTTAAAGGTCCATACGTAGCATTTGAAAGAGTGGGTTTTTCTTTTAATTCTGTTTATTCACTTCACATGAGAAAACCTACAAACGGCATAAACAGAGAATTTTCCTTTTCACAGATACAGAAAAACTAATCCCAGGTGGGGCTGTGTCTTGTCCACCACTCTGGGTACAAACAGCAAAGGAACAATAGAATACAACAGAGCCAAAATACTCCAATCCCCCCTCCCCCCTCCCCCCCACCCACCACCGGGAGCACAGCACAATGAGGAGCACTGAACAACAATCATCTCCAACATCCACTATCCCACCCGCAAGACCTCACTACGGGCTTTAGGTCCCAATCTTTGAATGTAGGGCAGCCAAATTAACAAAAAATGAGCCCATCTCTGGGGGTGCCCTAGCGCACTCCCCCGCTCCATTAGTAATAATTGGTGTAAACTATTACGCCATTCACAGAACGTAGGGGCCATAGATTCGTGCCAGCGGCGAAGTAGGGGCCCTTTACCCACCAGATAGGCTTTGCGCACCAGACGTTTCTCCCATCTGCCCTTTGGGTGGAGCGGTCCCAGCTGATCAAACACCACTAACATCTCTGTCCAGCAAATACGCTGACCCCCAGAAGACCAGTAAGAAATGCCCCGATTTTTTGCCAATAGCGACGGATATAGGGACAACCCCACCACATATGACCCAGGTCCGCCAGAGAGCAAGAACATTTGGGGCATCCGCCATCCAAAGTCAGATGGCTTCGAAGTGCACGCCGCGGAGAAAAATAAGCCCGATGGATACATTTAAACTGTATTTCACACCAATGGGCCCCCTCCACCAAGTACGCAATCCGGCCCAAAGCCGCCTGAACAGTACCCGAGGGTATGTCCCGCCCTAATTCCTTCGCCCAGAGGCCTTCTAGTACAGTGAAATCAGGAGGAGAGCCAAGCCAGTCCAACCGCCTCTTAAAAGCAGCAATAGTCAGTGGAGAATCCGCCCCCAGAGCTAAAAAGTCTAAGATCCGTGCTGAATGCTCCGAATGAAGCTCACGTTGGGGCAAAGAACTAATATAATGTGAAACCTGCATATAAGCAAAGGTAGATGCACCTGGGCGCAGATCATATTCTCTACAAAGCGTTCCCAGTGCCTTACAGCTGCCGTCAGCGGTCAACAAGTTCCCTAAGCGCCGGATGCCCAACCGCCCCCACTGCCGATAGGGAGCCGAGTCCGAACCCGGCGGGAAGCAAACATTACCTTGTATAGATAGCCAGCTCGAGGTCATAGGATCGCTACCCCAATACTTATTTAACTGTTGCCACGTTCGCCGGGCCGCCTTAAGCAGAATACTGCTCATCAAACGAGTGGGCAAGGCCGCGGGCTGCAAATGCAAAACCGCTTCCAAAGTATGCGGGGCAACAAAAGCTTCCTCTAAACTACAAGGAGTATAGGTCTCGCTATCTCCCAACCAGTCGCTCAGGTGCCGTGCTTGGCATGCCAACACGTACTTCCAAAGATCCGGGACCCCCCCCATTCGCCCCCCCTCTCATTCTAGCCAGCGATATATAGGCTTTAGACCCCTTCCAAAGGAACCCCCGGATCTCCTTCTCCAGACGCAACAAATCTCGCCTCAAGAGCCAAACTGGGAGAGTTTGCAGCCAGTAAAGCAATCGCGGGAAAATCACCATCCCTAAGGCGGCCACTCTACCCAGGAGAGACAGGGGGAGGGGCGCCCAGGCCTGTAGCTGTGCTCGGAGCTTAGAAAAGATACGTTCGAAGTTCATGGGGTATAGCAGCATCGGTTTCTTAGTCAATAAAATGCCCAGGTAGACAAAGGAATTGCCTGCCCAACGAAGGGGGAATGGGTCTGGCCAACTCTTCCGCAATGTACCCGCCACGTTTAGGGCCTCCGATTTAGACATATTAATACGTAACCCCGCAAATTCACCATAAAGCGAGAGCTCCTCAAGTAAGTGAGACAAAGACTGCCGGGGAGACGTAAGATGAACAAGTATGTCATCCTCAAAAGCAGCCACCTTAAAACTATGAGACCCAATTCGCACGTCACGAATGCATGTAGAGCCCTCTATCCGCCGGATCAGCGGATCTAAAGTCAACACAAAAAGCAGGGGGGATAGAGGACAACCCCTGACGGTTGTCATTCAGAGTGGTCTGCAGCTCCCACAGTCGTCGGTTATTACTGGCTGTGGGGTCTCCCGCACACCGCCGTCAAGCTCTCATGACCTGCTTTTCCATCTGAAGAATCTGCAATGCCAGCAATTTGCGCTTCCGTGCCACATATGCAATGGTATCGCCCCTCAAAACCACCTTGACCGTTTCCCAAAACAACTCCGGATCCTCTGTGTGCTGCGCATTATGTCCTGCAAAGTCCTGCCAGCATTGTCTAATGTAGGTGCGAAATTCCGTATCATAGTATAATCCCAGGGGAAACCACCAGAGCCTAGGTGGCGTCGCCAAGTCCCCCCACCCCAGATCCACCCACACCGGAGCATGATCCGATACCGCACTAGGGCCTATCTGTGCCTCTCCAATCTGTACAAACAACCGTTCCAAAACCAGCACATAATCTATTCGAGCGCTAGTTCCATGAGCTCTCGATTGATGGGTAAAATCTTTCTCTGACGGATGTAATAGGCGCCAAGGATCGACAAGTCCCAGGAGAGCACATAAGCCTCGTAGCACCTTGGTGGTTGGCACTCGCATCCGTTCCCCCCCTCACCCGTCGTATCCATCTCTATATCTAACACCCCATTCAAATCCCCGGTAAGTATCAATGGGACATCAGGAAGTTGCTCCACTCTAGAAGCCAGTCGGGCATACAACGCCCGGTCCAGAACATTGGGATTATAAAGGTTACCCAGCAAGATCGGCCTACCCTCCAAGCGACCACATAACAAAATGTACCGGCCTTCCGGATCAGCGCACTCCTGCTCCAACTCAAAACGAACCCGTCTATTAATCAAGATGACCACTCCACCCTTTTTTCCTTTAGCAGGAACACCCCAACTCTATCCCACCCAGGTCTTCTGCAATTTGGCATGCTCCTCGGCTGTCTGGTGGGTTTCCTGCAACATGGCAATGTCACAGTTTAATCGGGCTAGGGCCTGCAACACTTTATATCGTTTAATCGGGTTACCTATCCCGCACACATTCCAAGAGATAACCCTCAGAGGGGACAGTGGTTAGGCAATAGCACGTTGGAAGGTCTAACAGAAAAGTTTGGTGGGGCCCCCCCAGCCTGAGGCCCCCCCTTGCTCAATAAGGCGCTCCTAGAGCATAACCATAAAGGCAATTGATACAGTCGTTGTGCTCCCCGCAGCTCCCAAACCCCATCCCTCCCCCCACCCTCCTACCCCCCTCCGCCCACCCCACCCCCTCCCCCTTACCCTCACCCACCTTACCCCTACTCACAATCTCCAACCACCAATCCACTCCCATCAAGAGTCACCTAGAGGATGCGTGTGGGACCTCCTCCCCCCTTCCAAAAACTGCACCGAAATTATGAAACCCCCTAGGGGGTAGTCTGAACCCACATCCACCATAATTTATAAGACCTAGAACAGCTACCCACCCCCCCCCCCCCACTGGATCACCTCATAAATCCCACAATACAAAATAATACGGTACAGCCATCAACATTCACACCCCACCCTTTTCCCTGCATTGACATGGTAATACAACCCAGTTTAATAACCATTCATACATTAACACAAACATCCACAGTCCTACAGCCCGTGGGAGGCCACCATCCGCTCTCAGCGCTTGGTAAGGGTTGAGAAGTCCAGTCTCGATAACAGTCCAACCGGGATCTCCGGAGCTAGCAAGCAGCATAGCCCCAAGATAGCAGCGTCACAGTCTCGGGGCCGCTCAGAGCAGGCCAGTACGACCATCGCCGCCCATCAGTGGAGGCCACTACCCCTGAGTCAAAGGCCCGCATTTATGGTATCCAAAACTGACTGCTCCACTCCCGGTACAGGCGAACTGGAGTCAGATCCAGGGCTTCACGGCCTCTGCAATAGGCACTTGAGGGGGGGGGAAGGCCTCGTAACCAGGCCACAGCTTCACTAAGACCAGTCCTCCAGCAGAGCGGGGAACAGCAATCAGCCTCCGCCGCCGCCCCATGCCAAAAAGGGCTGCCCGACAAAGCACCACATGTCCTCAGAGCAAGCATCACTCTCCCAGGTTTGAGGCTCCCGGCACCAGCAATTGTTCCATGTAGGGACAGGCTTCCTCCGCTGAATCGAACACCCGGTAGGTGCCCTGATTGAGCACGCGCAGATGGGCAGGATATTGAACGCGGAAGCGGACATTGGCCTCAATCAGGCGCTGGCATAACTGGGTATAGGCCTTGCGACGAAGGCTCAAAGCCGCCGAGTTATCTTGCACAATGTGAATCTTTGCTGTCTCCCACTCGACGAAACCTTTTTGTTTGGCTATACGTAGTACAGTGTCTTTTTGCGGATAGCACAGGTATCAGGCCAGAACCACTCGAGGCCGGCGGTCTCCTGTTTGCTGTTTGGGCCCCAGCCGGTGAGCTCGCTCCACCACGATAGGCCCGGTCAAACTAGCCCCATCATGTAGAGAGGTAGAGAGGTTCTCAACATACTGCCGCAAGTCTTTATCCGGGACAGACTCGGGGATACCCAGAACCGCAAATTATTGCGGCGCGAGCGGTTTTCGAGGTCGTCCAGCTTTGTAGCATGTGCCTTAGAGGCCTGCTGTACTGCAATTAGCTCCTGTTGCAACTGTTCCATATCATCTTCTGCTCAGGAAATACGGGTCTCTGCCTCCTGTACCCGAGAGCCCAGGGAGCTCTGAAGTGTGTCCATTTTGGCATGTAAGGCATCAAATTGTAAAGAGAGTGCATTAGTGACCGCGGCAGAAATTTCCTCCGTCAGTGTTGGGGAAGCCGCAAAGTTATGCTTCGGGGGGGATTCCGCCATTTTTAAGGTACTCGCAGCGTGGTCTTTGTCACGCCTTCCCGCTTTCACCGCAGTTGCCATTCTACAAGACAAGGCACAGCAGGTAGCTCGTGGGGGTAATTAGCACAGTGAACCCCGGCTAGTCCAAATTTGGTGCAAAACACGGCACAAAAACAGCCTTAAGGGGAAGAAGGGCCCGGAGCTCGAGCAGCCCACGTCCTCTCAAGCTCACCGCATCACGTGACTCCTTGAAAGAGTGGTTTTAGAGATGACCAATGCAAGAATAATTGAGGAGTTGTTATTTATTTATTTAACAATTTTTCTATACCATCTTTTCATTCAATCAAGACGGTTTACAAAAACATCAGCTTATGCAAAGAACTTGCATATATCAACTTATTCAAAGAACTAACAAACATCAAGGTGTTTACAATAAACTTCAACTTATCTAAAGAACTTGCATATTTCAACTTATTCCAAGAACTTGTAAATATCAACATTAACATTATAACATCAAAAACCTGAGTATTCTCTTGTAACATTATCTAACTATGTACATCTTAATGAGAGTAATGGGGTGGTTGTTTGGTGTGGTTGTTGTGGCTTAGGTCGGTTTGTGGGGTGATTTAGGTGATTGGTGGTCTTCATTGAATTGTTCGATGAATAGGGTTGTTTTGAGCAGCTTCTGGAATTCTTTTATATCTGTTGTTGATTTCAGATTATCTGGGAGGATATTCCAGATAGCAGGGGCAGCAAGAGAGAAGGCTCGCATGGATGTGGATTTGTTGGTTCTTGTGAATAGACTAGGTGTTGGTATATTGTTTTTGGTGCTGTTTCTGTCTGGTCTTTTGCTTGTTTTGGTTCCGATGAGTTCCTGTAATATTTCTGCTGAAATGTTGTTTTTAATTTTGAAGATGGTGAGTGCTGATTTATATTTTGCCCGTGATGGGATTGGTAGCCAGTGCAGATCGTATAGTATTGGAGTTGTGTTCTTGTATTGAAGCGCTAGTAATAATGCGGGCAGCAGTGTTCTGGACTATTTGTAGAGGACGGGTAGTTTGTTTGGGTAGACCTTGGTATAGTATATTACAGTAGTCCAGCATAGGTGTAATGATGGCCTGGCATACAGTGCGGAAATGTTCTTTACTGAGGAGAGGTTTTAGTCTCTGGAGCACTGCGAGTTTGAAGAAGGCTGTTTTGGATATCTTGTTGATATGCAGTTGGAGGGTGAGTTGCTTGTCTAGAATCACTCCAAGGTATCGGGCTTCGTCTTTTATTGTAATCGGTGTAGTGGATATGTTGAAAGAAGTAGGAGGAATGAATGTGGAGCCTCTCGTAATGATGATTGCTTCTGATTTTTTTATGTTGATGTTTAAGTTATTGTTAGCTAGCCAGGTCGTCATTTCTTGAATGCAGGTTGATATGGTGGTATAGTCTGGGGAGTCCAGTTGAATAGGGGTATATGCCATGATGTCATCAGCATATATGGCATATTGTATCTTGTATTTGTTAAATATTTTGCATATAGGCTGAATATAGATGTTGAAGAGAAGAGCTGATAGTGATGAGCCCTGGGGAACTCCTTGAGTAGTCCTGAAGGTTTTGAGGTGAGGTTACCAGATTTTATTTTCTGCTGTCTGTCTTCGAGGTATGATTGAAACCATTTAATGGTGGTATCTTGTAGTCCAGTCTCCATTAGGCGCTTCAATAAGATGTGATGGGAAACTGTGTCAAAGGCTGCTGATATATCGATAAATATATCAGCAGAAAGTCAATCCAGATATTTCACAACTCAACAAGTGTCTTACTCACATTGCCTCTTGGCTTGATGCTAATTTTCTCCATCTGAACCCTGCTAAGTCCACAGCCATGTGGGTTTCTCTGAGCACTTCATGTCCTACTGGTGCCCCTCAAATTAACTCTGCCTCTGTTCCACTTCACCTCCTCCTTCCGTTATTTAGGCGTGACCTTGGATTCCTCCCTTTCCTTTCACAACCATGTGTCAAACCTTACTCGCCGCTCTTTTTTTGCTCTGTGTCAAATCAGGGCAGTTCGTTCTTTGCTTCCTCTTAGTTCACTTACTACTCTAGTATTAGCCTTGGTCATAAGTAGGTTGGACTATTGTAATATAGTCCTTGCCAATTTACCCTCCTATCAGCTACAACGCTTACAGTTAATACAAAATACAGCAGCCCGTCTTATTACATATGCTCACCGGTCCGATCATATTACCCCCTCCTTTACCATCTTCACTGGCTGCCTCTTCGCGTCAGGTTCCAATATAAATTCCTGATTGTGACAGATCGGGCTATTCATACAGCGAAACCACTTTATTTGTCTGATCTCATTTCTCTCCACACCCCCTATCATCAACTCCGTTCATTGCATGCAAATTGGCTATCCATACCTTCCCCCTCCAAAGCCCATTTAGAACAGACTCGACGTGCCGCCTTTTTCTTCCTCAGTCCCGTACTTTGGAACGCCCTGCCATCCTCCCTCCATTTAGAACCCTCATACACAAAATTCAAAAATTTGTTAAAAACTCATTTGTTTGAACAGGCCTTCGACCCTCCCCTCTGATACCCTCTGTGTACCCTATTTAAGTATTGCTCTCTTGGGTTATTTGCTAATGATCTACTACTTCTATCCTTTTCTATATTATTATGGCATTCTTTTCCATTTTCCCATAGCATAGACATGTTTTACTTATTGTAAACCGCCCTAATGTCTCGACAAGGGTGGTATATAAAGTGCAAATACAGATAAAGAAGCCCTGTTTTATCTTGTCTATTCCTTTGATTATGTTATCGAATAGTTGTATGAGGAGTGTCTCAGTGCCATGTTTTGGACGGAATCCATGCTGGTGGGGATCTAGTGGGGCAAATCCGTCAATATGATCTTGGAACTGTCTCTGTACAATTTTTTCAGTTATTTTAGCCAGGAATGGGAGGCTGGATATTGGGCGGTAGGTTGAAGGGTCTGTACTGTTGGATGAGGTGGTTTTAGGGATGGGTCAGATAGTAGATTGCTTGAGTGCTTTTGGCATGTAGCCCTGAGTGATAGAGGTACTTACTGCCTTTTGGATGAATGTGTTGAATTCTTCTTTGGTGGACTTAATCCAAATCACCAGGCAGGGGTCCGATGGAGAAGTGGTGGTTTTTAGAGCAGTGATGGTTTGTTCTATTTGTTTAGTTGATGGAATGCTGAAGTTCTTACATTGATTGGTAGTTGTGGAGCCATCTGTAGTTGGTGTGTCCATAAGATATATGTTCTTAGGGGATGTGGTGGTACTGTTCTTGGCTATTAGATAATCAGCAAAGGTTTGTGGGTGCATCTTGCTTTCGTCTTTCATGGTTGGGTCTTTTGTTAGGGTACGAACGATGTTGAAGAGTTCTTTGGGTTTATTGCAGACTTTTAGTACAAGGTTTGTGTGGTATTGTTGTTTGTTTGTTTATAAGGTTATTGTAATCCTTTTTGCATCTCTTGGTATTGTTTCAATGTAGCTTCTGATTTGTTATGTCTCCAGCGATGTTCCAGTTGTCGTAATTTTCTTTTGGATTCTCTTACTGTGTTAGAGTACCATGGTGTAGATCTGGGCCTGTTTTTGTTGTGGTGTGAATTCATTTGAGGTTTGAGTTGAGATGCAGCAAGGATGATGGTGTTCCATGCGGTGATGGCTTCGTCCAGGTCAGTGAAATCTTGGGGTAGGTATTGCACGGTATCTTTCAGGAAGTGCTCTTTGTTAAAAGCTTTGAAGTGTCTGGTTGGCTGTTCTGTTTTCCGAGCTGTCTGTTGGGTATTGTGGTGGAGTACAAATGATATGGCATGGTGAGCTGACCATGGTATTGGTGTAGTTTTAAGTGGTGTGATGATATCTTGCTCTAGGGTGTTAGTTGGTACGAATATGCAATCTGGTATAGAGCCAGAGCGATGGGATGGGCCTGATAAGACTTGCTTGAGTTGAATGGATTCCATTGCTTTGTGAAAAGCGATTTCAGTTGTTGTTGAGGCAGATGTGAGGTTTAAGTCTCTTAGAACAATGAGCGTCTTGTGTGGTGAGTTAGCTGCATATATCATATCCAGGATGTTGGATATGTCCTCTGTTGGGGCGTTTGGGGGTCGGTATATCAGGCAGATGGATAGATGTTTGTTTTCAGTGTTGATGAATTCAAAGTGCTCGGAGCTTTTGGAGGTTGATGTCTTGAACCTCAAGTCTGTTCGAGCAAGGATTAGTACTCCGCCTCCTCGTTTGTGGGTTCTGGGGCAGTTGTATGATGTGAATGCTGGTGGTGTTATTTGGTTCAGTATTACCTGGTCTGTATTCTTGAGCCATGATTCAGTAATGCATAGGATGTCAATATTGTTTTCATGGATGTAATCGGAAATAGTATTTGTTTTGTTGCATATTGAGTGTGCATTTATCAGGCCTATGTTTTTATGCGGGTGGTATGTGGAGAGTGTGAATGAGGTATGGATGTTTGTGACCATGGCTCTATTTGAATGTGTCTGGTAGGTTTCTTGCTGGTAGGTTTGTGGTAAGCAGATGTGTATATAGGTTGGTGTATGGTAGGGAGGTATGATATATATATATATGGGGGGGAGCTTATAAGGCTGTGAAGTAGGTAGTGTAGTAATATGCATTTGTTTGGTAAGAGCATAGGGTAAGAATTAGTATAATATATATAATTAATATAACATTTGTTGGATGAACATTCCTTTGCACATTTGCTGTCCGTACAGGAGTTTGTTGCTTTTTTGTGTAGGAAGCTGATGAAGAGGTTAATGTTCCATGTTAGTGTGCTCCTTGTGCGGTGAGTTAATCACCGCTGCTTGGTGTTCTTGGTTGTTAGTCTGGGGGGGGGGGGTTGGTGTCTGGTTGTAGTTGTTGGTTCTTCGTTGTGGAGTCATCTTGAAATGTTGTGTTGTGATCTTCTTGTGATGTACGTTGGTTCATACTTCAGGGCTCCCGCCTAAGGGCCACGCCAAAAACTGTAGTTGAGCCCTCTGATTGGGCAGTAGGTGGTTACAGGCGGGAGGTCGAAGTGCAGCCCAGCTCGATCCCGATCGATCGGGGGAGCTGTGGCCATCTGCTGCTGTGCCCGATGGTGCTCCTTTTTGAACTGTAGTTGAGCCCTCTGATTGGGCAGTAGGTGGTTGCAGGTGGGAGGTCGAAGTGCGGCCCAGCTCGACCCCACTCGATCAGGGGAGCCCACTGTTGTGGCCATCTGCTGCTGCGCCCGATGGCGCTCGTTTTTGAACTGTAGTTGAGCCCTCTGATTGGGCAGTAGGTGGTTGCAGGCGGGAGGTCGAAGTGCGGCTTGGATCGACCCCGATTGATCAGGGGAGCCCACTGCTGTGGCCGTCTGCTGCTGTGTCCGATGGTGCTCCTTTTTGAACTGTAGTTGAGCCCTCTGATTGGGCAGTAGGTGGTTGCAGGCGGGAGGTCGAAGTGCGGTCCGGCTCGACCGTACCTAGCACTGTGCGAGTGGTGCAGCCGCACAGGGCGCAAAGGCTTAAGGGGCGCATTTTGGCTGTCTGCCGTTGCCTGCCACCGTCACTTTTTCTTCTCTCAGTGGTGGCAGGCAAAGGCAGACAGCCAAAATGTGCCCCTTAAGTCTTCTCGTGGCACTCTAAGCAGATCTGGACTCTCCCTCCTCTGATGCGACGTCAGAGCAAAAAGGGACAGATCTGCTTAGAGTGCCGGCGACTTACACAGCGGGCGTGCCTCTTCTCTCCTGCCGCGGGAGATGGGGGGGTGCGCGCCCATTGTGCAAGTCGCACAGGATGCAATTAAACTTCGGTACAACCCTGCTCATTATATCAAAGTGCACTGAGATTACTTGGCAGTGTTCTGGGTATGAAACAGACTAGTATATATAGTCTAGTTTGCATCAGCATGTCAGTATCATCAGTATTTATGTCTAGTTTGTATCAGCACAACACTGTCAGTGAGAGGACCAGCTTAGGAGATGCACCTTTTAATGGACAAGGCGTGGCCGTCGGAAGCATCCATGGGTCTATTACGGAGACAGGCAGGATCAGAAATGTACATTTTCCCAGAATATGGTGAGTGCGGGGACGTCCAAAATGATTGCAGCGTTTACCTTTACCCCGTAATATTAGCGGGGACAGGTTTTTCAGCTTCACTCTATGACCCATGCCTTCATCTGTGTGCGAGCCTCAAGCTGGATATGTGCACCAGTCAGCTGCACAGCATGTTGACCATGATGCACCGGACCAGGCTACATGTCGATTCCATAAACACGGGTGTGTCTATACCCGTGAATGCGGAATTGGTATAGACTCATGCCCATTTCTGATTTAAACATGTCCATGGGCCAGATATATTTTGGGCCGATGGATCAGTGCTATCCACACGGAATACACACATAGCTGTCAATGTTTTTACAGTCAGACATAATACATTTGCCTGGAGACACCATCTAACAGCTTCAGTTATTTACCAATGTCATTGCCATCCTCCTGTTCTCCCAGGATGAATACTAACAATTGAATATCACCTGCATAAAAGTAAAATTCGATACTGAATGTATCCAACTGCCATATTTAAGGAGCTATATAGATGTTGAAAAGTACAGGGCAAAATACTGACCCTTGCAGGACTCCCTGCTTCACTTGACATATTGAAGAAAACTTTCCCCACACGATGCACTCAGGGAACTTCCCAGGAAAAATGAAGCGAACCAAGAAAGCACCAAACAAGTCCAACCTGAAAAACTTGTTAACCAGCTTGCCATGATGGATATCGTCAAACGCTGCTGACAAATCTAATTGAATCCATAAGGCGTCAAATTGCTAGTCCATTTTCCTATGGATACTGTCTATCATGGCAGACAGCACCACGTCTGTGCTGTATCCTTCCTGAAAGCCCGACTAAGCAAGGTGAAGCCCCACCGGCTCTTATCTAAAAATTTATCAAAACGCGATTGTATAGTTTTCTCCATTACCTTCATGAAAGAGGACTTACTTGATGATCTGATAAATCTTGTCCATCCAAACCCTTCATTTCTATTGGGGTGATAACTGCTCTTTTCAGTAATATAGGAACCAGGGCCGTACTGAACCAGAATTGCGCCCTGTGCGGCTTGCACATCGAGCGCAATTCCCCCTCCCCCATACCTCCGTCCAGCTGCTACTTGCTCTTGCCCTGCTGCTGATGTCCTCTGTTTTCTCCACAGCGGCGCTGGCAGCAGGGCAAGAGCAAGCTGCGGCTGCACGGAGGTATGGGGAGGAGGGGGGAGGGGTGCCAACTGTGCAAGTTGCCGGCAGCAGCAGAGCAGAGCAGACCTAACTTTTAGCAGATCTGATCCCTCCGTGCTCTGATATCACGTCAGAGAATGGGGGATCCAGACCTGTAGAAAGACCCGCGCAAAGGCTTAGGGGGCACATTTTGGCTGCCTGCTGTTGCCCTGCTACAACTGAGAGAACAAAAAGTGGCGGAGGCAGGGCAATAGCAGGCAGCCAAAATGCTCCTCCTAAGCCTTTGCGCCCTGTGATAGGAACCTCTCGTTGCTGGAACGAGACACTAATCGACTCTGCCCAATAGAGGACCACCAAGTCCTCCTTACAAATAACCTGCTCTACCTCCATCTTAGAGGCCTTCCCAAATGAAAACCACACCCTCTCCTCAGACAACTCCCTTGCAATTTGTTCATTCACCTCTTCCTACCTCACTGTTCTAACCTCTTACCTTCTCATTCTGCCTCCCCAAACTCAGACTCCTTCTCTTACCATCTCCCCACCTCTCCAATTTCCTCTGTCTCTCTTCTTCCTTGGCATCTTATTTCTTTCTGTCTTTCACCCACTCTCCATTGCCACATTTCCATCGTTTGTACTTACCGTCCTCCTCTCATTCATTTTCTTGTCAACCCTCAATGGCCTTTCCCACATGGTTCCACCATGTCCAGCATCTTTCTCCTCTCTCCCCACCCCCATTTCTCATACTCCAGCATCTTACAATCCCCTCACCCTTCCCTTCCAACTCCATGGTTCAGTATCTCTCCTTTTTGTATCCCCTCCCCCATATTCCAGCAGCTTTTCCTCACCCACTGGTGGTCTAGCATCTCCCCTCTCTATTTCTTTCTCTGTCTATCCCTTGTATCCCAGTATTTCTTCCTTTTTTCCTCTCTATATTCAATCCTCATAGCCCAGCATTCCTCTTCTCTCTTTGTGTCTACCCTCATATGTCAACATCTCTCCTCTCTCTCTGTCCCTCATAGCCCATCATCTCCTCTCTCTCTCTCTCTCTCTTTACCCCTCATAGTGAGCATTTCCCCTCTTTCTCTGCTCGCATCACTTATCTCTATCCCCCATCTCCCCTCAGCCCGGTATTTCTTCTCTTTCTGTATCCCTCATAGCTCAACATCTTCCCCCTTTCTGTCCTCCCCCTGTCTAGTATCTTCCCATCTCACCTCCATTTCTCTCTTTGTTCAGAAGCTTCTTGACCTCTTCTTCCGGTCCAATATTTCCCACTTTTCTTTTTCTCCGCTTACTTTGCCACCATTACCATAGTGCCTTGATCTGACATTCTGTGGGATTCGAGTTGATTCATTATCCTTTATTTTCAGCAGAGTATCCATTAATTTTCTCACCATCAAATTCATAATAACCAGCCTGTAACTTCCAACTGCATCTCTTTTGTGTCTTTTATAAGAACATAAGGACATAAGATTTGACATACTGGATCAGACCAATGTACTGTATCCTGTTTCCAACAGTGGTCAATCTAAGTCACAAGTACCTGGCAGGATCTCAAAGGGTAGACAGATTCCATTCTGCTTATTCCAGGAACGTGTACAAGCCTTCTTTAAACCCAGCTACATTAACAGCTTTTACTACACCCTCCAGCAACGAATCTCAGAGCTTAATTATGCATTGAGTAAAAAATTATTTTCTCCGGTTAGTTTTAAAGATACTACTTTGTAGCTTCTTTGAACGTCCCCTAGATTTTATACTTTTTGAAGGATTAAATAACGATTCATGTTTCCTCATTCTACTCCGCTTATTATTTTATAGACCTCTATCATATCTACCCTCAGCTGTCTCTTCTTCAAGCCTTTCCTCATAGGGGTACCCTTCATGCCCTTTATCATTCTGCTCGCCCTTCTCCATACCTTTTCCAATTCTGCTATACCTTTTTTTAGATCCATTCTTCTCCAGAACCAGGGACTCATACCATTTCCAAAGATTTGCTGAACAGGTCCTTCAGAGAATTTGCTAAAATCTCTACTACCTTCCTTATGATACTAGGATACATCCATCTGGCTTATGGCTTTGTCTACTTCAATTTTGCTAGTTCTTCACAAACACTCTCTTCCATAAATGACATTGCATATATTTCACTACCCTATGCATACGTGCCAACAATCAGTTATCCAGCTTTATTTCTGTGTCTCCAACCGTATATACGTATCTTCGTGTCTCCTTTCTCAATCAGACTTCTGACCTTCCTTCTTTCACTTGCTTATCTGACAAATAGCATTGCCTTGATTTATCTTGTCAGCTCTCTTTCCTTCCGCTCATGTCTTTGCCATCCTGGTTTCTTCCACCTCCACTTTCAGCATCGCTAGATATTTTTCCCTGCACATTCCGTTTTGAGATGCTTTGTACATTTTGAATGCTATTTTTTTACCTTACTTTTTCAGCTACCTCTTTAAAAAATCAGTCTTTTATCCTCTTGCTGATGTTTAATTTGCTGTTCTTCCTATAGCTCTATTTAATTTTGCCTACACTTTACTTTTAAAAGCCTTGGGATGCCAAGTTTGGAAGGGCCCAGGTTGTTAAGGGTGTGGTTTAGGTGAGAACATAAATTACGTGTAAATTCCATGATTTTGCCATGGGGATACATGTATACTTAAAAAAAAAAAGCTGGAAGCTGGTATTTGCATGTATTTTGTAAAGTGAGTGCTTATTTGGTCCCTGGGTTCACATCATTCATTGAAGGGTCAGTTGTGCTTACCTCTCTGTGAAGCACTATGCCCAAATATCTAAAACTCAAAGCTGCTTTCATGCAACTTCTAATTGGCGACACTTGGAAACATGGCTTTGTACAATATGCTAATTACATGTGCATGTGTTGAAATTTACATTTCAGTACCAAAATCAGCACTTACAATACGTGTGTAAACATTGCTACTTACACATGCAGACCCCCTAGTTATGCTGTGTCCTTCACTTCCCCAAACTCCCGTGCCAGAAGAGCCCCAAAAAACATAGTGCTGATGGGGCTGCCTTATTCACTCTGTCCTAGATTCAATTCTGCCACAAAGCAAGAAGATTTTTCATTTTTTCCCTACTTTATTAAAAAATCAAAGGTAACTTATACTCTACAGGAAATGAATGTTGTGGCGTCTAGTCTATAAAAATACAAAAAATGATATGGACAATATTGTGCTGAGATATAAATTTATCAAAAGAACATTATCTTCTCATGTCCCAAGATATTTGCCAAGTCTGCACTAGCCTATGTTTTCTTTCTTTTTCTAGTGCATTTTAGTACTTGCAATGTCAGATTGGCAGTACTGGAACTCAAATTCTCCCTTTTTTTTCACAGAACAAGTCATTGAAGTGCATATTGTTCCTATAGAATCCAGGCAATGTATCTCATGAAAATTCTAGAGGGAGCACCTCTAAGAGTGATAGCAGAGTGGAGGAGTAGCCTAGTGGTTGGAGCAACTGCCTAATACCCAAGAGATCAGGGTTTGATTTCCACTGGCATGCCTTGTGAGGTTGGGTATGTCACTTTACCCTCTGTTGTCTTGAAAGAAAAGGCCTGGCAATTTACTTCCAGCCAAGAAAGCCCAGGGGTTGATGGGTTGCCAGGAATCAGCAATGACTTGATGGCACTTAAAAAAAAAATCCCATTATTTCGTTCTGACGGTCTCAACTCACAGCTGGCATAAGCAATAACTTGCTCCATTCCCTTTACATAAGAAGAGACAATACATTTATCCCCCTGCATGATAACACTGAACAACACCACAATTAAAACCAAAGCTGAGGTGAAATACTTAGGGATCACCATCGACCAACACTTAACCTTCAAAACACACACAGACAAAACAACCCAAACAATTTACTTTAAAGCAAAGACACTCCAGTGCCTCTGACAACTTCTCAAACCAGATGACGTCTGTACTGTACTCCAAGCATCAATAATACCCCACCTGGACTACTGCAATGCCATTTTTCAAGGACTGCCACAATCCACACTCCTACCTCTCCAGACAGCATTCCACTCAACAGCAAGAATCCTACAGACAGCAACAAGAAAAGAGCACATCACCCCAATACTCAGACAGCTGTACTGGCTCCCCCTCCAGAGCCACATAACATACAAAACCATCATGCTAACCCACAAAACAATCCACTCAGACTCCCCCACACCTACAAACATTTATACATCCCTCACAACCACACAGAGTTAGACGAATCACAACAATGAATACCCTCAACATCTCCCACATCAAAACCAACAGGCATGCAAAAGAGCTTTCCAACTTTATGCACCTTCCATATGGAACAGACTGCTGGACCAGCTCAGGAACATCACGGACCTCAAGCCTTTCCACAAACAGTTTACTGAACATTTCAACACAAGTGACTAACCGCCCCCCCCCCCCCGAAGAACCACGCACAACCGCCTAGCACTACTGTTGTATATAATCAAACCTGTATATAGTTAAGAGCCAAAGGATAAATAAGGGAAAAGCTAAAATAAGCACAAATGTCAATTTTTGGATTAACGTCTCAAATGCTTTTTGACAAGCATCATCCCATAGGAACAGTACTTGGTTTGCATTCTTCCTGGCTTTGTCAGTAAGTATGTGCAATCAAACAGCTATTTAAGTAAAACCTTGTACAAACTTCCAATAATGACTACTAAATCCTAAAAATTGCCTCAATTCGGTCACCATCTTTGGTGCTGCCAAGTAGCATGGGTATTTAAAAATACTATCTTGGAAGCCCAGACCAGCTGTATTCCATGCTTTAAGAAAAGCGTAAGGAAGTCCAAAAAACTGCCAGCATGGTTTAAAGGTGAGGTCAGAGAGGCTGCTGTTGCCATAAAAGCATCTTTCAGTAAATGGAAAAAGGAGCCAAATGATGAAAACTAGAAACAACACAAGCACTAGCAAGTTAGATGCAAGGCATTGATAAGGCAGGCAAAGAGAGAATTTGCGAATAAGCTTGCTGTGGAAGCAAAGACACGTGATAAAGACTTTTTCAAGTACATTCATAGCACAAAAACCTATGATGGAGTCATTTGGACCATTAGATGATAGAGGGGTAAAAGGGGCACTAAGAGAGGATAAGGCCACAGGGGAGAGACTGAATGAATTCTTTGCTTCAGTCTTTACTGAGGAAGATGTAGGAATGTTACCCATGACTGAAATGGTATTTAAAGGTGATGCCGCAGAAGAATTGAAAGAAATATCGATACACTGGGAAGATGTATTTCAACTACTTGATAAATATAGCAAATCACCTGGACCGGATGGTATACATCCGAGGGTGTTGAAAGAACTGAAATATGAGCTTGCAGACCTACTATTAGTAATCTGTAATATCTGAAGATTGGAGGATGGCCAATGTAATGCCAATTTTTAAAAAGGGTTCCAGGGGTGATCCGGGAAAATACAGACTGGTGAGCCTGATGTCAGTACCGGGAAAAATGATAGAAACCATTATAAAGAACAAAATTACTGAACATTTAGATAGTCATGGCTTAATGGGAGACAGCCAACATGGCTTTAGCCAAGGAAGGTCTTGTCTTACTTATCTGTTATGTTTTTCTGAAGGTGTGAATAAACAGGTAGACAAAGGTGAGTCGGTTGATATTGTGTATTTGGATTTTCAGAAAGCCTTTGACAAGGTAACTCATGAGAGAATTTTGGTGAAATTAAAGAGTCATGGGATAGGAGGCAGTGTAGTATTGTGGATCAGGAACTGCTTAAAAGATAGAAAACAGAGGGTAGGGCTAAATGGCCAATTTTCCCAATGGAGAAAGGTGAATGCAAGGTTCCACATTAGGAACCACCACCCAGGAAAAAGATTTAGACATCATTGTGGATAACATGTTGAAACCCTCTGGGTGCAGCGGCAACCAAGAAAGCAAATAGAATGCTAAGTATCATAAGGAAAGGAATGGAAAATAAAACCAAGGATATTATAATTCCTCTGTATCATTCCATGATGCGACTGTACCTCGAGTATTGTGTGCAGTTCTGGTCACTGTATTTTAAAAAGGATATAGCGCTATTAGATAAGGTGCAGAGAAGTGCCACTAAAATGGTAATGGGGATGGAAGGGTTATCCCTATGAAGAGAGGTTAAAAAGGTTAGGGCTCTTCATTCTGGAAAAGAGATGACTGAAGGGAGATACGATAGAGGTCTATAAATTAATGAATGGAGTAGAACAGGTAAATGTAGATAGATTGTTTATGCCATCAAAATATAGAAAGACTGGGGGACATGCAATGAAGCTACAAGGTAACCTATTTAAGACTAATAAGAGAAAATATTTTTTCACTCAACTTGTAAGCAAACTCTGGAATTTGTTACTGGAGGATCTAGTAAAAGTTGTTAGTGTAGCCGGGTTTAAAAAAGGATTGGAGAAGTTCCTGAAGTAAAGGTCCATAAACCATTATTAAAGGTGACCTGGGATATCCACTGCTTGACCCAGTACAAGCACTGTGGAACCAGTGTCTTTTGGGGAAACTGCAAGGTACTTGTGACCTAGATTGGCCACTGTTGGAAACAGGATACTGGGCTTGATGGACCTTGCTCTGACCCAGTATGGCATGTCATATGTTTTTAGTTAGAGCTTTAGTTTGTCAAGATCCACCTGCATTCCTACTGCAGAAACTACATAACTAAGAAATTTTACTGACTTGCAAAGTAACTTATACTTAGATGCCTTATATTTTAATCCATGTTGAACCAATTTCTGGAACACCAGTTGCAACCTCTGAAGATGCTGTTCAAATCTGGCAGAAAAAAAACGAGTATATCAAGGAAGATCAAGAAAATTTCAAATACATGACTGAGAAAATACAATTTTCCTGAGATCCTGGAAGCTTATTGGCACACTTCATAATCCAAACGGCATGCATGTCCACCGATACAAACAGAATGGGGTGGTAATGGCCAGTTTTGGAATATCCGTTTCATTCATTGCCATTTGGAAATAACCTGATGTCATATCTAAGGATGAGAATAGATCTGCTTTTCCCAAGACATCAAGGGCTTCTTCAATGTGTGGTAACGGATATGCATCCTTGATTGTAACAGCATTTACTTTATGGTAATCACAGCAGAATGGAAGTCCATCATCTTTCTTTCTTATTACCACGGCATGCTATGCTATTCTTTTGCAGAATTCCTTGTGAAACCAGATCTTTTATATGTTTGTTAAATTTCTGGAAAATATGGGGTGAAATCCTTCTGTAAGGTGTTTGTTTAAATCGGTGTGGCCTATATTGGTATCAGATTTGGAGAGCACATGATTATAGTATAGAAGGAGCAATCTTAAAACTTCTTGTTGATAGTCTGACATTTCTTTCCAGGTGATTTTAACTGAAATTTCTTTAAAAACATCAGAACATGATTTATTTTCTTCCAAACCTTTACTTTGTAGTAAACACACATGATTGGATTTTGCCTCTTTCTTCAGCTGATAAATTTCCGATACAATCACCTCTTCTGGCTTGATTATCTCAGCCACCCCTATCCAGTGTGGAAGACAAACTGTATTATAACCTGTGTTTAAGAGCCTAACTGAAACATTCCCCCTAAGTGATGTGCTCAAGACATCAGCAACTAGTAATGAGGTTTGTAACCAGACAGAATCTGTAGGCACTATAAATAAAGGCCATGTGGCGGAGTCCAGGCTGGCTGCTGGTAACCGGGCGGCACGGAGCGTGATGAAATGGAGCAGGAGGGGGGGTTGCCGGGGGGACGAGTCGGAATCCTTTAAACTCATTGGCTCCCGTCCCACGTGAACACGTAGAGCCAATGAGGGAAAGGAAGGAGAAGCGAGAGGGCAGTTGGGTCTGGGGCCCTGGGCGAGCAGTGCGGAGCCAGGATCGTTGTCGGCGGGGAGCCAGGATCGTTGTCGGCGGGGAGCCAGGAGCGTTGTCGGTGGGGAGCCAGGAGCGTTGTCGGCGGTGAGCCGAGATCGGGGTCAGCAGGCCCCTTTGGCGCTGCGGAGGATCGCAAAGAGCAGCACTACGGGGTCCTGTTTGAGTCAGAGCGCAGCGCGTGGTCTGCACGTGTAGGGCGGCAGGGAAAGCAGGCAAGTGGTGCATTGCATTTGTGTTTCAGGCGGGCGGAAGGCGGCTGCTTCAATGACGGCTCGCAGGAATCAGCAGGGCAAAACGCCGGGGAGGGCTAGGGGCATATCTGGGAGGCATGCGAGGCAAACAGGGAGGGGATTTATGGGTGTGGGGGCAGGGATGGCATGACCAGGGGGGGACAGGAGGTGGGGGGTCCTGGGGTGTGGGTGAGAGGTGTGAGGGCAGGAAGGAGTGTCAGAGGCGCACGGGGGGGCGGCCTGTTCACGGAGGGGTTCCTTCCTCACCTGGGGCTGGGGGGGGGGGTTTGTGGCAGCAATTGGGGAGGAGAGTTTGGGTGAATCTGCAAGGGGGTCCCGCTCGCGGTTGAAGAAGAGGGGGGGACAGAGGGGAAAGGATTTGAGTGCGCAGAGGGGCGGTTGGAGGGGTGCTGAATCTGGTCCCGGAGAGTGGTGGGTAGCTAGGGGCGATGGGGTTCCTATGGGCCCTGGGGGAATGGGGAATAGGGGGCTCCCAGGTAATGTGTATGACAGCGGTGTTGGGGTAGGTCCACACATGCCATATGCTGGATGCGGGGAGCAGGGAGGGGCATGGCCCGCAGGGAGCGTCAGTGCTTGGGATCATTGGGCAAGGGGGGAGCAGGGGTCATCAGGCGCCGAGTGGCTTGGGGCTTGGTGGCCAGCTTGGCCTGCAGTGGTTCCTCCCCCTGTTTTTCCTTCTTTGTCTCCACAGATGCCTGTGCAGGGATCAAGCTCTGCAGCGCTGGGAAGAATGGGCTACAGGGATGAGGGTCAACCTGAGGCTTATCCGGAGCAGGGAGGTGATGGAGCAAGCTCGCAACCTACTGAGCAGCAGCAGATTACGGAGGAGAGCAGCATTGCGGCGGCTGGGACAGGTGGGGGTGTTGCAGGGCATGCGGACCCAGGTGAGTCCCCCGCTGTGAGAGAGGTCGCATCTAGGGAGGGAGAGGGGTCATCAAAAAAACAAAGGAAAACAGCATCGGAAACGTAAGCGGGGAGGAAAACGGCGACATGGGTCAGATTCTTCCTCGTCCTCTTCCATCTGGTCATCGTCCTCCTCTTCGAGTGCAGGTGACGCGGGGCCGTTGGTAGTTGGTGGTGGCGGGGTGATGGATCAGTGGGTGGGGGGAGCCCCTTCTTTGGCGGCGTACGCGGAATTGTGGGAGGGGGTCGCCAAAAAATTACGTCTGAAGATTCGGAAGCGTCAGTATATTGACATTTTCCGATTGTTGGAGGGGAGGAGACGTTCGGGAGATAGTAAGAGGAAGAGGAAGGAGGATGAAAAGGCAGGTAGAGTGAAGGTCTCCCGAAATGTAGTGAATTGGACGCGATCTTTTTTGCGTTTGGCGAGCGTGTGCGGACACTATCATCCTGAGCAATACGGTATGCTGCTGGCCTACGCGGATGCTATTTTAGAGGCAGCGCAAATGCATGAGGGCTGGTCGTGGTTGAACTACGATGAGCGGTTTAGAGATAAGATGGAGGAGAATCGATTTCTGTCCTGGGGATCCCAGGACATTAACTTATGGCTAACGCAGATGTCAGCGAAGGTGGGGGCGGGGGGACCAGGGGGCGCTGCTCAAGGGGGTGGGGGTCGTTCCTTTCGGAATACTGGAGCCGGGTTGCAACAGAAGGGGGTGGCAGGGAGCTCGGGGACGTGTGCTGGAGATTTATAAAGCCTCGTGTCCCTTTCCCGACTGCAAGTTTCGTCACGCATGCTCAAGTTGCGGGGGGGTGGGGGGGAACATTCAGCTGCAAAGTGCGGCAAGAAGGTCCCCACACCCCCAGGACGGCCGGTGCCGAAGTAGGGAGTTACGCAGTTTGGCCCCTACCCCAATTAGGGTACCGGAGTTGTGGACTAGGTTGGCTGGTTATCCGAAGAGGGGGGACAGGGTTATTTTAGACAAAGGGTTTCGGGAGGGTTTTGTCATTCCTGTGGTTGGGGAGGTGAGCGGCAGGTTGTCACGCAATGCCCCGTCAGTTCGACGGTTAGCGACAATTGTGGGGGAAAAGTTGTTATCGGAGTTGAAGCTTGGGCGGGTAGCAGGCCCCTTCCCCGAGAAGCCGTTCCCGAATTTAGTGGTTTCTCCTTTGGGGATTATTCCAAAGACAGAAGCAGGAAAGTTTAGACTAATTCATAACCTGTCCTTCCCCATAGGAGGGTCGGTTAATGATCAAATACCGTGGGATAAGTGTGCGGTGCGTTATGCATCCTTTGATCGAGCAGTGGAATTGGTGAGGCATGCGGGGAGCGGGGCGTGGATGGCGAAGGTTGACATTGAGTCGGCATTTAGACTACTGCCGGTGCATCCAGATAGTTTCCCATTGTTGGGTTTTCAGTTTAAGGACCAATTTTATTTTGATAAGTGCATGCCGATGGGTTGTTCGGTGTCCTGTGCATACTTGAAAAGTTTAGCACATTTTTGCATTGAGCATTAGTGAAGGAGGTCGGTTGTGCTAATGTAGTTCACTATTTGGACGATTTCTTGTTCGTGGGGAGCGATCAGTCCGAGGATTGCCAATCACTGGTCAATGGTTTTATGGCCTTATCAGCTGAGTTGGGTGTGCCGCTGGCAGAAGGGAAGACGGAGGGTTCCACGTGGCAGTTGACATTCTTAGGGGTAGAGTTGGATTCCACAGAAATGATGGTTCGGCTTCCGCGGGATAAGGTGGTCCGATTACGGGTGTTGGTAGCCAATGCAAGGGCGTCTAGTAAGTTGACCTTGAGGGAGTTGCAGGCCTTGCTGGGTGCATTAAATTTTGCGTGCAGGGTCATCCCGATGGGTAGGGTGTTTTTATGATGTTTGGCAAGGGCTACCGCGGGGGTACTGCAACCGCATCATCGAATCCGGGTGTTAGGAGTGATGAGGGCTGACTTAAGGATCTGGGATATATTCTTGAAAGATTTTAATGGGACTTTGGTCATGATCGGGGAGGAGATTTCCTCTGACGATTTGCAGTTGCTCACAGATGCTGCAGGGGGAATAGGGTAGGGCTGGGCATTTATTTTGCTGGGGCCTGGTGTGCCGAGAGATGGCCACAGGAGTGGCAGGATGCGAATTTAGTGAAGAATGTGGCATTTTTGGAGCTATTTCCGATGTTGGTTGCCTTGGAATTGTGGCCTGACCGCTTGCGTAATAGGCAGATATTGTGGTGGTGCGATAATGCCGCGGTAGTTAGCGTCATTAACCATTTTACCCCCAGGTGCGGGCAGGTGGCGGAACTCATGTGGGAGGTTGTATTGTCATGCTTACGTTTGAATATCGTGATCAGAGCAAGACATATTCTGGGACACTGCAATGAGTTGGCTGACGCTCTTTCTCGTTTACAGTCGAAGCGTTTTCGCAAGTTGGCGCCAGGAGCGGCGGCAGCCGGGTGCCAGGTCCCAGAGCGATTGTGGCAGGTTGGCCTGGCGGGATGGTGAGTTTGCTGCGGAACTCAGTAGCCCACACAACGTGGGTGGCTTATAATCGTGGCTGTGGCAAGATTGAAGAGTTCTGCAAGGCGAACAGATGGAGGCTGGAAGCTGTTTCTGATTGGATGCTGGCTCAGTATGTGGTGGCCGCAAAATTGAGCGGGATATCCAAGACAGCAGTGAAGTCTCATCTGGCTGGGTTTATGTTTTTCGCAAAGGCGGTGGGTTGGGCTCCTGAAGGGACCGGTTTCTTGACCAGGAGATTGATGCATGGTTGGGAGAGAATGGAGCCGAAACAAGGGGACTGTAGACGGCCTATCAATCACGACTTACTGGTGCGGATGTGCGCTGCTCTATCTGACGTGGCGTCGTCCAGTTACGAAGGGGTACTGTTTAAGGCTTTATTCTGTTTAGCATTTTTTGGGGCTTTTCGGGTTGGGGAGTTGGTGGCGTCTTCGGGAGGGTCTGAAGGGGTGGGGGGTTTGTTGCTTCGCCATGTTCAGTCCGATAAGGGGAGCTTACGCGTCTTGTGGGCTCGGTCTAAGACTGATCAGCTAGGGCGTGGTCTGTGGGTGGTACTGCGGGAGATGGTCTCTGGGTCGACCTGTCCGGTAGCAGCACTACGGGAATATCTATAACACCGCCCTGCAGTGGGTGGTTTGCTGTTTGTCCATGCAGACGCTAAAAAAGTGACTAGGTTTCAGGTCACAGCGGTATTACGCATGGTGCTGAGGCAGGTCGGGGAAGAGCCACTTCTTTTTGCATCGCATTCCTTCTGCATAGGTGCTGCAACTAGTGCGGCTGCGGTGGGTTTGTCGGGTCAGGATGTGCAGTGCATAGGGAGATGGCGGTCCAAGGCCTTTCGGGGTTATGTCCGTTTCTAATTGGGGGGGGGGGGGTTCTGGGAGGGCGGGTGACTAATAATGTGTTTCTTTTGCAGACCAAGAGTGCAATTCGCATAGCGGCTGGCTGATTGGCCACTCTTTCGTGTTCTGGGTGGGTCGGCGTGCAGCTGTGCGTCCTTTGGGGTCGAATTTGGTCCTGGATCTGGCAGTGGTGACCGTTTCATGGCTGGGTGAGCGAGGTCTGCGGTGGACGCAGTTGCTCCCTTTGCTTCGGCACCATGCAAGACTTCGGGGTCCACTGCGCTTGATCTTACTGCATTTGGGTGGCAACGACTTATCAGCATGAACTTGCAAGCAGTTGATCAGAGCTGTGCAAAAGGACTTGGGGTGTGTTTTGCACTTATTCCCAGGACTAATATTACTGTGGTCGGACATTATCCCACGGCCGAGTTGTCGGGACCAGCGGCGTTGGTCGCGGGGCCTCACGAAGATAAACCGACAAATCGGCTGCTGGGTTTGCGAGCATGGGGGATACCAAATCATGCATTCCTTGGTGGAGGTGAGCTGTGCAGGTTTGTATGGATGGGATGGGGTACATTTATCCCCGGTGGGGTTGGATTTATTATTGAATGAGTGGCAGGAGGCTATAGAGTGGGTTGTTTTGCAGCTTGCTCGCTGGTCGCAGCTTTGTTCTGGGGGGGCGGCGCAGTGACGTGCAGGACGTCAGCACCGCTGGCGGGATCCCGGAGGTTTCCTGGGTCCGGACGCTTAGGATAAGCTTGGGACGGGGGTTGGTACCCCTGACCCAGACAACCCCCTGGCTGGGATTTTGCTAATGACATCGCGAAGCCGGGGGCTAAGGGTGGGAAAGTTGAGAAAAGCGGAGGCGCTATCACCTTGCTAGTGATATGGCTAGTGATGGGATTAGTCCGCTGGGCTTTTGTTATGTGATGTTATATTCATGCATTAAAGTTAATAAAGCTGCGACCAGTTTGTTGACCAAAACGCCAGTTTGTCGCTGTGTTTTGTACCTCTTCGGGAATTGGGGTTGGGGAGGGGGTAAGGGACCCAAAGGAGGGGGAAAAGGGAAGGACTAAGTTTGGGGACTTTGAGGAGCTGAGAGTCCGCGCTCCTTCGGTTACTACTTGACACGGTCCTATAGCACTTAGTTTAGAACATTTGCCTTCCAAAGTTCTTTCTGACAGTGGTGGAATTTGAACACTATGATTTCCAGCTCATTTAACTAATCCAGTGTTTAAAGTTTGATCTATGATTTCACGATGACAGTGAAGTTGTGAAAATATCCGAGACACATTTCCTCTTTTCTCCATAACATGATTGAATACAGACAAATCTCTGAAAATCCCTTCTATGTCTTGTAGGATATTCATCCCCATGATTCCAGGAATGTAATTGTTTTCTCTAGCAGAATTTTGTAGTGTATGATTCTTGATACTAAATATGCATTTTGACGGCAGACTCTGTTCCAAACTTTCCACCTTTGCCTCCATACAATCTATTACAGGGAGATCTATTCCATTTAGAGCAGTAACCTTTACCCAGTTAGTGTTATGCATTTCTGTGCATTCAAAATGTTTCCTGAAGAAATCTTCAGAAATTGTTGACACATTTGATCCTGTGTCCAGAAAACACCGTCTGCACAACATTGATCTTCGCTTCAATAACAGGACTTCTACTAAAAATATTTCTTTGTTCGTTCTCAATCAAAATCACTTTCTTCACAGGCTGCATCCATATGCATGAGATAAATAGAAACATAGAAACATGATGACAGAAAAAGACCACATGGCCTATCTAGTCTGTCCTTCCATAACAACAACTACAACAGTCCACTTTTTACCTTTAGAGATCCTCTGTGTTGGTCCCATGCTTTTTTTGAATTCAGTTACTGTCCTCATCTCTACCACCTCCACTGGGAGACTATTCCATGGATCCACTACTCTTTCTGTAAAAAAATATTTCCACATATCACTCCTGAATCTATCTCCCTTCACCCTCATCCCATGTCCCCTCGTAGCAGAACTTGCTTTCAATTGAAAGAGGCTCTCTCCCTGAACATTTATGCCACGGAGGTATTTAAACATCTCAATCATATCACCTCTATCCCGCCTTTCCTCTAAGGTGTACATATTAAGATCCTAAAGTCTGTCCTCATATGCTTTATAATGAAGCCCAATAATCATTTTAGTAGCCACCCTCTGCACCGACTCTATCCTGTTCATATCCTTTTGAAGGTGCGGTCTCCAGAATTGCACACCATACTCCAAATGAGGTCGCACCAAAGACTTATACAGAGGCATTATCACCTCCTTTTTTTCTGCTAGCCATTCCTCTCCGTATGCACCCAAGCATCCTTCTAGCTTTTGCCGTCGCCTTTTCTATCTGTTTAGCTACTTTAAGATCATCAGACACAACCACGCCTAGGTCCCGTTCTTCTTTAGTGGACAAAAGTACTTCACCTCCTATACTGTATTGCTCCCTTGGATTGCTGCAGCCCAAATGCATGACCTTACATTTTTTAACATTAAATCCCAGCTGCCAAATTCTAGACCATTCTTCAAGCTTAGCTAGATCCCTCCTCATGTTATCTACACCTTCCTGGGTGTCTACTCTATTGCAGATTTTGGTATCATCTGCAAAGAGGCAAACTTTACCCGACAGCCCTTCCGCTATATCACTAACAAAGATGTTAAAAAGAATCGGACCAAGGACAGATCCCTGGGGCACACCACTGGTAACATCCTTCTCCTCAGAGTGAGCTCCATTTACTTGTACTCTTTGTCGCCTCCCACCCAACCAATTTCTAACCCAAGCAGTAACTTTAGGGTCCATCCCTAAAATCTTGTACAAGGATGAAAGCAGACAAGTTCTGGCTGTAATCCTTGCTGCTAACCCAATTCTTATTTCAGACACTTTATATAACTCTCTCAAGCTAAGACTCCTCCTCCTCTTCCCCTCCCCCCCACCCCAAATCTCCCTTTCCTCTTATCTGTTGCACTCCTGAAGTCCCCAGGACTCAACCACCACATTGCAGATGGGGACTCTGCCACAGGACTTGAGGCTGGAGACATCTCTATAGCTTGCGAAAAGGAGCTCAGAGAAAAGGCAAAGACTGGGCACAGCCAGCCCAAACACTTTCATTATGTTTATATATATTTTAAAAAAGGGAAGGATTAAAAAACAAACTGCCAGTTAGGCAGGAAGGGCAAAAGCCAGACATACAGTTAGAAACCAGATTAGTTAGCATGTGAGCGTACAAGATAGCAAGTTTTAAAAAGCCCAAACATCACTCTTGGAAGGGGAGGTGGGAAAGCAGGAGCTCAGCTGTTGCCATGTCCTGCCACACCCAAAGAAAGTGCAATGAACCTGGACATGCCCATCAGTGCTCAGTTTGTTTATAAGTCGCCTGTGAGGAACAGTGTCAAAGGCTTTACTGAAATCTAAATACACCACATCTAGAGCTCTCCCTCGGTCCAACTCCCTGGTCACCCAGTCAAAGAAATCAATCAGATTTGTCTGACAAGACCTGCCTCTGGTGAATCCATGCTGCCTCGGATCCTGTAATCCGCTGGACTCCAGAAACCTCACTATTTTCTCTTTCAGCAGCGTTTCCAATAATTTACTCAACACCGAAGTTAAACTAACCGGCCTGTAGTTTTCAACCACATCCTTACTTCCGCTTTTGTGTAAAGGCACCACATGAGCCTCTCTCCAGTCCTTTGGCACCACTCCTGACTCCAACGAGGCATTGAAAAGGTCAGTCAGTGGAGTTGCTAGAACTTCCCCAAGTTCCCTCAGTATTCTAGGGTATATCCCATCCGGTCCCATCGCTTTGTCTACTTTAAGTTGAGCTAGTTTCTCACGAACACAGTCTTATGAAAATTGTTCAAGATGTCCCTCGCTTCTGTTCTTATTTGTGGGTGTTTTCTGAGGTCCTGTTCCTGGTTCTTCATCTGTGAACACAGAACAAAAATATTTGTTAAGCAATTCCGCTTTATCCTTATCAGCTTCTACATATTCCCCCCCTGCACCCTTGAGTCTGACAATACCACTTTTGCCCTTCCTCTTCTCACTAATATATCTGAAAAATGTCTTATCCCCCCATTTTATTGCATTGGCTATTTCCTCCTCCTTTTGAATCTTTGCCTTCTTGACTACTTTGCTAGCTTCTCTAAGTTTTTCCAAATACAGATGCCTGTCTTCCTCTCTCTGTGATCTCTTGTATTTCATGAAGGCCTCCCTCTTTTTCTTCACTTTTTCAGCTACTTCCTTCGAAAACCATTGCGGTCTGCTGTTGCTTTTGCCTTTATTTACCATTTTAACAAAAAGGTTGGTTGCCCTTAAAATACCCCCTTTCAGTTTTGCCCACTGTTTTTCTACATCCCCCAGCTGTTCCCATCCCACTAACGACTCCCTGAGGTATTGGCCCATCTTTGCAAAGTTAGTCTTCATAAAGTCTAAGATCCTCACCTTGGAATGGATTCTAACAGCCCTAGTCCTAATACTGAACCACACCATCTGGTGATCACTGGATGCAAAATGATCTCCCACTACAACATCAGAAACACTTTCACCATTGGTAAGCACCAAGTCCAGTATGGCCCCTTCACGTGTGGGGTCTGTTACCAATTGCCTGAATAGTTCTCCCTGTAGAGAATCCAGGATCTCCTTACTTCTAGATGATACTGCAGCAGGAATGTGCCAATCAACATCTGGCATATTGAAATCTCCTATCAGTAGCACTTCCCCTTTCCTAGCAATGCTGCGTATGTCTTCAATTAACTCTCTGTCCACCTCTTCCTCTTGTGAGGGAGGTCTGTATATCACACCAATGCAAATAGATTTCTCTTTCCCTCTTTCTAGTTTAACCCACAATGCCTCCTCTCTCCCTTTTAAGCTCTGTAATTCCAAAGCTTTAATAGTAGTTTTTACATATAGTGCCACTCCTCCTCCCCTTCTTCCTACCCTGTCCTTTCTGAATAAAGTATAGCCAGGTATAGTTACATCCCAGTCATGGTTTTCTGTGAACCATGTTTCTGTAACTGCCACTAAATCCAAGTCAGCCACTCCCACCAAAGCTTCAACTTCAGGGATCTTATTTCCCATGCTACGGGCATTAATACAGACTACAATCAGGTATCTATTCCAGCTTCTGAATTATTATAATAAAAATTAAAAAAATTAAAGTATTTGAGCTCAAATTGAAAATAAAAAGAAAACAATGAACTGAGTGCACTCAAAAAGATAAAAAGTATATACTCATCTTAAAATCCAAAAATTCTGTATTGGTGGTGAGGGCCGGTATCAGTACTGTTCTGGTCTGGTACTAGTCTGGTTCTGGTCTCTCTGTAGTCACTCGGTTGTCCCTTCTTTTTTCAGGTTCTTCAGCTGACTCATCAAGTAACCTCAGGCCGGAGGGACTGGGGTCTCTAGTCCCATGGCCGTTCCTTGTGGCCTTGGGCAAGCCACTTAACCCTCCATTGCCTCAGGTACACTTAGATTGTGAACCCTTCGGGGACAAGGGAATAAAAAGTACCTGTTAGTATATACATGTAAATCGCTCTGATGCGTAAGTAAAGGGTGGTATATCAAATGCCTAAACCATAAAACCATACCTACTACCTGACTTTAACAAACCAATAAAGAAAAACCTAACCTTTTCTTTTAAGTCTTTTTACCTTTGCACACACACAAAAAAAAAAAACTACCCCCAAAAATAAAAAATAATTATTAATCCCTAACTAATTCCCCCTCATTCACACACATTCACTTTTCATATAAGCTGTGGTTCATCATCCATAGGAATCTTCTTTCTTTAGTTGTAAGTTCACTCAAGCTGTCAGTTTAGTTTTGACTGTCAGAGGGGAAAAAATACAAAGCTGTCTATTTCCAAAACAGTGCTTCTGAATACAATTTGCTTTCTCTCAGGACTGCAGCAAATATTCAGAGTAACTTTATTATGCTGCACAATGACAGACACTTCTTTTTACAGCAACACTTTAAATCTTTAAAGTGATTTTCCAGATAGAAATTTCTTTTCAGAGCTGGACATCATAGAATACCTGTGCATACAATCCACAGCTCATTACATCAACATATCCATTGACTTCTGTGGAAGGTGTTTCATGCAAATTCAGTTGTGTGAAAAAGTGTAAGCACCCCTGGCCAAATTGAACCTCTAAGTGAACAGAAGCTGACATAATTTATACATGGCACAAAGTTAAGCGCCACTTTTTGCTATCTGTAATAAATAATTGCATCTTATTTGCCGTTTTATTGAAGATTCATAATAAGAAAAGAACAGATATGGCAGATTGGACATCTTTTTAATCTGTACTTTGTAGCACCTCTTTTGGCATGAATAAGAGCTTCCAAATATTTCCTATAGCCAGTTAAGAGGTTTTCAACTCTTGCTTTTGGAAATTTTCCCCAATCTACCTTGTAGAAACATTCTTAGATCACCTTGCATGTACTGCTTGACTGAGATCTCCCCATAGATTTTCAATAATATTCAACTCTGGTGACTGTGAAGCTCACTTTTTTTTCCTCTAAGTACTTCATGGTTGATTTCGCGTTATTAGATTGTGTATCCAAACTCTTTTTAGCTTCAGTTTTTTTTCACTCTCTGTGGGACATTCAATTCTAGGATATGTTGATATTTATTTGAATTCATACCACTTACACAATATTTCCTGTGCCAGTGGCTGACACACAATTGCAAAGCACAATACTGTAGATCTGCCCCAATTCTTAATGCTTGGCAAGGTGTTCTGTCCTTTAAATGCTTCACCCTTCATTTATGTAGTGTGGTTGTGATCAAACAATTACATTTTGTTTCTTCAGTCCAAAGAACTTTGTTCCAAAATGTTTCAGGATTATCAAGGTTTTATTTTGCATACTTTAAACAATGGCTCTTGTGATGAGGTCATAGAGCAGGTTTCCTTCTGACAGCTCTCCCATTCAGATCATTGTTGTATAAGCAATTCTGTAGTATGGACCTGTGAACTCCAGTGTCAGCTAAACCTTTCTAGCAGGTCACTTTCAATGATCAGTAGATTTTGTTTTATCGATTTGACAATTTTTTGAGCAGTTCTACTAGAAGACTTCTTGGTCTTCCACATCTTGCCTTGACTTCAACAATCCCATGTTATTTTCATTTTTTTACAATGTTTCTGATTGTTGAAATTGCCATCCTGTAGCACTCACAGATTTTCTCATGAACCTTCCTGTGCTTTGTAAGGGTGAATTATTTTTAATTTTGAAATGCTCAGATGGCTGTTTAGAGGAGCCTAAGGTTGTTATTACATGCAGTCTATTCAGTGTCGACTCCTGACGACGATCTGGATAGTTGAACTAAACTTTGTTCGGTCTTCAGCCAAGCGACTCATTCTTGGCAGAGTGGTATCCATAGTTGCTGTTGTTGTATCGATCCATCTCATTGCTGGCCTTCCTTTTTTACAATGACCTTCCCAAGCATTATATCTTTTTACATACATAAAAGGGTTTTTATAAAATTACTCCAGAGGTTATGAATGTAAAATAAGTAGGCAGCAGAATGCAATGGTGTTGTAAATGGAGGATCACATTTCTGTGATGAATGCAACAACACTAGAATTAACTGTGCGGAAGGCAGGCCTGGCAAATCTACTTCTGTATCTTGCCACGAAAACCCAATGGATAGTCACAAAACAAATTGCACTGTAGTGCTTGAAGTTGAGACCCTCAGGTTGGAAGGCACTCAAATGGCTACTGGGGATGGACTGAAGGCTTCTCAGAGTAAAGCTAGCATTTATGATATGGCTGGATCTGCTGATGTAGCTGCCCATTAAATAAGAGTCAGAAGTTTCAAATATGTCTTACATATTGGGACATGGAACATACGAAGCATGAACCAAGGGAAGTTGAAAGTGGTCAAGAATGAAATGGAACATGTACAACTTGATCTGTTGGGTGTCAGTGAACTGAAATGGACTGACTTTGGGCACTTTGTATCTGATGATCACGTAGTCTACTATGCTGGAAATGAAAGACAAAGAAGAAATGGTATTGCATTTACTGTATAATAAAAAAAGAAACTTGCAAGAACTGTAATGAAATACAATGCCATCAGTGAACACTTAATTTCTATTCATCTATGAGGAAAGCCCATCAACACAACTATAATTCAGGTATATGCCCCAACAACAGCTGCAGAAGAGGAAGACGTTGATGAGTTCTATGAAAAAGTACAAGCTGAAGTTGGCAGAACATGCAAACAGGATATTCTTATAGTCATGGGTGACTGGAATGCAAAAGTTGGCAATGAAGAAGAAGGGAAAGTGGTTGGAAAATATGGACTTGACAACAGAAACGAAGCTGGAGAAAGACTGATAGAATTCTGCAAGACCAATGATCTATTCATCTCAAACATATTCTTCCAGCAATACAAGTGCTGACTGTACGCATGGATTTCACCCAATGGATAGTACAGAAATCAAATTGACTATATTTGTGGAAGACAGAAATGGAAAAGATAATATCAACAAAGACAAAACCTAGAGCTGACTGTGATACAAATCACCAACTACTAGTATGCAAACTCAAGCTAAAGTCGAAAAGAGCAAGCCACTCATGAATGTAGCAAAATATGACCTTGGGAATATACCACTGGAATTTAAAGACTGCCTGCAATATCGATTTGCTGCTTTAGATACAAATGACAGGGTTCCAGAAGAGTTATGGGATGACATCAAGAAGGTTGTGTTGTAAGAAAGCGAAAAGTCTCTACATAAGGTAGAAAAGAAAAAAATGACCAAAATGGATGACTGAAGAAACTCTGAAAATTGTCCAGAAATGCAGAGAAGCTAAAGCCAGAGGAGAAAGAGAGGCAATCGCAGAACTCAACAGAGATTTCCAACATGCAGCAAGACAAGACAAGGAGAAGTACTACAATGACACATGTAAGGAAATAGAATAAAAAACTATTAGAGGAAGAACAAGATCAGCTTTTCTAAAGCTATGAGAGTTAAAGAAAAAATTCCAGCCTTGAATTGGACTGTTACAAGATGTTTAAAGATCCATGTTGAATGATATTGAGAAGATGAAGAAAAGATGGAAAGAATATACAGAGTCATTATACCATAAAGATCAAATGGAACAACAGCTGTTTCAACCTATACTTATGATCAGGAACCATTGGTGATGAAAGAAGAAGTTGAAGCAGCATTCAAAGCCTTATCAAAGAACAAAGCACCGGGCATTGATGGCATTCCCATTGAAGTATTACAGCAATTAGATGAAGCTATTACCATACTTACAAGGCTCTGCCAGGAAATTTGGAAGACAAATTCATGGCCAAATGACTGGAAATGATCTGTGTTTTTACCAAAGCTCTGATCCCACATGACTGTAGATTCTATTCAAGATCATTCAGCAGAGACTACAATTACACCTGGAACAAGAACTGCCTGAAGTGCAAGCAGGGTTCAGGAAAGGGCAAGAAACGAGAGACATTATCGTGGATGGATCCTTGAAAAGATAAAAAAATACCAAAAGGATATCCATATGTGTTTTATTCGCTACAGAAAGGATTTTCACTGTGTAAAGCATGAGAAATTCTGGGCCACATTAAGAAGCATGGGTATACCAGAACACCTGATCGTTCTCTTTCACAGCCTTTACATTAATCAAGAAGCAACAGTTTGTACGGAATTAGGAGAAACAGAATGGTTTAAAATCAGCAAAGGTGTACGACAGGTTGCATGCTTTCCCCCTACCTGTTTAATTTATATGCAGAACAAATTATCAGAGAAGCAGAACTATAAGAAGACAACCAAGGTGTGAAAGTTGGTGGAAGACTCATCAACAACCTTGGCAATGCTAATGATACCACATTACTGCCTGAAAGTGAAGACGATTTGAAACATTTGCTTCTCAAGATGAAAGGATATAGTCTTAAAATGGGTCTGCACCTTAATGTTAAGAAAACAAAGATCCTGACAACTGGCAAAATCAATAAGTTCATCACTGATGGAGAAGAAATTGAAATAGTTGACAACTTTAACTTACTAGGATCAACAATCAATAAAGAAAGGACTAGCAGTCTAGAAATCCAACAACATATTGCTCTTGATAGAATGGCTATGATGGACCTAGACAAGATTCTCAAGTGCAGAGATGACTCTCTCCATACAAAGATTTGACTTGTCCAGGCCATGATATTTTCAAAAATGTCATATTGGTGCAAAAGTGGGACAGTGAAAAAGATAGACAGGAAGAAAATTGATGCCTTTGAATTATGGTGATGGCGACGAATACTATGTGTATCATGGACTGCCCGAAGAACAAACCAGTCAATACTAGAAGAGATCAAACCTAAGCTTTCCTTAGAAGCTCAAATGACAAGACTTTGACTTTCATACTTTGGACACATCATGCGAAGAGAGAGATCATTGGAGAAAGACATAATACTTGGCAAGGTAGAAGGTCACCGTAAAAGAGGAAGGCTGGCAATGTGATGGATCGATACAATAACAGCAGCTATGGATACCACCCTATCAACAATGAGCCGCTTGGCTGAAGACCGAACAAAGTTTAGGTCATCTATCCAGAGGGTTGCCAGGAGTCAACACCGATTTGACGGCACTTAACAACAACAACAACAACAACAACAAAAAGATATGTACTGTACTTTTTTGCAACCCATATGCGGGTGTGTTCAGGGGTGGAATGTGAACAGTTGCGATTTGGACATGTGTGTTATAAAATATGCGTGTATGCATTTTGAGACCAATTCTGACTCCAGCATGTTCGGCCGCTTTGCCCAGCAAAACCAGGGCGTGCTGGAGATGTACCAGATTCTGCTGCCGTGGGGCCCAGAAGTACCCGTGGTGGCAGAATCAGGCACATAGATGTTTAGGCAGGCACCTGAGTCTCATGCAGGGGATGTCCCATGGGCTGCCCATGCACCTCACACAGCGCTCCAGCTGGCATGCCAGTGCATTGGCGTCTTGTCACCGTGGCACCAAGACGTTGAGCTGGAGGTGCAGAATAGTTGTGCCCAGTGCGGCTACTGTAGACCACTGTCTGACCCACGGTGGCATGATGGGTATGGGGAGGCTGTGGGTGCCCGCATTTATTCCCCATTGGGGATGAAGAAAGCGGGTGTCCATCTCTGCACTGGGGGATGTACAGGGGCCAGACCTGAATGGCCTCTACATCCTGGCGCATTGCACCACCCCTTCTCTGTCCACATTTCACCCCCTCCTGCCCACGTCCAGTGCTCCCCGCACAAACAATCTGTATGTGCAGGGAGTGCTGGGACCAGAATCACATCCGGTGCTGAGCGTGGGTTGGACGTCAGAATGACAACTAAAGTGTATGCCAGATCCCAACCAGATGTAAATATTTGCGGCTTTAGTCTAGCCATGATTTCTGACATTTTTGCCCTAGTGTTTTGTAAAAGACCAACACAAAAGATGGAGACCACCCGCAAAGTAATAAATCAGCAAACAGGAGCGAGGTGTCAGAAAAGAATGATGTTCCAAATCTTTATTTAGGGGTACAGTATAGACACGCCTGACACGGCCGCGTTTTGGCACCTGCCTTCCTCAGGGTTGTGTTGGCACAGATACTGTGCATTGTACACTTTCTTCTTCTGAAGAGCCTAGTGCACAAGAAATACACTTAATAGCCGACAAAAGTATCATGCAGCCTTTTCGGTAACTGCCTTCAAATGTCAAAGGAATTCAACTTCAAATGTAGTTTTTAAACAGAAAAGAGTAAAAGTGCTGCTGTTGTTGGAAATGATAGATTACAGATTAAGCCAGGAGAAGATATTATTATGAACAGTAACACTTAAAGGCCAATATTATATTGATCATCTAGGTTGGAAAATGGAAAACGAAGTTCACAATTTGAAGAGTATTTTACTAAAGGCCTAGTGAACATGGAGCCTTTTTCAAAATACTTATATGGCCATGGAAAAAAAAGTGTATTTAGGCCTTTGTATGTGTAAGAGGTAGATTTTGCTACCTGTGGGAGTAATTTTAGAAGCTCTATTCATGATTTGGACATCTGAAAATGGGCATTTAAATGTACACATCACAGAAACGTCCCCAGACCCATTTTAGAAGGCCAGATATATCCCTGGTGCAACACATTCATGTAACATGTGGGCGTGGCCTGGGTGGAGCAGTAGAGATGCATGTCATGGTGCATTTTCAGAAAGGAACAAGCCTGTCTGGCCCTGGTTGCTGAGATGTCCATGACTATACCAGCTCCTGACAATGAGTAAGGTGCAGAAAAGTGCTCTTTTTCATGGCTGCAATGCTTCCAGGGGAAAAGCAAAATGTGCTTTCGTCACCGCAATTCATATTTCCTGGCTAAAGAAACATATTACTGGCCTGCCACCACACATTGGATTATCTGAAATGCCTGGCCAGGATGTGCAAGTCTCTTAATCTAGTTGCCGTCCTTCTGAGATACCCTGACTGGCATATCCAAGGACTCATTTCTGAGGCCACGCAATTCAGAGACGTCCACATTTGTGAAATGACCTACAACCGTGCGCAAACCAGGCCTTGCTATCTGCATGGGCACTTTGCCAGAACCGGTTACTGGGATGTTCATCGTTCAGGGAAGAGATGGAGCAATTTCAGAAGGTGCTTATACATGCCTTATACACGCTGTTTGCTATGGGCTATAGAGGTCAACCTTCAGCCGTGCAGTCAACATATAATCTGAAATGTCTAATCAGGACACCCAATGGTGCTGTTCATTTAGGGAGCACTGCTGAATATCCCCATATAACTTGAACAGTCCAAATTTATATGACCTGCTTGGCCATATATTTTATATGCTTTGTGGCTTACTATCACAGCTTAGGTATTTAAGTTAGATGTCTAAGTGGCAGTGCTTCCAGAACACCCCAATCCCACCCCCTTTTCGGCCGGCTCATTTTGGCAAATTTAAAAATGTACATATCCAAAATTATTCTTTCAATACCTGGGATTTTGAACATAGATTCAATAAAGTCACTACAAGGTCAATTGTCAGTGGCATGGAGATTACATAAAGTTAAACTTATAACTTTCTTTAATTTTATGTAGATTTTCAGCGATCCTATCTGTTAGGGATGTGCATTCATTAGCACATGTTTGGTTCATTAGAGCGCTTTAAAAAATGTACTGTGCATTCTTTGAAGCTCGTTAATCTATGACCTGACATGCATACAATCGATATACATATCTTAAGAAGTTCTAATGAGTGTTATAAATTTTTCATGAAAAAATATGAAACATATGCAAAAGAATTGAACATTTTTTGCCTCTGCACTTCTCTACTACCCATCCAGGTAGGATTGTTGTGAATACATATATACCTTTAAACAGATAAGTTATCCCTTTAAAGTTAGACCTGTTATTTGTATAGTTTGACTTGGATGGTTAAGCTATCAGGTAAGCTGAATATCATCACACAAAAGATAACCTACAGCCATGCCCATAGACCACCACAAATCACGCCGCTAAATCAAAACTGAAAACAATGGCAACTGAGCAACTTTGATGGGCAAAGTTACCCATTTATTTATGTATTTATTTTTAGTGCTGAAATTTTGAAAAAAAAATGTGATTGCCACCACTGCTGACTCTATAAGTTTTTCTGAATATCGACATTGCTCTGTATGCCATTAATGAAAAAAACTTCTAAGCTTGGAGGCCCAAGTGTACTGCCGATGTTTTGCCCTGGTCCTGCTTATAACACTGCCGAATTTACCGGGGGGGGGGGGGGTCGGGGGTCCCCCCCCCATTTTAAAATTCTGTGTACGTGTGGAAATCTTTTTAAAAATAGATCTCATCATATGCCTATAACAATGTGTACTGTAGCATATAATATACAATGCTACTTACATGTGCTGTTTGACTCATCTAACATAAACACACACTTCTCCAACTGTTTAACCTAGCTAAAATTATTTCCATAATCAGAGTCGGATAACTTCAGTGGAATAACAATTTTATGTGTTTTACCTAAGAGGGACCTAGTCACTAACATTCTGCAAGGAGTCAGCATTGACTTGACAGCACTTAAAAAACAAAACAAAACAGAAGAGGGAACATTTTGGACAACCAGGTGGTAAATCACTATGTAGCCATGTAAATACTTACTGAAAGCGATCCTTTCCGTGTTGAACGCAAATGTTTCCTTTGTATAGTGGACAAACAGAGCACTTTAAGTGATTTCACACCCTGATTCCTCAGAAGCAGAAGTGTTCCTTTTAAAAATTTGGGGAAATTTTCTGTGTAATGTGTATACAATCTGACTCCTGTAAAGAGTTGTTCTCTTAACTGCAGATATCTAAAGTACAGTTTGTGCCAGTGATTCAGATAATTCAAAAAGATAATACAGGTAGAGACACGGGAACTAGTACACACTGAACTTAGGCAAGGCAGAGATATTACCCTGGTTCAAGTTTGACATATTTTGTTGATTTCAGTGAGATACAGCCATAGCAGCTAAGTCTGGAGAAATCTTCAACAAGAGAAGGATATCTGCTGGTCCAAAACCTGTTCAGCAAGCCCAAAGATTTTGATGAAAGTAAATATTTATTTAGGGTTCAAGTCTTCCAAATTCTGGACTGCAAATTTCCCAGCTGAACATTATTTGACTTTTTTAATTTTTTTAGTGCTGTCAAGCCAGTGCTGACTCCTGGTGACCCAGCTGTCTCTGGGTTTTCTTGGCAATGTATCACCGGAAGTAGCTTGCCAGCCCTTTTATTCCGAGGCAATGGAGGATAAAGCGACTTGCCCAAGACCACAAGGAGAGCCAGTGGGAATCAAACCCTTGATTTTCTGGGTACTAGGCAGTTGCTCTAACCAGAGGAATCATACATTAAACTAAGAATCAATCCTCGACACAGAGGCCCTGTGTACCCCAGAAAAACGCATTAAAATGTATATATGAGCCCTAAAATCCTTAAAATTAAACATGCAGAATTGATCTGCTGAGGCACTAACATCTGGAATTGGGAGGAAGAACCCTTGATGTCAGCTTGAGCTGATGTCGAGAAGCCAGCAATGCTAATCTACACTTCAATTGCCATACGATGGCCCCACCTTCAGGGTTGCAGGGGCCGAGTTGTGGAACACACTGCCCCTGGATCTGCAGGCAGTCCGCAGTCTGCTTGCATTTCATAAGCTGTTAAAGACAGGTTGATAGTAGGTGGGATGGGTGCCATTTGGTCCTTAGGGGCTGGGCTCTGTCCTTCTTCTTGGCACCTGAAGTGAATCTTTTGTGGGGATTGTTGTGGGGTTGGGAGGGAGGGTTATACTGTATGTGTTTTTTCTTTTGCTTGTATTGTATTTCTTTAATTTTTTGCATTTACGCTCCATTGATTGACCTTGGTCAGAGTGGGGTTAAAACTGCAATAAATAAATAAATATTTACTAACCTGCACTGAGGTTTTGCACTGAAAGCGTATTAACAGCCTAAATTAAAATAAGTGATCTTCAAAACCTGTATGTTAACTGCTGGGGATACTTCCAGCACTTTGAGGTAGGCAGCCATGCGGTTAAAACAGAGAAATGATCTCTAATGCACATTAACATCATGGCCGTCAATGTGAAAGGCAGTTAGTTATACCTTTGGAGGTGTAGCTAACTTCAACGCATGTTCGGCCATGTTAACAGTTAATACGTGATAATAATCTCTGCATTGACTGCAAGGTATAGTCCCTTCCATTCCTCAGTTAGTCCTTTAATACAAATGTCTTATTAGACATCCAGTTTTAGATAGGAAGTGGAGAAGGGAATTACAACATGGACAATTCCCACTTTATTTTGCTAGGGGCTTTGCCAAACATAGAGCCTCATGTAAAAATGTGCAAGGATGTACAGGACTTCATATCAACGTCAGCGGGAGTAGCGATTTCAAAAAGCTGCACATGGGGGAACATCTTTTTTAAATTGTTGCTCTCAATTTCTATGCACACTTATTTATTTATTTATTTAGTAAAAACTTATATACCGCTACTTCCAGCGATCAGCAGCGGTTTGATTACAATTTTGGGATTTGTCAAAAAATCAAGACAGAACATTTGGGGCATAGATAGAGAGAACAGGGGTAATACACAGCACACATATTAGGGTCTATATTTAGACCATAATTACTATCACAATCGATTATATATTTATACAAGCAATTATACATTTACACACGCGATTATCCGTCATCTATGTATAGTTTTACATACAGCTATTCACTCTCTTTTATCTTCTTGGCTTTACATCTGTATATAGTGACAATTGAACAGGTGAACAGTTTTACATACAGCTATTCACTCTTTTTTATCTTCTTGGATTTACATCTGTATATAGTGACAATTGAACAGGTGCGTCTTTAATTTTTTTCTGTATACTTGATCCCCTCCGGCCAGTAGCACATGTCTTCCCGAACATTCCCTCAACATCAATCCCCCCTGACACCCCCCATTGGCATCTGATGTCTCCCACCCAAACCCCTCCATTTGACCCCTATAGCAAGCCCCAGTCACTCTTATTGACAGCCTGATCCCCAGGGGTGGTATTGCCAGACCACTAGAGGTCATAGGTGTCATTCTGAGCCTGGGACTCAGATGAACAGGAGCATATAATAATCTAGATCCCACTGTGCACTAGGGACCTAGAGACCTGGGTTAGAGCTGGGGGACCAGGGGTGGGAGCGGGGGCTTTCTTTATGCTAAGAGAGTGAATGGGGGGATGTTGATGCTGGGGGGATTAGATGAGGGAGATAAGATGTCAGGGGGGTGGTCGGGGGCCTGAATACTGGTTGGGAAGTGTCATAGATGGATCCACTGTCCTTGAGATTGATTTGGGGTGAATTGGAGGATACTGACCTCGGCTATTACAACTGCCCCTTCAAGCAGGCCTCAGGGCAGCTGTAAATGTTGACATCTAGATTTTTTTAATCGACGTAGATTCCCTTTGCAATATGTATCGGGAATACATATTGATATTGTAGGATCACCCATACTACTACTTCTCTGTCCTTACCATGAAATCCAGACATGGTGTGGATCACTATATGTAAATAGGAGCTTTTTAAAATTACATTTCCTTATCATTCAGGTAGACCAGTCCAGATGAGTGGGTTATGCTCCCTTGCCAGGAGGTGAAGGCGGACTTGAACAATTTCAGTGATATCATCACTTGGATCGGTATATCCTCAGGTACAGCACTGAGAGAAGCCGGTATTGTCTACCTCCAAAAGATGGCAAAGTAAATGGACTAGTACAGCAGTGAAAACAGGCCTGATTCTCCTGGGTCACACTATGGTGCTAGAGGCCTTGGTCTGAGTCTGACAGGCCAACATTGCTTGGAGTGTGGGTATGCCCTGTGTCTCCTGGAGCAGACAGCTATATTGTTTCCTATTTGGTACTACTATTATGGGGCCTAAAGAGGAACAGGAAGACACCCATTGGGTCCCTGAGAGGGGGGGGGGGGGTCAATAAATTGGGTCCAGATCCCCTTCCAATCTTGCTATCCTTATCTGTTTTCAGAGTCTTTCTTAATTTTTTTCTATGTGCTGTTTTTTTTCCATTGATTTTTATGAGGAGTGTTTCCTTATTGATTTTATTAGGAAACAACTGGCTCTATGTTGTGTTGTATAAAGCAGCTTCAAATTGAAAAAAGTAAAAAAGAAGGCCTTACTCAGCAGCTGGGCCTCCCCAGGCTTGTGGGGATATCCGGGGCTTCCCTAATCGGGTTTCTCCAGTCAGCCCAACAGGCCTCAAAATTCCATTTTCGTGATACCCCTTTCACCATGGCCCTACACCTTTTTGACAGCATGTTGTTTTTTTGTGGTTTGTTCTTTTTGCCATTATGGTTCTCAGCCATCTTGCCCCTAGCATGCTGCCCCTGGCATTTTTTTATCATGGCTGCTGATTTTTGCTCCCGATGGAGCTGGAATGCCCTGGCAATTTTTTTGGCCAGCATCCTGAGATGACCCTACAGGTGGCCTGGGGCCCAATGCCATACCTGTGGCCCCCTGCTGCTCCTTGATTTCTTTTTTTTTGTTTTTTGCTGGTGAGCTCCTCAGCTACTTTTGGTGGTGGCTTTCACCTGGCAGAAGGCAGAGAATGGTAGGGTGGCACTAGCTGCATGCCTGTGGCTCTCTGGGGACCCTTCAGTGCCCCAGGGTCTTACTTTATGGCTGCCTTGTGTGGCAGCACCTGAAACAGCCCTCAGGCTATATTCAGTTGGATATCTGCTTAGCAGCCCCCCCTTTGGGGAGGTTCGGGGCCCAGGTGTACCATCTAGAGACCTGATGTCCCTGAGTGCTCCTCTCATTGGCAACTGGAGAAGCCATGGCTCCTGCTTCATCCTTGCCCTCCTCCGTTCCTCTGCAAGCCACGATTCCCCTATGGGGGTTGGTTGAAGGATTTGAGTGACGTTCTGGCTGCCGGAATGTAAGTCTGAGGAGAAAATCCACCTTTTTTTCTATGCCATGCCCTAAACATTTACAGGATATTGTGGTGGCTCTGCAGGCTAAGGAAATAGCTTTTATGCAAAGTTAGCAGGTGGGTCCCCTTTATACCTGGTGGATCTGCTGGTCTGCTATGTTTAACTCTCTATGTCTCTATGCAGTAGCACCATGAGAATTTGGAAGAGAACACCCCCTGAACTGGGCCCCCAAGGGCCTATGGTTCTATCATGGCTGTTCCCTCAGCCCAAGACAAATGGGATCAGCCCTTTAGGCCCCCCTGGGGTGGGAATCTGGTTCACAGCTGTGACAAAATGCATGACTGTCCCCATGGTGGGAGATTCTGCATGAAGGGAATCTCAGTTTGGAAGGGTCAAGGTCTTACAGAAGGTCTTGGCAGTAGCCACGTTCAGCTGTCATGTAGTGCTGTCTGCGCACCCTGGGATGAGGCAGGAAGAGGTATAAGGTACCAGAAACAGACAGTTGTGCAAGGAGTACACAACAGCAGTTCTAGGAAGAAGCAGTGAACTAAGTGAGATTCACAATCTCTCTGCTAAGAGTTCCATGAAGAGTGTAAAGCTAGAACTCCAAAATACTCTACTCAGCCATTTTGAAAGATGCCTAGGTATGGAGAGAGTTGAGCCTGAGAGAACAGGACCAAACAAACAATCCAATTGTCAAAGACTCAACTCTGTGGATCAGGATTGAGAAGGGTATTGCCGTACGGGAGCAATCTTAACCCTGCACAACCACACTGATGTCATTAGAAGTTATAACTCAAATAAGACCAGCCAAAGACGTCTTCTGTGTTTTGTATGAATGGCCAAGAAACTCCAATGTCTTCACAAGATTATAAGACAATAACTCATCTTGAGGGTCATTAGTTATTAGAACTGTGAGCAGCCTAGAGAGATAATCTACATAAACAAGGAAATCTTGTTATCTTGTTTACCAAGGCCTGTTTGAAACTGATTTCAAAATTGTGAAGGGAACTACTCCTAACTGTGCAAAGTGAAGGACCAACAACCTCAGATGGCTGAGGGAAAGCATAGTTCAAACACTAAGTATAACTTCAGCTTATTAATCTATGGCAATGTCTTACAGATGTATAATTAGAAAACTTGAGACATGACTGATACTGAGTTATTAAACAATGAAACTTCCCAAGGCCCACTGAAAGCCCACTGCTGGCCTGAACCACCTGACACTCCTCTTAACCAATTAAATTATTCTGGTTAGACATTATGGGGCTGATTGTATTAGGGACCTGCATAAAGATACATGCCATTAACACATGTAAGTCATTATTTTCAAGGACTTATCTGGGTGAATGCACACTTATGTGCAGACTTTAGGCAGTTGCTATTCTATAAATACGTGTGTAAGAACCATCGCGGAGTGCATGAGGCAGAGTTTGGGTGGAGTGCAAATTTATGCATGTAACTTATAAAATATCATAACTTACATGCGTTTCTGAAAAATCTAGGCCTGGGCATTTACATTGCATTTATAAATGAAATTGTGTACTTTACACGCGTATGTGTGTAGATTAAGGTACTTTATACTCTATGTGAGTACATGCAAAATCCGCCCATGCTCTGTCCACCTTCACTTTATGCAATAGGTCTCAAATACATGCATACTATTTAACTCTGCGAGAGTTTATAAAATTACCCTCTATGAGGGTAATTGGCATCTAATCAATGCATGCTTTTATCTGCATACTTTATGCTTATTTTATAAAATCAAATACACGCAGACTTGACTTTATTAAAGTACGTGCATACGTCAAGATGCCATCAATTACATCAGTCCTTGAGCTGCTGCAAATGACCGCACCTACATTTTGTAATTATGCATGCAAATTTATAACCTATGCATGTAATTGCTCTCACCACCCAAACTCCGCCCAAATCTGCTCATATGCACGCCCATAGTGGAAGCGCATGCACTTTCATGCTAGTTATATTTGATGAGGTCATTTACATGCGCAAATGACAAAGATACCAGCATTTGTATGTGTGTTTTCTTCTGTAAATATAGATTACACCTTATAAAATGATCCCATGACATACTTTTATAGCAGGGTGCCGCGGGTAGGCATGATATTATAATTACAAGTAGGCGCCCACTTGTCTATAAAATACTAGCTTATGTAGCAGAGAATGCACCTTGAATGTAAGCACGATCACTTATACATGCTCGAGAGCTGGCATAAATGAGCTTGTGTACTTTACGCATGCATGTGTTTAGATTAAGGTATTTTATAATCTGCATATGTACATGCAACACTCACCCATGCTCTATTCAAACGCCTTTGTGCACACCTCCTGGCAAAGTATACACCTTGATGCCAAAGCGCATTCTTTTATGTTGGTTGATATTTTATGAGGTCATCTATGCATTTATGTGGCCACATAGGCGCAGGAATGACTTTGTAAAATTGCCTACTATGGGGCAACTTTCAAGCATTTACCGTGTAGCTCTACAAGCTTCTTTCAAAGGGAAATGGCCCATGGAGTTTCCATTTGGAAATGTGAAGTTGGTGGACCCTGCAGCTTCAATGCCACCTATGGGCTTTACATTTGCTTTAAAGCATATGCAAAGTATGTATTGTAAGTTAAATCTCTATGCTTAATTTGCTTTCCCTGTCCTCAGTCCTGATCCTTTTTCCTGCTGCAAAAAATATGCACACTGTGACACAAGCGCACATTTAGCCAATGAGAGAGGGCAGTTTTCAGCGCAGGCAGGGGCGGCTCAAGGCAATCTGCTGCCTGAGGCGAAGAATGAGATGGCGCCCCCCCCTCCCGCCACCTTAGAGGGGCCGGGGCTTTTTCAGACATCCAGTCAGAGACTGAACCAAACCAAAAAGCCGATTTGATTATATGGAGGGAAATGCAAGATGTTTGCACACAGAGCTGTAATGAGCTGCAATCGCAACCTCTGCGACTTGCTGCTCGGGTGCACGCCCCCCTCCCCCCCATACCTCCGTCCAGCTCTGCCTGCTCTTTCCTTGCTGCTGCCACCCTCAGTTTTTTTCAAGGCGGCGCTGGCAGCAGGGAAAGAGCAGGCAGCACTGAACAGAGATATGGGGAGGAGGAGGGGGGGGAGGGATGCGCCCGATCTGAAAGGCGCTGGCACTTTAAGCAGATCTGTCCCTCCCTGCTCTGACTTCACGTCCGAGGAGAGAGGGACCAGACCTGCTTAAAGTGCTGTGAAAAGGCTTGGGGGTGCATTTCGGCTACCAGCTATTGTCTTGCCAGCGGCGACAGGGCAACAGCAGACAGCCGAAATGTGCCCCCCAAGCCTTTGCGCCCTGTGCAGCTGCACCGCTTGCACAGGGCTAGGTACGGTCTTGTTTGCACACCAAGGAACTAAAAGACAGCAAGAACCAACAGCACAGTTTATAAAACTTATTTATAACTCATTTTTATTGTGTTATAAACTGCGATCTCCAGGAACATGCAGGAATGTAGTCTTCACATATGGGTATCGTCGGTACCGACGGAGCCTGCGCGGGAATGCTCCCCAGCATCCAATAGGAATGCTTTTGGGAGCATCCCTCAGCACATGCGCGCTGCCTTCCCGCCTTTCCAACTGTCCCTCTTCAGTTCTTCGTTTTCCGCGGAGCCGACAGGACCCATACCCTGTCACCGCAGAAAATTCCGTCTTTAAAATTGTTTTCTTGTGGTCGCGTTTGCCTCCGCACGACACCTACCAGTACCGCTGGTTCTTTTCTCAAAAATTTTATACTTTGAACTGTTTCTCTTCAGAAACTTTTCTTTTTCGGTGCTAGGCGCCATTTTGGGCATTAGGCCTCATATTTCTGAAACATGGAAAAACCAACTAGTGGTTTTAAAAAATGTACTAAGTGTAGCGGTACCATTTCCATCACTGACACCCATGATTGGTATCTTAAATGTTTAGGGCCTGAACATTCTCCATCTGAATGTCTCTCCTGTATGGGGATGACTAAGAGAGGAAGACAGAACCGGGCTGCAAAGCTCGGTACTCTTTTTTTTCTTCGGATGCCAGATCCATTGCATTGACATCTTCAAGAGCCTCCTCTTCCTCCCATGGATCTCAGGTAACTAAACAAAAAAGCCGGCCCTCAAAGGGTAGCTCTCCTGCTAAGCATTGCGAGGCCATTGGCATTGCCCTTGAGGGAACCACACCGGAAAAACAGCCCCGGCGGGAGGCTTCGGCTTCCAAAGCATCAAGGGGGCTTCAGGATGTTCTCAAGGCCTCGACCTCGCAAGAACTACCGGTGCCATGCTCAGGGCTCCCGGCCGTTTTCACTGATACCGACACCCAGGCATTGTCAGCGTTGATAGACCAGAGGTTCCTCGCTATCAAACGCAGCATTGCAGCTCTTCTCACAGCTGCGGTACCGTTGACACCTATGGTTCAACGGGCACCGGTACCGACATCGATACCGATACCTACACCGGTACCTACACCGGTACCGGTGTCTGTACCTACACTGGTACAGACACCGGTACCGACGATACAGGTGGGAATTCTTCCCACGCCGTCTTTGGCTGGAATCAACAGATCGGTACCGGATTAACTCGTTACCGACTTCAATCGATACCGGGACCGTGCTTTGCATGAGCATCATGGTCAGGAATACTTCAAATCCTCCGATTCCGAAAACTCTGACAATTCTGCTGGTACCAGAGGGTTTCTCCCGGAAGATCCCTCTTCTCCCCAATGCAGAATATCACCTCCAGAGGACATGACTTTTCAGGATTTTATTCGTGATGTGGCCAAGGGCCTTTCAATCACAATAGTTCCTGAACAGGAACCCAGAGCAAAGGAATTGGAAATTCTCCAATATCCTAAAGCTCCAAAGGAGGCAGACACTCTGCCCATCCATGAAATTCTGCATAACTTGATGTTCAGAATGTGAGAGACACCCCTGACTACATCTCCTCATTCTAGGAGGCTTGATACTATGTATCGAGTTCCGTCATGACCTGGATTTCAAAAGACTCAGCTGCCACACCATTCAATGGTGGTGGAGTCAGCCATGCATAGGATGAAAAGTGCAAAGAGGCATGCATCCAATCCCCCAGGTCGTGAATGCAGGACTCTGGACGCTTTTGGGCGCCGAACGTTTCAGGCTTCCATGCTTTCAGCTAGGATCAGTTCATATATACTATATATGGGAATGTTCCTTAAAGAAGTTACAGGAGACTTGGAGCTTATGAGCCCACTTCTCCCAGATGACAAGAGACAAGACTTTCTTGCTCTAGCTAAGCATGCTCAAGATGTCTCCAAGTTTGTGAATTGTGCAGCCTTTGACTGTTTTGAATGCATTAGCAGAACCTCTGCTATTGCCATTGGGGCACGATGGATTGCCTGGCTTCAGCCATCAGACTTGGAGACTTGGGTACAGAACAAGTTAGGCAACATTCCTTGCACGGGAGAGAATCTCTTTGGCAAGAACTGGCAGGAAAAGGCTAACGAGTTAGATGCTGACAATACCACTCTAGATAGATTGTCAAAATCTACAGCCACTCCAGCCAAAAAGAAGCCTTATAAAAACCCTCTTTCAGCAAAAAGAGGAAATTTTATCCTTCCTATACCCTGCAGAGTCAAACTCAGGGTTAGGTTGCCCAAAAGGGACAAACTAGACAGCAAAAGAAGCCAAAAGGCCCGAGAGCCCAACCAGCTCCGCAGGTTCAGCCCCCTCAAGGGCTTTGACTCCTTCCTAGAGAGCTTAGCCTTCCTGCCTCTGAGGGGTCCCCAACCCCCCAATATCCCAGGCAGGTTATGCCACTTTGCCAACAGATGGCATCAGATAACAGCAGAAGATTGGACTCTGTCCATTGTAGGAGAGGGGTACAAGCTCCATTTTCACAGCATGCCCCCTCCTACAATTCTAAGGCAATTCAATTCTCAAACCTTCGCAGACGAACTGCTAGATCACAAGGTCTCAACACTTCTTGCCCAAGGGGCAATAGAAGAGGTACCCATTCTTCAATGAGGTGCAGGGTTCTACTCCCCCTATTTTCTTATTCCAAAGAAAACAGGAGGACACAGACCCATTCTAGACCTCAGAGAATTGAACAAATACCTGTTCTAAGAGAAGTTCAAAATGATTTCTCTGGGAACTCTTCTGCCATACCTTCAAAGCCAGGATTGGCTTTGCTGTCTAGACTTAAAGGATGCATACACTCACATTCTGATCCATCCAAATCACAGGAAATTCTTATGATTCCTTTTCAAGGGAAAACATTTCCAGTACAGGATTCTTCCCTTTGGTCTGGCTTCAGCTCCAAGGGTATTCACGAAATACATGGCAGTAGTAGCTGCATTTCTGCGAACCCTGGGGATATTTGTCGTCCCTTACTTAGACGACTGGCTCATTCGAGCCCCTACAGTTGCAGAGGCCAGCTCTATACTGTCTCGCACAATGCGAATCCTCCAATACTTGGGGTTGGTAATAAACTTCCCAAAATCCCAACTTGTTCCTTCCCAATGCCTGGAATTCATAGGGGCCTGTCTAGATACCAGACAGGCAAAGGCTTTCCTTCCACAGGCCCGGTGTCTTCGCATAATGCAACTAGCTTCTCAAGCAGCAGGGAAATCCTCCCTAACTGCTCGAGAGCTACTACAGTTGCTGGGACATATGGCATCCACAGTTCATGTAGTCCCATATACTCTCCTCCACATGCAAGCAGCTCAGTGGACCCTATCCACACAGTGGACACAGGCCACAGGACATTTATCAGACAAAAATAGTAAACTCTCAACGACTAATTTTGTCCCTCCAATGGTGGCAATCACTAGAAAATCTGACAGTGAGGTCTCCCTTTCATCAACCCCTTTTTCAGGCCACCCTAACAACAGATGCATCACAGGTGGGTTGGGGAGCATACCTGAATCATCTCTCTACCCAGGGCACCTGCACTCCACAGGAGGCTGGTCTACACATAAACCTCCTGGAATTAAGAGCAATCTATTTAGCTCTTCGAGTATTCCATGCCCAGCTCAGCTACAATTGTGGTAACCAAACCACTGTATAAAACCTGTGAAGTAATCGCATTCAAACCTGATGCTACAACACAAACATAACTTAATTAAAGTTCCACAATGCAGATCCCGACGAACACAGCACTGCGTTTAGAGCCGCCCATGGGCCACGGGGCACTTCATGCTTTTGCAGCTGGTTTTTTTTTGCTATTTTGAAGGCTGAGTGAGGCGGTCTTTTTGGGGGCAATTTTTGCCACCCCCAAAAAGATGCCATCTGAGGCTATCGCCTCACTCGGCCTCATTATAGAGCCGCCCCTGAGCCCAGGTATTTTATTCATTTTGCTCTCACTTTAGCTTTATGTATTTGCTTAATGTGCTTTACCTTGTGGAAAAGATTTTAAAGAATGGTATATTTGTTTGGTATACATACAATACTTGTCCTTGGACAGTAATATACACAGCAAGCATTGCATCTCCCAGGTTTGATTTTAGGCTTCTTTTGTTAAGCACTTCAATTATTTCATTTTCAGCTAATTTCAATTATTCTTTTGATAGGTCTTTAAGATAGTTAAATTAGTATACCGTATAGTGTATTAAAAAGACCTGAGCATTAGTCATTAGTGTGCTTTACAATAAACAGAAAACAGTTTGGAAAGCAACAGGAAATGCAAAATCCAGTAGACGACTGGCATAAGTTAATAAGAATTACTGTTGTAAAATCCATCTGCAGCACTCTTTGTACATCCTGTTCAGTAACTTACATGACCATTAAGCTTATCAAAATATATCACCATTGGCAGGCCACTCCTTATTCCATTAGATTTGTGGTTCAGCAAACTTCCCATTCTTACGAAAACAGCACTAAGCTGGAACAAAAAATATGTCAGAAATGATTATGTAATGTGAAATGAAGAAATATTTCACAAAGCCAATGCCAGGAAAGCTACAAGTGATTCTGGAAGTCATGTGTTTTGATTTGTGCTGTATGTGCTCCTTGTCTTTTAAGGGAAGAGGTACTTTTCTGTAAGCCTACTTGCAAAATGAGACTTCCCACTGAGAAATACTTGTTTGTGTGTGTGTCAGGCCTTTAATTTAACCACAGTTTGCAAGCCCTTCCTTCCTTTCTTTTCTTTTATCACTAGTATGGTGAAAGTTGTTTTGGCATAAATGAATCAATGACTGTCCTCTGAAGTTCACCTCTTTAGGCCCACTGAGTCAATATTCCAAGGTCACTGTAAGGTCATTAGCATAACATGTGCATCTTTAGCTGGTGTCTGTTTTTAAATGAGGTTTACGTGGTAGATGAACCTTTCACTCCTGATCTACTGCCCGTTATGCCGTTGAGATTTTGTAGATGAAAAGATAAAAGAATATCCCTTGGAATAAATGTAATAAAATAACTTTTTGGAAAATCAAGGGATCCTAATTGAAAAAGCTACAACCACCATGAAAGCACACTGTGCTTAACATGCAGTAATAAATGAGATTAAATGCTAATAAAACTAGGCGCTATTCACAATAAGCTGTTGTGAAGTAATCTCTGTGTGGCAAAATAAAATTTTGGCTCATGTTTGTTTAAAATGATTTTTTTTTCAGATTTTCATGTATTTTTTTTTTTTTTTAATTCTTTATTTTCGTTTTATAACAAAGGAAAGGAAGACATACAGCTAAAAGACAAATACATAACGTGTAATACATACACCAAAGTAAACCCCTACCACCCCCCTCCCCCCCTGCTTCTTCTCTAGAAAACTAAGCATTCCCGAAGCGGGCGTGTACTTACATTATTGGATTACAAAACCTAACGGTGATCTAAAACATGATGAGTGCACATTATACAGGCATGTTGGAGCAATGAGCGGATTGTACATAATCATTAAGCATCTGCCATTTAGATAAGCAAGAGTGAGTTTGGACATGGGGAATAGCTCTCCGAGGTATCTGCTCATATTTACTATATAAGCAGACGAGGTTCCACCATTCATTGACAGTAAGTCGAGAGCTATCCTTCCAATTCCTCGTGATTAAGCATATAGCTATACCCAGCATGAAATCAAGGAGAAAGCGACCCTTCTTAGGAAGAGAGGGGACCTCCGCCGCAGAGCGGAGTCCCACGACCTTCCAAGAGAGAGGTTCATGAAAGTGTAAGATAGATTGAATACGACCCCAGACCCGCCCCCAATAGACCTGCAGTTGAGGACATTCATAAATAACATGAGCGAAGGTTCCCACAGCAGTATGGCAAGACCAACACAGGTCCCTAGCATTTGGGTGCCATTTGGCTATTTTTTCTGGGGTATAAAAGCATCTGTGTGCAAAGAAGAAGAGAGTTTGGGTAACAGAGGAAGACCGGGAGACCCGCACTACTTTACTCCAAAAAACGCTCCATTGCACAGGGGTGATAGTAGTTTGCAGTTCGCGCTCCCAGGCTTGTTGAGCTCTAAAAGTGTCCGTATCTGTGCCCTGACAAATTATTTTATAAAAGTTAGAGGCTACCCCATGTGTACTACTAATGGAATGAACTGTCTCTAATAGCCCATCCTCAGTAGGGGCAGAGGGCGGCATGATTCGAGCACTTTTGAGGAAGTGTTGAAGCTGCATCAATTGAAAGTAGTGTTTCGCTGGTAACGCAAATTCCTTTTGTAAATCAGAAAAGGTTTTCCAATGAGCTGCAGAGAAAAGCTGTTGGGGTGTCCAGATCCCCCTGGAGTACCAGGGTTTCCAGGCTATTGTTCTATTTAGGACTTGAATTCGGGGGTTATTCCATAGCGGGAGTCCGTCCTGAGGACATACATTCGGGCCCAGTGATAAAATGAGAGTGTTAAAGGCCACAAGAGTATCGACAATCATTGGTGGATGGCGGGTGTCTACTTGATAGGACATACCGGGGAGATGGGTCAACGGAATTGGGCTACTAAGCTCCTCTTCTATGTCAAGCCAAACTGGTCGGCGGTCTGTTGAGGTATCTAGCCATCGGGCACCTTGCTTAAGTAGAAAGGCTTGATGATATCTAAGAAAATCAGGAAATCTGGTACCCCCTCGTTCCTTTACAGACTGCAGTTTATGTTTAGCTATCCTTGGTGGTTTGCCCTGCCAGAGATAACGGACGAGAAGGCCCTCAATATCTTTATAAGTATGTAACGGAAGTAAGCATGGCAGCATTTCTAAAATATAGTTCACTTTGGGGACTATCATCATTTTCACAGTTTCTAAGCGGCCCCACCATGTGAGAGATAAGGGAGACCAACGATTTGTGAGTTCACGGACTTTGGAGACTACCTCTTTGGCATTAAAACTGATAGTGTCTTCTAAAGGAGAACAGTAATGGACCCCGAGATACTTCACCATGCGGGATTGCCAAAGGAAGGGAAAGGCCTGCATGTCAGCCTCATGTACCCAGCGGTTCAGTGGGAATGCTACAGATTTGGTCCAGTTAATTTTATAGCCCGATAATTGTGAATATCCGTCAATCAGATCCAAGACGGCTGGAACCGAATCGAGGGAAACGAAGAGCATGAGGTCATCTGCATATGCAGAAAGTTTAATCTCCCTATGACTAAAGGGGACACCTCGAATACATGCAGACTGTCTAATAAGGAGGGCTAGGGGTTCAAGAGCGAGATCAAAAAGCATTGGTGATAGGGGGCAACCTTGACGCGTGCCTCTGTGGAGGTTGAATGGCTGAGATTTGATGGCGTTTACACAAATACTGGCGACGGGTTGAGTGTACATGACTTGGAGATATCGGAGGAAGCCCTCTCCAAAGCCATACCATCGGAGAACTGCAAATAAAAAGGGCCATTCTAGACGATCAAAGGCTTTTTCGGCATCCAGGGAAAGACCCACCCATGGATGAGCAAGATTGGCAGCACTAGATAACACATGGCACAAGGTCCGAGCATTGTCAGCAGTTGATCTGCCGGGTATAAAACCGCATTGGTCGGGGTGAATTAGGGTAGCCATCATGTCAGATAGCCGGGTGGCCAAGACCGTTGCGAAGATCTTATAGTCGGCATTAAGTAGGGAGATTGGACGGTAGTTGACGGTCAGTAGCGGGTCTCTGCCTTCTTTCTCAAATACAACCACATTAGCTGCAGAAAAGGATCCCAAAGAGGAGGTATCTACCGCAAGGGCAGTAAAATAGAGTTTTAAATAGGGAACTAAATCTGCACTGAACGTTCTGTAGAATTCGGTCGGGAGACCATCAGGCCCCGCGGCACGGCCCGAGGCTGTACGTTTTAGGGCAGATTGGATCTCTGAAGTAGAGAAGGGTTCATCCATCGCATCCCTATCATCTTCAGAGAGGGTCGGCCGCTGAATGCCAGAAAGCAATCTCTCGAATGTCTCTGACGAGAACTCACATTCAGATTGATATAGGCGAGTATAGAAATCCCGAAAGAGCTCTACAATGTCGGAGTCTGTGGTCACTATGCCCCCTCCCTGTGGAGCTCGGAGGGCCGCAACGCGTTTGGCTTCTTTTTGACCTTTCAAGGCATTGGCGAGGAGTCGACCTGCTCGGTTATTTTCACGATAATATGTCCCTCGCTGAAGCTCAATACTCTTAGAAGCTGCAGTTGAGAGGATTGAATTATATTGAAAACGGAGACGCTGTAATCGAATTAATACACATGGGTCAGTGCGTGAAGTTAAAACTCGTTCGCCTGCTTTTATTTGTTGATCTAGTATGAGCAGCTGCTGTTTACGTTGTTTCCGCTGGCGGATTTGATAGCTAGTGATCGTTGCCCGAATGGCTGCTTTGAAACCCTCCCACCAAGCCCAATTCGCAGTATCTTGGGGTAGATTAAAATGGAAGTAATCCTGTATGGCTACTCGAATTTCTGACTGGAACTCTGGCTGAGTTAACAGGGCTCTATCAAAGAACCAGGCTCCCGAGGTTCCCTGGGGTGCAGTAGTGTGTAATTGAAAGGAAATGGCCGCATGATCTGAAATATGTTGGGAGTGAATCTTTGCAGTGTCCACCTGAGGAACTAACAGTTTTGAGACTAGAAAGAAGTCTATGCGAGACTGAGATTTATGAGGGGAGGAGAAGAAAGTGAAGTCAAGCTCATTGGGGTGTAGTAACCTCCATAGATCAACTAAAGCAAGATCCTTGATCAGGGAGGTAAGCGTGGCGTGACTCTTGGGGGGACCACTCGTCCTAGGCGGCTGTTTATCAATCAGGGGATCAAGGACTAAATTGAAATCCCCCCCAATGATCAATGAAGTATTAGCAGAAGCCTGCGCAACCTGAGCAATGGTAGCAAAAAAAGCAGGGTCATCAACATTAGGAGCGTAGAGGCATATACATGTAACTTCTAGACTACCTATCTTGAGGTGAACTCTAGACCATCTACCCTCTGCATCTGAGCTAGTCGCAATAACAGTAGCATGCAAAGATTTCCTAACCAGTATGGCAACCCCACATTTCTTAGAAACGGCTGGGGAATAAGCGGCCACCATGTAAGGTTTAATATTGAGTTTAAGAGATTCCTTCGAATTTAAATGCGTTTCTTGGAGAAAAATCAGATCCGCTGCTTCCTGACTGAGGTAGCTTAGGATTTTCTTCCGTTTTATCGGATTATTGATGCCTTTTACGTTCAATGAAAAAATCTTACATGGTGCCATCAATCGGTAATAGACATTTTAGGGAAGGGCGCTTGGTAACATAGAACATAAGCAGAATCTGTACAACAATGTCATAATCACCGAGTATTCTGGCTAATACACCCCATATTGAAAAGTATGTACCAACGTATCTTAGAGAAGAAGCAAAACCCCCAAAGAATATGGCGACCATGTGTCTGCGGGAGGAGGCCCTAGAGAGGAAATAGAAGACATGTAAAAAGGAAAAGAAACACCAGAGTCCATAATAACACTGTCTCTGATACTCATCGAGGCTACTGTGGGTAGATGGAGTCGGGTCACAGATACCATCAAGAGTAAGGCAACAAGCTGCCCACGCCAGACTCCTTGCTAGGCTGCGGCAGATCCAACATGGCAGACACAACGGGCATGAGGAGGCCTGCAGGAACATTCTGGAAGTCAGCGCATCAAGTCGGCTTCTTTGGTATCCAAAAACTCCGCTAGTAGATCAGGGTCCTCGAATGTTCTTGTCTGATTATGAAGCGTGACTCGGAGCTTGGCCGGGTACATCAGGCCATAGCGTGCTTGTAGTTGTTGAAGCCTCGGTCGGAATTCCAGAAAGCGCTTTCGGCGGTCGACTGTGGGTTTAGACAAGTCGGGATAGAAGGAGATCTTGTGGCTCTCAAACTCCATATGGCCCTTTGCCCGAGAAGCACTTAGAATTTGCTCCACATGTTGATATCTCAATAGTCGAAAAATGATAGGCCGCGGGGTCTTCCTGTTGACCGTTATGCTTGTGGGTACACGATGAGCGCGATCAATCTCCAAATCTTTGGTAAAGGTGATTTGAAGCAGGGAAGGGAGGATTTTGCATAAAAACTCTTTCATGTCTCCCGATTCCGCTCCCTCCGGGATGCCCACGAGTCATATGTTGTTGCGGCGCGCTCTATTATTGCCATCTTCCACCTCCTTCTGCAAGGCCCGCACCTGTCGTTCAACTTTGTCGAGTTGGGACAACCGGGCCGCATGGGAGTCCAATATGCTCTCCATTTTATCTTGACGCGAAGAAAGCCCTTCTAGCTTGCTTTGCAGCACACCAAAATCGTCCCGCAGCGCTCGGTGTGCTTCCCGTTTGCCTGCACAAGATTTTTGACCCCTCTAATCTCTACGAGGATTTCCTGCTGCATTTCGGGGCCCTCGCACAAGGCCGGCCCCTTCTGCGGGGACGGAGGTTCAGTTTTGGAACGTTTGCCGTGAGAAGCCGCTGGAGACCCAAATTCCAGGCGCGTTGGTTTGGTCCCTGCCATCTCACCAATGTGCCCCGGCAAGATCAGAGTAAAGTTCCAGGTATATGAGGTGTTAATTCAGGATTCTAAGTAGGCCTCTCGGGAGCCTCAGCGTTATGCGACCATCCCGCTGGACATCAGGCTCCGCCCCCCCGATTTTCATGTATTTTTTCATGTTTTATACCTATTCAATTTTTTGGGAGTACTATATGAGCACAAAAACTTTTTACTGCTTGTAATCATAGATAATACATTGAAATCCACAGCTCTTGGTAGCAACGGCCAAGAACACTAATACAATGGTAGGAATTATAAGGATATTATAATATCTCTGTATTCTCTCCATGGTACAATTAAACATTGAATATTGTGTGCAGTTCTGGTCGTCATATCTGAAAAAGGATATAGTGGAATTAGAAAATGTGCAGAGAGGGGCGATCAAAATGATTAAAGGCTGCATCTATGAGGAAAGGCTTAAAAGGTTAGGGTTTTTCAGTTTGGAGGAGGGGAGATCCACTCTACTCATTATTTTATAGGGATGTAACGAGTAAATGTGAATTGGTTGTTTACTCCTTCAAAAAGTACAAAGTCTAGGGAACATGCAATGAAGGTACAAAATAGTACATTTAAGATTAATTGGAGAAAATATTTTTTCACTCAGCGCATATTTCAACTCTAGAATTTGTTGCCAGAAGATATAGTAAAAGCTGTTAGTGTAGCTGGGTTTAAAAAAGGTTTAACCTTTATTAAAATGGACTGAGGACAACCATTGCTTATTCCTTGGATAAGAAGTATGGAATCTGTCTACCTTTTGGGATCCTACCAGGCGCTTGTGATCTGCATTGGCAATTGTTGAAAACTGAGCTTGATGGACCTTTCTCCTGACCCAGTATGGCTAATCTTATGTTCTAATCAATTGATTGTACGTGTGTTAAGTTGTAGCTATATGTGCATACAAGTGACTTATGTGAACTTTAAATTTTTCGTCACTCAAACAATCTGAATGTGTGTTGACAAATACACATTCCTGTCATCTCAACTGCAGGGCCAGACGCAACTACTTGGTAGACTAGGGGGTATGTTTACTAAGCAGTGGTAACAGCTGCCGTGCAGTATCAGAGATGCGGCCCCATTGAATTCAATGAGACCGTGGCTCCGATACCACACGGCAGCTGTTACCACTGCTTAGTAAACATACCCCTAGGTGGCTGTCTAGGGCATCAGCTTCTTGGGGACAGAAAGCAGCAGCTACTATCAAAGCTAAATAGTACATCTTGAAAGCCACACAAATTTAAAGACTCATCAATGAATACTTTTATGCACTGGAAGAATGCGTAATTTGTAACTAGTCTATCTACCCTTGCAAGTGGCTTTGGAAATCTACCTCATTATGTATATATTTACAAAACAAAGTTTAATATTTAAAAGTATGATGTCGGAATATGTGTTTTTATAGGATTGTTCAGGAAGGAATGATGCTGAGATGATTATGGCTGAATTTAATTATCAGAATCTTTGGAAGTGGGGGCGTTAAGGGTTTAAAAATTCATTGCGAGGATGTGAAAGGCTGAAGGTTTACCTAGGGTACCTTGCATCGGCCCTGGTCTCATCCCTTCCTACCTCTCTAAAATAGATCTACCTTCTTTTCCTGTGCTCACTTTCCTCATGCTGCCTCCATCCTTTCATCTCTCTTTCCCTTCTGTGGAAATAGATGAAAACGGGATCCTCCAGGTCGGCCAGATCATCCGGATCTCTTGGTTTCCCATGTTACAAATATAATCGCTGGATCAGCTGTCTTTTTTTGGGAATCACTGCACAGAAGTAACCGTTTGCTCCAATTCTATGGACAGTCAGATTATAAGAACATAAGAATAATTATACTGTGTCAGACAAGATTCATGAAACCCAATATCCTGTTTCCAATCCAGTTCACAAGTACCTGGCATAATGTCACAAGTAACCAGATTTTATGGAACTTATCTCTAGAGATAAGCAATGGTGTTTCCAGGTCTACCTGCATAATGGTACCTTTCCTCTAGGAATATGTCCAAACTTTTTTTTATGCTTAATATTTATTGATTCGCAGGCAGAGTTACAGAAGAGTAAAACAGACAAAACAAAATATCTTGATTCCAATAGTGTTTTTACAACTTGTCCAAACGTTTATCAAACACTGCTAAGCTAACTGCTTTTTCCACATCCTCTGGCAATGAGTCCCAAAGTTTAACTATGTGATGAGAGAAAAAATATTTTTTCAATTTTTTTTTAGATGTATTACTTTGTAATCTCATGGCATGTTGCCTCGTCTTTGCAATTTTTGAAAGAGTTAACAATCAATTTGTATTTACCAGTTCCATTCCATTTCTTATAGACGTCTATCATACAGTTCTCACAGCCATCTATTCTCCAAGCTGAAGAGCCCTAACTTCTACAGCCTTTTATCATTGGTTATTTATTTATTTAGACAGATTTGTATACCACCTTATCCTTCAATCAAAGTGGTCACAACACAATTGGAGGTTTACATTTAACAGGAGGGGATGCGACTAACGAACGTAAATACATTGTGCTTATATGTCTAAATGGGAATGTGTAGATGGGGTCAAGTGGCGAAGGTAGATGGTGTTTCGCTTGGGTGGTGTCTAGTGTTTGGCAGCTTAAGGTGGTTGCTCATAGGCTTCGGTAAAGAGCAGGGTCTTGAGAGCCTTGCGAAAGTCTTTGGTGTCATTCAGGGTCCTTAAGTCCATAGGGAGGGAGTTCCACAATGCAGGTGCCAGTAGCGAGGGAGCTCTCTTAGAAGTTGCTTGCTTAGTCTTGTGATAACCTGCGGGCATACTGATCCTGTTGCCATTGCTGGTCCTTCTTGGTCTATTGCTGACATTTCTGGTTTTGATATCCTGGAGCGCATCCGCCGAGCGGTGGTGGAAGATTTTGAAGATGTTCAGGATTGTTTTGAATTTTGACCTGGCCATTATTGGGAGCCAGTGTAGCTGTTGTAAGACGGGGGTGATGTGCTCAGATCTTGCAGTGTCCATAATGATGCGTGCTGCAGTGTTCTGCACCATTTGAAGTGGGTGAATAGTCTGCTGGGGGAGGCCTTGGTATAGCGAGTTTCCATAGTCAAGCAGTGGTGTGATTACTGCTTGGCACACTGTGCGGAAGTGGTCTTGGTTGAGGATTGACTTGAGCTTTCTGATGGTCCTCAAATGGTGGTAGGCTCTAGCTGCAGCTTTAGTAATGTGAGATTTTAGGTTCAGAGCTCTGTACAGGGTAATGCCCAGGTACTTCACTTCATCCTTGACTGTTTAACCTCCCCCCTCCCCCCTGACTCAGAGGCTGGTGATTCCTGTGACCTGCAGGCAGTGATACTCTAGTGCAGTGGTTCTCAACCCAGTCCTCTGGGATCCCCCCCCCCCCCAGGCCAGTCAGGTTTTCAGGATATCCACAATGAATATGCATGAGATAGATCTGCTTGCACTGCTTCCATTGTATGCAGATCTATCTCATGCATATTCATTGTGGATATCCTGAAAACCTGACTGGTCTGGGGGAGGGGGGGTCCCAGAGGACTGGGTTGAGAACCACTGCTGTAGTGCCACTAGTGGCGAGGCAATTTTCCATATTTTTTTCGTTTTCATCTGAAAGGGTCTGTGCTGTGCTGATTTAATTGATGCATCTTCTCACCCAGGCAGGGGGAGGGGCAATGGTGACAGCAGTCCTGGCAAGGGGAAAGGGAAGAGTGAGGAGATGCTGGACATGGAGGGGGTGTATAGGGATAGGAAAGAGAAGATAAGATGAGATGCTAGACACTGACTTGGTGTAGGGAAGGGGAGATGAGATGCTGAACAGACACTGGGGGGTGGGGGGGGGGGATGATAGGGAGATGCTGGTCACCTGAAAGGGTGGTGGAAGGTGAAAAGTGAAATACTGGTTTGTGAGGGTAGACAAGGGAAAGGGAGATGCTGGACTATGCTGGTGGTAGGGCCTTGAATTGCCTACAGGGGTGCGGTGCGGAAGGTTTGCCTGTTCAAGTGTTGCCTATGGCACCAGCTTCTCTAATATAGCCCTGCATAATCTTCAGGTGGTAGAGCTTGATCCCATCACCACGGAAGGGAGTTTACTACTTCTCCTCATCTACATCACCATGCATCTGTACGCATGGGTTTGTTTATTGCAAACAAAGTCATATGTATGGACAGAAGGACAACAGACAGATAGACAGACAAGCAACCCCCACCCTCTCAATAGTTGCTATTGCTCTAGAGAAATGCACTTAAGACCTACAGCCCAGTATTCAACAGCACTTATCTGGATAACGGCAGCGGTTATCCACATAAATGCTTTAGCCACAGCTATCCAGATAGTGCCACTGAATATCCTTACAGACCACTGGATAGTGCCAAGGCGGTGCGTGGGGGTAGTGAGGGTGGAGCGGCAAATTATCTGGAGAGCAGTGATATTCAGTTCGCTATCTAGATAACCATCTGGATAACTTTGAGGCAGCAGAAAAGCTTTCCTGTGTCATCTGGACAGTTATTCAGATAGAAGTTTGAATATTGCCACTCTCTAGACAACACCAGCAAGCACCACGTTGCACGCATATTCCGAGCCGAACGCAATACCGATAGCAGCAATGAACATTGGTGAATTATTTCAACACCACAGCCATTGTTTAAAAACAAAACAAAACATGGCAGTGGTGTTTAAGCATTGATTCGCTAACATTTTGTTCACCTTCTAGATGACTGGAATTGCAAGACCCCTAATATTCAGGTCCATGGAATTTTATAGCCCTGATGCTGTGGGGGTAATTTTTTTATGGAACATGCTCCTAAATAATGTGCTCATAGTTTTTCCCATGCAGAGACCAACAAATTTTCAAAATCAAAATATGCAAATACTTCTGCCTTGAAAATCAAACCAGGGAATTTATGTGCAAAAATTGCCAGGTTAATTTATGAGTGTATTTTTAAAAATCTGCTGGTAAACTTTGGCCCTTCAGCAACCCTAGCCTCCACTTTCTCCAGGTGAAATTTTGCACCTACAGACTGTAAGCATAGGTTTACCTAAATATTTGAAGGGACATTATATAAAAGCCTGTCGTATATGTAAAGCACTGTGTTACCAACAGAAATGCTAAGATGGGAAGGCTACCCCCTCATTAAGTTGGGTGTATTATACTAGGGCAATTAGGAGACGGTTTAATAAGCCCCACACCAGTAATGCACATGTAGACCGAGTTATCAGCACATCCATCCCTCTGCGGTAAGTGCAGGAAAGCCCTAGTTTAATGCGACGAATGGGCCAGAGGAACAACTAACACCACCCACTAAGGGCTCAGTGCTGGAAATGCTTGTGTCCCATCCAGTCGCTGCCCTGACCCACATTACCAGTGTAGTGCAGGGACCCTGTACTGCATTTTAGTGTGGCACCAAAACCGCACGCCGATTCATGTAGTGTGGTTTAGCAAACTTGCCCCTTAATGCATTGGATTCTATAAAGCTGCAAACACCATTTTGATGGAAATATTTGTATGCCCCAAATTTTAGTGAATTGAGCCTATCATGTGAGAAAGAAAGAGACAAACAGTTTCTTTTATTTCTAACGACACTTTTTAGAGGTGATAATTTTAGGAAGATGTAGTGCAAGTGAAACGTAGTGTTGAAGCGAAACAACTTAGAAAAGTGACAACATGTTACGAACCAGTTCAACGGCACGAAGACTCTCTCTGATTTCTGCATTCAGTTATGCAGGTGCTGTAAACATGTGTGTTTTAGTTCAGGGTCAGTGAACCTCCTTGGAGGCTTCAGCTTGAATTTAATCTGCATCACCTAAAGGGAATTTAATTCTGCTGAAACTGCACAAGAGTATTTTCCCAGGCTGCTTTCTTGTTCTCTAGCACACCGTGTCATCACTTAGGTACATCTGCATCATTACCCACACCTGCTGAGGTTGCATACCAAGGCTCGTGGGAGAAAACAATGAATAGAACATGCAGCACATTTTACAGATTTGGGTTTGAAAAGACTTCCTTAAGGTAAGAGGGAAGAGAGGTAGAGTATGGATCTAAGGACAGAGAGAACACAGTAATAACACAGATCAGAAAGACAGCAAAGTCAATAATCAACAATGTTGTATGCTACTGAGTTGATGTTGACTAAGGTTTTCAGGCAAGTCTGGGGCACTTATTGAAAGTGTGGTGAGGGGGGAAGGAAAGGACACCTTAGTTTCACATTTGAACAAAAAGGCACAGAGGAGGGAAGAAGAGTCATTACCTTGCCCCTCTCCAACAGTACTATTACTACTTGTCATTTGTATAGCGCTACAAGGCATATGCAGCGCTGTACAGACACATGTAAAAGACGATCCCTGCTCATCAGAGCTTACGATCTAGTCAAGACAGACAACATGACAGCTGAGGACAAGGACACATCTAGAGGAGTGGCAAGGAAAACACATAGGAGACCAAGCAGATCAGGATCGAAAAGCAGACTCGAAGAGGTGAGTTTTCAGCCTGGATTTGAAAAGAGGCCGTGATGAAGCCTGATGCACAGACTTGGGTAGTTTGTACAGGCGTAAGGAGCAGCAAGGTGGAAGGATCAAAGTCTGGAGTTGGCAGTAGAAGAGAAGGGCACAGATAGAAGGGATTTGTCAGATGAGCAGAGCACTCGAGGAGGGGTGTAGGGAGAGATAAAAGAGGAAAGGTAGTGAGGAACAGCAGAATGAGGGCACTTATAGGTCAGTAGGAGAAGTTTGAACTGGATATGGAAATGGATAGAGAGCCAGTGAAGCGACTTCAGAAGAGGAGTTATATGAGCATGTAGTGGATGGCGGAAGATTAGCTGCGCAACTGAGTTTTGAACAGATTGAAGGGGAGAGAGATGATTCAGAGGGAGACCAGCAAGGAGGAGGTTGTAATAGTCCGGGAAGTGACTAAATAGTGTATAAGTGTCTTTGTAGAAAAGAAGGGACAAATTTTGCCAATGTTATAGAGAAAGAAGCGACGGCTTTTAGCTATCTGTTGGATGTTTGCAGAGAAAGAGACTAGAGTCAAAGATGACCCCAAGGTTGCAAGCTGAGGAAACAGGGAGGGGTGTAGCATTATCTATAGAAATTTATGTTTATTAGAAACTTAATATACCGCCCATAACAAAGCATCTGAGCGGTTTACAAACATAATAACAGCTGCTAGGAAATGGAAAGGAACGCCATTAGAAATTAGACAGGAAAGGAAAGATAAAGACTGAGAAGAGGCGGGTAGACAGGACAACAACTGGAAGGGGAACCAGAGTGTATTGTACATCAGCGAGGGGGTGGGGAGAAAGTTGAGGGGGGAGGTCGAAGGCAGGGCAGAAGAGGTGGGTTTTCAGTTTGGCCTTGAAGGTGTTAAAAGAGTATTCTAAACGGAGGGCTGGGGGGAGCGAGTTCCAGAGTCGGGGACCAAGAAAGTAAATGGCAGATGAGCGGGTGGATTCCAGATGAGCCTGGGATGGGGAAGGGAGGGACATGCGATTAGCATGGATGGATCGGAGGGAGCGGTGGGGGGGGGGGGGGTGGAGATGGACCTGGTTAGCAAGATAGAGAGGAGTGGGTTTAGGGGGGAAGATAAGGAGCTCAGTTTTGGCTATGTTCCGTTTCAGACGGCGGTGAGACATTCAGGAAGTAATGTCAGATAAGCAGGAAGAGATCTAGGCCTGGATTCCTGGAGAGATTTCAGGCACAGAGAGGTAGATCTGAGAGTCATCAGCATAAAGATGGTACTAAAAATCATAAGAGAAAATAAGTGCACCAAGGGACCAAGTGTAGAGAGAGAAAAAGGAGAGGTTCCAAGACAGATCCCCGAGGTACACCAACTGAAAGCAACAATATCACTTCCGAGCAGGCAAATCAAGAGAGAAAGAGAAACAGTGATGTGGTCCTCCCGGACAGTGCAAAACATAAAGATAATGGATGTAAGTTCGAAAAACTGACATAGGCAAATCATTAAATTGAAAATAATTATTTTTTTCTAGCCCCTCTGTCTTCATTTCTGGAAATGGGGACAGGAGACTGCCAAACAAGTGGGAGTTGGGGGACAGAACTCTAAAATTAGGGAGAATCCTGACAATCAGGGACATCTGGTAACTTTTTTTAAAATTAAATTTTAATCATTGCTTAACATACAAGCAAAAGAAATAACAGAAACATATCAAGATACATATCATACATATAATACTCATGCTTTTTACAGCCCATATCACGGGAGAAGAGATTACCCCAAATGAGTGAGCGAATCAAAAACAAACAACTAGGTATTATCACCAACCCAGAAAGAAATAAAGAAAAATATAGAAGAAAAAAAATAACATTACAGTCACATAAAAGTAGAGAAAAAATCCCAGCTAACCACTAACGCCACTGGAGTTAAATAGGTGCTTTATCTTTTAGAAAGTTATCAAGCTGTAAAGAGTCCAAAAAAACCCCATACTGAGTCTTATGATAAGTTACCAGGAATTTACATGGAAACTTTAAGAAGAAACTTGCTTCTATAGCCAAAGCTTTACTTTTCAATAATAAGAACGCTTTCTTTCATAACTGCGTAACCTTGGCAATATCTGTGAAAATCATAATCCTAACTCCGCAGAACAGATCATTCTTTTTCTTAAAATACAACTTAAGAATAGAGGACTTATCCTCCATGGTGGAGAAGGTCACCAACAGAGTAGACTGGGTTGAGATAGCTTCCTTAGAAGATTCAAGAAATTCAGTTAAATCCAAGGACTCCCCAGACTCTCCTAATCCACAATCATCTTCTAATAGGGCCTCCCCCAGATGCCTAGGGGAAACATAATAGCAATTTAATAATAAATTAGATCATAATTTGGAATACAAAGAATCTCCTTAAAATGGTTGTGGAAGAGCAGAAGTGGGGACAGTGAGTTTTTGGAAAATTAAGAAAGAACAAGTTTCTAGAACAAGCACTATTTTCCACCTGCCTCTACTAGCTTTTGGGTCGGAAATGGCTTTTCTCCCTTTAATATTCCAGAATTCAATCCTGCTACAACAACCTGATGGCAATTTTGATCCTCTAGGATACAAACAGGAGTCCTGGGATTTTTTTCCATCTGCCCTTTCTCCCTTAAAAGTGATTTCCTCTTGACAATAAATTGCTTTTCCTGAGTCCATCTCCTCACTCTTAGCATATACTTGGGCTCAAAGTCTAGAAGATTCTAGTCTCTTTAACTTCCTGGCTTCTGCCCCCAAACATAGGAGTATGTTTACTAAGGGATGTTAAGGGTGCAAAAGTGCTGTTAACAGGCATTATTAGCACCCATGAGCAGTTAATACTGCAGAAAGTGCCAATAATGCTGGACAAACATGCGGAAACTGGTCTCTCCAGTGTTAAGATAAAAAGAGGTGGAGAGTGGGCGTAAATGGGGCAGAGACTGGGTGGGGATAGTGTGTGCTCCTTTAACACCAGTTTGTGTTACAGTAGGCTAGAGGTCCCGGCACTGGGAACCCTAACGCCATCTGAAAGCTCACTAAGGGCTATTTCTGAGGGGAGAGAGCCTATTTTAATGAATGCAATGTGCTCCACCAACCACAATTTTCAGATAAATGATAGTAGTGCTCCATTGGCAGCAACAGCATGGTGTCCCCATTAATAAAGGGCACTATGTTGTTGGTGTCAAATTGGCAAAGGATGTGTCACATGGGTGATGCAGTGGGACTGGCTGGTCCACTAGGCTGACCAGGCTGTTGGTTAGGGTGTACTGCAGTCAAGAAGAAGTCAGCCACCCCCACTGCCATCATGTTGTCATGTCAGCATTGTGTGAAGGTTGGGGGCTGCGGCCTGCTGAAGACAAAAGATGTGTCCCGGCCCTATGTGTCAGGTGCAATGCTGCAGCTGCCACTGTCAGTGGGATGGCAACCATGTCAGCAGCATGTACATGTGGGGGAAAAATAAGCCACTGAGGCAGGAAGACTATGCAATATGAACCCATGCCAGAGGAAAATTGACCACATAAGAACATAAGATATGCCATACTGGGTCAGACCAAGGTCCATCAAGCCCAGAATTCTGTTTCCAACAGTGGCCAATCTAGGTCATATGTACCTAGCAGTTTCCCCAAGAGACACAAGTTCCACAATGTTTGTACTGGGTCAAGCATTGATATCTTCGGTCACTTCTTAATAATGGTTTATGGACCTTTCCTCCAGGAACTTGTCCAAACCTTTTTTAAACCCAGCTACACTAACAGCCTTTACTACATCCTTCGGTAACAAATTCCAGAGTTTGATTACACGTTGAGTGAAAAAACTTTCTTTTATTAGTCTTAAATAGTTTACCCTGTAGCTTCATTGCATGTCCCCTAGTTTTTCTATATTCTAATAACATAAACAATCGATCTACGTTTACCCGTTCCACTCGATTCATTAATTTATAGACTTCTATCATATCTCCACTCAGCCGTCTCTTTTCCAGGTTAAAGAGCAGTAACCTTTTTTGCCTTTCTTCATAGGAGTATCCTTCCATTCTCCTTACCATTTTGGTGGCTCTTCTCTGAACCTTTTCTAATAACGCTATATCCTTTTTAAGATACGGCGACCAGAATTGCACACAATATTCAAGGTGCGGAATCACCATGGAATAATATAGAAGCATTATAATATCTTTTGTTTTATTTTCCATTCCTTTCTTTATGATACCTAGCATTCTATTTGCTTTCTTGGCCGCCGCTGAACATTGGGCCGAGGGTATTAACATGTTATCCACAATGATGCCTAAATCTTTTTCCTGAGTGGTGGTTCCTAATGTGGAAACTTGCATCGTGTAACCATAGTTTGGGTTGTTCTTCCCTAGGTGCATAACTTTGCACTTGTCCACATTAAAGTTCATCTGCCATTTTGATGCCCGGTCTTCCAATTTATCAAGATTCTCTTGCAATTTTCCACAATCCTCTTGGGTTTTAACAACTTTAAATAGTTTTGTGTCATCTGCAAATTTGATAACCTCACTCGTTATTCCCCTTTCCAGGTTATTTATGAATATGTCAAAAAGCAGCGGACCCAGCACAGATCCCTGGGGTACACCACTATTCAACTTTCTCCATTGGGAAAATTGGCCATTTAGTCGTACCCTCTGCTTTCTATCTTTTAACCAGTTCCTGGTCCACAATAGTACACTGCCTCCTATCCGATGACTCTTTAGTTGTGCCAAAGGTCTCTGATGAGGGACCTTGTCAAAGGCCTTCTGAAAGTCCAGATACACTATATCAACCAACTCACCTTTGTCCACCTGTTTATTCACACCTTCAAAAAAACATAACAGATTAGTAAGACAAGATCTTCCTTGTCTAAAGCCATGTTGGCTGTCTCCAATTAGGCCATGACTATCTACATGCTGAGTAATTTTGTTCTTTATGATGGTTTCTACCATTTTTCCCGGTACTGACATCAGGCTCACCGGATCACCCTTGGAACTCTTTTTAAAATTTGGCGTTACATTGGTGATCCTCCAGTCTTCAGGTATTACAGATGATTTTAATGAAAATTCACAGATTACTAATAGCAGGTCTGCAATGTTATATTTCAGTTCTTTCAACACCCTTGGATGTATGCCATCTGGCCCAGGTGATTTGCTACTCTTCAGTTTATCTAATAATTGTAATACATCTTTCCGATGTATCGATATTAAATTCTTCTGCACCTTTAAATACCACTTCAGCAATGGGTAACATCCCTACATCTTCCTCAACAAGACCGAAGCAAAGAATTCATTCAGTCTCTCCGCTATCATGTTGTCACCTCTTAGTGCCCCTTTAACCCCTCTATCATCTAATGGACCAACTGACTGATTCACAGGTTTTTTGCTACGAATATACTTGAAAAAGTCTTTATTTCGTGTTTTTGCTTCCGCAGCAAGCTTCTTCTCAAATTCTCCCTTTGCCTTCCTTATCAATGCCTTGCATTTGACTTGCCAGTGCTTGTGCAGTTTCCAGGTTTCGTCGTTTGGCTCTTTTTTCCATTTCCTGAAAGATGCTTTTTTTGGCAACAACAGCCTCTCTGACCTCACCTTTAAACCATGCTGGCAGTTTTTTGGACTTCCTTCCACTTTTCTTAAAGCGTGGAATACAGCTGGTCTGGGCTTCCAAGATAGTATTTTTCAACAACACCCAAGCTTGATGTAAGTCTTTAACCTTTGCAACTGCTCCTTTTAGTCTTTTCTTAACTATTTTCCTCATTTTATCATAGTATCCCTTTCGAAAGTTAAAAGGTAGTACTGTGGATTTCCTTACTATCCCTCCTCCACTAATTAAATCAAAAGTGATCATGCTATGATCACTATTGCCAAGTGGCCCCAACACCCTTATCTCTTGCACTAGATCTGGTGTTCCACTAAGGACTAGGTCCAATATGGTTTCCCCTCTGGTCGGTTCATGAACCAGCTGCTCCAAGAAGCAGTCATTTATTTTGTCTAGGAACTTTATCTCCCTAGCATGTCCTGCCGTGACACTGACCCAGTCGATACCGGGATAATTGAAATCACCCATTATTAACATAAGAACATAAGATATGCCATACTGGGTCAGACCAAGGTCCATCAAGCCCAGAATTCTGTTTCCAACAGTGGCCAATCTAGGTCATATGTACCTAGCAGTTTCCCCAAGAGACACAAGTTCCACAATGCTTGTACTGGGTCATGCATTGATATCTTCGGTCACTTCTTAATAATGGTTTATGGACCTTTCCTCCAGGAACTTGTCCAAACCTTTTTTAAACCCAGCTACACTAACAGCCTTTACTACATCCTCCGGTAACAAATTCCAGAGTTTGATTACACGTTGAGTGAAAAAATATTTTCTTTTATTAGTCTTAAATAGTTTACCCTGTAGCTTCATTGCATGTCCCCTAGTCTTTCTATATTCTGATAACGTAAACAATCGATCTACGTTTACCCGTTCCACTCCGTTCATTAATTTATAGACTTCTATCATATCTCCCCTCAGCCGTCTCTTTTCCAGGTTAAAGAGTCCTAACCTTTTTAGCCTTTCCTCATAGGAGTATCCTTCCATCCCCTTTACCATTTTGGTGGCTCTTCTCTGAACCTTTTCTAAAATCGCTATATCCTTTTTAAGATACGGCGACCAGAATTGCACACAATATTCAAGGTGCGGTTTCACCATGGAACGATATAGAGGCATTATAATATCTTTTGTTTTATTTTCCATTCCTTTCCTTATCATACTTAGCATTCTATTTGCTCTCTTGGCTGCCGCTGCACACTGGGCCGAGGGTTTTAACATGGTATCCACAATGACGCCTAAATCTTTTTCCTGGGTGGTGGTTCCTAATGTGGAACCTTGCATCGTGTAACCATAGTTTGGGTTGTTCTTTCCTAGGTGCATAACCTTGCACTTGTCCACATTAAATTTCATCTGCCATTTTGATGCCCAGTCTTCCAATTTATCAAGATCCTCTTGCAATTTTTCACAATCCTCTTGGGTTTTAACAACTTTAAATAGTTTTGTGTCATCTGCAAATTTGATAACCTCACTCGTTATTCCACTTTCCAGGTCATTTATGAATATGTCAAAAAGCAGCGGACCCAGCACAGATCCCTGGGGTGCACCACTATTCACCTTTCTCCATTGGGAAAATTGGACATTTAGCCCTACCCTCTGCTTTCTATCTTTTAACCAGTTCCTGATCCACAATAGTAACTGCCTCCTATCCCATGACTGTTTAGTTTTGCCAAACGTCTCTGATGAGGGACCTTGTCAAAGGGTTTCTGAAAGTGCAGATACACAATATCAACCGACTCACCTTTGTCCACCTGTTTATTCACTCCTTCAAAAAAACATAACAGATTAGTAAGACAAGATCTTCCTTGTCTAAAGTCATGTTGGCTGTCTCCCATTAGGTCGTGACTATCTACTTGCTGAGTAATTTTATTCTTTATGATGGTTTCTACCATTTTTCCCGGTACTGATGTCAGGCTCACCGGTCGGTAGTTTCCCTGATCACCCCTGGAACCCTTTTTAAAAATTGGTGTTACATTGGCGATCCTCCAATCTTCAGGTATTAGAGATGATTTTAATGATAGTTCACAGATTACTAATAGCAGGTCTGCAATCTTATATTTCAGTTCTTTCAACACCCTTGGATATATACCATCCGGCCCAGGTGATTTGCTACTCTTCAGTTTATCTAATAGTTGTAAAACATCTTCCCGAAGTATCGATATTTCCTTCAATTCTTCTGCACCTTTAAATACCACTTCAGTCATGGGTAACATCCCTACATCTTCCTCAGTAAAGACTGAAGCAAAGAATTCATTCAGTCTCTCCGCTATCGCCTTGTCGCCTCTTAGTGCTCCTTTAACCCCTTTATCATCTAATGGACCAACTGACTCTCTCACAGGTTTTTTGCTACGAATGTACTTGAAAAGATCTTTATTTCGTGTTTTTGCTTCCGCAGCAAGCTGCTTCTCAAATACTCTTTGCCTGCCTTATCAATGCCTTGCATTTGACTTGCCAGTGCTTGTGCTGTTTCCAGGTTTCGTCATTTGGCTCTTTTTTCCATTTCCTGAAAGATGCTTTTTTGGCAACAACAGCCTCTCTGACCTCACCTCTAAACCATGCTGGCAGTTTTTTGGACTTCCTTCCACTTTTCTTAAAGCGTGGAATACAGCTGGTCTGGGCTTCCAAGATAGTATTTTTCAACAACATCCAAGCTTGATGTACGTCTTTAACCTTTGCAACTGCTCCTTTTAGTTTTTTCTTAACTGTTTTCCTCATTTTATCATAGTCTCCCTTTCGAAAGTTAAAGGGTAGTACTGTGGATTTCCTTACTATCCCTCCTCCACTAATTAAATCAAAGGCGATCATGCTATGATCACTATTGCCAAGTGGCCCCAACACCCTTATCTCTTGCACTAGATCTGGTGTTCCACTAAGGACTAGGTCTAATATGGCTTCCCCTCGGGTCGGTTCATGAACCAGCTGCTCCAAGAAGCAGTCATTTATTTAATCTAGGAACTTTATCTCCCTAGCATGTCCTGCTGTGACACTGACCCAGTCGATGCCGGGGTAATTGAAATCACCCATTATTATTACTGCACTGTAACTTTTGCTAGCTTCCTTGATTTCATTGAGCATTTCATCATCCATTTGTTCATTTTGGCCAGGTGGACGATAGTACACCCCCACTGCCATCGCCTTCCCCTTTTTACATGGAATTTCAATCCATAGAAATTCTACAGCAAATTTTGTTTCTTGCAAAATTTAATCCTTTCTGACTCAATGCCCTCTCTAACATAGAGCGCAACCCCTCCACCAATTTGATCAGCTCTATCATTACGATATAGTTTGTACCCAGGTATCACAGTGTCCCACTGGTTGTCCTCCTTCCACCATGTCTCTGATATTCCAATCATATCTAACCTCTCGTTTAGTGCTATATATTCTAACTCTCCCATCTTGTTTTTTAGACTTCTAGCATTTGCATACAAGCATTTTAGAGACTGTATTTTATTCATATTAATTTGGCTATTGGTAGACATGGGTAAATTGGGATCTTTAAGCTCTGTCTGCTCCATACTCGAGGGCATTTGGGCTACTTTACTCTTTTTTGGAACCTCTCTACTTTTTGTAGTGTCCTTCAAGGATACATTCTTCCGAACCATGCGCTCTTGGGCGACTGTCGGCTTTCCCCTATTATCTAGTTTAAAAGCTGTTCTATCTCCTTTTTAAAGGTTAATGCCAGCAGCCTGGTTCCATCCCGGTTAAGGTGAAGCCCATCCCTTCGGAAGAGCTCCTCCTTTCCCCAGAATGTTCCCAAGTTCCTAACAAATCCAAACCCCTCATCTCTGCACCATTGTCTCATCCACGCATTGAGACTCCGGAGCTCTGCCTGCCTTTTGGATCCTGCGTGTGGAACGGGAAGAATTTCGGAGAATGCTACCCTGGAAGTTCTGGATTTCAACTTCCTACCTAAAAGCCTAAATTTAGCTTCCAGAACCTCCCTACCACATTTTCCTATGTCATTGGTACCGACATGTACCAAGACAGCAGACTCCTTCCCAGCACTATCTAAGACCTTATCTAGGTGGCGCGTGAGGTCCGCTACCTTCGCACCAGGCAGGCATGTTACCAGGCGATCCTCACGTCCACCAGCCACCCAGCTATCTACATGCCTAATGATCGAATCACCAACTATAACTGCTGTCCTAACCCTTCCCTCATGGGCACTTTTTCCCTGGAGAAACCTCCTCGGTGCGAGAGGGGTTTACATCACCTGGAGGACAGGTCCTAGTTACAGGATCACTTCCTGCCACACCAGGGTGATGCTCTCCTGTCACGTGACCTCTCTCCTCCATGGCAACCGGGATGCTGCCAGACTGGAGGTGGGACTTCAGGACTATATCCCTGTAGGTCTCGTCTATGTACCTCTCTGTCTGTCTTATGCTTTCCAAATCTGCTACTTTAGCCTCTAGAGAACGGACTTGTTCCCTGAGAGCAAAGAGCTCCTTGCACCTAGTGCACACGTAAGACCTCTCATCAGCTGGGAGAAAATCATACATGTGACACTCAATGCAAAAGACTGGAAAGCCCACATCCCGCTGCTGGACTGCTGTCTGCATCTTAGTTTTAAGTTTGTGTTTAGATCTTTAAGTTCTTTACGTACTAAAGGGTGCTATGGATATTTATACCACTAAAACTGTACCTAATAAGTTTAATATACCTTGTTCACCTGAAGCTTAATTAATCTCAGGTCCTTAGTGTATGACTGATTTGGGTAATGAGCTTCACCTGAGAGCACCTCCTGCCTTTTAAGTTGTGCAAGTACCTATAAAGCTGTGATTATCCCAGGGGAGGGTGGGTGTGGGGAGGGAGGGAGGGATATAACACTTATTAAAAGAGGGCTGCTACACAGTACCCTGTCCTGTGCTGCTGAGGTAAGCTATATTCTGATTTGATTTAAATTATAGCTCTTTGCTGCTGCTAGGCTCTAACCTATTATGAAATTTAAACTACAAGCTCTCTGCTGGATTCTAAAGCTAACCAGAAAGCCCTCTTCTGTGTTTTAATTTGAAACTAAAAGTACTTTGCTGATGCTAGGCCCTAACCTATTACTGCACTGTAACTTTTGTTAGCTTCCTTGATTTCTTTGAGCATTTTATCATCCATTTGTTCATTCTGGCCAGGCAGTCGATAGTACACCCCCACTGCCATCGCCTTCCCCTTTTTACATGGAATTTCAATCCATATTGATTCTACAGCAAATTTTGTTTCCAGCAAAACTTTAATCCTTTCTGACTCTAATGCCCTCTCTAACAGCATAGCAAGGTAGTGCAACATACTGATCTAACAAGATGCTCCTCTCCCATACCTGCTGAACATATCTTGTCAGACAAGTATGGCACAGAGCCTGCAGAGATCTAAGCAGACTTAGGCATACCCCAACTCATGCCCTCATGCATCCTGACAATGGCCACATATATACCTATGGATTTATGAACCCACACAGCTGCTCTGTGGCTCCAAACACATGGCCAGTGTTTGTATGAAAGAAGGGCCATGGGTTCAAGACCAGTCTGTAGGCCCAGAATGGTATGTCCATGTGAGTTAACTTTATCCTGTGTTTCCAGAACTGTATCAGCATGTGCAACCTTCAACATTTCGTCCAGCATGAGTCCTTAGTCCCTTTACCCAGCTACCCCACTAAGAAGCAGCACCACCCATGGCTGGATGGCAGAGCATGCTACTAGCACTGGCATACTGAGCAGGCATTGAGAGCACCCAAGCATTGTTGAGGACGCTAATGGCACTTGCACACTGAGCAGGCATTGATAATGGTGGAGCATCAAAGGAGGCCTAAGAGGCAGGTAAGAATGCCAACCTGCACCACTTTTGGACAGTAGAGTCGTGTGTGTGTGTGTGTGTCTCCAGAGGAGTGCGAGCTGCAGGAATGCACTTTGCATTCATGTGGTGCCCAGACATTATGGTTGTGCATACAACATGCTTTAGGTCAGTTATTCAGCAACTCCACATACTGTGTGAGACACCATTTACAAGCAGATTAGTTTTCAGTCTGTAGTTGCAACCTGTGGCTATGACGCTGTAATGCATTCCTAGTTAAACCATCGTCAAGGCCCATCCCCAAAGCATTCCCCTACACTTACCTCCCAACATTACACTGTTGTGAGGCTCCCAAATCACCTGCTAGTTTGACTGGAGTGAGCAGAGGGTCACAAGTGTGTGTATTGCAACCCTCACCTCTGATTGACCCTCCAGGCCTCAGGACACACCCAGCTGCACAGGTGAGAGGCCTGATTAATGCCAACTGCCATAACAGCTGTATCTGTGGCAACTGCCATAACAGCTGTATCTGTGGCTGCCCGGACTCTCCACCTCCTCCGCAGCTCCTGCCCAATCGGGGCAGTGGGAGCACAGGCAAGCAGTGGTCAGCAGCACATAAAAGCGGCGTCCCTGCTCGCAGAGACGCCGCTGCCCAGACTCTCCACCTCCTCCGCAGCTCCTGCCCAATCGGGGCAGTGGGAGCACAGGCAAGCAGCGGTGGGCAGCACATAAAAGTGGCGTCCCTGCTCGCAGAGACGCCGCTGCCCAGACTCTCCACCTCCTCCGCAGCTCCTGCCCAATCGGGGCAGTGGGAGCACAGGCAAGCAGCGGTCGGCAGCACATAAAAGCGGCGTCCCTGCAGGGCGCGCCCGTGCCTGGTGGGCCCACACCTGAGGGCCTCGCCAGAGGGCCCTTTGGCGTGACCCTTAGGCGCGGCATGAAGGCGAGCAGAAGGAAGCCAAACAAAAGACACAGCATCGCTGACAACACCACAGAAGAAATCAACAGAGAGCAGACCAAAGCGAAAGACTTCAGAAACGCAAGTAAAACTCTCACAGGACTACCCAACAAATCAACATGCTCACAACACTGTTTCTCCCACTCAGCCTCCTCATCACACAAATCCTGCCACCATCCACACACTTCCACTACCCACACTCTAACTCACCATGGCATCCACCAACCACTTGGACTTACATAGAACCACAGTGCACGCATAATGACACACACAGAACATCAGTGACAAAAAGACAAACCAAACACAGATCAAACTCCCACACACTAAGTTCAAAGGAAACACAAGAAACAACAAATTCCTCAAAGCATACAACAATAGAGCTCATAAATGCAAGATCCATATGCAATAAAATACACACAATAGCAGACCACATAGAAGACCATCAGCCAGACATACTTTGCATAACAGAGACTTGGCTCAATCCCACCGACAATGTACTACTCAATCAACTGGTACCAGACACATACACAGCATACAACTGCCCACGCACCCAAAAACATGGAGGAGGAGTCTTGATAATCGCAAAAAAGAACCTAAAGTTCAAAATTCAGAGCTTCACTGACACACAAGGTAACACAATCAGCATCGTGAACAAACACATGGCACTCTGCCTAACCTACAGAGCACCCAGAGCCTCACCCAACGAACTAGCCTCAACGCTCAAAGAAGTATGCGCCATCACCGCAACTAACAAACCCACGCTACTGCTAGGAGACCTCAACCTCAAGTCCACCAACACCAAAGATGCAGAAGCTTGCCTTCAAGCAATGACTTCACTTCAGTTCACCCAAATAGTCGACGCCCCAATGCACAGACACGGTTCATCCCCAGACCTCATCTTCGCAACCAGCTACCTAACATCGAGAGGTCTAATATCAACACCCACCATCACCCCCGTTCCATGGTCAGATCACTACATGATCAAGATAAAGTTGCAACTACAAAAAGACAATCTAAACGAGCACTCAGACAACACACACACACAAAGACGATTCAAGACTTTCGACAGAGACACATTCCTACAGGACACGATACAACAACTGACCATAGAAACAGACGACCTGAAGGCTCAAATCACCAACTGGAACAGCACTCTATCTAACGCCGCCAAAGCAACAGATTCCAGACCCAAGAAAAACCGTCACAACAAGAGACAATACAAGCCATGGTACTCAACAAACTTACGTCAAGAAAAGAGGGAACTCAGAAAGATAGAACGGAGATGGAGAAAGAACAAGGCTTCTGAAAACCAGCAACTATACCTAACAAAGCAAAAACAATACATTGAACACATCAACCAATCAAAGAGAGAATACCATACAAATATGATAAATACCTCCATAAACAAACCCAGAGAGCTATTCAAAATAGTGAAAATCCTCACAAAAGAGCAAAAGACAGAAGATGAAGTGCAAATAGACCCGCAAAAATTTGCCGACCACATCAAGGAAAAATTTCACTCTGCAGAACAAACAAGACCTAACGCACCAACTCGACCTAACCCACACCCCAAGACCTGGGACACATTCTGCTCACCATCAACAGAGCAGCTCTCCCACATCATCTCCACAATCAACACAAGCACCGCTCCTACAGACCCTTGCCCAGTGTCATGGATCAAAGTCACCAAATCATCCACATCATCCACAACATGGTGCACAACTCCCTCACTCAAGGATTCATGCCAGATCAACTAAAGCTAGCCACAGTAAGACCGATACCAAAGAAAACAACCCTCGACAAGAACAACCTAGCAGCATACCGACCAATATCCAGCATACCCTTTCTGGCAAAAATCATCGAAAAAACAGTACAACACCAATTACAAGAACACATTGACAACCATGCACCACTAGATGACAACCAACACGGCTTTCGCCCCAATCATGGAGTCGAAACATTGCTGATTTACCTCTTCGACAACATCCTCCGAATCATAGACAACACCAAAAAAGGAATCTTAATGATCTTCACTGACATCTCCTCAGCATTCGACACAGTAGACCACAAAGCTCTCCTGGAAAGACTAAAGATCACTGGGCTACATGGTCCCACCTTAAAATGGTTCCACTCATACCTAACCGACAGGCAGATACAGGTCAAGGTAGGCCACAACACCTCTCAACCCATAAAAGTCCTCCAAGGAGTGCCTCAAGGATCCGCCCTCTCAGCACTACTGTTTAACATCTACATCCAGCCAATATGCAACATCCTGAAAACGAACAGCATTCAATATACAATCTATGCAGATGATATCATGATATGCACACCTATCTCAGTTGACAACCCGGACTACTCTAAAATAACAGACTGCCTCACACAAATGACAAGATGGTGTCAAGACAACAACCTCGCAATCAACTACAGCAAGACGGAGGCACTAATCATCACACGCAACCCAGACTTCATCCGCCCACCGGAAATCAAGGTACAAAACACAACCATACCAATAAAATCGGAAGTAAAATACCTCGGAGTGACCCTGGACAATGAACTGAACCTCAAGCCACACATAAGCAAAACAATCAAAAATGCATACCACAGGATGAGAATCATCAGAAGACTTAAACCCCTCCTCGCCACTGAGCACTTCCATACCGTATGCCAAGCACTAATAACCCCCTTACTGGACCTCTGCAACCCAATCTACCTTGGACTAGCAAAACAAACACTCAAACCACTACAACTGGCACAAAACATGGCGGCCCGCATAATATCTGGATCAACAAGACATGAACACATTACTCCTGTTCTGAAAGACCTACACTGGCTCCCAATTAACTCACGCATCAAATACAAAACAATCATAAACATATTTAAGATCAAACAACACACTTCAGCCAACAGCCTGCACACCCTCATACAACCAGACACCAGCACATGCCCAAGAAGAAAAGGAACCTCCAACCGAGTTAACACCCCTAGAGACTTCAGAAAAACACGCAAAGACACCACAGAAAGGGCACTCTCCCTGGCTGCCCCAACAATCTGGAACTCGCTCCCAGACGAGCTGAGATCGACAACGGACCTCAAAGACTTTCGAAAACAGCTGAAGACAACGCTGTTCATAGAACACTATGGACACGTCACTTGATCTAACTACCAGGAACTACCAACTTACCCCCCTCTAACCCCCTGATAAGAAAATGTATAACGGCACATGATGTATCTTAACACTCAATGTATAGAAGAATGCATTATAGCACATGCTGTATCATAGAGCACAATGTACATAGTTCAACCTAATCAAACACACTATAACATCTTACACTCAAATCGTGATATATCCTTCATTGTATGAAAAACACGCTCACTACTTTTGATTGTTTTGCTGTGATACCGCCTTGATTGTAGGATAAGGCGGTATAGAAAAACTGTTAAATAAATAAACACTGGCAGCCTACTTGGCACAGCTGCAACCTATAGGCTCAGGGGGCAGGCTGGCTTCTGTGAATGTCCAATTCATTCACTTAGTTGGTGACACTGGAAGGATTCTGTGATTTACCTGCATGCACATTGCTATTGTCCCATGCTGCAGTCACAGAGTGCAATCCAGGGGACTCTTTGCTCCATGCAGTGTATGCATATACAGGCAGGTCCATATTAGGCAAATTTGCACACTATAAACTGCATCTCAACACCATCTACAGGTCATTGGCCAAAGCATTCAGCAGTATATTACCTATTACCCCAAATGAGAGTCCAAATGCACCTGTGTGCCTGATTGTGACAGTGGGACACTGACCTCTGAATGGTGCATGCACAATTACAGCAGCCGAAATGTGGTGACTAGAAGATTAGGCACAGATGGTATGTGAGTGGCTGACATAGGCCAGTGTTGCCCAACATATTCAGACTGCTTGTGATTGATCTAGTTGATTGGGATTCCCAGAAAGTGAGGCTAGCAGCTGTTCCTGGGCTGTTGGTAACCTGCTGATAACTATGGTCTTGGCAGGCCCTTCTGTTTGGGGTCAACATCCCTCATTGCCTGTCTGGACAACACTCACTGCATTTGGGTTCCTTGGAAACAACTGCCGCAACCTTAGAAACTGACACGAGATGTTACAGGAGAGTCCCTAGCCAACAAGAGCAGGAGACAAGATCTAGATAAGATAGACCACTCTGGTATGCTGCAAATGTATACAGTACCAAATGACTAGTATCAAACACTGTAAACAACACCTGTAGCACACTGGCAGTGATATAGATTTGCTGCAGAACCTGAAGAGTTCATCTATTGCAAGGCTCGCTCAGGGGTCCAGGTGATGTGTGCCCTCCCTCACACGTCATTTGCACATATGGCAACTTTCATGTACAGGAAACACATAATGTCCCTGCATATTACAGAGATGATGTGATGGATCTCTGCATTCCCCAAATGGGCATCACTTGCATTTATCTGCTCAGATTGTGCGATGCATCATGGGTAATGGATACCAGCATGTAGAGCCCCATTTGCAGCTATAGTGGCGACTGTGATCACTGGAGCAATGCCCAGTACCTGCTTGTCTTCTATGATGGTGAGAGACGTGTGCATGGGCCCCCAGTGGAAGGAAGGATGCTCTGTGATGGACTGCAGAGGTCATGAAAGTGGTTTGAAGTAGGTGTATGCGCAGGTGTACCTATCTTGCAGTGTACAGCAGGTGGCAAGGGACTGCATGCCCTGCACATGTGCTGCCTCAGGGGTTAGTGCCATACTGAGGTGCAGCGGACCTCTGCGTGCGATTGTTGTTTGCCGTTACAGGTACAGTGGAGGAACGGGCATCTTGATCTCACAAGTGGCTTGGCCTTTTCACAAGACATGAATCCTGCAACTGTGTGTCTATTATGCAGCTACACTACTGAGTGTCTAGTGCAGTACGTACTGCATGTGTGCCACTGTAAGCAGGCCCTAGGTGTGGTGTACCACTGTCTCAGAATGTGCCAGCCACATTGTTTCATGTCCTGGATTTCAGCCATTGCAGGCAGGAACCTGCAGTCTCTTTGATTCTAGACATTGCTATGCAGAAAGGTGTGGGGTATAGCCTAATGTTTAGAGCACTTGCTCAGTAAGTGACAGACCAGGGTTTGAATCCCACTTGTTCTCTTTGTGGCTGTGGGAAATTCACTTCAATATACTGCCAGAAACAGTCCAGGGTCTGCATTGACTGGAGGACAAACATTCTTATACTTTTTTATGTGTTATGATAGCACTTTGGGTCTGCCACTTACCCATCTGACAGTATGACTTTATTGGCTCTGCTGTAGCCCATTGCAAAGATCAGACATGTTCACCCTGCAGATGTATGACACATGAGTTGTATATGATTGGAATATTTCATCATATCTGTGACTGAACATCTTTGGCTACATCACATATATGCAGGCACATCTCACTCCTGGGATGGCCACCTGCAGGGATCATCACACATCTTTACTTGCTCCATATGGCCAATATGAGACACACTTGTCCAGTTGTTATATGCACATGTGTTGGGAAGATTGCATGTTGGTTAGAATAGCTGAGACAGCTGTCATACCCAAATAGATAGTATTGGACCTTCCCCGTGGCACAGCTACCATTTTTTTCACACATACAACAACTGCATTTGTGCAGTCGCACCAGGTATATTGGGGCAGCAAGGCCATACCACATTCGCATCATAAGAACATAAGATATGCCATACTGGGTCAGACCAAGGTCCATCAAGCCCAGTATTCTGTTTCCAACAGTGGCCAATCTAGGTCATACGTACCTAGCAGTTTCCCCAAGGGACACAGGTTCCACAATGCTTGTATTGGCTCAAGCATTGATATCCTAGGTCCCTTCTTAATAATGGTTTATGGACCTTTCCTCCAGGAACTTGTCCAAACCTTTTTTAAACCCAGCTACACTAACAGCCTTTACTACATCCTCCGGTAACAAATTCCAGAGTTTGATTACACGTTGAGTGAAAAAATATTTTCTTTTATTTATTTATTTATTTATTTATTTTCGTTTCTTATATACCGCACTTTTTGAGATCAGCGCGGTTCACAGGGAACAATAACAAAACCAGAACAACAGGCTGTTCGGTATTACATATAACAGGGGTGACAACTTGGTTCAAACTGGGAGAACTATATACATGGAATATGTAGTCTGTTAACTAGATAACATAATCGAACTTTACCCTGTAGCTTCATTGCATGTCCCCTATTCTTTCTATATTCTGATTAGGTAAACAATCGATCTACGTTTACCCGTTCCACTCCGTTCATTAATTTATAGACTTCTATCATATCTCCCCTCAGCCGTCTCTTTTCCAGGTTAAAGAGCCCTAACCTTTTTAGCCTTTCTTCATAGGAGTATCCTTCCATCCCCTTTACCATTTTGGTGGCTCTTCTCTGAACCTTTTCTAAAATCGCTATATCCTTTTTAAGATACGGCGACCAGAATTGCACACAATATTCAAGGTGCGGTCTCACCATGGAACGATATAAAGGCATTATAATATCTTTTGTTTTATTTTCCATTCCTTTCCTTATCATACCTAGCATTCTATTTGCTCTCTTGGCCGCTGCTGCACACTGGGCTAAGGGTTTTAACATGGTATCCACAATGACGCCTAAATCTTTTTCCTGGGTGGTAGTTCCTAATGTGGAACCTTGCATCGTGTAACCATAGTTTGGGTTGTTCTTCCCTAGGTGCATAACCTTTCACTTGTCCACATTAAATTTCATCTGCCATTTCGATGCCCAGTCTTCCAATTTATCAAGATCCTCTTGCAATTTTCCACAATCCTCTTAGGTTTTAACAACTTTAAGTAGTTTTGTGTCATCTGCAAATTTGATAACCTCACTCGTTATTCCACTTTCCAGGTCATTTATGAATATGTCAAAAAGCAGCGGACTCAGCACAGATCCCTGGGGTACACCACTATTCACCTTTCTCCATTGGGAAAATTGGCCATTTAGCCCTACCCTCTGCTTTCTATCTTTTAACCAGTTCCTGATCCACAATAGTACACTGCCTCCTATCCCATGACTCTTTAGTTTTGCCAAAAATCTCTCATGAGGGACCTTGTCAAAGGCTTTCTGGAAGTCCAGATACACAATATCAACCGACTCACCTTTGTCCACCTGATTATTCACTCCTTCAAAAAAACATAACAGATTAGTAAGACAAGAGGGAGGAGTGGCCTAGTGGTTAGGACAAGGTACTTCAGGCCGGAGGGCCGGGAGTTCAAGTCCCACCTGGGGACAGCAATCTCAGGCCGGAGGGACTGGGATTTCTAGTCCTATAGGCACTCCTTGTGGTCTTGGGCAAGCCACTTAACCCTCCATTGCCCATGTTCCCTGTACGAATTAGCGTATGTGTGTCATATCCCCTCGTGTTAAATGTATCTCCCAATTGACCGCTTTGACCCGGTGAAAAGCGGGATATAAATACAGCTAAATAAATAAATAAAATAAGATCTTCCTTGTCTAAAGCCATGTTGGCTGTCTCCCATTAGGCCATGACTATCTACATGCTGAATAATTTTATTCTTTATGATGGTTTCTACCATTTTTCCCGGTACTGATGTCAGGCTCACCTGTCTGTAGTTTCCCGGATCACCCCTGGAACCCTTTTTAAAAATTGGCGTTACATTGGCGATCCTGCAATCTTCAGGTATTAGAGATGATTTTAATGATAGTTCACAGATTACTAATAGCAGGTCTGCAATCTCATATTTCAGTTCTTTCAACACCCTTGGATGTATACCATCCGGCCCACGTGATTTGCTACTCTTCAGTTTATCTAATAGTTGTAATACATCTTCCCGATGTATCAATATTTCCTTCAATTCTTCCGCACCTTTAAATACCACTTCAGTCATGGGTACCATCCCTACATCTTCCTCAGTAAAGACCGAAGAAAATAATTCATTCAGTCTCTCCGCTATTGCCTTGTCGCCTCTTAGTGCTCCTTTAACCCCTTTATCATCTAATGGACCAACTGACTCTCTCACAGTTTTTTTGCTACGAATGTACTTGAAAATGTCTTTACTTCGCGTTTTTGCTTCTGCAGCAAGCTTCTTCTCAAATTCTCCCTTTGCCTGCCTTATCAATGCCTTGCATTTGACTTGCCAGTGCTTGTGCTGTTTCCAGGTTTCGTCGTTTGGCTCTTTTTTCCATTTCCTGAAAGATGCTTTTTTGGCAACAACAGCCTCTCTGACCTCACCTTTAAACCATGCTGGCAGTTTTTTGGACTTCCTTCCAGTTTTCTTAAAGCGTGGAATACAGCTGGTCTGGGCTTCCAAGATAGTATTTTTCAACAACAGCCAAGCCTGATGTACGTTTTTAACCTTTGCAACTGCTCCTTTTAGTTTTTTCTTAACTGTTTTCCTCATTTTATCATAGTCTCCCTTTTGAAAGTTAAAAGGTAGTACTGTGGATTTCCTTACTATCCCTCCTCCACTAATTCAATCAAAGGCGATCATGCTATGATCACTATTGCCAAGTGGCCCCAACAACCTTATCTCTTGTACTAGATCTGGTGTTCCACTAAGGACTTGGTCTATTATGGCTTCCCCTCTGGTCGGTTCATGAACCAGCTGTTCCAAGAAGCAGTCATTTATTTCATCTAGGAACTTTATCTCCCTAGGATGTCCTGACGTGTGACACTGACCCAGTCGATACCGGGATAGTTGAAATCACCCATTATTATTACTGCGCTGTAACGTTTGTTAGCTTCCTTGATTTCTTTGAGCATTTCATCATCCATTTGGTCATTCTGGCCAGGCGCTCGATAGTACACCCCCACTGCCATTGCCTTCCCCCTTTTACATGGAATTTCAATCTATATAGATTCTACATCAGATTTTGTTTCCTGCAAAACTTTAATCCTTTCTGACTCAATGCCCTTTCTAACATAGAGAGCAACCCCTCCACCAATTTGATCAGCTCTATCATTACGATATAGTTTGTACCCAGGTATCACAGTGTCCCACTGGTTGTCCTCCTTCCACCATGTCTCTGATATTCCAATCATATCTAACCTTTCATTTAGTGCTATATATTCTAACTCTCCCATCTTATTTTTTAGACTTCTAGCATTTGCATACAGGCATTTTAGAGAATGTATTTTATTCATATTAATTTGGCTATTGTTAGACTTGGGTAATTTGGGATCTTTAAGCTCTGTCTGCTCCATACTTGAGGGCATTTGGGCTACTTTACTCTTTTGTGGAACCTCTCTGCTTTTGGTAGTATCCTTCAAAGATACATTCTTCCGAACCATGCGCTCTTGGGCGACTGTCGGCTTTCCCCTAATATCTAGCATCTACCACCATCCATCCTTCAGCCCATCCATCAGTATTTGCCCATTATGACAGTCATTTATTCTCCTGCCAGCTGCTACCCCATGCTGCACACAGGAAATTTTAATCATTAATGTATCATTTTGATGCCCGCATCATGGCAATGCTAGCTCCACCAGGGGACACTTCTTCCCAATCCTATGCCACACACTGACATTATAGCAGATTATGTGGGCACCCCTAAGTGATACAGTACAGATGCCTCCAACATGCTCATCCCACTTACTCACATAGGTTACATGTGGATCTGACATGTCCATCAGCTCTTCCCTTTCCTTCCATCTATCACCTAAAATGTGACTTTAACAAGGGCTCCCTTTTCAAGCGTTAAAGAGACTGCAATTTTCCGCTTGGCATCTTAATGCCCGTTGTCCTGTTAGCACCCGATAAATGGAGCCAAGCGCCCTTACCGCTGGCATGCCTGCTGCCCACCCTGGCCTTTACCACATAATAACACTCTTAACACTGCCGGTAATGCTTGCTAACCGGTGCGGCCTTAACGCTCTTTAGTAAACATACCCTATAGAGTTCCCAAGAATCATAGGAGTTCCAGTCTTCCTAGGTCCCTGTTGATACCTCTGCTGCCTCCTAGGGATGTGCAGGCCAAAGATTTTTCATTTTGTTTAGTTCTCCATGTTGTTTATATGATTTTTCATTTCTGGAGATAATATCATCAATAGCATACACTATTACACAATAGTGTGTACTACTGCGCAAATAGTACACACTTATTGCTCAATAATGCACACTATTTATGACATAGGAAAAAAACTAAATTTTGCTCCTATTCCTATTAGACACCAGGGCCCCTAGTAAGGCCAAAGGAGACTGAGGGGTGGGGATCTGGCTAGGGATGCCTCACAGTGTCTTGTTGCTGAAGGGGGTCTGGTGAGGGATCATATGCCTTCATGGGATCAAATGTCTTGGGAGTAGAGGGTTTAGATGTCTTGGGCATAAGGAAGTGATTGGTTGTCTTGAGAGGGAAGACTGAAGTTAGGGGTGATCAGGGGGATTGAATTTGGGGGGTAGGAATCGAGAGAAAATGATGGTGCTGCAATGGGTGCACATTTGTGGAGGTGGAGTGGCCTAGTGGTTGGGGAAAGGTACTTCAGGCCAGAAGGTCAGGGGTTCAAATCCCACTAGAGGCAGCAACCTTGGGCCAGAAGGACTGGGGTTTCTAGTCCCACAGGTGCTCCTTGTGGTCTTGGGCAAGCCACTTAACCCTCCATAGCCCATGTTCCCTGTAAAATAATTATTATCTCCAAGTTATAATGCCCTGTTCAATGTAATTTCAGTTTGTTCAATGTAAACCGCACTGATGCAGAATAGCGCGGTATATAAGAGAATGTAAATAAATAAATAAAATAAATTTAGAACAGAATTTCAAAAGTTGCTCCCATGCATATGTGGGAGATACTTCCATGGTTGTTTTCCCCATGTGCAGCTTTTAAAAATTACTGTTCCCATTGGATAGGGACAGACATGTGCAGTCCTGCACCTATTTTACAAGAGTCTCTAATTTTGGAAGAGCCTCTTGTAGAATACAATAGGAATTCTTCACATCCCGATCTGGACATGTGATTTACCCTCTCCACGTACTGTCTAAAATCTGCCTTGCACATGTTTCAAACAATAAAAACAATCGTTCTCCATCTTGTATTCCTTGATATCTTGGAGAGCTAGTTCTCAATGAGTGCAGAATTAAAGGCCCTGGGAATATACCCACAGTCCTGCAAGCCAAACTCGTCAGCGGGTGCTGTGCGGAGTCTTTATCCCGCCTCATTTGCAGGTGCACATTACACGAAGCAAAAAATGTTACTAAGGGCATAGAGGAATTTCAAAATTAAATCTTCATGTGTACTTTCAGGGGCCCATCCTGAACATTTCCTTTCTACTATGCAGAGGAAGATTTTGAAAGTTTTATTTCAAGATCAAACACTTACCTGGAGAAATCCATTTGAAAGCTGCTCCATAAAAGCTAAGGAACTAATGGTTCTATTTTCTAACATATAGAAAAAACATTCACTTTATTTATTTATTTATTACAGTTTCTTATATACCGCGCTATTCGGCATCAGCGCGGTTTACATCATAACATAACTACCATGGTGACAAGGTGTCTGGTTTTACATAGAACAGGTAATAAAACTTGGATAACAGGGTTAACTATCTACATAACTATATACATAAGCTATTTACACTGCAGGATAGGTAGAGTCAGATCATGAGTAAGGGGGCATCTATAAGGGGTGATTTCTTGAGAGGGATATCCAGTCTCAAAGGTTGTCTGGGAAGTATTTGGTGAAGAGGTAGGTTTTGAGTGCCTTTCTGAACTGATATAGATTGTTTATGGCCCTAATGTCAGGGGTAGAGTATTCCAGCATCTGGGGATATAGAAACTGCAAGCTCTGTTTGTGGTTGTCTTGTTGCACTTTGTCGATTCCTTTGGTGTGATTAGCATGTTGATGGTTGTTGCTCTTCTAGATCTGTTGGGGGGTACCATGTGGAAAAGATGCGTGAGAGATGGGGGGGAAATGCCTTTGATTGCCTTGAATGTTAATAGAAAGGTTTTGAAGGTGATCCTCCCATGGATAGGTAGCCAGTGCAGTTGTTTAAGAATGGGAGTTATGTGGTCGCTTCTGGAGGCTCCGTTGATGACCCTGGCTGCGGCATTCATGGCCACCTGTAAGGGGGCTAGTGTGGATTGGGGAAGCCCTTGTAAGATGGCATTTGCAAAATCGAAATGTGGCAGGATCAGTGCTTGATATATGGTTCGGAAATCCTCTGGTTCCAACAGGGAGCGTAGGTGTTTGAGTGAACGGATTAAAAAATAGACGGCTTTGACTATGTTTCTTATGTGGGTTCTCATGTCCAGCCGTTGATCGACAGTTACTCCCAGGTATTTTATTGCCTCTTTAGTCTGGAGATCAGCTTCCTTGACACTGACGTGGGGTGGGGGCGTAAAGTTGGGGTCTCTGGTGATGAATAGCACTTCTGTTTTTTTATGTTGGATGCGTAGGTTCTGTGATTGGAGCCAAGTTGAAACTGCATTGAAGCAGTCCGTGAGTGGGGTCAGGTCCATGTGGGTTGTGGAGAAAGGCATGTATAAGAGGATGTCATCAGCATATATCAGGCAGTTCACATTGAATGATCTTATGATATTGCAGATAGGTTGCATGTAAATATTGAATAGTAAGGAGGATAGTGAGGAGCCTTGGGGAACCCCTTGTTTTTGATGGAAGTGTATTGACTCTTCTGATCCAGACTTCACATACTGCCATCTGCCATCCAAATAAGATTTGCACCATCCTAGTGCACTGTTGCAGATTCCTTTCTCTTTCAATCTTTCGAGGAGTATTTCATGACTGACGGAATCGAATGCTGCTGCTATATCTAAGAATATAAGCACACAGCCTTGACGGATGTTGTCAATTCTTGTGATGATGTCGTTAAATAGAACAGTGAGCAGTGTCTCGACCCCATGATGTTCTCTGAAGCCATGTTGACAGTTGTCTAAAGGAGCGGCAGCATCAATGTGGTTCTGAATTTGTCGTTGTGCCTCTTTCTCTATTATTTTGGCTAATAGAGGGATGCTGGCTATTGGCCGATAAGAGTCAACTCTTTGGGGGTCAAGTTTGGGGTTTTTCAGTAGGGGCCTAATGGAGGTCTGCTTGAGTGAAGTGGGAAAGTATCCTGTTGTGAAGGAGATCTGCATTATATTTGCGATGAACGGGCTGAACACATCACGTAGTTCCTTGATCCAAAACGCTGGACATGGGTCAGTCTGAGCCGTAGAGGTGTTAAGGGTTGCTATGGTGTTCTGGATAGATTTAGTGGGTGGTGTGGAGAGTGTATTCAGTGGGGATAAGCCTGTTGGATCTTGGTATGAAATTACTGACCCCTTGTTAGTTTGCACGATCTTGGATTGCAGGTAATCGGCAAATTCTTGTGGGTGAATCTCGCTATGTTGTTCGGGAGATGGTTCCTTTGAGAGGGCTTTGACCAAGTTGAAGAGGTCCCGTGGTCTGTTCAGAGACCTTTTTAGGGTGTCTGTATGGTATTGTCTCATTTTAGTAGTGATTGTTTCACGATGTGTTGCAAGTTGGCTGCGGTAAGCAGACTGGTCATCAGCTGAACGCGATCGCCGCCATCGGCGTTCAAGTCTACGTAGTTGTGCGAGAGAGGATCGTAGCTCAGGGGAGAACCATGGGGCGGATCTTTTTTTTCTTGCTGTGTTTCCTGGTTTGAGCATTGAGATAAGGCAAGCAGGCTGGAGTTCCATTGAGAGATTAGTTCGTCAAGGTCTTGTGAGCTATAGTCAAGTAGTGATGGGATCTCCGAAAGGATGTGTTCTCTATCGAAGGGGCGAAAGCATCTGGTGGCAGTTCTAGAGGTGTTGCTTGTGTGTTGACTTCTGTCTGGCTGGTCAGGGTTGATGGGTATCTGGATAATGATCAATTTGTGGTGGGACCAGGGTACCTCTACGATTGATACTGGAGGATTGTTGTTTTGGATCATGACTGGTTGTGGGGTAAATACCATGTCCAGAATGTTCCCCTTTGTATGCGTGGGTTCATTGATGATTTGTTTGAATCCCAGGTCTTCCATTGCTTCAAGGAAAGCATTTGCGTGGTTTTGGGGTAAAGAAGGGAGATTGAAATCACCCATTATCCAATTTGGTTTTTTGGGATTGAGTGTGTTAGCTGCAAGGTCAACAATGGTTGGCAGGTCATCAGGAGAAGAAGAGGGTGTTCTATACAGCAAGTTGAGGGAGCATTGTTGGTTTGCAACAGAGAGGATGTCCATGTTATTTGTGCTAGAGGAGTCCACAATGAGGAAATTGAGGTCTGATTTGGAGATTATGAGAACCCCTCCTCCTTTTTTGTTTTCTCGATGTTTCGTGTGGATGGAGAAATTGGTGGGTAGAAGTTGGTTGAGGAGGACGTTGTCTTCAGAGGAGAGCCATGTTTCAGTTATCATGAGTATTTCAAGGTCATAAAATGAGATACAGTCTCGGATCACAGGCCATTTGTTGCGGATGGAGCGTGCGTTGATGATGGCACATTTTAGGGGTCGGCATTTCAAAGGTTTTTCCTGGCTGGGAGTTTTGGATATCTGGAGTGCAATATGTATCAGGTGGGAGTGGCGCGTATGCGCGTCATTTCCTGGGTTGAAGTACGGGGGGCCATTCCATCTTTTTCCATGGCTATTCAGGATTGGAATCTTGCCATGTGACATGTAAAGGGCCTGGGAGGTTCTAAGCCAGTGGGTGAGAAGGTAGACGCTAAGAATGATAGCAACGTGGAGTGCCATTCTAATGGTTTGGATTGCGTGCGATAGACTGTGGCTACAAAGTGGTGAAGAGTGATGTTGGAGAAATAAGGTGTGGATATGAGGCACAATATAAAGAGGCACAGTAAAGAGAGTATATCCTTCAGAAAGTGAGGATTTCTATGAGAGCGGTTCTATGAGGATGCAAGATCAACCAATTACAGTTTACATGCAGTGATATTGATTACTTTTGATGCTATGTGCAGTTTTGGGGTAGTACACGAAATATTACAGGCTAGATGTGCAATTACTAGACAGTACAGAAAAATTATAGGCTTGCAGACTATATTGGCATTCAAGCAGAGAAACTAGACACACCGAGATGGGGCGGAATAGTTTATGAGGCTAGAGGTGACTTTGAGAGATGAGGTAGCCTGACAATAGTTCATCTAAAGTGTCGCGTCATTCAGAGTTGTTCAAGTGGGATCTTGGCAGATCAAGATGGATTAGCTTAGGTTACTGACCGGCGTTGTTGATCGTGGCTGGATGGGAGTGCTGTCTGGAGTTGTTTGTCATGCAGCAGTCTTCTGGATCCCCTTCTGCGGTCCCCGCCTGAGGACCTTTGCTGCGAGGACGGCGTTTCCAGTTCTTTGTTGCCTGTGAGGTACAGACTGTCTCGATTGGGCGGCTTCAGCATGGGGTGGACCCTGTAGCCCCGGCAGCTCGATCCCGGCCGGGAGAGCTGTTGCTGAGCCGGGGTGCAGGAGGGCTGTTGATGGTGGGTCAGGCCAGCTGAGTAGCAAGTTGTGCGGCTGTTCTATAGGGCCGACGCCTAAGGGCCACGCCAAAGGGCCCTCTGGCGAGGCCCTCAGGCGCGGGCCCGCAGAGGCGCGGGCGCGCCTGGCAGCGCTGCCTTTTTAAATTGCCCGCCGGCTGTCCCGATTGGACAGAGCTCTCCGGGTGGAGGTGGAGTAGTGCTGCAAGGCTCGCTCGATCCCACGCCGGGGAGAGCAGATGGGAGCCCGATGGAAGCAGCAAAAGGGCCTCTTCTCGGCAGCGCTGCCTTTTTAAATTGCCCGCCGGCTGTCCCGATTGGACAGAGCTCTCCGGGTGGAGGTGGAGTAGTGCTGCAAGGCTCGCTCGATCCCGCGCCGGGGAGAGCAGATGGGAGCCCGATGGAAGCCCGATGGAAGCCCGATGGAAGCACTTAACTTCTATTCAATTATGCTAAATAATGATCATTTCAATTCTCTGTATTTTGAGTTGCTCCCAGTGCACTGCACCATGAACTCATATAATAAATGAGCTTTCAGTTATGAAAACCAGGATTTTCCTTTGAGAGCAAATGACAGTGGAATTGTTTTGCACTTTGATGGAGACAAACAGGGCTGGTGGATCATATGTCACATGAGCCCTTTCTGTTTTGCCAAATATTTGGAGCTGAAATCCTTGTGTCAGACTATTTACTAGCAATTTTAATCATAGAGTTTTAGTTCTAATCAACAGATGCCCTTTTAGTGGGATATTACATCAGATCTGTTTAGCAAATATGACATCCTATCACTGAACACACAGTTATTGAGCAACTCCTTCCTTCCTGTGCTAGCTCAAGACAGACAGTTCTTTTCTAGTATGCTTTTGTTTCCAGTAAACACTGAGGCAGTTATGAATCAAGAGGAAAAGATAGGTGTTCTTTGGAAGAAACATACTTTACAATATAATTTAACCAGCAGTTTACAGTAATAAACATTTTCATTTTTAGCTTTATTTTGAGCATTCTTTGTTAAAGGAAACTGAATAATGCATGTCTTAGAAAGTCTCAGGGGCGTGTTTACTAACATGCAACAGTTGTGTACTGAAACGTATCCTAACGAGCAGCAGCAGCATTTGCACTTATTGCCACACAATTAGCACGCGTGCTAAAGTGTGTATTAACCGTTAGTGCAGTTTAGAAAAGATGCCCTATGTTCAGTGGAATGTCTAGCTTGATTCAATGCAATTGGCTGGAATACAGGTTCCTATATTATTGAACTGCCCTGATCGAAGAACTTAACAGTTCAGAGTGGTCACGTTAGCTGTTTCCTTTTTGTGGAGTGTTGTGTAAAAAGTGAGACTGCCTGGTGTCAAGGCTGTCTGTCTATCCATCCATTCATCCATACTCGTAAGCACGTATTTCATTTCATAATGAAAGTGCCGTCAAGTCAATGCTGACTCCTAGCATCCCAGCAGCCCCTGGGTTTTCTTGCCTGCACAGATACCGAGTCGGAGCAGGAGGGGGCAGGAGCAAGAGTCACAAGGGCGGCAGGAGCCGAGACTCCTCTAAAGAAGAAGAGATTGGTAGAGTGGCAGCTGAAGCCATTAGTATGGAGGCAGCTCAGGCCCCACCATCCAAAGATACGTAGGTTGACTGGTGGTAGTGGCTCACGGTTGAAGGGAAATATGCCATTGTGTCCCTTGTAGTGTACACTTTCCGACTAGCTTTTCTCAAACTCTAACAGAAATGTGAGATTATACTAGTAATAATCCTTTCTGTAATGTCAGTTAACTCAATCTAAATTTAAGGCACTTGACCATCTCTTACTTTGAGTTCTTCTAGACAGAATGGTTATTAGACGTGATTCAAAGGACTGCCACCAAAATAACGCCCTGCAAGCCTTATACAGAGAGATCGAGGCATTTAAACGTGTATCTCTGAAAGGAAAAAGGGAAAGAGGAGATATGATACAAACAGGGCCAGCCCAAGGGTTTCTGCTGCCCTAGGCACACCCTCCGTATCACCCCACCCGGCATTCATTTTCTCACTGGGGGAGGGGTTGCACGGCATCCCTTCTTGCACTAAAGCAGCAGTTCAGTTGCAGTTTCAGCGCATTGGGCCTACCTCCGAAGCAACTTTCTGTTGGGGGCAGGAGCAACAAACTATAACTGCTCACGCACACACCGGCATTTTAAAACCTGCCACAGTATCGAACTGCCACTTCATGGGGGAGATGGTAAACCATGCCTCCCACCAGGGTCTTCCACCCTAGGCGACCGCCTAATTTGCCCAGTGGACGGGCCGGCCCTGGATACAAGCATTCAAATATCTAGCAAGCTTCACTTAAATATCAAAAAGTAACTTTTTCCATAGAATGAAAGGTTCAAGAACATTATGGAGATCATTCCAGAAACTGAATAAGGGTTTGCACATGTGCCAGGGATGTTTATCTGCCAAAAACATCTACGAGCGTATTCCGGTACATAGTGCCCACGGACATATATCTCGTTAACACGGGGATCTCAGAACGTGTGCGGGAGGAGAGGAATTGGGGTGTGGTTAGCCATGGAAATATATAAAGCATATTCAGGAAAAGCCCATGTACATTTTGGGAGGTCCCCGCAGACGTTCCCGTTATACCTGCCAGAGACATGGAATGAAATGGTTTTGAACCCCTTGTTACAGATTTAAGGGTAAAGGTAAAAAAACCTCTGCATCTTGATCTCTGAAGTCTGAGGAATTTAGTTAAATCTTAAATTTTTTGAAATGAATTCTAGATATTAATTGACCGTGTCTTAGGTGCTATGATTGCATCCTGGTTGTGCTTCAATCATTATCACTTCTTTCTCTTTGTTTTCTCGGTTCCTAAGGAATCCTTTTTCTCATTCTCATTGCTCATAGCACTTGCAATTCAGACTTGCAATTCTTCACGCTATACCTGAGTATTACGTAAATAGCAAAACAGATTTTCCAGGAAAATGAATTAAGGCTATTTCACTGAAATACGCTTTGACCTGTATGGTGGGTTGGGATGGGGAGGGGCGGATGTAAATACCCTTTGATATATGTGGGTTGGGATGGAGAGGATAGGAGGGGATAGATGGAGATACCCCCTGATATGTATAGGTTGGGATAGGGAGGGTAGGAAATCTCTTTGTGATTCTAGATTTTTCCAGAATATCAACTGCAGCGAGATCAGTATGTGCAAAATTGCGTGGCCAGATTGGTTTAGGCAAAGGTTAAATATAAACATGTGACCTCTCTTTTGCAAGTATTACACTGGTTACCAGTGAAGCAAAGAGTAAAGTTTAAGATTTTGTCTAAAATGTTTGTGTTGTGGATGAAAGTGCAACTGTACTTAACCAATCTATTGTATCCATACAGTTCTTTCCAGTCCCTGTGATTGACTCCACATGGAGAACTGCAAGTACTGTACCTCGTTTTCCACCAATCTGGTTAACTGCTACTCAGGGGTGTTGCTTTTGGTGGTTTGTGCCTGAGTTGTGGAATAGTCTTCTGATGGAGGTGCACAAAGAAGTAAATTTGTAAATTTCAGAAAGGGGTAAAGACCTGTCTATTCAGTGAGACCTTGCGGGGTGAGGTGGGGGCTTTTTGATGTCCTGGGATACTTAATTGGCAAAGACTCTTGGCGAAGTTAAAAAGCAATGGAATGGAGCCAGTGTACTATTGTGGATCAGGAACTGGTTAAAAGATAGAAAGCAGAGGATAGAGCTGAATGGCCAATTTTCCCAATGGAGAAAGCTGAATAGTAATGTACCCCAGGGATCGGTGCTGGGCCCACTGCTTTTTAACATATTCATAAATGACCTGGAAATGGGAATAATGAGTGAGGTAGTCAAATTTATGACACAAAATTATTGAACGTTGTTAAAACCCAAAAGGATTGTGAAAAATTGCAAGAGGACCTTGATAAATTGGAAAACTGGATGTTCAAATGGCAGGTGAAATTTAATGTAGACAAGTGCAAAGTTATGGACCTACGAAAGAACAACCTAAAATATGGTTACACGATGCAAGATTCCACATTAGGAACCACCACCCAGGAAAAGGATTTAGGTGTTATCTTGGATAACACATTGAAACACCCCACCCAGTGTGCAGCGGCGGCCATGAAGGCAAATAAAATGCTAGGAATCATAAGGAAAGGATTGGAGAATAAAACAAAGGATATTATAAAGCCGCTGTATCATTCTATGCTGCGACCTTGGATGACATCTTGAAAATTGTGTGCAGTTCTGGTCGCTGTATCTTAAAAAGGATATAGCGGAATTAGAAAAGATATAGAGAAGAGCCACCAAAATGGTAAAGGAGATGGAAGGATACCCCTATGAGGAGAGGCTTAAAAGGTTAGGGCTTTTCAACCTGGAAAAGAGACGGCTGAGGGGAAATATGATAGAGGTCTATAAATTAATGAAAGAGTGGAACGGGTAAATGTAGATTGATTCTTTACGTCATTAAAAAGTAAAAAAAACTAGGGGACATGTAATAAATCTGCATTGTAACCTGTTTAAAACTAATAAGAGAAAATATTTTTTCACTCAACGCATTATCAGACTCTGGAATTCGTTACCGGAGGATATAGTAAAAACTGTTAGTGTAGCTGGGTTTAAAAAGGTTTGGACAAGTTCCTGGAGGAAAGGTCCATAAATCATTAATAAAGAGGACCCAGGTAATCCACTGCTTGCCCCAGTACAAGCATTATGGAATTAGTGTGTCTTTTGGGGAAACTGCTAGGTCTTTGTGACCTAGATTAGCCACTGTTGGAAAAAGGATACTGGACTTGATGGACCTTGGTCTGACCCAGTATGGCATTTCTTATGTTCTTATGATGGGGAGGTTTGTACTGTTGTGTTAGACCTATTTTATATTGGTTTTGTAGACTTTGGATTTTGTTAGCCACTTTAGCGTCTTTATTTATCACAAGTGGGATATCAAGAGCCAGTTATAAGTAAGTTAATGAATTTATTAATTAATAACCTGAGCTCATGGCCTGCAGCTCAACTTTTCAGCTTGGAGAAACCCTTCCTCCTTTCAGGGAAAGACCATGAGTCAGGGAAGAGGTTAGAGAGAAAATGTGTACGTCCTCTCTCCTTCCAAATTTAAATCATCCACTCTGTACCCAGGACTTAGGGTACACTCCTCTCCTTTTTCGTTGAGCTTGGGTTTCCTCATGAATACATTCCTGAAACATCTTCACTCTCTCCAATATATTATAAACTATGTGTGTAAATAATAGTAGGATGTGGTCTTTACCCATCAATGAGAATCAACATTTTACTTGCCCCTCGGAGTACAGTAGTTACCTAATTGTCCATCAATTGATCATATACCCCTGCAAGAGTTTGCAACTCCTGTCCTCCTGTGCTGGATGTTTGCCCCAGCTGAATAAAAATTATTTTCCTTACCTTCCCAAAACCCCCGGGGAGGGGGGCAGGGCGAAAGTGGCTCATGTGTTAACTGCCTAACATGGAATGGGAAAATGGGTGAGAATTGTGTTTTGCATTTAAACTGCAGTAAGTCACCTCATGATGACTGTTAACATGGCAGATAATGCAGCTATGGGTACTGCCAGCTGCGTAGGCGCAGTTCACTGCATTTCATGATCTACGATGCAGTTAAGGAATGGGTAAGATGTTAAATGAATGGGGAGATGCTAAGAGTGCTTCCCAACTGTTAATGCAGGGATTTTGCAACTACCACACTTCAGTTTTGGCAAATGATAACTAGCACTCCTTAACCCTCCACTGCCTCGGAAGAAAGGCCTGGCAATCTACTTCCGGTGACACTGCCAAGAAAACCCAGGAGCTTCTGGGTCGCCAGGAGTCAGGACTGACTCGAAGGCACACATTGCATTTGCATGTGTAAAAACTTTGTCACACTTGTAAATTGACCCCTTAGTAAATAGACCCAATTGAGAAGAATTGGATGCGTTAAATAATGGGCATTGACTCATATTAATGCACATAAACTGCAACAGCGTGATATAGATTAGTAAATGAGGCTATACATTTATATCTGAGGCAACGGAGGGTCAAGTGACTTGTCCAAGGACACAAGCACCATCTCTGGGAGGAGCAGAATTTGAACTCTAGCATCCTTGGTTCTTATACCACAGCTGAGAGAAATCCTTTACCTCTAGAACAAGGGGCCATGGTATAAGCCTGGAAGGGAAGAGACTTAGAAATAGTATATATATATATATAGTCACTGTGAAATGATGCTACCGTATCTCTGTGTAGTCAGTAGGGCAGACCGATTAGCCATTGCCAAGTCAGCAGTTGTGTATGGAGCTGGCACCCAAGGGTAGTGTAACAAATGACGCATTGTGTGTGTAAGTCCACAGTCACAGTTGCCTCATCTAGTTGTCTGTCTCCACGTTACCATATTTGCTCGACATCATCTGACACCAATATGTAGATGGTTCAAGCAGCCCCCATAAGGTAAACTGAAAGGGTGATAAATGCATTAATACTTCTCAGAGTGGAGAGGAAGAGGTGAAAATAATATCAGAATTCATAAAAACATGACATAAATACAGCACATCCTTATCGATGGTGAAGCATAGCTAAATCCAGAGATAAAGTAGCTTTCCAATTTTGCAGTAAATAGCTGTGGTTGTGTTTTCTACAGGCTGCTATAAGACCCAACACAATCACCACTGTTTGCTCTCTGTAAGAGGCATTAACAAATTGCAGAACCGGTGAGGGAAAAATGAAACTCAAAAACAGCAAGTAATTTGACTTCCACACCAGGCTAGCTGTTTCCCGGGAGCTTTCTTTATTTGGAGGTAGAACATTAACCAATAATAGTATAGCTAACAGTTCAGACTCTGCATCAATGCAGTTACAATAAGGATTTCATCTACAAATTCAAAGAAAGAGCTTATGATAGATATAAGCATGTGAAGGGTAATTTTATAGAAGTTTGCCTATGTATGAAGGCCAAGTAGGTAGCTATTTTGAGGTTATTATATAAAGACACATGACTGCTTTGCAACACGGTAAGGGGAATGTGGCATTAATCGCACTTAGACTGAAGCTGTGGACATTTATGCCTGCTTGGAAGCAGGTATAAATGTATGTGATTGAAATATGCACATATTTTATAAATCATTGTAAATAAAACTCCTAGAGCATAGCCACTCTATAGGAAAAAGTGAGACCGCTAATAAGGAAATATATTCAACATGCCCAGAAAGAGAGTCGAAAATATACTCAACATGCAAGAAAGAGAGTCGAAAACTGCACAGCGTACAAATGTTTAAAAAAAAAAGAGGGGGGGGGGTCTCAGAGGAGGACAGACCCATCACAAATCAAGCTTTTAAGAGCGAGTCATGAACGTCCCCAGATATTTTATAAATAACATGCGTAAATTGCAACTCTTCCCTTGGCCCATCCAAATTCTGTCCCAGAACATGACTACATGCAGGTTGCACAAACGTAAGCACCTTCTAGTCACTGTGGGACATATTTACTAAGATTCACATTGGTAACGCACATTAAGTCCCCAGAAACGAGTGCAGGGGTGGCTCTTGACTTTAGGGTAAAATGGAGGCATACCCAGCATGTCCATATAGTGCTAGCATGGGTTTTGTGCCACACCTGCACTCCTACTGGTAGACATGATCAGTGCAGGTGCAATTGATGCCACCCATTGAGGTGGCAGTAAGTGCACTCTCACTAAGTGCCACATTGCCATTGAGCACATACCAAAAACAACTGTGCTACCTGCAATGGGCACCCTCTGTCCTAAAACCACCCAGTCTCTGCCCCAACCTGCTCCTAATTGGATAGCACAGGATTTTAAGAGCAGCCACATTTTTAGCATATAGTACATTTTACTGCGGCACATATAGCGTGCCTGAACCCCATGCTAGCTGGTGGCATGCTTCAGTAAACATGTCCCTGTGCATACTTTTATGTGTGTAGCCCCTTAGCTAATTTTGTGCATAAAAAGGCCTTTATGCTCAAAAATTCCTTTATAAAATTACCCCCATAGGTCCCGTTTAAGTCTCTGGGCTTCCAAGAGGAGGAAGAGTAATCTAGTTGTTAGAGCAAGGGGGCCGAGAATCAGGGAAGTCAGAGTTCAAATCCTACTGCTGTTCCTTGTGACCTCGGGCAAGTCATTGACTCAGTTATAAACCTAGATTGCAAGGCCCCTGGGAACAAGAAACTGCCCAGTGCCCTGAATGTAACCCGCCTTGAGCTCCCACTGAAAAGGAGTAAGCTAAATCTAACTAACTAAATTGACCCAGAGCGTAGACATGTCTGATCCAAGTTTGAATACATGCTGACCAAGACATGACATAAACTTTAATAAATGATCGCATCTGAGCTAATCTCATTATCCAGGGGCGACAGAAGCTCAGTACAGTGGTTACTTAACATTGTCAATGGGGAGAGAGGGGTTGTTGCGGGAACTATCCTGCTTCCTATTTTCAGTGTTGTGTGCGCCCTCCATTGAGCCCATACTAAGGCTTTAACCTTGTTCAGGACCCGATGTTAAGGACTATAGAGTGGTAAATGGTTTTTTCTTATGCCTTCACTTTCATACTTTCCTGCTTTTGTTTAAATTCATTTTTTTTCTCCATACTAGATGGTATTCAGTGCCATGTGATGTATGAGTCACACTTACAGGTGCGTCGTGTAACCAGGTAACTGGCAGTTAGATGTTATAGCCTCGAGTGATATTAGCAGCTTTTAACAACGGCATGTGACTCTCCACACACTCTCTAGTTATAACCAGCTACAGCAAGTCCTACTTTTCTGTATTTAGGGCAAATATAAACAGCATTCCTCACTGTGCCTTAAAAACTAAGATAAAAGATGCTTCCAGTCATCACTTTAAAATTGTATATTGCTCACTAGAGAGCAAAGATAATCATTAGAATGAAAGGCAACACTATTTCCTTTTTTGTATGCGGTTTTCAAAAATTCGGGTAGAGCATCATGATAGTGGCATAATGCAGTCATATAGCAATGAATGGGCTTATAATACAAGTGTGCGAACTTCACTGTACAGCTCATGAAATCCAGAAATATTAGGAAGGTTTGCTGATTTGGTTTGAGACAATCGCTTCACTGAAAAATCTGAAAGGGATCTAAAACCGTGCTTGAAATCTTGGTGGATTTAGTGGATCCCCTTCCTTGGAATTTGCTTTGGATTTCTGTGTACACACTTGGAAATATCTGATAGACTTCCACTGGAAAATCTGAAGAAATCTAAAATTCCCTTTGACATCAGATCAGGCTGAAACCGTCTTCGTTCAAATTAAACTTTGAATTGTTCATACAGATTATCTTTGTTCGATCTATCCCCTGCAAACTACTCAGCAGATCCTGGTGGGCAGTATCGCTAACCCAACGCTATGGGAAGAGGCAGCTCAATTGCTGCTTTAGCGCCATGGTGGGCTTTAAAATGCGCATGCACATGTAGGCAGTTCTGGCCTGCCGCTCCTGCCTGCCCTCCAAAAACGTTGCATCAGTGGAGGAGGGGGGGGGGGACAGGAGCGGCAGGCCATGAGCGTGCATGCGCACGGGCACTTTAAGACCTGACACGGCCGCTGTTTCAGTGCAAAGTTGGGGGCTGCATGACAGGCTGGGAGGAGGCGCAGTCTTTTGGGGGGTGGCGGTACGGAGGGTCTGCCTAGGGTGGCAGAAACCCTCGTGTCGCCGCTGTGTACATGCTGTGAGCACGGAATTGGCTTTAGTGAAAGGAACTGAAGTAGTGAATTGCGGTACACAATATTAAGAGTTATGTACATTTGAATCATGTGATAGAGTGTGAAGGCCTACCCTTTGCAGGAACATGGATGGAGAGGCCAGGCATAGCGCAGTGTGGAGCAGTGCACAGAACAGGCAGAATCAGGAACCGGAAGATCGTTAGCAGGAAACGGGACTGCAGCAGGAATTGGGTGAGGAACAGGAGCTGTAGATTAAGCAATGCCAAATAAAGAAGCAGGGCAAAGCTGTAAAACAGGGGTTCTTAACCCAGTCCTCTGAATACACCTTGCCAGCCAAGTTTTTATGATAGCCACAATGAATATGCATGAGAGAGAGATTCCCATACAATGGAAGCAGAGCATGCAAATCTATCTCATGCATATTCATTGTGGTTATCCTGAAAAGCTGACTGGCAAGGTGTGTCCCAAGGACTGAGCTGAGAAGCACTGCTCTAGGGCAAAGACCCGCACTGGAGAAGTGCTGGTCCAATTGGCTCCCTGGAGTGAGGGTGGGGGATAGGCAAGCTTCCCATTCACCTGCTTCTGGGGACTTCCACTTCAGAGTGCATGGCCTCCTTAGCTCAAGCTGCATGTGACTAGTCTCTGCTCCCAAGGCCTTGGGGTTGAGTCTCAACTTTCTTCACATGGAGGGGAAAACATAAACCATCAAGCTAGGAAGTCAGGGACAGTGATATACAAATTAATTCAGCAGATTCTGACCTAGTTCTAGTATGGAAAAATCGGTCCGTTTCCTTGAGATGTACAGGAGAGAATTAGTCAGGTTTCATTCCATGAATCTTTTTATAATTTGTCGATGTTCAGAAATCTACCAAACCTTAGAAATACGCTGCTGACTTCATGGGGGTTTCTTTGAACTCTCTTCACCTTTACATAGATTTGTGGTGCCTTCTGTAATTCGCATACAACAATGTGAGCGATATTTTATGTGCTCAGTTAGGTGCTCATAAAATAAATATTTTCTCTCTTAATTTACATATATGTGCTCAAAAACATGTGTTTATATGTAAACCTCGCTTCTAGGAATGCCTCTGCTTGTCACTGGTATAAGTATGTGAATACAAGCTGGGTGTGTGTGGGCGCATTTATTCATCTATCAGGCAGGGTAATTTTGTACAGATCCATTTCTATGGGTAAAGCAACATTTAACCCATGGATATGCTTTTGAATATTACTCACCCTTTAGTTAAAACAAAAGTTCACAAACGAATTCACTATTCCTCAGGATCTTGCTCACTTACATTGAATAAATGTGTAAAAGTCTTTTGAAAAAGTCTGCATGTCGTTTGTGAGAGGGCAGGTGGGAAGCATAAATTTGTCCCATGAATAATTTTGTGAGCTGTCACCATTTTTTGGAAATACATTTGCCATGGGTTTTAATACTAAATCCTTCATGCCATCAATATCTCATAAAGCTATTTGCAAAACAACAAAAAGTTGCACATTTCCTTTGGCAATTGTTACCAAAGTCATCTAAAGTAATAGGGTTACTAATAATGCATAATGATGAGCTTGTGAAGAAAACTGAAAACAAAAGGAATAAAGATTTTTTAATTTTTTTGCAAAACAATTAATTTGATAGGGTGATATCTCCAGTATCTCCAGGAACAAGCAGGAATGAGTCCTCACATATGGGTACGTCGGAACCGACGGAGCCTGCGCGGGAAAGCTCCCCAGCCTCCCAGAAAGGAAGCTTTTGGGGCCTCCCACAGCGCATGCGCGCTGCCTTCCCGCCTTCCTGACCAACTCTCTTCAGTTCTTCTTTTTCCGCGGAGCCAGCAGGTCGTGTTCCTGTCACCGCTGAAGAAATTGTTATTTTAATTTGTTTCTTTGACCGCGTGTCTGCCTTCCCCGATTCCAGACCGGTACCGCCGGTCCTTTTTTCGTTTATTTAAAAAAAAAAAAAAATATATATATATATATAATTACTTTTTCTACACTTGGTGTATTTTTTCTGTGAGGCCTCTAGGCCTTCTCAGGTCTCCCTCATGGAAAAACCAGCTTCTGGTTTTAAAAAATGCACTAAGTGTACCGGTACTATTTCAGTTACAGACACCCATGAGTGGTGTCTTAAATGTTTGGGGCCTGACCATTCCATTCCGGATTGTCCATCCTGCTCTCTGATGTCCAAAAGGGGCTTACAGAACAGAGCAGCTAAATTTCATATGCTGTTTTCTACCGATACTCCAGCATCAACATCCTCCAGGTCTTCTTCTCCTGATGGATCTCAGGTAACCAAACATTCTTCGGGCAAGTCCTCAAAAGGCAAATCTCCCTCTAAGCAGCGAGAGGCCCTTGCAATTGACCCTGAGGACCCTGCCCCAGCCAAACAACCCCGGCGGGAAGCTCCGGCTTCCAAAGCTCCTCCTATGGGGTTACAGGTAGACATCGATGGCACGGCCTCGACCGATCTCCTGTTAGACTGCTCTGGGGTACCGGCTAACACCAGGCAGTTGTGGCGGCTATGGGTACTACGGTACAATCCATGCAGCAGGCCTTACTGACTTTCATTAATGCTGCACCGCCATCGGTACCGCGACAATCGGTTCCGACTCCGATTCCGGTACCGCAACCGATACCGGTACCCAGAGCATCTACTTCCAGTAGCATGCTGGTTCCGGTCTCCGGTTCCGGAGCTTTCTTCGATTCCGCTCCGATACCCGGTACGCCCGATGTCGGTACCGATCGGTACGCGTATCGATCTCTGGAAGCAAATAGACGATACTTTGAATCCTCTGAAGATTCTGATACATCAGATGATTCTGCTGACGTCTCTTTTACTCTTCCTGAGGAGCCCTCTTCTCCAAAAAGGAGAATGTCTCCTCCAGAGGATTTGTCCTTTCAAGACTTCATTATTGAAGTAGCTAAAGGACTCTCCATATCTGTATCCTCTGAAAAGGAACCTAGAGCAAAAAAATTAGATATTTTAGGATACTCTAAGGTTCCCAAAGAGGCAGCCACCTTACCCATACATGAAATTCTTCAAGAACACATGATGGATTTGTGGGAGGCTCCTCTCACCCTATCTCCACATTCTCGATGTTTGGACACCATGTATCGGGTTCCTCCTTCTCCTGGTTTTCAAAAGACTCAGCTTCCTCACCACTCTATTGTGGTGAAGTCTGCTATGAAAAAGATAAAGAGTACCAAAAGACACTCTTCTACCCCTCCAGGAAGAGAATGTAGGACTCTGGATGCTTTTGGGAGAAAAATCTTCCAAGCTAGCATGCTTATTGCCAGAATCAATTCATACAGCCTCTATATGGGCATGTTTTTGAAAGAGATTGCATTAAAGATACGTCAGTTTCTCCCCTTTATCCCAGAGAATAAACAGGAGGAATTCCTTCTTTTGCTAAAGCACACTCAAGATGTTTCAAAGTTCTCCAACAGAGCAGCCTTTGACTCTTTTGAGGGGGCAAGCAGAGCCTCTGGCATAGCCATAGCTGCTCGCAGACTGGCTTGGCTCCAGGCCTCTGATTTGGGACCCTGGGTACAAGAAGGCTTGGGCAATCTGCCCTGTACAGGTGAAAATCTGTTTGGCAAAGAGTGGCAAATCAAAGCCACTCAAATGGATGCAGAGAATGCTGCTTTAGATAGACTTTCTAAGTCTACCTCTACCCCTGCCAAGAAAAAACCTTTTAAGAAAACTTTCTATAAAAAGACCAGATTATCCACAAATACTGGCCAGCAATCTTCAGAAGTTCGCTTTGCTCCTAAGCGTCAGCAAACTAAACAAGCCAGAACAAAGGCTACAGGGGCTGCTACAATCCAGCAGTCCCAACCTCCTCAGGGTTTTTGACTTGATTCTAGAGAACCTAACCTTTCTGGCTCTGCAACAGCCAGAACCTCTCACCATTCCAGGAAGGTTGGCTCATTTTGCTCCCAGATGGGAACAAATCACATCAGAACCGTGGACCCTCTCTATCATCAGAGAGGGCTACAAACTACATTTCTCCAGCCTTCCTCCCCATACCATGGTGAGACAATTCAATTCTCCCCCATCTCTCCTGTACCTGTTGGGCCAAGAGGTGACCACTCTTCTCGCCCAAAAGGCAATAGAAGAGGTTCCTCTTCCTCAACAAGGGTCAGGTTTCTACTCCCCTTATTTTCTCATTCCCAAGAAAACAGGGGGGTACAGACCCATTCTGGATCTCAGAGAATTGAACAAATTCCTATACAAAGAGAAATTCAAAATGCTTTCTCTAGGTACTCTCCTTCCATACCTACAGAGTCAGGACTGGCTTTGTTCTCTAGATCTCAAGGATGCGTACACACATATACTCATCCATCCATCCCACAGAAAATTCCTACGGTTTCTGTTCCAGGGAAAACATTTCCAATACAGAGTACTTCCCTTCGGTCTAGCCTCTGCTCCAAGGGTATTTACCAAATGCATGGCAATAGTAGCTGCATTTCTACGCACTCTGGGGATCTTTGTCTTCCCGTACCTGGATGACTGGCTCATCCGAGCTCCATCTCAGTCCGAGGCTCAGACTTCCCTGGACCACACCAGACGCATACTGCAGTATCTGGGACTTGTCATCAATCTGCCAAAGTCTCAACTCACCCCTACTCAATCCCTAGAATTCATAGGGGCCTGGCTAGATACTACCACTGCAAGGGCCTATCTTCCTCAGGCCCGTTGCCACCGTCTAGTGCACTTGGCCTCTCAGATTCAGTCCAGAAGCCACTTGACTGTCAGAGAGATGCTACAACTGCTAGGCCACATGGCATCCACAGTTCATGTGGTGCCTTATGCTCGCCTACATATGAGAGCAGCTCAATGGACCTTGTCCACCCAGTGGACCCAAGCATCAGGAGCTCTCTCAGACCAAATAGCAACCTCGAAACGTCTTTTTTGGTCTCTCCAATGGTGGATATCCACTCAAAATCTGTTGTTGGGGGCCCCCTTCCAACCTTTGCTACCCCAAGCAACTCTCACTACTGATGCCTCCCAAACAGGTTGGGGAGCTCATCTCCAAGACCTCTCCACTCAGGGCATTTGGTCTCCACAGGAGACCACCCTTCATATCAACCTTTTGGAGCTGCTAACAAAGGTCTTAACCCTCTAGCACTACCTTTGAATTCTTTACTCGAATATCTCCTGCATCTTTCCAATGCAGGGCTTAAAACCAATTCTGTAAGGGTCCATTTGAGTGCTATTGCAGCATCTCTTCAGCCTATCAATGGACAATCTGTTTCCTCTCATCCTCTTATTGCAAGATTCATGAGAGGTCTAACTAACTAAACCTCCCATTCGGCCTCCTCCGGTGGCATGGGACTTAAACGTAGTTCTTGGTCAGCTTATGAAGCCACCCTTTGAACCCTTAGCCACTACCTCCTTAAAATTCCTTTCCTGGAAAGTCATTTTCCTTATTGCAATCACTTCTGCTTGCCGCATCAGTGAACTGCAGGCTTTAGTGGCTAATCCACCTTATACAAGGTTCCATCATGATAAGGTAGTCCTTAGGACAAATCCCCACTTTATGCCTAAAGTGGTCTCACCTTTTCATCTTAATCAAGAGGTATATCTACCTGTCTTTTTTCCAGCTCCTCATGCATCAAATGCAGAGAGGAACCTTCATACTCTAGACTGTAAAAGAGCTCTTGCCTTTTACCTCCACAGGACACAGCAACATCGAAAGTCTTCTCAACTTTTTGTTGCTTTTGATCCTTCTCATTTAGGACTTCCAGTCTCAAAAAGAACACTGTCCAATTGGATTGCTCAATGTATTTCTTTTGCTTATCAGAGTAAGAACCTTTCTCTGGAAGGCCATGTCACAGCTCACAATGTGAGAGCCATGGCCACATCTATGGCTCATCTTCATTCTGTATCCATTGATCAGATCTGTCGAGCAGCCACCTGGGCCTCGGTTCATACCTTCACAGCCCATTACTGCTTGGACAAGGACTCCCGCCGGGATGCCTTGTTTGGTCAGGCTGTCCTCAGACACCTGTTCCATTCTTAAGCAACTCCTGCCCTCCGTCCCTTAATGGATGCCTGAGATCCATAGGAAGATGAGGAACCTTTCAGGGTCTCATACCCTTGGGGATCTCCCAGGCATCTTAGCTGGGGAGTCCCCATATGTGAGGACTCATTCCTGCTTGTTCCTGGAGATAGCACAGTTACTTACCTGTAACAGGTGATCTATTGTCTCAGCTTTAAACTCGAACTGAAGAGAGTTGGTCAGGAAGATGGGAAGGCAGCGCGCATGCGCTGTGGGAGGCCCCAAAAGCTTCCTTTCTGGGAGGCTGGGGAGCTTTCCCGCGCAGGCTCCGTCGGTTCCGACGTACCCATATGTGAGGACTAATTCCTGCTGTTCCCAGAGATCACCTGTTACAGGTAAGTAACTGTGCTTTATCTTTTGGTGTGAAACATTTAGAGACAGTGAAAGAAATGGATAGGAAAAATGAAAAATGTATACAGAATAACAGTGAGAAAGGAAATGTTAACAACGTTTTTAAACAATAATCAGCAAATGAAACCAGGAGAAAGACTGAAGTTACCAGATTTTTTTGTAGGGGAGGTGAAAGAAGCAACACCTCAGTTTCAGGTTTGAGCAACAAGGTGTGCAAGAGGGAATGACGCAGTGATACATTTCCCCTTTACTGTGCAAAATATATAGATGACGGATGTAAATTCTAAAAACTGATGTATTCAAATCATTAAATTGAAAACAATTTTTTTCCACCTTCTCTGTCCACATTGTTGGAATCTGGGACAGGAGGTTGCTAATCATAACCTTAAGAGAGACCGGGGGGGGGGGGGGTAGAGCAGAATAGCAACTGCAGGCCTATGGATATTACATATTTATATATATTTATTTAAATATATTTCTATGCTACCTTTCTATGATTCAAACCGGTTTACATATAGCCAAAACTTATATAGGGTATGCAAGTATACACGGTTTTACATGGAACTCAACATAAGCTAACTTATGGCATAAACCAGTGGTTCTCAACCCAGTCCTCTGGGACCCCCCAGGCCAGTCAGGTTTTCAGGGTATCCACAATGAATATGCATGAGATAGATCTGCATACAATGGAAGCAGTGCATTTTTGTGGCCCCCAGACTTTGGAATGATCTCCCCCCTGATCTTCGCTTGGAACCTTCCTACCCCCAATTTAAATTTGCCTTGAATACTCATTTGTTTCAAGCTGCTTTCCCCCCTTCCTCAGATTGCACAATTACCTGTGAGTCCCCTCCCCAGCTATCTCCCTTTTTCCCTTGTGTGTCTGCCTCTACTATTTTAATTAGAGTTCTGGTTCTGTTTCTTTCCTTCTGTTCGTATTGTAAACCTGCTTGCTGTCTACGATTTGGTGGTATATCAAATTTTACTAAACTAAACTAAACATACAGTAATGGTATGCATGAATAAAATGTCCAGTTTTCAGACCTGTTTGGTTTATTTCTGACATGAATACTTGTAAAATTTGATTTACATACTTACAAAAATGTTTAAAATGCATACATCTATTTTATAGACAAAATCATTTAGTGCACATTCCTTATGTGCATCAAATTTTCCAAACTGAAACTTCCAAATGGAAACCAAGTGCACATCCCTTTATATCTATCTATCTATCTATCTATCTATCTATCTATCTATCTATTAATGGAGGTCTTTTACTAAAGGGTACTAAGGTGTTGCACCTAACATGTCAAAGGCACCAAAACCATAGCGCTTTTGGCACACCCCCAGCACGTTAACTGTCAGAGGTGTGGAAAGCATTTCCCTGGCAGTACTAAGGAGTCCTTTCCCCTAACGCTTGCTGTTATAGCTTAGGTTAACTTAACGGCATCTCAATAGGTGGAGTTAAGTTAACCCATACTAATGCAGTTGACATGTGGTGAAAACCCAGCACTGAGGGCTGAGCCCACCACATCCAGTCTCTGCCCAGCCCACCTACTCATGACCTTAATGTGAGTTGCACAGCGCAGGAATCATCGCATGCTTTCATGGCCCCGTGCTATCTGGTAATGCGTATCTCAGTATGCCTTCAGTGTGTGCCAGAACACATGCTACCAGCTAGCGCCCATTAGTAAAAGACTCCCAATATTTAAACGCCGTGATTGGCCTTTATTTAAAACTCTGTCCAAGACATTTAAATAATATATATACAGCACTGTTATCCGGATAGTGAGCGGCGCTGACTATATGTATAGAGCAGTCATACCCACTCACTATTCAGAGAGCAGTGATATTAGGCCCATCATTTGGATAATCTAAGGGGAGAAGTAGCCTAATGGTTAGAGCACTGACCAAGAGAGCAGGGTTTGGTTCCCACTATCGTTCCTTGCGGCCTTGCCAAGTCATTTAACCCTCCATTGCCTCAGAAGAAAGGCCTGGCAACCTACTTCTGGTCGCACCTTGCCAAAAAAACAGATGCTGCTGGGTCACCAGGAGTCAGCATTGACTCAATGTCACACTCATATCTGGACAAATAATGCTCGTGTCAGAGGAGGAGGGACCAGACCAGCTATTCAAGCATGGAGTTGCAAAGATCTGCATTTGAATAGCTGGTCTGGTCCCTCCCTCCCTCTGATGTGTGCATACGTCAGAGGAGGGAGGGATCAGACCTGTGCAAGCGCAGAGTCGGAAAGACCCATGATTTTATTTTTTCATTTGGTTGTCATTTCTGCCATTGCCATCGCCGCCGCCAAGGCAACACTCACACTCAAAGCGGCAGCAGCTGGGGGAGAGCCGGCTGGATATGGGGGTAAGATGGGGAGATGCATGGGGCAAATGACAAACATGTGATGGAGGGGGAAGGGGGTGCATTTATGACTTGGTATGGCCCTGCCCCAGATGCCACAAAAAAATTAGTCTAAAACCTCTTCTTACCAAATATCTCCTAGAGGGTGATACAAACTGGGGACATCACTTTCCTCTCTAAGGGGGTGAGAAAAATAGGCATTCCCTTCAACAAAAATAGCAAAATCACCTTAACAGTGTGCTTGGGATGCACCAGGAAGGCTGGTCCCTCATACCACTGCACGGGGTCATTTGTTGGTGGATCTGGGATACAACTCTTTGGTTCCACTCACCTTCCTGATGGACTCAGCACTCTGGAATCTGTTGGAATCTGCTTGGACCCTTTGCATGAGCCCTTGGTGCCTCGGCTCCTCACAAACTTCACTGTATTGACCTTACTGCCTAGGCCTTCTGCGGTTTGCCACCCGTCTCCTCCTTGCCTCCCACTTTTGTGTTATACTTAGCTGGCTTAGGGGCAGCTGCTTTCCCATTGGATGATCTAACTAACCATCGGGACTCTTTCCAGGATGCTGCTTTCTGAGCCTCCTTGGACTTCGGCAGCTCATCTCTTACATGGACACCTCTGAACCAGAGATAGGACCTTTTATACTTCCCTGAAAAACATAGGAGGTGATACCTCCTGATTAGTCAAGAATAGGCAGGCTGAATCGCCAATACCACCACTGCACGGCCAGGTCAGAATAGAAGAAGAAGGGACGCAAGAATCTTGCTTTTTGTAGAAAATAGGAAAAGATTTGGTTGTCTTGCTGCATAACATTCTTGCAATCAGAAGAAATCAAGATAGACAGAGAAATGATGAGAGAGAAGATATATAAGAGCCCACAAATGACCTAAATGTACTGTGATGAAATTCTGTCCTAATGAGATATAACTCTCTCATTTACGATTTTATTTTTGTCCTGTTATGGAAGGAAGGGCAGATTTGATTTTTATTCTTAACTGTACATTCTACTTATAACCTAAGGATATGATCCATCAATTATTACAGTCAATATATCTTACCAAAACAACGCTTTCTTCCTGTAAGCAGGCAAAAAAGAGGAAAGGAGGTCAAGAGTGCCTGTGAGGAAGTAATTGAAGTAAACTGGGAACTCAGTTATATTTCAGTGCTGGCAGAGACAAAAAATATTCATTGTTCTGCCAAAGAGATTCTGTTCCTATCTTTTTGGAGCATGAACAAATTAAACAAAAAGCTATATTGAGAGTAGGGAATTCCATTTTCTACACTAGATCTGGAATTTACCTGGCTGAGAAAAGCAGGGTTTTTTTTTGTTATTTTTATTGATGATATAAATTCCTTGACTTCCTATTGTAGGTTTTCTAGTCTCACTAATTAGGAGTGTGTCACACCGATTTGAAGGCTTTCTCATTCTCACACTCTTATCTCAAGCATTAGAGCCTCAGTACTTTAATGAGAGAAGTCTTAAGGAAGAAAAGTCAAGTGGCCCAGCCAGTAGGAAGAAATTGGAGTTCACCTTCCTGTGTACTGTACCTCCTCCACCTCATCCCTTTCCTCTGTACCCATGAGTACAGATGCTGTAAAATCTATGCACATACTTTTAGCCACTAAGTGGAGAGCAATTTTCAGCCTAGAGTATTTACCCATATTGGGCCCGATTCTATGAGGCGAACAGTGGAGCTGCACGTCCCGCCAGGATGTGCAGCCCTGCTTTGCTGGCATTCCACCTCCATCCCCTGCTGCATGCACAGAGTCACTGTGTGTGCTGTGGGGGACAGTGGCAGGTAGTGGGGAGGGGCATGTGAGGGACCAACCTCTGGATGTACAGGGCTGATTCTGCTCACCTTTGAGGTGGAATAAAAGTGGGGTATCCCTATAAACGTCGCTGGCAGCCCCCTCCCCCTCCCCCTCCCCCTCCCCGGAACCCAGAAACCCCCCCCCCCCACAGGAGCACTGGGAAATGGAGGGTGAGTCCCTGCCATCTGATCTGAGCCCCAGATGCCCATATCAGGGTCAGATGGCAGGGACTCGGGGGTCCAGGGCTCCAGGCAGATAGAGCTGTGGGGAGAACATCCCCGCAGCTGTGGGAGGGGCATGCTGGACCATCCTTGGGCTCAATTCTGACAGCCACAGAAATGTTTTGCACCCGTGTTTCAGAATCGGGCCCAAACAGGACTGTCCGGATGACCCAGACATGCCCCTTCCAGAATCGGGCTCATTCCTTCCACTAGGTCTGTATCCTTACAGATGCTCAAAAAAATCCCAAATATCATTTTATGCTGCTTTTTAAATTTGCAAAGCAATGTTGTTGTTAGTTGTTAAGTTCAGTCGAGTTGGTGTCGTCTCATGGTGACCCTCTCAATAGTTGTCCTAAACTGCGTTCGGTCTTCAGTCAGGAGGCTCATTGTTGACAGAGTGGCACCCATAGCTGCTGTTATTGTATCAATCCATTTCATTGCTGGCCTTCCTCTTTTGTGTTGACCTTCTACCTTGCCAAGCATTATGTCTTTCTCCAATGATCTCTCTGTTCGCATGATGTGTCCAAAGTATGAAAGTCAGTCTTGTCATCTGAGCTTCTAATGAAAGCATTGGTTTGATCTTCTCTAGTACTGACTGGTTTGTTCTTCGGGCAGTCCATGGTATACTAAGTATTCTTCTCCAGCACCATAATTCAAAGGTGTCAATTTTCTTCCTGTATATCTTTTTCGCTGTCCAGCTTTCGCATCCATATGACATTATTAAAAACACCATGGCTTGAATGAGTCGAATCTTTGTATGGAGAGAGACATTTCTGCTCTTGAGAATCTTGTCTAGGTCCTTCACAGCCATTCTGCCAAGAGCAATGCATCATTGGATTTCTTGACTGCTTGTTGTTTCTTTATTGATAGTTGATCCAAGTAGGTTAAAGTTGTCCACTATTTCAATTTCTTCTCCATCAACGATGAACTTATTGATTTTGCCAGTTGTCAGTATCTTTGTCTTCTTTACATTAAGGTGCAGGCCCATTTTAAGACTATGTTCCTTGATCTTGAGAAGCAAATGTTTTCACTTTCAGCCAGTAAAGTGGTATCATCAGCATAGCAAAGGTTGTTGATGAGTCTTCCTCCATTCTTCACACCTTGGTTGTCTTCATACAGTCCTACTTCTTTGATGATTTGTTCTGTATATAAATTAAACAGGTAGGGGGAAAGTATTCAGCCTTTTCGTGCGCCTTTGCTAATTATAAACCATTCTGTTTCTCCTTGTTTTGTTCGAACTGTTGCTTCTTGATCTATCTAAAGATTGTGCAAGAGAACTATCAGGTGTTCTGGTATACCCATGCTTCTTAATGTGGCCCAGAGTTTCTCATGCTTTACACAGTCAGAAGCTTTGCTGTAGTCAATAAAAGACATATAGATATCCCTTTGGCATTCTTTAGTCTTTTCAAGGATCCATCTCACATCCACGATGATGTCTCTCGTTCCTCGCCCTCTCCTGAACCCTGCTTGCACTTCAGGCAGTTCTCGTTTCAGGTATGGTTGTAGTCTCTGCTGAATAATCTTTAGTAGAATCTTGCTGGCATGTGGGATCAGAGCGATTGTGTGATAATTTCCAGTCAGTTGGATCACCTTTCTTTAGTATTGGTATGGATCTTTTCCAGTCAGTTGGCCATGATGTTTTCTTCCAAATTTCCTGGCAGAGCCTTGTAAGTATGGTAACAACTGCATCGATTGCTGTAATACTTCAATGGGAATGCCATCAATGCCACGTGCTTTGTTCTTTGATAGGGCTTTCAATGCTGCTTTGACTTCTTCTTCATCACCAATAGTCCACTTGATCTTTTTTGTATAATGACTGTATATTCTTTTCATATTTTCTTGATCTTCTCAGCATCATTCAACATGGATCCTTGAGGATCTTGTAACATTCTAATTCGAGGCTGGAATTTTTTTTTTAACTCTCGTAGCTTTAGGAAAGCTAATCTTGTTCTTCCTCTAATAGTTTCTGCTTCTATTTCAATGCATGTGTCATTGTAGTACTTCTCTTTGTCTTGTCCTGCTGCACGTTGGAAATCTCTGTTGCGTTCTATGATTGCCTCTCTTTCCCCTCTGGCTTTAGCTTCTCTGCTTTTCTGGGTAATTTTCAGAGTTTCTACGGTCATCCATTTTGCCCGTTTTTGCTTTTTAACCTTTTGTAGAGACTTTTCACTTTCTTCCGACACAGTCTTCTTGATGTCATCCCATAACTCTTCTGGAGCTCTGTCATTTGTATCTAAAGCAGCAAATCTATTTTGCAGGCAGTCTAAATTCTGGTGCTATATTCTCAAGGTAATATTTTGCTACGTTCATGCGTGGCTTGCTCTTTTTTTACTTTAGCTTGAGTTGGCAAACTAGTAGTTGTAATTGGTACCACAAACAGCTCCAGATTTTGTCTTTGTTGATGTTATAGAGCTTTTCCATTGTTGACTTATACAGATGTAGTCAATTTGATTTCTGTACAATCCATTGGTTGAAGTCCATGTGTACAGTCACCATTTGTGTTGCTGGAATAAGGTGTTTGAGATGAATAGATCGTTGGTCTTGCAGAATTCTATCAGTCTTCCTCCAGCTTTGTTTTTTTTTTTTGCCAAGTCCATATTTCCCAACCACTTTTCCTTCTTCTTTGTTGCCAACTTTTGCATTCCAGTCACCCATGACTATCAGCATATCCTCTTTACATGTTCTGTCAATTTCAGCTTGTAGTTGTTCATAGAACTCATCAACTTCGTCCTCTTCTGCAGCTGTTGTTAGGGCGTATACTTGAATTATAGTTGGGTTGATAGGCATTCCTCGTAGACGAATAGAAATTAAGCATTCACTGATTGCATTGTATTTCATTACAGTTTTTGCATGTTTCTTCTTATGAATGCAACACCATTTCTTCTTTGTCTTTCATTTCTAGCATAGTAGACCATGTGATCATCTGATGCAAATTGCCCAATGCTAGTCCATTTCAGTTTGCTGACACCCAACAGATCGAGTTGTACACATTCCATTTCATTCTTGACCACCTCCAACTTCCCTTGGTTCATGCTTCATATGTTCCATGTCCCAATATGTAAAACATCGGATGAAAGGAGGGTGATTAGTGGGGTGCCCCAGGGTTTGGTCCTGGGCCCCGCACTGTTCGATGTATTTGTGAGTGATATTGCTGAAGGACTGAATGGAAAAGTCTGTCTTTTTGCAGATGACATGAAAATTTGCAACAGAGTGGACTCCCCTGAGGGAATGGATAACATGAGGAAAGATCTACAAAAGCTGGAAGAATGGTCTAATGCTTGGCAGTTAAGATTTAATGCAAAGAAGTGCAGTGTCATGCACTTGGGAAGCAGAAATCCAAGGGAAATGTACGTGATAGGGGGCGAGAGGTTGGTGTGCACGGACAAGGAAAAGGACCTTGGTGTGATTATTTCTGAGGATCTCAAGGTGGCAAAACAGTGCGACAAGGCAGTGGCAAAAGCCAGGAGGATGTTGGGTTGCATACAAAGAGGAATTACCATCAGAAAGGAAGAGGTACTAATGCCACTGTATAAGTCACTAGAGAGGCTTCACTTGGAATACTGTGTTCAGTTTTGGAGACCATATCTTGCAAAGGATGTAAAAAGACTGGAAACTGTTCAGAGGAAGGCGACCAAAATGATTTGGAGCCTGCGTTAGAAGCCTTATGAGAAGAGACTTGAAGACCTAAATATGTACACTCTAGAGGAGAGGAGGGATAGGGGAGATATGATTTAGACCTTTAAATACTTAAAGAGAAATAATGAACAAACAAACCTCTTCCAAAGACGGGGAAGCTGTAAAACTAGAGGGCATAACATGAAGCTGCAAGGGGGTAAATTGAAAGGCAATGTCAGGAAATACTTTTTTCACTGAAAGGATGGTGGATGCTTAGAATGCCCTCCTGATGGATGTGGTGGGGGCAAATACAGTGACAGAATTCAAAACGGCATGGGACAGACACAGTGCATCCCTTTACAGCAACAGGATAAAATCAAAATAAACTTAACTATCTAATTTCTCAACAAACAGGGGTGCTCTATACCGAGCGGTAGGTTCACCCCTAAACAATGACATGGGGAGGTGTGACCTGCACGGAGAGGCAGGTGCGCCTACTCTTGCCATCTTACCGGGCAGACTAGATGGACCATACTGGTCTTTATCTGATGTCATTTACTATGTTACTATCTTACTATCTTAAAGCAATACTACATTTAAATCTTTAAAGATTTATACCCTGGATGCACTATCTTCAGACGTCAATCTCATTCTAGGGTGATAAATCTCACTCTTTGGGATAGTTCGCCCTTGACATCTCTGGAAATACTGCAACCCCCTTGCCCCCCCCCCCTCCCTTCATTGCTTTGTGGTTCCTTCACTCTATCAGCTAAAAATACTAGGGTGCACTACTTACTGCATTAGTGTGTGCTAACACCATTAGTGCGAATTTTATAGGAGGTCCATTTTATGCAAAGGGCCCTAGATACTAATATGTGAATTCACTGTTTACATGCATTAATGCAGCAGCTCATATTAGTAACCATTGGAGATTATCTAGTTCAAACAGGGAGGGGTAAATCGAGACAACTGCTATTATAGATCCATTCTTAGCAGTATAAGGGGGTCTTTTATTAAAGGGCACTATGGTGTCATACCTAATGAGCCCATAATGCTCAAAACCATGGTGCAACACCACCGCATTAACTGTCGAGGTCATGGAAAGCATGTTCCCGGCATTTAATGCAGTTCACCCTCCCCTAATGTGGCCTAAAATTAGCACAGGTGCACTTATCACTTATGGAAGTGGCGATAAGTGCACCCACGCTATTAGCATGCCTTGCAATTAGCATAGGGTGCAAGGCACTAACCCTGCCCCCCTGTTTGCTCCTAACCTATGCATTTATCCCCCAATGCACAGTTGCTGCAAAAATCAGGACACGCTAACCATGCTGGCCCCGCACTAACAGTTGCCCTTGGTCACCGAATGGGTTAATGCATGTGGCAACCCACACTAACTTCTCTAAGTTTCTATCAGCTTGGAGGTAGAGCCATATGCCATATAATCAAGAAAGAAAATATAATCCTTCTTGCAGAAACAGGTTGACACTCAGAAAATAAACATATAACAAAATACAATTAAGAAATATAGAAAAGACAGTGTCATACCTCCCTAGTTTTATTTATTTATTTATTTAACTGTATTTATATCCCGCTTTTCACCGGGTCATAGTCCACTACAAAGATTTTGATACATTTTGTAAATCTCCAGAAGAGAACATAAAAAAGGAGGCATGAGAGTTAGAGAAGTGCAGCAAAATATGGAGTAGTGGGTAAAAAATTAAGAAGAAAATTATAGATGATAGAATGAAATAAAATAGACTGAAAGGTATACAGGAAAGTGGAAGACAGTAATAGAAACAGAAATATAAAGCTAAACCAAACTGCAAGGGAGAAAGATGATGGGAGCAAGAACAAAGCAAAGATAGGGAACTACGGGAAAAGAAAATATAAATGCAGAAGAGAATTTTGATATAAATTTTACTAGAAGATTCAAGAGTTTTAGCTGGGTTTAACAAAAGGTTTGGACGAGTTCCTGGTGGCGAAGTTCATAAATGGTTATTCGTGAAGACTTGTAAGAATCCACTGCTTATCCCTGGGAATAAGCAATGCGAACTCTAACTACTTTTTGGGACCCTGTGCACATATAAAAGACTTATGTGGTCAACATTGTCACTAATTGAGGAAGTCTTTTAACATTTCAGGCCTAATGTTGCTATCTATTTTACCATCTTTCCCAATGATATAGGTAACTATAGTCACTTCCATTGTCAAGAATGTTAACTCTTCTTGCGAATGCCAGATTCCAAGAAAATATGACTGTTTAAGAGGAACAACATAAATGATCTTGAGGCCTGGACTAGCCACTGTTGTAACAGGATTACGGACTTGATGAATCTTGATCTGTCCCAGGATGGCAATTCTTGTGTTCCAAAACAATAGCAAATACTGAGGAAGAGACACTGACAGCAGCAGAAAATTAGCAGTAAGATAGTCTGGGAAGGAGTGCTTTTGTGACTGGATTTCATTTTGTCTTTTCAAGTGACTATGTTAAAAAACAAATTGGAGTTCTGTAGTCTTAAATATGGGATAATTTTATTTAAAAAAATTATAATGTGCCACTGCAGTCCTGTTATCTGGTCTTTGTTTCCCCGCTGACATTTTAATCACTCAAATCCATTTGTCTTATGCTGCTATGTTACTGCGGAAAACCATAATTTCTCAATGAAGAACAATGTATCATTTTGTGACATGTAATTTTTGCAAAATTTGGTTGAAAAGATCAGAAAATTGCTCTTGAAGGTCAACATATGCAAAAAGAAATCTCCTAAACTCTCCTCTTCCTACCATATGCGCTCAAGTGTGCACCCTACCCCCACCCCCCACATACAAACACAGTTCTCTCTTTTCCACATTATCTTCTATAATACAGAAGGTCCCAGGCTACTAGGCTTCTTGCTGATGGTATAATACTACAACTTTGGGGCATGTTTACTAAAGGTTAATGCTTGCTAAGTAAAGTTAATATGTGTTAAGTGCTGCCACTGCTCAGTCATTTATATGGACCATTGCAGTTTTTAACGCACATTAACTTTACTTAACGCACGTTAAGCTTTAGTAAACATGCTCTTTTGGGCCCTTTTTACTAACACTTAGCTCAAGCTCTCTGCCACACAATCCATAGGAATAAAATAGACCAGCAGCAGACTGCTTGAGCTATGTGTTAGTAAAAGAGGCCCTCTGTGTGCTTGTTTGGTCTCTTTTATTTGCTGATGCTATAAATCAAATTTATTTTATGGGAGGCTTCCATCTTTCTAATTCTTTACACATGTACATTGACCATACACTATAAATAATAAAAATCCATAATTGTGGGCCAGTGGCTATTAGCGATATGCAGAAGCAAGAAAAAAAACTTTTTTTTTTTTTTCGCAAATCTTTCCTGATTTTTTGGGCATTTATGGATTAGTTGTACACATTTGTTTTAATTGAGATTTTTTAATGCATGATGAATTGATTTCATGCACACTAGCTGATGAATTTAGGCATCCTAAGTTAGATAAGAACATAACATATGACATTCTGGGTCAGACTAAGGTCCATCAAGCCCAGTATCCTGTTTCCAACAGTGGTCAATCTAGGTCACAAGTACCTAGCAGTTTCCCCAGAAGACAGAGGTTCCACAATGCTTGTATTGGGACAAGCAGTGGATTTCCCGGGTCCCCTTTAATAATAGTTTATGGACCTTTCCTCCAGGAAATTGTCCAAACCTTTTTTAAACTCAGCTACACTAACAGCTTTTACTACATCCTCCGGTAACAAATTCCAGAGTTTAATTATGTATTGAGTGAAAAAATATTTTCTCTTATTGGTCTTATATGGGTTACACTGTAGTTTCATTGCATGCCCCCTAGTCTTTCTACATTTTGATGGCGTAAACAATTGATCTACGTTTACCTGTTCCACTCTATTCATTAATTTATAGGCCTCTATCATATCTCCCCTCAGCCGTCTCGTTTCCAGGTTTAAGACCCCTAACCTTTTTAACCTCTCCTCAGAGGGGTATCCTTCCATCCCCTTTACCATTTTGGTGGCTCTTCTCTGTATCTTTTCTAATTCCACTATATCTTTTTTAAGATATGGCGATCAGAATTGCACACGATATTCGAGATGCGGTTGTACCATGGAATGATACAAAGGCATTATAATATCCTTGATTTTATTCTCCATACCTTTCCTTATGATTCCTAGCATTCTATTTGCTTTCATGGCTGCCACTGTGCACTGGGCAAAAGTTTTCAATGTGTTATCCACGATGACACCTAAATCTTTTTCCTAGGTGGTGGTTCCTAATGTGGAACCTTGCATCTTGTAACCATAGTTTGGGTTGTTCTTTCCTAGGTGCATAACTTTGCACGTCCACCTTAAATTCCATCTGCTATTTGAATGCCCAGTCTTCCAATTTATCAAGGTCCTCTTGCAATTTTTCACCATCCTCTTGGGTTTTAACAACTTCGAATAATTTTGTGTCATCTCACTCATTATTCCCATTTCCAGGTCATTTAGTAATATGTGAGAAAGCTGCGGACCCAGCATAAATCCCTGGGGTACTCCAGTATTCGCCTTTCTCCATTGGGATAATTGGTCATTTAGCTCTACCCTCTGCTTTCTATCTTTTAAGCAGTTCCTTATCCACAATAGTACACTGCCTCCTATCCCCTGACTTTTTAATTTTGCCAAGAGTCTCTCATGAGGAACCTTGTTAAAGGCTTTCTGAAAATTCAGATACACTACATCGACTGACCCACCTTTGTCTACCTGCTTATTTACACCTTCAAAAAAATATAACAGATTAGTAAGACAAGACCTTCCATGGCTAAATCAATTTAGTGTACACTAAAGGGCCCTCTTACTAAATTGCTGTAGGATTTGTCACTTACCATGTGTTTACTGTTAAAACTAATGTGTGTTAAGTGCAAAGTTTCTGTGGTAACTAGTGGCCTTTGTGACATCTGGAATGGATGCCGCCACAGGACAATCCCACCTGTGGCAACCCTCCACCCCTGTGCACACGCTTGGCAAACTTACTTCCAATTGTCTGCCAGCTTGCTATGCTCCCTCCACTCCAGACCTGCTGTTCCCTCCCAGGCCGAAGTCTCACGGTGCAGCTTTTATCTCGATACTTTGGAAGGTAACAACGAGTCTGGAGCAGCAGCATGGCAAGCCAGCAAACAAATGAAAGTAAGTTTGCCAAGCACACTTCAGCACTGTGTGAGCCCAGAATTTACACTGCACCCCCTTCTGATCGGCATCCAGAGAAACCACACCTACTGCCCTGCCATTGGTATGCCACTGGTGGTAACTGTTGGGAATATGGCTAGCATGTTCCTGGCAGTTACTGCATGGACATATCACTTAATGCATGACATGTAACGCCACCCACTGAGGTGTCATTAAGTTCACCAATGTTAATTGCGACATTGACAGCATGTGATACGAGTATGTTTCCTCACACTAACTGCATTGTGTTCTCCACATCTATTCTCTGCCCCTAATCTATCCATTACTTCCCATTGTCTGATTTGCAGTTACTGCAGAAATTATCGCATGGTAACTGTCATTCTTGCATGGTAATAGTTACTGCATGGTAAAATGTGTATTAACCACTTAGGGCCCGATTCCAACCTGAATGTCCTGGCCCTCTGTGCACCCAGCGTGAACTGGATGCACAGAGGGAGCCACGATTCTGATCCCCTGGGGCACGTCTAGCCCCATGGGATCAGAATCGCGAACAGGCCTGTACGTGCAGTCTGGGACCCCAATACCGTCCAGCCTGCACATACAGGCCTTCCCTGGCTAACTCAGATCTGTTCAATGGAGCTGTAGCGCCATGGCATCCGGTTGCCATGGCACCGCAGTTCCACTGAAAAGCTGCGATCCCCGTCCGCCGGCTGCAAAGGTGGTTTCCCCACAGCCTGACCACCGATCTGGCCTCCTAAGGTCAGGGTTGGGCTGCAGGGAATCTCCTATGCCCCCTCCCATCACTTCCCAGCCCCAGGCCTGATGACCTCTGCCGACTAGGGAACTTATTCCACCTCTGAGGTGAAATAAGTTCCCTGTGCAAGCCTCTGGCCCCGGATGTACGGGACCAACATTGGAATCATCCCTGTATGTTAAGGGCTAATGACCACCCACTGCCCGCCCTAATGCCGCCCCCGATCCGCCCCTTTCCCACCCCCATCTGCCTTACCCGTACAATGTGCAGGAAAGGTAGATGGGATCAGGAAAGGGCCTGAATAGCGGGGATGGACGTCCCAACGAGATGTCCATCCCTGCTATTCATGCCTCGGAATGACCCCATTAGTGTACTTTAGTAAAAAGGCCCCTAAATTATTAAGGTGCATCAATAAACCAAAGGCACACTAACTGATACACACCCCTAGTGACTGTCTATGCACATAAAACATCAAGATTAATGTGCATAAAATTATTTTATGCATATTTTTAAAACTTATGCATGTTAACCAGATTTTACATACATCAGTTTCTGAAACAAAATGAAAAAAATGACCAAAAATGGGACAAAAAAATCTAAAAATCATCAGAAATGAACCAAACAGTTTTAGGTGCACAGCCTAATGCCTAAAGAAACCGAAGGGGGCATGTTTATTAAAGATTAGCGTGCGTTAAATGCTGCAGTGGCCCATAGAAATGAATGGGCAGTGGCAGCATTTAATGCGCGCTAACCTTTAGTGAACCCATCCCAAGGTGTCCATCAGATCAGATAACATGTCGATAGCGGTAAATGACATGAAATCAGGAATTACATTAAATCTGTTTTGAGTTTCTGTTTTATATCACTGGATATGATCAAACTACTGTTAACTCACTAGGTTCATGAAAGAAAATACTGTGACTAGAGCAGTAAATTCCATCTCAATATTCATGCGATGAACTCATCTGAATGCTGAAATGGCAGAATGACCCATTTCATTTACTTCTCTCTCAGCTTCTGACAACAAAATATATTTCGTCCTGACGACCGTATGCATAAAACAGACAGTATAAATGTAAATGAGTTAATGCACTGTGAAGTAATCAGTTTAATCTTGTGCGGAACAACATGAAAGGAAGGTGTAATTTACTAATCCTCATTAGATTGCGCATACAGTTTCATAAATCCCTACCGAATATGAGATTTTTATTTATAGTCCAGCAGCAAGAAATTCTTGTTTAATGTCACCTGAGGAATATATGACTACGGTGAATAAATATGCAACCTGCATAACCCGGCGCTCAGGTACTGCAGGATTGCTACCTTCTTTTTTCCCTCTTCACGGTTACTTGGTTGGTCTCCACTTAATGGTAATGATCCTAGATTCATTGTGGCAATGAGAGTGAATGATGGTTTAGCTCATATCAGATCTTCATCAGGAAAGCACAAGTCCTCAGCATAATATATCATGAGGCATCGCCACTGTAACCAAAGTTCTGTTCCCCTAAGATACCCTGTTATATCATTTTTGTGACTCAAAAATCAGCTACAATAACTTTCTTAATAAACAGGCATGGGCTTAGGCATAGGTAGCAAATGCCACTGCTTTCAGCAACAATTGTTGACAGGCACTGGAGCACTGTTGCATTGCGATGCCTTGATACAGACTCGGTATTACTTTACTAAGGATCACTCTATAGCAGTCTTCTTCTCTATCACAGGCCTTTTGGCACCCTAGAAACTTGTGTGAGGGATAAGGTTCCACTGGACTCATCAGTGCAAAAATGAAGGACAGTCCATGCTGAAGTTACGTATGTACATTATTTTAGAAGTCCTATTCATGCTTTCATGCATGAAAACAGGCACACAGTCGTCCACATCACAGAGACATCTTCAAAGCCATTTTAGAAGTCAGTTCTATAGATGTCCCCAGCGCAAGGATATCCAACTCATGAAGGGGCATGAGGGAGGCCTGACCAGATTATATTGTTATAATAAAAGCTGTGGACATATTACTCCCATTCAAAATGGAGCCTGACCACGAATCCATTACCTGCTTATAGTGATAGTAAACCGCTCTGATGCCCTTCAGCCTGGGTGGTATATCAAGAATTGCATAAACATAGTCATTGTTGAGGGGGGGGGGGAGGCAATGTGACACCTAGCCTGGTATGCCGTGCCCAGGTTATGTAACGTCTGTTATTCTTTATTTTATTCAAAAGAGGCAAAGAATTGCCATTCAGCATCTTTCTGCCGGACAAAAAGTCCATGTAGACCTGGGGTCACCAACCTCCAGAGGGCCGCGGGCCGCACAGCCGACTACCAGGAGCCTCGCGGGCCGCACCCCCCTTCTCCCCGCCCCCGCAAAAAAAAACAACAAACGTAAAATTATGAAAACAATGGCTGATCACCTTTATTGAATTTAATGAGATGGCTGATGATTCATGCTAGCAGACAAACGCTTAAAGTCCGGCTTCACAGATGACACTGACAGGAGAAGGGACGCTTGCAGGTGGTCGTCGGTGAGCTGCGAGCGCGTGGATGACTTTATCAATTTCATTCGGCTGAACAGCTGTTCGCAGCAGTAGGTTGAGCCGAAGAGAGCAGCGACCTTGCGTGCATTGGCGGCCATGGACGGGTGGGTGGCCGCCTGTGTCTTCCAAAATGCGACAGGGCCCATAGCCATGAAGCGCGACTTCTGTGCGTCGTCACACTGCAGTTCGATCAAGTCCATTTGAAGGTCAGAGGGCACGTCGGTGGGGTTCATCTCGAAGGGGGCACTGAAGAGGGCAAAGTCTTGCGAGTGCTTGGTGAAGTCTTATTGCTGATTGGTCCTCTAATTTGTGTGCTGCTCTTGGGAAACTGGTCACGTGCCGTTGAACCCGCCGAGCATGCCGCGGGCCGCAAATACAATGGCGGGAATCCTTGGCGGGCCGCACGTAATGTTAACCAGGGTAGAGCCTCGCGGGCCGCACGAAGGGACCTCGTGGGCCGCATGCGGCCCGCGGGCCGCAGGTTGGTGACCCCTGATGTAGACAGTAGGGTATCATTAGCATTGGATCAACCTGACCAGCAGAAATAGACCAGGTTGTGAACCCTAAAAATACAAGGTATTCTTTTGATGATGTAACTTCTAATAATCAAAGTGGAGACCCAGGCTTATGGTAGAAGCACTGAATGAGAGGAAGGGTTTGTAGTTTAGTTTCCTTGAGACCTATAGCTTGTTGCTGAATTGACTGCTGTCAGATCAGAGTTCTTTAAAAGACTGCATAGATTTTTCACTCCTGCGTGATTTCAATAATTGAAGTTTTTATAGAAAGCAAGTTTTTACAGCACGCTACAGTAACTGTGAGTAGCCCGGACATCTGCTGTGCCCGTCTGCTGTTCATCACTGCCCACCTCACCCCCCCCACCCCCCACCTCACCCATCTCCCTTTAACGTAAGAGACCAAACACTTCATTGGTGATCAAACAGGGTTGCAGATTTATTGAACACAACTTCGTTAACTGACCTGAACCAACAATCAAAACTGGTATCAACAAATTCCTTTTCCCCAAACCGGATGATGCCAAACCTCCACCAGCCATATCATTAGCAAAGTGGTGCATCATCCACCCCTGAGCCACACCCCCCTTTCACCACCACCAACCTCACCATATTATTAGCAACGGCTGGCCCCTTGCCTCCCATCTCCAGGCGAAGATCCCCACCGAGATCTCCACTCACCAGCCCTAGGAGCTGCATCCCCTTGGTTCTCTCCATTGGCTGTTAGGCCCTGCTCTTACAGCACCTGTTGGCTCGGGACTCCCCCCTCCCCCCACCAGCATAAGTCAGCCTCTGATCTTTGTGCCCCCCCCCCAACAAAGTCAGCTGCGACCCTGGAAGCCCTTGCCAGTCATTCAACAGAAGGTCTTGCCCAATGGGAGATAAATGTATCCCATTGGCAAGGTAGAGACCCGTACAACCCACTTCAACCCACAGGTGTTGCACTTGTACACCCCCCTATGCTGAACCCATCGCCCTATCTGGCGGTTCACTTTCACGAGCCCGTGGGACCATCTACGCTGTGACTGGCAAGCCGACCTTGGGAAACGTCAGACCACACTAAAATCACTCCTGGCAATAAGGCATAAATGGCAGTAAAGTCCCGAAGAGCTGCTTGAATGAGCGGCTTACAAGTCCATTCCAATAGATCATTGCCTCGCAGATGCAGGACGATTCCAGCAGGTAGTCGCCTATGCCTGGTCAGGGCACTGATGAGCGGCAACAAGCGACTCCAGTGGATACTGCGCTCTCCCATCCAAACCAAATGAAATCCTGCAAAAGCCATCCCAAGATGCTGGTCCAGAGGACATGCTAAGGCTTGCCGCCTGGCTCAGAACATGAAAGAGTGGCTCAGCATCCACCACACCACCAGGTGAAGACTGCCATCTACAACAGAAGAAATCCAGCTGCCATCTGGAAAACAACACAGCCATTAACACCTCTCCCCAACTCACTTTCACGTGGCCCTGCTCATTCCCCACCCCCTTGCGAAACTACATAACTCACATAGGCCCCTGACCTCCATCTGCCTAGTCGCTGGATTACAGCCTCACCTAGCTCCGCTGCTGCGGCACTGGTGGCGGCTCCTATTCAGAATGAATGTTAAGCAAATTGACGCCCTTTGTGGCGCACAGCCAAGTGCCTCACTCCAAATAACTCTGCAAGTTCCGCACCAGACAGGTGAGCAGCCACTCTCCCTTGCATAACACCACCCACTCGCCCCTGCCAAACTGGTCTGTCTTAGACTGATGCACCAGGATACGAACCTGCGATGGACCCACTGTAACATATTTCCGGCTCGCTCATTCTGAACACTCCGAAGAGGCCACCCGAAATAACCAAGTCTTGTACGCAGAGGCGGTCACCTCAGGCAAAGCCTCCCATATCTGGAGCAATATATCATGTGACACAGGGTGCCGCCAATCACTGAGAGCTGAAGCTCTCTTTACCACCCTGACGACAACCACTGGACCACAAAGGAGGTCCTCGGATTGCCCCACCCCGCTACCCTACAGAAAAAAGAAAACCCCGACAGGGATGATCTTACCAAAGATCTGGACCTGCCATCGGTCTTAGCCTGAACAATAAACCTTCCTAGCAAGTCGTCCATCACCCTGCCGCCAGCCCAACCCAAAGCTGACAGCAACTGATCCACCTTCCTATAGTCCCGCTGACAAGATATCCAGGTTGCGGGTGCCACTGAGGACTGCAGTAATGCGAGTACTTCGGGATCCCAACCTGCCAAAGGTGGGTGGGCACCTGGACAGCCTCTGCATCTGCTTCGCGTGCCAACTCATGAAACTGTGACCATTGGAAACGAGATAGCGAGTCAGCTATGTTGTTGAATACACCCGGTATATGCCGCATATGAGCTATCACATTAAGCTGTAGGCAATACAAGACAAACAAATGCATCAGAGCCGCCACTAGCGGACACTTGGGAGATTGTCTGTTAATAACCACCACCACTGCTGTATTATCACACCAAATTACAACACATTGGTTCCACTGCTGCTCAGGCCAGACCACCAGAGCAACTACAATGGGAAACAATCCCAGGAAAGCAATGTTGTGTGTGACCCCCAAAGCTCGCCAAGCCTCCACACACCACGACTCCTGGCAATAAAGGCTGAAACCTTGCCCACCCCGCTGCATCCAAAAACAACTGCAAGACTTCCCCCAATTGCATCACAGCACAGCCATTATAATTGGCCAAAAAGGTGTCCCAAATGCGCAAGTCCTCCCGCATACCCAACACACTCCTGTCATAGCCAGAACCAAATGCCTCAAAAAGGGCGCCCCATTGGAATCACCCGGCATGCAAAAGTGAGATGCCCCACCAGTGATTGCATGACGCGCAATGTTACTTTCTGCGCCAAACCAACCTCTGCCACTAAACTGCGCAACTTAACAACCTTTGCGTGAGGCAACTATACCTCGAAAGCTACTGAGTCTATTTCTATCCCTAAAAACATTAAGCACGTGACTGGGCCTACAGTCTTTTCAGCTGCCAGAGGCACCCCAAACTCAGAAGCCATCTCGGAAAAGGTCCTCAAAAGCATCGCACAAATGTCCAACTGATCTAGGCCAACAAATAAAAAATCATCAAGACAGTGCACCACATTAGAGAGCATCATCTTCTTCTCGACAACCCAGTGCAAAAACTGCTGAACAATTCAAAGTATGCGCATGAAATAGCACAACCCATAGGCATGCACTTATCGAAATAAAACCGGCCCTCAAACTGAAAACCCAATAACTGAAAAGCAGAAGGGTGAACCGGAAGGAGACAAAAAGCGGACTCAATATCCACTTTCGCCATAAGAGCCCCCGATCCACATTCCCGCCCCAACCTGATGGCGCTGTCAACAGACGCACAGTATAAAGCTCAGGAGATATGTGATCATTCACCTAACCCCCCACTGGGCAAGATAAATTATGAATAAGTCTGAACTTGCCCGGGTCCTACTTTGGTACCACCCCTAAGGGAGAGATGATAAACGGCCAAAAAAAAGTTTCGGCAAAAAGCCCGGCAATCCTGCCAAGGTCACACTCAGCCCTAATCTTAGCTCTCACAATCTCCCCAAACCGTCAAGCTGATGCCACGTTTGGAGCAGAAATGTCCCACATGCACCCCCAAAAGGGAATATGAAACACGTGCTCAAAGCCCTTGAGCAGCCGCCCCCCCTCACCCCATTCTCCATAGGTCCGTAGCTAGGGGCGCATGACTCTCACAGGAGTTGGAGCCAAATTAAACAAAAGTTGCTCACTTACCAGGTGGAGGGACCCCTGCCACACCCTTCCGGCTGCACTTGATGGCTGCATGCCCACCCCTGCAAAGGGAACAGGTGTGCTTAAACTTGCAGTCCAGGAAAGGACAGGATGGCTTGTTGAAGTGCCAACAGACATCAGATGACCCTCCACCCATTTTCAGGGAGCCCGCCCTGACTGCGGTCTGAAAGGACCGCCTCCCCCCCCCCCCCCCACAGCCCCTGGAGTTCCTCCCCAAGCAACTGCCATTCCACTCCCCGCTGGCCCTTGCCTAGCCAACATCTGTGTAAGCTACAGATTTACATCCTTGATCTCCCATGGCAAATGAACATTCTCCTCCACCCTATCCCGAAAATCCTCATCATAATTAAACGAAGCCCAACTTTCATGAGCCTGAGACTCTGCCCCGTATGCCAGGAGCTCCCCATATTGCCCTGGGAAGTAATGTCCCTACACACTGGCCAGGTGAAAAAAGGCCCTCTTCCAGTTGAGGATATTCTGGAGACTTTGCAAACCCTCCCCGCCTTCTTGTCCTCTTTTCGCTTCTTGTGACTCTCTCCTGACCGCTTACGCCCCTCTAACAAATGAAAAATATCAATGTACCACCGCTGCTTTATCCTATGGCACAATTTGTGTCAAACACCCTCCCACAATTCCGCATATGCCACCAGATTAGACGCACCCCTCCACGTCTCCTCGTGCGACACACCTGAAGCTGGGGGCGGTGGCGAAGAAGAATTGGACGAAGTTGAAGACGATGATGAAGACAACTCACGCCGACAACTATGGGAATGTTTGCACTTGGTCTTCACCTTTCCCCTCCCCCCCAATGCTGTCGGCTCAACCACAGCACCATCTGACCCAGCCACAAGATGCTCACCTACTGATGGGGATCCCCGACGATGGATTTCCGGGACCCGGACCACCTGGCTCGAGCCCTTCTGTGTCTGGTCCGGCCTCTCAGACTGGTGCTGGTGGGACACTCTTGAGCAGGTTCAATCAAGCTCTGCCCCACCCCTGGGCATCTCCGGAACAACCTGTGGGCAAAGAGAAGACACAGACCCACCAAGAACTGTACAAGCAGGAGAACCCCATTGCACATACGACAGTCCCTGACCACCCGCATCTCACAAGCCCCACTCCCCCCGCTCGCAATCCACCGTACCCACTGCCCCACTCCCAGGGGCTCCCTGGGGTCTGTGGCCCCTGCCCTAATGGCAGAGGAGTCGCCACCCCAGGTCCACCTGAGGAGGTCCACCAGCCACCCCGCCAGGGCAACCCAGCTCATCTGGCATCCCCAGGATAATAGTCCCCTCCACCCTCTGCCCTCCGCCTCCCCCCCAAGACCCCTGCTGACCTCCCCTGCATAAAGCCCCTGCCTTGCACTGTTCAGCCCCCTCTCCACCTCCCCACTGGAGCTTGGGACTGCCAATGCACCCTCACTGCCCCGCACACCCTCATTCCCCCCAGCCAAATCCCTTTCTCCAGGCCCTCCCCCTGCCTACACACAGCCCCCCTCCTACCCCCTCTCCCCCGGGCAGCACTGCCTCTCTGACTCTCTGCTAGCCCTGCCAGTTCTGCCCCTCACAGGAACCCCCAAACTAACTGCCGTCCCTGGCCCAAGGTCAGCCACACCCAGGCCTCCAGTTACTGATGCTGCACCACCCCTGCCTGTGGTCATTCTCTGCTTCCCCGCTCTGCTCCTCGCTGTAGTACCAGGCATCGATCTCACCCTCTCTGCGTTCCCCCCTGTGAGCCCGAGCTGTCCCTTGTGTCTGCCATGGCTCCCCCCCCCCCCCCGATGAAGAGGCTGCATCGGCTTTCCCCTTTTCTCACCCTTCAGCTCCTTTAGACCCTGCATGCTTGTTCCCCACCTCGAGAAAAAGCAGAAGCTGGCCGTCCACTGCCGAAGAAATTGAAACTCTCCTGCCCCACCGACAGCAGAAGGCAAAGTCAACCGTCAATCGCTGCCGCCAACACGCTCTGACTGGGTGGGAGCATGGAATCTTGTTCTCGCCACTCCCCCAGCCAGCCAAAGCACCACGTGGCACCAATGAAATCGCCCTGCTCCCTCATGCAGAGTGATTTCAAATGCCGCCAATGCCGTTGCTAAGCGACGCTCCACCCCCCCCCCCCCCGCGCAAAACATTTTCTCACAGCATCAGGAAGCAGGAGCTGGGGCACTCGGTAGTCATTCGGCCGCCGGGACCCTGGCCCTGTGGCCTGCTCCATTTCTGTTTTCTGAAAAGAAGAAAAAGTTAGGGTCCCGGTTGCCCTTGTCGGTAAGGGTAGCACAAATAAAAAGGGTAATTTTAAAAAGGATTTTTTTTTACTCATAAATTCTGTTTTATGCACCCAAATGTTTTAAAATTAAGTTGAATTAAAAGTCCTCGTATTATAAAATTACCCCACAGGTTACATATTGTACATAAAAGTACACAGGGTGACAAGATAGCATGTGCTTTTATGTTACCTGTGCGTAGGGTGTCATTTGGATGGAGCCTGGATGGACGAGTGCATATAAAATATGTACTTATGTGCATACTTGGCATGACAAAATATACCCAGAGAAGAACAAACAACTTCTGGATTATGTTAAAACATTAAAAGTAATGCTATCCTACACCAGTTTTCCAAACTAACCAATATTCCAACCAATTATCTCTCGCCGTATAATCTTTAAATGCAGAAAGCCTTCAATAGTCAACGGGAAGGCCGATTATAAATACTCTAGAAAAAATTATTTATATAATTTCTTATGAATTTTAATAAATAACAGCCTCTTAAAATTTATAAAGAGGAGAAAAAACCAGCGTTAAAGCAGTTAGTTGTCTGCTAAGCGGTTGCCCGCCAAGAGCAGTCGCCTTACAAGACATCAGTGGTGAGAGTTAAACCGTTGGACTATTGGTTAATTTTGAAAATTGGTGTAGGTTAGCACTAATTTTGGTGTTTTAACGTGATCCAGAAGTTTTTTGTTCTTCTCTGAATATTTATACTTCTGGTGCGCTATTTTTGTATATGACGAAATATACACCAGCGCCCCAGCAGGTGTCAATGTATATGAGTGCATTTCCCTGTGATGACTGCACATTTTGTGAGGTTATTTTATAAAGACGTATAGGCCCCTACGTGTATTCCTAGAATAGCCTGAAAACAGACACCTACTTGGACTTCTAAACTGCATGAATAAGTTGATGTTCAAAGAGTGCTCTAGTGCACAGCAATGTTTGCAGGGTTAAGTATGCGGCAGAGCTGCCTCCCTGAATTCAAAACAAAGAAATGTTGTGTTGGGGGAATTTGAACTGACAAGTTTTGATGTGTTCTCTAACATCTCTTTATGGGTCAAGCCTCAGTCAGCATGACTGGATGCCCTGTGCTCCATTTTATTGACACCTTGTCCTTGTAGTTCCCAGCCCTTGTAGATCATTCAGAATTAATACTTATCCATATGCCTGTCAGCGAAGGTCGGGAATGCTTCTTCCTTTCATCTGCTTGTCTGGCAGCTCAGGGAAACCCAGATTAGGAAGAAGGAAAGTGATTCTTATGGTCTATTAAGACACCGCTCTAGTTCACATCAGAATGATAGCTCTGGTCTGTAGGTGGTTTTGCTCTCGGTATGGATTTTCTGTTGTCTATGATGTTGTTCTGATAAATTTACTGTACTTGCTTATCATCCACTAGGGAAATAATAGTAGGTTAACTACCCCAAATCTGTTATTATTTGCTGCACAAGTAAACAATGGTTATCGCATTTGTCCTTCAAAGAGACTATTGTATTGATCAGAGTGCAATCACTATTGAAATATACCAGAAGAGCTGTTTTCTTTGACGACTCTTTACTAAAGTGTGGTAAGGTTTGGCATTCAGAGCACAGTAATTGCCAAGACAAACATGCGGGTAACTGCAAAGCCTCCGTACTAACTTTTGGGGATCATCCCACCACTTTTGTTAGGGCTGCCTTGCAGTTAACGCAGGAAAAAATATCATTATTGGGCTTTAATTGTGTGACAGATAATGCATGATGCAGTCAGCTATACTTCTTGAATGGCATTAACTGTTCTGCTTTCTATCGTATTAAGAGGGAGTTGGACTGAGGGAGAGCCCTAGATGTGGTGTGCTTAGATTTCAGTAAAGCCTTTGACACCATTCCTCACATATGACATAAACAAACTGAGCACCCTAGGGATGGACCCTAAAGTGACTGACTGGGTTAGAAATTGGTTGAGTGGGAGTCGACAAAGGGTACTATCCTTGCATTCTTTTTAACATCTTTGTTCGTGAATTTGCAGAAGAGCTCTCGGGTAAGGTTTGCCTCTTTGCGGATGATGCCAAAATCTGCAAAAGAGGAGGCACGCAGGACGGAGTAGATAACATGAGGAGGGATCTAGCTAAGCTTGAAGAAAGGTCAAGAATTTGGCAACTGAGATTTAATGCCAAAAAATGCAGGGTCATTCATTTGGGCTGCAAAAATCCAAGGGAGCAATACAGTGTAGGGAGCAATACAGTGTAGGGAGCGAAGTATATCTGTCCATAAAAGAAGAGCAGGACCTGGGTTTGATTGTTTCTGATGCTCTTAAAGTGGCTAAATGGGTAGAAAAGGTGACAGGGAAAGCCAGAAGGATGCTTGGGTGCATAGGGAGAGGAATGACCAGCAGAAAAAAGGAGGTACTAGTGCCTCTGTATAAGTCTCTGGTGCAACCTCATTTGCAGTATCGTGTGCAATTCTTGAGACCACACCCTCAAAAGAATATAAACAGGATGCAGTCAGTGCAGAGGGTGGCTACCATAATGGTTAGTGATCTTCATTATAAAGCATATGGGGACACACCTAAAGATCTTAATATGTATAAAGGAAAAGCGGGATAGAGAAGATATGATAGAGACGTTTAAACACCTCTGTAGCATAAATGCAAAAGAGGAGAGCCTTTTTCGACTGGAAGTAAGCTCTGCAGGGAGGGGGCATAGGATGAGAGTGAAAGGGGATAGACTCAGGAGTAATAAGCGGAAATATTTCTTTATGGAAAGAGTGGTAGATGCGTGGAACAGTCTCCCATTGGAGGTAGTAGAGACGAGAATGTCCAAACGAGAGCGAACACACTCATACGAGAACAAAGGAAATGAGGTGATCAAATTGAGGTCACAGGTGCTTTATTGAAAAGCTCCTACATGTTTCAGCAAACGCCTTCCTCAGAGGCTAATGGCTTAAAAACATGAGAAAAACACAAAAACATAAAAACATGTCATATCACATCAAACAAATCATAAATATTAATATCATGTATACATATATGGCAAAACAGCATGAGTGATAAATAAATATATAAAAGATGATAATAAATAAAAACAGTTAAAATCAAGGCTGGGGATAAAAGTGAATAACGAATATAAACAAAAAAGCAGGCTAATGGCCTATCCCAGTGAAGGGATAAGAGAAAAGGAAAAAACGATGGAATGAGGAGGACGCTAGAAAAATACCCAATTAGGTTCATAAACTTGCTAATAGCAGCTGTGAGTCTAAATGTGAAACAATATCCTAAAAAAACATAAGAAAAATATACTAATGTTAAAATTGGGCATATAAAACAAGAAATATGGTCATGTAGTTAGTGACATACGAAAAAACCACGGAAGATAGGACAGGTGCCAAGCAATAGACCAACAACAGATGAATCGCTGACTGTAGCGTTTAATATTTTAATGTTAAAGCTTGGATGATAAATTAAAACAATAACTTAAAGTCCTCAGAGGTGAGATAAGATATAAAATGACCTTTAGCACACTAGGAAAGCTTAAGATAAGGACGCGCCGAATGACATCTGTAGTAAACCTGTAGTAATGGCGTATGGGATCCAAGTTATGTCAATCATACAGTAACAAACAAACTAAACTATATAGCAAAAGTGCATATCTTTTAGAACCAAAGCATGACAGCAAAACAGGCCTTTAAGTTATTGTGCTTTATCATCCAAACGTTAACATTAAAATATTTAATGCTACATTCAGCAATTCATCTGTTGGTCTATTGCTTGGTACCTGTCCTATCTTCGCCATGTTTCTATATGGTAATAACCTCCACTTCTACTATAAGGCGCAGCCTCTGTCCATGTCCTAAAATGGAATTTTCCATGTTAGGTGTTTAGGGGCATGTTTATTATGCCATGTGTCAGTAACGCTTGTGTGGGCCATATTAACAGTGTGGGGCTCCTTGCTAATTGCACATCTATTCCCTCTGCAGTTAGTGCAGTACAGCAGATTGGGCCATGGGTGCAACTAATGCCACCCATTGAAGGGGCATTAGTTGCACCTGTTGCTACCTGCACCAAGCAAGGTTAACATGGGCCACTACCATCCCATGCTACATTGGGAACATTCCATTTTTTTTAGTGCCATCGAGTCAGTGTTGACTCATAGCAACTCAGCTACCTCTGGGTTTTCTTGGCAATGTATCACTGGAAGTAGATTGCCTGTCTTTTCTTCTGAGGCAATGGAGGGTAAAGTGACTTGCCCAAGGTCACAAGGAGTACCAGTGGGAATCAAACCCTTGATCTTCTGGGTACTAGGCAGTTGCTCTAACCAACTAGGCTACTCCTCCACTCTATTGCCAGGGTAATATGGGGTTTTTAGTATGGGAGCCCCATACTAATTTTATTGCAGCTTAATAAACATGCTTCTAGTGCACTAATTCCAGCATTAATCATCCAACACAACATATTAAATGGACCCCATTTTTCATAGTTTTCATCCCTTTGCGTTATTTTGGATATGAGTTCAAAAGACATACATGTCAATGAATCTCTAAAATGTGTTTAATTTTTCAGACCTGCTGGGGGAATTTTGAAAAATCCAATGCAGATTTCAGCAAATTGGTGAGTTCACTTTGAATATTTCAAAAATCCAAATTATATCTTTTTTTCTAATTTCACTCCAAATTTTCAGGTAAAAATCTGGCAAATTTTCCTAAATAGATGTGAAGAGAATGAAAGTTTTCTGTTGTGAGTTCGGTCTTGAGCTATTTGCAACCTCTATTTGTGATCAGAGATTATTTTTCAGAAAACAAAATGCAAAACTACATGTTATATTTATATCCAGGCTTCAAAATTAGAGACATTACTTGTCTAGAAAAATGCTGGGTGCTATCCCTGAGAAAAAATACAAATGAGCATAGGGTATTTACGTAAACATAAAGCCTCATTGATTTATGAGCATATGGATAATGTGACCTGTAGGGAAAATCTTTATCTCTTCCTCGCCCGTTAATATTTTACCATCCTCTACTTCCCCCACTGCCTCACCGTCATCATGTATCTTAGTTTTGCCAATTGAAATCTGTCTAGATCAATCTCTTCAGTTTCATGATAAACTTTTATTACTCTATTCCTGATGGTGGTACCTCACTCACTCCATCCCACTTAAGACTTCTAGCCTGTGCCATCCTCTTTCACTCACATTTTGAAATCTATTTCACCTCACTTCCATTTCTCCAGGCTGTCTAATGCTCCATTATATACTCCTGTATCTGCTAGCTGTCTCGTCCATTGGAGAAATCATTCAAATATCTTGACTAAGCCTTATCACAAGCAGTTATTGCCTTACAGCAAGCAGCATGGGCTCCCCAAAGAAGCAAGGAGCCCTAACAAAAAGAAGAGAATTTGTACATCTGAGTCCAGTGGAGAGTCATCAGCCAGGCAAGATTACTAAGGAGAGAGGACATTTTCCTCCTGTAGACATTTACTTGGTCTGTCCTCTGCTATTATTTCTTAGTTTTCATTTTCTGGCACTATCTTACTTCCCTAGGGGGTTACTGAAGAGTCAACATCATCCTCTCGCACATAAGTTACTTTCATTGCAAGTCTTTGCCTGATTCCAGTCTCTCTTTTTCTCTGTTACCATCTCTGCTTCCCATCTTTTTCTCATCTTTTCATCTAATTCTGATTTCCTTTGTTTCATTCCTGTCTTTGGCAGATGATCGTACCCTCTAATCTACTGGTAAATCTCTTAGCCTATCTATCTCTAGGGCCAGTGCATAACTATTGGGTACCCTAGGTAAATTTTCAGCCTTGCGCCCCTTCCCCCCCAAATTTTTATAATAATATCAGCAATCGTGATCATCCTAACACTACTCCTCCTTCAACAATCCTGTAAAAATGCATAACTGGACATCATAATTTTTAAATATTAAATTTTGTTTTCTAAATGTGCGTGTGCCCGCTCTCCTTGCAGGTAAAGGAATGTGCTGACGGTTCTTTGAGTTTACGTAGCTGTCAGGATCTACTGCTTTGCTTTCAGGGTTGCGGCTCTTTGCCATCCCGCAGAGGTTGCCGATCTAGGTGACTGCCTAGTCTTGCCTAATGGTTGGGCTGGCCTTGTATATCTCCTTTCCTTTTGTTTCGTTCTGTTATCCTTCTCTACCAATGGTGTCTTTTCTCTTTTTTGACTTGGGCCACTCCCTCTCACTTCCACGTACCAATCCCTTGTTATTGGTGAAGAAAGAGCTCTTGACAATTCAGTGTTGCATTGTGTTCCTATTTTCTTTATATTAGCAAAATTCATTGCATCCTCTCTAAACACACTACTAAGACCCTTAGCCACTCTTTAGCTATTTCCTTTTTTGACTATTGCAACCTGCTCCTTACTGGTTTTCCTTTGAGTCATTTTTCTCCCCTTCAATCTGTTCAAAACTCATCTTCACGGCTTATCTTCCACCAGTGTCGCTATGCTCACACGACCCCTCTTCTGAAGTTACTTCACTGGCTTCCTATCCATTTCCGCTTTCGCTTCAAACTTCTCCTACTGACCTCTCTTATCTCACACTACATCCTTCCTCGGGAAGTTCGCTGCTCTGGCAGATCCCTTTTATCTGTGCTCCTCTCTGCCACTGCCAACACCAGACCTTGTTCATTCCCCTTGCTGCTCCATATGCCTGGAACAAACTACCAGGGTAGCAAGGGGTTCCTTCTAAAAATCCACCTCTTCCAGGCTGCTTTTGGATCCTGATGCCCCTCACTCTTTTGTTCACTACTTATGTGTTTCTTACCTCACGCTAGTCCCCAGTATTGCAATATTGTTCATCTTGATTAGACTGTAAGCTCTGATGAGTGGGGACTGTGTCTTACATCTATATGTACAGTGCTGTGTATGCCTTGTAGCGCTATACAAATTATTAGTAGTAGTAGTAGAAGTAGTAGTGATTCACGAAGTGATGTATAAACGGGAGGTTTTTTTCTTCTGTTAACACTGTGAAGCTTATTCTTAGGATAGGGTACACCGATATTTTTGCTCTCTGGCACTTTGTTTAGTTTGGACCTAAAGCTGAAGTTTCTGCCCGGCCACATTTTGACATCCTTGACATGATGAAAAATGCAATCCCATTTCTTATCTGTGTATTAGGAAATGAAAGTTTCTGAACTGCATTTCATTTGCTTGTCTAGAAATGTCGCGTCTTGATTTTGCACTCAGTTAAAGAGAGGATTCAAACATTCCAGTGATTAAAATGAACCTTTATTTTCCTAAAACCTGCCACAAACCTCAGAAAAATGTTTGTTATATTTTCTATGTGGTCTAGACGATTGTTTTCAGGATGGTAAGATGACTGCACAGTGCATCAATTCCTGTAAAAATTTTTTTTTAAAAAGTCATACTATATATAGAAGCAAAACTATTTGATCTCCTATGTGCTATGCTGGTCCACATAATGTATGCCCTGAATTTTAACAGCATCATCAATAGATTCGACCACACACTCAGCCAGAGAAATATGTCCTTGCAGAAGGGTCTTCCTTCTGCCCTGCCAAATCTACACAAAAGATACAATTCTGTGGTGACCTGGTAGCCTATTTCCATCATCTATTACTTAAGGAATACTTCTGCACCCACCCACCACCATACTTGGGCCACCTGCTCAGAACCCTCTCTCAGGCCTCAGGTGTAATCGTGGCTTACTGAGAGATCCTTAACCTCAAACTGTACCTCAGTACCACTAATTCAGGGGCCAGGCCCTGCTACAAACCCGGATGACAACTCTATTCCTATGTCTACTGGCATAGCCTAATGGTAAGAGCAGCAGGAAAAATGGTTCAAATCCCACTACTGTTCCTATGATCTTGGGCAAGTCACTTAATCCTTCATTGCCTAAGGTGTGAACTTCGATTGCAAGCTTTCCAAGGGATAGGAAAATACCTATTATACCTGAATGTAGCTTTCCCTGAGCTGCTCCTCGGAAAGGGTGAGCCAAATCCCTTCTGTTGGGTAATACTGTTACAGGGCGTCTTAACATTAATTATGCCTACTTTCCTATAATGCCATACATACCATCTTCTGCCAGCAGTCCCTCTGCTCTCTGTATTGGACAAACAGCCCAGTCCCTAAGAATAAATAGACTCAAATTTGACAACATCCAAAAACCAGTAGGAGAAGACCACAGTTTTCCAGGATATTCTCTGTCTGACCTTATGGTTGCCGTATTTAAAGACAGAAACTTTGGAGGAGACACTCCAATAAGAAGCTGCTGAATAAGAACTCATCAAGAAGCCTGATACCATAATGCGAGGCTTGAATAGAGAAAATGACTCCATGGCCCACTACAAGTCTAAATGTGTTTAACTGTTCTGACATTATGCTGTCATTGGTTTCTCTCACAGTTTCTTATGCTCACTTCCACGTATTGATCCCTTTTCTCACCCTGTTCTGCACTTCTCAGTGCCTGTCTGCATTCAGCTTCCCTCTACATTCTTTCCATCTTAATTTTTTATTTATTTATTACAATTTCTTATATACCGCGCTATTTAGTATCAGCGCGGTTTACATCATAACATAACGACCATAACAACAAGCTGTCAGGTTTTACATCGAACAGTACAAACTTGGATAATGGGGTTAACTATATACATAAGCTATTTACACTGGAAGGATAGGTAAAAATCAGATAATGCATGTAAGGGCCTTTCTAGATTGGGTCATTTCCTGAGAGGGATATCTAGGTTCAATTGCTGTCTGGGAAGTATTGGAGGAAAAGGTGGGTTTTGAGAGCCTTCCTGAACTGATATAGATTGGCAATGGCCCTAATGTCAGGGGGTAGAGCATTCCAGCATTTGGGGACATAAAAACTGAACGCCCTGTTTGTGGTTGTCGTGTTGGACTTTGTCGATGCCTTTGGTATTGCTAGCAAGTTTACAGCTGTTGCTCTTCTGGATCTGTTGGGGGGGGGACAATGTGGATAAGATGCGTGAGTGAGGAGGCTGAAATACCTTTGATTGCCTTGAAAGCTAATCTTAACATCTATCTAACCATCTCGTGAGCTTCACTTCATGCATCTGATGACGTGGGCTCTTGTTCCCAAAAGCCCATTTCTCAGTAAATGGGATCATTTATAAGGTACTGCCAGCCTCTCTTTTGATTTTGGTGCTCCAAACTAATATGGCTATGTCTCCAGACGTTTTTGTAATATAGAGAGTCATACGGCTATACAGCCAGGCAGTTCATATGCATAATGAGACATAATCAAGCGCAATTGTATTCCCAGATTGCTAACCATTCAGATTAAAGGTTTGCTGCAGAAATAAGTGGAATTTACACAGATCAATGGAAATATTGATAGATTTATTTCTTGGCTTTATCATAACTCTTCTTCAAGAGACATCTCAAATCTTTGGTTGAATTGTGTGGCGTATAAAACAAATGAAGGCGTTCATAGTTTTCCTGCTCCATCATCACTGAACACTGAGCCAGATGTTTTCATTGTCTCTCAGCAGTGGATCATAAATTTTATCATGCTGTTTGGTATGTCATAAAATGTTTCTCAGTTGGTCAGTAAAGTAATATAGTGAGGCTCAGTGTACCAAGCATTTTTGAAACAGACACACAGGGAACCTATACTATAAATGCATCAAAATGAATGTATCCACTAACCTCTGCTTGTCCACGCATTAATAATGTACAATGCATAAAGAGCTCAACTAGTTCAAAAATGTACAATCTGGTGAGTTAGCATGTGCTAAAGGGGTAGCTTATATCAAGATCCTCTGAATAGGGGCTACATTTAAAGTATTGTTTTAGTACTTTAAATATAGTTTCCATCAAGGAGCAGTAGCAATTCTGGCACACTAGAATTTCCATGGGCGTTCCTCCCCCCCTCCACAATATAATATATCTAGTAAAAAAAGCACCACCCACTTCCCCATCTACCCTTGATTCAAGAATTAAGGAATGGTACCATTGACTCCTAGAGGTAGTCTCGTGATACTACTGCTAGGCATCAAGCTACCAAATAAGAGCATATTTGGTAGCTTTACCCTTAGTAGTCGTACCCTCAGTCTACTTGTAGGGGTCATTGGTGCCACTTTGAACCCAGAGTCACAGGAGCAGAAGCAACTGAGAATCGATCCTGCATCCACTGTACCAACAGTGATGCCCAGTAAGAACCAGGTGTGGGATCAAGGGGGTAGGAGGTTCTGTGTTGGGGGGCATTCAGTTGGGGGGGGGGAATTAGATTTCACTCAGGGGGTGGGTGAACATGTGCTGCTGGAAGGAGGGGATTTGGGGGTAAGGAGGGGATTGAGGTTATTAGAAGCAGATTTTAAAAAGCTGCTCCAACACACAGTTGGAGGAGAGCAGAACATTTTTCCCCCAAGTGCGACTGTTCCCGCTGGTAAATGCATCTGCCGTCCTGCAAGTCCTTATTGCATTTTGCAAAAAGCTCCACATTTGGCAGAGCATTTTTCAACATACCGGGGGAATTGTGAACATGCCGATCTGGAAGTCTCAATTACCCTCTCCACGACCTATCTAATATGGGCCTGTGTGTGTTTGAAGCTCAAGTGTTCTAAGTTCACCACTTTTCCATTGACTTATGAACCTGTCTTGTAGGCAGTGTATTGGGAAAAGTTCCATTTTTCTTAAAATGTGAACAAATATGTCTGGTTTTATACCCGCAAACCAGACAGCAGTGACAGTAGTAGTGGCATGTCACTATATAGTGTAATCAGAAGTAAAGGTATTCAACTGAGACAGAGAATGTTTTGCGTAGCCTAGAGCTAGGTCAGGGTTTGCAAGACACATGAATGGTTGTTGCATTATCTGAAAGCTTCGAAATACTTGGCATACCTGTTGACCTTTTAATGACCTCTGACTGCAAATTCCTTTTTTTCTGTGCATAGTTTCAGACATGCCTCCATGTTTCCCAGAAGTGAGCCTGAACACAATAAACTTGGCAACAGTCAATAGGCACTTTCGAAGGAAAGTAACGGTTGTTCCTTGGCAAAGAATAAGTCAAAGTAAGATTTCAGTCCATAACACAAATCCACCAGACCTTCAGAAGTGGTTTAACTATGCTTTGATCATAGGATCCAAGCTGGATCCTAGAATTCTTTACAAGTTATAGTTTAAAGATAAGCTATATATACAACCTCTGCAAAGTTTTAGTCTAATTATGATTGGCTTCAATGTTTAATTAGAGCACACAGAAACCTAATTATAGGGTTTGTCTTTTCCTGGGCTTGCTTTCCATTTTTTTCTTTGCAGGGATTTGTTTTGATGCTGCCTTTAACCATTCCAAAATTATTTTTAGAACAACAACTTGCAACTCATTTCATATATTTGATTTTCTTTGATCGTGAGAACACCATAAAACAAAAGCATTAGGTGCTCTGCCCCTTTAAATGCTAATCTAAGCCATTGTAACTTTCTCCACCTATAAGATATCGCTTAAAGAGGAGCATATTGCAATCAGAATGCTTGCACTGTCCTCAAAGCAAGAACAAAAAATATAAGTGCCCTGCTTTTGTATTTTAGTTTTTAACAACTTTTCTTTAAGAACTTATTAAAAGCATAAGAAAAAGGCAGGCTGACTCAGACCAAGGTCCATCAAGGCCGGCATACTGTCTCCAATAGTGGCCAGTGCAGGTCTCAAGTACTTGACAGATTTCAGTTGGTGTCCAGTCCTATAGCCATAGAATTACAGAAAATCCTTATCCTCAGCGACAACAACAATGGTAGTTCCTATGCACAAAATTAGAAATATGAGGGCCATCTTACGGGATAGTAACCTGGAGTGCATGATAACATGGGTAACACAAGTGGTAATCAGTTCCATTCAAAACAATAGATCCAGCAATGAATAGCACACGTGCGACCTACCTTAATGTGTACAGGGGTTATCACACTTTTGGGAATCAACCCTATTATCTTTTGTGTCCAGTTATAACTTTGCACAATATTGATGAGGCTAAATATTAGTTTGGACAAATTTATCATCTATGAACATGGGTTGACCAATTCATTACTCATGAACATTGCACATACATGTTTATTGCTTTATTAGTTCCTAGTTTCTTATGGGGCAGTGTCAGTGTTAACATGAATTAACAGCACTAATGCACATTAACCTACTGTTACTGTTAACAGCAAATTTATGCTAATTTCATTTCATCTCATTTTATTATACTCATATATCACAAAAAGTAAAAAACATCAATGCAGTTTACAATAAAATATACATAATCTCATTAAAACATAATATAATGCAATAAGCCATAGATATCACATAAAGTACACAATTTGCATTTAAACCATGAAATCTCTCCTAAAAGTCAACACTAAAATCAAAACCTCTGTTTTTTAGCATCTTTCCAAAAAGTGAAAGGTTCTGCTCTTGTTGTAGCAACATAGGTGAAGAATTCCACACTCTGGGAGCACAAAATGAAAAGGTCCCATTAGTCCAGAACAAATGACCCTCTTGTAAAGATGGAAAGTATAGTCATTCCTGATTACTAGAGTGCAAGCTTTGCTGAGATGAATAACTCATTTTCTAGATCCTGCCGAATCGGTTTATGCAGCAAATAAGCACTCAGATTTGTTATGCTGTTGAACAGGCAACCAGTGTAATTTCTGAAGGTAGACGGCTATATGATCAAATTTCCATAAACAAAATATTACACATGCTACTGCATTTTTTTCTTATTTGAAGTGCATGAAAGTATTTGACTGGTAGACCAACATACATCAAGTTACAATAGTCAAGGTATGACAATATAACTGCTTGCATTAAACATCGAAGCAATTGCTGTAAAAGGTAAAATTTTCCTTACTATTAATTTCCTTTCCTGGAGTCCTGCTAGACCAGTCCAGACAAGTGGGTTAAGTCTCCCTGCCAGCAGATGTGAGACAGAGACAGTAAGAAGAACAAGAGCTGTGATCTCACACCTGGCATATGCCCCAGGCACATCTAGGAGTCTCTTCAGTATGCTTGTAGAAGGCAGAAGTGACAAGAAGACCGTTTCAGAGACCCCGGCTCCATAATGAGAGATAACTATAATAACAGAACTATATACAGCTATGGCAATAGAAAAACGCTCCAAACTGGTGTGAGCAGAGTATACGCAGACTATAGGGGTGCGTGCTGGACTGGTCTAGCAGGACTCCAGGAAAGGAAATTAATAGGAAGGAAAATTTCATCTTCCAGATTGTCCAGCTAGACCAGTCCAGATGAGTCGGATGTACCCAACCTAATCCCCCTCTGGGTGGGACGAGTGTGCAGCAGAGAGCACCTATGACCCGACACGAGCCACTCTTGTACATCAAGATGGTAGTGGCGCACAAATGTACTCCCAAATGACCATGTCACAGCGCAGCAGATATCCAAAGGTGTCGTGAAGGCCGACTCCACCCAAGAGGTTGCCTGCACGCACCTGAAGTGCGCTTTGATACCAGGAGGAATGAGCTGGTGGCCCAAGAGATGAGCAGAGAGAACTGTTTCACCTTGGATGCCACATGCCCCTTCTGAGGTCCGGAAAAGAGGATGAAGAAACATCGAGGTACCAGAGATCCTGGTTCCCCTTTGTGCACTGTTCAGAAGAGAAGGCAGGAAGGGAAAGGACCTAGTTGACGTGGAATGTGAAGACCACGTAGGCAAAATGATGGTATGGTCCGCAAGGTAACCTCTTCCAATGAAAAGAAGAGATAAGGGTTGCAGGAAGACAAGGATTGCAAATCTGAAATGCGTTGGACGGAGGAATAGTGACCAAAAAGACTGTCTTTAGAGTAAGGTCCTTGAGGGTAGCCTGCTTGAGCAGGTCAAAGGGTGAGCGCATGGAGAATGAGGCCCAGATCCCAAGAGGGAATGACAACTTGGACTGAGGGCCGCAGAGTCCATGCTCCCACAGGAAACGATGGACGTCCTGGTGCGCAGCCAAGGAGCTGCCCTCAATTGGACCGCAAAAAGCCGGCAGGGCTGCTACTTTCACATGTAAGGAATTCCAAGTGAAACCTTTATTCAGACCATCCTGCAGGAATGTCAAGATGGCAGGCATGCAGACCCACCACTGGAAGAAGTCACGTTGTTTGCACCATTTGCTAAACAGATGTAGAGGTCCAGCAGGCCTTAAGCAAGGTGGTAATGACGGCTGGTGAATAACTGTGCCAAGTTAGGCACTGCCTTTCAAGGGCCAAGCTGTAAGCAAGAAGGGCGCGGGGTCCTCCATGAGGACTGGACCCTGGCACAACAATCCCCTCGGTGCCTCCAAATGGAGGGGCAAGCCAGCCACCAGCTGCATCAGATTGGCATACCAAGGGCTACGAGGTTAATTGGGAGCCATTAGAATGAGGAAATGCGGGTGCTGCTCGATCCGCTGAAGTAGTTGGGGTAGCATCAACTACGACGGGAAGACACATAAAGTAGGGCATCAGTCGCCCGTGGCTGTATTGGGCGTCGATCCCGCTGGAGACCAATTTCCTTCTGACAGCTGAAAAATCGGCAAGCCTTGGTGGTGGTCCACTTTGCCATGAGATCCATCTCCAGAAGACCCCACTACTGGACAATGCAGGTGAAAGCCCAAGGAGCGAGCTCCCATTCCCCGGGATTGAGAGTGCGAAAGCTGAAATAATCGGCCTTGACATTCTGGTTTCCTGCAATGTATTGGGTGGATAGGGCTTGTAAATGCATCTTGGCCCATGGAAGGAGAAGGGCTACTCCCCAGCACTTGGTGCCCCCCTGACAATTGATGTAGGCCACTGCAGTGGCATTATCTGAGAGGACTTGTACCAACTGACTGTGTAGGAGGCTTTGGAACCACAACAGAGCCAAGTGGATGGCTTACACCTCCAGTCGACTGATGGCCCAGCGCCTCTCACATGGTGACCATAGGTCCTGTGCCATGTGACCCAAGCAGTGGGCTCTCTAGTCTATGAGGCTGGCATTGGATGTTACCAGAGTCCAGGAAGGTGACTCGAGAGACATGCCCTTCAAGGCATTTTGACTGAGCAACCACCAGTGAAGGCTGAGACAAACCAAAGAAAGAAGAGGCAATTGGACTCTATAATCCTGAGCGCAAGAAACCAGTGAGAAAGGAAGGCCAGTTGACGAGGACACATGTACGCCTGTGCTCAGGGAACTAGCTCCAAGGTCACTGTCATGACCCTCAGGAGCTGAAAATAATCCCAGGCCATGGGTATCAGGAGGTTCAAGAAGCAGTGTAGCTGCTCTCAGAGCTTGAGCCAGCGTGTGTGAGTAAGGACAACTCTGTCTTGGAGGATATCGAACCAGGTGCCAAGAAACTCCAGGGACTGCAACGGAGTGAGACTGCTCTTGCCGCTGTTGATCACCCAGCCCAGACGCTTGAGAAACTGAATGCCTCTCCATATGGCCTCTTGCATCTCGAGGAAGGACTTGCCTCAAATGAGCCAGAGGTCCAGATAGGGATGGACCCAAATACCTTCCTGCCTTAGTGCCACCATCACCATGACCCTGACCTTGGAGAAGATCTAGAGTGCGGTTTCGAGGTCGAATGGCATGGCGGTGATTTGGTAATGAGTCCCGATGATGGTGAAGCAAAGGAACCTCTGTTGATCCGGGTGAAAGGGGATGTGGAAGTAGGCCTCTGCAAGATATAGGGAGGTGAGAAACTCCACCAATCTGAACACCTGCATAATGGATTTGAGGGTTTCCATGTGAAAGCGGGGAACCCGGAGACAGCGGTTGACCCCTTGCAAGTCCAGGATGGGTTGGAAGGCTCCGTCCTTTTTGGGAATGACAAAGTAGATTGAATAACGGCCCCGGCGTGATCCCCTGGAGGCACCAGTCCAATGATCCATAGCTGCAGTAGATGCTGAAGTGTGGCAAAAACCACCACCACTTCAGAGGCGCCACAAAAGGCGAGAGGATAAAGATGTCCTTGATGGGTCTGGTGCACTCGAGGACATAGCCCACGTGGATAATCTCAAGAATCCAACTGTCCATGGTGATAAGGGCCCATTCATTATAAAAGTGCTGAAGGCAGCCGCCCACCTGCACTAGAGTAGAGTGGGCCCCCGCTCCATCAATGGGAAGTCTGGGGACATAAGAACATAAGATCATTGCGGGGCATCACTGGGAAAAGGAGTGGCGGTCACTGTGAAAGGAATTGTGACAGCTTGATCCTCCTGAGGGAGCGGAATGGGGCTTGCCAGGGCGGTATTTCCACGAGTCCCGAAACCTGGGATGTGACAAAGTCATAGAGGAAGTCTTAGAAGGACTCTTTGGCCTATCCTCAGGGAGACGTTGAGGCTTTGCCTTCCCCAGGTTCTTTTCAAGGTCTGCACCAGTTAGCCGACCAGTTGCGGAGACATAGCCACCGGCGGGCTACAGTGACCGTCGTAATGCTCTGGGCTGAGAGATGAATAAGGGCATAGAAGGCATCCGCAAGGAAGGCTTCCAAGGACTCTAGGTGGGCAGAGGAGGCATCCTCAGCCAATAACTGAATCCAGCGGAACAGAGCTCATTCACCCAAGCCTCCACAAGTCGAGGCTTGATGGACAAGAGAAGCCACAGAAAATGCAGTCTTGAGAAGACACTCTGCCTTGCAGTCCTGTACATCCCTGAGAGTGGTGCCACCCTCCACATGAATGGTGGTGTGCTTAGTCACTGCAGTAATCAGAGCGTCCACCTTAGGAAAGCATAGCCATGTTAAAACCCTCAGCCCAGTGTGCAGCGGCGGCCAAGAGAGCAAATAGAATGCTAGGTATGATAAGGAAAAGAATGGAAAATAAAACAAAAGATATTATAATGCCTCTATATCGTTCCATGGTGAGACCGCACCTTGAATATTGTGTGCAATTCTGGTCGCCATATCTTAAAAAGGATATAGCGATTTTAAAAAAGGTACAGAGAAGAGCCACCAAAATGGTAAAGGGGATGGAAGGATACTCCTATGAAGAAAGGCTAAAAAGGTTAGGGCTCTTTAACCTGGAAAAGAGAAGGCTGAGGGGAGATATGATAGAAGTCTATAAATTAATGAACGGAGTGGAACGGGTAAACGTAGATCGATTGTTTACCTTATCAGAATATAGAAAGACTAGGGGACATGCAATGAAGCTACAGGGTAAACTATTTAAGACTAATAAAAGAAAATATTTTTCACTCAACGTGTAATCAAACTCTGGAATTTGTTACCGGAGGATGTAGTAAAGGCTGTTAGTGTAGCTGGGTTTAAAAAAGGTTTGGACAAGTTCCTGGAGGAAAGGTCCATAAACCATTATTAAGAAGTGACCGAAGATATCAATGCTTGACCCAGTACAAGCATTGTGGAACTTGTGTCTCTTGGGGAAACTGCTAGTGCGACGCTCCTGCCCCCGCCCTAGGGCTAACGGACAGGAGTGGCCTATTGTCCCGTGAGGAATGGAGGTAAACTGTTCCCTTGGAATGATGGGTAATGTAGTTTGTTCTCCCTTCTCTCAGGAATAAATGTAGTTGTGGTAGAGACGGTAAGGCTTTTGCAAGAATATTTATTTGTGTTGGGGAAATTCCTCCAGCGCATCAAAATTCAAATACATGAACATAAATGGTGCTTTTAAATAGGAACAGAAGAAACTCAGGAATATAAGACAACCAAAAATAGGATCAGCTTTCCTTCTTATGGAGCTTAACTCAGCTCTGCCTCAAGAGGTGACTCACATACATTGCAGCCTCATAACAGTCACTGTTCCTTTCACAGTATGAGCTCAAACTCAGGTGCAATCAAGTTTCCAGCACGGCAGCAGAAACTACCACGTTGTATTCTTTCCATACAAGGTATAGCAAGCTTCTTTATACTGTTATTTCCTTACAGCATATTGAACAGTCCATGCTACAATTGTCAGAATTTGTAGAAGGTAAGGCATAATCTATCTGCATTAAATCTTCTGACTGCACAGAACTAGTGTCCTCATTCAGCTTTGGCTGTCTGCCTGCTTTCAACTCTAAGAACTGTTTAAAACTCCTGGAGGAGCAATTCAGCCTGTTCATTTCCTGACAAGCAGTTGTCAGCAAATACTGGGTTTCTCTCCCGGTCAGTAATGCTTCCCCCTTCAGCTCTTGGCTTAAATAAATCAGGGTAACAATTGGGATCCTTTAACAAAGCCCCAAACATAGGAGATTGAATTTTACCTTCTCTATCATGACTCCTATTGGAACAGCTTTCTCTCTGCCAGGCTCCTCTCCTCTTAGGTAGCTCAAAAGCTTTCCAACTGTGAGTGCTTCTGGGACTCTCCGGTCCAAACTGTATCCCATAGAATGAGTTACCTTTTGCAGGTGTCTGCCTTGGAGGCTTTCTATTTGAGGGCTCTGCCTTTTCCCAGGACTCTAAACCAGGGCTCCGTCGACTTCTCACAGGACTTCCTTTCACAGGACCTGTAAAAATCCTTGCAGGTCCTCTGTTGCTACCAGGCTCAGACGTGCATCCAAACTGCTTCCTGGACTTGCACTCACTGCTTGACTTGGTCTTATCTGACGTTCCAAACGTCCTCTCACAGCTCATCTGTTCACAGGCCCTCTGCTCACAGGTCATCTGCTCATGGCTTTTCTCTTTCTGTTTCCCTTTAGCAGCGTCATTCACCACTTCAAAAAGGGATTCTTTTCCAGCCACACCCCATCCAACCCCTGGGTGTGCCCAATCAGCACTGCTCAACTCCTCCCCTGGGCTGGTCTCCATTCTCAGCTCCACAGAAGAGGGTTTTTTCCTTCTAGGATTGAAAATCCTGTGTAAATCCTGCTGCTTTTCAGGATTTCCTTCAGTCTCCATTTCCTCAGGAGGGCGCTCTTCACCACACTAGGTACATATGACCTAGATTGGCCACTGTTGGAAACAGAATACTGGGCTTGATGGACCTTGGTCTGACTCAGTATGGCATATCTTATGTTCTTATGAATAAATGCGTCCCAACTGGCAGACCTGTTTTAAGGGTGCCTCAGGGGACTCCCATTCATCAGCCACCATTTGCTGGAGTTCTTCTGGAAAGGGGAAAGCTCGAGCCAGCCTTTTGATTCCTGCCACAATGGGTGGGGTCTGGAGCCTCTGGGATGCGGAGCTCTTTAACAATCTGGGAGATAAGCCCTGGAATCTCATCCCGGCGGCAGAGCCGGACCACTGTGGAGTCTAGATTCTCCTCCCATGGGGAAAACTCTCCCTCCTCAGTGTCCAATGAATGAGAGGAAGCAACAAGGGAGAGAGACCACAAATCTTCCCCCTCACTGGAACCCTCATCTTCCTATAGTTAAGGCTGAGGAGAAGGCTCAGTGTGGGGGCCTTTTATGGGGCCCCATGGAAGGAGAGGGAACTGGTTGTGATTATGGCAAGGCTTGCCCCCCTTGCCAAAGATTCCAGGCATGTTGGAAAAGCCTGGTAAATTCTGCTGCTGCAGGATCCAGGGGTTGTTGATGAGGCAGCAGGAGGAGAGGGGGGGATCGGTTGACTGTGATGGAAGCAATGGAGTGGGACTCTTTGGAGCAAATGAGATGATAGTTTCCCCCAGCGGCAGCTGCCATGACGCGGGGGATGGCTCCAGGGCAGAGGAAAACTCCCCCCGGGTGGTCCTCACAGACAGCACATAAGTTGTTGACTAAAACTCTGCGCTTTTTCCTACAGGCCATGCATTGAGGCAGTAAAGAAGGCATGGCAGCATGATTCCCAAAATGGCAGCCACAATGGAGCAAAAGGGTGTGAAAGTACAAAAATGGAAGTCTGGAGCAGAAATGCGGTGGTGGCAAGAGGCCACAGCTACAAACTTATTGTGAGGTGCAGTGGATCCGGTACCACTGAGAGGAAGTGAGAGCAGCGTTCTTGCTGGGAGATAGGAAGCTGTGATCTGTTGCTGTAAGGCCTGGAGGAACGCGGACCAAAGGGGGAGGGGATAAGAGAGAGCCTGAAGTCTGTGTAGCAGTATCCAGCGCGTTCAGGCACAAGGAACACTGCTAAGTTGTGTAGCTGCTCTAAAAGTTGAAAATAAAACTGGAAATGAAAATAAGGCAAGTATTAAAATAAAATTTGAACTAAGATCCTAGGATCTCTCAAAGGGTCCTCATGACCCGAAGCCCCCTCCAAGCTGCACTGGCTCTTTTATCCAGAAGCTAGCCTGAAGGTGATCTATCAGGCTGGGTGTCTCATATACCTCTGGGATCACAATGGCCAGAGAAGAGAAGAAACAAGTCCAACATTTGCTGAGACAGAGAAAGTACTGAGGAGACCCCTAGCTGTGCCTGGGGTATATGCCAGGAGTGAGGTCACAGCTCTGGCTCTTCTTACTGTCTCTGCCTCACATCTGCTGGCAGAGGGCCTTAACCCACTTGTCTGGACTGGTCTAGGTGGACGATCTGGAAATGTCTGTATAAGTGATGCACATCTTAAAGTGCTAATGAGGTACTAAGATGTAAAAGAATACTAAATAGCTCCTTATCTATTAAAACAGCAGAAAATAATAATATTAACATATTAGATTACAGACGTCTGATGAGGAGAATCACAGCACAGCCCAATGCTCTAAACTCTAGCGTTGAGCACAGGCAAGAAAATTCAGTTAAGTTTTCATTTCTTCCACAAATATTTCCTAGTTTAGTGGCGTTTTTTTCTGTTAGTTTCACACGTTCATTTTAATAGCGAACTTTTAGTGTACACTAACTTCATTTACCATGAAAAAACTGACAGATTAAGGGGTGCTAAATTGAATAGTGCATGTTAAATCAATGTAGCACACACTAAATTTTTTAAGGTGCATTAATGAACCGAATGCTCACTAATGAGCGCACACCCTGAATAAATCTCAGCTGTATCGTGTGATTCTGTTAACCATATATACTATTAAAAATCACTTAGACTATTAGCATGGCCTACTCAGGAAATGATTTGATAAGTCTTTTCAGATTCTTTGTCAACAGGGGGAAAAAACCATAGGAAGTCAGATCTTAAGTGTGAAGATGTTGAAGTGCTGGTGTGATGCCTCTGTGCAAGTCTATTACATTAGACCAACTCTGATTCTCTCTACTATTTTCCAGTTTTATTCTTATGGGTTCTTTCTCTTGAAATGCTAGATTTCTTTGCAAAGAAAAGAGAAAACGCTCCAGATATTTAAAAACCATGGCAGTCAGCTGCAGTGTTTAGGTAGCCTGAAGATATTTAGTACCAGTATCGGGATAGTGGCTGGTGCAGAATATCCATGTAGAATGGGCATCAGTGGCGAATATCTGAATTGCGGCAATATTCAGCCACTATACAGATAGACTGTCTGGATAGTACTTAGGATAGTTTTTGTTTTCTCTCCTAGGTTATGCGGCTAGTTTGCCTGTATAAGGACAGAAATTACCCAGGTGGAGCCCGATCCCATAACATGCACATCCGGCCCTTGGACACGTCTAAATTAAAAACGGGCCCTGTTTGAACCTAATTCCACATCTGCAGGTCTGGATGTGCCCGTAGGTCTGGAATCAGAGAGATAGACATGTTCGGCATGGCACGGGCAAGGCTGCGGCCTGCATACGGATGCAGGCATGGGCTATGCAATATAATGGAGAATACATCAGTATTCTCCTATGTGGATAAATGTTATGGACGTCCCCGCGCCCACTGTATTCTGAAAATGTACATGTTTCGGATCCTGCCCATCACTGCGATATACCCGCGGATGCCAGTCCCTCAGGAAAAACATGCCTCTCCTAAGCTGCTCATCACAGACAGTTGTTTGTTGATGCACACTAGACATAAATACCAATGAGAAATGACAGCTGCTGCAATCTAGACCATACACCACTCCTCCTGATAGGTAATCCCACCGCACCCCAATATAGTATACGAGAATGTAAATGTGAACATGTATTTCTCCAGGACCAAGCAGGAAATCAGTCCTCACATATGGGTGACATCGACGTCGATGGAGCCCTTGCGGAGCATTTCCCCAGCTTTCCAAGAAAGCCTTTGGGAATGCAGGCACGCATGCGCGGTTACCTTCCCTCCTAAAGGTGCCATCTTGCTCAGTCTCTCTTTTTCCGTGAAGCCCACCGGACGTGTGTCCTAGTCCTCCCTGAAAATAGTTGGATTTTTTTGCGATTCCTTCGCTATTTTTTCTCCGGTTCGACGCCGGTTCCCCTCCCGCCGGGTTTGGTACACTGGCATCGAGCCCGTTCTTCTTTTTTCGGTTTTTGCCCTTCGTGGCTGGCGTTCACGCCCTTTTTTTCTTTTTTCCTGGAAGGCCGGTCCTTTGACATAGAAACATAGAAACATAGAAAAAGACCACATGGCCTATCTAGTCTGTCCTTCCATAACAACAACTACAACAGTCCACTTTTTACCTTTAGAGATCCTCTGTGTTGGTCCCATGCTTTTTTGAATTCAGTTACTGTCCTCATCTCTACCACCTCCACTGGGAGACTATTCCACGGATCCACTACTCTTTCCGTAAAGAAATATTTCCGCATATCACTCCTGAATCTATCTCCCTTCACCCTCATCCCATGTCCCCTCGTAGCAGAACTTGCTTTCAATTGAAAGAGGCTCTCTCCCTGAACATTTATGCCACGGAGGTATTTAAACATCTCAATCATATCACCTCTATCCCGCCTTTCCTCTAAGGTGTACATATTAAGATCCTTAAGTCTGTCCTCATATGCTTTATAATGAAGCCCATTAATCATTTTAGTAGCAACCCTCTGCACCGACTCCATCCTGTTCACATCCTTTTGAAGGTGCGGTCTCCAAAATTGCACACCATACTCCAAATGAGGTCGCACCAAAGACTTATACAGAGGCATTATCACCTCCTTTTTTCTGCTAGCCATTCCTCTCCGTATGCACCCAGGCATCCTTCTAGCTTTTTCCGTCGCCTCTTCTACCTGTTTAGCTACTTTAAGATCATCAGACACAACCACGCCTAGGTCCCGCTCTTCTTTAGTGGACAAAAGTACTTCACCTCCTATACTGTATTGCTCCCTTGGATTGCTGCAGCCCAAATGCATGACCTTACATTTTTTAACATTAAATCCCAGCTGCCAAATTCTAGACCATTCTTCAAGCTTAGCTAGATCCCTCCTCATGTTATCTACCCCTTCCTGGGTGTCTACTCTATTGCAGATTTTGGTATCATCCGCAAAGAGGCAAACCTTACCCGACAGCCCTTCCGCTATATCACTAACAAAGATGTTAAAAAGAATCGGACCAAGGACAGATCCCTGGGGCACACCACTGGTAACATCCTTCTCCTCAGAGTGAGCTCCATTTACTTGTACTCTTTGTCGACTCCCACCCAACCAATTTCTAACCCAAGCAGTAACTTTAGGGTCCATCCCTAGGGTGCTCAGTTTGTTTATAAGTCGCCTGTGAGGAACAGTGTCAAAGGCTTTACGGAAATCTAAATACACCACATCTAGAGCTCTCCCTCGGTCCAACTCCCTGGTCACCCAGTCAAAGAAATCAATCAGATTTGTCTGACAAGACCTGCCTCTGGTGAATCCATGCTGCCTCGGATCCTGTAATCTGCTGGACTCCAGAAACCTCACTATTTTCTCTTTCAGCAGCGTTTCCAATAATTTACTCACAACCGAAGTTAAACTAACCGGCCTGTAGTTTTCAACCACATCCTTACTTCCGCTTTTGTGTAAAGGCACCACATGAGCCTCTCTCCAGTCCTTTGGCACCACTCCCAACTCCAATGAGGCTTTGAAAAGGTTAGTCAGTGGAGTTGCTAGAACGTCCCCAAGTTCCCTCAGTATTCTAGGGTGTATCCCATCCGGTCCCATCGCTTTGTCTACTTTAAATTGAGCTAGTTTCTCACGAACACAGTTTTCTGAAAATAGTTCAAGCTGTCCCTCACTTCTGTTCTTATTTGTGGGTGTTTTCTGAGGTCCTGCTCCTGGTTCTTCATCTGTGAACACAGAACAAAAATATTTGTTAAGCAATTCCGCTTTATCCTTATCAGCTTCTATATATTCCCCCCCTGCACCCTTGAGTCTGACAATACCACTTTTGCCCTTCCTCTTCTCACTAATATATCTGAAAAATGTCTTATCCCCCCATTTTATTGCATTGGCTATTTCCTCCTCCTTTTGAATCTTTGCCTTCTTGACTACTTTACTAGCTTCTCTAAGTTTTTCCAAATACAGATGCCTGTCTTCCTCTCTCTGTGATCTCTTGTATTTCATGAAGGCCTCCCTCTTTTTCTTCACTTGTTCAGCTACTTCCTTCGAAAACCATAGCGGTCTCCTGTTCCTTTTGCCTTTATTTACCATTTTAACAAAAAGGTTGGTTGCCTTTAAAATACCCCCTTTCAGTTTTGCCCACTGTTTTTCTACATCCCCCAGCTGTTCCCATCCCACTAACGACTCCCTGAGGTATTGGCCCATCTTCGCAAAGTTAGTCTTCCTAAAGTCTAAGGTCCTCACCTTGGAATGGATTCTAACAGCCCTAGTCCTAATACTGAACCACACCATTTGGTGATCACTGGATGCAAAATGATCTCCCACTACAACATCAGAAACACTTTCACCATTGGTAAGCACCAAGTCCAGTATGGCCCCTTCACGTGTGGGGTCTGTTACCAATTGCCTGAATAGTTCTCCCTGTAGAGAATCCAGGATCTCCTTACTTCTAGATGATACTGCAGCAGGAATATGCCAATCAACATCTGGCATATTGAAATCTCCTATCAGTAGCACTTCCCCTTTCCTAGCAATGCTGCGTATGTCTTCAATTAACTCTCTGTCCACCTCTTCCTCTTGTGAGGGAGGTCTGTATATCACTCCAATGCAAATAGATTTCTCTTTCCCTCTTTCTAGTTTAACCCACAATGCCTCCTCTCTCCCTTTTAAGCTCTGTAATTCCAAAGCTTTAATAGTAGTTTTTACATATAGTGCCACTCCTCCTCCCCTTCTTCCTACCCTGTCCTTTCTGAATAAAGTATAGCCAGGTATAGTTACATCCCAGTCATGGTTTTCTGTGAACCACGTTTCTGTAACTGCCACCAAATCCAAGTCAGCCACTCCCACCAAAGCTTCAACTTCATGGATCTTATTTCCCATGCTACGGGCATTAATACACACTGCTTTCCATATGTTACCCCTGTTACCCATTTCCATAAAGGTATTGAATGTATCACCTACCTGGGGGCTTTCACTTACCTGGGGGCTTTCTTCACCCATCCCCAACGAATCTAGTTTAAAGCCCTCTTCAGTAGATTAGCCAGTCTACTACCAAGGATGCGTTGACCTCTCTTGGACAGATGGATGCCATCTCTGCTTTGCAACCCTTGGAACAGCATCCCATGGTCTAGGAAACCAAAACGCTCTGGATGACACCATCCACGCAGCCATGCATTCATCTCCAGGATGCGAGCCTCTCTGCCTTGGCCTTTACCCTCAACAGGGAGGATTGAAGAGAACACCACCTGTGCACCTAACTGCTTCACCCTCTGTCCCAGAGCCATGAAGTCACTTTTGATACGTTCCGAGGTATACCTGGCAGTATCATTTGTTCCAACATGGATTAGCGGGGACTCTTTTTTTCCCCGATGGCTTCCAGTGGGTTCAAAAAGTGTGATCGGTGCAAGAAACTAATGTCTCTCACCGACACACATGACTGCTGCCTTCGGTGCCTGGGTCCGGACCACGATCCTCAGATCTGTGGACCATGTGGAAAGATGTCTTCCAAGGTGCTTCGAAGTCGTCAGCACCAAAAAGAAAGGCTTTTCTCTGACTCAGCCTCCGGCCGGACCCGGACCTCATCTGAGGCCTCGACATCTCGGGAATCCGATCCCGATCACCATCGGGGCTCCTCGGACAGGTGGTCCCCTGACCGGGAACGAAAGAGGAAGAAGCGGCTCGCGAGGGCGTTTTCGGAAGAGGTCCCTGGCACCTCGGGAGCTAGGTCTCAGACCCCCGACCATCGCCCCGGGCCCGTGGAACAGGAGAAGCCGCCAAAAGTACCTCATGTGGAGCCGGAGTCTGCTGGACACGTAAGTCCTGTAGTCATCGAGGACTCTCCTCCCAGAGAGCCAACGTCGGGCCCGGCGCCGCCAGGGACCAAGTCGGTGGCTGCTGAGTCTCCTGAGCTGGGTCTCAGGCTGACAGTCTTGGAGTGCAGATTGTCTGTCTGCCTTCATGGAACAGCAGTGGGCACTGATGGCCAGCCTGTCTGGTGCATCTGCCCTGACCACCGGGACATCGACATTGAAGTCGACCCTGGAGACCGAGCCGATACTCGAGACCATGAAGGCTCGAGGTCGACCTCGGTCGCGGTCTCCCTCGACCTCCCGTTTGAGACCGAGGGCGTCGACGCCGGTGCCTTCGGCGTCGGGGCGGGTGCCCGCAGGCCCCGCGAGGTCGGACCCCGATTCCTCATCGGACGAGTCCGCCTGGGAGACGGAGGACGAGGAGTCCCCCGACACCTTCAGGACTCGGTGCATCCCGTCGGACTCACCGCAGTCCGAGCCCCGGAGTAGATCCCCTCCGGAGGATACCCGGTTCTCGGAGTTCGTCCGGGATATGGCCACTGCGCTGGCTATCCCTGCGGACCCCGAGGAGGAGCCTCGAGCCGAGGAGCTCGAGGCCCTACAGTATGACTCTCCTCCGAAGGAGGCCTTTACTGTTCCGGTTCCTCCGATGCTGGAACGGCTCCTCTTCTGGATGTGGGAGGCACCGGCCTCTGCGCTGGTTCTAAGCAAGCAGGTCAATTCTATCTATTGACTCCGGAAGAGCCCTGGCTTTCAGAAGGCGCAGCTACCACACCATTCCATGGTGGTGGAATCAACCATGCATCGCCTGAAAAGTCAGAAGATGCACTCTGCGGTGTCCCCTGTTAGGGAGGCCCGGAACCTGCATGGTTTTGGTAGAAAGTGCTTCCAGGGCTCGATGCTTGCTTGCCGTGTCCAGTCTTACCAGCTGTAGATGGGCATGTACTTGCGGGACCAGGCCAAGGAGCTGGCCGGGTTCTCTGCTGATCTCTCCGGGGAACCCTTGCAGAGGTTCAAGTCCCTGTCCTCGGGGATCCGGGAATGCTCCAAGTTTATGTCCCGCACTGCCTACGATGGCTTTGAGGCTTCGGCCCATGTTGCGGCAGCCGGCATCGCGGCTCGACGCCAGGCATGGCTGCAGTCATCGGACCTCGAGCCATGGGTTCAGGACAAGTTGGTTGATGTCCCTTGCTGAGGTGAGAACCTTTTTGGCAAGCCCATGACCGAGAAGGCCACCCAGCTCGAAACCAAGCACCTCACGAGGACAAGGCTGTCTAGAAAGACTTCTGCCCCTTCTCACAAAAAGAAGGGCTCGGGTAAAAAGCCCTTTTACCCGATGAAGGGCACTGCCTACAAACAGTACCCACAGTACCAGGCCTCCCAAGCTCCCCCTCAGGGTCAGCAGGCCAAGGGGCAGGGTAATGGGCCCCGTAGGCAGAGGACTCCCAAGCCTCCGGCCCCTGCTCCCACTCAGCAGGGTGGGGGGTTTTGACTCCTTAGGCATAGCCTCTCCGTCCCTGCTCTCCCAACCCTGCACAGGAGGTCGCCTCGCCCTCTTTGCCCACAAGTGGCCACTCATCACTGGAGACAGTTGGGTGCTAAGCATAGTCCACAAGGGCTATCTGCTACACTTCCAACAACTGCCTCCTCCATACTTTCCAGGGGAGCCTCCAAGGCCTCCCCTACACACAGATCTTCTCCTTCACGAGCTCCAAGGTCTGTTGGTGGACAGGGCAGTGGAGCCTGTGCCTCCCCACCTACAAGGTCAAGGGTTCTACTCCAGGTATTTCCTTATGCCCAAAAGAACCGGTGGCCTTCGGCCTATTCTAGACCTCAGAAATCTCAACAAATTCCTAGAGAAGGAAAAGTTCAAGATGCTTACTCTTGGAACACTTCTGCCCTACCTCCAGCAGGGAGATTGGCTATGCTCCTTAGATCTAAAGGATGCGTACACTCACATCCTCATTCATCCAGACCACAGAAAGTACCTCAGGTTCATTATGGGAGGAAACCATTATCAGTACAGAGTACTGCCTTTTGGCCTCACCTCCGCTCTCAGGGTCTTTACCAAATGCCTGGCAATGGTGGCGGCCTACCTGACAAATCAGAGAATCTTTGTCTTCCCCTATCTGGACGACTGGCTCATAAGGGGTCAGACGTGCCAGGAGGCCAGACAAGCCACCCTCAGAACTATTGCTCTTCTTCAAAACCTGGGGTTTGTAATAAACTTCACAAAGTCCACTTTGCTCCCCTCCCAGAACTTGGAGTTCATAGGGGCAAGGTTGGACTCTCTGCTGGCAAAGGCATTCTTGCCAGAAGACAGAGCCCAAAGACTGATAAACTTAGCAAACCAGTTTCTCAGCAGGTCACTGGTCCCCGCCAGACTCTGCCTGAGGCTTCTTGGCCACATGGCTTCGACAGTACATGTGATCCCCAATGCCAGGCTCCATATGAGGCCTGCACAGTGGTGCCTTCGGACTCAGTGGTCACAGGCCACAGGCAGCCTCAGAGACAGGATAAGGCTGTCCAGACAATTTCTGAACTCCCTCTGCTGGTGGCTGCACCCACCCAATCTACTGCAAGGGGTGCCTTTTCAGATTCCTGGGTTCACAGTGGTGTTGACCACGTATGCCTCCCTGCAGGGCTGGGGAGCTCATTGTCTAGACAAGTGCACCCAGGGCCTGTGGTCTCCCTGGGAGGCCTCACAGCAAATCAATCTACTGGAACTCAGGGCTATTCGATTAGCCATCAAGACTTTCTCTCCAACTCTGGCTCATCAGTCTGTCCTAGTTCAAACAGACAACCAGGTTGCCATGTTTTATGTGAACAAGCAGGGCCGAACTGGGTCCAGGCTTCTTTGTCGGGAAGCACAGGACTTTTGCTTGTTTGCTCTCAGGCACAACATGCTCTTCAAGGCTGTGTATCTACCTGGCCAGGAAAACTACCTGGCCGACAGGTTGAGCAGGATTCTGCAGCCCCACGAGTGGCAGCTTCATCCTTTGGTGGTTCAGAAGATTTTCCTGAAATGGGGACTTCCATCCATAGATCTGTTTGCCAGTCCACTGAACAAACAGCTGCCAAAGTTCTGCTCCAGGCAACTGCATCCTCTGCGGATAGCAGCAGATGCTTTTCTGATTCCTTGGTCTCAGGGCCTCCTGTATGCGTTTCTTCCCACGCCCTTGGTGGCCCGAACCCTCTTCAAAATTCTTCAGGACAAGGCCTCGGTCCTGCTGGTGGCTCCCAGGTGGCCGAGACAGCCTTGGTTTCCACTTCTGCTTCAGCTGGCAGTGGATCCCCCACTGCCTCTGGGGTTGCAACCCGATCTTCTCTCTCAGGATCAGGGTTCCCTTCTGCACCCCAATCTCAAAGCTCTCAATTTGATGGCCTGGAGGCTGCAAGGGTAGTTTTGGCTCCCTGGGGCCTACCTCAGGAAGTTGAGGAGGTTGTCCTAGCCTCTAGGAAACAGTCCACTAGGAAAACCTATGCTCTGAAATGGAAAAGGTTTTCTGTGTGGTGTCAGCTACGTACAGGAGATTCTTTCTCCTGTACTGTACCAGTAGTGCTTCAGTACTTACTGCACTTATCAAATCAGGGACTTAAGTCCAATTCTGTTCGGGTCCACCTCTCTCAGCTCTAGCAGCTCACCGCTCACTGGTGGAAGGACATTCTCTGTCAGTTCACCCCTTGGTGTCCCGGTTTCTCAGAGGCTTGCTTTTGCTCAAGCCTCCAATCCGTCCTCCTGCTCCTCAGTGGGAGTTGAATGTAGTCTTGCAGCAGCTGACTCGCCCACCTTTTGAGCCGATGGCTACTTGCCCTCTACGCTTCCTGTCCTGGAAGACACTCTTCTTGATAGCCCTAACCTCGGCTAGGCGAGTGAGTGAGTGAGCGAGCTTCAGGCCCTGGTCTGTGACAGGCCTTACACCCGCTTCTATAGGAACAGGGTAGTCCTTCGGACTCATCCAAAGTTCCTCCCAAAAGTTGTCTCCTCCTTCCACCTTAACCAAGAGGTGGTTCTTCCAACATTCTTCCCTAGGCCTCATGCAAGCCAGGCTGAAGCAGTTCTGCATATCCTGGACTGTGGGAGGGCCTTATCCTTCTACCTTGACCGTATGCAGGGGCATAGAAGGGCTACTCAACTCTTCATATCTTTTGACCCTAATAATTTGGGGTTAGCTGTGTCCAAGCGTATCTTGTCCACCTGGGTAGCTGACTGTATCACCTGGGCTTACAGGGCGGCTGACCTTCCTTTGCGGGGTCGGGTCACGGCCCATCGTGTCAGGGCAATGGCTGCCTCAGTGGCTCACCTCCGCTCTGTACCGTTGGTGGACATCTGCAGGGCTGCAACTTGGTCCTCCAGCCAGACTTTTGCAGCCCATTACTGTCTGGAAAGGGAGTCCCGTAGGGACAGTGCTTTTGGCCAGGCAGTACTCCGGAATCTCTTTGAGGTTTAGGCAACTCCTGCCCTTCAGCCCTCCGTTGGGCTACCGGTGGAGGTTCTGTCAGTGAAAAGCCTTTCTTTGATGCTGGGACCAGAGGGAGTTCTCTTGTTCAGCCTGGGTTCCTTGGTAGCCCAGAGCTAGGGAGTCACCCTTATGTGAGGACTGACTTCCTGCTTGGTCCTGGAGAAAGAGTAGTTACTCACCTGTAACAGGTGTTCTCCAGGAGCAGCAGGAATCAGTCCTCACAACCCTCCCTCCTCCCCTGGGAATTGCAGTTGTACATAGTTTATTTTTACATTTTTGTGTGCTGTTTTTAGCTATGTCATTTGACTGAGCAAGATGGCACCTTTAGGCGGGAAGGGAACCGCGCATGCGTGCCTGCATTCCCAAAGGCTTTCTTGGAAAACTGGGGAAATGCTCCGCAAGGGCTCCATCGACGTCGATGTCACCCATATGTGAGGACTGATTCCTGCTGCTCCTGGAGAACACCTGTTACAGGTGAGTAACTACTCTTTCATGACATACCTTGCATCCAATAGTATGTGGCATTAGAAACCAGCCACAGTAATTCCTGCCCTGGTCATCTCTACAAACATGATTAAACTGCTAGGGATGGACCCTCATAAAGTGCTCAGAACCCGGAAATAACATTGCACTTCCCCAAAGGATGCAAAATATTGCTGAGGAACAAATGTATGCTCTTTTTGTGGCTATGGTCTATAAGTGCACTCATTCTGCTGCGCAGCACTATCATTCCCCTCTTATCTCTCCCTACACCCCTCCCCGGGAACCACGTTCTTCTGTCAGATTGCTTCTAGCTGTGCCCTTCTCTTGTACTGCCAAATCCAGACATCGCTCCTTTCACCTTGCTGCTCCTTATGCCTGGAACAAATTACCTGAGTCTGTAAATCAGGCTTCATTCCTGGCTCCTCTCAATTCCAGGCTGAGAGCTCACCTTTTTGTTGCCACTGTTGGATCTGATCTGCCTAAACTCCCTTGTGTTTCCTGACCATTCCCCCTGGATGTATCCTGTCCACAGCTGCTGTGTTGTCTGTCTTGACTAGATTGTAAGCTCCACTGAGAAGGGACCATCTTTTATGTGTGTCTGTGCAGTGTTGCGTATGTCTTGTAGCGCTAAACAAATGATTGGTAGTGGTAATCGAATAGCTTTCTGGCTATGGCATTTGAGGCCAACGTATCTGGGTACTGACATTTCTCACAGCAGCTACACCTGTCTCATCATGGTCTGTATGCATCTGTGGGGCAACCCTGTTTTCCTTCCCACAGTCTGCTTTGTGGCACTGCTCCCCTGGTCAGGCCTTGTGAGCATGGGAAGGGAGATCCCTGTGCCATCACACCAAGTAGCCAGACTCCAAACATATCACCACTCTTGCAGCTCACGTTGATCCTTGTCCTGGGTAGGGATGTAGGCCACATAGTACAATCCGGGGAATGTTAGCACAACATCAGTCGTGTCCCCCAGTGCCAGGCACAGTGGATGTATGGCTGTCCTATCTTACTCCCAACAATATCTGATCTTATTAGAGTAGCCTATGAAAACTAATCCAGAAGGAATCAGCATAGGTTCCCTATGGCTCAATGTCAAAACATATCCCTGTCAATAATAAGGGACCCTCAGAATAAGGGAATTAGCAATGCAAACAGCACTAATACATGCTCAAAAGCAACACCATTGTTCCCACAAAATGTGCATTACGGGCATGCATTAGTGCCGTTTCACTGTTGAATGCCCGTATTCTGAGGGGCCTTTATTATTGACAGAGATATGTGTTGACATTTAGCTATAGTGAACCTTTCTGATTTTGACTGCCCGATCACACTGGCAACTGGTGACGCTGCAGTCATCCATATGGTCCAGATAGTGGCCAAGCTTTACTGTACCCCCTGAATTGCAGATGGGCACACCAGATCCCCCCCCCCCCCGTGCACCCCTCAAAACATACACACACTCAGTGTCTGTCACAAAAACAATTCTGCCAAAAAGATGCCCTGAACCTATATATCAAATCAAACAAGAATCACTGTAATAACACCTCATCAAAATTTATACTTTTTGTCGAAGCTAAGCTGTAGGAGGGATAGTACTGAATACATATCCCACACCAGACAGCTAGCTGCTTTTTTTAAATATGGTCCTGTGTCACCAAAAATTGTTTACTCAAACTTGAAAATATTCACTTAGCTTAATTCCCTCGACGATAACTCTGCATTTCCGTCACTCAGATAAGAAATCCATTAGCATGACGCGCGCGTTTCGAGCCAAAGGCCCTGTATCAAATGCTTTTAAAACTTCTCTGCTCCAGGTAACGGAATCCAAAAAAACGCCGTCCTTGCGGCCGAGGTACAAATTTCTCCTCTATACTATCCCTATATCAGCAGTCCCATTTTTCAGAACATGGACATTGTTAGGGTCTCCTAGAATGGCTCCTTTAGCACAAACAGCACATTTGAGCATAGCTCGAACAAATGCTATTGCTCTTCTTAATATTTTTGTAAGGATGTTTATTAATGTGTCTATACCTTACAACATTCCCTCTGCTCTCTGTACCTTAAAACTGCATCTTGTTTTTTTCCAGACTGCCGTCACACCAGCTCAAAACATACTTGTCAGTACCATTCCTTAATATGGGACACATTGCAGAGAAGAGCAAGATACTTTCTAAGTCCTGGCCTTATTCCACATTTCAGCAGGAATAATGTGGATGTTTCCGGGAAACACTTAATACGTACATGAGCCTTTCCTGAATACACCTTATATGTCTCCGTGCTAACTATGCCCCCGTTCCACCCCTTCTGGATACATTCTGAGAGCCCCTTTCTTGCGCTGTGTTTCAGAATATGGTCAGGGATGTTTTGGGCATATAAATGTCCCCGCTGCATGTAGAAACCCTTTATTCGTGTTCTGGAATGACCTCCATAGTGGTTGAACATCTCTGCTATCCAGCTAGTTGCCAGTCCCTTACTTGCTTTGCCTGTGGACTGCCGTGGTGCTCTCCAGATAGCGTTGAGGTGCTCTGTGGATATATTCTGAGGTACTCTCTGCATATCCCTTGCTGCACCCTTACTCAGAGAACCTCCATGGTTATCTGGATAATGGCTTTCGATAATTGGCCCATTAATACACTTTACTGTTATAGGCCTAATACCCTTAGAAAAGAAGGCCACTTGAATCTACACATTAGACGTGAGTGCCACAGCCTGTGAGAAGAAAGTCAGCAATGCAGATAGATTAAACAAGCAACTGAAATACTCATAAACAGAAAGATAAATGTGATTTGCTCAGGGGCTCCCTGGTGCTTGGCAGTAAAACATTCTGAACTGTGAGAAATCATTGCACATAAATACCATATACTTTATCATCATTCAACGGTGCCAACATTTCTTGCATAAGAGATCCAAGGAATCTGTATAAGCCACAGGCGGGCTAAAAATGGAAAGTCGTTTTTGGTGAGAACTGTAGTTTGTGAACTAGAGAGCTTGCAACACTGATTGTTTTAACGCTAGTTTGAAGACTGTGTCGCTGAGTATTTGTTTCCTTGATCATAGAGTCAATACAGAATATATAAAGTCTCCTAACAGTTCCTGTGCACATGACACATCTGTCACAAGTAAGGTGCATCTGGACATTTGATGAGGTTTTCATATAGCTGTTTTATTTGATACTGAGCAAACATTAAACATATTTATATTCCCTTAGCATACCGGAGTCCTGTCACAGTCATTTCCCTGCCCTACGGCTTGTGTTTGTCATGCAAACTTCGAAACCTTCAGCATTTACCCCTGCTGCTAGAAGTTGGAGAAGATACGAGAATTGAATGCCTTTATCTTACATGGTACCTGATTTGTGTGAATAAGGACCTACCCACTAATCTGAAGAGACCAAATTGATCAATTGAATATTTAGTTTATTGTGCATTTCCTTTTTTTTGTGAAAGTTATGCATATGTGGGCAATATTTGATTTTATATGCCATTTCTGCAGGCAAAGTGGTGTTATATGCACAGAAATATGTATTTATAAAACGGCTCATGCTATATGTGAGTGAAAGTATCCACTAATAGGCTCTTAGTATTCGCTTTTACCCTAGGCTGTCTCAGAGATGGAGTGTAGGCTGAGTTTGTATGTCATAAAACGTTGTATGTCATAAAACGTCCACAGGTGCATGTAAAATTTGCTGGAACATTTGTGTGAGCCTCAGATCAAGTATCAGAGGCTATTTTCTGGGGGTAATGATATAAAGGTACTTATTCATGTGCAGGGTAATTTTAGAAAGGACATTCAAGTGCAATCTGAGACATATAAGCCAAAATGTTTGAAAAAAGGCAGGTACATCCAGGTACAGACATGATTTCACAAACATGGACATGCCTCATATGGACATCTGCAGGGGCATCTACATAGACGTCCCCAGAATGGTATTTCAGAACCTGGACATCTAGGAATAGCCTAATGGTTAGCGTAGTGGGCTATGAACAGGGAAGACATGGTTCAAATCCTGCTGCTATCACTGAAATTGAGCTGAGTACTGGGGATGATAGAGTGCTTTCTCCTTTACACTCTCTGGATATTTTTCAGCCAAAACGAAAGACTCATCTGTAGTCTAGAAGAATCATCTGCATATCTGCCCCAGCAGAGGACTCTAGAGGTCACCACGAGTCAACCGGCCAAGAACTCTGGGACAGAGGATGAAGCAGCTAGGTGTGCAGGTGGTGTTCTATTCAATCTACAAGGTGGTAAATTGAAAGGCAATGTCAGGAAATACTTTTTCACTGAAAGGGTGGTGGATGCTTGGAATGCGCTCCCGATGGAAGTGGTGGGGGCAAATGTGGTGGCGGAGTTCAAAAGGGCATGGGACAGACACAGTGGATCCCTTTACAGCAACAAGAAAATATCAAAATAATCTGAACCATCTAATTCCTTAACAAATAGGGGTATCCTACATGGAGTGGCAGGATCACCCCTGGACAAAGATATGGGGAGGGGAGGCCTGCACGGAGCGGCAGGTGTACCTACTCTTGGCATCATACTGGGCAGACTAGATGGAGCATACTGGTCTTTATCTGCCATCATTTACTATGTTACTAATCCTCCCTGTTGAGGGAAAAGGTCGAGACAGAGAAGCTCACATCCTGGAGATGAATGCATGGCTGCGTGGATGGTGTCATCGAGAACATTTTTGGTTTCCTGGACCATGGGATGATTTTCCAAGGGCTGCAGAGCAGAGAAGGAGTCCACCTATCTAAGAAGGGTCAAAGCATCTTCCGCAGCAGACTGGCTAACCTACTTAAGAAGGCTTTAAACTAGATTCATTGGGGATAGGTGAAGAAAGCCTCCGGGTAATTATAAGCCCTCAGGTAAGTAAAACATTAAATACCTCTGTAGAAATGGGTAAAAGGGACAACATCTGCAAAGTAGTGTGCATAAATGCCCGAAGTATGGGAAATAAGATCCCAGATCTTGAGACTTTAATGAAAGAGGCTGATTTGGATCTTGTGGTGGTTACAGAGACATGATTCATGGACAACCATGACCGGGATGTAATTATACCGGGTTATACTTTATTCAGGAAGGACAGGGTAGGAAAAAGGGGAGGAGGAGTGACACTATATGTAAAAAATAATATTAAAGCTATAGAATTACATGGCTTAAAAAGGGAAGGAGGAGGCACTGTGGGTTAAACTAGAAAGAGGTAATGGGAAATTCATTTGCATTGGTGTGATATACAGATCTCCTTCATAGGGAGAGGAAATGGACAGAGATTTAATAGAAGACATAAACAGTATTGCCATGAAAGGAGAAGTACTACTGATAGGTGATTTCAATATTAAACAGTATTGCCATGAAAGGAGAAGTACTACTGATAGGTGATTTCAATATGTTGGATGTTGATTTGGAGGTGACAAAGGGTACAGGTAAATGGAGCTCACTCTGAGGAGAAGGATGTTACTAGTGATGTACCACAAGGATCAGTCCTTGGTCCGATTATTTTTTTAACATTTTGGTTAGTGATGTTATGGAAGGGCTGTCAGGTAAGGTTTGCCTCTTTGCAGATGATGCCAAAATCTTCAATAGAGTAGACACCCAGGAAGGAATAGATAAAATGAGGATGGAAATAGCTACGCTTGAAGAATGGTCGAGAATTTGGAAGCTGAGATTTAACGCTAAAAAATTCAGGGACATGTATTTGGAATGCAAAACTCCAAGGCAGCAGTACAGTATAAGAGATGAAGTACTTCTGTCCACAAAAGAAGACCAGGACCTGAGTGTGATTGTTTCTGATGATCTGCTAACAGACTGAGAGAACTCTTTAGCATTGTCCAAAAGCTCACAACAACAAAGTACCCACCATCTTGACTCACAAAAGTATGCAGATTACATTATGTCAAAAAACACCAAACAAACATGCCCTATTACACCACGAACAAACAATTACACGATAAAAAAAATCAAACAAGGGAGAGCTTCAACATACCAACAAAGCAGCAAATAGAAGAAATTATATCTGGACTAAACACAACAACCTCACCATCAGACCTATGCCCAGTGTCGTGGATCAAAGCTACAAAAAAAAGCTACATTCAAAAAATCGTCAAAGATTCACTCCAACAAGGATACATGCCGCAACCACTAAAGCACGCAATGATATGACCAATACTTAAAAGTAGCAATCTGAGCCCCTCTGAACCAAAATCATACCGTCCCATCTCCAGCCTGCCATTCCTTGCTAAAATCGTAGAAAAGGCAACTTCAGGACCATATTGACATAAATGCCCCACTGGACATCCATCAGCATGGATTTAAGCCCCAACACAGCGTGGAAACACTACTCACCTCACTCTTCGACAATCTCCTAAGAGGAATAGACAACACCAAAAACGGCTTCCTACTAGTGTTCATGGACATCTCGGCAGCCTTCGACACTGTGTCCCACACCAAGCTACTGCAATGCTTACAACAGATAGGACTATGCAAGAATACCCTGAACTGGTTTACATCATACTTGGAAGGACGAACGCAATAAGTCAAATACGACCGAAAGAAATCAATACAATTCCCCGTCACGCATGGAATACCCCAAGGCTCAGCCCTATCATCAATGCTCTTTAACATCTACATACAGCCCATATGCAACATCATCAAGAACCAGAAACTTCACTATCACATTTATGCTGACAACATCATAGTGTACGCTCCAATCAACCTACTAACACTAAACACCACAACAATAACCAAATGCCTCGAAGACATTAATGACTGGCTCATAGCCAACAACCTAACCGTCAATTACGATAAAACTGAGACAGTGTTCGTCACCAGGAGCCCCACCTTTATACCTCCACAAATCATCAACATCCTAGACAAACACATAGTAGTCAAAGAAGAAGTTAAGTTTTTGGGCATCACACTAGACAGAGCTTTGAACCTGAAATCCCACATCACCAAAACCGCAAAAAAGGCCTATCAATGATTGAGGATAATCAGACAAATCAAACCAATGCTCCGTCAGTACCACTTCCGCACAGTGTGCCAAGCATTCATTACACCACTGCTTGATTACGGAAATTCACTATATCAAGGCCTTCCTCAGCAGACACTGCACCCACTACAGATGGTACAAAACACCACAGCACACATCATTACAGACACTCCAAGGACTGAGCACATCACTCCCGTTCTACAACAACTACACTGGCTTCCCAATGATGGCAAGAGCTAAATATAAAACAATCATGATCATCTTCAAAATCATTCACCATCTCTCAGCAGACGTACTCCAAAACGTTATAACAAGGGATATCAGCAATAGACCAAGAAGAATCAACAACAACATAATCGCCACACCTGCAGGCTATCACAAAACCAAACAAACAACTTCAAAACGAGCACCATCACTACTGGCATCCACACTATGGAACTCCTTACCAACGAGCTTGAGGGAATTAGATGACCTTACAGACTTCCGCAAAGACCTCAAAACATTCTTATTTATAGAAACATATGAGCACTCAGGCAACACCCCCTACCTAAACAGATAAACTACTTCCTCCGCCAACTAAGTACGCACTCATCCTATCCATACACACAAGATTATAATACCAAGTTATTAAATACTCTCCCGTTAAATGTTAACCCTCAATTGTACTATCTAAATACTGTTAAGTGTACTGTCTAAATGTTTGCTGTTAAGTGTACTGTCCAAATGTTTACACGTAACCTAATGTTAAATGTAACCCTCCAATTGTGATGTAACGTGACCACCTTGATTGAAGGATAAGGTGGCATACAAATCTGTCTAAATAAATAAATTAATTAAAGTGGCTAAACAGGTAGAAAAGGTGGTGGTGAAACCAGAAGTATGTTTGGATGCATAGGGAGAGGAATGGCTAGCAAATAAAAGGAGGTGATAGTGCCTCTGCATAAGTCTTTGGTGAGATCTCATTTGGAGTATTGTGTGCAGTTCTGGAGACCACATCTTCAAAAGGATATAAACAGATTGGTGTAGAGGGTGGCTACTATAATGGTCAGTGGTCTTCGTTATAAACCACATGGGGACAGACTTAAAGATCTCAATATGTATACTTTAGAGGAAAGGTGGGATAGAGACATTTAAATTCTTCTGTGGCATAAATGCACAGGACAAGAGCCTCTTTATTTTGAAAGAAAGCTCTGTAACAAGGGGGAATAGGATGAAGGTAAAAAGGGATAGACTCAGGAGTAATATGCGGAACTATTTCTTTATGGAAAGAATGGTAGATGCATGGAATAGTCTCCCAGAGGAAGTAGTAGATGAGGATGACAGCATGGGACAAACACACAAGATTTCTAAAAGAAAAAAAAAGGGACTGTAGTAGTTGATGTGGAAGGGCAGACTAGATAGGTCATATAGTCTTTTTCTGCCATCATGTTTCTCTGTTTCTACTTTTGAGATGCCTGTTTGTGCCTGGAGCAGGTCCAAACTTAGACATGATGATGGACATCTAGGACATTTCTGAGATCAGGCGGAGGCATTTAAGGTCCTGGGAACACCCCAGCCACATCTCCACCATGCTCTCATTCAGACTTTGACAACATCACGCTGGGGACGTCCACAGACCCAGTTTCTAAAATGACTCTGGAAACATCTCTGTGCTTTGGACATCTGTAGTCTCATTTTCAGACATCTAAAGCATGAATAGGGCTTCCAATATGACCCTCATTATTTCTCTTTTAGAACAGGAGTCATTTATGCATATATTTTCTGTACAATTTAGACAGCCTGTTAGAAAATTACCCTCCAAACAGATGAGTGTTAAGTACATTAATCTGAATGAAGAGCACTTCGTGCAGGGAATCTTTTCTCTAGTTTTCTCTTGTATTGGGGCTGCTATTTTAATTGGATCCAGTTTCTACAGGGGCTACGGATTCATAAATACTCATTTGGAACTATTAGTGTATTTTCTCTCTCTTTCATTTTTTCTTTTGCTAGGCTACTACAGCAACAGTTCTTAGGTAAGGACAGTGTGTTGGAATTCTGTCTGACATCCATGCATATTCAATTTGGCTACTAGGTGTCAAAGTTGCATAATGGCTGGGACTCCCTTCTTCACTGGGTCTGTGAATACTGCCTCCCCAGCATCTTTAGACCAATTAGCTTAAGAGGCAGAAACCATAATGAATTTGATTCCAGGTCCCCGTAGCGCAGAGGTACTCAAATCCAGTCCTGGAGGCCTGCAAACCAGTCAGGTTTTCGGGATATCCCTAATGAATATACATGAGATATATTTGCATGCACTGCCTCCATTGTATTTGAATCTATCTCATGCATATTCATTAGGGATATCCCGAAAACCTGACTGGTTTGTGGCCCTCCAGGACTGGATTTGAGTACGTCTGCCGTAGCGTAACATGCAACTCTGCTGGTGAGCCATGGAACCAGCCCCTATGAAGCTTTAACTATTCTTGACTTTATCAAAGGCCAAAATTAAAACAAAGCCAAATCATTGTTTTAGTTTAGTCCCCTCCAGACACCATTAGCAGCAGAATGAGCTGGGCTACAGTGGTCATGGGCCCACCAATATTTTACTCAACATAGCGGAAGCAACTGGAGAGTTTGGAGGCAGAATCTGATGCTCGTTTGTTTGGCCCCTCCAACAAAAAAGATGTTCCACTGCTCCTGTTAGACCAAGTCAATCAACTGAGTTGCCACAAGAAGGAGCTTGAGAACATAAAAACATAACTGCAAAGGAAACAAAGGAGGAGGCAAATAGAGAATGAGGCAAAACCCTGACTAGAATGGAAGGATACTGTGCCTGGGCGAAGAAGGGGCAGGAAAGGAAATGTAAGGCCTGTGGCACATAGCAAAAGGAAGGAACAATCCTATATGTTTGAAAATCCCTATAGAAGATACAAAAAATGTTCTTGAAGAAAGAATAAAGGTTTGGATGGGCAATGATTACTCAGGATAGAGACTCCAAATCAGTATGCTGATATCGATTTGGAGATTGTATTCAGTTTGCTAGCCATCAAGTGGTTTTTCAGTTTCAGATTCTCAGAATAGAGAAACAAACCTTGCCCCTTCCTCAATCAATGCTACCTGAACCCACCTTTTTAGTTCTTTCCAGTAATAGACTCTCTGTATTAACACAAAGCGTATTTCTTTTTGTCTATATGCCTGGGGATATTCTGTACAAAATGGGGGCTCATAGTCTACTGTATATCTACTACATACTACACTAGATAGAGTTGCCAGTCTCCTGGTATATGGCCAGCCAGGCTGGTTTTCACAATGGTAAAGAAAGTAATTGTCAGTCTTTTGCCAACTATTAGCTTCCAGACCTGCTGGGATTCCCACTGACCGCTGCTATAGCTGCCCTGCTTCCCTCCCCTCACCTTGCACATGCGACTGCTCCTTGGCTCAACAACGGGAGATAAATTTAATCATATGTTATTGCCTGCTGCTGCAAGGCCAGTCTCATGGTAAGAGTCATGAGGGTTCCTGACATAAGACTGACCCAGCAGCAGCAACAGATGATGTCTGATTAAACAAGGGTCCTGCTGCACAGTCTTGAGGAGGGTGCTCTGCCTGAGTAAGATGATGAGAAAATCCTATAGGGATAGGGCGGATTGTGAGGGAATAGTAATGGAGATGGGAGAAATGAGGGTAGTGAAAACGAAGAAGGAGAAAGTGAGCAATGGGCAAATGCAAGAGGAGAAGTGAAGGAAAGAAATAAAATGGGGCAAAAATTGGAAAATACAAGAACGGCGGGAATGCTGAAGAAGATGGGAAGGAGAGAGATGAGAGGTGACTAAAGAGAGGAGAGTTAAAGGGAAAGGGTAGAAGTGAAATGATGGGAGAAAGGTCGATAAAGATGAGCTAAATGGCAGTGCATAGTCTGAGGAAATTAAAAAGTCATGGGAGAGGAGGCAGTGTACTATTGTGCATCAGGAACTGGTTAAAAGAAAGAAAACAAAGAGTAGGGCTAAAGGGCCAATTTTCCCAATGGAGAAAGGGAAGTACCCCAGGGATCTATGCTGACCCGCTGTTTCTTAACATATTTTTAAATGACCTGGGATGGAAATAACGAGTGAGGTGATCAAATTTTGCAGATGATACAAAATTATTCATAGTTGTTAAATCACAAAAGGATCGTAAAAGATTGCAAGAGAACCTTGAGAAATTGGGAGACTGGGCGTCCAAAGGGCAGATGAAATTTGACATGGACAGGTGCAGAGTTGTGCACTTAGGGAAGAAGAAACCAAAATTATAGCTACATAATGTTTCCAATGATCTTAAAGTGGCAGAACAGGTAGAAAAAGCAATGACAAAGCCAGAAGGATACTTGGGTGCATAGGGAGAGGAATGGGCAACAGGAAAAAGGAGGTGATAGTGCCCCTGTATAAGTCTTTGGTAAGACCTCATTTGGAGTATTGTGTGCAATTCTGGAGATGATACCTTCAAAAGGATATAAACAGGTTGGAATTGGTGCAGAGGGTGGCTAACAAAAAGGTCAGTCGCCTTCGTCATCAGGCATAATGGGGACAGACTTAAAGATCTCAATACTTTGAAGGCAAGGTGGGAGGGGACAATTTGATAGAGAAGTTTAAATACCTCCATGGCATAAATGCACAAGGGGAGAGTCTCTTTCAATTGAAAGAAAGCTCTGCAATGAGGGGACATAGGATGAAAGTGAACGGGGATAGACTCAGGACTAATATGCGGAAATATTTCTTTATGTAAAGAGTGGTAGATTCGTGGAATAATCTCCCAGTGGAGATGGTAGAGATGAGGATAATATCTGAATTCAAGAAATCATGAGACAAACACAGAGGATCTCTAAAGGAAAAAAGGGACTATAGTAGTTGGTATGGAAGGGCAGACTAGATAGATCGTATGTTCTTTTTCTGCTGTCATGTTTTTATGTTTCTAAGTCACCACTTACGTGCATAAATGGCTAAAATACCAGAATATACGCACGTTATTTGGGCATAAATTTAGGAAACTCCTTATAAAATTACTCCTTAGGCGTACTTGCGCAGAGCATGTGCAAAATCAAGATTTACGTGTGTATTTTATAAAACAAGCACATCTGCAAGTAAATTGTGTGCTAATATTTAGAACTGCGTGAGAGCAGGGCTAATATCCATGCCTGCAATGTAGGCGTGATTTCTGCAGGACTCAGGGGCCCAAAGGGGGGTGCGGGGCCATGTGCGGAGGCTCATTGTAGGGCCTCATTTGCATAAGAAGCCTCATTTGCATAAATGTCAGCATAATGTTAACATGCCTCTTAATGAGTGTTTGGATAAAGAAAGACTACTAGATTTCTACATTACTATACTCCAGTGCTAACCACCAGGCACATTAGGAAGTACTATAAACACTGACCATTTAGAACCCATAGCAAACCCGTCATCTTTTAACAGCACTACCAGGACTCACAAAGCACCAAATCCTACCTATTAAAAAGGCAACACTGCAAATATTAAATCAATACATCTCAGAGAACATCAATACATGTCCTACTGGTGAAAGAGAACAAGTGGCACTGTCAAACAGAAACTACAAGAATAGAATACCTCAGCTCGGTTACACATGCAGAACATAGACCATCACCAAACAAAGAACAAGGAATCACAATTTAGAAATCCGAAGACAATAATTAAATTGGGAACCCCTAAAGCCAAACTTGGAATGTACAACAACACTATAAATTAATTTCCTCTTGTACTATACAAAATGCAGACATTAAAGACGCACATTTCCCAGAGCTGACATATTCCAGTTAATAAATTCAAAATAAAAAAGTATTTTTCTATGTTTTGTTGTTTGTGCATTTTATTTTTTAATTGCAATTTCTCCATTCACTTTCTTCTGGTTTCTTCTGTCTTCTGCTAATTCTCCATTGTCTGCTGTCCATTTGTCTTTTATTCTCTCTTCTAGATTTTTTCCATTCTCTCTTCTACATCTGCTTTAACATATTGATCTTTCCCCTTTTGCTTTTTCCCCAATTTCTTTTTTATTCCTTTATCATCCACTCAAATTTCACCCTTCCATCCTCAATCCCCACATACTCTGCCAATACCCAGCAACTCGTAGATTTTCCTTCCCTCCTACACAAAATATCTTTTCCCCCGCCATCCTCATTCCCCCAGGCCTATCCCCTTCTAGTCCTCCCCCAAAATCAGCTCCCTTCTAGTTCCAACCCCACTCAGCATCTGCTCCCTTCGAATTGCATTCTCCCCCCGCATCAGCCTATTTCCAGTCCTAGCCCCCCACAATCAGCTCATTTCCAGTCCTATTCCACCCCCCATCAGCCCATTTCCAGTCCAAGCTCCCCCCATTAGACATTTCCAATACTAGCCCCCCATAAATCAATTCCAATCCTATTCCAGTGAGCTGATGGGGGGGGGGGGGGCTTGGACTGGAAATTGGGCCAAGTGGGGAGGAACGTCTGCCCATTTCCAGTCTAAGCTCCCCCACACTCAGTCCATTTCCAATCCGAGCCTTCCATCAGCTCATCTCCAGTCCTATTCCGGCCCCCATCAGCTCATTTCCAGTCCTAGCCCTCCACCCAATCAACCCATTTCCAGTCCAAGCTGCCCCTATCAGCTCATTTGCAATCCTAGCCCCCATCAGCCATTTCTAAAACTAGCCCCCCCCATCAGACATTTCCAATCCTATTCCAGAACCACATCAGTCCATTTCCAATCCTACCCTCCGAAAGCCCATTTCTAGTCTTAGTCCTCACCATCAGCTCATTTGCAGTCCTAGCCACCCCCCCACTCAGCCCATTCCAAGTCCCCCCCACTCAGCCCATTCCAAGTCCCCCCCACTCAGCCCATTCCTAGCCCCCCCCCACTCAGCCCATTCCTAGCCTCCCCCCCACTCAGCCCATTTCCAATCCTAGCCCCTCCACTCAGCCCATTTGGAATCTTAGCCCCCTGCCCCGACTCAGCCCATTTTAAGCCCAAGCCTTCCCCTCCTCTCCGAAGAGCCCTGTGGCAAGCTTTAGAGGCACTGGCTCACCTCCTTTAGCGGCTCGCAGCTCACAGCAGACTCAGCAACAGCTCATTATAGCTGCCGAAGTGAAGAGCATTGTTTCCTTCACTTTGGAAGCTGTATTGTAATGAAGATTGCAGGCGTGCCGGAGGTCAAAGGACATTTCCTGTGTCCTGGCTCTCAGCACGCCTGTGATCTTCAGCTGCCGAAGTGAAGGAAACAACGCTCTTCACTTCGGCGGCTGTAACGAGCTGTTGCTGAGCCTGCTGCGAGCCGCTAAAGGAGGTGAGCCGACAGCATGCAAAATGTTGCTGGCACGGGGCCCCCTGAAGCGCAGGGCCCTGTGCCAACAACATTCTTGCCCAATGGACCTGCTGGCCCTGGCAGGACTCACACTAGTATCTTATAAAGACCTATAGACACCTACTGGATGTATCTTTATAAAACAGACTTAAAAATGGGCATCTTCTCCATTCTTAAGCCTAGGCGCCCTGTTATACAATTACCCTCTTTATGTTTCATTGGGAAAATGAAAGTGACATGTAATCTTGATGGCAATATTCCCGATGCCCTATGCTGGCCAAATGCAAATGAAGACAGTCCTGAAACCAAACAACTGATTGAGGTACACAAGCTATAAAAGAAAAGTTGCTGGTTTTTGAAGCTTTCAGGGAATGTACAGTAGTGATGAACTAGAGCAAATGGGTTAGCTGAACTCCGCCCTTGCTTTTCCTTAGTTTCCCTCTTCCTTGGTGTCAAGCGGAGATGAAGACGGCAGCCCACCCTACTGAATGCATGTTTTGGAATGGATTCCAATATGCATGCTGTTAATAGACAAATTGCAGCTAGGTGCTCCTTGCCACATTACACCTGGAGTCCATAACCTGTAATACAACTTAAATAACATGAGCCTAGTTACAAACAGCCCGTGCTAACCGCTAACCCAGCTTGAAAAACATGCCCCAAAGACGGTTAGCAAACTGGATTCCAGAAAGAAGGTAAAAATAGATTGCTTCCTAAATTCACCTAAAATTAGCCATGGAAATATAGAATTAGAAATCCGGAAAACTAAGGGGTCTGTTTACTAAAGTGGGTTAGGCTTTTGAAGTTAATGTAGAGTTTTAGTGCAATTAGCACCGCGTTAACTGCAAAAGCCATGTGCACAACATTTCCCCAGCAGATAGTGCACTGATATTGCAAACAGCGTGACTGGGCAGCACGGGCTGAACAAAACATCATCTGTTGAGGTGGTATTATTGGCCCACACCCTGCGACTTTGACAATTACCGCGTGCTGTTGATGCCCACTCTGATAGTTAACGCGGTTTGTGGCACAGAAAATCACTGTGTCGTCTGCATTTTCCTTGCATTATCTGTTAACACACCCAGAAAGCACGCACTATCTGCCATGTTAACAGGCGGCGCAGCTTAGAAAACATGCCCCTATCTCTTTGATCAAAGCCATGCTTAGAAATGGGAGTCTTATCTTGTTAAATAAACTTTCTTTATCATTTATCAAGTTTTGCAACAGTAAACAGTAGCTATAATAAGCAAATCTGTGGGCTTCTAGTCTTCCTGTAGGAACACTATACCACAACAGCAAAACATTGTAGGTATACATGGCAACCCTAGATGCAAAACAATAGCATATAATTTCACTAGAAAAGGGGGTAATCGTATCTACCGTTTACAATGGCTGGAACAAAAGTGGATTGTCCATCTACAGACGGTAATACCCAGGGGATTAAATTTAGAACAAGAATGGTGGAGTCTTCTTTAATGATTTAATCATTTTTCCATTGATCTTTTTGCATTTAGTTTAAGGGATATTGATACCATCACATTCATTTCTTTTGGAAGAGGTCTCAGTTTTTGTTCTCATTTTGGTGGGAGTATTTCTTCATCTATTCATCCATCGATTTAGGGGATTTCCCCTCTCTGTGACGATTCACCTCCTATGCGGATGACGTCAATCAGCCAGCCTATCATTACCTTTGCAGGCACTACGTAATGAACCCATAGTTCCTGCCGTTTTTTGGAATGTTCACAGATCCTAATTCACAGCTGTTCTTACACTTGAAGCAGGGCCTTGCATTGGCCCGAAACATACATGTTGTGTATTAATTGTTCACCAGCGATTGAAGGAATGTTTGGACAGCGCCACTTATTAAGATAAGTGTTTCATATTTATAGATATTTATTAAAATGGCTTTACAAACATCTGAAGTGTTTTTCCCGCTCTCCTCCTGTTTGTTTGACCCGACAATCATATAATGTGTTTAATAGTAGTAGTGCAGCGCTGCGCTTCAGATGACCCTTTTTAATCAATAATTACACAGTAGTGGTTGTTTTATTTATTTATTTATGTATTTACTTACTTACTTACTTAATTGAACTTATATACCACCTTTCGAGAATCAAAGCGGTTTACAATAAAACTTGAAAATAAGAGACAAATACAATTTACAATTTACAAATTAAAATAAAATACAAGGTGAGTAAAAACAATTATTAAACAGGTCTAAAAACTAATACATGAAGAGTAATAAAACTCTCTAAAATAAATTTATTATAATTATATTTAAGAAATTAAATCACCAAAATAGTCCTTAAATAGAAACGTTTTTAAAAGCTTTCGAAAGGACTTTGGATCATCTGAATTTGAGGTACATATTTATAGTGTATTTTGTTAATGACAGCAAACGGCAGCGATACAGGAATTCACATAATACTCTGAAACTAAAGCGATAGAAATTTGGGAGTGATTCCCTACAGAAGAGCCTACCACTATTATATATAAGAAGTAGGGTTAGAAACATGGGATTGCATGGGTTTTGCATCCTGTCATACATAGTTAGCATCAATGGTGTTGCTTCTGCTGGATTCACTAGAGGTATGCAAGTAAACATCGCCTGTATTTCATGAGCAATTTGCTCTGTAAGACTGAAAATAATGAGAATTTGTTGTAATATTCAAGCACAGAAACTACCAAATGCTGAGCGAACAGCATTTAATATAGTTCCATACAACCTTTTGATTCAGCTTCTAACCAGTGGTCCCACCAAATTGCTTGGGAGTCCTCTGGCCATGTTGCTGCTGGTTGGTGGGGGAGGGGGGCATGCTGCGATATCACAGCACCTCCTCCTATTGGAAGCAATGTGACCGGAGGCCTCCTGTGCAGCTTAGCAGGAACATTGGATAGAACCCAAACAAAAACGTTGTATGGAACTATATATATTAAAGGCTGTTTGCTCAGCATTTGGTAGTTTCTGTGCTTGAATATTACCAGTCTCACGGAGCAAATTTCTCATGAAATACAGGCAATGTTTACTTGCATACCTCTAGTGAATCTGGCAGAAGCAATACCATTGATGCTAACTATGTATGACAGGATGCAAAACCCATGCAATCCCATGTTTTTAACCCTACTTCGTATATATGATAGTGGTATGTTCTTGTACAGGGAATCACTCCCAAATTCCAAATTCCAGTTCTATAGCTACTGGCAAGCTTTGGTCCCTTACTGTTTTTCATTAGTGTGTAGTCCAGTTTTAATTAGCAAATGGGTAGTTATTTGTATAGGTCGCCTTAGAGCCCACGATATTAAATACTAGCAGACACCTGCAAAACATTTGCAGTGGCCCAGAATTTATCAATTACACCTCCCCTGGCCCACTCTCTTTCTTCCTCCCCTCCACTGTCCTTCCCTTCCCTTTCCCCCTGATACGCTCACTTCCTTTCTACTCTTCTCCACACCCGCCCCCCGGCACTTTTTCTCTCTCCTTTCCTAACCCAAGGTACTGTCTTACTTCCCCAGCAAAACTGTCTCTGTATTTCATTGTTCCCTTGAAGAATGGTCTAGAATTTGGCAGCTGAGATTTAATGTTAAAAAATGCAGTCATGAATTTGGGCTACAGCAATCCAAGGGGTGAAGTACTTCTGTTCACAAAAGAAGCTAGAAGTATGCTCAAGGTATCCCTCAAGGTTCAGCCCTTTCAGGATTATTATTCAACCTATACATTCAACCAATCTGTGACCTGCTAAGAAAGCTGAACGTGTACTATCATTTATACGCAGATGGCGTCATGTTCTACACACCATTCAACACCACCAACCCAGATTTTACAATTCTAGCTGATATCTCCAATACCGTGACAAACCTCCTCGCTGAAACAAACCTCACAGTAAATAAAAGCAAAACAGAAGCTCTACTTATATTCAGAGATCCGGATTACAAGCCACCGGAGAAGATAAGAACACGAGATACTGAAATAAAAATAAAAAAGGAGATTAAGTATCTAGGCAGAACTATTGACACCAACCTCAACTTGTCTGCACACATCAAAAATGCAGCCAGAATGGCATACTGGAAGCTAAAACTCATCAAGCCCCTGCGACACTTACTTCAGGAGACCGATTTCAGATCTATACTGCAAGCAATCATTACACCACACCTTAACTATGGAAATATCATCTACCAGGGCCTCCCAAAGAATGCTCTATTCCCACTACAGCTAGTTCAAAATACTGCTGCCAAAAATCCTTACTTCCAGTACAACCCAGCAGCACATAACACCGATCCTAAGAAGTCTACATTGGCTTCCAATAGCATAGCGGATAAAATACAAATCCATCACCACCACATTCAAAATCCTGTACAATTTCTCTGCGCCCTGCCTCACAGAACTAATCAGCTCAACACACACAACAAGACCAAGAAGATCTAACAATCAGAACCTACTGAAGATTCACCCACGCAAGACCAAAATGACACAACAAACCAATAACAAAGCATTCTCCCTTTACGCTCCATCATTATGGAATACACTACCAGAAAACATAAGATCAGCAATATCCATTACAGAGCTAAAAAAGTCACTCAAGACACATCTATCTCTTCATTGAATACTATGGACCCAATGACATTACTTAATCTCAATTAGCACAACTTACCCCCCTGACCCCTCAGATCTCTCTTACACTTCTCCCTCCCTGTATGCAATATCTGCCTAAGGTCTTAATTTATATCTATCCTCAGTTAACTCCATATTTATCTCCAAGTTGGCTTCCCTTGTTTAATGTAAAAACGATTCTTATGTAATTGTTATGTTGTTCATTGTAAACCGCTTTGGACAAAGGCGGTATAGAAAATTTGTTAAATAAATAAATAAATAGGGAGAGGAATGGCCAGCAGAAGAAAGGAGGTAATAGTGCCTCTTATAAGCCCTTGGTGCGACCTCATTTGACGTATTGTGTGCAATTTTGGAGACCGCAACTTCAAAAGGATATAAACAGGTTGGAGTCGGTTCAGAGGGTTGCTACTAAAATGGTTAGTGGTCTTCGTTATAAAGCATATGATGACAGACTTAAGGATCTTAATATGTACACCTTAGAGTAACGGCAGGATAGAAGTGATATGACTGAGACGTTTAAATACCTCCATGGGGTAACTGCACAGGAGGAGAGCCTCTTTCGATTGAAAGCAAGCTCTGCTATGAGGGGACATAGGATTAGGGTGAAAGGGGATAGACTCAGGAGTAATATGCAGAAATATTTCTTTACAGAAAGAGTGGTAGATGCGTGAAATAATCTTCCAGTGGAGGTGGTAGAGATGAGGACAGTATCTGAATTCAAAGAAGCATAGGACAAACACAGAGGATCTCTCAAGGTAAAAGGGGACTGTTTCCTGTTACTCAGACATTCATTCATTCTCTCCTTGCCCTCCCTCCCTCCCAAAGTGTTTTCTGTCTTCCATTCCTTTGCACCCAAGCAACCAGTAAGGCTGTCTCCCTGTCTCCCTCCCCTCAGGCCCTCATTCACTGTCTCCTCCATCCTCCCTCCCTCCTCATCAAGACACACTCGCTCTCTATTTTTCCTCTCCACCAAGATACTCACTTCCTGTCTTTCTCCCTTTCTATTCCCGTCCCCCTCCCCAGGGCAATCTCCCTCTCCCTTTCCCAGCAGATCTGTCTCTTTCTCTGTTCTCTCTCATCCCCCAAGGCCCTCTCTCTCCCTTTCTCTGTTCCTCCTTCTGTTTCCTCTGCCCAAATACTCTCTCTCTCTCCCTTCCCTTCCCTGCTTCCATCATCGTCTCTCTTTCTTTTCTCCTCTGATCCCTGCAGCTTTGCTATTCTTTGATTCCTGTTGCTCACCTGTTGTTTGGCCTTTTGTGACTTTTCAGAAACAGTTCCAGCTGTTACTTCAGGCTCTGTCAGTTAGGGATGTGTATTCGTTTGAAACAACATGGAAAATGTAAACATTTCTCATGTCGTTTCATATCATTTTTAACCTGAAATGTTATAAAACAAATCTAATTACAGGTTTTTCCAGTATTAACATTTGTGCACTATGGGGCCGGCAAAACTCTCCAATCCTTCCAATCCCCCTACCCCCCTCCGATGACAACCTGCATCTCTCTAATCACACTCCTAGCCCCCACCGATGACAACCCACCCACCTCCTGATCACAACCCATATCCCTATAAGAACATACCCAACACACCCTTGACCTCCTCCAACCTCTCCATCTTTAACATTGGACAATGAATCACCTCCACCCTCAGATCTCTCACCAACTGTCAGTATCACCCACCTCTCTCCACCTTCCCAAGTGACAGAATCAGCCCTCCTCCCATATTCCTTCCAAAGAGTCAGTCAGTCCTCCTCTGCACTTACTGGGGGCAATGTTGGTGATATAGTGTCAGGGTAGGAGTGATCCCCCTTTCTTCTCAGTCTTGTTGCCACCAGGTTCAAAATGGTGGCTCTTACTCCTAGCAGTAGTCTCATGGTACTACTACTAGGAATCAAATTTCCAAATAAGAGCAAATATGGCACCTTGACCCATAGCAGTTGTACTGCCAGACTACTGCTAGGGGTCAGAAGCAATTATTAAAATTGGCCTGAAACAAAAATGTATAAAAACAAAACAAAATGAAAAGAAACCATGAATGACACAGGAAACTAAACATAGCAAAATGTATTTGCCTGCACACCTCTACTGTCAGTCTCTTGCTAGTGAAGATAGCATGTGTGCAAACTGTGCTGCTGACCCAAGGGTTTCTGCTACCCCAGGCAGAAACACTGGCTGTGCCGCCACCCCCACCCCAACCTGCCCATGCCTCCCCCCCCCCCCCGGTCTACCACCACAACCTGTCAGAAGGGGGTCAGAAATGGCAGGCTATGTGCGCCGAAGCACATGTCCTGCTGCGGATGCCGTGCCATGCTGACCATGGAAGATTGCTGCCCTAGGCGGCCGCCTAGTAGATGGTTGCCCTGTGTGCAAATGCACAAAAGCAGCAAACAGATGTTATTTTTGGTCCCCTAGCACCTCACACATGTAGACACTAGTTTGAGGGACCAATTGAAATCACCAGAAGTAGAAGCAGTCAGAGCCAGCGCATGGGTTTCTACCACCCTAGGCAGAAACCCTGGCCTCACCACCCCCCCCAGCTGCCACCTCAGCCTCCTCAGCTGCTGCCAGTTCCAACTCGGGAGGGGGATATGGGCTGTGGCAGCTGTATTATTTACAAAAGTGGCAGCAAAAAACAGCCATTTTTGGAAATACTGCCACTGCCCGCCTCCCCCTCCCAATATGGAATCAGTGGCATCTGGGGGGGGGGGGGGGAGAAGACAGCATGGCTGGTTATGTATACCACTGCCCCTGCCCACCCAGTCTGGCCGCCCTAGGCTGCTGCCTAGCTCACCTAGTGGACAGACCAGCCCTGGAAGCAGTGCTGTGAGTTTTACAATGATCAGAACTGTGGTTGCCCAATTCAAGTTCTTTTGAACACTTGCTTGTCCTCTAGAATTTTCTTCTCACATCAGTCTTTGCCACCACTTTGCACACCAGGAGGATAATTTTGTAACAGGCTGCCTAATTTATGTGACATGTATGTGCATAAGTCATAATAATTTTCAAAGTGAAATTTGGTGCGAACTTCGTCTTTGAAAACTTCCTCACGGAAAGTACGTGCACATATTTACACCAGTTCCTCAGCATGGCCAAAATTCTTACTACTATTTTTTATTTATTTTACATATTTAACAGGTTTATATACTGCATTTCCAAAGATCAAGGCGATTTACATGGAACGTAACTTCAACATTACAGTGAATCAGCACTACTAGATGTTCATAGCATTGTATAGATATATGTAAGAGACAATCTCTGCTTGACAGGGCTTCAGGGCAGGTGCCCCAGGCCTCTGCACAACAGGAGTCCAGCTGCCCCGCTGCCCTTGGATGACAGCGGCCCTGCTCCTGCACTTGCACCTATTGTTGCCACTGCCGTCCTTCTCCAGGATGTATAGCGCGGCAACACATAAAAAAGGCATCAGGGCAAGTTACCGTCTTCTCAGACGGAGATCTGTATATCACGCCATTGCAAATGGATTTCCTGTTCCCTCTTTCTAGTTTAACCCACAGTGCCTCCTTACTCCCTTTTAAGCCCTGTAATATTTTTTACATATAGTGCCACTCCTCCTCCCCTTTTTCCTACCCTGTCCTTCCTGAATAAAGTACAGCCTGGCATAATTACATCCCAGTCATGGCTGTCTGTGAACCATGTCTCCATACTACTACTACTAATAATCATTTGTATAGTGCTACAAGGCATATGCTGCGCTGTACATATAGATGTATGACCAGGGGCGGCCCAAGGGGGGGTGCGGGGCCATGTGCGGAGACTCGGTGCGGGGCCTCATTTGCATAAGTGGCCTTATTTGCATAAATATTTGCATAATGTTACCATACACTAACTTTTAGTAAACATGTCTCTTAATGAGTGTATGGATAAAGAAAGACTAAAGGATTTCTACATTACTATAATCCAGTGCCAACCACCAGGCACATTAGGAACTACTACAAACGCTGCCCATTTAGAACCCATAGCAAACCCACCGTATCCTGACAGCATTACCAGGACTCACAAAGCACCATACCCTACCTATCAAAAGGCAACACTGCAAATATTAAACCAATACATTTCAGAGAATACTGGGGAAAGAGAACAAGTGGCAACATCAAATAGGAATTACATAAACAGAATACCTCAGCTCAGTTACACATGCAGAACATAGACCATCACCAAACAAGGAATCACAATTTAGAAACAGGAAGGCAATAATTAAACTGGGAACCCCAAAAGCCAAACTTGGAATGTACAACAACACTGTAGAAATAAAACTATAAATTAATTTCCTCTTGTACCAAACAAAGCGCAGACGTTAATGATGCACATTTCCCAGAGCTTTCATATTCCAGTTAATAAATTCAAAATAAAGAGATATCTTTCTACCTTTTGTGCATTTTTTTTCAGTTTCAATTGGTCCAGCCACTTTCTTCTGGTTTCTTCATGTTTTCTGCTAACTCTCCATCGTCTGCTGTCCATTTGTCCTTTCTTCTCTCTTCTAGTTTTTTTTCCATTCTCTCTCTCTACATCTGCTTTAACATACTAATCTTTCTCCTTTTGCTCTTTCCTCATTCCTATTTCATCCACACAAATTTTACCCCTCCATCCTCAATCCCCAATTACTCTCCCAATACCCGGCCAATTGTAGATTTTTCATCCCTCCTACACAAAATATTTTTCCCCTCTCCATTTTACTCTCCCAGCCCCATCCCATTCTAATCCTCCCCCAACATCAGCTCCCTTCTAGTTCCAGTCTCACCCAGCATCCATTCCCTTCTAGTCCCTTCATCAGCTCATTTCCAATCCTAGCCCCCCCCCATCAGCCCATTTCTAGTCATTTCCTAGCCCCACCATCAGCCCATGTCAAATCATAGCTCCCCTCCACTCAGCCCAATTCCAGTCCAAGCCCCCCCATGAGCCTACTTCCAGTTCTAGCCCCTCCATGAGTCCATTTCAATTCAAGCCCCCACCACAGCCCATTTCCAATCTTAGCTCCCCCCAACAGCCCATTTCCAGTCCTATCCTAGCTGTTCCATCAGCCCATTTTCAGTCCTAGCTCCCTTCCCTCACAGCCCATTTCCATTCCAAGCCCCCTCCCCATCAGCTATTTGCAGTTCAAGCCTCCCCTTCCACTCAGTCCATTTCCAGTCCTAACAACCCCCCAACCCATTACCAGTCCTAGCCCCCCGTCAATCAACTTCAAGTCCTAACCCCATCACCCCATTTTCAGTTTAAGCCCCCCCTATAACCCATTACCAGTCCTAACCCCCCATCAGCCCATTTCCAGTCAGCCCCCCATAGCCCATTGCCAGTCCTAAACCCCCCCATCAGCCCACAGCCCATTACCAGTCCTAACCACATCAGCCCACCTCAAGTCCTAACCCCTCCCCATCAGCCCATTTCCTGTCCTAGCCCCCCCATAGCCCATTATCAGTCCTAACCCCCCCATAGCCCATTACCAGTCCTACCCTCCCATCAGCCCACTACCAGTCTTAACCCCCCCCATAGCCCATTACCAGTCCTAACCCCCAATCACCCCATTTCCAGACAGCCCCCATCAGCCAATAGCCCATTACCAGTCCTAACCCCCAATCACCCCATTTCCAGACAGCCCCCATCAGCCCACAGCCCATTACCAGTCTTAACCCCCCATAGCCCATTACCAGTCCTAACCCCCCCAATCAGCCCACTACCAGTCCTAACCCCCATCACCCCATTTCCAGACAGCCCTCATCAGCCCACAGCCCATTGCCAGTCTTAACCCCCCCATAGCCCATTGCCAGTCTTAACCCCCCCTGAGGCCATTGCCTGTGCTTTGCGCCCATCACACCATTTCCAGACAGCCCTCATCAGCCCACAGCCCATTGCCGGTCTTAACCCTCCCCCAAAGCCCATTGCCAGTCTTAATCCCCCCATAGCCCATTGCCAGCCCTCATCAGCCCACAGCCCATTGCCAGTCTTAACCCCCCCCATAGCCCATTGCCAGTCTTAACCCCCCCTCCCCAGCCCACTGCCAGTCTTAAACCCCCCAAGTCCTTTGCCTTTCTTAACCCCCCCCATAGCCCATTGCCAGTCTTAACCCCCCTCCCCATCCCAGTGCCAGTCTTAACCCCCCCCAGCCCATTGCCAGTCTTAACCCCCAGTCTTATCCCCCCTCCTAGCCCATTGCCAGTCTTAACCCCCCCATAGCCCATTGCCAGCCCTCATCAGCCCACAGCCCATTGCCAGTCTTAACCCCCCCCATAGCCCACTGCCAGTCTTAACCCCCTCCTAGCCCATTGCCAGTCTTAACCCCCCCTCCTAGCCCATTGCCAGTCTTAACCCCCCCTCCCCAGCCCACTGCCAGTCTTAACCCCCCGCTCCTCCCTAGTCCATTGCCAGTCCTACCCGCCCCCCCCCCTCGGCTCATGGCAATTAAAAAAAAAAAACTGGCCGCGGCAGCATGGAGTGTCCCGCGGGGCTCCCTCTGCCTGGCGGAACTCTCCCAGCACGGCTGAGCCCCTCTGTGCCGGCTTGCAGATACACGAAGGGAGAGTGTCTCCCTCGCATCTCTGTTAAGCCCGCAGGGGCAGATGGGAAATTTCCCATCAGCCCCTGCTTCCCATCAGCCCCTGCAGGCTTAACAGAGACGCGAGGGAGACACTCTCCCTTCGCGTATCTGCAAGCCGGCACAGAGGGGCTCTGCTGCGCCGGGAGAGTTCTGCCGGGCAGAGGGAGCCCCGTGGGACACTCCATGCTGCCGCGGTGGCAGCGGCCAGCTTTTTTTTTTTTTTAAATTTAATTAAGAAAAAAAAGCAGAATGTTCTTTGCGCGGGACCCCCCTGAAACGCGGGGCCCTGTGCAAAAAACATTCTTGCTCAATGGACGGGCCGGCCCTGTGCATGACACAGTCCCTGCTCATCAGACCTTACAATCTAATCAAGACAAAACACATGGAGGCCAATTCCATAACATGCTCATCCAAATCGAAGACGGGCTCGATTTCAGCCTGATTTCGTAGCCGAGGTATAGATGCGCCCGCCATTCTGGAATCGGGGATATAGATGTTTCTAGCACAGCATGAGCAAACCACTATGGAGAAACATGGGCCCTGCTGTAATGATGAGACACGGGTATGCGCAGCAAATGGTTTGGACGTGCCTGCGCTCATTGTACTCTCAAAAGATGAGCGTTTCCAATCCTGCCCGTCTCCGCCAAATACCCGTGGACATCTCAGATGGCTACGCCTCCTCTGTTAAAACGTGCACCTCTGAAGCTGATCCTCTCACTGAATGTTCTGCTGATGCAAACTACACATAGATATAGAAATGTTGACGCAAACTAGACTAGATATACTAGTCTGTTGCATGCCCAGAACAGTGCAAGGTGATCTCAGTGCACTCAAAGAGATAATAACAGCAAGTAGAAAGTGATATGTTTGTCATGATGTACCTTGCATCAAAACATACATGACAGTAGAAGAAATCCTTAGCTATTCATTGCTTTAGGGCATTCTTCAATGCACCGTTGAATGCTCTCATTCTAAGTGTCTCTTATTATTGAAAGGGATATGTTTTGCCATTTACCTATGGAGAACCTTTTGTGATTTTTTTTCTGCCCTAACACCTGGTGACGCTGTGGTCTCCATATGGTTCAGGTACTGGCCAGGCATTCATGTCCCCCCTGAATTGCAGATGAGCATACCAGATCCTTCCGTGCAACCCTCAAACCACACACACACACACACACACACTCACACTCACACACACACACACTCACACACTCACACACACACTCACACACTAGTTTTCAGACACAAAACACATAAATCTATTAAAAATATGCCCTGAGCATATAAATAACAGCTGGTATAACAGAATAGCATGATGTCCCAGGACTAAAAATATTGGACCCAATACTGGAAAGGCATTTACATGGTTTATAGACCAGTAAAATGTGTAAATGCCTTAAATGGGAATATTTGATGGCATCTACACGGTTAGTGCCATCAAATATCCTAGTCTTTGACCCCTATGCGCCCCGATGCCATTCAGTTAGCATCGGGGCATGTTGGGGGAATTCCAGGGTGGAGCGGCAATATTTGACCACTACCCAATTGGCGCTCCACGGCTAAATCTAGGAGAGCTTTTGGCTCGCCTAGTCTTAGCTGTGGATGCTAACCGGGTAGCAATCCAATATTGCCGCTACCCAGTTAGGGATCTGCCAGAGGAATGGAGTTCATGACGAAGGGTGTAAGTGAGATAAGAGAGGAAAGGTATTGAGGAGCCACAGAATGAATGAACTTATAAGACAGTAGGAGAAGCTTGATCTGTATATGGAAACTGATAGGGAGCCAGTGAAGTGACTTGAGAAGAGGGGTTACATGAGGAAAGCGACACTGGCAGAAGATAAGCAGTGCAGCTGAGTTTTGAACAGATTGAAGGGGAGAGAAGAAGATTCAGAGGGAGACCAGCATGAAGCAGGTTACAATAGTCAAGGTGGAAGATGACTAGTGAGTGGATAAGGGTCTTAGTAGTGTGAGTAGAAAGGAAGGGATGAATTTTGCTGATGTTATTGAGAAAGAAGCTGCAGGTTTTGGCCTTCTGTTTGATGTGCCCAGAGAAAGAGAGAGTCAAAGATGACCACATGGTTGCGAGCTGAGGAAATGGGGAGGAGTGTAGTGTCATCCACAGAAATAGAGAAGATAGGAAGGGGGAGGGGGTTTAAGGGGAGAGATAGGGAGCTCAGTTTTGGCCATGTTCTATTTCAGACAGCGGCAAGACATCTAGACAGCAATGTCGGATAAGCAGGCAAAAATCCGGGATTGGATTCCTGGAGAGATTTCAGGCATAGAGAGGTAGATCTGAGAGTCATCACCCTAAAGATGGTACTGAAAAGCATGGGAAGAAATAAGTGCACTAAGGGACTGAGTGAAGAGAGAGAAAAATAGAGGTCCAAAGATAGAGCCCTGAGGTACACCAACTGAAAGCGGGACGGCAGTAGAGGAGGATCCATCAGAACATATACTAAAAGTGCACTGGAAGAGAGAAGAAAACCCAGACAGAACAGAGCCCCTAAATCCAAGCGATGACAGGGTATCGAGGAGAAGGTGGTGATCAACAGTGTCAAAAGCAGCAGAAAGGTCAAGAAGGATGAGGATCGAGTAAAGGCCCTTGGATTTGGAGAGGAACAAGTCGCTGGAGACTTTGGCAAGAGCTGTTTCTGTGGAATGTAGATGAAAGCCAGACTGCAGTGGATCCAGAAGGACTTTAGAAAAAGAAAGTCAAGACAGCAGTGGTGAACTGCTCGTTCAAGTAGTTTTGAAGCAAAGGGGAGGAGAGAGATAGGCCAATAGCTAGAAGGACAGGCAAGGCATAATGAAAGCTTTTTGAGGAGAGGTGTGACTAGAGCATGCTTGAAGGCCACAGAAACAACTGCAGTGGAAAGCGATAGGTTAAGGATATGACAGATGGGAGGGATGACGATGGAAGAGATAGAGCTTAGTAGACAGGTGGGAATGATATCAGAGGAGCAGAATGGGATCCAAGTCAGTCTCTTCCTTTAAAGCCTCAACATCTGAGATATTATTTTCAGTACTACAATCATTTATGCACACCACTTTCCAGATGTTGCCCCTTTTATCCATTTCTACAGAGGTGTTTAATGTTTACTTATCTGAAGGCTTCTACTTACCTGGGAACTTTCTTCATCCATCCCCAATGAATGTAGTTTAAAGCCCTCTTCAGTAGGTTAGCCAGTCTGCTGCAGAAGACACTTCGACCCTTCTTGGATAGGTGGATGCCATGTCTGCTCTGCAGCCTTTGGAAAATCATCCCATGGTTCAGGAAACCGAAATGCTCTTGACACCAACCACACATCCATGCATTCATCTCCAGGATGCGAGCTTCTCTGCCTCAGCCTTTACCCTCAGCAGGGAGCATTGAAGAGAACACCATCTGAGCACCTATCTGCTTCACTCTCTGTCCCAGAGCCATGAAGCCACTTTTGATAGGTTCAGAGGAATACCTAGTATTATCATTTGTGCAGACATGGATGAGCAACATCAGATAATAATCAGTAAGCTTCATTAGTTTCAGCAAACTCTCTGTAACATCTTGGATTTTGGCACCTAGCAGATAGCACACCTCCCTGGACATGAAATCTGGTTGGCAGATGGATGCTTCAGTACCCCTCAGAAGAGTGTCACCAACCACCACTATCTGCTTTCTTGTGGTCGCTGATTCTGCAACTTTGGGGTTCTTGAGCTCTGGTTCTTCCCTGGGATGATTTCACCACTTCCAGAGGTGCATACTGATTCTTTAATTTGAAGGCTTGAGGAGTTGGATTGTTAATTCTGCAGGCTCTGGTGACTTGTGTCCAGCTCTTCATTCAGTAGCATACGATCTTCACCTCTGTCGGAGAGCTTAGATGCTTCAAGAAGCATCTCATCCATGTACTTCTCGCTGTCTCAAATGCTTTCAGCCTCATCACTTCTTCTTTGAGCTCCTCTACTTGTTTCATGAGGGCGTCAGCTTGCAGGCATCTTGCACATGGAACAAGTCCCTTGACTGGCATCAGAGGCAGAAGCTGTAACGAGGGCAACAGCTTTGGCAATATGATTTTTCCCAGTCATGGTTTAGTTGGTGGAGCTTTGGTACCTGTTGAAGTAAATGAGAAAGACTGGACAGATATGCAGATAAGTCTTCTGGTCATCTGCTGCTGGGGAGAGTGTGGGGTCTGTGGCAGCTCTTGCCTGGTTGACTCGCGGTGACCTCTGGAGTTCTGTGCTGGGACTGCCTAGACGGATATGCAGATGAGTGTTCCAATCCTCTGCTGCTAAAATGCGCTAATGTTTACCATGTAACTGCTACCACTTGCTAAGGCAGCCAGTGCAGTAAAAATCTTGCGTTGCTAAGCATGTGATGGGTAGGGGGGGAGAGTGGGCGTTGACTGCACATTGCCTTATCATGGAGTTAATAGTACACACTGTCACTTTGCAGTTAGTGCAGGAGCACTTATTGCCACCTCAGTGCATCTGCGTTAATTGTGATTGCAGTTTAGTTCTCACAGTGGTAACTGCAAGGTGCTATGCCCCTCCAACAGTGTGGGTCTGTTTCACCTCCCATGCTAATTTGTGCTTCTTAATATGCGCTAAGGTGCCAAACTTTAGCTCACTTTAATAAACAGGCTCCTTTACATGGCTTGTTATCTAGTTAGTGGTCTGAATATCACCGCTAATTGGATAAACCTAAATGTGACCGCAGCTCTGCGCAGGGACCGCTGCGGCACTATCCGGGTAGAGCCTGACTAGTCAGAGAAAATATTCAACTGCATTGTCTGGACAGTGCTATTGAATATCATGCTGGCCAGCACTTATCCTGCTAGCAGGTTTTGCTAACCCAATAAGTGTTTCTGGCTATCAGACCAACTGAATATTTCATATGGTTGAGAATAGGAGTTATTCACCTTGTAAATTTTTGAGGCCTTGCCCAGCATACAAGATTTTCTTATAATAAAAGAACATCGGGGATTGTTTTAATGAGGAGTATTTCATCCTGGTCTTCCTTTGATTGCATGTATAGCCTCTGAAAGACTGTAGCCTGATTCAATGGAGCAAATATTGCACATAGAAATCTTTAGAACCATAAAAGGTCAGTTCAGATTTGGCCTAGCCTAGTCCTATAAAGCAAATTTACACTCTATTCTAGTCATCCACTGTGTTTTTACGATACTGCTAGATACCTCTCTTTGTAGGGAAGATGCTATCTGGCACTTTAATTTGGGTAAGAATTCAAAAACACATTCTTTAACTTTCCTGATAACTGATTCCTCCCCCATGGGAATGTTGGTCTGAGTTCTCAGATATAAGATCTCTGAAGTCTTTGGCTCTGTTGTTGCAATAACAATTGGACCTCATTAAATCCAAGTTCAAATGAATCAGTCCTGCCAGAGCCACATTACAAGGAACCATACCAGTGACGTGGAAGTTGGGTTGAGCAGTGTTTTTATCCCAGCTGGAATTATTGTAGCCTGAGGCAGTGCATTGGATGATTTTGTTCCAGAAAGGATAAAACAAAAATATTCAATCTACTTCTCTTATTGTTTCACATTTTGTGGTTTATTCGCTAGAGTTTCAATTATGCTGACAATCCTTGTTCTCTCAGAATATTTATTGCACATTGCCCATGAAAGTCCCATGATGTTAATCAATCCAGGTAGCCTTCGATGGCTTTTTTCCCCCTTTTGGTCGTACTGTTAGTCTGTGACTGCTATCTACAGACTTCCAAGAAGTGAGAACTTGTATTCATGGAAAGCAGGCTAGTATTTCGGTGGTTTGCAGAGAAGACACCCTGATGATTTGGGTGGGGTTTTATGCAGCCTGAATTCCTGGCAAATTTGTGCAGTCATATTTCATTCCATCTGTCTGGTATAATCTCTGTAGAGGCTTTGCATTTCTTTGCAAATGTTCTTTTGTAGTGATAAGCCGGATACAGAGGTTCAGTTAATCATAATTTTTAGGACAACGACAAAAAATTCAGTACCCTCTCTGCAACAAAGTTGGACACCTTGGAAAGAGTAGACAACATGAGAAAAGATCTAAAAAATTTGAAGAGGGGTCCAATACTAGACAGTTAAGATTTAATGTGAAGAAGTGCAGGGTGGTACAATTTTGATGCAGAAAGTCAAAGAAGCAGTAGGCAATAGGGGGCAAGAAGCTGATGTATATAGACCAGGAGAGGGACCTTGGGGTAATAGCATCAAAGGATTTCAAGGTGGGCAAACAATGTGACAAGGCGGTAGCCAAAGCCAGAAAGATGCTGGGCTGCAGACAGACATGCATAACCAGCAGAGGGAAGGAGGTATTAATGCACCTGTACAAGTCGTTGGCAAGGCCTCATGTGGCATAATGTGTTCATGTTTGAAAACCGTATCTCACAAATGGTTCAGAGAAAGGCGATTAAAATGATATGAGGTCTATGTCAGAAGATCTATGAAAAGACGAAGACCTAAATATGTATACCCTAGAGGAGAGGAGGGGCAGGGGGGTTAGGATACAGATGTTTAAATATTTAAAGAGTATTAACGTACAAACATTTTTCAACAATGGGGAAGCTGCAGAATAAGGGGACTTGAAATGAAGCTGAAAGGAGATAACATCAGGAAATACCTTTTCGTGGAAAGAGTAGGAGATGTCTGAAATGCCCTCCCAAAGGAGGAGGTGGGAGCAAAAACTGTGACAGAATTTAAAAAGGCATGGGATAGAAACAGGATCCCTATATAGCTAGAGGGTGGAATCAAAGCAAATAACTTTTACACTTCAAAACGTAGAGGGAGATCATCAGCACAGAGTGGCAGGTACAACCCTAAACAAAAGCACAGATGGGGGGTAACCTGCATGGAACATCAAGGACAACTCCAGCCACCTTACTGGGCAGACTAGCTGAGCCATGCTGGTTGTAATCTGCTGTTATTTACTGTGTCTCCATGGGGGTCATTTTAAAAGTTTCTTATTTGGATGTCTGACAATGGACATTCAGATGTGCAAATCACAGAGTCATCCCTAGACTCATTTTAGAAAGCCATATATATATATAGATGTCCCCGGTCTGAGCATGTCAGTGTAGTATGGGGGCGTGGTGGAGGCCATGGCCTGGATGGAGCAATGGCGATGCATGTTGTGGTGTAATTTCAGAACGACACAATCACGTCTTGCCCTGGTTGGTGAGGCGTCCATGCCTAAACCTGCTATACCTACTTCTGACCATGAAGAAGGTGCAAAAAGTGCTCGTTTCATGGCTGCAGTGCTTCCAGGGGCAAGAGCAACATGCACTTTCATTGCCACAGTTAATATTTCCTGGCCAAAGAAACCTGCCTGTAAATACATACTCAAAATACTTTACTGGGCTGCCATCACAAGTATTACCTGAAATGTCTGGCTGGGATGTCCAAATCTGAAAACATAGTTGCCCCCTTCAGAAATACTCTGGCAGGGGATGTCCAAGCAGTGGCGTAACGTGAGTTGTCAGCACCTGGGGCAAGGCAAGTAATTTGCGCCCCCTAACCCGTGGATTTTAGCCGCCGGGGAGCTTCTTTGCGCGGGGGAGCCGACCGTGATCCTACCCCGGGAGGGAGCGATCGTCAGCACTGACCTCGCTGAGCCGGAGTCCAGGGAAACGAACAGCACAGCAGCAAGAGCCCGACAAGCATGGTTAAACGCCCAACAGCAGGGAAGAGGAGGAGATCCGGAACCAGAAACTCGCGATGCCGCCCTGCAGCTCCGCCTTCGCGAGCGCACAGGGCGATCCGACCCCAACCCCAGCTTTACATTGAGATCGAGGGGCGACGACGCGATAAACAGTCCCCCTCCTACCCCGCCCCGGCAGCTTGTGTGAAATAGCTACCTAGAGGGGGTCAATCGCATCGCCTGCGCTTTGTTGCCGAGGGTTTGCCAAGAACAATGCGACTCCCAGGACTGCGGGCTCGAGGGCTATAGCGCAAACCTCTTTGCAGTGCCACCACCAGATGGCGTACACGCCAACATGTATCATAGGGACCTGCCTTTCCCCCTCATCGGCAACAGAGAGCTGCGAGTGCAAGCGCCCCCCCCATGTTGCGCCCAGTGCAGCCGGCCCCCCCTGCACCCCCCACGCTACGCCTCTGTGTCCAAGTACCTGGTTCTGTGGACGTGGAAATTGGGGATGTCCACATTTGTGAAATGGCCTACACCAGTGCACATATTCAGCCCTGCTATCTGTTTGGGGCTTGTTGCTAGAACTGGTTAATGGCACATTCATCTTTCAGTGTGGAGACAGAGTGATTTCAGAAGGCAGTGTCTCCCTTCACTGTTGCATCTTCCCCGGATTTTGGGACATTGTGCTTTGAATAGCCTTGATTCTTTATGTTATGTTATTTTAAGATGTTTGGGAATCAAAATAATAATGATATCACAAAATTTAAAGAATGATTTTTGAAACCAATTAATTCAAGTATCTAATTTTTAGACATAAATATTTCCAAATTAAAATGAAGTCTCTATAGTGTGCGCATGTTCTATGGAGTAATTTTAAAAGGCTACTTTATGAGTATATGCCAGTATACATATGTAAAATGATTTTTAGAAAATTACTTCATGTATCAGTACACACATGGGGTCATCCTGCACACCATTTAGCAGGTCTGGATGTCCGATCCAGATGTCCAGAGCCATTAAACGGCTGGGCAGCCTGCCGGGGACAGAGCTCCCCATACGAACAGGCGATTTGTATGGGAAGCTCTGTTCATGGGAAGGAAGGGGTGGGACAGAGATGGAGAGAGAGCAGGTGGTGGGCGGAGAGAAAACCCAGGTGTACAGGGCCAATTCCGAGGTCGGCCCTGTATGTCTGGGGTCGGCCACAGAGATGGGGGACTTATTCCACCTCGGAGGTGGAATAAGTTCCCCTGGACAGCGCAAAATGACATGGCCGGGCCTGATAAGGAGGGCAAGGGAGTGCAGAGGGTTCCCCGCAGTCTGACCCTGGCCATGGAAGGCCAGATCGGGGGTCGGGCTGCTGGGAATGAAGATTGCTTTCTGTGGCAGGGGATCGCGGCTGCTGAATGGAGCCACAGTGCCATGGCGATGTGATGCCATGGCACTGTGACTCCATTCAGGAGTCTGGCTGAGTTAGCTGGGTATGTGGGCTGGACATGTGGTCAATTGGAATCAGGGCACGGACTGCACTTCCAGGCCGTAGACCCGATTCTGATCCTGTGGACACGTCTAGCCCCCACACGATCAGAATTCTGATTGGCTGTACAAGGGGAGATGGCCAGTACAGAATGCCCCTCACAATGACAAGAACATGCATGCTTGTACATGACTCTGTTGTAGGCATATTTGGAGGGGCAGATTCTGGGTAGAGCATGCACATTTTTTATAAAATATGCATGGTTGCTTCCGGTCTGGGCAATGAGCTGATCGGTCGGCTCATGATCAGCTCCGGGCAATTGCCCCTACGAAACTGCTACAAATCCTGCAAAAAATAAAGAAAACTTCCTCTCAATCGCCGGTATTGATTCTCCCCCGACAGGGCGCTGATCCTCTGCCGCTGAAGCGACCCGCGGCCATCCTTGCCTAACTGGGGAAGAAAGATCAGCGACAAAGGGAACGTGCAGAGGCCAATCGGGCACTTCCCCCACCGACATCACCAGTCCTCCTTGTGCGGGATCCGGTGTCTGAAAGCACGGAAGGACCTACAGCCATACCTACCCGAAAGGAGAAGATCGTGGGCTATCTATCAAGTAAGCCGGGGGTGCGATCGAACATCCTTACCACTGTCAGCCTCCATTTTTCTCAGCACGTGGTGGCCTAGCTCATGCACTCCGGGCAGGTGGCTTCTTATGCTAAGCAGCGGGACGGTCCCCCGTCACTGATAGCCGCGCTGCGCTCACGGAGGGCTGAACTCGCGGCTGAGGAGAGCTCGGTGATTGTGCTGTCTGGATCGGTTTGGGGGGGAGAAATGCCGAAACGCATTTGAGCGCACCCATTCTCTCTCCCGCCTCCATGGCTAGTTGTTCCTTCGGGGGGCCCTGTATATTCAGCGGAGCGGAGGTCTGGGATTACTTCCGCCCACTCGAGGAAGAGTAGCTGCCGCTATAAGCAAAGGAGATCAACCACCAAAGGAGATCAACCACCTACTTCGTTGAGGCACAGCGCTCTCCACATTACTTGAAAGGCCTCGGGCGGCGAGGAGTTCGGTGGCCCTCCCTGCCTAATAACAGCGGGCACTGGCGTATAAGAAAAAGCGCGCCAAAGTGTGGCAGGATACTCCTTCTACTGTCCCATCTATCAGTATCCTCCTGGGGTACTGGGTCTACAGCCCCGCAGCCGTCCCTGCCTAGATTGAGCAGATAACCCCTTCACAGTGACCCAAAATCCTTGCAGCTGTGGTTTTTCATTGCACAGCTTTACCTCTGCTATTCCACGAGAGCAGTACCCTGCGTGGGACGTGGTGCATACAACAGTGCTAACCTGATGGCATCTAAAGCTCCGCGAAGAGAGAGACCCCGCCCCGCGGAGGTAAAAACGGCAGAGGGCTCACCATCTAGCCCGAAACCAGACACCCCGCCAGATTTAGTGGCCGAGGTCAGTGCCGCAGTGGTGCAGGCGCTCAGCACACGTTTTCAGGATTTGGTGGAGCAAATTCAATCGCTTGGACAACGTTTTACGGCGGTGGAGGAACGACTGGAGCAAGTGGAGACAAGGGTGTCAGATGTGGAAGACACGCAAACTTCGGTAGTGGCCAAAGTGGCCGCCCTAGAGACTTTGGTGAAGCAGCAAGGGGATAAACTCGATGAACTGGAGAACCGAGGTAGGCGAAAAAACCTGAGATTCATCGGTGTTCCTGAAAGTGTCGCTGACAGTGCCCTACTTGATTATTTACAATCATGGATTGGGAGCCTACTGCCAAACCTGGGAGCAGAGTCTCTCAAAATAGAGTGGGTACATCGGCTGGGCCAAAGAAGAGAGCAGGCCAGGAAACCACGTGCAGTAATTGCCTGCTTTCTCGACTATAGACAGAAAGAGGAGGTGTTAAAAGCGGCAAGGAGCCGACGGCGAAATCAACAGGACATCGAGCCGCTCTTAGTATTCCAGGACTACTCGGTCCTCGTCAGTCAACAGCGGAGGGCTTTTTCGGGGATCTGTACCCAGCTGTTTAACCGCGGCATTCGCTTTTCACTCCTCTACCCGGCCCGGCTGCGGGTCGATCACCAAGGCCACACTCGCATTCTAGCGACCCTGGAAGAGGCGGCTACCTTTCTGGACTCTTTGCCAGGTCAATCGACTTCCTAACTGCTACATGACTGACTGGGAGTGGGGTACACCCCCCCATGTGTGGTGGGGAGGGCTGGAGCCCCCAGGGGCCGAATGGCTCCTGGCGGCCTTCCAGCGGCTTCCACTGTCATGGGAGAACTCCTGGGTTTGCCTTTCATACAGTGTACTAAGCTGGGATGCAGTGCCTCTTTGCCTTGGTAACATTTTTATGCCGGGGGAGACATTGTATCCTTGTTATTTTATTGCAATGGTTACTTTGTTATAACTACTGCTGCTTTGTTGGCTCCCTGATTATTCCCCTCCATGCATTGTCTCTACCCCTGTGTCCCTGCTGACCCTCCCTCCTCCCTTCCCCTTCTTATCCCTCTACAGGTGGGGCTTCGATCTGAGGCAGGGGGGGGCAGCCGGGGGAGTAGAGAGGACTAGCCTCGATAAAGCAGAGAAGCATGTATCAGAAGAGGGGGGAGGGTAGAGGAGCTGGGAGGTCCTCTGGTTGGAGGTGGACAGAGACACTTTGGGAGCAGGTGAGTGGGGGGTGGTAGCACTGAGTGTGGGAGCCTCAGTACAGGGGCTCGTAGCAGAGACTTGGTGTCTCGTTTCCTTTCTTTAAGTTACTTGTTAGAGAGGGGGAAGTGCTGGAGGGGCGAGCCCGTCTGCCATAGGAAGTAGTCCAGGCTATGACCGGACGGGAGAGCTTGGAGGAGTGGGGAGATGGGAGGGCGGGGGGGGGGGGGGAGGGACGGGAGGGGGGAGGAGGAGGGAGGGGCAGGGGGAGGGGAGGGGGTACACTCCATTGAATGTTACTAGATGGGATAACTGCCTACATATAGATGGGGGGGGGGGGATGCCAGGCTGGGGGTGTCCCTCTGCAGTACCTAGTAGTGATTCTGTGGTGGCATCTTGGCACTGCCCCGGCGCTTTGAAAATAATCACTTGGAATGTCTGTGGGCTGGGAAACCCTATTAAGAGGCATAAGGTATTGCAAGCGCTGGCTCGACATAAGTGTGACATTGCATTTCTTCAAGAAACCCACCAGACGGCCGTTGAACATAGCAAGCTCTGTCGGAATTGGGTGGGCCAAGTGTGGGGGTCCCCTGCCCAGGGGCATAAGGGGGGAGTAGCGATTCTAATTCATAAATGCATACGATTCGTAGAGGAGACGGTCCTTGCTGATAACACTGGTAGATCCCTGTTGCTATATGGTCACTTAGACGGTAAACCAGTGATTCTGGGAAATCTTTATGGTCCCAATGTGGTCGATCCGGGTTTTTACAATGGCTTGGCATCAAGGGTGGAGCAGCTTCCGGAGTGCCCGATGATTTTGGGCGGGGACTTTAATGGAGTTCTGGATGTGGATCTGGATACTTCTAGGAGAGGAGGAGGGCGGGAGAGGATAGCGCCCTCCCAGACGCTGTTGCGGTTCTGTCGGAGATTAGGTTTACTTGATCCTTGGCGGATCCTGCACCCCTCCGAAAGAGATTATACCCATCAATCTCGAGCGCATGGTTCCAGTGCCCGTATCGACTACGTAATGATCTCGGGGACTCTGTTCACACACACCGAGGATGCACAGATTGGTCCTTCCGAAATATCAGACCACGCAATGGTGTGGCTTGACCTACATTGGGGCGGGACACTAATCGGTCTCGCCTGTGGAGATTCCCCCTAGAGCTTTACTCGGATGGGCAATTTCGCCAGTTTATCCGCCAGCGTTGGGCGGAATTTCTTGGCAATCACCAGGTTCATGTAGACGACCCCGAATTAGTCTGGGAAACGGCAAAGGTGGTTCTTCGAGGGGACGTCATAGGTTATGCCGCGAGACGGCGCCGGCTGATGGCAGAACGTATAGTACTCCTTGAGCGTCGAGTCACTACTCTACGGCGGAGATGTGCCCACAAGCCTACTCTGTCTAATAAGAAGTTGCTATGGGAAATCCAGACCGAGCTTAACGAGCTCTTACATCAGCGAGCAAAGAAATCGGTTCAGTTTTATCGGTTCCGTCTGCACTGCTATGGGGACAAACCTGGCAAGTTGCTGGCACGATGTCTGCGGGCCCGACGGCGTCCTGCCCACGTAGCGGCATTAAAGGACGGCCAGGGACGTATGCATAAGGAGAACAAAGAAATCGCAGAGATTTTCCACACCTTTTTTCAAAACTTATATAATACCACGACGGGTTCCCCTGAGGGGATGCGGGACTACCTTGAGGACTTGGAGCTGCCTCAACTTACTACAGCCCAGAGGGAGGTTCTAGATTTACCTATTACCGTGCAGGAAATACAATCCGCAATATCTGCGGCCCAGTGTTATAAATCGCCAGGGCCGGACGGATTCGGGGCCGAAGTCTATAAGATCTTGGGGGACGAGATAAGCCCACTCCTGCGAGAGGTCTTTGCCACAAGAGCAGAGCAAGGGGCGTTCTGCTGGGGGCGTAATCACGCCCATATCACCCTGATTCCGAAGCCGGGTAAAGACCCGATGCAGGCAGCTTCATATCGACCCATCTCCCTACTAAACTTTGATCTTAAACTTTTGGCGAAAGTTCTGGCTGACCGCCTGGCAGGGGTGTTAGGCTATTTAATTCACGACGCACAAGTGGGCTTTGTGAAAGGCCGCCACGCCGTCCGAAACCTTCGGAAGATTTTAGCCTCCTTGGAGTGGGTGCATGCTCACAATATTCCGTCGTTGTTGATTAGCTTCGATGCAGAGAAGGCCTTTGATAGGGTGGACTGGCGTTATCTATGGCGGCTGCTACCGCGCTACGGCATTGGGGAGGATTTTTGTAAAATGGTGCAAAGTTTGTACATTTCACCGACGGCGGGCATACTGTGCAATGGCCTCATCTCAGATGACTTCACGCTGGAAAGGGGTACAAGGCAGGGCTGTCCTCTATCGCCCTTGCTTTTTGTTCTTTCCTTGGATCCGCTGATTCGCACCATCGTAACTTCGGAAGAGATACAGGGAGTGGGGCTACGGTCGCAAACTTTCCTTATCTCGGCCTTTGCTGACGACCTGTTAGTCCATTTGACGTCTCCGGTCACCTCTTTACAATCGCTTTTAGACGAGTTCCAGCGGTTCGGAGCAATAGCAGGCTTGCGCATTAATAAAGATAAGTCTGAGGTAGTGGATGTCTTGGGGCATTTCCGCACTTCATGGAGGGGACCCTTCCCTTTGCGGTGGGCAGACAAAGAATTCATCTATTTGGGTATAACATTGACTGGAAATCCCCAGGATCTATACCGGCGTAACCTAGACCGGATACTGCGGCATTTGGCGGTGCAGTTAAGTGCGTGGGGACCCCTCCCGCTGTCTCTGGCAGGGAGGATAGCGGCAGTACAAATGATAGTTCTACTACCCCGAATTTTGTACTGGCTGCAGACCCTGCCAGTTTGGTTGCTTCGACGGGACTTGTGCAGAATGGAGGCTTTGATTAAGCGCTTTCTTTGGCGGGGGCAGCGGGCGCGGATCTCATGGAATCGCCTGTTGGGAGGATGGCGGGAGGGCGGTATGGGCCTTCCTGACTTGAAGACCTACGCATTGGCCTGTCAAGCCAGACACCTGGGTGATTGGCTAGGGGAGACGGAAGTATATACGCCTAGGTCTTTAGAGGAGTGTTTGGTGGCCCCTGCGGCTCTCTTGGCGTCTTTGCATGGCACACCCACGGCTTTCAAAGGTACGGGCCGGCAGAGTCCATTAGTGGACTCGGCCTGACGCACATGGCAACAACTTAACAAACATTGGCAGGAAACGTGGAAGGTGTCTTGTTGGCTGCCACTGCAGGGCAATGCCCACTTCACTCCAGGGTCCGAGACTGCGGTGTTTCGGGACTGGTGGCTACGTGGCCTCCGGTTGATAGGGCACTTGGTAGACCAAGCGGGAAACTGTAAATCATTCCGAACGCTCAGTCGGGAATACGACCTCCCCGACACGCATTGTTTTGCCTACATACAAATCTCCCACTATGTGGCTGCACTGCCACGTGCAGCGCTGCAGGCTGAGCGATCAGCCCGTATTTTGGAATTTTTTCAGTTGGGAGAGGAGCACCCGCCGTCGATTTCCACCTTGAAACGTAATTTGGAGCGCTTCCGCCCCCTCCCTGATTATCGTGGAGTCGAAAGAGCTTGGGCGACCGAATTGGGAGTGGAAGTACACCCGGGATTGGTATTGAAGGCATTGAAACGGATTAGCCGACTAGTACAAGGAGTGCGCTGGCGGGAGATCCAATTTAAGTGCGTGACTAGGGCACATTTCTCGCCGTGATGGGCGTTGCGCAGTCGGCTGGCCACGGATGGCTCCTGCCCACGCTGTGCGGAGTCCTTGGCCACTCTCCTACACATGTGGTGGGGCTGTCGGGGAATACGGGCATATTGGGCACGGATATGCAGATTCTTATGCACACTGCTTCAGCGAAGGCTCCATTGGATGGGCCTATTTGTAGCACTTGACCAGCTGCCGACCCCTGGACCAGTGAGGGCTGGTGAGAGTTTGCTGGTGCGGAAGGCTTGTCTGGTGGGTAAATGGCCGATTCTTCGACTATGGAGGGAACGCCAACTGCCCACTTTTAGTGAATGGCGGAATAACTTTCATCAATTAATGCTAACGGAGCGTTGGATGGCGCGGGGCAGTGCCAAGCGCTGGACAGTTTTTCTGTCGGTGTGGGAGCCATATATTCAGCAGTTGGGACCCCACAGCCGTAATGCAATCCTCCAAGGGGGGAGTTGAATGATTGAGGATTTGAGAAGTGGGAAGGCGGTAGCTGCTTTACAGTTCTTGATGATAATTGGTTTATGAAGTTGGTAATGGAGTGAGGGTGGGTGGGCGGGGGAGGGAAGGGGGATGGGAGAAGGGGGGTTGGGATATAATGTAAAATGTCCCCATATTGTATTATCTTTCTGTTGGCTCCCGGGGGGGGCGAAGAGTTAACCCTCCCCGCGGTGCCGTTTGTTGATATGTTGTTTGGATTTTATGGTGGACTTAAATAAAGTTTTCAAAAAAAAATATGCATGGTTGCGTGTATTTTATGCACATACAATTACAGTGTCAATGTACGTGGGTTCATTAAAGCAGCATTTCTGCAGGATATGTGCTAGGTTCCTATAGGTCTTTATGAAATAGGCCCAAAATGCACGCCCGCACGGCCTCTCCACCTGGGCAACCTGTTATGAAATTACTCTCTCTGTGTCTTATTTCCTTAACAAAAGTTCACATCTTCAGTTCTGTTCATGAGTGCTTTTGGACTATTAGGTCTCCTCATACGGTATTTAAAGATCATTTCTTGGTACAAGGACTATTGTATGGTAATACAACATAGGTCAGCATTTCTCAACTAAAACCACTGTTGAGAACAGTGATTTTTTACAACCATAACAGCCTCTACTGGCACTTCAATAACGGGCTCTATTGCCACTTCTGTGTTTCTGCATGGTGTCCATATTCCGGTGCTGTTCCAAGAGGGTGGATAATATGGACATATGGCCATTGTGCAATTCAAATTTGCTGAAAGTTTTGTAGAGTGATGGAAGTTGCAACATTTCTGGATGGAGGAGCAAGACAGCAGTAGTGGGTGATGCTCAGATGGCAGGAGATGGAGTAGTAAGGCAGAAGTCAGGAAAGGAGCAGTCACTCAAGGAAGTTCAGAAGCACCAGATGTTGCACCAGGGAATTTACCAGTGGCAAGAATAGAGAAAGCCGTGTTGGGTATGGCTACAGAAAAGGACAAGTGACAATGAGGGAGTGGAAAGGAGTTGGTGGGAGATGGTGATGAGTAAGAGAGTATGGTGGAGCACTTCTATGTGGAATGGCTCCAATTTAATTCCTGCATCAGATCTTCCATTCCCTGGGTTGGCTGGAGTTGGGGATTCTGGGTACACAAAGTTCATAGTTCCTATTGGAAGGAAGGTATGATCATTGCTTCAGGGTGACACATAGATGTCGAATTAAGAGCCCATTTTTGCAAGGTTCCTGAATGAGTCTTGGTATATAGCTTCTGGCCAAAGACCCTCACTTCAATGAGAAGACCAGATGTGTTAGGGCAGAGGGAGGGACTTAGGGAATATAGGATAGATGAAAAAAAGAACCCAGGTAGTTGTGAATAAAGCCTCATAGTGCCAAAAAGTAAAGCGCCATCGGGCATGAGCAGAGCTGAAGAGTGACATCACAGCTGACATTGAAATCAGCTGTTATCTGTGCTGATTGAGCTGGGCAAGCCTGATCGCTCCACTAAGCAGCGCTGGTGATTGGCTTTAAAAGTAAAGCGCCATCAGGCGCGCCCGTGCCTGGTGGGCCCGCGCCAGAGGGCCTCGCCAGAGGGCCCTTTGGCATAGTCGTTAGGCGCGGGACGATTTAGCGGGATATCAGAAGTTCTAACTGACATGAATAACCTTCCAAAAACCTCAGGGTAAGCCATCAACATAATATCTTTTATATAACATATTCGGCTTTTCTTTACACCAGAATTTAAATAATTCACAATCTCCTGCATCTAAAGAACCCACAGTAAGAATCTAAATCACAATAATATCCTCCTTTCAAAGTATTGTAATAATTATTAACAATTGCAATTAATTTACAGAAAAGTAATCCGTCTTGATCTTTTCGTAATTTTAAATAGTTTTTAATAACTGCAAACATGCTTACAAATTACCAATTCATTCTTCTATATTTTAATATGATATTCCTTACCCAACAAACTCTACCCAACAATTTAATTCTAAGCCCTTTAAGGCATTCATACACAAGTGATAATAACCCCAATAAACAGAAACTCTATAGGAATAAAAACAAAGGACCAACCAAGATTCCTTCCCCCCCATCTAAGCCTACCAAGAATAATCCAACTCTTAATTCCCCCATTTGTTGTTTACTAATTAATGCAAGATCTGTAAGAAACAAACTAAATACTATATATGATTACATCATAGACCAAAAAATTGATATTATATGCATAACGGAAACTTGGTTAAAAGATACAGACCAGGTCATTATCAACCAAATTACTCCTAATGATTTTGAAATGTTTACTTGTCATAGAGAACACAAAAGAGGTGATGGAATTCTAATCCTTGCATATAAAATGTTCAAATTTAAAACTGTTATTATCAGTAATTCATCTGATACAAATTCAATGGTGATATCAAATCACCACCTCAGTATCTGTCTTAACTGCAGACCACCTAATGCTACAAAAGATCAACTGTCAACAATTCTTGAATTAATTTGTTCACACAGCTTGCCCCATAAACCATTAATTGCTTTGGGTGACTTTAATTTAAGTTCCTTACCTCCTAAGGAATCCGGAGCTTTCTTAAAAGCTTTAGAATCTTTAGATTATAAACAGGCAATCCATATATACTCGAGTATAAGCCTAGTTTTTCAGCACATTTTTTGTGCTGAAAAACGGCCCCCTCGGCTTATACTCGAGTCAACGTCTGCAGATGTCTAGCAGGGGGCGCTGTGCGAGCGGCGGGTGCTAAGGAGCATTCAGCAGCAACCCCTTGCTCGGCATTGCCCCCAAAGATGGCGAAACAGCAACTACCTCATCTAGGTGTGACTGCAGCCAGGAATCCGGTCCAACGGACAGCAGAAAAGGCTCATCAGGTGGGACATGCTGCTCGGGGCTCAGACTCACAACCGAGGTCGAAAGGACCACCTTCAAGTCAGCTCCGACGCTAACCCCGGCAGAACTCTGCATAGCTCTGATGGTAACAAACTTGGTTATGGGCTGCTGCTTGGGCGGAAGATCAGCTTCGGGGTATGTGACCTTCCCCTTCCTTTTCCCCATCATGGAGCAAGTAAATCAGCACAAAGGTAATATTTATTTAAGGACAGCGTCCATAATACCAGCTGGCCGCCGGAGCACGTCCTTTCTAAATTGTATTTACTGGTAGATAAAAATAGACCCTCTGTAGTTAAGCTGCAGCAGCTACACCTTTATATTTGCAAAACGGCTCAGCTGCACATGCACCAGTATTGACATGTGCACGCTGTGAAATGCCGACACTTGTAAATGTAAGCCGGCAGGTTTTCTCCATCAGTTTTTCCCATGTGTAACTTTGTACAATGGCTCCTCCCACCGCACGTGGATCTGTATTTTAGAAACCGCTCCACATTTGGCAGAGCTGTTTCTGAAATACCTTCGGAATTAAGTAGGCTCCAACTCTGACGTCTCAATTCCGATCTCCACATACTATCTAAATGTGCCTTCACATAAAACGTTAGCCTAACGGTAAATAGGTGGACTTAGATTACCAATGCCCCACCTATTGATCTATACAAAAGTTATCTTTCCAGTGTCTGTTTGTTAAAATGGGGAACTTTCTTGCAAAGGGAGGGTTCCCAGTTTATGATATGTTTTAAGTGATCTAGCATCCATCCCTAAGAGTGGAAGTATGGTATAAAATGCTATTCTATGATCACAGAGAAGAATTAGAGATGTCAACCAAGGAGCTGGGGAAACAGCAGAGGGCTATATCTTTATTTTTTACATTGACTAGTAGGTGCCTCATTTCCCACCCTCGGCTTATACTTGAGTCAATAGTTTTGCCCAGTTTTTTGTGGTAAAATTAGGTACCTCGGCTTATATTCGGGTCGGCTTATACTCGAGTATATACGGTACTCTACCAACACATCAACATGGTTCTATTCCAGATATGATTTTCCATCCAAAGCATCTTTCAGCTCTAAACCAAATCTAAATTCCAAAAATATGTCCTGTACCATGGTCAGATCATTACGTGATATCTATCACTTTACATTTGAAAATTTTTTCTCACCAATTAGAAACTAATTGTAAGACAAGAAAATTTAGAGCCTTTCATAAAGAAAATTTCATAGCAGATGTCATTCCTCATTTGCACCAAGATTGTACTAATTTATATGCTGCCATAGATAACTGGAATAAAGTCATTTCTGATGCCTCAGTAAATCTTAACAAAGACAAGGTGCAAGTACGTAGAAAAAATAGTGCACCATGGTATTCGAACGATATCAGAGATGCAAAACGTATGCTAAGAAATTTGGAACGTAAATGGAGACAGAACAAATCTCAGCATGCAGAGTTTTTATATAAGGTGAAACAAATTGAATATAACAATTTGATAAATGATCGCAAACAACAATACCATACAAACTTAATTTTAAAATCTGCTAATAAACCAAAGAAGTTATTTAATATTGTGAAACAGCTTACCAAAATGAACTCTCCTTGTCATAATCATCAGATAGATCCTCAAGAATATGCAAATTACTTAATAAATAAAAACGGAAATCAATTAACCTCTATAATATCCTCACAGCCTAATCAATTAACGATAGAAACTTTCTTTGATTCCAGGCATTTTTGTTCTGATTTTTCTATGCCAACAAAAAACCTAATTGAAAATATAATAAGTACAATTAACACAACAACCTCCCCAACTGATCCATGCCCAGTAGAATGGATTAAAAATGCAAGGAGTCAATTGCGTTGTCATTTAATCAAATTTGTAGAACATTCATTAAAACAAGGTTATTTACCTCCTGTCCTAAAAAAACCCTCAATGAAACCAATCTATAAAGGGAATTCATTAAGCACCTCTGAACCTAAGTCATACCGTCCGATTTCCAGTTTACCTTTCATCTCCAAGATTATAGAGAAAGTAGTAGATTCATATGCTCCACTGGATCTACACCGACATGGTTTCAAACCATTTCATGATGTGGAAACTCTTCTTATTTCTCTATTTAATAACCTCTTAACGGGTCTGGACAAGAAAAATAGTGTTTTTCTTTTAATATTTATTGACATTTCAGCAGCTTTTGACACAATCTCTCATCCTTTAATGCTTCAACGTCTAGAAGATATTGGCTTATGCAACAACACACTTAAATGGTTCACATCCTACCTGAACAATCGTACGCAAACAGTAAAATGTGGAGACAAAAAATCATCTCAGATCCCAATTACACAAGGCGTATCACAAGGGTCAGCATTATCATCAATCCTTTTTAACATCTATATTCAGCCTATATGCAAAATTATTCAACAATATGGAATAAATTACCATCTATACGCTGATCTACACTGCAGTTGACCAAAATTCATTTGACACAGAAATAATTGATAACTGTTTGACTGATATGAACAATTGGCTTACAACTAACAACTTTAAAATAAACCCAGATAAAACAGAAGCATTATTCATTTTTAATAATCAAAACATAAAAACTCCTATAGAAATTAATATACTAAACAAATCCATAAAAATCAGCGAGGAAGTAAAATACCTTGGTATAATCCTAGATAAACATATTAACTTAAAATCCCATATAAATAAAATTACAGCTAGAGTATACCACCGTTTAAAAATCATTAGGAAGCTCAAACCAATTTTACAACTAAATCATTTTCGAACGGTATGTCAAGCAGTTATAACACCACTACTCGACTTTTGGAAGACCTTGATAAAGGATATTTCCGAACATACTACCCATCCCCTCCAACTGGCATAAAATACCACTGCAAGAACTACAATGAATTCTACAAAATATGAGCATATAACTCCCCTGCTTCAAGAATTGCATTGGCTTCCAATCACTATAAGATCAAAATACAAGAATCTTATGAACATTTTCACAATTTTGCATGAATCATCAGCAAATATTCTAACAACTATTATTTCTAAAGACATAAGTTCAAGACCCAGACGCTCAGTCTTACCAACAGACTCAATTCCCACTTGAATTTTAATAGATCCAAACAAATGACATCTAATAGGGCTTTCTCCTTTATGGCACCACAACTATGGAATTCTATTCCTGATGAATTAAGAACTCAATTTGATATCAAAGATTTTCGAAAGTCCCTTAAAACATACCTATTTATTGAAGCATATGGCAACTAACCTAACTCTAATAGACCAAAATGTCTTTCTAACCATTTGAATTTTAATTTACTTACAATGTTTAGACTTAATATTTTATAGGATTGCAGTTATTTGTTTAATGTACTTGCAATGAATTATTATGAAATGTAACTTGCTGTAATTTATGTAATATACTGTAATGTACTGTAATTTACTGTAATGTATTATCTTATTGTCTTCCCTTCCCTCAATGTAGACCCTTTGTTGTCTTGTTGACCACTTTGATTGAAGGATAAGGTGGTATATAAAACTGATTAAATAAATAAATAAATATAGGATAGATAAAAAAAGAACCCAGGTAGTTGTGAATAAAGCCTCATAGTGCCAGTTCCCAGCATAGGTTCCAAATGACCTGGAAGTATAAAAGAACAAGAGGAAACTGCCAGGTCAAAATAAAAAAAACAAAGAGCTTCTATTCTGTTTTTGAGTATTCTAGGAAAAACTCTCAAAATGGTCATTCTTTGACATGACATAAAATTTGTTGTGAGAACCTTGGGCACATTATTGAGTTCAATTACAATCCCTTTTCATATTTACTCTTGCATGACATGAAGATGAACAAAATTAAATATGAAAAATATGCAAAAATATCCATAAATTATACCTTGCCATGAGCTCTTTGTAAAGGGAACAGTCAGTATAGTACATAATTATATAGTTGAAAAAAAAATCCTAAAATGATGGCTAGTATAATATTGTAAGAATATTGGTTTCTGAAAATGTAGTAACATTTTTGTTTTATTACAAATAGCAAACAAAGATATATTCGTCACAACAACAACAAAATTAACAATAAAATTAGAACACATAGAACAAAGTATATGGAATTACTTCAACCTTTGCTTATTTACCCTTTATTTGGCAGCTTGACCCTTAGCAGTAGTACCGCAAGACTATGGCTAGAGGTCACGGGTTCCATTTGGAGCCTAGGATTCTGACAGTGCTGGAGTAACTGGGGATTGCTCCTCTTCCCCACTAGGCATCAGGGATCCTTGGTAAGATTTGGGGATGATATTGGAGGGTGCAGGTGGGCTTGTCTTAGAGGGACCTATTGGGGCATTCTGGTTTTTGGGGGTGTTCTTAGCTGTCAGCGAGGGTTGCAACAGGTGAGTGATGTTGGGAAGGGAGTATCAGAAAGGGTCAGTGATGTTGGGAGGGGTGATCAGAATGGGTCAGTAATGCTGATGGTCACAAATGCTTAGGTATCCTCCGATACCTTGATACTCACAACGCTGATGCACCCCAGCCTCCACTTGGTGTTCGGTGTCACAGGTCCTTGATGTCAATGAAGCCAAGGATGAATCTTTCTTCTTCTTCAGAAGCTCAATGGCAAGTTGAATTGATGTCCTTTTGATGCTGATGAATCCCCAGCGTTTGATGCAGCCCATAGGCTATGGAGACTGATACCACCAATGGCGATGTATTGAACTTGCTAATGCCAAAATACTTTTGCACTGCTCTTCATGACCCCTGAGTTCTATCTTTACACAAAAGACAGTGAGAGGACTTATGGATGGGGCCCAGACACTGCAGCACCAGTTATGGATGTCTGTTACAGACATAGTCCTGCTGCACCTTGTGCATTTTTTAAACCTTTTGGGGAGTCTCTGGGACATCTCATCTAGAAAAATAACCCCAGCAAAATCAAATTTCTTAATTGTGAAAATATTCCCCCTACCAGAGGACCTGAGGCTTAAATGCGGCCTATAGCAGTAATAGGCAAAAAAGAAAATTTGAAAACGAACAAAAAGCCTACCTACAGTTTGCTGTAAAGCTTCCGTAAGGTAGCAGGGAAGATGTTCCCATGAGAGCTCCATCCGATGAAGCCATCCATGTGTGAGGATATTATCCTGCTTACCCATGGAGAAACCTTAAGATGGAATTGGGAAGATATACAGCCTATCTTTGGGATAAGTAGCATGGAATCTGTCTAGCTTTTGGGATCCTGGCATGTAGTTGTGAAATGGCTCAGCCACTGCTGGAGACATGATACTGGACTTGATGGACCTATGGTGTGATCCTGTATGGCAAATCTTATGATGTCAGAAAGGAGCTTGTAAGGTGTTAGTGATATTGGGAGTGAGGATTGGAAGGGGTCATCAGTGTCAAGGTTCATCAATGTTGGAAGAGGTATCAGAAGGGGTCATCGATGTCAAAGGTCATCAGTGTTGGAAGGGATATCAGAAGGGGAAGAGTGATGTTTGGTGTAGGGGGTGGGGTGATTAGGGGATTCCATCCTTGGCCTTTGAACCTTCTGCAGACAGGTACTTATGAGTACCTTGGAGCAGGTGTAAATGCCAAAGTATTACATTTTTAATATCCACAAGTGTCCCCCTTGTAAAGTGGGGAATGCACATCCATATCTTAGGACCATCCAAATCACTCCCACTCCATGCTCTAACAATATCTCTTGCAATCTTCGTTCAGTGTGGATTACGACGTGCAAAGAGCAGCTTTCTAAAATTGCATGTGCAGGTGATCTACAAGTTGCCAAGCCGACATTTACATATAAGGATGCTCTAAAATAAGGGCTATAAGCACCTAGGTTATCTTTAAAAAAAATAGGTGCCTCTTTCTAACTTTGACATAACTGCTTATAATGTTACAGCTGACTGGCTATCCTGACTTTAACTGCTTTGTGCTATATGGTTAGCGGCTGAATATCGTTGCCAACTGGAAAGCGACGTCAGTGACTGGCCATCCCAGCTATTCAGCAGCAGAAACTTCAGCAGTAGAGACTTAACGGTCTTAGTTAAGGCGGTAGTGGCTAGGTGTTTTGTTTTGCCTAGCTGCCACTGCCACCACCAATGCTGAATCTGCCACTCGGCATTCTTGTATGTTGGTTACACCTTTGTTTAGTAAACATCAACATGTGTCCAGTCTTGACTACCACTGCATGCTTTTGTGCACACATTCCCTGTTTACTGAAAACTAATATGCCCAAATCTAATTTACAAGTTACTGCTAGTGATGCCATAAATATTGTACCTGCCTATAGTTTTGCCCCAGATCTAAAGCCCCACACATCACTTCAAAGGGGGCGGGCATTTGCAGTCCTTCCAAGTGTGGAGTTGCAAAGACATGTGCTTTTTTTTTTTTAATGTTTCAAGTCTAAAGACCTCCACCGCTGCAGACATAGGAAAAGTGGTGGCAGTGGAGGGGGAGGGGAGAGAATAGCTGGAAGGGGGATGCAGGTCAGAAAAGGGGATGAAGGGAATGGCTGGAAGGGAGATGTAGGACACCGGTAAAGGGTGGAGGGCAGATGCTTGACATATAGTGGAGGGGTAGAGAGCAGATGCAGGATGGGGGACATAAGAGGATAGAGGGGACATAGTGGACATAAGGTGGGGTAGAGGGATGGAGGGCAGATGTTGGACATGGGTTTCAGAGCAGAGGCAGGTGAGGGCATAAGGAGGGCAGATAGTGGCTATAGAGTGGGTAAGTGGAGGGGCAGAGGGCACAATCTGGATATGTGGTATGAGTTATGGGGGTTGGAAGGTAGATACTGGACATGGGCTTATGGCATAGGGGTGGCATGAGCAGATGGACATGGGATAGAAGAGTGGATAGCAGAGGATGGACATAGTAAAGGAGTTATAAGGAGAAGAAAGGCATATGCTAGACAGGAGATGGGGAATACAGTGAATAGTGAGCAGAGGTAAGGCACAGGGTAGGGATGGAGGGCAGATACTGGATATGGAGATATAGAGAAGATGCTGTAATCGAGTTGGGGGACAGGGGAGATGCTGGACATGTAGGGTATAGGATGAGAAAAAAGGGAGAGGTGCTAGATGGAGAGAGAGGGGGAGACACAAGATAGGGTAGGAGAGAAGGGGAGAGATGCCGGACACAGGGAGGGTAGAAAAGAGAAAGGAGAGTTAGTTAAAGACTGGGAATAATTGGCTGGGGAAGAATAGAGAGATGGAGCGGTAAGAGGGCTATGTTAAAGGTTGAAGAGTGATAGGAAGACACAGCATGGTAAGAAGGAGGAATGAAATTTGAGTTGATAGAGAAAAATGGAAGAAAGCCAAAAGGAAAAGATCAATGTCAAAGATAGAAGGAAGTGAAGAAGACAGGAGAGGAGAGAAGTGGTAGATGGACCAGAGACTCTAGAAGCTAAATTTAGAGAAGATGAGGAAAGTAGAAACTAGGGACTTGTATCAACATAATTAGAGAAGAAAATGACCTGGCAGCAAAGGTAGAAAAAATAATTTCTATTTTGTAACTGGAAAATATCAGTTTTTGGCAAGTACATCTGCCAGAAGTCAGGACTGGTGTTGGACATGGCTGTGGCCCAGCCCAAAGCAAAAATCTGAGAGGGGGACCCTAAAGCCTGCTAGCAAACTCTGCCTTTTATTAGTTTCGGACAGGTTGGAGACCCTCTCTGGCCTGGAGGCCCAGGGCAATTTCCTGTCTTGTTTTATACAATACAGAGGGAAATGCATTTCTTTATGTTTCTCTGGTGTTGCACTGAGGTTTTAGGTTGATTTTTGTCTATATACTTCTCTTTTTACTTTGTGATCACTTATTGGTGAAGGCCTATCTGTATTGGTTGCCTATGCAACCAAGACTGAGTATTCTGGCAGCAGGAAATTCTATTTAAGAATGTGTAGTGATCTGGCTTGTTCAGCTTTTCAGATAGGTTTATTGATGTTTTAGGGCTCACTGCAATTTTAGAGCCAAGGCAGTTTACATGGAACAGATAATATGGGGTTACATAGAACATCGAGTATTGAACATAGGTGAATTTTATATTTGATAGAACCTTGAAAAATGAACACAAATGAACTTTGTACAAGATAATGTGAGACTAACCCTAGAGGCTGGCATGAGTAGATGTGGAGGAGAGAGGCTGGGAGAGGGGAAGGGGGTGGTAGAGGGAGGGGGATAGTAAGGATGGGAGTTAGTGATTGTCGCCAAAATGTTCCTTGAAAAGGTGTGTCTTTAATGTCCTTCTAAATTCCATTAGGTCTGTGGTTTCACGTAGATGATCTAGTAACACATTCCATAAGTCTATGCATAGAAGGAGAAGGCCTTGTTTGTGGTGGTTTTGTTGATTTTCTGAAAAGTGTGGGGCACTACCAGTGTATTTTGTTGGGCTGTTCTTGCTCTGTTGTTGTTTTTTTTTCTGGAGGAGGGGACTGTAGGTATGTAGAGGATATGCCTCGAGATATTTTAAATGTGGTTTGTAGGACTTTATATTTTGTTCTTACTTTTATAGGCAGCCAATGTAGTTTTTTCGAGTATAGTAACATAGTATATGACAGCAGATAAAGACTATCATGGTCCATCTAGTCTGCCCAGCAAGGTGGCAAAAGTATAGGGGTTATGTGGTCGGATCTAGTGGCATGGGGCAGTATGTGGATGGCAGTATTCTGTGCAAGTTTCAGGGGGCACAGTATGTAGTCTGGTAGTCCTCAGAAGATGATGTGGTAGTAGTCGACATGGGGTAAGGTGAGGGCTTGAAAGACCATGGGGTAGTCATTGAAGTTTGGCAGTGGTCGCAGGACTTGCATTGTCTTTATCTTGTTGTATAAGGCTTTGTGATGCTGATGTGGGGTTACAGAGTTAGATGCTGGTCAAGTGTTATGCCGAGGTAGCGTACTTCTAATTTTACTTTCAGCTGGACTCCTGGAATTTTTATGGTGGATGGGGGGTGCAGTTCATGTCACAGAATATGAAGAGGGCTTCAGTCTTGTCAGGGTTCATGATGCGACTATGTTTTGCCAGCCACTGAGTGACGTCATGGAGGCAATTTATCAGAGGGGTGTAGCTGGGTTTTGCGGTGGAGAATGGTGTGTATAACATGACATTGTCTGCATATATGTGGTAGAATATGCTGTGGGATTGTATTATCTTGTTGTAGGAAGATGTTAAATAGGATTGATGAGAGGGCTATTCCTTGGGTGACTCCTTTTTGCTGTATGTCTCTTTTTTGCTGTGCATATGGGGTGAAGGTATAACCATTCATTGATACCTGCTGTTTTCAGCTGGTCAGGTATGACTGGAACCATTTTAATATGGTACTGATTATATCAATTGCTTGTAGGCGTTTTAGCAGTAGATTGTGTGGTATGGAATCAAAGGCAGCTTTGATGTCCAAGAAGATGAGTAGGAAGCCCTGGTGTAGTTTCTCATTGCCTTTGATGTGGTCATCCATGAGTGCTGTGAGTAAGGTTTCAACACCATGGTTGGCCCTGAAGCCATACTGGTGATGGTCGAGTGGGGCATGTGCCAGAATGTGCTGTTGGAGCTGGAGTAAGGCGGTCTTCTCAATCATTTTAGCAAGGATTTTTAGGATGGCGATAGATCTGTATAAATTGGTTAGCTTTGGGTCCAGTATAGGGTTCTTTATTATTGGGTGGATGGATGATATCTTTAGTTTGTGTGGCATATATCCTTATGTGAGTGAGTGTTGTGTGATCTTGTGTATGATAGGTAGCAAGTTGTCATTGTTAGCTTTGATCCAGCTGGTGAGACACGAGTCCAGAGAGGATGTAGTTGTGTTGAGGTTCTTGATGATTTGTTTGTAGGTGATCTAGAGATACGTGTGTGAAGGAATGCCAGGTGGGAAGGGGGGAGGATCCATCATTCTCTTTTGTTGACATTGTTAGTTGTGGGATGCCTGCGGTGCTGGCTAGGTTTTTGAAGTGGCTGGCTAGTGTCTCTAGGGGGAGGTTGCCATCCAAGGGCTCTTGGGAAGGGGGTCTTGTTAAGGATTTCACTATATCAAACAGTTCTCTGGGGTGGTTAAGTGATTTGAGGATGAGATGAGTGTGATATTCTTTCTTTTTGTTGTTTACTGAGGTCTGGTATTGATGTAGTTGTGCCATATATTTGTGGAGGTCATCCAAGCTCTTTAAATATCACCAGTGTCTTTCTAGTTCATGGAGTTTGCGTTTGGCTTCTTTTAGATCTCTGGAATATCAAGGTGTTTTGGCATGAGCCTTGCGGGTGGTGATTCTGGCATGTGGTTTGGTAGCATAATTGCTTATGGTTGAATTCCAGCTGTGGATTCCAAGGTTGTTGGTGTTGCAGTCAATCTTGGGTATCAATCTTGTTGTCTGAATGTTTCCTTATCCAGTTGATGGAACCTAGGAGGGGGGTTCCGTGGTATTGGGTCTTTGTATGAGTTGGAATTGTCGGGTATGTGAAAGGTGATGAGTTTGTGGTCCAACCAGGATACTGTGGTTATTGTAGGAGATGGTGGGTTGTTGTGGTGGAACATGTATTGTGGGGTAAAGACAAGGTCTAGGACATTTCCCACTGAGTGCATTGGTTTGTCCACTATTTGTGTATAGTCAAAGGCTTTCATTGCCTCTGTGAATGTTTTGGTGATTTGGGGTTGTCTGAGATGAGGTTTAGGTCTCTAAGTATGATGAGTTGATTGTTATGCCTATTGTGGGTGTAGACGGTATCAAGGAGGGTTGGCAGCTCTTCTTCTATACTGGTTTTGGGTGATCTCTATGCCAGGCAGAATGTTAGATGCTTGTTGGTGATTGTTATTGTGTTCTTGCCACCGTTTGAGTATGATGTGGAGGTGTGGAAGCCCAAGTTACTTTTGGCGAGGATGATGACACATCCCCTTCTCTGGTTAGACCTGGAGCGGTTGAATAATTGGTGCTGGGGGGATGTGAACTGGTTCATGAGGATGTTGTCAGTGTCTGAGAACCATGACTCAGTGACAAACATGATGTCTAGATTGTGGTCACTGAGGTGGTCAGACAAGATTTGCATTTTGTTGTGGGCTGACCGTGCGTTAATTAGGGCATATTTGAGGTTGTGTTGGGTGTGTATGAATTTGTGATGGGGGGTGATGCTGAGTGCTTGTGTGTGGATTGTGATGAGGGAACATGGGGCTCTACTTCTTTGATGGTAATGTGGTGTGGATAGACTGTAAAGTGTTTGTGATTGTATGAGGGGCAATAAGCCTATGTGGGGTATGAGTGGGTGAGTAGTGTAGAAAGGTAGCGGGCAGAGGAAGATGGTGAGAAGTCTCATTGTGGGATTGTGAAGCGCAGGGGTCACTTGGTATGTACTGAGTGTTGAATCTAGAGGTTTTGGGTGTTTCATGGGGCGGGAGGGGGGCTGTCCCAGAGGTGTGTGGCATGGAAGTTCTAGTCTGATGCACAGTAGTTACCTGGTGGCTGAGGCATAGAAGATATTGGTGGGCTTGTCCTTTGTTCTTCCATGTAGTTATATTGAGGCCCAGACAAAGGGCCACATCTAAAGGCCCTTAGGCGCAGACCCACCAGGTATGGGCGTGCCTGCAGCGCTGCTCATTTAATATATTTGGAGAGCCAGTAGAGTGAAGTCTCTGGAGGAGGAGCTTACTGCATGTGCTGGGGTTTCCCCGATCAGCAAGGCCGAAGTTGCTGCAGGTCCTAGGGCTGCCCTGGATGTCTCCCCAATGTGATTGTTGAGATAAGGAAGAGAGAATCCTTGTGCAGTGCTGCTCATTTAAAGCATTAGGGAGCTGGTAGAGAGACATCTGTGGAGCTTTCCACATGTACTGCAATATCTATGGTGCTGCCTTTTCCTAGGTAGGGTCCTTGTGCGAGTTTTGGAAGTTAGTACTGGCATGGTAGATTTGCTATTAGTCATTAATTATTTTTTTGTATTAATTCCAACCATCAGGTAACCTAAGCAGTCACCTAGGGCAACAGCTTATGGGAGGCAGCAGAGAGTAGGGCATTCAAAGATAAACAATAGATTCTGACAGCTGGGGGGGGGGGGGTCGGGGGTCATAAGACTGAAGGTTTGCCTAGGGTGGCAACACTTTGAATCAACTCTGGGGCTGACCCTGATTAATTCACAATATGCTTGGTATTGAGAAGGATTTTTTCTCATATGGTAAGCTTTATGAGGAAGGTTCTATCTCTGTTCTGCACAAATTGATGGGGAAGGGGCTGAGGGAGGTTCGGTGGATGCAGAATATATGTTTGGATTTAATGTCATATGGGAGAGCATATGTGTATTGGGGAGGGACTGTGGCTGAAAGGTGCTGAAGAGTTCAGCCTCTTATACCCCCCCCCCCCTTGATATAGCTTGCAAATGCCAAAGCTGCAGGTTATCCTTCCTGCAGTTATTTCTTGGAGGGGGGAATGGGTGGAGCGTGGCTAGCCACAGGTGACGGGTTTTTCTCTTTCAAAAAGATGGCAACCCTAGATGTGGTGGGAGTATGTCTTGGGCCTGCCTCTAAAATAGATATGTACTCATTGTACAATAGGAAGCCATGTCTATATTTTAAAAATGTGCATATTTGCTTTTGCACCCACCCCAAGGCATGCACAAGCACCAGCTCCTGTGTTAGACCTGGAGTTTCAAACAAGGGACAGGTGTAAAGACTGACAGAAGCTCCCACCCACAGCTTTCCACCTCCCAATGCAAGCCATACCTTCCCCCTCTGGTATCCTGATACACCTGACACTATTATAGACCCCTACATCCTGACATTCCCTAATACCTTCACAATCCACCTCCTATCCACTAAACCCCTGGTTAGCGAGGAGCAGTAATGATACCTACCTAATTGTTCCTGCTTCACCAAGCACCCAACATCAAAATGTCACTTCTGACTCCTAGTAGTAGTATCACCATATTTCTACTAGCGGTCAAGATGCCAATAATGGCACACACTCCTTATTTGGCAGTTTGACCCCTAGTGGTAGCATTTCAAGATTACTTCTGGAAGGCTGCCATTTTGATGCTGGGCACTCAGTAGAACAAGAATGACTGGGGATCAGTCCTGCACCCTGCTAGACCACCAGGAAGACACTTCCCATCTCATGACATATCTAAAGTGGGCCTTCATATGACTATCCCACGGTCACAAGGAAAGTCGGTGAGAGAAGCAGGCTGTGAACCCTTGCTTTTCTGGTTTTTAGAGCCCATGAGCATTCTACCAGTTTTTTCAAATCCTCTTTCACTATTTTCACCAATTCCAGTTTGCTTATTCTGTCACAGATATTTTGTGCCATCTGCATTTATCAAACAGTACTGTATCTGATTACTATGCACTGCTGCAGAAAATTTCATTCTTGTTTGAACCAAGCATGCAAAATGTTATTTGAAGTTTATTTATATATATAATACCAAGTCCTTTCATATCAGAACCGTCTTAACATTAAGTTTGTCTACCACTAACACTCAGTCTATCAGACTTGGCTGTTCCACTCGTTGATTTTCAAGTTCACTCTTGCAGTTACTGAGCAGTAGGCGGTTCGCTTGTACTGGAAATTAGCCTCCAAGCCAAATCACACAGTCTGTTTAGCACATGATCACTGCGAGCATTAATGACTTATTGAAAGCTATTAAATGGGAAAGATAATGTTTGAAAATGCATGTGACAGAAAAAAAATCCAGTACTCACTGCCTGAGTTTATACGTTAGGCTAAATTGCTCTAAAGTGCTTTAGTTCCAACCTTTGTGCTGAACAAAGAAAATTTTGAATTGGTTATCTTAGCAGCTGAGAACACATTTCATCCTGATTGTCTAATTAGACTGTTGCTTAATTTAATTTATATTAACAAATTTAGATCTTTCTTTCTTGCTGAAGAACTATGATTGCAGGAGTATACTTATGGTGAATTGGTGAACAAACTGATTTTTTTTTAGAGTTAGAAACATAAGTTTTACAAATGTGGAGGGTAATTATAGAACATAGTTCTTACACTATTAAGGCATTTAGGCACATATAGAGCATAATGTTAGAAGAGAACAAAGGCACCTATTTTAAGACTGTTTTATAAATGAACACAGTCAATCCAGACAAAGCTTTGGATATAATATTCATAAGTAGAAAAAGGAGTAACACTGAGAAGTGAAGTGGACGCTGAAGCTTTGTAAGAGAGAAATGGGAAATTGAAAAATATATAGAAATGAGCCCCTGTGAAGGAATCTTTGGGTGAAACGAAGGCTTTTGTCGGGCAGTAGCAAGTGTCAAGTTCTCGATCATATGCTTTTGGATAAGTGCTATTGTTTCTTATTGATCTATGAAGAGAGTCAATGGTGCCTAAGTCGTGTATAGTGCTTTATAAGCAAAATAGAAGAACTCTGAATTACAAGGTGGCATTTAAAATGAATTTTTGAAATATTGATATGAATTTTTGGATATATATGCATTCTGAATATGAATTTTAAAGGTTTGGGATATAAAGAAAAATTTAAAAAAGGAAAATAGAATAAAGCGTTTTTGATATTAAAAATAAAGTTTTTTTTTCCTGATCCATGATGGGAATCTTGAGCCTTATATAGTAAATGTTGTTGGCTTGGTGACTGAGATCCTTTTTTTCTTACGATTATTATATCTGAAGCTTTGTCTGGATTGATTGTGTTCAGATCTTTGAATGCCACACCTGTGCGGCTTGCTTTGTTTTATAAATGATACATCAGTTGTCAGAAGCATAGGTGCCTATGTGTCTTTATAAAATACATGTGTAAATTGTAACTCTGCCCCTCCGCTAAGCATACTAACTCAATGAGTACACGCTGGCTTGCACCATGCACACTTTTTAGGCATAACTTAATTATGTAAGGGATCTTTTGTGCATGTAAATAGGTGTTCAATGCAAAAAAATGTTTATAAAAGCATCTCTTTGATACCCAAGGCCATCGGACACTCGCTTTCACTCTTGAACTATTGTGATTCTTTGTATAATGATTTGAGTCAGTCTAACCTTGAATGTCTTTTATCTAAAACACCATTGCAAGACTTCTTACCGGAGGCAACAGATTGAATCAAATTTCACCAACCTTGAAGGCACTCCACTGGCTTCAAATCCAATTTAGAATTCAATTTAAAATGTGATTATTAGGACATAAAACACTTCAATGAGGATTCCCTGTCTATCTCTCCAACTTATCAACTCCATTTGGCTCTTCTCATGTGATACATTCTCAACAGAAAAGGATTAAGGCATAGTCAAACTAGGCATGTGCCCTATGACCCAAATGTGCAGGAAGGGTCTCCTACAGGTGCTAAGGGAATAGCTCCTGAGGCAGAATTTGTGTTAGGATTTTTTAAAGACACGTGGAGCCCCATTCTGGGAGGGGGACGTCCAGGCTGTCCGGATGTCCCTGCTGAAAATGGGGCTGTTAGGACCCGATTCTGGTCTGCGGGAACAAAACATTCCCATGGGAGCCAGAATTGGGCCCGAGGACGTCCTAGCATGCCCCCTCCGCCTGCGTGGACTTCCTCCCCGCAGGCACCTCCGGCATCCACGGCTCCAGTCCCCCAAAAGCCCACCGCCTGACCCATGGCTGGCCTCCCGCGGCCTGGATTGGGTAGAAGGGAACCCCCCCCCGCACCTGGTTCCGGCCCTGGATATGGCTTCCCTGCCCCAATTGGGCAAATTGTGCTATTATACCACCTCTGAGGTGGTATAAGCAGCACGTCCCAGCAGGCCGCTCCCGCTTCGCCCTCTCCCACCCCCCGCCGGCTCTCCCCGTCCTGAAGCACAGAACATATAGAGAGAGCCAGTTGGGGAACAGGATCTAGGTGGATTGCGGGGCTTCACGTCCCGACAGGATGTGCAGTCCCACAACCCACACTTGAGAATGAGGGCCATAGGTGCCAATGTGTTTTTATAAAACAGGCTAAAAATATGTGCCTTCTCCTTTGGCTTTTGAAAATTGCTTCTATCTACCCATTGTACACATGTGAGTTGGTGATTTTATAATGTTCTCTAAAGACACACATACGTAATTTTATAAAATAGTGGTCTGAATAGTGAGAAACACATGTTCAATCTGGCTGTGATCACTTACATCAGTCCTTTGGCTGGTGTAAATATCCGTGTCTGTCTTTCTCAGGAACAAGCGTAAATGATAATATTTTATACTTTATTAGCATAAATTTGCACTGCGCAAGATATGCAAATGGGCACGCCCACAGTGAAAGTATGCACCATCGGTCTTACGCACATACTTATAGAATACACATTAAGTCGCTGAAAATAAATGATTCACGAAGGTGAATGGCATGCAACCTGCTGTGACCCCTTATAAAAATACTTCCTTAATATGCAGTTATTAAGTTCCCATTGAAATGTATAATATATTTTTTGAGGAACATTTTGAAAGCCATTTTCATGAGAAATTTGCAATTTACTCACATATTTGAGTGTCTGAAAGTTGCCATCCTTCAATATGGCTAAAGTTACATGCATTATTCCACAAGGTGTGTTCTTTTGGCCTGAGGTGTTTGCTAAGGTGTTTGCTGAGGTGTATTTTGATTGGATCAGAAAATAGCATATGTAGATTGTAGTTTCAAGTCTGAGTACATTTATTTTCCATAGAAAATTGACCTGCACAGTAGATGCAACTGTTCCGGAAATATTGTGTATCCATTCCAATGTTCAAATTAATACACACAAGCTTTTACTTAGAAACTTGGCACAAAATCTGTAGGTATAAATTCCTGTGGACTTCACCCTAAAATTGCTCCCCGAGAGCAATTTTAAAAGCCATTTGCTTAAGTAAATAGTAATTTACTGGGGTAAATTTGTTGTCTGCAAATGTACGAAACCCCCTAGAAAACAAACTTTTAGCCAGACTGAGTTCACCTAGTGGCATGCTTTGGATGGGGCTGGAAAATAACACACATGCAGTGGCAGACATTCAAATTAAGTGCCCCCAAGCAAAATCTGAGAAAGGACCCCCCAGAGCAGGACATGATTCACGTCAGAAGAGACAGGAATGGCGAAACGTGGGCCTCCTCCTTCATTGCCCCCTGCAGGAGCTGCTTAGGGTGGAATTTAAACCACTGCACACAGAGATCACTTTTTTTTTTATCTACATGCATTATTTTCTACTGAATTTTACTCACACCAAAAAAGGTGCAAATGTTTGTAGCTACTTTGTACCTCTGACTATTCTGAAAGGAAAAGTGCGTGCGTTCTTTCCTTGTAAACATTAGGTTCTGTATCTGCAGGCTCAGAGGATCCACAGACTTTGCATCTAGCTAGACAGTTTGAAAATCACCCCCGTAGAGAGGGATTTTCAGAGATTTAGGGACCCTTTTATTAAAGTGTGCTATAGTTTTGCACCTAACAAGTGAATAGCACAAATATATATGCGTGTTTACTGCAAATCCATTATATTAACTGTCGGGAGCATGGATGTTCCTGGCCATTAACATGCGGCGCCGTGCCCTAATATGGGGTGCTGTTACCATGGATGAACTTATTGCACGTGCGCTAATTGCAAGAGTGACAGTGTGTGGTGTTTATCCCCGTGCTGACTGTAGTACGTTCACCATGCCAACTTTCTGCCCCTAATCTGCCCTATTCACCACCCCAGCATGCGAGTTGCAGTTGGCATGGAAATCAGCGCACGCAGTCATGCCCCCACACTGGCAGTTATTGCAGGCCCCAGCAAATAATTTCTGCACACTTAAATTTGCACTAACGACTGAGGTAACTAAATAATTATCTGGCTAGGGTGCCATGATGGCTAAAAGGATGTGCCTACTTTTACTCAGATTTAAAAGAAATATTCCCAGGCAGAGAGAGAGATTTCAGAAGACATATTTGATTTTCAAAATGTTGCATGTGGTTTTGCCCCATTCTGCCTAGCAGATGCTAAGTGCCATTCCTTGGTACCCTATTACTTTATGAGCAATTTTGGAAAGAGAGATTATTTAGGGTCATGTTTACTAAACGGTGCACCATTAGTAGGTGTCTGAGCTGCAGAATTACTGCAGAGGTCCGTACTAACCTTTGGGGACATATGTGCCTGTCCTCCTGCCATTAGTGTGTTGGTAATCTGCACGCGGGTGCACTTACCACCACCTCTTGAAGTGGCATCAATGCCCCCACACTAACAGCAAAATTCACGGCTATCACATGCCTATAATGCCTGCGTTAACTGCAATGCACTGTCAATACCCACATTATGCCCCATACTCAGGGCCGGCCCGTCCATTGAGCGAGAATGTTTGTTTTTTGCACAGGGCCCCACGTTTCAGGGGGCCCCGCGCAAAAAACATTCTAATCCTAAAGTAAAATTAAAAAAAAAAAAAAAGCTGTCTTCTCCCGCTGCCGGGGCCGCCGCGGCATTATCGAGTGTGCAGCGGGGCCCCCCCCCTGCCCAGCAGAGCCTGCCCTCCCCCGTATCACCTCTCTCTTCGTAGCTGCAGTCAGACGCGCCGGCTTTCAGAGCGCGAGGGGAGAGTTTCTCCCTCGCTGCTCTGTTAAGCCCGCGGGGGCTGATGGGAAGTTCCCATCAGCCCCCGCGGGCTTAACAGAGCCGCGAAAGGGAAACTAGTCCCTTCGCGCTCTGAAAGCCGGCGCGTGTGACTGCAGCTACGAAGAGAGGTGATACGGGGGAGGGCAGGCTCTGCTGGGCAGGGGGGGCCACGCGGCACACTCGATTTTGCTGCGGCGGCCCGGCAGCGGGAGAAGACAGCTTTTTTTTAAAAACTTTTCTCTGGGCTGGGCTGGGCTGTGGATTAGGAGTGGTGATGGGCTGGGGGGGGGTAGGAGTGGTGATGGGCTGGGGGGGTTAGGAGTGGTGATGGGCTATGGGGGGGTTAGGAGTGGTGATGGACTATGGGGGAGCTAAGTCTTTATATGGGCTGATGGGATTAGGACTGGAAGTGGGTTGATGGGGGGTTAGGACTGGTAATGGGCTATGGGGGGGCTTAAACTAAAAATTGGGTGATGGGGGATTAGGACTGGAAATGGGCTGGTGGGATTAGGACTGGGAGTGGGCTATGGGGGGCTAGGACTGGTAATGGGTTGGGGGGGTTGCTAGGACTGGAAATGGGCTGGGGGGATTAAGACTGGAGGTGGGCTGATGGGGTTAGGACTGGTAATGGGCTGTGCGCTGTTGGGGGGGGTTAGGACTGGTAATGGGCTATGGGGGGGCTAGGACTGGAAATGGGCTGATGGGGGGGTTAACACTGAGGTGGGCTGATGGGGTTAAGACTGGTAATGGGCTATGGGGTGTTAGGACTGATAATGGGCTATGGGGGAGGCTAGGACAGGAAATGGGCTGATGGGGATGGGTTAGGACTTGAGGTCGGCTGATGGGGTTAGGACTGGTAATGGGCTGTGGGCTGATGGGGGGGTTAGGACTGACAATGGGCTATGGGGGGCTGACTGGAAGTGGGCTGATGGGGGGTTAGGACTGGAAGTGGGTTGATGGGGGGGCTAGGATTGGTATTGGGTTGGGGGTTGCTAGGACTGGAAATGGGCTGATGGGGGGCTAGGAATGGAAATGGGCTGATGCAGGGACTAGAAGGGAATGGATACTGGGTGAGGCTGGAACTAGAAGGGAGCTGATGTTGGGGGAGGATTAGAATGGGATGGGGCTGGGAGAGTAAAATGGAGAGGGGAAAAATATTTTGTGTGGGAGGGATAAAAAATCTACAATTGGCCGGGTATTGGGAGAGTAAGTGGGGATTGAGGATGGAGGGGTAAAATTTGAGTGGATGAAATAGGAATGAGGAAAGAGCAAAAGGAGAAAGATTAGTATGTTAAAGCAGATGTAGAGAGAGAGACTCTGGCAGAATGGCTATGAAAGACCTAGATAAGATTCTCAAGAGCAGAGATATCTCTCTCCATACAAAGATTCAACTTGTTCAAGCCATGGTATTTTCAATAACATCATATGGATGTGAAAGCTGGACAGTGAAAAAGATAGACAGGAAGAAAATTGATGCCTTTGAATTATGGTGCTGGCGGCGAATACTGTGTATACCATGGACTGCCCGAAGAACAAACCAGTCGGTACTAGAGGAGATCAAACCTAAGCTTTCTTTAGAAGCTCAGATGACAAGACTTCGACTTTCATACTTTGGACACATCATGCGAAGAGAGAGATCATTAGAGAAAGACATTATGCTTGGCAAGATAGAAGGTCAACGCAAAAGAGGAAGGCCAGCAATGAGATGGATCGATACAATAACAGCAGCTATGGGTACCAGTCTGTCAACAATGAGCCGCCTGACTGAAGACCGAACACAATTTAGGATAGCTATCCAGAGGGTCGCCATGAGTCGACTCCGACTCGACGGCACTTAACAACAACAGAGAGAGAGAGAATGGAAAAAAAACTAGAAGAGAGAAGAAAGGACAAATGGACAGCAGATGATGGAGAGTTAGCAGAAAACATGAAGAAACCAGAAGAAAGTGGCTGGAGCAATTGCAACTGAAAAAAAAAATGCACAAAAGGTAGAAAGATATCTCTTTATTTTGAATTTATTACCTGGAATATGAAAGCTCTAGGAAATGTGCATCATTAACGTCTGCGCTTTGTTTGGTACAAGAGGAAATTAATTTATAGTTTTATTTCTACAGTGTTGTTGTACATTCCAAGTTTGGCTTTTGGGGTTCCCAGTTTAATTATTGCCTTCCTGTTTCTAAATTGTGATTCCTTGTTTGGTGATGGTCTATGTTCTGCATGTGTAACTGAGCTGAGGTATTCTGTTTATGTAATTCCTATTAGACATTGCCACTTGTTCTCTTTCCCCAGTAGGTCATGTATTGTTCTCTGAAATGTATTGGTTTAATATTTGCAGTGTTGCCTTTTGATAGGTAGGGTATGGTGCTTTGTGAGTCCTGGTAGTGCTGTTAGGATACGGCAGGTTTGCTATGGGTTCTAAATGGGCAGTGTTTGTAGTAGTTCCTAATGTGCCTGGCGGTTGGCACTGGATTATAGTAATGTAGAAATCTTTTAGTCTGTCTTTATCCATACACTCATTAAGAGACATGTTTACTAAAAGTTAGTGTATGTTAGCATTATGCAAATAGTTATGCAAATAAGGCCACTTATGCAAATGAGGCCCCGCACCGAGTCTCCGCACATGGCCCCGCACCCCCCTTGGGCCACCCCTGCCCATACTCACCCAGTTCCCACCAATTGCAGGCTAACCAGTTAGCATGGGAGTTTTGCCACGGGGCCCCATGTTCCCAGTTAGCATGATGTGCTCAGCACATGACGAACCCCAGGCTAATAGTAACCGTGTCCCTTAGTTTCTTTTTGAAAATTAATTACAAGGTCTGAAAGTAGAAGAGTACCCACTTGTTCCATACCAATGTGAGCTACTGAGAATTTTGGGTCTGATATTCGAAGGCATTTACACCGTTTGCAGTTAGAGCCACTGAATATCCGCAGGTGTGGCCGCTACAGGTCCCGATGCTAAGCAGTTAGGATCGGGGCGTTCTGGGGTGGAGTGGAGAAGGCACCAATCGCTAACCAAGCAGTGGCGATATTGAGCCGCTGCCCATTTAGTGATATGCAGTGAAAGTGAGGTGCAGGAAAGCATGGCCTAACGTTCACTACGCTAGCAAACCGGGCAGTGGCTCAATATTGCCATTGCCCAGATAGCCTCACGGGGAACCCAGGTATTTAGTGCCGGGGCCAGATATAACCCCAGCATTGAATATCTGGATTTACCTTTCAGCTCCGGCAGCTGAATATCGGGGCCTTTCCAGTCTAGTGTGCATGTTAAAAAAATTTTGGAAGTATTCAGGAACTGTATTTTACTGACTTGCATATCAAATATGTTAGCATGCATGATAAAAACAAAATCGTGCTTCCATGCTACAAAATTCTAGTCTGAAGACTAGTGAATCGACCCCACCTTGCATGGCTAATCTTCAGTCAAATTGGCATAGTAGAAAATGGAATCCTAAGTTCCCCTGTTCACTCCTCTAAAATGGATCACCTCTACACTTCAGTCTTATTAGTAGTAATAATGCCATCCATTACAACAGATTTTATGATCCTGCCGTCTAGCTGAAGTATATCATAGCTGAAGTCTGTAACACCTACTTAATAAGGGCTCTCACAACCCAAGTATTAACATTCTGACAGAAAGTGTCCTCATTTATCACAGCAATTCCAGCAAGATGTGGTTCAATAACGAGAAGGAAAAAAAATTGAAATTTCAAAGTATGCCAAGTACTACAGGTCTCTGAGACTGTTTTTCCTTCCAGCTTGACGTCTGTAGCACATTCTGTTTCGTGTATCTGGAAGAATGTCATGTGTAAACATTTTTAAAATTCATCTTAGACTGAATAAAGCATTAAGGTAGACACTGTAGAATATGATTATTGTATGCAAGAAATGGGTTACTGTTGCCACTTGTGGCATGACAACCAAGGTTAAGAGCCTTCAACAACCAGAGACAGGACACAGGACGCCCTGGGATGCTTTACTGATTTTGAAACAAATAGCCGACCCGTTTTTTAAGGAAAGATGCTAATTTGTAAGCACATCAAAACATTTTTTTTCAACTCTGTAAGTATGAGGCTCTTAATCAAGATTTCCACCACTTCAAAAACTAGAAATCTACTGAATTCTTCCAGATCAAGGGCCCTTTTACTAACACACCAAAACCGCCGAAACTATGGCGTGTTAGGTGCAACAGCACTGTGTTAACTGTCTGGGGGAGGTGGAAAGCATTTACCCGGCAGTGAACGTGGAGTACTTTCCCCTAACATGCACAGGTGCTATAGAGGTGGTGTTAGATTGTCATATGTTACATTTCTGCAGCTAAGGAAATGCGATGCGCTGGTATCCGTACCACAATGAAGTGGTTTTATCAAACTTTTGCTTCAATTATTGGACTAATGAACAGGGTAATTTTCAAAAGCCATTGATCTAGATAAACCGCAATTTACCCAGATAAGAGGCCACTGCTTGAAAATTTCCTACCATCCACGTGAGAGTGGATTTACCAATGGTCAGTGTAGGCAAGAGCTGTTCAGCAACCACTCCAGTGGGAGAGCTGGTAGATGCGTGGAATAGTCTTCCAGTGGAGGTAGTAGAGAGGAGGGCAGTATCTGAATTTTAAAAAAGCATGGGACAAAGACAGAGGCTCTCTAAAGGAAAAAAGGAGAATGTTGTAGTTGGTATGGAAGGGCAGACTAGGTAGGCCATGTGGTCTTTTTCTGCTGTCATGTTTCTATGTCATCAGTTACAGCTGCATACCATGCTGTGAGAGGGGCTCAGCTGCACTGTGCTCACCATGCCCACTAACCCACCCACTTGCACGATTAGCATAGGAATCTCCTGCGCTAAATGTCATTGTCCTGTGGTAGCGTGCACAAGAAAATGCGAAGCCAGCTAGCACCTATTAGTAAAAGACTCCCTATGAGAACCATATCTGCTGTACACGTATCAATATTCAAAACGTTTCTGTAGACCTAGGCACCAGCTCCATTACCTCTTTCGTCTCTTCCTTTCTCTCGGCTTCAGTGCTTCTGAAGACGTAATATTACTCTCACGGCTAGCACCTACGCACGCATTGCCTATTCAGCTCAACACAATGGACACTTCTGTTTCTCTACATCTCAAGAACAAACAGAAATGTGTCCTAAAATTTGTAAGTATCGAGATACATAACGGGGCATTTACATGGTTTGCAGTTATCATCATGGTGCTGCAGGACATTCTGGGGCACAGGAGATGCGGCACCTATCGCTAAACGATATTGAGCTTAGTTAGCGATACGGGGTGGATGTCAGGTGCAGGTAATCCTGGCCTAACTTTCGCTGTGTTAGCTAGCTGGGCAGTGGCTCAATATCACTGCTGCGTGATTAGCCTCACAGCAATCTGGCAAACCCGGATATTCAATGCTGGGGCTGGATATGAATTCAGCGCCAGTGGCTAGCCATGTTAGTAGACCTCTATCATATCTCCCCTCAGCCTTCTCTTTTCCAGGTTGAACAGCCCTAACCTTGTAAGCCTTTCCTCATAGGGTATTCTTCCATCCCCTTTACCATTTTGGTGACTCTTCTCTGTACCTTTTCTAATCCTGCTATATCCTTTTTAAGATATGGTGACCAGAATTGCACATAATATTCAAGGTTAGGTGCACAGGTGGTGTTCTCTTCAATCCTCCCTGTTGAGGGTAAAGGCCAAGGCAGAGAGGCTCGCATCCTGGAGATGAATGCGTGGATGATGTCATCGAGAGCGTTTTGGTTTCCTACCTAGACCATGGGATGCTGTTCCAAGGGTTGCAGAGCAGAGATAGCATCCATCTGTCCAAGAAAGGTCAACGCGTCTTCAGTAGTAGACTGGCTAATCTACTGAAGAGGGCTTTAAACTAGATTCGTTGGGGATGGGTGAAGAAAGCCCCCAGGTAAATGAAAGCCCCCAGGTAGGTGATATATTAAATAACTTTATGGAAATGGGTAACAGGGGTAACATATGGAAAGCAGTGTGTATAAATGCCTGTAGCATGGGAAATAAGATCCCTGATGTTGAAGCTTTGGTGGGAGTGGCTGACTTGGATTTAGTGGCAGTTACAGAAACATGGTTCACAGAAAACCATGATTGGGATGTAACTATACCTGGCTATACTTTATTCAGAAAGGACAGGGTAGGAAGTAGGGGAGGAGGAGTGGCACTATATGTAAAAACTACTATTGAAGCTTTGGAATTACAAAGGGAGAGGGGAGGCATTGTGGGTTAAACTAGAAAGAGGGAAGGAGAAATCTATTTACATTGGTGTGATATACAGACCTCCCTCACAAGAGGAAGAGGTGGACAGAGAGTTAATTGAAGATATGCGCAGCATTGCTAGGAAAGGGGAAGTGCTACCGATAGGAGATTTCAATATGCTAGATGTTGATTGGCACATTCTTGCTGCAGTATCATCTAGAAGTAAGGAGATCCTGGATTCTCTATAGGGAAAACTATTCAGGCAATTCGTAACAGACCCCACACGTGAAGGGGCCATACTGGACTTGGTGCTTACCAATGGTGAAAGTGTTTCTGATGTTGTAGTGGGAGATCATTTTGCATCCAGTGATCACCAGATGGTGTGGTTCAGTATTAGGACTAGGGCTGTTAGAATCCATTCAAAAGCGAGGATCTTAGACTTTAGGAAGACTAACTTTGCGAAGATGGGCCAATACCTCAGGGAGTCGTTAGTTGGATGGGAACAGCTGAGGGATGTAGAAAAACTGAAAGGGGATATTTTAAGGGCAACCAACCTTTTTGCTAAAATGGTAAATAAAGGTAAAAGGAAAAGGAGACCGCTATGGTTTTCGAAAGAAGTAGCTGAAAAAGTGAAGAAAAAGAGGGAGGCCTTCATGAAATACAAGCGATCACAGAGAGAGGAAGACAGGCATCTGTATTTGGAAAAACTTAGAGAAGCTAGCAAAGTAGTCAAGAAGGCAAAGATTCAAAAGGAGGAGGAAATAGCCAATGCAATAAAATAGGGGGATAAGACATTTTTCAAATATATTAGTGAGAAGAGGAAGGGCAAGAGTGGTATTGTCAGACTCAAGGGTGCAGGAGAGGAATATGTAGAAGCTGATAAGGATAAAGCGGAATTGCTTAACAAATATTTTTGTTCTGTGTTCACAGATGAAGAACCAGGAGCAGGACCTCAGAAAACACCCACAAATAGGAACAGAAGCAAAGGACATCTTGAACAATTTTCAAAAGACTGTGTTCGTGAGAAACTATCTCAACTTAAAGTAGACAAAGCGATGGGACCGAATGGGATACACCCGAGAATACTGAGGGAACTTGGGGACGTTCTAGCAGCTCCACTGACTGACCTTTTCAATGCCTCGTTGGAGTCGGGAGTGGTGCCAAAGGACTGGAGAGAGGCTCATGTAGTGCCTTTACACAAAAGCGGAAGTAAGGATGTGGTTGAAAACTACAGGCCGGTTAGTTTAACTTCAGTGGTGAGTAAATTATTGGAAATGCTGCTGAAAGAGAAAATAGTGAGGTTTCTGGAGTCCAGCGGAATACAGGATCCAAGGCAGCATGGATTCACCAGAGGCAGGTCTTGTCAGACAAATCTGATTGATTTCTTTGACTGGGTGACCAGGGAGTTGGACCGAGGGAGAACCCTAGATGTGGTGTATTTAGATTTCAGTAAAGCCTTTGACACTGTTCCTCACAGGCGACTTATAAACACACTGAGCACCCTAGGGATGGACCCTAAAGTTACTGCTTGGGTTAGAAATTGGTTGGGTGGGAGGTGACAAAGAGTACAAGTAAATGAAGCTCACTCTGAGGAGAAGGATGTTATCAGTGGTGTGCCCCAGGGATCTGTCCTTGGTCCAATTCTTTTTAACATCTTTGTTAGTGATATAGTGGAAGGGCTTTCAGGTAAGGTTTGCCTCTTTGTGGATGATACCAAAATCTGCAATAGAGTAGACACCCAGGAAGATGTAGATAACATGAGGAGGGATCTAGCTAAGCTTGAAGAATGGTCTAGAATTTGGCAGCTGGGATTTAATGTTAAAAAATGCAAGGTCATGCATTTGGGCTGCAGCAATCCAAGGGAGCAATATAGTATAGGGGGTGAAGTACTTTTGTCCACTAAAGAAGAGCGGGACCTAGGCATGGTTGTGTCTGATGATCTTAAAGTAGCTAAACAGGTAGAAAAGGCAACAGCAAAAGCTAGAAGGATGCTTGGGTGCATACAGAGAGGAATGGCTAGCAGAAAAAAGGAGGTGATAGTGCCTCTGTATAAGTCTTTGGTGCGACCTCATTTGGAGTATAGTATGCAATTCTGGAGACCGCACCTTCAAAAGGATGTGAACAGGATGGAGTCGGTGCAGAGGGTGGCTACTAAAATGATTAGTGGTCTTCATTATAAAGCATATGAGGACAGACTTAAGGATCTTAATATGTACACCTTAGAGGAAAGGCGGGATAGAGGTGATATGATTGAGATGTTTAAATACCTCCTTGGCATAAATGTTCAGGGAGAGAGCCTCTTTCAATTGAAGGCAAGTTCTGCTACGAGGGAACATGGGATGAGGGTGAAGGGAGATAGATTCAGGAGTGATATGCGGAAATATTTCTTTACAGAAAGAGTAGTGGATCCATGGAATAGTCTCCCAGTAGACGTGGTAGAGATGAGGACAGTAACTGAATTCAAAAAAGCATGGGACCAACACAGAGGATCTCTAAAGGTTAAAAGGAGACTCTTGTAGTTGTTATGGAAGGACAGACTAGATAGGCCATGTGGCCTTTTTCTGTCGTCATATTTCTATGTTTCTAGGTGCGGTAGCACCATGGAACAATACAGAGGCATATCCTTTGTTTTATTCTCTATTCCTTTCCTTATGATTCCTAGCATTCTATTTGCTTTCTTGGCTGCTGCTGCACACTGCGCGGAGGTTTTCAGCATATTATCCACACTGATGCCCAGATCCTTTTCCTGAGTGGTGATTCCTAATGTGGAACTTTGCATCATGAAACCCTAGTTTGGGTTCTTCTTCCCTAAGTGCATAATTTTGGACTTATCCACATTAAAATTTGTCTGCCATTTGGTTGCCCAGTCTTCCAATTTTTCAAGGTCCCCTTGCAATTTGTCACAATCCGCTTGTGTTTTAACAACTTTAAATGATTTTGTATCATCTGTAAATTTGATCACCCCGCACATTATTCCTATTTCCAGGTCATTTATAAATATGCTAAAAAGCAATGGGCCCAGCATAGATTCCTGCGGTACTCCACTATTCACCTTTCTTCAATGAGAAAATTGTCCATTTAGCCCTACTCTTTGTTCTCTATCTTTCAACCAGTTCTTTTCCACTATAGTACACTGTCTCCTATTCCATGACTTTTTAATTTCCCCAAGAGACTCTCATGAAGGACCCTTGTCAAAGACTTTCTGATAATCCAAATATACTGTATGAATCAGCTCATCTTTATCTACCTGTTTATTCACACCTTCAAAAAAAACATAACAGATGAATGAGACGTGATTTTCCATGGCTAAATCCATGTTGGCTTTCTCCCATTAAACCCTATCTATCTGTTCAGTAATTTTATTCTTTTGAAACTGTGACAGGCATGTTGTCTAATGTGAACTACCTGAGTAGCATTGAATTAGCTTGGGTATCGGTGCTAGGCTATAATTTAGCTACCCAGGCAGCACATGTCAGGGTGGAGATTGGACATTCCTACCATGGATCTGTAGCCAGCAATTATAGCCAGTACTGCAGGTGCAACCAACATCACCTAAATTGGTGGCATTACTTCCTCCTCTGGCAGTTTTACCGCCTGACCCACAATAACCTCAGGAGGACAATGTACCCATCCCCCTGCAGGTAGCACGAAGCCTCATGCTAGGAAGGCTGGCACAAGGATTGAAGGTGCCCTAGGCAGGCCCTCCATCCAGCTGCCCCCCCATGAGCCCCCTTGCCCTGGTTGCCATCACTGCTGCCCCTTTCCGAGCCCCTAAATCACGACGCAGCACTTACTAACACTCTGGCGCTGCTGCATAGTTTCCTCCTGGTCACAATGCGCCATTTCTGTCCCTCTCCGATGCTGCGTCCAGTTTCAGAGGGGGACAGAAACGGCATATTGTGACCAGGAAGAAAACGCGATGCAGCGCTGGAGTATTAGCAGGGCCATGTTGTGGTTTGAGGGCTATTGCCCCCACTGCAGGGCATGGAGAAGAGTGGAAGCACAGGCAATGGGTGCCCTCGGGGGGCCAACACCCCAATCAACTGCCTAGTTTGCCTAGTGGTAGCTCCAGCCCTGCATGCTAGTAAAGTAGCCCACACCCATGCTACCAGAACGTGGCTTCATAAACATGCCCCTAAGAAAGTAAAAGCTGCAATTAGCACCTGTGCCTGGAAACCTCTAATAACTTTTCAGGAATCTTCTGAGACATCCAGTGTAAAGCTTGATGGCAGCCAAGAAGCATTAGCAGAGCTGCCAATTTGCCCAGTTCCAAGAGAAAGATTTTAGGCCAGTCCTGGCTTTATGACAACACCGCCATGAGGCATTATGGATTTCAATTGGTAGAATTGAGGACTATAAAACCCACATTGCTTTGGGGTGTAAGTTCAAAACCAGGACTGGCCAAAAAGTCTTTCTCTTGGAAAGAAAAGGAGGACGAGTGGCAGTATATGTAAAAAAATAATATTAAAGCAATGACACACCTGGTAAGTGTCAGGGAGATCGGGGATGGGGGGGGGGGCGGATCAACTGTCTCCTCAGTAGGGGGGAGAGGATGATACATTGCCTAATGCTGGTATGTGGGGGACTGGAGAGTGCTAGATGCTGTGGTTCATCATCAGTGCTTCAGGTTGTGATTGGGGTGTGGGGGGATTTGCTGTGGGCAGTTTTTTTATTTGACTAGCAGACATAGCCATCTCTTAGTTTACAAAATTACCCTGAAATAAATCTGTATAAATACAAAATAGGAGATTTTTTAACAAATAAAATGAAACAAAATATTAAAAAAATCCTGTAAATGACACAGGAAACTAAACAAATTGTTTTTGGCCATGCAGCACTAGTAATAGAACACCAGCATTTTATAAAGACACATGGGCACCAGCGAGTCTTTTTAGAATAATCTAAAAATAGTTACCTTCGTACTCTCTAACCTAGACACCATGTTATAAAATTATCCTCCAGCTCCATAGCATGGAATGAAGTGGGAAATGGGGAATGGACTGCACATTGCAATTAATATACAGTAACGTGTTGCTCATTAACTGCTAATACAACAGACAGCTTAGAACATGTGGAGGGGGATTTTAGGAAGGACAACCAAGTGCCATCTGGGACGTCTAAGCCAAAACGTCGGGGAAAAAAAGCAACCAAGTCCAGGTGCAAACCTGATTTCACAAATATGGATGTGCCTGATATGGGCGTCTGCATAGTCATCCCCAGAATAGTATTTCAGAACCTGGCCATCTAGGAATAGCCTAATTGTTAAAGTAGTGGGCTAGGAACAGGGAAGCCAGGGCTAAATCCCACTGCTGCCACCACTGAGAGAGTGCTGGGGATGATGGAGCGCTTTCTCCTCTACACCCACTGGATGTTTTTCAGTCAAAACAAGCACTTTTCAGATGCCTGTTCATGCCTGGAGCAGGTCTAAACAGACATGATGTTGGACGTCTGGGATGTTTCTGAGATCAGGCAGGGAGGTCCATGTTCCTGTGAATGCACCAACCACGCCTCCATCATGCCCTCATTCAGGCTTGGATGTCCACAGGCCTGGCTTCTAAAATGGTTCTGAAGACATCTCTATGCCCATTTTCAGACATCCAAAGCACAAATAGGGCTTCCGAAATGACCCCCATAATGCCATTTAAGTGGTGTTGTTGTTGTTAAGTGCCGTCGAGTCTGAGTCGACTCATGGCGACCCTCTGGATAGCTATCCTAAATTGTGTTCGGTCTTCAGTCAGGTGGCTCATTTAGCCAACATTAAATACACCTGCATTATCTTCAATGCAGTTAATATGCGGTAATTTTCTCTGTGTTAACTGCATGGGCAGATGCCGGGAATGACTTCAACCGTTAATGCAAAGACTCTGCAGTCAGTATGCAGTATTTTGAGCAATTACCGCCCTGGTGTTATGGAGGAACGGTATATCAAGAAACTTAATAAACATAAATAAAAACAGTATCTGCAAAACTTTACCACACTTTAGTAAAGGGGCTCCATACATTTACAACTTATTTATTTTCAGTATGTGGTATATCATCATTTGGCTAAAAACATAACCATCAAAATGGTTTACAGTTAGACCTCTGTATCAGCTCTGGGAATGACCTGAGCCGTTAATGCAAAGGCTTTAAGGCACATTTTAGAAAGACCGTGCAGGTGAAATCTGGGGCGTCCAAGTCAAAACGTCTGAAAGTCAGTGGGAAAGGCAGCAGAATTGGCCACTCCCTCCCCCTGAAAGATACATGTGTCCGCAAAATAAAAGAGAAAATAAGGACATGCAAAAGTGATGGGTCAGATATGTGCAAGTTCATACCTGATTTTAGAAACCTGCACGTATCAGATATGGACCTCTGCCATTCCAGGGACATAGATGTGCCCACATCCCTATTTCACGTATACGTCCCGGCTTGCCATCTTGAAAGCGGGTTCTTGCATTAGCACAGGAGCTAGAACAAATGCTCTTTTACTTACTGCCATGTTTTTTTGAAGGAGCGAAAAATATGAGGGGAGTGAGGAGGCATTCTCTTTTTCTCCTTACGGTTGTTGGCTTGCTGAAATGAGCAATTTTAGAGAGTCCTATTTGTGCCCTGGAATAGGTATAGCCATGGATGTCTCCAATGCTGAATTGAGATGTGCAGCAGTGGTCTACAATTGGGAAAATATATGTATCTTTTCCAGACCTCCCCAGGCATGTTCCCGGAGTGCCCCTGTGCGGCATAGATCTGATCACTTCGGACACATGTAAACTCCAGCCCTTCTAAAATGGCTTTTGAGACCTGGCTATGATTGTGAAATGGGAATGGCTGTTTCCAGACACCGAAATCATGAATAGGGCTTCTTAAATGACCACCTTTGCAGTTAACATTCAATATTTTGGACAATTACCACACAGTATCTGCCAAACCTTACTACACTTTAGTACAAGGGCTCCATATGTTTACAAGCTACATTTACAGTAGAGCCTTGTTTCAGTGACCTTAAGGTATGAAATCAAAATGGCATGTTTTAACATAGTAAAGAAAAAATCTTTTACAGATGGAATATTGTTATCTTTGATTTGTACCAACCCATTTCATGTTATGAGATGGGCTTCAAGCTGACTCCTAATCCTCATTCTTAAGGGTTTATATTACTGATATAATATAATCCATGGGGTTGGCTATGTCAAATTATATTATGCTGCGTTAAGCCCTGTGATATGATATGACTGGACATAATTCAGTACAGGGTCATATGCAAAATTAGTTCTTTTCCTTTGAGAGCAAAAATGATTGTATATTGTCTTAAGTCAAGGTTCTGTGCTCAGGCACAGCTTGAGAATGGATGGGGGGCTTTGTGATATTTGCACATCCTCTCATGTTTTCAAATTTGTAAGAGATAGAGTTGCACTAGATGTTTATATTGTAAGTTCGTTTCAAGGTGGTTTATAAAGAGTCAGACATAAAAGTACAATAAATTACAATAATTGCATCAATAATCTAAAAATATATACATTAAATACAGTTATAAAACAGAGTCCCAACTCAATTCATAATAATAAACAAAATCTAAACCCTAACCAAATCCTACACCATGCTCTCAGTAGGCATGAAATCATTTGAGTTCATCACAAAAAAAAATATGAACATCTAATGAAATGATTTGTACATGCAAATGATTATTATGGAATGTGGCATTGACTCAACGGCAGATAACAACGGTGCTAATAATGATTTCTTTCAGCAAGTGATTACTCTAATTCATCAATGATTTGAATTTTTGAGAATGGATGATTACTTCTTTGGAAAATGTGTGTAAAATTTAAAAAGTTTGAAAATCAACCTACCAGGTAAAGAATTGAAAATGATTATGTAGTTTCCTCATTTGTACATCTGTGTATGCCATGCTCAAAAATCAGCAAACAATATTTCAACCAGACTAGTAACTCATCTATAGGTGTACAAAAGCAGATCTTGCACAAGTGAGAGACCTTATGTTACCGCACTTTCATGGTAAGGGGTGTAGCAATTTTGAAATCTGCATGAGATAAAAAACAAGACAAAATTCAAATGAACATCTTTTAGACTGAGACCAATAGGTGAGTTTCATCTGTTCCCTGCATGGTGAAAGACATCATTCTGTATCTATAGTGTGTTACAGTCGTAGAAGCTAATTTTCAAAGAGAAACACCCTTCTTAGTTCATTTTCAAAAGGAAATGATGTGGGTAGTTTCCCTTAGAAAATTAGCTAGCTTGAAGTATGCAACCCGAAGTGCCTGTGTAGTAGGCGTGTGCATGGCCAAAAGTTTCATCATTTTCATTGCATACAAACTGAATTCTTTTTTTTTGGGGGGGGTCATTGTGATTACATGTCTACCGCAGGCGCAAATTGCTGGTATTCACATACACTCCGAATTTATTCACACACTATCTATATACACACACATGAGCAATTTGCATGCATGCTTAAATTTAACATGTGCTAATGAATGGCCAAATGAACACAACATGCAAACCCCTACTGTGTACTTTGTACCTGATATTTGTTTAGAAGGTAGAGGGGTGGTAATAGTTCTTGCTTTTGAAAATGCCAGTCTTTGAAAAAAACAACCCACAAGTCACTATGGTTGTTGGCTGCTCTGTTCCAGCCTTTCAAGGCTATCCTACTAATGCCATGCTCTAATTGGCTACACCTGTCTCAACAGCTACTGTCAAGGTCGGTGATTGTTGCAGCCACACTGAGTCAATGATGTAGTCACTTTCAGTTGCTAAGATGGGAATGGCTGTGTTTGGTTGACCTGTATGTGGCTTCTCAAATTCCAGGGGTAGAAGATGCTACCAATCTGGTGTGCCAGTTTCCCAGGCATCATAGATCCATACACTGATCACAAAACTCAATATGTTTCACTAGACACCACAAAGCCTAATATAAGCCAAAAAGATGAAGAAAAGTAGAAGCTGGAGATACAAATTACTGTCTGAGAGAGCACCAAATTGCCACAAACTGTACCTGTCAGAAGAAGGTATAGGTGACTTACCCCATAGAGGAGACCAGAGGAGAAAGGCAAGGTGAGAGAAGAGTGATTTGTTACCCACTGCTATGTTAGACTCTGCTCCAGGAACTTTATCCCTGATCCCTTGTCTTTGGGAGCGTTCTAGGAGATGTGTGATTATGGCAAGATTATTCAAGAAAGCATCAAATATTTCCTCTCTAATCTCTACCTTTCAAGCTAACATAGTATGGCTTTTAATAGATAACCTTTCATGGACCACCGAGCTCCTAATTATAAAACTTCAAAAACATTTCTGCGATTATTTAGCTCATACTTATCAGTAGACACTACTGTCCATATGTGGCCCAACTGATTTATGAATCTGAAGACATAAAAAAAATGTAATGAAAGATAGTTGCCCACTCTTACTTCATATGATGACCCTTTGTCCTTTAATTTATTATTTTATTAAATATATAATGCCTACTCTTCCTGCTCATGCTTTGTAAAAGCCTACTAAAGAAATGAAGAATTGGGAATTGTCACCGCACCTCCATTCGTAAATGCCTACACTCAACACAAGGAAGACTGCCTTCTTAATAGGAATGTACACATGTGATAATCAATGAATTAAGGCATGCTAACTTGATTAATGTGTGTTAAATCAATTTAAGGTGCACTAAGGGGCATGTTTACTAAAGATGAACGTACATAAACATTAAAGCGTGTTAAGTGCCACCATAACCCTTTTATGCTATGAGCGCTGTGGCGCTTAAAACATGCTAATATTCATTATTGCGCGTTACCTTTTAGTAAATATGCCCAGAAATTTTTCAAGGTGCCTTAATGAAGCATGCACATTAAAGAATATAAACCTAGCTCTTGTGAGTGGCACCCTATGCCACCTCAACAGTCTTTCATTATTAGATTCTTCTATGCCCAGAACAGTTGATAGTTCTCAACCTGCTGCATAGAATAAAACCATTATGTGCAATCTTAGAAAAATGCTAGTTAAAGTGCATAGTTTTACCATGCACTTGTCTGAATAGTTTGTCAGCCAATATAACCTCAATAAAAAACTGTGATTCCAGACATTCTGTATTAAATAACCGTGGATTTGCCAAATAATTTGGAACACATTCCAAGTAGGAGTCAGCTGAGGCAATGCAAGTATTTTTTTCTTCCAGAAATCTGTAGCAAAGTTTTAAACAACAGGCAAGTCTTCATGAAAGATACTTCTGACTATGGGAAACAAAATACAACCAAACACAGGTATGCCACTCATACTTGCATAATAGAAAATATCATGAAGCCGCCCAGTGGGTCAGGGGTGAATGCTGTGAACTGCCCTAAAGTATGTCCCTTGTGATGACAGCTAGCACGGAGCAAGGACAGTTAGCACCGTCGGAATTTAGTGCTAACTATCCATGGTGCATTAGGGTTGCAAGTGGGAGGGTTCAGGGTGGAGAGTGGGTGGGGTGAGCGTCATGCGGTCAGCATACCAGTGCTATCTGCTTGATGGGCTAGTAGTGCGGGTGCACTCACGCCACCTCCATCGGTGGCATTGAGTATACCTATGCTATCATCATGCCATGGCAGCAGGGCTGGCCCAAGGATTCTGCCTTTGATTTTTAACAAGACTGAATTTGTTCATTTTCTAATACACTGCAGTGCTTACTGGTACATTTTGATTACATGCACTCATTTTTGATAAAGTGCAGGCTACACATGACTTCAAAAGGTTTTCAATAAGCTGGTCCAATTGCTTAGGTGATACATGGTGTGTACTTGATGCCCAAGCCAGGTTTTCACTCCTTGCATCCCCTGGGACTAGGGACACCTTGGGAGATAGTTTTCATGACTCTTGGGAGGAGGGAAGCTTAAGGGTGGCACAAAGTGGCTGTATTTTAGGCCCAGGGTTCTAGAAAGTCCTTTGGTGCTAGGCCTCTTGCCCAGAATCATCATTGCAATAACAGACTAGATAAATTGAGTGGGGGTTATAAAACAGATGACACATTCCTGGGTAGTACGACTAGTGGTAGCACATCCTAGTCTTAACTCCAACTCAACAGGAAGTATAAAGAAGCAGGAGGAATCAGAGTTAATAAAAAATATTTTTAATGAATTTAAACTTGTTGTATACCTTAAATTTGCAGCTCAGACTAAATCATCTTTCAAAAATAAACAACATGGATGAATCTTCTGACAAAAGTCAGAAAACACAACAATTCTGTTCTTACTGATGTGACAAGTGGAGCCCTAAGGAAGAATAAAACACCCTGATCATCAGGTTCATTTTTAATATAACGAAATAATGACAAAACTTTAAATTAGTTTTTTTTAATGCAAATACACAAAAGTTCATTAAAAGAAAAGGTGTTGATTTGCAGCTCCAAAGTTTTAGGTAATATAAATAGTAGTTATCAAGTATGGATCAAATTGCACTCATTACTAGGGATCAGGGCTGTACCGAGTGAAGATCGCACCCTGTTGCGACTTTCCCCCCCCCTCCCCCCCAAGGTGGGAGAGAAGAGGCGCGCCCGATGTGCAAGTCGCTGGCATGCTAAGCAGGTCTGTCCCTTGCAGGGAGGGAAAGATCTGCTTAGCATGCCAGCGAGAAGGCTTAAGGGGCACATTTTAGCTGTCTTGCCATTGCCTGATGCCACTGAGAGAAGAAAAAGTGGCAGCGGCAGGCAACGGAAGACAGCTAAAATGCGCCATGTGCAGCCGCACTGCTCGCACAGGGCTAGGTACGGTCCTGCTAGGGATGCATGAGATAGGAGATAGTTAACCTCAAAATCTTTGTTAAAATATTTCTATTCTTGCAGAAGATAAACCACTGGGTTTGAAATAACCTACTCCCTAAAACCATGAGAATGGATAGTCAAAAGAGTTGTGCGGTTAATTCTGAAAGCTAAACACACACGGCTCGATAATGAATGGTAGTGATCAGATTTTGTTTTTAAACACCAGCAGGTTAAAGATAATCTAGCTGAGACAAAGAGAGAGAGAGGGAAAGGAAAGAGATAGATAGAGAGATACAACTCCTAGGGGACGTGGGTGGGTTGTGAGGACTAAATTCCTGCTGTTCCCGGAGATCACCTGTTACAGGTGAGTAACTATGCTATCTCCAGGAACAAGCAGTAATGTAGTCATCACATATGGGGACTCCCTAGCTTTAGGTGCCAGGGAGAGACCCCAGAAGTTGTGTGTCCCTGAAAAGGGCTCCACTTCCCCCCATGGATCTCTGGCATCCTACCAGGGATGGTGGGCAGGAGTTGATTAGGTATGGAACAGGTGTTTGAGAACAGCCTGACCAAACAAGGCATCCCGGCGGGAGTCCTTGTTCAAGCAGTAATGGGCTGTGAAAGTATGAACTGAGGCCCAAGTGGCTGCTCGACAGATGTCATCAATAGACACAGAGTGCAGATGAGCCATTGAGGCTGCCATGGTTCTCACATTGTGAGCTGTGACATGGCCCTCCAGAGAAAGGTTCTTACTCTGATAGGCGAAGGAAATACACTGAGCAATCCAGTTAGATAGTGTTCTCTTGGAGACTGGAAGTCCCAAATGAGAAGGATCAAAAGCAAAAAAGAGTTGAGAGGACTTTCTATGTTGCTGTGTTCTTTGTAAGTAAAAAGCTAGAGCTCTTTTACAGTCCAAGGTATGAAGATTCCTTTCTGCATTTGATGCATGAGGTCCTGGAAAAAAGACAGGTAGGTAGACCTCTTGGTTCAGATGAAAAGGTGAGACCACCTTAGGCATAAAGTGTGGATGAGTCCTAAGGACTACATTGTCATGATGGAACCTTGTATAAGGTGGATTAGCTACTAGTGCTTGCAACTCACTAATGCGGCGTGCTGATGTGTTTGCAATGAGAAAGATAACCTTCCAAGAAAGGAATTTTAAGGAGGTGGTAGCTAAAGGTTCAAAAGGTGGCTTCATGAGCTGCCCAAGAACCAGGTTTAAGTCCCATGCCACCGGAGGTAGTCTAATGGGAGGCTTAGTTAAGAACATAAGAACATAAGATATGCCATACTGGGTCAGACCAAGGTCCATCAAGCCCAGTATCCTGTTTCCAACAGTGGCCAATCTAGGTCATACGTACCTAGCAGTTTCCCCAAAAGACAGGTTCTGCAATGCTTGTACTAGGTCAAACATTGATATCCTGGGTCCCTTCTTAATAATGGTTTATGGACCTTTCCTCCAGGAACTTGTCCAAACCTTTTTTAAACCCAGCTGCACTAACAGCCTTTACTACATCCTCCGGTAACAAATTCCAGAGTTTGATTACATGTTGAGTGAAAAAATATTTTCTTTTATTAGTCTTAAATAATTTACCCTGTAGCTTCATTGTATGGACGCCGCCAATGCCTGGATGTCGGTACCAGTGGAGACCACCAGTACCCCAGAGCATGGCACCAGGAGATCTGTCGAGGCCGTGCCATCGAGAACATCCTGGAACCCTGATAATGCTTTGGAAGCTGAAGCCTCCCGCCGGGGTAATTTTGCCGGTGCAGAATCCTCGAGGGCAACGCCAGAGGCATCTCAATGCTTAGAAGGAGATCTACCCTTCGAGGACCGGCTGGATTTATGTTTAGTTACCTGAGATCCATGGGAGGAAGAAGAAGCCCTGGAAGACGTCAATGCTACCGAAGCCACATCAGAGGGAAACAGGGTACTGAGCTTGGCAGCTCGGTTCTGCCGACCTCTTTTAGACATCATGGCACAGGACACACAATCCGTGATGGAGTGGTCAGGACCTAAACATTTTAAACACCATTAATGGGTGTCGGTGACAGAAATGGTACCGCCACACTTGGTGCACTTTTTAAAACCTGAAGCAGGTTTTTCCATGTTAAAGAAAACGTTTTTTGGGCTTAAAGCCCAAAAAAGGCGCATGCACCTGAAGAAAAGGAAAAAAGATTTTTTTTTTTTTTTTTTACAGAAATAAGAAAAGAAAGACTGGCGGTACCGGTAGAGCGTCGAAGAAGGCAGACGCGACCACAAAAAGAAAGAAAAAAAAAAGAAATTCTTCTGCAGTGACAAGAACACGACCTGCTGGCTCCGCGGAAAAAGAAGAACTGGAGAGAGGCAGTTGGGAAAGGTGGGAAAGCAGCACGCAGGCACTGTGGGATGCTCCCAAAAGCTTTCTGATTGGACGCTGGGGAGCGTTACCACGCGGGCTCTGTCGGTACCGACGATACCCATATGTGATGACTACATTCCTGCTTGTTCCTGGAGATAATCTATATATTCAATGCCTACATCCAGATATGGGTCAGTGCTGAATATATGGATTTAGTGATCATTGGTGAGACTATCCAGACAGCGATAGTCATCTGCCATCTGGATAAACAATCCATTAAGGGCAGATGTTTTGCTATCCTACGTTTTGTTGACTGCTGTCTGGATAGCAGTGCTGAAAATCTTCACTCTCCAGATAAACACCTTCTCCAGTTTAGCTTTGCCATGGACCTCCCTGGAACTATCCAGATAGTACTGCGGTGGTCAGGGGAAAATTCATCAGCACCATCTGGGTCCCTCTCAGAGGGATTTATCCATTTAGTAGGTCCTCCTAACCAGATAAGTCCTCTTGAACACGGATTCCACAATTCTTAAGTTTTATAAATTCTATGCTGACGAGTGGTTCAATTTTCTATGAACAACTGGTTGAAATGTAATGACTCCAGCTGCACTATAGATAATCATGTTACTCCCTTACTGAAATCAGAGCACTGGCTGCCAGCCACCAGGACAAGCGCAAGGAGATGAAGAGTTCTAGGCGAACCTTATCCCTTCTGCCCCACGTCTTCTCTCTGGCCCCCGTTGGTGCTGCTTCTGCCCTTCTCCGAGACCTGCAGAGGTAGCAATGGCCTCCAACAGACCCGCAGCATTTACCTTAAACTTGCAGATGACTTCCTTTTGTATGGGGGAGAAGTCGCTTCTGCCCCCATGCAAACAGGAAGTCAGCATCAGGCATCGGAGTGGGTGGAAGCCAAACAGCCCCATGGTGCCAGTTTTAAGGTAAGTGCCACGGGGCTGTCTGAGACCATTGCCACCACTGCAGATCCTGGAGAGGGACAGCAGTGATGGCAATGGACTGCCGCTGGACCATTGGCCCTCTAGATCACCGCCTAGTTCACCTAATGGTTGCGCCGGCCCTACCAGCTGTATATAGAATTCCTTTTAATTTGCTTATTTTTATTCATCAGATTTATTACGGCAGGCTTTCATAGTTTTATGCAGTTTATTTATTCCTTACATCCCGGGTAGAGTATTCTGTTCTACTCAACAAAATCTCTTAGTAATACTGGGGTTCTTTTTCTGAGGTACGCTATGCAATTAGGGCATGATTTGGCACATATTAATTGCGTGCTCAGGCCCATGGTAACGTTTACCACAGGGGCATGATGGTTAACGCACGACAATTTTTGTGCTGCCAATTGCACGATGGGGTGCCCAATGGGTGGGTTAGGGGTGAAGAGTAGGCATGTTGAGTACTTTTCAGTTAGCATGGGGGACATATTGCACGCTATCAATGTTGCATTTAGCGTGGGTTTATTACCGCCACCTGAATAGATGAAGGCAATTGCACCTGTGGTAAAAGAGCCATGCATTAGGGTATGCATCCATGCTGGTCATGCCCTGACAATTACTTTGGAGGCTTTAAACTTAATGCATGTTAGTTCTTGCTTGTACACTCATTAAGTGTAAAAACCTAATGCACGTTAGTAAAAGGGCTCCAATGTCTTACTGCATAATATGTTTTGAAAACAGCAAGACTATCAATCTTTGAAGTAATTGTCCCCATGCTATGGAATCATCTGTCATTAGACACATATATGGAATCTCCATATTCAAGGTTTAAAAAAGCTTTAAAAACATACTGGGCATTTTTACCAAAGTAGAACACACGTTAATGATAGTTAATGCACATTAAGTACTGTTGCAACCATAGAAATGAAAGGGCTATAACAGCACTTAGTAGACATGCCCCATTATTTTTTGCTTGCTTTTCCTGATTAATATCTAAATGTTTGGCCAACACCAATTAATTTTTTTCTGGGACCAGCGACATTTCAACCTTGTGATATCGAGCACTGGTTGATGTTGGATGATTCTGGGTCCAGTGGTATTCAACCATACAATATCGAGCACAGGTAGATTTGTGATACTTTAGCTGTTATGATTGGTGATGGTGCCTCTATTGAGCCAGTGGACATGTTTTAGTTTCCTCTAACTATAGTTTGTTGTTCTTTGTCTTTATAGTTTTTCATTCTATTTTATTTTTTCTCATATTTATTTTATTTTCTTATTTATTTTTATTTTATTTTATGTTTAATTGTAATTATTTAAATATCTCATATTGTAAACCTTTTAGGTATTGTTTTGAAAGGCAGTTAAATTACCCATTAAATTTAGGACTGCATATTGAATGATCCAGTTTAATTGTATAAATCGCCTGAATATTCAGTTATAGATAGCCAGCTAAATGGTATTTAAATGGATAATGCCCTGCTTTATGTTAACATCCATGTTGTTTCATTTGATGCAGAGGAGTTACATATGCTTCTTCTGAGTCCTTAATTTGAGGCCTTTGATACCACAGGTACTACAGTAGAGTGGAGATGTGCATTTGGTTCGTTCGTGTATCTTAAAAACTTCAATGCTCACAATTGATTTAAAGTGCATTAACCTATGAATTAACGTCTGTCTGGTTATTTCGAATTTCCCTGTATTATGTTTTATTTAGCATGTTCTTAATGTAAACTGCATAGAATGCTGTACTAGGTAGCGGTATATAAATGTTTTTAAATAAATAAATAATGTGCATACCATCAATTTGAATGCATTAAAAAATCTTAATGCATGTTGAAACGTTTCATTAAAATGGATGACTAGGAAAAAATGCCCAAAAATCAGAAAAGATTTCTGAAAATTCTAAAAGCAAGACGAAACCTTTTGCCTGTTAAAGAGTCCGTAGCAGAATGGAGGTTTAGGGTGCTTTTCAATATCACATCTAGAAATGGCACTTATTTGGTCTCCAATATACCTGTAACATATTCTTTACATCCACTAAATAATTTCACAACTTGCAAAGAATCCTGAGATTTGTTGAAAATTCACAGGCGTTGCCGTGAAACACATCAATGAAAAAGTAACCCTATGAGTGAGAAAACGTTTTATAGAAACAAATTAAGCCTAGCAGTTATGGATTGGTTATTCTAGTTTTTGGAGCCTTTCAAAAATATCTTCATTAGGAATGATCCTTTAGTCATTTAAATTAGTTATGCCAGTGGTCAGAGAAAACGTTTGTCTGCAATATATAAATCAACACAATCTGAATTCCAACTAGAGATGCACTTTCATTCAATTTTGTTTAGGTTTTTTTTCATGCATGCTAAAATTGATTTTATTGAATGCTATTTAGTTTTATTGTGCATGCTCTTTCATCTTGGATATGTTTAAATTAAATAGGGCTTTCTAAAACATAACTGAATACAATGAAACCTGAAACAAAATAAATCAACAAAAACAAAGCTTTTCTGCTAGCACAAATCCACGAACCATGTGGCTGATGATAGGGGAGATGAAAAAGATGAAAAACTTAATTTTCCCCCTCAAAGTTAGCAGACTTTTCAGGATAACTTATTCTGTTCTGCCTTACTTTTAAGTATAATTACATTCACAATTTACAAGTATGTCTCCACTTCACCCAGAACAGCTTTGTTTTTGTTTTGTAATCAGTATTTATAAGACTTCTAATTAGCATGAAAGACTAAAATCTGCTTCCTAGTTATGGCTGCATACTAGTGAGCGCCAAAAAATCCCACGACATTGTGGGGCCCTGTCTGTAGCACTGAAAAAAAGCCAAGATCCACTAAGATAATGTGAAACATATATCCAGAATCGGCTGTACATTTGATTACCTTGAACAGTTTCCTACAAATTATGCTTTGAAAATTAATTGCCGGCAGACTTTTATTAATCCGTTCCAAAGTTACTTCTATGAAGTCTGTTTCCCAGTGATTCTATTATTCAATTTAACATTGAGCTATAATAGCGAAACTTTCACAAGTTTCCGTCTCATTTTATTTTGTATAGTTTATCTACGTAGCATGAGCTTGCTAAAATCTAATGAGCCCATTAAAAAAAACAACAATTAACGAGCAATATAAAAAAAATTCTGTGCTCATGCAAGGAAAAAAAGTCAGAAATATAGTACCAGTACTGTAATCATGCGTAGTAAAGGAAAAATGCATTAGCTAAATAGCATGAATTTGGTACTTATCACGGGAAAGCTAAATAGCACGATGAAACGAGACAGCATGAATGGAGGAAACTGAGCATGCTCGGTTCTCTTTTTCTCTTGGATCCTCCTGCTGGATCCCATGGGGTACACAAGCATATTGGGTTTGCTTGTCAGTGCAGAAAGAAGAAGGGAGAACCTACTATACTCCAGATGGAGAGGTTAAACCAAGGGAAAGTTCCAGAAAAGTAGAAAGACTGCATGTTTGGAACCCTCTGTTTTCTGTGCCAGTGAGGATCTTCAACGAGTGATGCAGCATGTGGTTGGTGATAGACGGCAGCAAGCAGATGGGAGACTCAATAAGGAATCTGGCCACCCTGACTCAGGAAGCCATTGGCATTCTTCTCTCTTCCACCATCCTACTGAGTAGGCATCACAATGTACTGCTGCTTGTAAGCTTACAGACATGAGCTCTGTACACAAAAGGGGTCATCCAGAACCATGAATAGCGGGGATGGATGTCCGACTTGGACATCCAACCCCCGCTATTTGCAGGGACCCGATTCTGGACCTAGAACTCACTGCACATACAAGGCCTTTGTGCAGGAAGCTCTGGATGGGGGTGGGACGGGCAGCGTCAGGGAAAGGAATGGGCGGAGCAAGGGCGGGTCAACATACCTGGATGTCCAGGGCCGATTCAGGTCACTGCCCTGTACATCCGGCATCAGGAAGATGGACAGGGGAATTATTCCACCTCGGAGGTAGAATAAGTCCCGCACGGGGCAGCAATCACACGGCACAGACCCCTAGAAGTCACAGGGGGGCAGAGGTACGGCCCCACTGTCTGATCCCGGCCCTGGATGCCCCGGCCGAGGGCTGGACGGCGTGGAAAAAAGCGTGTGACCAGAGCCAGGGTGTCTGTGTTCCTGCTGGGCGTCCCGGTATCATGGCGACGGGACGCCATGGCGCAAGGGCTCCAGCAGGAGCATAGGGAGGGATGGCCGAGGAGGTTGCTTGACGTTCAGGGCCTCAGAATCAGGCCCCGTCCAGTCCATCCAAATGTCTCGATTCTGCAACCGTGGGAACATATAGCTCCTGCGGTTGCAGAATTGGGTGCAAACCCAGTCGGTCCAGATTTTGGATGACCGGACAGGCCAGGTGTGCCCCAATCAGAATTGGCCTCCACACAAACAATTGCTCAGCTCCAGAAACCTTTGAGACTCAAACCTCTCTTTGGCCTCAAACCTTTGGATGCCTTCTGTGAGTTTTGGCTACACTAGCAACGTCAATGGCAGCAAAGACTTTTGTTCTAGAAGAACATATTGCTTGGAAAAACATTTGCTCTGTGCATTTTTTCCTAGAAAAAAAGGTGCCGGTTCTCATACGCTGGGCTCTGTCATTAATACTTGAGGACCATGGGTCAATTTTAGCTGGCAATGAAAAAGGTGCTGGTACTGCACACCACTGTGTACCCCCTCAAAAAGAGCCCTGCGCTTGCCTTGTATAAAAGAAAGTTTGAATTTTGAAATGCTCAAATGTGCATCAATATGTCTTCTCTTTCACTTCCCTCATCCTCTGTCATTTTCTACATGTCCTCCATGTTTCCCTGCAGGCATCCTGTAAAAGATTTTTTTTATATATTTATGGTTAAGGAGACTGGAAGTCTCACTGGGCAGTTAATTTGTCCTAGGAATTAACATATTGGATGATGGCAGATAAAATTCAGCATAGTCTATCCAGCCTGCCCAGTAGGGCTGTAAGAGCAGTACCCTCCCATGCCTTTGTTCTGTTTGGGGTTATTAACTGTCGTGCAGTGAAGGCTACTTTCCTTATGCCTTTTTTTTTTGGGGGGGGGGGGATTGTACCTGCTGTGCACTACAGGCTATTTCCCCACGTCTTTTTCTTTTGAGGGGGTGGAAACTACCTTGCAGTGCAGCTTATGTTCCCTATGATTTCTTAGGAGAACCAAAGAGTCATTTCACAACTGTTTTGAGTTGCGTTGCCCCATTTTGGTTTCCATCCTCTTGTCCTTTAGGAATCCATTGTGTTTATCCCACTCCCTTTTGAATTCCAGCACTGTTTTTGCTTTCACCACCTCTTTCAGGAGGGCACTCCGGGCATCCACGACCCTTTCCGTGAAGAAATATTTCCTGGTGTTCCTTGACGGTGGTCCCCCCCCTGCTTTTGTGACTATCCAGGAGTTGTATCTACTCCCCCTTCCTCCCAAAAAATGAGACATGGACAGATACAGCAGCATTCAGTGGCCAGACCAACTCTAGTAATGAGAGCAGTGATCCTGAAAATCATTCCATTACCTTGGACCCTGTCCATTTTCACACCCATACAAACCTCTGTGCCTTGTACATTGTGAGGTGTGGAACAACGCCTGAAACGCCTCTGTGATTTGTCACTGCTCTGTTTGAGAAGACATATTTTTGGTATGAATGTGTATGTGTATAAGAATTTGTACAAACACTGCTAGCTATGTTTGGCAATGAGAAGTGTGGTCAAATGTGTTCATCCCCAAGGGTGTCTGGGTACCGCTGTACAGGGCCATTTCCTGTTCCTCGTCTTCATTTTTAAGACTTTCTGTTTTCAGTTAGCTGAGCCTTCTCCAAAGCATACTTATTTTAACAAGATCATACTGTTTAGCTTAGCTTCCCCTCGGTAAGGAACATCTTCAGGTTAGTGAGTTAATACCAGGAATAAGATGGCTTTCAGTTAGCGAGCCCTAGCTAAACAACGTAAGCAGTGATCGTACTATGATATTTATCATCCACTTTGTAACCCATCATGCTCATCTGTCATTCCTTCATTTGCGTGTACAGATACACAGAGTTTACATGCTCTTGCTAAAGTCTTCCCAGATCCCTTTTACATGTATAGCACAGTATGAGGGATGTTTATCAAAGTGCACTAAGTAGTTAGCATGGATTTAGTGTGCACTAACTGTTATTGGGGTCCCAAGCAAACAGCTACCCGCACTAAAAACAGCTGCATTGTAAAAATCCCACAGTAGTAGCTTAGCATGGGTCAGTGTGGGAATGGGCAGGTTAAGTGTGTAAATAGGTCATGGATAATGCTGGAAGTGTGTGGTACATTATTGCATACTAACTCACAAGGCTGCTGATAGCACAGATTACCTAATAGGGAGGAGTGGCCTAGTGGTTGGGGCAAGGTACCACAGGCCGGAAGGTCAGTGGTTCAAATCCCACTAGAGGACAGCAACCTTGGGCTGGAAGGACTGGGGTTTCTAGTCCCACAGGTGCTCCTTGTGGTCTTGGGCAAGCCACTTAACCCTCCATTGCCCATGTTCCCTGTAAGTATTAGTGTATGTGTCTCATATCCCCTCGTGTTAAATGTATCCCCCAACCGCTTTGACCCGGTGAAAAGCGGGATATAAATGCAGCTAAATAAATAAATAAATACCACCTCGTTTGGCAAAGTGACCCCTAGCAGTATTACCACAACACTACCCCTAAGGGTCATAGTCATCATTTGAACCTGGGTGGCAACAGCGCAGGGGTGAAGGGGGATCATTCCCACCATATCCGCTCAGGGCTGTTTTTAAGATTTTGGTGCCATAGGCAAAACCACACAGAAGATCCCAGAGATCAGGGGAAGTGGGAGGGGGCTATGTATGTCAGAGATCCCAAATAGATTGGCGGGCTAGAAGAGGAGCAGAGGAAGGCTATGGCATCACAGTGGTACCTCTCTAAAGCAGCACGTACATATAGTCCTAAAGTAAGTGGGAGCAGGCTCCTCGTTAGCCTGGATATTTTGTGCTGTCAAAATCTGGCGCCCTAGATAGTTTCCTATATTTCCTATGTTTATATTCCAGGCCTGCATCCACTAGGCCACCATAGATAGCCTCAAGTAAATCCAGGAAGGGAGGGGGGGAGGCTTGAGGGATGGGGAGGGTCCTGGCATTGGGATCCTGGTGAGTTGGATGTGATGGGAGGGTTGCTGAATGGGGAGGGTGGTCACATGGGGGGGGTCTGCATTTGGGGGGGGGGGGAAGGATGTTGACATTTTGTGAGGTTTCTATTGCGGAGATTATAGCATCTGGGAAGTTAGAGTACTGGGGGTCAAGGAGTTGCACTGGGGTCAGAGTAATCATTCAGCGTAGCGGAGTTGCATCCACTCTATCTGCCGAAGCATTTAACATGGGCCCAGGGCCAGCCCAAAGGTTTTGGCTGCCCTAGGCAGAAGCCTCATCCATGACAACCCCCCCATGAGCCATGCCCCCCTGAGCCATGACGCTCCCCCCACATGCCAAGCCATGCTCCTCCCCATGCTGAGCCATGCTACCGCCAATTCTGGCAGCGGGGTCAAGAGGGGGCATGGCTCGGCTTGATGGCAGATCATGTTCTTTGGCACACCTGGCCTGCCGCTTCTGACCCCTCCGACATAACTTTGGGGATTCAGAAGTGGCAGGCCATGTGTGCCGAAGCACATGTCCTACTGCTGAGCCAAGCCATCCCCCCTGCCGTTGGAATCGGCAGCAGTGAGGGGCGGCAAGGTGGTGTGGCTCAGCATGGGGGGGAAGGGCGGCACGGCTCAGAGTGTGGGGGAGGGTGGCAGACCATGTGTACTAAAGCACATGGCCTGCCACCCACAGAGATCTGCCTCCCTAAGTGGCTGCCTAGCCCTCCTAGTGGATGGGCCGGCCCTGCGTGGGCCCATATGGTAAGTTGGCACCCTATAGTTTAACTGCAAGGCATTTGCACTTACTGCACATTTGTTTTTGTGCTCCAATGTCTGTATCACTGCTGGTGAATAGTGCAACAGTGTCAAGTTTATTCTCCCTCTTTTTAACAATATACACAATAGGCTGTACAGAAACCCAGTTAGCGGATCTCCTTGCTCTACAATTTTCTTTCCAACTTATCTACAAATTCTCCAATACTTTGTTTGCACTATTGTTCATATTTCCTGCATGCAGGGCTTCTTCGAGCTCTCTTACCTCCTCCTGTCTCCAGTAGATTTGGAAATATTTTACTTTGGTAGTTTCAGGAGGGAGAAAGGACATGAATAGAGGTTTGCTTCTATTTATTTTAAAAGCAATTTTTAATTGAGAATAGGGAGTGAAGGACTGCTGGAAGACCCTGCTAGAGAAGTAACTAGACCATATTTAGTGACAGCTGGGCCAAGTTTGTTGACTGTTGCTGGAGCAACCATGACGGGGTTCGGCCTCTTCTAGGGCTAAGTACTAGAATATATTTCTTCTCTTTTCTCTTTCTTTCTATATATATCGACAGAAAGAAAGACAGACAGGCAGATATACAGTAGATACATAAAGATTTATATAGATACAGTAATTGATGTAGATATAGATATATAGATACAAATATATAGATTGGGCATTTATACATTTTAAAAGTTACACCAGGGGATGTTCAATAACTCTAATTTGTCCATTAAGTTCTTGCCACCTTTGCCCTTTTCTAATGATTGTGACAAAACACTGTCTGTAATCAGCAAGTCTCAATCGTTGAGGGAATAATTTGAAAAAATAATCAAGTCTGCAGCTCATCCATCACTTTGACTGATTTTTCTATTCCCTGCGCTTCTCTTCATGACATTTGGCAGGTCACTTGATATAAAATATGCAAACAGCAATCGGAAATACCCAAAATTTTGCTGAAACACGCCAACTGAGACTGCTGCTTTAGACTAGATTAACGTCTTCTGCATGGCGAGCATAATAAGTCTCCCTGCCATTTCCAGCACTATGCTTTGTAGACATTTTGGTCTTTTTTTTTTCCAACGGTTTGGATAACAGGCACAGCATATGATAAATCCTTTGCAAAATAAAGTGTTTTAAATCTCAAGATTTTTTTTTCATAAATGCAAGAGGAAATATATTTTTAAATAGCCTTAATCAATTTGCATAAGATAGAAAGTAAGTTGAAAAGCTTCATAGTATTAGACTACAAGTCAGAGAGAGGGTCATGTTTATTAAACAGCGTTAACCAATAGCCTGGGATTTGCCACTTGCTAAGAGTTGCTGTGCTGTTACTGCAGGCCTCATGGTAAAAGTCCTGTACTAACCAGTTAGTGCATGATTGGGCCAGGGATTGGGTGGCTTAAGGGCATAAGATGAGTATTGACGGCACACTGTGGTTAAAATGGGTGCTATGGGCCTACCTCAAGGGGCAGCGGTAAATGCACCTGTGTGATGCTTAGCACAGTGCAAAGTGTGACCAGCATGAAAATGGGAGGGGGACAGAGGCACATGCTCCCAAAAGTTAATGCAGACCTCTGCACTAGTTTTGCAGCTCAAATGCAGGCTAATGGTGTGGCTTTTAGTAAACATATCCCAGAATGCTTTGAGAGAGATTCAGGTATCTTCTCCAACTGACTTTGTGTGGCCATAGACAAATCACATATCTCCTACTGTACTTGCAATAATCATATGCAAACAGGTTGGTCAGGGCCACAGAGGACCCATTTACTAGAATGTCAATGGTCCTAAGCAAACAAAATAATATACGATAATCTACAAAACTAGGGCATCCATATGCCTCAGCAACCAGTCTTAGAGGTTCAAGCATTCTTTGATGTTGATTATGAAAAAAATACTACTACAGCATACGAGCTTCTTTTTAATCGGCTAAATAAAGATTTACCATTATCTTTATGATGGTTCTTTCCTTGAATACATTTACAATCGAGAAAAGTATGCTGGCTTGGTTATTTCTTTCATTTTTAATGTTATGGGGCTCCATTCATTCCAAATCTTTTTTTGCTCCATGATGGCAAATAGCACAGAAAAAAAAGTATTCCGAGGAATGGCCTAGTGGTGATGTCACTGGAGCACATGGGTTGAGCCAGAAGTACCATGTGTTGGAAGTAAGGTGCCGACAATAGAGCGTGGCTAAGGAGCTGCTTGGTGCATTCCTTTGTGTGGGTTTTGGGCTAACAATTGAGGGGATAATGGTAGGAAAACTTTGCTGGTGTTTGTTTTCTAATTTTATGTGGCTGATTGTGTGGTATTTGAATTCATTTTACTAGGGATGAATGACAAGGAGTGAAGGTTGGTTCATCAGAACAATTTGAGGGATTTACCTGTGGTGCTGCGGTGAGGGCAATATGGACTTGCATATGCCACAGTGGAGAAGAGGGTTGGGCGAAGGAATTATGGTAACTTGTGTGTGTTGGAAAGAACAGGGGAAGGCAGTAGGGATTTGGGAGGAAATGTTTTGACCTTGAGGTGTAAGTTGATTCATGCGCTAAGGATTTGCTCCAGGGCAGCTCAGTTAAATAATATGTGTGTGCTGAAGATGAAGTGATAGTGAATGCAGTGTATCTGCAGGGGTTTAAAGCATTTGGGTGGCTAGACTAGGTCAAAGTGGGTGGAGGTATGTTCATAGTTTGCAGGGATTGGCTTAATCTGCACCATATTCAGTTTAAGACCGTAAAGGGTGTAAAATGGTTGCTGCTTAGGGTGCTAGGCTTTGTTCCTTTTGTATTTATGCTGATCTGTAGACCCCCAAAGGATAACGATGGATTTGCTACAAGGAATCTCTGACATATGTTTAGAATATTCCAATATGATTCGCCTAGGTGATTTTAATATACATAAGAGGGAGAAGGCTAGTCGTATGGAAAGAGGTTTTATGTGGGAATGGATGATTTATTATTTAGGCAATGGATTTTGGGCCCTTCTCATTTGAGGGAGCAGACATTGGATCTGATTTGTATTAGGTTTGAGGACAGATATCTGGTGATAGTAGATATTTTCCTCTAATATTCTGGTCAGCTGGTCTGATCATTAGTTGATGTCTTTCAACTTAATTGCCCAGCCTTCAAGATCTAATTTGGTTGAGCAGAGTTATTTTAGGATGTCCCACAAAGATCTGACTGCCGAATGGTTGAAAATTATAACATCAACAAAATCCGCCCATTCCTTTCTAAACACACTACGAAGATGCTTGCTTATTTATTTATTTATTTATCCAGATTTGTATACCATTTTTTCCTTCAGTCAAAGTGGTGATTACACAACATGGGTTTACATTGACTAAGGGATGACATAACAAACACTTAATCACCTCCTGTCTTGACTACTGTAACCTACTCCTTGCTGGTCTCCCTTTGAATCATCTCTCTCCCCTTCAATCTGTTCAGCACTCTGCTGCACGGCTAATCTTCCGCCAGCCTCGTCATGCCCATATTACCCCTCTTCTCAAGTCACTTCACTCCCTCTCTTCTCTTATTTCATCTTACCACCCCCCCCCCCTCGGGAACTCCGCTCTTCTGGCAAACTGCTTCTATCTGTGCCCTTCTCTTCTATTGCTAACTCCAGACTTCTCTCCTTTCATCTTGCTGCACCTTACGCCTGGAACAAACTACCTGTGTCTGTACGCCAGGCACCTTCTCTAACCCTCTTCAAATCCAGGTTGAAAACTCATCTCTTCTCTGCTGCTTTTGGATCTTGACTCACCTGATCTCCTTGTTTCTTTACCTTTCCCCCTTGTTTTATCCCTCTCTACACCTTCTGTGTTGTCTGTCTTGACTAGATTGTAAGCTCTGATGAGCAGGGACTGTCTCTTACATGCCTGTGCAGCGCTGCGTACAACTTGTAGCGCTATATAAATGCTCAGTAGTAGTAGTAGCAGCAGCAGAAGCAATCCAAGTTATTCCTGCTATTCATCATCCTGTTCAAATTGGTATCCGTGACCTCTGAGGTATTACCGCTAAGGGTCAGGACTGCCAAATAAGGGACCCATCGTTTTGTTGCTTTGTAGCCCCAGAGAAGGTCCTCAAGCAGGCACCCACCTGGGAGCCCCTACACATGTCTGTTAGAACAGCGGATCCCACTAAATATTGTTCTAAAGTTAGGAATATACTAGCTACATAATATAATCTATGTAAAATGGAAATATTTCTGCCATATTGCGCTGGCATTCTTCTAGCTTTATCAGCCCATCTTTGTGAGTTAATTTTTGCGAAAACTAGACCACCGGTAGTGTGTATTTGTTTCTGGGGGTGTAGGAAGGGGAGAAGAGGGACACGAGGGAGGGGTTAGAATGATATGGATGAGGGTCATTCCTGTCAGTCCCATGAATTCTTATTGCTATTAGAAGGAAGACATTTTTTTTGGTTTGGTACACTTTTTGCATGAGATATTTTGCATGCTGACTTATTCATCAATTCCATTACACTATCATTAGCTGAAATGAGAATTCCATAAATAAAATGCTTTGGCAAGTCCTTCAGGGCACTCCTGCTCCCTGTCCAAAGGAATTCGTTTTGAACTGTAAGTTCAGAATCAAGTGTGTATCTTGCTATTTCTTTATGAATTTAGGAAAGGTATTTAAATCCTACAAACCTGGGGTACTAGCACCATTAGAGAGAAATCTGGATTCTGCAGATCAACATAAAAATTAGCCAAAGGTAATGCTGTACATGGTTATTTTTGCATCTGAAGACAGAACCTATGTGGTCTTGAAAGCTCTTGTACAACAACCGTTTTGGATAATTCATTTCCGTGTTCTTCAATAACAGCAAGGATCTCTTCACAATATAGATTCTTTTGGTTTCTATTTCATGGAGCGGTGAGGAATTTAACAGTGAAACAATGGCAGCAGTTCAGGAGGGGGGTGTTAAGTACATTGCGAAAAAGAAAAATATCAAAGGCTTTTTAAGTTGACTGATTGTGGCAGACTGTTAGCAGTATGCAATTAGCAAGTGCACTCAAGATGGCCGCACAGTGCTTTGAAATAATGAATTCCACATAGCTAAAGCCCCTCCCCCCCAGCAAACTACCCTTTGCATTTATTTGAATTAAGTTTATGAAACTATGTTCGCTAGAGATCAGCTGTTATTGCATTGTAAAAGAAAAAAGTAGTACTATAGTTAGATCAACAAAATCAAATGTTGTACGCATATGCTTTTATTCACCGGCTTTCAAAGTTTTAGGACCCTTCTTCGGACGCTATCAGAAAAATTACAGAACTTACCTCTTTTTAATTCAAAGCAAGGGGGGGGGGGAGGAATGAAACCATGAATGATACTTGAACTCCTAAGTTAACAATGTTAATATGTTTCTTTATTTACCAATAGCAGGGCCGTACCGAGCGTGAATGGCACCCTGTGCGACTGGCGCACGCCACACCCCCTCCCGTACCTCCATCCAGCCACTTTCTGGACGGCAGCGGGAGAGAAGAGGCGTGCCCGATGTGCAGTTGCCAGCACACTAAGCAGATCTGTCCCTCCCTGCTCTGACGTTGCGTCAGAGAAGGGAGGGACCAGACCTGCTTAGCATGCCGCGAGAAGGCTTAAGGGGCGCATTTCAACTGTCTGCCGTTGCCTGCCGCCGCTGAGTGAAGAAAAGGTGTCGGCGGCAGGCAATGACAGACAGCTGAAATGCGCCCCTTAAGCCTTTGCGCCCTATGCGGCCACACTGCTTGCACAGGGCTGGGTACTGTCCTGACCAATAGCATGCTCTAAGGTCATTATTGTGCAATATCTGCCGTAGCACCCATTTTATTTCTATGGGCCCTGTGGCAGATAACACATGAGTATGTGTTAACTGTTCTTTTAGCAGTGTGTTGCATTCTCCTCTTCAGAATAACAGAATAACAAAGCATAGATTTTCAGACTTAGAGAAGTACAAAGATATAAAAGCTTTGTACTATCTTTTAAGGAGTTTAATTTATTTTGGTTATGTCAGTAATGAAATGTTAGTCAGATTTATTGGATTTTTATGTCTGATGATTGCAAACCACTTTGGATGGCCCTTGGGGGCCAGAAAGGTGGTCTAAAAGTATTTCAAATAAAAAATGAAGGAGTGTGTTATGTGGAGGAAAGCCAAAGGTTAAATACCTTCAGCACCTGCAAACTGTCTAGACACAAATTTACGACTGCATAAGCCGGAGTGTGTTGTTGTGTTCCTACAAAGATTAATTTAAAAAAAAAAATAGATTACAGCGATCGGTGAGACAACCTGAATCAAGCACATGAATACCACCACGACATGGCCATCATTTGCAATCTGAATTTAATGATGTCTCATAAGTTAAAGCCTTTTTTAGCACTTCATCATATATCAAAATCAGTTTATCCTAAACAGAAAACAAAAAACTCCACAGAGATGTTCCTGAACCAGTGCATATTTCTGATCAACACAGCCTTTAACCGTTTTTTAAAAAATACTTTAAGAACCATCATGCTTGAAAACAATTAATGGCTTTTTATCTTTTTGAACTTTAAAAAAAAAAAAGACATTCTGTAAAGGCCAATAGCTCTGACAATGAGTAAGTACTCAAGGCATCGCTGGTGTATTAAATTTTGAATAGGACCAAATAACAGTGTGCTACATTAAACAATCCTATGGAAAATATGTATGTAACTCAGAGGTCTCATTTTACTCTGATATCAACAGGGGACCAGTTACTAATCTGAGAAATATAAGTACAGTCTGCATCGAGGGCTGTCCAATGACTTTATAGACCTGGCAACATTTGCAAGCCCCTGTATGCCAGGAGCACATTACTCTAATCTTCGGAGGCTACTAGATGTTATGACTCTGGAAGCTGACTGTCTGCAGCTTGGCCTCATAGTTCACGGTGTGTTCTCTGTCAGTATACTGCAGTATTGCAGAACAAATTAGAGCTGTTTCGAAAATGTTGGCAATCATACCTCTTAGATGAGACAAACGTGTGTTAGAAGTAGACATAAGCAGTGGTTTCTTGATTTCAATGTTTGTATCACATTCCTGATTGTTTGTTCCCAAAATCATGAGGCAATTTGCACAGCTCCATTAATGGTGGCCTGCAAAGGTATCATCTCTTTTCACTTTTGTGCACGAAAATGTTTTGATCTAGGTGTTTACTGTGTGGGTTCATGCAAAGGAAAACTGAAAGAAGCAATCGATGTTTTTGTGTTATGTTGTGTGAGAGTTGTTGCTTGGGAAAGGTGATTGGCACACGCATCAATCTGTGGTGCAGAGCGATAAGCAATGTGCGCCCTTGAGTCAAGGTGGATTGCCAGGCCTTTTTTCTGAGGCAATGGAGGGTAAAGCAACTTGCCCAAGGCCACAAGGAATTGAACCCTGGTCTCTCAGTTACCAGGCTACCGCTCTAACCATTAGGCTATTCCTTTATTCTTTGGGTTGCAGAGCACTGACAGCTATATTATTGTGCTACCTTTTACTCGAGACCAGCAGATTATCCAAAAATTGTTACTGTTCATGATTTTTTGCGATCACGTATTTCAGTAAAGGGATCTGTGCAGTCGTTGAAGCTCACACACACCAAGGGGTATATTTACTAAACAGCGGTAGCAGCTTCCATGCGATATCAGAGCCGCGGCCCCATTGAATTCAATGCAAAGGGGGGGGGGAATGAAACCGTGAATGATATTCAATGGGGCCGCGGCTCTGATATTGCACGGAAGCCTCTACCGCTGTTTAGTAAACATACCCCCAAGACTTATGTTGGTTCAATCAAAGCCGTCACAATCTGTAAAGAATTTACCTACCATATTGCCCTCAGTGTCCTATTTACTATTCCTAGTGTTCTACAGCTATGAGACACAATAAGTTTCTGAATAAGCACAGGTTTGACACTTGTCAACAACAACATTGTCAGGTCGTTGACTATGGCTACCGTCCATTGTGTATCCTTCATAAACATTCTTAATTCTGCGATTATGTGTCATTACTGTTTTTCATCCAGAATTAGTTTACAAGTGCAGAATCTACAGCTTTTCATTTTTATATGAAAGAGCACAACATTTACATGCATGATTAATATATATATATATTGTACATGAACGCTGCCTCTTTAATGTTAAATCAGTATTGCCAAGTCAACATATACTCCTCACACTAAGGTTATATATTTAACTGGTGCGGTTTGCAGCATCTCTCACCAAAACAGGGATAGCATTTAAAGAAATTGAAGTGAATAAATTACCTATAAATAGTTAAGTAGCTGTAATAACATAGTTTGCAATATCTAATTAGTGAAAAAACATTTCCTTTGCAATCATTTTTCATGATTTAAATGATAGCTGCATCTCTTATGCGCTGTAGACTTATTACTGCAGCACTTGAAATCTTTTGCCTCAGAATCTACCCTCAAACTACAATTGAATAGCAATAGCCTTGCACAAATAACCCCAAATACACAAAACCTGAAATCCTTGCACTCCAAATAAAAAATGTTGGGGTCAATATTCAGCTAGCACAGTGATGATATTATTTAAGCTCTGGCATTCAAATAAATATGTATGTTCAGTGCAACATGTCTATAAGCAGAGATATTGAATAGACTTTTAAAGTAGTATTTTAAAAAAGACGTCCAGGTGAAATCTGGGGAGTCCAGGGCAAAACGTCCCAAAAAAAGTCAGGGACATTTAAGTGTCAGCCCAATTTTGGAAACATGGATGTACCCGAAATGGACAGCCCCAGCGACGGCCACATAGACGTCCCCGCTAGAAAAAAACGGGGTCAGGGACATCTATCCTATGCTGAACACAAGCTATTTTACATGCTAATTAACGTGGTAACTACAAAATTGTGGCACATTCTAGTTAATAAAGGCCTTTGTTAAAAAAATGGGTCAATTTTCAAAAGGAGTTATACATTTATCAGCAACTGGTAAGCATAAAACTCCTCTAACCACCAAAATTCAGTGTACTCTACAGATGACACCAGCTGAAAGCTACAGTTCCCACTGAAAACTATCCATAGAGGGGCTAATTTTATAAGGCGCTGTACAAGGTCATGTGCCATTTATGTGCACAAATCATGCATTTTCAGTAAATTACATGTATGAATGTGTGCCCTTATGCAAGACTTGTGATGGCAGCTATTTTGTAAGTATACATGTCAGACCAATTGCGTGTACTTTTACAGTGAGTATGCACATGGGTGGAGCATGTATGTGGCCACATATGTGTATTAATGGTGTCTTATAAAATGCCAATGAACATAAACGTGCGTGCATTTACATGATGGTGTGTATACTGCCAGTAGGCGCAGCTAGTGGGATGGTCTTGGTGGAACGTGGGTGGAGACCACAAGTGTGCTCACTGCTTATATAATACTTTAATGTACACTTGTATTTGCAAATTTTATATCCTTTCCTGGCAGGTGTAAATATCTGCACCTTAACGTGTGATTTTTGCCACTTACACCAACTTGCCTTTATCATAGGCATCTTACCGCCCACTTTAACAAGGCACTTCCTTATAAATTTACCCTCCGTGTGTATATCTGGTGCTGTTGCCTGTCCATGTAACAGTGCTGAATCTACATATTTTTTTAAGCACCGTAGCTGGTGTTTGAAAAAATGCTATGACTGTTGGGTTTGAATTCTGGTCTGAAAATGTTTGCAAAAGACTATCCTTAGGAGATTAAACAGCACTATGGAAATCTTCTCAGGTGCTCAATAGAATCAATCTGCCATCTGTGCATTGCCAAGAAGTCAGTTTAGCTGTGACGCACATCTTCTTATGTTTGAGCTCTCATTTCAGACCCATGATTTACAGCATGCCTTAAACCTACTCTCGGATCTTGCTACTGGAAGGAGTTCATTTGCCGCTTTCTGCCGTCACATTTGGCAGATCTGACTTTATGGACCTCCCCTATCATGGGGAAAAAGAATTATAATGACTGCAGTGTCTGAACAGCTATTTCTTAGCAAGTCAGCATTATGTGTAAGAAATGGGCTAATTCCCTTTGATTGCCACACTCAGCAGGACTGAAAGTGGAAGTCATATGTAAATAGATGGGTTGGAAACGGATGCCTGTATTCATTAATCTTTCATTAGACTCAATTTCAAAATTACCCAAAGGTTTTACAAGGACTTTTCAAACTCTAATTTGGCCCCTGGCCTTTAAACAAAATGAAAGCTATTGATTGATGCTCAAGTCAGGATGCAAATGAGCACATCAGCTCCTGAATCAGGTTTTATTGATTTAGATGGACTTTCTCAGGTCTCTTCAAAAGAGCTACAGAAAATGAAAGTTTCCATAAAGCCTCATTTCAAACTTAATAACTTAAGATGAAAGCAGAATGGAATCAAATTTAAGCCTGTGCGCTTTTTTTAGATTTTTTTTTTTAAATCTCTTTGACGGTTTTCTAAAATGCCCTAAAACAGTGACACAACTAAACATTGTTCAACTGTCTTTTAATGTTCAGACTGTAGGAGCCAAGCCACAGAGCCCGTGAAAGATTTTGCACTTATTACCTTCTAAGCAAGTAATACAAAGGGCTAGGTTTTCAAAAGATTGAACTAGTAACTTTGGGAAAGTCTGTTTAGTTTAGTATGCAAACAAGCATGCAAAGATGTTGTGGGTCCGTTTCTGCAAAAATACACAACTACACTTTAATACTGCTATTAATCATTTGTATAGTGCTACAAGGCATATGCAGCACTGCATACAAACCCATAAAAGACAGTCCCTGCTCCACAGAGCTCACAGTCTATTCGAAATAGACAAGCATAACAAACAGGAGACTGGAGTGGTTTAACAGAATTGATAGAACACATAAGGAGAATAAGGGGGTCAGGATCCAAAAGTAAGAGAATAGGGGGCTGAGGATCCAAAAGGATAATAAGCTGTAGCTGTCTCTCCTTTTATGCCTGCTCTTGAGCTGCCTTAGCATAATTAAAGGAGTTGTTGGCCATGTGTCTAAGACCCCCTCCAGAAGCACTCGGGGGCTCACTGTGTAAAATGATGCAGCAACATTCTCCCAAGAAGCCCTGCCCCCACCAGGACGTCTTGTTCCATCAAGGTATCCAAATTAATCTACCTACTCTGGGTGTGCTCCCACATCCCACAGCTTACCCCAGTGATGATTATCCAGAAGGAGATAGGAGCAAATCTCTACTTGTTCCTGCTCTAACAGTGCCATCTTGAAAAATGTTACAGCCTAGCCATATGCTTTGACCATCAAGTTCATTTTCTAGATTTCATCAACTGGGCGTGAGCAAGTGGGAATTGTTCCTACCCCCTCCTGGATAATCACCATTGGGGTAGCTACCTCTGCATTTCCATGGAGCATGTATATTATGTGTTGCAATAACTCAAGTTATTAAGTATACTGTTGTTTTAACAGGACCAAGAGCAGTCACTGTAGTGTAAGCAATTGCTATATATATGATCATTTTTGATGAAAATGTACTCTATACAGGTCAATCTAACACAGCTAAATATTCTGACATTCTAGAAAAAGAATTTGTTGAACAACAAGGGGAGGCTATTTAAAGCCATTTAGGTAGTTTGCAGACCTGCAAACTGTCTAAATGGCACTCAACGAGATATTCGGTGGCGCAAATATGGTTAGGGCCACTGAATATCCCTGGTTTCAGCCTCTAAGCACTCCAATGCTAGCTGGCTAGTATCAGGGTGTTCTGGGGGTGGGATGGAGATGGTATCCAGAGAGAACAGCTAGGGACAATATTCAGCCATTAGTCAGTTCTACTAAAGCAGCTAAAGTTAGAAGGCTCACCTAACCTTAGCTGCTTTAGCTAACTGGCAAATGGCTGAATATCGCTGCTAGACAGTTAGCTAATGCATCATCCAGGTTCATGTTTCAATGGCAAAAGCTAGCTGCTTAATCAGCGCTAGCTGTCGCTGCTGAATATCCCCCTTCCCAAGAATTTACTCCATAAGTACAGTATAAATTTTGGGGAGGATTACAGCCATGTGCAAAATAGAAACATAGAAAATGATGACAGATAACCAGGGTCTTTAAGTTCTATAATCCTATCCTCTCCCTCATAGGTCCACTGTACTTGTCTCATGTTTTCTTGAATTCAGATACAATTCTCATCTCCACAATCTCCACTAGGAGGCTGTTCCGTGCAACAACTACCCTTTCTTTAAAGAAATATTTCCTTAAATTACTCTTGAGTCTATCTCTTTCACCTTCATCCTATGACCCCTCGTTCCAGAGTTTTCTTTCAACTGGTAGAGGACCACCTCCTTTGCATTTATACCATGGAGGTATTTAAATGTCTATATCATATTTTCCCTCTCCCACTTTTCCTCCAAAGTATACATGTTGGGATCTTTAAGTCTATCCGCATATGCCTTATGAAGAAGACCACTGACCATTCTAGTAGCTGCTCCCTGGAATTTCTCCATCCTTTTTATATTCTTTTTGAAGGTATGGTCCTCAGAATTGCACAAAGTATTCCAAATGAGGTCTCACTAGAGACTTATACAAAGGCACTATCACTTCATTTTTTTTTTTTTTTTGCTGGCCATTCCTCTCCTTATGCAGCCATGCATCCTTCTGGCTTTTGTCATCACCTTCTCTACCTGTTTGGCCACTTTAAGATCATCTGATATGATCATCCCCAGGTCCTACTCTTCTTAAGTGCATTGAAGTACTTTACCTGCCGGTGGCAGAAGTTCAAAAGGTGGACCCCCAAGCGACCATTTTAAAAGGGCCCTTGTGGAGGGAAGTCTACTTTAGAAGCTACCAGAGCCACTGCAATTGGCTCTTTTTCTTTCTTGGAGCACCCCTGAAATGCAGGAGCCACTTGGGCAGAATTTATGCCGTTGCTTCATCCATCATGCTGTACCATTCCCTTGACTTAACCCTTCACTTTTTAGCATTCAATCTTAGCTGCCAAATTCTTGATCATTCTTCAAGCTTCGCTAAATCCCTCTTCATGCTATCCACATCTTCGTGGATGTCTATCCTGTTTCAGCTTTCGGTATCATCTGAGAAAAGGAAACCTTACTTGACAGCCTCATAGCCAGCGGCATTATGCAGCAGGCAATTACAGTACACCTTCTGCAGAAAACAATTAGGGCACTCAGTGTAAAAGACAGCAGGGGGGCACTGGAGACCCACACATCTGACACCATACCTCCAGAATCCAGCATACTACTACTACTACTACTGATGATTTGTATAGCTCTTCAAGGCATATGCAGCGATATACAAACACATGTAAAAGACAATCTCTGCTCATCAGAGCTTACAAACTAGTAAAGACAGATAACACAACAGCTGGGGACAAGGATATGTCTAGGGGAATGGTAAGGAAATTCATGGAGAGCAGGAGACTAAGTGGATCAGAATCCAAAAGCGGCCTCAAAGAGGTAAATTTCATCCTGGATTTGAAAAGGACCAGAGACAAAGGTTGACATACACACTCGGGTATTTTGTTCCAAGCATAAGGAGGAGCAATGTGTCAGGATCGAAGTCTGGACTTAGCAGAAGAAGAGAGGGGCACAGCTAGAAGCGATCTGCCAGAAAAGTGGAATTACCGAAGAGGGGTGTAGGGAGAGAAAAGCGAGGAAAGGTAGTGAGGATCAGCAGAATGCGTGCACTTATAGGTCAGTAGGAAAAGTTTGAACTGGATATGGAAATGGATATGGAGCCAATGAAGTGACTTGAGAGTTTATATGAGATAGCAAGGATGGTGGAAGACTAGCTGCGCAGCTGAATTTTGAAGGGGAGAGAGATGATTCAGAGGGAGACCAGCAAGGAGGAGGTTGCAATAGTCTACACAGGAGGTGTCTAAAGCGTGGATAAGTGTCTTAGTATTGTGTTCAGAAAGGAAGGGGCAAATTTTGCTGATGTTATAGATAAAGAAATGACAGGTTGTAGCTATCAGTTGAATGTGTGTGGAGAAGGAGAAGGAGGTATCAAAGATGACCCCAAGGTTACTAGCCAAGGACAGGGAGGAGTAGAGCACTATCCACAGGGATAGAGAAAGGAGGAAGAGGGTGGTGGGTTTAGGGGGAAAGATAAGCAGCTCAGTTTCGGTCATGTTCAATTTCAAGTAGCAGTGAGACATCCAGGCAGCAATATCAGAAAGGCAGGCTTGACAGAGATTTCAGTTGTAGAGATGTAGATCTGAGAGTCAACAGTGTAAAGACTGTACTGAAACTAAGGGAGAAGATGAGTTCACCAAGGGACAGGGTGTAGAAAGAAAAAAGAAGCAGACCCAAGATAGACCCTTGGGGTACACCAACTGAGAGTGGGATAGCAGTAGAGGAGGATCCACCAGAATAAACTCTAAAAGTATGGTGAGAGAGATAAGAAGAGAACCAGATGGTCAACAGTGTCAAAACGGTAGAAAGGTCAAGAACGATGAGGACTGAGTAAAAGCCGTTAGATTTAAACTGCAGCATGTTACCATGCAGCAGAATTCTCCTAGTGAGCACATTGGGGCTGATGTAAGGAGCCGCATAAAAATATACACTATTAACATGAATGGGCTCTTGCGTATTTTGGCAGTCGCAAGGGTGTGCATAATGGGCTCTTGTGTATTTTGGCAGTCATAAGGGTGTGCATAAGTCTGATTGCGTGTACTGTCAGTATGGGTGTGCACATGGGCAGAGTTTAAGCAGAGCATAGGCGGGACACAAATTTATGTGCTTAAGTTATAAAATACTATAACTGAAGTGCATTCTTGAAAATTCTAGACATGGCATTCATGTCTTTCATACAACTGGCGTATATACTCATATCTAGTTCAAGCATGTTTTTATGTTACACCCTATTTTATAAAGTATACACGTACTTCACTTTATAAAATAGGCCTTAAATACGCACATACTAATGTGTTTATGAAAATCACCCTCATCATTGTTGATTTCATTCTTTCTTGTTAGTATTGAAAGAAAATTATTTTGTCATTTCTTCCATGATGTAATAGTGAAAAACACAGAAGCAATTGCTCATGTTGTGCATTGAAAGATGAACGCCAATGGCCATATCTTGAGCAGTGTTCTTACCCCTTCTTCAATGCTCAATATCTTCGTTTCATCGGGGTCTTTCTCCCAATTATGGTGCTGATTTGCCTTTCTCACAGTGCCTTGGGGTTTCAATGCTGATATTGGTACTGCTTCAGCCTTCTCTCGGTGGCCTTGGGGGTCTCCATACCAATGCTGGTGGCTTTTTACCATTCTCCGCATACCTTTATTACCCATGCCAATGTTTTTGCAACTTTACGCTGTTTGTTTATTGATTTCGCATGTTGCAATCCAACTGCTGCTTTTGGGACTTTGTGACAGCTTGGGGAACAGTAGAGATATATGTTTGGGCTACATTCCAATCCCCCATTCAAAAAAGATGCTCTTTCAGGTGATCTTTCTGAAGTGCAACAGAAAATATACTCTTGTCAAATTCTCTCAGGGGAGATACTGGGAGGCGTTATATACATTTTTTTTAAATAAGTAAAAACACACAAGGCTTGGAGGAGTGAAATGAATGAAGGCAGGACTGCAGGGGATAGAAAGCCAATGATGCAATGATAAATCTCATGTGAGTGGCAGAAGAGGCTTCATTGTCCAATATTCCTAACTTTGCTGGAATGAGGAATGAGGTGGTTAGATTTAAAGGTCATGAAAGCAAAATAGAAGTTTAGGATTGCAAGATACATGAAAAAGAAAGACATGTGGCTAATATCCTCTGCATACCATCACTTCATGGAAAGGTCGACTGAGTGAAAGAGACAAAATATAGATTGTTTTGGTTTTAGACATTTGAGCACTTGCTGGCTATGCGTTGCAGTCTATTCTCATGTCTTTCAGTTTGCTAAGGCATCGACAGTATGTTTTTTTTCACTGTGATAGGCATTTATTTGCATATACGCGAGTATTGTGATTGTTCCTTATGATTCCTACGGAACTAGAGTGAATAAGTGTTACAGAGAGTAAGAAAATGAGATGGTGAAAAGATAATGAAGGCAGATATTTTTTGATTCTTGCCTTTGCAATGCAATGTGTGCCTTCGAGTCAGTCCTGACTCCTGGTGACCCAGAAGCTCCTGGGTTTTCTTGGCAGTGTCACCACACTAAAATCATGTCCCAAGCATGCTCAGTTTGATTTCCTCTCCTTTTCCTATAAGAGCCAACGCCGTCAGAATGACTTCTCTGTTAAGGGATTCAAAAAGGGAAAACGAAACCCATGGATAGGGAGATGACACAACTAATGCATTCTGTGGTTTGGAGCAAGATGGACCTGAAATCAACCCATTAAATACTCGTTTCTGCCTTATTGATCCCTCTATGGTCTACCTCTCACCCCTTCTCTAACTGGATATCAACAGTTTTTATAGCCGTTCACCTCGTCCTTCTTTCCAGACATAAAAGAGCTGATTTTTTAAGGGATACTGTGGAAAGTTACACACACAAGTCCCTATTTTAAAGGCTTTACATGTGTGAATGGGCACTTACACATGTGTTAGGCGGTCATTATTCTGTAAGCGTGCACGTAAGCCCTATCGTGTGTACTTTCAGTTTGGGTATGCAGAGGAGTGGAGCTTGAGTAGAGTATGGGCGGAGCCTAAATTTGCACATGCGAATTGTAAGCTGTTGTAACTTATGTGCCTTTCTGAGCAATCTAGGCACAGAGGCCCATCTTTATGCCCCTATGTTATAAAGTTAAGTACGTGCATACTTCACATTATAAAGCAGGGCCTAAATACGCATGTGGTAACACCCACTACCTATGCACTTTATAAAAATACCCTCAAAATGGGCAATGACCCCTGAACTGCTTTATTTGTGGCAAGTGTCTTGTAGAATTTTTTATGGAAAAAGAGAATCTGGATTTCTTTTCACTGCATTGGTTACTAAAGGCCCATTTTTTAATACCTCCTCAGCAGAATTTCCTCACTATGTATAGCAGCAAGTATCGATGGCAAATGCAACAGAGCTTAATTAAGTTCTGTAGATGTATCTCATTTGTATCTCTGCTGGTATCATTGCTAAAGAATTATGCTGTTCACCATACTTTGTACCCTCAGTGCCTGGCTAGCATGGATTTTCTTACTTTTCTGACAAATACAGGTGTCAGACTAGTTTCATGCAAGGCAGCAAAGTTGATAAAGACATTGACACTTTTCTGAACCTACAAACATAGCACAATGGATTTTTCCCTTTTATGATCCTAGGTAGGCGGCGATACCTCTTATGGTACTAGCATAAGAATTATAAAGGAGCTTAGTTAGGTCCCTTCTTCAGTTTTCACTGGCATGCTGAACCTTTACCGGTACAGTAAACGATACTATAACCTGCAAAGATTTCAGTTTTCTTCAGGACTAATGCAACTACTATAACTTCTCTCTTTATGGGAGAAAAGAAATCTTCCTACAAGCTTTCCAAACATTAGTCTAGTGCTTTGTTACATTAACCTATCTCCACTGCCTACTGCTGCATATTCACAGTTTTGTTGGCTGGAAGTCGGTTTCTCAGGTTTTTTTGGATTTTCGTTTATTGGCCCTGGGGTTTACTTCATTTCCTCAATAATGAAGCTGGTGAGGGTGGTGATGATCTTCATCCTGTCAATTTTCCCCGAGGGAACAATCTTCTCTTCAGGCAGCCGTTACAACGAAAACTGAACAGATCAAAGCCACGTCACTGAGGAGTCCTGAAATAGGCTCCAGAATCAAAAGAAGAAGGGTAACAATTGTATAAATAAGGAATTCCACATTTGCTTCTCTCATTAGGTTCCTGGCATCATTCCTGAGGTCTGTTACTTAGTAACAGTCTACTTATAGCTGTGTTGATCACATACTGAAGAAAGAGATATTATTCAGGCTTTCACTGTAGTCAGTGATATGCATAAATAGAGCGTAGGTAATGGTACTCGCTGATGCTGGTGTTCTTATTTGATAGTGTGTGTATAAGTGGGGAGGGAATAAATTATTTTCAGCTTGATAAAATAAGCAGAAAACAACCAATCAATTTAAACTCTTATTACCATGTGAGAATAACCAGGTTAAAAAGTGTTGATGTGTGACTAATCATGATCATTAACTGTAAAAAAAAAAAAAAGAAAATAGCTTGGGACAAGTACAGAGGATCTGTAAGGGAGAGGAAGAGATTGTAGAGTTTAGAGTTGGTAGGAATTGATGGACTGGATTTTTCTGGTTCTAAAAGGACCATCTGAAGCACATTTTGATTATATTCTGCTTAGTTCTATTTGAAATGTTTTCTCTTGTTGCACAGTGAATAAGAGACAGAAGAAAAGGTTTTGGTTTATTTCAGCATTAGTCATTTTTCTCTTCCTGCTCTTTTGGGCTTCCAGCACAATCAGAACTAGCCTTTTTTTGGGTACAGTTCCTTGGACCTTTATTTGCAACTACTCAGGGATGCTCCCCCTATGTTTTTATCTCCTCCCAACTCATTCTGGTCTAGTCATTCTGGCAACGGTTCTTTGCCACAAGCGATTGCACCGGGTTGCCCTCTAGAACCTGCAGTCATTGGTTCTAAATCCAACCACTAGATATCATCATTGTGTGAGGACTGGGATTTCCCACTGCTGATGCAGCATTGTTATCCCCATAAGACCAGGGGAACAGAAGACCCGACTCGGGAATTGAACCCAGATCCTTTGAGCAAAAAGGGCCAGAAACAGCCAATTTCTTTAATGGCACAGTGTGATCTTATAGAAATGATAGGAAGAACCTAGAATCAGATATTCTGCTAATTATATAAGCTATGTTGTTGTTGTTTGTTAAGTGCTGTCGACTCCTGGTGACCCTGTGGATAGTTGTCCATTTTGTGACTATTGTCTGGGTTTTCTTGGCACCGTGTGACCAGAAGTAGATTGCTAAGCCTTTATTCCAAACAGTACACCTACAGCACCAAGGTAGTCTTCCATCCAAGTACTAACCAAGTCCAACCCTGCTTAGCTTCCAAGATCAGATGAGTTCGGGCACACTCAGAGTGATGTGGCCATAGTGATAAGCTATGTATCAATGTGTAAAAAATAATTTGATGATTTCTAGATCTTACAAGTACAAACAGAGGAAAAATTAGATACAAAGAGGGGAATTTTAGAAAGGACTTCAAAGTTAAATTGGGGGCATCCAGGACAGAATGTGTAGAAAAATACCAAGAACATCTATATCTGCAGCTCATTTCAGGAACACAGATGTCCCCAACCTCAACATGCATGCAAGCAGCCACATAGGTGTCCCCAGTAGGGATGCTTGGATCAGGAACGTCATCTCAGGCAAGCTGGAATAAGGAGACATCCAGTGGCTTAGCAAAGTGAAATAATGAGCCCACAAGAGAAATGCAAATTTGGAAGACTTATTGGTTCCCTCTGCTCTGCCAGTAAGATCTGTAACACCAAAAGTAGCTGGTCATTTCAAATATGATTGTTGTCTGGTCTGTACACAAGTTCTTGTCATGAAAAAATGTTTATTCATCGATATACGTAAAATATCGTAAAATATCCTTTAAAAGATTTTTATAATTGTGAGATGAACCAGGTGATATATATCATTATGGGCCCGATTCTGAGATGCGATGTGTGGGGCTGCATGTCCTAGTGGGATCTGCAGCCCCGCAAGCTATCTTGCCCCTATACTCCCTCTGACTCTCCCCGTATAGCTAGAGCAGCAGGACAGGGAGAGCCGTTGAGTGGTGGGAGAGGGCAGGCCGAGGCTGCAAGGCATACAGGGTTGATTCAGGTCACGGCCCTGTCCGTCCTGCAGGGTCAGGGGGAATGTGCTCCTTATTCCACGTTGAAAGTGGAATAAGGAGCACAAATTGGACGATCAGGGCTGGAATCCCCTCCCCCCCGGAGCTGGGGCTGGGGCCGGGTGCCGGTAGGTCCCCACCACCTGCTCCAAGCCCCAGCTGCCCAGTCATGGGTCGGGTGGCAGGACTGAAGAGGGCCCGCATCACGGGAGCCAGGGATGCCTGGGGGGGAAGACGTCCCCACAAGTGTGAAAGGGCACACCGGGCCATCCTCGAGCCTGATTCTGTATACCGCAGGAACGTCTTGCTCCCATGGTACAGAATCGGGTCCTAATGGGCTCGTCCTGTTCAGGGCCATCCGGACGTGTCCCTTATAGAATCTGACTCCACTTGTCACTGGGAGCTCATATATATAGGGAAAACCAAGCACAGCGTTTGTTCCAGGACTGCGGAATATAGAAGTTGTTTGAAGAGATCCCTAGCAGATAAACCTCTCTCATTCAACATTGGATAGAATACAAACTATCTGATCTCAAGTTCCTTGTCATTAAAGCAGTCAAACATAATTGGAGGGGTGGGTACCCGGACAAGGTTCAATTATGTTTGGAGCAAAGATATATTTTCCAGATGAACTTCCTATCGCCCAGTGGTCTCAATCTAGATGTGGACCTTTCTGTTTTCTTCTGAGTTTTTTATGGGTTTTCTTATGTTTTTTTTTAATGTAATTTTTTTATTTGTTTAGGGATTTCACTTTCTAGGCCCATTCCCCCTGTTTTTCCTTTTTTTTCCCTCCTTTTCCCTCCCCTTCCTCCCCCTCCTCCTCTCTCCCCTTCCTTTCCTCTCCTCTTACCCCTTTCTTTTTTCTTTTTCATGTTTTTATATTTTTTATCTTCTTCTATGTGTCATTTTTACGTATGCATGATATATATACTTTTATTCCGAGGATTTTAATTGGTTCCACTATTTATTCCAACTTCCTACTTTTACTTTTTTCCTTAGGATCTTAACTGTTTTTATTATTTGTTTCACCTTCCTTCCTTTTTCCTTTGTACTGCCAAATCTTCCTTTTATTTTATTCTGATTACCATTTAATGGTTTATTTTAGATATTTGTCTCTTACCCATGTGCCCCCCTATGTTAATCTGGGACAACCGTGTTATGATTTTTTCCTGCTTTTTAGTTGGCACGTTCATTTCAGATGTACCTATATGCATATATTGTATCTTTTATACATATATACGTACAACTAGACCCTTAATTTTTATTCTTATTTCCTGAGTTTTACTGTTTAAGCCTAGTCTTCTCTCATTGTTCAGCTTTCCCCATTTCTACTTTCATTTTATCCCATTCTTACTTCTGTGCTACTTATTCTTACTTGGTTATGCAATTATACGCAGTGCTCATATAGTATTATGGTTGTTTCATCTTTCTCCCCCTTCTGTTGGTTTACATCCTTTGCCTATACTTTTTCTCTTATAGATCTGGGATGCCGTGACGTGATTTTTTAACATGTGTTCCCAGCTCTATTAGTTGGTATAGTTGGGCTTTCATATTCCACTTCCCCATCTCTGTATCCTTCCCCCTCCCTGCCCCTTCCCCCTTCCCCTCTCTTTCCCTTTCCCCTTCTTCCCTCTATTCTCCAAATATTTTTTTTTAGCCATTTTTTTTATAATTTTCTTATTTTTTTATCTTCATTTGTTTTTGTTTAGCTCTTACTGTCAAGCATGTATTTACAAGACTCTTCTTTCTAGTGACACATATGGGTCTCCTGCCCCATGAGCTTACTCGTGGTTCCTTTTAGTCCTGGGTTCCTCGCTGTTGAGTATTTTCATACTATACCCTATTGATTTGAGCAGTTCCCTCTTTTCATGACAATTTGTGCATCCTTAAATTGCCTGATATTGTTGCACAGTCCATGGTTACAGTTTTTTGGTCACAACGCAAATTTCCCCTGCTTTTATACACACTACTTTTGCCTTCTTTTGATAGTATTTGGAGTTTTAGCTGTTGGATACATGCACCATTTCTTCTCTTACATGGTCTTTATTAGTTCTTGACATGGGGAGGGGGGGGGGGAGTCATTCAGTACAGTGAATAGCGGGTATGGACATCCGGATTGGACGTACATCCCTGCTATTTGCTCCCCTGCCAGCCTCGGCTAATGCCTCCCCATATGAACAGCACGTTTGTACAGGGAGGTCTAGACAGGGGTGGGAGGGGGCATTTCCAAGGTGGAGCAAGGGCAGGGCATGGGTGGGCCATGACCCCGGACATACAGGGTCGATTCTGAGGTTGGCCCTGTACATCCAGGGCTGTGAACATAGATGGGGGACTTATTCCACCGCAGAGTTGGAATAAGTCCCCCTGGACATCTTGCTGCCAGGCCGGGAAAAAAAGGTAGGGGGGTCAAGTAAGTTTCCCACAGCCAGACCCTGGCCATGGGAGATTGGATTAAGGGTCCGGCTGCGGGAAAAGAAAAAAAAAATCGGCAATGGCCGGCATTCGCAGCTCCTGAATGGAGCTGTGGTGCAATGGTAACGGGACAACATGGCACTGTGGCTCCATTCAGGAGCCTGACTGAGGTAGCCGGGGATCTGCTGAGCATGCATGCCAATCAGAATTGGGGCCCGACCTGCAAATTCAAGCTGTAGACCTGATTCTGAATTCCATGGGCACTTCTAGCCCTCGCAGGATCAGAATCGGGTCTATCTCTGGGCACCCTGCTTGTGGTCAGCCGCACAGGGGACTGGACAGCAGAATCAGAATGTGCCTCATGGTGTCTATGTTGGTTACCATTACAACTGCACAACTCCTTTTGGCATCAAAGCACATTTAAATACAGCTTCCCATTCAAGACAAGTTCCTTTCTACACAAGACTGGCATGTTTAGTATTCTGTCGGACCTGAAAGGTACAGTGCTCAATACTTAGCATTTTATTAGTCTTCAGTATGATGTCGATGCCAGTTTGCATGATTACTGTTACGTCTTCCTTCGGTTCTAGTAATATATTTAAATATGGCTGGGCTTTAGCTTTTAAGGGATTTACCCTTGAATAATACTTATTGAAGTTCTCATAAGATAACATAAGATAGTCCATACTAGGTCAGACCAAAAGGTCCATCAAGCCCAGTATCCTGTTTCCAACAGTGGCCACTCCAGGTTACAAGTGCCTGTCAGGTTCCGAAAAGGGCCACAGTTTCCATGCTGCTTATCCCTGGGGTAAGCAGCGGATTTCCCTGATCCCCTTAAATAACAGTTTATGGACACTTCTTCTAGGAACTTGTCCAAATCTCGTTTAAACCCAGCTGCACTTGTCTTGTCTGTACTACGTATCTCTCTCTCATCCTCTCGAGTTTCTTTCTTTTTCTACTGGGGTATATAAGAGTAGTTTGTTCCTTGGCTGATGTTTATTGTCTTTTTTATTATTTATTATGGACCTAATTTTCAAAGGCATTTACATGGTTAGCTGCCCTTGTTCCTTGTGTAAAAGCCTTAACCACAGATAGACGAAGGCGCCTACACAGTTAGTGCCTGCGTTTATCCGTGGGTAAGCTCCTTACGTGACCCGATGATATCCGGTTAGCATTGGGGCATGTCAGGGGCGTTCTGGGTTGGAGCAGGGGCGGAGAAAAGGGCTAAGCGGGTAGCAGTAATTTTTGATGCTACCCCGTTAGCCCTCAGTGTTTTAAAAATAGGTGAGGGTTTTCCGGGTAGTATCGAAAATCGCTGCTACCTATTAGCCTCGGCGGCTGCCAGCGTTTCCGGCCAACCCAGATTTTCACTTCCATCGCTGCAGAAGTGAAAATCTGGGTTAAGGGGGTTGGTGGGCAGGCTATGTGCCGACGCAGCACATACTCTCCCTAAATGAAAAGCGGGCCCTATATTTTCATGTAACATTTACCCCTTTTTATTCAGTTTTTTTTTTTTTTTAGTGCCATCAAGTCAGTGTTGACTCATAGTGACCCAGCTACCTTTGGGTTTTCTTGGCAATGTATCACCGGAAGTAGATTGCCAGCCTTTTCTTCCGAGGCAATGGAGGGTAAAGTGACTTGCCCAAAGTCACAAGGAGTGCCAGTGGGAATCAAACCCTTGATCTTCTGGGTACGAGGCAGTTGTTCTAACCACTAGGCTACTCCTCCATTCAGTTTGCATGAAAGTTTTAATAACTTTGTGACTTATGTATTTTATTTTCTTGTTTTGTTTACCTTTACTTTTATATTTTAGGGTGCCTTTGATTATCTGCTTGGTTTAGTCTGGTTTCGTTTTAGGATGCCTTTGATTATCTGTTTGGTTTGGTCTGATTTAGTTTTTAACCATTTATCAGCTGTATCCATGTTTGTTTCTATGTGTGTTTTTAACTTTCCAATGTTGTAAATTCCCCTTTTGAAATATTATGGTTATGTTTCTATGCTCTTTGAATAGCATGGCTTATGCCTTTTGCCATCATTTTAAATGCCCATATTTATGTTGTATTAATTATATTTGTGTTTTTTCCTTTGTAGATATTTTATGTAGGGTTGCATTTTTGACATGTATTCAATTATCGCCTTCTTTTGATACATTTCATTTGTATACATGTTTGATTGTTACTGGTTTACAATTGGTTTTAATTGTTCTTATTTTTTAATTATTTATTTTGATATGGCCTCACTAATGATGTTTTTATATATGTTTGTATTTTTGTCTTGAGGTTTTATCTCTGAAGAAGGCACATGCCGAAACATGGCCGTGTAGGGTCTTGATTATTAAAGGATTTAGATTTTACACACTCGGCATCTGTGGGGATTTCTTAACCTTGCTCTTTGTTCTGTGTGCAGGTATAACTTTAAATGTAATTCAGGATTTCCAGGGCATTTCGGAGATCAGGTGCGGATATCTAGGTTTTTAGGAATGCCCCAGCAACATCTTCACCATGTCCTCCATTCAGACTTGGATGTCCTCACACTGGGGATGTCCCCATAGCCCCAGTTTCTAAAATGACTCTGGGGATATACCTGTGATTTGGACATCTATATGCCCATTTGCAGATGTCCAAATCACGAATAATGCTTTTAAAATAACACCCAAAACGTTAAAAACATAGGGATCATTATTTAAAAAAAAAAAAAAGCTGAACTCCTAAATAGCAGTTCCTAATATAGACCCCTAAATTTCTGCCCTATTTTCAGTCAAATTTGGGAGCCTAACTAAGAGTCAGTTTCCAAAATTAGTCTCTTTGGAAATCTACTAGGATTGAGTGCATAAATTTGTATTCAAAATTTCAGTAAACTTCTAAATTTGAGAATGAAAAGTGGATAAAAACAATGGTGGATTCAGGATATGGAAAGAAATTAGGAACTTAGCACTGATTTTCAGTGCTAAGCTCATAAATTAGGCTCATAAATCTAGGCAAATGAATTTCAGGCCTAAATTTATAAGCATAACCTGTAAGCTCCTAAATTATGATACATTTTCAAATGAAACTTTTGGCAGCTAAGTCTGGTTGAAAATAGAGCACAAATTTAGGAGCCTAAATTTGAACCTAAGGAGATCATTCTAGAAATCAAATAAGGGTTTATACGTGTGCCGGGGACGTTTATCTGCCGAAAATATCTATGAGCACATTCCAATACATGGCACCCGTGGACATTTATCTCACTAACACAGGGATCTCAGAACATGTCCGGGAGGGGCAGAACGTGGCGTGGTTTGCCGCGGAGATGTATAAAGCGTATTCAGGAAAGGCCCGTGTACATTTTGGGAGGTCCCCGCTGACGTGCCCATTATACCTGCCAGAGACATGGAATAAGGCCAGTACTTAGAAAATATTCTGCTGTGTTTGTATAAAGTTGGTGACTAGTCTGTTCTAAACTGGTAGACTGCAGTATGGAAAAACACAAGATGCATTTATAATGAACAGAAATCAGAGGTGTGGGAATCTTGAAGCTAAAGAAACATTAATAACTACCCTGAAAGAAATATTATGAAGAGCAATAGTGATTATTCTGGCCATGCTGACATTTGCTGTTTGTACTAAAGGAGCTAATCTAGGAGATCCTAATTATTCCTTTGTCCTGAAAAATGGGACTGTTGATGTAGGAATAGTATGTGAGTGAGTATGGAAAGGATTCTTGTTTGGGTGAGAAACGGAGATCATATTTTTAATCCTGGAACTCCATGCTATTATCTTATAAGCACAGGAGGATCTGATGTGCTCATCTTTAATTTAGGGGGAACATGAATGCCTGGCCAGTACCTGGACTGTACGGATGGCCACAGCATCACCAGGTGCCAGTGTGATAGGGCAGAAAAAAAATCACAAATGTTCTCCATTGCTAAATGTCAAAACATATCCATTTCAGTAATAAGAGACCCTCAGAATAAGAGCACTGTCGGATGCTCTTATTCTGTAATATGTTTCATAAGGTACTCCAATAAGATCATATATTGTTGGCAGTGTGATAGGGCAGCCATACATCCGCTATGCCAGGCACTGGGAGAAATGACTGATGTGCCAATATTCCCCAGATTGTTCCATGAGGCCTACATCCTTATCCAGTCAAGGATCTATGAGAGCTGCGAGAGTGGTGATATATCTGGAGACTGGTTACTTGCTATGATAGCACAGAGATCTCTCCGTCCATGCCCACACAGGCCTGACTAGGGCAACACTGCCACACAGCAGATTGTGGGAACGCAGACAGGGTTGCCCCACAGATAGCAGATGTATACAGACCAACATGAGCCAGGACATAGAGTGGATATTATATGGGACAGATGTAGCCTCATGTAGGACGCTACTGTGTGAAATGCCTGTACCCAGATATGCGGGAAACAGATGCCATAGGCATAAGAAGAGCATCGTTAAGTCACTCAGCAATACAAAGCATCCTTTGGGGGAACTGAAAAGCTGAATGAGGCTTTTGTGAGGCTGATGGGGGTCCATACTTAGCATTGTAAAGACTGTTTATTTGTAGAGATGACCAATGAAAGAATCACTAAGGATGTCTTCTACTGCCATGTATGTTTAGATGCAAGGTACGTCATGACAAACATATCACTTTCTACCTGCTGCTTCTATATCTTTGAGCGCACTGAGATAACCTCGCACTATTCTGGGCATGCAACAGACTAGTAGAATATCTAGTGTAGTTTGCATCAATATTTATGTATCATCAGTATTCATGTGTAGTTGGCATCAGCACAACACTGTCAGTGAGAGGAGCATCTTAGGAGATGCACGTTTTAACAGAGGAGGCATGGCCATCCGAGACGTCCACGGGTATATGGCAGAGGTGGGCAGGACTGGAAATGCCTATCTTTTCAGAATATGGTGAGCACGGGGACATTCAAACCATTTGCTGTATATACTCGTGTCTCGTTATAGTGGCGTGACCCGTGTTTCTCCATAGTGGTTTGCTTGTGCCATGCTGGAGACGCCGATGTCTCCAATTCCGGAACTACGGGCACGTCTCTACCCGCGGCTGTGTAATTAGGGTGAAATCAGGCCCATTTTCAATTTGGACATGTCCTCAGGCCAGACATGCATGTTATGGAATTGGTCTGGTACTCAGCTTTTAATATCAGGGCCATTTTAATTTAGAAGCTTAAAAGTTATTGCGCTGATATTCAAAACCCTTAGTTGGATGGCTAATGGGAGGCCATCCAGATAAGGGTGCTGACTGCCGCATTCACACTCTCCAGACAGTGCCATTGAACATCCGCACAGACCACTTTGAAACTATCCCATTAGTGCAGGAGTGATCTATGGGTGAAGCGAGGACATGTGGGTACAGTCTGGATAAGCGGGGCAGTTCTCCAATCAGCACAATATTGAGCCGACACTTATCCAGATAACTTGGACCGCATGAAAAGCAGGCTTAAGATGCTGTCTGGATAAGAGCCAGCCGAGTATTGCGGATAAGTGCCGGTACTTATGTAAATAGTGTCGCTCTTCCTGGATACTGAGTGGCAGCTCCCATCCGAAAACTGCCGCTGAATATCCCAACAAGATCACGCGCACTGCAATGGTATTTGAATATTGGCCTTTTTGAAAATCAGGCCATATGCTTCTATATTTAGGCCTGCCATTCATTTGCCTGGATTTATAAATCTAGTGCTGAAAATCAGTGCTTAGCTCCAAACATTTTACCCATCTTAAATCTGCTCCTGTTGTCACCCACTTCTTATGCATCTAAATTTAGATTAGTGAAATTCTGAGTAGAAATTTAGGAACACAGCCGTAGTAAATTTGCAAAGAGGATAATTTAGGTACATCACCCTCAAAGTTAGGAGTAGAAATCCTTTGAATATCAGCCTCCTAGAAGTTAGTTTCCAAAAGCAGTTATACACCAACTGTGTAAGTGCTTTTGTTTCAATTTTACCACCTGAGGAATGGATACATTTTGGCCCTATAAATCATTACATGGACAAACTATATCCATATGGGGAAAGGAGGCATTCCAGGTGACAGTTACAAATTATCTGTAGAGCGCTAAAATTCGGCTGCTATATGGATAACAAACATATAAGCTAAACCACACAAATAGCAGGTAAGTTATAAATCTCCAGTCAGTGATTCAACTTATATGTGTTTAAATTGACCGTGCATCAATATAACTTTATATGTATAGGGCCCGATATTGCAAGGCACTTACACGGTTTACTGTAAACTGTGTAAATGCCCCTAAACGGGATATTCGGCATCACTGACGCGGTTATTGCCACTGAATATGCCCCAATGTTAACCGCTCAGCATCGGGTCATATTGGGGGCAGTACCTGTGGATAACCATTCAGCATCGATATTCAGTCGCTGCCCGTTTATCTTTCAGTGGCGAATGTTAGGCGCAGTCAAAGCTGTCCTAACGTTTGCCACTGAAACTAACCAGGCAGCGGCTGAATGACTGAACATTGCCGTTGTCCGATTAGCTTCTGCGCCGTGCGTGACTGTGCAGCAAACCTGGATATTGAATGCCAATGGCCGGATATGGTCCCAGCATTACATATCCGGATCTCGAGCTAGCCACCGACTCTGAATATCAGGCCCATAACGTATAAAGATATGTTTACTGTCCCACTGAATTTGCAGTTCATTAGGTTTGATCCATATTTCATACAGATGATATGTGACTGTCTATGGGGAGTAAATTTACAAGAATAATTAAGTCAGTTGAAATAGTCTGAACAGAGCTCATCATTGGAGGCTCAACGCAATATATTTCTTTCTTTGTGTTTAATACAGATGGGATTAGGTATTAGGAAACGACCCTAATTATTGGCAGTGGAGATGGTAGAAATTTTCCGCCCAAAATCCAACCCATTCTCTTATCAGGAGATGTGGGCCATCGCAACAAATTTGGACTGAACTGATCTGGAACCAGACAAAACCAATCTATAAATCACTCTGAGTAAAGGTTTCTGTCCAGGAAAGAGGATGAGACAGAAAGGGGTATGTTTACTAGAGCGCAGTAGGCTTTTGCAGCCAATGCCGGGCGTTAGTGCAAAAAGCACCATGTTTGCTGCAAAGTCATACATGATCCGTTGAGGGCGTGTCCAGCATTTCCCCAGCAGATAACGAGGTGAAAATGTAGGGACTGTGGCGTGACAGTACCATCTTGGTGGTGGTGTTAGCTGCATCCATGATGTCAGCAAAACATGAGGCTATGGGATGCTGTCAACCCCCCACAGTAACTGCATGATACAGACACGCCCACGCTCCACTCACACCCCATCCGCTTTTGCAAGTAACAGATGGTATGCAGTTATCACTGAAAATTGTTTGAGGTAGCTGCATTTGTCCCACATTAACCATCACCAAGTCTTGATCGTCCCACAGTTAGTGCCGTGATGACAGCTAGCACCCTTTAGTAGACATCTCCCAAAGAGGTGAAATGTAGGGAAAGGAGAAACACAGGGGAAAAGACGTGCTGATTATTTTACACTTCAATTATTTTTTTCTTGCAATTAGTGAAATATCAAGTAAATAAAGAATATCGGATAAATCAATCGCCTTCTCAGAAATTGTTTTATTTATTACTTTTAGACCCTAAATATGCCATCTTACACTGCTGACTTCATATCCACTCTTAAACCAAGCGATATAACAGAGTTATTACATTTAACTTATCATTTTCAGATTTGTGTACAAATACAAATACTTCCATGGTACCTTTTCAGATTTGCTTTGAAGCTGTCAGAAGATGCAAAGATTCTGGGCTGAGATACCGCAGATGCTGTCCAATATCTTACAAAAAGTGACACTTACAGAAAAGAAAGCATGTTTATTAGATTACTTTGATATCTCACTGTTTAACCAATTTACTGAGCAGTTGCTATGGATGTCTCTCTTGCTTATGAACCCACTGAAACAATACTACCTTTGGGCAGGAAAATGAAACCCTTCACTAAGGGCCCTTTTTTTACTAAGGGGGTCTTTTACTAAACACCTCTAAGGTTTCGCAATTAATGAGCATTACCAACACACAGTACAAGCAAAGCCTTTATGTTAGCTATCAAGGCAATAACCAGTCTGTTCTCGGCAGCTAACACTCAACTGCGTACCGTAACCAGCATCAAAGTAATGTAGATGCTCCTAACGGCACCCACAGGTGAAATCGCACTGTGCAAATGTTAACATCACTTGCTCATTGTGTTCACAATGCCTGTGCTTTTCCTCTAACCCTCCCACTGTCCCCACTAGTGCGCAAGCACCAGTTAACGTGTGCTGCCTTGTTCATGCGTCATGCTTTACCATGGCTAGTTATCACTTGCTAAAACACGTGTTAAATATTAGTAGAATTTAGTAAAAGGGCTCCTAAATCCTGCTGGGTGGTTAATGCCTATTTTAGCGTGTGCTTGCTATCCATGGTGATACCTAACATGTAGACATGACTGAGAGTGATCGCAAAGTTGCACGTTAATCGATCATCAAGCAATGGGGCAGGGACTGGATAGGATGGGGCACAGTGTGGACACTGACTGCACATCAGCGTGCACTGATCATCGATGTGGCAATTAGCATGACTGCACCTAACGATACCACTATGGCAGCTGCGTTAATTGTGCTTCATGTTATCATACGCATCTGCGCAGTAATTGCCAAGAACAAGCTGGTCACACCCCTGAGATTTACCATAGAGGCTTTAGTAAAAGGGCCCCTATGTATCAACGTAATTCCCATCTAATATTTAGGAAATGACCATCAGAAAAAGGCTTTTATACCAATATGATGTCTGGCTCTTTTGAGCATGGTTTCATTATTTCAGCAATCAATGCCATATCTGTAGCAATATTTCAAATGCAACTAAAACTACCTATCCCAATATTTTTAACTGTCCTACTGAACAATTCATACTATCCTATGCATCCATATAGTTTATTTATTTTATTTTTATTTTAAAATATTTCTATACTGCTATATGCCATAGCATTTGAGGTGGTGTACAATCACTAAAAAAACATGCACCATACAATACTCCAAAAAACCCCCAAACCCAACCCCAACTCCCTGTCCAGAATTGAATATCAAATGCATACGGCCATCAAAGAATAGTTTCCAAACACCACTCAAAAGCACTTGGTTATCGCATTCAAATTTTCAGGTGCCACACAAAAAAAACATTGGTCCTCACATTACATTACAAAATACTTATCCAACTGGTGTTGATTGACTGCTGAAACCTCTGTGCAAATTTCTTTCTCATAGAATGGCGCCCCTTGCAGCTAAGGATAACCGGAAACCAGACACCGAGGCAGTCCTTCCTACAGTCAGTCTAATGCATAAAGCAGAAAACACAGAGAAGTATGAAAGCATTTGGAACCCTTAACAGTAGCACTTTCACATTTCCAGGTGACCTATTGCTGTCTGGACTGGAGCTGGTCACCTGGAAAACAAAAGAAGACAATCCTAAAAAAATTAATGGAAGACTGTCCAAATGATTAAACTCTCAGTCTGCGGACTTGCAGGAAGGGATGTGCTGTCTTTCTTGAATGACAAGGAAATTTTAGCTGTGTCGTATCATGTCTTTTCCTATCTAAAATTACACAAAAAACTCTTAATTTTGTGTCATTGTACCACTTTAGCATGCACTAACACATTTTAGCGTATGTTATTATTAAGTTACATGCAATGCAATATGTTGGGAAGATATAGCATGCGCTAAGTTGAAACAATATACATGGGACAATGAAACAATGGACCCATCATAAGTCTAAAACGAATGGCATAATGGAATGAAATTAAAATAGATTTTCCATTCATCAACCAACCTATTGGTCTTATTTGGCAATCTGACCTCTAGCAGGAATATTGCGAGACAACTGCTAAGCTTCTGTCAGCACCACTTTGAGATAGGCAGCTGTCAGGACAGAAGTGAGTGGGAATCATCCCTAGGTGAGTTGTGGTGTCAGGGTGATGCAAGGAGGCATAGGGCAGGACAACCCTTTACTTTGGGCACGATTGGGGCTTGGGAAGGCACAGGGCTTCACGGAACAGGGCTTTAAAACGTTTTAGTCCCATGTTGGGGCTTAAGCTGGAGCATCGGGCCCATTGGACCACCAGGGAGTTGAGGTCCCACTAGGGGACAGGGTTCTGGGAGAGGCCCTTGAATATTTTTGAACCATTGTGCAAAGGGGCATTTTGTTTTTCAGCTCTTGGAAAAAAAAATAAAGATTTTGAGCAATAGTTATTTTTTTTGTAGAAACAGGCTTGTGAAGTCTTTTTCACATGTTCGTTTTCACATTTTTATGAATTAATGAGCTGCTTTGTATGATTTTGCATCCCAGCAGCTCATTAATGCCATATTTACATTAACTATCATGCACAAACGTGACTTTTGTGAAATGGCTTTGCAAAAGTGCAGTTTGTGCAAAAAAGAACATATGGCCATATCAGCACAATAAGTCTCAGCACTTATCTGGTTTGCCCGATATTCAGCTGGGACTTACTGTAACCAGATTATTTGGGCTGTACAAAAAGCCACCTTAAATTGTAATCCGGTTGAGTCCTTGCTGAGCATACGCCGCAGCAGCTCCAATCCATTTCCTGCTGCTGAAAATCCCATTGATAATTAAGCGCTAAGGTGACCACCATGGCATTTAAATATCAGCAGATCTGAATATCGAGCCATACGTGTGTAAATAGTGACTCTGCCTGCGCTTTGCACAAAATCCACCCCGGAACATGTCTACATCTGGATCACGGAAAACGATTTGTGCGTTCTGGTCATTCCTCATACTTTAGCATGTGGGATCTTTATATAAGTGGGGTTTTATACATATATTCTGTCAAACATATGAAAATGCTTTTTATAAAATTAACCCCCTCCTCGGGAACTCTGCTGTTCCAACAAATCCCTTCTATCTGTGCCCTTCTCTTTTATTGCTAACTCCAGACTTCACTCCTTTCACCTTGCTGCACCTTACGCCTGGAACAAACTACCTGAGTCTGTACGTCAGGCACCTTCTCTGGCCCTTTTCAAATCCAGGCTGAAAACTCACCTCTTCACTGCAGCTTTCGGATCTTGACTCACCTGATCTCCTTCGTGTTTCCTTACCATCCCCACTAGATGTATCCTGTGTCTACAGCTACTGTGTTGTCTGTCTTGACTAGATTGTACATGTGTCTGTGCAGAGCTGCATATGTCTTATAACGTTATACAAATAGTAGTAACCTGAAGGAGCTATTCCCCTCTCTCTGTCCCTAGCACCCTTATGATGACCACAGCAACATCAGATGTGGAATACATAATCTGGTAGCAGTGGTTTGCAAATCTAGGGGTCCTTTTACTAAAGTGTGCTAAGCAGTTATTGTGTGTTTTTGCATGTGCTAAGTGTGCACAAGACCCTGTGGTAACTATTACCAAGTGGGAATGACAGTTACATTATGCTAGTTCCCATGTTAACTGAAAATTGCATATTGGCGCAGGGAATGGACGGGTTAGGGGCAGAGTGGGGATAGAAAATGCAGTTAATGCAGGGGAATATAATCACATGCTGTCAATGTTGCAATTAGCAGAGGTGCACCCAATTCCACCTCAATGGGTGGTGTTAGGTGCACCCATGGTAACTGGACTGGGAACATGCTGGCCACACCTCAATGGTTACCATGGAGGCTTTGCACTTAACACATGCTAGTTTTAATGCTTAACGTGCATTAAATGCAAAATCCTAATGCACTTTAATAAAAGACGCCCTAGTCATCAAGGCCCCCAAAGAGGTCTAAATTTTCAAGATAACTGATATATGCAAATTTACCAAATTCTTAAATCAAATGTCTTTTAAATATTCATTCGTGTTTAGTAAAACATTGAAAGCTTTTATATTTCAAGTAGAAGACATGGATCAATAGGAAGGTTTTTCTTCCTATTGACAATAGGTTATTCCTGTAACGCAGTGATTGGCATTGTTTTTCTTGTAAGCCATCTTGAATATCTTTCTGTTAGAGAGATTGGTATATAAGAGTTTATAAATACATAAGTGCATACAGTGCCTTGTGAAAGTATTCATCTCTGTTTTTGTCCTGTTGTTGCATGTTAGGTAATGGACCTAACAATACAGTCCAAATTGGTGAAGTGGAATGACAATAAAATATCTTGTGTATATATAAAAAAATAAGTAAAAATGGAAAAGTTGTGAGTATTTATGTATTCATCCCTTTTGCTATGAAACCCCTAAATAAGATCTGGTCCAACCAATTAACCTCAGAAGACACATAATTAGTTGATTAAGGTCCAGCTGTGTGCATTGTCACATGATCTATCACATGATGCCTGTATAAATATACCTGTTCTGAAAGGCCCCTGACTCTGCAACACCACTAAGCAAGCAACATGAAGACGAAGGTGCACTCCAAACAGATCAGAGACAAAGTTGTGGAGCGGTATAGATCAGGGTTGGGTTATAAAACATTATCCCAAATTCTGAATATCCCACAGAGCACCATTAAATCCATTATAACAAAATGGAAAGAATATGGCACTTCTACAAACCCAACAAGAGAAGGCCGCCCACCAAAACTCACAGACCGGGCAAAGAGGACATTAATCAGAGATGCTACAAAGACACCAAGGTTAACACTGAAGGAGCTGCAAAGATCCACAGAGGAGATGGGAGTATCTGTCCATAGGCACTTTAAGCCATACACTCCACAGAGCAGGGATTTATGGAAGAGTGGCCAGAAAAAAGCCATTGCTTAAAGAAAGAAATAAGAAAACACTTTTGGAGTTTGCACAACAGCATGTAGCGGAACCCCCAAACACCTGGAAGAAGGTTCTCTGCTCAGATGAGACGAAAATTGAACTTTTTGGCCATTATGGGAAATGCCATGTGTGGCACAAACCCAACACTTCCCATCACCCTGAGAACACCATTCTCACAATGAAAGATATCGGTTGCAGCATCATGCTGTGGGGATGTTTTTCATCGGCAGGGACAGGAAAACTGGTGTGGTTGAAGGCATGATGGATGGCACTAAATACAGGGCAATTCTTAAGGAAAACCTTTTTTTCAGTCTGCCAGAGATTTGAGACTGGGACGAAGGTTCACATTCCAGCAGGACAATGACCCTAAACATACTGCTAAAACTACAATGGAGTGGTTTAAAGGGAAATATTTAAAAGTCTTGGAATGGCCTAGTCAAAGCCCAGATCTCAATCCAATTGAGAATCTGTGGCATGACTTGAAGATTGCTGTACACCAACGCAACCCATCTAATTTGGAGTTGGAGCAGTTTTGCCTTGAGGAATGGGTGAAAATCCTAGTAGCTAGATGCAGAAAACTAATAGAGACATACCCCAAGAGACTTGCAGCTGTAATTGCAGCCAAAGGTGGCTCTACAAAGTATTGATTTTTTGTGGGGTGGGGGGGGGGGGGGAGGGGGGATTTCTATGCACACTCATGATTTCTTTTTTTTTTTGTCTGTATTATTGTTTGTGTCACAACAAAAGATATTTTGCACCTGTACATTGTTTTTGAAAACAAGATGTTTGGAAGTCTTGAGGGCAAGATTTAAGATCCCATGTTCTATAAGCAAGCATCAGCTAGACCCATCATCTGACAAACGTCCTATCTGGAATAAACTATCATTTTGGAATGAGGGGCCATAGGATAAACGTGAAAAGGGGCAGTGTCAGGAGTAAGCTAAGAAAATGTTTCTTTATAGAAATGGTGGTGGATTTTGGAGACAAGGATTTTGTCTGAATTCAAGAATGCATGGGGCAAGCAGAGAGGATCTCCAAGGGAAAGCTTCAGAGTTGGTATGGATGGGCAGACTGAATAGATCATCTGATATTTATCTGCTGTCATTTTCTATGTTTCTATTGGCTCTTTCACAAGCTTGGCCCTAGCTATCACATACTAATGCAGTCCTCTCTTCCAAGACATACTTTCTTCCATTTTAATCCATGAAGGGGGCAACAATGGAAAATAAAGCCCAGCTGGACTCCCACATCTTCAGTTCACATGTTTGTTCCATTACTATTGAACACTTTATAGATTTGGCACTTCCATATTTTGCCTGTTCTGGGAATTTGAAGAAATATATTTTGCAGGAATGCTTAAGGCTATCTATGCATGAGAACAAAGGCGTGATCACTAAAAACAAGAACTATTGCTGTTCTTTGTTTTTAAGGTGAAAAGTCACTCTTCACTTTTGCTGGATAGAAAATAAAAATTGAGCCAAGCAACATAAACGACTGAACAATGTCTTAAGTGTCAAGTGCTATTAGAGGCCAACATTTGCATTGTTATACAACATGGAACACTCATGCTACAATTATGGAATGTGGAAAACAAAATCTAGAAATGTATGTTTTGAACAAATTGAACAGCGCTAACTAAAATAAACTATATCAGCTGATCTTTAGAACTATTCACAAAATTATAGCAATCAGGGGGTGGTTAATGACGGCCGCTGGCCCCAGTTAACACAGGTAGAGAATGGATTTGCTTAGGTAATTCTTATAAGTAATGGAATCAATTTTCCATTGGATTGCAATGGATTCATCTCCCAACACATGACATGGCTTTGCAACGGCAGTAGATTCAACTCTCTGGTGACTGAATAAAATCCAGAGCAACAAAGAGCTTATTGGATGATAGACTAAATTGCATCAATAGTACAAAGGCTTCATCTCTCAGCATCTTAGTTCCTAGGGAGGAGGACGATATAGATAATGAGATCTAGACGCACCACATACAGTACAATTATGCTTCAATCACAATAACAAAAAGAAATTAGCAAAGATGGACCAAGAAAGTGAAAGTACCATATAAGTTGATATTTGTTTCTGCCTGTGCTATATAGCGTGGCGGGCGGTGACAAGGAATTCTTAAAAATTACCAGGCAAACAACAGTTAAGGCAATCCAAAATCCCTTGCATTATGCTCCAGCTGTCCAGCATGTCATCTCCCAGCTTGTTAACTTCACAAGATGGGTTCTGAGTGTCCCTCCCACCAGCCCACAATGTAAAGTTTAGTCACTTGCTTGGGCTTCAGTGCTGCAAATACAGGGCCCGATATTCTTTGGGCAGGCTATGTGCTGTGTCGGCGCATAGCCCTGCCCAGGACCCTTAAACCTGGATAGTCAATGCTGGGGTCATATGTGGTCCTGGTATTGAATAGCTGGGTATCGCTGCACAACCCGGAAGCCGCTAAAGCTGACCAGGCAGCAGCGATATTGCATGCTGCCTGGTTAGCACCTGCAGCATAAAGATAGGCGAGGATTTTCCTCGCCTATCTTTTTGACAGAGCACTAACTGGGTAGCATGCAATATTGCTGCTGCCCGCTTATCTCGCGCCCATGCCTCCATGCCACCCCGAAATGCCTCCGACATGCCCTGGTGCTAGCCAGATAGCATTGAGGCACATAGGAGACATAGATGGGGATATTTAAGGCACTACCCATGTATATGCCATTGAATATCCCCATCTAAGACATTTACATGGTTTACTAGGGTCTAACCAACAAATAAAACTCTTAGTTAGAAAATATAATACCCACAATGGTTTCACTCAATATTCATTCCACACTATTAGTCACTATAATCAGGTTAAATGAGATCTCAGAACCGCGATGTGCCCTCCATTTAGTGAAAAATTCACCATAGGCACAAACAGGCCCTCACATCACGGAACTCCAACCTTCCCTTATTTGAAACTATGAAAGTTATTTATAATTATACAAATATAATCCTGATGAGTACTTCTCAGCATCAATTCAAATTTAGTTAATAACCCCACCCTTATACTAATGCTAGTCAGCGTCTCAAATTAAAATCCAAAAATAGCCGTTCATACCAATGGAAAGGCAAGCGACAACATCTGCAAACAAAAGAGAGCAAAAAGGATCAAAACCGCAAAAGCTATATTTAGACAGCAATATTCAATAACTTATCTGCACATGTGGAAAGTTGGACAGTCGCATTTGAGTGGATTGGCCACTTTTGGAAACAGGATACTGGGCTTCATAGACTTGGTCTGACCCAGTATGGCATTTCTTATATTCTTATGTTCTTGCACCCATCTGGATTCTTAATCCCTCTGTCTGGGTCATGCAGCTGTAGACCTTTTTAAGATGGACTGTTCACAATCCCTTGGAGAGGGACTGGTAATTTCCTATAGAACCCATCACACACCCTCTCCCTCAACTCAACCATGCCCTGTTGAGCACCTGCCTCACTCAGAATCCCCATCCAGGAAAGAAAGTCTGCATTCAGGTGAGCACAACCCGCCATGTGGCGGATCTGATACTGGTAGGGCTAAAGACTCCGAAAGCGCCGCATAATGTGGCCACTGGACTCCTTAAGTCAAGCCAGCCACTTGAGAGGTTGTAGTCAGTTATCAGTATAAATGGAAGGCCCAGAAGGTTTCCAGTGCCCACTTGACTGCCAGGGCTTCCTTCTCAATCATAGCATAATGTTTTTCACGAGTGAGAAGCTTCATGCTGATAAATGCTATAAGATGTTCCTCATCCCTGACTTTCTGGGCCAGAACAGCTTCCAGTTCGACCTCCAAAGCATCTGTCTGTATAATAAATGGAAGAGGAAAATCAGGGCTAATCAGGACAGATTCAGAGCACACGGCCTCCTTGAGACACTGGAAGGCCAGGTCCAGGTCTGGTGACCATTGGATTTGCTTGGGTGCGGTCTCCCGGAGGAGACTAATTAATGCCTCCACAATCTCTGCAAAGTTAGGGATATACCACCAGTAATAGCCAACCAATCCAAGGAAAGCACAAACATTTTTCTTTGACTTTGGATTGGGGATCTGGGCAATGGCATCCATTTTTCGCAGTTGTGGTCATTCCTGACTATTCCTGAATAAATAGCCCCTTTCTGAAACCACTGGTGGTAGGCCTCTGGCCTACAGTCAGCCCGTTCCAGTATGGCAGCCTTGACAGTTGCATATGTAGCTTGTCCATCAGCCTAGCTGCTACCTGTCTGCAGATTCCCCAAATAAGTAGCTCATGTCGCCTCCAGCTACCCCAGCCATGCAGGCAGTTCATTCAAAGTTCACCAAAAAGTGATTAGGTTCATCTTCTGCGATCATTTTAAGTAGCACTTGCACTGGAAGGTGGAGTTGTGGTCTCTGTAGGGCCGGAGTCAACTGAGCCAGGGAGCTTTTCTGTAGCTCCCCCTACTCCTGAACAAGATTCCGTATCTGCTGCTGTTGCAGCCTGTCCAGGAGGGTGTATTGAAATTGCTGCTGACATTGTTGTTGCTGCTGCCCTTCTACTAGATTCTAGAGGAGCTGCTCCATTCTGGCGTGTCACTGTTCTCTCGCAAACAACCACAGCTCACTCTTCTGTAGCTGAGTTAACTCTGCAGCATTCCAGTTCTAGAAAACCTTTAGCGGTCTTTAGTAGCCAAACAAAAACCTACCTATCTGGCACTGACTAGACCTTTCTTCATGCTTCCTAGCCAGAGAGAGGCTAACCCTCTTAGCTCATACAATCCACCAAAAAGAAATCCTGACCTGCTGTAGAGAAGCATCGTCCTGGAGGTACATGGATTTTCCCCTCTGTCAAGTGGTGAGAGGAAATCCCCATGCTGCCACCACATGTGCTATAGTGTGATGGGTGGTGACAAGAGATTCTTAAAAATGACCAGGCAAACAACATTTAAGGCAAACTAAAACCCTTTGTATTATGCTCCAGCTGTCCAACATATCATTCCCCAACTTCTTGACTTCACAAGGTGGGTTCTCAGTACCCCTCCCCTGGCCCACAATGTAAAGTTTGGTCAAAGTTTAGAATAAAGTCTAGTCACCCACTTGGGCTTTGGTGTCTGTGAATATAGTACCCAGCCATGCCCAAAAATGGCAGGGTTAAAACAGCCTTTCTAGGCAGCTGACCTCCTTCCTGTTTACAAGTGCTGTCCCTGAATCTGACTCCGGTCAGATCCTAACCTGCCAAAGTGATATAATTCCATCTTCTAACTCTCCTACCTCACAGCAGGACTCCTTTGCCCAGCCTGGCTTGGAAGAGCTTTCTGTCTCCAAGGGCATCTCTCTCTCTTGCACCCAGCTGGATTCTTAATCCCTCTGTCTGAGTCACACCTTCCCAGCCCTGAGTTCAGAGCTATAGACCTTTTTAAGGTGGGCTGATGGACGGGTAATTTTGTATATATCCTATCACACTGCCCTTCAAAAGGAACAGATATCATTGCCAGCTGTTCCATAATGGTCTCAGAAAACTTTGATGGAGGAAAGTAAACCAGAATCTCATGGAAAACATTTACCGAAGAAGATGTAAATGGAACTAATACAAACCATAAGAATAATCTTTGTGGATACGACAGCACCCAAGAATGTCTCCCACGGTCCCACTGGTCAGGGATCTGAGAGGTCTGAGTCTACAGTGTTGCAAGGAAGACCTGGTAGTAAGTGCTTTTGCCTCTTCTATTACTGCTTTCTTCCAACCTCCTCCCCCCCCCCCCCATCACAGCCTATTGAACCTTGGGGAAGAAGGAGACAGAGTAGGACAAGACATCTCTCCTGCCTTTGGACTGCCTTCCAGTGCCAGCGAAAGGGAGAACAGGAGCTAACAAAAGGGAAAGGAGCTGATAGTGACTGTGGAAGGAAGAACTAATAGTAGGGGTGAGAAAGGAGCAAAAAGAGGGACCAGGAAATGGAAAGAGTAAATATGAAGGGGTGGGAAAGGGACGGCAAGAAGTGCAGTGAGAAGAAAAGAGTTGCTGAGAGAGGGGAGATGGGATCCTAGGTGGGAGAGGAGAAGTGGTACAATGGGTGTGCATTCATGAGAGTACATTCTGTTCGTTAGGGTGCCTAAAAATGTAAAGCAAGCACAAATGAGGCTTAAGAATGAACAAAATGATGAGTTGAGCCTGTTGGTGAAGGGGAGCCTAGCTACTAGTTTTGAGGTTTGTATTTTCATGCAGGTTTCTTTGGCTGGGAAATATTGACTGTGCTGACGACACTCATTGTGCTCGCCCCCCTGGTAGCGCTCCCACCATAAAATGAGCACTTTTTTGCTCCTTATTCACTGTCAGAAGCAGATATAGACATGAATGTCTCAACAACCAGGGCCACATGTGCCTCATGCCACTCTGAAATCACACCGCGATGCGCATCTTCGTTGCTCCGCCTAGGTCACTCCTCCTCGCACTAGGAGACGTCCATATACCTGGTTTCTAAAATAGCACCAGAGATGTCCTTGTGATTTGGACGTCTGAGTGCCCAGTTTCAAATGTCCAAAACACGTATAAGGGCTTCTAAAATAACTCCCTTAGGGGGTACTTTTATAAAGGCATTTTTTAATGTATATGCATGCAACATGCTTCTTATACAATTACCCCACACACGCACAAGTACAGGCGATGACATGTATACAACTCCATAGTAGGCATGTTCGGGGGCAGATTTTAGATGGAGCTCAGATGAAGCTGCAATTTATGCATGGTCTTTATAAACTGGTCTTTATAGCAACAGGATAAAATCAAAATAAGCATAACTATCTCTTATATCTGAGGGTACACCCCTAAACAAAAGCATGGGGAGAGGTGACCTGCACGGAGCGGTGGGTACACCCCTAAACAAAGGCATGGGGAGAGGTGACCTGCACGGAGCGGCAAGTGCACCTACTCTTGCCACCTTGCTGAGCAGACTAGATGGACCATACTGGTCTTTATCTGCCGCCATATACTATGTTACTATCATATACTATGCATGTGCAGTCATGGCCAGATCCCAAGCTAGTGTCCACATACACGGCTTCATTACAGCTATGATTTCTTCAGCTTTTCAGAGACAGTTTTATAAAGACACATAGATGCCCTCTGTGTATACATCAAGGTAGTGTACACAGCAAAATATTAGCATCGAGCCCTGAAGCTGACTCTATTAAAGCACTAGATTAAGGAGGTCAGTTGCATTCAAATGCAATTTTAAAATGAGCCGCTTGCAAGACCAGTGATATAAATAGCACAAACAATGTTCTCAGCCCTGAGGGAGACAGCGAGGTGGGAAAAAAAGGATTTTCCCACCAAATAGCTCAGGCAGTTTGAAAAAGTATAAACTGTGGATGTGAACAGCATTGTAAGACAAATTTTAAACCCAAGAGAAAAAGTTCTTCCAAATTTTAAGAAGCCCTTTAAATCGGGCACTAATCAATTTGCCCTTGCTTTTCAGCAGTGGTAAATTTAAAGTGCTTTTGCACCACTAAATTGTTAATAATTACATCAGGCAACACATGCCGCTGAGACCTCTCCTATTTTACATTTTTGCATATGTCACATGTTTGCTCTGCCTTTCTATGAATAGCATAATGAAAGCACAAAGTAGGCCACTGCTTTTCAAGCACTACTAGCAACTGTAAAAATAGTCCTGGAATCATCTGGAGAATTTTTGCAGAGCAATTGCCTTTTTCCATACTTTTTATCCCTCTTCCTCCTACAGCTAGAGGTCAAGCTGCCTTATAAGGGCATTTTGTCCTTATTTGGCAGCTTGACCTCTACTGATAGTACTTTAAGAATACCAGTAGGGGTCAGCCAGTGCTATTTTGAACCCAGATCCTGCAGAGCAGGAGCAACTGGTGATCACTCTGACCCAGCTACTAGTCACCATGGATCTCGCTGGTAGGTCCTGGGGAGAGTTTCGGGGAGTGGCCATCTTGACTTAGAGGTTGGGGACATGTCACTTTCTAGGGGTAAAGGGGCGAGGTGTGTGTGTACATTACTTGGAGGTCCAGGGTTGTTTCGGAGAGGAAAGTGGGATCTGTGCAGGGCTTTTTTTTATACCAGCCACTTTAAGATGCTCCCAGGAAGTAGAATAACGTAGCTTGCAAGATTACTCACATGCAGTAATGCTCCTCCTCTCACTATTCCCATGTCTTCTTCATTGTATATTGGCCTATTTGTTTTGTCTTTTGTATGTTATCCAAAGAGTATAATGGTTATTTGTTTTTTAATTCAATTTTAATTGTAGAGAAGAGGGCTTACCGTCTACGTTTTTACCTGCAGCTATGGAGTGTTAAGTGAATTGCCCAAGAGCACAAAGAGTAACAGCAACTGACTTCCCTGCTCCTAGCCCACTACTCTAACCATTTGGCTATTCCTAGAAATCCCTGGTCTTGAATATTATTCCGGGAATCTGTATTTAGGTGGCCCCACAGACGTCCATATCAGGCACGTCTGCGTTTCTGAAACTGTGTCTGAACTTGGATTTGCCTGCTTTTTTTTTCAGATGTTCTGGCTCGGGCGACCCCGATTGCACTTAGACATCATTTGTAAAATGTGCCTTTATGTGTTTGGCTAGGGGTTCAGGTTAGACCTAAACACAGAGTGGAGGAGTGGCCTAGTGGTTGGGGCAAGGTACTTCAGGCCAGTAGGTCGGGGGTTCAAATCCCACTAGAGGACAGCAACCTTGGGCCAGAAGGACTGGGGTTTCTAGTCCCACAGGTGCTCCTTGTGGTCTTGGGCAAGCCACTTAACCCTCCATAGCCCTGTAAAATAGTTACATCCAAGTTATAATGCCCTGTTCAATGTAATTTCAGTTTGTTCAATGTAAACCGCACTGATGCAGAATAGCGCAGTATATAAGAGAATGTAAATAAATAATACTCAGAGGCACCTAAACCAAACATATAGTCCAGGTGCTGAAAATTGATGTCATGCTGTGGCATTTACAGTAGGGGATTCAATAAATGTGCTAAATATTAGCGCAATGTGTAACTATAACCAAAGTTAATGTACTGCCCTGTTTTGGGCTAAACTGATGATGCAGCTTCCTGAAAGAACAATGAACATGTCCTTACTGAGTTGAAATTTAATGTGGACTAGGGCAAAGTTATGCGCATAGGGAAGAACAACCCAAACTATGATTACACAATGAACAGTTCCACATTAGGCACCACCACCTAGGAAAAGGATCTAGGCGTCATCGTGGCCAGTACGTTGAAATGCTCTGCCCAAGGTGCAGCGGCGGCCAAGAAAGCAAATAGTATAATAGGAATCATAAGGAAAGGAGTGGAGAGTAAAACCAAGGATATTATAATGCTTTCGTATTGCACTTTGAATACTGTGTACAATTCTGGTCACCATATCTTAAAAAAGATATAGCAGAATTAGAAAAAGTACAAAGAACCACCAAAATGATAAAGGGGATGGAAGGATAGTCCTCTGAGGAAAGGCTTAAAGGGTTAGAACTCTTCAACTTGGAAAAGAGACAACTGAAGGGAGATACGATAGAAGTCTATAAATTAATGAATGGAGTGGAACGGGTAAATGTAGATTGGTCATTTACTCCATCAAAGTAGGAAGACTAGGGGACACAAAATGAAACTACAATGTAACACTTGTTGAAAGTATGTAGTCTATACCATAACAAGTGGAATTTGGTGGCCATAACACGACAGTTCCCACTCCCATACAAACACCACATGTATCCTGTCCCTATCCTCTTTCTCCTGCATGCTGTACCCAACAGTTTCCTCCTGTCTGCTACTCTTTCTGCTTTCTTACATGCTTGTCTCCTATCCATTCGCTCCATACTCTTTCTCCTACTGTCCTCTTACTATCTCTTTCCTGCACCCTCTCAGTCCCCACTCCCTACTCTTCCCCTCCTGTTTCTGTACCCCTTCTCTACCTAGCATGACCCCACACCCTTTCTCTGCCCTATCTCTTCTCTTCCCTTCCTGTGGTCTGAATTCCCAGCCTCTCGCTTTTTTAATTCAGTGGCCCATTAGCCCAGCTAAGTTGGCCTAAATCTGGCAGGTAGCAGCACTACAGTTTAGAGCGAAGGAACATTGGATGGTTGGTTGATCAGAAAAGTTGGTACTGCAGTGCAGTGACAGGCCTCAGGAGAGGAGCAGCCAAGAGATGTTGGTACTTCAGTAGGAAAGAAGCAGAGCACCTGACGAGGTTCCATAAACAGCATCAGAAAAGGCAAGAAGCAGGTCCCCCTGGCCTGCATGCAACTTGATGTGGAGTGCCAAGGGCAGGGGTAAATGCTGCAGCCCCTAGTCATGTGCAGGCCAAGAGGAGCTATTTTTAGAGGTGTGCAGGCAAAAATAATCTAGCTTCCTGTGTTGTTTGCAGTTTTTTTTTTTTATAAGTTTTTATTTCAGGGCAATAGTGTTAATTAAAAAGGGGTGGTTGCTGTTGCCCTAACAAAAATAATGGCTGAAAGGTTACTAGAGGTTTCAGGCAAACAAAAACCACACAATTTTGTTTTTTAACCAGTTATTATGGGTTGGTCTTGAACTGGTGACCTCTGAGTTTCTTTCAGGAAGCGCTATTGTGTCTTCCTGCTGGATATCTGACAATTCCATAATGTACCAGGATGGGGCTGTCAGAAATTCAGGAATGACCTAAAATCTCCCTTTTGGACCTGGGTATCTTGGCAGGGCTGCTTGTGTGAAATTCCTAGTTACTTTTATACTATCAGAGGTGTTTAGCTTACCATGCCTTCTCAGATCCTGGGGAGATTCTGTGAAACCATGTCTTAAAAAACCTGGATATGGTTTCACAGAATTTTTGGCACAAGAAAAATCTTTAAATCTCTTGACCAGGAGTCAATAGATTTACTAGACAACATATTCAGGAAGAGTTTTCCATGTAGCCCAAGGCCAGACAAGCTTTGGGCCAATCAGGAAATAGGAACAGTACCAGAAATCCAAGACACAGCTAAGTATAGGCTGGCTAAACCCCATCTCCCTAGGAAGTGTAACAGCTCATCCTGGAATGCAGTATAAGGGATACAGGTTTGAGGCCAGGTAAAGTCATGACACTACTGAGGTGGTGGGAATAAAAATATTTAGGTGTTTTTCATGTCACTGCAGAGCTGAGGATTCACTGAATTCCTTGAAGGCCCTGACAGCATGCCACTGGTGCCTAGACATCTAAACTAGACTTTTCAGCTGTTCTGCCCCAGACCCGCCCTCCCCGCTGAGCACAGCATTATATATAGAGAGAGTGGGATATTTAAATCCTGCTCTATGCATAAAGCCAATGAAAATAAAAAAATAGAAAGCATCTAGATGTTTGGCAGCACGTTGACATATAAGTGCTTTTTAAAAATTGACCCCAGAGTTTTTGTCCCCTCAAAGAACCCCTAATTAGCTGGAAAACAAATACCTATATTTATAATTCATAAATTCCTAAGAATAGAAGCCCTACAAAATCCTAAATGTTAAAAAAAGAACAACCTCCCTAGATAAAATGAGAAGGGCCTACAGACTAAAATTCTGAGGGGGATCAATGCTATGAGTTTCCTCTTGGAAATGGTTAAATCCTGAGGGTAGGGCCAGCTGTAAGATGGCTAGACAGATCCTGCAGAAACAGGTCATAGATTGTCTGCCTTGGGGTATGCAAAGTTTCCAAAGAAAGAGCTATATGAAATGGTAGAGGCCTCCTAGAGAGCTGTGGGATGCAGGCTACAGATATTTAAGTACCTCAGCAGGCCCATCAGCATTACCGGTCACCGAAGCACAGGGAAAGAAAAATGAGTAATATTCACTGCCTTAACTATGGTGAACAGAGAATGCCGTAGAAGAAGCAGAAAACCCATGGACATCTTCAGAGACACTAGGCTTCTATGCTCAATGCCAGGAATAAATTCCAAGGATGGTGCCCCCTTTGTGATACCCAATTAATTATGTAAACTTGCCATTAATGATTTCAAAGAAGCAGCTATTTTTAGTCCGATATGAAATAGTTAAAAATGTTAAACTGTACCAAGAGTAGAGAGTAACAACCTCCTGTATACATACAGACCTTAGACAGTATTTCATAATCTGGGCCAACCTTATAATTCTGATGGGATATGATAGACCTTGACATGCACAGTTGCAATTGGAAGTGAGTTTCCTAACTTTGAGAATTTATTATTGTCTAGCAACTGCAAAATAGCACATACCCAGGCAAAGATTCCTCCCACAGAGAGTTCTCTTTTCAGACTCTTAACCTTTTGCCTAAAGCCAAAGTTAAGAAGCATCATCCACAAAGGAGGCAGAATAAGAGACAGACGAATCTACCACCCTAGGCAACAACTCAGAGACTGCAAAGGAAGAAAGGAGGGGCCAGGCCCAGTGAAGAGAAAATAAAAGCTGAAGTCTCAGTTGCTCCATGTGACTCAAATCAATATAATAGAGCTTTGGGGAATTTGCATTTTTGAGGACCTAGTATGAGAACACAACCCTCAAATTTGCTTTTGACTGGATCCAACAAAGAAATGGAGGAAGATAAACAGGAAAATGAGAAAATCAACAATTCAATTATTTAGTCTAAAACTGAAATGTTGTGCTGTAGATCAAATAGAATTGAGCACTGAAACATAAATAGCTATTGGTTCCTCTGTTTTTCAGGAACAGCCTGTTAAAACTAGCCCATAACTACATAATGGAAGGCATCTTGATGCTGAAAATAGAAGGGAGTAGATCCTATACAGGAGTACGTCCCATGTATAGCATTTCTGCAACCCTTGACCTGCTTACTCAGCAGCCCTAAAGCCCTCCCAGTGAGCAACCATAATACTTCTCCTCATTATAGGAGCACCCTTTGAGCAAGTGGTTATGGATCTAATAGGTCCATTAAAAAGGTTCATGAAAAGATATCAAAACATTCTTCACAATACTCAGGGACGGTTCAAGGGCATTGCACACCCTTTATAAACCTTCAGCCTTATGCCCTCCCCCCCCCCCCCATCATTTAATTTTCAGACCTCCCTGAGATTTTTCTATAATTAAAATGAGCAATAATGACCATTTTAGTCCCACCCCTTCCAGATAAATCCTCTAAAAATGCATACTTGTTTATCATCTATTTAAATATTAAACCTTGCTTCGTATATGCATATGTATTACAACAGGTCATATAGGTTAAGTGAACATGAAGGCACCTGTTTTGGTGCTAATTTATAAAGACTCATAGGCACCTATGTGACTTTGGGGCTTTTTTTTACTAAAGCCTGCTAACCAGTTAACCCATGTCTTACTGTACAGTACCTGGCAGCGGGTAATGCCAATGCATGGGCATCAGGATTGTACCTAGCCCTGTGCGAGCGGTGCAGCCATACAGGGCGCAACGGCTTAAGGGGCATATTTCAGCTGTCTGCTGTTGCTTGCCACCGCCACTTTTTCTTCTCTCAGCGGCGGCAGGCAATGGCAGACAGCTGAAATGCGCCCCTTAAGTCTTCTCGCAGCACGCTAAGTAGGTCCGGTCCATCCCTCCTCTGACGCAGCGTCAGAGCAGGGAGGGACAGAACTGCTTAGTGCACTGGCAACTTGCACATCAGGCATGCCTCTTCTCTCCCGCCGCCATCCAGAAAGTGACTGGATGGGAGGGGGCACGCACCCGATGAGCAAGTCACACAAGGTGCAATTCACGCTCAGTATGGCCCTGACGGTCATACCAGCTGTTAGCTGCCAAAATAAATGTTAACTGGTAATTGTGTGCTACTGCAGAGATAGGGCAGGTAGTAGTGGAGTGTGGGCATGGAGTGTGGGCATTGCCACTAGTATGAAGGGAATTCCCGCATGTGAAGTGTCATTAGATGCACCTGCATTGATCATGCCACGTATTAGTGTTTGCGATCCTGCTGTAACTGCCGGGAACTTGCTGGGCATGCCCCCAACAGTTAGCACAGGATGGGTGCATTTACCATGCCTAGGTTCTGCCATTGATGTGCAGTAATTGCACACCTTTATGAAATATTAGCACAAATTCAGCAGCAATAGTACCTAAATTCAAGGCAAGGACATTAAGCTTGCTCCAGAGCAGGTGTAAACACACACAAATCATGACTCCGCCCATGTTCTGGCCAAACTCCACCCATCTGCATGCCTACTCTACAAGTATGCATCAGCTTGCAGTGTGCATAATTTTATGAGTGACCTAATTTTATAGCAGCCCCTTACGTGTGCAAAATGGTATACTGCATGTAAAAATGGGTTATAAAATTATCCTCAATGAGGATAATTTTGAAAAGACATTACTACTGCTATTAAACATTTATAAAGCGCTACAAGGCATACATAAGAAGGCACATTTTGTAATGGGGACATCCAAGTGCAATCTGGGACGTCAAAACCAGAACGTCTGAAAAAAAAGCAGCACGTGCAAGTTCAGGCACAATTTCAGAAATGTGGATGTGCCCCATATAGACGTCTGTAGAGACATCTATACGGACATCCCCAGAACAACATTACAGAACATGGATGTCTAATAGCATAATGGTTAACATAATGTGTTGTGACCAGGGTTCAAATCCCAGCGTGGGTCTTTCTGATCTTAGACTAGTTACTTAACTTTATGCTCTTCGGATGTTTTAAGGGCAAAGCAAGCATTTTCCTGAAGCCTATTTGTGTCTGCAGACTTCCCCTGTCATTCCTCCACCACACCCCCTTGCCTACTAGGACATCTCTGCACTGGAGACGTCTGTAAAAGTCATTTGTGAAATGACTTTGGAGATGTTTCCATGATACCAACATCAACGTGCATGTCTTCACACATCCTAAATCATGACTAACTCTTTTAAAATGTCCCCCTTAGCCCAATAAATATGCTGAGGGTAGTATTGAAACTGTGACAGCATTTTTCTTAAACGCCTGCTGCCACGGTTATGTGATATCCAGATATTCAGCACCAGACTCCTCTTTCCTGCTCTGGATTATCCACTCTACTTTTGTATCTCTTCCATGTTAGTTACACAGCTGCACAAATGTATGTATTTGATTCCACTGGAAAAGGTGCAAATCCTCTGCCCAGCATGCAGCGGCGGCCAAGAAGGTAAATAGAATGGGTCCGCTGCTTTTTAATAGATTCATAAATGACCTGGAAATGGGAATAATGAGTGAGGTAATCATATTTGCAGAAGACACGAAATTATTCAAAGTTGTTAAAACACAAGAGGATTGTGAAAAATTGCAAGAGGATCTTGATAAATTGGAAATCTGGAAGTTCAAATGGCAGATGAAATTTAATGTGCACAAGTGCAAAGTTATGCACCTGGAAAGAACAACCCAAATTACAATTACACAATGAACAGCTTCACATTAAGAACCATCAACCAGGAAAAAGATTTAGGCATCATCGTGGATAACATGTGGAAATCCTCCGCCTAGTGTACAGAGGCAGCCAAGAAGGCAAGTAGAATGCTAGGAATCATAAGGAAAGGAATGGAGAATAAAACAAAGGATATTATAATCCCTCTGTATTGTTCCATGGTGCGACCGCACCTTGAATATTGTGTGGAATTCTGGTCGCCGTATCTTAAAAAGAATACAGCAGAATTAGAAAAGGTACAGAGAACAGCCACCAAATGGTAAAGGGGATGGAAGGATACCCCTATGAGGAGAGGCTTAAAAGGTTAGGGCTCTTCAACCTGGAACAGAGACGGCTGAGGGGAGATATAATAGAAGTCTATACATTAATGAATGGGGTGGAATGGGTAAATGTAGGTCAATTGTTTATGCCATCAATAAGTAGAAAGACTACGGGACATGCAATGAAGCTACAGTGTAAACCATTTGAGACTAAAGAGAAAATATTTTTTCACTCAAAGCGTAATCAAACTCTGGAATTCGTTATCGGAGGATGTAGTAAAAGCTGTTAGTGTAGCTGGGTTTAATTTTAAAAAGTGTGGACAAATTCCTGGAAGAAAGTTCCATAAACCATTATTAAAGAGAATCCGGGAAATCTACTGCTTGCCCCAAGCATTGTAGAACCTGAGAATCCTTTTGGGAAACTGCTAGGTACTTGTGACCTGGATTGGCCACTGTTTGAAACAGGATACTGGGCTTGATGGACCTTGGTCTGACCCAATATGGCATATCGTATGTCCTTATGCTCTTATGTAAGGGCACTGGTACCAAGAAAAAAATGATAAACACTATTTGTACTCTCCTAATTAGCAGAAAAATAAACACCTAAATTTAAAAGGATAGGAATAGCCTAGTGGTTAGAGCACTGACTTAATAACCGAGCAGCCAGTGTTTGATTCCCACTGACACTACTTGGGCAAGTCACTTAACCCTCCATTGCCTTGGAAGAAAGGTCTGGCAATCTGCTTCCAGTCACACTGCTAAGAAAACCCAGGAGCTGCTGAGTCACCAGGGGTCAGCATTGACTCAAAGGCATGCATTGATAAGAATAGACACCATGAGGCACATACAGACCCCCGTGTGCCCCATCGGAATTAGGATGAACAGAGGCAGACCCGATTCTGATCCCGCAGGGGCTAGATGTGCCCTGTGGGATCAGAATCAGGTCTGGGCCTGTACATACAGGCCAGGACCCAATTCAGATCAGTCTGCATGTACAGACTCCTGCCTGGCTAACTCAGTCAGGCTGCTGAATGGAGCCACGGTGCCAGTCATTGACCACAATCTTTCTTCCCTGCAGCCTGATCCCCCAATCTGGCCTTCCATGACCAGGGTTGGGCTGCGGGAAACCCCCTGCACCCTTCACCTCTCTGCCACTGCCGAGGCCTGCCGTCCCCAATGTCCAGGGGGACTTATTCCACCTCGGAGGTGGATTAAGTCCCCTGTGTAGATCCGAGGCCCCAGACGTATAGGGCCAACTTCAGAATCGTCCCTGTATGTCCGGGGCCTCAGACCGTCCACTGCCCGCCCTCACTCTACCTCTGCAATGTCCCCTCCCACCCACATCTAAGCCTCCCTGTACAAACTCCTTGTTTGTATGGGGATGTTTTTACCAGGAACGGAAGGTGGGCGAATAGCAGGGATGGACGTCCGCTTATAATATACATAGCTTTCTTTCTCGTTTGAATGTCCTTTTGTGCTTTCTTGGAGCAGGGAGAGCGTCTGGCTCTTGGAACTGCATATACCTGTCACTCTTTTAGCATTTTCTAATAACAAAATTCTACAAGTTTAGCACTTTTTGTCTAAATAAATTCTCTCAATGACCTTCTTGAATTTATGTTTGACGTGCCATTTTATGTTGTCAGATGAAGTACTGTAAATTAGCTCGATCAGTAATCCCTTGCTGGGCTCTTTCTGTAACACGCCATCATCCTAGGTGATTCATGTTGTAGAGGCTTGCAGGCTGGAAGTCTCTAGCTCTTCTTCTTAATAATGGTCAGCTGTTAATGCAAAACTTTCCTGCAAGCCACTATATATATAGATGACTCAGCTGGCAGGTTGCCAATGCAGGCATCGTTGTTTTAATTTTTGATAATGATGAGGGTAACAGAAACAGCTGCCAGTAAATCTATTAGTCAGTCAGTGTGTTTGGAAGCTATCCTAGTGGCCGCAAACTGTAGCACGGCATCAACCTTCCCCCACTCATGTTGAAAAGGCAGAAGATCTGGGTGACATTGAACTGAAGCTTCTGCAAGGTGCATGCAGAATTAGGTGTAAACACCTATTAGTTATCAACTTGATAAAAGCTTGGTTAATTCTGTACGTGTCTGGCAAAAGACATATAGCTTCTTGCTCTTGGCTGTTTCAGCCAATACTCCGAAATTAAACAGTGATTTTCCTAGAGACCGGTGTACAAAAAAAATCAATTTTATGATGGATGAAAGCAAAACTATTACTTAACCTCATCTGTCTGTTATACATATCTGTATTTATTTTGTTTTATTTTTTGGTCTGGTTAAAAAAGAGCTGGAATATGGTTTGTAGGTAAGAAAGAACTATTGCACTCAAGTGTCTATGCTGTTGCCTACAGAGATGGCTCATTGTGTTGTGCTCCTACTGTCACGAAAGGCTTTGAGTTACTTAATGCAGATATTGCACAGTGGTGTGAAGACATGAAGAGGGGTCACAGTCTTTATCCTCACAAGAAGGCAAATTGGCAATGAGAAAATCTTTTACTAATTGTGATGATGGTAGGAAACTAGCACACATTGTAGGGGTGAAAAGACAGGCCCTTAGCATAGAAAAAAATGTGTATCACAGAGGAACAAAGCTTGGGTTGGGGGGGGGGGGGCAATGTTCTAATGTTCTTAAATGTGTTTTACATATACCATGACAGTAATGCACTTCACGCCTAAGCTGGATATGTAGAGGATGGTCTCAAACTCTCTGATTTACTGCTGATGCTTGCTGGAGTATTTACATCTTTCCAAAGAGGACTTCCTCATTGGGGCAATTTTTCCAAAAGGGTTAGTTTTGTAAATACCAGGCAGTCATGAACCTAACTACCGGAGCTTCCTTGTGGAGGGTGGTTGGGGGCAGTGTGAGGATGTTGGGGGCACTGTCAACGTGAATATTTTAATCTCATGATACATAATATGAGCAGAACCCCCACATCAGAGCTATTACTTACGAGCCTATTTACTAAATATCATTAATGCTAATGCAGGCATTAATGTACATAACACCTGCATTACTGCTTAAGTCATGTTAATACAATGTTAACATAGCTGCATTAAGTTCAATGTTAATGCCGAGATTTCAGCTTTAATGTTGTGAAAATGTAAATGAGCTGAAGATATCCAAACAACTCATTTAAATGTAGTACAGACCATGTTGACAGTCAAATTTGCATTAATGCCAGCAAAGCTTGAACTATTCCCCTAGAGGTATAATTAAAGGTTTTCTGGTAAGTGAACATAACTTGAATTTTAGAATGCTATTGTAGCGCAAGTAACACACCTTTATCAAAGACTTTATGCCCTTTAGTAAATAGTGCATTAAGGGGGTAATTCTATAAGAGGATGTGTAGATTAAGTATGTGGGTAAGTGCCTATTTTGGAGTTATATTATACAGACATATGAAGGCAAATTTTACATAGCATGTAGACATCATACCCAAAACGTTGAAAGCAGGATTTACACAATTGCAGAGGTAATTTAGAAAAGGAAACTGCCAAACCTAATGCCTTTTCTAAAACACATAAGGATGAGCAGTAGTGCATGTGTATTTGCCGACGTTGGGCTAGAGGAGCCTTTTTGCAAATCTACACTTGGGAAAAATCAATGGAGGAAACTCGCAACTTACACGAATAAGTTGGTATTGTGTAACTTACTGTACATGTGTAAGTTGGTATTTTGCAAATTGAATTGTATAAATACTGCCAATTAACTACAAAGGCCACTATTTGAACTAATTTCAATATTGAAGGGTTGGCTGAAAGAACCTATACATTTCAGGGAGCAGCTATACATCCTGGCATGGACAATTTTGGTCATGCATGTGCATTTCCCTATATGTGTAGATTTTTGACTTGCTCTAACCATACCTCCAACACATCTCCTTTCAACTTCTATGCATTGTGGACATCCACATATAAATGTAACCCTTTCTAGAATACCCTTTACATGTGGATGCCATTTCCAAAAGTAAATACCAGATTTTCCACATAGAAATTGTGAATAAGGCTTCTAAAATAACCCCCGTAGGTGCCTATGTGACATTATAAAATACTAGCATAAATCCAGAAGCAAACCTACATTCAAGGCATGGACATTACGCCTGCTCAAAAGCATGAAGATCGCTTGGTCACTTACTTGCCTGCTGCGATGGTACTGGACCTCACGTGCCACCTAGATAGAATTCTAGACAGTGCTTGTGAGGTACATGTGGGCACCAACAACATAGGAAAGTGTGGGAGGGAGGTTCTGGAAGCCAAATTTAAGCTTTTAGCTAGAAAGTTGAAATCCAGAACCTCCAGTATAGCATTCTTAGAAAAGCTTCTTGTTCCGCGTGTAGGACCCAAGAGGCAGGTAGAGCTCCAGTAACAATGCGTGGATAAGATGATGGCATAGGGAAGAGGGTTTTACATTTTTCATGAACTAGGCAACATTTTGGGGACGAGGGAACCTTTTCTGGAAGGATGGGCTCCATCTAGCAGTAACCTTTAAAAAGGAGATAGAGCAGCTTTTAAACTAGATATTGGGGGAAAGCTGACAGTTATATAGCACAGAAGAGGTAGATATAATTGATATCTCAGAGACCTGGTGGAAGGAGGATAATATAACATAAGAACATAAGATATGCCATACTGGCTCAGATCAAGGTCCATCAAGCCCAGTATCCTGTTTCCAACAGTGGCCAATCTAGGTCCCAAAAAAGACACACTGGTTCCACAATGCTTGTGTCGGGGCAAGAAGTGGATTTCTTGGGTCCTCTTGTAATAATGGTTTATGGACCTTTCCTCCTGAAACTTGTCCAAACCTTTTTTAAATTGAGCTACGCTAACAGCTTTATTACATCCTCTGGTAATGAATCTCAGAGCTTGATTACGCATTGAGTGAAAAAATATTTTCTCTCATTAGTCTTAAACGGGTTACACTGCAGCTTTATTGCATGTCCCCTAGTCTTTCTACTTTTTGATGGTGTAAACAATCAATCGACATTTACCCGTTCCACTCCATTCATTAATTTATAGACTTCTATCATATGTCCTCTCAGCCATCTCTTTTCCAGGTTGAAGAGCCCTGAACATTTTAGCCTCTCCTCATAGGGGTATCCTTCCATCCCCTTAAACATTTTGGTGGCTGTTCTCTGTACCTTTTCTAATTCTGCTGTATCCTTTTTAAGATATGGCAATCAGAATTGCACACAATATTAAAGGTGCGGTCACACCATGGAATGATACAGAGGCATTATAATATCCTTTGTTTTACTGTGTTCTCCATTCCTTTCCTTATGGTTCCTAGCATTCTATTTGCTTTCTTGGCTGCTGCTGCTGTGATACTAGGGTACACATTAATTTGCAATGATAGGGAAGATCAAATAGGTGGAGTGCTGGCACTATATGTTAACGAGGGCATTGAGTCAAAGAAGATAAAAGTGACCTGTAGAATCATTATGGATAAAAATTCCAGATCAGAAGGGGATGGGATAGCAGTAGGGGTGTATTAACAACTGCATGGCCAGAAAGAACAGACAGATGATGAAATACTAACAGAAAGTAGGGAAGCTAAACAAAATGGCAACACAGGAATAATGGGTGATTTCCATTATCCCAGTATCAACTGGGTGAATGTTACATGAGGACATGCAAGGGAGATAGCTTTGTGGAGCAGCTGGTTCAGAAACTGACATGAGGGTTGAGCTATTTTGGATCTAATTCTTAGTAGAACATAGGATTTTGTATGAGAGGTGATGGGGTTGGGACCACTTTGCGATAGTGATTATAACATGATAAAATTTAATTTAATAAATGGAGAGAGAACAGAAAAGAAATCTACTGTGCTAGCATTTAACTTTCAAAAGGGAGACCATAAAAAAATAAGTTAAATGGTTAAGCAAAAACTAAAAGTAGCAGCTTCAAAGGTTATGAGTTTATATCAGGCCTAGACACTGTTTAAAATTACTGTCTTGGAAGCCATGACCAGATGTTTTCCATGATTTAAAAAAGGTGGAAGTAAAGCCAAATGACTACCTGCATGGTTTAAATGTGAGGTGAGAGAGACTGGTATAGCAAAAAAAAAAAAAAACATTGTTAAAAAATGTAAAAGGATCCAAATGAAGAAAACAGAAAACTGCATAAGCACTGGTGAGTTCGATGCAAAGCACTGATAAGGCAGGCAAAGAGAAAATTTTGAAAGAAGTTTGCTGCGGAAGCAAAAATCCTATGAGGGAATCAGACCATTAGATGAGAGAGGGGTAAAAAGGGCATTAAGGGAGGACAAGTGCATAGCCAAGAGACCAAATGAATTCTTTGCTTCAGTCTTTATTGAAGAAGATATAGGGGAGATACACATGTCAAAAATTATATCTACTGGAGGAATTGGATGGAATCAAAAGAAATCTCTGTGAACATGGAAGATATAATATGGCAATCTGACAAACTAAAGTGTAACAAATCACTTGGACCAGATGGTATACATCCTAGGGTGCTGAAAGAACTCAAAAATGAAATTGCAGATCTACTAAATAATTTGTAAACTATCATTAAAATCATCTCTAGTACCTGAAGATTGGAGAGTGGTCAACGTAATGCCAATTTTTAAAAAAAGATTCCAGGGTTAAGCCTGGAAACTACCAACCTAAAGTTTACATATGCATGTTCTGGCATTTTAGAATGTGCATTGGAAATATCAGAACTTACATGTGCATCCTGGCCATTTTGGAAACCTGGACGTGTAGATGCTAACAAAGGAATACAGTACAGAGGACTCTAAGTGGTATGTTTACTAAAGGACGGTAAGGGATCAAGTGTGCCGTTAATGAGTTTTATCGGCACACATGAGCGGTTAACACCATGGAAAGCACTGATAGCTCTGCATTAATGAGCATCACCTGCCAAATGTTGACCAGAACCAGTACGTGCTCTGGTGACCCTTCCATAACTCAGTACTCAGTCGGTCACAACCATCTGAACCACATGTGAATTTAGATAATCTCTTATGGTCTGCAGCATATGAGAGTAGTCCATGACTGGCTCATAAGCACACACCATGCAATGGGTATGTTTGTCATTCTGCTAGGACATCCATGGGCTGTAATGTGTGTATTCAGGTATCATGGCCTGCCCCTCTGACTGGACAGATCCCTCAGTTGCTCCAGCAGCCTAGCAAGGTAATGCAACATACAGACCTCACAAGATGTCCCTCTTACACACCTGCCTAACATACCCATCAGACAAGTATGGCACAGAGCCTGCCGACAGCTAAGCAGACATAGGCACACCCCAAGTCATGCCCACAGGCACCCTGACAATGACCACCTATATACCCATGGACTGATAAAGCTATAAGGTGGCTCCGAACACATGGCCAGTGTGTGTATGAGCAAGGGAGCATGAGTTCAAGGCCAGCTAGTGGATCAGGAATGTGTTGTCCAGGTGTGTTAATTTTATAATACCTGTCTGGAACAGAGGCATCATGTGCAACCCCCCACATTTCGTCAAGCATGAGTCCTCATACTTGGCGGTAACACTGAGAATCTGCACAATGTAAGGCTGGATGACAGTGCATGCCAACATCACCGGCACACTGAACAGGCGCTGACAATGGTGGAGTATTAAAGGAGGCTTAAGAGGCAGGTAACAATGACAACGTACACCACTTTTGGACAGCGGGGTGTGTGTGTGTGTGTGTCCAGAGGACTGCGAGCTGCAGCAATACAGTATACATGCATATGATGGCCATGCTTTATGTCTGTGCATACATGCCACAGGTCAGATTTTCAGCAACTCTACAACCAGTGTGAGACTGCATGTACAAGTTGCCATGCTGTGATATGCTCGGGGGGGGGGGGGGGAGGGGGGTGTCCACTGCGTCTGCAGTTTGGGTGTGTGTATGTGCTGCACTGGCAATTTTGGCAGGGTCCATAATATTATATGGGTGTACAAGCATGTCACTATGTGCTATGATCACTGCCACAAGTTGTATAGGGGGACACAGTGTTTGGGGATGTGTCAGACATAGGCCACTGTGGCACAACATGCACTCACAGCTTGTCTGCAGCCCAGTTTCCAGTGCACCTTGCATTGCATTAGCGTAACACAAGTTCATAGGGTAAACAAATGAAGGGAAGAGGATTCTGGGTTTGTCAGAAACAGAGCCGTTTGCACAGGATGTATATAAGTCAGAGGTAAAGTAAATGGCAGAGCCATCCTAACATGTGTCTGCAACAAGCATATCCAAGGTTCACACATTAGTTCATGCTGAGAGGCCACTCTCACTCTGACCAGTCATGGCTATGTATCCACATAGTGCTATATAGTGTCAAACTGCAGTGATGTGGGTGCAGTTCCTTTCTTGGCAGTCCCATCACTGTGCTAGCTGTCCATGCTGTTTTTACCAATCAGGGTGACATGGTCACTCTATGCACATACAGTGTGTGTTGAATGGCAGACTAGGCACAGTTGAGATGTGAATGGCCGATACTGCCCTGTGGTGGCCAACACAGGCAGACTGACTGTGCTCGCTGTAGTAGAATGGAAGTCCCTGAAGGTAAGGCTAACAGCGCTTCTTGGGCTGAAAACTATAGTCTTCACAGGCCTCATCAGTTTGGTGTCAGCAACCCCCCTCCTGCCTATGGGACATAGGTCATTGCATAGGGGTTCCTTGGAAACAGCTGCCACAACCTTGGGGACTGCCATGAGATATTATAGGAGAGTCCCTAGCCAAACGTAGCAGGACACAAGGACCAGATATGACAGGACACTCCGGCATGCTTCAATTGTGCAGACAACCAAGTGATTATTTATTTATTTATTTAAACATTTTTCTATACCGCCTCTTCCAGAGATCAGTGGCGGTTTACAATGAACATTAAAAACGTAATAATAGAAAACTATTATTTTACATATAACAATTGCAGAACATTTTTTTAACATTTAACCCATAAATAAGCATCAGAATAACATTAGAAAAGCAGCTAAAAAGCGTGCCGTAACCTAGAAGTATATACATTGAGAATTAAATGTGATTATTTACATATGGAAATGATCGAGTGAATTTAGTTAGTTGCTCGAGATGGATTACTAGCACACTGGCAGTGATATGGATCTGGTCCGTGACCTGGAGGGTCCAGCTATTGTAATGCAGGCTCTGGGGACCAGGTGATGTGTGCCCTTCCCCCTCACATTCAGGGTAACCCCAGAAACTGGTCTGTAGCAGTCTGCAGCTGTTATGTGCTCGAAACACCCAATGTCCCTGCGTAGTACTGGCCTGATGTGATGGATCTCTGCATTCTCCTTTTGGTGATCAGTTGCAGAAAGCTGTTCAGAAAGCACAATGCATTATGGTTAATGGAGGGGCTAATCTATACCGGCACCCAAAGCACCAATAGTAGCCATAGTGGCGACTATGATCATAGAGGCATTGCCCAGTACCTGCTCATCATCTACGATGATGGGAGACGTATGCATGGCCCCACAGGGAGGCCAGGATGGTCTACAATGGATCACATGGGTCAGTAATGTGATTTGCATTTGGTGTATGTGCAGGTGTACCTATCTGGCTGTGTGCAGCAGGAGGCAGGGAACTGCATACCCTGCACATGTGCTGCCTCTTGGGTAAGCGCCAAACTGTGGCACAGCAGACTCATACATGTGACTGTTGTTTGCCATTGGGGGTACAGTGAAAGGACTGGCATTTTGACCTCAATATATGCCTTGGTCTTTGAACAAGAGTTGTATCCTGCAGCAGTGTATATGTTGTGTAGCCACAGTACTGTATGTCCTGTGCATTATGTACTGCATGCGTGCAGCTGTGGACAGGCTCTAGGTGTGCTGGTCCACTATCTCAGAACGTGCCAGCCACATTGTTTCATGTCCTGGATGTAATCCATTGCATGCAGTGACCTGCAGTCTCTTTGATTGTAGACATTGCTATGCAGGATGGCGTGGAGGTGTAGCTTAATGGAAAAAGCACTGGCTGAGTAAGCAATGGGCGAGGGTTTAGAAACATAGAAACATGACGGCAGAAAAAGACCACATAGCCAATCTAGTTTGCCTTCCATATCAACTACAATAGTACCCTTGTTACCTTTAGAGATCCTCTGTGTTTGTCCCATGCTTCTTTGAATTCAGATACTGTCGTCATGTTCATCATCTCTACTGGGAAACTATTCCATGCATCTACCACTCTTTCCGTAAAGAAATATTTCCGCATATTACTCCTGAATCTATCCCCTTTCACTCTCATCCTATGTCCCCTCATAACAGACCTTGCCTTCAATTGAAAGAGACCCTCCTGTGCATTTATGCCACAGAGATATTTAAAAGTCTCTATCATATCGCCCCCATCCCGCCTTTCCTCTAAAACATACTTATTAAGATCTTTAAGTCTGTCCTCATATGCCACCCTCTGCATTGACTCCAACCTGCCTATATCCTTCTGAAGGTGCAGACTTCAGAATTGCACTCAATACTCTAAATGAGGTCACAGCAGAGACTTATACAGAGGCATTATCACCTCCTTTTTTCTGCTGGCCATTCCTCTCCCTATACACCCAAGCATCCTTCTTGCTTTTGCAGTTGTCGTTTCTACCTGTTTAGCTACTTTAAGATCGTCAGACACAATTGCGCCCAGGTCCCGCTCTTCTTTTGTGGACAGAAGTACCTCATCCCCTACACTGTACAGCTCCTTTGGATTTTTACAGCCCAAATGCATGACTCTGCATTTTTTAGCATTAAATTTCAGCTGCCATATTCTAGACCATTCTTCAAGTTTAGCTAGATCCCTCCTCATGTTGTTGACTCCTTCCATTACCCTCCAGAACTTTCTTCCTGCTGACCAGCTCCTTCCCTCTGATTTCTCCTCCCTCTGCCAAGGTCCAGGCTTCCCTCTGAACCTCTTGCCTCTCCTCTACTCTTGACCATCTAGCCCCTCTTCACCCATGCTCTCCACACTCCCCATCACGTTGCCCCTGGTATCACCACGGCCTCTGTCTCCAACGCACACAGCTCCGGTATATGGAGCATCTATGGAGGAAAGCCCCGCATCCACATCCTCTGAGTCCTTACACCATTTTCACCTGTGTCATCAGTCATACCGCCTCTCATTACAGAGGCTAAACATACCTACTACTCTAATTTGATTTCCTCGGCCACTAACCCTAGCTGACAGCTTTACTTAACACTTAGGTCCCTCTCCAGTCCATACCAACCTCTGTCATCTATCACCCCCTCCAAAGTTCCTAGTAGCTTGCAATTGGCTACTCATTTTGCCACCAAAATCAGTCATCTCCGCTCTTCTTTTGCATCAGTTCAGCCACCTCTCTCGTTTCTTCTGCCACCTTCACCTCTTGCTTCCCCCACCCTCCATCCCATACCTAGTCCTCCTTTCAGCCTATTAGCTCCTCCGAACTTTTCAAGTCTGTCTCCACTACCCAGAAAACCACCTGTTTCTTCGACCTGATTCCCTCCCGTTGGTTCCTGGAACCTTCCCTTGCTCTCCTCCCTCCCCTGCTCACCATGCTGAATTCATGCCTCTCGTCCAGTATCTTTCCTAAGCCCTGGAAACATGCATTGGTCTGCCCTCTCCTTAAGCAGTCCTCTTGACCCAAGTGACCCCTCTCATTACCATCCAGTTTCTAACCTTCCCTTCATTTCCAAAATCCTTGAAAGGGCAGTATTTTCCCAACTTTCCTCTAATTTGGATTTTACGCACTTTCTGCACCCCCCCCCCCCCAGTCAGGATTTCATACCAGCCACAACACAGAGACTATCCTCCTTTTGCTTCTCAATGAGCTTCACGTTTCCCACGATTGGAGTGATATCTCTGTTACTGTTTCTCTGGATCTTTCTGCTGCTTTTGACCTCATTGATCACACTGTTCTTCTCTCTCGCCTTTGGGATGCAGGTCTTTGAGGCACCCTGTTTCGATGGTTCCACTCATTCCTTTCCTCTAGGTCATTCTCTATCTCTATGAATTCCTCTGTCTCTGATCCTGTCCCTCTGTGTTGTGTGATGCCTCAAGGTTCAGTTCTTATCCCTCTGCTCTTCAACATTTTTCTGATTCTCCCTCACTCTTTTAGTGCAGAAATCTGGCATCTCCACATATTATTATGTGGATGATGTTATTTTGATCTATCATACCTCCCCCATAAACCCTGGCCTGTCCCCTCTTAACACCTGTCTTCACAATGTTGCAGATTAACCTCTTGCACCTTAACCCAGCTAAACCTCAGCCATGAGGTTTTCTTTTGACTCTCCCCCCCAACAGTTCCCCCCCCCCTTCTTAATGCCCCCATTTCACTGGTGTCCTCTATGCAATACCTTGGGGTGATCCTAGACTCAGCATTATCATTTCAGAACCATATTTCTGCCCTTGCCTGTTGTTCCCATTTTTTTCTTCGCCAAATTTGTGCGTTCTGATATATTTTGCCGCCCACTGCCCTAACCACCCTTCTGCTTGCTTTGGTCATTTCTAGGATTGATTTCTGTAACATCATTTTCGCAGGCCTTCACCATCATCAACTTCACCACCTCCAACTGATTCAAAACACGGCAGCAAGGATCCTTTCTCATGCTTTCTTCATATTACACCTCATCTCATTAACTTACATTGGTTACCTGTTTCGCACCGTATTACATACAAAGTTAATACTCACCCATAAGGCTTTTCACACCCATATTCCCCAGTACCTGGTTGATTCTCTTCAATTCCGCTTAGTACCACGAAGCCTCCGTTCTGTCCACAATCACAGCCTGCACCTCCCATCCCCGCTTCATGCCCACCTAGAGCAAACTCGTCATTCTGCCTTCTTCTTCCTCGCCCCTTCACTCTGGAATTCTCTCCCGCTCACCCTCCGTCAAGAACAGTCCTATCCTAAGTTTAAGGCTCTCCTCAAAACACACATCTTCTGTTTGGCCTATGACCTCTCCTCCCCTGATCCGTAAGGAACTTCATTTCTGTTTTTTTCTACTTTCTCTCCTGTGGTATGACTGTGTTCTTTCCTGTCAATATTGTAGTTCTTTTCTTTTTCCGGTTTTGGCCATTATGCATTTTGCAACTTTGTACACCGCCCTGATGTTACAAAGGGCAGTTAATCAATTCTGGCAATAAAAATAAAGATACTCTATTGCAGATTTTGGTATCGTCTGCAAACAAGCAAACCTTTATCCGACAGTTCTTCTGCAATATCATTAACAAAGATATTAAACAGAATTGGACCAAGGACAGATCCCTGCGGCACACCACTGGTAACCTCCTTCTCCTCAGAATGAGCTCTATTTACCTGTACCCTTTGTCGCCTCCCACTCAACCAATTTCTAAATCAATCAGTCACTTTAGGGTCCATCCTTAGGGTGCTCAGTTTGTTTATAAGTCACCTGTGTGGAATGGTGTCAAAGGCTTTACTGAAATCTAAATACACCACGTCTAGGGCTCTCCCTTGGTCCACCTCCCTGGTCACCCAATCAAAGAAATCTATCAGATTTGTCTGACAAGACCTGCGTCTGGTGAATCCATGTTGCCTCACATCCTGCAATCTATTGGATTCCAGAAAACTCACTATTCTCTCCTTTAGTAGTCTTTCCAATAATTTACTAACCACAGAGGTAAGACTAACTGGCCTGTAGTTCTCAATGTCATCCTTATGCCCACTTTTGTGTAAAGGGATCACATGTGTCTCTCTCCAATCCTCTGGTACCATTCCTGACTCCAAAGAAGCATTGAAAAGATCAGACAGTAGAGCTGCTAGATCGTCCCCAAGTTCCCTCAGTATTCTTGGATGTATCCCATCTGGACTCATGGCTTTGTCTACTTTTAGTTTAGCTAGTTCCTCTCAAACACAATCTTCTGAAAATCGTTTGAGATTCCCGTTGCTTCTGTTGCTATTTGTGGGTGTTTTCTGAGGTCCTGCTCCTGGTCCTTTATCTGTGAACACAGAACAGAAATATTTATTAAGCAATTCTGCTTTATCCTCATCATTTTCTGCATATTCCTCCCCTGCACCCTTGAGTCTGACAATACCACTTTTGCCCTTTCTTCTCTCACTAACATATCTGAAAAATGTCTTATCCACACATTTTATTGCATTGGCTATTTCTTCTTGTACCTTTGCTTTCCTGACTACTTTGCAAGCTTCTCTAAGTCTCTCCATATGTAGATGTCTGTCTTCCTCCCTCTGTGATACCTTGTATTTCATGAAGGCCTCCCTCTTTTTCTTCACTTTCTCAGCTACTTCTTTTAAGAACAATAGCAGCCTTCTTTTCCTTTTACATTTATTTACTTTTCTAACAAAAAGGTTTGTTGCCTTTAAAATATCCCCTTTCAGTTTTGCCAACTGTTTTACTACATCCCCCAGCTGTTCCCATCCCGTTAATGACTCTCTGAGATATTGTCCCTTCTTTGCAAAGTTAGTTTTCCTAAAGTCTAAGACCCTTACTTTTGAATGGATTTTATCAGCCCTAGTACTAATACTGAACCATACTATCTGGTGATCACTGGATGTGAGTTGATCTCCCACTGTAACATCATAAACACTTTCCCCATTGGTAAGCACTAAGTCCAGTATGGCCCCATCACGTGTGGTTTCTGTTACCAATTGCCTGAATAGTTCTCCCTGTAGAGAATCCAGGATTTCCTTACTTCTCGATGACACTGCAGTAGGGATGTGCCAATCCACATCCGGTATATTGAAATTGCCTATCAGTAGCACTTCTCCTTTCATGGCAATACTGTGTATGTCTTGTATTAAATCTTCGTCCACTTGTATCCCTTGTGATGGTGATCCTTACAGTATATAACTCCATTGCAAATGGATTTCCCTTTCCCTCTTTTTAGTTTAACCCACAGTGCCTCTTGCTTCCTTTTAAGCCCTGCAAGTCTATCGCTTTAATATTATTTTTAACATATAGTGCCATATCACCTTCCCTTCTTCCTACCCTATCCTTCCTGAATAATGTATAGCCCAGTATAATTATATCCCAGTCATGGTTTTCTGCGAACCATCTCTCCGCAACTGCCACTAAATCCAAGTCAACCTCAACTTCTGATATCTTATTTCCCATGCTACGGGCATTTATATGCACTGCTTTCCAGATGTTGCCCCTATTACCCATTTCTACCCATTTGTGGCTACGGGATACTCGGTTTACCCTTTTTTTTAAAATTGTATATTATATTGGTGTTTCACTTCATACATTCAAGCATTCACAGGAATGAAACAGTAATGGCTAGATCTTACAACCAGAAAAAGGAAACAACATTATAGGTCATTTAGAAACCATATTCACTTAGCTCACAATACAATTATAGGTCATTTAAGACCCTTTTCACTTAGGCTGCAATACTCTCAGGTCATTTTAATGCCAGGAACAGTCCGGTGCCTACTTTGACTGGCGGACACACATTCTTCAGCTTTTTTAATGTGTTCCCATAGTACAGTGAGCCTGCAAGCATGATATTTCAAATCATGCCCTTCTGATAGTATGACTTTATAGGCTCTGCCGTTTGCCGTTGCATAGAGTCATAAGAACTTAAGAACCTAAGATATGCCGTACTGGGTCAGACCAAGATCCATCAAGCCCAGTATCCTGTTTCCAACAGTGGCCAATCTAGGTCCAAGTACCTAGCAGTTTCCCCAAAAGACACAAGTTCCACGATGCTTGTATTGAACCCACACACATACAGGCACACATGACCCTACTGTCCAAAAGCGGTGCAGGTTGGCATTCGTACCTACCCCTTAGGCCTCCTTCGATGCCCCACCATTGTCAATGCTTGCTCAGTGTGCAGGCGCTATTAGCGCACTCTGCTATGCTCAGGTGCTGACAACACCTGTCCAGTGTGCAGTGGCTGTTACCACGCTCTGCTATGCTCAGGCGCTGTCAATGCCCATTCAGTGTGCTGATGTTATTAGAGTCCTCTGCCATCCAGCCATGGGTGATGCAGCTTCTCAGTTTTGACAGCTGAGCTTACGGACTCCTGCTGGATGTAATGCTGAGGGTTGCACATGCTGATCCAGTTTTTGACAGATAGGATAAAGTTAACACACCTGGACATACCTTTCCTGATCCACAGGCTGGTCTTAAACCTGTGACTCTTCTCTCATGCACACACTGGTCCTGTATTTGGAGCCACAGAGCAGCTGTGGTTATATCTGTGGTGACTGTCTGTATACATGTGGGCATGGGTCTGGGTATGCCTATGTCTGCTTGGATCTCTGCAGTATCTCTGCCATACTTGTCTGACACGGTATGTCAGGCTACTGTGGGAGAGAGACATCTTGTTAGGTTTCTGTGTGGAACTGCATTGATGTGCTGCTGATAGAACTGACATTCATGTCTTACATATAGGATCTGTCCTGCCAGAGGGTCAGGGCATGATACATGAACATACACATGCAAACCCCTGGGTGACCTAGCAGAGTGAACAACATAACCATTTCATGAGGTGTGCATGTGGGCCACTTCTGGAATGATCCCATGATTGACATGCCACACCAAGTAATTTGGACCCCCATGAGGCACAGATGGATGTGTCACCTATATGAGTACTTACTCATGAAAGGGTCACTGGTTCACACATAGATCCTGGTTGTCATTTGGCAACTGAGTAAGCAGTGTGGCTATTTTTCCTCTGAGGTGGGGTGTTATGATATTGCCTAATCCTCCAGCCTCAGAGACATATCCCCCCCCCCCAACTATACATATCTACTCAATATGTGCAGGTGGGAGGCATCCTCATTCCAGGGCCAGCCCATCCACTAAGACAACTAGCCAGGTACCAGGGTCCAGCGATCTGGGTGGACAGCATGCTGGCCAATCTCTCCTTCCCTGCCATTGTGGCACAGCCACCATTTCAATACTGCAGATGGCCTTATAGAAGTTGCACACATGCAGGTAGGCACACCATGCCGCTCCTGCCCCCCTCCACAGGGGAATATGGGCTTGCATGTTGTTGCCTTAGACCTCAGGGGGATTGCTCAAGATGTGCTCCACTGTATCTGCTGCTGACATGCTTGCCATCCCAATCACAGTAGCAAATGCAGCATTGCAACTGATACACAGGGCCAGGACACAGATTTCATCCACATCAGGCCGCAACCACTGTGACCGCCATCCCACTCTCACACAGTGCTGGCATGGCAGTGTGGTGGCAGTGGGGGTGTTGCAATGTCTTTTTGACTGCGGCAGCATGTATGTGTGCTACCACTGTCACAGTGGAGTCATACCAGATATTACAGATGCACACTCTAGGCGGAAGCCTTGTCAGCCTAGTGGACCAGGTAGCCCCACTGCCTCACCCACATGACACCTTTTTTGCCAATTTGGCACCAACAACATCGTGCCCTTTATTAATATGGCTCCATGCTGTTGCTGCCTATGGAGCACTACTATCACAATTTTGGGAATGCTGGTGGGTGAAGCACATTGCATATACTGAATAGGTTCTCTCCCTCAGAAATAGCCCTTTCCACGTGGTTTCAGATGGTGTTAGGGTTCCCAGCACTGGGAGCACTAACACAACTCGGAGTTGAGGGAGCACATGCTATCCCTGCCCACTCTCTGCCTCATTAACGCCCACTCTCCATATCCTTTTCCTTTAGTACTGTGGGCCCCGCTTCCGATCATTATTCCAGAGTTATCGGCGCTTTCCGCTGCATTAACCGCTTACGGGTGCCAATAACACGCATTAGCGGCACACTTGCTCCCTTACTGGCCTTTTGTAAACATACTCCATAATGTCCAATATTAGGATTTCCAGTTTTAACACTGAGGGCTTAAGCAAGGCAGGGATTAGCAGGTTTGCCTGAACCCATCATCACGAATGCATGCTCTGTTTCAGCCCCTCTCATTCCAAAAATGTTTTTGGAATCTGTCTGTTTACAGCAATGCTTTTCTACCTTATGGCACTCTTTTTCAAACCTATTTTGCTGATACTCTTTATAGAGTAAAATTATATGAGGCATTGTTTAATAAATGATTGTCATATACTGAAGGAATTCAGTATTACTATTATTATTTAGTGTCTTATACCATGTGGTGGTGAATTGCAAAGTGCAAGGGAAGGGGTTTGTAGAAAACAAAATTGCACATAAAAACATGAGACACCTTCATACTTATTTATGAACATGTTGATGACCGGAGCTTGAAAATGGGAACAAAATGGCCTACCTAAAATCCCCAGGGTCTGCTTAGAGTGGTGTTTTTTTAAACTATTATATCACAAGTGAAAACATCATGAGTAGGCTGTCTCATTCCAGCATGCTGCTTACGTTCTGTCACTGTCTAGACAAAACCTCCTCTGGTGAAAGAAAGGACTTACCTTGGGAGGAATCAGAAACATCTGTGTGAGCTAATGCTGCTTCCCATTAGAAAGCTTGATCTGCTGCCTTTCTAAATAGTCTGTGGGTTTTCAGCCTATTTACACTTAAAACAGTGGAAATGACTGGGGTTTCAGAAATCACCTCGAAAGCTCATGTCCTGCAACTCCTTTGTTATTGGTCATTGAGGAGGTAATATTATAAAGGATTTTTTGGACATATATGTCAATAGATGTGTACCAGAGGCCTCTTTAAAATTATCTCATGTGTAAAAGCATGCGTGGTGCAATTAGGCGCATGCTTGTAAGTGATTTTAGAGTAGGCATTTTTAGGGGAGGGGTTTGAGCAGAGTGTGGGTGGAGTCACAATTTATGTGCACATGTGCATACTTGACTCTCTAACATTTTTACCTGCACCCAAGGAGACGTAAATGTTTACAGCTTCAGTTTAGTGAGTCGCTATTTCTGCCAGATTTGTGCTAGCATTTTAAAAAGACATATAAAGGCCAATTCAGCAAAGGGCACGTCTGGTCATCTGGACGGCCCGAAATAGTACCCGATGGTGCAACCACGGGAGCCAGATGTTCCCACGGCTGCAGAATCGGGTACCTAGACGGCCCGGCATTGCCCTGATTCTGCGGTGCAAGACATCCGTCCATCACCCCATCCAGCCCACCCTATGCTCCTGCTGGTGTGCCGGTACCATGGCACTGGGATGCCCATAAGGAGAGCCGAAAGCCCACCTCAGTGAAAACATGTCTTTTCTCTGCTGTCCAATCCTCTGTGGGGTTTTCCAGGTCTATGGTCAGGTGGAGAGGCCTTACCTGTCGTGGCTCCTTTGCAGTGGTGGACTGCTGTGCCCGATTTCAGCCATTAATGTTGCTTATTCCATCTCCAAGGTGGAATAAGTAGCATGTCCATCATCTACCCCCAGACATGCAGGGCCCTGACCGGAATACACCCTGTACAAACAGGTGCTTTGGCCCGCCCCTACACCACTCTCTGCCTCCATCTCACTCCTACCCACCTCCATCCTGTGTGGGGAGCAGATGAGGCTGCATACAGCCCTGCGAATAGTGGGGCTGGACGTCCAACCCACACGTACATCCCCGCTATTCGCCAGTCAGAATCGGGCCCATAAGGGCTTATTTTAGAAGCTTGATTTTAAATTTCCATGTGTAACATCAAGCATTTACATGTGGAAACGGCATCCATGTGGAGATAGCCTTTATAGAAAGGGGTGAATTACATGTAGATATGACTACTATGTAGAAGTTGCAAGGGGACATCCTGGGGGCATGGTTAGGGAGTGACCTGCTCATGTATTCCCATTTCAAATAGGGAATGCACATATATGACCAAAAATGTCCTCGGTGGGACTTTCAGCTGCTCCCTGGCATGTATTGGTTTTTAAAAAGTGCTCATTTCGGCCAGACCTTTATAGGAAGGATTAAAAGTGTTAGCCTCCTAAATTCCCAGTTTATTTCCCCTTCCAAACTGGACTTAGGTAAAGACAGCAGCATCTGTAGTTAACTGGCAGCATTTATATATGCAGATTAGCAAACTGGCCGGCATACACACATAAAGTAAGCGCCGGCAGTTGCTCATGGAAGTTGTGAAATACCAACTTTCGTGCGTAAGTGCCTGAATCTACAAGGGGAAGTCGCTGAGTTTCCCTCCATTGATTTTTCCCCACATGTAAGTTTGTAAAATGGCTCCTCTGGCTCCACATATCAGCAGATGCATGTGTAATCCTGCACTATTTTAGAAAAGGCTCCACGTTTAACAGATCCTTTTCTAAAATACTACCAGACTGTGACATCTCCGTTCCATCCTCCAGGCTCTATCTAAAATATGCCTTATAGCACCCATGTATCCTTACAAAATGGGCTAAAAATAGGCACCCATGTGGCTTTCATGCATAGGCAACTTTGAATTAGAGAGCAATTGCAAATCATGATACAAATAACGATAGTTTTTAAAAGCCATTTACCCATGTAAAAGAGCTTTTCGAAAATTACCGACCTTGTTCCAGTGCTTGAACATCTACCATGTTTTCATGGATGCATTCCAAGGGCAGGATTAGCCTAGGAAAGCAATATATGCATAGTTTTGTATTTAAAAACTACATTCATTGCTTTGGCAGGAAAAAATACCCATCGATAAAGCAGCCGTAAATCTCTGTGAGTAATTTTTCCTTGAGTAATTTTCAAAGGGAAGTATGCTTCTATTTTCCGTTTCGGAATTTTGGCAAAATCCTCCATGACAAGTGCTCACAGATTTTAACACAGTAATATAGTAAATGACAATAGATGAAGACCAGCATCTTGTCTGCCGAGTAAGATGGTTATGGTTGCATTTGCCACTCCATGCAGGTCGCAGCCCTCTATGCCTTCGTTTAGGATTGTAACTGCATAGAGCGTGTAACCTGAATGGAGCGGCACTTAACAACCCTAAACAAAGGCATAGAGGAGATGGATCTGGGAGCCTAGTTTATAAAGACACTTATTGCCTTTACAAAATAAACTTAAAATAGTTAGCCTTTTGGACTTCTTACTGTACATTGGTATCCTGTTAAAAAAATTACCCTCTTACTATGAAGTTTCCTCTTAAATGCACTGAAGTTGACTGGACTTAATAGCTCCCCCTGAAAAAAAAATCATTTATTTATAATTCAAGGGCCGCTGGTTTGAGGCCAGACCAAACCAGGAGGACCATAGGGGAGAAAACACACAAAACTTAGGATTGGCAGACTGGATAGGTCGTATGATCTTTATCTGCCATTGTTTTCTATATTTCTATTACCTAGGTAGGAGTAGTTTCCTTGAATAAACTCTCAGTTTGTGTTGACTAGGAGGGTTAGCTATCCACAGAAAGATCTGGTCAGCCTTTTTCAAAAAGGGGGCAATTTTCAAAACTTCACACATACAGTTGTGGTCAACATTATAGGCACCCTTGCATTTTATGTATGTTGTGTACAATATCTTGAGAAATAATTGGAAATATTCCAACTGTATGTCATCATAATATTATAATAGTATCTTTTAAGTTATACAACCAAAAAATAAAGATGTTTGTGCAGCTTAGACGTAGTAATTTCTGAGAAAAAAACTAAATATGACCTGGACAGGATTAATGGTGCCTTTCACTAATATTTGGTTGTACAACCTTTGACAGTGATGGCAGCTTCCAAACGTTTCTTATAGCCATCTATAAGTTTTGTATATCTGTCTGCTGGTAGTTTCTCCTACTCTTCAACTACGATTTGTTCCAGCTCATGAATGTTTCCAGAATTTCTTTTACCAATGGCAGATTTCAGCTGTTTTCAAGGGTCCTTGATTGGATTGAGATCAGAACCCATTGCTGGCCTGTTTAAAATAGTCCATTCGTTCCTTTTTAACCATTCTTTTGTATTTTTGGATGTATATTTTAGGTCATTGTCCTGCTGGAGGACCCATAACCTTTGACCCAGACCTAGCTTTCTAACACTAAGTAGCACATTTCACTCCAAAATACCTTTTTTAATCCTCTGACTTCATGATTCCTTTAATACATTCCAGGCCTCTAGTTCCTGAGGCAGCAAAACAGCCCCACAACATTATGGAGCCTTCACCATATTTAACTGTAGGAAAGGTGTATTTTTCCTTATAAACTTCATTTCTTCACCTGTAAATGTATCACTGATCTGCATTGCCCAAGAGCTCAAGTTTGGTTTCATCTTTCCTCAGAACATTTTCCCAGAAGGATTGTGGTTTCTCAAGGTGGGTTTGGGCAAAGATCAGGCTTGCCTTTTTATATCTGTCTTTGAGCACTGGGGTCCTCCTTGACCTTTGCCCATGAAGTCCTTCTTTGTTTAGTGTGTGGCATATGGTGTAGGTTGAAACCACCACTCCAGATTACTCCAGATCAGCCTTAAGCTCTTTGGATGTTGTATGTGGTGTTTTTCCACTGGTTTGCACTAACCTTTTCCCACCATGTTCTGTGAGGTTCTTGACATTTCCGTGAGCAGAAAATCTCTTAATAACATTGTGAACTGTAGACACAAGCATCCCAAGGTCTTTGGAGATGGCCTTGTACCCCTTTGAAGTTTGGTGATAATGGCTTTTCTGACGGTATCAGGCAGCTCTCTTGTCTTGCCATTGTGAAAATGGAACAGAAAATGGATGAACATGGCCATTTTAAACATGAGAGTCATCATTCATTGGTTGATTCAAGTCATATGCGTACTGACAACTGTGTGTCTAATTTTACTGCAATGGGAATGTGGTTCTTCTGTTCAAACTGATTTGAATTGTTTATAAGGGTGCCAGTAATCATGTCCTATTCAATGATTTAAACCAGTGCTTACCCTGCAATTCACTACTATAATTATAAAAGGAATAATGAAGCCTACAAAATTATATTTTGTCAGAACTATTGCCTTGAAAGATACTACCTTCTCGTGGCAATCTGTTCCTTTTTATTCTATTATTAGGGACGCAACCCTTAACATTCTCCAGTTAGTCTGTTGTTAGTCTTATGTCGTCTGGGAGGGTGTTCCAAATTGCTGGTGCAGCTCTTTCACTGGCTGCACCAGCAATTTGGAACACCCTCCCAGACGACCTAAGACTAACAACAGACCTCAAAGACTTTCGGAAGCAGCTTAAGACAACACTATTCATTGAACACTATGGGCACGTCACATGATATACTTACCATGCAAGAACAAAAGACCAACCCCTGCCCCTAACCCTTGTACATAAGAATGTATAATAGTGCATAATGTAAATAGCTCAACAAGAATCTGATATACACCACCACAAACACACAACCTGTATCACTGCATGAACACACTTAACCACACTTATGATTGTTTGCTTTCAAACCGCCTTGATTGAAGGAGAAGGCGGTATAGAAATACTTTTAAATAAAAAAATAAGGGATATATAAATCCCTTAGTTAAAAACCGGGAGAGGAAACTTTAACAAAAGCACTATACACTTAGCTATCCATGATGATGCAGACGCTCCGGCCCCAAAATTGGTGCAGCAGGCAATCTCTGTGGAATCACATAATACCACTACATGGCAGTCCCCCTGCCGTTCCACCAAAAGGGTTATATTCCAGCCGGCAGTATGGCAAAGTGCATAAAGTCCTCTCAATAGATGCAACTCATAGTAATCCAACGTTGTGTTTCAGGCCTTAGAACCTCCTGGCCCTTCCTCAAACTTTGTTGCGAATCGAAAACGTCATCACGCAGTCATCCGATTTATACCCCCAACACAGATCACGTGTCGGTCAACATCCAATAGGCAATGGTCAACAGGTGAACTTCTAAACTTCCACAACTTATCATTGTCCTCATAGTAAGCTCCACCAGTCCAATGAGGAATTCAAACCAGAGGGGGTCAGAGAGTCCAAAGTGTATATCCAAAATTGTTCACGATATTGCAAGCGAGATTAGCGATCCCCTCCTCTCACTCTCTCTGGTATATGATCCAAAATACGCCACCATAAATCCTGAAAAACATGATGATGTTCATGACAATGGAGAGCAACCGGAGCAGACAAAACCTTTGTAGTAATCCGTGAGCAATGTTCCTGTAACCGTTTCTTCATTGATCGTGATATCCTACCTACATAGATCTTATTACACGGGTATACCACCACGTATACCACAAATGTCGACTGACAAGTAGTATGAAACTTGCTGTACACCAAACGATGCTGGGACGGGTGTTCCCAACATAGACTCTTTAACGTGATCGCACAAAAATCACAACCAGCACAGAGAAAATGTCTCTTTAATCCATCATGTGTAGGTTCTTCCACTGCATGTACTACCCAGTCCACTATATTGCGTCCTCTCCTAAAGGCCAGCATTAAAGGTTTGTTAAAACATGAATGAAGAGATAAAACCGACCAATGTTTCTTAAGAATGTCCATAACGTTAGTAGTATTCGGCATATAGGGTAAAATCCCTACAAATGATTGTGTTCCTTCCGAATCCTGAATGCTTAATGGTGGAATACTACAACAGAATATGTGACTAAGGATTCGGAATATTACTAACCTACATCATATACCAGAGAGAATGAGAGGAGGGGATCGCTTATCTCGCTTGCAATATCGTGAACAATTTTGGATATACACTTTGGACTCTCTGACCCTTTAACCCTTCCCAGCATTCGCAGCTTCACACAAATAGCCGCTAAGCATGAGGGAAAAGGATCTTCACGCTGGCGGTTGTACAGAGGGAGCCGGGGCCTCGTGCGGGCTTCCCCGTCTCCCTCTGAAGCCCTTCAGACAGCCGTGGGGCTGGTCTGGGGGGGGGGGGAGGCCAAGGACTGGATGGGCTGTGATGGGGGAGGAAACCTGGACTGAAAATGGGCTATGGGGGGAGGGGACTTGGACTGGAAATGGGCTGGGGGAGGACTTGGACTAGACATGGGCTATGGGGGAAACTTGGACTGGAAATGGGCTATGGGGGGGGGGACCTGGACTGGAAATGGGCTAGGGGGGGGGGAACCTGGACTGGAAATGGGCTATAGGGGGGGGGGGAACCTGGACTGGAAATGGGCTGTGATGGGGGGGGAGCCTGGACTGGAAATGGGCTATGGGGGGGGGGGGACCTGGACTGGAAATGGGCTGTGATGGGGGGGAGCCTGTACTGGAAATGGGCTGTGATGGTGGGGGGGGGGGGAACTTGGACTGGAAAGAGGCTGATGAAGAGCTGGAATAGGACTGGAAGTGGGCTGACAAGGCTAGGAATGGAAATTGGCTGATGGGGGAGCTTGCAGTGGAAATGGGCTGATGGGGGCTGGAATAGGGCTGGAAGTGGGCTGATGAGAGGGCTAGGACTGGAAATTGGCTAATGGGGGAGCTTGGAGTAGAAATTAGCTGATGGGGGGCTTGAAAGGAACTGGAAAAGAGCATATGTGGGGCTAGGACTGGAAATGGGCTGATGAGGAGCTGGAATAGGACTAGAAATGGGCTGATGGGGGGGAGCTTGGACTGCAAATGGGTGATGGGCTAGAATAGGACTGGAAATGGGCTGATGTGGGGGCATGGGAGAATGGGACTAGAAGGGAGCGGATGCTGGGTGAGTCTAGAACTATAAGGGAGCTGATTTTGGGGGAGGACTAGAAGGGATGGGGATGGGGAATGAGAATGGAGAGGGGAAAAGATATTTTGTGTGGAAGAAAAGTCTACGATGGGCCGAGTATTGGGAGAGTAAGAGGGGATTGAGAATGGAAGGATGAAATTTGAGTGGATGATAAAGGAATAAGGAAAGAAATAGGGGAAAGAGCTCGTAAAGCAGATATAGAGAGAGAATGGAAAACATCTAAAAGAGAAGAAAAGATAAATGGATAGCTCGCAGAAGAAACCAAAAGAAAGTGGCTGGAGCAATTGCAGCTGTAAAATAAAATCCCAAACAGAAGGTAGAAAACTACTTTTTATTTTGAATTTATTAACTGGAATATGTCTGGTCTGGGAAGTGTTTATTGCTAACATATTTGCATTTTTGTTTAGTGCAAGAGGAAATTACTTTATAGTTTTATTTCTCCAGTGTTGTACATTTCATGTTTGGCTTTTGGGGTTCTCAGTTTAATTATTATCTTCCTATTTCTAAATTGTGATCCTTGTTCTTTGTGTGGTGATGGTCTATGTTCTGTGTAACCGAGTTGAGGTATTCTGTTCATGTAGTTTCTGTTTGACAGTCCCACTTGTTCTCGTTCCCCCAGTGAGATGTACTGGTATTCTCTAAGATGTATTGGTTTAATATCTGCAGTGTTGCCTTTTGATAGGTAGGGTTGGTGCTTTGTGAGTCCTGGTAGTGCTGTTATGATAGGGTGGATTTGCTATGGATTCTAAATGATCAGTGTTTATAGTGCTTTCTAATGGGCTTGGCGGCTGTCACTGCAATATAGTAATGTAGAAATCTGTTAAGTCTTTCTTTATCCAGACACGCATTAAGAGGCATGTTTACTGCCTCTTAATGGAGTGGAGGAGTGGCCTAGTGGTTGGGGCATGTTTACTGCCTCTTAATGGAGTGGAGGAGTGGCCTAGTGGTTGGGGCAAGGAACTTCAGGCGGGAAGGTCAGGGGTTCAAATCCCACTAGAGGACAGCAACCTTGGGCTGGAAGGACTGGGGTTTCTAGTCCCACAGGTGCTCCTTGTGGTCTTGGGCAAGGCACGTAACCCTCCATAGCCCATGTTCCCTGTAAAATAGTTATCTCCAAGTTATAATGCCCTGTTCAATGTAATTTCAGTTTGTTCAATGTAAACCGCCTTCATATCATGAAAAGCGGTATATAAGAAATGTTAAATAAATAAATGTGCATGTTAATATTATGCAAATATCTATGCAAATGAGACTCCTTACGCAAATGAGGCCCCGCAATTAATCTCCGCACCCCCCTTGGGCCGCCCCTGTGTGCATGTACCGCACAGATGTGATGGAGCCAAAGCTACACAGTCACAGTCATTATGGCATACATGACTCATGTTGCACAAGTAGGTTACAGCTGTATTCATGTAACTGCCTGTTAGTATACTACTGCATCAGTGCAGTCACGTTGGGATACCTTGTACCGAAAAAGTTGTAATGTCTGATAAAAAACAGGGACTGTAAGAACCTGCAGTCAGCTGAGGCAATGGCCACACTTTTGGTCAGCAAACATGCTATTCCCCATCATGACCTTCTAAGACCATGGCTTTCTTGGCTCTGCTGCAGTCCATTGCAGGGGGTCAGACATGTCACCTTGCAGATGTCTGGCCCCTGCTTGGAGGCATGACGTGATGGTCAATGCAATGATTTGGGGGCCAAAATACCATGGTCTGGGGTCCACTACCACTCTTTATGTGAAATTTCGGAATGAGTTACTGTCACATTTTATGTCTGCCACAACCTTCATGGACTGATAACACCTCCTTGAGCAGATCACTTAACTCACCAATGGCTCAGCTGACTGCAGGTCCCTACAGTCCCTGGTTATCATCAGACATTACCAATTGACAGTAAGATGCACCCTGATGTGACTGCACTGCTTCAGGCAGTTACATGCATGCAGCTGTACCCTACTTGGGCAACATGAGTCATGTATGACATCGTGACTGTGACTGTACAGCTTTGGCTCCATTACATCTCTGCAGTACATGTGGTCATATCCTACCCATCAGATAGCCACCTGGAAGTATCACCTCATGTCTGTACGAGCCCCATTTGCCCAGTTTGGATGACACCTGTGCAGTTGTTATCTGAACATTTGTCTGAGGTGTTGTATGGTGGTTGTGTGGCTGGGACAGGTGTGAGTCCAACATGTCTGGTATCAGGCCTTCCAAGTGGCACTGGCACACATTTTCACGCACAGTACAAATACGTTGGGGATGGCACCTTTGGCACATTGGTGCTCCGAGCCCATACTACCCTGTCTTCTTGTGCAAGCTGCTACACAATGGCCTACATTGGTACTCTTTTCCACTTAGGCGTGCTACTGGGTCATTGTGTGTGATTCTATAACTATGAGTTTGAAACTTTTCCAGGACTTCTGGCCTCCTACCTGGCTCCTGCAGAAAGTGCCTCTTTGGTGTTGGGGGAGGAGATCAAAGAGGCCAGAAATTTTCATCTTTTATAGTTTGCCAGTGAGCAATTGCTTATTGTCCTAAGCATTGGTGTAACACTTCCAAAGCAGGAAGTGGCACTGGGAAAGGACAGTTCCTGTATCTACTGCACTGCATAACCAGAAGATACAGGGAAGATATGCAAGGGAGGGACAGCATAATGTCATTTGCTTGCAAACAAAATGATAGCCCCCGATTCTTGATTACATGACAAAGGGAGCATGGGTATAAATTAATCAAGGATGAAAGAAGGATGGAATACTGAGAATCCCTATTGGCATCCAAAGTCACCCCAACTTCCATCACCAGTTCTCAATTTGCTGTTGTCTGTTTGATAGAAAAGATCAAAACCAATTAAGTACCATTGATCTAACCCATAACTTTCCAATCTTTGAAGTAAGATAATATATCCTACAGGATTAAAAGCTGAAGAGATGTCCAGGAAATCAACAACCATTGCCTCCCTCGATTCAAGCACTATCAGACAACAGTGTTGAGGTCAACCAACTCTCCTTATTGTATCCCGCTCTAAACCTGAATTGAAGATCATTAAGGATTGTATCTTCAGTGTAAGTTTTTGGAATATAGCCTGCTCTATGGTCTTTGCGAACAGGGGCAAGCTGGAAATATAATGCTAGTAGGGTTCTGATGGTCCAGAGTTGGTTTATTTAATACAGGTTGCATTGTTGCCTTTTTAAAACAAGATTGCAAATAACCCTCTGCCAGCTGAGCATGATCTGAAGTAATATTTCCACCACAGTATCCTTAAAACATTTGTTCACCCAGCCTGGATATAAATCAAGTTCACAGATATTACTAATATATGGGGAGTGTTTACTAAAGGGTGTTAAGGGAGCAGGTGTTAGCAAGTGTTAACGGCAGCGATAAGGGATTTTACATGTGAAATGGGTTCTGGGCATATAGGAGTCATTCTGGGCCATTTAACGAGTGTTAAAGGGACATCTAGCGTTAAGGTGTCAAGCATGCACTTTAACGTCCGAAAATGGCTGTAACCTTAACTCTGGATAAAGGAGCAGCAAGGAAATCCAATCTGAAGGTGATGGATGGAAGGACAGTGGGAGCTGATGGACCTGCCATATCAGTGGGTACCCTGCGTGGCAGCCAGTAAAGTGGATGAGCATGTGGGAGGCAGCTGTACCAATGCACAGGGGTGGTGCCAATGTAAAATGCCAATGCCAGTGCCAATGCACAGGGGTGGTGCCAATGTAAAATGATGCAATGTCAGTGTGTGGCATAGGATGGGGAAGACGTGTCCCCCAGCGGAGTCAAAAGTGGCAGGATGTGTGCAGTGACAGGAGGACAGAGTAGGAATGATGGTGTGCAGATCAGGCACAGGAGAGGAGTGCGTGAAAAGCCGAAATGCGGAAAAGAGTACCAGTGTAGGCCATGGTGTAGCAGCCTGCACAAGAAGACATGACTGCACATAGCCGACAGAGGTGGATGGATGGGCTGAAGGACGGATGATGCCTCCTGCACGCCCAGAGCCCTTTTTGCATGTAAACCCCTTATTGCTGCTGTTAACGCTCGCCTACCCCTGCTCCCTTAATGCCCTTTAATAAATATACCCCTCAATCATCCCGATATGTCACAAGGTTCATTAGGTGTCCTGTTAGGTACAGACTTATCTTTTAAACCACATATTAGGAAGGTTATTAAAAAAGCCTTCTTCTGGTTACACTTGTTACAATAGTTAAAAGCAACTTTCACACTGATTTGCAGCAATTTGTTCATGCTCCAAAGTATTACTGTAATGTTGTGTACATGGCTTCTATCCTCTTTGATTTCAGCTTTACCGTCATCCAGAAAGCAGAAGCTCACATATTGACTAGTATTATTAAATTATATGACCACCTCTCACTGACACTGTTCACATTACACCACACTGGTTCCCAGTTGCATGTTGGGAAGAATTTAAGATAATTGTGGTGATATACAAAGTCCTGTGTCTCTCGGTATCATTACCATTATCTCCACTGACCTATTCTTGTCTTACAGTACTCGGATTCTTTGTTCACAGCACAAGGATTGTTGAAGGTGGCCTTATGGAAACTGGCATGCAGGTTTTGTATTTGGAAACACGCTTCTTCAGTTGTTGTCCCTGGCTTTAGAACTTGTTGCTGGTAAAAATCAGATTTTAGCCTGATTTAATGAATTTTTATAAAAAAAGTTAAATCTTTTTTTGTTGAATGAAACTTTTACAAGATAGGTGAATTTTAACCAAATTATCAGTAAGTGGATGTTGGAAGCTCCAGGAACCAGTTGACTACTAGAGGGCAATTGTATGAGGAGGTGCCTACTTTATGCCTAAGGGGGTCATTTTATAAAGAGCTGCCTAGATTTAAGTGGCAAGAATAAACACAGATGAGATAATTTTAGTAATTTACAGTACGTGCGTAAGAGGCAACTTATGCATGGAAATGAGCGTGCTAACACTGCACACCATTTTGTAAGAATGTGCGTACATGCGATGATGCATGTGTTCACTGGGGGTGTGTACAGGGATGAAGTTGGGCTTGGGTGGAGTGCAAAGTTACACACATTATAAAATACTAGAATATGCATGCATTCTTTAGAAATCTAAGTGCGAGCATTTATACCCACTCTAGGGCTGGCGTAAGTGATCATTCCTTAAATTAATGCATGTTTTTGAGCATTTACATTAGTATTGTATATGAAAAAAGTAGAAACCTACTTTTCTTTGTAAAATAGCACTAAGTGGGTGCCTACTTTCAGGTGTAATGTAGGTGCCTCCTTATAAAATTATCCTTTCAGTGTTTTGTTGTGCTTGGCGTATGGGAATTAGATGTAAGTATACTACTGCATTAGCACATGCCAGTTTAATGTATTCAGAATTTGCTATAGTGCCTTTCATAAGGTTACAGCAAAGTAGTTTACAAGTTAAAAGGAAAACAAAAAAATAGAACATAAATATAAAACAGTAACACCATTAACGCATATGACTTGTAAATAGGTCTCATGGAATAAAATTGACCCTATAGAAAACAATGTGCATTTAATGCTTGTTAGCCTGTGGTAATGCTGCTGTGCACTTCAGCAAATTTAATCCAGTTTTTTTGGAATCTGTTTAGAACTTTGCAATTAGCATAATATAAAAGAAAATATGTAAATAAATAAATAAGAAGCCAGTATTACACTTTTCCAGACGGGATAGCCTTTCATTCATTGTGGAGAATGTGGTGTGCAGAGATGTAAAATATATTTTACCTTCATAAAGGGGTGTAGGCTTCGAGGTAGATGTTCTTAGGTGCACAAAATTTTGCATGTAGTGTTTTACTATTGAGATGTATATGCAAGTAAGACCAGCAGAAAGAAAACGAGCTGTAATTATTTTTTGGTGAAATCTCGTTTGAGAAGGTTTTTTGGAGGCAATTTCTCCAAATGGTTTAGCTAGGTGTTCGTGGTGAATGAGCCACTTTGAATAATTTCGCATCACAATGACATTTTACAAACATAAAATTACATGCAAAAATATTGATTTGGAAATCAAATTGAAATTGAGCGCATGAAAAAATCATACAGTGCACACTACCCCGATTAGTGCATACTTTGCAAATGACCTTATTTGGCCTTGGCATGAAAAGTGGCAGGGAAAGCTGTAAAATAAATAAATACCTCAAAAGAGTCTGTTGGTGGGCAGACATTGGGGGACAAAGACCTAGGACTGCACGGAGAGTGGATAGCGGATGAAGCAGGTAGTATGAAAATGACATTAATTATCTTTGAAATCTTGCACAGTCCCTGAGTTCTTTGGATACAAGACAATACAAAGAACTGTATGAAACATAAATCATACTGTATTTCGTGAAACATTATTATTATGGTGCATTTTTTCGGCAGCACCAGCCGCAGTGGATATTTTGCCTCTCGGTAGTGGCAACGACAGGGAGGGGGGAAGAAAGAGCAGAGGCAGCAGTGTCTGCTTTTTAAACATGCATTTCCTGCTTGACTGTGCAGACACTGCTCTGCATACATTTGAGGAGGTTCATGGAGATGGGGGTAGAGGCTTATGCAGTTTACCGAGGTATTCTCAGCAGCAAACCAGTGCCAGTGTTGGTATTGCGTGTTCGGTAAATCGGACTCTTCTGTACTAACAATTTTAGCATGTGAAGCAGCTTGTATAACTAGGCTAGACATTAGTACATTGGTCTCTTTGGTTTTTTGCTTTTATAAGATATTTGCTCCGTGAGTCCTGATGTTGCTGTTTCACCATTATTTGCAATGGAATCATGGTGTTTAGGTGTTTGAGAGAATATCTAAACAGAAGTTGAGCAGTGGCTGTAAGGTGGGCAAATGTTTTTGACCCTTTGGCCTTTGTGCTAATATCATGCTTCATGCGCTTCTTCCACCCAGTTCCAGGTGCTGCTGATGTCAGCAGGGTCTGAAAAAGGATAATGAGCCTTATGAATATTTTAACAAAGCTCCTAATGTAGTACATATTGGGAGCAGGCTAAAGACCTGCATAGAAGGGGCTAACTGGGGTGACAGAGATGCCAGGGGTCTTTCAACAGCAATTTTTCAACCCAGGGAACTATTAGTTTTATCTGCCCATCGCAGTGAAATATTTCAATGGACTTCCATAACTGCAAGTCACAAGATCACAACAGTGTGAATTTTCCTGAGCTAGAATAGAATATATTGATATCACTCATTCCTCCGTCTTCTCTAAAGCAAAATAAATTAGAACTGGGCAAAGCATTATGCTGTAAACTCCTCCCATGTTTTACCTGCTTTTGTCAGCGTGCATCTTACTCTCTTGTGCTAAATATATTTGAATATTTTAGTACTTGTCTCTTCATTAATAGGTTTGGGATTTCTCACTGGCATGCAAATTATTTCTAAATAGTGAAAAGGTATCCTAAGGTGAATTGTTAACATTTTGCAGTCAGTTGAAGTGTTTGTTTTTGTGTTCCCAGCACATGCAAATGGCATTAATTTAACTGATATTTTTTCTTGTGCGAAAATGTACTGTTACATTGCACTGGGCCCAAAAATCTAACTCAGCTGAGTCATTGTTACTGCAAATCCTTAAATGCCTTCTATTAGATCTACCTTCAAGTCTAAAGAGTGTCAAAGGAACTAGGACTCCAAAAAGCAGAAGGAATAGGAAAAGATTTTCATGCGGCAGGGCAGGTGAATAATGTGAGTCACATTGATCTGGCCCCACGGTGCTGCCGGCATCTGTCACATAGGTCCCGTCAGAGTCTGGCGTGCTGATAATTTGATTCTGCATAACTTCAGAGAAAAGAAGAACATTGTAAGCACTTCTGTCAATATCTGCATGGCTGGTGAAATGACATGGAAAGCTAAATTTTGATAGGGGAAGTGAAGCAGATGTGAATCTGGAGGGACAGAGCCACTGCCCTTTTAGGGGGTAATTTTTTTAAGAGGATGCTTATGTGAGAGGCCCAAAAAGGTGCCTATTTTCCAAAAGCAACACAGACACTTATATGCCTTTATAAAATAGGCTCCCAGCAGCAGCCCCAACAGTGCACAGACAAGGAACAAGCTTACATCTGCTCTGAAGGTGTAAATTTCTATGTGCCGTCTACATGTGTACACATGTATTCTGTAAAATATGCATGTACATCACTACCTGGCTCCAGCTCCACCCATACTAGACTCCCAGGAACACCTACATGCACATCACGAAAAAAATAGGCGCATTCTTTGCGGTATGTTTACTAAAATGTGCTAAGATTTTGCAGGTAGCGTGCATTTAGGGTAGAAATCAAAGCGGAGTATGTGCAAACGTTGAGGGCATGTATGGCATGGCCCCAGATACTGCACTGATTCAAACCCTAACACATGCCAAGCATGTAACACTACCCACTGGGATGGCAATAAGTGCACCCATGTTACCTGCAATATTGACGGAAAACAAGCTCTGCACCTAACCCCACCTTGTCCCTCCCTATCATGTGCTAACCATATAGGGCAGAATTAACCACTCGCTACCTGTTTAGCACACACGCTGAGTGTTAGTGGGAACCATTAGCACACGCTCAAGCCTGCATGAACAGCTAGCACGCAGGCCCTTTTGTGTGTGTGCGCGCAGATTTTATGTGCATATACAGTTGTGCAATTTTATGAAAGCTCTTTTCTGCATGGGAAAAGCTTTAGAAAATGACCCTTGCAATTGGTAAAAGCTTTTCAAGGTGCTATGGAAAACTGTGAGGTTGCCTTTCAGAAGACCTCTTTCTAGCAGTAGATACATGTTTAAGTCTTATTTTATGAAGCACTTGATGCTAGGGTTTCAAGCAGGCATGCAGTAGAGTCTATGCGTTTCGTTCATTCTAATTTGTGCGAACACCTCATTTTTTTCAGCACCACTATCGCGATAACTATCCAGATAGCTTAGGACAGGAAAGAAGCTCTCCTGAGCATGATTGGCTAAGCTATGCGGATAACAGCTGAATATCACCGCTATCCTTTTAAGTCTTTCCTCAGAGAGGTATACTTCTATCCCCTTTACCCTTTCGGTTGCCCTTCTCTGTACCTTTTCCAATTTTGCATCTAAAAAAAGATACAGCGGAATTAGAAAAGGTACAGAGAAGGGGAACCGAAATGATGGAGATCATGGAAGGATACCGCTACGAAGAAAGATTTGAAAGGTTTGGGCTCTTCAGCTTAAAGAAGAGACAACTGAGGGGAGATATGATAAGAGCTCTAAAATAACGAGTGGAGTAAAATGAATCAGTTGTTTACCCCTTCAAAAAGTATGAAGACTAGGGGGGCACACAAGGAAGCTAAAAGGTAGTACGTTTAAGACTAATTGGAGAAAATATTTTTTCATTCAGTGCATAATTAAACTCTGGAATTTGTTGCCGGAGGATATAGTAAAAGCTGTGTAGTGGGTTTAAAAAAGGTTTGTACAGGTTATTAAAGTGGACTGGGGAAATCCACTGCTTATCTCTGGCATAAGCAACATAGAATCTATCGACCTTTTGGGAACCTGACAGGTACTTGTGACCTGGATTGGCCACTGTTGGAAAGAGGATACTGGGCTTGATGGACCTTTGGTCTGACCCAGTATGGAACATTTTATGTTCTTATCTAGGCAGTTCAGTGAGTGGCCAATACTATCTGAATATTCAGTGGCAGACATTATCCAGATTCAGCCACTGATTGTCAAGATTTTTTTAAGCCTCAGCAACCAGCGTTGAGAAAAAAACATTGACCACTGCAGGCTTAATATCGGCTCAATAATTTTGTGTAAATATTGGCTTTCTTGTGCATATGTAGTAATATGATACGCTTGCTAATTTATGGAAATATGCTGCATAATTGTTATCATATCTTAAAATCTATACTGCAGAACTTGCATCACTCTTGTCACAATTTCTACCCAGGAAAATAGGAGCTTTGATGATTTGTAACTAAAAATTATAGCTACTTGGGAATGACCTTAAACTGGGCGATTGATGAGTAGGAGACTAGAGCTACTAACAGTAGGCAGTGTTGGTAATGCCAGGTTATGCAAGAGAAGCAACCTGCTATTGACCAGTGGCAACACCAGCAAGGAAATGGATCGTACCTTGAACTTTGAAAAAAGGATCTCTAAGACATGCTTTCTTGTTCCTAGCAACTTGACTGCTGCTGAGTATTATAGAACCTATCCAGATCCCCATACTTCAGCCCCACAAAGGTCACACAAGATCTTGAAGGCTGCCTAATCCCATATTACTGAATCACAAAAACTACTCCAGAGCTGCTACGCTACCCACTTTCTGGAAGGAGATTTTGGGCCAGACCTGGAGTTCTGACGATGCCATCCTGATGCATTATGGGGCCTGAAGCACAGATTTCAATAGCAGCAAGCTTAAAACCAAGACTAGTCAGAAGGTCTCCCTCCTGGACCTTTGCAGCTTTGCTATTCAGTTCCTAAAAGATTGCCAAACCAGAGTACGACCCTGCAAAGGCTACCCGGGACCACAGACTGTGTAAACTCCTGCCCCAGTAGTAAGTGACCTATGCGTACGTCAGTTGTTCCTGCAAGGGGATGCTTAAACTGAACTGGACTTGCTTTAGCACATTATTCCCAGACTAATTCTGGGGCAAACTCTGAACGAAAGAGACTAGGCCCTGCCCTGAAGAAACTGTATGTTTTAAATTGCTGTGATGTAGAAACCCTTATGCCTGTCAATTTGTTTTTTAGAAATACAGTAAATCCTTTTTTGAACCCCAAAGAAACTGCTGAGTTAAGTAAATCTGGTTTGTAGCCTGATTCTGCTGTGGATTAATCAATTACAAATAGCATCTTCTGTTTCAGAAAAGTGTGGGTTTTTTTGTTTCCCCCTTTTTAGGAGTAGCTCAAGCTAGGTTACTGTACATTCAGGTATAGTAGGTGTATTCATGTCCCCAGAGGGCTTACAGGCTCAAGGAACTTGCCCACAGTCATAAAGAGCCTCAGTGGGATTCAAATTCGCACTTCCCTGCTACTTAAGCTGCTGCGCTAATCACTAGGCTAGTCCTCTACTGCTCTGCCTGCTTCTTCTACCTCCAGAGAAATCAAAATATACCAAACGGCAGTGACAGAAAAGGGCCTGTGAGGTGTGACCTCACTATCTGCTCTTTTTCTTTATGATGAGCACTGTAAATAGTCTCCCCTAATAAAGAGTAAAGACAGGTTTAGTAGTCAATCAGCATATGGACGTTGTCTTGTTTTAGCAGAAATAAATTCCGCTTTTGCTGTTTCCTTTTCCTTGATTGCTATTAATCTGTATTACTTTGGATTTCTTGAAAAGCTTAAATGTGTGCAGAAATGACTTCCCAGATCTCTTAGCTCTGAATGTGTGACTTTCCAATAAGGATACATGCAAAGGCACAAACAGATGGCAGATCCTCTGTAATCCGCAGCAGAATCACTGTGCACACTGCTACTGTTACAGGACACCAGCACAGAATTCTTTTCTTCCTGTGTGAAATAGGCTAATTAACCAACAGCAGAGCTACCAAGTCACCCTGTCCCAGGACTGAGATTTTACGCCAGTCCCGGATTTCTGGCAATCCCCATCCTGATGCATTATAGGACCCGCAGCACGGATTCCAATGGAAAAAATGATGGACTACAAATATTACACTGCTTTGGGATTCAAATTTACAAGCAGGACTGGCCAAAAAGTCTCATTCCTGGAACTGGGTAATTTGGCAACTCTGCAATAGCTGAAGATCCATCAATCAGAATTCCTGACTGGATCATTTTTCACTTTGTGGTTTCAATCACTAGATACTGCAATTAAGTCCCTGAAATTGAAAAATAAAGTTATATTTGTTCTAAGACTCTGCAAAATAAGTCATAATTAATTATGGCATCGGTCAGAACAAGTGAAAGCAAACTACCAATCCCCAGCATCCTGATAGCTCATTCATCAATAGATGCAAAGCTGGCCGGTGGAAACCTGGCATCGCACCACTCTCTGTATTTTTTCCTCTTTTCCAGCATCATGTGGAATGACTTGGGGCCAATTTGTTTCTACAGAGTTGCCAGGTTACCCACTTCCAGGAGTGAGATGTTTTGCCAGTTCTGGTTTCAAATTTTCGTTGCAATGCAGTATGGTATATGTAGTCCCTTATTTTACCCATTGGAATCAGAGATGCAGGTCCCATAATGCATCAGGATGAGCTTGACAGAAATCCAGGACTGGCTTAAAATCATATACCATACTGCATTGCAACAAAAATTTGAAACCAGAACTGGCAAAATGTCTCACTCCTGGAAGTGGGTAACCAGCAGCCTTTTCAACTATGGTTTGTGCAGTGAATTAGCAGGGAATTAATTGCTGGCAGCATTCTTGAAAAGTCTCTATTAATTAGAGTTTAACCACAGATGATTTGTCATTGTATTTTATTTATATTATGAAGACACCATAGCATTTAAATCATGGGTGCAAAGTTCAGTCCTTGGCTTGGGAGCTCCATAGACATTCCCCACATATTTACCACTGCTGCAGCCCCCCTACCATCATCAAAAATTCATTTGGTCATTCATTCAGAATTTCAACATTTCTTTGCCACTGCTGTGGCCTGCCCACGGGGCCATACCAAGGGCTGTGTGAGTGGTGTGGCCACACAGGGTGCAAGAACAGAAGCCCAATACGAATGCGTTCCTGCACATGGCTGGATGGAGGAGGGGGGTTGCCAGGGTCGCAAGTCACACAGGGAGCATTGATATAGTCCTGTCCTTTTTCTTGTGTCATGGGACTTTGAATTTCCGCAGAACATTTAGCTCCTTTTCACTGTTCCTCCTAATGTTCTCAGAAAGGCTACTCAAGAATTGCCAAGTTCCAGGAGGGAGATTTGGGGCCAAGCCTAGCTTTCTGACAACCCCATTCTGGTGCAATATAACACCTAAAATACTAATTTCAATTGGGAGAATCAGGATCTACAAATACCACACAGCTTTGGGATGAAAGTACAAAACCTAAACTAGTCAAAAGGTCTCCCTCCTGGAACTGGTTAACTTAGCAGCTTTGCTATTCAGCACCTAAAGGCCCGCCTTGCTGCAGTTTAATGATCCACGAAGGCTACCAGTAGCACAGCCTGTTTAAATTCCTGCTCCAGTACTTGACCTGTGAGTTCAGCAGTTGTTCCTACAAGAGGATGCTTGAACTGAACTGGACTTACTTGTTTTAGCATGCCACTGGAGCCAATACTGGACTAATAAGACTAGGAACTGCCCTCCATGCACTGAGGAAACGTTGATGCATGTTAATTTGGGGTCAATTTTATAAAGGTTTTTCTTTCCCCAGATAAACCCTGTTTCATGCATGGAAAAGGACTTTCATGAGACTGCATACAACACAAAAGTACACGGGTTTTCAGGCAAGTCCCTAATGAATATACCAACAAGTCAGGTTTTCAAAATATCCCTTATGAATATGCATGAGATAGATCTCCATACATATTATCTCCATTGTAAGCAAGTCTATCTCATGCGTATTCATTAGGGATATTCTGAAACACCAGGGGCCGTTGGCCTAGGTCAGTGGTTTTCAATCCAGTCCTCTGGGACCCCTAGTCCAGTTGGGTTGCAGGGTATCCACAGTGAATATGCATGAGATAGATCTGCTTACAATGGAAGCAGTGTATGCAGATCTATCTTATGCATATTCATTGTGGATATCCTGAAAACCCAACTGGCATGAGGGTCCCAGAGGACTGGGTTGAGAACCACTGGCCTAGGTCATGCATATTCATCTACAATGGACCCTTTTCCCTTTGGACCAAGCCCTCCAGTATTCATAGATTGCCAGGAATTGAAGCACGAGGCTGAGATGTTCCCTGTAGAGGCAGAGTAGACAGTGATCACCAAATAGAAGAAAGAGGCAGGAGAAGAGCTTGAGGGCTGGAACAAGGTAGACAGATCCAGCAGAGTAGTCTTATAGCACAGGAACAAAACCAAAGCAACAGGCAGAAGTGAGCTGAAAAAGCAGGCGAGGGTCAGGGTAGGCAGATCGGAGGCTAGCATAGATCAGATACTGAAGATCAGCATATGACGGAAGGCACTCAGGAATTCACACAAGATAGATTGGAGTTCCTGGGTTATATAGGTGCAGAGAGTTAATCAGAGGAAATATAATCCTCAAGAACAAATCATACAATGAGGGCCTGTCAGGGCAAACGCATTATCAGGCTGAAACTGGTAGCAGTGTAAGAGGCTGGCGGAGGCTGTAGTTTTCTTGCTATGCATGAAAAGTCTCCTGGGAGGTAAGCTTGTGACATACTTGAATGACATTTAGGGCCCTTTTTGCTAAAGCCCGCTATTTGTCATGAACGTGTCGATCTCGTGTACGTTCATGGCAGGCCGCAGGTTAGCTGTCAGGGGCATGATCAGTGTGTCCCTGGCAGCTAACACGTGAAGGGTTTCCCTACCATGAACTCCACTACATCAGGTTCATGTAACGACTCCTATAGAGGAATCATTAGGTGAACCCACGTTAAGAGTCAGGTTGCTGCTAAGCGTGCGGCAATTACCTTGCCGTTAGCAGTAATGCACTCTCCATGCCCACACTCCACCTATTCCCTGCCCCATCTCACGATATTTAGAAAATTCAGTATTGACTAACGGCATTCTTTTTAATATATTTGCAGAATTTCCAGTGGATGGAGTGCTATTGTGTTTTTTAGGTTACTGCTCACAATGGTCAGTGCCACCATCTGCGTTTGTGTCAAAGTAAAGAAAAGGTTCTGATCAAATTGGGCTGCAAAGTGCTGATGGATCTGAAAAAGGCCCGATACTTTCGTATAATTGATGAGATAAGAAAAATGAATGAATGCATAACTAACTAAATATGTAAACATACAGAATTCTTTGATCCATGTTTGAATAACAAAACTTTATCCAGCCTTAGCAAATGCGGAGCCCAATTTGGAACACCTTGAATGGGGCCTCTTGGACTTAAGATTAATACATTGTATTAAAAATAAATACCTACATTTAGCTTATATGTTGACATAAAGGGGATTATTGTAGAAGCCCTGTTCATGCTTTGTTGTTGTTGTTAAGTGCCGTCGAGTCGGAGTCGACTCATGGCGACCCTCTGGATAGCTATCCTAAATTGTGTTCGGTCTTCAGCAGGGCCGGATTTACCTTGAGTGAGGCCCTATGCCAACAAAAATTGTGGGCCCCCAGCAGAGGCGGCCCAAGGGGGGTGTGGGCCTCATTTGCATAAGGGGCCTCATTTGCATAAATATTTGCATAATGTTACCATATACTAACTTTTAGTAAACGTGCCTCTTAATGAGTGTATGGATAAAGAAAGACTAAAAGATTTCTACATTACTATAATCCAGTGCCAACTGCCAGACACATTAGGAACTACTACAAACACTGCCCATTTAGAACCCATAGCAAACCCGCCGTATCCTAACAGCACTACCAGGACTCACAAAGCACCATACTCTACCAATCAAAAGGCAACACTGCAAATATTAAACCAATACATTTCAGAGAACAACAATACATGACCTACTGGGGAAAGAGAACAAGTGGCAATGTCAAATAGGAATTATATAAACAGAACACCTCAGCTCAGTTACACATGCAGAACATAGACCATCACCAAACAAGTAATCACATTTTAGAAACAGGAAGACAATAATTAAACTGGGAATCCCAAAAGCCAAACTTGGAATGTACAACACTGTAGAAATAAAACTATACATTAATTTGCTCTTGTACTAAACAAAGCGCAGACGTTAATGATGCACATTTACCAGAGCTGACATATTCCAATTAATAAATTCAAAATAAAGAGATATTTTTCTACCTTTTGTGCATTTTTTTCAGCTGCAATTGCTCCAGCCACTTTCTTCTGGTTTCTTCATGTCTTCTGCTAACTCTCCATCGTCTGCTGTCCATTTGTCCTTTCTTCTCTCTTCTAGTTTTTTTCCATTCTCTCTCTACATCTGCTTTAACATACTAATCTTTCTCCTTTTGCTCTTTCCTCATTCCTATTTCATCCACTCAAATTTTACCCCTCCATCCTCAATCCCCACTTACTCTCCCAATACCCGGCCAATTGTAGATTTTTTTATCCCTCCCACACAAAATATTTTTCCCTTCTCCATTTTACTCTTCCAGCCCCATCCCATTCTAATCCTCCCCCAACATCAGCTCCCTTCTAGTTCCAGCCTCACCCAGCATCCATTCCCTTCTAGTCCCTGCATCAGCCCATTTCCAGTCCTAGCCACCCATCAGCCCATTTCCAGTCCTAGCAACCCCCCAACCCAATACCAGTCCTAACCCCCCATCACCCCATTTTCAGTTTAAGCCCCCCCTATAACCCATTACCAGTCCTAACCCCCCATCAGCCCACTTCCAGTCCTAACCCCATCAACCCATTTCCAGTCAGCCCCCCATAGCCCATTGCCAGTCCTAACCCCCCCATCAGCCCATCAGCCCACAGCCCATTACCAGTCCTAACCCCATCAGCCCACCTCCAGTCTTAACCCCCCCCAGCCCATTTCCAGTCCTAACCCCCCCATAGCCCATTACCAGACAGCCCCCATCAGCCCACAGCCCATTACCAGTCTTAACCCCCCCAAAGCCCATTACCAGTTCTAAACCCCCCCAACAGCCCATTATCAGTCCTAACCCCATCAGCCCACCTCCAGTCTTAACCCCCCAGCCCATTTCCAGTCCTAGCCCCCCCATAGCCCATTACCAGACAGCCTCCATCAGCCCACAGCCCATTACCAGTCTTAACCCCCCCAAAGCCCATTACCAGTTCTAAACCCCCCCAACAGCCCATTATCAGTCCTAACCCCATCAGCCCACCTCCAGTCTTAACCCCCCCCAGCCCATTTCCAGTCCTAGCCCCCCCCATAGCCCATTACCAGACAGCCCCCATCAGCCCACAGCCCATTACCAGTCTTAACCCCCCCCAAAGCCCATTACCAGTTCTAACCCCCCCAACAGCCCACAGCCCATTACCAGTCCTAACCTCATCAGCCCACCTCCAGCCTTAATCCCCCCAACCCATTTCCAGTCCCAGTCCCAGCCCCCCCAATAGCCCATTACCAGTCCTACCCCCGGCCTAAAGTAAAATTTAATTTAAAAAAAAACCTGCGGGCTTAACAGAGACGCGAAGGCAGAAGGAGACAGTCTGCCTTCGCGTCTCTCACAGCCTGCACGGAGGGAGACACGGAGGCACGGAGGGAGGGACCGAGCTTACAGAGGGGGCCCCCGCGGGTCAGTCCAGCAGGTTTTTTTTTATTTTATTAAAAAAAAAAAGCCTAACTAGTTCAATTCAGTCCAGCAGAGGGGGCCCCGCGGCGGCAGCCAGCAGGTTTTTTTTTATTTTATTAAAAAAAAAAAGCCTAACTAGTTCAATTTTTGTGGGCCCTTTGCAGCTGTGGGCCCTACGCCATGGCGTACATGGCGTATAGCTAAATCCGGCCCTGGTCTTCAGTCAGGCGGTTCATTGTTGACAGACTGGTACCCGTAGCTGCTGTTATTGTATCGATCCATCTCATTGCTGGCCTTCCTCTTTTGCGTTGACCTTCTATCTTGCCAAGCATGATGTCTTTCTCTAATGATCTCTCTCTCCGCATGATGTGTCTAAAGTATGAAAGTCGAAGTCTTGTCATCTGAGCTTCTAAAGAAAGCTTAGGTTTGATCTCCTCTAGTACAGACTGGTTTGTTCTTCGGGCAGTCCATGGTATACACAGTAATCGCCGTCAGCACCATAATTCAAAGGCATCAATTTTCTTCCTGTCTATCTTTTTCACTGTCCAGCTTTCACATCCATATGATGTTATTGAAAATACCATGGCTTGAACAAGTCGAATCTTTGTATGGAGAGAGACATCTCTGCTCTTGAGAATCTTATCTAGGTCTTTCATAGCCATTCTGCCAAGAGCAATGCGTCATCTGATTTCTTGACTGCTTGTTGCTTCTTTATTGATAGTTGATCCAAGTAGGTTAAAGTTATTCACGATTTCAATTTCTTCTCCTTCGACGATGAACCTGTTGATTATGCCAGTTGTCATGATCTTTGTCTTCTTTACATTAAGATGCAGGCCCATTTTGAGACTATGTTCTTTGATTGTGAGAAGCAAATGTTTCAGATCATCTTCACTTTCCGCCAGTAATGTGGTATCATCAGCATAGCGAAGGTTGTTGATGAGTAACAGCTGCATCAGATTGCTGTAATACTTCTATGGGAATGCAATCAATGCCTGGTGCTTTGTTCTTTGATAAGGCTTTCAATGCTGCTTCAACTTCTTCTTTCATCACCAATGGTTCCAGATCATAAGGTACAGGTTGAAACGGCTGTTGGTCCGCTTGATCTTTATCATATAAAAACTCTGTATATTCCTTCCATCTTTTCTTGATCTTCTCAGCATCACTCAACATAGAACCTTGAGCATCTTGTAACATTCCAATTCGAGGCTGGAACTTTTTCTTTAACTCTCGTAGCTTTAGGAAAGCTGATCTTGTTCTTCCTCTAATAGTTTCTGCTTCTATTTCCTTACATGTGTCATTGTAGTACTTTTCCTTGTCCTGTCTTGCTGCACTTTGGAAATCTCTGTTGAGTTCTGTGATTGTCTTTCTTTCTCCTCTGGCTTTAGCTTCTCTGCGTTTCTGGGCAATTTTCAGAGTTTCTTCCGTCATCCATTTTGGCCGTTTTTTGTTTTTTTTACCTTTTGTAGAGACTTCTCGCTTTCTTCCAACACAACCTTCTTGATGTCATTCCATAACTCTTCTGGAACTCTATCATTTGTATCTAAAGCAGCAAATCGATTTTGCAGGCAGTCTTTAAATTCCAGTGGTATATTCTCAAGGTCATATTTTGCTGCATTCATGAGTGGTTTGCTCTTTTTCAGCTTTAGCTTGAGTTTGCATACTAGTAGTTGATGATCTGTACCACAGTCAGCTCCAGGTTTTGTCTTTGTTGATGTTATAGAGCTTTTCCATCGTTGACTTCCACAGATGTAGTCAATTTGATTTTTATACAATCCATTGGGTGAAGTCCATGTGTACAGTCGCCGCTTGTGTTGCTGAAAGAAGGTGTTCGAGATGAATAGATCGTTGGTCTTGCAGAATTCTATCAGTCTTTCTCCAGCTTCATTTCTGTTGCCAAGTCCATATTTTCCAACTACTTTGTCTTCTTCTTTGTTGCCAACCTTTGCGTTCCAATTACCCATGACTATCAGGATATCCTGTTTGCATGTTCTGTCAATTTCAGCTTGTACTTGTTCATAGAACTCTTCAATTTCATTCTCTTCTGCAGCTGTTGTTGGGGCATATACTTGAATTAGAGTTGTGTTGATAGGCATTCCTCGTAGACGAATAGAGATTAAGCGTTCGCTGACTGCATTGTATTTCATTACAGTTCTTGCAAGTTTCTTCTTTATTATAAATGCAACACCATTTCTTCTTTGTCTTTCATTTCCAGCATAGTAGACCATGTGATCATCTGATGCCAAGTGCCCGATGCCAGTCCATTTCAGTTCGCTGACACCCAACAGATCAAGTTGTACATGTTCCATTTCATTCTTGACCATCTCCAACTTCCCTTGGTTCATGCTTCGTACATTCCATGTTCCAGTGTGTAAGACATCTTTACAGCTTCTGACTCTCATTTCATGCGCAGCTACATCAGCAGTCAGACGTCCCGAGGGCTTTGATCCAACCACATCATAAATGCTGGCTTTACTCTGAAAAATCTTCAGCTCTTCCCCAGTAGCTAGTTGAGTGCCTTCCAACCTGGGGGTCTCATCTTCTAGCACTACAGCACAATTTGTTTTGTTGTAACTATCCATTGGGTTTTCATGGCAAGATACAGAAGTAGATTGCCGGGCCTTTCTTCTGCGCAGTTTAAGTTTGGTGTTGTTGCCATTGTCACAGAAATGTGATCCTCCGCCGTCAACACTATCCCATTCTGCTGCTGCCCAGATGGGTGGTTTGTCTTGGTCTGGCATCTCAGCTTTGGACATCTTTGTTCATGCTTTGGACATCTGAAAACGGGCATAGAGACGTTCAAAGCACGGAGTTGTCCCTAGAGCCATTTTAGAAAGCAGCTCCCAGTGAGAGGATGTCCAAGGCTGAACGGAGCAACTGCAAAAGCAGGGCAAAGGAAAAGTCTGCCTCTTTTATGTCCAAACAACTTTAGTAAATTCTCCCCAGAAGAACTGAATAAAGCTGCTTGGACATATAAGAGGCAGACTTTTCCTTTGCCTTGCTCTTACAGTTGCCTTGGTCGTTTGCAGGCACAAGTCCCTGCTATGGCTTTCAAGGCTGAATGGGGGCAGGGTATAGGCATGTCTGAGGCATTCCCAATACTTGGACACCCTCCTCCGATCTCAGCCCGAGTCACGTCCTACTCCAAGGCATGAGTAGGCATTGGAAAAGCTTCCACCCAGATGGCATAGAGTATACTCTGATATCTATATTTTTACCAATGATAACAAATGTCAGAGAAACTAGGACACTTGATTTCGGTTTGGCACACTGATGCACATCCCCGCATGCAAAATAGCTTGCATCTAGCATTGGATAGATGTTTCCGACCCTGGTTTTTTTAGTGGGGACGTCTATATGGCCGCTAGTGCAGTCGTCCATTTCAGGGCTGCCCATGTTTTCAAAATCAGGCTGACACTTAAACGTTCCTGAAGGGTTTTTTTGATGTTCTGCCGTTGCCGAGCAGCAGCTGCAGCAGCTTTCCACCTTTTTAAATTATTTTTAAAGTTTAAAGGCGGAGTGAGGCAGCTGTTTTGGGGGCATTTGTTGCCACACCCAAAACTTTGTCGCCTGAGGCAACCGCCTCACTATAGAGCCGCCCCTGCCTGCTGGTGCTTTGGAGCCTCAGTCTCTCTCAGGTCAGTGGGATCTGGGAACTCCTACTGGCTTTTGATATTCTATGCTGCTATGGAGAAGGCCTATGAATCTATGTGTATAGACAGACAAGATTTTCTCATGAGCTGGAGCCTCAACAATAGGTGCTGCTGTTTATGTGAAACATGCCTAAAATCCTTGCTATTCATGCCATTCTTTTTACATCTTCATCCATTAACCACAGGGTGAAATAAAATGCATAAACCAGCAAAAGATAGATCCCCTTCCCCATCATCCACAACTTATTTAAGAGAAGATCCAGGTTTTAAATTTCCTCCAGAATATTTGTAATCCAGCCCTAACCTTAGCTTTTTTGGAAGTTGAATCCACAAATTGATAACAACCATCAAAAAGGCCACAGTTCTAAATCTTACCTTCTTTGTCTTCTTAACCACAGAGACTACCACACCTGTCATCTGACTAGATCTTAATGCTCAGTCAAGCAATGTGCACATTCACCCTCAGCACCCTAAAACGAAAGTAACCATCTTAAAGTGGATCTTGGATTTCACCAGCAATCAGTGCAAGATCTTCAGAGAAAACTGGTATCAACTCTAGACATCTCATTATCATTAGGGATGGACATCCATTTGAAATGACATGGGAAATAACAACAAAATGTCCTATTTTGTTTTATATCATTTTTAATCTGTTTGTCACAGGCTGACATCAAACCAGTAACATTGGGGAGGAAGGACAGCATCTTACAGAAGAGTCATTGTGTCTCCATGAGGGTTGGTTCTAGCCAGCCTACTCTTAACTGTTGATGATCTTCTTTCCTGTTTGGCCCAAAGTTTGTCTGGTCTGGAGTTCTATAGAAAATGCTAACTAGATTTTTTTTGCTTTGTGATTATATTTACTCCTAATGTAGCAATATACTCCAAAGACTTTTTTGCCATATTCTTGTGACAGACATTTTCCTGGAAGCCCTAATGGTGGAAATGGACTTGGACATTGTGGCAATTACAGAAACATGGTTTAATGAATCGCATGAATGGGATATAGCCATAGCTGTCTATAATCTATTCAGAAGAGACAGAGAAAGTGGAAAAGGAGGAGGAGTAGCCTTGAATGTCAAAAGCAATATTAAAGCTTCTGAAATGCAGGGGGCATGGGGAAAAGAAGAAGCGCTCTGGATTGTGTTGGAAAGAGGAGATGGCACTGTCATCTATACTGCTGTAGTCTACAGACCTCCGACTCAAATCAAAGAAATAGATAACGAATTGATTATAAATATTGCCAAGATAGCCACAAAGGGGGACGTGATCATATTGGGTGACTTTAATCTACCCGATGTGGACTGGATTACTCCTTCTGCGAATCTGGAAAGAAGCAAAAAAATTGTGGATGCTTTCCAAGATGCATTACTTAGACAAATCGTGATGGACCCAACCAGGGAAAGCTTAATGCTGGATTTAGTGCTCACCAACGGTGATAGCATGTCGAATGTCCCGGTGGGTGCCCCTGTGAGCAGCAGTGATCATCACACGGTGTGGTTTGAGATAAAAGCCAAGGTATAGTCCAATCATAGCAAGCTCAAAGTCCTAAACTTCAAAAACACTGACTTCAGTAAAATGGCCAAGTACCTGAAGGAGGAGTTGGCAGGGTGTGAGGGGATAAGGGAGGTGGAATTGCAATGGGCTAAACTAAAGGTGGCAATAAAAGGGGAAACAGATAAATATGTAAGGAAAGTAAATAAAAACAAGAGGAGAAGAAAAACTATTTGGTTCTTCAAAGAAGTGCTCAAATAAAGGCAAAAAACACAGTTTTCACAAAATTCAAAAGCTTGCAAACAGAGGAACAAAGAAAGGAATACAGGATCAAACTAAAAGAGACAAAAATAGAAATAATGAAAGCAAAATCAAAGGCAGAGGAAAAGATGGCTAAAGATGTGAAGTGTGGCAACAAAACTTTCTTCAGGTATATTTGGGAGAGGAGGAAAATCAGAGATGGAATTGCAGGACTCAGACGTGCTGGGAAGGGACTCGTGGAAAGTGACATTGAAAAAGCGAAATTGCTAAACAAATACTCCTGCTCTGTTTTTACTAAAGAAAATCCTGGAGACGGACCACTTGTGACTCCCAAATATAAAAATGGGAATGAAGTAGATACCACACCATTCAGAGAAGATGATGTGTTAAAACAACTTACAAAACTGAAAGTGGACAAGGCCATGGGACAGGATGAGATATATCCCAGGATACTGAAAGAGCTCAGAGAGGTTCTTGCAGGGCTGTTAAAGGATGTTTTCAACAGATCCTTGGAAACAGGAGACATTCCTCAGGACTGGAAAAGGGCTGATGTGGTACCTCTTCACAAAAGAGGTGACAGGGAAGAAGTGACAAACTACAGGCCTGTGAGCCTTACCTTGGTGGCGGAAAAAGTAATGGAGGCACTCCTGAAAGAGCGAATAGTGGACTTTCTCAAAACCAACAGGTTGCATGATCCGAGGCAACATGGTTTTACCAAAGAACGATCTTGCCAAACAAATCTGATTGAGTTCTTTGACTGGGTAACCAGAGAACTAGATCAGGGGCATGCGATGGATTTCAGCAAAGCCTTTGATACTGTTCCTCTTAGGAGGCTTATCAATAAACTCAGTAGTTTGGGGATGGGTCCCAAGGTGGTGAACGGGATCAGAAATTGGTTGACTGATAGACGACAGAAGGTGATGGTAAATTGTGCTCACTCGAATGAAAGTAGGGTGATTAGCGGGGTGCCCCAGGGTTTGGTCCCGGGCCCGGCGCTGTTCAATGTATTTGTGAGTGATATTGCTGAAGGACTGAATGGAAAAGTCTGTCTTTTTGCAGATGACACGAAAATTGGCAACAGAGTGGACTCCCTGAGGGAGTGGATAACATAAAGAAAGATCTACAAAAGCTGGAAGAATGGTTTAATTCTTGCAGTTAAGATTTAATGTGAAGAAGTGCAGTGCCATGCACTTGGGAAGCAGAAATGCAAGGGAAATGTACACGATAGGGGGCTCGAGGTTGGTGTGAACAGACCAGGAGAAGGACCTTGGTGTGATTATTTCTGAGGATCTCAAGGTGGCAAAACAGTGTGACAAGGTGGTGGCAAAAGCCAGGAGGATATTGGGTTGCATACAAAGAGGAATTACCAGCAGAAAGGAAGAGGTACTAATGCCAATGTATAAGTCACTGGTGAGGCCTCACTTGGAATACTGTGTTCAGTTTTGGAGACCATATCTTGCAAAGGATGTAAAAAGACTGGAAACTGTTCAGAGGAAGGCAACCAAAATGATTTGGAGCCTGCATCAGAAGCCTTATGAGAAGAAACTTGAAGACCTAAATATGTACACTCTGGAGGAGAGGAGGGACAGGGGAGATATGATTCAGACCTTAAAATACTTATAGAGAAATAATGAACAAACAAACCTCTTCCAATGACGGGGAAGCTGCAAGGCTAGAGGGCATAACATGAAGCTGCAAGGGGATAAATTGAATGGCAATGTCAGGAAATACTTTTTCACTGAAAGGGTGGTGGATGCTTGGAATGCCCTCCCAATGGAAGTGGTGCAGGCAAATACAGTGACAGAATTCAAAATGGCATGGGACAGACACAGTGGATCCCTTTACAGCAACAGGATAAAATCAAAATAAACTTAACTATCTAAATTCTCAACAAACCGGGGTGTCCTACACGGAGCGGTGGGTTCACCCCTAAACAAAGACATGGGGAGGAGTGGCCTGCACGGAGTGGAAGGTGCACCTACTCTTGCCATCTTACTGGGCAGACTAGATGGACCATACTGGTCTTTATCTGCCGTCATTTACCTTGTAACTATGTTACTAAATTATGTAAAAAACACGTCTAAGTACACTATTGGCGACATTTACCAAGCCTAATCCAGATTCTGGTTGAACATCACTAACTGGATAAACAGGACCTGGATTACACTTGGTAAATGTCTCTGATAGTATACTTAGACGTGGTTTCACAGAATTTCTAGTATGAGAATATGGCAAAAAAAATCTTTTGAGTAAACCTTTACAGTAGGAGTCAATAGAGTCACAAGGCAAAAAGTCCAGTCTAGTTAGCATTTTCCATACATCTCCAGTGCAGACAAAGTTGGGGCCAATCCAGAAACAGGAAGGAAGATCAACCAGCAATACAAGAACAGGCTGGCTGGCTAGACAGCCCCCATGGAAATGTAATGGCTTTTCTGTGAATTGCCTGCTTTCTAACCCAAAGATCACTGGTTCAAGACCAGTTTCTGAAAAAAGTCAGCATGGCTTTTTATTTGCCTGAATTTTTATTTATTTATTTATTTAGCTGTATTTATATCCCGCTTTTCACCGGGTCAAGGCGGTCAATTGGGGGATACGATACACATATGCTGATACTTACAGGGAACATGGGCAATGGAGGGTTAAGTGGCTTGCCCAAGACCACAAGGAGTGCCTATAGGACTAGAAATCCCAGTCCCTCCGGCCTGAGATTGCTGTCCCCAGGTGGGACTTGAACCCCCGGCCCTCTGGCCTGGAGTACCTTGTCCTAACCACTAGACCACTCCTCCCACTGAAACCTCTAGTAACCTTTTAACTATGTTTTTCGTTTGGGCAGCAGCCACAGCTACCTCTTTAATTAACAAAATTGCCTTTAAAATGAACATTTATAAAAACAAAATGAAATAAAGTGAAAATGTATTAAAATGAACAAAATAAATTGAAACAAACTACAAACAACACAGGAAATAAATCAAAGGTGATAGAAAATGGTTAGAGCACTGGCTTGGGAACCAAGAGACCAGGGTTCAATTCCCACTAGCCCTCCTTGTGGCCTTGAGCAAGTCATGTAACCCTCCATTGCTTCAGAAAAATCCAAGTTATCAATGTCTCTGTTTAATGTACATTAGCAAGTTTAAGTTACAATGTAAACCTCTTTGACTGAAATGATAAAGCGGTCTAAAAAAATCAGTTAAATAAATACATATTTGTTGAAAATGAATGTTATCCCCTTGAATCAGATTATTACCCTCTTGACAGTATAGAGACTGTACTACTGTAACTATTGACAAAGCACTGATGCAATCTAATCAAGGGCAGGGTGACCTTCTGATGCACTTAGATCTATCCTCAGAATTTGACACTTTAGACCATGGATTATTACTTCAATGACCTTGGGATATAACATTTTGGAGTAAGGTTTTAGGTTAGTTATCATCTTTCCTCTCAAACTGAGTGTTTGTTGGAATAAAGGCCTCTGAAATCCCTATCCCTTAACCTGTAGAGACTCTAGGGTTCACTATTGTGTCTCACACTATTTAATGTGTACTTGGCTTCACTGGTGGATGTAATAGTTGGAAACTGCATTGAATGCTTTGCTGTTCACGTGCACTCATTTGCTTTTATTGGCTCAGACCATGGAGAAAAAGTGTCTAGAATAAACACCTATTTAAATGCAATGGCAATCCTAGTATCCTAAGCACATCTAGCAGAGCCCCCTATAATTTTTGGGCCCTAGGCATGTACCTAGTTTGCCTCTTCTTTAATCTAGTCCTGGCCTTGGCTACAGGTTTAGTTGACAGTATATATAGCAGTTATTAAGAAAGCTATATGGTTCAGTCTGTAGGTTTCACTGTAGAATTTGCAACAACAAGTAAAATACACGTCTGAATCACTAAAAGACAGCCCATCAGGGATAAGGGTATGGCAGCACTGGGGGTAACGAGGAAAGCATGTGGAGCATCTTTATGGAATTATTTCCTATCCCTGCATGTATATATTATGTGTAGGGATAGATTTCCACTGTGGGTGCCAAGACAACTGGGTGGGTGTGCAGATAGGGGAAAGGATATCTGCCCCTTCTTCCCTTCCTGATTGCATTTGCCCAGATCCTGCCCTGTCCCAAAATCATCGTTTCACCTACCTTTTAGCCATCAACCTTAACAGCCTCAATGTTGAGAATAGCCTGAACGTTGTTAGCAAATTTCATGGTGGAGCTTGCCTAGGCCACTGTTGCCCCACACTTGCTCTCAGGACTGTACTAAACCAGAAAGGGGTGACTTAAAAACTTGGCACCCCCATTCCATTCAATCACATGGAAGAACTTGTTGTTTTTGAACCTCCTGGAAGCCCAGTGATCACATTATTGCCCCTTCTCTACTTGGCGCGCTGTGCAGCCATACTGCTCACACACATCTTGGTAAGGCCTTGCTTGTTCTCTTGCATGGCAATAGAAAGCACTGTGAGAGGAGAAGACAGGATCAGTGTTCCTGCTAAGCTGCCCTGAGTCCTCCACTGAAAACTACAAAACCAAAAATAACAGAACAACCACTCAAACCCAATGAAAATTCCACAAGATTGTCTGTGAAGCAAGCAGTGTATGAATATAGCATTTTTTGTCAGGTCTCGCACAACAGGGGAGAATAATTGTAGTTTAACTCCCAATGGGAGTGTGACCCATTTTAATGATACAAAAGTCCAAATCAAAGTTAGAAAGTAGCTACATTTAGCTGAACAGTCCAGAATCCACTACTACCACATTCCGCAGACACGTGTGTTTCGGGCTAGTTTATTTATTTATTTAGACAGTTTTGTATACCGCCTTATCCTTCAATCAAAGCGGTCACAACACAATTGGGGGATACATTTAACACGCGGGGATATGAGACACATACACTAATACTTACAGGGAACATGAGCTATGGAAGGTTAAGTGGCTTGCCCAAGACCACAAGGAGCATCTGTGGGACTAGAAACCCCAGTCCTTCCGGCCCAAGGTTGCTGTCCTCTAGTGGGATTTGAACCTCCGACCTTCCGGCCTGAAGTACCTTGCCCCAACCACTAAGCTACTCCTCCCTCAAGTGCGACCCGCTTCAGGAAAAGAATCTGGTGTCAAAAAACGCAGAGTCCCATGGCACATATTTCACAGTGCCTGCATGCATTGTGATTGGCTGCTAAAAATGACGTACTGAGAGGAGAAATGTTGGTAGCCAATGAGCAAGAACATGAATGAAAAATGCCTACAAGCTCCCCCATTCTAGTTCCAAATTCAAGCCCCCTGGTATGACAGTTCTCAGATGATAGATCCACCTCTATTCAAGCCACTGTAAACGCCGTAAACGATCCCCTCCTCTCGGGTCTTCGGGAACCATATCGATCACTCGCCATTTAAAATCCAATAACACATGACCCAGAGAGCTACAATGTTCCACTAAAGGAGCCGAAAGTGTTGAGGTTCTAATTCAGGAGGCATGTTCAGTGAGGTGAACTTTCACTAAACGGCTAGTGCGGTCAATGTACAACAAATTACAGGGGCATTGCAGCAAGTATACAACAAAGCTGCTGATGCATGAACTATCCCATAAAAAACGATATGTACGGCCCGTAACAGGACTCACCCAGTCAACCCCCTCCAAGGTGTTGGCACAAAATTGACAGGCCTGATAGGCTACATGACCCCTGCCAGCCATACATCCTAATGAGCGATCCAAGGGCATGGCCGGATGTACCATGTAATCCCGAAGATTGCGGTCTCTAGTAAAGGCAAAACAGACTAGAGTCTGAAAGCAAGTGTGAAGACTAAGAATCTCTCAATGTCGTCGCAATATTTTAACCAAACTAGAGGAATTAAGCATAAAGGGGAGACTGCCCACAATTCTATCACTCTCAGAAGTGGATTCCCCTGCTGAAGGTTGAAAAAGCCAAACTCTATCTGTGTAGCGGGCACGAGTGTATGCCCTCTTGATGATCCTATTAGGATAACCCCGTGCTGCCAGACATGCCTATAAATCCAAAGCCTGATGTTTATACTCCTCCACCGTAGAACAAATGCGTTGGATCCTCAAAAACTAGCCATACGGTAAGCCCCTTCTCAAAGGAGCCAGATGGTGACTGTGGAACCGAAGTAAGCTGTTACGTTGGCTAGGTTTCCTGAATAAGGTAGTAGGAAATCCATCCTCTGATTTCATAATCCACACATCCAAAAATTCCAAATTGTGTTGGTGGATGTGGGACGTAAATTGCATATTGGATTTCAAAGTATTTAACCACGCAATGAACTCGTGGAGTGCATCCAGTGAAGATGACCAGAGGAAAAAAATGTCATCTAAAAAGCGCAGCCATAATGGAACATGAGGATATGATTGTTTTTTGCAGATAGGGTGTCCACTAGGGATGATTCAGTAGTGCGTCCCCCGTCAAGATGGACTCCTCCGGGTCCAGTGGATGCCGCTGTGCAAACTTATCAATCCTTAATTTTGAGGGACTTGTCCCTATTGGCGAGAAGTACTCCTCGACGATATTCTAAGTTGGGGTTTGTGATCCGTAATGCGATAAAGGCGGGGGAGTGGTCCTTCAATCTGTCACTTCTTACAGTGAAGGGATTATCCAACAACTGGGGGACACGCGGTATTACCATAGCCTTCCAGACGAACCGACCTCACAATTAGGCATAATTATCAAATCTTTGATTCGTGGTGCCCAGGATCAGGGTTGGATCACCTACAGTGAGGCCTCTTTTCTTATCACTCTGCACCCCAAGATTCCGACGTTCTACACCTTCCCAAAGGTTCATAAATCTATGCAGAACCCACCGGGGAGGCCAATTGTGTCTTGCAGAGGGTCCATACTTGAGCCCTTGTCGAAATTCTGTGACATCTTTTTGAAAGAGGAGGCTCAGAAAGTACGTTCATATCTTCGTGATACCTCTCATTTCCTGGAAAAATTGATGAATTTCACGGGTTCCGTTAATGGCCTATTATTGGTCACATTGGATGTGGCGTCCCTTTATACAAACATCCATCAGGAGGAAGCTTTTGGGCTCAGCCTTCACTACAGCTCCCCCACGGATACCTAAATCTTTTTTGTTAGACCTCATTCGGTTGGTCTTGACAAGAAATTACTTTTTGTTTCAAGGTAATTTTTATCAACAGTGTGGGGGTATTGCGATGGGGGCAACAGTAGCTCCTTCCATTGCCACTCTATATTTGGGTAATCTTGAGGAGTCCATGATTTATCCTGCGGTGGCCTTTGCTCATGTTCCATTATGGCTGCGTTTTTTAGATGACATTTATTTCCTCTGGTCATCTTCATTGGATGCACTCCACGAGTTCATTGCGTGGTTAAATACTTTGAAATCCAATATCCAATTTACGTCCCACATCCACCAACACAATTTGGAATATTTGGATGTGTGGATTATGAAATCGGAGGATGGATTTTCTACTACCTTATTCAGGAAACCTAGCCAATGTAACAGCTTACTTCGGTTCCACAGTCACCATCCGTCTCCTTTGAGAAGGGGCTTACCGTATGGCCAGTTTTTGAGGATCCGATGCATTTGTTCTACGGTGGAGGAGCATAAACATCAGGCTTTGGATTTATGGGCATGTCTAGCAGCACGTGGTTATCCTAATAGGATCATCAAGAGGGCATACACTCGTACCCGCTACACAGATAGAGATTGGCTTTTTCAACCTTCAGCAGGGGAATCCACTTTTGAGAGTGATAGAATTGTGGGCATTCCCCCTTTATGCTTAATTCCTCTAGTTTGGTTAAAGTTTTGCGACGACATTGGGAGATTCTTTTTTTTTTTTTAATTCTTTATTTTCGTTTTACAACAACAAAGGAAAGGAAGACATACAGCTAAAAGACAAATACATACATGAAATGTGATACATACACCAAAGTAAACCCCTGCCACCCCCCTCCCCCCTGCTTCTTCTCTAGAAAACTAAATCATTCTCGAAGCGGGCGTGTACTGACATTATTGTGTTACAAAACCTAACGGCGATCTGAAACATGATGAGTGTACATTAAACAGACATGTCGAAGCAATGAGCAGATTGTACATGATCATTGAGCATCTGCCATTTAAACAAGCGAGAATGAATTTGGGTATGGAAAATAGCTCTCCGAGATATCTGCCCATATTTACTATATAAGCAGACAAGGTTCCACTATTCATTGACAGTAAGTCGAGAGCTATCCTTCCAAGTCCTCGTGATTTAACATATGGCTATACCCAGCATGAAATCAGGAGAAAGCGACCCTTCTTAGGAAGAGAGGGGACCTCCGCCACTGAGCGGAGTCCCACAGTCTTCCAAGAAAGAGGCTCGTGAAGGTGTGAGATAAATGGAATACGACCCCAGACCCGCCCCCAGTAAACCTGTAGTTAAGGACATACATAAAGAACATGAGCGAGGGTTCCCACATCAGTATGGCAAGACCTACACTGGTCCCTGGCAGTTGTGTTCCATTGGGCTATTTTCCTGGAATATAAGAACATCTATGTGCAAAAAGACGAGAGTTGAGTTTGGGTAACTGAGGCAGATCGGGAAACCCGCACTATTTTGCTCCAGAAAACGCTCCAATGCACAGGGGCTAAAGTGGTTTGCGGTTAGCGATCCCAGGCTTGTTGGACTCTACAAGTGGCAGTATCTGTACCCTGACATAGTAGTTTATAAAAGTTAGAGGCTACCCCATGTGTACTACTAATAGAGTGAATTAGTTCTAATAGCCCATCCTTAGTAGGGACAGAGGGCGGCATGAGTGGAGCACTTTTGAGGCAGCATGGAGGCTGCATCAATTGAAAGTAATGTTTCGCTGGTAACGCAAATTCCCTGTATAAATCAGAAAAGGTTTTCCAACGAGCTGCAGAGAAGAGCTGTTGGGGTGTCCAGATCCCCCTGGAGTACCAGGGTCTGGAAGTAATCATGTATGGCTGCTCGAATTTCTAACCGGAACTCTGGCTGAGTTAATAGGGCTCTATCAAAGAACCAGGTCCCCGGATTCCCTTGAAGTGCAGTAGTATGGTATTAAAAGAAATAGCAGCATGATCTGAAATATGCTGGGAGTGAATCTTTGCAGCGTCCACCTGAGGAACTAACAGTGTTGGTATTAGAAAGAAATCTATGCGAAACTGGGATTTGTGAGGGGAAGAGAAGAAGGTAAAGTCAAGCTCATTGGGGTGTAGTAACCTCCATAGATCGACTAGAACAATATCTTTGATCACAGAGGTAAGCGCGATGTGACTCTTGGGGGGACCACTTGTCCTAGGCGGCTATTTGTCAATCAGGGGATCAAGAACTAAATTGAAATCCCCCCCAATATCGATGAAGTATTAGCAGAAGCCTGCGCAACCTGAGCAATAGTAGCAAAAGGGCAGGGTCATCCACATTAGGAGCATAAAGGCATATACATGTAACTTTAAAGTTACCTATCTTGAGGTGAACTCTGGACCATCTACCCGCTGTATCTGAGCAAGTCGCAACAATAGTAGCATGCAAAGATTTCCTATCCAATATGGTAACCCCACATTTCCCAGAAACAGCTGGGGAATAGGCGGCCACCATGTAAGGTTTAATATTGAGTTTGAGAGTTGCCTTCGAATTGAAATGTGTTTCTTGGAGGAAAATCAGGTCCGCAGCTTCATGACTTAGATAGCTTAGGAGTTTCCTCCGTTTTATCGGATTATTGATTCCTTGTACGTTCAATGAGAAAATCTTACATGGTGCCGTCAATCGATAATAGACATTTTAGGTAAGGGCGCTTGAAAACTTACAACATAATCAGAATCTGTACAATAATGACATAAGCACCAAGTATGCTGGCCAATACACCCATATTGAAGAGTATGTACCAAAGTAACTTAGAGAAGAAGCAAAACCCCCAATGAATATGGCGACCAGATGTCTGCGGGAGGAGGCCCTAGAGAGGAAGATAGAGACATAATAAAAGAAAAGAAACACCAGAGTCCATAAGTAACACTGTCTCTGATACTCGTCGAGGCTACTATGGGTAGATGGAGTCAGGTCCCAGATATCTTCAAAATAAGGCAACAAACCGCCCTCAACAGACTCCTCGCTGAGCCGCGGCAAATCCAATATGGCAGGTACAGCGGATGTGAGAGTACTGGCAGAAATATTCTGGAAGTCAGCGCATCAAGTCGGCTTCTTTAGAGTCCAAAAACTCCGCTAGTAGATCAGGGTCCTCAAATGTTCTTGTCTGATTGTGAAGCGTGACTCGGAGCTTGGCCGGGTACATCAGGCCATAGCGTGCTTGTAGTTGTTGAAGCCTCGGCCGAAATTCCAGAAAGCGCTTTCGGCGGTCGACCGTGGGTTTAGCCAAGTCAGGATAGAAGGAGACCTTGTGGCTCTCAAACTCCATATGGCCCTTTGCCCGGGAGGCGCTGAGAATTTGTTCCACATGTTGATATCTCAAAAGTCGAAAGATGATAGGCCGCGGGGTCTTCCTGTTGAGCGTTATGTTTGTGGGTACACGATGAGCGCGATCGATCTCCAATTCTTTGGTAAAGGTGATTTGGAGCAGGGAAGGGAGGATTTTACTTAAAAACTCCTTCATGTCTCCCAATTCCGCTCCCTCCGGTATGCCCACGAGTCGTAGGTTGTTGCGGCGCGCTCTATTATTGCCATCTTCCACTTCTTTCTGCAAGGCCCGCACCTGACGTTCAACTTTGTCGAGTTTGGACAGCCGGACCGCATGGGAGTCTAATACACTCTCCATTTTGTCCTGACGCGAAGAGAGCCCCTCTAGCCTGCCTTGCAGTACACCAAGATCTTCCCTCAGCGCTCGAAGTGCTTCACCATTTGACTGCACGAGGTCCTTAACCCCTCTAATTTCTGCGAGGATTTCCTGCTGCATTTCGGGGCCCTCGCGCAAAGCCAGCCCCTTCTGCGGGGACGGGGGTTCAGTTTTGGAGCGTTTACCGTGAGAAGCCGCTGGAGATCCAAATTCCAGGCGCGTGGGTTTGGTCCCCGCCATCTCACCAATGTGCCCCGGCAAGATCAGAGCAGAAATTCAAGTTTGTCCGGTGTTAATTCAGGATTCTGAGTAGGCCTCTCGGGAGCCTCAGCGTTATGCGACCATCCCGCTGGACATCGGGCTCCGCCCCGACATTGGGAGATTCTTAGTCTTCACACTTGCTTTCAGACAACAGTCTGTTTTGCCTTTACTAGAGGCTGCAATCTTCGGGATTACATGGTACATTCGGCCATGCCCTTGGATCGCCCATTAGGAAGTATGGCTGGCAGGGGTCATGTAGCCTGTCAGGCCTGTCAATTTTGTGCCAACACCTTGGAGGGGGTTGACTGGTTAAATCCTGTTATGGGCCGTACATATCGTTTTTTAGGGGATAGTTCATGCATCAGCAGCTTTGTTGTATACTTGCTGCAATGCCCCTGTAATTTGTTGTACATTGGCCGCACTAGCCATTCAGTGAAAGTTTGCCTCACTGAATATGCTTCCCAAATTAGAACCTCAACACTCTCGGCTCCTTTAGTGGAACATTGTATCTCTCTGGGTCATGTGTTACTGGATTTTAAATGGCAAGTGATTGACATGGTTCCCGAAGACCTGAGAGGAGGGGATCGTTTACGGCATTTACAGTGGCTTGAACAGAGGTGGATCTATCATCTGAGAACTGTCATACCAGGGGGCTTGAATTTGGAAACAGAATGGGGGAGCTTGTAGGCATTTTTCATTCATGTTCTTGCTCATTGGCTACCAACTTTTCTCCTCGCAGTACGTCATTTTTAGAAACATAGAAACATAGAAATATGACGACAGAAAAAGACCACATGGCCTATCTAGTCTGTCCTTCCATAACAACTACAACAGTCCCCTTTTTACCTTTAGAGATCCTTTGTGTTTGTCCCATGCTTTTTTGAATTCAGTTACTGTCCTCATCTCTACCACCTCCACTGGGAGACTATTCCACGGATCCACTACTCTTTCCATAAAGAAATATTTCCGCATATCACTCCTGAATCTATCTCCCTTCACCCTCATCCCATGTCCCCTCGTAGCAGAACTTGCTTTCAATTGAAAGAAACTCTCTCCCTGAACATTTATGCCATGGAAGTATTTAAACATCTCAATCATATCACCTCTATCCCACCTTTCCTCTAAGGTGTACTTATTAAGATCCTTCAGTCTGTCCTCATATGCTTTATAATGAAGACCACTAATCATTTTAGTAGCCACCCTCTGCACCGACTCCATCCTGTTCACATCCTTTTGAAGGTGCGGTCTCCAGAATTGCACACTATACTCCAAATGAGGTTGCACCAAAGACTTATACAGAGGCATTATCACCTCCTTTTTTCTGCTAGCCATTCCTCTCTGTATGCACCCAAGCATCCTTCTAGCTTTTGCTGTCGCCTTTTCTACCTGTTTAGCTACTTTAAGATCATCAGACACAACCACGCCTAGGTCCCGCTCTTCTTTAGTGGACAAAAGTACTTCACCCCTATACTATATTGCTCCCTTGGATTGCTGCAGCCCAAATGCTTGACCTTACATTTTTTAACATTAAATCCCAGCTGCCAAATTCTAGACCATTCTTCAAGCTTAGCTAGATCCCTCCTCATGTTATCTACCCCTTCCTGGGTGTCTACTCTATTGCAGATTTTGGTATCATCTGCAAAGAGGCAAACCTTACCTGAAAGCCTTTCCGCTATATCACTAACAAAGATGTTAAAAAGAATCGGACCAAGGACAGATCCCTGGGGTACACCACTGATAACATCCTTCTTCTCAGAGTGAGCTCCATTTACTTGTAATCTTTGTCGCCTCCCACCCAACCAATTTCTAACCCAAGCAGTAACTTTAGGGTCCATCCCTAGGGTGCTCAGTTTGTTTATAAGTCGCCTGTCAGGAACAGTGTCAAAGGCTTTACTGAAATCTAAATACACCACATCTAGGGCTCTCTCTCAGTCCAACTCCCTGGTCACCCAGTCAAAGAAATCAATCAGATTTGTCTGACAAGACCTGCCTCTGGTGAATCCATGCTGCCTCAGATCCTGTAATCCGCTGGACTCCAGAAACCTCACTATTTTCTCTTTCAGCAGCGTTTCCAATAATTTACTCACGACTGAAGTTAAACTAACTGGCCTGTAGTTTTCAACCACATCCTTACTTCCGCTTTTGTGTAAAGGCACCACATGAGCCTCTCTCCAGTCCTTTGGCACCACTCCCGACTCCAATGAGGCATTGAAAAGGTCAGTCAGTGGAGCTGCTAGAACGTCCCCAAGTTCCCTCAGTATTCTCGGGTGTATCCCATCCGGTCCCATTGCTTTGTCTACTTTAAGTTGAGATAGTTTCTCACGAACACAGTCTTCTGAAAATTGTTCAAGATGTCCATTGCTTCTGTTCCTATTTGTAGGTGTTTTCTGAGGTCCTGCTCCTGGTTCTTCATCTGTGAACACAGAACAAAAATATTTGTTAAGCAATTCCGCTTTATCCTTATCAGCTTCTACATATTCCTCCCCTGCACCCTTGAGTCTGACAATACCACTCTTGCCCTTCCTCTTCTCACTAATATATCTGAAAAATGTCTTTTATTGCATTGGCTATTTCCTCCTCCTTTTGAATCTTTGCCTTCTTGACTACTTTGCTAGCTTCTCTAAGTTTTTCCAAATACAGATGCTTGTCTTCCTCTCTCTGTGATCTCTTGTATTTCATGAAGGCCTCCCTCTTTTTCTTCACTTTTTCAGCTACTTCTTTCAAAAACCATAGCGGTCTCCTTTTCCTTTTACCTTTATTTACCATTTTAACAAAAAGGTTGGTTGCCCTTAAAATATCCCCTTTCAGTTTTTCCCACTGTTTTTCTACATTCCTCAGCTGTTCCCATCCAACTAACGACTCCCTGAGGTATTGGTCCATCTTCACAAAGTTAGTCTTCCTAAAGTCTAAGATCCTCGCCTTTGAATGGATTCTAACAGCCCTAGTCCTAATACTGAACCACACCATCTGGTGATCACTGGATGCAAAATTATCTCCCACTACAACATCAGAAACACTTTCACCATTGGTAAGCACCAAGTCCAGTATGGCCCCTTCACGTGTGGGGGTCTGTTACCAATTGCCTGAATAGTTCTCCCTGTAGAGAATCCAGGATCTCCTTACTTAGATGATACTGCAGCAGGAATGTGCCAATCAACATCTGGCATATTGAAATCTCCTATCAGTAGCACTTCCCCTTTCCTAGCAATGCTGCGCATGTCTTCAATTAACTCTCTGTCCACCTCTTCCTCTTGTGAGGGAGGTCTGTATATCACACCAATGTAAATAGATTTCTCTTTCCCTCTTTCTAGTTTAACCCACAATGCCTCCCCTCTCCCTTTTAAGCTCTGTAATTCCAAAGCTTTAATAGTAGTTTTTACATATAGTGCCACTCCTCCTCCCCTCCCCTACTTCCTACCCTGTCCTTTCTGAATAAAGTATAGCCAGGTATAGTTACATCCCAATCATGGTTTTCTGTGAACCATTTTTAGAACCAATCACAATGCATGTAGGCACTGTGAAATATGTGCCATGGGACTCTGCATTTTTTGACACCAGATTATTTTCCTGAAGCGGGTCACACTTGAGGCAGGGCTAGCTAGCTCGAAACACGCGAGTCTGCAGAATGTGGTAGTAGTGGATTCTGGACTGTTCAGCTAAGTGTAGCTACTTTCTAACTTCATTTTGGACTTTTGTATCATTAAAATGGGTCACGCTCACATTGGGAGTTAAACTACAGTTATTCTCCCCTGTTGTGCGAGACCTGACAAAAAAATGCTACATTCATACACTTTGCTTTCTTCACAGACTATCTTGTGGAATTTTCACTGAGTCCTCCACTGGCATTCCTGCTAGTGGGGGGAGGTGCAAAGTGATCGCAAAAGTGATAACGCTTGAGATCATGCGGCATAGGCAGGTCCCAAGGGCATGCTGATGCAGTGTAATCCCAAGCGCGATCACTTTGCACCTCCCCCCACCGTTAGGAATGCCAGCGGAGGACTCAGAGCAGCTTAGCGGGAACATTGGACAGGATGCTTTTGGGCCTGGACAGGCTCCACACTGAAATTTGTTAGCAGCACTGAGGCAACACTCAGACACCAGATCACTAAACTGCATAGCGGCACCAGGCCCAGAATAGGCAATGCTATCTTGCTATGGCCCCTATTGCACTTGGCACCAGAGACGGTTACCTATGTTGTCTATGCCTAAATCCAGGCCATTTGTGTGTGTATCTGTGTTGTGTGTTTTGTGTGTATGTGTGAATTTGTGGGGTGTGCATGTGTATATCTATGACATGGAGAGGAGAGAAGATCGTTTGAAATTAGCAATTCCCTAATGACATGTTCACTGTTTCAGTTTTTATGCTGAAGAGGTTGAAACTACGTATCCCATAGAAATGCATTGAGTCATTTTTGGGGAGCTTATTTCTCTGGACTTCCCATCCAATCTAGCTCATTTTTTAACTCAATGTATCTTTTCATCAGTTTTACCCTATGCTAAATTTGATCCGATTCCAATCAATTTTCAGAGAGTTATTTTGTCCACAAACATTATTGACCCTCTATGAATAATTTCCTTCCCAAATACATTGGGTTGGAAAGAATAAAGAAAAAGATACAAAATTTGCAACCTCCCTCTTCCCCTATAAACAAAGAAAACAAAAAATGACCAATAGGCACATCCCTACAGCACCTTTCAGTAATGGAACTTGTCTTTAAAACCAAAGGGCAACATTGACTACATATGTGGTCCCCCTCTGCCGTTTGGGACTTCATCAGTTCACCTATTATGTCAGGTAACCTAAGTGGGAAACAGATAAATACTTTGGAAATCACAGGCTTTAAAACATTTTCTAAAGATTTAAAATGAGCAATATTGCTGTTTCTTACGTTGAGATTCTGTATAGCAGCGTTCATGGCAGTGATTACATTTCTGGGCAGTGGCAAATCCCTAAACAGAGAGGCTTTTAAGTTTTGACCCACATGGTATTAGAACATATTTCAGTGCTACCTACAATTGCTTTTAGTCCTGTGACTGTGAAGGGCATACAGTCCTCAGTGCTATTCTGTAAACAGATCCTCAATGCGGAAACCTGGGGGCACTAAGAGTGCAAATGTTGGTAGCTTTTTCCAGCTGTGGTTTTAACTTAGATTTGAAACAATCAGTTCTGCTGAGAACACAATATGTGCATCCCTTCCAGCTCTTAAATGTAAAGCTCGTAAATGCTCTGGAAATTTGGTGAAACGTTTTTGGTATTTTCTACCTGACGAGGGCTAGCTGCGCAGTAATGATTTTGCTGAAGCCTTCTAATCTCTCTTTAATTGGCATTAAGAAGCCTCCCATAGGCAAGGCCAGTACTTCTTCCACTCAGCACCCTGCTAAGAATGAAGCAATAATTCATGTCACTGAATAAGTGGAACACCAATTAATGTGCACCCTGTTGGGTCCTATTGCTTTTACAATACTTAAAAAGAAAGATTTGTTTTTGCTGCTTGAGTTAGTGGTATGATATGGAGGTAAGTTGTCATTGTGAGTTGATGCACGGTTTACATTTATCCTTTAAATTTAGCTCACATCTTTTCCCTGGTAGCTCAAGGTAAGCTATGTTCAGTTACGGCAGACATGTTCTTGTCCCTGGAAGGCTTACATTCTAAGGGCCTAGATTACACATGTGCATCAATGAGTTAGCACATGTTAATTCACATGAACGTGCGTTCATTTGGAGGTAATTTTATAAAGCTTTATCAGTGGGTAAACTCTGCCTTACATATGAAAAAAAAGACTTATTGTGTGACTGCTTATGTGTACAAAAGTGTACACAATGACAAGAAGGCATGTACTTTTATGCACGCAGCAATGTTCAGGGGTGGATTCTGTTTCCGCATCCAGTTCAAACTTCTCCTGCTGACCTACAAGTGCGTTCACTCTACAGCTCCTCACTACCTTTCCCCTCTTATCTCTCCCTACACCCCTCCTCGGGAACTCCGCTCTTCTGGCAAATCACTTCTATTGCTTACTCCAGACTTTGTTCCTTTCACCTTGCTGCTCCTTATACCTGGAACAAACTACCTGAGTCTGTATGTCAGGCGCCTTCTCTGGTCCTTTTCAAATCCAAGCTGAAAACTCACCTCTTCGGTGTTGCTTTCTTTACCATTCGCCTTAGATGTATCCCATGTTTACAGCTACCGTGTTGTCTGTCTTGACTAGATTGTAAGCTCTGATGCGCAGGAACTGTCTTTTGCATGTGTCTGTGCAGTGCTGCATACATCTTGTAGTGCTATAAAAATGTTCATTAGTAGTACTTTAGGTGGTGCAAGAGCTGAGCAGGTGTAGAAGATGAGGGTACCTTTGAGCCACAATTTCTGCTGCCTTTGTGAGATTATTGTATAGATACCTAGTGCCAATGGATGCACTACATTCAAATCTACCTCCTATGTATTTATTATGAATATCCTGAAAATCCAATTAGCTGGGTGTACTCTAGGTCCAACTTGAGTAATACTGCACTAGGCCACTCCTCCACCAAAAGACAAGAACTGACCAATGAGAAGAGGGCACTGCACAATAATAATAGGTTACGTTTCTGAAACGGCATTCTACCACTATTATTGAGTTTTACTTGAGCATTTCAGAAACAAAGATCCAACGACATAACTTAGCGGTTTATTGTTGACATAAGGACTGTGTCTCCTTTTCCAAACAGAATAACTTCATTCAGCTCATGGCTTGAGCTTGTGTGTTCAAATCCCTTGATCACATTGCCTCCCAAATATGCAACCACCTTCAGATCTTATTGTATATTAAAGAAGATCATCCATTAAATGTAAATCTTGGATTTTCCCTCTGTGGGGTTTGAAAGCAGTCAAATAGCCATTCTAATATTGTGGGCCCATCTTAGAAAGCACTTGAACTAAAGTCTGTTTTTCTGTTGTTTTAATGGGCCTCATTGGTGCTGCTTCCAGTCTACTTTGAAGACCACAAGTTAGTCAAATGCGCTTCCCTCAGCTATCTTCTACACGTTGCAAAGAGAAGCCTGGCATAAATTTGGTAACATTAAGAAAATGCCCTTTCTGGAACTGGAATTCAAGAAAAAAAGCCTAGAAGATCTCTTAACAGCAAAAAATAAATAAATAAATAAATAAAAATTAGTACACTAAAAGGTCAGAAAGGATCTGCAATATTCCAGGAAGTAGGGTAAAAGTAGGGATGGACCCTAAAGTTACTGCTTGAGTTAGAAACTGGTTGAGTGGGAGGCGACAAAGAGTACAGGTAAATGGAGCCCACTCTGAGGAGAAGGATGTTACCAGTGGTGTGCCCCAGGGATCTGTCCTAGGTCCGATTCTTTTTAACATCTTTGTTAATGATATAGCGGAAGGGCTGCCGGGTAAGGTTTGTCTCTTTGCAGATGATACCAAAATCTGCAATAGAGTAGACACCCAGGAAGGTGTAGATAACATGAGGAGGGATCTAGCTAAGCTTGAAGAATGGTCTAGAATTTGGCAGCTGGGATTTAATGTTAAAAAATGTAAGGTCATGCATTTGGGCTGCAGCAATCCAATGGAGCAATATAGTATAGGGGGTGAAGTACTTTTGTCCACTAAAGAAGAGCGGGACCTAGGCGTGGTTGTGTCTGATGATCTTAAAGTAGCTAAACAGGCAGAAAAGGTGACGGCAAAAGCTAGAAGGATGGTTGGGTGCATATGGAGAGGAATGGCTAGCAGAAAAAAAGGAGGTGATAGTGCCTCTGTATAAGTCTTTGGTGCAACCTCATTTGGAGTATAGTGTGCAATTCTGGAGACCGCACCTTCAAAAGGATGTGAACAGGATGGAGTCCGTGCAGAGGGTGGCTACTAAAATGGTTAGTGGTCTTCATTATAAAGCATATGAGGAAAGACTTAAGGATCTTAATATGTACACCTTAGAGGAAAGGCGGGATAGAGGCGATATGATTGAGATGTTTAAATACCTCCGTGGCATAAATGTTCAGGGGGAGAGCCTCTTTCAATTGAAAGCAAGTTCTGCTACGAGGGGACATGGGATGAGGGTGAAGGGGCATAGATTCAGGATTCAGTCCCTCATCAGAGACTTTTGGAAAAACTAAAGAGTCATGGGATAGGAGGCAGTGTACTACTGTGGATCAGGAACTGGTTAAAAGATAGAAAGCAGAGGGTAGGGCTAAATGGCCAATTTTCCCCAATGGAGATAGGTGAATAGTGGTGTACCCCAGGGATCTGTGCTGGGTCTGCTGCTTTTTGACATATTCATAAACGACCTGGAAAGTGGAATAACGGGTGAGGTTATCAAATTTAAAGTTGTTAAAACCCAAGAGGATTGTGGAAAATTGCAAAAGGATCTTGATAAATTGGAAGACTGGGCATCAAAATGGCAGATGAAATTTAATGTGGACAAGTGCAAAACGTTATGCACCTAGGGAAGAACAACCCAAACTATGGTTACACGATGCAAGGTTCCACATTAGGAACCACCATCCAAGAAAAAGATTTAGGCATCATTGTGAATACCATGTTAAAACCCTCGGCCCAGTATGCAGCAGCGGTCAAGAGAGCAAATAGAATGCTAGGTATCATAAGGAAAGGAATGGAAAATAAAACAAAAGATATTATAATGCCTCTATATCATTCCATGGTGAGACCGCAACTTGAATATTGTGTGCAATTCTGGTCACCGTATCTTAAAAAGGATATAGCAATATTAGAAAAGGTTCAGAGAAGAGCCACCAAAATGGTATAGGGGATGGAAGGATACTCCTATGAAGAAAGGCTAAGGCTCTTTAACCTGGAAAAGAGACAGCTGAGGGGAGATATGATAGAAGTCTATAAATTAACAAATGGAGTGGAACGGGTAAAACGTAGATCGATTGTTTACGTTATCAGAATATAGAAAGACTAGGGGACGTGCAATGAAGCTACAGGGTAAACTATTTAAGACTAATAAAAGAAAATATTTTTCACTCAACGTGTAATCAAACTCTGGAATTTGTTACCAGAGGATGTAGTAAAGGCTGTTAGTGTAGCTGTGTTTAAAAAAAGGTTTGGACAAGTTCCTGGAGGAAAGGTCCATAAACCATTATTAAGAAGGGACCCAGGATATCAGTGCTTGACCAAGTACAAGCATTGTGGAACCTGTGTCTTTTGGGGAAACTGCTAGGTACGTATGATCTAGATTGGCCACTGTTGGAAACAGGATACTGGGCTTGATGGACCTTGATCTGACCCAGTATGGCATATCTTATGTTCTTAGTGATATGTGGAAATATTTATTTATGGAAAGAGTAGTGGATCCATGGAATAGTCTCCCAGTGGAGGTGGTAGAGATGAAGACAGTAACTGAATTCAAAAAAGCATGGGACAAACACAGGATCTCTAAAGGTAAAAAGGGGACTATTGTAGTTGTTGATATGAAGGACATACTAGATAGGCCATGTGGTCTTTTTCTGTCATATTTCTATGTTTCTAAAAGGGTGATTAGATATAGTGGTCTTCATCTGGTACAGTTTTCTATTTTTCTATGCAAGAGTTCAATAGGAAAGGATGCTTTAAAGAGAGCATTTTAAGATTTTCAGAGTTGCCTTTTCAATATAAGAAGTTGCCAAATGTAATTGTTTCATACCTTCTCTGCTAATTTTGTATTTACACTTGTCTACCTGTTTCATGGACCCTTTTCCACTTATGGCAGTGAGGGTTATAGAAATATAAAATATAACATGATGGCCCATACTTTGCTGGTAGGGATAGTCGGGGATGTGCAGTCTGAGTGGAGCACAGGTGGAATTTGCACATAGGCACATAGATTATAAAACTCCTTAATCTACACATTCTCGTAAAGCATATACATTCCTTTATACCCATTCCTGAGCAAGTATTAAGTGACTGTGCCTACATTCAAAGCATATTCACTGCACTATGTGCGTGCAGAGGTGCTTCACAAGGTACCTGCCCGTTGCATCCTGTTATAAAATTACACTCTTATTGTTCACAGGCTTTCCTTTGACCTTTTCATAGTCAAGGGTCCTCTGTATTTATCCCAGACTATCTGTAATTCTATTGCTGTTTTTGCATCCACCCTGTATCCATTATCCTTCTGTGAAGTGATATTTTCTGATGCTACTCCTGTGTCTTCTTGGAGAGATGCTTCATGGCTCCAAAGCACAGAAAAATATTTACAGCAGCTAGTAATTTTCTTTTTAGTTGCCCATCTTCCCTACCTACCCCAACATGGCCGTGCAATGACATCTACTCGGTTAAGGTGTGATGAGGCTGGCCATCTATTGTAGTCATTACTTGATACCTGGAAATTAATTCCAAACTTCTAGGAGTTGTCAGTGCTACCATGGAAGTGATCCCTGCCATTCCTGGGCTGACAACCAGCTGGATCTATAGTCTAGCAGTAATGGCCTCGGGCTTTTCACTTGAGAACTTCAGACTTTGCCTTGAAATCGTGAGCCATATGAACAAGCCCTTTGAACCTGCTTGTTTTGCAGCTCTCTCTCCCTCTATCATTTTATACATTTTATTTTTACAGCTTTACATATCAGACAAGCAAACATACAAGTCACAAAACCTTGAAATACACAAAGAATGTTACTATAAAATAACATTGCTTCTAACAGAGAAAAACCACAAGAAAAAAAAACTGAAAGAGAAGAGGATTGGAGAGATCCAAGGTCACAAATACACAGAAAGAGGCAGAACCAGTCCTTCCAAAAATAAAAATAGCCAACAAAATTCTACAAATATTCATGATGCAATGTTTCTAGAAGAGAGAATCTTTATTGCCTTTTATTGGTACTGAATTGTCACCATTGTTCCTTTTATCCACCAGTTACTCTAATCTCTTAATAGTTCAAAGAAGAAAAGCATTGTTATTCACTTATAAAAACAATGTGGAACCTAATTTAAAAGAATACGGAATTCCAAAACCAGAACAATCAATATTTCTAATAGGAAGAGCAAAAACAGGTGCACTAGGACAGTGGTAGGTATAGATAACTTTATTACAAGAGACCAATGCATTTTGGCTGAACGCCTTCAGGGGAAATGAACCTCAAATAAAACCAAGAAAACAGAACACAGGAAAATTAAAAAGAAGGTAAAACGGGCTGCAGTAAGAAGCAATAAATACATAAAGACACATATATATTTGTAAATAGGCATTAAAAAAACCCCGAATTAAACACAATATAAAAATGCCAAAAGGCATATCACCACTCTAATAATCCACCATTAAAAAAAGGGAAGAAAACAGGAAGGCCATAAGATACAAGCATAAAAAGGAATAAAACCAGAGACCCAAAACAATATGGATTAGACATCAGTCTCATGAAAAACTGTACAAAGGAGGGACGAAGAGGACCATATGTGAGACATGGAGTCAAAATAATTATATACTGTATATAAAAGTCTTTACCAGGACCAGTGAAATAAACCTGCAAAGGTGAGCATATGGATGTATTACTGGATAGATGCCAAGCGAGCATGTCAAACAGGAAAAAATAAAACATAACACCTTTAATCATAAATACCCGGGAGGTATATACCTCCATATTTGGTGCAGATAAAGAAAAATATTGGGGCCACCAAAAAAAACATATGGCAAGGTGAAACTTAAATATCTTACTTATCATGGTTGGGGGCTCCACTGATTATGAGAAACGACGCAGACACGCTCTATATAAACTCAACTTACTATATTACCAGCCCAAGGTACGAGCAAGCAGAATGAACCTCAATTGAGGGTGCTAAAGATAAAAACTGACATGAGAAAAGCAAAGGATGAATGTCAGAACCTAATAAAGAACTGAATTTTAAGCAAACTTGCCTGAATGGTGGACTGCAGATCCTCCGAGGAAACGGTAACAATGGAAATGAAGCAGAAGGACTGTATTAAAAACCAAAACTGGCACGAAAATTGAAGATCAGGGTTCACAAATATATGAAAATCCTGAAAAATTGTGTTGGCTTGTTAAAAGATATACAATGGCAAATATCTCTAACAAAACCTGATCAGACACAAGAGCAAGATTGGCGTTTTGCAAAATGTCATTATGTATGAGTGTAGATGAACACCAGATGCTGAACAGAAACCACAGATAAGGGGATGGTTTATGGTTAAGGCACTTGATATACCGCCCTTTACTTGCGCATCAGAGCAATTTACATGTATACTGAACAGGGACTTTTTATTCCCTTATCCCCGAAGGGCTCACAATCTAAATGTAACTGAGGCAATGGAGGGTTAAGTGGCTTGCCCAAGGCCACAAGGCGTGGCCATGGAACTAGAGAGCCCAGTCCCTCCAGCCTGAGGTAACCTGTCCCAAACACTGAGCCACTCCTCCCAAAGATACAAGGGTCCCAACATAACCCCCAGGGTCAGAAAACCAATATCAGCAAGCCCAAAACAAACTACTGTTCCTATCTTTATCTATGGGTGCTTTTGCTCTCCTTTGGTCATTCATATTTCTAATAAGCCATCATTATGTTTTCTGCACATCGTTGTATGATATGCATCATTCTATTATAGCAGTATTGAGCTGCAGTCCAATATGCCTTAATTAATAAAATTATACTCCTCAATGAGTCTCAAACTGTAATAAGATGCTTAATTAGTTCATTTTTCCACTAATTACTGTCAATTTAATTTTCTGCATGTTTTGATCTACAACTGTATGATTTTCCCTCTTACCCCACTGATGAAGTCCGCAACAAAAGTATTAGAAACAAAAACCCTGAAATGTGGCATGATTAGTTTTTTTTGTAAAATATATGTGTTAAATAATTTCTGAATGAGAACTCACTCTTTAAAAAAGATTAAACACCATTGGCCCATTACCATCTAATGCCGTATCCTTGAATTTTCAGCAGCCCTACCTCTGAGAAATCACACTTATCACCTCAGTAGTATCTAGATATTCAGTCTCTCTGTATAACTATGCGGTTTAGTTTAGGAAAGCAAATAGGTGGTCCTAAATTAAACTACATAGCTATACAGACAGTGGCTAAATATCAGTTCGCTGAAGAGCCGGTGGGGGAGGAGTGTCACCTTCCTTCACATATATTCATCACTCCTTGCTCTCCAGATAGCAGCACTTAATATATGCAAAATATTGAAACACCACAGCTGGTGTTTAAAAAAATGCTGACCCTGGTATTTGAATATTGACCCGAATGTCATCAAGGAGGAAGATGGACTTTAAGTGATATCTTTGTACTGAAGTGGTGGTTGGAGACTCTCTTCTGAGGGGTACTGAGGCGTCCATCTGCCGACCAGACTTGATGTCCAGAGAGGTATGCTGTCTGCCTGGTGACAAGATCCAAAATGTTACGGAGATTTTGCCGAGACTCATCAAGCCCACTGACTATTACCCAATGTTGCTAATCCATGTTGGAACAAATGATACTGCCAGGTATACCTCGGAACGTATCAAAAGTGACTTCATGGCTCTGGGACAGAGGGTGAAGCAGGTAGGTGCACAGGTGGTGTTCTCTTCAATCCTCCCTGTTGAGGGTAAAGGCCAAGGCAGAGAGGCTCGCATCCTGGAGATTAATGCATGGCTGCGTGGATGGTGTCTTCGAGAGCGTTTTGGTTTCCTAGACCATGGGATGCTGTTCCAAGGGTTGCAGAGCAGAGATGGCATCCATCTGTCCAAGAAAGGTCAACACATCTTTGGTAGTAGACTGGCTAATCTACTGAAGAGGGCTTTAAACTAGATTCGTTGGGGATGGGTGAAGAAAGCCCCCAGGTAAGTGAAAGCCCCCAGGTAAGTGATACATTAAATACCTTTATGGAAATGGGTAACAGGGGTAACATATGGAAAGCAGTGTGTATTAATGCCCGTAGCATGGGAAATAAGATCTCTGAAGTTGAAGCTTTGGTGGGAGTGGCTGACTTAGATTTAGTGGCAGTTACAGAAACATGGTTCACAGAAAACCATGACTGGGATGTAACTATACCTGGCTATACTTTATTCAGAAAGGACAGGGTAGGAAGAAGGGGAGGAGGAGTAGCACTATATGTAAAAACTACTATTAAAGCTTTGGAATTACAGAGCTTAAAAGGGAGAGAGGAGGCATTGTGGGTTAAACTAGAAAGAGGGAAAGAGAAATCTATTTGCATTGGTGTGATATACAGACCTCCCTCACAAGAGGAAGAGGTGGACAGAGAGTTAATTGAAGACATACGCAGCATTGCTAGGAAAGGGGAAGTGCTACTGATAGGAGATTTCAATATGCCAGATGTTGATTGGCACTTTCCTGCTGCAGTATCATCTAGGAGTAAGGAGATCCTGGATTCTCTACAGGGAGAACTATTCAGGCAATTGGTAACAGACCCCACACGTGAAGGGGCCATACTGGACTTGGTGCTTACCAATGGTGAAAGTGTTTCTGATGTTGCAGTGGGAGATCATTTTGCATCCAGTGATCACCAGATGGTGTGGTTCAGTATTAGGACTAGGGCTGTTAGAATCCATTCCAAGGTGAAGATCTTAGACTTTAGGAAGACTAACTTTGCGAAGATGGGCCAATACCTCAGGGAGTCGTTAGTGGGATGGGAACAGCTGGGGGATGTAGAACAACAGTGGGCAAAACTGAAAGGGGGTATTTTAAAGGCAACCAACCTTTTTGTTAAAATGGTAAATAAAGGCAAAAGGAACAGGAGACCGCTATGGTTTTCGAAGGAAGTAGCTGAAAAAGTGAAGAAAAAGAGGGAGGCCTTCATGAAATACAAGAGATCACAGAGAAAGGAAGACAGGCATCTGTATTTGGAACAACTTAGAGAAGCTAGCAAAGTAGTCAAGAAGGCAAAGATTCAAAAGGAGGAGGAAATAGCCAATGCAATAAAATGGGGCGCTCAGCCATTTTTCAGATATATGAGTGAGAAGAGGCAGGGCAAAAGTGGTATTGTCAGACTCAAGGGTACAGGGGGGAATATGTAGAAGCTGATAAGGATAAAGCGGAATTGCTTAACAAATATTTTTGTTCTGTGTTCACAGATGAAGAACCAGGAGCAGGACCTCAGAAATCACCCACAAATAAGAACAGAAGCGAAGGACATCTTGAACAATTTTCAGAAGACTGTGTTCGAGAGAAACTAGCTCAACTTAAAGTAGACAAAGCGATGGGACCGGATGGGATACACCCTAGAATACTGAGGAAACTTGGGGACGTTCTAGCAACTCCACTGACTGACCTTTTCAATGCCTCGTTGGAGTCGGGAGTGGTGCCAAAGGACTGGAGAGAGGCTCATGTGGTGCCTTTACACAAAAGCGGAAGTAAGGATGTGGTTGAAAACTACAGGCCGGTTAGTTTAACTTCGGTGGTGAGTAAATTAATGGAAACGCTGTTGAAAGAGAAAATAGTGAGGTTTCTGGAGTCCAGCGGATTACAGGATCCGAGGCAGCATGGATTCACCAGAGGCAGGTCTTGTCAGACAAATCTGATTGATTTCTTTGACTGGGTGACCAGGGAGTTGGACCGAGGGAGAGCTCTAGATGTGGTGTATTTAGATTTCAGTAAAGCCTTTGACACTGTTCCTCACAGGCGACTTATAAACAAACTGAGCACCCTAGGGATGGACCCTAAAGTTACTGCTTGGGTTAGAAATTGGTTGGGTGGGAGGCGACAAAGAGTACAAGTAAATGGAGCTCACTCTGAGGAGAAGGATGTTACCAGTGGTGTGCCCCAGGGATCTGTCCTTGGTCCGATTCTTTTTAACATCTTTGTTAGTGATATAGCGGAAGGGCTGTCTGGTAAGTTTTGCCTCTTTGCGGATGATACCAAAATCTGCAATAAAGTAGACACCCAGGAAGGTGTAGATAACATGAGGAGGGATCTAGCTAAGCTTGAAGAATGGTCTAGAATTTGGCAGCTGGGATTTAATGTTAAAAAATGTATGGTCATGCATTTGGGCTGCAGCAATCCAAGGGAGCAATACAGCATAGGAGGTGAAGTACTTTTGTCCACTAAAGAAGAGCGGGACCTAGGCGTAGTTGTGTCCGATGATCTTAAAGTAGCTAAACAGGTAGAAAAGGCGACGGCAAAAGCTAGAAGGATGCTTGGGTGCATACGGAGAGGAATGGCTAGCAGAAAAAAGGAGGTGATAATGCCTCTGTATAAGTCTTTGGTGCGACCTCATTTGGAGTATGGTGTGCAATTCTGGAGACCGCACCTTCAAAAGGATGTGAACAGGATGGAGTCGGTGCAGAGGGTTGCTACTAAGATGATTAGTAGTCTTCATTATAAAGCATATGAGGACAGACTTAAGGATCTTAATATGTACACCTTAGAGGAAAGGCGGGATAGAGGTGATATGATTGAGATGTTTAAATACCTCCGTGGCATAAATGTTCAGGGAGAGAGCCTCTTTCAATTGAAAGCAAGTTCTGCGACGAGGGGACATGGGATGAGGGTGAAGGGAGATAGATTCAGGAGTGATATGCGGAAATATTTCTTTACGGAAAGAGTAGTGGATCCGTGGAATAGTCTCCCAGTGGAGGTGGTAGAGATGAGGACAGTAACTGAATTCAAAAAAGCATGGGACCAACACAGAGGATCTCTAAAGGTAAAAAGTGGACTGTTGTAGTTGTTGTTATGGAAGGACAGACTAGATGGGCCTTGTGGTCTTTTTCTGTCATCATGTTTCTATGTTTCTATGAAAAGACTTAGAGCATTTGAGAGTAGCTTTTGAAAGTTATTCCTAGATTAGGTTAGGGCAAAATGAGAGGAGGATAATTTGCATACAATTAGATAATAGTTCATTATGAAGATAATGTCTAACTGTAGGGATGTTTATTGAAGAAACCTAGTGACATGACAGAAAGGATAATCTGCCATTAATAGTGAAACAAATGCTTTCATAGACCCTTATATTTATCTGTATGTGCACAGGTTTTACAAAAAACCTTTAATGTTTATGTAAAAATCCCTGCTTTAGAGCTAAACAATATACCTGCCAAATTGAACTGCAATGCACACTTGAGATTTTTCAGTTGTAATTTCATTCTACCAACAGAGGACGCTAGACCTCCACAAGTTCAATGGACAGAGCACTATGTGAAGGAAGGCCTGCTTATGTAAAAATACCCTTTCAGATATTAAGGCCATTTTCCTTGCACTGCAAAAGCAGCCTGTGCTGCCTTCAAAAGTTGTCATGGCCATAAGCACTTGAAAAATAAGATACAAACTTCTATTCTAAGAGTTCGGCTATCCATTCCTTAGTCACCACTATACCTTCATGTGATTATCTGTAAATGCTATTTAGAAAGTGCCATGAATTGGTACAGGATAGAGAAGGGGGACTTCAGACAGATATACACCTAGGGCACCCACAAAATTTGTCAAGGGATGAGGGCATCACAAAAAAATAAAGAAAAACCCCACATCTATGGATATATAAAAACAAAATCATAGAAACAGTTGCAAAAAAGCACTAGCCTAAAATTCTGAGGGACCAGGGAAATGGGTTCTCCCCTCCCCACCCCTTTATGAGTTTATATATAAAAGATTGATACCCCATCTCCCTAAAGATTTTATTACAATCTGTGACTTTGATTTCATAGAATTAAGAGACTTATGTTGTTGGATTTAGCTATGATCATTGTGTGTGTGGTGGGGAGGGGGGGGGGTGTTCAGCCCCCCTCCCTCACATATCATTCACTCTAGACTTTGTAAATTCAGTCCTGGGGGGGGGGGGGGGGGGAATTGGACTTTATTTTTGAAAGTTGGCAGGAACAGATAGCACATTTGCTTATGTGTGATATAGAAAATGCATGCAGGATTCAAGAGGCTCTTTAGAACACCAGACCATTGAATGGATGCAGAAGGATAACCTGAAGTTCTCAACTAAAGATACAGCAATACTTAAAATACAAGTATTATTGGAGCATTGTAATACACAATAGAGCAGACACCACCTGAAATAAAAAACAGTGAGGATTAGTACCAGTTTCTCATACAACTATTCTTTTTTTCACCAAGGCTACCTTAAATGAGTTGAGGCTTTTTTTGGCTGCTTAAGTAGGATCTTGTCAAGTGGTATCATGCCTTCATTCTGAAGAATCGTTCCGGTCTAAAGACCTTCTTGTCAAGTACTTCTGAATAGCACCACTTGCCACCTTCCTTTGCGAGTGCTCCTTTATAGCTGTGATGTTTAATTTATGGGGCCCTCTGAAAATTTAGGCCCGCCATTCTGCATATTACACCCCCTGAAACAGCTGCTCACAGCTATAAATCTAACCATGCACAAGGTGTAATTTCCCTGCTACTGAAATGCCTTTGGAGTTGTTAAGCTGGGGCTAGAAAACATACAGAAAAAAAGGTATATATAGTCTTTATCTGAAAGCCTATCAAGTTTTAATGGCATTCAATAGTTTGCTGCATTAGTAACACTATGCTATTCTGGCTAACTTGCTCCCATCACACTGTAATGCTAAGGGAAGATAGAGGACACTAAAAGAGAAAGAAAGAAAAAAAAAAAGCACAAACACAGAAGGAACTGCAAGTTCTGGCAGAACTTCAAAAGTACAGAAGCTACCAGGAACAAACCTGCTCTCAAAGCACTCTACTCTACTGGTAGTAGTTTTAGTAGCTCCAGATTGAATTTCTTTAAAATGCGGCCCTGTCCAGTTCTTAAGGAACCCCCCCCCCCCCCAAACATACCCTTCAAAAGGCTAATTGCTTTTTGATAGATTCTTAAACAGTTTCCCTTCATTGCCTCACAACTACAGCATCCTAGTTACCCCACCCCCATTCAGATGTGTTGTTCTTCCAACCCCTTCCTTGGGCAAATCACATTTACAAACCTGCAAAGTATATGGATAATTTGTATTTCCAAGGAACTTCCTCAAGTCTGTGTGACCTGTTATTTCTAATCCAAACATGGTTCTGTAAAATTGATATGACACACACTCCCCAAACTTTCTTCCAAGGCAATGGAGGATTAAGTGACTTGCCCAAGGCCTGGCAATCTGCATCTGGTTACACTGCCAATAAAACCCAGGAACTGCTGGGTCACCAGGAGTCAGCATTGAGTTGAAGGCACACATTGCATACCTTTCCAAAGAAATTATGAATGTAAATGGATGCACAAATGGGCAGTAGTCAGGGTTGAAGCCTTGACACACTTTTTTTGGCAGGAATACTGTCAGCCCCTTTTGTCCAGCTTCCCCCTTTAGTGATGATTTCAGGCTGTCCAAAGCTACCTCAGATGCAGCTGAATTGAAGTGATGAGTGAACAGTGTTGCCATTCATAACCTCACATATAAGTTCCAAAATCAGTTTATTTTGATGAGTAAGTGCAGCTGTTTTTTTTTTGTTTTTTTTTTTGGGGGGGGGGGGGGGTTCGGTGCTAATTGTATATGTTAATATACTTCTGTAATACCCTCATGTTAAATGTAACCCCCTATTGTGATGTGATATAACCACTTTGATTGTAGGATAATATGGTATACAAATCTGTCTAGATAAATAAAAATGTCAGCAACCATTGGTTTTTTGCCCCTGCCCACCCTCAGCAGCACAAGATAAACTCAAGGGAAGTGGACTTCTACCATCTTGAGAGTGTGGTACCATATGCTTTAATAGCAACACCTACAAAAATGTACTACAAATAGGATTAAATGCATAATTGAATGCAAAATTAACATTGTAAAGCAGTAAAATGCTGAGTCTAAGCCACAGGCGTGTCCTCCTGCATTTGTTTGGTTATTGTTATTTTACAGTCAGCAGGCATTTATAGAACCTTAATCCCCCCAGCTTTTGTTCATTTTTCTGAATAAAAAATGCATACCACAAAATGCATACAAAAAAAAGTTTAATTGAAATAGTTGTATAAAAATAGCATCTCCATACATTTCACACTTAAAAACTGAAGGGAAAAAAAAAATCCAATCCAAGCTGCATAACTGCAACTAGATCACAAAACACATCTATTAAAATAAATTAATGTGCATGACTCTGCTACTGAACCACCCAGAGTGCATGCATGGAGACTGTACATTGTCAATAATTTAAAATCCTTCTGAACAGCATTACTTTAAATTCCTGGTACAACAATTATACCAGACACCAAAGGCATACTGACTAACTTAAAAGCATTTCTATTTCCCTTAAATTAGACTTTGTACAACTATTTTCCAGCTTTCAAAAAACGAAAAGTAGGGGGAAGTCAAATATTTTTACAAAAGTAGTATGACAGGAATGCAGGATGTCAAATCAATCTGACTTCCCAAAAGGAGGAGGAAAGCACAGTGTTGTCTAAAGTCTAACCAATAAGTTAACCAAATAAATAAAAGATAATCTTGTGAAAAGTTGTCTAAAACACACAATAAATAAAAAGGCCATATAGTACAAGAGAAAACAATTTACATAAATACATTGTACAGGTATGGAAAAAGTAAGTCCTTGACTATTGCATTGATTGTGCATTTAACATGCCCATACATACTTAAGACTTGCAGGCTGACCGGTTATGGAAGGTTAAAAAAAATAAAATAAAAAAAGGAAGGGTGTGTGTAGGTAGGTGAGGGGGCTTTTTGTGCCTAGTGGTAGAGATGATTAATGAAAATGTAAATGTTCCTGATACAAAGCAGATCTCTGTTCATACTTCTGTGCAGGCTAAGGAGGAAGTATTTTTGAGCAGCAAAGGGGGAGGAGGGGTTGGAGGTTTAGGGAGGATGTGTGTGAAATGTCTGTTCAAGTATTCCATCACCGAAGGATGGGACTACTTCATTCAGTCACTGAGCATATTCTCCAATACATCATAGGACTTGTGCCCTCCCAGTACTAGACACAAGGGCAGTCAAATCCAAATGATCTTCTTTGGACATACACAGCTCAAAAAAGAAAAAGTCCCACTGAAGCAGCTTTCAAAAAGGCACTCAAAAGCAAATGAAATCTAGTCCAGGCTCTATGAGAGCAAAAATTCATTATGTATTCAAAAAGGAGGTCACTGCTTTTCTTAAATAAAAAGATCTTCTGCTTAAATACTGGCCTCAACTCTCAAAACACATCAGCACATCCAAAAAGGAAGTCCTCACTCTAGAGCCGATACCAGCATAGGGAAAAGAAATTCAAGTCCCTCCTACAAAAAGACTCAACTACAGAATAATGAATGCATTTAAGCCCCTCCTAGAGTACTGGCAGCAGCACAGTGGTCTCTTTTTGTTGTTCCCCTCCTAGTCATTGTAAGGTCTTCGGTATCTCACAGGCTCTCGTTGCTTGAACTTGTGCTAGATACATCAGTGTCAATGGTCCGTAGCCTTATATCACAGTCCTCAGATTTTGTGACCTCACATTTGTGCATCCACTGGTGGTCAAAAATCTGCTCAAGGGTGGGTCTGTCTGAAGGTCTTGGTGCAAGACAGCATTTGATGAGCTGCTGGCAATCTGAACAAGGAAAGAAAAAAAAAAAAAAAGTTAGTTTCAACATTACATATGAGAACAATGTGTGTAGGGGGAGGGGGGATATAGAAACATCAGTTCTTTTAAAGACCCACCTGAAGAAATCCTTCTCCTGAAATACAGCCGCCCACGCAGTATCTCTTCATCTTGTTCAAAAGGGATGTCTCCACACACCATATCATAAAGCAGCACTCCCAAGGACCACACAGTTGCTGACCTGCCATGGTATCGGTGGTAGCGGATCCACTCTGGAGGGCTATACACCCTGGTACCTAAAAACAAGGTAAGGAAGATAAGGTCTTAAAAGAAAAAAATGATAAACAGAAAACGAGAAGCTTCCAGAAGAAGGTGGCTATTCACACCACAAAAAAACACAAACCACAAATATGATACAACAGAATAGCACTAGGTGGAGGCAGACCACTTAGCATAACAGCTGCAGCCATTATATTACTTAGCCAGCCCCCCCCCCCCCCCCAATCAGTCGCTGTTTACACTTGTTCCGCCAACACACGTGGCGTCTGCAACACCAGAGACACAAAGGGAAAGAGAGGGGGAGCAGAATAGAGCTAGCCACCCGCATGCAGCCCCTCTCCTCTCGGAGCCCGCCAAAACCCGCCTCTCTCGCGCAGAAGGCTCGCGCACGCCCCCTCCCTCTTCCGAGAGCGCGCCCGTTCCTTGGATACCAAACAAAAACCCGGCGCGTGACGCACGACGTCACGTGGCCCCGGCCTCGGGTTTCACAACAAACAGATGTTCAGTGCGGCAGCCGGGAAGAGGCGGAGCGGATGGGGGAGGGGAAGCGCTCTGTTTACATAAGGGCACGTCTAAAAAAGCAAGGCGAGCGACCGTTGCCCCTTCTATGCCCCCCCCCCCCCCGTTACAGTCCCCCGAAACGCAAGGAAAAGCGAGAAGCGACTGTTTCGGTCCTGGAATAGCCCGTCGTTTTATTTTCGGGGCGGTTCCTCGTTTTGACAATATCAACAAAACATCGCACACGTTTACTCGAGCCCATGTAGGTCAAATAGAGTTTTCTGTATTCACCCGCATGTAAGCAAAAAACGGATACCGAAAGGAGGCGCGAGCTAAACTCAAAATAAACAAGTTTTATACAAACCGAATTTAAAAAAAAAAAAAAAAAACACACCTAAGTTGTAAACCCCGAAAGCTAGAGGCCAGCAACCACCCAGACATGGGCTTCTGGTAGAGCTTTCCTTATCCAAATAACTAAACGTGCTAAGTACCAGCGTGACCCTAAGCAGATTAGTAACAAAGAAAAAAAATGAGAGCCAAAACAAACATTTCATGCACACTGACTGAACTAGCATCCCCCTCCCCTTTGCTGACCCTGCACTGCGGGACTACCAAAGCTGCCTCCGTTTAAGTAACATTTTTCAAACAAGGTTCATCCACTGTTTAAATAAGGACTTGGGAATCCTCAAACCTCGCCCTCCGGGAAAGGGGGGCTGAAATTTTAAAGAAGAGCTCAGGTTGGCAATAAACTGCTGCGTCACTGCAAGGAATCGCCTTCCCCACCCAGCAGTCATGAGGCTTGAGCCAAAAGAGACATGGTCTGCAGCCAGGGTAAAGCATGCATCCGACTCAGCATATCATATCAAGAAAGAGCTAATACCACCATCGACAAAGCGAGCAAGTTGTTACATAGCCCGGAGAGGAGAGAGGGGGGGGGGGGTGTGAGAGGTAGAAGGACTTTGGGAAGAGGGTCAGGAGCATACCGTCGAAGTCGGTGTAGACCGTGTCCTTGAGGAGCGCTCCGGATCCAAAGTCTATGAGCCGCAGCTCGCCCGTCCGCAGGTCCACCAGCAGGTTCTCGTCCTTGATGTCCCGGTGCACGACGCCGCAGCTATAGCAGTGGCGCACCGCCTCCAGCACCTGCTGGAAAAAGCCCCGCGCCGTGTCCTCGTCCAGGGCGCCCTTCTCCGTGATGAAGTCGAAGAGATCCTTCACCAGCTCCGGCCGTTCCATGATGATCAGGTAGCCATCGGCTCTCTCGTACCAGTCCAGCAGCTTGATGACACCTCGGAAGCTCGAGCCCACCTTCTTGAGCAGCACGATCTCCAAGGGCACCATCGCGCCGTTCTGCAGGAGGAGGGAATCGGAGGGTCAAGACACGCAGGGTTTCCCCAATAGCAGAATGCACATATTAAGCGAATATTTAAAAAGCAGAAAAAAAAATCACCCCCCCCCCCAAAAAAAAAGGCGTGGGCAGGGAAAGAGCCGAGGCTGCCAGGCGCGGTGACATGGGAGGGAAGCCCACAGGGTCTCTGCTGGGTGTCTCCTCTTGCTGCAGTTGGGAGGGGAGGGGAGGAAAGAAATCCCGCCAAATGACTCCCAAACATAAACAATAACACGGAGATCGCCGTGCGCACGATCTCAAGAGCATTGACAAAAAAAAATTCCCAGCCATCCCCCTCCCCAACTTATTGGCCCCAGGGCTCCCCCACACTTACATCGCGCCGAAAGCCCTAGCTGCGACGTCCCATCATGATACTTACGATGGTGCCCCACTCCGTGACCCTCTCCTTGGACACATGCTTCACCGCCACCTGAGAACAGAAAAGGCGATCTTTAGAGGAGCAGAGATCGCAGCTTTCAACATTCCGCCTCTACAACGCTGACACATTTTCCTCCCATAAAACCATAACAAAAAAAAAACCTCATAGAAAGCAAGTGCTGAGTCCTTACCGGCAAGCTATCGGAGATCCTGTTGCCGGCATACACCGTGCCGAAGCCTCCGCTCCCCAGCACGGAGCCCACCTGGTACACTTTGTCGAAAGGCTCCTTCTCCACTTTCACTACAAACGAAAGAACAAGGAAACATAAGGGTCAGCGCTGGCTCACGGCTTGCAAAGACCACCACATTCAGCTTCCCTCCTTTCCCCCACCCCCCGAAAGAGAGAGAGAGAGTCCTATAAAACAAGGGAGGGCAGAGCCCCTGCAGCCCATTGAATGTGGAAAAGCCTTTGTGATCAATGGGAGCCTTTTATCTGTTCCGCTGGAAACTTCCCCACATAACCGCCACCCCCAAGTTAGAAACTAACGAAGAAAAAGGGGCGACTATTTTCCTTCTCGATCCAAGTTTGGTGGCGCGAGAAAAGCCCAGCAGCAGCAGCTAGATCCAACGCCGCCGGTTTCCGACACCTACTCTCGGTGCGATCCACTGCAAACATAACATCCCCGAGCGAGAAGCTACTGCCCGTATCTTCATATGGCAATGTGCATACAATTAACCCCTGCAAGAGAATTAATCCTTTCCCGTACCTGGCTGAAGAATTTTGACGGGCAAGTGATCCATGCTGGTAGGGCTGCAAATGTGAGCGAGGGAACCAAACTTAGAAAGTAACATCTTCCGCTAATTAAGAACAATTCCCGAAATGTCTTCTTTCCTAATTATTCAATTCGCGACTGCAATCAGGCAACGCAGGCGTTAAATCCACCTGCCCCTCTCGTTTCCCCAAAGGCGCTCACAATGTTTATGTCCGTGGAAATAATAAAAAGACAGCTCCCACCAGAAATCCAGTTGCAAAATAACAAAATCAGCAGGGTTTCAATAAATAAATATCAAGCAAGCCGCTGCTGCTGTTTCTCCCGCAGCGGCAATGGGCGATCCTTTTATCGCAGCAGTGGAGAAAAGGCGCCCGAAAGCGTTGATTTTGTCTTTCGCATCAGCTCGCCTTCAGCCGTAGTCCCCACACCGTGCTCCTCGCCCGCAATTCTGTGCTCAATTACTGCACGGGCTGCCTCTTAACTCTCAATAGCTCCCAGCGAGACCGCGACGGGTATCCCTCCGCGGCGGTGGGCTGAGGGAAATACCTCCTTCCCGACCGCCGCCACCTCCCAGCTTGATCTCGACCACCTCGAAACGCACCTCTCAGAAAGGGAGCTCGCGCCTCCCGCCCACTAAAAACGGCAACGGGAAAATCCCCCCGCAGCGAGCAACGCGAAGGGGATGGTAAACACAAGGGGACTACTTTCTAATAGTACGAGACGCGCACTGCTACACTGTCTGATTTTTTTTTTGAGCTTCGCCGCCTTTGCTACGCTGGCTAGAAGAATCTCTATTTGCATATGTATGTGAGAAAGAGGTTCCAGCCAATCCGGCGCGAGAAGGATGCAAATAAAGACGGAGGTCCCAGCCAATGGCTTGGCAGTAGGTTTTGTGGAAGGGATCCCGGACGAGTTGGGCGGGAATGCCCTCCCCCTCCCCTATTTTCCTTTCCTTTTATACAAGCTGTATTGGGAAAGGTCAGTGAAGCTGAAACAGAGTAGGAATATTGTACAGCCGCCGCCGTGCATTTGCGGGCTCATGTAGTTTGATATTTCTTTTCCACACTTACCTACACTCCCCTTTCTCCTAGCAAATAAATAATGCGTATAATATTGGGTAAGAGGATTCTATTTTTAAACATTCTTAGCTCCCTGGACGATATAGTACAGTCGGCTTCGAAATTCAACCCACAGCCTTTATTCGCCTTAGCAGGGGCGTCTGTTCTTGGCTGCGATGAGCGAAACAGCTCGCTGAGGAGAGGTGGTGCCTTGCTCCGCTCATTAGCTATCTTTGGCTGTGCTCGTGTGATGATGGGGAATGTGCGCTCCTGCGCGGGGACCATAGAGGGCGCTCCCTCAACGGGGTTTGTGCAGATCCGGGCTCTGCCTCTCGTCGAGGTGAAACGAGGCCACGCGGGCTGCAGCTCTGCCGCAGTGGCTGCTGCAGGTCAGCTCTTGGTTAAGTTTATGTTTGGGGTTAGGGCGTTTTAATAGTAGCCAGTCTCGGAGGCAGATTCGAGATATTCCGTAAATGTTATTTATTAATTTGCAAAGGGGGAAAGAAACCTCACTTGTCTAAAATAGCAGAACGCTGGTTTTGATGCAGACATGCCCTCCAGGGGATGTTCCTATACATAGGCTGGTCGGTCTCTTGTTAAATCTTGGACTGCAATAGTGTCATTCACTGATGCATCGTGTACGCTGTCAGAGAACCATATTCAGAGTGTAGTCTGTATTTTCCACCGTCTAATTTTATTAATTATTAAATGTATTTGATTCTGTAATGTTTGACTAGGCGATATACAAGAGAATACTGAAGAGTATCTGGTAGCTCTCGGTCCACAAACGGTCTCATTAGACTGGATGAACTGCACTAGCTAGTGATCCTGGGGGAATTCTACATACAAGGATATTACCAAATTCTACAGAATGCAGTATAGTAACCATCTCTGGGTATTAAACAACCATGTAGAAAAACATTGGAAGACAAGAGAGTTCACAGATTAAATAAAAACATCAAAACTCTGGCATAGCTCGATTCATTTTCTGCTGTAGGCTTTGCAACACAGACATCCATTTGTGAGTGAGTGTGCATCCACAGAGGGTGCTCTACCTAAAGATTAAAACGGGTGATTTAAAAAAACAAGAGTTAGAGCAGTGCAGGGATAGGGGAATTTGAATAGACCTCCTTCCTCCAACCTTGATTCTCTTTTCCAACTATCTCTTCCACTCTTCCCAAATGGTGCGAACCTCACTGACATTTCTTAGATGCTAGCCATCATGAGTTTTTGCCACACTACAGAATTCTGCTTGCTCTTTCACCTGCCCTTCCTAACTGCTGGGTCAAAACGTGTTCAGGTCTGTGGCCTGGTTTGACCTAGCAGAAAATGACCCCCATAAGGGGTTTATATCTATGGCCTCTCAAAACTCAGTGAACCCACAAAGAACGAAAATGTAATAACTGAAAGACATACTTTAAAGATATTTTTAATTACAGAATTCCAGTAGGAGCAGGGGCCGAAGGTACACTAGCTTCTTCAAGGAGTGCAGAAATACACTACTGTCTTCCCATTCCCAGAGGTGATCAAAGATATCATCTGGTCTGAGTGAGACTCGCCCGACTCCCTAGCTAAAGGGTTAAGGGTCTATAAGAAGATCTTCGCTTTCCCGGAGAAGGAGCATAGCGAGTGGTTTGCTATTCCTAAGGTATATTCACAGATCATGGTGGTTACCAGATGGACCACCATTCCCTTGGCAGGCGGATGAGCCTTAAAGGATATTCTGGACTGCAAGGTCGTTTTCCTCGCTGAAGAGCAAGTTTGCCATGTCGGCAGTTCTTCTATGACTGGGGTTTATGTACCAGCTTGATGTCTCGAGCCATGCTCCAGTGGATTCAGTCTCTTCCACCTGTTGATACTACTTCTCTCTTGGAGTTGGCTATGGCCTTCCTTTCTGATGCTACTCCAAAAAAAGAGCAGTCACTCTCGCAGAAATACACAGGGCACAAGAAAAGTGAAGAGTCTATGGCAGTAGGACTAAACCTTTATTGTTGAGGAGCTTGGCCCAGTCAGTGGTTGCTGTATGTTTTTCCTCCATTGCTCCTGGTGGGGCATATGATTCAGCATATAGAGTGCCACCCGGGCAGGATTGTTCTGGCAGTGCCAGATTGGCCTCTGAGAGCATGGTTCAGAGACTTGATTCAGCTTCTTCAAGCGCCTCCTGTTTGGTTGCCTCTGTCTCGGGGGCTATTGCGGCAGGGACTGATCGTCCTGGAGGACCCGGCTCCCTTCTCACTTATGGCATGACTCTTGAAAGGAGACTGCTAGCGCATAAGGGCTACTCTCCAGCAGTACTCTCTATCATACATGGTGCCCAGAGGATGTCTACCAAACTAGCATACGCACATATATGGTGTCTCTTTGTGTGCTGGTGTGGCACGTGGCACTTGGCTCCTGAGGCAGCCAAGCTGTCTTCTCTGCCCTTCTGCAGGATGGCCTAGAGAAGGGCATCTCACTTAGCTCCCTGAAGGTTCAGGTGGCAGCTTTGGCTTATTTCCTTGGTCCAGTGGTAGGCACGTCCTTGGCCTTGCACTCTAATGCCTCACATTTTCTACAAGGGATTAGACGTCTACATCTTCCCCTTCAGTCTATGATCCCTTATTGGGATCTGTCTCTGGTGCTCAGGACCCTGATGGCAGCCCTCTTTGAGCCATTGAAGTGTGCTACCTTGAAGGATTTGACACTCAAGACTGTCTTCTTGGTTATAATTTGTTCTGCAAGGCAGATCTCTGAGCTGCAGGCTCTGTCTTGCTGAAATCCTTATCTATTCTTTTCAACTGAGGTCGTTTCCATTCGGCTTGTGCTTTCCTTCTTGCCTAAAGTGCTATCTCCCTTTCGCGTGAACCAGGTGTTTTGCCTGCCCCCCTTCTATAAGGAGCAGTGTCGGGTGAAGGATAAGGACCTTCACCTTGTGGATATCCAGAAAGTGCTTCTCCGGTATTTGAAAGTTACAAATTCCTTTCGTAAGTCAGACCATCTTTTTGTGCTGTTTGCTGGCCCGCGCAAGGGTGAAGCGTTGACCAAGTTGACTTTGGAGCACTGGATTAAGGTGGCTGTTACCTCAGCGTATCTGTTACGGAACCAGTTGTTCCAGAGGATCTGCACTCCCATTCTACCTGAGTGCAGGTGTCCTTGTGGGTGGAATGGAACTCAGCAGCCCCTGCAGACATTTATCGTGCAGCAACGTGGGCATCACTTTGCACTTTATTTTTCAAATTTTTATTTATTAATTTTGAAATCATACAAGCCAAGAAAACTTGCAATGAAATAAGGGTAACTGGTGAAAAAACATGAAGAAATAAAAAGGCAACAACTATAATAAGGTAATAATACCCCCAGCCCCTTCTCTAGCCCACACAGGAGGATTGCCATAAGGAATTAATAAAGAAAAAATATACTATCAAAGAAATTGAGGCAGAACCACAGTCAGCAATCTAAATTATGGCAGCGGAGAATCTGTGGGGCCAATACCAGTCGAAGGGCGGGCATTCAGAAAAGATACGAACTGGGAAGGATAAAGAAATATATATGATGTAGAATGATATTTGATTAAACATTCATGGTGGTACTTGAGAAAAAATAAAGTACCAAGCTGTGAAACACAAGGCCAGAGGAGGGGAAATTCCCTCCTATGCCTAGCGAGGTCAGGAAAGACCTGGACCTGCAAACCTTTATACCATACATTTCTTTTACGGAAAAGCATCTTCATAAACCAATCATGGTCAGATGGTAATGCAAATGTTGCTAAACAAGTAACCAGGACAACAGAATTTAAAGTAGAACTCTCTAAAATCACAGAGATATTAAACAGGTTAGCCTGCTGGGAAACTGAACCCCTCGGTACCAGCAGGGACTTGTTTTGCAGTTGGTAGGTAATATACTTTAATCATCAGTGGATGAGTTTCATGGGGAACCCCTAAAATCTTAACCAAATAGTTCTTGAATATATCTTTAGTGGAAACAAATGAGGACTCTGGAAAATTAATCAAACACAGGTTGCCCTGCCTAGATACATTTTCCAAATGTTCAGTTCTCACTTTCAGATAAGTTGTATCTTTAACAAAAACTTCCACATAATTCTCCATCTGCTCAGTTATAGTACCCAAATCAGTCAGAGACGTCTGTAAATTAATAATGTCTTCAGCATTCTTTGAGCAAGCTGCTGTTGCAGCTTGGACCTGGATATTCAAAGATTGTTCCTGAGGTATTAATGCCTCATCCAGCTGTTTAATGGCAGATCATATTGACTCCAAGCAAAAACTCAAACCACCTCCTGCAAGACCTCCATCCAAAGAAGAAGAGGCCACATCAGCCATTATTGCCTGCCCAACAGCCAAATGTCCAGCCTCAACCATTCTCACGCACTCTGGGTTGGTGCTGCTTGCACGCTGATCTGACAGGGTCTCCAGAGCCCCCATGTCACGTCTGGGATTCCTGCTGGTAAACCAACTCTGGGCATGTCGGCAGGACACTGGCTACCCAGATTCCCCACAGCACTAGAAATCCTCAGAGGATGCCGCACATCGATGCCACCACAGCCAGGCGTTAACACCGCTCCTGCACTGGTGAACTGCTGCTCACAAGGCATGAGGTAAAACTTGCTCAGTTTTGCCCTTCTCCATAAACTCATCAGAGCCCAGAGGTGCTGCCTGCCGCCATCTTGGAAATCCTTCCACTTTCCACTTTTGTCAAGCATTACCACTTGGATGTCCATGCACAGGTGGACATGGCCTTCGGCTCAAGAGTTGTGAGCTGCTGTATCATCTTCTCGCCCAGTGGTGTTGTAGCTTTGGTACATCCCACTTGTCTGGACTGGTCTAGCAGGACAATATGGAAGGTGACATTTTACTTACTAGATAATGTCCTTTCCTTGAGTCTTGCTAGACCAGTCCAGGGCTCACCCCTGAGACTGTATCTGCTCTGTTCTATTGCTGTGACACCCTTGGGTCTGCCATGATTATATATTTGGCTCTGCAGGCTCATTTTCTACTGACAGCCTTCTATTTCTACCTTCCTATATATGGTTCTCTACTGTTGTTTGCTCATTATCGCCCGCATTGAGGTTGTGTGATGCTTGTTCTGCATCTCCCATTTGCTTTGGGATGAATACTGAAAGGACCTCTGGTGGTTGAATTGGATAGAAGAACAGGAGTGATGTCATTGAAACCTGGACTTTTCATTGGTTCTTGGTCTCCACCAATCTGCTGGTAGGGTACCACAACTCACTTATCTAAATTTGTCTAGCAGAACTCAAGGAAAGGACATTATCTGGTAAGTAAAATGTCACCTTTTGTATTATCGCTAAATAAATAGGAGTAGGTTTTCTTCGTGAATGACTTATATAAATAGGTGAATACCTCATTCAACTCTTAAACAGTGCTACCAGAATCAATAATCCTAAAAGTTAGTCACAGCACAGCCTCAGAAACAACCTTGGACACTTAATTTATTCTGGGTTAAACGTATTATACTCCCAGACTCGTGCCGGTGTTTACATCAATGGCTGAATGTCCCTATTAGTAGAGCATGTCATCAGTTCTTATATTTGAGCAATAATATCAAAAATAACAAAAAAATACTTAGCTCATCTGAAGCCAGGGGCGGCCCAAGGGGGGTGCGGGGCCATGTGCGGAGACTCGGTGCGGGGCCTCATTTGCATAAGGGGCCTCATTTGCATAAATATTTGCATAATGTTACCATACACGAACTTTTAGTAAACATGCCTCTTAATGAGTGTATGAATAAAGAAAGACTAAAAGACTTCTACATTACTATAATCCAATACCAACCGCCAGGCACATTAGGAACTACTACAAACACTGCCCATTTAGAACCCATAGCAAACCCGCCGTATCCTAACAGCACTACCAGGACTCATAAAACACCATACCCTAACTATCAAAAGGAAACGCTGCAAATATTAAACCAATACATTTCAGAGAACAACAATACATGACCTACTGGGGAAAGAGAACAAGTGGCAATGTCAAATAGGAATTACATAAACAGAATACCTCAGCTCAGTTACACATGCAGAACATAGACCATCACCAAACAAGGAATCACAATTTAGAAACAGGAAGACAATAATTAAACTGGGAATCCCAAAAGCCAAACTTGGAATGTACAACACTGTAGAAATAAAACTATACATTAATTTGCTCTTGTACTAAACAAAGCGCAGACGTTAATGATGCACATTTCCCAGAGCTGACATATTCCAATTAATAAATTCAAAATAAAGAGATATTTTTCTACCTTTTGTGCATTTTTTTTCAGCTGCAATTGCTCCAGCCACTTTCTTCTGGTTTCTTCGTGTCTTCCGCTAATTCTTCATCGTCTGCTGTCCATTTGTCTTTTCTTCTCTCTTCTAGTTTTTTTCCATTCTCTCTCTACATCTGCTTTAACATACTAATCTTTCTCCTTTTTGCTCTTTCCTCATTCCTATTTCATCCACTCAAATTTTACCCCTCCATCCTCAATCCCCACTTACTCTCCCAATATCCGGACAATTGTAGATTTGTCTTCCCTCCCACACAAAATATTTTTTCCCTCTCCATTTCACTCTCCCAGCTCCATCCCATTCTAATCCTCCCCCAACATCAGCTCCATTCTAGTTCCAGTCCCACCCAGCATCCGCTCCCTTCTAGTCCCCGCATCAGCCCATTTCCAGTCCTAGCCCCCCATAAGCCCATTTCCAGTCCTAGCTCCCCCATCTATTTGCAGTCCCATCCAAGTCCCTCCATCAGCTCATTTCCAATCCCAGCCCCCCATGAGCCCATTTCTAGTCCTTTCCTAGCCCCACCATCAGCCCATGTCAAATCCTAGCTCCCCTCCACTCAGCCCATTTCCAATCCAAGCCCCCCATGAGCCTACTTCCAGTTCTAGCCCCTTCATGAGTCCATTTCAATCCAAACCCCCACCACAGCCCATTTCCAATCTTAGCACCCCCCAACAGCCAATTTCCAGTCCTATTCTAGCCCATCAGCCCATTTCCTGTCCTAGCCCCCCCCCCTCACCCATTTCCAGTCCTAGCTCCCTCCCCCTCACAACCCATTTCCATTCCAAGCCCCCGTCCCCATCAGCTATTTGCAGTTCAAGCCCTCCTTCCACTCAGCCCATTTCCAGTCCTAGCCTCCTCATAGCCCATTACTAGTCCTAACCCCCCATCAGCCCATTACGTCCTAACCCCCCATCACCCTATTTCCAGTCCTAGCCCCCCATCAGCCTATTTCCAGTCTTAGCCCCCCTCCCATAGCCAATTACCAGTCCTACCCCCCCATCAGCCCATTTCCAGTATTAGCCCCCCATAGCCCATTACCAGTCATAACCCCCCCATCACCCTATTTCCAGTCCTAGCCCCCCCATCAGCCTATTTCCAGTCTTAGCCCCCCCATAGCCAATTACCAGTCCTACCCCCCCCATCAGCCCACTTCCAGTCTTAGCCCCCCCATAGCCCATTACCAGTCCTAACCCCCCCATCAGCCCATTTCCAGTCCTACCCCCCACTTCCAGCCTTAGCCCCCTCCCCATAGTCAATTACCAGTCCTAACCCCCCCCATCAGCCCATTTCCAGTCCTACCCCCCACTTCCAGCCTTAGCCCCCTCCCCATAGCCAATGACCAGTCCAACCCCCCCCATCAGCCCACTTACCCCCCCCTTAGCCCATTTCCAGTCCTAACCCCCCCCATCAGCCCACTTAGCCCCCCCCATAGCCCATTACCAGTCCTAACCCCCCCCCATCAGCCCACTTCCAGTTTAGCCTCCCCCTCCCATGGCCCATTACCAGTCCTAACCACCCCACCCCCTGGCCCATTACCAGTCGTCTCCACCCCCGCCGATCTGCCCTCTTCCAGTTTTGCCTCCCCCTCCCATCAGCCTACTTCCAGTTTAGCCTCCCCCCCTCCCTTTGCCATTACCAGTCCTAACCACCCCCCCCTATCATTCCAAATTAAAATAAAAAAAAAAACCCAAACCGGCTGCTTCTGCCGCGGCAGCTTCAAGAGCTCTGCCGCGGCAGCATCAAGAGCTCTGCCGCGGGGCCCCCCCCTGCCCGGCAGAGCCTCCGTGCATCTTCAGCTCTTCACGTCCAAAACGCGGGCTTCTTTCAGAGCCGCGAGAGTTTCTTTTCTCGCGGCTCTGTTAATCCCGCCGAGGGTGATGGGAAATCCCATCAGCCCCGCGGGATTAAGAGAGCCGCGAGAAAAGAAACTCGCGGCTCTGAAAGAAGCCCGCGTTTTGGACGTGAAGAGCTGAAGATGCACGGAGGCTCTGCCGGGCAGGGGGGGGGGGCCCGCGGCAGAGCTCTTGATGCTGCCGCGGCAGAGCTCTTGAAGCTGCCGCGGCAGAAGCAGCCGGTTTTTTTTTTTTTTAACTTGGGATGCTTAAGAATGTTTTTTGCGCGGGGCCCCCTGAAACGCGGGGCCCTGTGCAAAAAACATTCTTGCTCAATGGACGGGCCGGCCCTGTCTGAAGCCATAGGACTGTGCTGAATATTTCACTCATTATTTATAAAACTTTCTCTTCTTTTTGTTTCATTTGTCGTTTTTTATTTTTTATGTGACTTTCTTCCACAAATAATTGCTGATGTAAACCACGTCCCAACGCCAATTAATAAAGGCGCCCATGCGTTTCGCCAAATGGGTTTTTCAAGGGACTTATAACATAACGTGGAATGTTTCTGTGAAGGAAAACATTGAAAATGATTGATTTGCGCAAAAACAATTCAATCTAGGCATAACAAAGAGTATTGCTTTTAAATACATTTCAATGAAAGATTCTAAGATTCAAAAACCTTGTAGAAGTGAGCGGCTCAGTAACTCAAAAGTTCGGTCTCCTCCTGATGGACTCAATGAACGCCGCGCATGCGGATTAGCAGCTGTAACATCACTGTTTAAATGTCCCAATGTGAAACTTGCCATTGGTTAATCAAGAGGTACACGCCGCCCAATCAATGCTCTGATTCAAACCGGTGGGTTGTACTGTGGCTAATGTATAGATCCATTTCTGTTCTCTGTATAAAAGTCGCTGGTCAAGGGTTTTGCCTGAAGCAGGTCCGGCCAACATTTTGATGCACCAGCAGCGAAGCTGTGAAAAAGTATGATGATGGGATAGGCAATGTTGTACTAAAGGAGCTTCCCTCCGGGCGCATCGAAGCCGACTGGCGTGTTCTTGTATACGAACCCGAAAGCAACGGATAGTCTTGCCAATGTATAACAGAGCACACGGGCATCGTATGGCGTACACTACCCCAATGGAGTCGCAAGTAGTGGCTTGTCGTAATTTATAAATGACTCCATTGTGGGTAAAACTCTGACATTCGTGTGTAATCTCACAAATCGCGCAACTCCCGCATTTTCGGTGTCCGGGCTCTTGACAACCACTCTGAGCTAACAATGGAACTCGTAACTGGGTGGGACTTAAATACTCTTTCAGATTCCGACTTCTTTTCCACACACAACGGATTGATTTTTCCTGTAAACCCGGTACTGTAGTTAGAACGTTCGCATGTTGTCGGAGAATGTGTTGTATACTGGAGCTCACTGGTGAATAAGTGGTGATAAAGTTAACATGTTTAACGTCATCTTGATGTGTTACATTGTTTTTCGGAGTCAAGAGTAAATCTCTATTGCTGTAAAGCGCTCGCTGATAAGCGCGGTGTACCACTGGAGGAGGGTAACCTCTTTGTAAAAAATTAGCCTTTAATGTCTTAGATGCAGTCTTGTAAGACTCAATACTTGAACAATTGCGACGATAGCGCAAGAATTGTGAGAGAGGAAGACTGTCTTTCAAATTGGGCGGGTGTGCACTATCATGATGAAGAAAGGTGTTGCGATCAATGGATTTGCGATAGACTGTGGTGTCCCAACCAACAGCCCGTCGTTGTATTTGAACATCCAAAAAGGTGATAATATCTTTATGACAAGTGCTTGTAAATTGAATGTGGTGATCACGAGCATTTAACCATTGGAGAAAGTCGTTCAACAAACTCTCAGTCCCTTGCCAGAGCATAAAGATATCGTCAATGTAACGATACCAGGCTTTGATATTATCTTTATAGGGAAAAATAGAGAAATGTAGATCTTCAAATGTTCCCATATATAGGTTGGCTACTGAAGGGGCGCAGGTAGCGCCCATCGCCACTCCTGATACTTGATGATACAAGTTCCCTTGAAATTCAAAATAGTTGCGAAATAAAGCTAAATCTGTCAATGCTTGTAAGAACTGTAGTTGGTTTGAAGACAAATCTCCCCTGGCGGTCAATGCTTTTTGTACTATGGCACTAGCCGCCGCTTGTGGGATGCTCGTATAAAGTGACTGAACATCTAGAGTCACCTTTTGTATTATGGCCATACCCTCTGATTTTATGTCTTGTTATCGTGAAACCAGTCTTCAGTTATTCATGTACATACTTTACATATATCAGTATGATGGTTGAGGGTTTGACTGAAATCAGCATAACAGCACCCTAATTTGCTTACCTATATCAGAATCATGTTAAAATCTTCTCTCTCTGTAGATACTCCATAAGAATCAACAAAAAAGGGATCTTATTCGTGCTTTTTTTGGCTTTGAGAGTTTCTTGCACTACCAGAATCAAACTCAATTATTGAGTAGTGGTATTGTATGCTTTTATGTGCAGTTACATGGAGGTTTCCCATGATTTATTAATACCAGTTCCCGCAAAACCAGCCTTTGCAGTACAGCCCTCAGCCAGCAGTCACATATATGAGGCTCGAGAATCAAAAAACAATTCTCCTGCATAGCAATGCGGTGCTACACAGGAGGGCTGTGAATCTCTGATCAAACCTGTACATTTTCCTCCATCTTCCCCACTTTTGTTCCCAGTCTTCCATCCAGCTCCTAGGTTCTTGTGCCATGCCTAGCCTGGCACCCCAGATTCAGCACTCCTTTTCCATGACATTCCTGTTTCTTTGCCATCCAAGCCTCTGCAGGTACATTAATAGGCTGGTCCCTGCACCATACAGTAGTGCTGTCTTGAAGCTCACAGACATGAGCTCTGCCCTCAAACCAAAACAACTGCTCAGTTCATGAAAGCTTTGAGGCTCAGACTTCCTGTAGTGGTCTTTGGCTACACTAACAATGTCAACAATAAGTAAGACCTTTGCTTCTGGGAACCTATTCCTTGGAAATACATTTATCTTGTTCAAATAGAGACGGGTTTTAGGCATTCTATTATAAAGTTACAAAGTAAGAGAATGCCCAACGTAGCTAATGTCCATATATCTGCCTGGGACCTTGTTTCAGTTTGCAAACGAGGCAGGGTGCTATCATGAAGTACTGTACAAGCCATTTTATCTGTTCGCAACTCCATTGTTGACTAGATGGACTTAGGGCCCATTGTGGATTGACAAGACTGTGTGCTAGATCTGAAGAGGACAGCGGGAGAAAGTGTTTTCTGATTGACAATGGAGACAGAGCCACGGGAGAGAGCATCTGGGCTGACAGTGCTGCGGAGGTGTTAGAAAGCCATTCCTACACCTATGGAGTCCCACTGGGTACATATTTTATTCTTGTTTCTAATGTTTTAAGTATTCATTTCTTTCTTTCCTAAGGGTGAGCTGGGAAAGTGTTCTTTTTATAGAAATAAAGCACTCATACCGAAAGAAGTTTGTTTTGATCTTTGCTAACATTACCATGTCCCTGCCCCTTGTCTCCATCATGTTTATACTCTAGTACATAAGTAGCAGAATGGGGTGGGCCACTGGGGTCATGGCTCTCCCAATAGTTTGCCGAACACAGCACTAGCAGTTAGAGAGCTTGAGGCAGGGCTGGAAATTGGTTTGTTTGGCCCATCCAGGAAAAGAGGTGTTCTGCTACCCTTGTTCTGAGCACAAATACTGGACAGTACTTTATGCACTGTTGTAGCAATGTTGTGCCAGACTTTAAGCTCATGGAGGAAAGACAAACAAGGGCAGCAATCTTGGAGTCTTCCCTTCCCGTGGAACAAGATACACTCTGGAATCCTTCTTTCCTTTTGACGTAAGTCATTCCACAGCAGAATGCAAGGCACAGGGCTCAATTATTCTATGCTACCAACCTTTATTGCAACTCTTTATTTGAATGAATACTCCTTCATGCCTATATGCAGGGCCAGCGTTACCATTAGGTGAGCTACATGGTCACCTAGAGTGCAGGTGGCGTGAGGGCCTTCATGCAAACAGGAAGCTTCCATTAGAGGGGCAGAAGCAGGAACAGCACTTCAGCGCCAAAGGTTTAGGTAAGCTCCGTTTAAAGCCATTGCCACTGCTACTGATCCGGAAAAGCATAACAATGGGGGTGGGAGCAGAGTGGGGCACTAGGAATGAGGTTCACCTAGGGCGGCTCATATCCATGCACCACCGCTGCCTATGTTGTGTCTTGGGCTGGCACATATCCTTTTGTGCATTGGTTTGAGTCACTTTCACCTTTGGTGTGGTTGTTCTTATGCACCTTTTTGTGCTCTGCTCTAATGTATTCGTCACATACACAAAATCCTGCTGAAAACGATGCTCGCGATTACTAAAAGAATTTTTTTGTCGGACCAAAAGTATCCAAAAAGCTGCTAACAATCAACTGCTCTTTTTTAGTATTAGTCCATTTTATTTCTGTTTAAGTGATTAGATACAGTATATGACAATTCAATTCAAATACAATTCAAAACTCTTTTTTCTATCTTTTAGGGGAAATCATCCATATTATGCCGACCACAGCCATCATGTTTCGAAAATCCTTATTTCTGCATCAGGGCATACATGATGTTAGACAACAACATAAGAGATGCCATACTGGGTCAGACCAAGTTCCATCGAGCCCAGTATCCTGTTTCCAACAGTGGCCAGTCTAGGTCACAGGTACCTAGCAGTTCCCCAAAAGACAAAGGTTCCACAATGCTTGTATTGGGTCAAGCAGTGATATCCCGTGTCCCTTTTAATAATGGTTTATGGACCTTTCCTCCAGGAACTTGTCCAAACCTTTTTTAAACCCAGCTAAACTAACAGTTTTTTCTACATCCTCCGGTAATGAATTCCAGAGTTTGATTACGCGTTGAGTGAAAAAAAATATTTTCTTTTATTAGTCTTATATGGGTTACACTGTGGCTTCATTGCATGTCCCCTAGTCTTTCTACATTTTGATGGCATAAACAATCGATCTACGTTTACCTGTTCCACTCCATTCATTAACTTATAGACCTCTATCATATCTCCCCTCAGCTGTCTTTTTTCCAGGTTGAAGAGCCCGAACCCTTTTAGCCTCTTCTCATAGGGGTATCACAGCAATCTATTCCAATCAATCTGTCGATTAAGTCCATAAGGGGTAATTGAATTTAAAGTTTAAATGCACAATGGTGGATGACTAACATAAAGACTGATTGGAATACATTGTTGTGATACTCTGATTGGATATCTTGAGTTTGACTCTGTCCATTGAGGTTGGAAAGGCTTGTTGTCTATCTGGTTTGAAAGGCAAGCTGAAGCCCTAGTGATCATGATTTAGGAGAGCTCAGTTGAATGAAGATTGAATGTTATGAACTTGAGCAAAGAAGAAAACAATTTCTAAATATTATGAATCTGAGCAAAGGAAGGAATTCTACATTGAATAGAGAACCCGATAATTGTGTGACATCATTCATGCCCTGATGCAGAAATAAGGATTTTCGAAACACGACGGTCGTAGTCGGCATAGTATGGATGATTTCCCCTAAAAGATGTAAAATACAATTCATATATCATCATTTTCTATCTCATATATCTAATCAAACAGAAAAAAATGGACTAATATTAAAAAAGAGCCTTTTGGATACTTTTGGTCCGACAACATTTTTTTTTAGTAATCCTGAGTGTTGTTTTCAGCAGGATTTTGTATGTGTCACTAGTGGAATAGTTAAGTCCTGTATGGATCCAAATTTGTTAATACTGCCTTTAAGTTTGTCATCAATTAAATCATATAATTTGAGAACCTGCTGCATTGCAGTCAGACTCATCATTAAAATAACACACAAATTTCAGCCACAGGAGGATGCATATAGAGCTCTTCTTTTGTGCGGGGGTAGGAGAGGACACAAGTCTAAACAATTCCTTATCATTTTTTCTTGTCTCCTAATACCATGAAAATATGTTTACAAAATTTAGCCGGAAGAGGGGGGAATATATGCCTATTGATTTGTTAAGGAATAGGCAGTGCATTAAAGAATTGCAGGGATCAAGAATGGTGAAGGACCTCAGATTGTGCAGAGCCCATATATCACACTCCCGGTGGTAGATTATAAATAGAACTAGAATGGTATCAAACCTTAGAACAGGAAGAATACTTACAGCAAGAGCATCATGTTAAAACACTCCCTGGGTGACTTTTACCTACCTCTACACTTTCTTCTTTTTTATCAGAGAAAGGGGAACCACTAGGTGTAATTATGTACAATAAGGGAATTGGATTCGGTCCACTATCGACTGTAGAGGAGAATCCACATGGAAGAAAATATCTTCCAATATTTTTCACCTTTTGGTTGCTAGCACGGTGAGATGCAGCATCTTGTTTCCATGGGATCCTGATTGACAGTGGATGCATATTCATCCCTGGCAGCCGTCCATACACATCAGACAGTAACAACAAGATTCAGGTTATTCTGTTCTGGGGTCGGGAAGCACTTCAGCCTTTGCATAAGCCACAGTTTCTGTTGCCTCAAAGTCTATCACACATTTTCCCAGGTAGCACCTGTAGGTGATAGAGGAGTAAAATTGCTGCTTAAAAAATCAACCTTGCTATATTTAATTCATTTTCCCTCTAATGAGTATTAAAGGAATGATCTGTTTGCAGATCACATTTAATAGACTTGGGGGTATGTTTAGTAAACAGCGGTAGGGGCTCCAATATTGCAGGGAAGCCGCTACCGCTGTTTAGTAAACATACCCCTTAGTGTAATGTGAAATGTGGACATTCTCAGTTATTTATTTACTTTATTTAACAATCACTTATATACCGCATCTTCCACAGATCAGTTGCGGTTCACAATAAACAACAATCAACAAAGCAGGGTTTGTTTTACATGTAACATCATATATCCAAAAACAATAAAATTAGAAAACAATTGTTCAAGTTAACCAGCACAGAACGGTGCAAAACTATATACATTATCAGTTGACATTGAGTTGAAGGTTGTTTTGAGCATTTCCTTGCACATATTTGTAAGGTAGTTTGCAGCACTGCTAACTTCTGTGTGCACACGCACTAGGGCCTAACTAGTCCAGTTTCTTGTTCTGAGAGTCATGGTGGGTAGGGCAATGTCAAAGGAAGACAGCAGCCACTTAACACATCGGGGGGTTTTGGAGAACTGTGTGGAAAGCTGCAGTTTTGTAGTAAAAGGCAAGAAAAGTAATTTATGGCAGTTCGTTGGGCTTGCAATTGTTTGTGCATCTCGCATATCTACAGTTTTGGCTTCAATCTAAATTTCACCCTTCAATATTTGTTAAATGCAGATTGCATGCAGCATTGTAAACAAACAAATTAATCCATATATGAAACAATGAACCCTCACAATAGCCATTAAGTTTTCCAAAAATCTTCTCATTACATGGTGCTAATAAGCCCAACAAAAACCCAAGAAAATAAGCCCAGAATCTGTCTTGAAGCATAGGTAATGTGTACTTAACCTTAGAATAAAATTTCTACTGTATGGGTTCAGTGACCCAACCTTACCGTACAAGTACTGACTATAGAAGAGCATCTTGGAGGGGAGGCTGAATGGAAAATGACATTCCATAGCAGCTATGGACATTTTAAGCATCTAAGATTGCTGTTTGGATTAAAAAATACACCAGCTGCATTCCAAAATCTGGCAAATGAACTATCCGAGATATATTAGACCAGTGTGTACTATGTAATAGTCTATGTAGACAAAATTTGGATATTAAAGAATCTAGCAGACCATGATCAATGCCAAGATTTTGATCACCTAATATAGAGGTTCCCAACTCCAATCCTGGAGGGCCAAACACCATTCAGGTTTTCAGGCTGTCCCTAATGAATATGCATGAGATGCATTTGCATCCACTGCCCCCATTGTATTCAAATGTATCTCATGCATATTTATTAGGGACAGCCTGAAAACCTGAATGGTGTTTGGCCCTCCAGGACTGGAGTTGGGAACCTCTGACTTAAGAAGATATGAGCTATTCACAAAACTAGAGACATGTGTGTAGAATTTCAAGTTTACATTACATCACCGGAGAGCCTACCTATGGACTCAAGTGGCATTGAGGTGGCCTTAAGTGCACCAGTGTTAATTGCAGCATTGACGATGAATGCATGTTAGTAATCCCTGCGCTAGCTGCATTGGGCCATCAACACCCACTCTCCATCGCTACTCTGCCAATTTCCCTCCCTGTCACATGCCAAGTGGATAGCAGGGAATTAATCACATGCTGTCCGTTTTGGGTGCATGCTGTTAGCATGACTCCATACAAGCTGGTTAGCATATGCTTGAAGCATGTGCTAAAAGCACAACCTAGTAAATATGCCCCTTTGTATTTGTGCATTTTAATTTTCCTTCCTTGTAAACATCCACGTTGAATTTCATTCATTCATTTTAACAAGCATACAATATACCTTGAATATTTCCCGTTCTCACTTCCGTCAATCAGTTTCACAATATTCTTCAGAATAAACCTAGAAACAGTTATTGCAAACTGCACATCAAAGCTATAGAGTCTGTTTTAGATCCAAGCATTTCACTAGTCTCAGTAACTAACATTCTGCATTCAATTTACCCCTATTAAAGCTTGCAAATAATTTGTTCTGTACCTTTAAAATCTCCTAGATTACTATTGCAGATTTCCCACTGCTACTTCCCCTTTTGTTATCTTTTGCACTCTTCTCACACAGAACACTTCCACTTAGGATGTTTATTACATCATGAATTTGTAAGCCTTGGCTTCCAAATTCTCAAGTGAAGCCACGGTCATTACAAAGCTCAGTTCATCACGTTTAAAGTCAAAAGATGTGTTTTCTAATTTATTTATTTAGCCAATTCATAACCTGCCTCTCTCTGAAAACTACAAAGTGGTTTATAAGAAAAATAGTTGCATGAAATACTGTTGCTCCACTGTATTTTCCAAGAATTCTCTGGAAGCCTTTCCACTTAAAGTGGCATTTTAGAAAGGACATCCAAGTGAAATCTGAGATGTCCGGGGCAAAACATTCACAAAATTCCAGAACATTTGTATGCCTTGGCCTGATTTTAACAACTTGGATGTCCTCGAAATGGACAGCCGCACGGGTGGCCTCATAGACATCTCCACTACAAACACTTGGGTTGGGGATGTCTATCCTATGCTAAATGCATGTTAATGCAAGCTATTTTGCATATACGGGAATGTGCATCAGCGTGCCAAACAAAAAACAAGTGTCCTCATTTCCCTGATGATTTGTTATCTTGGAAAGTATAGGGGCTGTCAGAATACCTTCCTCTCTATGCCCTCCAGGTGTGTGAATGGTAGAACAAGAGCTTGTCTGATGCCTTTTTGTGCTCTGGAGCAGGAATAGACATGTATGGTCCTTCTAGTCACTAGTGGGAACCCCCTAATATCGTTTAATATCGTTGCACTGGGGACATCTATAGGACCAGCTTCTAAAATGACTCTGGGGATGTCTCTGTGATTTGAACGTCTGCGTGACCATTTTCAGATGTCCAAATCTATGCAACTATCATTCTCCGCGGCCTGCCAGGTTACACACTTCATCCTCTTCAAATGGCCTTGAACACTGTGGCCCCAACCCTGTATGCAAGGTTCCACATTAGGAACTACCACCCAGGAAAAAGATTTAGGCGTCATTGTGGATACCATGTTAAAACCCTCGGCCCAGTGTGCAGCAGCGGCCAAGAGAGCAAATAGAATGCTAGGTATGATAAGGAAAGGAATGGAAAATAAAACAAAAGATATTATAATGCCTCTATATCATTCCATGGTGAGACCGCACCTTGAATATTGTGTGCAATTCTGGTCGCCGTATCTTAAAAAGGATATAGCGATTTTAGAAAAGGTTCAGAGAAGAGCCACCAAAATGGTAAAGGGGATGGAAGGATACTCCTATGAAGAAAGGCTAAAAAGGTTAGGGCTCTTTAACCTGGAAAAGAGACGGCTGAGGGGAGATATGATAGAAGTCTATAAATTAATGAACGGAGTGGAACGGGTAAACGTAGATCGATTGTTTACGTTATCAGAATATAGAAAGACTAGGGGACATGCAATGAAGCTACAGGGTAAACTATTTAAGACTAATAAAAGAAAATATTTTTTCACTCAATGTGTAATCAAACTCTGGAATTTGTTACTGGAGGATGTAGTAAAGGCTGTTAGTGTAGCTGGGTTTAAAAAAGGTTTGGACAAGTTCCTGGAGGAAAGGTCCATAAACCATTATTAAGAAGGGACCCAGGATATCAATGCTTGAACCAATACAAGCATTGTGGAACCTGTGTCCCTTGGGGAAACTGCTAGGTACATATGACCTAGATTGGCCACTGTTGGAAACAGAATACTGGGCTTGATGGACCTTGGTCTGACCCAGTATGGCATATCTTATATTCTTATGTTATGGAGCCTCCAACATGTCACACCCATCCTAAGGCAATTGCATTGGCTCCCAATAGCAAGCCGCCTAAATTACAAAGCTTTATTGATGACATTTAAAGTACTGCATAATCTCTCGGCAGTCTCCCTTGCGGAAATCATACAATGGACACCGAACAACAGAATGAGAAGAACAAACATGACAAACACACTCACCTCCCCATCAACAATAAGAGTTCCCAAGCTGCTAAGAGCTGAGCTTTCTCATTATATGCACCAACTCTTTGGAACACCCTCCCTGCTCCAATCCGATCCATCTCCGACCTGTCAACCTTCAGGAAAGCACTAAAGTCTCATTTGTTCCAACTATACTATGACTATATACCATAGCTATAGACTTTGCCTGCCAGCCCTAGCTCCGACCACCCCGAGTGCTTACGGCCCACATACCAGCTTGTAATTTAGTTCTCCCTGTTACTACCATGTTGATGCCCCTGTTCAATGTAATATGTTTAGTGTTTATTGTGCAATGTTAGATGTTTATTGATTTGTTCTGTGATGCCTGTTCAATGTAAACCGTTTATTCTTGTTCTGTGTAAACTATGCTGATTTCGAAAGAGTGCAATATATTAAAAAAAAATCTAATAAATAAATAATAGGGCTCTAAAATAACCCCCTCAGCAAATAAAATAGATGGTCTTTTTTTCTGCAGTTATTAATATGATGTGGTTCTTCTGAAACTCTTGACACAGATTTCACTAAGAGTCACAAACTCATGAAGCATATCACTGCATGCATGTAATTGGTAGTTCTCATAACTCCCACATCATGTAGGACTTTCAGTATCTCTCCATAATGACCCAAATGCCTTCTTGCCGAGTGCATGTATAACACTGTACTTCCGTAATAGTGCATAATAGCGGATTAACCTCACTAGACCACCAAGTAATCACTTTCTGTTGGGGCTCCAGCCACTGCCAGTATTTTGATGGCATCAGAGGCTTTTCCTTATGCCACGATCATCCCTGATGCCATCAAAATACTGTCAGGTGGGGGGATCTTGGCTGATGCGCCACCAGGGATTTGATTTCCCTATTTTGATGGCTTTGGGGGCTTTGCCAAGTGCCTGATCATCTAAAGAGAAGATGATCTAGGCATCGGTGAAAGCAACCATTGCCATCAAAATACTGTCGGGGGCACGCATTAGAGTTTAAGTCACCTCAGACCCTACATTAAAAATATTGGTGCTATGGTTGGCTGTGAAATCCTCTATGCCAGTCTCTGCATCGGGTCTAGCCATAATTTGCATACTAAACTATTATGTGCAGCTCATTGTCCTACAATTTAAATACTCATGGTGTTAATTTGGCGCTAGTTTTTACGTCTGTATTTACGTCTGTTTTCTGCATTTAAAAGTGCTTAAAGTGTGCTTAAATATAGTGTTATTGGCGATTAAAGGCTATACTAGCTTTCTGCATTGGCCTGAAAGTTATGACAGCCGACTTGTCCTAACGTTATATGGGTTCTAGCCAATTTGTGGACTGAACATCGCCACTAACTGGATAGGTGCTGGTGCCCATGGACCACCCCGCCACTAAGCAGATTGTATGAAGGTGGTCTTTGGGGATATTCAGAGGTACTAACTGGTTAGTGTTGTTGACTATCACGCTCACTGAGGTTTATGCAGTTTTCAGGTCCTGCAATCCACATAAAACTCTTTGAATATTGACCCCATGATGTTTATCATGTGTACAAATGGCAGATGTTAATAACATGGAAATATGGCACATGGTATGTGCTAATTCATCTGTAAATCAGTTCATGCGTGCACCATTTCACTGTACAAATAGGCAATGAGCTATTTTGCATGGCTTTGCATTTCATCTCAGCATAGCTTTCATGTTAAGACTATTGATAGCTAATTTCCATATGTTAACGTTGCTGTTAGTATGCATAGACCTAGTTTGTCCATATAAATAATGGTTCTAATGCACCTTAGTATATTGGCCCCTAAGTTTGTAATATTTAGGTCTCCAGATGTGGTCTCACACCCTTCATAACACAGCCTTGGATTTCCATGGATGATCTCTGTGCTTTTATGCAGTCTCATATTTTCATCTCATTTTCAAGTAAAGCCCAAGGTGTTTGGAGAAACTGGTTGGTGTTCACATATAACATTAAATGGTCTTTCCTCTAGATGAGATGAGTGGAGGGGGAGATTTAGGGGAAGGGGAGACTGGCGGTGGAAAATATCCATAAAATATCTTAAAACTTTTATTTTTGGCATTTGTATATAAGAGCGTAATTTTTGTGTCTTTATTCACAAGTTGTGTCTGTTGATGCTCTTTGTAATATCTAACTGATTCAATAAAGAAATTCTTGCATAAATGATATATCTGCAGGATTACGTTATAAATCTGGATTCATACAATGCATCCTCTACATGCACATTGTATTTCACAAGAAGTCACTGGAAGATGTCACATTGTGTGGACTCCATTTTGTTTTTACAATAATCTTTTAAGAACATCAGACCTCATAACTCCCTATAACAAATTTACAAGATAACACACAGAAAAAGCAAACTGCTAACCACAAAGGTGTGTAAACAGCAGTACCAAGAGTAGTGGCCTACAAAAGAATAATAAAAGATTGAAGCTGACTGAGCGCCTTGTTTTCCGTCAACTCACAAATCACATAGAGTACACACACATCCTACACCCAAGCCAGTCCGGTTTTCTTAGCAGTCATAGTACAGAAACAATTATTACAGCCCTTCTGAGTGAAGTCCATAGCAATCTCAACGCTGGCGATCTGGCCCTAGTTGTCTCCCTCGATCTATCTTGCACTTTCGACTTAGTAAACCATGATCTTTTGCTCTCTTGTCTTCATTCTATTGGTATCCTTGGGATGGTATATCAATGGTTCAGATCCTTTCTGACGGGTCATTCTTTTTTTGTTCACATAGCCAGGAAGTGCTCACAGTTGCATTCACTCAGCTGTGGGGATCCCTCAGGACTTAATTCTTGCCCCTTCTTTGTTCAATGTCTTCTTATGCCCCTTGCCGGTGTTAATTCAAAGTACAGGTGTAGGTATATATCTGTATGCAAATAATATCCTTTTCATTTCTCGTACCAGTAGTGTTGTTCCTGATCTTACCTCCATGAACTTGTGCCTGAACGGGTTTGCAGTTTGGCTAGAGGAAAACTGCTAGTAAATGCTACAAAATATGTGGCTATGTGGATAACAGGGGGCTCCTTTCCCCCTGCTTTGTCTCTGTCGATCAGTGGAATCTCTGTTCCGCTCACTACTACTTATAATATTTAGGTATAGTTATTGATTCTGATCTCACATTCACCCAGCAAGTTAGTCAAATTGTCAGGTACTTGTTCCATGCCTTGTACTGGTTCAGGGCCATTCAGCCCTATCAGCCCTTTGGTGCGACCTCATTTGGAGTATGGTGTGCAATTCTGGAGACCGCACCTTCAAAAGGATGTGAACAGGATGGAGTCGGTGCAGAGGGTTGCTACCAAAATGATTAATGGGCTTCATTATAAAGCATATGAGGACAGACTTAAGGATCTTAATATGTACACCTTAGAGGAAAGGCGGGATAGAGGTGATATGATTGAGATGTTTAAATACCTCCGTGGCATAAATGTTCAGGGAGAGAGCCTCTTTCAATTGAAAGCAAGTTCTGCTACGAGGGGACATGGGATGAGGGTGAAGGGAGATAGATTCAGGAGTGATATGCGGAAATATTTCTTTACGGAAAGAGTAGTGGATCCGTGGAATAGTCTCCCAGTGGAGGTGGTAGAGATGAGGACAGTAACTGAATTCAAGAAAGCATGGGACCAACACAGAGGATCTCTAAAGGCAAAAAGTGGACTGTTGTAGTTGTTATGGAAGGACAGACTAGATAGGCCATGTGGTCTTTTTCTGTCGTCATATTTCTATGTTTCTATCTAGACGTTCAAGGGTAAACCACTGTCGTCCTGAGCATGGTGATCTCCAGGTTAGATTATTGCAACCTGGTTTGCGCTGGTATATCCTCTGTGGGAATGAAGAGATTGCAAACAGTTCAGAACACTGCCATCTGCATTCTGACATATGCCCACAGATATTATCATGCCACCCCGTTACATCTCCAACACTACTGGTTTCCCATCAGTTATCGTTGTCAATATAAAATTCTTCTTCTAACCTACAAGGCCTTGTACCAGCTGGCACCAGAATATCTATCTTCACTAATTATTCCATACTGTCCAGTTTGCTCCCTGCAGTCTTCACACGGAAACTAACTATGTCTACCTTCCCCAGAACATGCCCGGTATGAATCCACATGCCATTCTGCATTGTTTTTTCTCTGCCCCTTGCTATGGAATAGTCTCCTTCTAGAGCTCCATCTTCAAGCCACGTTTAAATGTTTCAAAACAGAACTAAAAAGCCATCTGTTCAAACTAGTGTTTGAGCTTCTCTGACTAATTAGACTCACCTAATATACTGAAGAGGTGTGGCTCTGATGGCCCAACCAGGAATACTTGTACTTATTGTACGTGTCTACGTCTGTCTCGCTCTTGGTGAATTGTTTTTCCCTCTCCTTGTCGGTTAACTATGTGTTCCTTCTCTGTTTCCTTTGTCCTATTTACTGTATGGAGTTCCTTTTTATCTTTTTATTTTTGAGCTTTGTAAACTGCTTTGCTTATCTGGAAAGGCGGTATAGAAACCACTGAATAAACCATAAAGCAGTCAAAAGAAAAGGTTATTACAATTAAAGGGCCTCGTACTAAAGTGCAAAGTGATTCTACAAAAGTTCAATTCACATGAAAAATAGCATGAAACAAATGAAAACATACAAACATGCCCATATTCTGGCATTTTGTGCTATTTTTCATATCAAGAAGATTTTTGTGAAGTAACTTTGCAGAGGTACACTTCACAGTCTTAAACCTTTGTGCAAACAGTTGTTCATGGCGTTCCAAGGTACTGACTGGTTCCATATGGATTCATCCAGTGACAAATCAGATATTTCATGTCCAACAAGATTTCACTTGTAATTCTAAGTTTATCATCTATTATTATATGTAGTTGTCCTAAGCTGTATGTTGGGCATACTAAGCAGACTGTGAAATTGCGACTTTATAGAACATTATAGCCGGCTGAACACCAGGACAATGACGTCACCAATGGTGCCCCATTTTATTGAAAAGAACCATAATCCAGGTGACTTTAAGTGGAAAGTGTCTTGATTATATGGGTGACAGCTGGCATGGTGGAGCTCAGGAATGCCAGTTGAATTACAAAGAGCAGCATTAGATACTCAATCTTTCTTCGATCTCTCCAGCTGGATCAAATAGTAAAGTAGAATGGTTATCACTGCCATCATTGGAGATACTGACATCATTGCCTTTGTTCTTTAGCAGCATAAGCTTGTGAGCATACAGAAGCAAACTATAATTGGATATTTCTGAAACGGATAGAAGACTCCCCTGAACTCATGTTGGGATTATCAACTAATTTGGGATAAGTGATTTAATGATACTATGTTCATTTTGAGAATTTTATGCGCACACAAAAAAATATGATTAAAGTGGACTGAGCTAAAGGAATATGAAGCCAATGACTGGAACTAAGGGGCAATCACATGATTAATGTAAATGATGCGTGGCTCCCCTTACCGATGGTCTCTTTGCCAGTTCTTTAGGAACTTGTATTGTAAAGATGCTCATGCTGCCTTTATAACATATTAATGAGAAATCTAACAAGAAATTTAGCAAGAGATGGGAGACATAGTTTGCTATTCATTTATCTTGTACAGGTTTTGCATTAATGAGTTGCTGCAATGCAAATTGATGTAAAGCAGTTCATTAATGGCCAAAATAGCAAAAACAATGCTGTGAAAAAGGCTTCACAGGCCCATTTAAGAACAACCAAAAAGCTATATTTTGGAAGGTGTATGGTTAGAGCACTGGCTTGGGAACCAAAAGACCAGGGTTCAGTTCCCACTGGCACTCCTTGTGGCCTTGGGCAAGTCACTTAACCCTCCATTGCCTCGGAAGAAAGGCCTGGCAATCTACTTCCAGTCACACTGGCAAGAAACCCCAGGAGTTGCTGGGACACTAGGAGTCAGCATTGACTCAAAGACACACATTCCATTTTGCAATTACTGAGAACCTCAGAAAAAAAATAAGACCCCCTTTGTGTGGTGGCAGTGAGAATTAAAAGTCCATCATAGCCCCCGCCTCTCTAAAGGCCTTCAATCTCTAGTGAACAAGCATCCCTCCGGATTCCCCAGCCCAGGTGCAGGGAAGTAATAGTAAGAAAACGCCCCGGACCCCTTCCTACTGAGCCGTTTCAGTCTCTGCCGATATAGCATGTCCCCCCCCCCCCCCACACACTCTTCCAGTCCTGACACTGCAAAAAATGTCCCCTTGAGGCCCTGCACCCTTGCCCTAAAAAATACAATTGAGGTGCTGACTGCCTCCACCCACTGGGACCTCAACTCTTTCTAGAGGTCTGGGGAACATTGAGGACATGAGCAACCCCTACTCACTCATGCCCTGGTAACTGGTGCTTCCAAATGGGCCTTAGCGGAAGTCTTACAGTATGAATACTATGGGTCAGGCTTCTAAATTGTACCCTTTTTGTAGTGGGGCAAGGAGATGAGTCCTAACTGAGACAGACTTTCTAAGAGTGCGTTTTTCACATTTATACCCCACTGGGGCTAGAAAGAATGAGAGGATTCACTGAATCACCAGAGATCAGATGTCCTCCCAAAGGGGAATAGGGAGATGGTGGATAAAGGGTTGCTAGCCCCCTACTTTGTGGTCTGAATTGGAGGCTAGAGGGGCCGGTGGCCTCCGAATCAGACCATGAGAGCCCTTTAATTCTTCCTATCACCTCGCATAAGGGAAACATTTAAAACAAAACCTTTTTGTATGTTGCAGCGACCAGGAATGTGTGAAGTTACCACTCATGGGAATGTGCAAAACATTTGCTGCAGAATTTACCTATGGATACAAATGAACCAGGAGTTTATTTGCATCCCACAGCTACAGTTTAGAAAAGACGAGTACTAACCCGTGGCTATATTCGGAGGTAAGCACATAAGGTTCTAAATAGAAAATGTATAAAGAATAATGCATGATATGTAATACTTTAAAATCCTAAAATTATTGCAACAGTCCATATTTGAGCATATTGCTTACACCAGGGAACAAGCTCTATAGAATTGTACAAACGCCAAATTAACTATATTGTAAGTGTGCACGTGCACATGCACTATCCCAAAATGGAAGCATCTGATGGTCCAAAAAGAACTCCATGGTGAATGCAAAACCAAAGGATTCCAAGCTAGAGGCACTGAAAATCCTTCTGCTGTTGCAGCAAATCTCAACCTCTGTAAATAATGGAAAAAACATAGAATACCCCAAAGTGGAAATGCAGATTCTAAAAGACTAAGGACTCTTTTTACTAAAGCCCACTAAAGATTTGCAATTAACGTGCTAAGCAAACACACAGTAATTGCAAAGCCTCTGTGGTAACCATCAGGGTGTGACAAGTATGGTCCCACCAGCTAATGTGGAACGGGCCATTCTAATATGAGCTGCACTAAGGTGGGTTCACTTAATGACTCCCATAGAGGAATCATTAGGTGAACTCACATTAAAGACCACATTGCCTCTGAGCAAGTGGCAATAACCCTGGCGCTAGCGATAATGTGCTCTCCACGCCCATTGCTCTGCCCATTCCTCACCTCATCCCACGATCTCTGATTAACATGTGTTTTAGTATTTGGTAGCTGACGCGTTTGCACGTTACTGTTCCCAGTTGCCCGTTGCTGCACATTAAAATGTAGGTTAACCAGCTAATGGACTTTAGTATAAGGGGCCCTAAGAGACTGATATACTAACCTATGGAATTTCAGGTGCATTAGTAGCCTGATTCACTTGTAACTTTGTTACCCATGCAAATAAGTTGAGCAGCAAAATTGCACATAAAATTCTCGGTGCAAACAAAGAAAATGAAATCTCACTGAGGTGTAGGTAACTTTGAAAAAAAAATGGGCCTGTAAAGCTTTTCTCTCATGCCTATTTTCTTTTTTTTTTAAACTTTTATTTTCATTTTGCAACAAACAAAAGAAACAACACACCAAAAAAGACAAAACAAGCATACAATAAGGAAAAGTAAACCCATTACCCCCCACCCCGATGCTTCTTCTCTACCCGATTATATCAGCATGTGAGCGCTTCCAACCAACAGTGATTATACATCAAACGATCAAAAGAGTATCTACAATACAGCATGATCATGAGACAAAGATATATACAAAGTCAGACAGTCAAATGAGAGCATTTAGCAAAATGTACATAGTCATTGAGCAGCTTCCATTGAGACCAATGAGAAGGAGTCTGAACGGAGAAAGCGAACAGACGAGGTATTTGTTCATATTTACTGTAAAGACAGGCATGATTCCCCCAGTCATTGGGGCTCAAATGGGAGCTAAGCTTCCAGTATTACTTAATTAGGGAAATACTTACTTAGGGAAATAGCAATGCTAAGCATGAAGTTCGAAAGGAGATAAGCCATTTTTGGGAGAGAGGGGATCCCCGCAACTGGGCGAAGTCCCACTATCCTCCAAGAAAGGGGCTCCTGAGAGTGCGAGATAGACTAAATACGACCCCAGACCCGACGCCAGTAATACTGTAGTGCGGGATATTCATGCATAACATGAGGCAATGAACCAATGGCCGCGGGACGTGTCCAGCAACCATTGCCCTGAGTAGTGTTCCATTTGTCTAATCTGTGAGAAGTGTAAAAACACCGGTGGGCTAGAAAGGAGAGGGTCTGAATGAGTGAGGCGGATCGGGAACCCGTATCCCTCTACTCCTGATAAGGCTCTATTGCTCCGAGATCGAAGTCACATGCAATTCTCTCTCCCATACTTTCTGCGCTATAGGGGTATCTCTAGGTATAGCATTACAGAAGGTTTAGTAAAATTGGATGCTACACCCGGTGAATTACCGAGAGGTCGGAAAGTCTCCGATCAACCTTATATAGAGAATGCCGATGGCGGGAGTACTCTAGTGGATCAAAGGCGATGCTGAAGTTGCACTGACCAGAGTCGGGAGTCTAAAGATTGCATAAAAGTAGTAAAGGCACCTAAAGTGTCTAAAAGCATTGGTGGATAGTGGGAGTCTGATGGGAGAGTCATTACAGGGAGAAAGGTAAGAGGAATCGGTTCGCGAAGGCCCGCTTCTGTATCTAGCCACACAGGTCTGCTCGGTACTGGCTCTTCCAACCAACGAGCACCTTGTTTGAGAAGAAAAGATTGAGGGAACACTTGAGTAAATCGCCACCAAGTATTAATGGAGCATTGGCAGAGGCCGAGGCCAACTGCGCAATACTTGCATAGTAAGCAGGGTTGTCCACATTCGGGGCATAATGCAAATACACGTGAATTAACTATCTCCAACCTCAAGGTGTACACGGGCCCATCTACCCTTCTTGTCAGCGCTAATATCAGATACAGTAGCGTGCTAAGACTTCTTAACCAAAGTGGCTATCCCGTACCATTTGAAACCAGTGGGAGAATAGGCAGCTACCATGTGAGGCTTAGCATTGAGTTTCAGTGTTTCAGCAGAGTTTAAATGCGTTTCCTGAAGAAACACCAAATCAACATGCTCATGGCTAAGATAGCCAAGGACTTTCCTTCCACTGAGTGGACCATTAATGCCTTTGACGGTGAATGACAAAATTTTACACAAGGCCATACAGAAAAGTTAAAAATTCTGAGCATGATAGCACACATAATTTCACTGTGTCCCTCAAACTGACTGTATCTGGCTGTACACATGACATAGGAAAAATAAACTAATATAATACAATGAAGCGCCCCACATTAACAAAGAAAACCGCAGTACGGTAGAGGAGAAGCAAAACCCCAAAATTACTGGCGACCATGTGTCTGCGGGGAGAAACCCCAGAGAAGGCCTAAATTGAAAAAACACATAACCTGTAGGACTGTGCGTGCTCCGAATCCGACCGAGGCACACATCATGAAGGGATAGGAGACCAAAAAACAAAAGTCATATAGAGAAAGAAAGAAAGTCCAGGCTATTTCTGTGCTTGGCTATGACCGCCGCATCGGGCCCTTCAAAATGGCGGATAGAGCCGGCAAATAAGAGTCCAAACTTTGGGATTAGCGCATCTGCTCTGCTTCTTTGGAGTCTAAAAATGTGGATAGTAGATCAGGATCTTTGAACGTCCTGGTTTGGTTATGGAGAGTCACTCGGAGCTTCGCTGGATACAACAGGCCAAAGCGAGCCTGTAGCTGTTGAAGTCGAGGGCGAAAAGCAAGGAGTTTCTTCCGACGGTCAACGGTAGGCTTTGCCAAATCAGGAAAGAAGGAGACCTTACGACCTTCAAATTCCAAATGATGATTCGCTCGGGCAGCATGTAAAATTTGTTCCACTTGTTGATATCGTAGCAAGCTAAAGATAATAGGCCGGGGGGTCGTGCGGTTGAGCGCCATGTGAGCAGGAACACGGTGTGCACGATCGATTTCCAGTTCTTTATGAAAGGTGATCTTCAGCAAGGAGGGAAGAGTTTTGAGCAAGAATTCTCTTATATCTCCTGCTTCCACCCCCTCCGGCACTCCGAGGAGCCTCACATTGTTGCGACGGGCTCGATTATTGCTATCTTCTAACTCCTTTCGAAGATTCTGTATCTGACGCTCAGCCTCGTCCAGTTTGCCCAAGCGCACCTCGTGCGAGTCGAGGACCCCCGCCATGTTGTCCTGCCGTAATGAAAGACTTTCAAGTCGGTCTTGGAGCACTCCAAAGTCTTCTCGCATGGCTCGAAGCGCTTCTCCATTGGACTGCACCAATTCCTTCACGCCGCGTATTTCTTCCAAAATCTCCAGGTGCATCTCGGGGTTTTCACGAAATGGAACCATCTTCTGTGGGGAGGACACCTCTGTTTTGGAGCGTTTTCCGTGAGAAGAAGAAGGAGACCCGAAGTCCAAGCGCGCTGGTTTGTGGGCCGCCATTCCCCCCGAGGTGCCCCGGTCAGCTCGGAGCGAAATAGTAAATTTGTGTAGGTATTAAGTCAGGATTCTAAGTAGGCCTCTCGGGAGCTTCAACGCAAAGCGTCCTACCCGCTGGACATCAGGCTCCGCCCCCCCTCATGCCTATTTTCATTAAATTCAAATAATGAGCTGCTTTGCGTGATTTTGCATCACGGTAGATCACTAATCTTAAATATCAATTGTTTAAATTGCTGTATACCAAGAAACACTATGAGCATGCCACCTAGATGAGCTCATCTTGTCTCAATTCTAAAGCAAAATAGGGTCGGGTACCTTAGAATACCAGATGCTGTAGGCTTACTGTGTGGTCTGGCAATCTACTTCATCACACCTGGCCAAGAAAACCCCAAGGGATAGTAACAACTATCCATAAGGTTAGCATGGACTCAACAGCACATAGCAGCAACACATCAAGAGGCACAAATAAATACATATATAGATACTTTCATGCATATCAGACCACACATGAAAGTTTACTAATGGGAATGGAAAATTTGTGAAAGCCTTTGTAAAAGAGAGCTTTGAGCTGTACAACACATAAATATCCTGGAATTATGGAATTCTGCATGTTTTAGCAATGAGAAATAGTCTTTACTGTAATAATATAGAACACACATGTTGACTGTATTTGAAAGGTTATTGATACATACAATAGTTTATTTCATTCAATTCAACTGAAAGTGCTGTAACATAGCTTAAAGGAATTGTTGCTGATTAGTCTCAAGTTTTCTTGTGCTGTGATGTTCTCTTGTCCAGGCTATCATGCCATTCAGCTCTCCTATTTCCTAGAAGCAGTGATTCGTCTGTGTGTGCCGTCCAGTCAATTCTGACTCCTGGCAATCGGTGTATAACCTCCAAAGGCAAAACATGCATGAAGCCTACCCCATTTGCTGAAAATTTGGCACGTTTAATGCATCAACTTCTTAGGTGCATGTTTACTAAAGATTAATGCGCGTGAATGAAGTTAGCGCGTGTTAAGTGCCACTACGCCCAAAGAAATAAAAGGGCTGCGAGCATTTAACGTGCATTAATTTTTTTAGCACCCATTGACACCTCTAGTAAACATGCCCCTAAAAGTAGGAAAAATTCATTTATAAAAACCTGTTGATGACCATTTGTAATATCATCTGACATTTGCAAAATGTGACACTTGGTAACGTTGTAAAACTTGAGTATTTCAGAAGAATTTTCTAAACCTGTTTCAAAAAAACCTCACAAAATCTTGAAAGAAATGTTTACGAGTAATCTACTTATACGGAATGAGAAGACTGAAAACTGCTCCTTATATGTACATATTGAAAAACCTGATTATTTTAGAATAATGTTTAAAACAGTATTTAAAAAAAAACTCAAGAAAAATCTTTAAGGAGAACCTACTCAGATACTGAAAGATCTGTCTCTAAGATCATCCTTTGCCTTGATCTGCTGATTTTCAGGCTGATGCTGAAAACTAGCGCGGCCTTTAATCACAGATGATGCCACTTTTAAGCACACTTAATACTAACGACAAATGCAGAAAAGAGACGGATGCGTGCGTGAACAGCAAAGGAAAAACTAGCGCACAATTAATGCCAAGAGTATTTATAAGTATGTAAATTACAGGCAAATAAGCAGCACATAATGAAATGGTATGCAAATATTGGCTGCATCCGATGCAGAGAAACGCGTAGAGGATTTCACAACCAGCCTTAATGCCAGTATCTCTATGCCTGGCCTTGCAGTGCCTTAGACATCTAATTCGTGCCTCCGATAATATTTTGATGGCATTGGGTGCTTTCCCCAATGCCTGGTTCGTCTGAGTAGAAATGTCAAAGATGATCCAGGCATCGGGTGAAACCCCCAATACAATCAAAATACTGTCAGACAGAAAGCAAATCCCTGCTGGCCCTGCAGCCCTGATCCCCCCACCTGCCCAAGTAAAAGTAATCTCTGATGGCTCAGCAGCCCCAAACCCCCCACACCTCTGAACTAAAAATAAGCCTGGTGGCCCAACGGCTCTGAACCCCCCACCCCTCCCAATGAAAAATAAACCTGGTGGCCCCGAACTCCTCATCCCCCATCCAACCAAAAGTGACTCTGGTGGTCCAGCAGCCCTGAACATCCCACTCTCTGCCCAACCAAAAATAACTGATGGTCCGGCAGCCCTGAGCCCCCCACCCCTTACCCAACCAAAAATATCTCTGGTGGTCCAGCGACCCCGAACCTTCTCCTAGTACCTTCAGAAATTAGTGTAAACACTGCCCATGTACTCCATCTCTTGCCTTGCCGTCTTGAAAAATGGCGATGCCTTGCCCTGGGCGGTACATTCTTGGATGAACCGGATGAGGTCAGACTGCCATAAAAGGTAGAATATGCCTTATATGACAGTTTGACTCTGCCCAGTGCATCCCAGGATGCATCGCGCAAGGCCAGGAGCCACCATTTTTCAAGATGGCATGGCAAGTGTGGGAGCACGTGGGCAGCGTTCCTACTCTTTTCCAAAGGTACTGGGAGGGGGTGCAGGGTTTGGGGCTGCTGGCCACCAGGGTTATTTTGGGTTTGGACGAGGGGTGGAAGTTCGGGCCCACTGGGCCACCAGGAAGTATTTTTACTTTGGCAGGTGGGGGTTCAGGGTCTCTGGGCCACCAGGGATTTGCTTTCTGTCAGGGGCACTGGCCCCTGACAGTATTTTGATGGCATCAGGGGCTTTCTTGATGCCTGGATCATACATTTCTCCTCAGATGATCCAGGCATTGGAGAAATACTGTCTGGGCTCCCTGTGCAAATTAGCCACACGGTGCTCATTTCTCAGGGAAAGCATGTCAAACTTGCACCGACTTCTTGTGTGCATGTGTTTGGCCTGCTGTCCCATTTTTCCAGTTTAACGCATGGCTTATTTGCATATGAGCCCCTGTCTGCATGCCGATGCTGAGAAATAGTGTGCTGCAAATAGGGGTAACATATTGATAGAGTATGACTTCAGCGCCATCGTTCTGCATTGGCCTGTTTGTTTTTGGCATGATGAAGTGTAACTCCCATAAGCTAGCTAAGAAATGCATTGTTAGACCAATAAAAATTATAAAAAAATTATCACCTTAAAATTTTCCTGTCAATCTTTATTTCCACGTGCTTGCTCGTGGACTAATGTGGCACTAAGATCGCTTGTCTTTCTAGGCTTATGTGACTGTACTGATGTCTATACCCTTCTGTGTTTTCAGTGACCACGCGTATCCCTCTCTTTATAACTCGCAAACAGGATCCACTGAAGGACTTAGGAATGAATGTGATCCTTCTACTTTGGCAGATTTAGGAGCAATTAGCAGGGGGCTGTATGGCAAAGAAATGCGTAGGCGAGTCAGTGAATAGAACCAAAGCTGGTTAGAATTTCCTGATTGCTACTTGTTTTGCTTCAGATCTTCAGAATTAAGTGAGCGGTGAGAACAGTGTTTATGGTAATCTTTGTATTTCAGAGCACTTTTCAGGGTTTCCAGTAAATCCATTCTATTGCACTTGGACTTTGACCTGTTTATCATCTGCAACAGTTGCTTTGCACATATTTTTGTTTTCCAAGTACCTGCATTCTTCGTGCTTTTTTTTTTCAGACTGTCCTCTGCCACTGCTCTGGAATGCAAATGAGATAATTATGGTGACAGCAAAGAAGTTAAACCTTGCACGAGACAGGCAGCACAGGTCAACTAATGAAACCTTTGAATTTGTCCCTATGTCTAATATATCAAGAAAACCGTGCAAGTGGTGCTCTGGTATGTCTTTGAGATTAAAAAAAGTACTGATAGAAGTGCTATGTATGGAAAATGGAAACGTGGCAGCAAATCTTATGAAGTTTTAGGAGCTTCAAGCACTTCCAGGTAGGGATATGCGTTCATTGAAATGAAATGGGAAAGCTCAATGATATTTCCTATTTCATTTTTGAATGAAAATGAGAACTTCCCCCCTGATATTTCATCACTCGCTATTAATATGTGCACTATTGAGCCATAGTGCGCACTCATAAGCCATCATGTGCCTTATTATGCAATAGTGTACGCTGCTTATAAAGCAGCTCTTGTGGATTAGATCCGGAGACCCTGCATAGGTCGAGCCCACTAGAGGACTCTCCTTTGGAGGTTGGGAGGCAGTTCTGCAGAAGGAAGTGAAGAAATGAATAGAACTAGAATTTCAGGATTTCAAACTTCCGGTTTAGTCTTAAACTGGGCTTTGCTGATATGGGGCGTATACAGCACAGGTAGAGTGAGCGTGCATTAAATGTTTTAAGACACACTGATGAACTGAAAGTGCGCTAACATCCCTATCCCACTGCATGCATGGAAGCAAAGGTGATGGCAGTAGTGGGATCTCATTGTGTTTAAGTCTGTGAACTGGGAAGCTCAAGCAGGAAATGGAACCGTTCTCTGCCATCATTACTCCCCACCGTCCCTACCCCCTTCATCACTGCCTAAAGCACAATACACTGCTGGTTTTACCAAAGTTTTGCTATCCCCCCCCCTCCCAGAAACCCCTGATGGAAGCGGCCAGGGAGAAGGCATGGCAGGCAACCTGAATGTTGAGAAAGGCAGGCCTAGCTCAAACCATTAGGCAAGCTAGATGATCACCTAGAGCACGAGCTTCAGGGCAGGCAGGAAAGTGTACTGCAGTCAAAGGAAAAAACGAGGTTACTTACCTGTAACGGGAGTTCTCCGTGGACAGCAGGATAAGTCAGCCACACTTGGTGACGTCCTCCGGGCGGAGCCATGCATACGGAAGTGCTCTCTAGAGCTCAGAAAGGAGGGCCTTTCTGAGCCCACCTAGGTAGCCCATCTTATCGGTCCGCCCCCTAGTCCGGCCAGTGTGTTCCTAGCTAGCTAGTTCCCGGACAGGGATCGGATATGGCAGGCTGACCTCCTCCAGGGGAGGCGGGCGGGATTGTGTGGCTGACTTATCCTGCTGTCCACGGAGAACTCCCGTTACAGGTAAGTAACCTCGTTTTCTCCATGGACCAGCAGGATTGCGTCAGCCACACTTGGTGCCTCCCCAGCTGTGGAGAACGCCGAGGTGGAGGAGAAGCTTGGTTACTAAATGAGGCTCTGAGCCGCAATAGGATGAACCTCTTTATTGCCGTAATAGGTGAAGGTGCATACAAATCGTGCAGTTGTGCAAATAGCAGTTGTGCAACGGGCAACTAATGCTAACAGTGTACGAACAACAGTGGCTGAGTAACAGTGCAACTAACAGTGCATAGTGCCTGTAACAGTGCAACTAACAGTGCTGACTAACAACAGTGACTGTGCAACAGTGCAATTAACAGTGCAGACATGCTACAGGAGGAGCAGGTACGGACGGCCCGGCTACTGGGCCAATGCATATCTGCCATCCGTTGCAGTGGAAAGGACGGCAGTCCCAAGGGCGCAGTCTTCCTGGGCCCTGAGGTCAAGGCAGTAGTGCTTCTGGAACGTGTGCGGGGAGGACCAGGTGGCCGCTCTGCAGACGTCCGACAGAGGGACAGAACGAAGGATGGCAATTGTGGTTGCCAGTGCTCTTAGCTTGTGAGGGCCCACTCTTGGCAAATTCTGAGTGCCAGTGGGGTGTAGGCAGTGGGAGATGCAGGAGGCGACCCAGTGAGAGAGGGTTCTCTTGTTGACCGGCCTGCCCGGCCGGCTAGGGTCGAAGGATACGAACAGCTGTTCGCCTTTGCGAATGGGTTGAGTTCGCAGCAGATAGATCCGAAGGGCCCGGAGACAGTCCAGCGTGTGTAGGCGACTTTCTTCTTCGGAGGCATGGGGTTCTGGGAAGAAAGACGGGAGTTCAATGGACTGATTGACGTGGAAGGCAGATGCCACCTTGGGCACGAAATTCGGGTTGGTTCGTAAGGATGCTCTATCCTGGTGTAGCTGTGTATAAGGGGGATGGGACACTAGTGCCTGCAGCTCGCTGATTCTCCTGGCGGATGTTATGGCAACCAGAAACAGGGTTTTCCAGGAGACGAACTTCATCTCCGCCGACTGTAGTGGCTCGAAGGGGTCCTCGGTCAGGAGGCAGAGGACAGTGCTGAGGTCCCATGACGGAACGGGTTGCCTGATTGGGGGTTTCAATTAGCCAGAACCCTTCATGAAGCGGTTTGTCAAAGGTAGTGCTGCAATGGAAGTTGCCCCTTCAGGCTGGGCGTGAAATGCTGCAATTGCCGAAAGGTGCACTCTGATGGACTGAGTCTTGAGGCCAAGATTAGACAGAGAAGCAAGGTACTTCAGGACACTGGGAAGAGGACACGTGGTGGGCTCCAGCCCTTGCGCAGTGCACCAAATGCTGAATCTCTTCCATTTGAGGCCATAAGATTTCCTTGTAGAGGGGCGTCTGGCTGCTAGGACCACGTCTTGCACCTCAGATGATAGCTGGAGTGTAGAAAGGCTCATCCGCTCAACCTCCAGGCAGTGAGAGCCAGGGCTTTGGGGTCGGGGTGCCTCGTTTTGCCTCCGTCCTGCGTGAGTTGGTCCGGCCGGAGTGGCAGGCGCTTCGGTTTCCCTTGCGCCAGGCGTTGGAGCAGCGCGAACCACATCTGTCGGGGCCAAAAGGGAACCACTAGGATGGCGCGAGCCTTGTCGCGGACCAACCGCTGGAGTGTCGCCGGGATGAGGGGGTTCGGGGAAAGGGCGTACACGAGAGACCACTCCCCCCAGCACATGTCGAATGCATCCGCCGCCAGTCTCTTGTTGGAAGGGTGCCTGGAGCAAAACAGGGGGCATTTTGCATTCTGTTCTGTGGCGAACAGGTCGATGTTCGGGTGCCCCCACTGACGGAAGAGGCTGTCGGTGACCTCCGGGAGCAGTGTCCATTCGTAAGGTTGTAGTTGCCTGCTGAGCTTGTCGGCTAAGGTGTTCTGGTCGCCCGGCAGATAGGAGGCTCGGATGTTGCACCCGTGAGTCAGGGCAAGGGACCAGATCTGCAGGGCTTCCTTGCAGAGGGGCCGAGATGCCGTGCCCCCTTGCTTGTTGATGTAGAACATGGCCACTTGATTGTCCGTCTGGATGAGGACGGTTTTCTTCTGCACATGCGTTAGGAAGGATTTGAGAGCATACTTGATGGCCCTTAGCTCTAGGAGGTTGATGTGCAGGAGTCGCTCCTGCGGTGACCAGGCCCCTTGTGTGCTGAACTGCAGGATGTGGGCACCCCAGCCCAAGTTGGAGGCATCCATGGTCAGGGTGACTTGGTGCTCGGGTGGGTGCATGTCCTTCCCCCCCGAAAGGTTCTCTGGAGCAGTCCACCAGAGTAGTTGAGTCTTGATCTAGGAGGTCATAGGGATGCGGGTGGAGAGAGGCTGCGAGTGCTGGTTCCAGTGCGTACGTAGATGCCACTGCAGCGGCCGCATCTGTAACCTGGCGATGTGGACCACAGACGTGGTAGCGGACATGTGGCCTAGAAGGCGTAGGATGGATCTCGCTGAAGAGGATTCCGCCGAGGCCAATCTGGTCGTGAGCAAGGTCAGGGCGAGCAACCTGCGTTTGGGAAGGTATGCCTTCGAGAGTGTGGTGTCTATCTCGGCTCCGATGAATTCCAGCCTCTGAGAGGGGGTGTGCTGGGACTTGTTGTAATTGATGACGAACCCCAGGGAGAGATCAGGGACTCGGTAGTCCTCAGAGCTTCCTGAAGTTCCATTGCTGAGGGGGCTGTGATGAGCCAGTCGTCGAGGAAGGGAAAAATGGAAACGTTCCGTTTGCGTAGATGCGATGCGGGAACTGCCATGCATTTTGTGAACACCCGTGGGCCGGCGACAGGCCAAAAGGGAGGACTTTGTACTGGAAGTGCTGGCCCAATACATGAAAACGAAGATACTGTCTGTGACTTGTGGATGCGGATGTGGGTGTAGGCATCCTGCAGGTCCAGGGACGCCATCCAGTCGCCTGGTTGAATCAAGGGCAGGATGCAGTTGAGAGAGTACATCCTGAACTTCTCTTTGATGATGAATTTGATGAGTTTGTGGAGGTCGAGGATGGGGCGGACTCCGCCTGTCCTTTTGGGGACGAGGAAGTACCTGGGGTAGAAGCCAGAGTTTATCTCGTCCGATGGTACTTGCTCTATAGCATCGGAGGACAGCAGGTGTATCAGCTCCTCGGCCATGGCTCGGCATAGGTGCGGTGGGGTATTGCTGTTGGGTTGGGTGTTTTGGCGAGGGTTGAGCTGAAACGCATCCAGTAACCCTCTCGGATGATCTCGAGAACCCAGGAGTCAGAGGAGATGTCTTTCCACTTGTTTAAGCAGGGGGTGGATTGTTCTTCTTCTGCTTGCGGTCACGCTGAGAGTTACGCTGGTGAGGGGGACCGCTGTAGGAGTTGTTCCTGTATTTGTTATACTGCCATTTCCTGCTGGAGGGGTACTTCTTGTTGGAGGAGTAGTAAGATTCTTATGAGCTCCGCTGCGGCTCTCGTAGCCGTCCTCCGCCAGGGTTTGTAGGGTAGTGCAGTGTTCTTTCATGTCGTTGACAGTGTCTTTAACCTTGTCCCCAAAGAGTGATTCCCCCATGCAGGGGGCGTTAGCAATGCTGTCATGGGTGTCATCTCGAAGGCCGGAGGCTCCCAGCCACGCCCATCGTCTCGCAGAGAAAGCCGTACCGGCGGTATGAGAGGCTGTGTTGAAAGAGTCAAAGGTTGCGCTGGCCAGGTGTTTGCTGCACTCCGACATATCGGCAAGTGCGCTTGCGAGCTGATTCTGAGACTCCTTGGGGAGGGATGCAGCGGTCGACTTCAAGGTTGCCATGCAGGTGTCCAGGAAGAGAACTTGCTGAAATAGGTGTGCTGCAATCTTAGCACTAAGCATCGCACCTTGGAAGACCTTCTTCCCGATGTCATCCAAGAGTTTGTTGTCTCGGCCCGGGGGGCTATTGGCGTGGGTACGAGGACTTGGTGCGTTTGAGCGCCGAAGAGACGACGATGGAGTTGTGTGGTAGCTGTGCCTGAGAAAGCCAGGCACAGGCCTCACTTGATACTTGAAGTCAAGCCGCCTTGGAACGGACGACCAGACGCTGGTGTCTGCCACAGTTTCGAGTGATTTTCCAACAGTCTCTTATGCACTGGGAGTGCGAAAGCAGGCTTCGGAGTGGCGAGGTATTTTAGAACCTCTGGAGCAACCTCTCCAGGCGCATCAGTGGTGTTCAAAGAGAGGGCAGAGGATAGTTTTGTTAAGAACTTGGGGTAGGTGAGATCCTCCGCCAGGGGAGGGTCTTCTATCTCAGCTGTCCTCTCAGAGTTGGCGAGTTCTGTGGATCCCACCACTGCAGCTTCGATGTCGTGGTCGTCGGCAGTGCTGTCGGGGGACGGATTTTCTGGGTCCGGATCGTCAGAGGGTCCGCGTGGGTCTTCTCTGGTTCTCTTCTCTGGGGCAGAGGTAAGGGCTGCCTCCGGAACTTTGTGCGCTGGATCCGCGCTATGTGGGGATGACAAGCATGTCGCGGGTATTGTTGAAGCAGAGGGTATTGTTGAGACAGACTGCTTCACGAGTTGTGTCAATAAGCTGATGATAGCTGAGGAATTACTATGGCTGGATCTGCTAGCCCTGCTGTGGTTTGAAGGGCTCCGGCTATGGTTGCCCTTTCGAGGATCCTCCCGCCGGTGGCGCTGGGAGCGGTGGCAGTGGCGCTCGGAGTGCCTGCGTTGTTTGGGAGAGAGGTCCCTGTGGCTAGAGTCGCTGCTTCTGCTGCTGCTGCGTCCGTTGACTCTGGTCCGTTTACTGTGCGTTCTGCTCTTGGAACTGCTGCTGCTGCTGCGGCTACAGAGTTGTGCAACAGTGCGCTGGCTTCGTTGGGCGCGCTGTTGTGCGGGGCGCTGCTGTGCGAGGCGCTGCCGTGCGAAGCGCAGCTGCGTGCAGGCTTCCCTCCGATGCCGGTAGAATTCGCGGGCATAGAGGTCCCGCCCCCAAGGTGGGCGGAGTTGGAGGACTGCAGCAGAGGCTGGGAGGACCGCAGCACGTCGCCATCTTGGGAAGCATGGACGAGTGCTGTGGGGGACCCGATCCTGGAAGCTGACTGCAGGGCGAGCTGAGAGGAGTCCAGGAGGATGAAAACAGGAGAGACTGCAGCAGTAGGGGCAGGGCTTACCTCCGCGCCTCCACGGATGATGGTGTTGGGTCCTGGAGCAGCAAGAGAGTCAGTCGGGTGCACCGGGCTGGGGACGGAGGCTCCATGCAGCACGTCCCGCCGGGAAGGGCACTCTCTGCAGCAACGGAGGCTCGGCTAGGGATGGAGGCCCATACAGGCACATCCGGGGCTGGCAGAGGATCAGGCAGTGGAGGGCCAGAGCCGGAGGCTGGGCACATCACTTGGTATCCTTTCTTCATTGCCCCACAGTAAGTGCATCCATGTGAAGTCTTGTTCTTGTTGCCACAATAGGGGCATTTCTTTGAAGATGCTTGGGCATAGTTGTAAAAACGCAAAACAAGAAATAAAAAAAAAAATGGAGAGAGAGAGCAGGGTCCGTCTTGCTGGCAAGGCGGAAGAACGAAAACTGGCCGGACTAGGGGGCGGACCGGTAGGATGGGCTACCTAGGTGGGCTCAGAGAGGCCCTCCTTTCTGAGCTCTAGAGAGCACTTCCGTATGCATGGCTCCGCCCGGAGGACGTCACCAAGTGTGGCTGACGCAATCCTGCTGGTCCATGGAGAACAATAGATCCCAACAGTCATAGAAACTCAAAGAACCGTCATCACATACGGTACTTCTACCCACCGGGAGGCTCGCTCATTTTCAAATTGTCCATTTACCTGGGCTTTTGGCAATTGCCCTCATTACATACATATATACAAAACAAAGTTAATATTTAAAAGTGCGATGCCCATCTATGCATTTTAAGGATAAATTGTTGTTAGTCCCAAAAACCTTCAAGAACCACAAGAATAGTGATTTTGGGGTAATTATGATTGTTGAGGGGGGGGGGGGCAGCTAGGTACATGAATGATAGTAAAGGGTGACCTAGGGTACCTAATGCCTTGCACAGGCCCTGGAGAGAGCACTGTTCAAGCAGGACTAATTGGGGGGCCTCTGTAGAAAGATTTTGGCTATAGGTAGGAGCTGGACAGAGGCTGAGATAATAAAGATGCTACCGGACACAAGGAGCGAGGGGATTAGGGGAGGGAGCTGCTGCTGTAGTATTTTATGTTTATGACCCAGTCCAAGACGTGGAGGCAAGGGAGGAACTATTGTTTATTAACCACTCTTGTTTCACAAAGCCAGGCAAGAAACAAGAGTGGTTAATAAACAAATAGTTCCTTCCTTGCCTCCACGTCTTGGACTGGGTCAGTTATTTGGCACGTGGAATTGTGCTTGCTTGTTGGACTGTATTTTATGTTTATTTCATTTATATTCTGTCTATATTTCCACCTTAGGCAGATTACAAAACTACTGTAACACTGACAACAACAGAGCTGTTGAAGGGAGACCTGGTTTCCTGTGGATGTGGCGATCAACTGAAATGTTTGAAGAAACTATGCAGCTATTGCAGTCTAAAAGTCAGCACTCTTCAAATTGATATGTCTGAAATCCTTTAAGACGATGCTTCTCAACCTTTTTAATTTTGTGGCATGCTTTCGAGTTTGTTCAGTTCTCGGGGTACACACACCAGATTTTGCATATAGGACCAGTGTAAGGATAATAGGCTCTCTAGACATACCTTCAGACTTGCACCCCCTCGCAATTAGCTTTTAGTGCCCCCCCTAAGATTTTGATCATTAAATTCAATTGTAACCATGTCACCACAGTCCCTCTCAGAACAATCGTAGAAAAACATATATTTGGATATCCCGCTTTTAAATGTTAAACTTGTTTTGTAAATATATCTAAAATGAAGGAGGTCTTAAAAAAACTCCCCTAATGCATTAAATTCAAACATTATATCCCACCAGTGATGTGAGAGCTGAAAATTCCCCTACGGTAATTTATTTTGCCACATAGAGGGAGCACTGGTTGTACTGAGGTCTTTTTCTCCCCTGTAGTGAATATTTTTGGTATTCGGAGTGTCCATCGGTTTATGTGAATAGTTCTGATCTATATTTTGTATCCACTTAGGGTTAAGTGAAGGTGAGGAAAGAGAATCTTTATTGACTAAGGGTTTTTTGTTATTTGGCTTTAGTATCCCTCAGTGCAGTGGTATTGGTGTGATGTGCAAAACTAATCCATTTGGATAAATTGCTCCCAAGAAGTGCTGCTGTCTTACCAAAGTGAAGGGAGAGTTCTAGTAGTAAGTCATCAATTCAACTTGGTGTAGAGGATGAAGGAGTCCTGTGGACTCGCTCCATGAAAAATGATAGTAATCTACTCTCGGACTATACCTAAAATCACATTCTTTCAGTTTTGCTACTACAAAATATTTTTGGGTACAATACAAAATCTTCAGTGCTGGTGGCTATGTCTTGCCTACAAGTCAACTAGTTATACACCTTAGAAAAATCAGATCAGCCGGCACAAACCATCTATTCCTAAAATGTAAATTCTGTGTAAGAGATAGGTTCCAATTTACTCCAGTGAACCTACAGCTACTAGACCACATATTACGATTGCAAACCTGAAAAGAAAAGTTGTTTCCCTACATCTAGAATAGAAGCAGGAAGCAGGTGGCTATTTTCAGGGGCACAATCCAACTGAGATGGGGCAAGCCCGCCTCACAAGTCATTGCCTAGCCATATCTCTGCCTGTCAGCGCCAAGGCACACCGGTATTCCCCAGCACACTGGTTGAGAAGCACTGCTTTGAGGTACTGCTTTGCTGAGGTTCTGAAGTATATACGCCATGTTTCAAAGGTGAGTATTGTCTCTTCGTGCACGCAGGATCTGAGATCACAGGATAGAGTAACTGAGCACACTCCTAAATCACATGGAAGGCACATTTTAGAAAAGCCGCGGAGATTGGAATAGAGACGTTGAGGCCATGATGTTGATAAAAGCGGCTTTATTTTAGGAAAGTCTTTGCTAAACTTGGTGCCTTTTATAACATAAAGAATAAGGAGGCCTAGGAGTGCATATGTATGTGCCGGTAAGTGCGGCCTATGCAAATCCACATGTAGAAAAAATCAACGTGGTAAACATGGCAGCCACACACGTGTAAGTGCTGACGCTTGTACATGTATGGTGGCTATTTTGCAAACTTCCATATATAAATGCTGCCAATTAACAACAGATGCTGCTGTCTCTATCTAATTTAATGTTTGAGGGGGAACTAAAACGTGGGAGATTAAGGAGGATAACACCCTTCATCGCCCCTCTAAAGGGCTGGCTGAATCGAGCACTTTTGTAAAACCTAAATGTACTAGGGAGCAACTGAAAATCCTGAAGTGGACAATAGCAGTCATACATGTGGTTCCCTGTATGAAATGGGGGATACACACCCAGACCACTCCTTAACCATATCCCTGGCATGCCTCCTTGCAATTTCTGTATAGTAAGGACATCCACATATAAATTAAGCCCATCGGGGGTAGAGGGGGGGCATATTCAAAGCAATTGAACTGATTAGTAGAGCTTCTAACCAGTTAAATTGTGGTCAGTGGGCTATTCAGTGTCACAAAATCATTTAATTCTGCTAAATAGCCCCTTCTGCTGGGTTTAAATGCCCCAATGCAAGTCAGCTAGCATCAGGGAGTTCCAGTTGTGGAGTGGGGTGTTAACTTAGGTTAGTCAATTAGCGACAATATTCGGTTGTTAAACCAGTTAACCTAAACCGGCCAAAATTACATGAAATAAAGGTTGCCCTAACTTTAGCCAGTTTAGCTAACCAGGCCGAGGCTGAAAATTGCCACAGGTCAGCTAAAACATCCAGTTTAGAAGACACATTTCTAAATTACTGTTGGAAATGAGTGCATCCTGGCTTCGACATCACGTGTCTGTCCAATCTGCTTGTCCATATCGTCTGCTCACCTCTTGAACTCCTTCGACCCCTCACTGATCCACTATGCTTGTCCCATGCTTTCTTGAATTCAGATACTGCCCTTGTCTACACCACCTCCATTAGGAGGCTGCAATATCTATCCTCCACTTTTTCTCTGAACAAAGATTTTCCTAGATTACTCCTGGGTCTATCACCTTTCACTCCCACTTTATGGCCCCTTGTTCTAGGACATCCTCTCTATTGAAAGAGACCTGCCTCTCATGCAGGTGGAATAAGAATAGACGTTTCCTTGTGTGGTGAGTATGCTCATGATCCAGATCTGCTAGCACAAAACATAGTCCTATATAAACAAAATTACGGGTTTAGCTCTGGATGTGTCCTCTGTCTTTCCTGCTAAAATATGATAGCACCAAATATGGCAATGGGTATGCATCCCAGACTAACCTGCCAATTACATCTTGCAGCTAGGGTGGTACTTGCCAACAACTGGAAGCTAAAATAAAGGTCTATGCACCTAAGTGGATGATAAAAAGAAGCTGGGAAATAAATGTTGTAGGTCGGAAAGCACCCCTATTCCTCCACCTTTCAACCCCTATATGTCCATTAATATAGGAAATATTGGGATGCATGCATTCAATCCATAGCGAAGTGCAAATACATTTAAAACACAAAATACCCCTAAGGACCTAACCAGTAGAAACACAGCAAACTGCGAACTGGATATTTATATTGGATTAGGCACATCTAATGAAACAGACATATGGATAGACAGTCTGGATGCATCCTATGGTCTTTTCCTACTGTCACTGTGACTGCAGCTGTCAGTCATAAACTAGAATATGAGAGTATCCCCGCAAAGATGTAACTACGAGATTGCACTAGACATTTTAGAACCCGATAACAAATCAAGTTACAAATATCCCACCAACGTCAGACAGATTTGAACAGCATATTCTATGAACAGGTTATTTTAAAGTGGCCAGCTTTGGAGACAAGTTACTTCACCTTGCCATACTGGACTTGGTGCTTACCAATGGTGAAAGTGTTTCTGATGTTATAGTGGGAGATCATTTTGCATCCAGTGATCACCAGATGGTGTGGTTCAGTATTAGGACTAGGGCTGTTTGAATCCATTCAAAGGTGAGGGTCATAGATGTTAGGAAGACCAACTTTGCCATTATGGGCCAATACCTCAGGTAGTCGTTAGCGGGATGGGAACAGTTGGGGGATGTAGAAAAACTGGACAAAACCGAAAGAGGATATTTTAAGGGCAATCAACCTTTTTGTTAAAATGGTAAATAAAGGTAAAAGGAAAAGGAGACCGCTATGGCTTTTGAAAGAAGTAGCTGAAAAGGTGAAGAAAAAGAGGGAGGACTACATGAAATACAAGAGATCACAGAGAGAGGAAGACAGGCATCTATATTTGGAAAAACTTAGAGAAGCTAGCAAAGTAGTCAGGAAAGCAAAGATTCAAAAAGAGGAGGAAATAGCCAATGCAATAAAATGGGGGGATAAGACATTTTTCAGATATGTTAGTGAGAAGAGAAAGGGCAAAAGTGGTATTGTCAGACTCAAGGGAGAAGGGGAGGAATATGTAGAAGCTGATGAGGATAAAGCGGAATTGCTTAACAAGTATTTCTGTTCTGTGTCCACAGATGAAGAACCAGGAATAGGACCTCAAAAAACACCCACAAACAGGAACAGAAGTGAGGGACATCTTGAACAATTTTCAGAAGACTGTGTTAGTGAGAAACTAGCTCAACTTAAAGTAGACAAAGCGACGGGACTGGATGGGATATACACTAGAATACTGAGGGAACTTGGGGACGTTCGAGCAGCTCCACTGACTGACCTTTTCAATGCCTCGTTGGAGTTGGGAGTGGTGCCAAAGGACTGGAGAGAGGCTGATGTGGTGCCTTTACACAAAAGCCGAAGTAAGGATGTAGTTGAAAACTACAGGCCGGTTAGTTTAACTTCGGTGGTGAGTAAATTATTGGAAACACTGCTGAATGAGAAAATAGTGAGGTTTCTGGAGTCCAGCAGATTACAGGATCCGAGGCAGCATGGATTCACCAGAGGCAGGTCTTGTCAGACAAATCTGATTGATTTCTTTGACTGGGTGACCAGGGAATTGGACCGAAGGAGAGCCCTAGATGTGGTGTATTTAGATTTCAGTAAAGCCTTTGACACCCTTCCTCACAGATGACTTATAAACAAACTGAGCACCCTAGGGATGGACCCTAAACTTACTGCTTGGGTTAGAAATTGGTTGTGTGGTAGGCGACAAAAAGTACAGGTAAATGGAGCTCACTCTGAGAAGAAGGACGTTACCAGTGGTGTGCCCCAGGGATCTGTCCTTGGTCCGATTCTTTTTAACATCTTTGTTAGTGATATAGCAGAAGGGCTGTCGGGTAAGGTTTGTCTCTTATTGGATGATACCAAAATTTGCAATAGAGTAGACACCCAGAAAGGTGTAGATAACATGAGGAGGGATCTAGCTAAACTTGAAGAATGGGCTAGAATTTGGCAGCTGGGATTTATTTATTTATTTATTTAATTTATTTAACTGCATTTATATCCCGCTTTTCACTGGGTCAAAGCGGTGTAGCATGTAACATAGGGAGGGGTAATTTCTTTTAGGGTGGGGCCATCACCAGGGTCAACAATTAATGATTATGGGTAGACATGGACATGATTTACTTCTGCTAAATCTAAGTATTAGGTTATTTAATGTTAAAAAATGTAAGGTCATGCATATCTCAATCATATCACCTCTATCCCGCCTTTCCTCTAAGGTGTACATATTAAGATCCTTCAGTCTGTCCTCATATGCTTTATAATGAAGCCCACTAATCATTTTAGTAGCCACCCTCTGCACCGACTCCATCCTGTTCACATCCTTTTGAAGGTGCGATCTCCAGAATTGCACACTATACTCCAAATGAGGTCGCACCAAAGACTTATACAGAGGCATTATCTCCTCCTTTTGTCCACTAAAGAAAAGCGGGACCTAGGCGTGGTTGTGTCTATTGATCTTAAAGTAGCTAAACAGATAGAAAAGGCGACGGCAAAAGCTAGAAGGATGCTTGGGTGCATATGGAGAGGAATGGCTAGCAGAAAAAAGGAGATGATAGTGCCTCTGTATAAGTCTTTGGTGTGACCTCATATGGAGTATTGTGTGCAATTCTGGAGACCGCACCTTCAAAAGGATATAAACAGGATGGAGTTGGTATAGAGGGTGGCTACTAAATGGTTTTCATTATAAAGCATATGAGGACAGAGTTAAGGATCTTAATATGTACACCTTAGTGGAAAGGCGGGATAGAGGTGATATGATTGAGATGTTTAAATACCTCTGTGGCATAAATGTTCAGGGAGAGAGCCTCTTTCAATTGCAAGCAAGTTCTGCTACGAGGGGACAGGAGATGAGGGTGAAGGGGGATAGATTCAGGAGTGATATGCGGAAATATTTCTTTACGGAAAGAGTGGTGGATCCGTGGAATAGTCTCCCAGTGGAGGTGGTAGAGATGAGGAAAGTATCTGAATTCAAAAAAGCATGGGACAAACACAGAGGATCTCTAAAGGTAAAAAGGGGACTGTTGTAGTTGTTGATATGGAAGGACAGACTAGAAAGGCCATGTGGTCTTTTTCTGTCGTCATATTTCTATGTTTCTAAGTACAAATTTTGAGGGTTACTTCTCAGATACTCGTATTAATTAATTAATTTATTTATTTATTTATTTATATTTCTTATATACCGTGCTATTATAATCAGTGCAATTTACAGTTGCAACAAACATACTACAATGTAATAGGAACATTGAGCTTACATAGAACAGGATATTCAAAACATGGTGGAACGAGGGGAACTATATACAGATTATGTACATGTTATAATAATGATTAATGATTTTAGCATGGAATCTGTTTGGATCATGAATCCATTCTCATTTGCTACATCTTCGAGGAGTGACAATGATTTAGCAAAGGATGATTTCATTGAATTCTAAAAAGACCCAAGAAGGAGAACTGGGCTGGATATCAGGCAGCTTTGGTGTGAGCAAATTCCAGCTTACCCTATCTTGGTGATGAGGGCAATGAATGTTTTGCTTCCCTTCACAACTACTTATCTCTGTGAAGCAGGATTCTCTGCATTATTAAACCTGAATCAAAGTGGAGAAATTGACTTAATGTATCAGATGACATGCAAGTAACATTGTCAGTAACTGTACCTCGACTCCCTGTTTTGATTGCACAAAAAAAAGCTTGTGTATCTGTGATTTGAATAAATATGATAAAATCCTTAAGATTTTCTTAAAACTGTCCTGTTTCTAGCTATATACATATATATGATTTTGACAGTCTGACGAAGGGGGTATGGGGACATACTGGGCAATCCATTGGGGGTCTGTAGTCATAAAAAGGTTAAGAACCCTTGGACTAGCAGAATACCTCACCTCAGTCACACAGGGGATATACAAGGGGGTACCCAAAAAAAACCAGGAATAACATTGCCGTGGGCGGAGCTTGTGTAGTACGCACTTCTGCCGCTAGGCGTGTATAGTGCAACTCATTGTCAGTTCAGTGCCGCCTGTGTTGTCGACCTGGCTTGTTCTGTTCATCTGCAGTGATTGTTTTTGCTAGCGCTGTTTTGTTCTTGTTTCTTTTTTTATGATGACAAGTTTAAGTGAACAACGTGCAGCTGTGAAATTTTGTTTTCTACTCGGTAAAAATGCTGCTGAAACTGTTTTAATGTTGAAAACAGCTTATCAAGATGACACTATGGGAAAAAGTCAAGTGTACCAGTGGTTTGCTCAGTTTAAAAATGGCGACATGTCGATTGATGACAAACCTCATTCTGGGCATCCATCAACTCCCGAATCGACGAAAATATTGAAAAGATTAGAGAGCTTGTGCTCACAGACCATCGACAGACAATTGATCAACTGTCAGAGATTAGTGGGTTATCTTGGAGCTCGGTTCAGCGAATTTTAACGGAAGATTTGGGAATGAAAAGGGTTGCTGCCAAGTTTGTTCCTCGGGTTCTGATTGACAATCAAAAGGAACATCGAGTTGAAACATGTCGTGTTTTGAAACAACAGCTTGAAACTGATCCAGATTTTCTGTCAAAGGTCATTACAGGTGATGAGTCATGGTGCTATGGTTACGACCCAGAAACAAAGCAACAGTCAAGCCAATGGAAGACGTCATCGTCACCCCGTCCAAAAAAATGTCGTCAAGTCAAATCAAACATCAAAACAATGCTGATTTGCTTTTTTGATGCCAAGGGGGTAGTTCATTCAGAGTTCCCCCAGGTCAGACCGTCAATCAAACCTTTTATTTGGAAGTTTTAAGAAGATTGCGCAACAGTGTTCGTCAAAAAAAGACCCGATTTGTGGCAGACAGGAGACTGGTTCTTCCACCACGACAACGCACCTGCACACACAGCCATCTCTGTTAGACAGTTTTTGGCTAAAAATGGCATGGTTCCGCTGCCCCACGCACCTTACTCGCCTGACCTGGCTCCATGCGACTTTTTCTTATTTCCACGCATGAAAAGGGGCATGAAAGGACACCGATTTGACAACATTGAAGAAGTCAATAAAAAAAAGAGGGAGGAGCTGTCAGCCGTTTCTAAAGATGACTACAAAAATGTTTCGAACAGTGGAAGCACCGGTGGGACAAATGTATCAGTTGTAATGGAGAGTATTTTGAAGGGGATAAGGTTGTTTTGTAAAGAATTTGAAATAAATAGCTTTTAAAAAATAATTCCTGTTTTTTTTGGGTACCCCCTCGTATCTGCATAAAAATATATGGATAAGTTATAGGCACATCTTTATGTGGATAGTTAATAAAGTGTTAAGGGAATAATGCACCATTTTAGCCTAATAATGTTCATTACATGACAAAATCATGCATTATTTGCTGTTAGTGCACATTTCTGTATTGCAACATGGGCTAAATGATCATGAGATGCAAAGCATGCAAATGAAGGGGTTGCCCTCTCTGGCGTCTCTGGGAGTGGTTTATTTTAGATATCTTTTATTTATAAACGTGTTTGTTTTGTATATATGATTTTATTTTGTATTTGTGTAATGAAAGGCAGCAGAGAAAATTTGAGAGATGAAAAAAAGGCAGACAATAAAAGTCTCAGCTTGAATAAACAGATAGCTGAGAGAAAAAGCAGGTTACGGCCACATGCCTTATCCAGGGAGTTGCAGGAGTTGAGGTTTGTTAGTATCTTTGTGTATTTCTTGCTTTTTCTTCTTGATTTCTATGCAGTTCCTGCAGGAAGTAAGTGAAGTTTCCCATCCCTGTTCCCTTTATAAACTGATATACATTGCAGTTAGCGTTGCCAGCAATTCCGTTGCTAAAGGAGTAGACTGAGCCAGCCCACTGCCTGCGGGGAGATGTGGTGCTGTTTGTCTTAAAAGCAGAACCTGCAAGTTCATGCTCGTTATAAGGTAAAACCAAGACTGGATTAGCCTGTCCCTTAAGAAAATGCGTCTCAGCCCTCTCCTGGAGGCAGGTTTTCAAGATTACCACAATGAATATGCATGAGAGAGATTTGCATACAATGGAGGTAGTGGGCATGCACAGCTCTCTCGGGTATATTCTGACGTGTTGGTGGCATTCGTGGACTGGGAGTGAAGACCAAGGCTGTAAATACTAGGTTCTTGCAGCTGACTGGGCAGGATTGATTGCTCTTGCAAACCCATGGGCCAGAATGATGGCTGGGCACTATAGGATAGATGGAAGTACAAGTGTGTGCCCTTAGTCTGGGAGCTTCTGAGGATGTTTCTAAAGACTTACTACTGCTGTAATTTGCTTTTTCCTTCCCCGCCAGGCAACATGCCATGTCCCCAAAAAGGGAGCCTCCTCTTTGTACAACATTTCACATGTTGGTTTGGAAAAAGCCCCTGCCACAATTTGGAGCTACTGAAGATATTTGACGCCAACTGTTTGTGGATGACATCCTCTCTGTACTACTTTACTAAAATGCTCAAAGAACATGATGCTACTTAATCTGCTAATGTTTGGATATGCAATCTCAAAACAGTATGAAAAAACTCTCTCAATATCTATATATGACATGGAATTTCAAGTTCAGCTGCAGTAACCAAAAAAGAGATGCACTCTTCTTTGATATACGCAGCTTAGATTTGCCGGAGGAGGAGAATGAAATTTTGGACATGTTTTCTGATATAACAAATCCTTATATAGGTACCAATGCTCCTGTACGACTTAGGGTGAAAGAATTATGTTACATAGTTTTGAAGGCTATGGATAATATTCTCTCTGGGCACAGGGGAAGACATTTTCATTATTACGTGAACACACCAACATAACTGCCCACTTACCCAGTTCAAGTAGGGGCATCTTAGGCCAGTCCTGATTTTGAACTTAAATCCTAAAGCATGTTGGTATTTGTAGTCCTTGATTCTACCCATGGAAATCAGTGCTATAAGTTCCATAATGCATTAAGGTAGGGTTATCAGAAATGCAAGACTGGCCTCAACTTTTCCTGCTAGAACTCAATAAATTGGCAGCTATATTTCATTCTATATTTTTTGCCCTAATTCTTTTAGGGGCAAATTTTCAATCAAGATGCATGTGCGTAAAGCGTGTGGCTACTTTATACCTGCAAGCTTCACATCAATTTTCAGAGGGAAATATTTCACTTAGAAAACTGACTTGGGAAAAGTATGTGCACAAATCTGTACTTGCTATTTGTGCAGGTATTTTTTCTGTGACAACTTGTGTGCACGATTTTGGAAATCCAGAAGTATTCATATCAGTTTGCTGTCTGCCTCAGCCCTGCCCACAGGAATGCCTACCTGATACACGCTCATGTGGATATTGGTATGCGAGCATGCAGATACATAGGGGGTCATTCCAGTATGTGCTGAAAACATCTACGGGCGTATTCCAGTATATGGCATCTGCATACGTTTATCTCGCTTGCACGGGGATGTCAGAACATGCCCAGGAGGGGCAAAACAGAGGCATGGTTTGCCAGGAAGACGTGTATAATGTATTCAGGAAAGACCCGTGTATGTATTCCAACTTTCCCGCAGACATGCCCGTAATTCCTGCTGGAGACGTGGAATAAGGCTAGTACATAGCAGAACATTTTCTATGTTCTACAATTCGTCCCTGCAAGTGAGTGTATGTGTGTGCAGTTTGAGGGTTACATGGATGGATCTAGTGTGCTGATCAAGGGCAACATGAATGCCTAGCCAGTACCATGACCTTACAAATGACCGCAGTGGCACCAGGTTCCACTGTGATAGGGCAGCCATACAGCAACTGTGTCAGACACTGGGAGACCTGACAGCTGTTGTGCCAATATTCCCCAGATTGTGCCATGTGGCCTACATCCTTACCCAGTCCAGCATATATGCAAGTTGTGAGAGTAGTGATATATTTGGAGGTTGGCTACTTGGTATGATGGCAAAAGGATCCTTCCTCCCATGCCCACATAGTCCTGACCAGGAGAGCAGTGCCACAAAGCAGACTGTGGGAAGGCAGGCAGGATTGCCCCACAAATAGCAGATGTATACAGATCTACATAAGCCAGGACAGAGGGTGACTATCTTATGGGACAGATGTAACAACATGTAGAGAGCTGCTGTGAGAAATGCCATTATCCAGATATGTGGGAAACAGATGCCATAGCCAGACAGCCATAGGCATTAAAAGAGCATAGTGATGTCACTCAGCAATACAATGTATCCTTGGGGAACTGCAAAGTTAGTTTAGTTTTTTTTTTTTTTGAGGTGGGTAAGGGTCCATACTTAGCATTTTAAAAAGTATTTTTAGAGATGACCAATGCAAGAATAACTGAGGAGTTATATTACCATGTAGGTTTTATCTTCTTTTGATTGGCTTATGTGGGTTTTTTTGTTTATAATGTTTACAAATTGAATGTAATTTATTTTTCTGTGTGTATGTTAGCATTGCAAAGTGCTCTGGTATTTTGTCTGAAGGGCGGTATAAAAAGTATAATAACCATAAACCATGGAAGTACTTTTGAAAACTGCTCCCCCCCCGCTTATGAATGTATTTATTACACTTTCTCTACAGGCTGCCTAAAGCAATTTATACAAAAGTCATTCAACATAAATAGAACTAAAATAAAAACTCAATAAAACATACTGGGCCCGATATTCAACTGTGCCAATTTTGGAAGGGCTATGTGCCTTGTTGGCGCATAGCCCTTCCTGCCGAACCCTAAACTGGATAATCAATACCGTGGTGATGACATTGACTATCTGGTGATCTCCACAAAAGCTGGAAGCTGCCGATGCTAACTGGGCATCATCAATATTGCATGCTGCCCAGTTAACGATCTGTGCCGTAAAGATAGGCAAGGATTTTCTAGCCTATCTTTAAGGCACAGACTGCTAACTGGGCAGTATCCAATATTGCTGCTGCCCGATTAGCACCATTCTTCGCCCCACTTCCGCCCTGGAACACCCACAACATGCTCCGATGCTAACCGGATAGCATCGAGGCACATAGGGGACTTAGGAGGGGATATTCAACGGCACTAATTGTGTAAGTGCCATTGAATATCCCCAACTACACAGTTTACTGGGCTGTAAACCGTGTAGATGCCTTTTGAAAATCGAGCCCACTGTTCCTAATAGTAGTACAAAATACAAGACATTCTCTTCTCCATCACTTCCATGGCATTCTCAGATTTTACAAGCACCCCTCCCAATCCAGAACATCAAAAAATCAAAAGTAACACATATATGTGTGTGTTTGTGTATGTGTATATATAATACATCTCAGTGGTGTCTGCTGTTGGGTGGGTATGAATACACTAGCATGCATTCACATCCAAATGTAGAAATCACGCCCCATGCAGGGCTGATGGCTTTGACTCTGGATTTGCTCAGAAGCTGATTTACCCACCTTGCCACAGAGATGGCTAAGGCTCCTGGCACAGCACTATATGACACTTATAATTCCAGCATATGCCATCTCCCCACCTGAGAACACCCGTGTTGCTGTCCCTTTCTTCCCACTGCTTCTGTGTTCTTATTGCTCTTTCCTTCAGCCCACATGGGGTGATCCAGCTCTCTGCTGGATGTACCAACAATCCATATGGGTTGCAGGAAGTAGCAGTGGGGGCACATCATTAGCAACAGGAAAAAGGGGACAGTGTCATCAGTGCTGGTGGTTGATGGGAATGTATGAATGCTGGGGCTCCTTCAGGCTGTCTTCTATAGTCTAGAAGACCACTGGGGATGTTCATGGCCTAAAAAAAGTTCAGTTAATCTTCATTTTAAACTAAGTTTTTGTGATGTTTGTTTTTTTGCACATTTTTCTTAATTACACACCTATACATACTACATTTTTTTTTCATGCACAATACTTGTATCTGGAGAAGCTAAGGAAAGCTGATAAAGTAGCCAGAAAAACAAAGATGCTAACGGAAGAAAAAACAGCCCATTAAAACAAAGGGACAAAACTTTTTGTTTAGGTATGTTAGTGATAGGTAGAAGTGCAAAGGTGGCATTGTGAGACTCAAGGATGCAGGGGAAGAATATGTTGAGGCTGATGAGTACAAAGCAGAAGTGCTTAACAAATATTTCTGTCCTTTGTTCAAGGAATGGGACTTAACCCCCCCCCCCACACAAATAGGAATAGAAGTGAGCTAGAACTGAAATTATTTTCAGAATGTGTTTGTGAGGAACTAGCTAAACTAAAAGTGGACAAAGCAATGAGACTGGGCGGGATTCATCTGAGGGTTTTGACGGAAATATTGGTGGCTCTACTGGCTTCTGTAAGTCAGGAGATTGGCGAATGTGGTTCCTGTCTACAAAAGTGGAAGAAAAAGAAAGGTTGGTAACTACAGAGTAGTTAGTCTGACCTGAGCACATTTAAAATTAATGGAAACTTTGCTAAAGCAGAGGCTGGTGAAGTTCCTGGAATACAAGGGATTAAGGATCCAAGACACCATGGCTTTACAAGAGATAGGCCTTGTCAGATGAATCTGATTGATTCCTTTGCCTAGGTGACCATAGAATTGGATTGAGGGAGGGTGCTACAGCAAGGCCTTTGACACCATTCTGCATCGGTGACCAGGCCAGCCCAAGGGTTTCTGCTGCCCTAGGTAGAAACCCCAGGGCTATCACCTCTGCTGACGCCACCTCCCCCAACTGATGATGCCCCTCCAGCTGACATCCCTGCCCAGCTGCCACTGCCGCCCCCTCCCCCCCAGTTGCTGCTAATTCTGTATTGGGAGGGGGAGGCGGGCAGCGGCAATATTTCCAAAAGCGGCAGCTTTTTGCCGCTGCTTTTGGAAATACTGCCACTATCCGCCTCCTCCCCGAACAGAATAGGCGGCAGCTGGGGGTGGCACGGCTGCCCCTACCGACTTGGGTGGCCGAATAGCTTGCCTAATGGACAGACCGGCCCTGTTGGCGACTTATAAATAAACTGAGTGCCTATGGGATAGATCCTGAAGTGACTCACTGGGTAAGAAACTGGTTGAGAGGGAGGCAACAGAGGGCAGTAGTAAATGGAGTTCACTTTGAAGATAGGGGTGCCACAGGGATCGGTCCTTGGTCCCGTTCTTTTTTTGTTCAGAACGTTTTATTGATCATTTGTAAAACCAACAAAGAGGAATGACATTTCCAACTATGTAAGGAGAGGGAGAAAAGCAAAAAGAAACCCTCACAAACATACATCTGCAAGTATAAGCAAAGAAAACTGAACAGCAAAGAAGCACTTGAAAGCTCCTAGCAAACAAGCTAAAACAGAAGGAAAAGAAAAGAAGACACTAATTTTGTATGCATTGTTACCACGCTGTGGAAGGTCTGTCGGGAAATGTATTCCTGTTTATGCATGATACCAAAATCTGGAAGGTGTGGACAACATGAGAAGGGATTTAGTGAAACAAAGAATGGTCAAGAATTTGGCAGCTAAGATTTAGTACTAAAAATTCAAGGTCATGCGCCTGGGCTGCAAAAACTCAAGGGAGTAGTACAGTATTGGGAGTGAAGTACTTCAATGTGTGAAAGAAGAACAGGACCTGGGGAGTGACTTCAAAGGGAGTGAAGAAGTAACTTAATGGTTAATAGCATAGCACAGTTGTAGTGTAGCCTAGGCACCAAAGAGAGCCATGTTCAAATTCCACTATTGCTCTTTGTAGTCATGGATAAGTCACTTTACCCTCCACTACCACAGGAACAAATTTAAATTTTAAGTCTTCTGGGAACAGGGAAATACCTACAGTATCTGATTGTAATTCATATTGAAGGACTACTGGAAATTGGAAAGGCTTGAGCTAAATATTGAGAAGGCTGGAGTTGGTTCAGAGGGAGGCCACTAAAATGGTCAGTGGCCTTTGTCATAAGGCACATGATGAGCAAAGACTTAAAGATCTGAACATGTATACTTTGTAGGAAATGCGAGAGAGGGGTGAAAGGACAGAGACTTTTAAATACCTCCGTGGAATAAATACACAGGAGCTGGCCATCTTGCAGTTGAAAGGAAGCTCTGGGACAAGTAGTCATAGGATGAAGGTAAAAGGGGATAGACTCTGCAGTAATCTGAGGAGTTATTTCTTTATGGAAAGGATGGTTGATGTGTGGAATAGCTTCCCAGAGGAGGTGGTAGAGATGAGAATTGGATCTGATTTCAGGAAAGCATGGGACACAAGTACAGAGGACCTTTGAGGGATTATAGAACTTAATAGCTCTTATGGAATGGTAGAATGCCTAGTACATATGATCTTTTCCTTTTCAGTGCCATGAAATCAGTGTTTACCCCTGGCAACCCAGCATTTTCTTGGCAAGGTATGACTAGAAATAGATTGCCAGGCCTTTTCTTCCAAGGCAACCCAAGGTCTCAAGGAGTGCCAGTGGGAATCAAACCCTGATATCTTGGATAATAGGCTGTTGCTCTAACCACTAAGCTACTCCTCCACTCTGTGTGAGCTTTATCTGTCATCATTTTCTATGTTTCTATGATTGTATATGTATTAATTCATTGGTATATACAGTTGTGGGCAATATTATTGGCATCCATGCAGTTCAACACCTTAATGTCCAGTATCTCCTAAAAACGTGGCCAGTGAAATGACTTTGGACTAAATATGCACACTTATTTGACACATAAAAGAATGTAATAAAACCAGGCCAATTAACAAAGGAAATAGTATAAAAACTGGGACATTGCCAGGATATGATTATTCTGCAAACAAAAAACTGTAAAGCCAGACCACAATGATCAAACCCAGAAAAGCTAAAAAAGCTAATTTGTCTTTTCCTTAATATAAAGTGTGTTACACTTGGTGGTGTTGGCACATAGTGTGGCATCACTTTTAAATATAAAAAAAGAAACTTTATTGTGTGAGTGGCTTTGCCCATAATGACAGAGTCTGACAGTAAATGTGTTTGGTTTTGTGCAAACATTTTCTGTGCTCTTGGTTTATACAGGACATGTTTATTGGCACCCTTATAAACAACTCAAATTAGTTTGAACAGAAGAACCATATTCACATTACAGTAAAATTAGATGCACCTGTGATCAGTTGTCAGTACAAACATGACTTGAATCAACCAATGAAAGATGGCTCTAATGTTTAAAATAGCCACATTCACTCCCTTTTCCATTTTCAGAATGGTGAAGACAAGAAAGCTGCCTGAGACCATCAGAAAAGCCATTATCACCAGACATCAAACTTAAGGGGATCAGATACTTGAGATTCCCGTGTCTACAGTCTGCAATGTTATTAAGAGGTTTTCTGCTCATGGAACAGTCAAGCACTTCCCATGATGTGGTGGGAAGAGGAAAATCAATCCAAGACATGTAGACTATTGAAAAAAAATAGCATGTACAACATCTAAGCTTAAGGTTGACCTGGAGCAATCTGGAGTGGTAGTTTCAACCCACATCATATGCCACACATTAAACAAAGAAGGACTTCATGGGCGAAGGCCAAGGAGGACCCCACTGCTCAAAGGCAGGCATAAAAATGTTTATTTATTTAACATTTCTTATATACCACCTTTCATGATATCAAGGCGGTTTACATTGAACAAACTGAAATTACATTGAACAGGGCATTATAACTTGGAGATAACTATTTTACAGGGAACATGGGCAATGGAGGGTTAAGTGGCTTGCCCAAGACCACAAGGAGCACCTGTGGGACTAGAAACCCCAGTCCTTATGGTGAAGGTTGCTGTCCTCTAGTGGGATATTTGCCCAAACCTACCTTGTAAAACCACAATCCTTCTGGGAAAATGTTCTGTGCAGAAATGAAATCAAATTTGAGCTCTTTGGCAATGCAGAGCAACAGTACATTTACAAGTGAAGAAATGAAGCTTATTAGGAAAAAATATACCCTTCCTACAGTTAAATATGGTGGAGGTTCCATAATGTTGTGGGCTGTTTTGCTGCCTCAGGAACTGGAGGTCTGGAATGTATTAAAGGAATCATGAAGTCAGTGGACTACCGAGGTATTTTGGAGCGAAATGTGCTGCCTAGTGTCAGAAAGTTAGGTCTGAGTCAAAGGTCATAGGTCCTCTAGCAGGACAATGACCTAAAACATACATCCAAAAGTACAAAATAATGGTTAAAGAGGAATGAATGGACTGTTTGAAACTGGTCAGCAATGGGTCCTGATCTCAATCCAATCGAGAACCTTTGGAAAGAGCTGAAATCTGCCATTAGTAAAAGGAATCCTGGAAACATTCATGAGATGGAACAAATTACAGTTGAAAAGTGGGAGAAACTACCAGCAGACAGATGTACGAAACTTATAGATGGCTACAAGAAACGTTTGGAGGCTGCCATCACTGCCACAGGTTGGGCAACCAAATATTAGTGAAGGATGCCATTAATCTTGTCTAGGTCATATTTTATTTATTTTATTTTATTTATTTGGCTAAACCTTTATACCGCCTTTTGCAATGGTCAAAGTGGTGTATATAGAACTTTGGACAGGTAAAACAACGTTTACAAAGAACAGCAACTATTTATAGGAAGGTATAAGGGACAGTAGTATTTGCAATAAGGTTAGTCAGAAATTACAATGTCTACATTGCAAAGACATCTTTTTTTTAATATATACCTTTGAACATACTATTAAAATATTATGATGACATACAGTTTGAATATTTCCAATTTTTCTCCAGGAACAAGCAGGAAGTCAGTTCTCACTTATGGGTGACGTCGGCACCGACGGAGCCCGCGCAGTGCAATGCCACAGCTTTCAAAGAAAGCCTTTGGGATTGCTGCCACTCATGCATGGTCCTCTTCCTGCCCAAAGGTGCCATCTTGCTCAGTCTCCCTTTTTCCGTGGAGCCCTTCAGATGCACGTCCTCGTCCCTGGGAAAAAGTGTTTTCGTTTTTGGCCTCTGGCCCTCTTTTTTCCGGTAGTACCGGTTCTCTCCCATCCTCCTCTTCGCTGTTGTTTCCCCGAGCGAAGGGACGTTTTTTATTTTAATTTCTCTCTTCGGGCCTTTTCGCGCCCTTTTCAACTGCTGACCTTGAGGGATTTCGACCTAGCAGGGGTTCTTTTTGCCCCAATGGCCACTGGTTTTAAAAAATGTGACAGATGCTCCAAAAATATGTCCCTCACAGACACTCATGACTGCTGTCTTCAATGTCTGGCGGCCGACCATAACCCGGAGCTCTGCTCTTTCTGTAAGAAAATGTCCACCAAGGTCCTGCTAAGTCGTAAGCAAAAGTCTGACGACATTTTCCATAAGGCAACCCTGGAATCCCCGGTGGCATCCTAGGCCGTCCCTCCGCTTACAGGATCCCCCGCAGTGGTTCCGCGTTCAAGGCGGCATTCCGATCAGGGGTCCCCTGAGGTAGAGAGGTGTAAGAAGAAGAAGACCTCGAAGTCACTGTCGGGGGCTCTGGACAAGCACGAACATTCCCACACTCAGTCACTCAGCCCTCCCCGGCATTCCTGAGAGTCGGATAAGGAGCTGCCTCGAAAGGTACCTCGTACAGACACGGAGGCCTCCGGCGACGGCCCCCAGTCTCCTGAGGGCCGTCCCAGTGAGGACCCCCTCTCCTCTTGCACGCCAGACCTGGTTACCCTGGTGCGACGTCGCAGGGACCCATGCCCGCGTGGGAGTCCTGAAAGCTGGCACTAGAGAGAAGCTTTTCTACCTTCTTAGCTGCCCAGCAGGCGCTTCTGCCCAGCATGGCTGGCCTGCACCTCGAGACCGAGATTCCCCCGAGAGGGGTACCTAAACCTTCCCTGGAAACCCACAAGGGACCTCGGTGCTGGACTTGCTCACCGTCCCATTCCTCGGGGGTGAGGTCCTCCAAGGCCAGTGCCTCCAGCTCCAAGTGGGCCTCAGCTTCTGGACAGGGCGACCAGCCTGACTCGGACTCCTTTTCAGACATCTCGGGCTGGGAGTCAGACAGGGATACTTCTGCGGAGACCCACGCTCACAGGGACCTTCCCTCGGACCCGTCCCCACCCACCTCCCAGAGGCATTCACCTCCCAATGACACATCCTTTCTGGTGTTTGTGCGGGACATGGCACAGGCCCTCAATCTGGCCACGCAGGCTGAGGAAGAACCGAGGGCAGAGGAACTCGACACCTTACAGTATGAGTCCCTGCGTCAGGAGTCTCTTATGGTCCCAGTGCCTCCCATTCTGTCCTGGCTGCTCCTCCGCATGTGGGAGGCACCGGCCTCAGTCCCCATTGTGAGCAAATGTCTCGATGCCATGTATAGGGTCCAGCATGACCCGGGGTTCCGGAAGACCCAGCTTCCGCACACCTCCATGGTAGTGGAATTGGTGATGTGGAAGCAAAAGAGCCCGAAGTCACATTCTTTGGTCCTGCCTGGCAGGAAGTCCAGAGCCCTTGATGCCCTTGGGTGCAAGGCTTATCAGGGGTACATGCTGACGTGCCACATTCAGGCCTACCAACTGTATATGGGCATGTTCCTGTGCGACCTCACCAAAGAGCTCGTCATTTTTTTTTGCAGGTCTTGGGGGTGAACACCTCCTTAGGTTCCAGACCCTCCTGAGGTCAGTCGTGGACTGCTCAAAGTACTTCTCCCGCACCGCGTTTGATGGGTTTCTGTCCTCCGCCCGAGTGGCGGCGGCTGGCATCGGGCCCGGCACCAGGCATGGCTCCAGTCTTCGGACCTGGAGCAGTGGGTCCTGGAGAAGCTCTTGGCTATCCCCTGCCTAGGTGAATAACTGTTCGGCAAGCCCATGGAGGATAAGGTGGCTAAAATTGAAACAGAGTTCATAACTCGAACCCGCCTCTCGCGTAAGACCTCTTCTCTCCCACAGAAGAAGCAGCACACAAAGAAGCTGTTCTTCCAGAGTGCAGGGAGAGCACTACCAATACAGGGTGCTCCCCTTTGGGCTCGCGTCTGCCCAACAGGTCTTCACCAAGTGCCTTTCCATGGCCGCCGCTTACCTCCGGTGGCAGGGCATACCCATTTTCCCTTACCTAGATGACTGACTCATCACAGGGGCATCGGCTGGGGAAGCCCGCCTTGTGGCATCAATCACGATCCTCCTCCTCGAACGCCTCAGCTTCCTGGTTGATTACTCCAAGTACCACCTTGAACCGGTGCAGACCCTGGAGTTCATCAGCACACTCCTCGACACGGAGCGGGCGACTGCCTTCCTGCCCCAGGACCATGCAGATTGTCTCCTTGCCCTGGCAGCCAAGGTCCAAGGCAGGGCTCGGATTCTGGTACGAGCCATGTTGCACCTCCTGGGGTACATGGCCTCCACTGTCCACGTTGTTTCCCACACCCTCATGCACATGCGGACGGCTCAGTGGTGCCTCAGGGCACAATGGAGCCAGGTCTCCAGCCACCTCCGGGAGCATGTCTGGGTCTCCCGCAGTCTTTGCAGCTCTCTGGATTGGTGGCAGGATCCCCGAAGCCTTCTTCGAGGAATGCCCTTCCAGGCCCCGCAGCATGAGCTCGTCCTGACGATGAATGCCTCCCTGCAGAATTGGGGAGCCTACTGTGGCGACCTATGCACCCAGAGGCAGTGGTCACCCAAAGAATCTCAGCATCAGATCAATCTGCTCGAGTTTCGGGCGGTCCGGTGGGCCCTGAGGGCATTCGAGTACTATCTGAGGGGAAAGTCAGTGCTCGTGCAGACCAACAACAGGGTGACCATGTTCTACATAAACAAGGAGGGGGGAACAGGTTCCTGCCCCCTCTGCCGGGAGGCGGTCCTCCTTTGCTCCTTTGCCGTTCGCTGGGGAATGATCCTCAGAGTGGTCTATCTCCCGGGCCAGGAGAATGTCCTCGTGGACAAATTCAAAAGAATCCTCCACCCACACGAGTGGCTCCTAGATCCAGTAGTGGCCAACCTCTTGTTTCATCGGTGGGGGGACTCTGTCCATGGACCTGTTCGCCAGCCAGTTGAACGCACAGCTTCCCCGCTTTTGTGGGCCGGTTCCACACCCGAGCAGAGTGGCTCCGGATGCGTTCCTCTTGAACTGGACTTCCGGGCTTCTTTACGCCTTTCCCCCCTCCTCCACTCCTCTCATTGCAAGGACCCTCCACAAGGTCCAGCGGGAGCGAGCTTCAATGATTCTCGTGGCTCCTTCGTGGCTTCGACAGCCTTGGTTCCCGTTTCTGCTCCAGCTCTCATCCGAGCCTCCAGTCCCTCTAGGCTGCTCTATCCAAACCTGACCTCGTTGTCCCTTACAGCCTGGCAGCTGAACGGGTCTCCTTAGCCCCGCTGCTATAGGACTTGACTGAGCAAGATGGCACCTTTGGGTGGGAAGAGGACCACGCATGCATGGCAGCAATCCCAAATGCTTTCTTTGAAGCTGGGGAATTGCTCCGCGCAGGCTCCATTGGTGCCAACATCACCTATAAGTGAGGACTGATTCCTGCTGTCCCTGGAGAACACCTGTTACAGGTGAGTAACTACGCTATTTCTCAAGATATTGTATGCAACGCAATATGTGCCTTTGAGTCAATGCTGACTCCTGGCAACCCAGAAGCTCCTGGTTTTCTTGGCAGTGTGACCGGATATAGATTGCTAGGCCTTTCTTACAACACCTAAAATGCAAGGATGCCAATAATGTTAACCACAATTTTATGTGTACGCAAGTGATTTGCAGAGCATCAATTGTAATGCATACAAATAAAATTCTTACTTTGGGTTTTATACCTTCAGGTAACTGACAAATTTCTGATATCTCAATTGATATCATTATTTACAGGATAATTAAATTTTGAGAAGGGTGATCATCTTAGTTTTCACAAACGTTTGGGTTATGGACAGCAACCCTTCTTAATACATTGGAAACAGCATAGCTGCCAAGTGACCCAGACTCTGGAATTAGACTGACTCACTTTTGGCTTTTTGACGCCCTTCATGATAGGCGCTAATACTTGTGCTAGTTTACAGTAGAAGAAGCAGGACTACAAATACCACAATGCACTGTTGCACTGCAAGTATGTCTGCTGCTCCTGTTTGGGACTGTTTAAAATTCAGGATTGGTCAAAAGTCAAAGAAACTGAATGAAATGACAGCTCTGTGATAGAGGAGGTGACAGCCTTAGACTTCAATATTTTAGAAGAAACCTGTTTTCAGTTCCTTTGCTTGTGAAAGGATTAGAATGGAATACACTTTTCATTATATCATCATGCTGACTATTGTCTAATATTGAATGCATTGGTTTATTGTGATTCCTAAATACATCTAGATAGATTTCTATCCTGATTATTTGGCTTTTCAAAAAAAAGGAGGCTTTTCCTCTATAGATAATGCTTTGAAGCAACATGGCTGTTTTTTTCTGATTTTGTAATGATTTTTCCATTGTTGATTATTGGTTTGTGGGGTCATTCTGAGCTGTGAATAGCGGGGATGGACGTCCCATTGAGACGTCCATCCTCGCTATTCGGCCCCCCTCTGCATCCTTGGCTAACCTCTCCGTATGAGCAAGGTGTTTCTAAGGGGAAAGCTAGATGGGGGTGGGAAAGGGGCGGTGTGGAGGTGGAGTTAGGGTGGGCAGTGGGCAGACCACGGTCCCAAATGTACAGGGACGATTCCGATGTCGGCTCTGTATGTCCGGGGCTGGCAGACTGAACGGGGAACTTATTCCACCTCTGAGGTGGAATAAGTTCCCCTAGATGGCAGGGGATGGCAGGCCTGGACGGGGGAAGGGGTTGGAGTGGGTGCAGGTGATTCCCCGCATCCCAACCCTGGCCTTGGGAGGCCACATCGGGGGTCTGGTTACGGGGAATTTAAGAACAGGTCGGTGACCGGGGATCGCAGCTCCTGAATGGAGCCGCAGTGCCATGGCACCGTGGCTCCATTCAGGAGCCTTGACTGAGATAGCCAGGCCTGTACATGCAATCTGACCAGATCTGGTCCCAGCCTGCACGTACAGGCCTAGTTGCAGTTCTGATCTCACGGGGCTAGACGTGCCCCACGGGATCAAAATAGCATCTGCCCCTGTGCGTCCGATTCTGATCAGGCGCACAGGGGCCTGGACATCCTGATCGGAATGAGGCCCTTGATATTTAGTTTTATGTATTTTGTCTGTATCACTTGATAGATTTTATTTGTTTTATGTTTTTTGTATACACATTCAATTTATTATTTTATTTTATGTATTGTTTCTTGTTATTTCCTTATGTAAACTATAGAGATAAATGCTTTATGGATTAGTGGTAAACTTCACAGTAAATAAATAAAATATCCCGATGGAATGAAAACCACTATTATAAACTAAAATGGCTGCTAAATACTCAAATGATTTTATTTTCATTATTTTTTAATGAAGGCTCGAAAGTGCTAATAAACCGATCTATCCATCCATTCATCCAGTTACCTGTAATGGTAACATTTTTGAGCTCACTATGGATGAAGCATAAAAATTTGTCAAGATATAGCTTAAATATTGTTTATTTGGAATTTTTGCTCTTTGAGCACTAGTAATATTCTGTAGGTCACACTCTACTTAACTGTGACTTTGTGGCAAGATTTCTCTAAATATTGTGAATTAAATAAATGATTTCAGGGGCTTCAAATATCATCAGGAGGTTTTTAATCTGGATTCTATAATCTTTCTGAACACTTTCATCTTGAAATAATTGGATGGCATATTATAGGCACAGGGCCTCTTTTACTAACACTTAGCTCAGGATATCTGCTGCATGGGTTTTCAGCAGCTAAGTGTAGTAAAAGGGGCCCACAGACTCTTTAATAGCAGCACAGAGCTAGCTTTTCCCTATGAAAAAATCCATTCCTTATATTTCGTGAGCTAGCAGAAGCTTGCTGCTTATGTCACAAAGCTGTTCCACGTCCCATAGAAGAACAAACAGCTATGGTTATCTCCGTAATAGTATAAAACTGGCCCAACCCTCAGCCCACAAATGGCCAAGGCAATTACTTTGCAGAAGTGGTCAGAATTAGCTGCGACTTTCAGAAACGAGAAAGAGCGAAAACATAATTTGCTTGAAAAATACATTGCCAGAAGCAAACTCCAGCTTGAAATTGTAAACAGTGTTACACAATCTTGAACCAAGGTTCGCCTAAGTGTAGTGCGACCTTCCACTCGAATTAGAAGCTATGTGGCTGTCCTTGTTCAGTCTTTTATTCACAGATAGCTGTGGTATGTGCTAAAGAGCATGTGATTGCACAATCAAAGGGAGCTTTTTATGTCTATCTTATCAGTGACCTTTCGTGGTGTGTGTGTTAGCTTTAGAATCATAATTTCTTCTTGATATTCTAAACTGGGATTGCCCTTGTTTATATGGTATTAATCATTCTGGCTATCAGAATTGCTTTCTAAGTAATAACAATTAATATAGTGCCCTGTAAAAAAAGGTGACCAGGGATATTTTCTGTAGGAGACTCTCTCAAAGTAGGTTGCAAATATTCTAACATTTCTAGAACTGAACTAGAAAAGACCTAATTAAAGATTACAATGAAAACTCTACCATTATCCAGGTATTTCCCACCAAATGAAGTTAAATGAATCTCCATCTCAGTTTGGATGGAAATGGTCTGATAATACTGGGTTAGAAATAACTATTTACTGAAGTATGTCATGCAGTAAGCACCTGAACTAATGTGCGCTGTTACTGCATGAGTGTGATAACTGTTATCGAGCTGGCATGACAATGATCAAACAGTAATCCATGTGCTAATTGCACTGCATATTATGGGGAGGAGAATGAACACTTTATGGAGAGGGAACAGGAATGGACTACACTTCATAGTTCATGCATGATACTTTGAGCTTGCTAGCTGTCACTTGTGTCATTGGCATGGATACACTTACCATCTAGTAAGGTTGGAAGGCACTCAAATGCCTACTAGGGATGAACTGAAGACTTCTCAGGAGAAAAGTCAGCATTTTTGATGTAGCTGCACATGAAATGAGAGTCAGAAGTTGCAAAGATGTCTTACATATGAAGCATGAACCAAGGGAAGTTTGAGGTGGTCAATAATGAAATGGAACGTGTACAACTCAATCAGTTAGGCATCAGCGCATTGAAATGGACTGATCTGGGCACTTTGCATCTGATGATCATATGATCTACAATGCTGGAAATGAAAGACAAAGAAGACATATAGTAGCATAGTAACATAGTAAATGACGGCAGATAAAGACCAGCATGGTCCATCCAGTCTGCCCAGCAAATATACGGCAAGAGTAGGTGCACCCGTCGCTCCGTGCAGGCCACCCCTCCCCATGTCTTTGTTTAGGGATGGACCCACCACTCCATGTAGGACACCCCTATTTGCTTGAGAAGTTAGATGGTTCAGTTTATTTTCTTTTTATCCTGTTGCTATAAAGGGATCCGCAGTGCTTGTCCCATGCTGTTTTGAATTCTGTCACCGTGTTTGCCCCGACCACTTTCATCGGGAGAGCATTCCAAGCATCCAACACCCTTTCAGTGAAAAAATATTTCCTGACATTGCCTTTCAATTTTCCACCTTGCAGTTTCATGTTATGCCCTCTAGTTTTGCAGCTTCCCCGTCTTTGGAAGAGGTTTGTTTGTTCATCGTTCCTCTTTAAGTATTTAAAGGTCTGAATCATATCTCCCCTATCCCTCCTCTCCTCCAAAGTGTACATATTTAGGTCTTCAAGTCTCTTCTCATAGGGTTTCTTACGCAGGCTCCAAATCATTTTGTTCGCCTTCCTCTTCCAGTCTTTTTACATCTTTTGCAAGATATGGTCTCCAAAACTGAACACAGACAGAACATGCAAACAGGATATCTTGATAGTCATGGGTAACTGGAATGAAAAAGCTGGCAACCGAGAAGAAGGCAAAGTGGTTGGAAAATATGGACTTGGCAACAAAATGAAGCTGGAGAAAGTCTGATAGAATTCTTCAAGACTAGTGATCTATTCATCTCAAACACCTTCTTCCAGCAACACAAACGCTGACTGTACATGTGGACTTCACCCAATCAATTGTACAGAGATCAAATTGACTACATCTCTGGATGACAGCAATGTAAAAGCTTGATAGGATCAACAAAGACAAAACCTGGAGCTGAATGTGGTATAGATCATCAACTACTTGTATGCAAACTCAAGCTAAAGTTGAAAAAGAGCAAGCCACTCATGAATGTAGCAAAATATGACCTTGAGAATATACCACCAGGATTTAAAGACTGCCTGAAAAATCAATTTACTGCTTTAGATACAAATGACAGAGTTCCAGAAGAGTTATGGAATGACATCAAGAAGGTTGTGTTGGAAGAATGCGAGAAGTCTCTACATAAGGTGAAAAAGCAACAACGGCCAAAATGGATGACTGAAGAAATTCTGAAAATTGTTCAGAAATGCAGAGAAACCGTCAAATCCGTGCAGTGCATCCTTTTTTATCCCCTTCGGCCCTTTCTACCCTGCTGTTGTCCCTGGTTATGTCCCGTGTGGATTTCGCCAACTCTGTCCTCATTGGTCTCCCTCAGTCTCGGTTGTCTCGGATGCAACGGATACAGAACACTGCTGCTCGTCTTGTCTGTCACGCTTCCCCTCGGGATCACATTACCCCTCTGCTCTTTCACCTTCACTGGTTGCCCTTTCCCTACTGCTCTCAATTTAAGCTACTCACTCTGGTTCACAAGGCTCTCCACACAGGCACCCCGCAATATCTTTCCGACCTCCTTTCCTTTCACTCTCCCCAGTATACTCCTCGCTCTTTCTACCTCAACCGCCTCACTCTTCCTTCCCCTTCTCGTGCTCACCTTCAATCCACCCGTGCTTCTGCTTTCTTCTTTGTTGGTCCCGCCCTCTGGAATTCCCTCCCTTCTTCCCTTCATTTAGAACCTCACCACACCACCTTTAAACACAATCTGAAAACCCACCTCTTCTCCTTGGCTTTCGATGTGCCCTCCCCTTTTGTGTAATTCCCATTTCCCCTGCCCCTTGCCTACCCTCTTGTTTCTTTCCCCATCCCTTCTTGTTTCTCTTGTCTACACTATCCTTTAAGAATGAATTGTAACTTTCTTTTCCTTTTCCATGACCTCGGCCTTTATTTTTTTTAACCTTGTTTTTAATTGTACACCGCTTTGATTATTGGAGAAAGGCGGTTTTATCAAAAAACAATAAACATAAACATAAACTAAAGTCAGAGGAGAAAGAGAGGCAATTGTAGAACTCAACAGAGATTTTCAACATGCAGCAAGGCAAGATAAGGAGAAGTACTACAATGACACATGCAAGGAAATAGAATAAAAACTATTAGAGGAAGAACAAGAATGGCTTTCCTAAAGTTACGAGAGTTAAATAAAAAATTCCATCCTTGAATTGGTGTGCTACAGGATGCTCAAGGATCCATATTGAATGATGTTGAGAAGATCAAGAAAAGGTGGAAAGAATATATAGAGTCAGTATACCATAAAGATCAAGTGGACTAACAGCGGTTTCAACCTGTACCTTATGATCAGGAACCATTGGTGATGAAAGAAGAAGTCAAAGCAGCATTGAAGGCCTTATCAAAGAATAAAGCACCGGGCACTGATGGCATTCCCATTGAAGTATTACAGCAATTGGATGAAGCTGTTACCATACTTACAACGCTCTGCCAGGAAATTTGGAAGACAAATTCATGGCCAACTGACTGGAAGAGATCTGCATGTATATCAACAGGGCTCGATTCTGTGCCACAAATAGCAGGGATGGACGTCCCAACGGTTGTGTGGGGAAGTTAGATGGGGGCGGGGAAGGGGTGCTCAGGGAGGGAGTCTGGGTGGGCGGTGGGTGGTCGCCAGCCCTGGACATACAGGGCCGATTCTAATGTCGTCTCTGTATGTCCAGGGCTGGCAACATTTGCGGGGAAGTTATTCCACCTCCGAGGTAGAATATCTTCCCTGGACATGTTTTTTTTTTCAATGCAGGGGTGCGGATGGGGCAGGGGGGGCCAGAGAACATTTCCTGCAGGTTGACCTTGGCCTTAGGAGACCAGATCGGAGGACGGGCTGCAGGGAATAAGCTTTTTTTTCTGATGGCTGGCATCACAGCTCTTAAGTGGAGCCACGGTGCCATGGCAACATGACGTCATGGTGCCGCGGCTCCATTGAAGAGCCTTGATTGAGTTTGCTGGGAAGGTTCTGTATGTGCAGGCTGGGCTCAATAGCAATCCCGGCCTACAGTTAAAAGACTGTTTGCGATTCTGATCCCGCAGTACTTGACGTGCCCCATGGGATCAGAATTGCGAACCCCTCTGTACATCTGACTCAGACCAGACATACAGAGGGGATCTATGTCCAGAACAGAATAAGCCCTATAGTGAAGAAAGGTGATCTGACTGTAGAAATTATCGCACAATCGCTCTGATCCCACGTGCCAGCAAGATTCTACTCAAGATCATTCAGCAGAGACTATAGCCATACCTGGATTGAGAACTGCCTGAAGTGCAAGCAGGGTTCAGAAAAGGGCAAGGAACGAGAGACATCATCGTGGATGTGAGATGGATCTTTGAAAAGACAAAAGAATACCAAAAGGATATCCATATGTGTTTTATTGACTACAGCAAGGCTTTTGACTCTGTAAACCATGAGTAACTCGGGGCCACATTAAGGAGGTAATGGATGGAGGTATTCCAGAACACCTGATAGTTCTCTTGCACAACTTTTACATTGATGAAGAAGCAACATGTTTGAACAGAACAAGAAGAAACAGAATGGTTTAAAATTAGCAAAGATGTACGATAAGGCTGCATACTTTCCCCTTACCTCTTTGATTTATATGCAGAACAAATCATCAGAGAAGCAGGAGTGTATGAAGACAACCAAGGTGTGAAGATTGGTGGAAGACTCATCAACAACCTTCACTATTCTGGTGATACCACATTGCTGGCTGAAAGTGAAGACGATCTGAAACATTTGTTTCTCAAGATCAAAGAACATAATTTTAAAATGGTTCTGCACCTTAACGTTAAGAAGACAAAGATCTTGACAACTGGCAAAATCAATAAGTTCATCATTGATGGAGAAGAAATTGAAATAGTTGACAACTTTAACTTACTTAGATCAACAATCAATAAAGAAAGGACTATCAGTCAAGAAATCTGATGACATATTGCTCTTGGTAAAATGGCTATGAAGGACCTAGACAAGATTCTCAAGAGCGGAGATGTTACTCTCCATACAAATATTCAACTTGTCCAGGCCACGGTATTTTCAATAAAGTCATATGGATGCGAATGTTGGACAGTGAAAAAGGTAGATAGATAGAAAGAAAACTGATGCCTTTGAATTATGGTGCTGGCGACAAATACTGTGTATATCATGGACTGCCCGAAGAACAAACCAGTCAGTACTAGAGGAGATCACACCTAAGCTTTCCACAGAAGCTCAGATGACAAGACTTCAACTTTCATACTTTGGATACATCATGCGAAGACAGAGAGAGATCATTGAAGAAAGATATAATGCTTGGCAAGGTATAAGGTCACCGTAAAAGAGGAAGGCTGTCAATGGAATGGATCGATACAATAACAGCAACTATAGATACCACTCTATCAACAATGAGTTGCTTGGATGAAGACCGAACAAAGTTTAGGTCAACTAGGGTCACCAGGAGTCTACACTGACTCGATGGCACTTAACAACAACAACAACAAGTGCATCAACGTTAATTAAGGCACATCATAGAAAGGCTATTTATGTCTAAAAATCTATGTCAAATTTAGAAGAGGGAGGGGCATGTTGAAGATTGATGTAAAATTAACATACCTCTGCCCCACACCATGGACATGTTAGATTGACCTATAGTGGTTGTGCCTACTGCTAGGAATAACTAGCACCATTGTGGATCGCCAAGTAGATGAGGCAGAAGTGGAGGGGGACTGCTCCTATGCTCAGTACTACTAAGGCTACCAGGGAGACCCTGGGTAGGTCCCGGGGGTGGGGGAGAGAATTGTGTCTTGGATGGCAGGGGTTTCTCAGTAAAGGTTGCTTTCTAGGGTGAGTGATGCTGAATGGCAGGATGTTGAGGGGGGTTGACAAGGAGAAGGGATCATAGAACAGAATGAAGGTGGTACAAGGTGAGGGTGATTGGAGCAGGAGGGCTGTGATGGGACGGGGTCTTAGGATTGGATGAGGTCTTAGGATTGGGCAGGGAGCTTGTGATAGGGGAGCTATTCATGGCTCCACATGGCTGCAGTATTTTGCCATTCTTGGTCAGGGCTCTATTCCATGCCTTGACATCTTGTGCTAAGTGTCTGCTCCTCATGGTAGGCAAACCTCCTGCATTTACTATGATGGATTTGCATTTACTGTGCATTAAATTTTGCACATAATGCACAGTAACTGCAAAATCTTAGCAAAAGGGCCCTAATTTATTTAGAATTTGTTAACACTGTAATTTAAAATATTGGGTCTTTGATCACTGGTATTCATAAATGCTTAAAAGACCTGGAGACTGTTGCTCATCTGATAGCTGCCTGAAGTTCTAATGGCAGTAAACCTCTATAAATAGACAGAATAAAGTGGCAAGTCTCATCCACTGGAAACTTTGTGAACACTACATCACTGTACCGTAAAAGCACTGGGATCATGATCCTAAGGGAGAATGAAGAGGTGATGATCACCTGGGACATCCGCATTCTGAACAATAAAATGCGGGATTCAAATGAAACAGACATAGTGGTAAAGAACAAAACCACCAGAATGGCACTCATAATAGAGGCATCAGTTCCAAGCGATTATACTGCGAATCATGTGGAGAGGGAAAAGATCCTAAAGTACCAAGAAATACAATGGTAAGAGACCAAAAAAATGTGGCAGAAAGACACAGCAATATTTCTCATTCTATTCAGCGCTTCAGGTTTCATTAAAATAAATTTTCAAGTATACTTTGATAGGTTGCCTATAGATATTTTATCCTATGAACTCCAGTGGCTGTTTTTGGCACAATGCAAATACTTTGGTGAGTGTTAGCAGTAAATTTGAGAAACTGTGATCATACTTCACATACCCTGGCTTAGGAGTGCGATTTACTACTGTCATGGTATGTGTAAAACTAATCCATTTGGAAATATTGCTCCTGAATGTTAAAAAAAAATTATAATATAATTTGGGCTTCTGAGTGCCCACAGTTCAGGCATAAGCCTACTGGGGCAGGGACACTTTTAAGATAATCAGCTACTTGGAATAGAAATACTTACATGCAGGGGACCGGCATCTCCACACTAAGATAGAAGCAAAGGCATCAGAGACCTTTGCACAGGGGCAGATAGATAGAACTACAAAGGTATATTTTGGGTAATTCTGCTTCATTGTCTGCGTGAAAGGCAGCTCCCAGGGAGGGGCTACTTTAGATCATCATACACCTGGCCTCACATACCGGTCACAGCCAGTCTGAAAGGCTGGAGCTGCACTACACACAGCTAAGACTAAGCTTTTTTCTTTCTTATCTCTGCTGGGTTTTTATTGCAAATATAGAATATTAACTGTTGGTTAAACTTTTAGGTATTGGGGATATTGCTAATTGCTGGTCCTACATTATGTTTGGGGATATTCAAACTGCTTGATTTCCTTGTGTAGCCTTAACAGATATCTGAGTGTGCCCACAGTTCAGGTATAAGCCTACTGGGGCAGGGACACTTAGGTTCCCACCCACCCTACCCCTCGCCCCACCCACCCCTGGGGCTGTATTGCCTATATAGTGGCCAATAGCTTGGGATACGCCCACATTCTCTTAACCAGCATGTCGTGTATTCAGTGCAATACCTGCAGTACTTTTATTCCAAGACGAATCATTTGGAGCCTAAGAGCATGTCCTATGTGCCGCAGGTCATCTGCCATGCATAATGAATTGACACTACTAAGGGAAGACCTAGCTGCCATATATAAAGAATTGTGTCTACTGAGGGAAGAACTAGCTGCAATGAAGCGTACCTCTTCTAGGATACAGACTGAACAAAGTCCACCACTGCTCCCACAAAGAATCAAACACACTAGGAACAAATGGATCACAGTGGGTTCTGGTAGATTGCGACCTGTAACACAGAGACATCCTATACATCAAAAGATATCCCTGCATAATACATTCTCTGCCTTGGTTAATGAGGATGCCCAATCCAAAGAAACTGAACGGCCCTTAGATGAGTCAGTCAATGCCCAATCTCCTGCTAAAGCACAAAATATGAAGAAAAACTCACCAAACAGAAAACTACTACTACTTGGAGATTCCATCATCAGAGACACCAACTTTGGAACACAGTTCAAAGGAGAGAAGATAGTCAAATGCCTCCCAGGCTCCTCAGCCGGCAGGAATAGAAACCAAATTATTGATGTACTTAGTGTGGAAAGCAAACACTCCAAACTTGATGTTCTCATCCACTTGGGTACGAATGACCTGGCTAGAAATAATGCCTCTGCAGTCCAAAAGGACTTCCAATCTCTGGGAGAAAATCTCAAGCCCATTGTTAACACTGTTGCATTCTCAGAAGTTCTACCTGTTCTAGGTAAGGGGGCAAAAAGGCTAAATTGCATTAACAGCTTTAATACATGGCTCCAGACCTGGTGCAAACAAGAAGGATTCAGATTTATTGGCAACTGGGAAAACACATGGACCAACAAGAGACTATACTGTGCTGATAGACTACACCTCTCTGTCGCAGGGAAAAGAATCCTACGTGAAAAATTCAGGCAGTATGTCGATTTGCATTTAAACTAGAAGAAGGGGGTGACAGATGGGGAAGGTCAAGTTTTGGACGTCACCCCCTGCAAAAGCAGAATAACAACAGAAACAACCACACTTTTAAACCACACATCAAAAGCAACTGGTAAGAAGTGGGTAGTACAAAATCAATGCAAAATACACACAAGCCAGTTAAATGCTGGAAAGCAATGAGCACAAATGCTCGAAGCTTAGCCAACAAAGTTCCGGAACTGGAAGCCCTAATGGTGGAAAAGGATTTGGACATTGTGGCCATTACAGAAACATGGTTTAATGAATCGCATGATTGGGATATAGCATACCTGGCTATAATCTATTCAGAAGAGACAGAGAAAATGGAAATGGGGGAGGAGTAGCCTTGTATGTCAAAAGCAATGTTAAAGCTACTGAAATGCAGGGGGCATGGGGAAAAGAAGAAGCGCTCTGGATCATGTTGGAAAGAGGAGATGGCACTGTCATCCATACTGCTGTAGTCTACAGACCTCCGATTCAAATTGAAGAGATAGATAATGAATTGATTATTGATATTGCCAAGATAGCAACAAAGGGGGAAGCGATCATATTGGGTGACTTTAATCTACCCGATGTGGATTGGATTACTCCTTCTGCAAATCTGGAAAGAAGCAAAAAAATTGTGGATGCTATCCAAGAGGCGTTACTTAGACAAATGTTGATGAAACCAATCAGGGAAAGCTCAATGCTGGATTTGGTGCTCACCAACGGTGATAGCATGTCGAATGTCTGGGTGAGTGCCTCTGTGAGCAACAGTGATCATCACACGTGTGGTCTGAGATAAAAGCCAAGGTTCAGTCCAATCATAGCAAGCTCAAAGTCCTAAACTTCAAAAACACTGACTTCAATAAAATGGCCAAGTACCTAAAGGAGGAGCTGACAGGGTGGAAGGGGATAAGGGAAGTGGAATTGTAATGGGCTAAACTAAAAGGGGCAATAAAAGGGGCAACAGATAAATATGTAAGAAAAGTAAATAAAAACAAGAGGAGAAGGAAACCTATTTGGTTTTCCAAAGAAGTGGCTGCTCAAATAAGGGCGAAAAACACAGATTTTGCAAAATTCAAAAGCTTGCAAACAGAGGAACACAGAAATGAATACAGGATCAAACTCAAGGAGACAAAAATAGAAATAAGGATAGCAAAATCACAGGCAGAGGAAAAGATGGCTAAAGATGTTAAGGGTGGTGACAAAACTTTCTTCAGGTATATTCGGGAAAGGAAGAAGAGTAGAGATGGAATTGCAGGACTTAGAAGTGCTGGGAACGGACTCGTGGAAAATGACATTGATAAAGCAAAATTACTAAACAAATACTTCTGCTCTGTTTTTACTAAAGAAAATCCTGGAGAAGGACCACCTGTGACTCCCAAATATAAAAATAGGAATGAAGTAGATACCACACCATTCAGAGAAGATGAGGTGTTAGAACAACTTGCAAAACTGAAAGTGGACAAGGCCATGGGACCAGGTGGGATACATCCCAGGATACTGAAAGAGCTCAGAGAGGTTCTTGCAGGGCCGTTAAAGGATGTTTTCAACAAATCCTTGGAAACAGGAGAGGTTCCTCAGGACTGGAGAATGGCTGATGTCGTACCTCTACACCAGCGGTTCTCAATCTGTGGGTCGCGACCCCCACGGGGGTCGCCACAGGATTTAGCGGGGGTCGCCTCGTCTCACCTCACTCCACCGTTAAAAAAAAAAGCACCCAAGTTGCTGCCGCTGCCAAGTTCTTGGCAGCGGCAAACTTACCACCTCCCAGTCCCTTCTAATACAGCCGCGGCTCCCTGCCTCTTAGAGAACCACGGCTGTGCCAGTAAAACCGTTGCAGAGCCTTCCTGTCTCTTGACGGGCTCCGTGCAGCATTGTCCCACCTCCAAAGGAAGTTGTTTACCACTTCCTTCGGAGGCAGGACAATGCTGCACGGAGCCCGTCGGGAGACGGGAAGGCTCTGCAATGGTTTTACAGGTATAGCTGCAGTTCCCTAAGAGACAGGGAGCCATGGCTGTAGAAGAACAGCAGGGCAGCAGCAGGCAGACAGGGAGAGGGGAGGAGTTGGCAGGGAACCTGCAACGGGGCTGACATAGAGGGATGGATGGATGGATGGATGGATGGAGGGAGGGGTCTGACATGGACAGGAGGACTGACATGGAGAGAGGGGGGCTGACATGAATGGAGGGAGGGAGGGAGGGAGGGGAGGGCTGACATGGAGGGAGGGGGCTGACATTGATGTATGGAGGGAGGGGGCTGACATGGACAGAGGGGGGCTGACATAGAGGGAGGGAGGGAGGGCTGACATGGACAGGGGGGCTGACATGGATGGAGGGAAGGAGGGAGGGGAGGGCTGACATGGAGGGAGGGAGGGAGGGTTGGCTGACATTGATGGATGGATGGAGGGAGGGAGGGAGGGGGGCTGACATGGACAGAGGGGGGACTGACATGGATGGATGGAGGGAGGAAAGAAGGGGGGCTGACATGGACAAAGGGAAGAGACAGGGGGACATACTGTACAGATGGGCAATAAATGCTGGACAGAGGGGAGAGACGTGCGGGTTAGGATTATAATGGGCAGATGGGGGGGGGCTAGGACTGGTAATGGGTTGATTAGGGAAGGCTAGGACTGGGAATGGACTGATCAAGGGGGGGTTGGGACTGGTAATGTGCTGATAGGGGGGTAGGACTGGTAATGGACTGATGGGGGCTAGCACTAGAAATGAGCTCATTGGGGAGGTTAGGACTGGTAATGGGCTGATTAGGGGAGCCTAGCATTGGTAATGGGATTGAGGAGGGACTAGCACTGGAAATGAGCTGATTAGGGGAGGCTAGCACTGGTAATGGGGTTGAGGAGGGACTAGCACTGGAAATGAGCTGATTAGGGGAGGCTAGGACTGGTAATGGGGTTGAGGAGGGACTAGCACTGGAAATGAGCTGATTAGGGGAGGCTAGGACTGGTAATGAGCTGATGGGGGGGGGGGTAGGACTGGTATTTGGGCTGATTAGGGGAGGCTAGCACTGGTAATGGAGTTGAGGGGGGACTAGCACTGGAAGTGAGCTGATTGGGGGGCTTCGACTGGGAATGGGCTGATTGTGGGGAGAGGAGGATAGAGCTGCTGGCCCTGGAAGAAAACTGGGGGCTAAGGCTACAAATGGGCTGATATGAGGGGATGGGAGAATGGAACTGGAAGAGAGTGGATCTGAGAGGGGCTGCCATGGTATTTGTACTAGAAGGGACTGGTCAGTGGGGAAGGAGGGGGACTGGAAGGGAATGGACACCAGTGGCAGTCATGGGAATGCAAGTTGACATTGGAAGGTACTGAGAGTGAGGACTGGAAAGGGGCTGATACTGAGGAGGGTTACTGGGACTGGAAATAGGCTGATGGAAAGAAGTGAAGAAAACGAAAGAAGAGATAAGAAATGGCAGATGGACCATAGACCACAGAAAGAGAGTTAAGAGAAGACAGGAAAGCAGAAGCCTCAGATCGGGACCAGCATGATCAGAGAATAAATTGGTCAGACAACAAAGGTAGAAAAAAATAATTTGTATTTCATATTAGTGATTTGACTACAAAATCATCATAATTTTGAAATCAAATATTGTTACTTGTTATTGTGATTAATTATTGTGGTTTAAATAAGTAAATTTTATAAATAAAAGCATATTGCAAAGGCCTATAATATATTAATAATTCAACAAATGATTACAGCGACAATGCGTTAACGGTAAAGGAAGAGAGACGCATTTGATTTTATCATTGGGGGTCACCACAAGTTGACCAATGCTAAAAGGGGTCACGGTACAAAAAAGGTTGAGAACCACTGCTCTACATAAAAGTGATGACAGGGAAGAAATGTCAAACTACAGGCACGTGAGCCTTACCTCGGTGGCGGGAAAAGTAATGGAGGTGCTCCTAAAAGAGCGAATAGTGAACTTTCTCAAAACCAGCGGGTTACAAGTTCCAAGGCAACATGGTTTTACCGAGGGACGATCTTGCCAAACAAATCTGATTGAGTTCTTTAACTGGGTGACCAGAGAACTGGATCAAGGACATGCGATGGATGTCATTTACCTGGATTTCAGCAAAGCGTTTGATACTATTCCTCATAGGAGGCTTATCAATAAACTCAGTAGTTTGGGGATGGGTCCCAAGGTGGTAAACTGGATCAGAAATTGGTTGACTGACAGACAACAGAAGGTGTTGGTAAATGGAGCTCACTCGGATGAAAGGAAGTTGATTAGGGGGGTGCCTCAGGGTTCGGTCCTAGGCCTGGCACTGTTCAATGTATTTGTGAGTGATATTGCTGAAGGACTGAATGGAAAGGTCTGTCTTTTTGCAGATGACACAAAAATTTGTAACAGAGTGGACTCCCCCGAGGGAGTGCTTAACATGAGGAAAGATCTACAAAAGTTGGAAGAATGGTCTAATGCTTGGCAATTAAGATTTAATGCGAAGAAGTGCAGTGTCATGCACCTGGGTAGCAGAAATCCAAGGGAAATGTACGCGATAGGGAGCGAGAGGTTGGTGTGCACGGAGCAGGAGAAAGACCTCGATGTGATTATTTCTGTAGATCTCAAGGTGGCAAAACAGTGCGACAAGGCGGTGGCAAAAGCCAGGAGGATGCTGGGCTGCATTCGAAGAGGAATTACCAGCAGAAAGGAAGAGGTACTAGTGCCATTGTATAAGTCTCTGGTGAGGCCTCACTTGGAGTACTGTGTTCAGTTTTGGAGACCGTATCTTGCAAAGGATGTAAAAAGACTGGAAATGGTTCAGAGGACGACAACTAAAATGATTTGGAGCCTGCGTCAGAAGATGTATGAGAAGAGACTTGAAGACCTAAATATGTACACTCTGGAGGAGAGGAGGGATAGGGGAGATATGATTCAGACCTTTAAATACTTAAAGAGAAATAATGAACGAACAAACAAACCTCTTCCAGAGACGGGGAAGCTGTAAAACTAGAGGGTATAACATGAAGCTGCAAGGTGGTAAATTGAAAGGCAATGTCAGGAAATACTTTTTCACTGAAAGGGTGGTGGATGCTTGGAATGCCCTCCCGTTGGAGGTGGTGGGGGCAAACACAGTGAAGGAATTCAGAGTGGCCTGGGACAGACACAGTGGATCACTTTACAGCAACGAGTCTAAATCAAAATAAACTGAACCATCTAATTTCTCAACAAATAGGGGTGTCCTACATGGAGCGATGGGGGGAGGAGCGGTGGGTTCACCCCTAAACAAAGATATGGGGAGGGGTGCACCTACTCCCAGCACCCCTAAACAAAGACATGGGAAGGGGTGCACCTACTCCCTAAAGATATGGGAAGGGGTGCACCTACTCCTGCCATATTGCTGGGCAGACTAGATGGACCATACTGGTCTTTATCTGCCCTCATTTACTATGTTACTATGTTACTATATTCTAAGGTGTTTATAAACTGCAAATTTAGGTGTTTATTTTGCAGCTAATTAGGTGTTTCTGAAGGTACAAAATAATCTGTGTTTATCAGTGTTTTTGCACCACAAGTACTATATTGCTGGGTTATGTTGCCAGTCGAACCAAACATGTACATTAATGTCACTTAGGAGTTGTTAATGTGTCAAAGACACACAAACTGAGTGCAGGATGCAAGACAAGCCAGGAGAAGGAGGAAAAAGTACTTAGAGAAGTGGTGATTTTCAGGTGTTTATTCGATGAACACCTATTTTAATTGCTTTCTTTGGGGTGTTTTATGAGTGTTTATCTATTAAAATTACAGTGTAATTGGGAATGCACAAGATGAGAGTAACATGCTGTCTCCATTCATTGGTAAGTAAGAGTAGTTTCTGCACAGTATTCCCTGGGATTACCTTGTTTTGATTATTGTGATGCTGTTTATGAAGGACTGCTGACATAGGTTATTAGAGTATTGCAATTGGCATGACGCAGAGCTGCAAGAATTCTTTTAAATCAATCCCAGCTCACGCTCATCACTCCCCTTTTGAAACAATCACACTGGTTCTGTGTTGCCAATAGAATAAATTATCTGCAGATTGTCTCTCATGGATGTTACAAGAATTTCCCTCAAACGGTTCAAGGAGGGCATGCTCCTAGAATATCTATAATATTCTAGTAACCAGAGCGAAGAGTAGTCAGGCATCTGTTAGGGTGTTCTCCATCTATGCCCTTGGGCTCTGGATTGTGCTCCTTGATAGGATCCATGCCATAGCTGGCCTTCAGGATTTCTATAGGGAGGTAAAGACCAATTTGTTTAGTGCAGTACTTCTCAACCCAGTCCTTGGGACACAGCTAGCCAGTCAGGTTTTCAGGATTACCACAGTGAATATGCCAGAGAGAGATTTGCATTCACTGCCTCCATTGTATGTAAATCTCTCTCAACAGCCAAAAAATAATCAATCCGAATTACTGAAAAAACTCCCCTAGAATCCAGAACTATGTTTTTTTGTCGGAGCTTGTCAGCCCAGTGCCAGGAATTTTTCCAAAGACACCACCGTGACCACTCCTTTTATTAGATAAATTTAAAATTAAGATCAAAAACTTAGCTGTTGCCAAAGCACCGCCAAGACGCCGAAACCACTGACTGACGACGTGGCTCACGTTTCGGATTTTCCGACAATTTATGTAGAAACCCTGCTTCAGGTCCAAAGGATCAGCAAATGGCAGCTGAAGATCTTGATCTTCATCGCTTGGACATAAAGAGAGTGTTGCGGCAATACTTAAAGATTTCAGAGGCCTTTCGTAAGTCTGAACGGTTCTTCGTTCTGTTCGGAGGTCCCCGTAAAGGGGAAGCAGCTGCTAAAGCATCTATTTCCAGATGGGTCTGGGAAGCTATTGTGTCAGCTTATATTTTGCAAGGTCGTCAGGCGCCAGAGGGGTTAAGGGCTCACTCTACTAGAGCGCAAGTGATGTCATGGGTGGAACATGTCTTGGTTTTGCCAGTGGAGATTTGCAGAGTGGCCACCTGGTCATCTCTTCATACCTTCAGTAGACATTACCGCCTGGACGTTATGGCAACAAATGATGCTTGTTTCGGGTCAGCGGTGTTGCGATCCGGGTGGAAAGGTCCCTCCCAATAATTACTGCTCTGATACATCCCAGAGGTGGAGGACTAAACTGGAGGAACGATAAGGAAATAGAAATTACACTTACCTGGTAATTGTTGTTCCTTGAGGAACTCCAGTTTAGTCCTCATTCCCGCCCAAGGGGTGATCTATTCAGAGTTTATTTTCAGATGGGGAGGAGCATCAGTTTTTCAAGAGTGGAAAAATCCTTTCAGTTTCTGGATCGCAGTGAGTATTACTGTCTGACCTGTTTTACTTTCCTTTTCTCTTAATCACTTTAGGGGGTGGAACATGGAAAGTAAAAGAATAAGAAAAATGAGAACAAAAAAAAAATCCATCTTGTTGGAGAATTGATAGTTTAGTTCTCACTTATGGTTATGGATACAGTTGAAATGAAGTTTTAGCTACTTATTTGTTGCTCCTTTGAGTCTGCTTTGTCAATACTTCACTGGGGCTGATGGGAGATGCTAGCAGGCTACATCCAGTGATGTCACGATTTTGACATGCCCAGTCTCCAAGCTGCAGGAGGAGGTACACAACCCAGAGGTAGAGGACTAAACTGGAGTTCCTCAAGGAACAACAATTACCAGGTAAGTGTAATTTCTATTTTTTTAATGAAAGCAAATTAATTAACTTACTTAATCAATGTCTTCTTTGTGCAGGTAAATTTCCACAAAGAAAAAGTAAGCCCCAGAGCTATCTATGAAAGCAGATCTTTTTCTAAGAAAGATCCTGGTGACTTTTGAATTAGCTAGTAACTGAAAAGAAGACCAGTGTACCCCTAAACTCCCATTTCCTCTCCATTTGGTCATACTCTGGATCAATTGAGTATTTTTGAAATGACTTCCCGCTAATAGCTTACAAGGTAAAATGAAAATAAGAGGAAGCGTAAGCTCCAGGATCTGTTGCCATTTCTTGCCTCCTAATTAATTCACCAGGAGAAATTTTATTCCAAAAAGGCACTGTTTTATAAAATAATATCCCCAAACTGTTGTACTGTTATACATGCTATCCTTCTACAACTAGCAATATGAGGTTTTCAGCACTTAGAAGGATCATTTTAATATCTGTCCATTTAGTTCACTAATGTCCTTCTCCCTGATTGTCTGTCATGCTTGTTTGAGCACCTCTACATGGCATAAAGGTCTAGATTTTGGTACAATTATAGAGGATCATTAGTTTGGCTTGCGATCCGGCAATTCTTCAGATGCTTAGCTACATTGCATCGCATTATACTTTAAGGATGAAAAGACCAGCAGTAGTTATAAAATTTGCTGCCATATTGGGAGAGTGTCCCTATAACAACTCATTGGGACTGATAGCCATTTGCGATGGCTATGCGTCTCTATGGCCCATAGCCATCGCCGCCAAACTTTAACCCCCAGATAGTCAATACTGGGGTCATATGCGGTCCCAGCATTGAATATCCGAGGTTGCCGCACAGCCAAACATGCCGCAGAAGCTAACCGGCCCGGTTAGCTCCAACGGGTAAAGTTAGGCTAGCTTTTGCTGCGTTTATCTTTACCTGCAGGCCGCTAACTGCGCAGTGGTGTAATATCAGCGCTGCCTGGTTAGCCACTGGTGTTGCCTCTGCTCCACCCCAGAACGCCCCCACCATGCCCCAAAGCTAAGCGGTTAGCATCGGGGTGTGTAGCAGCATTCATTGGGGATATTCAGCGGCACTGACCGTGTTAGTGCCGCTGAACATCCTGCTAAGCGACATTTACACAGTTTACGTGTAAATGCCTTTGAATGCTGGTCCCATTATCTTTTGACATTTGAAGTTAATGCAAATCGTTCATTCATTCATGGAAGTTTTGACAGACATCTGTCCATTTATCAGTCATGCTTTTTTCATAGTTTCATAGAATAAACAGCTAAAATCAAGTACATCCCTAGCTAATCATAAATTGCCTTTCTATAGAATCACGTTGCAAGGTTATATATGATATCAAGACAATTCCTGAAATTAGAACCATGATTAATTAGTTCAGTTTGTACAAGTAGACTACTAGAGTTATGAAAAATAATTCCCATCTCATTCTTCAGTAAATTCACAGTGCAATATGTAGCAGAGCATCTATGCCTCCGTGTGTTCAGGCCGGAATGCTCCCCGATCGGGGTAGAGCACACCTGAGCGGGTGCCACCATCCCTTCCCGCTCAGGAGCCTCCAGCCCAATCGGGGCTATGGGAGGCGGAGCCCAACGCTAAAAAAAGAAACCGCCAGCAGGCAGTCAGCCTCTCCTCCTGCTCTCCGGCTCCGTGCTCCCCGATCGGGGTAGAGCACACCTGAGTGGGTGCCACCATCCCTTCCCGCTCAGGAGCCTCCAGCCCAATCGGGGCTGTGGGAGGCAGAGCCCAACGCTAAAAAAAGAAACCGCCGGCAGGCAGTCAGCCTCTCCTCCTGCTCTCCGGCTCCGTGCTCCCCGATCGGGGTAGAGCACACCTGAGTGGGTGCCACCATCCCTTCCCGCTCAGGAGCCTCCAGCCCAATTGGGGCTGTGGGAGGCGGAGCCCAACGCTAAAAAAAGAAACCGCCGGCAGGCAGGCCCGCGCCTGTCGGGCCCGCGCCTGAGGGCCTCGCTAGAGGGCCCTTTGGCGTGGCCCTTAGGCAGTGGCACTCCGGCAGCACTACAAGCAAAAACAGAGTTCTCCCCTGCAACAGAGCCGTGTCTGGAAATCCCATGCTCTCTACAGCAAGTATAACTTCACTATATAGCCACTACATATTATGACTAATTTAAATTTATCTATTTACCATACTGTCGTCAGTACTTCTAATTGTACCAGTCTCCACTGTTCAGTGTATTTACCATACTGTTGTCAGTAACCTTTAAAAGCTCCACTGTACTGTTACCAGTAACCCTCCACTGCCAATCAATCTTTACACTGTTGTCAGTAGCACTATCAGTTCCAATCGCCACTGTACTGCTATCAATAATCTACCAATGCCAATAATTTATCCTACTGTTGTCAGTAACCTCACCAGTTCCAGTCATCAGTACACTTCTTACTAGTTATCTAACTCTAACCACTGCCTGTGACTGAAGTGTTGGCTGTGTCCCAGCATACTGCTCTAAGTATCAAGAATCTAACATTATCCTCCTGGTAGTCTAACTTGACTGTCCCACCTCCAATTACATAGCGCTCTTCCAAGATGGGTTCCCCCAGTACCGCCATAATAGGATGCTATATAATCATATCAAGTTGGTTCTCCAACTCTCTCGCCTTAACCCCAGCATCCAACCAGATTCCTATTTTACGGAATCATGGGAGAAGGTGGTCCAATGCATTCCATGACAACATAACTTGGGATACCTGCCCACACCATCCCCATCTGTTACACATTGCACTTCAACACAATACGAAACCCAAAAACTTGGAATACCCCTACCCTCATAGCCTAAAATGTGCCCTCATCAACGCCCGTTCGATCAGAAAGAAGTGGCCAGCCGTCACCGACATCATCGCCAGTCATAGCCTTGATATACTCATGGTCACTGAGACGTGGTTATCCGCTGAAGACAACGTCATACTCAACCAGCTCCTCCCCCAGAATTTCACCGCACATTCAAGTCATAGACAAGACAAAAGAGGAGGAGGCGTGCTCATCCTCACAAGGTCAGACCTCCATTTTCGAACAGTAGACTCCACCAGTACAAACCACATGGAGACCGTCACCATCTCTAATAAACACTGCTCAATCAACCTGCTTTATAGAGCACCTTCAGCTTCTCCAGATGACCTTTCGGCTATCATCGATCTTGCAGCTAACACCCAGAACCCAAGCATCCCAAATTGGATCCTTGGTGACTTTAACTTGCCTACATTACAAGATAATCAAGCTTCAGCCTTCCTCGATGCCCTCAACAATCTGGGTTTCAAGCAATTAGTTAATGATCCTACACATATTAAGGGTAATACCCTGGATCTAGTATTTGCCCCGCAAACCTCTCTTAACCCAGACCTGGATCCTATAACCTCCATAACTCCTGTTCCTTGGTCAGATCACAAACTGATCACCATCCAGATTCCTTCGTACAAAGCCTACACAAAAATCAATAAAATACAAAGCAACACCACAAGACCGCCCTCTCGATGCTTCAAGCCTTACAACAGAGATCTTATCCTCGCTGAAACGCAACAACTCTTCTCTGAAACCACCCAGAACCTTGATGACCTAATTTCTCACTGGAACAATTGCCTCAGCTCAATAGCCCAACGTACACCAACCAACAGGCCCTCAGGTAAAAAGAGGAGTGCCCCCTGGTACTCAGCCGATCTTAAAGCATCACTTAACCAATTACGGAAACTTGAGAAACGCTGGCGCTGATCTCATTCTTTAAATGACCAGATAACTTACAACTGTCATCTGGCTGCGCATTGCAACGCAATCACCAACTCGATGAAGCAGTACTACTTCGACACCTTAAAGAGATTGCTTAATAAACCACATGACCTGTTTGACATGGTTAAGACCTTATCAAAGGAACCATCCTCTGGACCTCCATTCGAGATACACCCACAAGATTTCGCAACCTATCTCCAATCCAAGATATGCCAGACCAACAGAACCTCTAATACAACCTCCGCAATAGAGCAAGTCTGCCAAACAACACTAACCATGTTTTCTACCCCACCAAGAGAGGTCTTGAAGACACTATTGCGGCCATTAATACCACTACTGCCCAGTCCGATCCATGCCCAGCCTTCTGGATCAAGGAGCTTCGCAGTCACTTCAGCCCAATACTGTCCAAAATAATTAACCTCTCCTTCTCTTCCGGCTCTTTCCCTTCAGACCTGAAACACACCTCTATTAGACCTCTGCTAAAAAACTGCAAGCTCGATCCCCAACAGGTAGACTCCTACAGACCCATATCCAGCATTCCACTACTTGCGAAGATCATTGAAAAGGAAGCTCAACGTCAACTGCAGGAGCACATCGACTTCGCTGCACCTTTAGACACATGCCAACATGGTTTTAGGGAAGGCCATGGCATTGAAACCCTCCTTACCACTCTATTTGGCATTGACGACATTCGGCAAGGATTTGCTCTCATCTTTCTGGACATAGCTGCAGCCTTTGATTCAGTAAATCATGAGCTTCTATTAGGACGACTGATTGACAAAGGCATTAATGGACGAGCACTCGAATGGTGCAGATCCTACCTGTCCGAAAGATGGCAACATGTTCGTTCTGGAGGGATAAATTCTGAACCTTTCCACCAAAGTCAAGGAGTCCCACAAGGATCCTCCCTCTCGGTGCTCTGGTTCAATATTTACATGCAACCAATTTGTAATATTATCCGGTCCTTCAATGTTGACTGCATGTTATACGCAGACGATGTCCTGCTCTACATACCCTTCTCTACCGAGCATCTGGACCTCTCCACACTGACGAGTTGTTTCAATGCAATATCTGACTGGCTCCTCTCTCAAAACCTCAGAATACAACATAAGAAAACGGAAGTACTCTTCATTACGAGGAACCCCAACTTTACCCCACCGCAATATCTTAAAGTAAAAGAAGCTGAGCTGCAATCTAAATCCTCAATACAATACCTGGGAGTCACCTTAGATCAACGCCTGGATATGAAGGCCCACATAGGAAACATAGTCAAATCAGTCTACCACAAGATCCGCTCACTTAGGCATCTACGTTCCATCCTCGAACCAACTGATTTTCGGACGATTTTCCAGGCATTGGTCATACCTCATTTTGACTATGCCAATGCAATATTACAAGGTCTCCCCCAATCTACGTTAAACCCGCTGCAGCTAGCCATGAATGCGGCAGCAAGAGTCCTCCACGGAGCCTCCAGGAGCGACCACGTGACACCTCTGCTGATACAGCTACATTGGCTACCCATTCGTGCAAGAACTGTCTTCAAGACCTTGATAATCACTTTTAAAGCTGTTCACAATCTCTCACCTGCATCCGTAACCGCCCTCATCCATTCCACATCCCCAAATAGAATAAGAAGATCCACGGCTATAAACTCCCTAAAAGTCCCAAAGGCACTTACTGTCTGCACCAAATCAACAGCCAACAGGGCCTTCAGTCTCAGTGCCCCAAGATACTGGAATGCATTACCCCATGACATCCGGGCTATTAAGAACCTACCACAGTTTAGGAAAGCCCTCAAAACCCACCTCTTCAACAAGTACCTTATAGAGCCTGACTGCATCCCCTAGAACCTCAGGACACCCCCGATACCATTCTCAGTCAAATTTACAGTATCACAATCAACTCACCATGTGGATACCCAAACCTATGAAGTGAATTGTGTTTTCTATGCAACTTCTTTGATTATGACTCCATGTAATAAGTTTTGTAAATAGTTTACCCCTGTTATCCAAGTTTCTGTCCCCTGTTATATGTAAACTCATACATGTTAACTGTAATGAGCATTTTGTTCCATGTAAACCGCGCTGATGCTGAATAGTGCGGTATATAAGAGACTGTAAATAAATAAATAAATAAATAAATGCTAAATATGCTGGCACAACTCGGAATGGATAAGTTATTCACACAAAGTTATTCGTGCTATTTCTCCATTCAGACTTGAATGCATAACTTAGATGAAGAGCTCCAAATTTTGCTGGTCTTCATATAGCTGGATCTGAGGTTTGAAGGTAAGTGCCACAGGGCTGTTTCAGGCAATTGCCACTATTGTGAGGGGCGGCAGTGGTGGCAATGGCATCCCTAGAGGGTCTAAGCAACCACCTAGTTTGCCTACTAGTAGCGCCAGTCCTGATCGTCACCCATGGTTCCACCCTGGTCTTTGCCTTACCAAAAGACAAATTTGCAAGGCTGAAAGACAATAGTGGAAATATAAAAGCATACAGAACCTTAATTCTTTTAAGTAATATTCTCTTTATTATCATGCTCAAATGTCCACAGCAAAATTCTCATCTCAAATTGTCCAAAGAAGCTTTTATCCATTGTATCTCAGCTTTCTTAAATCTAATTCTTCCCCCCTTCCCTGGGTCTTTCTTTAGATACCTCGGCTTCTTATTTCAATAATAAGGTCTACCCCATTCATGATAATTTTCCATCCTCTTCTTTTGATCCTATTCCAGCTTCCTGGATTCCTGAGCTTTCCCTGGGACTGCTCCCCAAGGCATTAACCATTATTATTACTAGTCTTGCTTTTGGCATAGTGCCCCCTTCCTAGAAAGGAACTGTCATCCAACTATTTTGAAGAAGCCATCTTCTGATCCACTTGATCCTTCACACTGTCATCGAGTTTCTAATCTACCTTATCTCTCTATACTGAAAAGTTGGTCTTTTCACAACTCTCCAATCAAATTGAATATTCCAATATTCTTCACCCCTGACAATCTGGGTTTCGCCCTGTTATAATACAAAGGCTGTTACTTCCCTTTCCAACGAACTTCACACTTCTTTTAATAATGGAAAAATCACCTTGACTGTCTCACTAGACCTCACTGTCACTTTGATCCGGTAGACCACTCTATCTTGATTTCTCATTTGTCTTATACTGGCCTTTGTGACCATGTTCTTGCTTGGTTTTCTTCTTTACTCGCTGATCACACTTTTCGGGTTACTATAGACTCATCCTCCTTGTCTCCCTTGCCTTGGTCGTGTGGAGAACCACAGGGTTCTGTCCTAACTCCATCCTGTTTAACACTTTTCATAGCTCCCAACAACATTGGTACAAGAATCAAATACTAGCACCTACTACTATACAGATAATATTCGTCTATTGCATGTTAACTCTTGATTTACAGACCTCATCTCCATCAATCACTGGCTACAGTCACTACTTGGTTCCAAGGAAATAATTTCAGACTCATCCCGGAAAACGCCATTGTAATCCAGTTCACTGGTAACTCTCTTTCTTTGTCTGTAGATCTTCTTGAAGGATCCTCCATTAAGCTTACCACATCATTTGAATACCTGAGCTTTGATTTCCTAACATATCAGCTCTGTTATTAAAAGTTCTTTCTTTGTGTTCTGTCAATGTCATGCCATGAGCCCTTTTCTCGATACTCCCTCTCTAATCTCATTACTTCTTAATTTCGTTACTTCTCGCTTATTTATGCCGCTCTCTTTGCCTTCGAATTAAAACGCCTTCGGACCATACAGAGCACTGCTATTCATTCCTTTCTCATGCCTGAAAATTCATATTACACCTTTACTGATGCATTACCACTGATGAATTTGGACAGATAAACGTGATTCCAAGAGTCCTCACTGCCTGGTCATGCTTTGTTAGTGCTGCTCCTTGGTCTCCTATAACTTCATGGGCAGGGAGAGAGTCAGGGAAGCCACTGGTCAACACTTGATATTACCTCAGCAGGCATGTTATCTGTTAAATTGGCAGTGACTAAATAAAACCCACTTATGTGGTCAGCATCTGCTGCTGAATATATACAGTAAAAACTAGACTCAGATTTTGAGTCAGAACCAGCCTAACAGTTAGGATGACCAGGCAGTCACCTAGGGTACCAGCTTCTTGGGGGATGGAGATAAAGAGCAGCTCTATTCAAAGAAAAACAATGTGCTTAATATTTAAAGGCTCTTATCTGCCTGCTAACCGGATAATTGCTGGTGATACTGCTATTTGGACAGTGCTGTGGCAGTCTGTATGTGGGACAAGTGTGGTCCCTGGTCTTATCCGCTTAGTGGTGACATTCAGTCCACTAACAGGATAACCACCTGCATAACATGAGGCCACAAAGAAGGCAGAGCTAACTTTATGAGGTTTGCTATCCACACAGTGTCTGAATATCAGGTAGCGCCGTGGGTCAATGCTGAAATTGGACATCAGGTGCCCGAGGATATTCAGATTCTGGTACGGAATATCTGATTTCCTTCAGAATGCCTCAACCGATGCTTAAAAAACTCCGCTGACTGTGGAATTGAGATATTGACCTGAATAAGTTGTGAAAAACATATGAACAAAGCGCCATAGGTGTGTGCAGGGAGAGGGGGCAGTTTCCAATAAGCCTTTCCCCCAAACCCAAGGAATACCTCAGGGCTCAGCTATTTCCTCCCTGCTATTCAACATTTACATCCAGCCAGTCTGTACGATTTTCCAAAAGCATAACATCAGTTACCACTTATACGCAGATGATATCATGTTATACACTCAACTTGATATAGACAATCCTAATTTCAATCAAATAGAAGAATGCCTAGGCCAGTGATGGCTAACCTTTTTGAGCCCGAGTGCCCAAACTGCCGCACAAAACCAAAGAATTTCCTCAAAGTGCCAGCACGTCATTTGCATAAGTGGTCTTATTTGCATAAATATTTGCATAATGTTACCATACACTAACTTTTAGTAAACATGTCTCTTAATGAGTGTATGGATAAAGAAAGACTAAAAGATTTCTACATTACTATAATCCAGTGCCAACCGCCAGGCACATTAGGAACTACTACAAACGCTGCCCATTTAGAACCCATAGCAAACCCGCCGTATCCTGACAGCATTACCAGGACTCACAAAGCACCATACCCTACCTATCAAAAGGCAACACTGCAAATATTAAACCAATACATTTCAGTGAATACTGGGGAAAGAGAACAAGTGGCAACGTCAAATAGGAATTTCCTCTTGTACCAAACAAAGCGCAGATGTTAATGATGCACATTTCCCAGAGCTGACATATTCCAGTTAATAAATTCAAAATAAAGAGATATCGTTCTACCTTTTGTGCATTTTTTTTCAGTTGCAATTGGTCCAGCCATTTTCTTCTGGTTTCTTCATGTTTTCTGCTAACTCTCCATCGTCTGCTGTCCATTTGTCCTTTCTTCTCTCTTCTAGTTTTTTTTCCATTCTCTCTCTCTACATCTGCTTTAACATACTAATCTTTCTCCTTTTGCTCTTTCCTCATTCCTATTTCATCCACACAAATTTTACCCCTCCATCCTCAATCCCCAATTACTCTCCCAATACCTGGCCAATTGTAGATTTTTCATCCCTCCTACACAAAATATTTTTCCCCTCTCCATTTTACTCTCCCAGCCCCATCCCATTCTAATCCTCCCCCAACATCAGCTCCCTTCTAGTTCCAGTCTCACCCAGCATCCATTCCCTTCTTCAAGCCCCCCACTTCCCCTCAGCCCATTTCCATTCCAAGCCCCGTCCCCATCAGCTATTTGCAGTTCAAGCCCCCCACTTCCCCTCAGCCCATTTCCATTCCAAGCCCCATCCCCAACAGCTATTTGCAGTTCAAGCCCCCTTCCACTCAGCCCATTTCCAGTCCTAGCAACCCCCCAACCCATTACCAGTCCTAGCCCCCCATAGCTCACTCCCAGTCCTAATCCCACCAGCCCATTTCCAGTCCTAACCTCCCCATCAGCCCACTCCCAGTCCTAATCCCCCATCACTCAATTTTTAGTTTAAGCCCCCCCAGCGCCTATCACCACTCCTAACCCCCCCCAGTGCCCATCACCACTCCTACCCCCCCAGCCCAGCGCCCATCACCACTCCTAACCCCCCAGCCAGCCCAGTGCCCATCACCACCCCTAACCCCCCCCAGCCAGCCCAGTGTCCATCACCACTCCTAACCCCCCAGCCCAGTGCCCATCACCACTCCTAACCCCCCACCCCAGCCCAACACTACTCCTAACACCCCCCAGCCCAGCCCATCACTACTCCTAACCCCCCCAGCCCAGCCCAGCCAATCACCACTCCTAACCCCCCCCAGCCCAGCCCAGCCCATCACCACTCCTAACCCCCCCCCCAGCCCAGCCCAGCCCAGCCCATCACCACTCCTAACCCCCCCCAGCCCAGCCCAGCCCAGCCCATCACCACTCCTAACCCCCCCCCAGCCCAGCCCAGCCCATCACCACTCCTAAGCCCCCCAGCCCAGCCCAGCACCACTCCTAACCCCCACCCCCAGCCCAGCCCAGCCCAGCCCAGGGGAAATTAAAAAAAAAAAAAGAAAACCGGGTTGCTGCCGCTGTCGGGGCCGCCGCGGCAGAATCGAGCGTGCCGCGGGGCCCCCCTGTACCCACCGGCAGAGCCTGTCCGCCCCGTAGCAGCTCTCTCTTTGGAGCTGCAGTCAGACGCGCCGGCTTGCAGAGCGCGAGGGAAGAGTTCCCTCGCTGCTCTGTTAAGCCCGCGGGGGCTGATGGGAAGTTCCCATCAGCCCCCGCGGGCTTAACAGAGTCGCGAAAGGGAAACTCTTCCCTTCGCGCTCTGCAAGCCGGCGCGTCTGACTGCAGCTCCAAAGAGAGAGCTGCTACAGGGAGGAGAGGCTGTGCCGGGTACAGGGGGGCCCCGCGGCACGCTCGATTCTGCCGCGGCGGCCCCGACAACGGCAGCAGACAGGGTTGTTGTTTTTTTTTCGATGGCGGACCTTCCCGCGTGCCAGCTGCAAGGCCTTCGCGTGCCACAGCTGGCACGCGTGCCATAGGTTCGCCATCGCTGGCCTAGGCGAAATGCAAAATTGGCTCCAAGATAACAACATGTCGATAAACCATAAAAAAACGGAAGTGATGTTCATATCAGGAAAACAAGACTTCAAACCTCCTGCTTCAATCACCCTCAACAACAACACTTATCAATCTAAAAATGAGATCAAATATCTAGGAGTACTCATTGATGCTAACCTAAAAATGGACAAACATCTCCGGTTAACCAACAGAGCAATATTTCACAAGCTGAGAGTCCTTCAACCTCTACGCAACATAATCGAACACACGGACTTCAGAACAGTAGCGCAAGCGCTCATCATTCCTCACTTTGACTACTGTAATGCCATCTTGCAAGGACTACCAAAAAAACCCTTAAACATCTTACAATTGGCACAAAATGTATCAGCCAGGATCATCTTGAATAAGAAGCTGAGGGATCACATTACACCAGTACTGATTGAGCTCCACTGGCTCCCCATCCCTGCATGAACAGTATACAAAATACTGGTAACAACATTCAAAATCTTTCACAAAATATCCCCCTCATTCCTTGATAACCTCATCACCACACAGCCCCCCAACAGATGCCGGAGGACTACTAACCTCAACACACTCTGCGTTCCCAGCAGTATAAGAGATGTCAAGGAGGGAACGAGCAACCGGGCATACACATACGCTGCACCCATGCTTTGGAACAAACTACCTCATGAGATACGCCTGATCAACAATCTACAGGATTTCAGAAAAAAGCTTAAAACCCACCTGTTCCAATCACATTATGGAATCACCTAGGCAGATTCAACCTTTCATCCTTACCCAAGTTGCCTACCTCCCCCGAAGCACAAGAGACATAAAAATAGATCCAATGTCAATGATAATAAGATTGCATATCTGGTGATGTATTATACAATTGTTTTTGATAAACGTGTAATGTATCTGGTTGCTCAAATGAGTGATCAAACTGTAACTTATCTTGTCAATCAAATGTATATTTTATATTTTCATGGTTGCTCAAACCTGGGTGATCAAACTGTAATTTTTCTGCTCACTCTAATGTATATTTGATCAAACTCTAATTTGTAATGCTATGTGTATATTTGTAATCTCCATGTACATATTTGTAATTCCATATATTTGTGGTGCACCCCCCCCCTCAAATCAGCCTGTATTTATCAAGTGATTCTATACATACTCCCTTGTTATTCCACCATTGGTCCGCTGCTGATCGCTGGAAGTGGCGGCTTACAAATGTATACCAAATAAATAAATAAATAAATAAGTTGTTTTCCTAGAAAAATGGCTTTTGGAAATTGTTCTCATGTTGTTATATCATCATCAGGACCGGGAGTACAATGCTTGAAAGCTAGTCATTATATTTATATTTAGTTTAATGTAAAAGGATATCATCTATAGTGCAGTGTATTTCTATTTCTAAGTAAACTAACCTACCAATATATTTTATGCAACAAATAACATGTGTTAATGACGATAGCCTGCACAATTAGTAAATGACTCCTTTTTTGTTTACCTTCTTCTCCTTCCAGTTCTAATTTAGCCAGTCCCCAACCTTGAAATCATTGGAGAAAGAGTTTTCACCTCCTTTACGTTAACAATCTGAAATACCTTTGACTCAATAAATTCCTTGTCAGATTTAATCTGGTAATTCAGCCACTCTTCTTTGCCTTTGAGTTCATTGTTCCTGTAAACCTAGAAAGCACGGTTTTATGTTTATTGGCATTAGAAATTACGGTACTTTGAGATACAGTATGTATGTAGAACAGTAGATGATATATTTTATTGTGTTGTAAAGCTATATATTATGACTATGGAGGCTATGCACTAAAGTGTGCATGCTAGGGCAGTTTAGAGTGCACGCAGAATACCACGCTATGCACAAAGGTCATAGCATGCACTTGACATGATCCATGAACATGAGTTGCTACATGATAACATTAGTGTGTCCTCATAGTTAAATGATGCAATTTCAGATATAGATTAGGATCTAGGGGGCCTGTGCACAATAATGTATGGTGTAGAGCCTATTTCGTAAGTGCTAAAGCCTAAAATTTAACACCCACCTCAGAGTGAGTGTTGCATGTTAATGTGTACACTTCATCTCAAAATCTGCTGTGTTAACCAGCCCCTTCTGCCTTAATGTACACCTAACCCCCTAATACAGGATCTGATCCCCTCCCCCCTCCCAGTGCAGGCCTAATACCCTGATAAAGGTTCTGATCCCCACTAACAAAAAGACTCCACAATCAAAAGTGACCCAAACTTCCAGCCCTCCAGAAATGAAGTCATATCATTCCATTCCAAAGTGTGGGCAGTGGGGCTGCAAGGGGGCGCTCATGCCCCTTTAGACTAGTGAGGATTCATTCCAAGAGGGTTAGAGGGGTTCAGACTTCTTTTAACCGGGAGAGATCCTGGTTTCGGAAGCGGGCTTAGTGCTGGGAAATCTCAGGGGATTGAGATCTACATTGGGGTAGTTGGAGTCTGCATTGAGGGGGCCACGCTCTTTATAGGGGAAAGGGAACTGATCTTCATGGGGAGAGCTGAGGGGATGAAACCAGCCCTTTCTCGTTGGATCAGTTGGCATGGGGTAATTCAATAAGCAGCGTGCATGTGCTGCAGTTTTGCTTTAATGTACATGCTTATTTTGTGCTTCTGTTATAGGACATGCATTTTAGCAGGTGTTCCCAAAATTGTGGCATTTTATCATGCGTGCTAAGATTTTAAGTGCATATACAATAAAAAAAGCATTCTGTGGTGACGGCTGCTCACGTGATTACAGTGGCTAGCTATCACCGCTGAACCTTGACCTGGATATTCAATGCCGGGACCATATCCGGCCATTGGCATTGTATATCTGGGTCAGCTGAATAGCCAGAAAGCTAACCGGGCAGTGGAGATATTCAGCGACGGCCCTTTATTGTGCCCGACTTTCGACATCGACGGATAACCAGGTAGCGGCTGAATATTATCACTGCCTGGTTAACCCTGGGGGGCCACCCCTGCAATGCCCCGATGCTAGTTAGTTAGCCTAGGGGCGCCTAGCAGCTGCACCCAGAAATATTCAGTGGTACTAACCATTTAGTGCCACGAAATATCCCGTTCACCGCGATTAACGTGGTTAGCAGGTCTGCAAACCTCGTTAATTGTTTTAAATATCAGACCCTTAATATATAGATTCAATATTTAGTAAAAATCAGTGTTAGGGCAGTTAAATAATGTGACTATTTCTAAATGCACTCATTTTTTTTAAATTTCTATTTATTAAATTTTCACAAAAATCCAAGCATACACACTTGAAATGAAAATAAGGATTCAGGTAACAAAGGTCAGCTAAACATCCAACCCAAAGGAAATCAACATAGCAAGAAATCAAACAAAACCTGTTCCATCCACAGCCCTCAAGAATGGGGGAGAATCCAACTAAGAAAAATAATTACACAATAAGTAAGGAAAATAAGACTGAAGGGAAACAGTCAGGCACTATCCTCTGCAGTGAACCTACACTGTATCAGAGGGACGATGGGAATTAATGAAGGCAAGCAACTGAGATGGATCGTAAAAAACATATGTAGCGGAAGTCATTCTGATAATACATTTTGAAGGAAATTTAAGAAAAAACTGAGCACCCAACAACACAGCGGGACGTAAAAGTAAAAATTCCCATCTACGTTTCTGGGTTACTCTTGCAAGATCAGGAAAAACCCGAACAGTCAAACCCAGAAAGGCAGTGTCCCTTTTCCGAAAAAACATTTTAAGAAACCAATCCCTGTCTGAGGCTAATGCAAGATGGCGTTCTGAAGGGAGTGCTGCGTGGCTCTGTTCCTGATTTATGGGGAAAAGGAAAGCAAAAGGGGCAAAGAAGCCCTCCTCTACCCCTGCTACCTCGACCCCGTTACCTCCTGCGGTTGGTCCGCTTGATGCCTTTGTAGTCCCGCGGCAGCGGTCAGGTCAAGAACCGGCGATAAGTGGCCCTAGGATTTCCTCAGCTGATTTGAGTTTGGCGGGTGGCTCCGGGCCCAACATCTCATCGCCGGAGCAGTGGCGGCCCCTTAAAGTGCCTTTGCTGAATGGGAGCCTAGTGCCGACGGCGAGCCCTCCCCTGGTTTCTGGAAGGGGAGTGGGGAGCAGAGGGACGCCGGTTCTTCAGAGCGGCAGGTTTGCCGCGGTTAGCCCCGTCGCATCCAGTGAGTCATCTACGGCGGCCCTAGGGGTTTCTACTGTCTCGGAGGTTGAATGAAGGAGAATGGAGGCTGGAGCGGAGGGAGTAGCTGTTTCATTTTCCCTTCCTCTCCAGAAACCTGCGGAATTTACTCTTGAAACGATTTGGTCGGCTATTGTCAAATTAGGTGAACTTTTGGCTCCTCAGATTTCGTCGGTCTCTACACAACTTCAGGATCATACTGGGCTTTTGCAACAGCACACGTTGGAAATTTCGGCAGTGCAGAGTTCCGTTTATGATCTGCAGCAGAAAATATCCCTGGTTGAAGATTCGGGACAGAGTTTTCAAAAGGACTTTATGGCAATGCAACTGCGCTTAGAAATGTTGGAAAACCATTCCCGTTATTCCAATTTGCGGCTGGTTAATTTTCCTAAGGCCCTCTCTGTGGGGTCGAAGGAAATGATTAAGAAATATATGTTGGAAATACTGGGGGTACCTGTAGAGTCGCACCCCCCGTTGGTTAAGGTTTATTATCTTCCAGTTAGAAAGAAAATAGAGGGGGGTGGGGATATACCTGGGGTAAATGTTGCTGATTCCCTGGATGTTTCTGCTTTGTTGGAAACTTCTTTAGTGGATACTGTTACTCCTGCTACTCTAAATGCACTCATTTTATTGGTTAGGTTATAGCATTAGTGCACAGATTTGTTCAAAATTTAACATTTGTGTACAGAGTCATTTTTTATGTTTATATTGGCATCTGAGCACAAGCTGGGCCTTTGTTCACCACAGTTAGGTGGGTTTTCTATCAATATATTCCAACATTATTCAGATGACAATAGGAGTTTTTGATGAGCATTCAAATAATGTATACAAAGGCTTATGCCCACTTGTTTTGAGAATACAATGAGGCCTATTCTAAGATGGACGTCCCAACCTCTGTGTGTCCGGTTGGACCTGGATGCACAGAGGTAGATGGGATTCTGATCCCACGGGGCACACCTAGCCCCCGCGGGATCAGAATCTCATCTAGGCCTGTACGTGCAGGCTTGGACCCGATTCCGATCGGTCTGCACGTACAGGCCTCTGCCCGGCTAACACACTTAAGGCTCCTAAATGGAGCTGTGGTGCCATGGCGTCCGGTTGCCATGGTACCGCGGCTCCATTCAGGAGCCATGAACCCCGGCTGCCAACCTCTTCATTCATTCCCCACAGCCCGACACCCGATCTGGCCACCCATGGTTAGAATTAGGCTGCAGGGAATCTCCTGCACCCCCTGCTACCTCTGTCACCGTCCTGGCCTGCCATCCCCCGACATCTCGGGAAACTTATTCCAGCCCAGAGGTGGAATAAATTCCCTGTTTAGTCTGCCAGCCCGGATGTACAGGGTCGACATCAGAATCAGCCCTGTACGTCCAGGGCCGCAGACCACCTACTGTCTGCCCCAGCTCCACCCCCGCCCTCTTCCCATATGCTAGCTAGTTAGCCTAGGGGCGCCTAGCAGCTGCACCCAGAAATATTCAGTGGTACTAACCATTTAGTGCCACGAAATATCCCATTCACCGCGATTAACGTGGTTAGCAGGTCTGCAAACCTCGTTAATTGTTTTAAATATCAGGCCCTTAATATATAGATTCAATATTTAGTAAAAATCAGTGTTAGGGCAGTTAAATAATGTGACTATTTCTAAATGCACTCATTTTTTTTAAATTTCTATTTATTAAATTTTCACAAAAATCCAAGCATACACACTTGAAATGAAAATAAGGATTCAGGTAACAAAGGTCAGCTAAACATCCAACCCAAAGGAAATCAACATAGCAAGAAATCAAACAAAACCTGTTCCATCCACAGCCCTCAAGAATGGGGGAGAATCCAACTAAGAAAAATAATTACACAATAAGTAAGGAAAATAAGACTGAAGGGAAACAGTCAGGCACTATCCTCTGCAGTGAACCTACACTGTATCAGAGGGACGATGGGAATTAATGAAGGCAAGCAACTGAGATGGATCGTAAAAAACATATGTAGCGGAAGTCATTTTGATAATACATTTTGAAGGAAATTTAAGAAAAAACTGAGCACCCAACAACAACACAGCGGGACGTAAAAGTAAAAATTCCCGTCTACGTTTCTGGGTTACTCTTGCAAGATCAGGAAAAACCCGAACAGTCAAACCCATAAAGGCAGTGTCCCTTTTCCGAAAAAAACATTTTAAGAAACCAATCCCTGTCTGAGGCTAATGCAAGATGGCGTTCTGAAGGGAGTGTTGCGTGGCTTTTACTACATCCTCTGGAAACAAATTCCAGAGTTTGATTACGCATTGAGTGAAAAAATATTTTCTCTGATTAGTCTTAAATGTGCTAATTTGTAGCTTCATTGCGTGTCTCCTAAATTTTCTACTTTTTGAAGGACTAAACAACTGATCTTCATTTACCAGTTCAATTCCACCTTAGGAACATTCTTTTGCATTCTGGGGAAGGGAGCAAATAAGCCAAAGCAAAAGGAGGATGCATTTCATTTCATTTTATTAAATTTTTGTACCACAATACATAATGAGGCACATTCCAATGTGGCCGTTCAAGCCCCTGTGCATCCGATTGGAATCGGGACACCCAGAGGTAGACCAGATTCTGATGCCGCGGGGGCTAGACATACCTGTGTGATCAGAATCAGGCCTAGGGCCTGAATGTGCAGGCTGGGCCCTGATTCTGATTGGCCTGCACACACAGCCGCATGCTCGGCTTCCTCAGTCAGGCTCCTGAATGGAGCCGCAGTGCCATGGTGTCCCATCGTCTCTGCGGTGGAATAAGTCCTCCATCTATGTTCACGGCCCCGGAAGTACAGAGCCAACCTCAACATTGGCCCTGTATGTCTGGGGTTGTGGACCACCCAGCCCTGTCCTCGCTGTGCCTCCGGAATGCCCCCTCCCACCCCTGTCTAAGCCTCCCCATACAAACGCATTGTTTGTATGGGGAGGCTTTTGCTGGGGTCGGTAGGGGGGAAACTAGCAGGGATAGACGTCCCAACGGGACATCCATCCCCGCTATTCACAGGACAGAATGACCCCCATTACCTCTATGCTGTTTACACAATAATGTCTAAATCATTAAATTAAAGAAAATATATAATACATACAAAACATATAAAATAATAATATTCATCTAAAATTCATCTAAACCAAAATATTCAAAACAGATACTTTTTAACTTAGTAACATAGTATATGATGGCAAATAAAGACCATCATGGTCCATCTAGTCTGCCCAGCAAGGTGGCAAGAGTAAGTGCACCTGCCGCTCCTTGCAGGTCACCCCTCCCCATGTCTTTGTTTAGGGTGCACCCACCACTCCATGCAAGTCACCTCTATTTGTTGAGATAGCAGAGACAGTTTATGTTATTTTGATTTTATCCTGTTGGTATAATGGAATCCACTGTGTCTGTCCCATGCCATTTTGAATTCTGTCACTGTATCTGCCCCCACCACATCTATCGAGGGCGTTCCAAGCATCCACCACCCTTTCAGTGAAAAAGTATTTCCTGACGTTGCCTTTCAGTTTACCCCCTTGCAGCTTCATGTTATGCCCTCCAATTTTACAGCATCCCCATCTTTGACAAAAGGTTTGTTTGTTCATTAAAACTCTTTAAGTATTTAAAGATCTGTATCATATCACTTGCCTGTTCCTTCTCTCCTCTAGAGTATACATATTTAGGTCTTCAAGTCTCTTCTCATACATCTTCTGACGCAGGCTCCAAATCATTTTAGTTGTCGTCCTCTGAACCATTTCCAGTCTTTTTATATCCTTTGCAAGATATGGTCTCCAAAACTGAACACAATATTTCAAGTGAGGCCGCACCAGCGACTTTTACAGTTGTATTAGTACCTCTTCCTTTCTGCTAGTAATTCCTCTTTGTATGCAACCCAGCATCCTTCTGGCTTTGGCCACCACCTTGTCCCACTGTTTTGCCATCTTGAGATCCTCTGAATCGATCACTCTGAGGTCCTTCTCCTGGTCCGTGCACACCAACCTCTCGCCACCTATCGCATATAATTCCTTTGGATTTCTGCATCCCTATTGCATGACACTGCACTTCTTCACATTAAATCTTAACTGCGAAGCATTAGACCATTCTTCCAGCTTTTGTACATCTTTCCTCGTGTTTGTTATCCACTCCCTCGTGTCATTTGCAAAAAGACAGACTTTTCTATTTAGTCCTTCAGCAATATTACTCCCAAGTACATTGAACAGTACCGGTCCAGGACCCATTTCTGGGGCATACCGCTAATCACCTTCCTTTCATCCGAGTAAGTTCCATTTACCATCACCTTCTGTCGTCTGTCAGTCAACCTTCTCAAAAATAAATGTTTTTAATAACTGCCGAAAGGAAAGCATGTTCTGTTGTCTCAACAACGGCGGCAAAAAATTCTATAATCATGGTCTGCATATTGAAGAAGTTCTATTGCAAGTACTAGTTAAGCGTGACTCCCTTGTAAAGAAGGAGCACTTAACCAGCACTGTAAGGCGCAACACAAATTGCGGAGCATAATGTGCCAATCAATTGGACAGTTCAGTACTGGACCCTTGATGTAAAATATTACAAAATAACATATAAACATTTTAAATGACTGCATGCCTACACTTGGAGCCAATGCCAGGCTTTTAATGATGCTGAAATATGATCACTTCTTTTCAATCCAAATATAGAATGAACAGCAGCTGTATTCTGGACTAATTGTAAAAAATAAAGATACCGATCTGGCAACTCAACATCTATAGTACAGTATAACAATCTGAAAATGGTAGAATTACCTTTTGCACCAATTTTCTAAATAATTCATGGTTCAAATGCAATCATAATTACCAAATGTTTTGCATTTTAAAAAACACACTCCATACCACTGTAGTAATTTGGGTCTTAAAAAAATAGTTTAGAATCTAGCATAATCCCCAAATATTTCATCTCTTTTTTAAAATTGGCACCTGCACATCACCCAGCCGCAATATGCTTAATGCATTCTGGGTGTGGGAGAAAGAAGGTAACTTGATTGCTGTAATTATAAGCCTTTGAAATATATATACAGAGGTATAGTTTGGTGAGAACAGAAGGAGGGTTAATTATGCAGCCATAGCCCTGCTTTCTAACTTTCACTATAATTAATTGGGGCTTTCCCTATCCCACAAGCTTTCTATATCCAACCAGCAGCATGTAAGGGCAAACAAAACACATTAAAATAAGAGGGATGGTTTGAAATCAGGTATGACTTGGGGCCTCTCTTCTGATTTCCAGGTCACTCTCTTTTTCTCTCTTTTAGCCCTTATAAAGTTTCAGGTTTGTGTTGACCCAGGTTACATGTGTGAAATATAATAACATCTTGGATGCTGACATTCAAATCTGACCTGCTCTCTCAGAAATATCATCAAACCTTGCCAAACATTCTGAATTCTTGAATATCATGATTTTGACAAAGCCAAAATTTAGCATTTCTATCCATTAAAATATTATCAGATTTTTCCAGCTCTCAATATGAGAGACATGGAGAGTTTTATCAGTTTCCTCTATAATCCCTAATGATACATGGAATTGAATATAGTCTTTTTTTAAATTGATGCTGGGGTTAGTTTTTGAAGGTCTTCCTTTCTGTTGGTGGTGCAGGGGGGGCCCTGGGAAGGAGAGGCCTATTTGTAGCGGCCCCTTATTTCCCAGATCCTCTCTTGACTAAGACCTACATTCTTCTCCCAAAATGATACTTTATAAGGCTATTTTTGTATTTGACAAACCAGTGGAGCAGTGGCAGAAATTCAAATTCAGAGCACCCGAAGCAGAAGATTGAAAAGGGTCCCCAAAGCATGGGGAAGCCACCTCAGAAGAACCAGGGGCTGCTACAAGTAGGCCTCTCCTTCCCAGGGCCCCCCTGCACCACAGAGGCTACTTGGATAGAATTTGTCTCTGTGATACAATGGCTGAGGTAGTGTGATAGCCACGTTAGTCTAGCTCAGTATTTGTCAAGACATTCCCAGAATATTTGCTAATCAGTCTCTTTTTCAGGATATCCCCACTGAATATGCACGGAGCAGATTTTCATGCAATGGAGGCAGTGTATGCAAATCTCTCTCGTACATATTCATTATGGAGATCCTGAAAACCGGAATGGTTGAGGGTATTCCAAGAGCAGCTTAAACTGGTCTAGCTGACGGTGTGGACATAAAGATCAACATCACATCAGAATTTAATCAGAATAAGTAGGTCAAAGCAATGCAAAAATAAGATTTATTTATTTACATTCTCTTATATACCGCGCTATTCTGCATCAGTGCGGTTTACATTGAACAAACTGAAATTACATCGAACAGGGCATTATAACTTGGAGATAACTATTTTACAGGGAACATGGGCTATGGAGGGTTAAGTGGCTTGCCCAAGACCACAAGGAGCACCTGTGGGACTAGAAACCCCAGTCCTTCTGGCCCAAGGTTGCTGTCCTCTAGTGGGATTTGAACCCCTGACCTTCTGGCCTGAAGTACCTTGCCCCAACCACTAGACTACTCCTCCACAAGATATTACAAGGATCTGCATGTTGGAGTCATTCTGGGGGTTTGCAGTGCAGACAGGGCACTGGTATAAACATATTTAGAAGCTTAATCAATTTTAAGTCCTGCCAGAACTCCACCCTCCACCCCGTTTGTCAGTTTATAAAGCAAGCATTTTCAGCAGATATTACAGTACTGTGATTATATAATGAAATAGGGGTGTGACCTGCAACCCTTCAAATGTTAATTAAAGCAACAGCTATTAATGCTACTAATCATCAGTTTGGTTGTTTCTTCTCTTTGTTGCTTCCCTCTTTAGTCTTATTTATAAGTTTCGTTTATTTTTCTTTTCCATAAAAGGTTGACACCCTTAACTATGGCTTGACTCCCATATTTATAAATACTCTTCCTAATATGGGTCTTCATGACCCAGACCGGAAGTAGGATGGAGCGGCTGGGGCTTGGCCCTGGCATCCTGTTTTAAAGGGCACGTCTGCTATTGGTCTGTGAAGGAGGAAAGATCAAAGTGGTGACTAGAGGACATGGTCCCTGTTGTTTGCCTTGTTCATGAACACTCAAGCCAGTGCCCTATGATTGGATTGCAGGGATGGATTTAAGATTTTGGATCCCATAGGCAAGACAAGCTAGGAGCTGGATCTCAGATATCCCAAATATTGGTGAGCCAGAAGAGGGGCAGATAAAGGGCATAGTGCTGCCATGGTGCTCCTATGATGCAGCACATTCGCATGGGCTTAACTAGTTGGAGAAAGATCCTTATTAACCTGGGTATTTGGTGTCTTTAAAATGTGGTGCCCCGAGCAATTGCCTATGCTTAAATCCGGGCCACCTGGGTTGGACTTCAGAAACCAAGCTAGGTTACTGTGTCTTTACCCCTCCCCCCATCCCTAATTGAGCCTGCCAGAAAGAGAAACTAGATGCAAAGTTGCTCAGCTCAGCCCACTGCATTAAGACAGCTGCATGCCATATTTAAATTGACATTGACAGAACCTCCCCCAAATTCCCACTATTTTCCAAGACCCCACAAGCCTTATCAGGATTTTGTTCCTGCTGAATTACAGCTTTGGCTAAGGGAGGCGGAGGGGAATGCTTTGAAGAAGGAGAACCAAAGGGGGAGAAAACATTAGGAGCCTGATACTATGTGAAGGGAAAATATGTTGGATTTAGCTCATACCTCTTTCAGGGGTAGTTCAAGGCAAATGCCATTCAAGTACAGTAGGTATTTTCCTGTTCCTGGAAGATTTACAATCTAACGGGCTGATGCAAAAAGACTAATGCGCCCTTTGTGTGCAGATAATGCAACGTATACGCATAAGTCCCACCACGCCAAAAGCAGAAAAGAGAATGACACATGCGTAAACAGCAAAGGAAAAGTATGCTCACACAGTACAGTCAAACCTCGGTTTTCATTTGCCCCGGTTTTCATACGCTTCGGTTTTCAACGTCTTTTCTGACTGAGATTTTGTCCCGGTTTTCATGCATTGCTTCGGTTTTCAACGTCTTTTGACTGAGATTTTGTCCCGGTAGCAGGGAAGAAAAGCTGTCAACGTAAGCAGGAGATGTTGCATGAATGTGGGAGGCAGTTCTTTCTCTTGCAGGGTACGTCTGAAGCTATATCATTAAGATTTTCTGTCATTCTGAAGCATTGAGCAGATAAAGTAAAGGTATTTTAATGGACTGAATTCAATGTGATTCCGAAGAGAGCTGGGCACAGCAGCTTGTCAGGGGTGGCTAAGGCCAGATGTTAACGTACTGTACTGTACAGTACTGTACTTAGCTTGCTTTCAGTGATGTTAAATGTTCATTTATCCATTTCATTAGTCATTTATATTTATTTCTCATTGTTTTCTGTATGTAAAAATAGTTATTCTCTATAAAATGTATTTTTTGTGAATATTTTTGGGTGTCTGGAACGGATTAATTGGATTTACATTATTTCTTATGGGAAATATTGCTTCAGTTTTCATACGTTTCGGTTTTAGTCAGACTTTTTCGAACGGATTAATCATGAAAACCGAGGTTTGACTGTAATGCGGTGTATTTCAATAATATGCAAATGAGCTGCACCTATTAAAATGGCATGCTATTAAGGTCTGTGCTAGAAGCAGAGAAATGCATAGAGGATTACATAACCAGCAGGAGCACCAATATCTCTACGCCTGGTCTGAGGTGGTTTAAATGTTTTGTGCATGTAGGGAAAGATTTTCAGGGTATGTACCGATGAACAGTTACCTTCGATGGGAAATTTTCCTGCGTGCATCTTTTCAGCATATAAGCGAAAGTTCGGCATTCAAGAAGAAATGTTTGTTGCTTCTAATCCTTGTGTGTTTTTTTGCACTCATTTATATTATTCATCTTTTATTTTATGTCTCTTTGTTGTGATTTCATAAAAAAATGTTTTGGGGTGAAATAGTATTGATTATTATGACGTGAGCACCAAAAGAACCTACACGTCCTGTGCATTTGACATTTGCGTGCTTACATATACAGCCACTGGTAGCGCATCTGTTTGCACATGCGTTGACTCCCCTCCTTTCAACTTTATGCCGCAGCTCATTTGCATACACGCCCTTTGCTGCATACTGGCGCTGAAGTCTCACGCTATCAGCACACTGCAAAAACGTGTTCACAGCTATTAGCGCACGTCTTCAGCACCGGATTTTGCATTGGCCTGTAAGTTTGTACCTGAGGCAATGGAGAGTTACAAGACTTGCCCAAGGTCACAGGGAGTGGCGGCTAGATTGGAAATTGATTTTCCTGGTTTCAGCGGCTACTTTAATCTTTAGAATACTCTTCCACTCCATGTAAAGGGATGGATCGCTGTACATAGACATTGGGTTACATTGGCCTTCTATTGCCTTTTCTGTCAATGCTGCAGAGATATCTGAAGAGCTATGGGGCCTTGAAGGATAACATAACATGGTATTTTAGTGATCTATTCGACTCATTCAATCTGCCCAGTTCCCTTGCCTGTATTACTGTAATACACACCATCAATTTTCCTTGCCTTTGCAATTGCCATTTGTTGTACAATAGATCTCCCACCTGTCAGTTGTTCAGACCTGGCTACAGGATTTCATGTCTTATCTTTCTCTGAGAAGGGGAAACCAAGCCACCCTGCTTCCCATGCTAGATAACCTAATACCACCCTCACCCCCAGCCCCACCTCCTATTATACCTGTGAGCATGACAAAACTCCACCACTGCTCCTTGCTGGTCAACCTTCCAAGCTGTCCTTGAGAGCTTGATTCAGTCCGACTACTACACTATTCAAATCCACCTTCTTAAAGCGTCATTTATTAAGGGCCTGATTCAGAGACCCAGATTGTGGGGCTGCACGTCCCAGCGGGATGTGCAGTCCTGCAAGCCGTCCTGGCCTAATTCCCCCACCGGCTCCCCTTACACATCCAGAGCAGCAGGATGGGGAGATCCGTCGGGGGTGGGAGGAGGTGGGGTTGGGGCGGAGCAGGGGCAGGCCAGCCCTGCAGGACAAAAAGGGCCGATTCGGGTCATCCTGCGGGGGTGAGTGGAGAGTGGAATAAGCAGCACTGACCCAGCAATCAGACCCAGAGATCCCCCACCAGGGCCGTGGCAGAGGAGCACCCCCCCCCGCCTGATCCAGGCTCCGTATAGCCAGCCATAGGTCGGGCGGCGGGGAAGGGGGGGACTGAGCCGCAGGCAGGCAGGGTCATGCTGGGCTGTCTTCGGGCTCAATTCTGCATGCTGCGGGAATGTTTTCTTCCTGTGGTACAGAATCGAGTCCTAACAGGCCCATCCTGCATGGGGACGTCTGGATGGCCCGGACATGCCCCTCTCGGAATCGGGCTCCACCTAGATGGGTATATATGTGCATGGCCAAAATATGTTCTGTTTGGGCTCATTTACAATGAATTGTTCCTGTTTTTGGGCATTTTCTCATATTAATTTGGGCATCTTTTCATATTTAAATTCATGCATGCAAGAACTTAAAAATGTGAGCAATTACTTGTACTTACAAATGCAAGTATATGCACGTACAAATGATTTGCGCACACTTTAAATTTTTAGGCACCCAAATGAACTTGATACATGCTCATGAATGCATACCGCATGTGTTTTATATCTATGTCAACTCCCAGTCTCCTTCACCTTTCATAATTTCTTTACTATGGGGCATGTTTACTAACCCTGCACTGGAAACACAGGTATGGGCCATGTTACTAGCATAGGGCTTTGCGCTAACTGCAGGGGGCGGGCACAACCATCTCCCTGCAGTTACCGTGGATTGCCACAGTAAATATGCCACAAAAGCAACTGTTTATTTATTTAACACTTTTTTATACTGTTTTTCTACTAGTCAAAACAGTTTACAAAGAACGAGGTGCAAAATAGAGAACGTTTAGTGCAACGAAGGTTACTTATAACATTATAGGGTACAAGACCTTAATCAATAATTAATTGTAGCTAACAGGTTAATAAGCTTGATAATGGCTATAACGGTTTAACTATGAATACAATTGGGGGGGGGGGGAAGGGATAATAAGGATCATGTATCTAGGTGGGTGCGGTTCATCTGGAGCAACATGGTTTGTATTGGAAATGAGGGGAGAATTCATCTGTGGTTATTTTGACCATGCTGTTTAATCAAAAGTTTCATATAGGCGAGGTTAAAGGGTCTATATTGGGCTGAGAGAGTCTGTGTCAAGTTGAATTTCATTGGGGTTCTTTCAGAATGAATGTTCCTTAGAATAGGGGGTAGTGAGTTCCAGAGAGCAAGGGCGTGCAGAGATAATGCTCTTTGCTAAATTGGCGTGGGACGTCGAGGAGATTTTGCGTGTTGCGTCTTCTTGGTCTGTTAATCTTGGGTTTGTTTAGAAGTGTATGTAAGTGTTCAGAAGACTAGTTGTTTAGCACCTTATGGGTGTTAATTATGGTTTTGTATTTGATTCTTGAGTTGATGGGGAGCCAGTGAAGTTGTTTGAGGATAGGTGTAATGTGCGTCTGTCGTGAGGCTCTTTGGATGATCCTTGCTGCAGTATTTTGAGCTAGTTGCAGGGGGTGACGTGTTAGCTTGGGTAATCCTTGATAAGTTTATAAACGAATGTCACCCATTGCCGTGGCATTTATTGTACCCACGCTATCTATGCTAAGCCCAGGCAGTGCGGGCTTTAAATGCCCGCGCTAGCAGTGTTCAGATGGGAACACCCTCATCCTGCCTAGTTGCCACCCAGACACATCATGGGATTTTTTTACTTGTGGGCCCACACTACTTTTTAGCGTGACACCACCAACTTCTCACTAAACTCCCTGCTACCGAGTAGTAAACATACCCATGCCTATGCCTCTTTCCTCCTTTCCCCTCTCCCCGTCCTTATTACTTTACTCTGTATCTGTTAAATGCTATCACCACCTGCACTGGAAGACTATTTCAGGCATCCACCATCTCAATAAAGAAATATTTCCTCATATTTCCTCTGAACCTCCCTCCCTCCAAGCTAATGTACAATAACATTGCGTAGGAAAATATTTCTTCTTGTTCTAGTACCCAAGATATTTTAACAATTAAAAGTTTAAGAAACATACATTTCATCTAGGTAAAAGGTGGAGGCCAAGGCAGCTTTTTCAATGCACTGACAATCTATAGTTGCTTCAGATAGATACTCTGGGTCACAGTAGGAAGAATAACAGGGTCAAAATTCAACCGACGAGGTGATTTTTTTTCCTAACGTTGTCTGCAGTGTTTAAAAAAACGGGAATACTCTCTGCGGCTGGTGGCACAGAGTAAACGTAGAGACTGCTGAATGCTGTCAGCTGTACAGACGGTGGAAATATTTAGCTGCTATCCATAGAGCTATGCAGTCTAATTCAAGACCACCTTTTTAGGGTTGCTATTCAAAAGCACTTCTATGTTTAGTGGTAGCCACTTAGAGAGTATAAAGAGCTGCATAAAGGTACACGCCATGTGCACCTATAAATCCTGGTATTTTAGAGGTTTAGGCGCGTAAACAGATGCTTGAATGTGTACTTTAGGCAGCCACTGTTCTGTGAGTACACGCATGGGATTGATCATGCATAGTTGCACTGTGGACATGCACAGGAGTGGAGTTGGAAAAAGCATGAGCAGAGCGTACATTTGTGCATGTAAATGATGCTACTATAATTCATAGGCATTCTGGGAAAATGAAGGCATGGGTATCGACACCAGCTGCAGTATAAGTGCTAGCACCTGAAACTTATGTGCATTTTCTACTAATACTTAAATGCCTATTTTATAAAACGCGTGCTCACCTTACTGTATAAAATAGGGCAGGCATAAGTGCTCGCAGCTAAGTTAGCCACACGTATCTTATGACTTATGCCCTTATTTTAGGAAAGAAAGTAGGCACACCCTTTTTTTTTATAAAATAGATTTGCATGCTTTGGAAGCATGCAAAACTAGGCAGTCCTGATAAAATGACCTCCTTTACATATGTGAATATTCAGCAGCACGATATGGATAGTCCCCTTAAACATTTTTACAAACTGCCCTTGCGCATTAGCTCTACAGAAAGCTGATGATATTCTGCTACTACAAGGGGAATGATTCCTAAGCGCCATTACCTGTTAATGCGGCAGATAGTGTACATTATCTGAGCGCATTGACAGATATAATTTTTTGCACTCTCTGCAGATCCTGTGCTAATGGCTGGAGCGGAGGGGGAATATGGATGGAGAGTGGGCATGTTTGCAATGTGCTATTATTGTGGGCGTACTGAGCATGTGCTAACCAGCAAAGATGAAGACAGCGTGAGTACTCATAGCACCTCCTCAATGGGTGGCATTAGCCAGATCCACAAGTTGCCACAGCACGTTCTCTGCAATTTCAGCGCGTTATCTGCTGAGGAAATGCCGTGCACACCTATAGATAATTAACAGCTTTTGCAGCTAACGCTGTGCTACCTGCACTTTGCTGCAAAAGACTAATGCGCTTTGGTAAACACAACCCTAAGCACGTACGTATATTCACACGCTGCTGGCTATGGGGATCATTTTAGAAGCTCTGCTCATGAACTGCATGTCTGAAAACGCCCATTCACATGTGCAAATCACAACCTCCACACAAGAGCCATGCTAAAAAGACCCACATTTGCACATTCCTAGCACAATCACGTCCATGTCGTACAGAAACGTGGCAGGGCGTGCCCAGGGCAGCAATAAAAAGATGCGCATGTATCTCCGATTTCATAATGGCACTGCACGTTTAAACCTGCCAGTGGACACGTCCATATTTTGACTTGCTCCTCGGCACTAATAGGCATTTCAGTCAGCTCTCAACAATTTGGATAACGGGGGCATTCCCTCTTATCGCCATGATAATTGTCTCTCCCTCATAGAAGGATAACAGCGGCACTGTACATGTCTGTTTGTAAAATGGCAGGCTCTGACATGTATGTGGTGATATATTTTTATTTTACAGGTTTTTATATACACCTTTAAGCCAAGGCGGTTTACATAGAACAACAATATACAAACTCACATGAGTTCTGTTACATTGAACATGGGAATGCAAACTTGGAGTTAAATATGGGGGATTTACAGAAATCAACAGTAGGTGAATGAGTTATGATGTGTACCATTAAGTGATATTTTTATTTTATTTATTTATTTATTTTAGTTTCTTATATACCGCACTTTTTGAGATTTGCGCGGTTCACAGGGAACAATAACAAAACCAGAACAACAGGCTGTTCGGTATTACATATAACAGGGGTAACAACTGGGGGATCAAACCGGGAGAACTATATACATGGAATATGTAGTCTGTTAACTAGATAACATAATCGAACTATGTACATGATTTAGCATGGTTGTTGGGCGAGAATGAAGAGAATAAGGGAGAAAGAAAAAAATTGGAAGGATAAGTGGTGGGACTGTTAAGCTATGTTTTATGTGGGGTAGTATTTGGTGAATAGGATGAATTTAATGGCCTTTCTGAATTGGGTTAGGTCGGCTATGGCACGGATGTCGGAAGGGAGGGAGTTCCAGCATTTTGGTGCGCAAAACAAGAAAGCTCTGTTCACTGTAGATAGATTGCATGTTATTATGGCCTTTGGTACTGCTAAGGAGTTTAGTGCTGCCTGTCTTCTAATTCTGTTTGATGGAACTAATTGGATGAGCTCAGAAAGTGAGTTTGAGGATATACCCTTGATGGCCTTGAATGTAAGAATCAGGGTATCACTGGGACAGAAATGTTCAATGAAGAGATGTGTTTTTAGAAGTTTCTTCAAGTCTTGTGTGGACTGTGTGGATCTCATGGCTTCAGGAAGTGAGTTCCAAATTGTTGCGGTGAATAGGGCGAAGGCTCTATTGTTTGTTTGCTGTGTACATTTAGTCTTGAAGGGGGGGGGGGGATGATAAGGAGATTCTGGTTTGCTGAACTTCTGTGCCTTGTTGTATATGTTCTTGTGATAAGGTCTTCAAGATAGGGAGTTGATAGGTTGTGGACTATTTTATAGATGGTAGTTGCAATCTTGAGTTTTATCCTTTGAGCAATTAGAAGCCAGTGTAGGCTCCTGAGGGTTGGGGTGATGTGTTGGCATCTTGAAGTACCCGTTAGGATTCTGGAATGGATAAAGTGCTTGTTTCGGCAGGCCCTGGTAGAGTATGTTGCCCTAATCGAGGTACGTTGTGATGATAGTCTGGAAAACTGATCTGAAGTCATTGTATTGGAGTATTGGTCATAGATGCTGAAGAGATTTCAGTTTCAAGTATGAGGCATTGGCTGACTTCTTGATATGAGAGAGCATGCTCAGATTGCTGTCTAGGATTATACCAAGGTATTTGACTTCACTTTTTATCGTAATCTCTGCATGTTGGAGTATGAATTTCTCTGGCGGAATGAAGGATGGGTCTAGTAGTGCTTCTGTCTTCTTGTTATATCCATGTACATGGCATGTTCTGAAATACTGGTGCAGACACCTCTATGTCACTGGTTCTGTTGATGTCCAGATTTCACACTTGCATATTTCTGAAATCGCCCATTTCTCTGCATGTCTGGGGCTTTATTCTGCATGTCCCTATTTCCTTGTATATTGACAGAGATGTTTAAGTTTTTTTATGGTGATAGGTCAATATTTGAACACATTAACAAGTGTCCACCTTCTCTGCTGCCCCTGCCATGGAATTTTCAGACATTTTGACTTGTACAATCTAGAGGGCACCTAAACTGCTTTTCTAAAAAGTGCCTTCACATGCAAGGCCGTTAGTCAGTGAGCTAGAGTGCCATCCCTCCAGGGGCTCCCGTGGCTGCCACTGTCGCCCCTCTCCAGAACCGACAGCTAAGGCAATGGCTTGGAACAGCCCCACAGTGCTTATCTTTGAGCTTTGGTACCACGTGGCTGTTTGCTTCTGCCGTTCTCTGCCACCCAATGCCAACTTTCTGTGCAAACAGGAAGTCATCATTGGAAGTTGGAGAGGGGCAGAAGGAAACAGCTCCATGATGCCAAAGCTTGAAGGTAATCACTGCAGGGGTTTTTGCAGCTATTGCCACGGCTGTCGTTCCTGGAGCGGGGTGGCAATGGGTGCTATGGGGGAGAGCACAAGGCATGAGGTTTGCGCTGGCCCTGTTCACCTATATAGTGCTGCTGAATATACGTGTTTTTTAAAAAAACTGTGGCCAGCATTTAAAACACCACTCTGCAGTGACTGAATACACTCATTGCTGTCCTAAATTAAACTGTTTAGCTATCCAAGTAGCAGCTGTATGTTGCTGACTATGTGTAGAAGTAGTTCAAAGGTCCATGCTCTCTATCTGGATAGTGCTGGGATGTTCTGTAAAAATTGTCAGCAGCACTATGCTTATAGCAGGACTCCACAAATCCCAGGAGGCCGGTTGCCATGGCAACTAGACATTTGCACCTGGGATTTTCCTCTCCTCTAGGATGGCCGCAACCCCCTATGTCTGCCAGAGAGGGGAGCACGGCTGCAATCGTGGTCTGCAAAATAAAAGATTAGGGGGTAGAGTGAGGTAGAAAAGGCAGCAAAATTTTAGAGGGGCAGTGGAATGAAGATTGATGGTTGGGAATAGGGGGCAGGGGGTAGGAGTGTTAGGAGGAGAAGGGGCAAGAGTCTGGAGGGGGATAGAGAGTGAGGAGGCCATCAGGAGAGGGGTTGGAGGAGGGATGGAAGAGTAGGAGGTGTTGGAGGTTAAAGGGATGAATACATGTCGACATGTGGGCACAATGTGTGTATGCAGAAAGGTGCATCCCCCCTCTCCCAGTACAAACAAACAGTCACACCATCTCTGCACCACACACCTGCTCACGCGCACACACACACAGGCACCTCACCTTTGCACCGTACACACACACTCACTATCTGGAGGCGACTGACTGGATTTTCAAGGTTAAGGGCAGGGATAGAAGCTGTGGGGCTGAATAGATTGCAGGAGCAGGGTTGGGGTTAGAGGTTTGCAGGGCTGACTGGCTAGCTGGGGGAAGGCTGACTTTCAGGAGGTAGGAGCTGGGGCGTGGTTAGTTTTTAAGGGAGGAGTGACAGTGGGTGACAAAAGGGCAGAGAGAGAGGAGAGTACGTCTACTACGTCTACTACTACTACTACTATGGAGTGGAGGAGTGGCCTAGTGGTTGGGGCAAGGTACTTCGGGCCGGAAGGTTGGGGGTTCAAATCCCACTGGAGGACAGCAACCTTGGGCCGGAAGGACTGGGGTTTCTAGTCCCACAGGTGCTCCTTGTGGTCTTGGGCAAGCCACTTAACCCTCCATAGCCCATGTTCCCTGTAAAATAGTTCTCTGTGTGCTGTGCTTTCCTGTCTAATCAATGTGTTTTACCTCAAAAATTTCCTGTCATTTGACAATTTCCAATCTGTAATCAAAACCACTGCTGATCGCTGGAAGTAGCAGTATACAAATGTATACTAAATAAATAAAAAAAATAAAAAATTTATCATTTGGATAGCGCTACAAGGCGTACACAGCACTGTACAGAGACATGTAAGAGACAATTCCTGCTCATTGGAGCTTACAGTCTAGTCAAGACAGATAACGCAAGAGCTGGGGACTAGGATATATCTAGGGGAATGGTAGTGAACACATAGAAGGTGAACAGGAGACTAAGGAGAGTGCAAGACTAGGTGCAAGAGGAGGAGAAGGAAGAGAGATTGTGAGAGTGGGGAGGGGGCTGTCAGCTGTATATTCTTCCACTGGCCTGCAGGGGTGCATTAAGGACCTGATTTACTAAGTGTTTTTTTTCCCTTGGACATAGAATGGGAAACAACTTTAGCAAATAAGGTCCTAAAGAGCTGTGATAGATCTTCTCAGAGGAGATTCACTCCCTCCCCCCCCCCCCATCACCTCAACGTCAGTGGAGAAAGAAGACAAGCGGGGAGGGAATGAGGCAATCATAGCCACTGGCTCCTAAGACTTTGGCCTGGCTCCTAAATCCAAACAAAATTTGACAAAACCTGCCTTATAGAACCACTGAAAATTCACATATACAGCACAGGTGTTTATCGGGGGCTCTTTAACGAAAGTGCATTTGTTTTTTTTTCACTTAATCTGCATTTAGCACAAAGCCTAATGTGAGTTAAGTGCAAAGCCTCCGCAGTAATTGTCGTGTCGTGGGCAGCATGTTCCCGACAGTTAATGTGTGGATATTTACCCTAACACACAATGCTTTTACTGCGTATGCACTTACCTCCACCTATCGAGGTACCATTAGGTGAATCCACCCTAATGACAGTATTGACAGTGTGCAATATGTCCCCCAATGTTAACTGCAATGTGCTCATCACTCCCAATCTCTACCCCTAACCCACCCATTCATCACCATAATGTGCGATTGGCAGTTAGCGTGAAAATCAGCATGCGTTAATTACGATGCTCCCATAGTACCTCTTTCTGTGGGCCCAAGCATGCAGCTAATGCTCACTAAATTGCACATTAATTGCATAGCACACTTTAGTAAAAGGGCTCTTAAGTGTATACATGCTTTTGAATACCCAACCCAGAATGCTTTGCAGTGTGGCATGTTCTAAGCAAAAAAATTGAGAATTGCAGCCCTATGTGTGATTCGTTACTTTGCAGGAATAATGGAATGATGGCTTGTTTTCTGTCAAGTTGTCTGACATACCTGGGGAAGTAAGATTGACTTTAATTCATGATCTGACTTTTAACAGCATTAGATAAAAATTTGTGACCTATTCATCTCCTTCTTGAGTGTAGCTGAAATATCTAGAAATTGAGATTGCCATACAGCAGCATATTCCAAGCTGGTCTTGGAGTTTTGCCAAACAGAATGGTTTTCAGGATATCCACAATGAATATCCATTTATTCATAACTTGCATTGTTTGTATGCAACAAACAGCCCTTCGAGGAACAATAGAAATAAAATGACAACATATTACAATCATATATAACTTAAGGTAATTAAAGCAGCTATGATAAAAGCAAACACAAAAATAAAATATAAAATCAAATAAATAAAAACTCTCTCAATAATATTCATTATTATATCCTGAAAATCAAACTGGCTGAGAGCAATTTTAGAACTGGCTTGAGAAACATTGATCCACAGAATGTAAAGAATTAGACTTTTCAATGCTGACAAAGGCAAAGAGAGGAGACAACCACATAGAGGTCTTTCCACTTCCAAAGTAAAGGTTTCGGTATGGTTTAGTATTCCACAGACATACTCTACTTTCATCTATTACAACTCTGCCTTAAATCAGGAGGCTAGCCCTGCTCCCTTTGATAATATATAAAATAGTAATTTCATTTCATTTGTTTTCTTTTTATTCATTTTATTTCCTTTTTATCCAAAGTACTGTATAGAAATAGGAGATAAAACAATATAACAAGGCAGTGTTATTTTAAGCCGAATGGATTCTTTCTATGGGAAATTTTCAGTAGACAAAATTGTACAACCTTAGTCAGAATGTGGTTATGGCATGGGTTAACAGCCTTACTCTTCAGAAAAATTGCCATGCCATTCTGAGTATTTCTGGAGGATATGTGTGGAGGAGTAGACTAATGGTTAGAGCAGTGGGCTAGGGTCACTGCAACCAGGATTCAAATCTCTCTGTGGCTTCTTGTGATCTTGGGCAAGTCACTTCACTCTTCCATTGCCTCAGGTACAAACTTAGATTGTATGCCCTCCAGGGACTCATATTAAACTTCCAAGAAAAGGCATGAGTTAATTGAGTTCCCTATATGGCCTTAGTTCAGTTTCCCATCTTAAAATGAAGTATCCTAGTAGAAATGAGCACAGTCTGGGGATGTTGGAGGCCTGAGGGCCAATCTATTGAGATGTCTCTATCACTTCCTTAAGCAGCACAGCTCCCTGGAAATCTCCGATCTAAATTGTTGTGTGCCATTGAGTTGATGTCAACTCATGGAATTCTAGCCAGACATAAAACTTCATTTATCTTTATGCATTAGTCACACCATTATTATTTATATTTTGTGCTCAACTGGCTTTTCAAAACTGTGACAAGACTACTATGGGACATGATTTTCAGCAGCAGTATACATAGAGTGGGGAGGGTGGATTTGGGGTATTCCAGAGGCGGGTCATCAGAATGCATAGCTTAGACATCTCGGCACTGATTTTTGATACGTAGATGCCTAGCTTCTTTATTTGGTTTAAGCACTGCAAAAATATATCTAACCTGGAGCACTTAGATAAAATGCATAGTATAAACATTTAAACTATGCACACCTGGGTGCCTATTATCAGCAGCACTAAGCAAATACTTATTGCCACTGAAAAATGATATAAATCAGAACATCTTGTTTAGATGTTTCAATTTATGTGCCAAGACGTTCTATTGAAAATTGGCTCTGATATTCCTAATGAGATTTGTTGAAGGTGCACGAATCTCCAAATTGGGTATATTAAAGAGATTCTCATTTACAACTGGGAAATTTTACCTTTGTAGAATGAAATAGATTGAAAACCCGAGGATTTTAGTGTGTTGGTAATGAGCAAATTGTAAGTTCTGATGAACAGGGACCCTCTCTTATGTGTCTCTGTACAGTGCTGCGTATGCTTTGTAGCACTATATAAATTATTATTATTAGTAGTAGTGATGCTGAAGATATCACGCTGACATCAATATTCAAATTATGACTAAAACACATTTTTATGAATGAGATAACGTCTGTAGAAGAGACCTGGGTGGTCTCAAGAGTCCACATGCAACATCACCTGCAGCTAACTTTTAATTTGATTCAATAAAAGATGTAATAACTGCAATCAATCCAATTTTTTTCTGGGATCAATAGGGCCAGTAGAGCTGTGCAGAATTATGAATGATTTTGTGATGTGCATCTATCTCAACAAGACCAGTGTTTGACAGAATCTGCCATAAACAACTATTATTTCAGGTTAATCTCTTAAAATTGCTATCTAGACATTAAATGTTAGTCTCTAGAGCTTTCCTGATTGTAGCCGTCCTGACACACACATTTAGAATGCACAGTACTGCAGTTTGAATGGTGACAGTCTTAAAATATCAAAGCTCTCGTGCTTTGTAATATTGAAATATCCCAACAGTGGCTTTAGTTCTGACATTTGTAAGTGTTAGGAATCCACGGAATTTGTATGCTTGACTGTAACAAATACCCACCCATCATCAATGACCTTTTCTCTTACAGGTCTAATAGCTATGGTTGACTAAGGTGAAAAGTATGTATGCAAACATACCATTGACTCTGGAGACTCTCATTCCCTTTAATATGTTAAATAGTTTCATTTGTTGCTTGATTGTCAGAATTCATTTGTCTGTTGCTATATTTGTAATGGAAATTGACCTGGGTTATTTACTGAATCTCTGATTCAGGTCTCAAAAATGTTTGGAATGAAGTCTGCAATTATTTAGCGGATACATTTCAAAATCGAGCATTGAAACAATCCTATTTTTTGGTTGCTTTCCCCTTGTAAAAGACTTTGGGCCCGATATTCAAAGGATTCATGCTCCTAACTTTGAGAGTAAGGCTTCTAAATTGACCGCTTTGAAATTTTACTAGGGCTGAGTGTAAACATTTTTTTTAAAATTTTACTAAACTCATAAATTTAGGAACAATAAAAGTGGGTAGTAATGAGGGAAGATGTAGGGCAGGGTAAAGATATTAGGGGCTTAGCAGTGATTTTCAGCAATGGGCACCTAAATCAGGCTCATAAATCAAGGCAAATGAATGGCAGGCCTAAATTTAGGAGTGTAGGGCCTGATATGCAGTGCTGTGGTTAGGCATGAGCACAGTGCCTAGCCGCCAGTGCTGGACACTAAACCCAGATATTCAATGCCGAGGTCATATCCGGCCCCGGCATTGAGTATCTGGGGTCACCACACAGTCTCCGCCGCTGCAGAAGTTAATTGGGCAGCGGTGATATTGAGCCACAGCCCGGTTAGCTCCTACGGGTAAAGATAGGCCAGCAATATCACTGCTGCCCGGTCAGCAATTGGTGCCATCCCTGGAACGTCCATGACACACCCTAATGCTATGCAGTTAGCATTGGGGCATAGAGCGGCATTAATTGGGGATATTCAGAGGCTCTAACCATGTTAGTTCTAGTGAATAGTCCACTCAATGGCATTTCCATGGTTTACGGGTCTGTAAACTGTGTAAATGCCTTTGAATATTGGGCCCATAAAGTGTGAGCTCTTAAATTAGGATGAATTTTCAGCTAACAACTTAGATTCCTAAGTGTGTAGCTGAAAAAAAGGGCACAAATTTAGACGCCTAACTTAGGAACCTAAATTTGGGAGCTTAGCTTTTTTTGAGTATCGGGTCCTTTATCTTATATTCCTAGTGAAGAATATTACTTTATTTCAGTTACAGTAAAAGCGCCAGAGAACTATTGTGGCATTATTGCAGGTAAATGGACCACAGAATCAACTCTAGTGTCCTTCCTTCAGAACCTGGGGTGACTCCGGTGTCAAACTGTCCCACTGGAATATGAGTTCTTCACGGTATTTACTATTATACGTTGTTGGTAATCAATGTTATGGTATTAAAGATTTCATTTGATTTAATGTCAATCTTCTGATTGATGTTAGTTATAAAATCTTTTCTTAACTTCCATCTACTTTTCCTCCTTGATTTTACCAGCAAAATGAAATAATGTTGGGTCAGCCTAGTGGCTTAATGACAGGGCAGTTGCTGGATAAAATGATGCCCTGGTTCATGTGCTCACAGTGCTTCCCTGGCTTGGTGTCCCCAGACTGTTATGCTGCTTATCCACCTGGGTTTGATTCCTGGCTCAGATCTTCTACTCTCTGGGTCAGCTGGGCCTCCTGATGCTTTAAAGGCATTGCTCCCAGCCCCTGAGGTGGAAGGGTGGGCTGGGCTGGGGGGACTTAGTCATCATGCAATGGTGACATCTAATGGCTGCATGTGGAGCCTTTGATAGCAAGATTTGGCATGAGCCCTAGTGCGTGGCCCCCAGCTGAGGCCTGTCACTGAAATGGCTTGACTAAAGTTGGGAGTGGAATATAAAACAGGAAAAAAAAGTCCCAAGTAGTTGTGAATAAAGGTTTATGGAGCCAGATCCCAACCCTGATTCCAATTAAGCAGGAAGCTGAAAGAAGCAAGAGAAGAGTCTTGGGTCAAAAAAAAAAAAAAAAGAAACAATATCTATGACTTGTCTGCAAAAGGAGGAAAGGTGTTTTGTTTTTGTTTTTTGTGGTATGTAGTGTGACACCGGTAGTTCTGGAGGCTCCACCCATAACATATTCCCTTCCTTTACTTCCGTGCTATTCACTTTCAGATCTCAAGGGCTGTAAATGAGCTGGGTTTTCAGGATGCCCCTAATGAATATGCATGGATGGATCTGCATACCGCAGAGGTACTATCTGTGTTAAATCTCTCATACACATGCTTTAGGGATATCCTGAAAACCTTCATGGGACTATCCTGTGCTTCTGCCTCAGCTCTTTTCTCTTGTCCCGTGGAAATGGTCAGACTAGATAGGCCATGTGGTCTTTTTCTGTCATCATGTTTCTATATAAAGGGAAAAAGGGGACTGTTGTAGTGGTTGATATGGAAGGACAGACTAGATAGGCCACATGGTCTTTTTCTGGGGTCATGTTTCTATGTTTCTCTATATGCACAGATTTCTGTAAAGTGTCAGTGGGTGCTTCAGATTCTGCTCTGTGGCATCCTATAAAATAGTAAAATTGCACATTTATTTTATGAACTGGGGAAAAAGTTAGCTAATGCTGGTATTTTATTGTGTAACTCAAGGAGAAAGGTGGAGTTGGGCATCTCTCGGTAATGTTGCTTTCAGTTTGCCTGTTGGGAGTAACCGCACCCTTTTCATTCACTAGACATCTGTACGGCGATGCTTAAAAAAAAAAAACATCATGTGAATTTTAGTACAACCTAGTGCTGGATTCTTTTGCAAGACCTTTGTGCCAGGTGAAGTAACACGCGTGGGAGTAAGGAGGAGTGTAGTATTCAGAATTGGAAAGGACTTCTCAGAAAGTGCAAAGCAAAACTTAAAACTGTGCAAGACTGTTCTAACAGAGGGGGAGAGCCCTTGAAGAGCTTCAGCTGGAAAACTGCAGATTTAGAGATCTAGTTCAAAAGAATAAATTTTAGCACATGGGCACAAAATGATCTTTGAGATAAATATATGAGAAATATATACCTAAGTCTTAAAAAAGAATGTAGAGAGTACAATGACAGCTCACAAAGGTCTCTGCAGGTTGTGAGGAGCTGAGGGGAAGGCGCTCACATAGCTTGGTTTGATACAGTAGTTAAGCAGCCTTTTGTTCTTCTAATTGAGAGCCTTTTAGACTCTGTTAAGAAGACAATCACCTGCTATTTTGCAGGATATTAGTCTAAAGAGGTGGCTGGACAGCTCTTGCATTGTTTTGTCTTTCAGATGCATGTCCTTTCAGAAACTCGTCAACATACTGCTAATAGCAGTTTCAAGACTTAAAGAAAATAAGTTTATGCGGCTGTTCAGTCATAAGCCTAAGAAGCCCAGAGGGTAAATGGAGTAATTAAACAGGGCAGGGGAACAAGCAGAAAGGACAGGGTGGAGCATGACTCTAGTTCACACTTGGTATAGTACATATGAAAAGCACAAGGGCTTGCATGAGACTGCTAATGTTACCCAATTCAAACCATGTTATATTACCTATTTAATAGCACAGCTTGGGAGCCCACCTGGTTTGTGTAAACAGGATGTTTTTGGTCACTGAGGTGCAACAGGATTTGCACATTATCCTCAGAATGCAGAAACTGAACATGGTGGATTGTAGATCTTTGCCTAAGATGTACATGCAGGTTCTTTTATATTGGTTTTGTTCGACGGGGTGATACGCCTTGCATTTTGACATTAGCATTTAGATGTGGGGCTGAATTGCAGGGGTACAAGAATAAAACATAAATCTGGGGCTCACAAGTAGCAGAGATCACCCTGTGCTGGCTAAATCATCAAACAGTCTGCCACTCCACTTTAAACATGGTTTACTCCCATCCCTTCCCCCAAGAGAGATCCTAAGAACAATAGAAAACCTACAAATGTCCAGAGATAAAGGCATCCTTTCCAGCTATTCAAAATAATCATCCATGTTAGTGCTAGTGTGTGCAAATTTATTTATTTATTTATTACAATTTCTTATATACCGCACTATTTATCAGCGCGGTTTACATACAACAAAATGACCATAACAGACTGTTTGGCTTCACATAGAACAGGAGTAACAACTTGGATAATATGTTTGGCTTTACAGAGAACAGGGGTAAGAACTTGGATAACAAGGGGGATACAAACTGAACTAATTACATATGTACAATGAGATTGATTGCTGAGAATTTAGGGTGTTACATGTGTACAGTGAGGTTGTGTGCTAATATTGAGATGTTATCTCGAGGAAGTAAGAGGAGAGGCAATTAGGTAATGCAATGTGTAAAAAGGAAACATTTTCTGTAGAGTTATCATTGCCCTTGCATTTTAGGGTAGTTTGTACCAAATAGTGGGCTCCATGATGTGTGAGCCCTCAAAAATCTATGTTGTTTCTTGTCAATAGACTGCTAATACTAGTCACTGTGAACAGCTTTACATCCTATGACTAATCTGAAAATCGTTTACTTTTATGATAGTGTTTTGGAGTTGAAAATCTGACCCCAGAGTTAGTTCAAGGTACTGGCACCCTAGGCACATCTTAAACATTATGCCCCCTCCTGACTGTCAGAATCTATTGTTTAGCTTTGAATGCCCTGCTCATTGCTGTCCCCTAAAACATGCTTCCCTAGACGATCACCTAGTTTGCCTAGTGACTGGGCCGGCCCTGGATATCACCATATAGACAGGGCCGGTTTTACTTTGTTGGCGCCGCCAGGCAACAATGGGGGGAGGGGGGTATACCTCTCCATCAGCTCTGCCTCCCTCCTCCCAATCGGCTCTGCCCCCTCCAATCGGCTATGACCTCTGACACCCCTCCCCCCCAGATCGGCTCTGCCCCATTGTCCTGGTCCCTGAGCAGCAGCATTAATTTTACTAACGAAATTCAGCCTGGAGCTGCCCAGGACCTGCAGTGTCCCTTCCTTTCCTCTCATAGGACTTCCTGTTACCCTGGTGCAAAGGAGAAAGCAGGACATTACAGGGCCTGAGCAGCTTTAGGCTGAATTTAATTAATGAACTTGCTGATGCCGCTCAGGGACCTGGGTTGCGCTGTAAGCAGGACATCGGGGCAGTGCCGATCAGCACCGTGATCACTGAACTGCAGCATCAGGCTCAGATCGAGGCATGGTAGTTGAGGCAATACTCCGGCGCCTATCAAAATTTGGTGCTGAAGGCAGCTGCCTCCATCGCCTATGCCTAAATCTGGGCCTGCATATAGATTTTGTTCACTGATATGCATTTCCATTAATAGCTGGATGGCAAATTTTCCCACTAAAAATGAGCATGTTTCTAAATGATCCAATGTAAAGATTTTTGTGTCTTTTGCAACAAGGGTTGCTAAGAATTCCGTATCATAAGGGACAGACATCCAGCGTTTATTTCAGGCCACTTTTCCATGGATTTCCTTAAAAAAAAGCAGAACGGTATCTCTATATATGGGCTCAAGGATGGACCAGTCGGCTAAAAACCAGTGAAATTAGGAGTTCTAACCCCACTAACACACCTTGGGTATGCCATTTTTTCCATTAACTCAGGTACCCGTTTAAATTGTAAGCTTTTGGAAACAAGATCTTATTGTACTTGGATTGCTAATGCTATAAGCTGCCTATTCTCTATTAGCCAATAATATACTTAACAGTTGAACTCAAATTTTAAAAAATGCAGCATATTTATTTTTATTTATTTATTTTATTTATTTACATTCTCTTATATACCGCACTATTCGGCATCAGCGCGGTTCACATAGAACAAAAAGTCTCAGTACAATAACATGCATGAGTTTACAGATAACAAGGGAAGGAACTTGGATAACAGGGGAAACTATTTACAGTCTATTTACAGATATATTCTTTTTAAATTATTGTTACTAATTTCAAACCAGATAAAAATTGAATTGCAAACAATGCAGTGAGTCTATATATGCTAGGAAAATGGGATATGCTAGGAAAATAGGAAGGAGTAAAAAATACAACAGTGAAGAATTTACATTTGTAATACATTAAGCTTGCATGTATGCCAGATGTATGTCCTGTACTGATTATCCTAGAAATATTTCTCCATCATGCTACTTCTTCTTAGCCTCCTTACAATTAGGGGAACAGTTGCTGTGGCCCTTGGTGAAGCAGCATTTTTTCATGGGGGTCACTGAAATCCATACTTCTGATTGATTCTAGAGCCGCTTGTACAGCTATTGTCAGGTTAAAAGTTGATCAAGCAGATTTCTGTTCCCCAAGCACTTTCCCACAATGACTCCTCTGATGATAAGCCAAGAATGCAAGTTTTGGCTCATGCAGAATATCTCATAGAAAAAACATGAGAGTACTGTAGCTCACTCAGCACCTGGTTCACACTTCATTTATGGTAATGATTTGTTGTGGTAAGGAAGAGATGATCGTATTAGGTCATTGAAACTGGAGGAAAAAGATCCAACTGGCGCATTCTGATGGAAACAAAAGGTATTCTAAATGCATTCTGATCAGGCAATATAAAACCAGAATGCCTACAACTACACTCAGGGACTTCTGATCCTATACTAATGGCTCTCCTAGTCACATGACAGAAACTCATGCACACCTCTAAGCCACTTTGTAAAGGCTGATCAGAAACTGTGACTCATGTTAATCAGTTCAAAGTCTTGCTGAGAAGCAGGTTCTTCCTGATAGATTCTGGTAATAAATGGGCCACCCCATGCATTTATACTCGCTGCTTGCCTGAACCTGTGGTCCCCCACAACTTATTCACTGAACAATAGTTTAATTCCTGGACCTGTTTTATAGCTAGCAGATTACAACGCATAATAAAGCCAGCATGTTCAACATTGCAGGGAGTAGTCTTGTGAAGGGAAGGGTGGAATTAAGAGACTTTATTAATAGTGGTATGTTCTTCAGCAACACTTCTTTGGGAGATCTTGCCCTTTGTTAAATCTTGGAAGCTAAAGAGTGCTACTTGCTTAATACTTAGTGATGGACCACTGCAGAAGACCTTTGTGCTGTGGGCTGCAGAAGACAATAGCAAGACTCTACAGCAGAGTTTCCCAAGCCTGTTTTGGGGACCCCACAGCCAGTCAGGTTTTTAGGATATCCACAATGAATATATATAGGATCAATTTGCATCTACTGAGTCTTCAGTTAATGCATATTTTTCTCATGCATATTCACTATGGATATCATGAAACCCCGAAGCATTGCAGTACAATATTCTGCCATATTTTCATGGTCACTGGTAGGGCCCCTTGTAAAATCCAAGGGCCTTTACTCGATGCTCATCCTTCTTGACCTTTCTGTTGCTTTTGACACTGTTGACCACCAATTTCTCCTTGATACTTGTCCTCGCTTGGTTTTAAGGGCTCTGTGCTATCCTGGTTCTCTTCTTATCTCTCCCATTGTACTTTCAGTGTCTTTTTGGTGGATCCTCCTCTACTGCTAACCTGCTCTCATTTGGTGTATCCCAAGGGTCTGTGTTGGGTCCACTACTTTTCTCTCTCTACCCAGTCCCTTGGTGCACTCATCTTCCCATGGCTTTCAGTACCATCTTTACACTGATTACTCTCAGATCTACCAGGAGTGGAGAAGTAGCCTAGTGGTTGGGGCAAGGTATTTCAGGCTGGAAGGTCAGGGGTTCAAATCCCACTAGAGGACAGCAACCTCGGGCCGGAAGGACTGGGGTTTCTAGTCCCACAGGTGTTCCTTGTGGTCTTGGGCAAGCCACTTAACCCTCCATAGCCCATGTTCCCTGTAAAATAGTTATCTCCAAGTTATAATGCCCTGTTCAATGTAATTTCAGTTTGTTCAATGTAAACCGCACTGATGCAGAATAGCACGGTATATAAGAGAATGTCAATAAATAAATAATACCTATCCACACCTGAAATCTCTCCAGCAATCCAGGTCCAGATCTCTGCCTGCCTATCTGACATTGCTGCTTGGATGTCTCATCACTGTTTGAAATTGAACATGACAAAAACTGAGCTTCATATTTTTTCCCCTAAACCCACCTCTCCCCTTCCTCTTTTCTCAATCTCAGTGGATAACGCTCTACTCCTCCCTGTCTTCTTGGCTTGCAACTTGAGGTCATCTTTGACTCCTCCCTCTCCTTCTGCACACACATCAAACTGATAGCTAAAGCCTTTAGTTTCTTTCTCTATAACATCAGAAAAATTCACTCTTTCATTTCTGAGCACAATACTAAGACATTTATCTACTCGTTAGTCACCTCCCATCTAAACTATTGCAACCTCCTCTTTGCTGGTCTCCCTCTGAATCATCTCTCTCCCCTTCAATCTGTTCAAAACTCAGCTGTACAGCTAATCTTCCGCCAGCCTCATCATGCTCATATAACTCTTCTTCTCGAGTCACTTCATTAGCTCCCTATCCATTCCTCATCCAGTTCAAACTTCTCCTGCTAATCTATAAGTGCATTCATTCTGCTGCTCCTTCCTACACCCCTCCATGGGAACTCCGTTCCTCTGGCAGATCCCTTCTGTCTGTGTCCTTCTCTTCTACTGCCAACTCTAGACTTTGCTCCTTTCACCTTGCTGCTCCTTATGCCTGGAACAAACTCCCTGGGTCTATAAGTCAGGCTTCTTCTCTGGCCCTTTTCAAATCCAGGCTGAAAACTCACCTCTTTGAGGTCACTTTAGGGTCCTGATCCTCCTAATCTACCTTGCTTTTCCTTACCATTCCCCCTAGATTTATCCTTGTTCAAGTTGCTATGTTGTCTGTCTTGACTAGATTGTAAGCTCGGAGGAGCAGGGACCATCTCTTACATATGTCTATGCAGCGCTGCATACACCTTGTAGCGCTATACAAATGATCAGAAGTAGTAGTAGTAGTAATAAAGAACAGAGATGTGCAAAATCATAGAAATAATTGTGGAAACAATTATCCATAGTAGGGGTAAACAAAGGAAGAGGAGTCTAGTATTTAGAGCACTGGGCTAAGAATCAGGAATCCCAGTGATGCTGCTACTGGCCGGGAGGAAATCACTTAGTGTTTTATTGCGGGCTGGATTTACTAAAGTGCAGTAATCTGTTAGTGCACACTAATGCCATTAGTGTGTTATTAGTAAATAGGTCCTATTGCATAAAATGTAACCTGCAGTAAATAATGTCTTTTAGAAAACTTAGCCCTGTTATTGTAAGCCATCTGCGGACAGGGAAATACCTATATAATTTACCTTGAAGTACCACTGAAAATGGGTACATCATAACCAAATAAATAAATCACTCCTCTTGTCCTGCAGGCATTCATGGGGAAAGGTATGTACCACTATCCTATGTGCAATGCTTTAAAAGCAGGTATTAATGCGCGCCTTCTATCTGTTCAAATGCTGGAGTCAGTATTCAGAAGGTTATCAGCTAACTTTCAGGCCGATGCAGAAAGCCGGCGCTGAAGTCGCACGCTATCAGCTTTTTACGCCTGTTTGCAGCGCACAGATAGTGCACGATTTCAGCATGGCTATGCAGAAAAGGGCTCATATGCAAATGAGCCATGCATTAAACGTGCTCAAAATGAAAGCATTAAACTGGGAGAACAAGCCAAACATGTGCACAAGAAATCGGCGCTGGTTTGGAATGCTCTCCCAGAGAAACGGGCGCTGCTTGGCTGATTTGCGTATCGGCCCCAGCAGGATTTTGATGGCATCAGGGGCAATCACGGTATCGAGAAAACCCCCCAATGCCATAAAACTACTCTCAGGGCCAATGCCCCGACAGAAAGTCACTCTGGTGGTCTAGTGGCCTCAGAGCCCCCCACCCCGCTTAAAAAAATGAACCTGGTGGTCTAGCGGCCCCAGAACCCCCTCCTGCTATCTTTCAAAGTGGGAGTGCCATCTAGGCACTCCTGTTTCCAGTCCGGCATTTTGGAAAATGGCAGGGCCTGGCCCCACGCGGTGCATACTGGGATTCAGACTGCCAGGATGCACCACACAGGGCCATGGCACCACCATTTTCCAAGATGGCAGTCCGATAATGGGAGCATGTAGGTGGCGCTCCTGCTTTGAAAATACTGGGAGGAGCTTCTGTGGCCGCTCCACCATCCACCATCAGGTTATTTTTGTTTTAAGTGGGATGGGGTGGGGTGGGGGTTCTGGAGCCACTAAACCACCAAGTGAGTTTTTTTAAAGCAGAGTGGGGGTTCTGGGGCCGCTAGACCACCAGGTTATTTTTCAGGGTTACCGGCCCCCAACAGTATTTTGATGGTAACGGGGGCTTTTCTCAATGTTGGGATCACCCCCAACGCCATCAAAATCTTGTTGGGGGCATACACTAGTGGTTTAAGCCACTTCACACCCAGGCATAGAGAGATTGGTGCTAAAGCTTATGGTGAAATCCTTTACATCTGTCTCTGCATCAGGTGCAGCAATCATTTGCATACCACTTTATTGCTTGCAGCTCATTTGCCTGCAATTTAAATACTTGTGGCATTCATTGGGTGCTAGTTTTTTCATCGACAATTACGTGCACATCCATCTCTTTTCTGCATTAGCTTAAATGTGCCATTTTCGGTGATTAAAGGCCGCGCTAGTTTTCTGCATCGGCCTCTTAGGAGCTCTCTGGACAAACCTTGAAGTTTTAAATCTCCCCTCCATTTGGGTGCATCAATTTTGTTTGGTTATTCATCTGCACAAAATTTATCTGCATAAAAGGTGCTCCCAGGGTATGACAAAACTTTCTCTAGTCAGTGTTGATATTCATTACTACCTGGAAAACTTTAAACAAGTATGTCCACTGGAAAGGCTATTCCAGATATATCTGGATACCTTTATCAAGGTATTTTCAGCAAAAATGTCATTCAGACAAAACTACCCAGATACTGATTAGTTTACTATGAGACTCATTGTAAAAACATTTTTTTTTTTAAAATTTCAGGAGCTCTCCCATAAATCCCTGGAAACCTTTAGAAGAACTTTATAGCTCCTGATCTAATAGATCTATATAGTTTATAGTGACACTAATGATGCCACACACACTGTAACCAATCATATCCCATTTCTTATGAGGTAATTTTTAGCACTGTTTTGGACACTTGGAAACTGAATATGTTTGTAAATACTTTGATTTATGTGGTTATTGTGACATATCTATTATATTGCTTTATGTCTGATATATTCCATGTACCCTGCTGCAATCCCATAATCCAATGAAAAAACAAGATTTTTTTTCTTATGACAGCTTTCCCGGTTAATCAATTTATATTAATATGGCTGATATTAGAAATAAAGGATGAATTGTGGCAAGAAATTGGGCCAGATGAAGGAGAGGGGGACTCACTCCTTCTGCCAACCAATGTCTCAGTCTCCTTCTCTGCTCCCTTATCCCTATGCCCTGTTGCTTCTGATCCCTCCCCCCCCCCCCCCCAAATTGCCAGCTGGTAAATCCCCGTGTCCTTAAAGGGGTGGACTCAGACCGGCCTATGACTTGGTCTACATTGCATTGCCTCTCTTATTGGCCCAGATTGTCACTGCCTGGCTGACTCCAACTGGCCAACAGCCCAACCCGAGGAATGCCTGATTGATGTACTACTGAAAATTTATGCAAACAGCTAAAATAATTTTCAGTAGAACAATTATAACAATAAAACATTTACTTTCATTAAGATGTGCACTACTTGTTGCCATAACTAATTGTGTGTACTCAGGAACAAGGATATTTTACCCCCAGGCATTTGCATTGCCCTCAGGTACTGTGAGGCACATTCCAACCTGGCCATCTAGCCCCTTGTGCAGCCGACCAGAAACGGAATGACCAGAGGTAGACCCTGCCTTGCTCCACCTCAAAAACTCTCCGTCCCACCGCCGCCTAGGCCTCCCCATACAAACTCGCTGTTCGTATGGGGAGACATTATCTGGGGCCGTCAAGAGAGCGAATAGCAGGAATAGACGTCCAAACTGGACGTCCATCTCCACTATTCGCTGTACTGAATGATCCCCCTGTATGTATTTTTTCCAACCCAAACAGCAGGCATGGTTTTAAAAATTGCTAAACTAAAATGGGGCATTGGTTTGCCCCAATGTGCATTTTGAGTGAAAATCAAAATGCGTTAGGAACCACTTCACCATGGTAATTGTCAAGAGCGTGGCCAGCATGTGCCTGACAATGCGCAGCAAGTCCCTTAGCGTGTGTTCCAGCCCTTTGCAATTACTGATGTCGGCAATTACCTGATGTCATCTATTGAGGTGGCAGTAGGTGAACTCATTCTAACTGCAGCTACTGATGCCTGCGTTAAGCTCAATGTGCAGTCAACACCCCAACTCCATTCAGACCCTTCTCCTTGGATGATGCATGGTTAAAGTACAGCACGGTAACAATTGCCATAGTCCAGTGGAAGTGGTTAAGGTGTGCTGAAATGCCCATTAATTGCATAACACATTTTAGTAAAAGGACCTCTATGTGTCCTATTACAATTTCTTGGCTTATCCCGATCCCAGGAATGCCTCCGCTCAATGTGGCTAAAAATTTAAAAGGACACGCATTGCAGAACAGTGTACATACTTTTATTTGTATTTATATTTTGGTCAGTCACATGGACTGTAAGTCATCAGTACCTTATCCAACCCTTACTAAGGGATATGTTTCTAAAAACATATAGCTTGGGTTACCTCCAGAGCAATCACAAGTGGTGGGCAAGAGGGGTAACCACGAGGGATATACATTTGTTGCTGCGCATTTGACTTATTAGTGCATCTTAAAAAGCTGTGAGCTGTAAACTGATTTGACACGCGCTAACCTATGAATTAAAACATATTAAAGGGTCTGCTTACTAAATTGCTATGAGCAGTTATCTTTTATCTTTATCTTTATTAGAATTCTTAATAGATTGTGCCTTCAAAAACATTAGGGCGGTTTACAAAGTTGCAAAGTGCACAGAAACAGCCCAAGGGCCAGGAAGCAGAAAGGAACTACAATTCATAAAGGAAAGCAACAAACACTCTTAGGAAAGAAAAGAGGACAAGGATAGAGAAGCAGGGGGGGGGGGACTAAGCGGAGGGGTCAGGAGGAAGGTCATAAGCCAGGCAAAATAGGTGGGTCTTGAGGAGCACCTTGAATTTAGGGTAGGATGGTTCCTGGGGGAGGGAAAGAGGAAGGGAGTTCCAGATGGAGGGGGCTAAATAGAAAAGTGCCGAGTTACAGGTATGCTCCAGGTGAGCACGGGCTGGAGAAGGGAGTTCAAGGCGATTGATATGGATAGAACGGAGGCTGCGAGGGACCGAGTGGTAACAGAGGAAGTTGGCTAAATATTGCGAGGTGTGAGTGTAGAGGGCTCTGTGGGTCATGATGAGAAGTTTGAAAATGATGCGCTGGGGAACTGGGAGCCGGTGGAGGTGAATGAGATGTGGAGTGAAATGAGTGTAGCAAGAGGTATGAGATATAATCCGGGCGGCGTTATTCTGAACCTTTTGTAGGCGATGGATCTGGTGTTGAGGGAGACTGGCAAAAATGATGTTACAATAATCAATACGAGAAATCACCAGCGAAAGAAACAAAGTAGTGAGAGAGGTAGGGGATAGAATATCACGGACAGCCCTAATCTTGCAGAGAAAGAAAAAGGAACGATGTGTGAGGGCAGAGATATGATTATGAAAGGACAGTTCTGAATCAAGTATCATACCTAGGTAATGCATGGAAGTGACACGAGGGATGGGGTTACCACGGAGCTCGAGGGCTAGGGAGGGATGGAGGGACCCCAAGGTAAACCACACAGCTGACGTTTTGGAGGGATTAAAGTGAAGAAGATTGGTGGTGAGCCAGTCTGCAACACACTTAAGGCAGGCATTTAGCGGTGAGAGATCGAGGAGAGAGGGAGGTGTGATAGAGAAGAATGACATCATTGGTGTAGTAATATGCAGATATACTGGGTTGATGCACAAGAAGGGTGAGGGGTAAAGAAAATGTAGAAGAGGAGGGACGTAAGGACAGAGCCCTGGGGAACCCCACAGGGTAGGGAAAGGGAGGTAGAAGTGTCAGATGGAGAAACTACAGAGCAAGAGTGTGAGTAGAGAAAAGAGTGAAACCAACAGAAAACGACACCTCAGAGACCCACATCCCGGAGATGGGAAAGAAGAATGATGTGGTCCACAAGATCGAAAGCTGCTGATAGGTCTAATGAAACAGCTAGTGAAACATCACCCTGGTCGTGCGCGATGTGTAATTCATTCAGGAAAGACAAGAGGACCTCATGATTTAGTGTGCTGAAAGAGTCACTGTATGGTTGTGATAGGAATTACTGCTCAGCCACAACAATTGCCATGCACTGCTTGTTGCTGCAGGGCGTGGGAAGGAGAGAGAGTGGGTATGTTATGAGCATGGACAGCGCTGCAGATAATGTGATTGCACTTACTGCTTCCTCTGACCCTTAGCAATAGTCTTCTGGTACTTTCTCTAGAGGTCAAACTGCCAAATAAGGGAGCATTCTCATTATTTGGCAGCTTGACCCCTAATGACAGTATTGTGAGACTATCACTAGGAGTTAAGAGCCGCCATTTTGAACCTGGACTACAGATGGGGCAGAAGCATCTGGGAACTGCTCCTGTTCCTCATTAACCACCAGGAAACCTGGTAAGATCCACGGAGAACTTGAGATGGGGGTTTGCTGAAACTTACTATGGAGGGTCTAGAGTGGGTTTGCTGGAGCTCACCAAGGACAATGTTGGGGTGGTAGGAGGGTTTGTTTATACCTACCAGTAGAAATCTGAGGGTGTGGTATTGTTTGGTGAAACCTGTCAGGAGTGCTGTCAGCAGGGGGTGGGGGATAGGGGTTCTTGCAGCTTGCCAAAGGAGTTCAGGGGTTTAGGTGAGGTGCTTGCTGCAGCCTGATGGGAGCACTGGAGGGAATGGGGAGGTTAGGCTATGGATATCAAGGGAGCACTGTCATGGGAGGTGGGAGGGTTATGTTATAGATGTTGCATTAGGGTCCCAGGAGTTCTTTTTAGCAGCAGTGGCCCCTTAGTTCATTGCAGATTGTGCAGATGCAGCCATGCTATGGGCAATGGAGTTAAAGTGAGGTGAGTGTCTGCCTTGTGCCATGCATGAATGGGCAGATGCTGGGCACGCCCCCAACAGTTACTGCATGTGCTCCGCGCTTACCGTGGGTTAGTCTTTGTAACTAACACATCGTAACTACAAAACGTTACCACACTTTAGTTAAGAGGCTCCTAAGATAATTAACATGCATTACTCTTTTTAATTATTAAAAAGAGTAGTGCATGAAGCAAACTGAAGGAATGACCAAGACTCTGGGAAAAAGTTTGAGAATGGTTTGAAAACAAACTAATAATTTTCTGTACAACCACCCTAGACGGCAAGTTGGAGGAGGTACAGCATCATCATTTAGAGCATTGCTGACCAACCTTTAGATGGCTGTGACCCCCTGTTAATGGAGGAAATGAGGATTTGACCCCCAACCCTACTTTACTGGCCATGCCGCTGCTCCTGACCCTTGCTTAGCATCAGCAGCAACACTGCTGTAATTCCTCGCATCCTGTTGAGCCTGCGCAAACTTAGTTATTTCATGGTTGCTACCCTAAATGCAGATTTTGTTGCCCAACTTGGGGATCTCTGCTTTAGAGAGTTTGTAAGCATGAAAGTTTGAAAGGAAAGGGAGGATGCCGGAAAAGAAAAGCAGTCCTTGTCTAGGATACAATTTTGTTCAACTGCCCTGGCTGCTAATTGATCTAGCTTAGCCTTAACTTACTTTTGCAGTTTTAGTTTTGTCCTTTTGCCTTATGAACTTGCGCTTCCAATGCGTCTAAGGAACTGGGAATTATGAGACTATAGATACAACAAAACTGGGACGGAATTGTCTGTCAAGGCTGACATGAGTCAGGTCTTATAAATCGTGCAAGACTATGTAATCTTATTTACACATACTTTTACAGTGATGCCAGCACTACATTAAAATTAAATATTAACATTAATTGCATCTTTAAACACACACACACTTCTTTGATATACAGCAATCATTACAGGAACTATGTGAGGCTATCTACCAAGGGAATTATTTTATGCTCTTTCTAAGTATTTTTTCTGTCAGGTCTAAAGTACTTCTCATCTGCATACCAGGAGATGATTTGAAATGAAGCATAGATCTAGATAGTGCCACGGTGTTTTAAAAGTTTATAATTAAGTAATAATTAAGCAAATAGTCATTATGAGAAATTAACAGCTCAAGGCAAAGTAAAAGCCTGTTAGTACTGCAGCAAGCAAGTTGTTAAGTGCACTGAATGATTTCAGAAGAATGATTGCTTTTATAGTGCTTTAAACCAGCCCTCATGTGCCTTTCTTTTAAAGCTCAGCGCTTGCTATGCAGCTGGAGTGCCAATAATATAAAACTAGTTAACGGTTAATGACAACTTTCTATGAAGAGGAACCTGGACATACAACAGTGTTAATGGCTACAACATGCGACAAGATGAAGGAATTTGCATTAGGCATATGTATTCAGTGTTCCTTTTCATTTCAGAAAATGTTATGCATTTAAAGAATGCACATTTAATCAAAGGCTTTATGTGCATGTATCTGATATGATGCATATAAGGTTGATCTATGCATATCACAACATTTTTGTGCTCATTAATCAAATTTTACATATGTGCATTTCTGAAATGAAAGAAACAAATTCTGAAAATCAGCCAAAAAATCAAAAAATGATCCAAAATGGGATTTTTTTTCCACCTTGCATGCCCTAAATTTAGTTTCATAGGACTGCCAAAAATAGCTATCAGCATAGTGAAAATAAATTTTATAAATACAAATTAAATATAATATATTATAACACAATTCATTAATGCAAAGTCAGTTCATAAAAATAATACAAAACTGTTCCACTGCTCATATCCTAAACTTCATCCAGATTGCCAGGTGCTAGGGGAGTTTGCAGCCTTCTGGTGAGTCTACAGCCAGGTCCTCCACAATCCACTTGGGTTTCCATTGCTGATATCCCGCCTTTCCTCTAGTCACATACCTTCTCCACTACCCCAGGTTTGTGTCTTTCTTCTCTCTTTCTATTTCCTATGGCTCTGCTACACATTCTCGTCTTAATGCTAACTCTTCCCACTTCAAACCTCAAGATCCCATTACCTATTTTCTCCATTCTTCACCTCATCAGCCATTCTGTCCTCTGTTCTTGAGCTTCAAATTTTATTTCCTCTCATTTGACCATCACTATTTTTAATGTGAGCATCTCATCCTCATCATAGTTGTCACAACTCATTTCTCTGTATTCTCCTGCACTTTGTTCTCTCGGCTGACCTTGTTCATTTCTCATACGTTACATCTTATTGCTTTAACTGAGGCTTGCTGTCCCTGAAGACCCTGCTTCACTTGCTGCCTCTGTCATGGAAGTACCTTTTTCTCCCATACACCTCGCCCAGTTGGCCAAAGTGTTGGTGTCTGACTGCTACTCTTTTCCTTTCCACTCTAATCTGATTTGTTTTCTTCCTTTGACGTCCACTCCATCTGCCTGTTCGCTCCAGTCTCTCTGAGTATCTATTATTTAATGACTCCCTGATAAGTCCTCTCTGTCCTGGTTCTACCCCAGCTCTTCCCCAGTAATATCCTGATAATGCCAGAGCATTTAGAGAGAATTTTTGGTGGCAATATCCATATAGTGCCACTGAAAATTCACAGATAGTGTCCTTAGCAGCCACAAACCCTTAAAACACTGACCCAGAAAAAAATCATCACTCTAATTCTCAAATAAATCACATTCTATACTTTTACTATAAATATAACACAACAATGAAATTACCAAATACCAAAATCTAAACCTTGGTGATTAGGACAGTCAAATAGCTCACAAGACTGTCTAGCATACGTGATATCAGACCAAACTATACTACCTCCCTCCAAAGGTAAGACATATTTTAAAATGCCCAGAAACTGTCACGGCGACCCTGGGTAGAGCCTCCGTAGACCCAATAGGCCACTGCCTAGGGTATTGTGGTTTTTACTAACTGGTGCTCTCCTTTGAACAGAGTCAGTCAGTCAAGTGGTTCAAGCAAAATTAGGGTTTTATTCCCTTTCCCGGACAGATAATATTCCTTGCAAAAACACACAGAACAAAACAGCAACTAAACGAAAACAGCTAGAACATCTTTTCTTCTTTCCTTGTTTCTCTCACAAGGTCACATTGGCTGAATTTCAACACAAAGAGGTTATGTCATCTGATAGACAAATCGTACAGTCCATTGGCTCAGGGTCTATGCAAATGTTATCACTCTCCCACTGCATTAAGCCTGGACCACTCCCAATACTCTCCGTGTCACATTCCTTACATGTGCTGGAGTATGGCTTGTTCTCTTGTGGCTGGTAAACCCCTTTCCTTCCAAGGTGTTTATCCCAGCCAGGGTTACAGAAATCTGGTACAGGTAATGTCTCTTTCTGGTTTGCCTCTCTTGGCTTTCTTAGTAGGAAGTCTGAGTATCTGTCTGAGTTATAAGACTGCTCAGGGTTGTGCTCATTAAAACTTCTAGCCTCTTCTCTATACAGATAAGGTTTCAAACTTGTTACCTTACTGCAGGCTTTGAAATCAGCTTTGAGCTTCCTCTCCCCTGGCACAGTTCCTTCAGCTTGAGCTAGATTCCTCCATGGCTCATGCAATCCCCCAGAGACTCTGCCCCACTTCCTGTTTGTGTGGAAATCCTTCCTGGGACTGTCGTTCCAGAGACCAACTGCTCTACTGCTCTGCCTTCTCTGACCTCTCTGCTCCTTCTGACCACTCTGCTCCTTCTGACCACTTCCTGGTTCAGACCAGGAACTTATATATCTCTCCTCTCTGCACGTTACGTCAGATTCTGAGGACAGGTGCTCCTGATGAGATTCTCTAATTCTACCTGCGTCATTACTAGAGAAGGGAAACTTCATTTTAAACCCTTTCTGCTTTACTTGTGCTGATGGCACTGGCTGCTCAGCTGTCTTCACACATGCTGAGTCTTCACGTCCGGCCAAGTTTAAGGTAAGCTCTTCCTTTTTACTAGCCCCTACAGGCTCTCTATAGTCTACTGTATCACAAAACCCATTAGTTAATCGAATTATAGGCTACTGACTCGTATGTCATGGAAATGTGTCTTTATGTATAGTAATGCAATGTGTGCCTTCGAGTCAGTCCTGACTCCTGGTGACCCAGAAGCTCCTGGGTTTTCTTGGCAGTGTCACCGGAAGCAGATTGCCAGGCCTTTCTTTCGTGGCAGTGGAGGGTTAAGTGACTTGCCCAAGGCCACAAGGAGTGCTATGTTAAGGATTTTCCTCTTGATTGATACATTAGGAGCATGTTCAGCTAATGTTGTCCTACATTTAAAGATTCTTCGTGCCTGATGGCTTCTGATATGAAGAGATAATCTGATCTGAGCTATGCAGATATGGCCATCTGTTTTGCAGGTGATGTTTCTGGAGGGAAGACGTAAAACGATGACATTATATGAATGTTGTGATAAGGAAGCTTATCATAGTTCAGGAAGGAGCTATAATAGAGGTGAATTGGCTCTGAACAAGCAACCTGTCTTAGCTGGTAGAAATACTAAAACAGAATGTTTTCATAAAAGACTACCAGTCCCAGAATGCACCAGGTTTCAAACAGCCTCTAGAAGAGCTGAAGTGGGGAAATGTGTGTTCAATCAGGAGAGCTATGAGGTAATCCCCAATCACTCATCTCCCAGGGCAGGGCTTGATTCAGCACAGCTGAGCTGTGCTAGGGTGGAGTATCCCTCTAAACAAGTTAAAAGTAAAACAGATTCTACACAGAATGAGATGGAGTTGAGGATCAGGAAGCAGCAGCAGCCACAACGTGGAAGAAAGAAGAGAAAAACATCTTGGAGGTCTAAAGAAGGAGCCCATAGCAGTACGTGTGTTGGGAGTCATTCCAGAGGCAAGCATACTCCATTGGACTGGAGGACGCCAGAGGAGTGGGGTTACAGAGCCAGGAATCCCCGGACGGCACCTGTGAGGGAGACGGCTGCATTTGGAAGGGGCCCTAAGACCAGTGCAAGAAGGTATGTGAAGAGAGACCCAGTGTCCAGGGATCTGGATTGGAAGGCTGGACATAAAAACTGGATTACTTACTGGCCAGGATATCTGGAGAGGAAACCTAACAACAAAGGAAGCTCAGGTATGAACACTGATCTATGCCCTAGCTCTTCACTTGGAAGACAGCAGGGAAACAAGTATTGTCATGAGAGTGCTCCATTAAGGAATTCCTCTGAGCCAGACCATGATATTGATTCTATGATAGTTGAAGAAGAAGGAGATATTTTAAATGATCAGAATGAATACATGGATTGCTCTCTGAATAAGCTGCTGTGGTAAAATACTTTCACAAATACAACAACCATCAAAAAGAAATATAACTTGTTCTTTTATCTACCCAGAAAAGTTCACAAGAAAGCTTTAGGGTAGGATTTGAGCCACGTATAGAAAGTAAACCAGCAAAGGGGTTTGCAGCTGACTAATTGTTGGCAATTAAGCTATGCACAATTGCACGTGAGCTCTGAAAGGAAACTACTGTTTGTGTGTGAAAATACAAGAAAGTTATCCTTGAAAAAGAACAGTTTTTGGTTACTTTTTGGGTTTTGTTTTTGCTTTTGGAGCACTGCTAAAAGGTATTAGCAGGAGCCCTCAGAAAGACCTTTCTGTTTCCCATCAAGGTCTTTATTGTTTGATTGATTGCTTAAGACGTTCAGTTGCTGATATCATGATTTGTTTTTCCTAAGTATAATACTGAAAGCAAGTATCCTTTTGTGTTACCAAGTAAGTCTGTGTGGGAGAAATAACCCCATAAATAAAATATATTTTCTTTGCTTACACTCGAGCAACACAACTCATTATTTTGTGAACGGCTGATTCTGGTATGAATGGACTACATTCCCCACAATCCTTTGCAAGTCATAATAGTATTTGCCTTTGCCAAGACTGTGGACATTCTCACCCAGCGCCCCCGTTTACAGTTGGCGTAGTTTTTCGGATTGCTTTTGCGCAAAGGATGTACATGATATAAGGATTACAACTGAAATCTGAAAGAAAAAAAGTTCAAGTTAAAAGCTGGAAAAAGGATTTTTCCCTTAACAACACTTTGGAGAAAAAAGAGGTAGCTGTTCCAGGAGGAAAAGACCCTCTGTGAGCTGGATTCATCACTGGCATAAGGTAATAAGTACCTGGGCATGTCTAGTGGTGGATGGGAGTAAGGCACAGGGGTAATTGAAAAAAGAATTAGGAGAAAAACACCTGTTTGGAGGGTGCTGCTCTGTGTTTTTTTTCTTTTGTTTTTCTTGCAGGGATTCAAGATGGATCCTAGGGAAATGGCCAGCTGGATGGCAGCCCAGTTTAGCAGGCAACAGGAGCTAGCGCAGCAGGCTCAGGACACTGCCATTAAAGCATTAATGGACCAGCAGAAGCCAGTGCTTGATCTGGTGAAAGCCTTAGTTGCTCTTCATAAACAAAGTGGACCAGATGCAGGACCAGCAGTAACAACTGGTATACCACATGTGGACAATGTGGGACTCAATCAGGGAATTGGGGCATTTAGTTTGGGAAGCTGACTCCAGATGATAATGTTGATGATTTCCTTGAATCTTTTGAGAGAGTGGCACAAGCATTAGCATGGCCAGAGACCCAGTGGGCAGTAAGGCTGGCAGCCTCATTAACTGGAGAGGCGCTTGCAGCTTATAGAGCAATGCCAGCAGCTCAGGCTTTGAATTATAAAGATGTAAAGGCTGCTATTAGAGATCGCCTAGGGTTGTCTATTTCAGAGTATAGGCGAATGGTTAGAGCTACTACATTAAGAGTGGGTGAAACACCCAGGGCTCTGAGTCAGAGAATCAGAGGATTGGCTGTAAAATGGTTGGAGCCTGAGGGAAAGACTGTGGAAATGTTATTAGACATTATTATGCTTGAACAATTTATGTCTGCTGTGCCTAAAGATTTGCACACTTTCCTTATACAGCAAAATTGCCAGAATCTTGGAGAGGCAACCATGCTAGCAGAGAGATTCTTGGAAGCCATGCAGGCTTGCCATAGAATGGGTGGCCCTCTGAAGGTTGGTGCTGAGGCAAGCTGTGCTGTATCAGAAAAGAAAATGGTAGTAAATGTTTCTGAGAATAATTGTACTGTGCCAACCCAGATTACACAGTGGAGTAAAAAGAAATGTTTCAAATGTGGAAAATGGGGACATTTGGAAAGGGGATGCCAGATACACACTAGCTTGATGGGTGTTGATTTAAAACAGCCCAAAGAAGGATTCCTTTTGGTGGTTGATGTGCAGGGAATTACCACAAATGCTCTGTTAGACTCTGGGGCAGACCACAGTATGCTGTCAAAGAGGCTTTGGAAGAGGATAGAGGCCCAAGAAGGATTTGTGCCTAGAACCCCTGAAAGCCAAGTTCACATCAGATGCATTCATGGTGCTGCAACATCATATCCCACCTATAGGCTAATGGTTAAGTGCCTGGGGGAACAAGAGGAAATTCTTTTAGCAGTGGTGCCTAGGCTTCCATTTGATTTGGTTCTAGGAAGGGACTGGCCAAGATTTAAGCAGGGACTAGTGAAAGGGCTAGGAAAGAAGGAGGGAGAAGGAATGATGGAAATAGCTCCCGGGCCTTTGTTTGGAAGTCCTCAGTCCCTAGCTAAAAAGATGGTTAAGCTTCCAGAAGGCCAAACTATAAGGAAGGAAATAGGTAAGAAGAGGGGCCTTGTATCCACCCGCTCACAGGCTAAGGTAGAGAGCCAGAAGGAGGAGGGGGAGCAGGCAGAGTTATTAGGAGACTTACCCTCTCATGATGATTTAATAACTCCACCATCTGGGAAAGTAAGAAAGTTGAAAGCACAAAAGCATCGTGAGAGACTTTGCAGAGCACAGGGTAGGGCTGAGATTTTGGCTGTTCAAAGTTTACCCTGGGTGCCAGCTGAGTTGGTGGCAAAGTTTCCTAACTTTCCACAAGAACATCAAGCTGATCAAGCTCTCACCCGAGCTTTTAAGTATGCTCAGGAGGTCAGGGAGGAGTTGCCCAGATTCAGACTAGATAATGAAATATTATATAGAGAGAGTCAGGACCCCAGAAACGGGACCATACGTAAACAATTGGTGGTACCCACAACTTTCAAAGGACTAGTACTTAGATTAGCACATGATCATCCAGTTGGAGGTCATAAAGGGATGCAAGGAACGCTGGATCAAATACTTATGCGTTTTTACTGGCCAGGTATTTTCAAAGAAACTGCCCAGTTTTGTGCTGCATGTCCAGCGTGTCAGCGAGTTACAGCGACTCACCCACTGGTGGTGCCTTTGATTCCCATGCCAATTATCACAGACCCAATTGGTCGCATTGCTATGGATATTGTAGGCCCATTAGTCAAAACGCCCCGAGGTTTCCAATACATCCTAGTTATGGTAGATCAGGCAACAAGGTTTCCCTGGGCCATACCATTGAGGAATGTTTCTGCAAAAACAATAGCTTTAGAGCTAGTCAAATTGTTTTGCGAAGTGGGATTCCCAAAAGAGGTGTTGACTGACCGAGGGTCCAATTTTATATCCAAATATTTGGCCCAGGTCTGGGATGCCTTTGGCATTCATCACATGAAAACCTCAGCCTACCATCCACAATCAAACGGTTTGGTGGAGAGATTCAACCAAACTCTCAAACAAATGTTGAGAAGGGGGTTAGCAGGAGAAGTAAAAGAATGGGATATGTTATTGCCCTTTGCCTTATATGCCTGCAGGGAAAGAATTCAGGTGTCCCTAGGTGTAACTCCATATGAATTGATGTATGGTAGGGCTCCACGTGGTTTGTTAGATATTTTGAGGGAACAATGGATTGATCCTGAACCAGGAAATTAGGAGGTGCCACAGTTCCTACGTGACTTGAGAGCACGTTTAAAAAGGACCTCGCAGGTTGCTGAGAAAAACCTGCAAGACAGTCAAGTGCGCCAGAAAGGGTGGTATGATAGGAAGGCCAAAAGCCGCCAATTAAGCATTGGTGAAAAGGTTTTGGTTCAAGTAGCAGGTACAGCCCCAAAATTTGAAGTACAGTGGAAAGGGCCATGGAAGGTTGTTAGACAAGTGAGCCCAGTATCTTATGTGGTAGAAAATGCAAGAGGTCGTAGACAGACCTACCACATTAATGTACTTAAGTCTTGGAAGGAGAGGCCTGTAAATAATAATGACCCTGAAGCCAGCCAAGAAGTAGGTGAGCGTCAAAAAGATAATACTCTTGTAGGTATTACGGACTGTAGGAAAGAAGTTTCACCAGTTGCACCAGTCCGTAATAACTTAAGCAGCGGGGTATGTGATAAGGAAGCTTATCATAGTTCAGGAAGGAGCTATAATAGAGGTGAATTGGCTCTGAACAAGCAACCTGTCTTAGCTGGTAGAAATACTAAAACAGAATGTTTTCATAAAAGACTACCAGTCCCAGAATGCACCAGGTTTCAAACAGCCTCTAGAAGAGCTGAAGTGGGGAAACGTGTGTTCAATCAGGAGAGCTATGAGGTAATCCCCAATCACTCATCTCCAAGGGCAGGGCTTGATTCAGCACAGCTGAGCTGTGCTAGGGTGGAGTATCCCTCTAAACAAGTTAAAAGTAAAACAGATTCTACACAGAATGAGATGGAGTTGAGGATCAGGAAGCAGCAGCAGCCACAACATGGAAGAAAGAAGAGAAAAACATCTTGGAGGTCTAAAGAAGGAGCCCATAGCAGTACGTGTGTTGGGAGTCATTCCAGAGGCAAGCATACTCCATTGGACTGGAGGACACCAGAGGAGTGGGGTTACAGAGCCAGGAGTCCCCGGACGGCACCTGTGAGGGAGATGGCTGCATTTGGAAGGGGCCCTAAGACCAGTGCAAGAAGGTATGTGAAGAGAGACCCAGTGTCCAGGGATCTGGATTGGAAGGCTGGACATAAAAACTGGATTACTTACTGGCCAGGATATCTGGAGAGGAAACCTAACAACAAAGGAAGCTCAGGTATGATCACTGATCTATGCCCTAGCTCTTCACTTGGAAGACAGCAGGGAAACAAGTATTGTCATGAGAGTGCTCCATTAAGGAATTCCTCTGAGCCAGACCATGATATTGATTCTATGATAGTTGAAGAAGAAGGAGATATTTTAAATGATCAGAATGAATACATGGATTGCTCTCTGAATAAGCTGCTGTGGTAAAATACTTTCACAAATACAACAACCATCAAAAAGAAATATAACTTGTTCTTTTATCTACCCAGAAAAGTTTACAAGAAAGCTTTAGGGTAGGATTTGAGCCACGTATAGAAAGTAAACCAGCAAAGGGGTTTGCAGCTGACTAATTGTTGGCAATTAAGCCATGCACAATTGCACGTGAGCTCTGAAAGGAAACTACTGTTTGTGTGTGAAAATACAAGAAAGTTATCCTTGAAAAAGAACAGTTTTTGGTTACTTTTTGGGTTTTGGTTTTGCTTTTGGAGCACTGCTAAAAGGTATTAGCAGGAGCCCTCAGAAAGACCTTTCTGTTTCCCATCAAGGTCTTTATTGTTTGATTGATTGCTTAAGAAGTTCAGTTGCTGATATCATGATTTGTTTTTCCTAAGTATAATACTGAAAGCAAGTATCCTTTTGTGTTACCAGTAAATCTGTGTGGGAGAAATAACCCCATAAATAAAATATATTTTCTTTGCTTACACTCGAGCAACACAACTCATTATTTTGTGAACGGCTGATTCTGGTATGAATGGACTACATTCCCCACAATCCTTTGCAAGTCATAATAGTATTTGCCTTTGCCAAGACTGTGGACATTCTCACCCAGCGCCCCCGTTTACAATGTATATACTGTATGTTTGGGAAATGTCAGAAGCACAACTTTTAAGCTTCTAAACTGATGTGACATTTCAGCTGAAAACTTAGGAGCATGTTTACTAAAGTGCATTAAGCACTTAGCACAGGTTTTACCATGCGGTAACTGTTAGCATGGCCCTGCACTAAGAGTTACCACGTGGTATAACCACTGCCATAGTAAAAAAACCATGCTTAGTGCTTAGTGTAGGTTTGGGCGGGATCAGGGTGGGTTTCAGGGAGGAAAATGTGTACGGTGCAGTTTCAACTAGCTCATGACGGCACTCAGGAGGTATGTTAAGTGCAGATGTGTTACCAGTGGTCCAGTAGCATGGTCGCTGCCCATGAAATAAAACAAACCCTGGCACCTTGGCATCCCCACTGGTCCTATGCCCCAAGCACTGAAGCCCCCTCAATATGATGCCCTCGCATACTGGAGAGGCCAGATCTGATCCCACCCCCTTCAACACCAACACAGCTGGACAGCCAACCCCTCCTACGAAGTAGACCCTATCAAGGTGCCCCCTCCTCCCACTACTCAGAAGTCTGCTCTGCTGTAAAGGAATTTCCCTTCAATCCCCAAAATCCACCAATATAACACTCCCAAAGAACTGCCCTCCAAAGAAACGCCCCTCCTCAAAATATCCAAGCCCAAGACTTTACCCCACCCCCTTGACCATCCCCAGGACTTTGTGATCTGAATGGAGGGGGCAGGAGCAGTACTACTGCTAGGGGTCAATCCTTGGGACTTGCTATGTGTTCTGCTGGAGGTCTGTTTGTATGTGCTAGCTTCTTTCCTACTTTCTGTGTCATACGACCAACATCCTGATTGACGACAGGTTTTTGTTTTCTGCTTGACCTGGTCATCTTTCTGCTCTGTCTCAACTACTACTACTACTACTGAGCATTTGTAAAGTGCTACCAGTCATACGCAGCGCTTCTCAAGCAGCAACAGGAGAAAAAGAAGACCCTTCTCCCCCCACAAAGGCAAAGGGAAGAGGCATTGGAAGGCTACATGCTCCCTACTGCCCTCTGTGATGAAGTATTCGTCATAGATGTTTTCCCAGACGTTTTCGTATCCTTCATTGTTTTTGTTAGCTCTGATAATATATGAGTGTTTGTTAGAATGCTGGGTGCATGTGTGGGAGCGTAACTCACTGTGCGCAGGGAAGATGATAGTGTGTGCAGCTGTGATTGTTTGAAAGAATTATGAAGGGGTAAAACACAGGGGAGAGGGGCTACTATATAGAGGTATTTGTACTAGAGTAAGGGACCTTGACTGTGCATTTGAAAGTGATGCATGCTGGAGTGTACTTTGGTGCTGGATTAATAATCTCTTTAATATTTATTTATTTGAGTGACGGCAGATTCCATAGTATGTACGCCTGGGCCATGGGCATGGCCAAAGTGAAGACGGGGCTGTTGGAACTGATTCCACCACTGCGGGGTCTAGACGTAACTGTGATGGCAGAAACGGGGAGATGGACAGGCTGGCAAACACTGCATTCCATACGGGTGTATGCAGCCAAACCTGCCCATCCTCCCGTGACCATGCAACCAGTGGTGCAAGTGTGCTGTGGCATCCCATAGCCATGGCAGCAACCCATCCACCATGCGGCGCAGAATCAGATGTCATCCTGTGATCTCTGTATTCCAGTGTCCAATCGCAGCTGGTGGCCAGAATGGGCTGGATTGGGTCCTCAGAAACTACAGCCGGCCATTGCTTTGGGGGCAGGAGGGTTCCTCGCGTGTATGCTGCTCCATCCAGCCCTTATTCTACCGTTGGGCAGGAATAAGCTGTACATCTTTCGGGGCGCCAGGGAACCTACAGAGCCATTCTGGGATACACTGTGCATGTCCCGGCACCTGACCACACCATCACTCTGCCCCCGCTCTGCCCACTCCCACCCACATGCAACGATCCCCATCCTAGAGCTGCGGACACGCAGGCCGCATAAGGTGCAGCATTCACCAGGGGGGGGGGGGGAGATGTTTGTGAGTTATGCATCTTCCCTGCATCTACACCCACTATTCATCATATGGAATGTCCCCCTTAGTATTTAGCTCACGCCTTTCCAGTAGTAGTTGGAGACGATTTATAGTCAGGTACAGTAGGTATCAGACAAAGGTATAGCACCGAGATGAGGCTTTCAGGAGTTGGTTTGGGACTTTAATTTCTGTGCCATAATATATAGCAAGCGAAAAGAAAGTGGACGAGTGGTCATTTGCTGTGCTTTTTTTCTATGGGAGGAAGAACAATTTGTTCTTATAGGAAACAATGGCAGCTCTCCAGTAGAAATGAAAGCTCCCATATATATTATTGCCAAGATAATTAATATGGATTTATATATTATTATATCCTAATGCTCTTAGGTGCCTGTAGAAGAGCAGAACATAGAAAATGTCGACTGCCTAATTTTTTTCTCCCTCTCTCTTTTTGTTTTTTTTTTGCTAAATTTAACTTCATGTACTATAACTTGAAAAGAGAATTCTGTTTGCCACGTTGTCCACTTGGATCTGTAGAAACAAGAATCAACAAAATGTAGAAAATACCTTTTTATTGGTCTGTGATACGCTTTGTGCATCAGGTCAGTCAAGTCACTCTGACCTGATGGAAAGAGGATAACTCTCAAACCTTTGGCACAGATATAATAAGTTAGTCCAATAAAAACGTAGCACCTCTAACTTACTCATAAAGCTTGACTAGGACACGCAGGCATGGCACCAGCATGGAGCTAAGGTTAGGAAGGACTGGGCTTTTAAAGGAGTGCTTCCATTAGCTGGAGAAAAAGAGCTAAAGGAGCCATTTCCTAGAGCTGGGCACAATAGAGATTCAGACTTACTCTGGCAGAGAACAAAAGGGAAACAAAACAGCTGATTAATCCCATTGCTTGAATTGTTTTCATAGTCATCTCCTTTGGGACAACCAGAAATGTCAAATAGTGATGGAATGTCAGTAATGCTAGTCATCGTTTGGGTATCATCATCACTGCTGGAGATCACTACATTTAATTATTGTGAAAGCCGAGACCATTATCAAGCAAATAACATTAGAAGTTTAATTGACAGTGTTGTAAGAATGGATAGTGGAGTGGGTGGTGCAAGGGATAACATGGCAGCTCTGCTTGAGTGTTGTGTGCAATTCTGGTTGCCCGATCTTTGAAAGGATATAGAGGAATGAGAAAAGCTTCAGAGAAGGAAACCAAAAATGATAAAAGGGATGGCACAGTTTTCTTATGAAGAGAGGTTGACCAGATTAGGGTTATTCTGCTTGCAAAGGAAATACCTGAGATGGGGGGATATGATAAACGTTTATAAAAAAACATGAGTGGGATGGAGCAGGTAAGTAGGGGACGGTTGTTTAATCGTTTAAAAAATATTAAAACAAGAGGGCACCTCATGTAATTAACAACCAGCAGGCAGAAAACAAATCATAAGGGCTTGTTTACTAAGCAGCGGTAGTGGCTTCTGATTGATATCGGAGCCGTGGCTACTGGAGGGCAAGTCTCTAAAAAATTATTAGCCAACTGGATTCCAGAAAGTCACAGCTTATCTCTAGAAATGAACTATGAGGAATTGATCTACTTTTTTGAGATCTGCTAGGTACTTGTGCCCCAGACTAGCCATTGTAGGAGACAGGATTCTGAGCCTGATGGACCTTGGTCTGGTTCAGCATGGAAAGTAGCATACCAAGGGCGGGGCGGTGGGTGCAGACTGATCCAAGTGCTGACCAGGAGGATGGTGCACCCACCGCCAGGCTCACGGGACAGTGTGGCAAGCTAATTTACCTTAAAGTTGGCTTGCTGCACTGTCTTTGCTCTGTGGGCCCACTGTTCTCCTCTCCTGCCGAAGTCTTGCGATTCACAAAACTTTGGCCGGGAATGGAGACAACACGGCAAGCCATCTTTAAGGTAAATTAGTTTGTTGCACTGTCTCTGTGGGCTGGGGGGGGGGGGGAGGGATGAAAAAATCATGGCGCAATGTGCCACAGTTCATGGGGTGTGCTGGCCACATGGGGGTGCCCTCCCTGGGTGGCGGGTGGCGGGGGTGTGTTAGGAATACCACTGAGCATGAATTATCTTATGTATGAACTTTGGTATAGACCTTGCACCATGGCCTTTTTTTGTGCTGGTACGCCCCACCTTTATGGCCTCCCACATCTCCCAGAATGCCCTGGTCTTGCTTGCACTCGTGCAACTGCAACATCTGCACAGTTGCTTGCACAGCACGTGCCATTGTGATTCCTGCAGTGTCGGGATCCCTTCTGTGCCTCACTAGCCATTTTTATCTAGAGTATCCTTGCCCCCCTCAGTGCCACACCCTCCCAAACAGGCCCTCCTGACCGAGAATGGGTCTTTTCCACTGTCTTCCCAGAATGCCCCATTCTCTGTTTGCACATGTGCAGCTGCATGCAAGCTGCAATATGTGCTGGCTGCCTGCACGGCGTAGGCCACTTCTGTTTGCGGCTGTCAGCTATTTTTTTGTACTGGCCCCTGTATCTCCAAGCCTTAGTGGCAGATTGGTCATTCTCAGCCAATGCATCCCCAGTCCCTGGCACAGGACTTTCTTTATTTCAGTCACCACCCTTGTTGCTTCCTTAGCTGTTTGGCTGGGCACATAACTCAGGCTCTTCTGACCCCACCGCGGAGACAGTCCGATCTTCCTACTCCAATTACTCTGCCTGTTGGCCCCTGACCTCACATGGGAGCGGCTGGTGCAGAGCTCTGCCTTGGACTCCATCAATTGATGCTGGCTCCTTGCTGACTGATCCCATTCTGCCCAGTCTTTTTTTTGTTGTTGTTGTTGAACTGAGCAGAGCACCAAACAGCTCCATCTTTGAGCAGAGGGGCTGAGACGCTGGAGCCATAAAGTAAGTGCCTAACCCCTACAACACTTTAGACAGAAGCCTGGGGGGGGGGGGGGAGGATGGAGAAGGAAATAGGAGGAGCGAGGAACAAATATTGTCTGCACCATGTTGGGCCAGAAGCAAGGCAAGAGATAGGAGGAGATACTGGAAACAGTAGGGTGGGAGGAGGGGAGGGGGCGGAGAACATGCTGCACACTTTGGGGGTTAGGGTAGGGAAACGAAGGAGAGCTATTGGGTTGTGGGGGAATCTGGGGTACAAAGTAGAATAAAAAGACATAAAGATATTACGCTGATAAAATAATGCCCAGAATACCCAACATTTAGAGGATAGAAAGGGATATAGAGAGATAGCCAGCAACACAGGTATAAAGACAGAGACAAATCACAAGTATATAGAGACAGCTAGCAACACAGATATACAGTGAGACAAACATAAAATACAGAAAGAAAGCCAGTAACATATATATATATACATATATATATAATACTGCCCTTTCCTCTGTTCTAGATATTCTTGCTCAGCCTATCCCATGTTCTGTGAGACACACTATACTTCAGCCCTGGTTGTCTTTCACTACCTGCTATCTATGCTCCTGTGCCTGCTCAGCTGAGCGCATTTGGCTAAAATGCTGCTCCCTCTCTGACTTTCTTCACTTCAAATTCATGCTTACCTCCTTCCAGTCAGCCTTAGCACTCGCCAAGCAAAACTACTATGTCCGTCTAACTAACTCTCTTGCCACTGACCCCCGCCGTCTCTTCTCAATGCTTAACTCTCTCCTCAAGGCATCTCCCCCTCCTCCCCTTCCTTCTCTTTCTGCCCAAACCCTTGCTATTTCCATGACAAAATCCACAAAATTACTTTCCAATATCCCACTTGATGAACTTCATCCCCTCTTCCTCCACCTCAATACCAATGTTCCCCCTCAATCTGTTACCCTTTCATCCTTTTCTATGATCTCTGATGAGGAAACCTCTCATCTGTCCTCCTCCAAACTTACTACTTGCTGTTCTGATCCTATCCCCACCTATCTCCTTAAATCCATTTCATCCTCTGTCATCCCTTCCATCTCACATATTCTCAACCTCTTGCTCTCCACTGCTACTGTTACTGCAGTCTTCAAGCATGCTGAAGTCACATCTCTTCTCAAGATACCTTCACTTGACCCTAATTGTCCTTCTGGTTATCGACCCATTTCCCTTCTTCCTTTCATTTCCAAACTTCTTGAGCATGCAATCCTCCGCCGTTGTCTTGAATTTCTTTCCTCTCAAGCCCTGCTTGTTCCACTTCAATCTGGCTTTCATCCCTTAGATTCTACTGAGATGGAACTTGCCAAAACCTCCAGCAACTTGTTCCTGGCTAAATCCAAAGGCCTTTATTCTATCCTCATCCTTTTGGACACAGTTGACCACCACCTCCTTGACACATTGTCCTCACAAGGTTTTAGTGGCTCTGTGCTGTCCTGTTCCTCATTACCATCCTCTGTACTCCTTTCCACAGTCGTCATCTACCTTTCTGCTCTAAGCCCTTCCCCATCCCAAATTGGCCTCAGCTCCTTTCTTCCATCTCTTACCTCCAGGGCCAGCCCTAGAGTTGGTTCAAGGTATTGGTGCCCTAGGTGAACCTCAAGCTTTACACCCTCTCTGGCTGTGAAAATCTATTAGTTAGCTTAGAATGCCCCGCTTTTGCCACCCTCCAGAAGTTGCCACCCTAGGCGACCTTCTAGTTTGTCTAGTGATTGGGCCGGCCCTGCTTATCCCTAACCAGCTTTTCATTCTCCCTTTCACTTTCTTCCTAAATTCTGTTTCTTACTCTCTCCTTGTCCCTTTCCTCTATTCCTCACACCTCCATAGCCCCTTGTTCCTTTCCACTGCCTATCACCCCTCAGTTTCCCATCCTCACTCTCCCACAATCCATTCCCTTGAGTTCCCATTCTTGCTTGCCCCCTCCTCCCCATGTCCTTGCTCTTCCTCCTTATCCATTCCCTGAGCCCTCAGTCACTGTTCTGTTTGCTAGTTGTGCACTTTTCTATTCTTCCACCCAGGGCCGCTTTTACCTATGGGCAAAATGGGCAGCTGCCCTGGGCCCCTCACAACGGGTAGTAACATCCCCGCTTCTGCCGCCGCCGCTGCTGCCCTTCTCTGTGACATGCAACAGTGGCAATGCATAATAAAGGTGCCAGTTACCTTCTTTTATTTATTTATTTATTTATTTAGACAGTTTTGTATACCGCCTTATCCTTCAATCAAAGCGGTCACAACACAATTGGGGGATACATTTAACACGCAGGGATATGAGACACATACACTAATACTTACAGGGAACATGGGCAAAGGAGGGTTAAGTGGCTTGCCCAAGACCACAAGGAGCATCTGTGGGACTAGAAACCCCAGTCCTTCTGGCCCAAGGTTGCTGTCCTCTAGTGGGATTTGAACCCCTGACCTTCCGGCCTGAAGTACTTTGCCCCAACCACTAGGCTACTCCTCCCTTTGCAATGCCAGCTTGCCATTCTTGTTTCCACTTCTGCCCCCCTCTAATTCATCGCAGGGGGCAGAAGGAGAGGCACGAATGGCACCATTGAAAAATGTAACTCCAGCGCTATGGCGTGTCGTTTTTATGTATTGTTGCCAGTGCACATCCCAGAGAGGGGCCTGCAGATGGGGAGGGGGGGGGGGCACTGGAAAAGTTTGCCCTGGGTCCCATAAGAAGATTTGGCTTCTTGAGGTTTCCAGTTAGTTTTTCACCGCGTGTGTCTAGTTGTACTGTAATTTGTGGTCACTTACGTTGTATTTGATGAGGCTCTATCCATGTTCTGCATATATATGACTGAGGTGATGTATTCTACTGACCTGTATGATTCAATGCAGAGAATCCTGCTTGTTCTTCCAATAAGAGGTGGGTCGGTGTGTTCTAAGGACTAATGTAATATTTGCAGAATTTTCATATGCTATGTAGCTGGCTGCAGGGGTGGCCACTATGGTGGCAGAACTATGGACAGTCACTCACCCCCTAAAATTGACCCTAAATGTGAGGACCTGCATCTTGTTTCTAGAAAAAAAGCACTGCCTTGCACTATTTCTGTAGCCCTTCTCTTGACCACTCCCAGCCTGTTTATATCCTTTTGCGGGCATGGCTTGCAAAACTGGACAATATTCCAGGTGAGATTTCACCACCACCCTATACAGAAGCGCCATTGCCTTGTTTTTTTCTATGCTAGTATCCCTCTGGCCAGGGCCAGCCCCACAGTTGGTTCAAAGTGTTGGCACCTTAGGCAATCCTTAAGCCTTTCACCTCCTCTGTCTGTCAGAAGCTATTGTTTAGCTTTGAATGCCCTGATCTTTGCCATCTCCCAGAAGCTGCTGTTCTAGGCATCTGCCTAGTTTGCCTAATGGTTGGGTTGGCTCTAGCCATCCTCTATTACACTGTTATGCTAGATTTTGACAATCAAAGATGAGCACTCTAAGGACCCTCTCTTTGTTGATGGACATTAGTTTCTCCTGATACACATCTTGTAGCACAGAACTTGACAAATCCTGGGCACCATGTCGCCATAGTGCTAAAAATTGCAACCTGGCACCTGGGATTTCTTTCCACCAAATCTTGTGTGCATCGCAATCTGGTTCACGGGAGTTGTGGTGCCAGAAGCTTTGATTAGTCTTGCGATCAGAGGTTTACTGGTGCTCTCTGCATGCTTCTCCCTACTCTCCTTCTCCGACAGAGCTGTGATCAGCAGGAAACCATTGCCTCTCACTTCCCTCTTCCATCAAATTATCAAAAGTCAGATGGATGAGAGAGCTATACACAACAGCGGCTGGCTTCGTGGTTCAAGCTGGTTTTGTGGTTTCAGAAGTGAGAGGCACTGATTTTCCACTGATCTCGGCCACGTTGGTAGAGGAGGAGGGGAGGGGGGAGCACATTGAGTGTCAACGAGACTCTAACACCGAGAATAAACTTGAGGCTGCAAGACATGGCACTGTGAAGGGAGCAGCTGCTGTCACCTGACTGAATGCCAGCATGGCAACTCTCCCAGTGCCCCCGGACAGTGTGGAAAGTTGGCAAGAACACAACAGGGTGCCCTGGGCCTGGACCAATGGCCATAGAGGTCAGGGCTTTCCTGTGCTCACTTATCGGGGAGTTGTGGCCTAATGACATTTGTGTAAAAGGAAACAGATCTTCAACTACCAAGGTTTTTGGCACAATGAAAGTAATCGAGATTGTGATCACTTCTAAGGAAGTGTTGTTGGTTATGAAGTCTATTACTGCCATAATGTGTATAAAACTGACCCATTTGAAGACACTTTTTGTGCTCTTAGAGATACACGTCAAGCCTTTTGCTTATCTGGATAAACTTTAGCTTCTTATGGCAGCTCTTGCTCCATCTTTCAGCATTATTTTTGCTATACATGTTTTCACTGGCTGCGTTTTTAGTCAGCACCAGACTGCTTTCCTGCCTTTTGATGGAAGCTGAATTAGACACTGATAGACTGAGGTGGGGGGGGGGGGGACTAAGAGAGAGAGAGAGAGACAGTGGGTGATGACTGTGGAGGAGGTTTATGAGAGAGGGACACCCCCCCTGCATAATGGTTATGGTAATATGCGAATCAATAAAGGAAGTTGCCTCAGGTGCCGCTATAAAGGATCACCAATATGCTACTGACAACGTTCTCATTGGGATTGGTGGGGACAGTGGAGTAGAAGTGTCACTGCTTTCTTTTCTCATAGAAAATGGGAAACAGTAAATCAACCCCATAAAGGAACTGTGATACACCTTTTGGGGGGTGAGGTGGAGGGGTGGGGGTAATGTGGCCAAGGTCTCAGTGGCCTGCTCCTAAATTTTTATACAGGCTCCTGGATTCTAAGAAAATTTGTTAAGCCTGTTGTAGCATACCCCTGAATTTTTGCATGATCTTTCATTTCGTTTGCACTGAATTAACTGCCAATCTCTTGACCACTCCACAGATTTCTAAGATCATTTCTTATTCTGTTTATTCCCTGAGGCATTTGTGATCTAGTGCAGAATTTAGTGTCTTTGGAAAAAGGCAAAACCCCCTGTAATATCTCTCGCAGAGTTACTGAAAAGAACAGGCCCCAGGACTGAACCCTGAGGCACTCCACTAATCACCCTTTTTTCCTTTAAGTACATTCCAGTATTAATTACCCTCTGTTTTCTCAGTCTGCCACTTTTTAATCTAGTCAATTACGTTAGATCTGGACTGCTCAATTTAGTTATGAGACTCCTGTGAAAAACAGTATCCAAAGTTTTGCTGAAATCCAGTATAGCACATCCAACCACATAGTTGAACAAATTATCTAATCACCCAATCAAATATATTGATCAGATTTGTTTGATATGATTTTTTTCTTGTTAAACCATATTGCCTTGCTTCCTGTAATCTGATGAGTTCTAGATAAATCATTATCCTTTCCTTTAAAAGATGCTCTATTAAGTTTACTCTCAATGCAGTAAGACTAACTGGTCTGTAATTTTTAACCTCTCTCTTACCTTTTTCTGTGCACCATTCCCATCTCTAATGATCTGTTGAACAGATCCTTTAGTGGATGTGCCAGAACTTCTCTGAGCTCATTCAGTATCCAAGGATATATCCCATTTGCTCCTTAGCTTTTTCTATTTTCAGGTTTGCTAATTCAACCAACCTAGTCTTCCTTTGTGTTTAAATCGTTATGGACATTTTAGTTGCCCATTTGTGGGCTCTTTTAGTTGACAAAATGGCCCATTCAGTGCCCAGCAGGGATTTGTCCAGTTTGGGTAAATGCACATAAATATTCCCGTATGAAACCAGACAGACAGATCCCCTTTCCCTGTCTGCTTCACTTAATCTGTTAAAGTAGTACAGTTGCATTTTAGGGTTGCAACTGACATTCCATGCCTCTAACCTATCTTTATCATTTTTGAGATACAGCCTTCAGAACTGAACATAGTATTCTAGGTGAGGCCTCATTAATGTGTCTAGCCATTGTCACACTATTTTCCTTTGTTCTTTAGGTTGGTACACATCAATTTCATGGTGCACCATTTCTTTGGATTTCTGGACCCCAAATATATAATTCTACACTTTTTGGCAATGAATTTTAGTTGTCAAGCATTTGACTACTCAAGTGTTCTTAGACCATTTCTTGTTCTCCTACAGGGATGTTCACTCTCTTGCAGATCTTATTGCAAAAATGCAATGTGTGCCTTTGAGTCAGTCCTGACTCCTGGTGACCCAGAAGCTCCTGGGGTTTCTTGGCAGTGTCACCGGAAGTAGATTGCCAGGCCTTTCTTCCAAGGCAATGGAGGGTTAAGTGACTTGCCCAAGGCCACAAGGTGTGCTAGTGGGAATTGAACCCTGGTTGCTTGGTTACCAAGCCAGTGTTCTAACCACTAGGCTACTCCTCCACTCTGCAGATCTTTTTATCATCTTCTAAAAGGTTTTCCCTTCTAACCCCTCTGCTATATTACTAAAAAAAAAAATATATTGAGGAGAACTGGCCCCAGAACCAATCACAGAGTGAATTTCATTTCCTACCACCGTCCATCATCTATGAATCAGCTTCTAATTCAGTCTTCTATCTTGGGACTCATTCCCAGGCTGCACTTTCTTCCTGAACCACTTATGAGGAACTAAACAAAGCATTTGATTGCTGAAATTCAACTGCATACAGTGTATGTCCTCGATCTGATTCCAGTCTTGTGGAACCATTTCAGTTTCCAAAAATCTACTGAGCAAGTCCTTCAGCAGACCTGTCAGTGCCTGATTTTAGGTTTTTGCGTAGTGGTGTCTTTCTTCATTTCTGATGGCACTTCAGGTGTGGTTTTTTTAATTGTTGTTTTTTTTTTTTAGTAATGTCTGCTTTCAGTGTTGTGAAGGCATGTGAAGCGCCATTTTACAAATCAAGTGCAATCTGGGACATACATGCCAGAATGTCTGAAAAAAAACAGGCACGTCCACGTTCAGGCACAATTTCACAAACGTTTACATTCCCGATGTGGATATCTGCAGGGGCATCTGCATAGACATCCCTGGAATAGTATTCCAGAACCTGGATGTCTAGAAATAGCCTAATGGTTAGGGAAGTGGACTAGGAATAAGGACGTGGTTGTGTCGGGTACTGGTTCCATTTTGGAACCACGCTTTGGATGTTTTATGGCTAAAACTAGCACTTTCCTGATGAGTATTCATGCTGGAGCAGGTATAACCTTAGATGCGACTCTAGACATCCAGGACATTTCTGAGATCAGGTGGTAAGGTTCAGGTTCTGGGAATACCTCGGCCACACCTCTATCACTCCCCCATTCGGATATCCACAGCTTCTAAAATGACCCAGCTTCTAAAATGGTCTCTGTGATTTGGACGTCTCTATGCCTATTTTCAGATGTCCAAAGCACAAATAGTGCTTCTAAAATACTCCCCTTTGGGAAGGATATATCTGTGTCATAGGCCCTGTCATACTAGAGTCCATTGCAATCTATCTATTTCTGGTTTTATTTGTCAATGGCAGGAATGGGGCAGAAATTCTAGGTGTTGTATAGTAGGAGGGAAAAGTCTTTTAAAATTTTGCCAATTCATTCTTAAACTGCCTCATCTCTTTTTTTTAATATAGAGAGATGACACAATCTTTAAATTGTAGATTGCATGCCTTAGGATTGGAGCACTGCAGTTATTACATTGAATAGCAGACTTTTTGTCTATTGGAGGGAGCACCTTCATTACTGTAACATATCCTAAGATCTCTTAGTTTATCTGTCCTATGCCTTTGGATGGCTATTTAAGTCAAGCAGGTGCTCGAATGGTTGGATGAGGGATACAGTGGGAGGGAATATAACTGCCAAAATTCACTTCAGCCTTTAAAAGATTTAATGAAACTGAAAAAAGAAGCAGAGAATATTTATAGTAAAAGCTTCAATAACAGCATCAATATTCAAAGAAAACCATTTAAAATTGCAGCAGTGATATTCAAAGCAAAGGAATCTAGGACAGCAAGGCAGTTTGCAGGCAGAAAAATAGCAATAAACAAATATTTTTTAAATTTAAATAAAACCATATTTAGTAGCAATGCTTTCAAGGAAAGCAAAAATACAGCAACAATTTTCAAGCGAGAAAAATGTTAAACAATACATAGAGAGATACTAGAATTTTCGTACCAGCACTTTGCTTTCTTTGGGTCAATTTTAAAATTCTGGCCTATAATTAGGTAGTGAGGTTGCTGTTATAACCCATTTAAATAGAAAGAGCAAAAGGTCCACAACAGATTGTAAGTAGTACCTCTTTTAGTGGACTAACTTAATACATCTGTGACTAGCAGAGCTGGTGCAAGAGTATTAGGTATCCTAGATGAACTTTCAACCTTGCATCCTCCCCCTATACATACTCTTCATCCTATGCAATCCCCAGGTTACCACTCTCTTCCCTCCCTCAGCTCCCAATCCCTTTATCTCTACTCTCTATCTTCTCTATCCAGTCCTAACCTTTTGCCCTCATGCTCTACCCCTCGTCCAAGCTCCTACCCCTTTGTCTCCACTCTCTCTCCTTCCCACAGTCTCTGTAGCCCCTCCCATTCCTTGCAAACTTTCCCTGGAGCTTAATGGTTCCCTCCTAGACCCATCTCTTCTTCATCCCTCCGAGGATCGGTAGGAGAGATGGACCAGTGGGCTGTTGCTTCTAACCCCATTGCTCATACTGCAGCGCAGGGCCGGATTTACCTTGAGTGAGGCCCTACGCCAACAAAAATTGTGGGCCCCCAGCAGGGGCGGCCCAAGGGGGGTGCGGGGCCTCATTTGCATAAGGGGCCTCATTTGCATAAATATTTGCATAATGTTACCATATACTAACTTTTAGTAAACGTGTCTCTTAATGAGTGTATGGATAAAGAAAGACTAAAAGATTTCTACATTGCTATAATCCAGTGCCAACTGCCAGACACATTAGGAACTACTACAAACACTGCCCATTTAAAACCCATAGTAAACCCGCCGTATCCTAACAGCACTACCAGGACTCACAAAGCACAATACTCTACCAATCAAAAGGCAACACTGCAAATATTAAACCAATACATTTCAGAGAACAACAATACATGACCTACTGGGGAAAGAGAACAAGTGGCAATGTCAAATAGGAATTATATAAACAGAACACCTCAGCTCAGTTACACATGCAGAACATAGACCATCACCAAACAAGTAATCACAATTTAGAAACAGGAAGACAATAATTAAACTGGGAATCCCAAAAGCCAAACTTGGAATGTACAACACTGTAGAAATAAAACTATACATTAATTTGCTCTTGTACTAAACAAAGCGCAGACGTTAAAGATGCACATTTACCAGAGCTGACATATTCCAATTAATAAATTCAAAATAAAGAGATATTTTTCTACCTTTTGTGCATTTTTTTCAGCTGCAATTGCTCCAGCCACTTTCTTCTGGTTTCTTCGTGTCTTCTGCTAACTCTCCATCGTCTGCTGTCCATTTGTCCTTTCTTCTCTCTTCTAGATTTTTTTCCATTCTCTCTACATCTGCTTTAACATACTAATCTTTCTCCTTTTGCTCTTTCCTCATTCCTATTTCATCCACTCAAATTTTACCCCTCCATCCTCAATCCCCACTTACTCTCCCAATACCCGGCCAATTGTAGATTTTTTATCCCTCCCACACAAAATATTTTTCCCTTCTCCATTTTACTCTTCCAGCCCCATCCCATTCTAATCCTCCCCCAACATCAGCTCCCTTCTAGTTCCAGCCTCACCCAGCATCCATTCCCTTGTAGTCCCTGCATCAACCCATTTCCAGTCCTAGCCATCCATCAGCCCATTTCCAGTCCTAGCAACCCCCCAACCCAATACCAGTCCTAGCCCCCCATCAACCCACTTACAGTCCTTAACCCCCCATCACCCCATTTTCAGTTTAAGCCCCCCCTATAACCCATTACCAGTCCTAAGCCCCCATCAGCCCAATTCCAGTCCTAACCCCATCAACCCATTTCCAGACAGCCCCCCATAGCCCATTGCCAGTCCTACCCCCCCCCATCAGCCCACAGCCCATTACCAGTCCTAACCCCATCATCCCACCTCCAGTTTTAACCCCCCAGCCCATTTCGAGTCCTAGCCCCCCATAGCCCATTACCAGACAACCCCCATCAGCCCACAGCCCATTACCAGTCTTAACCCCCCCCAAAGCCCATTACCAGTTCTAACCGCCCCCAACAGCCAATTACCAGTCATAACCCCATAAGCCCACCTCCAGTCTTAACCCCCCAGCCCATTTCCAGACAGCCCCCATCAACCCACAGCCCATTACCAGTCTTAACCCCCCCCAAAGCCCATTGCCAGTTCTAAGCCCCCCCAACAGCCCACAGTCCATTACCAGTCCTACCCCCATCAGCCCACCTCTAGCCTTAACCCCCCCCGCCTATTTCCCGCCCCACCCCCCCCAACAGCCCATTACCAGTCCTACCCCCCCCATAGCCCATTACCAGTCCTACCCCCCCCCCCCTGTCGGCCTAAAGTAAAATTTAATTTTAAAAAAAAACCTGGTGGCTGCCACCGCGGGGCCCCCTCTGCTGCCGCGGCAGCACCGACTGACCCGCGGGGTCCCCGTCTACAAGCTGAAGCCGTCAGTTCAGTTCATTCCTCCCTCCCTCCGTGCAGGCTGCAGGCTGTGAGAGACGCGAAGGGAGAGCGTCTCCTCGCGTCTCTGTTAAGCCCGCAGGGGCTGATGGGAAATCAGCCCCTGCGGGCTTAACAGAGACGCGAGGAGACGCTCTCCCTTCGCGTCTCTCACAGCCTGCAGCCTGCACGGAGGGAGGGAGGGAGGAACGAACCGAACCGACGGCTTCAGCTTGTAGACGGGGCCCCCGCGGGTCAGTCGGTGCTGCCACGGCAGCAGAGGGGGCCCCGCGGCGGCAGCCACCAGGTTTTTTTTAAAATTGTATTAAAAAAAAATGAACTTGTTCTTTTTTTGTGGGCCCCTGCCGGCTGTGGGCCCTACGCCATGGCGTACATGGCGTATAGGTAAATCCGGCCCTGCTGCAGCGGATCCCTCTCCTTTTCCTTCCCTACTATTTAAAACTGTGGAGAAGGATGAGGAGAGGCAAAGGATGCAGAACGACTGGGTTAGAAGTGTTGGACCGGCTGTTCTTTGGACTAGGTGGTGATTGGTGAGAAGCAGATGACAATCTTGAGGGAAGGAGCGAGTGTGGTACTTGTGAACAATTTTACACTTATTTTTAAGGTGGAGTGCTTTTTCTGACGCAGCTGATGCAAAATGCCATCAGCATCAGAAAATATGAATAAATGGAAGAGCACATTACTACGATAAGTACCAATTGGTGATGTTTTAGAATGAGTAAAAAAAGAAATTATTTAAAAATTGGATTGATTTTTGAAATTGGCTGGTGGAAGGTTTGCCACCTGTGATGTGATTGTGTTGAGGGACGTATGAGTGGCTGGTCTGATATGCACACGGAGGTCTTTTTTCCTTTCAAAATGATTGCCTGAAGTTATATGACTTATGGTTGAAGACTGAATATTTACAGAATACACGGATTATGATTCCCTTTTTTTTTGGGGGGGGGAGGGTTGGAAGCATCTTTGTAATGCCAACATAAACACTTCCCAAATGCCACACCCAAAGTTTTGCTATTCTAGGCAACTGCCTGCTTTGCCTTAAGGATAAACTGGGTCTAGTGACCTTTTGAGATCTGTGCCCCCTTTATAAACACAGAGTAGGATGGTCAGTACAGAATTATTTATTTATATTTATTTATTTATTTTATTTTTAATTATACTCATAACTAAACAACCTTTAGTGTATGATTATAAAATAATATGCAGCACGATTTTCTAAAAACAAAACAAAACAAAACAAAAAAAAACAAAAAAACCCCTCCAAGCTTTAAATTTAGACTTTGAATCATGCATTAATTAGAATGTGGAGGTTTGGTAATTTAGGCAATGGCTCTGATACTCTGAACACAGTGGTGTGTTGCAAAGATGCACATACAGGCAACATGTGCAAAATAATCGCTCCGAGGTGGATGGAATTTCTAAACTGCTAAACGGATGCACTTGGCTTGAGGTATGAAACCCCTCCCCCTACCACTCGGACAGGAAGCAGAGGATTGGCCTTGGAAGCTGAATAGCAGTTTTTGAAGCAAAATAAATGACTTGCTTTAGTTTGGGAGTTTGAAGAGACAGATTAAAGAATTAGACAAGGCTTTATTCTTCTGACAAGCAGTTAATGCACCAATAAATCTTTTTGAAAGTAATTAAAAACTGAATAATCACAAGTGCATTAAATTGTCAATGCAGGTAAGGCAGAGGTCAGTACACTAATTACTGTAGGCAGATAAGGATGTGTATGAAGATGCTACTTTTTAGCTATGATAGGACAGGGTGCATAGGCTCATTTTCTTTCTTTAGAGCATAAACACAGCAAAATGGCACAATTTATTAAAAGATAAAATAACTTGGAATTATAAGTTGCAACGTTTCAGACATATCACTAATTAGAAATCAACTGAGAACCATGAGTTAACCAGTTGATAGAAACCACTATTGCCTTTTCACACAAATCCCCAGGAAAGATGGCGTGATAAACTAAGCTGACTACGCTATCTTAGATTGTAAGCTCTGACGAGCAGGGACTGTCTTTATATGTATCTGTACAGTGCTGTATATGCCTTATAGCACTATATAAATAATTATTATTAGTAGTAGACTAACCAGATTAGCCTTTTCATTAGGAGGCTACTTACTAAACTGTGTTAGGCACAGTGTTGCCATTTCTGTGTTTTTTCTGCTCTATTGGGTGACTTTTTTATGTAGGCCATGGGAAAAATTTGTGGGATGTGGGTTGCGTGTTTTCAGACTATTTGCCCATGCTGCTTTGGGTGAGAAAACTGTAGAAAACAAGAGCCAAAAAAAAAAAAAAGGCAAAGTCACAGCCTTGTCTGCTTCTCATTGGTCAGATCCCAGAGCAGCACATCAGGAGTTGACCAATGAGATGTGGCAGAGTGGGAGTGAGTGACTGGAGTCTAGCAATCAGGGAAGGGGAGGGTGGGGCCATGTAGCAGAGTACGTGAGGTCACACCTGATGTACTGCCAGACCAACCAATCTAGGAAAGGGAGAATGGAGCCAAGGGTGGGCACCGTTTTGGGCTATTTTTAACTCACTCTTGGCTGGAACTTTTTAGATCATCTGTTAAGTCATATTAACAGTTAATACAGTGCTCAAAGGATTATTAATGTGTCTTGTTAACAGTTAGAACCTAAGGTGTAATTTTATAACAGGGTGCCTAGGTTAATAGAGCAGGAAGATACCTATTTTATAAAAACATATAAATGTGTACGTGTCTTTATAAAATACTAGCAGAAATCCTGCAGAAATCTTGCCTAGATTGAAGATGCAGACATAACACCTGCTCAAAAGCAGGCATAAACCTTAATGTGTAACGTGCACACATACGCACGCATATTTGATAACGCACACATAAATTGTGATTCTGCCTATCCGCCACCCAAACTCCTCTTCTGAGCATGTCTTTTCTTCAAGCATATGCCAGCTTGTATCACGCATACTTCTAGGCTTGACTTAATTTTGTAAGAGGCCTTTAAAACAGCGTTTTGCATTCAAAAATGGTTGACGAAATTACCTCCTAATGTGGAAATTCCTATTAGGAGGCATGGAATGGGTAGGGATTGTACCTTGCGATGAAGCTTTCCCCATGCTCAGATGTAAGCCATACTCAGCAAATCCCATCAAAATGAAGACACAGGAGAGAGATTGCACAGCCTTTTGGCTTATGAGCAAACTGTTATCTTGATATCAGCTTATGCTGTCAGTTTATTTGTCTTTCATTGACATTCAGTCTTCAAGCCAAGCTTCCAATCACTGAAGTCAAGGCAGTGAAAGAAAGTGACGTGGAGACACTTTGAAAATGTGAATTTCTATAGAATGCTATTGCAATCTTTTTTTTTTTAAGTTTCAATAAATCTTTATTTGAAAAATAAACAAGAATTACAATCAAGTCCACATCAAGAGGAAAGCTGGTGGAATCATATACATCAAGCAGTAAACAAACACTTTTAAAACAAGAGAAAAGAAAAAGAAGAAAAAATACTATCAAACATTACTGCAGATCAAAGAAAAAAATCCATAAACAAAGCCCAAATATACCTTAACCCTTTTCACTTGGTAAGGAAGGAGATAAATTTAACCATTTTCTTTAGTTAACAGGAAAGCTTCTAGCTGATCAGATTCCATAAATACATACTTAGTCCGCTCATAAATCAAAATACACTTACAAGGATATTTTAAGAAAAAAGAAGCCCCTATTGCCAAGGACCGAGATTTTAACAAGAGAAAAGCTTTCCTGCGCTTTTGGGTGAGCCTACATACATCCGGAAATATCTGAATTGTATTGCCACAAAATACCTGATCTTTCTTAGAAAAATACAATCGCATTATCAAATTTTTATCCGCAAGAGACAAAAAGGAAACTATTAAAGTAGCTTGCTGAGTAATTTCATCAGTGGAAGACTCCAAAAAGGCAGAAACATCTAATGACTGAGATAAAAGCAGATTTACTCCTTCCTGAGCAATAGGAAAAGAGGCTTCCGTTGCAGCCAAAATAGGAACATAATAAACTGAGCAAAATTTAATAGCATCTACATCTTCAATTAATAACACCTCCTTAAAGTATTTATACAATAATATATTTGGAGAAAGATAATGAGTACGGGGAAAATTTAAGAAACGTAAATTTTTAACACGAACTGCATTTTCTAGTGCTTCTAATTGATGATGAATAATAATACTATCTCGTATGGAGGAGGAAACTGCAGCCTGAGCCACTGAAACCTGACCCTCCAACTTATTCAAACACGAATTACATTTAGCAATAGAGTCATCTTGAGCTGCCAACTTCTGCACAACTTCTTTAGAAAATTGTGAGACTTGGGAAAGAGATTACGCAGGGACAACTCCATGCGTGCAACAAGCTCCACACATCCCGCAAAGATACTTCCACCGGGGGAGCAACAGCTGAAACAGGAGCAGAAAAAAACAAAATGGAAGGCAAAGAAATCATTTTCTGTTTATCTGATTCAGACACCAAAGAAGCACCTTCCTGATTACCAATGGAACGTTCTCCCACCGGTTGACCCTCACTGGGGGGCTCAACATTCACAGACAATACTTCCTGACCAGGGAGGGCAGACCCCAGAGCAATTGAGGAGAAGTCTGAAACAGTACTCATGGACGAGATGTCTTGTTCCAACTGTTTCGCCTGGACGTTCTGTAAATGACGACCCATAGGACCAACTATTTTGGTAGACTTTGCGCCCAGAGCTGGAAACACTTTCTTTCTTCGTTTGCCCATCGAACCTCCAAATTGCTCCTCAAAGCTCCGAAGGGGCTCCAATCTTGATGATGGAGAGTAGAAGCCAAAAGGAGGAGGAGGAGTGTTACTAGGTGTATATAAATAGGTCATAGATGAAGCTAGAATGGAAATAATAATTTGGCACCAGTTTGTTTAACATGGAAAACTCCACATAAGTTGCTTCACACACTAAACCCCAAAATAATAGTTTCTATGTATATTACTGTGCACTATTTTGTTCTTAGGGACATGCCCCTTAGTGTATGAAGTGCCTTCTGTCAAGCTTTTACCTTTGCACAGAATAACATTTTGTGTATATATTTCTGTGGCAAGATTTTATTTAAATTAATGGTTTGTCACATAACTTTACACCGTAGCAAATGACAATGGCAAATAACGAAGCTTAACACATAACACCACACAAAAGTGCTCTCTACAATCACAAGGAAGAACATAGGCCTTATTCCAACGCCAGGCATTTTGCCGAGGCTCCTACAGAGAAAGGACCATTTGCTTCAAGCCCAGCTCCTGTGATCGTACATGCTCAGCCAATGCTGCAAACAAACCGTCGCCAGCAGAGCACTCAGCAAACTGTGAACCCGGTGATGGAGAGGTCTCATTCCTGGTGCTGGAATAAGGCCTGCGTTCTTCCTTGTGATTGTAGCAGAGCACTTTTATGTGGTGTTATGCATTAAACTTCGCTATTTACCATTGCTATTTGCTACTGTGTGAAGTTATGTGACGAACCAGTGAAAGTTATGTGACGAACCATTGAGCCATTTGCCTTAAAGTAAGGCCTGGAGGTTTTTTCCTATGACCGATGATGTTTGTGTGTGATACTACTGCAGGAAGCCAGTGACGGCTCTAGCAGAGTACAAGCTCGTTACAGGCTTATGGGTCATTGCGTTGGCTTTGGGTTTCATCCTGAGGTCTTTTTTCCTCCAGATTTTTTATGGTTGTGACTGCTCCTGTTGGCTTGCTGTTGTATATAGTAGATCCTGTGATCCTTTTGTTGAAGACTGTGCTTTTTTCACAGGTTCTTGAGAAGCTATTATAGACTGATTAGGAAGTCATCCGAAGATATAGCTCAAGTGGGATGGAGGAACATTTTAGAACACGACTCTCATTACATGTTAAGCCTGTCTCTTTCTTTCACACCTTATTCAAATTCATATATAACTTTAGAGCAGTTTACATCTTATTTAATAACCCTTTCGTTACCTTAACATGTATTAGATATGGGGGGGGGGGGGGGGCAGAACACACTCATAACGTAAGTTAAGGAGGTGAAACTTTGACAGTGCCTTTACTACTTATTGATTTTAAATATTTGCTTTCGGTCATTTTTTGGTGCATGTTTTATCTCCATTATATGCCTGCATGCTTTTCTATCAGAAAGCTCCTAACCAGATCAAAAAGTAAGCAAATCAAATTCTAATTTCTGTTAATTTTATATAGAATAGCAGCTGCAATAACTGTATGCATGTACTCACAATAAGTGATTTCCAGGCTGATGGAATGCCTCAGCTTGACCTGAATATTAACTCAGTCTGTTAGCTGCTTATTGCCTTATAAACTATCAAATATTATCACTTGAATAAATGAGAAGCTTTGACTAGAGCACCATCAAAGATAATAGACCTGAGAGAAGGGGTGCAAAAAGACAAGAACAAAAAACAAAACTCAAAACAGAAAGGGGCATGTTTACTAAAGTGCGCTGCTAGGAAGCGCAGGGTTCTACGCGCACTAACAGCACCGTGCTGACATTTAGCATGTTAGTGGGTAGAGACAGGGTGGTTAAGGAACATAATGTGGGCACTGATGGCGCATCATGGTTAGCGTGGGCCTTATAGGCGTGTGCTAAGCACAGCTGTTGCTGTTTGTGTGGTGTTGCATGATTGTCATGCACTATCGGCATAGGAGAAGGAGCACACACCCACAGACATTACCGAAGGCTTCACACCTATACCATGTCACAACTGCACGCTACTAATGTGGCCTTTGGTAAACATGCCCGAAAAAGAAAAGATACTAATGCATAACCTTGCTTACCAAGAAATGAAAAAATACAGCTTAAGAAACAAAAGTATAAGAGTATATTAGTGAATATATCTGTCTAAATATGCTTCACTCCAAAATGTCCATGCCTTCCAAAACAGACGTCCTTGGGCTCGGGGCCCACTGTACCAAGGATATAAACCCTGCAGCACTTCAAGAAGAGCAGGATGCTCTTTTATCACTATGCTGTAAAGCAATTTAAAAAGCCATTAAAACACCAAAAAGAATAATAATAATCATAATAAAAGAATGGATGACACTCAAACAGGAATTAAAAGTTGAGGCGATCAATAAAATAGAATACAAAAATTACTCCTTATAACTTTTCAAATAAAATCGATACAAAGATCCAAAGGAGCTCTGAAACCTCTAAAACCAAATAAGTTATTTATTTATTGAACAGGTTTTTTTTATACCACTTTATCATTTCAGTCAAAGCAGTTTACATTGTAACTTAAACTTGGTAATGTACATTAAACAGACATTGATAACTTGGATTTTTCTGAGCTAATGAAGGGTTAAGTGACTTGCCCAAGGCCACAAGGAGTGCTAGCATAGAACTGCAAAAGGACTTTTAGCAACTTAATCTGAGCAAAAAGAGCAGAGATAAACTTAAGGACCACACAAATTGCATGCACCATTCTACCTAGGATATTCAGGAGCATTGAGCTACCAGCACCGCAAATTGGAATTGTGTGGTAAAACCAAGGTAAACGTTACTTCTGTGCTAAATTGAAAGCAAAAAAGAAGCTAAGTTAAAAAGTGAGTTTTTTTGGCTCTGAAAAAAATCAGGAAAATACTAGGATAGGAGAGGAGGATTTATATGTTTTTGTTTGTGACTACTGAGTGCTGAGTCTTCTGTGTGCTGTGATCTATTTTTATTTAGTCCTATTTGTTGTGTGTTCAAAGTGAATCTTTAGAGTGGAAGCCTTTGTTGGTCTGTCTATTACCAGTCTTTGTACTGATAATAGACAGTTCTTGAAAGAGACGAGTGGTAGCTCATGAGTGTGAGAATGCAACATGGGAGCTGGGGGGGGGGGGAGTATAGGGAAGTGGACATGCATCACAGGAGGGCGAATGAGAATGGCAGACCAGGAGTGTGGAGGCAGGAGAGTAGATAGAATGGGCAGATGATGAGGAAGGGGTGGGTGGGGGGGGGGGGAGGCATCAAGCAGAGGAGGCCCGCTATCCACTACTTTCCCCTCTAGACACTCCAGGGGAATACAAGGAGGAGGGAGAAGAGGAAGAACATGCACCAGATTCCTCTGAATGATTTCAAGTACTTCAACTTCACTTTGGATCACAACAATCCGTTCTGTACAATGCAGAACTACCAGTGAGTTTGAAGAGCCACTGCAGGTGCATCCTCCAGAGGCCAGTGCACCCCACCCTACCCAGAGGTCCTCCAACGACAGCAATACTATAATAAGAGAGTGACACAGGGATTTCAGTCTCTTAGAAGTGAGATGTCTCAAACGAGACCAGAGAAAACATTCAAGTCATCTGGGAACTGTAAACATAGGCAGCAGAATAGGGTGGGTGTGAGCTAAATACTAATAAATAAATAAATAAATAAATAAGCAACGTGGCATTAGTAATTGGAGAGCTTGAGAGCAGGGTTACGGATTGGTTTGTTTGGCCCCTCCAACCAAAAACATGTTTCACTGTCTCGGATTAATGACATGGGACAATATGGACTACATTCATTTAAGCAGACCTTCAACAGAGTCATCCCAATCATGTACCTACTGGTAGCAGCCCCAGCATCCTCATAAGGCTATCACCAGATGAAGAGGAAATGTTAGGGGAAGAGGGTAGAACATAAGAGGCAGAAATAATGAATTTCCCATGGCTGAGTTTGAAAAATACTATTTGTACAAAGATCATGGGTGTAGATACATATGTGTATTGAACATGTCCACGATTCTGAAATCGTGCCTGAACTTGCACGTGCCTGCTTTTTTTTTTCAGATGTTCTGGCTTTGAGGTCCCAGATTGCACTTGGATGTCCCATTGTGAAATCTTCTTCAATGTGTCTTTATAAAATAGGATTATCACATAGCTCCTACTTGGCCTTCACACATGGGTGGCCTTGTTATAAACCTAACCTCTAAAAGCGTAATATCTAAATGGTAAAAAGACAGCTGTGGAAGGAAAATTAAGACAGTGCAGGTGCAGTGCATTTTTCCTAGAAAAAAAGGTGCCGGTACTCATATGCAGGGCTTTTTCATTAATACAGAGGACCAAGGGTCAATTTTAGCAGGCAATGGAAAAGATTCCAATACTTCATACCACCGCGTATCCCTCAAAACCCCCGTGTAGATGTATACAGAAAAGTATGAGATAAAAGTTGATTAGTTTCATATAAAAACTGTAATTGTTTTATAAAGAAAACCTTTCATTTGGGTTACAATTCACAATGGGGTTATTTTAAAAACCTTATTTGTCATTTATACTTGTAAATATGACCGCTTACATGCGTGAGTCACATCCACATGTACAAGGTCATTTTAGAAAAGGCTCATTTTACATGCATGTGTCCATATCACATCTATCTTGCATGGGCGTGTGTCAGGAACATGACCATTGAAGCACAAAAGCTACCCCTTATTAACTATAGGGAATGCATGTCTAAGACTAAAATTGCCCACATCCGCATTTATACCTGCTCCCTCCCATGAATAGGAACAAAAAGTTCCCTTTTGCCCTTCCCTTTATAGGAGGGATTAAAAGGAATATCCGCTGTCATCCCCAATATTTACTTCTCTCTCTTAGTCACAATGAGGGCAAGACAGAGGCCTCTACAGTTAATTAACGGTGTCTACACATCTAGAGTTGCAAAATGGGAAAGACACACATCTAGGTGCCGACATTCAGACATGCACCAATTGTATGATGTCAACACTTATGTACGTGGAAGTTGCCGGATTTCTGACATTGAATTTTTTCACATGTCTCTTTGTAAAATAGCGCCTTATGCTGCAGGTGGGTATCCATCTCTGTATGGTCCTGCTTTCTTGATATAAAATGCATGTCCTAGATGGGGGATGGAGATGCATTTTTCATACCTTATTAAAATTTATATAATATACTATAACTTTAGAACAGTTTACTTCTTATGTAAAAACTCTTTTATTGGCTATATTGTCATAGGCTTGCAGATATTTTAACTTGAACATTGCTGTACCCCATAAGCAGCCTTACTCAAAACTGCCTTATAATTTTATCCTGAAAATGTACATCATGTTGTTATAAAAATTGTGTATTACTAGTCACAAGTCACACATCACACCTCCACACAGGTTCATTGAATTAACAAGACCGGAAAGGTATACTCCATGGGGTACACGACCTTTCTAAAAGAGATCTTCTTACCACTTACCTCCTCAGTCTCCTCTCAGACATCCTCTGACTCCAGTTGCTGGTAGGTGGCGAATGGATAACCACTTATCAGGGTATTTTTACAAATTATCCAGATAAAATTGAGCTGCTGAAATCACTAAACAGTCAGGTTTTATCTGGAATAAAAAGGGGTTGATTTAGGGGGGGGGGGGGGGCAGAGGTATAGCCAGAAATTATCCATTTAGCAATTTAATTTAGCTGCTAAATGGATTAATTATTCATTTGGTTTAGGCCTGTTGAATTGTTAGACTTAAATTGAAGCATAAATGGATGTTTACTAAAAGGTGCGCCGATAGCGTGGAGGTCCACACCAACATCAGGAGGCACAGGTGTCTGTCCTCCTGCTATTTGCATGTAACTAACATGCAGCACACGGGTGCACCTAATGCCACCCACTGAGATGGCATTAAGTGCACCCACACTAACAGCAACACTCACACTTAGTGCACCTCCATCATGTCTACCCTAAATGTGATGTACCACCAACATCCATGTCCTGCCCCATTCCATCCTGTCTTCGCCCATTCATGTCCTAACCTGCTAGCATGGGATTTTTAGCATGGGCCTTGTGCTAACTTTTAGCGTGGTGTGTTTTACCATACGCTGAAACCTGCGCTAGCAAGTTAGTATGGTTTATTAAACATGCCCCATAGTGCTGGCAAAGTCACTACATAATACATATAGGGGCATGTTTACTAAACAGCGGTAACGTTACATACTGCGCGTTAGGTAACTTTAACGCACGGTATGTAACATTAACGATCGTTAAGTAACAACGCGCGGTATGTAACGTTAACGCGTGTTAACGTTAATTAACGATCGTTAATGTTCCCGGCCGCGTTAAACACCGCAGAAGGCGGAGAGAGGGTGGAGAGAAGGGGTCAATGGGTGGAGATTGGGTGGAGAGAGGCTCCTGTCACACTAACGCATTGAACTGAAGGGCTGAATCCTACCGCGAATGAAAACCTGCCGTTAGAGGCAAATTTGCAGGAGAGAGAAACCATTTAGGTCAGTAATGTGTAGCAAAGGCAGAGAGACCATTTAAAGGTGATGGTAGTGCCACATGTGCAGCAATAGCATAGTGCTCAGGTATGAAAGGCCACTATGGCAAGGGTGCAACTGGGGCATAGGGGGCCACAGGCGGGATGTGCGGTGGGATCGGCTGGGGCACAGGGCGGACTAGGCTGTTGCCTAGGTGGCACATATGAATGCAGAAAATGGAAATCAGCAAGACAGCAACTTGACCAAGGTCCGACATTCCCATGTGTCTGTGTCCCACAGTGCTCCATCCAGGGGACATTACCCAGCAGGTACCCCACAGGGCACATAACATTGACAGGCAGTGCCCAGGGGAGGCGCAGATGTCGATGTAGCCATCCCACCCCGGAACCCACACCAGAAGCAGCCGCCTACCGGCACCCTGGATGGCCTGGGACAGTGCACCACCAGCATCAACAGCATATGGGCATGGCAGAAGGCCAGGGTGGGAGTGTCTGTGTTGGAGGAAGTAGTGCCACCCACCTGCAGTGGACCCAGGCCATGCCCTGTACCAGTATGTGTGCGCAGTGCAACAGAAAAGGCCTGGCTGAGGAGACGTGAAAGTAGGCTCAGAGAGTGCTGTGCCTTTGTGACAACATAGTGGTGCAGTACACACAGCCAGAGTAATGCAGAGCAGAAGGTCACAGGTTCATGTTTGAGTTGCGGATCCTACAGAGCACATCCTACTATTTTACCCGACTATGTACATACAACAGGAAAGGCAGCAAAGGTCTGACTGAGGAAAAGTAAAGGTAGCCTAGGAAGTTCTGTGTCTCCGTGGCAACACTGTGGTGCAGTACACACAGCCAATGTAACCAGGGGCAGAAGGTCAAAGGTTCAGTTCCCAGCAGTGGACCTGACAGAGCACAGCCCACTATTTTACCAGACTATGTACACAGAATAGAAAAACAGCAAAGGTCTGAGGGAGGAAAAGTAAAGGTAGCCTATGGACCTCTGTGCCCTCTGTGGCAACGTTGTGGTGCAGCACACACAGCCAATGTAACCAAGAGCAGAAGGTTACAGGTCCATGTCCGAGCTGCAGACTCTGCAGAGCACATCCCAATGTTTTATCTGACCATGGACATACAACAGAAAAGCAGCAAAGGTCTGACAGAAGGAAGATAAAGGTAGCCTATGGACCTCTGTGTCCCTGTGGCAACACTGTGGTGCAGTACACACAGCCAATATAACCTGGAGCAGAAGGTCACAGGTTCAGTTCCCCAGCTGTGGACCTGACAGAGCACAGACCACTATTTTAACCGACTATGTACTGTCATGAGGCTGGAGCTAGAGATGAAACAGTGTTGAAAAAAACTCCTGATTTTCATGGAACTCAGAAAAGGCAGAGAGCGCAGTTCCAGTGCAGCTCAGCCAGAGGGCGCATGAACAATTACACAGTACCTGAAGCAACGTGCTCTAACATTGATCACATTAGTAACAAGCAGTTTCACCTGTCCTCAAACTCAGAATGTGCAAACCAGAAATCCCTTTATAAAGGAAACCAGATGATCAGTGGAACAGGAGGAACAGAAACAGGAGGAGGCAAGAGCAAGTGCTGGGAAAGTGGCAAGAGCGAGGTCAGAAGGACCGGCAGCAGGACCAGTGAGAGAAGCCTGGAAGAGGAAGGCTTCCATGTGCAGCCAACTCAAGGAGACAGAATCCAAAAGAGGTATACTCAAAGGGATAAAGTCCAGAGAGGCCAAAGGTATTGGAACGGAGTCCAAAGCCAAGCAAACCAAAGAAGCAGCTTGCCTGATGAAAGCAACTCTCCTAGCTCAAGTAAGTCTCCTATGCTAAACCAGAAAGGCACAAGGAAAGGAGATTCCCTCTACAGTGATACTTATGCCAAGAAACACAGAGAGTGGAAATCCACATCAGGTTTTCCTGGTAACTCTGATTGTAGAGCAGTGCACAGAACAGCTTGTCAGCCAGAGAAGCTACGTCGCAAGCTGAGTCCTGGGTGTGGCAGCCTACAGAAGCCAAGGTATGAAAAGCCTTTCATTATAAGGGAAAGTTCAAGTGATGAAAACCTTATGGAAATAGATAAGCCTCAGAAAGTTAGAAGAAGTAAAGCTAACCTTTTAAAAGTACTTCCTAACAGTGTGCTAAGGAAGTTGTATGAGAAACAGAAGAACCCCTGTGGGGAGTGGCCAACAAAGGGGGTGGGGGTGGGAGGGGAGCAGCATGGGGGGTATGCGGGCTGCACGTAGGGGGATGGGGTGGTGGGTAATTAGAGCAGACCCAACACACCTGCAGATGCAGCAACGAATGCCAGCAGCAGATGAGCGAATCAGGAAACACATCCGCAAGCGTAACGGCATAGTGCGCATTGACTGGGCTCCGACAAAAATTTAAAGGTTTAAAATATTCTAAATCCTATTTATTTGTTTTTGAGGGGACTTTTGTTCACAGGATCTCTATGTTTTTGATTTGATGAGAGGATTCTGTTTTGGTTTGTTTTCATCATGATTAGTCTGTAAGACAACAGCCCCTCCTTGCTAATCAGGAGAGATCAGATCAAACAGACCAAATTATGACAAAAGGGAGGTGCTGGAGAATTTACTATAAAATACAGAGAAGGACAGAAATATCTCTCTCTTCTCTTCTTCGTCTGATTCCTCTGACACTTCTTACTATGAGGCTCTGACCCACACTTCTCTTTATCCCCCCCTTTCTCTCTCTCACACACACACACATGCACCCACCTCTGTTCTGTACCTATATAATAAGCCTATTTCTATATAAAGACCTTTTTCCAAGCCACACCAGTTTTGGTTGTCTTATTGTGCTACAAACCCTACTGTCTCTGTGAAGTGGACCCAGGACCAAATGGAGCGTAACCAAAAGTAGGGAGCGGCGAAAGGTTAGCAAGGGCTTTTGATTTTCCTGGCGCACCCTGTCTGAAATCCGCTTTAATGTTTAAAACAAAATTTCTACTTACCCAGCTGGAGATCCACTGTGAAACCGAGATGAGCCCCCATAAAATGTAACCTTTCGCCGCTCCCTACTTTTGGTTATGCTCCATTGGTGTAGGGTCTGGAGACGGTGACTGGTGTACACACAGCGGTAGTTGATTCCATGCATACATAGCATCACGGTGATGGGGCATGGTCTGGGGTAAGCAGTAGGGAGTGCATCACAGGTGGAGGTGTGTGTGGTGGGGCCATGTTCCCAAGGGGGGTTGTACAGGGGGATGTGTGACAGGGGGTGATGGGGAGCCACAGTGTGACTGCATTTAGGGCTCAGCAGGCAATGTTTTTGATGCATGCGATGAGGGTTAGGGAGCCAATGACAGGGGCTGTCTGGATGGGTGGGGTGGGCATGGCTGGCCTCGTGCAGGATTAGACACACACATGAGTGTTGCACACATTGACAGGGAGGGAGATGATTCCACAGGTGACCTGCAAGGGGCATCTTACAGTGGTCCTGACGGTATGTTGTGAAGGGGTGGGGAGGCCTTTTAGTGGTGTGTTTGTGGGGACTGGTGCGTGTTTGACTGATGTTTGTCAGACAGGGGAGACAGGTGTTTGCTGTCAGATACCTGTGTTTGGGGAGAGGTGGGGGGTGTCATTGATGGCCTCAAAGTGTACCCTGCAGACACAGGATGGGGTACAGAGTTATCAACAGATACCAGCGATGGTAGGGGGGCAGGGAGGTGTTGGGGTGAGGGGAGGAGGTTAGGGTTGTGGCCATGTTCACATTCAGGACACATAGGAAGATCCAGGCTGCAATGTCACATCACCAGGCATGTATTCTGGCTTGGTTAGCCTGTGAGTGTTCTGGTGTGTGGAGGTGGTTCTGTCACCCATCACAATCTTGATGGTATGGGACACCATGGGATGTGCTATACACACAGGGAGATTGTGTATGGAAGAGGTGTTGGGGAGCAAGGGCAGACCCTTGGGGTACACCGGATGGGAGCAGAATGGCTAGGGGCCAAGGCGCCACCAGACCACACACACAGGGGGCGGAGGGGGTATTGGGAGGGGGAACTGGATGGTACATGTACTCTCAAAACATGCAGGGGTGGGGTATCATGGAGACGGCTCCGATCACCGGTGTCAAGGTCACGAGGGATGTCCACATATTATGGGTCCTTGGATATCGTCAGGACTTATTTGCTGCAGACGATGGCAGTAGCCATTTCAGTGGTGTGTACTGGATGACAGCCAGACTGTGAGGAATCTGAGAGGGCATGGGGGAGGGAGCTCGGGACAGTGTTCATCGCAGCCATCAGGCTCACTCACGGCACTGTGACCACAGTCCAGCTTTCATATCATTGACCTCTGTGTGTTTTGTGGCATACACAGGTGGTGTGTGGTATATCCAACCTTGTGCTGCTGTATTCCTGCCCACAGATCGTTTCACTGATGTCCACATAGGTGTTCCAGTTAGGCACAGCTACGTTCATGGCTCCCATGTGCCTGGACAGCTGCATGTCAGCTCAGCTGAGCCAGTGATGCTACGCTTGGGTGTGTGTCTCTACTAATTGGCCATATGCATGCTCAGGCTTGTGGGCCTACATCCCCACCTGGGAGGTTTTTTTAGAGCTAGCGGCCATTTTATGCTTGTTGGTGCCAGTGCAGACATTGTGGCAGCGGAAACACAAGATGTGCTGCCACATCCTGGTCTACACATCATCGGCTGCAGATATATATTATTCATGTTATGCTGTGGTGGGGTGGTATGATGTTTTGCCCACTGGTCTTGGGGACCTAGGGGCAGGGTTTGGATTCCCACAGTGGGCGTTGTGAGGTCACATAACAAGCATTTCTCTGACAGGCTCCAGGTGATATTTGTCCCTGCCTGCTGTACATTACCAGGATGATGTTGCCATGTACACCGCTTCGATTGACAACATGAAGCCATATCAGACAGCTGTTCCTTATATACGTGTGTACACTTGATGAGTTATTTCTGGGTATGTTTCTGTCGGTTGATGTGTCATGTATTGGCGTGATGGTGCTTTTGTAGGTGACTGATCAGGGCTGATGTGTGTTGGGATGCCATCCGGCACCACCTACATTCTACATGCATGCATCTGTGACACTGGCATTTGCTAACTGCATGGAGTGTCCAGGCTTCCATGGACACATTCCTTTGTTTGGAACATATGTTCACTGTGCTTGCTATGGCTTTTTAGGGTGATGTTTACGGGCTTGCATTGTGCCACCATAGGTTGAGTGTTATATTCGCACACATTCATTTACATTTCCTGCCTTTTCTTTCATTGTGTTCTGCTCATCTTACCATACACAGGCTCCAACCTCATCACCACTATGCACACACATCTTCTCGTATCTGTGCGTTGTCCCCTCTGTGCAGCATATCCTACACGTGCTTTGTATTGGATATGGTGGCTGTCCTTCTCTCTGTGTTGGCTTTTGGCTCATTGTTTTGGCATTGTTGTCCATAAGCTGTGTGTTGGCTCTTCCAGATCCCAGTTCACTTCCCTCCTCCTCCTTTTCTTCTCTTGCCCATCCTGTCAACAGACATCGCAACCTGTGACACATCTGCGTAAAGTGCATAGGAACGCTGCACATTCTGCCACCACGTATCCACTGTATCCTGTGATACTGAACTGCAATACAGCAGACGTGTTTGCAGTTTCAGCCAGTGAATGCCACAGGATGCTGCTGGGGCTGCGCAACAGCTGCAGGCAGGGGAGTGTCCTCCCAGGATCCTCAGTCCTTCACTTCCTTTGGGGGAGGTAGGGGCCTGGATACGACTCACCAGGCGCTACAATCGAGCCACCACGCACCCACATGGGCTAGGTGCATGGGGGCAGGCCACACACACCTGGACCTGCGAAACTGTGGGCAGCTGGTGCTCCGGTAGGTGCGCCAGTTGATGTGTGCAGGGCGGCACTTACCCCAGGTGGCCCCTGGTCTGTACAGCAGGGTCTGTGCTACATCCCTTGGGGCTTCATAGGTGAGTCTGCTGCTGTATGAATGACACACTGGCTAGCCACATATGCAGCACTTCTGCCATGGACACCTGTGGCACAGGTATGCCCATTCACGGCATACACTCACCACATGTCTTGGGCACATCATCAGGTGTAGAAGACAGGGTGATCCATCACATGGCAACTGGAAACATGACACACTGCTGGTATGATGCACCTGTTATGCAGCCTGACACAGCCAGGATTGACATGGGCCAACCATATCACATGGCATGTGTGATGTGCATCAGCCATTGGCCAGAGATCTCTGTCCCATAACAGTCTGTATCCAGTGCTGTGCCCCCAGGTGGCATGAATGTGCAGAATGGGGCAGTGGCTGCAGATGCACTGGCCACTGCGGCTGCGGAAGCTACAGTGTGATGCAATCATAACAAGACATGGTGAGTGAGGCAGCCGGTGTGTCACAAGACAGCATGATCGGGTTGACCTGCATCCTGTGGTGCCACCTACTATGTCTCCACAATGTGGCAAACACATGGCCACGGTGCTCATGTTCTATTCTCACTCCACAGTGGCTGCAGATGCTGGCATGGGGACTTCCACTGATGCTCCATTCAGAGTGGCCCACGGCAGCCAGCCCCAGATGCGCAGGACATGGCGGTGGAGGTGGTGGCCATCGACACCGGTACCATGACGGAGGAAGGGGGTCAGCCACAGGCCCAGACAGGGGGGTGGGCGATCATGATGTGGAGGGGGAGGTGGTGTGGGGTGATGTGGATGTGGTGGTTGGGTTGAGGGGAGGGTGGTGGTGGGTGGTTGGGACACTGGGAGGGGTAGGGGGTGGCCAGCCCTGGGCAGCACAGGCCCTCCCAGACCACTGGGGTCCCTGCCACCTGCCCCACAGTGCTAGTGGTGTCTCACGGCAAGACAGGGGCCTGGCACACATCGACACAGACAGACGCTCTGTCGATGCCACCACACAGGCAGCAGGTATGGTGTGTCTGTGTGGTGGCATGTGTGTGTGCCGCCTAGACGTGGCAAAGTGTGCTGTGTCCCATGAGCCGCAGCCACAGACCCAAGCCCTGGAACAGGTGGTATGTGCCATTATCAGGATAGCTGATGGACTATGCATGCTGCATGAGGGTGTCCTTGGCAACAGAGCTCCACAGCCATCCAGACAGGTAGGGCACCGGGGGGGGTGTAGGTGACATGATAACCCCTGGTCATGATCTCAATTTCTGCGATGCCAAGCTCACTGCTTGGCATGTATGGGTACTGTTACAGCACCAAATACTTATCTCCCTGACTTCATTTCTGCCACACCTACTGCACCTGTGCAGTGGGAGGTATGGCTTATTGATTAAAACAACGTACCTCGGTTTGGAGGGCTGGGGTTTCAGAACCCACCTGGGGACAGCAGTCTAATGTCTGGGGCACTGAAGTTTCTAGTCTTTTGGACATTCCTTGTGGCCTTGGACATGCCACTTGCCCCTCCATTGCCCACTGCTTTAGTTGAGGGATGATGCGGTATAGAAAACCAGTTTCTTACATCAATGGATCAGTACATATATCTGGCACTGCCCCTCGTACACAGCGCTGCACAGACATGTAGGTGACAAACCCTGCTCAACTGAGCTTACATTCTAATTATGACAGCTGTGGGAATGTGCACGCAGGTGTGACACAGAGGACCGTGTGAGGGAGATCAGGGTGTTTATGTTCCACAGGCAGCAGCGGGTTGGTGAGCTTTCAGCCTAGATTGGCTGTGGGTTTGCAAGGGTGCATGCCACACAAACCCCAGTAGTTTATTCCAGGCGTAGATTGCAGCATGGTGAGGAACGCAATGTCTGCAGTTAGCAGTGGGGCAGGGGGGGTCTTCCATCTCAGCAATGTGACCCATAGTGTGCCTTTTGTGGTGACTTGTTTCCATTGTGTTGTTTGGGATAGTGGTCACACACATCTGTTGGGTGTCCTTAGGTTGCTGGTTTGATTCTCACATGTTCCATTCCTTTTCCTTTTCATTGTTCTGCTAACCTGCCCATGCAATTGATGCAGCCTCATCACCTCTCCAGAAGGTGATCCACAGTGTGCCCTCTCTGCAGCCTATCTGTCACATGTTGGGTGTTACATATGGCTATATCTTTGTGGTGTCCATCTGAGCAGTTGTCTTGGGGGATTGGAACTGCTGTTGTTGTCTGGTCTGGTCCACATCAGTGTGCTGGTTCAATTCCCACATGTTCCTTTTTCGTTCCATTCCCCATGTTGCCATTATCCACAGGCCGTCCACACAGCTTTCCCCTCAACCGGCCCCTGATGCCCTTTCTGTTTTGCACCCATGCTCTTTTGCATGCTGTTTACACTGCATGACGTCTTATGGTGTGTGTGCATCTGTTTCTATGTGCCTCTCGTCCCACTTGCAGACTGTGATATGGGCTGGTACAGCCTGTTGTGCATGTGCGTTGCATCATGGTGAATGTTGCGGTTGCCCTATCCTGGCACACCACAGGCATTTTGTGTGGTGCCTTGCAGTGCACTTGTATACAGCCATTGCTGTGGCCTAGAGGTTTGTGGGCTGTGTTTTCATGCCAGAGGTCATGGGTTCGCTTCCTCTTTGTTCTCCTTTTATGCCTTTCCTACACAGGTACTTGTCATTCCTGTGATAGTCATATTTCTGCAGATCTGTGCTGGCAGCACATTTCACCCTCATCACAGTCGCCAGCCATCCGTCAGTCTATCTATCTGTGTCTGGCAGCTGTGTGGTGTGCTGCCTTCCTGTGCAGGCTACCACCCCATCTCCTGTACTGTGTACCCTTTCCTGCATTGTGCCTCTTTGTGCTTACCCCACCTGTGCCTGATCTGCAGAGCACCGCCACTCCTCTGTCCACCCATCATCATATCTATCCTGCCACCTCTGCCTACACTGGTGGACACGTATTCCCATCATCTGCCACCCAATGTCTTTCCAGTACTACATTGCCAGCATCCTGTGCCATGGTACAGCTGCCACCAACATGTTTAACAATGGTACTGGGAGCCACATGGGATGCCCACAGATATGGCAGGTCCAGTGGCTCCCAGCTCTCCCTCCTTCACTCACCTGTTCATTGCCTTTCCTGAGTGCTCTATCTAGTGTTAGGGCTACATCTGTCTCTGTTCCTCACAGGTCATGCATGTTATCCTGAAGCACCTTGCAGCCCTTAGGACACACTAACCTAGGGCACCATAACCTTGCTAGGCCACCTTAACCTATGGTTTCGTAACCCAGGGTGCCTTCTAAGGTGCCTTGTCCAGGGGTGCCTGATATGGTGCTTAGCCTATGGAGCCCTACTGTATAGGGCACCCTACAAAGCATTGACCCGGTGAAAAGCGGGATATAAATACAGTTAAATAAATAAATAAAGCACCTTATGAGTTACCTTACAAGGCACCTTATATGGTGCTTTATAGGGCACCTAACAAGGCACCTTTTGTGGCACCTTATAAGGCACCTAACAAGGCACCTTATAAGGCACCTTATACGGCACCTAACAAGGCACCTTACTTATAAGGCACCTTACAAGGCACCTTACAGGGTGCCTTATAATGCACCTTACCTTACAGGGAACCTTACGGGGTGCCTTATAATGCACCTTACAAGGCACCGTACAAGGCACCTTACAGGGCGCCTTATAATGCACCTTACAAGGCGCCTTACAGGGCACCTTACACACCTCCTTGTAATGTACCTTGTAAGGTACCTTAAAGGGTACCTTGTAACGCGTGTTAGTCGAAGGTGCCTTGTAACATGCGTTAGCTGATATGGCTTGCTGTAACGATGCAACGACCATGCCTTTATATGGGCATCTCTACCTTTACCGCGGAACCTAACGCGAATGACATTACTGCAGTTTAGTAAACATACCCCATATTGTCTTACAGTAATAATCAACTTTCAAGCGATAGAGGTCCATCTTGATCAGCTTTATATACACTAATATATTTAGGGTATATAACGCTGGTCAAGGTGAGCCTCTATCGCTCGAGGGTTGATTATTACTGTAAGAGATTTTACTTCTTTGAGCGTCAGAACTATATAATTTGTAATACATATATTCAGCAGGGCCACTTATACAGATTGTGGCACCGAATACACGTATTAAATAAGCACCACTGCCAAAACGTAATCCACTGACCCTATCAGCTGAGAATTGAAGCTATTTTTTTTAAAGAAATTGCACATTGCTTTCCTGTCGCACATGTAATTACGCTGATGGGAATGACATACATTCAAATTTTCACTTATCCCCAGAGAGCAGATTCTTGAGTCGTATAATGTCTTCCTACACATAAAAAATAATCCTTTAGTTCAAAGTGGATAAGCAAGGTGTGGCCCTTTCCTCACTTGCAAATGCACACACCTAAATATCAATATTTGAATGTGAAGAGTACATATATTATATATGAAAAAACACCCAAGTTACATGTCAAACTGTATTATGTCTGGCATAATGTATATTCCATAACTTATTATAGATAGACTTTATAATGCAAGAGTAATTTGAAAGCAGTTTGCATGTAAGTAAGGGTAAAAGACAAGAAGTTAGTGGAGAGAGTTATTTTTTTGGATTCATCAGGTTTATCAAAACTTCCCTAAAATAAAAGGCTGCATTATTAGGGTTTGTAACATGCAAATTGCAATACTCAGCAAGTGGGTGAATGGCAAAACAGGTTGTATTGCATGTAGCTGCTATATTGTTTACTAAGGGAACAGTTTTCAAAGAGTGTATTCCCAAATCAAACAGCGAGGGCTGGGGAGGGGCGAGAGAGGAGTAAAGGATTTGAGCCCAGATTTGAAATTTGCTCATATTCTTTACTCTTGCATACATATACAGGATGAAGAATCCCCATGGCATTGAAGTTTACTGAAAATCTATTTGCAGAGCTCTTGGTACAAATAACCTATGAGGCTACAAGCACTACAGAGAGTATTTATTACGATTTAGCTCACACCTGTTCAATGGTAGCTGAAGGTGAGTTACCTTCACGTAAGTAGGTATTTTTCTGTGCCCACAGGAAACACAAGGCACTCATTACTATTATCTGTTGATAGCATGCCTACTAGCATAGAATGCAGTTTGCTACACCTCGGCAGCAGGGCTGGCCCAAGGGTTTCTGCCGATCTGGGCAGAAACCCTGGCCTCACTGCCCCCTCCCCAGCTGCTGCCCCCCCCAGCTGCCACCGATTCCGATGATTCTGTCTCGGGTGGGGGAGGTGGGCAGCAGCAGTGGTAGCATTTCAAAAAGCAGTGGCAATGTTTTTGCCACCTCTCTTGGAAATACTTCCGCTGCCTGTCTTCCCCTCCCGAGACAGAATCGGCAGCAGCTGGGGGGTGGTAGCGTTAGCGTGGCCCGGTCATGTGTGCCGCTACTGCTGCCCTTCCAGGGTGTCTGCCTAGCTCACCCAGTGGGCAGACTGGCCTTGCTCGGCAGGCATAGTACACTGTTCTATACCCTCTGCCATGTTAGCAGTTAATATACATTATCCACACTCATGTTAACTGCTAGGAAGCCCCCCACCCTTTTCTGTACTCTAATATGAATTCCTGCATTAGATATTTAACATAGCAATTAAAATGTACTGTGAGCATGGGGCATGTTTAATAAAGAGTAGTGCGGGGTTAGCGCATGGTTTCGGCACTGTGCTAAAAAGTAATACGAGGTCCTGTACCAAAAACCTATGCTACCCTAGTAGCCTATGGCAAGATGGCTACTGGGTGGGTTGGGGGCACTGAAGTGTGGTAAGTGCAGGGGGATGGATGTACCCACTCCTTTGCAGTTAGCCTGGTACCCACGTTACCAGCGTGGGGCTTAATAAAGATACCCCATGGTGCGTTAACAATGTTAATACCCATGTTAGCACCTAACACAGTTTATTAAATAGACTTTCAAAGATATTATTCAGGTGTAATTAAGTTCTTTTGTATTGGCAAAGTTGACAGGTTTCCGTAGTATGAAATATCTGCCAATTCTGCTTATACATTGTGGGCCTGATATTTGAAAGGCATTTACATGGTTTACAGCCTAGTAAACCATGTAAATGCCGTAGAAGGGAATATTCAATGATACCTACACAGTTAGCATCGGGGCGTGTTGGGGCATTCTGAGGCAGAGCAGTGGGAAGAGACTGCCAGTAACCAGGTAGCGGCGATATTGAACTTCTACCCGGTCAGCCATCCGTGTCTAAAACTAGGGGAGTTTTTGGCTCGTTTAGTTCTAGCTGCGGATGCTAACCAGGTAGTAGTCCAATATCGCCGCTATCCAGTTAGGATCTGAGGCTGCACCCCCTTAGCACCAAATTTGGATATTCAATGCCATTGCCATGACATTGCATATCCGGGTTTAGAGGTCAGCGGGCAGGGCTATGCGCCGAGGATGGTGCATAGCCCACCCAACTGAATATCAGGCCCTGTATGTTTATGACAAAGTATCACTTAAAAAAATACCATAAACTAAAAACAAAAATTATAAGAACTTCCTTAAGATACCCCAACCCCTGCTTCCTAAAAACTATCTGTCAGCAGGCACCTAAGACAAAAGTCTGGTAAAACAGACATATGTTTAATTTCTTCTGAAAATGGAGGTAATCTCTCTCAAACTGGCCATTTGTTCGAAATGAAGTCCACAGTTTTGGTCCAACAACCTTAAACGTTAGCTGGTATGTATACTGCAACCTTACATCAAACTCCAAAACAATCCTCTGTGTTTTATATTAAAAATATAGCATCAACTTCCTTTTTAACGTTTTTGACATTTTAAAAACTTTTTTTGACTTTTCTTAATTGGAAGAAAAAAAACCCTCGTACTTCTGGTCAAAGAGTTTTTTATGACCATAAGTTTGGAGCCAATTCTAATCAGTGGTCTTTAAAAAAACCCCTCTACTTTTCAACTTTTATCCAAAACAAATTTATCAAAAATTGTATTTATACAGTACTTATCTGTTTAAAATTCTTTCATACAGACCAACCCAGTTTCTCATGAAGATATTCATATATGCATGTATAAAATCTACATGCACAAGCAAAAATGTTATTGCATGCATACAATGTATGCCTAAAAAATGAACATGTCAAACGAACTGAAAAAAGAATGCCCAAAGTCAGGAAAAACGTGTTTAAAATGAACATGAACCAAATTTCTTTTGGCCATGCACACCCCTTATGTCCTTGAAGCTGCCAGCCCCATTGAAATCAATGGGTCCGCAGCTCCGATATTGCATGGAGTCCACTACCGCTGTTTAGTAACATCCCCCTTAATTATAGAGTGTAAAATATGATATGCAACACCAATTCTTTTGGAGACAAAGGTGGAAATTTTAAAAGTCCTATTCATGAGTTGGATGTCTAAAAATGGGCATGTAGGCATGCGAATCCTGATGGTGCCCCTGCAGTCATTTTATAAAGCTGGCTATATTGACATCTCTGGGATGAAGAAATCCATGTCACATAGGGGTGTGTCCGAGGCATTACGGAAAAGATATATGTGCATGCTGATTTCAGAAATATCATGCATGTCTAAACCCACCAGCAGTAAAGTCTCGTATTTCTGTTCCAGATCACGAAGAGGCATCAGAAAAGCTCTAGCTCTGCCTTCAAAATACCTGCAGGATATCAAGAAGAGAGTACTCTGATATCCATAATTCTTTTCACTACAAAAAAGTAAACTGAAAGGAAACATGGGCACCTGTTTTCTGTTCAGCACATTGATGCACATCTCCACTTGTAAAATGCAGGCAGGGATGTGCATTCAGCATGGGATAGATGTTCCAATCCTAACCTTTTATCACGGGGATATAAGAACATAAGAAATGCCATACTGGATCAGACCAAGGTCCATCAAGCCCAGTATCCTGTTTCCAACAATGGCCAATCCAGGCCACAAGTACCTGGCAGGTTCCCAAAGAGGCACATAAGTTCCACAATGCTTGTCCCGGGACAAGCAGTGGATTTTCCAAGTCCTCTTTAATAATGGTTTATGGACCTTTCCTCCAGGAACTTGTCCAAACCTTTTTTTAAACCCAGCTACACTAACAGCTACACTACATCCTCCGGTAACAAATTCCAGAGTTTGATTACGCATTAAGTAAAAAATATTTTCTCTTATTAGTCTTAAATGGGTTGCATTGTACCTTCATTGTGTGTCCTCTAATCTTTCTATTCTTTGATGATGTAAATAACCGATCTACATTTACCCATTCCACTCCATTCATTAATGTATAGACTTCTATCATATCCCCCCTCAGCCGTCTCTGTTCCAGGTTGAAGAGCCCCTACCTTTTAAGCCTCTCCTCATAGGAGTATCCTTCTATTCCCTTTACCATTTTTGTCGTTCTTCTGTGTACCTTTTCTAATTCAGCTATATCCTTTTTAAGATATGGTGACCAGAACTGTACACAGTATTCAAGGTGCGGATGCATCAATGTGTTTGGGACTGCTGCTGTCCATTTCAAGAACGAAGAAGCTTCTAAAACTGAGATGAAACTTCCAAGCGGATGAGCATTTTAAAGACGTTTTGACATGAATGTCCCAGATTGCACTAGGCATCATTTCTCAAATATTTGTAGTCTCAAAGGACATTTACTTCAACAGGTTAATCGCTTTAGAAGTGAAGAAGGTTGTCTTTAGACCAGGGATGGGTAAACTCAGTATTCAGGTTTTCCATGATGAATATTCATGAAATCTATTTGAATGCACTGCTTAGTTGTATTCAGGTAGATCTCGTGCACATTGGTTGCGGAAATCCTAAAAATCCAAATGAGATGCAACGGTTGAGGATTAAGTTTGCCCATTTCTATTTCAGACATTTGCATTCTTTGCAACTTATGACCGTGTACATCCAATGTTAAGTAGTAGCAGTTAAATAGAAGTATTTAACTAGCATAAGAATAGTCCAAAATTATTGTCATACTCAAGTTTTTGAGACTACATGTTTTGCCATCAAATGTGTATTTAGATAATGCAATCACATTCTCACTCAACTTGTTTTACATAATAACACAGTGGAAAACAGCGGATAAGAACTATTTGGCCCACCTAGCATATCCCAGTGTATGTTTTATCTCCCATGACATCAACCATACAATCTTAAATGCATTTCAGAACAAAAGAACATGAAATATACCATACTGGGTCATCAAGCCCAGTATCCTGACAGTGGCCAATCCCGATCAGTTTTATGATAACTCCTTTTGGCTATTTACTGCTCTGAGTGGATCCTATAAGACTACATATCTGAACTAACACTCTGATATCCAGCTTCCCCCCAGCCATATATTTACCACTGCCCTTTCTATCAATGCCAAGTAGGCTTAAATTCTATCTTAATTTTGGTTTTCACTATGTCTTCTAGTAGTTATACTACCCTCTCTATTAAGAGGGTGGTATAGGCCACTACTAGATATTGAAGTATTTTTGCCGTTTCATCCCTCCTCTCTTCTTTCTTTTAAAGAGTCCCTTTTGAGGTTTTTTTTTTGTTCTAACCAAACTGACCAATCCAAAAATGTTGTGAAGAACTTTCCAAGCTTCCAATCTTGTATTAGATCTTTTTGATTTTCACTATTCAGGAGGACCTTCTGGCCATGGACACAACTGTTGTCTCCATGGCGGAACATGAGGATAATTCCCCCCCAAATTTCTTTCCTTAGCCATTCTTTCTCAGTTTTTAATCCTCCCACTATGATTAACATAGAAAAAGCTAACAAGGCCCATTAAATGTTCTATCTCACCAGCTGATCCACTTCCATCTTGATTAGTATAGAATTCCATTCTTATACTTTGTCCTTACGGTCTTACCCCTGGTTTAAACCAGCCTCTCTCAAGAAACAGTTCCAAGTTTATGGAAGAAAGCTTGGCTCCACCCCTACCTAAAAAAAGCAAATCTTGATCCAACTGTATCTTCCCACTATTGGCCAGTCTCTAACTTGTTTTCTCTTTCCGAGATTACAGAAAAAAGTTGTATCATTACAATTATCTGATTTCTTAAGAGAGTTCTAATGTTCTATATCTAAAGCAGGCCGGTTTTTGACCCTATCATAGTTCCAAATCAGCCTTGGTGGCCCTGGTCAGTGACATCTGTATTCATTTTGATGAGGGTTATGGTTAGAAAGATTCTTTTTACCTTACTCAATATAATTTCAGTCTTTGACCTGCTTGACCACTGTTTATTGATCACAAGACTGGAAGAAAATGGTCTGACAGTGTGTTCCTTAAACTGGTTTTGTTCCTTTCTTGGGTATCATACATTTCAGGTGGAACAGATGTTAGTCTTCAGTCTCCTTACTGTTACTCTACTATGTTCCCTACGGATCTCTCCTTGCTCTTCAACATATTTTTTTTGTTCCAGTCCACGTTTGACCCATTCAGACTATATGCTGTGTGACAGTGAAGGTGTTAGAAACCTAGAATTAAAGTGAAACTGTCACTGAGACCAGCACCTGAGAATGAACCTGAAATGAGTAATTGGATCCACCTTAAAGAAAAGGAAACTACAATTCCCAGGTGGATGTAGGGAGAAGGAAGCCTGAAGGGTAGAATCTAGCCAAGGTGAATCCATTGTTCAGTGAGGATTGCAAAGAACAGGAAGATGAAGAAAATGGTGATAGGAAAGATTGCTGTCAAGCAGTTGAGGGTGGAGTGATCAAACAGGCCTCTTTGAGGACAGGAGAGATATGATTCAGACCTTTAAATACTTAAAGAGAAATGAACAAACAAACCTCTTCCAAAGACGGGGAAGCTGTAAAACTAGAGGGCATAACATGAAGCTGCAAGGTGGAAAATTGAAAGACAATGTCAGGAAATATTTTTTCACTGAAAGGGTGGTGGATGCTTGGAATTCCCCCCCAATGGAAGTGGTGGGGGCAAACACGGTGACGGAATTCAAAACGGCATGGGACAAACACAGTGGATCCCTTTACAGAAACAGGATAAAAACAAAATAAACTGAACCATCTAACTTCTCAACAAATAGGGGTGTCCTACATGGAGTGGTGGGTTCACCCCTAAACAAAGACATGGGGAGGGGTGGCCTGCACAGAGCGACAGGTGCACCTACTCTTGCCATATTGCTGGGCAGACTGGATGGACCATGCTGGTCTTTATCTGCCGTCATTTACTATGTTACTATGTCACTAGTTTTAAACATGATGAAGTAATGTTAGGCAGAGAAAGACTTGTAACAAGAGTTGTGGCTTCAAAACAAATATCTTTAACAGGACTCTGTATTTTACTTGTGCAATTTGCCTGAAAAGCTGAAATCCAGCACAGGTACACTTAAAGAGGACTCCAACATTCTGCATGAGCTGTTTGCTAAGGAGCAGAATCCAGCCAAAGGCTACTTCATGGCCCAATAGGGCTTTGCTTAGGCAGTAGATCTGAGAGGCTAGGCTTAGCTCGAGCCCAATTAAAGAGACACTGTAATTGCACGATGTTGTCTACAGGAGTAAGGGATTCCAGTACAAATTCTTGTGAGGAATATGTTTTTTGAGTTGATGTTCCTGTTGAGCAGTGACAAAATAAAAGAAATATGTTGGGTGTTCTTGAATCTTTACATTACAACTGATGGTTTTCAGCTGATGACTACAATAGGACCAGATGAAGTACAATTCCTCACTAACCTAAATAACTCTAGATGCACTGACTAATTGACTTATCTTAAAAACTTAAACTTAATCCTGAGAAGTCAGAGCAATCTGGTTTAACCAGGCATTTTGAGGATAATTTTATAACAAAGTGACTGGATTAATAGGGCAGGAAAACACCTATTTTTCGCCCATTATATAAAGATGCATAGGTACCCATGGGGCCCTTTTACTACGTGCGCTCACCAGTTAACATGCATTATAGAATGCGGTAACTGGCCACGGTGAATGCTGATGCGCAGGCATGCCAGCTACTGAGTGCCAAAATCCACATTGACGTGCACATGCGTGCTGATATGTAGAGAAGGTAGGTTAGAGGCAGAGGAGGTCATTCTGATCCCGAATAGCAGGGGCTGGACATTCAACATGGATGTCCAACCCTCACCATTCCCCTAGATGAGATTCGGCGTGCAGAGCTCCCCACATGTACTGCTGAGATGTGCGGGGAGCTCTGTTCAAGGGTGAGAAGGGGTGGGCCGGAGGCGTGACCCTCAACCTGGATATACAGGGCCTATTCTGGTGATGGCCCTGTATGTCCGGGCTGGGGGACCTGGATGGGGGACTTATTCCACCTTGGAGGTGGAATAAGTCCCCCCTAATGGAGGGGAGACAGCCATGCCAGGACCAGCAAAGGAGGTGAGAGGATCAGGGGGTTCTCCACAGGCCGATCCCGGCCCCATAAGGCCTGATCGAAGTTCAGGCGGCAGGGAACATGGGTCTGATAGTGGTGCAGGCAATCGGGGCTCCTGCATGGAGCCGCGGTGCAATGGCAATGGGACGCCACTATAATGTGGCTCCATGCAGGAGCCCAGGCTGAGCTATCCAGGGAATCAGCGAGACATCCAGCCTGACAGAATCGGGACACGGCCTGCCTGTCCAAGCCGATTGCACCCGATTCTGATCCTGCGGGGACGTACAGCTCCCACGGGATTAGAATCGGGCGCATATCCGGCTCGTCCAGATGGGATGGACATGTCCCGATGGAAATTAGCCTCAGAATGTGGGCATGGAGAGTACATCAATATACAAGCACCATTAATGTTGAAATTAGCATGTGTGTACCAAACCATATCTCTATGGGTATCATTTCAAATCCCACTAGAGGACAGCAACCTTGGGCCGGAAGGACTGGGGTTTCTAGTCCCACAGGTGCTCCTTGTGGTCTTGGGCAAGCCACATAACCCTCCATTGCCCATGTTCCCTGTAAGTATTAGTGTATGTGTCTCAGATCCCCTTGTGTTAAACGTATCCCCCAATTCTGTTGTGACCACTTTGATTGAAGGATAAGGTGGTATACAAAACTGTCTAAATAAAAAAAAATAAATCATTTGGTGCATTTGTGTTATTTGTGCCACACGTTAATGTATTCAGTTGCGTGTTAGCTGTCGGGAGCACATTGATCATGCCTCCAACAGCTTACACAGAGGCTTTGCACGTGTGTTTCAAATGCACGTTACGTGCACAACCTTGCTGGACTTTAGTGAAAGGGCCCCTAAGTGTCTTTATAGAATGTCAGTACAAATCCTAAATAAATCATGCCGTGATTGCAAGCATTGGACATTATTCCCGCTCAGGAATAGGTATAAGTGCTTGCATGTCATTTATGTGCATAAACATGTATTTTATAAAATACGAGTATATGCCTAAATCATGACTCCACCCATGTTCCACCCTAACTCCTGCCCTGAGCATGGCTACTATAGAAGTATTTACCAGCTTGCATTGCGTCTTCTTATAGATGCAATCTAATTTTATAAGAGACCTTTTCTGCACATAAATCAGCATTTTATGCATTTGGAAGGTATATTAAATTATCCTCAATCTGTTTTCTCTTCTGTTTCTCTTAAGATAAGTTGTCACGCTCAGCTTTCATTCTGACACTCACTTAACACTTGGATCTCAATCTCTACTGTGGTGAAAATTTCCTTTTTTGTCCTCAGGAAGATTTATTCTATTAAACCAGTTTATGAAGCCAAACAACGTTTCACATTTGCTCATTCTTTGGTTATAAATTGACTCTTTTTAAATCCCTTTATTCTGGTTTCAAAACTTCTGCTCTCAAATGTCCTCAGTTAGTTCAAAACGCTGCAGTAAGGCTTCTATATAGGGTTACTGATTCTAATATTTGGCTATCAAGCTTTGTGCTCCGGACTTCCAGTTTGTTTTTTTGAATCTGCTTATCCCCTATACTCCCACTCAATCTTTCGGGTCATCCCAAAACAATTTGTTACTCTTTCTTCCCTCTCTCCCAGGAAAGTTGAGCTAGAATTGACCATTGCAGCATTTTCTCTCATCTGGCCTCTTTTTTGTGTACTTCTCTCCTGCAAATTTTGTGGAATTTAGATCTTCTATCCCTAGGTTAAACTTGGATTGAGACCCCCTCTCCCACCGGCATTCCATTAGGTTGTCAACCTGCTCCCTATCTTTCTTCTTTTACCTGATATCGATGAATGCCAATTTTATTTGTAATTACATGCTATCGTTAATTCTTCCCCCTCCCTCTTGTCCCTTTAATCTCTTTTCTTTCTTTTTAATTCCTTGGTGTTTTGAATCTTATTCTTTTTTAAACATCTATGGTATGTTTAATGAATGGTGACATACTGCATTATTAAACTAAATTAAACTAAACAAATTTGGTTAGTAGATGAGGGCACAGATGTCTAATGAAATACAACGGTGAAATGCAAAAGTAGCTGAAAGAAGTCATGTGATTAAAAACTATCTCCAGTTGCCTCAGGTACCCAATTAATGGAAGAACCGTGTCACAAGAATTTGTCCCTGTAATTAATTTATTGTAAAGCCCCAGGATTTAAGAGCTCTATATAAATGCCAAATTACGAATACATAACGTGCGCCGGGTTTGAAGGTGCAAAAAGCTAGGCTGTACATTTGTCTCTGGATTTAATTCTGGAAGGATTCACAGCATTTAGAAAAAATATTGGCTTTGATTTATACCGAACACATCAAGTTTTTCCTACTCATTTATAATTCCCTTGTCTCTGTCATGCTACATCACTTTTAAAAATGATATGTGGTATACTGAAAACATTGACATAAATCTATGGAATCATGGCATAGACTGCAAGGTGCGTAATTTGGCTACTCTTTAATTTCTTTAATAGCTTTTCTCTTTTTTAAATTTAGATTGCCACACCTGCGATAGCTGGAGGCAGGCATACAGCGGTATCCCCATGCTCTATTCTAATATAATAAAGGCAAAACAATGCTTTGGCACGTAAGTGACATCAAGGCGACTGGACTGCATTAGAGTGATGCATAGACAGGTGCACGCATTCGCATGCAAGAAATGTTGTTGGTAATCATCATCTAAAGCCCACTGTATAAATCACATCTCATACACAGGGCCAGCGCCCTAGGCAGATGTTAAGCTTTACACCCTCACCCCCCCCCCTCCAACTTCAAAATCTATTGTTTAACTTTGAATGCCCTGCTCTTTGCTATCTCCCAGAAATTGCCGCCCTAGACGACCACCTAGTTTGCCTAATGGTTGGAAAAGAGACGGCTGAGGAGAGATATAATAGAGGTCTATAAAATAACGAGTGGAGTAAAATGGGTAAACGTAGATCAGTTATTTTCCCCTTCAAGGAGTAGAAAGCACGTTGAAGACTAATCGGAGAAAATATTTTTTTCGCTCAACTTGTAATTAAACTTTGGAATTCATTGCTGGTTTAAAAGTGGTTTGGGCAAATTCCTGGAGGAAAAGTCTATAAAAGTGGTCCAGGAAAATCTGCTGCTTGTCCCTGGGATAAGCAGCATGGAATCTGTTTACCGTTTAGGAACAGGTACTTGTAACCTAGATTGGTCACTACTGAAATAGGACATTGGGTTTGATGGACCTTTGGTCTGACCTAATATGGCATATCTTATGTTCATACATTTCTGACCGAGTGTGACTATTAAATATTTTAGTAAGATTGGAAAAATGCCTGTAGGTGACACTGCCATTCAGCGGTGAATATTCTAGTAGGGAACCCCCAAGCAAAATTTTGCTGAGGGCCCCCCATTGTCACCCCCTCTCCCCACAGGGCAAACTTATTTTGATTTGTTTTCTGTGCTGCCTACATTCCAGGCTCGGCTGCTGGACTTGGAATGGAGACAGTGTGGCAAACAAATCAAAGTAATTTTGCCAAGCTGCTGTGTGAGCCGCCTTCCTGCCCGAGCCGCCTTACGCATTGCGGGGGCTGCTTGGGCGGAATTTACGCCACTGCTGTCATTCATGAAACTTATTTTGGCATGAAATAAAAAACAGATGATACAGACAGTTGAGGAACTCCAGAAAAGTCAATTACTGTTATTTTTGTTAAAGAGGAAGACTAGTGCACAGAGGTTACACATCAACATGAAATTTCTAAGGATGTAACAGTGCACAACATCCTTTGTTCCAGAAGATGTTATTTGTATTCTTGGCCATAACACGACTAACACTACAGGAATCATTAATTTAAACTCTCCATTCAAAGTGCAGGGGGGTGCGTAGTAAAACCTTTCAGCTAGCCATGAAACAACAGGAAACATATGGGCAGGAGGAATGTGAAAATAGTTTAATGGCCATATTGTTTTCCTTCCATCAGGTAATACAAAGCACATGAGTTTAAAACAAGATGCTTTTTTGATTTTGCAGAATTTTCCAAACCTTGGTGACACTTTTTAATCTGTATATTTAAAAAAAAACCATTATATTTAGGGATATATCCAAGTATGAGAATTTTATTGCTGGCTTGCACTTAGAAATCATCACAGATACCTGCTGTAATGTTCAAAGAACACCTGCATTTAAATGAATTCTTAGGGTTTATTCATGCAGTTTTGCAGTTTTGTTTATCTTGATAATTACAGTCCTGAACAGATGGTAAAGACTTAGTTCAAAGTAATATGCCCACTAAAATAAACTTTACTGCCAGTCATTCTCTGGTGAGAAAGACATTTAAGGTAATTCTTTCCAAATGGAATATGCTTTCTTGGAATATGTTGAAAGAAACTGTGACAATAGATTGAAAAGCTTGAAAGTACTATTCAGTATGATAAAGTGCTCTTTGCTCTGACATTCACACCAAAACGTTTTATCGTCTACTTACAGGGAGGACATAATTCAAATGAGTTTTCTTGAGTTACTAACATCAGTTGTTGAGAATTGCCCTGTGGGTGAAAGCACTCACCCTGTGAAACAGATTGGGGTCTTTTACCCACCCCCATGATTGATGAGACCTGTATCCCCTGGGTAAATGAAGTTCGATCTTTAGGTGTATTTATAGGAAAAAAAAGGGATTGAAGCTAAGCAAATTATTAATATTACTTAATCTGTCCTCTTCAAATTAAAATTGGTCTGACAGTTTAAACTATGCTTGAGGGATACGGAATTACGCAGCCCTTGCTAATAAGTGTCCTGGCCTATTGTAATGCATTCTATTTAGGGCTAAAAGGTAAATTTATGAAAGAGTTGCAGAGTATACAGTATACAATTGCTAGGTTCTTACTGGAGGGGGGGGGGGGGAAGAAAACTGAGAGTGCTCAGCCTTTGTTAAGGAAATGGCATTGGCTTCCTATTAGAAAAATTGTTGGTGTTGCTTTTTAAGGCTCTAAGGAATGAAAAACCATTCTATTTGAAAAATAAGTTACAAAGTTATTTGCCTAGAAGACAATTACGTTCCTATCAGGGAAATTTCTTTTGACGTTGCAAATATGTCATTATACCACAAATCCTATGGAAGAAGGCGAGCCTTTAGTGTGGTCGGTCCAGAATGCTGGAATGTTACCCTTAAATTTGAGATCAGAAACCAATTTATTGGATTTTAGGAAGGGAGTAAAATCCTTGTTGTTTCCCCTCGAGAAATAATTTTGGATTCCAAGATTGTAGGTGGAGTCGTACAGGGACGCTGAAGGCTTTGCATTTTAATCTTCTGTTTTGATATTTCCGTGAGGAATAATTTTAGAGTTTATTATTGTTGGAAGCGATTTATGGAGATATTTATTGTTCTGCACTCTAACTTTTGTCTTAGTTCTTTTTTGAACTGCGATTGTTTCTATTTACTGTAAATTATAAACCATTTTGAATGATGGAAATCCCTAAGATGGTGGCAAAGATAAGGAGGCAGAGTAGCAGGGGGAGGGGCAAAGAACTAGCAAACAAACAGGCCGATGCGGAAAAACTTAGCGCAACATTTCCCACGCTAGGCTTCCTCTCCAATGCAGAAAGCAAGCTAGCGCCAGAAAAAGGCCCAAAACACAACCGCGCTAAACTGCAGCGCACTTGGTATGCAAATTGTTGCATAAGTAATTGTGTGCGATGTAAAAAACTTTGCTGAAACTCAATGCAGTTTCTTACACTGTTTCTTAATGCTAGCCATTCGGGCAGGCATAAAGATCCAGCTGGGAGCCAAAATATCATCTGAGGTTTTTGACACTTCACTTCAGATAATCCAAGCATCGGGGAAAGCTCCCAATGCCCGACCCCCTGACAGAAACCAAATCCCCAGCATCCCAATCCCCAACTGATTTCCCACCCGATAAAAATTCCCTGGTGGCCCAGAGGCCCCAATCCCCCCACCCACCCACTAAAAAAAAATCCCTAATGACCCAGCAACCCTGATCCCCCCATCCACCCAATAAAAAAATCCCAGGTGGCCTGGTGGTCCCTGAACCCCCCACCCCCTTGTGGTACCTTTAATCTTGAGCGGGAGTGTTGCCCATGTGCTTCTGTCCCTGCACCGTCAACTTGAAAAATGGTGGTGTCTGGCCCACACGGTGCATCTTGGGATGCACTGGGCGGGATCAGACTGCCATATATGACATTTTTTGCCTTATGCGGCAGTCTGACTCTGCCCGATGCATCCCAGAATGCACCATGCAAGGTCAGGCGCTGTTGAAGACCATCCCAGTTTTAACCGGGCATCTTTTCTGCACTCTGTGGGAATATTCAGTGGTACTAATCCTAATAGTGCTGCAGAATATCAGATCACTGTGGTTTAGCCAGTTGTCAGATCCTGCTGACAATCCCCTTTTGACTATACCCTCTCTTAAGTTTTCTTCTCTTATCCATAATATTCTCTCAGCATTTTCTCTAGTTTTTTTTCATCCTGTTGCCTCTCTTTTACTTACATTTTAGGTTCTATTTACTTGTGTTTTTCTTTATTCCACTTACACACTTCCATTCTCCACTCTCCCTCCTGCTCTCACACACATTCCTTTAGTGCTGTATCTAGGCCTGTGCCAGTGGTGCAGCCACACAGAGCGCAATAAAAATAGGAGCGCATTTAGGGCCAGTTTTCTGCTGACTGCCGGCCTCGACTCCCCTTATGCTGCCTGTCCAGCCTGCCTTTAAGAACATAAGATATGCCATACTGGGTCAGACCAAAGTCCATCAAGCCCAGTATCCTGTTTCCAACAGTGGCCAATCTAGGTCATACGTACCTAGCAGTTTCCCCAAAAGACACAGGTTCCATAATGCTTGTATTGGGTCAAGCATTGATATCCTGGGTCCCTTCTTAATAATGGTTTATGGACCTTTCCTCCAGGAACTTGTCCAAATCTTTTTTAAACACAGCTACACTAACAGCCTTTACTACATCCTCCGGTAACAAATTCCAGAGTTTGATTACACGTTGAGAGAAAAAATATTTTCTTTTATTAGTCTTAAATAGTTTATCCTGTAGCTTCATTGCATGTCCCCTAGTCTTTCTATATTCTGATAACGTAAATAATCAATCTACGTTTACCCATTCCACTCCGTTCATTAATTTATAGACTTCTATCATATCTCCCCTCAGCCGTCTCTTTTCCAGGTTAAAGAGCCCTAACCTTTTTAGCCTTTCTTCATAGGAGTATCCTTCCACCCCCTTTACCATTTTGGTGGCTCTTCTCTGAACCTTTTCTAAAATCGCTATATCCTTTTTAAGATACGGCGACCAGAATTGCACACAATATTCAAGGTGCAGTCTCACCATGGAACGATATAGAGGCATTATAATATCTTTTGTTTTATTTTCCACTCCTTTCCTTATGATACCTAGCATTCTATTTGCTCTCTTGGCTGCTGCTGCACACTGGGCCAAAGGTTTTAACATGTTATCCACAATGACACCTAAATCTTTTTCCTGGGTGGTCATTCCTAATGTGGAACCTTGCATCGTGTAAGCATAGTTTGGGTTGTTCTTCCCTAGGTGCATAACTTTGCACTTGTCCACATTAAATTTCACCTGCCATTTTGATGTCCAGTCTTCCAATTTATCAAGATCCTCTTGCAATTTTCCACAATCCTCTTAGGTTTTAAGAACTTTAAATAGTTTTGTGTCATCTGCAAATTTGATAACCTCACTCGTTATTCCCTTTTCCAGGTCATTTATGAATATGTCAAAAAGCAGTGGACCCAGCACAGATCCCTGGGGTACACCACTATTCACCTTTCTCCATTGGGAAAATTGGCCATTTAGCCCTACCCTCTGCTTTCTATCATTTAACCAGTTCCTGATCCACAATAGTACACTGCCTCCTATCCCATGACTCTTTAGTTTTGCCAAAAGTCTCTGATGAGGGACCTTGTTAAAGGCTGTCTGAAATTCCAGATACACTATCTCAACCGACTCACCTTTGTCCACCTGTTTATTCACACCTTCAAAAAAACAACAGATTAGTAAGACAATTTGGCTGTCTACCATTAGGCCATGACTATCTACATGCTGAGTAATTTTGTTCTTTATGATGGTTTATACCATTTTTCCCAGTACTGACATCAGGCTCACCAGTCTGTAGTTTCCCAGATCACCCCTGGAACCCTTTTTAAAAATTGGCGTTACATTGGTGATCCTCCAATTTTCAGGTATTACAGATGATTTTAATGAAAATTCACAGAATACACAGGTACACTAAAAAACAATTTTTTTTAAACTGCCTCTAATGTTTCGATTGATTTTTACGTTTTTTGGTGCGCTGAATCCAAATCTGGTAACCAATTTGCTCCATCACGTACAGATTTTTTGCTACATTGGGTTAGCAGTTTGAGGTGAACATTTCAGATTGAGTGCGATCGAGATAAAAGTTTCTTGGATGAATTCTTTATACTAATTGTTTAGTAGTTATTCAAATAAGAATAAAGAAAATTGTAACAAGGCAGCACATAAGAATAGAGTAATGTCAACAAAACACACTGTGATGGTAGCAAAATTGTCTGCACTTAAAACAGCCACATACATGTGCACAAACATTGAGCATATAAGAGCGAGGTTAGACACAAAGCAAAGCAAAGAAATGTGCAAAAAATTTTGTACAGGTATGTATGTAAGAATAGAAAACGCAAACCGCACCATTGCAATACATGAAGACAAACACCCGATGGTGTGAAAATAAAATTCTAATAAATGAGATCCGACACTGTGGTAATAACTAGCAAATTTTTATTTCAAAGTTTAGTAAAAACATGATATTTGTCAACACAGTTTAGATTTTAAAGTCATTCTTGGGTCAATCAATCTCCTGGTGGGCCCGTTTCTTCTTCCCCCGAATGCTTCTCTTGGTGCGCTGCTTGGCGTATTTTTCATCTGGGGTTTCCCGCAGCAGCAACCAGCAGAAATCAGCCATCATAGTGGTGTTCCATCTTCCTTGGTACCTTCTCTCTGCGTCCTTGATGTCCTGGTGAAACCTTTCACCTTGTTCTTCACTGTACGCCCCCAAGTTTTCGGGAAAGTAGTTCACATGGGAGTGCAAGAAATGGACTTTCAGGCTCATGTTACAGCCTTGTTCTTTGAAGGCATTGAGCATCCTGGCAACAATATCCTTATAGTTCTCATCCCGCCTGTTCCCCAAGAATTTGAGAACAACATCCTTGAAGGAATCCCAGGCTTCTTTTTCCTTCTCAGACATCGTTTCAGCGAATGCTCCATCTGAAATGAGTTTCCTTATATCAGGGCCAACAAACACTCCTTCCTTTAGCTTTGCTTCAGAAAGTCGGGGGAACTTTGAGCAAAGGTACCGAAAGCACTCACCATCTTTTGGAAGGGACTTGATGAATTGCTTAATGAGACCCAACTTAATGTGGAGAGGTGGTAATAGAATTTTATCACGAGGTACCAAGCTCTCATGAAGAACATTTTTCTCACCGGGTCTCAAATACTCCCGAATTGGCCAGTCTTTTTTCCCCCAGTGTAGGTCGCGGGCCCGGCTATCCCACAAGCAAAGGAAGCAGGGATATTTGGTGAAACCGGATTGCTGCCCTAATAGCATGGATAGAATTTTAAAGTCTCCACAAATCATCCACTTATGCTCATCATAACGAATCTTCTGAAGAATCAGGGCCAAATTCTCATATTTTTCTTGGAGAATAACAGAGTGAGCAATAGGAACTGAAGCAAATGTGTTGCCATTATGAAGAAGAACACCTTTTATGCTGTCTTTTGACGAATCAATGAACAGCCGCCATTCAGCAGGATCATACTTGAGTTTAAACTTTTCCATCACTCCGTATATATCGTTGCAAAATACCAAATCTTCCTCTTTGCTGAAATACTTCAAAAATTGTGTCTCGCGGTTGCGGTACCAATAAAAAGTTGTTCCTGGTGACAATAGATTTTTCTGTTTAAGCCGAGAACCTAGCAGTTGGGCAGCATCTTTTGGGAGTCCTAAATCCTGGACTAAATCATTCAATTCAGCTTGAGAGAAAAGTTCAGGTTTCGGATCTGGTTCAGTTTCAAACTCGGAAGTACTGGACTCATCGGGAAAAGCCATCTGATGAGTCTCATCATGATCAGAACCGTCCACACAAATATGATCCAAAGATTTTGGTGGTTCAGGCACAGGTACTTCGTTGCTATGAGGCATAGGCCTAATTGCTGAGGGAAGGTTGGGGTAACTTATTACGTTCTTATTTTTTAAGTTGTATCCCTTCACAATGCAAGAGCAAAAATAGCAGTCACTGCTGTGGTCTCTTTGTTCACGCCACATCATAGGTATTCCGAAACGAAATGCTTGTTTTTTACCTTTCATCCATAAGCGTAGATCTTCCTCACATGTCTTGCACACTTTGTGAGGAGCCCACGGTTTGTCTTGATCGCCTAACTTCAAACCGAAATAGGCGAAATATACTTTTTTAATAAATGCAGAAATGTTCCTCTGCCGCTTTTTCACGGTATATTCCCCACAAATAAAACAAAAACTGTCCGGAGAGTTGACGCAACCTCTGGCTCTGTGAGCCATCACAAATACACAGCACTGCAAACTACAACTGTAGTGAACCACTTCGGAATAAAGTTGGATTACGACTGAGCAAACAAAAGGTAATAATGAACTTGCAAGAAACTGAAATTTGACAGGAACGTTCATGTCGCAACCACCGTGTTTGAGCGAGCAAACGAGGCGAGGCGAACAGGAAAGAACATGCGCCAGCGCGAGTACTGGATTTAGCCCCCCGCCTCCCAATTGTCCTGTTAATGTATAAAATGAATACAAAACACTCTAAAATATCATGAGGGAGTGTTTCTAGTTAGTTAACCATTACAACCTCTATTTTGGGCCAAGAAAATAAACTGCAGTCGGCTAAAAAGAAATTATGTGAACATTCCTTATATGGGTAAGAAATCTAATTTTGCAAGAAAACGTGATGTGATGGAACATTTTGGCTATTTTTCCTGGATTCAGCACCCCAAAATCTATAGGAATCAGTTGCAAAACTGGAGGCAGTTTTTTGGTAGTGTACCTGTGTTATTAATAGCAGGTCTGCAATCTCATATTTCAGTTCTTTCAACACCCTCGGATGTATACCATCCGCCCAGGTGATTTGCTACTCTTCAGTTTATCTAATAGTTGTAATACATCTTCCCGATATATCGATATTTCCTTCAATTCTTCCGCACCTTTAAATACCACTTCATTCATTGGTAACATCCCTACATCTTCCTCAGTAAAGACCGAAGCAAAAAATTCATTCAGTCTCTCCGCTATCGCCTTGTCACTTCTTAGTGCCACTTTAACCCCTCTATCATCTAATGGACCAACTGACTCTCACAGGTTTTTTGCTACGAATGTACTTGAAAAAGTCTTTATTTCACATTTTTGCTTCCGCAGCAAGCATCTTCTCAAATTCTCCCTTTGCCTGCCTTATCAATGCCTTGCATTTGACTTGCCAGTGCTTATGCTGTTTCCAGGTTTCGTCGCTTGGCTCTTTTTTCCATTTCCTGAAAGATGCTTTTTTGGCAACAACAGCCTCTCTGACCTCACCTTTAAACCCAGGTATCACAGTGTCCCACTGGTTGTCCTCCTTCCACCATGTCTTTGATATTCCAATCATATCTAACCTGTCATTTAGTGCTATATATTCTAACTCTCCCATCTTATTTTTTAGACTTCTAGCATTTGCATACAAGCATTTTAGAAACTGTATTTTATTCATATTAATCTGGCTATTGGTAGGCATAGGTAATTTGAGATCTTTAAGCTCTGTCTGCTGCATACTCGAGGGCATTTGGGCTAGTTTACTCTTTTTTGGAACCTCTCTACTTTTGGTAGTATCCTTCAAGGATACATTCTTCCAAACCATGCACTCTTGGGCGACTGTCGGCTTTCCCCTATTATCTAGTTTAAATGCTGCTCTAACTCCTTTTTAAAGGTTAATACCAGCAGCCTGGTTCCATCCTGGTTAAGGTGAAGCCAATCCCTTTGGAAGAGCCCCTCCTTTCCCCAGAATGTTCCCCAGTTCCTAACAAATCCAAAACCCTCTTCTCTGCACCATTGTCTCATCCATGCATTGAGACTCCAGAGCTCTGCCTGCCGTTTGGGTCCTGCGCATGGAACGGGAAGCATTTCGGAGAACGCTACCCTGGAAGTTCTGGATTTCAACTTTCTACCTAAAAGCCTACATTTAGCCTGCAGAACCTCCCTACCACATTTTCCTATGTCATTGGTACCGACATGTACCAAGACAGCAGACTCCTTCCCAGCACTATCTAAGACCTTATCTAGGTAGCGCGTGAGGTCCGCTACCTTCGCACCAGGCAGGCATGTTACCAGGCGATCCTCACATCCACCAGCCCCCCAGCTATCTACATGCCTAATGATCGAATCACCAACTATAACGGATGTCCTAACCCTTCCCTCATGGGCACATGGCCCTGGAGAAACTTCCCCGGTGCGAGAAGGTTTTAAATCACCTGGAGGACAGGTCCTAATCACAGGATCACTTCCTGCCACACCAGGTTGATGCTCTCCTGTTACGTGACTTCTCTCCTCTATGGCAACAGGGATGTTGCCAGACTGGAGGTGTGACTTCAGGACTATATCCCTGTAGGTCTCGTCTATGTACCTCTCTGTCTTTCTTATGTCTTCCAAGCCTGCTACTCTAGCCTCTAGAGAACGGACTCGTTCCCTGAGAGCAAAGAGTTCCTTGCACCTAGTGCACACGCAAGACCTCTCACCAACTGGGAGAAAATCATACATGTGACACTCAATGCAAAAGACTGGAAAGCCCCCATCTCACTGATGGACTGCTGTCTGCATCTTAGTTTTAAGCTTGTGTTTAGATCTTTAAGTTCTTTACTTACTAAGGGTTGCTATGGATATACTAATAAAACTGTATCTAATACGTTTAATATACCTTGTTCACCTGAAGCTTAATTAATCTCATGTCCTTAGTGTATGACTGATTTGGATAACGAGCTTCACCTGAGAGCACCTCCTTTCCTTTAAGATGTGTAAGTACCTATAAAGCTACAATTATCCCAGAGGAGGGAGGGAAATAACACTTATTAAAAGAGGGCTGCTACATAGTACCCTCTCCTGTGCTGCTGAGGTAAGCTGTGAGCAACTTCCTGGGTGATTAACAGTCCTTGCTTGGATAGAAGGAGTCTTTCAAAATGGCCTTTTGACCTGCCACCTGGTGTTAACACCTATTGAAAATGTTTCACAGGTCTCTTGCACCCTAGATAGAAAGCCTCTTTGTAAAGGTCTCTATAAGACTTTATTGCTCAAAGAGTACTGACCCTGTTTTGCTTTTTATACTAAGTTATATTCTGATTTGATTTAAATTACAGCTCTTTGCTGCTGCTAGGCTCTGACTTATTATGACATTTAAACTACAAGCTCTCTGCTGGGTTCTAAATTTAACCAGAAAGCTCTCTTCTGTGTTTTAAATTTAAACTAAAAGTACTTTGCTGATACTAGGCCCTGAGTGACTATTAAATTTAAACTACAAGCTCTCTGCTGAGTATGAAATGTAACCAGAAAGTTCTCTTCTGTGTTTTAAATTTAAACTTAAACTGCTGCTACTAGGTCCTGACTGATTTAACAAAAAACACTGGGTTCACAGATTAATTAGCTTTAATACAAAGAAGTCCTTTCAGAAAATTCCCAGAATTCACAATTGCAGATCTCTCTCCAGAAGTAGCATCCCTTTTTTGAGTCCTTCAAGACTGAGGATCACAGAGCTCTGGTTGAGCTATTTATGCTTGTGCTGCTGAGGTGACCAACTTGGGAGCTTCTCCCTCACGGCTCTGTTAAGCCAGTGGTGCTGATGGGAAACAGGATTTCCTGTTTCCCATCAGCCCCGCAGGCTTAAACAGAGCCGCGAGAAAGGGAAACTCTCCCTTCACGGCTCTGAAAAGCCCAACCTGAAGGAGCTGAGGCCGCATGGAGGACTCTGCCGGGCAGGGGGGCGGGGCTCATGGGACACTCGATTCTGTCACTGCCACGGCGGCAGCGGCAGCAAGTTTGTTTTTTTTTTTAAATCTACCTGGGCTATGGGGGAGGCTAAGACTGAAAATGGGGTGATGGGAGGCTAGGACTGGTAATGGGCTATGGGGGGCTAGGACTGGAAATGGACTGATGGGGGGTTTAGGACTGGTAATGGGCTATGGGGGGACTAAGACTGAAAATGGGCTGATGGGGGGTTAGGACTGGTAATGGGATATGGGGGGCTAGGACTGGTAAGTGGGTGGGGGGTTGCTAGGACTGGAAATGGGCTGAGTGGAAGGGGGACTTGAACTGCAAATAGCTGATGGGGAGGGGGGCTTGGAATGGAAATGGGCTGTGAGGGGAGGGAGCTAGCACTGGAAATGGGCTGAGTGGGGGGAGCTAGGACTGGAAATGGGCTGTTGGGGTGTGCTAAGATTGGAAATGGGCTGAGTGGAGGGGAGCTAGGATTTGACATCGGCTGATGGTGGGACTAGGAAAGGACTAGAAATGGTCTGATGGGGGGCTGGGATTAGAAATGAGCTGATGGAGGGATAGGACTGGAAATGGATGAGGGAGCTAGGACTGGAAATGGGCTGATGGTGTGGCTAGGATAGGATTGGAAATGGGCTGATGGGGGGGCTAGGACTGGAAATGGGCTGATGCGGGGACTAGAAGGGAGCAGATGCTGGGTGGGGCTGGAACTAGAAGGGAGTTGATGTTGGGGGAGAATTAGAATGGGATGGAGCTGGGAGAGTGAAATGGAAAGGGGAAAATATTTTGTGTGGGATGGAAGACAAATCTACAATTGTCCGGGTATTGGAAGTGTAAGTGGGGATTGAGGATGGAGGGATAAAATTTGAGTGGATGAAATAGGAATGAGGAAAGAGCAAAAGGAGAAAGATTAGTATGTTAAAAGCAGATGTAGAGAGAGAATGGAAAAAAAAACCCTAGAAGAGAGAAGAAAGGACAAATGGACAGCAGACGATGGAGAGTTAGCAGAAGACACGAAGAAACCAGAAGAAAGTGGCTAGAGCAATTGCAACTGAAAAAAAAAATGTACAAAAGGTAGAAAAATCTCTCTTTATTTTGAATTTATTAACTGGAATATGTCAGCTCTGGGAAATGTGTATCATTAACGTCTGTACTTTGTTTAGTACAAGAGGAAATTAATTTATAGTTTTATTTCTACAGTGTTGTTGTACATTCCAAGTTTGGCTTTTGGGGTTCCCAGTTTAATTTTCTCTACCTGCACTCCCCCTTCCCCTCCCCCCCAGCAGCTCCCTTTCCCTCCCCTGCCCTTCTCCTCCCTCTCCCCTCTCCCAACGGTTCCCGTTCCACCCCCTGCCCCTCCTGCCCCCTCCTGTCCCCCCTCCCCCTCTCTCACTGCTCCTCCGCTGTCCCACCTCTAGTCCTCCTTTCAGCCTATAACCCCTTCAGACCTTACCAAGGTCTATGCTACTATGTGTAAAACCTCCTGCATCGCTGACCCCTTCCCCTCCCGCTGGCTCCTAGACCCCTCCCTAGCACTCCTCTCCTCTGATCCTCTCCATCTTTAACTCAAGTCTCTCTTCAGGTACCTTTCCCTCTTCCTGGAAGCACGCCTCAATCCATCCCATCCCAAAGAAGGGTTCCCTAGATCCCTCCTCCCCTGCAATCTGGCACCCTATTTCTAACCTCCCCTTCCTCTCTAAACTTCTGGAAAAACTGGCCTTTACCCAACTCTCCTCCCATCTTGAAGCCTCCCTAGCACTCCACCCCCGCCAATCCGGTTTCCGTCCTGGCCACAGCACAGAATCCATCTTTTTCTCCCTTCTTTTTTTTTTTTTTTTTTTTTAAACTTTTATTTTCATTTTACAACAAACAAAAGTAACAACACACCAAAAGAAACAAATACACACATACAATAAAGAAAGCAACCCCAATTACCCCCCACCCCAATGCTTCTTCTCTAAGCTGATAAGAATCATCATATAAGCGCTTACATACAACAATTATTGTACATCAAGCAAACAGAAGTAGAATCTATGATACCGGATAAGTGTGGGACAGAGATTAATACAGATTCAAACAGTCAACTGAGAGCATTGAATAGTTTGAACATAATCATTGAGCATCTTCTAGCCAGACCAATAGTGAATAGTTTGAACGGAAGAGGCTGACATACAAAGTATTTGCGCATATTTACAATAAAGACAGATATGAATCACCAGTCATTAAAGCTCAAAGAAGAGCTACTTTCCCAATATTTCGTGATTAAGGAAATAAAAAATAGCAATGCCCAGTATAAAGGCTAAAAGGAAGTAAGCCAATTTAGGAAGAGAGGGGAGCCCCGCAACCAAGCGGAGCCCCACAATCTTCCAAGAGAGGGATTCCGGATAATATAAAATAGAATGAAGACGACCCCAGACCCGACTCCAGTAATACTGTAATGCGGGACAATCAAACTTAACAGGAGTTTAGTGAACCAAAGGCCACATGGCATGTCCAGCATCAAGTGCTCTGGATGGCATTCCAATTGGCTAACCTATCAGGATTATATGTCCACTTGGGATAGCAGTACTGAGGAGATAAGGAAAAATCTGATCAAGATTGTGAGTGATAGGGGGGCTGAGAAAAGGTGAGCTCTAAGTCAGAGGGGTGAGACAGCTTCATATATCTACTCTCACACACAATCTGTCATCAGAGCTGGCAGAGTATAAAGACTCTTGGGCGGACCACTCATTCTAGGCGACAGTCTAGCTACCAAAGGATCAAACACTGGATGGAAGTCACCGCCAAGTAACAGTAACAGGGTCATCCACAGTCGGAGCATATATACAAATACACGTAAATTCACTATCTCCAACCTTAAAATATACACAGGCCCAGCTACCCTCCCCATCAGAGCTAGTATCCATTACAATAGTTGGCAAAGATTTCTCAACCAAGATGGCTACCCCACACCGCTTGGGAACGGCGGGAGAGTAGGCAGCCACCATATAAGGTTTAGCAGTAAGTTTCAGTGATTCAACGGAGGTGAAATGGGTTTCCTAAAGAAACACTAAATCAATATGGTCATGATTAGAATAACTAAGGATGGTCATTCTTTTGCTTGGACTATTAATGCCTCTTACGTTCAGTGACAAGAGCTTACATAAGGCCATACAACAAAGTCAAACATTCTGAGAAAGAAACATGATGGCGCACCGAGTTGCGCAATGTCCCTCATATCAACTATAAATGACTGTATACACGATGTGACAGATAATAAGCCAATGATAAATCATGAAGCGCCCTATATAACAGTAGAAGCACCGAAGTGCCTTAGAGAAGAAGCAAAACCCCAGAAATTACTGGCGACCTGATGTCTGCGGGGTGAAACCCCAGAGAAGGCCTAAATTGAAACATAGAACCGGTGTAGCTGTGCATGCTCCGAATCCAACCGCGGTGCACCTCATGGAGGAGAAGGAGACCAAGAGAGGTAGATATAAAAGAAAGAAAAGTCCAGGCAGTCTCTATTCCAGGCAGTGATCACCGCATCGGGCCATTCAAAATGGCGGGCAGTGCCAGCGGAGTCCATCCGAGTTGTTGACTTAGCGCATCTGATCAGCCTCTTTGGAGTCCAAAAATGTTGCTAGCAGAGCAGGATCTTCGAAGGTTCTAGTTTGGTTATGGAGAGTCACTCTGAGCTTCGCTGGATACAAAAGGCCAAAGCGAGCCTGTAACTGTTGTAATCTAGGTCGAAAAGCAAGGAGTCCCTTCCGCCGATCAACTGTAGGCTTTGCCAAGTCGGGGAAAAAAGAAACTTTATGATCTTTAAACTGCAGATGTGATATCACCCGGGCAGCTTTGAAAATTTGCTCAACTTGCTGATACCTCAGTAAACTAAAGATGATGGGCCGGGGGGTCGTCCGATTGAGTGCGATGTTAGTAGGAGCACGATATGCTCGGTCAATTTCCAGATCTCTGCAAAAGGTAATCTTCAGCAAGGAGGGGAGAGTTTTGACCAGAAATTCTCTGATATCTCCTGCTTCCGCCCCCTCTGGTACTCCTATGAGCCTTACATTGTTGCGACGGGCTCGATTATTGCTATCCTCTAACTCTTTTTGAAGATTCTGTATCAGACGCTCAGCCTTGTCCAGATTCACCAAGCGCACCGCGTGCGAATCAAGGACCCCCGCCATGTTGTCCAGCCGTAGTGAAAGACCTTCAAGCCGGTCCTGAAGCATACCGAAATCTTCTCGCATGGCTCAGAGCGCTTCTCCGTTGGACTGTACCAGTTCCTTCACACCACGTATTTCCTCCAAGATCTCCTGTTGCATCTCGGGGCTTACCCGAAGTGGAACCATCTTTGGTGGGGGAGACAACTCTGTTTTGGAGCGTTTTCCATGTGAAGAAGAGGGAGACCCGAAGTCCAAGTGCACTGGTTTGTGGGCCGCCATTCCCCCCAAGGCACCCCGGTAAGTTCGGAGTAAAATATTAAGTTTATGCAGATATTAAGTCAGGATTCTGAGTAGGCCCCTCGGGAGCTTCAGCGCGCAGCGTCTAACCCGCTGGACATCAGGCTCCGCCCCCCATCTTTTTCTCCCTTCTTAACGAACTGCATGCTGCTCATGATCATGGTTCCTATTCTATCGCTGTCTCCTTAGATCTATCTGCCGCTTTTGACCTTGTGGATTACTGCACCCTTCTTGCATGCCTTCGCTCCACAGGTCTTTCTGGTTCAGTCCTCCTCTGATTCGTCTCCTTTCTCTCCAATAGATCATTCTCGGTTTTCTCAGGGTCTGCTTCCTCTCCATCTAGCCCCCTTCTCTGCAGTGTCCCCCAGGGTTCTGTTCCATTCCCCCTCCTGTTCAACATTTTCCTTGCCCCCCTCACCCTCTTGGTACAGCAACAGAGTATATCCGCTTATTACTACGCAGACGACATCATCCTTCTCTATCACACAGATGCTTCTACCCCTGACATCAGTCCCCTTAACTCCTGCTTATCCTCTGTGGCTTCCTGGCTATCCTCAAACTTCTTACACATCAACCTCTCTAAAACCTCAGCCATTTGGTTCACCTCCGGAAACCCTGTTCCCCCTCTTGTCCCTCTTCTCTCTGCCACTCCCATTCTGGTCATCTCCTCCCTACGTTACCTAGGGGTCACCCTTGATTCTTCCCTGTCCTTCAAAGATCATATTTCCTCAGTAGTTCAGCATTCTTTTCACACCTTGAGACAACTCCTTGCGGTTCGCCCTTTCCTTTCTGTCCCCTCCTTGACTACTCTTCTTCTGTCCCTAGTAGTATCCCGTCTGGACTATTGTAATATTTCCCTTGCCAACCTCCCCCAATCACAACTACACTGGCTACCACTTGTCCATAATACAGCCGCCCGTGTCCTGACCCATGCCTTCCGCTTTGACCATATCATGCCCATCCTGATCCGTCTTCATTGGTTCCCAGTTCCTTATAGGATTCAATACGAAGTACTTGTTTTCATCCACAAATCCATTTACTCTGGCACCCTCCTCTACCTTTCAGACCTCATTCGCCTCCACACACCTCACCATTCTCTCCGGTCAATCCACGCTAATTGCCTGTCCCTCCCATCCCAGGCTCACCTTGAGTCTACCCCCACCTCAGCCTTCTTTTTCCTGGGTCCCCGGCTCTGGAACTTGCTCCCCACTGCCCTCTGCCTACAGCCCTCCTACAATACCTTTAAGGCAAGACTCAAAACCCACCTCTTCTGCATCGCTTTTGACCTCACTCCTCCCTCTTCGCCCCTGTCTCCCCCCCCCCCTGCTGATGTCTAGCACCCCCCTCCTCTCTCCCTAGCAGTGCACTCACCTCTTCGGCATCTTTTCTCTTCATCTATCCTCTCTTTCCTGTTATTTATGGCGTTATATTTCTTTTTCTTTTTCCCAGCAGTATACAATTTTTTATTTTGTAAACCACTCTGATGCACTCCTGTAGAAGCGGTATATTAAGATTACAATAAAGATAAAGATACATCTTACATCTTACAAACTCCAGCAGGAGCCTCTCTTTGGCACGATGTAAGTACTATGCCGAGCCTTAGCAGTAAATTTGAGAGACTGAGATCATACTCCCCATGCCCTGGCTTAGAACTGAGGTTCACGACTGTCATGGTATGCAAAAAACTAACACAACATAAACCAACACCCTTGACCTATTCTTGTCAAAACTCTAAATTACTGAAACAATGTTATTTTTCCTCTAATACTATTTTTAATACTATTTTTAACCCTTAAACAAGGCAAATAAGACCTCAGAGTAGTCTTACCCCTGACATGTGGCAAACTCGTCACCATAGGGATTAAGATCAGACACTCACATCATGGGTCACTGCCTTTATAATTTTTAATTTAAATTTTCACTATTCCCTTATACAACATATATACTACTACACATATAACTTAAGCTCACCATCAACCAAGAAATACTTATTGGGATTCCCAAAAACATCCACAGAAGATTAGAAGTGTTTGCAAACAGTGGTATTTATACTCCTGTCAAGAGAAATGTATCCACTTATCTGAACGATCAAGAGATCTGGCTCATGTCAGCAAGCAAACTTCCGTTTCTACTGCGACTCTCTAGACGCGAACGCCGAGCTACAAAAGAGACACATCATCCCAGCACACAATATATTATCCCCGGCAAAAGCTTTTGTTTCGCCAGTTAGGCTTCTTCAGGGTTTCTTAACAACAATATCATCTCTGGATTGTTCAGGTAAGTGGATAAATTTCTGTTGACAGGAATATAAATACCGCTGTTTGAAGATAATTTTTTTTCTTTTTACAGGAAAATAACTGAGGAATCTATATGCTCCGGTTTTCTGTCAACGTGCAGACACTTCTAATCTTCTGTGGATGTTTTTGGGAATCCCAATAAGTATTAATCCCTATGGTGACGAGTTCGCCACATGTCGGGGGTAAGACTACTCTGAGGTCTTATTTGCCTTGTTTAAGGGTTAAAAATAGTATTAAAAATAGTATTAGAGGAAAAATAACATTGTTTCAGTAATTTGGAGTTTTGACAAGGATAGATCAAGGATGTTGGTTTATTTTGTGATAGTTTAACCCTTGTGCAGTTAGTTTTATTAATGCAAAAAGCTAACCCATTTGGAGAAACGGCCCAGAGACCAACCATACTCTGTATTGTACCAGCATTTGCAATTAATGCAGGTGCACTTAACACCACCCATTGTGGTGTCATTAAGTGAACCCACACTAATTATAACATTGAAAACATGCAATAGGTATCCCCGCAGTAACTGCAATGTGTTTTCCATAACCACTTTTTGCCCCCAACATGCCCATTCCCCATCACGTGATTTGCAGTCACCATGGGAATTAGCATGTCATAATTGAAATGCCTGCATGATAACAGTTACCGTGGCCCCGTGCTAACAGGTATCACACACTAAAACACAGGTTAACTCCTTAACGCACTATAATAAAAAGGGCTGCTTATATCAATGGATGGGACCACAGAATATATAAACAATTTAGGCAGCAGTGCTGGTACTTAACTCTAGATGCTGTCCGTTGCCACTGAATATCAGGCCCTTAACTGATGCACTCAAATTTTTGTTTTATTTCATTTTCTATTTAATATTTTTTTCTTTTTGACAGTTCGGCGAGAAGAGTGAGCTGAATAGCCTGATACCGTGCCATTTTGGGCTTTACTGAGGTTTGTAAGAAATTAAGGAGATATTTTGGGAGCTCACATAGAATGTTTTCCAAATCTGAAAAAACGTTCCAAATATTTTGCACCTCACTCATTTTCATAATTTGTTGCAATGTGCTGTTGGTTTTACTCCTTAGCAGAAAGGGGGCAAGTTCTCCAAGTGCCTTAGCAGTGACTGTGAGGACATACTGAGGTTTCTCAGATGGCCATTTATTTTCTGCAGTTGCTGTCTCTAGGCCAGTAGTGTGAAGGCAGACTATAGCTGCTTATGTTTGGTAAATAAATTATCAGAGAAACTGAAAGTCTTCTGTCTGAATGGAAAAGATTATTGCCAAGAATCAAGGCCCCCTATGCAGATCTTTCAGATAAGTATGAAAAACGGCACTATTTAATTTTTGGACGGTATTTGCATGGCAATTTGCAACTACCCTAGTCAATTTCTTGATTTTCTCCTCTAGTTTTAATGTCTGATTAAACAGAAACTGCCCACAAACACTGCAGCTGCAGATATTAATAGCAAATTGTGCTAGAACACAAAATAGATGCATTAATAGTAAATTGTATCCTTTTTGTATGTGCTTAACAAAACCTTATTTGTTTCTGTTTAGTGGTCATGCACATTTATGCATAAAAACAAAGACAATTCAGTTGTGTTCTTTGTATAGTATGAAACTTGTTTTTTTATGTATTATAAATACATTCAGTATAATACTGTATGCTTTCTAATGATAACAAACTGTACAAGGCTCATTTCAATTAACTTGCCATTTGATCTGATTGCTTCATATCTAACAGGTTAACCTTCCCAAAAAGAAAATGGCTGTCTTTTCTTGACTCTATGTCCATCAGAATGCTTATAAACTGGGCCAGCTTGGTGGCTCAGTGGCAAGTGCTATAGAATTCAATGTAGAAGCTCACCAGTTTGATCCTGGAGTTAGGTCTTCCTTAATAGTTGATTGCTGGAATTAGGGATGTACATTCATTTGAAACAATATGGGAAATATAAATGACATTTTTTGTTTCATATTGTTTTTCCTTCCACACAACCAGAAAACACCCATATTTCTGTTTTGTTTGTTTTTTCTAGTCTTGATAATAGTTTTCATGGGCTGGCCCAAAATTGGTGAGCCTTGGGCTAGAGAATACCAATCTTCCAGGAAGAGCTATTTTGCTGCCTAAGGATCTGACTTTAGCCAGCCTATTCTTAGCTGTACCTTGTATTTCTGGTAATCTTAGTTTCTGTTTTCTAATTGATTTATAGTTTCCTTGTCTGGTCTTGTGCTCCATTGAAAACCCTTCCTGGATTTTTTGCCTTGTGACTCTATTGATTCCTGCTCTTGAGACTTACTCCAAAGAATTTTCTTTTGTCATGTTCCTAGCCCTGTAAATTCTGGGAAAACTATCTTGGAATCCTTATTAAAAATGTTTTCCTTCTTGAATTCTTGGACTTACATTACCTATTATATTATGAGAGACATTTACCAAGCCCACTCCAGATCCTGCTTTTCCAATTAGTGATCCAGTTCAAAAATCTATGAAACCGTGCCTAAGAAAGTAAAATCTGCAATTAGCCACTGTGTCTTGAAATCTCTAGTAACCTTTCAGCTCTTATTTTTATTTGGATAGCAACTGCAGCCATCTCTTAATTAACAAGTGGGGAAAGCATGCAGAGAATGGCTCATGGAATTCTTTCCAATCCCTATGTATGTGTGTGTGATATGTGTCTTGTGGTATGTTGTGTGCTATTTTGTATGTTCAACTGGTTGTTTTGTGTGTGTTTCGATTTGGTTTGTGAATGTGTGTATATGTCTGTGCATGGCTGTATGAATGTGTGCTTGTATGTATGTGTGTGTATGAATGATTGGATGTATGTGTTAAGCATGTGCATGTCAAATATTTTCAGGCTTGTTTGGTTCATCAGAATATATTCATTTTGCTAGTCTTCTGAAACCAAAGTATTCATTAGTTCGTACAATTTATCCCCATTAAAGTCTATGGGGGAAGCTGTTTTGCAATGCAACTATCAGGTTTTCCATCTATTTTCAATCAAATATTCTAGAAACCTGATGGTAGGCAATGCTAACAGCACCGCAATCCATAAAGGGCATTACAAACTGCCCAAGGGCACAACAAAAGAGGCGAAGACTACGTAGAGTGGTAGAAGGGCAAAGTGGTAAAAAGAGCATGATGAACACCTCAAAATAGTGAAAGAAGGCAAGGCACTTTGAGAGAAGTAAAATGGCAAGGAGACTAGCAAAGCACCCAGATTGCCGGGAATTCTCTACGTTATTCCAGGAAGACCAGCACAGAACCCAAATTGGCTGGAAGGCCCTAAAACAGCAGAAGAGGTGCAGGAGCCTAAGTCACAAGAGTGGGGCGAGTTCAGCTAAGCTATGTGCCTGCAAGTTTAAGTTCTGGTACTGAGAACTCTGGTTCTAGCATTGGAGCCTAAATTACAGAGATCGCCCTGGGGTGAAAGAAGCATTCATGGACTAACTAGATGAGGGCTATCAGAAAAGAATCAGAGGATGCAAAGTGGTACAAGACCCCGAAAAACAGGGAGAGTGGAGCTGCAGCACTGGCTGAAAGCCCCTATAATGAAAGGCTAGCATCAGGTGTGCTGTAGGCATTCTGGGGTGGAGCGGAGGCAGCGTCTGTCGCTAACTGGGCAGTGGAGATATTGAGAAGATGCTCGGTTATCGACAAGTGGGTGAAGTCAGGCGCAGCAAAGACTGGCCTAACTTTACCCGTGAAAGCCAACCTGGCAGTGGATTAATATTGCCACTGCCTCGTTAGCTTCTGGGTTCTGCAGCGACCCAGATATTCAATGCCGGTGGCCCCTTATGGTCCCAGCCTTGAATATTTGGGGTTAGAATTTAGCAGTGACCCGCCGCTGCTGAATATCCCCCCCACTCTTCTTCAGTCAATGATATAGCAGTAGCAGTGTCCCCCTGCTAGAACCTCCAAATAAGTACAGTAATGGAAATTTGAAAAGAACTTTGAAGCAAGAGCTTGACTTATTGATGGTGGTACAGTAGGTTGCCGGTGACTCTCCATTATACCAGGTTCAGTTGCACCTGGTCTTGGGTTGTTATGAATTGCATGTCAAAGTGGGCAGCAGGTATATAATAACAAGCCAAAGAGTCCTACAAAGGTGCAAAGCAGTAGGAGGATGAGGAGAGGCAAAGCCAAAGCACACTAATCGCAGAGCCATGCAGCTAGAAGGGCGGTGACCAAGCAGCATTGCATTTAAGGAGGGTGAAGTTACACAGTGACAAGCCTAAACACTTACAAACGTACAAAGAAGAGGTGTTTGTTTTTTGTGGTAGGGATAGTTTACATGTGATGGGTGGTGTAGCTTTTGGGGGTGGGGCAGTTTGCAGAGTGATGAGGGGTTATATTTTCATGATGGGGACATTAGGAGGTAATTAATTCTACAATGAGCTATATACATTAGCTTGCCATCAGTGTGCATGAGTCATCTATTTCCAATGACTTACACACAGGGATGGGCATTTACATGAGGAGTTTAGGCAGTCGCTATTCTCTAAGAATATGAATCAAGGTGATGGTATATAGTTTTGGAGTGGGGGAGCCCAAGGTAGAGTACAAATTTACATACGTAGGTAATAGACTATTATAGTTTACATGCATTGCATCCAAAGCTAGTCATGGGCATTTACATCAAGGCTAGGCTTGGTGTAAGTTGTGGTACCTAGATTTTGTGGGGGTATCTCACCACTTACGCCCTTATTCTATAGTCAAATATGCACGAACATTACTTCATAGAATGCACACATTTAACTTGGCGACCCATATAGAATTACTCTCCACAACTTGAGGTTTCTGAACTTTCCCCGGTCACCTTTGATTGCCTCAATGGACCTGGTCCGTAAGTTTTTCATTGAGGTTTTGCAGATGCCGGCAGAGTCGCTGCCTCCTCTTGTGAGAACCCAGTATGTATCAGTATCTTCCCCGGGCCCTGGGTTGCAGCAGGCTCCCGATGTGGGAGATGAGTCGTCTCAACTTGATTTATCAACTTTCCTGGAGTCCTCCTTAGAGGTGGTGACTAGCAGGGCTACATTACTGGTTCACTTTGCTTTTGAGTCTGATAGAAACACTGTACTAAGATTATATTTCCGCAAATTATCTGTCACTCAGTTTATGGGCGCAAAAATTTTAATTTTCCCTGATTTGGCTAGGGACACGCAGAAGAGGCGGAAGGGGTTCCTGGCTTTACGCCAGAGAACCGTCGCCTTGGGTGCTGTGTTTAAGTTGAGATATCCTTGTAAATGTATGGTGAATTTAAGTTCTAATCAGTATTTGTTTTTTGAGCCCAGACAACTGTTGCAATTTCTTGATTCTAGGGAGAAGGGGGGTGGTGGGGCTACTCCCTCACCGGCTGCCATATAATACAATCTATGCTCCTATGATATCACTGTTTGGTTTGATAGCACTATGTGTTGTATTTTATTTCTTTATTCTTGGATCTTATTGTGGGTTTGTTTATTGTGGTCTATACCAGGGATGTGGTTGTTGTAGAAGACCTTGGTTTTCTAAATTGATTTTTTTCCTTAATGGTTTTCTGATTCAGATTCAGAATGTTTATTGTCTGGATTGATTATGTAAAATTTATAAATATAAAATAAAAAAAAAAAAGAATTACTCTCCACATGAGTTGGTAGAGCAGGTATGAGGGATTATTTTCTGGGTAGGGCAGTTTACTGGGTGGTACAGCAATGAGGGGAAGTTTTTTGGGGGGAGACAGTTTGGGAGGCTGGGAGAATAGAGAGCAGGGAGATGTAACTACCTACCTGCTATGTTGCACCGTTAGTAAGTTTCTATGCCACAGTAGCTGGAATTCTTTCTCCCATAGAAATGCATTGGAGTATTTTTTTGGGGGGTGGGGTGGAGGAGGGAGGGGGCTTATAGTTCTGAAACCACCAATTCAATTTCGCCCATTTCTGAACCTGATGTGTCTTCTTACTAGTTTTTCTCAGGATAGGAGCCTTAAAATGCACTTAACTAAACATCCCTTATGAAATTACCTACTTGGCTGCTAATAAGTGCATAAGCCCCTTTGGGAATTGACTGATATGTTTGTGTTTACTATATATTAACATACTTTTAATTCTTGTTTGTTTCTGACTTGAAACAGAAAATTTCACAGCAAGGGTACTCATCAATGAATTAAATATTTTCATCTTCCTTCTGTATTATACATGATATGGCTGATCAGTGTTCTGATAATTCTCATAATTTTATTGAGCACTTACTGATTCAGCCTCAGAGAAAGTGTAACACTTCACAAAACATCAAGCATTTTCAACATGGGTCCTTCAGTGCTGTCTTTACTCAAGTTTGAAAATTCTTCTAGCTAATTTAGAGCTTAGAGAAGGTGCCGGGTTAACTGCATTGTATATTAAAGATCTCCATTTATCCATAGAACAAGTGCACTATAAGCGGCATCAGTGTTCGCTTGCTCACACTTCCTGGCCAGTGCACCTCAACCATATTCTGAAGGAACCATGACCGAAGATATTAAAGGGGGGGGGGAGGGTAAGGGGCGAAGGGATTTTGGAAGTAGCTGCTCAAAGCAAATTACATTCAAGTATCGTAGGGATTTTCCTTGCCTGTAATTTAGTCTTCATGCCAGTTCAATCATTGGTATCTCTGCTGAATCACATAACAGATTCACATTTTCTCTATGTCACTCCCCCTTCATAAGAAGGTTGGATTATTATTTATTTATTTATATTCTCTTATATACCGCGCTATTCTGCATCAGTGCGGTTTACATTGAACAAACTGAAATTACATTGAACAGGGCATTATAACTTGGAGATAACTATTTTACAGGGAACATGGGCAATGGAGGGTTAAGTGGCTTGCCCAAGACCACAAGGAGCACCTGTGGGACTAGAAACCCCAGTCCTTCCGGCCCAAGGTTGCTGTCCTCTAGTGGGATTTGAACCCCCGACCTTCCGGTCTGAAGTACCTTGCCCCAACCACTAGGCCTAAGGCAAAAGTCAGTGGTCATATCTAGCATTCCAGCCCTTATGTTATAATCTCTACTGTGCCAAGAAAGTTGTATTCTGATACCACCACCATCTCTAGCTTTTGGTAGCCTGCTGGGATTCCAAAACTCAGTGGTGGGATATTATAGCCCAAATTTGCAGCAACATTTTGTGATAGTATCTGAAATTTGCCTCTCTTTCCACAGTCCTAAGAGTTCTCTTCAGATATCCAGACCCGATTGTGCTGGTTAATGAAAGAACCAATTAATAGCAAATTGCAATTTTCTACAGATTCTGTGGACTTCTGTTCATTGGGAACTGGACTGAGATCACCATTTCATTGTACTGTATTTCTACTGGCTAGTTCCTAGTCACTACTAGTTTGACCTGGATTAGACTCCAACTCCAACTTGATCTGGTTTTGAACCAGTGACTTAAGAATGATTAGCTGTGAGCAAGTGTCAGTCCCCCAAGCTATAGAATCCATTATCACCACCATCTGTTATCCTAGAAGAAATAAAGGAAAAGTGTTTTATTTCATCAGTAAGTGCTTTACTTTATATGTTTTTGTTTCTTAATTTTTCTCTTAGCCCATCATTTGGTATTGGAAGGGGTTGGCACCATGAGTACCTTTGCTTGCACATATTGCTTGTGATCCCATCAAAGTCCAATACCAAAAAGAGTAGTGTTCTTTGCTGCTATACAGTAATAATGTATTTTTTTATGTGGAATGGAAATGCGTGATCATTGCCATACTGTTCAGGTCAAGCAGGGTATATTTGCAATTCTGTAATGAAACAGGTCACTGAAATGTTCTTTGTTATTTCTCATCAATTTCTCTTTTAATCTCTTTGGCAGAGAAAGGTAATAATTTTAATGTTTCAGAGCTGTCATGTTTTGCTTCAAATGTCAGAGCGTCTCTGTGATATCATTAACCAATGTGAATACAGTTGTCCATTTTAAATCAGTCTCATCCCATTAGATCAACTAGAGCTGGTATGCTGCACCAGCATGGAGTATAACTGTGACCTAACTTGAAATGATGTGGGACAGTTTGAGCCGAAGTTAAAAACTAGGCTTACTAAAGGGCCCATTTAATAAACTGTCGAGCCCTATTTCTAAAGCCTGGTAAAGCTGTTCACTTAACATGTATTAGAAAAGCACATTAAGTGCAAAGCCTCCATGTTAGTTGTCAGCGGACATGATCACCATGTTCCTGTCAGCTGAAGCATAACAGAGTACAATAACATGGGGCACAGTTAAAGCAGGTGTGCAAAACAATACCCATAGAGCAGAAGTTCTTAAAGAGGTCCGCGGGACACACCTGGCCAGTCAGATTTTTCTGGACAATCACAATGAATATGCATGAGAGAGATTTGCATGCACTGCCTTCACAATATGCAAATCTCTCTCATGCATATTCATTGTGGTTATCCTGAAAACCTGACTGGCTAGGTGTGTAACCAAGGACCAGATTGAGAAACCCTGCCATAGAACTATTGTTAGGTGCGCCAGCTCTAATTGCCACGTTAACTGTGCTCATACCTTAATGTGATCTCCATGCATACACTCTCCCCCACCCCACCCACTTTCCATATTAGTGCACAAGTATCAGTTAACATGCATTTTCGCAGTTGGTAGCTGGTATGCCTATGCGTTAGCATTCACCGCAGCCAGTAAATGGATAGTGGCACTTAGTAAAAGGGACCCTGTATTGGCTATTCATACAGCAATTAACACACACTGTTAACATAGGAACCTCAGCAGGTAACAGGCATTAGCTGTTGCATTTCCAGCCGAAGTGAGATGGGGTGGAGAATGAACAAAAAATGGATGTGCCTTATAGTTAAAGCAGATGTAGATATCACATGTTAAATGTTAATGCGGCAGATATATTATACTCATATATTATACCTATACTCATAACCCCAGTACCGTACTTGTAAACTCAAACCTATTACTATAAATCCCAACCTTAAACTTAACTCTCTTTCTGACCTACCCCATCCCCCTCTCAAATGCGCCCTACTCAATGCTCGCTCAGCTAGAAACAAAATCCCCCTACTTGCTGACCTCATTTCTGATTATGACCTTGATATATTTTGCCTTACTGAAACCTGGTTCCAAGACACCGACATGGTCCTAATAAACCAACTATGCCCCAAAGCATACTCTATCAATATATGCAACAGATCACATGGCAGAGGAGGAGGTATAGCCATTATATCTAAATCCAACCTACAACTCTCTACTGTTGAATCCACCTCTACCACAGGCATGGACTCTATTACAGTCTCCAACTCTACGCTATCCTGGCACCTCTTATATCGAGCACCTCAGACTGACTCACCTGATCTCTCCACGATCCTAGACACAGCCTGCTCCCCCCAACCTGCCTCACGCCCTCTCATAATTCTAGGTGATTTAAACTTATACTCCACATCTCCAATACAATCCTCTACCTTCCTCCAAGCAATGAATGCCCTCCACTTCTCCCAAATACTGGAACACCCTACACATTCCAAAGGAAACATCCTTGACCTTATATTTATCCCACAACACTCTCTAATCACTGATCAGGTTACACACACCATTCAACCTGTACCCTGGCCTGATCATGCTCTCATCCTCTTCTCCTTCCCTTATTCCACTCACAGAAATCAACTTCCCCTCCAGACTCAACATACCCGTAGATTTAAACAATTCAATGCAGCCACCTTCCTAGAGCAAACAATCCCATCTCTTGACCTACTATATGATAAGAGCTTGAACCAAGAGTCCCACATTTCTAAATGGAATGAAATCCTATCTGCAGCTTCTCTACTCCCACCTAATCAATTTCCTCAAAAACACCATAGAAGAGCCCCCTGGTTCTCTAGACACTCTCAAGACCCTAATGCACTCATTGCCTATACAGCTAAACTCCAAACTTACTGCTCTGAAACCCTCAACCATAAAAAAGAATATAATGAAAATATTATCCAATGGTCACTTAACAAACCAAGAGAGCTGTTCTCTATTACCAAATCCTTAATTAACGAGCCTTACATCTGGACCAGCCACCAAAAATAACTGCACAAGCCTTAGCCAACCACCTGATCTCCAAATTCCTCCCTCCCCTATCTACTAATAACCCCCAACCTTTTGCTGACTACAGCACCCAACGTTTTGCTGACTACAGCACCCAACCACATGAGCCTACCCCCTCAAACTCTTGGAGCGATTTTGACCCTCTTACATTAGAAAATGTATCTAATGTCATAAAGGATTTAAATGCTTCAACCTCTGCCCTTGACCCTTGCCCTGTCCCCTGGATCAAATCTACCAGAAGTTCTCTCAGCCCATACTTTCTGTATATTGTACAAACATCCCTCCAGACTGGCTCTGTACCACCACCTCTTAAGTGTGCCACTATCCACCCAATTCTAAAAGGAACAAAACTTGACCCAACTTCCCCTACTTCTTACAGACCCATCTCTAGTATCCCATTCCTGGCTAAGATAACTGAGAAGCTGGTCCAAACCCAACTTCAGAACTATATTGATGATCACTCCCCCCTCGACTTATTCCAACATGGTTTCAAAAAGAACCATGGAGTCGAAACCCTTCTTACCTCCCTACTCGATTCCTTATACCTCCACACCCAGAACCCTTCTCAAGGATGTCTTCTCATATTCCTTGACTTATCAGCTGCTTTCGACTCCCTCCCTCACCATCAACTCCTAAACAGACTCCATGAAATAGGACTGAGAGGCACAACCCTGAACTGGTTCCGTTCCTACCTAGATAACAGAACCCAACAGGTTCGCATTGGAAACGATACCTCCCTCCCATTTATCCTAAAACAAGGTGTCCCCCAAGGATCCAGTCTTTCTGCTCTTCTATTCAATATCTTCCTCCAACCTGTCTGCAAGATCTTCCAAAACTATGGCATTCAGTATCAGCTATATGCAGATGACATGATGTGCTTCACCCCTTTTAACCTTTCTAACCCTAACTTTTCTAAACTAAGTGAATGCCTAACTAGCCTAAAAACTTGGCTCTCCCAGCACAACCTCTTAATCAATCAATCCAAAACTGACGTTCTCCAGGTATTTTCCAAACCTGCATACACCCCACCTCTCACTCTTACTATCGGCGATCTCACACTCACTATAAAAAAACAAGTGAAATATCTTGGTATTATCCTGGATCAGAACCTTTCCTTCACTGACCAAATAAAGAGAACCACTAATATAATATACGCAAAGCTGCGTACCCTCCGGAACCTCAAACCCCTCTTAAGCCCAAACTCCTTTCGTACTGTCTGCCAGGCCCTCACAATCCCTTCTCTTGATTACTCTAACCATATCTATCATGGCCTTCCCAAGAACACCGCTCCAACTAGCCAAGAACACGATAGCTCGGCTTATAACCAACCATCCTAGACGTTCCGACATCTATGATCTCCACTGGCTCCCCATCCAATACAGAGTTAAATTCAAGGTCCTTACTCTTACACATAAAATTATTTCCTATGAGTCAGCTCCATGCCTCTCCCCTCTCCTTCTCTCCTCCAATAACACAAGAACACACCGCTCTATTACCAAAAACCTACTGACCATCCCTATAAATAAAAGACACTGTAAACAATCTACAAGTAACAGGGCCTTCTCCCTCTATGCTCCATCCTTATGGAATACCCTTCCTCACGAACTTCGGAACTGTTCAAACCACTGAGTTCCGAAAGAAGTTAAAAACCCATCTTTTCCTTGAACATTTTTCCTTTCCACCTTAGTTCCTAACCCTTTCCACCTTCCTCCCTACTCCTCCTGCAACACTCAAATTCTATTATACAACCATATGGTTCCTTGTAAATACATATGTAAATAGTTGATCATTGATCATTGTAATTAGTTCTTCTTGTTATCCTATGTATCCATCGTTACCTTGTTCCATGTAAACAGTTGAAACATACTGCCACAAAATGTTCTATGTAAACCGTCTTGACTTGTAGAAAGACGGTATATAAAAATTGTTAAATAAATAAATATTAGTAGCATCTATTCTGGGTGCATTAACTGCACTAACTGCATTGTTATTCGCAATGCATTTAATGCATGATATTTCCTCTGCATTAACTAAATGGCAGCAAATGTGTGATAACTAATATCTTACCACACTTCAGCAAATAGAGCCCTTAGGGTTTCTCTGGACCTAGCTGGTGACTGCCAGAGCATTGCTTAAAGTTCCAAAACACGTATAAACCTTTATAATTTTTTGGTTTCTCTGTCTTACTGTGTCTTTTGTACTTATAACACAGCAAAATTCTATGCAAGGTTTCAGTTCCTCTCAGTACTCAATCCTGTCTTCAGTCTTTACCTTATAATACTATGGAACAAACTTCTTACTTTCCTTGCCATAGTTCTGATCTTCACACCATCAACAGTGGTCACCTCCAGAGGATCTTGCCTTCTTGGAGTTTGTGCAGGAGATTTCCCAAGCACTTGAGCAGTTGCTGTTCAGGATGTGGGAGACCCCAGTGATGGTGCCAATTGTGAACCGTTGACTCGATTCACAGTATTGAGTCGGCAGGAGCCCTGGCTTCCAGAAAACATAACTTCCACATAACTCCATGGTGGTGGAGTCGGCTATGCATCACATTAAGAGCCAAAAGATGCACTCCTTGGTGCTCCCCAGCAGGGAAGCATGCACCATGGATACTTTTGGCAGGAAGTGTTTCGAGGGTTCCATGCTTACAGCCAGGATCCAGGCATACCAGCTGTACATGGGCATGTACCTGTGGGACCTGGTGAAGGACCTCGCTGGGTTCTCAGTTGGTCTATCAGGTGAACCCCTTGAGCACTTCAGGACCCTGGTATCATCGGTCAAGGAGTGCTCCATGTTTCCAGGAGGCCTTTGACGTCTTTGAGTCGGTTGCTCGGGTAGCTGCGATGGGCATTACTGCCTACCGCATTGCCTGGCTACTGTCCTCTGACTTGAAGCAGTAGTTTCAGAACAAGTTAGCCAATGTCCCTTGCCAGGGGAAAATCTCTTTGGCAAGCCCATGACAGAGGTCGATGAGCTGGAGTAGGAATTCATGACCAGAACCAGGCTGTCCAAGAAAGTGTCTTAATGATCCCACAGGAAGACTTCAGGAAAAAAAGCCCTTCCATCTGACGACCAAGAAGGCTTCAGGAATTTCTGCATTTCACAAGCTCAATGGATGCTCAGTGCCTAGTGGATACAGGCATCGGGCCATCTGGAGGACCTTATCCAAGTCACGCTGGCCCTAGCAAATTCTCTGGATTGGTGGCAGGACCCCCTCAACCTCAGAGCCGGCCTGCCCTTCCAGGCTCCCCAGGTGGAATGCATCCTCACAACGGATCATCCAAGTTGGGCTGAGGGGGCCCATGGTCGCCAGAGGAAGGTGCCTCACAGATCAACCTGCTGGGACTCAGAGAAGTCTATCATGTCCTGCTTCCAGGATCATCCGGAAGGACAGGTGGTTCAGGTTCAGATGGACAACCAGGTGACAATGTACTAGCTCAATAAGCAGGGAGGCACAGGCTCTTATCACCTCTGCTGGGAGACGGTGTGCCTCTGGAATTTTGCATGGGAGAAGAACATCTCATTCTAAGCGGTGTACTTGCTGTGCCAGGACAACATACTGGCCGACCACCTGAGCTGAGTCCTCCAGCCCCATGAGTAGAGGCTGAATTCAGCCATGCTAGGGGAGGTCTTCAGATGCTGGGGGATCCTGGAGATTGACTTCTTTGCCAGTCCAGAGAACAGGCAGCTACTGCGCTTCTGCTCCAGGAGACTGACCCAGGGACGGGAGGCGGTAGATGCCTTCCTCCTCCCCTGGTCCAGCGGCTTCCTGTATGCTTTTCTGCCCATGCCCCTGGTGACGCAGGCTCTCCTCAAGATCTAGGCGGAAACAGTCTTAGTCCTCTTCATTGCACCCAGGTGGCCAAGGAAGCCCTGGTTCCCCCTGCTTATGCAGTTGTTGCAGCGGGACCCACTACTGCTGGGGATCACCCCGGACCTACTGTCCCAGGAGGATGGACTGCTACTGCACCCCAACCTCCAGTCCCTTGCCCTGATGGTCTGGATGCTGAGAGGCTAGCTATAGTGCCCTACACAAGGTTCCACAAAAGCAGGGTCGCCCTTCAGATTCACCCCAAGTTCTTGCCAAAGGTTGTCAAAACTTTCAACTTGAATCAGGAGGTGGTGTTACCCACCTTCTTCCCTAGGCCTCATTCCTCCAGGGCAGAGGCCTCCTTACGCTTGCTGGACTGCAAGCATGCCCTGTCCTTTTACATCCGGAGGATGCGGCCCCATCACCGCTCAGTGCAGCTCTTTGTCTCGTTTGACCCCAGTCGGCTTGGGGTCACAGTCTTCAAGTGCACCCTCTCACGGTGGATAGCCGACTGCATTTCATTTTCTTATCAACAGGCAGAGCTCTTTCTGAAGCATCATGTGATAGCTTACAATGTGCATGCCATGGCAGCCTGAGTAGCAAACCTGCGATCAGTGCCCTTACTGGACATCTGCCGGGCCACCACCTGGTCTTCTGTACACACTTTCGCTGCACACTACTGCTTGGAAGAGATCTCCTGGAGGGATAGTGCCTTCGGCCAGGCCATACTCCATTCCCTCTTCAGGGAATAATGCAACTCCTTCCTTCCAACTCATGATATCCAGGCTACCAGAGTGGAGATTGCATCTTCAATGCTGCTGCTGCTGCAGTGTCAGACTTTTAGCCAATCAGCACCCCCTGCTGCCCTTTACAGTCCACTTTTTGGGCTGCCTGTGGCTTTTACAGATTTTTTCGGTAGCCTGTAGCTGGGGAGTCCCATATGTGAGGACTGACTTCCTGCTTGTTCCCAGAGAAAGTATAGTTACTCACCTGTAACAGGTGTTCTCCGGGTAGAGCAGGAATCAGTCCTCACAACCCTCCCTCTTTTTTTGCCATCTTGTGCTATGATATCATACCGAGGTAAGATGGCACCTTTTGGTGGGAAGGTGACTACGCATGCGCGGTGTAGCTCCCAAAGGCTTCTTTGAAAGCTGGGGATTGGATCCACATGGGCTCCATTGGTACCGATGTCACCCATATGTGAGGACCGATTCCTGCTGTTCCTAGAGAACACCTGTTACAGGTGAGTAACTACGCTTTATGTTTATGGTACATGTTTTGGATATAAAGTTCTATATAAATTCAAATAAACTACAAATAAAAAAATCTTTTATTGAGCCTCATATAGTATAAAAATGTCATACACTGTGACTTTAAATTGAAGATTTTATTTTGTAATGGCAAATTATTGCATCAGTAGGAGGTCATTGTGACTCTAGAGGCATTATCTCTCTGTCTTTAAGTTAAGTAATAAGGAACAAATTTAAGAAACAAACAGAGAACAGAGGCACAGCTATGAAAGGTTAGCTTGGCCTGTTTTATATAAATTTAAAAACAAAGCAAAAGGTAGGGCAGTTTTTGATATATTTCTCTCTTCCTGCTGTCTTTATCTCTGATCCAAACCAAGCAAACTAACGCTACTAGTTAGCTAAAAGGGTAATGCAGCTTGAAAATTGTTTTGATAGAAGTAAAAAATGTACTTGGGGCCATTAGTGCATGGTCGGACTGCAAAACCAGTGCAGAGGTTTGAACCAACTGCAGGGGGTATCAGTATCCATCTCCCTGCCATTGGCATATTGCTAATACACAGCACCATGGTAACCCAGCATGTGGGTGCACCTAATGCCACAAACATGCTAACGGGAACTGCGGTAAGCACCAGCTAATAATGCCTGCACTAGCTGCGATACACCATCAATGCCCACATTTTGCCCCAGCCCTCCTATCTCTGCCCATTCATGTGCTAACCTGGGATTTTTAGTGCAGGGACCCTAACCTTTAGCGAGACATGCTTACAGCCCACTGAACCCTGCTCTAGTGGTTATAGCAAGGTTTAGTAAACGTGCCCCTTATAGTATGAGAGGCAGAGCAGATATCCAGTTTGATTTTCCTAGCTTTGATGGGAGGGCTGTTTTCAAAAGTGTTTATCTGGGTAAATAGGTATTTACCTAGGTAAAAAGGGCTTATTGAAAGTTGTCCTACACCAGTGCGGCCAAGAGCATTTCTGTGTCCCATAGTATGCATTTCTGTGGGAGTGGTTGGTAAGAGAAGGGAAACAGTAGTTTTAATTGTCCATGTGCTAGTTTGCTATAAATTCAAAAAAGTGAAAATTCATTTGAAATTAATTCAAAAAGAGAATACTCCTGAGTCTATCCTCTTTAATTTTCATGCTATGACCTCTTGTTCCAGAGCTTTCTTTGAAATTGTGTGTTTATGCTACCAAAGTATTTTAAAGTCTCTATCATATCTCCCCTCTCCTGGTGTATTTGCAAAGAAGAAAACCTTTCCCAAGAGCCCTTCCACAATAACACTTACAAAAATCTTGAAAAGAACTGGATCAAGAACCAACCCCTGTGGCATACCACTGGTAAGGCACCTATCCTAAGAGTGTCCACTTAACCAGTTTCTGACCCAGTCAATTACTTTAGGGCCTATACCAAGGGTCATCATTTTGTTTGAGTCATTTATGTGGAACTATATCAAAGGTCTTGCTGAAATCTAGGTATATCACATCTAGCATTCTCCTCTGTAATTCATCTAATATGACTTACCTCTAGTAAAACCATGCTGTTTTGGTTTCTGTAATCCACTGGATCTCAGGAAGAGTATAATCCTTTGTTTTAGCAGCATTTCCAGTAACTTATTTACCACTGAGGTCAAAATAACCAGACTGTAGTTCCCAGCTTCTTTCTTCATCTACCTTTCTCCAGTCTTCTGGGACCTCTTTTGGATCTAAAGAAACATTGAAAAGGTAAAGCAATAGAACCGCCAAGACTTCCATAAGGTCCTTCAATACCTTGGATATATCCCATCCAGCTCCATTGCTTTACCTACTTTTAGTTTAGCTAGTTTTTTTACAGTCTTCTGTGCTTGTATTTATCCTCATCAGCCTCTACATATTCTTCCCCTAAATCCCTGAGTCTTGCAATGTCATTTACTCTTCCTTCTGTCACTAACATATCTCAAACATACTCTACAAATTGGAAGGGGGGGGGGCTATAGGTCAATACTGCTAGATTGGAAAAGCATCTCTATGCTAACTGCTCCCCATTTTTTTCAGACATAGGAAGTAAAAGGGCTCTGTATTAAATTAAGAATTGCCTGCTACAATCCCCTGAAATTATAAAAAAAGTATAATACTACCCAGTCCCATTCAGCAGCCCGTAGACCAAAACGTATTCAAAGGTCACCAAGTCTTACTTTTTCGTTGAACACAGCATAGATATATATATTTTTAAATAAGTATTTTTTCCATTTCTTTGAAATATTTGGTAGTCTTAAATTAATCTAAGTTCCAAAGGAAGACTATTTCAAAGTTTCAACCCAACAAGAGAAACATTCTTTGGCTTGAATGATTTTTTGGCATACTGCCCGTACATCTGGAATGCATAGCAACTCCATTTACGAAGAATGCAATTTCCTTGTAATAATGTAGTGCATTATTACATCATCTTTGGATAATTCTTATGCCAAGGCAATAAACATACAATAACTAGCAAATGACCCTGTTTACAATACATTTGAACAGGCTTTCATTCCATTAATTTTGAAGATTCTTCATTTTATAGTTTAGCCTTGGTTTTGAACCAAATTTCAAGGGTTTTTTTTACTAAAAAATATTAAATGGCGACTTCATATATGATCAAAATCATGACCATCCATAGATGAGTCAAACATATTTTTTCTGGTTTATTCTCTTTATGACATTTAGATCAGAAATATCTCTTATCAGACAATACCCAATAATCTGATAGTCTTGAATTGAGCAGTATTAATAAAAAAGTATATATTTTTTCAGCTATTTTCATGAGTAAAGTCGTATATTTGATTTTGCTTGAGTAGTAATTATATCATCTAAATAGTTTAGTTTTAACTATAATTCAGCCTCGTATGTTACTACTCCTACTACTACTACTACTAATCATCATTTATAAAGCGCTACAAGACGTACGCAATGCTGCATAGATAAATGCAAAAAAAGATGGTCCCTGCTCATCAGAGCTTACGACCTAATCCAGAAGACAATACAATAGCTGAAAACAAGGGTACAACTACAGAAAGGTAGGGCCACACATAGGAGAACAAGGGATCAGGATCCAAAAACAGCCTCAAAGAGGTGAGCTTTAAGCATGGATTTGAAAAGGGGCAGAGATGAAGCCTGACGTACAGATTCAGGTAGTTTGTTCCAGGCATAAGGAGCAGCAAGATGAAAGGATCAAAATCTGGAGTTGGCAGTGGAAGAAAAGGGCATAGAGAGAAGTAAGCCAGCAGAAGAATGGAATTCATGAAGAGGCATGTAGGGAGAGAGGAGAGAGGAAAGGTAGTGAGGAATAGTAGAATGAATGCATCTATAGGTAAGAAGGAGAAGTCTGAGTTGAGCCTATTGGTACAGCAATAGGACAGAACAGAAAATAAGAAGTGTTTCAGCATCTGCAGATTTTGCCTTTCTACTGGGACTTCTAATCTAGCAATTTAGTTATCTGTAGCCCTTCTTCTAGGTTCTCATGTTTGACTAGGTCTCACTTAGTGGCAGGTCTCTATCCCACAGACTATCAGTACAACCTGTGTTGGATTTTTCTTTTCAGGGCCCAGGGTGAACTATTTCTAGACACCTCAGACAAAAGAATGGTGTTCCTAAGTAAAAGTCCATACTGCATAAGATTTCTTCAAGGTAAACAGTCAATGGCAATAGATTCCAAAGCAGTTTCACATCATGCAAACACTGAATACAGAGTATGGTTCTTCTAAACACTTCTGGGATACCCTCCTTCCTTTTCTTTGGACTTTGTGTTCCCCCTGGATATTCATGGAGCTCTCTGATTCCCGAAAGCCCCCTCTGCTACCTGATACTCCAAAGCTTGCAACTCTCCTTTACATCTTTCCTCCTGGATTAAGCACCAGTTGGGTAGCTCTCTCCTTTTCTCCTTTCCAGTCTCATGACTAGGTACATCTAGAAAAATCTCCAAGAAGTGAAAGGTCAGAAGCACCACCATAAGAAAAGATACAAACCTTTTACTTCTCAAGCTCCTTGTGTCCTCCTTTCTGGTACCTAGAATATCTTCATGGGTATACTGATTAGTCCTTGGGTGTTACCATTCTAGTAATTCTTGGATAGGAGGTCCACAGCAAAATGGTTCATTCCACCATATATTCACCTCCCAGCATGTGCTTTCTCTTGGGAGAAGCACAGACCTTAGTAAAGTAAAAAATACTCCTTTACATATATTTGAATTTAATTTATTTTAAACATTGTTAAACAACATAGGACAATGGTTCCCAAAACTGTTTTGTAGAACTTTCAGCCAGTCAGGTTTTCAGGATACTCACAATGAACATTCATGATATAAATTTAATTGTAGTGTAGGCAGTGCATGCAAATTATTTCATGTGTATTCACTGCTGATATCCTGAAAACTTGACTGGTTGTGGATACCAGTTGGGGGACTAGTTTGGGAACCACTGACAGACAAAATCTTTTTCCTAATGCTAGATTTAGGAAAATATTCAGCTGAAAATCGAGCATAAATAATGCTCGGCCCTGTGGTAAATAATACACATTAACAGAGTTAGCGTGCATTATCAGGGTAATTTTATATGGAGCCACCTATTTTAAGGACTGACTCGAAGGAGCACATTGCATTGCATTTTAAGAGGTCGAAGAAGAGTCAAAGTGTCTTTAGCAGCAGACTGGCTGACCTACTGAAGAGGGCTTAAACTAGATTTGTTAGGGGATGGATGAAGAGAGTCCCCAACTAAGTAAAAAAAACTCCCAGGTAAGTGAAATTTTAAATATCTCTATAAAAATGGATATTAGGGGCAACATCTGGAAAGCGGTGTGTATAAATGCCGTAGCATGGGAAAATAGATCTCAGATGTTGAGGCTTTAATGGAAGAGACTGACTTTGATTTAGTAGTGGTTACGGAGACAGAAAATCATGACTGGGATGTAATTATACCATCTTATACTTTATTCGGGAAGGACAGGGTAGGCCAAAAGGGAGGTGGAGTGGCACTATATGTAAACAATAATATTAAAACTATAGAATTGCAGGGATTAAAAGGAAGAGAGAGGAGGCACTGTGGGTTAAACTAGAAAGAGGGAAAGGAACATCCATTTGTGTTGGAGTTATATAGGGATCCCCTTCACAGAGTGTAGAAGTGCACCAAGATTTAATAAAAGACATACACAGTATTGCCATGAAAGGAGAAGTGCTACTGATAGGTGATTTCAATATGCCAAATGTGGATCGGTACATCCCTGCTGCTGTGTCATCTAGAAGTAAGGAGATCCTAGATTCTCTACAGGTAGAACTATTCAAGCAATTGGTAAGAGAACCCACATGTGATGGGGCCATACTGGAGTTAGTGCTTACCAATGGGGAAAGTGTTTTTGATGTTACAGTGGGGGATTAACTCTAGAAAGGTAAATAAAGGTAAAAGGAAAAGTAGGCCACTATGGTTATCAAAAGAAGTAACTGAAAAGGTAAAGAAAAAGAGAGAATTCTTCATGATATATAAGAGATCACAGAGAGAAGAAGATAGGCATCTATATTTGGAAAAACGTAGAGAAGCTATCAAAGTAGTCAGGAAAGCAAACGTACAAAAGAAGAAGAAATAGCCAATGCAATAAAATGTGAGGATAAGGCATTTTTCAGATATGTTAGTGAAAGGGCAAAAGTGGTATTGTCAGATTCAAGGGTGTAGGGGAGGAATATGCAGAAACCGATGAGGCTAAAGCAGACTTGCTTAACAAACATTTCTCTTCTATGTTCACAGATGAAGGGTCAGAAGCAGGACCTCAGAAAACACTCACAAACAGCAACAGAAACGACAGGGATCTCGAATGATTTTCAGAAGACTGTTTGTGAGGAACTAGCTAAACTAAAAGTAGACAAATCCATGGGACTCGGTGGCATACATCCAAGAATACTGAGGGAATGTGGGAATGTTCTAGCGGCTCCAATGTCTGAGCATTTCAATGCCTCTTTGGAGTTGGGAGTGTTGTCAGAGGACTGGAGAAAGGTACATATGGTCCCTTTACACAAAAGCAGTCGTAAGGATGACATTGAGAACTACAGGCCAGTTAGTTTAACTTCCGAGGTTAGTAAATTATTGAAAAGGCTACTAAAAGAGAGAATAGCAAGGTTTCTGGAGTCCCATGGATTGCAGGATCTGAGGCAGCATTGATTCATCAGGGGCAGGTCTTGTCTGAAAAATCTGATAGATTTCTTTGACTGGGTGACCAGTGAGTTGGACTGAGGTAGATCCCTAGATTTGGTGTATTTAGATTTCAGTAAAGTCTTTGACACCATTCTGCACAGGCGACTTATAAACAAAATGAGCACTCTAGGAATGGACCCTAAAGTAACTGCTGGGTTAGAAATTGGTTGAATGGGAGGCAACAAAGGGTACAGGTAAATGGAGCTCACTCTGAGGAGAGGTTACCAGTGGTGTACCACAGGGATCGGTTCTTAGTCTGATTCTTTTTAACATCTTTGTTAGTGATATTGCAGAAGAGCTGTCGGATAAGGTTTGCTTTTTTGCAATATACCAAAATCTGCAATAGACTAGACACCCGGGAAGGAGTAGATAACGTGAGGCGGGATCTAGCTAAGCTTGAAGAATGGTCTAGAATTTGGCAGCTGAAATTTAATGCTAAAAACTGCAGGGTCATGCATTTGTGCTGCAAAAATCCAAAGGAGTGGTACAGTGTAGGGGGTGAGGTACTTCTGTCCATAAAAGAAGAGCGGGACCTGGGCGTAATTGTGTTTGATGATCTTAAAGTAGCTAAACAGATAGAAAAGGCAACAGCGACAGCCAGAAGGATGCTTGGGTATATAGGAAGAGGAATGGCCAGCAGAAAAAAGGAGGTGATAATTCCTCTGTGTAAGTCTCTGGTTCGACCTCATATGGAGTATTGTGTGCAATTCTGGAGACCGCAACTTCAAAAGGATATAAGCAGGTTGGAGTTGATACAGAGGGTGGCTACTAAAATGGTTAGTGGTCTTCGTTATGTAGCATATGAGGACAGACTTAAAGATCTTAATATGTACACCTTAGAGGAAAGGCGGGATGGGGTGATATGATGGAGACATTTAAATACCTCCATGGCATAAATACACAGGAGAGTCTCTTTCAATTGAAGGCAAGCTCTGCAATGAGGGGGCATAGGATGAGGGTGAAAGCCGACAGACTCAGGAGTAATATGCGGAAATATTTCTTTACGGAAAGAGTGGTAGATGTGTGGAATAGTCTCCCAGTGGAGGAGGTGGACATGAGGACAGTATCTTAATTCAAAAAATCATGGGACAAACACCGAGGATCTTTAAATATAAAAAGGGGACTATTGTAGTTGATATGGAAGGGCAGACTAGATAGGACATGTGGTCTTCTTCTACCGTCATGTTTCTGTTTAAATTAGGCTCTACTTATGTACAATTTTATAGAAGGCTGCCACTTGTCTTTCTACAGTACTATTGGAATTGGCAGAAATCAAGGCTAACACTTGTTATATGTGCTAACACTTAGGCCAACTTGGCAGCAGGTCTAAATGGCCATTCCTACTTTTTTTATTTTATTTTAAGTAAGCACTTTGTAACAGCATAGCTGACATTCAGGGCTCCGGGACCTCTCAAACAGGCCAGTCACATCCATCCTTCAACATGTCAGAGGTCATCAGAAAACACTTATAAGGAAACACTCTGGTAAAAGGCTTTATAGTCCACTTCATATGATCAGAGGCCTTGTGGCCAGTCTTTCCCTAAGCACAAGTACCAGACACAGCCAATCGTATACAACCATATCAAGGCTCATAATAGAATATCCTTCTAGGATCATATAAATGCTCACTTAAGGTTACCAGAGTTCAAAAGGAAAATAGAATACCTCCGAATTCTCAGCCTATATGCCATCACCTTACAGCCCTTCCTCCTTCCTGTTTACAGGGGTTTACCGTCTGCATCAAGACAACCTTAATTGTTAAAGTTTACCTTCTAAAAGTCATTTTTTAGAGCTCTGGATCAACAGACCAAAACTATCAGAAATGGCTTCAAAGGAATTTATTTAACATTTCTTATATACTGCCTTTCATGATATCAAGGTGGTTTACATTGAACAAACTGAAATTACATTGAACAGGGCATTATAACTTGGATATAGCTGTTTTACAGGGAACATGGGCTATGAAGGGTTAAGTGGCTTGCCCAAGACCACAAGGAGCACCTGTGGGACTAGAAACCCCAGTCCTTCTGGCTCAAGGTTGCTGTCCTCTAGTGGGATTTGAACCCCTGACCTTCTGGCCTGCAGTACTTTGCCCCAACCACTAGGCCACTCCTCCACTCCAATGGAATAAGGAAATGAAAAGCTTGTTCTCTTCCCCAAATGCCCTACTTTCAATCTAATAATGGAGAAAAAGCCAGGAAGGCAGGTATCCTCTGCCATCATAGTGACTAATCAGCTTAAGATACCTTTCACATGTACTTCTACAATAAGCATCTTCCTCAGCCAGGCTGGTGCAGTCAGCCTGAATCTCACCTCTCATGGAAGACTTCTCAAACAAGCAAGCAGAGAGAACATCTCTGTAACTCCCTTACCAGGCCGTGCATTCAGTCTGAGCCATGTGCTACCTCTTACATATACCTTCCTTTCTTTATGGAGTTCAGCTATGGCAGGCTGGCTCCAGAGTTCAGGCTTCCTTCCTAGGCTGAAGGTTATATATTCCATGTACTTCTAGGGGAACTCCTTCTCTACGTCCCCTCCCCCATCTCTGAGCCCTTGCTCTAAAATGAAGTATTCCTGGGTTGCGGGTCATGTTCAATAGACTTCCAGGGAATTCCCAATTTATATCTCCTCCTGCTGTATACCAGGATACAGCTACGTTTCTGTTCTCCAGTAATTGGCCAGGAGCTCCTCTAGGCCCTAAGGAGTATAGACAACTTTATTATCTAGACCAGGAGACTTTCATGACTTCAGGAACCATCTCTAAGATCATCTTTTCCCAAGGTAAGAGGTAAATGAATTATTTGCTAGAGCTGGGTTGCCTTGTTTCTTCCTAAGAGGAAATTTAAGTATCTTAGCAGGTCTCCTTGTATGCCACCCAGGTAAGCGAATCCTTTGCCATGGTTTGATTACTCTTCTGCTTTGTGAGGGGGGATTTAGATACCTTAACATGCCCCTTTTCATGTCACAGCATAAATTATAGTATTTTATAATCTATGCACATACATGTGTGCTCCACCCAAACTATGCCCATGTGTATGCCCACAGTGAAAGTACACGCCATCAAAATGATGTGTGCACTTTTATACTAGTTGGAATTTTATAAGAGGTCATTTTTTGTGTTTGTGTGGCAGTTTATGTGTGTAAATGACTAAAACACCAGCATTTATGTGGTATCTTCGTGCATAAAATTAGGGTCTTCTCTATGAAATGACCCCCCTAAGTGAGGTTTGTTAACAAGGGTTGAATGAGAGGAAGAAGCAGGAGCCATTCAGGAATATACAAGACTCAAGCCTTAGGGGGGTAATTTTATAAGTTCCAAGTTGGTTGACATATGGGTTTATGCACATAAATCTAGGTGTTCAGACGTTGGAGCCGCTAGAACATTCCCAAGTTCCCTCAGTATTCTTGGATGTATCCCATCCAGACCCATGGCTTTGTCTACTTTTAGTTTAGCTAGTTCCTCGCAAACACAGTCTTCTGAAAATCATTTGAGATCCCTGTCACTTCAGTAGCATAAATACTAAAAAATAAATAAAACACAGTGAGAATAGTAGAAGCAAAAAAATAATGCCTGAAAAATGGAGATAGTTCTGCCTGGCACTCCTATTCAAGATAAGAAAGAAACACATTTAAGGATTTTTTTTAGAAGGTCTGTTTATGCTTTTGATGTCTGAAAACAGGCACTGAGATCTCCAAAGCATGGAGACATCTCCAGAGGCATTTTATAAGCCATGTCTGTGAATGTCCCCAACATGAGGATGTCCAAGTCTAAATGGAAGCATGGTGGCGGCACGGCTGGGGCATTCGCAAGAATTTGGACATTACCACCTCATCTGAGAAATGTCCTGGAAGTCCAGAGTCGCGTTTAAGGTTAGACCTGCTCCAGGCATCAGGCATCAGGAATTTGCTTGTTTTGGCTGAAAAACATCCAGAGGATGTAGAGAAGAAAGCACTCCATCATCCCCAGTACTCTCTATAATCCCAATGATAGCAGCAGTGGGATTTCAACCCTGACTTCCCTGGTCCTTACCCACTACTCTAACCATTAGGTTACTCATAAAAGTCCATGGTCTGGCATAGTATTCTGGGGATGTCTGTGTAGAGGCCCCCGCAGAAGTCCATATTGGGCCATCCATATTTGTGAAATTGTGCATGAGCTTGGACGTGCCTGACATTTTTTTCAAACGCTCTGGCTTGCATGTCCCAGATTGCACTTGGACGTCATTTGTAAAATGCACTTCACATGCATGGGACAGGATCTCTTTCACATCTGCAATCTGGTATGCCTTACATTTGATATTTTCTATTTGTATTTGTTCCAAAAGAGTTCCTAAAAAGCATCTTTCTTGTGCGTGAACTTCTGTGAAGCACTCAGACTGGAATAGCATCAATGAACGCGATGTTTTGCACTACTGAAACTAAAGCCCCGAAAATGTAAGAGTAGGACCAGTTAGTTTCTCCATATTTGACCTACTCATTAATATCTAGTGATCCTGAAGTTTTTTGTAGAAGTCTTTTGTAGAATAGACAGACTTGAAAAGTTCCTTTTCTGTAGATTGTTTCCCTGGATCTATCAGTGGCATTTGTCATTCTTAATCATTCACTTCTACTGAATTGGCTTTCTGATATTGGCATCAAGGGCTATGCGCTGAGATGGTTTTCTTCTTTCCTTCACAACTGTTTCTTTACAGTTCACACACAACTGTCCCTAGACTCAATGCCTTTGTCTTTTCCATGTGGAGTCCCTCGGGGCTCCATTCTCTTTCCCTTTACTCTTTAACATTTTTCTTGCTCCACTGGCCACTTTGGTACAGGACCATGAGGTGAGTGGCTACTACTATGCAGATGACATTTTGTTGGTTCATTACTCTTCATTTCACCCAATCTCGCCTTATTTAACATTTTTCTGAACCCTGTAGCCCCTTGGTTATATACACATACCTCCCTACTCAACCCTCTAAATCACAAGCATTGTGGGTCACAGGACATTTTTCCCCTCTGACTGTCAACTCCCACTTGTTCAATCACTAACACATCTGGGGGTGATTATTGACACACATCTAAAAATTTGAATTTGAGATTTCAGCTACCATTCGAATGTTCACCATTCTATGGTCTTTGTCATATTCACTTTGTCATGCCATATCTTTCCAGCTCAGCCCTTCATTCTCTGTTACATGTATTAGTACTATCATGGCTCAATTATTGTAACACCATTTATAGCAGTCTTCAGTCATCCCTGGTGAAACAATTACAACTGGTACAAAATGCAGTTGTTCATCTATTGTCCAATGTTGCCAAATATGACCATGTCACTCCCCTACTTCATCAGAATCATTGGTTACCTCCCATCTACCAATTTTACTTGAAGGATCTTATGATGGCTCATTGAGCATATTACACATTTGCTCCCACTATACTTACTGACTCTTCCCACTCTTTAATGGTCTCTTCATTCCCAAATATCCAATCTCCTGGTACTTCCTTCTGTTATTTGTGCCCATCAGGAATCCACGTGTCATGCCACTTTTTATTTCTTAGCTCCTCGTCCTTGGAACACTTTACCAGGCTATCTCCACCTTGAATACAACTTTAAGAAATTTAAAAGTGCTCTTAAAACCTACTTCTTTGAGAAGACTTTCCTGGAATTTCGGGAGCAGGGTAGTGCTGGACACCTGATACTCATAGCCTCTAGCATGGTTCATCCAATCTGTAGCAATTAATTCTACTCTTAACTGTCTCCTTTTCTCCTTGCCTTTCCTGTTTATATTATGGAGTTGCTTTCCACTCTTAACTATTAGTGGAATTCTTAAAATTGCAAATCACTTTGCTGCTAGCCATCCAAAAAGTGGTATATCAAGATTTGCATACTTAGTTCCAGTCTTCTATTTCTACTACTACCTCTTAATCATTTATATAACCCTATTAGATATATGCAGCGCTATGCACATAAAAGACAGTCCTTGTTCCACAGAGCTTGCAATCTGCTAAAACAGACAAGCAGACCAAACGGGACTGGGGAATTTTTAAGGGAAATGATTAAAATACACATGGGTGTAGATGTAGACAGTGGAATAAGGTAGTCAAGATCAAAAAGCAGCCTCAAAGAGATGAATTTTTAGCCTGGTTTTGAACAGGACCAGAGATGGAGTCTGATGTATTGACTCAAGTCATCTATTCCAGGCATACAGTATAGCAAGATGGAAAGAATTGAGTCTGGAGTTGGCAGTAGAAGGGAAGGGCATAGATAAAAGATTTGTTTGAGTGGGGTTGCCAAATAGGGTGTGGAGAGAGAAGAGAGAGGAGAGGTAATGAGGAGCTGTAGAATGAATGCACTTGTAGGTCAGTAGGAGAAGTTGAACTGTATGTGGAAATGGAGAGGGACCAATGAAATGACTTAAGAAAATGGATTGTGAGCATAGTGACACTGGCAGAAGATTAATGGTGCAGCTGAGTTTTGAAGGGGAGATAGATGATTCGGTGGGAGACCAGTGAGGAGAAAGTTGCAATAGTTTGGACAGGAGGTGATGAGAGAATGGATAAGGGCCTTAGTTCTGAGAAGAAGGGACAAACTTTGCTGATGTTATAGAGATGGAAATGACAGGTTTTAACTATCCGTTGGATAGCTGCAAAGACAGAGAGAGAGAGAGAGAGAGGAGTCAAAGATGATCCCAAAGTTTTGAGCCGAGGAGATGGGAGATGACAGTGTTATTCAGAGAAATAGAGAAGGGAGGAAGAGGGGAGGTGAGTTTAGGGGAAGGATAAGGAGAGCTTCTTCACTTGCCCAACACAAAGACATGAATGTCAAAATGGAACAATTAGCCTTGCTTGTTTTATTATACTAGACTAACTGATCAGCAAAAACTCAAGGTTGCATATTGCTTTAGATTTAATAGTTAATGTTGTAACTCAGATAAAAGCAGCACTCCACTTGTTGCAGCTCATTAATCCTAAAAAAAAGTCTTAGAGCAGCAGATCTGTAAAAGAATGTAACACTACCTCTACCTCCATCTTGCACACACCTATAGATTTCATTGACTGCTGATCCCAGTAGACTTTGTGCTGACCTGGTGTCTGCAGTAACAACACTGGCAGGCAGCGCCATCTCAGCAGTCTGAAATCACATACGAGGCAGCAGCATAAATAAATTCTCTAAGCTGAAATCTATTGTGGTTCATTTGCAATGGAAATGCAGCGACAACAGGGGTGCAGGTGGGTTTTCAGAGTATGGCTAAAGAAGACTTGTCTTCTTTCTTTGGCAGTTAAGTGTTAGTTTACCTAATACATTTAGGAAAAGAAGACAAATTGTGAACCTTTGTGCTTGAGGGAACTAGTATAACTTTAAGTAATGTAAACCTCCTATGTAACGAAACACAACCAAGATGAGAATTTCAGAGGAGTGTAGGTCTAGAACTGACTTGGCAGAGATGTCTCTGTGCCTTTTATTGACAGACGCCCATACCTGTTCTACATAGATATGTAACTGCTAATGGATCAAACAACACATTAAACATGTGGAGCATAAATTCTTAACAGGTCACTTAGGTTAATAGGGCAGGAAGGCGTCTATTTTTTACCTAGTTTATAAAGTCACATAGGTGCCTATGGGCTCGCTATTTGTGCCTTCTCTATCCGCATCTAACTTCCCTGCCGGTTGTACAGGGAAATTAGATGGGGCAGGGAAGGGGAGGATCGAAGGCGGAGACAGGGCGGGTGGTGCGGGGCAGGGTGGGTGGTGGGCGGTCACCGACCCTGAAATACAGGGTCGATTCTAATGTTGGCCCTGTACGTCTAGGGCCGGCGACTTATACGGGGAAGTTATTCCATCTTGGAGGTGGAACAATTTCCCCGTACATAAAGGACTGGTGGCCCGGGGCTTGGATTGGGCAGGAGGGGCCCAAAGACATTCCCTGCAGTCTGACCCTGGCCTTAGGAAGCCAGATCGGGGGTCGGGCTGCGGGGAATGAGTCTCTGAAGTCCAGTGGCTAGCATTGTGGCTCTTTAATAGAGCCACGGTGCCATGACAACATGACACCATGCATCACGGCTCCAGCCTTGACTCAGTTAGCCGGGAACGGTCCTGTATGTGCAGGCCGGACTGAATCGCAGTCTCGGCCTGCACATACATGACTATTCGCAATTCTGATACCGCGGGGCTAGATGTGCCCCACGGGAGCAGAATCGCGATCCCCTCTGTACGTCTGGCTCAGATCGGATGTACAGAGGGGATTTATGTCTGGGACAGAATAAGCCTGTATGTGTCTTTATAAAATACTAGCATATATCCTGCAGAAATCACATGCATATTTAGGCGCATAAAGATTAGACCATAAAGGGCACATGCATATTTTATATTTATAAAATATGCATGTAAATCACGAGTCTGTCCATGCTCTGCTAACTCCCCCCCCCCCCAGAAGCATGCTTATTATTCAAATACGAGCTCAATGGAATCTAATTTTACAAGAGGCCTTTTATGCACATAAATCAGCATTTATATGCAAAAAGCTTTATAAATTGGTTTCCAAAATGCAGCTAAATTTTAGATAGTTTATATGTGTATATGTATGCTTGCAGTATATGTAAAATGCAATGTACCAACATTATTTCTAAATGGTGCCAAAGTCTCTTGCTATTTAACAAATACATTTTTCTCTCCCCATCTGCTCTTAATACCCTGTTACTGTCTCTTGTCATGTCGTGCGTTGACTTTTCCAATTCGATCTTCACTGGTCTCTCTAAATCTCAACTGGCTCGACCTCAGAGGGTTCAAAACACTGCTGCGCGTCTCACTACTCATTGCTCCCCCCAAGACCACGTAACACCCCTTCTCCTTCATCTTCATTGGTTACCGGTTCCCTTCCGCGCTCAATTTAAATTGCTCTCTCTTGTTCACAGGGCTTTCCACACCAGTACCCCACAATACCTAGCTGATCTTATCACTTCACCTTATCATTTATCATTTCACTTATCACTTATCATTTCACCTCAACCGCCTGAACCCCCTTCTCCCTCTCTTGCTCATCTACACTCCACCCGTTCCTCTGCCTTCTTCTTCGCCGGCCCTGCCCTTTGGAACTCCCTCCCCTCCTCCCTCCGCTTAGACCCCCATCATGCCACCTTCAAGCGAAACCTAAAGACCCACCTGTTTTCCCTGGCCTTTGACTTCCCCTCCCCTTTTGTGTAATTACTTCCCCTATGTTTTGTTTACTCTCTCCTTTCTCTCTTACTGTCCTGTCAATGATTGTAGTTCCTTTCCCTTTCTACTGGCCTTGTGCCTCTACTGGATTTTTTTTTTTTATAAATTGTAAACCGCCTTGTTCATTACAGAAGGGCGGTATATCAAATGAAATAAACATAAACATAAACATTTTCTTTTATCTTTGTATGGAAACACTTGAAGAAAGATTATGAACCCTGCTGAATATATATATGAATACATATGATTCAAGCAATAAATAGACATAAACGTGCTTCATAAAAAATACAACAATGGCTACAAAAAGACAGAACCCTTTAGGGCAGGGGTCCTCAAACTACGGCCCGCGGGCCACATGCGGCCCGCCGAGAACATTTATCCGGCCCGCCGGGTGTTTTTGCTGCCGCTGCCTGTCCTCAGGGGCGGCTCTACCATGAGGCGAAGTGAGGCGGCTGCAGTTGCTGGTTGTGTGGCCGGCTTTCCCTTCATGCCTAGAGGCGCTTTGCCTTTCTTTGGTGTTCCGGTGGCCTGATTGATCTTGTGAGGGTGATCAGGGAGGGGCTTCGTTTCCCACTCACCTCCCCGATGCCGATCGGGACTGCTGCAGTTGCTGGTTGTGTGGCGGGATTTCCCTTCGCGCCTAGAGGTACTTTGACTTTCTTTGGTGTTCCGGTGGCCCGATTCGTCTTGCAAGGGTGATCGGGGAGGGGATCCACTTCCCGCTCACCTTCCTAAAATACTCCCCCCCCCCCGATATTTATCATCTTGATTCAAAACATCTCATTCGAGTTTATTTCAGAAGTAAAAATACAATTAGGCCATACTTCTCCCTAAAGAAGGACTCTAGCTTCCTCTTTCCTATAGAATTTATTAGTTGACTGGAGAGCAAAAGTGGGCAACAAAGAAGAAGGCAAAGTGGTTGGAAAATTTGGACTTGGTAACAGAAATGAAGCTAGAGAAGGACTGATAGAATTCTGCAAGACCAAAGATCTATTCATCTCAAATACCTTCTTCCAGTAACACAAGTGGCAACTGTACACATAGACTTTCCCCAATGGATTGCACAAATATCAAACTGACTACATCTGTGGAAGTCAATGTTGGAAAAGCTCAATAACATTAACAAAGATAAAACCTGGAGCCAACTATGGTACAGATCACCAAAATAAGATATGTGCAGTGTGCATAGGAATTTGTTCATAGTTTTTTTTAAAACTATAGTCTGGCCCTCCAACGGTCTGAGGGACAGTGAACTGGCCCCCTGTTTAAAAAGTTTGAGGAACCCTGCTTTAGGGGGTCATTCCTTGCAACGAACTGTGGAAAAACACTAACAGTATCTACCACTTCATGAAATGGACAACAACATGGTAGAAACTGTTAGTGTTTTCCCGCAGTTTTTTCTGTACCGCAAGTATCCTCTCCTCATGTTTTAAGTTTCTTTTATTAAGTATTGAGATTAGTGTTTAAGGACTCTATGTATTTATGGTTCATGGTCATTTATCGGTTTCCCATTTTCTGTTTATTGAATATTAATTTTTTAATTACTGCTATATTCCTTGTGAACACGTTTTTTGATCCATTGCGATGTTTCTTTCTCACAGGTGTATGTGTGAACTTTTGTTTAGCGGCTTTCTACTGGTAGGACTATTCTATTATGGTATACCCTAAAGGGTTCTGTCTTTTTGTAGCCATTGCTGTATTTTTTATAAAGAATGTTTAGGTTTATTTATTGCTCGAATCATATATAGCTTATTATCGTAATGTTTTTTATTTCATGGCTGCCAATTTGCTTCCCCTTTCAGATTAGGAAAGTGCATAGCAAGTGTTTCATATCTTTTTATGTATTGTGCCCCAGTATTAATTATGACATATAAAGTTAGTTTATCTTTCTCAATATTCTTATGTAGTGTTTTACCTCCACTGGAACATTATGCTGACATGCCACTATTGGTTTTCTTTATATTTCATGGCACTGTTGTATTATCCATAATTGTCTTACACACAAACTATGTTTGTTTTACGTTGCCAGTAGCGATATCTACACAGATAGTTTTCAATATGTATTGTTCATGACTGACATTTGTTTTAAGGCCTCTCATATGTTTTGATGTATGTTTTTTAGCTACACCTCTTGTTGTATTTTGTAGTTTTCTCTAAAGATTTCTCTGAATTGAGATCTTGTCGGTATTGTAGCCCCCCTTTTTAATTTACATTCTTACTTATAGTGATATTTCCTTTAAGTACGTAATATTTTTCTTTATGTATGTAATATTTTTGTATTTCTGTCCATATATACATCCTTTTAACATATTACATTGATCTCTTCTTATTTTTGTATTTATATGTATTTGATTACGACATATGCATATTTTTTGTGTTGTAGACCCCTGATGCAGGCTTACTGTTGAAACTTGGCCAAGTCGGGTCTTGAACCTTGAAGGTCTTGCAATAAAGGCTTTTTAAAGAAAAACATCAGTGGTATGGCCGTTTCCCCCTCTGCTTCCTGTGGACTTGTTTGGTTTTTGCGGAAGTGTCTCCTCCTTTTGTGTTTCTCATATCATGGGAGTTCTAATTCCAGATCCTATCTAGTGCATTTGTGGGTTGACATAAATATGATTTACCAATATTAGAGACTTGTTATCTCTTTCTGTTTTCATTGAAATTGCTTGTGAATCTCTAGATTTTCACTTCATTGGATGCTCTGTGTTGTGCAGCATTTATGACACTTCTTGTTTGCTCTAAGAGTACACAGTGCTGTAAATGCTTGGTGTCTGAATATACACATTTTGTGTGAAACAAATGCGTGAATCCTATAATTTCTTTACCTCACCTTACCTCACACTGTCTTGCATGAATTTTAGTTAGTTCATGCAAAGTTCATCAAAAGCCTCCATGCATCCTTTCTTTCACGTCCTCAGGGTCTTACAATTTGTGTAAACGCTTTATCACTTCCTCTCAACCTTGCAAGATCCTTTTTATATCCAGGAGTATTTCTGAAAGTCACTGCTGGTACAGTACTGCTTATAGACAGTGGAAGAGAGAATGGTTTTGTTAATCATAGATAGTGTAAAATTAAATAGAGTTCCTTCATGGTAAGTAAGACATTAACTTCAGCATTAATCATTGCTAGTCTTCTTCTCACCTATAGCTAAATACTGTAGAAACACGAGAGGAATATGTGTATTCCTATATGTCTTTTGCATAAAATATATACATAAAACTAATGTGGTTTACACTTTGCACAGCAAACTTTCATGCAAATTCTTTTATTTTGGTTTCTTTATTTATATTTTCCAACAAAATACAAACAAAAGAGAAAACCAAATCAAAATACACAATTCTTCTCTGTAATATGAGATAAGAAAAGGCTAAACACAGCCCACCCCACCCTGTCCCTCCCATCATCATGCAATCATCAGGGGTTGTATAAAAGAAACACAAAACATTTGCAAGCCTGCGAGGCCTACAAGGGCTATAGAAGAGTAACCACTCCACTACATAGGAAATGAGAAGATTTGTCTAATAACCCCTTACGCTATCTCATACCATGCTTTAGAGATGTAATTCTGTAGGAGTTTCCACTTAAGAGAAAAGGAGGATAAATGGGAACTACCACACCATGGTATTTGTGCATATATGTAACATAAGAACAAGTGTTTCACCATTCGAGTCAACCAAGCTCTGCTGTATTTTTCCAGTTAGAAATAACAAAATGAAGGGCTACTCCCAACATGAAGTCAATTAAACTGACAATCCCTCTGTAATGACGAGATGCCAATTGCTGATTGAAAAACGACTCCAGACCAGGAGAGAGTGGCCCGGAATCTGAGTACCTCTTTAATACGGTTCCATATTGGAACCCAACAAGACTGAATGTTAGGACAATCATACACCACATGCCTCAAAGTGCCAACATCTCCTCAATGAGACTAACACTCATTCCCAGCTGCCTGATCCCATTTAGCAACCTTTCAATAGGCAATCCTCATTAGGAATTGCATTTGCTAGTTGTTGAAAGGCTTTCTGAGTATCCGATAAAACCCTATGAGACTTCAACCTCCCAACAGACACCCTCACTAAGATGGCTACCCCATTATTCTTATGATGGGCAGCTGAAAAGCCCCTAAAGAGTAGGGCTTTATATCTAGTTTCAACGACGCCTTGACATTCAAGTGTGTCTCCTGCAGCAGTAAGATGTCAGCACTTTCTTTCCTACCATACAGAAGAATCTTTTCCTCTTAATGGGATTGTTAATGCCATTAACATTCAGTAAAATGATCTTAAAGGAAAGCATACTGACAATATATCTCAGATTGACAGTCAAATGTTACAGAAACATACCAAATTGTAGCATTTCGTTTTACATTGTAGAACAACTTCTTAAGCACCCTCAAAGTGTTAGCTGCACCTATAGCCCAAAGAAGAAAACCCAACAAAAGAGACACATTTTAGCCCCGTCCCCATCATATGATCACTCACAATAAGAACACCGAATTCTGAAAAAACATCTCCCCAAAACCACCTAAACCCAGGGGTGTTATATAACACACAAAACGTAGTGGGTGAGCCCACTAGGACAAGACAGACATGGAGGGCAAAATGACCTAATACTTCCGCACTTCTGTGTCACTCAGAATATCGCGCTTTGCCCACCTCCCTTAATAAGAGTAATGACAATGTACTCAAAACCCCCCAAAAAAGAAAGAAAGAAGAGAAAACCAGAACTGCATGGCAGGGCAGCCCTCTTCGAATCAGTTTATGACCTAGAAGACCCAACCCAGTGAACAAGGGCCACTCCACTCCTGCAAACCCCAAAGCTCTCCCAGCCACCATAAACATCACAAATAAACAACATAAAACATAAAAGAAGAGAGAGAGAGAAAACAAAATAAACATCTTAACCAGGATAGTACCCTGGAGCTCCTTCAAAAGAGACAGAATGGATGTCCCAGTATATAGCAATGTTACATAATTAAATGTCGCTTCTGCATGGATAAGTCGCCTTTACACGACCTCAGACCAGTCAAACGCCCATGATAGCAAGCGCCATAGAAGTGTATCAAATAAAAGTTGCAAAATGACTTTCACCACATCATCGCCGACTCCTTATCCTCCAGAAATAAATAAAACGTCCTGAGATCATCAAAAGTCTTGGTCTGGTTATGCACTGTGACTCTCATATGGGCAGGATAGAGCAGCCCAAAACAGGCCTGCAGTTGTACCAAGCGTGGACGCAGCGATAGAAAACTCTTTCTCCGATCCACCGTCACCTTCGCGAAGTCCGGGAAGAACAGGAGTTTATGTCCCTGATATTCCAAAGTTGAAAGTGCTCTGACTGCTCCCATTATTTGCAATACTTGCTGAAAACATAAAACTTTCAAGATGATTGGGCGTGGACACTTGCCCATGACCACGGACTGAGTAGGCACTCTTTGGGCATGCTTGATCTCGAACGGCATAACAAACTGCAACTTTAACATACCTGGAATCATGTCCTGCAAAAAGGACACCATGTCAGGGCCCTCTGCTCCCTCAGGAACTCCTAGTATTCTTATGTTATTCCTCAGAGAGCGATTATTGCCGTCTTCCACCTCTCTTTGTAATGAACATAACAACTTGGCCTGTTTCTCAATGGCCTCAAGCCTTCCCCCATGTGAAGCCACCACATTCTCTACCTTCCCCAAATGAGCCGTAATTGACGGCAAAGAAGTTTGCAAAGCGTTGATATCTTCCTGCATTGCACATAGCGACTCTCCATTAGCTTTGACCAAGTCTTTGACTGCCCGAATCTCAGCCAGGAGCTCCTGTGAGGTCTCAGGACAATCTCGGATGACCGCCATCTTGTGAGGTGAGAGAGGTTAAATCTTTGTTCTCTTTGCACTAGCATTTTGAGATACTGGTAATCTAGCCGCATCTGTTTGGGGTCTGATATATCTGGGATTGAACAGTATCAAAGTAGGTAGGAACTAGTTGATTAAAGATTGCTGAAGTCAGGATTCTTGTCTATTGCACTCTGGAGCACAGCTCTTACACGTCCGTCTTGACCGGAAATCAAGCTCCGCCCCCCTTTCATGCAAACTCTTAACATTTAAGTACTACTTTGCAGCTACCTTTAGTTCTGATGGACTCTGGGATCAATTCATCCAAATTATTTTTAGTCTCTGGACAGCAAGTAGTACCAAAAACTTGACTGACAAATGCATAAAAACATATCTACAAGTAATTATATTATTTCATATATTGATCTGTTCTGCACTTAGAACCTATTGTGAATTCAGTATATAAATGGTCCATACATCAGCAAGACCTAGCTTGTTTAGTTTATCTTAGTGATATGTTGTGGTTGGAATGACATGAAGATAAACAGAAAGGGGGTCATTCTGTCCTGTGAATAGTGGGGATGGACGTCCTGTTGGAAGCGTTTGTATGGGGAGGCTTAGACGGGAGCAGGAGGGAGCATTCTGGAGGTGGAGCAAGGGTGGGGCATGGGCAGTCCGCGACCCCGGACATACAGGGCTGATTCTGAGGTCAGCCCTGTATGTCCAGGGCTGTGAACTTAGACAGGGGACTTATTCCACTGCAGAGGTGGAACAAGTCCCCCTCAACATTGGAGGATCCTGCTTCTGGGCCTAGTAAAACAGGTAGGGGGTGCAGGAAGTTCCCAGCAGCCGGACCCTGGCCATGGGAGGCGGGATTGAGGGTCCAACTGCGGGAAATGGTGGTAGCCAGCAATTGTGGCTCTTGAATGGAGCCACGGTGCCATGGTGTCGGGACGCCATGGTACTGTGGCTCTATTCAGGAGTCTGACTGAGGATCTGCTGAGCTGGGGATCTGCTGTTCACGCAGGCCGATCAGAATCGGGGCCCATCTTGCATGTTGAGGCCCTAGACCCAATTCTGATCCTGCGAGCATGTCTAGCTCCCGCGGGTTCAAAATCGGGTCTATCTCTGGGTGTCCTGCTTCTGATCGGATGCACAGGGTCCTGGACAGCCACATTGGAATGTGCCTCAAAGGCAATGATGTGGATGATTCCTTAGATGACAAAGATAAAGATGATCTCTCACGTGTTGAATCTAATAGAGAAGCTCTTTTGGATGGCGCTGTCAGGAAACAATGCCAGCCATAAAAATCAAATGAGACCTAAGAAAGACCCTTCAAAATTCAAGGACCCTCCTCCACAGAAAAGTCACTCAATAGTCACTTTAATAACAATGAAAGGTGGTATAGAAAATGCTAAATAAACATAAAGAACCCTCTGTGGGCAGAAACAGTGTACTCTAGAGAATTGGCAAATTTTGCATATCCAGAAATAGGAGCTTCTAATGAGTTATAAGCATAAAGTCCATAGAAGAGTGAATCAATGAACCCATCACAAATCTTGATGTAACACAATGACTTAGAGCAATGAATGAGAGCTTTTCTGTTTGGTTTGACTAGGCACAGTTTTTTACTGGACTGTCACATGTAAGTTGTAATAGTTAATCAACTATCACATATCTTAAGAAAGATGTAAAGAAGTCAAAGACAGAACATATAGAAATGTGATCACAGAATTGACATTGTGCCAAGTAAATGAAACATTACCAAACCATTTAACTAGGATCTCTGTGACATTAATCGGGAGACGGTCAGTCAATGAAGTGATTGTTGAAGTCAACCGAATCTCTTTAAGGGGGTAACTATAGGAGGAGGACAGTTTAAGGTGTTCAGCAGTACAATAGTATTTGGTTTGTTTGTGGTGCATCTGTATATCACGCCAATACAAATGGATTTCTCTTAAACTATTTCTAGTTTAACCCACAGTGTCTCCTCGATCCCTTTTAGGCCCTGTATTTCCATAGCTTTAATATTATTTTTCACATATAGTGCCACTCCTCCTCCCCTTTTTCCTACCCTGTCCTTTCTGAATAATGTATAGCTTGGTATAGTTATATCCCAGTCATGGTTGTCCATGAACCATGTCTCTGTAACTGCAACTATATCCAAGTCAGCCTCTCCCATTAAAGCCTCAACATCTGGAATCTTATTTCCCATGTTACGGGCATTTATAGACACTGCTTTCCAGATGTTGCCCCTTTTACTTATTTCTATAAAGGTATTTAATGTTTCACTTACCTGGGGGGCTTTCACTTAGCTGGGGGCTTTCTTCACCCATCCCCAATGAATCTAGTTTAAAGCCCTCTTCAGTAGGTTAGCCAGTCTGCTACTAAAGACATGTCAACCCTTCTTGGACAGATGGATGCCATCTCTGCTTTGCAAACCTTGGAACATCATCCCATGGTCTAGGAAACCAAAATGCTCTTGATGACACCATCCATGCAGCCATGCACTTATCTTCAGGAAGCAAGTTTCTCTGCCTTGGCCTTTACCCTCAACAGAGAGTATTGAAGAGAACACCAACTGCGCCCCTATCTGCTTCACCCTCTGTCCCAGAACCATGAAGTCACTCTTGATATGCTCAGAAGGATACCTGGCAGTATCATTTATCATTTTGGTGGCTCTTCTCTGTACCTTTTCTAATTCTGTTATATCCTTTTTAAGATACAGCAACCAGAATTGCACACAGTTTTCAAGATGTGGTCTCACCATGGAATGAAACAGAGGCATTGTATTATCCTTGCTTTTATTCTCCATTCCTATTCTTATGATTCCTAGCATTCTGTTTGTTTTCTTTGCCACCGCTGCACACTGGGTAGAGGCTTTCAACATGTTATCCATGATGGCGTCCAAATCTTTTTCCTGGGTGGTGGTTCCCAATGTGGAACTTTGCATCATGTAACCATAGTTTGGGTTGTTCTTTCCTAGGAGCATAACTTTGCACTTGTCCACATTAAATTTCATCTGCCATTTGGATGCCCAGTCTTCCAATTTATTAAGGTCTCTTGCAATTTTGCACAATCCTCATGGGTTTTAACAACTTTGAATAGTTTTGTGTCATCTGTAAATTTGATTACCTCACTCGTTATTCCCATTTCCAGGTCATTTATGAATATGTTAAAAAGCAGCGGACCCAGCACAGATCTCTGAGGTACTCCACTATTCACCTTTCTCCAATGGGAAAATCAGCCATTTAGCTCTACCCTCTGCTTTCAATCTTTTAACCAGTTCCTGATCCACAATAGTACACTGCCTCCTATCCCATGACTTTTTAATTTCACCGAGTCTCTTATGATGGACCTTGTCAAAGGCTTTCTGAAAATCCAGATACACTATATCAACCGACTCACCTTTGTCTACCTGTTTCTTCACACCTTCAAAAAAACATAACAGATTAGTAAGACAAGACCTTCCTTGACTAAAGCCACATTGGCTGTCTCCCATTAAATCATGACTATCTAATGTTCATTAATTTTGTTCTTTATAATGGTTTCTACCAGTACCAACATCAGGCTCACTGGTCTGTAGTTTCTCGGATCACCCCTGGAACCCTTTTTAAAAACTGGCATTACATCCAGCCTCAACAACTATCTGCTTCTGCTATATCCTTCAGTTAATGTTGGATACAGAGTAAATAAGCATGTTTTCCAAGTCCACCCTCCTCCTCAGCCTAAGGGCAATGCTGATATTTCTGTTTCAGCAGATTTCCTCTTCAGGTGCTTACCGCCTTTGGACATGCGGTGCCATCTCTCATGCTGCTTTAGGATAAAGTTCTCACCATTAGGCTTTGGCTGGTGATCTAACAAGTTCAATGCCCTGAAGTGCCTTCTTCACTTCCTCCAGCATGGAACGTCTTGAAAGGCCTTTCAAGCTTCCTCCAGCATATGGTTGCAGTGGGACATGCCATTATGACTGAACCATAGAAACAACCTCCAGTACTGGACTACATGCCTCTTCAACAGATTGTTAATGTCCTTAAACTCTTGTTGCTTTTGTAGCATAATTGTCAATAGATCACACCATATATTTCGATCTTACATCCATCCATCACAGTTTCTGGCATTGTTCATACTTTCCCCAGAATCTTGTCTTTTAAGGGAAAATGCAGTAAGCAGACCATAAATCCAGAGCAGGTTGGGTCTCTGAGGGCCCAGTGCTCAGTGGATACGTTCTATAGTCCAGCTCTCCTCTTCCTCAAAAGTATCCCCGTTATTAATCACTTTGCAGAACATGTATACACCACCTTGCTGGGCAGACTATATGGACCATGCTGGCTTTCATCTGCCATCCTATACTATTTTACTATGTGCTGAGCCATCTCCTATTCATCTCCATATTGATCTATATCAGGAACACCATGTATCTGCAGATTGCACCACCTGGTGTGATTTTCCGTCTTCAAATTTGTATTGCATCTCACCTTAAAGCTGACCCATCTTATTTGCCTGGGCCATGAGCCTCATCAGGGCTTCATCCTGTTGGTCAACCCTCTGCTCCACCTCCTCGGTGCAGTTTCCCAGCTCTGCTATGCCCTTCCTCATACCGGCCAACACTTTTTTCATCTCCTCTATCGCTGTATCAATGCCACATTTAATTTCTGTTTTAAATTTCATCGGTAGAACCCAGGTCTCTACCATGGTGAGAGGGCTTCCCACTGTACTGCTGTCCAAATCACTGGTGTCATCAGACACCAATTCGTCCTCATGCTCCTGGGCCCTACGCAAAGCTCTTCAGTCTGGTCTTTACTGTACTTCTTAAAAAAGGATTTCAAAATGCCTGATTTTTACTTTGCTGCCATCATCAACTTTAACCTATATTCTGCTGAGCTGCTTGCTAGTCTTACACTGGGTGGGAAGGTCAGTAAATTGCTAATTTAAAGCATCCTCCTGCAGCGCTCTTAGGCTTTGGGACCATCTTGGAGATTACATCACTTCCACCTCCAACCAGTTGATTTTAGGAGTGGACATGTCAAAAATGTTTGTTTTGTTTAGTTTCCTGTGTTTAGGATTTTTTTTGCATTTTAATTTTTTTTTTCATTTTGGGAGCATCTTCAATAGTGTGTCCTATTGCTCAAATAGGGGATGATTTAGCAAACTTTGTGCTGGTAGCGTGTCTGTGGGCAATGTTACCAGCATGAGGATTCTAACTAACTGCAGGAAGTATGTTCATCCGTCTCCCACCAGCTAGCACAGGAATGTCACGCTTTAATGTGGCTAATTTGCTATGGGTAGCGTTAGTTGCACCTGCCCTACTGGCATCAAGAGCAGTTGGTGTGGGCCAGTAACACCTGTGCTAGCTGCGCTGAACTGGGAACTCCCAGTGCATGCTATGAGGGCAGCATGGGGTTTTTGTCATGGAGGCCCTGTGCTACTTTTCAGTGTAGCACCAAAACTGCATGCTAATTCCGTGCTAACCTAGTAGCACACTTTAGTAAACATGCCCTAAAGTGCGCTTTGTTGTTCAACTAGAGTGCTCTATTGCTCAATAGAATATATCCCTAGTTCATTGTGGTGGGATTTTAGAAGGAATGCCTAGGAAGAATCTGCGATGTCTGGGGGAGTGGCAGAAGTGAAGGGAGGCACGTTTCTGTCCCTAAAGATGAATGTCCTAGTAACCGGCTCTTGCAATGGGCCCACAGAAACAGCAAGGCCAGGTATGTGCATGGATGCAGGCCATAAATGATTTCAGAAGGCTGATTATATCAGCCTGTTACACGGACTAGCACCACGTTGATGGTTTTACTGTTTACTCGCATACGGTGTTCAGACAAATCTGCCATTGATGCAGGCAACTGTTTGCCAAAACACGGTCACGTCGGGCATAATTAAAGATTTACTCTACACTTAAATACCGCTGCTCTTTTTTTTTTGGCATTTCATAAATTTGGACATCCCCAAATTGCATGGCCTCAGAAATGGGTACTTGGATGTGCCGGCTGAGAAATTTCAAAAGGGAAGCGACTATGTAATGAGACTTGCATATCCCTGCTGGCCATTTCAGATTAGAACTGTGGCGGCAGGCTAGTAATATCTTTGGAGTATGTATTTACATGCAGGTTTCTTTGGCCAGGAAATATGAACTGTGGTGATGAAAGCGCATTTTTCTCTTCCCACTAGAAGAATTGCAGCCATGAAACAAGCACTTTTTTGCACCTTATTGTGGTCAAGAGCAGGTATAGGCATGGATGCCTCAACAACCAGGGTCAGACATACTTGTGCCATTGTGAAATTGCACTGCAATGTGGCTTTCCCTTGTTCCACCCATGCCACACTTCCCCCCCCCCCCCCCTCACTGCATGGGCATGCTTGCACCAGTGACCTCTATATGCCCAACTTTCCAACATGGTTCTAGAGATATCTCTGTAATTTGTACGTCTGCATGACCCCCCTTAACGTCTGGAAATTCTCCTAAAAACCAGCCACTGAATAGGTGACCTGGATAAACTGAAGGGTGCTATTTTCTTGCATCTGGAATTTCTTTTCTAAATCTAGCCAGCTAATAATAACAAATCAGTGTTAACCACTTAAGTCATGAGGCCACTCCAGGAATGCCCCTGGATCTACCCCCATTTTGCCTGACTAAATTTGCCTGTATAGTCCATTTAGGTGGTTACATTTAGTGGGTCAATGGTGGAAAACGGTTAAAAACAGAGGCTTAATAGACTAATATCTGAAGTTAGCCAGTTACTTTTCGAAAATCGATCCCGGTATGTATTGTATAAACCCTTATTATAATTGTTTTAGCAAAACTATCTGGACTGAATCATAATCTTTATTGCTTCTTCAACAATAAATCATCATGGTCTATAAATTTAGTTGCTTTTTACATAGGATTGGTACATCCTACTGAATTTGTCCTAGTGGACTTAGGGGTCCTTATGCAAAAAACCCACTGAATGGGTAGGATAACCAGGTTCATTTACCAAGTTTTCCTTAGACAGATATTCAGCCACATTTACCCAGCTAGTTGTGTTACCGAACATATGGCTAAATCTACCACATAGAATGGTTGCCGCTGAATATTGGTTTCACTGGGGTTTATCTGGTTAGAAGGACCTGTTAACTGGATAAAACCTTTTGCATATTGACTCTTATGGGTCTGACTCTCTAAGGGATTTGCCTAAAGATTGGTGCCACTTAGGTTCCTAAGTCCCTATTTTGAAGGAATTAGGTGCCTAATTGTGCACTTATGTACACGTTTTAGGTGGGTGCTATTCGGTGTGTGCTTTCAGTATGTGCGTGAACAGGAGTGGAGCAATTTTGATACCATGTACACCCCTATTTTGTAAAGGAAAATAGGTGTCAACTTGTCTTTATAAAATAGGCTCAGGATAGGCATGTTCTGGGTGCCTAAATCTACCCTCCCTGCGTCTATATTGGAAGATCCAGTATATTTATTTATAGGCATGAATATACCGCCTGTTGCAAGTGCAATCTACACAGTGTATTTTCAGGTATGGTATATACTTTCTTTATCCCTGAAGGGGTCACAATCTACGCTCAGTACCTGAGGCAATGGAGGGTTAAGCGGCTTGCCCAAGGCCACAAGGAGCACCCGTGGGACCAAAAACCCCAGTCCCTCCAACCTGAGGTAACTTGCCTCAAACACTAGGCCAATTACCTGGGGGAAGGAGTGTGTTTTAACCATGGAAAATTTACCTGGCTAGCTCCCAAATCTTTTAATATTGGGTGGTCAATAATCAAGAGCATTTATTTGATTAGCAGCACCTGCTATCTGGATAGGTGTCAGCCAGTGACATATTCAACTACACTGTCTGTCTAGTGCTGCTGAATATTTCCTCTGACTATCTAAGTAGTGCTGGGGCAATCTGTGGGAGGACCTGGGGCTGAATTCAATATTCCTGCTGCTAATTGGATAACTATCGCAGAAAGTTAGGCCACAAAAAAAGCCTGCCCTATCTTCTTAGCTGAATGTCACCACTATCCAGATAGCGGCGCTGGTCAACACTGAATGTGGATATTCAGCGCTGGCCACAACATGGATACTATTAGCCCCTAGTCACCTTTAGCACTGGCCGCTGTATGGATACTATTAGTCACTATTTAGCAATGACCACAATATGGATACCATTAGCTCCTAAAATCCAACCAGAGAGCAGAAACACCTATAGGCAATGTAGAGCACAAACAAGGAAGAGATGCACCAGTGGTTGATATAAGCAGCTTTATTAGGAAAAACTCCATCACGTTTTGGTGAAAACACCTTCCTCAGGGGTACCATCTATGTCTCTGTTAGCGGGTTCTTAAAGCAAATCGCAGTGGAATCAAACGCCAAACTGACCAAATGGATACTATTAGCACTGGCCACTACATATTTAGCACTGACCACTATGGGGTAGATTCTGACCAGTAAATAGTGGGGTTGTACGTCTGGGTTGGACATTCAACCCCTGCTGTTCACTGGGGCCATATTCAGCTGCCAATGCTTCCCGCACAGACAGAGTCATTGTGTGGGGAGTGCTGGACAGTGATGGGAGGGGGAGGACCTGAGGCGGAGAGTGGGCAGAGCGGTGGCGGGCACCCAGATGTACAGGGCCTATTCTGGTCAGAGTCCTGTATGTCCGTAGCTCACTTTTGGACACCTGGTTTATTCCACCTTGGAGGTGGAATAAGTGCTGGTCTCCATTGCAATTAGGAGTTTCAGCGCCCCCACCCCCCCAGGAACATACAGGGCCTATTCAAGACAAGCCCTTGTACATTCCCCAGCACAAGTTGCATGTCTGGATTATTCCCCTCTGTGTGAGCACCGCACACCCCCATACACCATGCCACTGGCTGCGCAGTGCAGCTGCAGCCATGTTCTGGGCCTTAGGGGCCTCCGGTGTCACCCGGGCCATGGTCTGCAAGTGCCAATGTGGTGCATAGCATTCTGAGCCATCATGTAGATGGCTCGTTGCCATGGTGTCAGGACACCACAGCTCCCTCGTACCAGCAGTGGCGTTCTGGCATGGGGATGGGCAGCTTCCCGTGTGCTGATCTCCATGGCATATGGGGAGCATCCGGACGTGCATCTCCCCAATTCCACGCGGGTTGTCCAGGCCCTGCAGCAGTGGAATCGAGTCTATCTCGGGCACGTCTACTAGTTGGGCGGGCAGTACTGCCAGGTGTGCAGGAAGCAGAATCAGCCTCAACATGGATGCTATAAGCAGCTGGCTACTATTTAGCATTGGCCACTACATGGATACCATTAGCCCCTAGCAACTATTTAGCACTCACCACTATATGGATATTATTAGCAGCTGGTCACTATATGAATACTATTAGCAGATGGCCACTATTTTTGATAATCAGGCATGCATATAGTCAGTCTTGTTCTTGTAACTCCTAAAGTTGTATGAGCGAAGTGTGACTAAACTTTTTGAAAATTGCACTGGAAAATAGCAGTGCCAAATCTGAAAAACTCGAATAATCTCTTTGTGCTTCTTTAGTCTTATTTTAACTTATCCATCAGCACCCACATTTTTCTCACCTTCCTACTTGATTTAATATTCTACTTTTGAAGACCCTATTTAGTTGTTCAAGCTTGAATGCCCTTGAGCACTTCCACAAAGCCTTTTGTAATCTTGGTTCACTAGATCTGCCAGTATGGCGGGCTCATGGTTTGTATGATCAGTGCCTAGAGATACAAAAAGATTAAACTATTTATCTACAGCTAATCCATGCCCCGAGGACTTTTTAATCTATTGATTCTCTGTCAAAGAAAAAACAACAGCAAAATAGCATATTATTGTAAATGACCAATTACCGGGCGCATTTTGACAGGCCAAATTGATTTCTATCTGAGAAGGTTGAAGAATTAGTTAATGCAGAAACTATAGCTGCAAACGGTGTAACCTCATATGAGTATCCTCTTTTAAGCTCTGCACATCTATCTAATATAGCAAAGGATGCCTTTGATGAGATAATAAACTCACACTTTACCATACCCAGGAGACCATGCCGACTAGCTGCAGTAGAATTTTCTACTGATATTCAGAAGATGTTCATCAGTCTTTCTCCAGATAGGTGAAGGTTTGCAGGACAGAAGACCATTAGACAAGAATAACAGCTGGTGGGAAAGGATGAGGTTTGTCAGTCTCTGACCGTTAGACAAGAATAACAGCTGGTGGGAAAGGATGAGGTTTGTCAGTCTCTGAATTATTTCTTTAGTTTAGAAAGATATGAAGAATTTCTCACATCTTTTTTAGCCAGAATCTAAGGGCTCCTTTTACTACCATGCATTAGGTCTTTGCACCTAACACACATTTAGCACAAAAACTAACATGCATTAAGTACAAAGCCTCAGTGCTAAAAGTCGAGACTGTGACCAGCATGTTCCTGACAATTAATGAACAGGTGCATACCCTAAAAAGCATGGTGCTATTACTTCAGGTACTCCTACTTCCATCTATTGATGTGGGGGTAGATGCACCCACGCTAATTGCAAAATTGACAGTGCATGATATCCCCCCTTCCTCCCCCCCCCCCCCATGCTAACTACTATGTGTTGACTATGCCCAAACTCTACCTATGCTGGAAATCATATGCTAAGATTGGTACAAGGTCCATGGAATTCAAATCTGCTTGCCATGCCAGTATCATTGCCGGGACTTACCCAAGTGCTTCTGTCCTACCTTTGAGCTTGATCTTCTGATTCTCCACTAATACCAATGTTAAGCCAAGACTTCCAGATGTTCCATCATACTGACCAGCATGGAAGTGCCCTCCATGGCTTCTTGTCATGGTTGGAGAGAAGGTTCCTGTTCTTCTGGGCTCAGGTTAAGTTGGTGTCTAGAGAAAAAGCCAGCCCACCTGTGTCTGCTCCGTCTCAAACGATGCCATAGCTCCAGATACAACTAAGGGAACAAAACACTCAATGGACTGGTCTATAGGGCCCACAGAGGGAAAAGGTGCATATTCCATGGGGTAAGTTCTAAACTTGCCTTTTCATTTCCCCAAAATTGTATTATAGAAAAACCACAAACATTAGAAATTTTTAATGCAAACCAATTTTATGTGCGTTAATTCATAGCTTAATGCATGTTGAGATCGATTTTGCATGCACTAAGAGTTCCTTTTGCACTGACCACATGATTAGTGGCAGAACTAACATGCGTTATGGGCAGCCATCATGTGCTACTTGTTGGAGGCATGCCCAGCAAGTTCTTGGCAGTTAGCACATGATTGCATACCATAATGAGTGGTGTGCTTAAAAGAAGATTTATTATTTTTTTTATTTACAGTCTCTTTTATACCGTGCTATTCAACATCAGTGCGGTTTACATGACAACAGAAAGCTTATACGGTGCCGGAATCTGCTCCGCATTTACAAAGAACAGGTGCTTAAACTTGGGTAAAATCAGGGAAACTATTTACATATAGGCATCACATCAAGTCGAATCAAAGAGTATTCATAGATGCATCGAACGAAGCCATAGAGATATCATTATGTGCACTCGCACTAATAGCCACATTGCCGCTGAATGTGCAGCATTTGCCCTCATACTAGTGACAATTTGCCCTCCACACCCACATTCTGCCCCTAACCTGCCTACTCTCCTTCCTAATGCACAGTGGCACCTTAATGTTCATTTTAAGGTGCCATTGTGCACTAGTCATGCATATGCGTTAGCATTCTTAGCTGCTAGTTACCACATGCTAAAATGTTCATTAACCAGTTGGCAGCCTTTAGTAAAAGACCTCCCAAATCTTTTAAGATGCGCTAACAGATCAGATGCACACTAACAAATGCACAGCCCTGGAAGAAAGAAATATTCATTATTTTGATCCAACATTATTTATACTTTCTACAGACATTTGCTCCTCCTTAACTAGAGATACTTCCATGCCAGAATACTCATCAACCCCTATAGATTTATTTATTTTAATAATCACTTGAAAGATGTTTAAAATGTGTGAGAAATTCTTAACCGAGAACAGACAAGCGACTCGTTAGACTTACTATGGGAGTCATTTTGTTACTGCATGCACACTGTGGTGGCCTGAAGGTTTCTGCCGCCCCAGGCAGACCCTTCGTGCCGCTCCACCCCAAGAATCCACCATTGCCTGGCCTGCCATGCTGCCCCCCCCCCCTTGCACTGAAGCGGTGGCAGCTGAAATGCCATTTCAGTGCTGCATCGGGCCTTAACGTTCTGGTGCACATGCGCCCTCACGGCCTTCCACTCCGTCCCCCCTTCAATTCAACTTCCTTCGAGGGGACAGGAGTGGAAGGCTGGAACTGCGCGTACATACAGGGGCATTTTAAAGGCTGCTGCAGCGCTGAAACTTCCTGGGGGCTGGGGTTAGCAATGCTGCACACCAGGGTCTACCACCCTAGACAACTGCCTAGTTTGCCTAGTAGATGGGTCGGCCCTTCATGCATGGGTAAAACACACATGCAGGTTTTTCTCTGTGTGAACTTTCCCAGATTCTCGAAGTGAAAGTATGCTTGGACGTCCAGCTTGAAAATTGCCTTACAAAACCTAGGCGCCTACATTTAAACCTAATATTTGGGGTATGCAAATTATCTGGATCTAATTCTATGTAGAAACTGACATTCTCAGAAGTGTACACTCCAACCCCACTCTCTGGAACATCTCTTCAAACAACAGGTGTGTGGGCTGTACGTGCGTCAGTTTACGTGTGCATGAGGTGGGCAGTTTTACAATAGCTCATCTCTTGTGTAAAGCACAGCTTTACCTGGGGAAGTGGTTTTGGAAATTATCCTCTATAAGTTAAAGTGGAGATATGGATATAAATGCACCCTTGATCATCAATATGTAGCTAGGTTTCTTTTCTCTCGCTTTCTATCTGGAATAGAGCTGGTGAAATATAAACTATTAGATTGCCTTAAAATTGTTCTGACGTCCCTAGAATACTGATTGCTATTACTCAGAAAATGGGACATACTATAGAAGGGAGCCTTGGCAGCATCAGACATCAGATGTGTAATCAACTTTCTATTCAGATCTTTTTTTTTACCACAAAAAAGCAATAGGCACAGATGTTCTCTTCGAAAAACTGGCCTTTGGCATGACTTTGCTGCGATCTCTTATTTCCTGAAGAAGTTTGGAGTCACAACCATTGCAGTACAACTCTAATAGCCAAAAAGGCACAGTTTGCTACAATTAATGATTTGGCAGTTGAGGATCTTTTTCTAGTTAATTGTAAAACATTCTTCTCTTGGACATGACTCCAATTTCTTATTACTGACTATTCCCTTAGATGCATTATTTTGACAAAATAAGAGACTGGTTTGTGTTTTCTAAAGCTTTCTCTCAAAATGACTATTAAATTCCTTTTAAAGTAGGGCTCATAGTAGGTATGTGCATGGTCAAAACAAAGTTTGGTTTATTTGCAGTTTTACTGAATTTCCCAGATTTTTCTGCATTTTATCATTTTTTTTTTGCATATTTATATAAATGTATATCTGGTATGCATGTTAGGACTTTTTGTCATGTGTAAAATGATTCTACCTGCATTTAGTGGTAGATATATATGCCTACAAGCAATTTGTGTGCACTTAAAAGTTATAGGTGCCCAAGGAAACTGAATGCCGGCTCGTGAATGCATTGGCCACTTGGCCTCCCCATAAAAGCTCCAAGTTACATTCTTCTGTTCTATCTATGCTTTCTGGCTGACGTTTAATGTAAAGTGCTTTGAATATATGATTAGGTGGTATAGAAGACTTGTTAAATAAATAAATGCACATCCTTAGCACACAGAGCTAGCCCCATTGAACAGGCCTCAGTGCTCTGCTGTGTTGTAGAGAGGATTTATGCTCAGATACCTGTTCACAGTTTGGGCATGCTTGGAGACAAGATGCACAAAATGGGGAAGGAAGTCCCGTTACCTACTGTAGTCTTTCTGACTGGTGAAGACATATCGTATGTTGCCTAAGCATGCAGTCTGTGGGGAGAGTAGGAAAGGGGGAAGGAGGAAATATGAGGATAAAAACATCAATAGGCTCCACAGCTTAAAACATCCAGAATAGCCAGGTTCGTCTATAGCAGCAGCATTGACATAGAGACTTAACAGTTTTATTGAGGTCTAAGCTTTCAAGGGCAAGCATGCATTTGACAAAGTGGATTCTTGCCATCAGAAGCTTACTATACATCCCAGTATATCTGTTAGACTAGAAGGTGCCATTAGCCTTGGTGTACTTTGTACTTACTTAATAGCCACCTTTTCTCTGTAACTAAGGGCCCTAAAGTGGAATATTTTACTACCAAAATATCAAAGAGAAGGGTTAAGACAGGGCTGGCTCCAGAGTACATTTAAGGTTTTAGCGGCCTAGGCACACCTTGAGCTTTACAACTCCCCCATTTTCAAAATCTATAGTTTAGCTTTGACTGCCCTGCTCTTGGCTTCCCTCCCCTCCCCCCCAGAAGGTGCCACCCTAGGCGACCACCTAGTTTGCTAATTCCCACATTAATTGAACATCAGGGGATGGGGTGGGGAACGGATGAGTTGGGGAAAATGTGGGCATGGAGAGCACTTTGAAGTTAGTGCAGGGGCAATTTCCGGCGCTGTCAATGTCAAAATTAGCATGGCTGCATCTCAGTGAGTGGCGTTAGGTGCCCCCATGTTAACTGCACCGCATTTTAGGGTACACATGTGATACATACTGGGAACGTGCCCACCATGCCCCTGAAGTTACCGCAGAGGCTTTGCACTTTTTGCACTAAATGTGTGTTAAGTGAAAAACTCTTAATGTTTTTTAGTAAAAGGGTCCTATAATCTATTCATTCTCAAAGGTTTGGGAGAATGTCCAACCCTAACTCTGGCATAAAGAGTAGAACATGTTAGATTACTTCTCATTTCTCTGGGGAGTGGGTTCCACAGGATTGTACCTTGATAAATAAAGGTCATCTTCTGTTTAACCTTTAGGAAAGGGTGGTCTAATGATGGAATGTTAAGGAGATTTTGATCAGGCAATCTCCGAGCTCACAGAAGTTAAGGAATGAGTAGGTTAAATAAATACTGAGGTTGGTTCATCAGTAAAGTTTAGAAAACTATTGTTAAGACTTATGAAAGGTAATTCTCTAAACTCCCATGTCATTAATGCACCATGCCATGTGCATATGTAGGGTCTATTCTATAAAGCAAGTATGAATGTACTTCAGAGAATAGGGGCATCCTGATGCATCTTAACCTAGTTGCTCTAGAGCAGGCATAAATGCCTGTACCTCATTTGGTCAGCAATTCCCCTAGGTTATACCATTATATACAGTAACTTACTTGCCTAAATGTAGGCCTCGCCTACACTCCATCAAAGGTCTGCCCCTGTGCACACCCAAACTGAAAGTGCATGCAATGGGATGTACATGCAGAATAGCCACCATCTAATGTACACGTAGGTGCCCATTAAGTCCTTTAAAATATGGACTTATGTGCATAAATTGCACATAACTTTCCATGTGCCCTTTATAGAATCGGCCCCTAAATGTAATTCTGTATTTGACTGGTATGCAGTGATGCTCTTTCAAAAGAGAGGTAACATTATCACATCTTTTTGCTAACTCCATAATACTGTTAATTCTCCTACAGATGAAATCCCACCTAAGTTACTGAAGGACTGTTGGGCAGACTTTGCGGCAGTCTTTCTGGAACTAATAATTATGAGTCTATCCTCTGACACTATTCCAGCTGCCTGGAAACACTCAGTGATACATCCCTTACTGAAGAATTCTGACGTAGGCCCATTATCTCCAGAGCGTTACCGATCAATAACAAATCTCAGCTTTCCAACACAAACTCCGAAAAAAGCAATAGCGGAAAAAATAAGCCGCTTCTTAAATTCAAATGATACCTTTCATCTGTGGTAATCCAGATTCAGGAATGGTCATAGTACCGAAACAGCATTACTTGTTTTACTTAATGAAATTATCATGCATCTTGACAACTTTAGAGATGCTCTACTGGTACAACTAGATCTTACGGTGGCATTTGATACTTTAGATCAGACATTGTTCTTAGAACGCCTACAGCAAAGCGGCCTAACTGGGTCAGTCCTAAACTGATTTTGCTCATATTTCTCAAAAAGGGCCTTTCATATCTCAATAGGCAATAGGTCATCTATTTTTCAGCCTCTCTCACATGGTGTTCACAAAGATCCATATTAGCCCCTTGGGGCATCCCAAGGGTTTCTGCCGCCTCAGGCAGAAGCCCCCAACATGCCACACCCTCTGCCACCTGGCATCCCCCTTCCTGCTGCCACCTCCCCCTGCCGCTGTGTCGACCCCTCCCTCCCGAATCCATCTTCTCATCTTGCGGTGCTGCTGCAGCCTTCAAAACAGAGTTGCACTGCCACAAGATGAGAGAGATGGATTGGGGGGGGGGGGGCAGTGGCACAACTCCACTTTGAAGGCAACAACACAAAGCCACAGCTTTCAAAATGGAATCAGGCTGCCTATTAGGGTCTCCCGCCCTAGGCTGCTGCCTAATCTGCCTTGTGGATGGGCCAGTCCTGGTTAGCTCCCAAATTATTTCATCTCTTTATGGGTGCCACTTGCAACATTAATCCAGGATCCTGGACTTAACTCCTACATGTTTGCTAATGACATGCAATTCCTGGTAGCTACGGACACCTGGGACTCCCAATTTGTGATTAAGTTAAATAGTCAGCTGCATGAAATAACTTAATGGTTAGAGTAAAACAAGCCAGTTCTGAATCCAAGACAAACAAAAGCCATCTGGATTTCCTTTTGGTGAAAACCGCTTCCTTTTGCTACTAAAATAAAATCAATTCCAGTTGAAGTCAGAGATATGATAAACTTGCTTGGAGTCATCTGGGATAAAGCCCTGTCATTTGATTCCCAGATCTCTCATACTATAAGCAGCTCCTATACTGCTCTTTGTAGGATTAAATCCTTGTAACATTTTCTGGACTCCAGGGCTCTTAAAACATTTTACATGCATTTGTTATAACACATATAGATTATTGTAACTCATTATTTAGTGAAGCCCCACAATATCAATTGAAAGGACTTCAACCTTTACAGAATATAATGGTAAAGCTTCAAGAGATCATATCTCACCTCTTCTTATGGAGCAACATTGATTCCCTCTGGCTACTCGTGTTAATTTTAAGATCCTTCTCATGACTCATAGAGCCTATTACAGTGGGCCTCCTATTTATCTTGGTGTCTTTCTGATCCCTTATGTCTCACAAAGGCAGGGCCAGCCTATCCACTAGGTGGTCACCTATGGCAGCACACCCTGGTGGATTGCATGGTGATCCCCCTTTCTTTGAAGTGGCAGTTGAACTGCTGCTTTAGCACTACGGCAGGCCGTAAAAAGGCCAGGCATGTGCGTGTAGTCACGGCCTGCTGCTTCTGCCCTCCCCCTCCAACAGGAAGTTGCATCAGAGGGGGCAAAAGCAGTGGGCCATGAGTGCACACATACGTGTGGGTGCTTTAAGTCCCTCTGCATTGCTGAAGTGGCAATTTAGCCACCACTTCAAAGAAGGAAAGGAAGGATTGGCGTGCCGCCCCTCCGCCCTATTTAGATCTGTGCTTCTAAAACAATCTCTTAATTTCCTGGGTGATTCATACTGCCCTTGGTTTGATAGAGGGAGCCTTTCAAGTTGCCCCTTTGATCTGTCACCTGACTTTAACACCTATTTAAAACAGTTTCACAGTTCTCTTCCCTCCTAACTGGAAGGTCTCTTTGTAAAAGGTCGAAAGAAAACAATTTATCTCTGTATACGCAAAGAGGTTTTACCTTATTCTACTCTCTCTGTTAAGCTATGCCCTGAAAGCTGGCTTGTAATATTAAGCCCCAACTGGCTTTAATCTAACTGAAAGCTGGCTTGTAATACTAAGCTCCAACTGTCTTTAATTCAACTGATGACTGACTTCTTATACTAAGCTCTGTTGTTGTTGTTAAGTGCCATCGAGTCAGTGTCGACTCATGTCGACCTTCTGGATAGCTGTCCTAAACTGTGTTCTGTCTTCAGTCAGGTGGCTGATAGAGTGGTATCCATAGCTGCTGTTATTGTATCAGTAAATCTCCTTGCTGGCCTTCCTCTTTTGCATTGACCTTCAACATTGCCAAGCATGATGTCTTTCTCTAATGATCTCTCTCTTCGCATGATGTGTCCAACTTTCGCATCCATAAGATGTTATTGAAAATACCATGGCTTAGATAAGTCAAAGTTTTGTGTGGAGAGTGACATCTCTGCTCTTGAGAATCTTGTCTAGCCAAGAACAATGCATCATCAGATTTCTTGACTGCTTGTCATTTCTTTAATGATTGATCCAAGCAGGATAAAGTTGTCCACTATATCAATTTTTTCTCCATCAATGCTGAACTTATTAATTTTGCCAGTTGTCAGGATCTTTGTGTTCCTTATGCTAATGTGCAGACCCATTTTAAGACTATGTTCCTTGATCTTGAGAAGCAAATGTTTCAGATCATCTTCATTTTCAGCTAGTATTGTGGTGTCATCAGCATAGCGAAGGTTGTTGAAGAGTCTTCCACCAATCTTCACACTTCAGTTGTCTTCATACAGTCCTGCTTCTCTGATGATTTGTTTGGCATATAAATTAAACAGATATGGGGAAAGTATGCAGCCTTGTCATACACCTTTGCTGATTTTAAAGCATTCTGTTTCTCTTTGTTCCATTTGACCTGTTGTTTCTTGATCAATGTAAAAGTTGTGCAAGAGAACTATCAGATGTTCTGGTATACCCATGCTTCTTAATGTGGCCCAGAGTTTCTCATTGTTTACACAGTCAAAAGTCTTGCTGTAGTCAATAAAACACATATAGATATATTTTTGGCTATTTTTGTCTTTTCAAGGATCTATCTCGCATCTGCGATGATGTCTCTTGTTCCTCGCCCTTTCCTGAACCTTGCTTGCACTTCAGGCAGTTCTCTTTCCAAGTATGGTGGTGATCTCTGCTGGATGACCATGAGTAGAATCTTGCTGGCATGTGGGATCAGAGTGTGTGATAATTTACACAGTCAGTCAGATCACCTTTCTTCGGTATTGGTATAAACACAGATCTTTTCCAGTCAGTGGATCATGATGTCATCTTCCAAATTTCCTGCCAGAGTTTTGTAAGTATGGCAACAGCAGCATCAGAGTGCTGTAATACTTCCATGGGAATTCTTTGTTCTTTGATAATGCTTTCAATGCTTCTTCAACTTCTTCTTTTATCACCAGTGGTTCCTGATTATAAGGTACAGGTTGAAACTGCTGTTGGTCCACTTGATCTTTATGGTATAATGGCTCTGCATATTCTTTCAATCTTTTCTTGATCTTCTCAGCATCATTGAATATGGATCCTTGAGCATCTTGTAACATTCCAATTTGTGGCTGGAATTTTCTCTTTAAATCTCGTAGCTTTAGTAAAGCCAATCTTGTTCTTCCTTTAATAGTTTCTGATTCTATTTCCTTCCAACCACCATTGTTGTTCTTCTCCTTGTCTAATCTTGCTGAACGTTGGAAATCTCTGAGTTCTGTGATGGCCTCTTTTCCTCCTCTGGCTGTATCTTCTCTGCATTTCTGAGCAATTTTCAGAGTTTATTTGGTCTTCCATTTTGGCCGTTTTTGCTTTTTCATTTTTTGTAGACTTCTCACTTTCTTCGAGTACAACTTTCTTGATGTTATCCCGTAACTCTTCCGGTGCTCTGCCATTTGTATCCAAAGCAGCAAATTGATTTTTTTAGGCAGTCTTTAAATTCCTTTGGTATATTCTCAAGGTCATATTTTGCTACATTGATGAGTGGCTTGCTCTTTTTCAGCTTTAGCTTGAGTTTGCATACTAGTAGTTGGTGATTTGTACCACAGTCAGCTGCAAGTTTTGTCTTTGTTGATGTTATAGAGCTTTTTCAATGTTGACTTCCACAGATGTAGTCAATTTGATTTTTGTACAATCCATTGGATGAAGACTATGTATACAGTCGCCGCTTGTGTTGCCGGAACAAGGTGTTTGAGATGAATAGGTTGTTGGTCTTGCAGAATTCTATCAATCTTTCTCAAGCTTCATTTCTGTTGCTATATTTTCCAACCACTTTGCCTTCTTTTTTGTTGCCAACTTTTGCATTCCAGTCACCCATGACTATCACAATATCCTGTTTGCATGTTCTGTCATTATCAGCTTGTACTTGTTCATAGAACTCATCAACCTCTTCCTCTTCTGCAGCTGTTGTTGGGGCATATACCTGAATAATAGATGCATTGATGGATATTCCTCATAGACCAATAGAAATTAAGTGTTCACTGATTGTATTGTATTTCATTTCAGTTCTAGCAAGTTTCTTCTTAATTATAAATGCAGCACCACTTCTGCTTTGTCTTTCATTTCTAGCATAGTAGACCATGTGATCATCAGATGCAAAGTGCCCGCTGACAGTCCATTTCAGTTCACTGCCACCCAAACAGATTGAGTTGTATACTTTCTTGACCACCTCCAATTGTCCTTGCTTCATGCTCTATACATCCCATATCCCAATATAAAGCTTCTGACTCTCATTTCATGCATCGCTACATCAGCAGTCAGATGTCCCAAGGGCTTTGATTAAACCACATCATAAATGCTGGCTTTACTCTGAAAAATCTTCAGCTCATCCCCAGTAGCCAGTTGAGTGCCCTCTGACCTGGGGTCTCATCTTCCAGAACTATAGTGCAATATTTTTTGTTGTGACTATCCATTGGGTTTTTGTGTTAAGATACAGAAATAGATTGCTCGGCCTTTCTTCCATGTAGTTAATACTAGTGTTGTTGCTATTGTCACAGGAATGTGATCTTCCACTACCAACACCGTCCCATTCTGCTGCTGCCCAGATGGGTGGTTTGTCTTAGTCTGGCACCTCAGATGAGACCTGTCCATTTTGAGAGACTCTGGAAGTAGTTATGCCACCGATAGCTTAGCTCTCAGCATTACTGATGCATACAAGCACTCACAACACGATAAGCTGCAAAGCAAGTCAGGATACTAAGCCTTAACTGGCTTTAATTTAACTGAAAGCTGGCTTGTAATACTATGTTCTTACTGACTTAATAAAACACTGAATCTTAAAATATATAGATTTTATCTGTTTTAACCCAAAGAATTCTCTTTTCCCCAAGATTTAGGAATTTCTCAGCAGGTAAATACTTACAAGTGGAGATTGCTTTTCAGCAGTAGTGGCTCTCTTGGTAGTCCTTCAAGACTTCAAAGGCTGTAGATAAGATGGTATTCTACTCTTTCTAATACACTGCACAATCACAGTGATAGCAGCAGTGGGATTTGAACCTTGGCTTCCCTGGTCCTAACCCAGTACTCTAACCATTAGACTTGTCCAAGACATTTTTTCCCATTGATATAAACCGTTATGTTATAAAACTCAAATAGCGGTATGTCGAATCTTTAAAAAAGATAAATAGACCTTATACCGTATTTTAGCGCATGTAACGCACACCAACATAAAACACCCACCCACATATAAAGCGCAATATTCGGCCTGTTCTGCAGAGAATGTCTCGCATTATGCGCACGCGCGTATATCGCGCAAGTGTCGAGTGCTGTGTGAGGTATATAAAAGGCCCTCGGTTCTATTATACCTTACATTTAAACTTTGCAATCTCTTATATAATAATCCAGTCATCATGCCCGGAATTAAACGCAAGTCTTATACTGCGGACTTCAAGTTGAAAGTTGTGGCAAAAGCTGAAGAAACAAGCAACAGAGCAGCAGCAAGAGAATTTGATGTTGGTGAGTCATCTGTTCGCGACTGGAGAAAGGAGAAAACGGCGCTAGAGGAGATGAACCCGCGAAAACATGTGTGTCGGGGTCCCAAAGAAAAGTGGCCAGAGCTAGAGAGTGACTTAAAAAAGTGGATTCTGTCTAGAAGGGAGCATAATCAAGCTGTCTCAACTATCGCAATTCAATTCAAAGCAAAACTGCTGGCCAATGAATGAGGAATTTCACGTTTCCAGGCTAGTTTCAACTGGATTTGCAAATTTATGAAGAGGAATGGTCTTTCGGTGCAAATAAGAACAACTGTAGGCCAGAGGATTCTGGATGACTGGGAACAAAAGATGGCGGATTTTGGCACATTTGTCAGCAACGACATTTCGGAGTTCGGCATTTCGGCAATGGATGTTATTAACATGGATGAGGTTCCTGTGTCTTTTGACATTCCACCAACCAGGACTGTAGCTGCTTCGGGTTCAAAAACTGTCGCAGTAACAACAACTGGACATGAGAGGGCTTGCTTCACTGTAGTCCTGGGTTGCACAGCGAGTGGGCTTAAATTGAAGCCGATGGTTATTTTCAAGCGAGTAACCATGCCCCATGAAAAATTTCCACAAGGTATTGTTGTTCACTGTAACAAAAAGGGATGGATGGACTCTGAGGTCATGAAAATATGGATTGATAAATGTTATAGGGCCAGACCTGGTGGTTTCTTTTCTAAAAAGTCTTTGTTGATCTTCGATTCCATGGCTGCCCATAAAGAAACAAATGTGCAAAATTATATTAATTTGACTGGTGCCCATATCGCAGTGATACCGGGTGGTCTTACTTGCAAGCTGCAGCCGCTAGATATAGCAGTTAATCACCCGTTCAAAATGTTCATCAGACGAGAGTGGGATAATTGGATGCAGCGGGGAATTCATGAATTCACACCATCGGGACGATTAAAGAGGGCTACATTAACGGAAATCTGCAATTGGTTGTATTCTGCTTGGAACAAAATATCCCCGGAAACCATAAGAAATGGATTCCGAAAAGCCGGGATTGTTTATAAGAACGAGGATCAGGTGCGTAGTGATGACGAAGATGATGATGAAAATGTCGAAAGGAGTGATGATGACAGTGCATATGTTACGGAAGAGCGTCTCCAGACGGTTTTAAATTATTTCAATGATGATGTTGATGAGGGAAGTGATTTTGAAGGTTTTATGGAATCGGATGATGAAAATTAATTAAATATATTTTGAAACCATTATATTCTTGTAAGGACTCTTTTATGGAATTGGTTCCCTGTAATAAAGTTTCGGTATAGTGCGCCTTCACAAATACCGCGCGAGAGGGTTGCGTGGTAGGTAAAAAAGTGTATAGCACGCACGCTTTATGCGCGAAAATACGGTATTTAAGAGGCCCAAGTAATAAATGTTTGTAACCAATGAAGATCAGTTTTTAGTATTGTTTAGTTGACTGACTAAGGCTAACTGAGGAGAGCTGTGGACTAGAGTTGGAGCAGGAGGGAGGAGCAGAGGATTGCAGGAGGAAACATAGGGGTATACCTTCACTGGGCATCTCCGCCACCAAACAGGAATACGGCACACCATTGTGCAGAAAAGAAGGGTTGAGAGAACTGCAATAGATAATATCAATGCTCTCTACATTGTTTGCACTCTCATTCACACACGGAGCAAGTTCTGGTATTATGCTGGAAGTGCTACTGAATATGTAGGTGGACTACCGCCTTGAATTGTGCGCAGAGGGGACATTACCTAAGACAATTTAAGTTCAGCTCAGTAAAATCTAAATAACACAACAGATCAGACTATAACACAGATGCAAAAGTCTTCTAATTAGAATTGGTATATCACCCTAGGTTACTAGAATTTACAGTGATGGAAGAGGACGTAGCTAAGTAGATCACACTTTTAAGAACTAAATGAGAACATCTCAGAAATGAAATATGTATGAAAACGTAAATGAAAGATATTAATCATGGCACTTATTCTGCCAACTACATTATCTAAATAATTGCCCCAACATGATGGTTTTTAACGGAGTCTGGTTCTCCAGCTATACAATTATCTACCAAAAACCCCCAGTACCAATCAATTACATATATTTCTTAATTTTCAATAGATGTCTCTGAAAGAAAACATTTAATTATGGAGAAAAGACCTCAGTAAAGTTGCTTTTCCCTCTATGCGGCAGTTGCTATATGCCTGAAGGGGAATTGCTACCATTTACTATCACTGGTCTAAAAAACTATTTTTACCATTTTTCCACCAATGCCTATTGTAGGTCAGTATCCCCTATTTTTACTTATAGCATAGGGTACCTACCGCAACAGCTTACTAGCTTTTCACACCTCAATGATCCAATAATACAACATCTTTTTACAACCATATATGTCACACGAAAGCACATATTTAAAAATAATGCCTTATGGCAACACAATGACATTTAATGGCAACCAGTGGCTTTTTATAGGAAATCCTCTGCAGTCAATTTTTGATCCGTATCACATAGCAGCTTTCGATGCGCTATGGCAAATGCTCATTGATTCGCTATGGTAAATGCTCAATAGCCGACGCTTTATCTGAAAAGAAACGGATTAAAGCCAGAATGAATCAGCAATTACTCAAAAACTATGCTAACAGCTTTTACTTAGCTTAGAGAGTTTCTCCCAGAAGACTCCATGTTGACAGTTGCCCTACAAAAATGTCCGTTTTGTGGACATACTGCTTCGTCGGGGGCTGACTTCTCTTTGGTATACTCGCTAGCCAGACCAGCTATAAACCAGATCTTGGCTGGGTGCAAAATGGTATGCTAGCAATTTGTGTTTTATATTTGCAGTGTAGGCAGGTACAGGTGTTCCGACTGTTCCAACTCTAATTGGTGCTGTGCTAGACATTGGTTCAGCAGAATCTGCAAAGAAGCAAATTAAACAGAAGGGAGAAAAGGACGGAAAAGCCGACACAATACTGTAACAGATTTGTCTAGCACGTTTTCTCGACAATGGATCAAAAAGAACTATTATGTTTCATCGCTATAAATAATGCTTAAAGTAGGAGGGAAGAAACTGCTTCTCTTTTCCCAATAAATAAGGGTTCTTTTTGAAAATAAAACGCTGTGATATATGCATTGATATAAAGTACAAACAGTTCCCATTCTCTGCAGGCAGTCCATAGTCACAGTGGTGATTTCATAGTTTGCTTATAAAGTCAGACATAAAGAGAAGTCATTTTCATACGGCATAGGGCAAGGAATGTATCCAAAGCACTCCGTTTTACTTTCTGTAAATTGAAGAAGACATCGGTTCACATTATTTACTTTTTGTTGTAACTGATATGACTGGCTCCTTTACAGAGTGGATTAAGGTCTAATACAAAGGAGAGTTACATGGCTTCCAAAGGCTTCCATATTATGCTTTTGACTTCCAATTATGCTGTTCTGATGAATTATTTTCAGAGAATTATTTGTGTTATTTTAATGGAGAACTATTTGCTTTGACCTATTTGCTTACTAATACACTTCAAGGCAGGTTAGAGAGAGGTTGTAGCGCCATGGAAGTAAAACCATTTGAAAATCGATGTCAGTTTTAGAAGAGCGAGTGTGCACTGGTAGGTCTGAAGGAAAACTGGCACATTGCTGCCTCTCTATGGCCATGTATTGAAATCACAGGAACACATGGAGATGGACATTCGTGTGCAGCAGGAGGCGCTGTTTTTCAAATGTCCAAAAATTTTGCAGAATCAATGGGAGAAATGCAGCAACTTACACATACACACATTTATCAAGGTACATGTGTAAATGCCAAAACGGACACACGCATGCAAGACATTTTGCAAATTCAGATGTGCAGCCACCCTCAATCACAGTGGACTCGATGTTTACCTTAGTTCATTTTGGAGGAGGAGATTATTGGGGGATTAATGAGAAAATCCCCCTTAGTCCCTACTGTAGAGTGTTGGCGGAAACAACAACTTTTTAAATGCCTGTTCATGTTAGGGAGCAGCTGTAAATTCAGATGTGGCCAATTTTTTTATTTTACCTTAAATGGGCATTGTATGAAATAGAGGATACAGGTGTATCTTTTTTTGTCCTGCCCAGAGCATGCCCCCGACACACCCCCATCTAACTTGAGCTTGATTGAGGCAGCCAAGCAAAATCAGACCCTTTAAAATAACTATTTGCATGGGGATGTAGTTTGCAAGTATGTGTACTGGTACATTCATGTGCAAAATGCTTGTAAAGCTTCTAAAATACCCCTCTTTATCTTTCCTTTATGACTAAGGAGAATAAGTCCACTTCCCTCTTTAAAGCAAGGGTGCTAGCTACCTTCTTTTATTGTACGGAAGTGGTATTTTATAGGTGACTGCTTGCTAATTTTATTTTTAGATTATTGTATACGAAGTATGTTATCACAACTGTCAGTATATTTATGTATTATATTTTTATGTTCTTACATGCCCTGCACGTAAGCTAAAAGCACAAAATATTATTATGATTATTAAAATGCCATCCCACTTTTGCTCTTTTCGATTATTGCTGGGTTTTCTTTCTTTATTACCGGGTTTATATATATTTTTACTTTTTTTAACTCTCTTTTTCTGAATTCTTTATTGGTTGCATATTCTTATGATATGCGTATTGGTCTGATGTTAGTAGCATATCAGGTAGTCCCATTGCCCTAATGTACTAGTCTAAGGGGGATGCCAGACCAGGAGACACCATCATTGCTTAAGGTATATGCAGGACCTGGAGTGAGCTAGAGGAATAGTGGGAGCTTTTGCCGTGGCAGCTGCCTCTCAAGCTATTTAGCTGTCTCCACAAGCATGTTCAAAATTTGGGATTTATCATTTCCTGTATGCTAATTTCATGCCTCATAAGATAAGTATACAGAAAGTACCAACCCATTAATTTTGAACATGCTTATAGTTGGGGAGGAGTAGGCCAGTGGGCCTAGATTTCTATTGTCTTCTATATCCTTCTCTACTCAATTACAGTTTCAAACTTGCAATTTAAAGGAGCAGTGTCCCAGGTAAATAAAGAAATAATCACACATGGAAAGAGGAGGAGTAGAGGCAATTGCTGGGGAGGGCAGAGGTAGAAGCAGGAAGCAATGCTAAGAATAAAGAATAGGTGGTGAGGGAAGAAGATAAGGGCACATGGGGGGGGGGGGCAGAGGGGGAAATAGATAGGGAACAGCGGTCCTGGAATAAATTAGCAGAAATATTGATGATCACCCTATAGTCCACAGTGCCATGAGTTCCCTTTTCACTCTCTTTGATGCATATTCCTACTTCTGGACTCCAGACCCCATGTCCTGGCAGTGACAGTCCTTGGGTCTCTGCCCCTAACTCTGTCATTCCTCTATCAGCTGGATCCTATCTTCTTCTGCCTGCACAGTTCAAATAGCAGCCTTTATACCTGCCATGTGGGTCAAACTATTGATCACCGAACTGCATAGATAGGAGAGATAACGACGGCAAAAGGAGCAAATAGGTTAGGGATGCAGAGCTGTTTATTCTCAACAATGGGACATGGAGGAGGAAGGTAATGGAGAGAGTATTAAGAAACTGAAGCTAGTTAGGGGTGGGCATTAAGCAAAGAGTGGAGATTTGAGAGGCAAGTGGAAATTTATTTATTTATTAGAATATAGTTACTGACTGCATCTCTACCACTACAACTAATACTACTATTGCTAATCATTTGTATAACACTACAAGACATAGGCAGCGCAGTACAGAGACATGTAAGAGACAGTTCCTGGTCATCAGAGCTTACAATCTAGTCAAGACATACAACACAACAACCGGGGACTATGATATGTCTAGGGCAATGGTAAAGAAACACATAGCTGGAGAGCAGGAGATGAAGTGGATCAGGATCCAAAAGCAGCCTTGAAGAGATGAGTTTTTAGCCTGGATTTGAAAAGGGCCTGAAGGGATAATTGGCTCAGGTCTGCTTTATATGTTTGCTTTATATGACTGCACCCTTGCCTGTTTGAAATATACACAAGCAACATATGGCTGGCACAGAAGAAAAAGCATGTGGGCTACAAGAGAGAGTATATGTGGCCTACTATAAAAGAGTCTAGCGAACCACACTTTGGACAGGAATGTGCAGAGTTTGGGCCCAGACAAGAAAAATACAGGCCAAGCTAGAAATAATGAGCACAAATACTCTGAGCCCTGAAGATTACAAGCAGTGCCAGGAGATGGAATAACACGTATAGAACACAGGAAGAGGCAGAGGGTTGCGGTCAGCAGCACAGATAAGCAGACCTTGAAACATGAGCTGCAAACGACCTGATAACTAGGGGAGGGTCCCGGGGAGAGAGCTCTGCAGGAATTCTGCAAACGACATAAGAATTTATGCAGAACTTGCTGGAACTTTCTGGAACTTTGTAACAGAGAGGTATATAAGAAGGCAACTATAGAGCATCAGGGGCAGCTTTTCCTCTCTGCTTGTAGAAGGAATGTTGCCCGCCATCTCTCAGACAGACATTTGCTATCTGCATTTACAATTGTTTTGCTATGCTAAATAAAGAGTTTTTGTAGCCAAGCAACTGTTGTCTGAGCCATTCATTGGTGATAATTGGAGATACTTTGTAGGTGAATTCAGCCTACAGGCTAGAGATGGAGCCTGACTTAATGACTCAGGTAGTTTGTTCCAGGCATAAGGAGCAGCAAGGTGAAAAGATCAAAATCTAGAGTTGGCAGTGGAAGAGAAGGTCACAGAAAATATCTGCCAAAAGAGTGGAGTTCCCAAGGAGGGGTTTAGAGGTAAGTGGAAAGGTAGTGAGGAGAAGGTCAGTAGAAGTTTGAATTGGAAATAGAAACACATAGGGAGCCAATGAAGCAACTTGAGAAGAGGGGTTATAGGAGTATAGCAAGACTGGCGGAAGATTAGCTGCACAGCTGAAATCTGAGGAGAGAGATGATTCAGAGAGAGACCAACAAGGAAGAGGTTGCAGTAGTCTAGTCAGGAGGGACTAAGAGTGGATAAGGATCTTAGCAGTGTGTTCAGAATGGAAGGGGACAGTTGTTCAATGAAGTGTACAACAATTCAAGTAAAATTATCATAACAAACAAACATAAACGAAGAAGATAAAAAGCAATTTCCCTGTCCTTCAACACGTGGTTCAGCCCACTATCAAGCACAAAAGCTATGTATTCTCCAGTTAAATATTCTATATAAGACAGCAAAAACAACTGGGCAAATCACAACCCTCCATTGCCTCAGAAAAATCCAAGTTATCAATGTCCCTGTTTATTGTACATTACCAAGTTTAAGTTACAATGTAAACCACTTTGACTGAAATGAAAAAGCAGTATAAAAAACCTGTTGAAAATAAAATAAAATAAATAATAAATAAACCTTCCTATCCTTCAGCACTTCAAGGATCAGTCATCAAATTTATTGCTCCAACATCTGATCTTAAAACTATAAAAGAAATATTACACAGGTACACTACCAAAAAACTGCCTCCAGTTTTGCAACTGATTCCTATAGATTTTGGGGTGCTGAATCCAGGAAAAATAGCCAAAATGTTCCATCACGTCACGTTTTCTGGCAAAATTAGATTTCTTACCCATATAAGGAATGTTCACATAATTTCTTTTTAGCCGACTGCAGTTTATTTTCTTGGCCCAAAATAGAGGTTGTAATGGTTAACTAACTAGAAAACACTCCCTCATGATATTTTAGAGTGTTTTGTATTCATTTTATACATTAACAGGACAATTGGGAGGTGGGGGGCTAAATCCAGTACTCGCGCTGGCGCATGTTCTTTCCTGTTCGCCTCGCCTCGTTCGCTCGCTCAAACACGGTGGTTGCGACATGAACGTTCCTGTCAAATTTCAGTTTCTTGCAAGTTCATTATTACCTTTTGTTTGCTCAGTCGTAATCCAGATTTATTCCGAAGTGATTCACTACAGTTGTAGTTTGCAGTGCTGTGTATTTGTGATGGCTCACAGAGCCAGAGGTTGCGTCAACTCTCCGGACAGTTTTTGTTTTATTTGTGGGGAATATACCATGAAAAAGCGGCAGAGGAACATTTCTGCATTTATTAAAAAGTATATTTCGCCTATTTCGGTTTAAAGTTAGGCGATCAAGACAAACCTTGGGCTCCTCACAAAGGTGTGCAAGACATGTGAGGAAGATCTACGCTTATGGATGAAAGGTAAAAAACAAGCATTTTCGTTTCGGAATACCTATGATGTGGCGTGAACAAAGAGACCACAGCAGTGACTGCTATTTTTTGCTCTTGCATTGTGAAGGGATACAACTTAAAAAATAAGAACGTAATAAGTTACCCCGAACCTTCCCTCAGCAATTAGGCCTATGCCTCATAGCAATGAAGTACCTGTGCCTGAACCACCAAAATCTTTGGATCATATTTGTGTGGACGGTTCTGATCATGATGAGACTCATCAGATGGCTTTTCCCGATGAGTCCAGTACTTCCGAGTTTGAAATGAACCAGATCCGAAACCTGAACTTTTCTCTCAAGCTGAATGAATGATTTAGTCCGGGATTAGGACTCCCAAAAGATGCTGCCCAACTGCTAGGTTCTCGGCTTAAACAGAAAAATCTATTGTCACCAGGAACAACTTTTTATTGGTACCGCAACCGCGAGACACAATTTTTGAAGTATTTCAGCAAAGAGGAAGATTTGGTATTTTGCAACGATATATACGGAGTGATGGAAAAGTTTAAACCAAGTATGATCCTGCTGAATGGCGGCTGTTCATTGATTTGTCAAAAGACAGCATAAAAGGTGTTCTTCTTCATAATGGCAACACATTCACTTCAGTTCCTATTGCTCACTCTGTTATTCTCCAAGAAAAATACGAGAATTTGGCCCCTGCTTCTTCAGAAGATTCGTTATGATGAGCATAAGTGGATGATTTGTGTAGACTTTAAAATTCTATCCATGCTATTAGGGCAGCAATCCGGTTTCACCAAATATCCCTGCTTCCTTTGCTTGTGGGATAGCCGGGCCGCGACCTACACTGGGGGAAAAAAAGACTGGCCAATTCGGGAGTATTTGAGACCTGGTGAGAAAAATGTTCTTCATGAGAGCTTGGTACCTCGTGATAAATTCTATTACCACTTCTCCACATTAAGTTGGGTCTCATTAAGCAATTCATCAAGTCCCTTCCAAAAGATGGTGAGTGCTTTCGGTACCTTTGCTCAAAGTTCCCCCGACTTTCTGAAGCAAAGCTAAAGGAAGGAGTGTTGTTGTTGGCCCTGATATAAGGAAACCTCATTTCAGATGGAGCATTCGCTGAAACGATGTCTGAGAAGGAAAAAGAAGCCTGGGATTCCTTCCAAGGATGTGTTCTCAAATTCTTGGGGAAACAGGCTGAGAACTAAGGATATTGTTGCCAGGATGCTCAATGCCTTCAAAGAACAAGGCTGTAACATGAGCCAGAAAGTCCATTTCTTGCACTCCCCATGTGAAACTACTTTCCCGAAACTTGGGGGCGTACAGTGAAGAACAAGGTGAAAGGTTTCACCAGGACATCAAGGACGCAGAGAGAAGGTACCAAGGAAGATGGAACACCACTATGATGGCTGATTTCTGCTGGTTGCTGCTGCGGGAAAACCCCAGATGAAAAATATGCCAAGCAGCGCACCAAGAGAAGCATTCGGGGGAAGAAGAACCGGGCCCCCCAGGAGATTGAGTGACCCAAGAATGACATTCAAATCTTAACTGGGTTGACAAATAGCGTGTTTTTACTAAACTTTGAAATAAAAATTTGCTAGTTATTACCACAGTGTCGGATCTCATTTATTAGAATTTTATTTCACACCATCGGGTGTTTGTCTTCATGTATTGCAATGGTGCGGTTTGCGTTTTCTATTCTTACATACATACCTGTACAACATTTTTTGCACATTTCTTTGCTTTGCTTTGTGTCTAACCTCGCTCTTATATGCTCAATGTTTGTGCACATGTATGTGGCTGTTTTAAGTGCAGACAATTTTGCTACCATCACAGTGTGTTTTGTTGACATTACTCTATTCTTATGTGCTGCCTTGTTACAATTTTCTTTATTCTTATTTGAATAACTACTAAACAATTAGTATAAAGAATTCATCCAAGAAACTTTTATCTTGATCGCACTCAATCTGAAACGTTCACCTCAAAACTGCTAACCCAATGTAGCAAAAAATCTGTACGTGATGGAGCAAATTGGTTACCAGATTTGGATTCAGCGCACCAAAAAATGTAAAAATCAATCGAAACATTAGAGGCAGTTTAAAAAAAAATTTTTTTAGTGTACCTGTGTTTATCAGAATATCTAATATACTATTTTTTTTCTTTTATATTTTTAATTATTAGAATTATTCAAGCAAGCTCACTTGTACACAAAAGATAAAGTGAAAGGACAGAACAAATACAATCATTAATATTTAACAAATGGAAATATAATAATATACTTTTGTCATTGTAGCCCACAAAAAAGGAACGGGAAATACATTATAATGTCTCCATTACAATGGCAATACATCAGATCTGGAAAGAAAAGCAGACACATTTGACCAAGCAAGGATAATAACTGAAATGTCTTCGCTATCTGCTGTTTTGTTTACTATTTATTTGTTACCGCTGTGTTGGATGCTCAAGATTTATTGGTTATATATTGACGATATAATGTTATTTTTCCCTTGGTCAGGCAACGTGTCTGCTGGTGTGTCGGTGTTGAGGGATGAAGTGGTGAATATTAAACAATTTTTGGTCTCTTACACATTGTAGCTTAATATTAAAGACGGAATTTATGATTTTTTTCCTGTCATGTTGCAGAATCTTTTCCCTCTCAACTGGTATTGGATGCACATGTGATTCTGGAGGCACCTGAGGTACACTGCTTTAAGCATAGGGGTGCTAGATTTGGCACTAATATTTCATCCATGTATTCTTAATATCTCTAGGAGGGCTCTTTTTAAATTGCATTTATTGTGGAAGTTGAAGCCATTCCTGAGTCTGGGTGACTTGGGGACGGTGCTGCAGAGCTTATGGACTATTGAAATTCATTTTTTCTTGGTTTTTCGACTGTGGCTGTGCACCCTTTATAGTTAATTCAAAATTCAGTAGCTTGTTTATTGTTGATGATCCACTACATGATCATATTACCCCTGCTTTGATAAGCCTTCATTGGCTCCCAGTACAGTGGTAGGTGCGTTTTAAGGTTCTTTCAATGGTTTTAAAGGTGCTGAGAGTGGGAATGTTTCTACTGGTGCACTTTCCCTTACAGTTCCAGAGGCTATGCATAGTTTGCATTCTCAGGAACAGTTGATGTTGGTGCTACTGGCACCGAATAGGATCCAAGGTGTTAGGGTAATTCAATTGTGTTGTTTTTTTGATGGTACCATTGATCTGGAACCAATTACCTTTGCCATTACATATGGAGACTTATTAGATGGATTTTCGAAAAAAAACTTAAGGGATCATTTTTTACACGAGCATTTTCTTTATTGTTTGTTATTTGTGCTCTGTGTTTTTGTTTCTTGTGGTTATGCATGTGTATTATGTGTTTATTTCTATGTCAAATGAGAATTTACAGATTGGCAGAATATAAATTTGTATAAATAAATGAATTAAAAAAATAAATATATTAGGCTTTTATTAGGGTAAAAAATAGCGAACATAAGACTAACATTAGAGAATGATGTAATTTGGTTTTGTAGCAGCACCACATTTATGTAGCAGCAATAATCATTATCTTATAACCAAAGGTCACATGGGCGCTCTGCACTTATTACAGTATAGAATGGAGGTACCTGGCTAGTCACCCCCTTATACATATATCATAGAAGGAAATTGAAGTCAATGGGCTCCAAAGTCAGATACCAGGACAGCCAAAAGTCCCAAGAGGCATGTAAGCTGGTTGGCAAACTCAAGCTATGCCCAGTAAACTGCATGGGATGATAGGAAGAAATACAGAACACCTGATATACCTGCAGGTATCTCAAGTAGTCTCATGGAAGCACAGTCCAATGAGTGTGTGCAAGCCCCTGTGCGTCTGATCAGAATAGGGACGCACTGAGGCAGACCTGATTCTAATCCCATGGGGTTAGACATGCCCTGCGGGATCAGAATCGGGACTGGGCTGTACCTGACCTGATTCAGATCGGCCTGCATGTATAGACCCCTGCTAGGCTAACTCAGTCAGGCTCCTGAATGGTGCGAAGATAAACTATGTTAACACCTGGTGACGGCCCCTCTCCCTCTCTATATCAACTTGATTGTCCCCCTAGTGACGGCCCCTCTCCCTCTCTATATCAACTTGATTGTCCCACTGGTGATGGCCCCCCTCCCTCTCTCTATCAACTTGATTGTCTCCGCCCCCCCCTTTTTATGTCAAACCGCTTTGACCTGGTGAAAAGCGGGATATAAATACAGTTAAATAAAATAAATAATAATAAAATAAATAAATAATGGCACCCCATTGCCATGGCACTGCAGCTCCATTCAGGAGCTGTGATTCCTGGCCGCTGACCACAATCTTCGTTCCTCGCAACCTGACCCCCGATCTGGCCTTCCATGGCTAGGGTTGGGCTGCGAAGAACCCCCTGCAATCTCTCACCTCTTTGCCGCTGCCTGGGCCTGCCATCCCCTGACGTCCGGGGGACTTATTTCACCTCCAAGGTGGAATAAGTCTCCCATCTAGATCTGACACTCTAGATGTACAGGGCCGACTTCAGAATTGGCCTTGTACATCTGGGACCTTGTACCGCCCTCTGCCCGCCCTCACTTAGCCTCTGCAATGCACCCTCCCACCCCCGTCTAAGCCTCCCCATACAAACTCCTTGTTCATACCAGAAGGCTTTTGCTGGGGACAGAAGGGGGCGAATAATGGGTACAGAATGGGCCCTATTGTGTCTATGTGAAAACAAAGCAATGCCGCAGCCGCCTCCTCAGCTGTAGCTCTCCCTGGAGGGCTTGAGCTGCTGGGGCCGACCGATCGCTCTGCCTCCCCTCCTCCATGCAGCGCCAAGTTGCCCAATCTGGGCAGTCGGCTAGACTTCAAAAAGAGCGCCATCGGGCGCCGGACAGCACAACGCCGCAGCCGCTTACCCGGCCGTAGCCCTCCCTGGAGGGATTGAGCTGCCGGGGCTGACCAATTGCTCCACCTCCCCTCCTCCACGCAGCACCAAGCTGCCCAATCGGGCAGTCGGCTGGACTTCAAAAAGAGCGCCATTGGGCACCGGACAGCACAATGCCGCAGCCGCCTCCCTGGCCGTAGCTCTCCCTGGAGGGATTGAGCTGCTGGGGCCGACTGATTGCTCCGCCTCCCCTCCTCCATGCAGCGCCGAGCTGCCCAATCGAGGCAGTTGGCTGGACTTCAAAAAGAGTGCCATCAGACACGCCTCAACCTTGTGGGCCCATGCCTGAGGGCCTCGCCAGAGGGCCCTTTGGCGTGGCCCTTAGGCGGGGTCCGTAACCCTGCACGTAACAGACAAATACTGAGGGCAGCAGAGCTCGACCCCAACGACAGCTGCACATAGTTTCCACCCGAGTGAGCCTTTGCTGATACCGACCTGATCTCCTTTCGTGAGTTTGTGAGACTGCTCTAGTATACCAGTTCAATTTATAACTCCTATCTGATATACCGTCAAATACTCTATCTAGTTCTGTCTTTTTACACCATACTAGACCTGTGCTATATAGTGCTGTGTAGTTACACCAAACTAGATCTGTATTATCTATTGTTATCTATTTATCCCATACTAGACCTGTACCATCTGCCTAAAACACTACCTATAAGAGTATTACTCAAACAATACCTCTTTAAGGTTCCAGAAATTATTTGATGAACTATACAGTTTCAACACCAAAAACTATAACTATTTTTGTTGTTAACAGGGTCTCAGTATACCATGGAGCTATGGCATAAACTTTTGCGCCAATAGTTACTCCTGTTTTACATCAATGACCCACTTTTTTTGTATTTTTTGAAACTTTCGTAAAAAAATGGTGTTGCCAAAGTAACCATATGTCACCGAAACAATAGCGTTCAAATACATAAAGATTGAACGCTATTGTTTCGGTGACATATGGTTACTTTGGCAACACCAGTTTTTTACGAAAGTTTCAAAAAATACAAAAAATGTGGGTCATTGATGTAAAACAGGAGTAACTATTGGCGGAAATGTTTATGCCATAGCTCCATGGTATACTGAGACCCTGTTAACAACAAAAATAGTTATAGTTTTTGGTGTTGAAACTGTATAGTTCATCAAATAATTTCTGGAACCTTAAAGAGGTATTGTTTGAGTAATACTCTTATAGATTAGCTCATTGTAATATTACTCGTAAGTCAGAAGACCATAGCAGACTGTTTAAAACACTACCTGACATACTAACTGCCTGCTCCGCAATGCTAATACCCAAGATGATGCCTTACCCCTGTGCCTTAACCAGCTGCTGCATTCTCTTAGGTCTCCTACATGGCGCACTCACCCTCACATCCTCCTACAACCCCATTCCAGTCCTACAGGGCTTAGGAGGAAGTGGTCCTGTCCCCCCCACCATCCAACAGATGGGGGTAGGTTCAACCCATGCCCACACCTCATCTATGTCTCCCTTCAGCAGGCCAAACCTCCCCAGCGGGAGAAGCACACACATCCCCGCAACCTGAAGTGTGCTCTTATAAATGCACGCTTGGTCCGGAAGATATGGCCAGCCGTAGCCGACCTGTTGTCCGCACATGACTTGGACATCCTATTTATCACTGAAACATGGCTGTCCACCACAGACACAGTCCTTCTTCACCAGTTTGTCCCACCCATCTCCTCCACCCACTCCTGCCACAGAGCCAACCGAAGAGGTGGAGGAGCACTCATCCTGACTAAGATGGATCTACAATTTCAGCTGATCTCCTCCAGCAGCACTGCACACCTCGACTCCATCACCATAGCGAATAAGTACAGCACTATCAACCTGGTTTACAGAGCTCCCTCCCTTTCTCCGGAGGACTTATCCACAATAATCGACCTCACCTGCAACCCCAAGAACACTCATATACCAAACTGGGTGCTATGCAATTTCAACCTCCCTGCCCTCCAAGACACCCACACCAAGGCCTTCCTTGAGGCTCTCGAAGAGCTTGGATATATACAGGTAATCAACACCCCCACTCACATAAAGGGAGACATGCTGGACTTGATCTTCGCCCTGCAGGCAGTCCTTGACCCCAGGCACAACCTTGAGTTATCCATCAGCCCAGTGCCATGGTCAGATCACAGCCTGGTAAGATTCCAGATGTCAACACACACCAACCACATTAGCTCCCAGTCCGCAGTTAAGGCCCCTGCAGTATCTTCAAGACGGTTCTGGCCATTCAACAAAGAGGAAATTCTGGACAAAGCCCAGCCTCTCCGTAGCCCGCCAACACACAGTCTGGACGAAATGATCTCCACATGGAACACGAGCCTGGATGCCATCGTCCATCTACCTCCCACTAATAAGCCTCCAGGAAGAAGACAGAATGCTCCCTGGTATTCCCCCGAGCTATGGACGTCACTGCTCCACCTCTGAAAACTTGAGAAACACTGGCGTCGATCACGTTCATCTGAGAAACACAATTCATACATTGCTCATCTAGGACGGCACCGTGCAGCAGTAACAGCAAGAATGAAGCAATTCCATGCTGAGAAATTGCAGCGCTCCCTGAACAAGCTGCACAAACATTTCAAACTAATCAAGACCCTATCAAAAGAGCCTTCTCCCATTCAACCAAGCCTTCCTGACCCACAGGAATACACTGACTACCTGAAGGCCAAAACGAGCCAGACCAGCGAGACCACAAACCTCCCCACCTTGCACAACCTCCTCACCTACCTTGATGCCAGCCACGAAGGACACCCAGCACGTCATCACCGCCTTCTCGGCCCCAACAGAGAAAGGCATTCAAGACCTCATCACAGCCATAAACACTACCACAGCACCTAATGACCCTTGTCCAGCATTTTGGATAAAATCACTGCGTGCTGACCTCAGCCCTTTCCTGACTAAACTCATAGAGCTTTCATTCTCTACTGGGACCTTCCCTCGAAGCTTGAAGCAAACGGCTATCAGACTGCTACTAAAAAACAACAAGCTGAACCCTGCCAGGATGGACTCCTACAGACCAATCTCGAGCATCCCCCTTCTGGCAAAAATTATTGAGAAGGTCGTCCAATGCCAGCTTCATCACCACATCGAGTCTAGCACACCTCTCGATCCATGCCAGCATGGATTCAGGGAGTCACATGGCACTGAGACCCTACTGACCACTCTTTTCAGCTCATTGAACATCGGACTGGACAATATCAGACAAGGATTCACCCTGATCTTCATGGACATTGCTGCAGCCTTTGACTCCGGTAGCCACGAAATACTCCTAACACGCCTCAAGGAGAAGGGTGTCCATGGTACAGCGCTAACCTGGTGTGCGTCATACTTAACAGACAGATGGCAGCATGTTCGAACTGGCTCCTCTACCTCCGAACCTTTCCCACAAGAGAAAGGCATGCCACAGGGATCTTCGCTTTCAGCCCTACTGTTCAACGTTTACAAGAAGCCCATCTGCGACATCATCCGCTCCTTCAATATCAACTACCTGGTCTATGCTGATGATGTTCTGCTATATATGCCAATATCAACAGAGCATCCAGACCTCCCCCCACTATCCACCTGCTTTGATGCTGTCACAGACTGGCTACACACTCAGAGGCTTCGAATAAATTTCAACAAAACGGAGGTCCTATTTATCACCAGGAACCCAGATTTCACTCTGCCCACCTCACTGAAAGTACGGGATGCAGAGCTCCTTAGCAAGCCCATGGTATGGTACCTAGGGGTTACGCTAGACCAACAGCTCAACATGAAAGCCCAGATAAGCAACATGGTCAAGGCAGTCTACCACAAAATTCGGACACTCCGCCACCTGTGACAGCTACTCAAGCCAGAAGACTTCCGGACAGTCTATCAAGCCCTAATAATCCCACATTTTGACTATGCCAACGCAATACTACACGGATTCCCGAAGAGCACGCTGAATCCTCTGCAGCTGGCAATGAATGCAGCTGCCAGAGTCTTGCACGGAACGTCCAGGAGAGAGCACATAACACCCATATTGAAACATCTGCACTGGCTGCCAGTATACTGTAGACTCTCCTTCAAAGTTATTTTGATGACCTACAAAGCCATCAACAAGTGCTCCTCCACCTCCCTCATAGACCTCATCCAGACCACCCCCCTCAACAGAGCTAGGAGACCAGCTGCCTCCAATACTCTGATACTCCCAAAGGCGATTATGAAATGTTTACAGGCAACAAGAAACAGAGCCTTTGCACTGTATGCACCCACATGCTGGAACGCCCTGCCCACGGCCATCCGTGCCATCACCGACCTGGTCGAGTTTAGGAAGTCACTGAAGCACTATCTTTTCCTCCAGCACTTCACTGACCCAGAGGCCTTCTCACAGCCTGTCACACTGAGAAACCAGGCGGACATCCCCAAAGCATCCACTATGCCCATTTGCAGCCCCACCCCCTAGACTCCAATACCCCGGCAGGAACAATGTATACCTACTCTAACCCGCCAATCTGTATATAGCTAGCCCAACCTGTAAATAGTTATGAGCTGCCCACGTAGCCAGTGACAGCTATTTTTTTTGTCTGTACATAGTTACCCTGTTAGCCTAGTTAGAAACCCCTGTTCATTGTAAGTCCAGTGTAGGTCCTGCCTGCACTGCACAAATTTGTTTTCTGTAAACCGCGCTGATTTTAAAGAGCGTGGTATAAAAGAGACGTTAAATAAATTAATTAAAAAACCTAAAGCCAAAAGAAAGAGCCAAAAATTGAAAAGTAAAAGCCAAAAAGCCTCAATCTTTCTCAAGCAAACATTCATATTATTTCTGCAGAGTTATCTTAGTCCATGCCCTTGCCTTGGGCTCAGTTAGACCCACAGTGCTGTCGGGTAGCTGGGTGAATCAGGATGCAGCTTTCCAGAGGTGCTCACCCACACAGTTGGGTCCACGGTGAAAGCTGGAATCAGGGCCGTATCGAGCGTGAATCATGCCCTGTGCAACTTGCACATCAGGTGCGCTTGCCCCCCACCCCGTACTTCCATCTAGCCACTTTCTGGATGGCGGCGGGAGAGAAGAGGCGCGCCCGATTTGCAAATCACCTGCATGCTAAACAGATCTTTCCCTCACTGCTCTGACACTGCGTCAGAGGAGGGAGGGATCAGACCTGCTTAGCGCGCCGTGAGAAAGCTTAAGGGGCGCATTTCAGCTGTCTGCCGTTGCCTGCCGCCGCTGAGTGAAGAAAAGGTGGCAGCAGCAGGCAACGACAGACAGCTGAAATGCGCCCCTTAAGCCTTTGTGCCCTGTGCGGCCGCACCTCTCGCACAGGGCTAAGTACAGTCCTAGCTGGAATACAGAAGCAGCTGACCAGGTCCCAATACATTGCTGCAACTTCCAAGGTCCTCAGGAACTCTCAGGGTAAGGAAAAATCTGTTGTCAGCACCAAGCAGTACATAAAACAGTAGTCTCCAGAATCCATGCACACAGTACTTGGCAGGAAGTGAATCTGTAGCATCAGCAGTCTTGGAGCAGGAATCCATGTTATTTGGTTCAGGTTTGGTTCTGAGCAGGCCCCAATCCAGTTAACGGCATCAGCTCTACATTCCCCCCCTCTCCCCATTTTTTTAAGGTGAGGTGAGCTACATCCCTCACAGGCTCTGCCCCAATCCGCACTAAACGGTTAACAGGAATCTTAACCCTGCTGCACGTTTATCACACGCTAACGGTCATCGTATGTATGGTAAACTCTGTGCTAACTATTAGAGCGCGTTAGTAAACATGACCCTTAATGAAATCCCAAAGTGTGACAGTAGATCAATGCTTCCATGCATGAACAGTAATGATAATAAAAGTCAAAGAATGAAGATTAGTATATTAACAATACAGCTGACTGCCAGGGCTACAAAATGGAGCTCAACAATCCTGCTGCATTTCATTCTAGCATGACAATCAATGTATAACTATAAAGCTATTCTTAAAGCCAGGGTATCATCATTTTTCATGTTTCTGCTTTCAGTGTTTGGAGATCATTAAACGAATGTCTAAGCCTTTCTAAATAATATTAATCAGGTTTTTCCATTATGCTTTTAACCCCAAAGGGAATAGCTTTTTTATTTAAACTCTCCATGTAACGAATTAGGGTATTAAGCTTGTATCTTATAGACAGAGAATGAAGAAAAAGCCTCAGTAAATCAGGTCCTTAGTGTCCAAGCAAGAGTATTCATATATTGTTTTTCTAATCTCCTGTTGGAAATCTCTCTTTACATGTTTTAAAATAAATGATCTTATGGTGCATTGGACAATGCATTAAAAATAGGTATGGAAAATAGCAGTACCCATCTGCTACCCATTCTTTTGTTACTGTTAAGATACTGTATTCTTGCTGCATAACCTAAGCTATTCTATTACCCACTCCAGCTATGAGAATATCTGGGTGCAAATGAATAAAAAATTACCTTGTATAAAATGTTGCTTACTCAGCTCATGATATGCTTGGCCTCATTTATGATATTATAGCCATTACTGACCCATCTTTTCTTTGGTGTGAGACACAACCATTCCAGACATGGCTGTTCACATGAGGAGACTGGTTGAAAGATATGACTACTAGTCATTTGCACTTCTTGAAATATTTCACAGATTACACAGGTACACTACCAAAAAACTGCCTCCAGTTTTGCAACTGATTCCTATAGATTTTGGGGAGCTGAATCCAGGAAAAATAGCCAAAATGTTCCATCACGTCACGTTTTCTTGCAAAATTAGATTTCTTACCTATAAGGAATGTTCACATAATTTCTTTTTAGCCGCCTGCAGTTTATTTTCTTGGCCCAAAATAGAGGTTGTAATGGTTAACTAACTAGAAACACTCCCTCATGATATTTTAGAGTGTTTTGTATTCATTTTATACATTAACAGGACAATTGGGAGGCGGGGAGCTAAATCCAGTACTGGCGCATGTTCTTTCCTGTTCGCCTCGCCTCGTTCGCTCGCTCAAACATGGTGGTTGCGACATGAACGTTCCTGTCAAATTTCAGTTTCTTGCAAGTTCATTATTACCTTTTGTTTGCTCAGTCGTAATCCAGCTTTATTCCGAAGTGGTTCACTACAGTTGTAGTTTGCAGTGCTGTGTATTTGTGATGGCTCACAGAGCCAGAGGTTGCGTCAACTCTCCGGACAGTTTTTGTTTTATTTGTGGGGAATATACCGTGAAAAAGCGGCAGAGGAACATTTCTGCATTTATTAAAAAAGTATATTTCGCCTATTTCGGTTTGAAGTTAGGCGATCAAGACAAACCGTGGGCTCCTCACAAAGTGTGCAAGACATGTGAGGAAGATCTACGCTTATGGATGAAAGGTAAAAAACAAGCATTTCGTTTCGGAATACCTATGATGTGGCGTGAACAAAGAGACCACAGCAGTGACTGCTATTTTTGCTCTTGCATTGTGAAGGGATACAACTTAAAAAATAAGAACGTAATAAGTTACCCCAACCTTCCCTCAGCAATTAGGCCTATGCCTCATAGCAACGAAGTACCTGTGCCTGAACCACCAAAATCTTTGGATCATATTTGTGTGGACGGTTCTGATCATGATGAGACTCATCAGATGGCTTTTCCCGATGAGTCCAGTACTTCCGAGTTTGAAACTGAACCAGATCCGAAACCTGAACTTTTCTCTCAAGCTGAATTGAATGATTTAGTCCGGGATTTAGGACTCCCAAAAGATGCTGCCCAACTGCTAGGTTCTCGGCTTAAACAGAAAAATCTATTGTCACCAGGAACAACTTTTTATTGGTACCGCAACCGCGAGACACAATTTTTGAAGTATTTCAGCAAAGAGGAAGATTTGGTATTTTGCAACGATATATACGGAGTGATGGAAAGTTTAAACTCAAGTATGATCCTGCTGAATGGCGGCTGTTCATTGATTCGTCAAAAGACAGCATAAAAGGTGTTCTTCTTCATAATGGCAACACATTCGCTTCAGTTCCTATTGCTCACTCTGTTATTCTCCAAGAAAAATACGAGAATTTGGCCCTGATTCTTCAGAAGATTCGTTATGATGAGCATAAGTGGATGATTTGTGGAGACTTTAAAATTCTATCCATGCTATTAGGGCAGCAATCCGGTTTCACCAAATATCCCTGCTTTCTTTGCTTGTGGGATAGCCGGGCCCGCGACCTACACTGGGGGAAAAAAGACTGGCCAATTCGGGAGTATTTGAGACCCGGTGAGAAAAATGTTCTTCATGAGAGCTTGGTACCTCGTGATAAAATTCTATTACCACCTCTCCACATTAAGTTTGGGTCTCATTAAGCAATTCATCAAGTCCCTTCCAAAAGATGGTGAGTGCTTTCGGTACCTTTGCTCAAAGTTCCCCCGACTTTCTGAAGCAAAGCTAAAGGAAGGAGTGTTTGTTGGCCCTGATATAAGGAAACTCATTTCAGATGGAGCATTCGCTGAAACGATGTCTGAGAAGGAAAAAGAAGCCTGGGATTCCTTCAAGGATGTTGTTCTCAAATTCTTGGGGACAGGCGGGATGAGAACTATAAGGATATTGTTGCCAGGATGCTCAATGCCTTCAAAGAACAAGGCTGTAACATGAGCCTGAAAGTCCATTTCTTGCACTCCCATGTGAACTACTTTCCCCGAAAACCTGGGAGCGTACAGTGAAGAACAAGGTGAAAGGTTTCACCAGGACATCAAGGACGCAGAGAGAAGGTACCAAGGAAGATGGAACACCACTATGATGGCTGATTTTCTGCTGGTTGCTGCTGCGGGAAAACCCCAGATGAAAAATACGCCAAGCAGCGCACCAAGAGAAGCATTCGGGGGAAGAAGAAACGGGCCCACCAGGAGATTGATTGACCCAAGAATGACTTTAAAATCTAAACTGTGTTGACAAATATCGTGTTTTTACTAAACTTTGAAATAAAAATTTGCTAGTTATTACCACAGTGTCGGATCTCATTTATTAGAATTTTATTTTCACACCATCGGGTTTTGTCTTCATGTATTGCAATGGTGCGGTTTGCGTTTTCTATTCTTACATACATACCTGTACAACATTTTTTGCACATTTCTTTGCTTTGCTTTGTGTCTAACCTCGCTCTTATATGCTCAATGTTTGTGCACATGTATGTGGCTGTTTTAAGTGCAGACAATTTTGCTACCATCACAGTGTGTTTTGTTGACATTATTCTTATGTGCTGCCTTGTTACAATTTTCTTTATTCTTATTTGAATAACTACTAAACAATTAGTATAAAGAATTCATCCAAGAAACTTTTATCTCGATCGCACTGAATCTGAAACGTTCACCTCAAACTGCTAACCCAATGTAGCAAAAAATCTGTACATGATGGAGCAAATTGGTTACCAGATTTGGATTCAGCGCACCAAAAAACGTAAAAATCAATCGAAACATTAGAGGCAGTTTAAAAAAAATTTTTTTTAGTGTACCTGTGTTATAGATTGCTTTTGGTTTTAAGATTTGATCTTTGAATGCTGACACATTTGGGTTCCGCAATTAAACTCTGCAAATACTCAGGTTCTTCTGGACTAGGACTTTGTGAGACCAATATTCTAAAAATTTGTGTCAGTAAATCTAAAAGTTACCCAGACAAATCTTAGATTTTTAAAATCCACCCTCACAGAGCCCGATTCCTTTAGGGGCACGTCTGGCTGTCTGGATGCCCCCATGCAGAATAGGGGGTTTTAGGACCCGATTCTGCACCACAGGAGCCAGACATTCCTGCAGATGCAGGATTAGGTCCTGAGGCGGCCCGGTGTGCCCCTGCAGCGCCAACCCTCTATTACCCTGACACCCAACCCCAGGATGGGCATCTGGGGCCCAGATCAGGCAACAGGGTCCTACCTGACTCTTGTCCTGGCCCTGTGTGCTGTTCTGTAGCCCAATCACCATTCTCTTCACTGCTTATTCCACCTCCACGGTGGAATAAGCGGCACATCCTTTCCGCCCCCACAGGACGCACAGGGCCATGACCTGAATCAGCTCTGTACATCCTGCCACCTTGGTCTGCCCCCAAACTCTGCCTCCGTTCCCTCCTGCCCCCTGCCGGCTCTGCTCATACTGCAGCTCTGGCTGTGCAGGGAGGGAGGGATGCAGAATAGGGGCAGGATGGCCAGCCGAGCTAGGCGCCTTGCAGAATCGGGCCCACAGTGTTTAAATTTTGTACATGATGTGATGCATGCATTTTAAACTTCAAAGACTATCTGTGGGAGCCTAAACAGGTGTAGTGAGATTCCCAGAAGATATAAATGTAGTCAGGGCTTAATTTGTGGACAAAAAAGAACTGTCAGTGGGCCAGAAGTGACTTGTTGGGGCGGGGCCGGAAGTGAGCTTTGGGGGAACGGGGGCAGGACCGGAAGTGTTAGAGCCACATGCCGGTTGTATGCAATGCAGTCTGTTAAAAACAACACTAAATAAATAAAGTTATATAATTAATCTATGGCAGTGGTACAGATATCACCTGCTGAAACAAGGCAATGAGGCTGCAAAGAAGGCAACCCTCTGTAACATCTTGCTGTTATTAAACTTCTCATGGCGCAAAAGCACAGTAAAGGGAGCAGTGCTTACCTCCAGCGGCTGGAGCTAGGACTTCTCAAAGGTCCCCCGTTCCAGGTCAGAAGTGGGTTGCCCTAGCTATGAGGTTCATTCTTAGCAGAGCCCCGGAGGAGGGATGTCGTCTGCGGCCACAACCCGCTTCTCAAATTCAAACGCACAATACTGCAGCCACCAGAGCGAGCGAGCGCCTGCGCGGGACCCAGTGAAAAGCTGGAAGCAGATCACAGGACTGGCAGTGGCTGGGCAGGGGCTGCGGGCCAATGGGGGGGGTAGATAGCATGAATGGTGGAGGGAGGAGGGACTAGGCAGGGAAGAGATGCTTCCTAGTGCACCACATGCTGTCCTTACTTTACCCCATTCCCTCCCCCCCCACACATACACATCCCTTGCAAAACTAGTTACACGCTAGAAAATTACACTTGTATAGGTTATGCACTCTCTTTATAAACACACGTTTGTGGTCTTAGACTCACATGTTTAGATATCGTAAATAATAGCAACGTGCCCCCTCTGTTTAACTCCAAAGCCTCCTATTTGTTGTTTTTTTGTCTATATCGCGATTATCCCTCTTGACCAGTCATGAGTTCCTAGGAGCAGGGACTGTCTCTTAGTGCCATAGAAATAATTAATGATAATTCAAATTCAAATAAAACCATGCATTGCTTGTACTTTGGCAGATTTTCCTCATTCTATTCCAGAAGCTGCCAGTCAAGAAAATCTGATTTTTTTTTTGTCTTGTAAATGCACCTTGAAAAACATTTGTTTTAAATGAAGACGGCACCATATAGTGAGATGAAACTTTTCAGGGTTTGGGTTTTTTTTAATCTTATAATTTAACAGTGATCCACTTCCAGATTTTCCATCATTTCTTTATAGTAGTTTAGACCAGCCTATTCTGTTTGCTGGTTCAAAGTCTGCACATTAAGCTACTACTCATCCACCTAGTGTTGCCCCTTTTCTCCAATAGGAAAGTTTGACCGAGGGCTGGGCCATGTCACAGTTTGCTTCTGCACAGAAACATAGTGCCAGCACAGGATTGGAAAGAAGTCAAATATGTACTTTGGTGAAACAGCCTCTACGATTGAAACATTATTGTTTAAAGCAACTTCTGGGAAGGGACCTGTGCACCTGTAGCTTGTTGACCTTGTTGCTAACTTAACACTCTTCAGGAACTAGGAAACTAGTAATATGCCTGGAAACCAAAGCTAGACTTACAGTCATAAGAGCCATTACATTTTGGGGCCCTTTTATTAAAGTGTGCTATGGTTTTGCATCTAACACATGAAGAGCATGAAAAAGGACACGCATGAAGTGCAAACCCATCGTGTGATTCCATATCCTAATGCTGGGCGCTATTACTGCGGGTGCATTTAATCACCTATTGAGGAGGAGGTAATTGCACGCACGCTAATTGCAGCTATGACAACATGCAGTATTAATCCCTATGCTGACTGCAAGGCACTCACCATGCCGACTCATCGCCCCTAATCTTCCCGTTACCACCCCAACATGCAAGTCACAGTTAGTGCAGAAATCGGTCTGCGCTGTCATGCCCTCGCTCTAACAATTGCCCCCTTTCCATTGCTGACCCAGTTTTTGGAATACCTTACCAGTTTGTCTTTTAGGACTGAAGTTCTCTATAGATCTTTTAGGAAGCTATTGAAGCTATTTCTATTAACCAGGCTTTTGAAGATGGGATTTAATCTGTAATGGTATTGAATGCTATTTATATTTTTAGCTGTCTGTATTTGGATGCATTTGTTAATATTGTGCTGATGCCATGTTAGTTTATATGTGGTTTATTATTGCTGTTATATATGCATGTATTTGTGGTTTTATCGTGAATGTTGGTTATTTTTGAAAATGGCAGAATAGAAATAGTAAATGGAAATTAATCTGGAACATTAATGTTCTACAACCTCTTTCTTGGACGTCTTTTCTTTTTATTAGGCTCGGAAATTCCTCCTTTCTACTTGTTCTTCCAGGTCAGTTAGACCCAGTGGTGGGATTATGGCACCATGAATTTTCATTTGCAACTATCTGGTGATTTTTCCCCTAAAGACCAATCTTGGCCATTTACAACAGTCATGAGAATGGTAGACCAGAATCTTGTAAGATAGACTTTAAATGTGGTCACATGGTGTCAAATTTAGGGGGAGGGGGGGGAGATACAAACTGTGGTAAAATATTGCTTTCTACCAGAGTTTAAATTGCCACAAATGGACCTTCTATGCCAGCTTGACCTCTAGCAGTAGTACTGTGAGACTACCACTAGGGGGTCACAGGGACTTTTTTTTTACCTGGCACTAGCAGGGACAGAGGTGATTAGGGATCACTCCTGCTCCGACTCCCATTGACTAGACCCCCAGAGAAGCCTTAATGTAGGCTTGAGGAGCCTACTGCGGGGTGTGTGGGGGGGGTGTCTTTCTTAGAGATTGCTCTGGTGGGTGGGGCGCTTGGAATGTTTATTCAGAAGGGTACAGAGTCTGGATGGAAGAAGAATGGTTTCTTTGGAGGCGGGTCTTTTATGGGGGAGGTACTCTTGGACTCTTGGACCATGCCTCTTGTATTCAAAGTGATGGATCCTTTAAGATGACGCTCAGGAGCATCGGGCTGCATGTTAGTAGCCTTTTGCTGCTGGGTGAAAAAATAATGCCATCTCTGGTGTATACAAGTGTATTTTTCATGAGTTCAATGCAAGGTACATTATTTGATTTACATAATAATAAGGCATTTTGCATGCATTTTCATGCTTTGCACCTCATTATTATGGAATACAAGCTGGGTAAAAAAAACACATGGTTTTTCCTCTAATGTGCATTAAAAGATAAAAATTATGCATTATTCCCTTAACGCATGTTAGTAACTACCCCCTTAATGATGACAATCACTTCCTTTCCCCCGCCCCCATGCACAGCAAGTCAGCATCATTCATCGCAAACAGCCCTGCAGTGCCAAAGATTTAGGCAAGTGCTGTGGAACACTTTGAACCTATTGCTACAGTTGCAGGTCCTCAAGAGGGGCGGCAGTGGCAGCGATGGGGGTCAGGGAGAGGATGGGGCAGAAACGGGAGCAGGGGATGCCGCATATCCTTGCACCTGGCCTGGCTGCTACTGCTTAGTTTTGGAAACATGAAACAAAATCATTAAAAAACATGAAATGCAATGACCCCTCCAAAATCAAAACGAAAAAGATTTTTGCACGCTCTTATCATCTGGTTGGTTTTTAGGATGTCCAGGAGAAATCGACCTGAGCTAGAACTACATGCGTTACCTCCAGGACAGGCTTGAGAGGCGTTGTTTTACACTGCAGTCCTTTTGTGTTTCATGATGAGCTAGAAGCTGAGAACATTAAAGAGCCACACGTCTAAAAAGAAGTCAGTGAAGAAAAACAAGTATTTAAATTAAGCATGGCTTAAAATATGTATTCAACATGAGACTGAACTTTGAATGAATGTAGACAGATCAAGAGAGTCTGCTCTGATTGGGGATTTGCATTTAAATAATATGTTAAACAACATTCCAACGCCACCTCTGTAATAGGCACTGCATTTAAAGGAGATCAATGTGGTTTGATTTGATTACATATAAATAATTAAATAGCTGTAATAATATGGTTTTCAATATCCAATTAGTAGAGAAAACATTTCCCTTACATGTGCTGTACATTTTCAATATTTAATGACAACATGTGGCCTTATTTTATATTGCAAACATAACACACAATTTTTATTTATTTATTAATCTTTTTACTTGCCCTTTAAAGCAATAAGCTCCCAGACTGCAGAATTCTACATGTCCTACCACAGAATCTACACTCTGGCTCTGACGCAATATTCAAAGCCTTCAAGAGGGCAGACTTTGCAGCTGATAATAGGAATACACAGAAGATGTTGGAAGAGAGATCTGATAGAGGTAAGGGCAGGTAAATGGCAAATCTGACTGGGTTCAATTCCCACTAACACTCCTTGTGGCCTGGGGCAATTCACATTACTCTCCATTGCCTTGGAAGAAAATGCCTGGCAATCTACTACTGGTGATACTTTGCCAAGAAAATCCAGGGGCTGCTGGGTTGCCAGGTGATAGCATTGACTTGACAGTGCTTAAAAAAACAAAGGTACAACTAACATGATGCAGTTGGGGAGGAAGAACAGGGGAATTATAGGTTTTTATTACGCCAAGAAGATTAAAGTATTATAAATATTTATTTATTTATTTATTTACGTTCTCTTATATACCGCGCTATTCTGCATCAGTGTGGTTTACATTGAACAAACTGAAATTACATTGAACAGGGCTTTATAACTTGGAGATAACTATTTTACAGGGAACATGGGCTTATTCTAGAGCTTATTCTAGGTTGTAACTGATAAAAACACACATTCTCTAGGGAGGCGTGGTCTAGTGGTTAGGACAAGGTACTTCAGGCCAGAGGGTCAGGGGTTCAAGTCCCACTTGGGGACAGCAATCTCAGGCCAGAGGGACTGGGATTTCTAGTCCTATAGGCACTCCTTGTGGTCTTGGGCAAGCCACTTAACCCTCCAATGCCCATGTTCCCTGTATGTATTAGCGTGTGTGTCTCATATCCCCTCATGTTAAATGTATCCCCCAATTGACCGCTTTGACCTGGTGAAAAGTGGGATATAAATACAGCTAAATAAATAAAATAAAATAAATTAAGTGCCCATAGTCCTTTTATTTCTATGGTCACGATCACATTTAATGCACATTATCTTCATTAACACGCACTAACCTTTAGTAAAAGGACCCCTTAGAGTCATAGTTCATCTGAAACCTCAGGTTTTCATCTCCATCATTAAGCCAGTCACAAAACTAGTGTAAGCCTTTTTTCTTTTCTTTTCTAGACAACAAAAAATGGCGTCCATGTTATCCTTCCACAAAATAATATTTTCCTTGTAAGGCTGTGTACTCTAAAATATCTTTTTCAAACATTGCCACGTAAAGATTAGCCAGAAGGGGACCACCCTTGTTCCCATGGCTGTTGCTTTTATCTGTTAGAAAAGACACCTTTGGAACAAAAAATATCTTCTGCTAATGCAGTACGTGTTAAGTCCACGATAAATTCAGTATGTTTCCTTAATTTTTTTCTATGTCTCAATACTTAATGAATTACATCAATGGCACTATCTTAAAGGATGTTTGTATATAGTGATCTTTACTGACTGTATATAAAACTTCACTAGGAATATAACATTTCTTACTAATAATTGGATAATGTTAGATGAATCATGGACATATGAAGGAATTAATGAAATTGAAGGATGTAAAAAACATCTGTAAAAACGGAACTATAGCACTCATGATGGGCCTACCTGGTAGATCCTGTAATGACTTATGAATCTTGAATAATAATATATAGATAGTTGGTACTACAGGATGATTAACTACTAAAAATGCATTTTTTTTCTGGGTCAAGAAACTCCTTCAGTGACCATAGAAGCAACTTTTGCTTTCAATGTTGGGGTGCATCTTTGGGGAAGTGCTTATAGTAGGTTGCATTATTTAATTATCTTTTCATTTCTGACACATAGGGGCCTTTTAACTAAAATATGCCTTGTGATTAATGTGCATTTTAGTGTGCGGCAAAAATTAGCTTGAGGGGTCGTGGTGACCATTACTGTGTGAGCATGACAGCTACCACATGCTAAAACATGCATTAATTGCCCATAGAGGGAAAGGGGGGGGGGGGGGATAGGCAGGTTAGGGATGGAATGTGGGTGCAGAAAGCACATGCAGTTATGGGGTAATTATTGGGCCCGATTCCATCCTGGACTTCGATCCCCTCTATACATCAACCTGTGGGATCAGAATTGCAAACAGTCCTGCATGTGCAGGCTGGGATTGTGATTCAGTCTGGCCTGCACATACAGGACTGTCCCCGGCTAACTCAGTCAAGTCTCTTCTATGGAGTCGCGGTGTCCATGGCGTCATGTTACCATGGCACTGCAGCTCCATTGAAGAGCCGCGATGCTGGCCGCTGCAAAATAAAACAAATTCCCCACAGCTCGACCCCTGATCTGGCCTGATCTGCTCCATCCGTGCCCTGGCATTCAAAAAAATGACATGTCCAGGGAAGTTATTCCACCTCAGAGGTGGAATAACTTCCCCGCACATGTCACCGGCTCTGGACATATAGGACCGACATTAGAATCAGCCCTGTATGTCCAGGGCCAGTGACCGCCCAGACTGCCCCTGAGCCGCCCCTTCCCTGCCCTGTCTAACTTCCCCGCACAACCAGCGGGGAAGTTAGTCGCGGCCTGGTGAAGGCACGAATAGTGAGGATGGACATCCCTTCGGGCCATCGATCCCCGCTATTCATGGCACAGAATAACCCCCATTGTGTGCTCACTCTCAGCAATACCTCTGTGAGTGGAGTGAGGCACACCCTTGTTAAGTGTGAATACCAATGCCGCATGTTAGGGTGCATGCTGGGCACACCTCAATATTTAGTGCACGACTGTTGCACACTTGGTCCTGTTTACTAAAGGTTTTCTCCCATTTTGGGTTTATGGGAAAAATGCTTAGTAAATGGGGCCCACTGCACATTACCTTTTGCTCTCATTGCATAGTAAGTGCAGACCTCTACTCTAGGGTTGCCAACTGGCGCCCGACAGTGTCAATCCAGTCCTGGGTTTACCCCATTGCATGCAGGGATATGTAGTTCTGATTTCTCCATTGCACTCCATAAGAAATGAAAAACTGCAAGTCACTGCATGCAATGGGGTAAACCCAGGACTGGATCAAGTCTGTCGGGCGCATCTGGAGCCAGTTGGCAACCCTACTCTACTCGCACTTTAGTTAAAGGGCCCCATAGTCTAACCTATTCATAGTAACCATGGCACCTCCCTTGTCTGCTGGCTTTATAATTTATTTATTTATTTAACATTTCTTATGTACCGCCTTTCATGATATCAAGGCCGTTTACATTGAACAAACTGAAATTACATTGAACAGGGCATTATAACTTGGAGATAACTATTTTTTACAAGGAACAATGCCTGATGCCTTTATTATTTTTCAAAGATTTTAATGCAAAATTCCTTCTTTTAGACAAATTTAGAAAACTGCCTATTCCTCTTTCCTTTTAATTTCTTTATGCCTCTGAGTGCCATCTTCTCATTTGTATAAATCAGAGGATGGGAGATCCAGGTGCATCCATTTGGAGTCGTTCTTTGCATTGGATATATCACAGGGTGCTTTACATCTGGTTGAAAAAAGCTCTGTGCACAAATGTAAAAAGATCTACCCTAGTTCGCTTAGTATTACAGTTAACTGATGGAACATATGACAGACCTTTCTCTAAGACGTCTATCTCACTCCTTGTAATTCTGTGTCAGATAGATTAACCACTGATGATTCTGTGTGAACAGGAATCTCCTTATCATGTCTCCCCTCTCTGTGGAAAACAATGTTGATTTCTGTCTGTCTTCCATTCTTATCTTTCCACTATTTCTCCTCCTCCTTTCCAATAGTTGTGCATGAAAAAAACATATTTTTCTGTCTGTCATTCAATGATGGTGATGAGAATAAGAAGGCCGAAGGATTAAATTGTCCTTCCTCATCACTCCGTATCCTTTTTTCTACTTCTTTCACCCTCCTGTATGGAATCTATATGTTCCGCTTCGTCACTATATCATATGTTTACTAAAATGCACAATGTTAGTGTACAGTAGGTTGATGCAAAAGAATTAGGACGGAGGCCTACACAGACTTTTGGGCCATGTCCTCTGCCCTTAGTGCATTGGAGCTGTGCCTCACAGTACGAAATGACACATGGCGCACTCATTGCCATGCCTTCAGGAGGCGGTAAGTGCATCTGTGCTAATGGCGACATTTGTGATTAGCGCACACCAGTGATGCTCGCACTGTGCCATCAATGCCAATGATCTTCCCCTAACCCACCCAGTCCCATCATATACTAACTGGTTAGTGTGGGATTTTACCATGGTACTCATGGATGTAGCACATGCTAAATCCTGTGTGAATGGTTAGCGCAGTTTAGTAAACATGCCCCATGAGCCTTATCTCTGAAGCTTACTCCTCTTCTCAAATGAAGAGTATTATTTTCTCTTTTTGGCTTGCTCCTGGGATATATTGATCCATTCTTATAATCTAAGTCATACCTTCTTAACCTCTTTGTGAAATTTTTTTATTGTGATTAACTCTAAATCTCTTTTTATGTTTTTTTATTTTTGCTTTGAAGTTTTTACTAAAAGGATCCTGAGATCTAGTGAACATCTATTCAATATACAATTCCATTAATCGCCAAAATCATTATCATCTGTAAACATTTTACAGTAGGTCTTCAAAAGATCATGGGTCAATAACTTGGTTAGTTTATAAGTTGCCATCAGCCTCTTTGTCATTAGCACATATAGAAGTATACCTGCATATTACTGTAGAAATCTATATAATACTTGACCTACATGGATCAAAACAAATCTTTGCTAATGTTAATATAAATTATTGTGTTTCGTCGACTCTTTTTGTTCAGCGAAGGAGATATGATGGGGGTTTAGCAGGGCCAGTGCAAAGGCACTGGGCACTCTAAGCAAACCTTTAGCCTTACGCATACCCCCTCCCTTGAAATTTTGGTAATTAAACTCAATCATAATCATCCTAATGCCACCCCTCCCACAACAATCCCGTAAAAATGCAAAATTGGACATCATGGGCCCGATATTTCAAATGATTTACTAATGAACAGGATATTCAGTATCACTGAGATGGTTAGTGCAGCTGAATATCTACAGTTACAGCCGCTGCACCCCCCAATGCTAACTGACTAGCATCAGTGTGTTCCAGAGCAGAGGGGGTGCTACCCAGGGATGACCAGGCAGCAATGATATTCAGCTGCTACCTGGTTATTCCTAAGTGGCAAACGTTAGACACAGTAAAGGATGTCCTAATGTTTGCTACCGAAGCTAACCAGCCAGTGGATGAATATTGCCGCTGCCCAGTTACCTTCTGTGCGACTGACCTGGATAGTCAATGCCGCTGGTCAGATATGGCCCCGACATTTACTATCTGGGTCGAAGGTTCAGCGGCGGTGGCCAGCCACTTTAAAATGACTAGCTGCTGCCGCCTGAATATTGGACCCCGTATTTTTAAATATTAAGGCTTGCTTTGCATGCATGTGTGTGTCCGTCTTCCCTGCAGGTAGAAAAAAGCGTCAATGGCTCTTTGAGTTTATGTGGCTCTTGGGCTCTGTTGTTTCGCTTTGACTGATGATGCTGTTTGCATGCCTTAGAAGCTGTCGCCCTAGTTGACTCCCTAGTCTTGCCTAATGGTTGGCCTGGCCCTAGGGGTGTTGGAGGCCTTTGGCGCCACCGTTGCTGTTCTGTAACCTTGGGGTCAGGGCGGGGAATAGAACTTTCTGTTCCCCTAGTTCTCATCTGCCAAAGTCTTCATAAACAGAGTGACACCACTTGGTCCACGTTAAGAAAGAGCATCTTAGCCAAGATACTAATGTGATTATACACGATAGCGACATGTTTTCTAAGAGTGAAAGATCCGTACCAACTTTGCTATCCCTGCTTAGGCAGACCTGTGCCTTTGCCCTGGAGATCCGATTCTGCACTCCACATGTGCAAGAAGTTGCAATAAGAAGTAGGTCAGCTTGTGCTGCTAAATGTGGAGCTGTACGTCAACTCAGCAAAACAAAAACCCAAAACAAAAAAGCTGATAGCAGCAAAGAGCAAGGGCTACCTGGCTACTATAAAACACAAAATAGTCTCATCAATATACCTAGATACAGACTGCGCAGTGCTTAAACTCTGTGGTCATTGTTTTTGAAACGCCGGCTGTGGTGCTTAAGTAGAAACCAGATATTCAGTCCTGGTATGCAGATAGCTATCAGCATAGCACTTAGGACAGCTTTTTTCGCTGTCCTAAGTTATGTAGTTATTCAGAGAGCGGCTTGGAAATTTGTCGATCTCTGGATAAGTTCCTCCTCCTTCCCGACACCGCCTCCGGACTTCCCCAGCACAATTGAGGTAGTGCCGAAGCAGTCTGCAATGATATTTATCAGCACTAAGCAGACACTATTGTTGAATATCATAGTCAACGGGGCTCATGCCGTTATCAGGTGCTGCTGACTGGCTGAGCTCCACTGAATATCAGCCTAAAGGAATCAAACTTACAAGATCCACAAAAGGCGAGAAACGGAGAAATGCACATTTACTTGAAAATGAAATCAAAAGACATGTTTTATTTTCAAATGGAAAACAGCTCCCTCACCCCCCAAAAATAATTTTCTTTCATCTCAGAGAAAAATATTGCCCAAAAATACTGCCCAAATCCTTGATCTTTCTCTTTGTCCCCCTCCCCATACCCTACTTAGCACATCCATAATATCCAAATGAGGCAATACCTTTAGGTCCAGGGTCACTGGCCTAGCCCTTCCGATGGGGCAGGAGCAATTGCTAGTCACTTCTGAATTCTGAAGCCCGAGCCATTTTGTTGTATGACCATGTCGCAGCATACTCTGTACAAATAAAGGCCGTGTTCTCAGGCACACTCACACCATGGATCAATACAAGGGCATTATAATAGTTTCCGTTTATTCCATGAATAATTTCTAACCTTCTATTTCCTTTTCTGACTGCCATCAAACACTGAGTTGAGACTTTCAATGTATTGTCCACAGTCGTTCGGAGATCTTTTCCTTAGGTGCTAAACACTAGTAGGGGACCCAGCTTCGTGTATTTATAGTAAGGATGGTTTTTCCCTGTGTGCATCACTTTGTACTTGTCTACGTTATTTCTGACATTTAGGTGTCTACTGCCCCAGTCTTACAAGGTTCTGCAACTCATAGCACTCAGCTCATGATTTAAACAACTTTGAATAATTTTGTGTCTTCTGCAGATTTGATCACCACACTAACTGTTCCCCTTTTCAGGACATTTATAAAAAAAAACAGTGTCTGTACCAGTACAGATCACTGGTACACTTCGCTATTTACCTTTTCCACTGGGAGCATTCACTGTTTAATCCTATTCTGTTTCCTATCTTTTAACTATTACCTGTCCACAATAGGACTTTGTCCCCTATCCCAAAGATGGGAGGCAAGTTTCCTAAAGAGTCTTCTATGATTAACGTTATCAAATATCTTCTGAAAATCCAACTATGCTCTATTAACCAGCTCACTCCTAGCCACATGATTATTAACACCTTCAAAAAATCTGTTGGTAAGACAAAACTTCCCTTTGCTAAATCCCTTTTGACTCTGTCCTGTTAAGTCATGTTTGTTCATATGGCCAGTAATTTTGTGTTTGAGAGCTTCCAGCATTGCCAACATCCTTCTGCTTGGTTCACACTAAACGCGAGGAATTAGGGGTTTCAGAGTTGCCAAGTTACCCAGTTCCAAGAGTGAGATTTTAAGCTATTCCTGGATTTTTGAAAATTTCATTCTGATGCATTTTGGGACCTGCAGAACTGATTCCAATGGGGACAATCCGGGACTAGTGCATCACAATGGAAATTTAAAACCAGAACTGGCAAAACAATCTCACTCCTGGAACTGGGTAACTTGGCAACTCTGAGGTTTAGAGAAATTAGGGAGGTGGTAGTTCTGAAGGATGTGATGCCAGCCCCCGTGTTTTCTTTGAGAATGTGGCATGAGAGAGGGGGTTTGGATCTAGCACGAGAACATTCTTGGAGGATGGCAGGTACTAGGTTACTTGGCAAAGAGGAAGAGGAGATTGAGAAACTGGGGACCGTTTTTATTTTAATGTCAGGAAGAGGAATGACTAACCAGATTCAGTGCTAAGTTTGTACGGCCCTATTTAGCCAGCTAGTCCTGAATATCATGTTAACTAGCTAGATACTGGAGTCAGTCCCTGCCATTCCACCAATCCAGTCCCCTTTTTGAATGGGTAAATCTGTGTGCACAGTAGTTTTATGCTCATGGATGTAGCTATCCAGAGGGAGATTTTTAATTAGGCAGACTTAACTGGCTAATTGCCAAAGTTAGTAGGTTCAAGCTTTTGAAAATTGATCTCTAAATGACTTGCTGAAGCACGAAGAATCAGTGAGGTGAGGATGTTTAATTATTCTAGGGATGAACAATATTTCTTTAAGTCCTCGATGCTAGATTTTTTCCTCAAGTCTGTTAGCGTATTTATGGATGGGGAAAGCAATAATTAGCCACTGATTGGTGCTTACTACCCTCCTGGGACATTGTATCCATGGGCATGCAATCTAATTTCCAAAGATAAACTCCCCACAGAGCTTCTCTTTGAAAGTTTGGATTGACACCTGTGGGGAAAATAGATGAAAGCCCCAAGTATATTTTGCTATCCTGCCCACAGTGCCACCCACTTTTGGCATCAGTAAAAGTATATGCACTGTCATCAGTGTGCCCATATTTGTCCATGAATTGCATTTTACATATTCAAAGACATAATTTTTTTTTTTTTACCAACTTTATTTAAACACCAAGTTCACACAGCAAGAAATACAAACGGTACAACAACCCCCGTGTGGGGTGGGTTTCTGATCCCCACCACGAGGAAAAAGTAAGCAACCAACTGGCGTCAAGTTTTACAGTAAGGAAAACAACACCCCCTTACCTCCCCCCACCCCTCCCACCCCCCCATCGGAGACATGGCCACCCCCACACCGGGCGCTTCCCCCACACACCAACACAGACTAATCAACCACACATACCAAAGCCCATTCGCCTATACCACCCTAGTCCGGTGGCAGCATGGTCCACTGTAAGACTTCATTCCGACTACGGGAGCCCAACTGTTGAATGTATGGATCCCACAGGGATTGGAAGGCCAGCCAGCGCGCAGGCTTACCCCGAGCGCTCCAACACTCCTCCAGCATCAATTGGTGAAAAGTATTCCGCCATTCCCAGAAGGACGGTGGATCCCGATCGCGCCATCGGCGAAGCAGGGGTCCCCTGGCCACCAAGCAGGCCTTATGTATGAGCAATCTCCCCCATTTACCCTTAGGCGAGGTAAGCACCAAAAAATCCAACGTGACAAAGAAAGCATCCCAGCCCACTCTCTGTCCTATCAAATTCTGCATGTAGGTAGAGATCCGAGACCAATAAGAACGAAGACGCCGACAGCTCCACCACATGTGTAAGAGGGTCGCCATTGGCTCCGAGCATCGCGGGCAACTGCCATCCGCTGTCAGATGGCTCCGAAAGGCCCTCCGTGGTGAAAAATGGGTCCGTGTCAATGCTTTAAAGTGAATCTCTCTCCAACGCACACTCTCCGCTAAGGAAACCATACGCCGAAGACCTTGCAGAACAGTACCCGGTGGAACCTCCCTCTGTAACTCGGCGGCCCACGCCCGCTCCACAGAACGGTAATCCGGGGACGGACGAAACTCAGCAAACCGTGTCCGTAAGCGGCAAATGGACGGCAGAAAATCACCCCCCAAATCAAAGAAATCAATTATTTGCGCCGAACGGTCAGCATGGAGCTCCTCCCGCGGCAACGAGGACACGTAATGAAGAAGCTGCCAATATGCGAATGGATGCGACGGGGCTAAGTCATATGCAGCTCGAAGTGTTGGTAAGGACTTGCACTGACCATCCAAATCCACCACATGCCCAACAGTTCTTATCCCCTGCGCAGCCCACGCCCGTAAAGTGGCATTCTCCGTGCCGGGGGTGAAATGGGCATTCCCCTGTAAGGGGAGCCAGCTGGATACTTTCCAGCTTCGCCGCCAATAACGATGAAGCTGCCGCCAGGTCTTACGCACCGCACCCAACAGCACACTGTCAGTAATATAAAGCGGTAGCAAATGATCTTCGTGGTGGAGGATAGCCAACAAGGAAAACGGGGCCGCACAAGCGGCCTCCACCCGTCGAGGAGTAAAAAGTTCAGTCCCGCCCAGCCAATCCCCCAGGTGCCGAGCCTGACAGGCCAAGGCATAAGCCCCCAAATCAGGAAGTCCCATCCCCCCCTGCCTCCATCTCCCCTGCAACCTCACACACGGTATCCGCGCCCTTGCCCCCCTCCATAAAAAGCCTTTCATCAGACCTTCCAGTCTGGAGAGGTCATGCCGAGGAATCCAAATGGGGAGGATTTGTAACCAGTAAAGAATCTGGGGGAGAATTACCATCTTAATCGCAGCTATCCTACCCGCGAGAGATATAGGGAGGGATCCCCACGATAGAAACTGATCTCGTAACTTCGTCATTATCCGCTGAAAATTGACCCTATAAAGACGGAACAGACAAGACGTCAAAAGAATTCCCAGGTATAAAAAGGAATCCTCTGCCCACCGAAGAGGGAACACACCGCTCCACGCCCCCCGGACCTCCCCCAGGACATCCAATGCCTCCGACTTCTCCCGATTGATACGAAGGCCCGCAAACTGCCCAAAGTCCCCAAACTCCCGCAAGAGTGCCGTCAATGAAACCTGAGGAGTGGACAAATGGACAAGAAGATCGTCAGCAAAGGCAGCCAGTTTAAAAACTTGCCGACCCATAGTTATACCAGAGATCTCTGGAGACCACTCCACCCGGCGAATAAGAGGGTCCAAAGACAAAACAAAGAGGAGAGGGGACAGGGGGCAACCCTGCCTAGTCCCTCTCCCGAGAGGAAAGGTCTCCGAGAGCAACCCATTACACAGTATCGCCGCCCTGGGGTCCGCGTATAAGGATTTCACCATTGTACAAAAATACTCCCCGAGGCCATAGCGCGGCAAAAGGTCCTCCAAGTAAGCCCAGCTCACCCTATCAAAAGCCTTTTCGGCATCAAAGCTGATAAGAAGGGTCGGCTGAGCCCGACGCCGTGCCCACTCCAAGGACGCCACAATCCTCCGCAGGTTGCATACGGCGTAGCGTTGCCGCACAAAGCCGACCTGAGACACATGGACCAACTGGTCCAGGACCGTCGCCAACCGCTCCGCTAAGACTTTTGCTAACAATTTCAAATCAAAGTTGAGTAAAGAGATCGGACGATAGGATGCTGCGTTCAGGGGATCCTTCCCCGGTTTCGGAATGAGGGTGACATAGGCCTGATTACTACCCCACCGGAAAAAACCCTGGGCTGCACGCCGAGTATGCACAGCCAAAAGAGTCGGAGATACCAAATCACTCAAGATTTTGTAAACCTCTGCCCCATCCCATCTGGGCCTGGCGATTTATAGCAGCTCGCCTTGGCAATAACAGCCTGCACTTCACTCACCGTAATCGGCTGATCTAATTGTTCCTGCTGGGCCCTCGTCAAGCGAGGAATAGGCAGATCCGCAAAATAGTCTCGCCGTTCTTGAGGGGAGTCCGGCTCAGCAGAGTAAAGTTTCTGAAAAAAGGCCTTAAAGACCGCAGCAATCTGGGGGCTAGACCGATGCAGTGTTCCCTGATCATCTCGCAAGGCCGAGATCAAGCGGGAACTCCGGGGGCCCCGCAAGCAGCGGGCTAACATTTTCCCAGGTCTATCCCCCTGGGTATGCAATCTGTACCGGTAATACAACACGGATTTGTGCGCTCGCTGGTGTAATACCTCATTCAACAACACCTGAGTCTCCATAAACTGTTGCCGATTTGCCACAGTTGGATGTCGGGCACATACACGGCGCAATGTTGTAACCTCTTTTTCCAGCCGTATAATACGCTCTGACATCAGTCGTCGCCGACGGGCCTGATAGCCGATAATATCACCCCGCAGCACTACCTTAGCAGTTTCCCAAACTAATTCAGGGTCATCCGAATGAGGCCGATGATCGGCTTCAAATTCTTGCCACCGCCGCCGCAAAAAGGAACGAAACTGAGTATCGGTATATAGTTCTAGAGGAAATCGCCAAAGGCGTGTCGTAGGCCTCGCGTCCCCCCACCGAAGATCCAACCAGATTAGCGCATGATCGGAAATCTCTCCCGGTCCTATCCGAGCATCGCTGACTGCCGCAAAAAGGGTACCCGTCACCAAGAGGTAATCAATACGCGCCGAAGATCCGTGGGCCCGAGACTGGTGTGTGAAATCCTTTTCCAAAGGATGCAACAACCTCCAAGGATCCACGAGACCCATAGTTTCACACAGCCGCAACATCGCCCGTGTAGGCTGTCGCCGTTCTCTGGACTCTCCAACAGTCGTGTCCAAATCCCCGTCCATCACTCCGTTAAAATCACCCCCCAAAATGACCGGAGCCTCTGGCAAATTCTCCAATTGAGAAGTCAACCGAGTATAAAGCCGCTGGTCAAAAATGTTCGGAGAGTAAAGATTCCCCAACGTCACCAATTTGCCCTCCAACATTCCATGCAGAAGTAGGAATCGCCCCGATGGATCAAGTATTAACCGAAGAACCTCAAACCGTACACGCCTATGAATCAGAATAACAATACCACCTTTTTTCCCGAGCGCCGGGGCTCCAAAAACCTGCCCAACCCAAGTTCTGCGCAACTTACTATGTTCTTCCGCCGACTGATGAGTCTCTTGGAGCAAGGCAATATCCGCGTTGTGCCTAGCCAAACCCTGCAGCACCTTTGAGCGCTTCATTGGGCTCCCTAGTCCACACACATTCCAGGAAATAAGCCTCAGAGGACTATAGCTACCATCCAATCCTTCCACAACAGACAATCCCATAGCATAGGGAGAACCCCCCCAGCCTGGGGCCCTCCACACCCTCCTAGAAGTCGGTAAAAAGTTAGGAAAAGCCACCCCGCACGGGCATGAACATGTCTCCCCCCCCACCCCCACTCCCTATCCCCCCCCTACCCCCTACCCCCCCCCCCCAGCCAACAAGTGGCAACTCATCTTCCACTTCAACACCCCCAGGCAGAATAAACTACCCATTGAGATCACATCGATGCGTCCAGTCTCCCGCACCCCAATTACGTATTGCTCCAGGCCCAAGGGGCCCCGAGCCCCAAGAGGCGGAGCACATCCCGAGCCAAGAGCCCACAAAAAGGAATGCTGTCCCCCCCTCCCCCACCAACAAGCCCCAACCATAAAAGAAAGGCAGTGAGACACATTGGAAAACAGTGTTCCCTCAGGGTTCCCCGGGGCCACACACGCCTCAATAGGAGGTATATCCGCTAAAGTAGGACTACATAACTTAACACAGTAGACACCACAGGGATTGCTTCTAAATTAAGTAACGTAGCAATAAGAATGCAATAAGGGTAAATGTCAGCAAGGCATACAAAATTATCAGGTTCATGTATACCATATGTAACATTCAAATAAAAATAATAAGAATAATAATAAGAAGAAAAAAGAAGAGCTATAATAATAATAAGAATAATAATAATAATGCAAGGATCCAACCACATCTGGAGAACCCAGGGGTTGGGCCTTCCCGCCCTGCGAGCTACCATGAATGCCCAATCAATATACCTTCCCAAGTTACCAACCAGTGTGGGACCCTCAATTAACCAAGCCCTATAACCAAATGGTAGAGCCCGAGAAATAAATAACTGACCCCATAATAACTCGCACATACGAAGGGCAGGGGCAGTCCTCCTAGGGCTCAAACACCCTCCCCCTCGCTCCCAAGACCGTACTTAATCAATGAGATACCCACAATTAGGAGGCCGCAAAACTCACTAAACCCCCAATGTCCACTACTCCCTTCCCCCCCCCCAAGCCACCCGCCACGCGTTCTAATCAAGGAGCAGGATCTCAAGGAAGAAGAACCCCAGCCTCAAACCGCCCTCCCATCCCCATCCCAAGCTCTACACCCCTACTACACTACTCTCTGTTTCCCCCCCCCCGTACCATCCCACAAACCCAGCGCCATTCTCAGAGTTGCGACCCAGCCCCTCCCGTGATCAGCCTCCCATACCAACCCCACCCGCTACCCAGAAAAAAAAAAAAGGGGGGGGGTCCCCCAGGGTCCCCCACCCACTTCCCCTAATTGACCGCAGTAAAAACTAAACGAGGAAAACATTTACCTTATATTAGCAGGTACTACTACATCCCACCACAATAAACCAACCAAAGATTATTAACAGGTAATCATGCCAACAGGCCACACAAATAAATATGCAACATGTCCAGTCAAAGCCGGCCAGACAACGGGGGCCCAGTACGGGCCTTCGCTCCCCTCCACGCCTGTGATGAAACTGCCGGGTAAACTTCTCCACTCCTTCACTTGCCAGGAACCCACCCAGGGCACTCGCAGGGGCCGGGTAGACAACACCTCCTCTCCGCCCGAACGAGGACAGTCCAGGGCCACCAGGAGAAGAATTGGCGGCAAAAGAAATTCACATGGCTCCCACTAGGCCAGCAGCCCAAAATCCCCAGGCACCGCAAGTCAGTAGGAAGAAGACAAACCTGTGACCAGGCCCTCCACAAAATCAAGGGTCAGAGGCAGAGCTGCTCCCCTCCAGAACTACACGGTCCACATATGTTGTAGCCTCCTCCGCCGAAGCAAAGACCCGATGTGCTCCACCGTGGAATACGTGCAAGCGGGCGGGATATTGCACAGAGAACTTAATTGCAGCCGCAAGTAATTTGGAACAAAGAGGGGCATACGCTCTGCGCCGCTGGCTAAGGGAAGCAGAGTAGTCCTGGGCGATCCGAAGGGTAAAATTATCACAGGTAAGGCCATTCCGCTGACGGGCAGCCCGGAGGACCGCCTCCTTTTGAGGGTACTGAAGAAACTTAGCCAGGACTATCCTCGGCCGGGCATCTCGGGCCTGCTTATTCCCCACGCGGTGGACCCGCTCGAGCGACAGGTCTCCACTCTCCAGGTCTCCCTCCAAGAGGCGGGGAAGTAAGGTTTCCACATAGTGCTTGAGTTCTCGATCCGCTACGGTTTCGGGAATACCCAACAACCGCAGATTGTTCCTCCTCGAGCGGTTTTCCAAGTCGTCGAGCTTAGCAGCTTGTGCTGATACTTGGGCTTTCAGTGTTGCCAGCTCCTGCGACGCAGCTTCAATAGAGTCCTCCGCTCTCCCAATACGCTCCTCGGCCTCCTGGATGCGGCCCCCCAGAGCCCCCGTCAGCGTCTGAAGGTTGTCCATCTTCTCGTTGAAGGCTGCAAATTGGGCTGACAACGCCTCAGCTACTGCCGCCGAAACCTCCTCCAAGAAGGCCAGAGAAGCAGGGGAGCGCGGCATAACATTCCCATCGGCCATCTTAGTTGCAGAAGCCACACGCTCCTTCTCCCGCCGGGTGGATTTTGCTGGTGCCGCCATCCGAAACAGAGCACCACCACCCGTTGGCCTGTAGCGATACTCTTAACGGGGGGGGGGGCAACCACCGATTGCAGCCCCAAGCTACTCAGCCTATGCTTAAAATCTGCCGGTTAGAGGCGCGGGGGACCGGAGCACATGCAGCACACGTCTGCTGTCCTCACCGCATCACGTGATCTCTTCAAAGACATATTTATCTGCATGAGATCTTTGGCTTATTTCCCTCCATGAATACATGTGTAGAGGTGGCTATGTGAAGAAGACACAGTAAGTCAAGCAGAATAACAGGGAAAATTATTCTACATCTCTTTTGTGTAAGAATCTTTCTTGACTATGTAGGTCTTCAGTTTTTATTTTGTATTGTTGGCTATGAATGTATCAATGTGATTTGGTAAACAAAATGAAATTACTATTCATACTTTACGGAATTTTAGGAGTTATGATCAGAGTAAGGGAAGGTTGTAATTAAGTTTCATTATGGCTTTCAATCTATTTGGGTAAATCCAAAGTTAATGAATACTAGGACAAGTTGTAACAAATCTGTGTGATCATAGCACTAAATATTGTCACTTCTCCTGCTGTTTATGTGTATAAGACAGAAACGTGAATACATCAAAAAATGTTAGCAGAGGAGAACCACTTTTGTCCACCAATTTAGCCCATTTGTTCCTGTCCACTGCCACTAATCTTCTCCTTCCTGTATCCTGCCACAAAAGTTCTGTTTGAGATAATTTTATAACAGGGCACCTAGGTTAATGTTCCATATGAAGCGCACCCACCAAGATACAATTCACACACAATCCCTTCCCTCTCATGGTATTAGAAACAAAGAAACATGACGGCAGAAAAAGACCACATGGTCTATCTAGTCTGTCCTTCCATATCAACCACTACAACAGTCCCCTTTTTTCCTTTAGAGATCTTCTGTGTTTGTCCAATGCCTTTTTGAATTCAGACACTGTCCTCATCTCTACCACCTCCACTGGGAGACTATTCCACGGATCTACCACTCTTTCCGTAAAAAAAAATTTCTGCATATTACTCCTAAATCTATCCCCTTTCAACCTCATCCCATGTCCCCTCGTAGCAGAGCTTGCTTTCAGTCGAAAGAGACTCTCCTCCTGTGCATTTATGCTACAGAGGTATTTAAACATCTCAATCATATTACCTCTATCCCGTCTTTCCTCTAAAGTATACATATTAAGCTCCTTAAGTCTGTCCTCATATGCTTTATAATGAAGACCATGAGCCATTTTAGTAGCCACCCTCTGTACCGACTCCAACCTGCTTATATCCTTTTGAAGATGCGGTCTCCAGAATTGCACACTATACTCCAAATGAGGTCGATGTAACCTTTGATTCACCTAAACCTTTCTGTTTTGCACCCAGTTCCTTGTAAACCATTTTGACTAGTAGAAAAATGATATTAAAAAATGTGTTCAATAAATAAAATAAAAAAGGAAGAATGTGCCTATGTTTAGCCTATTTGATAAAGGCACATAGACACTTTTGTGCACAAATCATGCAGACATCAGGCACATATTGAAGGTGAGGATATTTTGTCTGCTCAGGAGGGGGCATAAATCTTAGTGCGTAATTTACACATGTATGTGCATATTTACACACCTAAATCGCCATTCTGCCCACATTCTACCCAAACTCCTCCCCTGAGCAGGCGTACTCTACAAGGATGTGCCAGTATGCACCATGTGCAGGACCAGCACTACCATTAGGCAAACTAAGTGGTCTTATGGAGCACCAGCCATCCATGGGAGCCCGTTGCCACCACCGCCGGCCGTCTCTGCTGCCCTCAGTGGTGGCAACGGCTCAGAAACCGTAAGGCAGTACTTACCTCAACTCGCTGCTGCTGCCTCACGGTTTTTGCCCTCTACTACCTCTCCCTTCTGAGGTAGGCTTCAAACTGGAAGTCTGCATCAGAGGGGGTCAGAAGAGACAAAGTAGAGGACAGCAACCACAAGGCATCGCTGGCAAGTTGAGGTAAGCGCTGCTTTGCAATCTGCGAGCCACTACCACCGCTGAAGGCTCCAGAGAGGAGTGGGCAGCAATGGCAATGGAGGTGGGGCAGGATGGAGGGAGGAACCCACCGAGGGTAGCGCCAATCCTTGCACCGGCCCTGTGTGGACCTAATTGCTTTACCACTTCTACTGGAAGTGTGATCCTTTCAGTGAAAAAGTCTGTTTTCATATTTCTTTTCAACATCTTTCCCTTCATCATCATCTAATGGTCCCTTGTCAGTGAGCTCCTCATTCTATCTCAACCTCTGCTTTCCCAGAACTAGCTCAGATAGGCCTGAGACATTTTCCAAGAAATATGTAAGTCATATTCTCAAAGCAAAAGACAGTGTTTTGATATTTGTGCCAATTGGCAGGATTGCATTTTTATTTTTTCTATGTCCCTTTTCAGGCTGTGTAAATAAAACCTTGAGATAATAGTGCGACAGTAAAACTAGCATATTGAAAAAGTAGTGATGTGTTGTCATTTGAAATGACGAAGGAGATGCTGACATTTCCTATTTTGTTTCATGTCAAGATTCTCGAGAGCAGAGATGTCTCTCTCCATACCAAGATTCGACTTGTTCAAGCCATGGTATTTTGAATAGCATCATATGGATGCAAAAGTTGGACAGTGAAAAAGACAGACAGGAAGAAAATTGATGCCTTTGATTTAAGGTGCTGGCGATGAATACTGCGTTTACGATGGACTGGCCAAAGAACAAACCAGTCAGTACTAGAGGAGATCAAACCTAAGCTTTGTTTAGAAGCTCAGATGACAAGACTTCGACTTTCATACTTTGGACACATCAAGCGAAGAGAGAGGTCGTTAGAGAAAGACATCAAGCTTGGCAAGATAGAAGGTCAATGCAAAAGAGGAAGGCTGATGCCAAAGAGGAAGGCCTGCAATGAGATAGATCGATACAATAACAACAGCTATGGGTGCTTCTCTATCAACAATGAGCCGCCTGACTGAAGACTGAATACAGTTTAAGACAACTATCCAGAGGGTTGCCATCCCTTAGGAAGGGTTCACTCTACACGTGGATGTGCTAACTACGTGGAAGTTGTAAGGGGACATAGTTAGTGTGTGACCAGGGCAGGTAAAAAATGCACACATGTATTCTCCATCATATAGGGAAAATACATGTATGACCAAAAATGCCCATATTGGAATTTATGCCTGCTCCTTGTCATATTTAGGTTTTAAAAATTTCAGGCTGGCCCTTTATAGGGAGAATCAAGGGAGTTATCATCCTTAATCCCCCATTGTTTATTTCCCCCTCCAAACTGAAATTAGATAAAGACTGGGACATTTGAAGTTAACTGGTGGCATTTGCACATACAGGTTTGCAAAATGGCCAACATATAGATGTAAGCATTGGCACTTATACCTGGAAGGTGAGAAACCCGGCACTTGCACGGGTCCAGTATATGACCATGTTTCCATGTCCACATGTGTAATTACAAAATGGCATTACCGGCTTCACTTATTGGCACATGCATGCACTCAGGGCTGGTGCAACCATTAGGCAAATTAGGCAGCTGCCTAGATTGCCAATCATCCAGGGCAGCTCATTGCCACCGCTGCTGCTTGTCTCTGGCACCTGGTCTCAAAAAGCCCTGCAGCGCTTATCTTAAACCTCCAGCACTGCGAGGCTGTTTGACTCCTGCCTCTGCCAAGGCCCGATGCCGACTTTGCCAGGAAAAATGCCCTGGTATTCAGTATTTTAAAATAGGCTCCACAAATAGCAGAGCATTTTCTTACATTTTCTAAACATTATGACCGTGACGTCTCGGTACCAATCTCCACACCCTTTTTAAAATGTGCCTTTCTTCGCACATGCATACCCATGCATGAACAGTGTGCATCGCCACTCATATCATACACTATTTAGTGATAGTGCATGCAATAAACAACATTTCCCTAGAAACGTAACTGAAAAAAAGAAAAAAAATCCCACAAACAACATGGAAAACTAAACAAAACACATTTTTGGCCTGTACACTCCTATTGAATAGTTGCTTCAGTGGTATGATATGATGTGAATAGTAGGAGATTGTTTTCCTTAATGGATTTACTGCAGCAATGTGCTGTAATATTTCACAATTTGCTTGGCTGCATCTTTTCAATTACCTTGTGTTTCTGATATATAGTTATATTATGGTTACAACGCAACAGCTTGGGCTCACAGAACAGGCTTGTTCTGTGAATTAGAAGTGATCCGGATGGATCCACTAAAGACAAATAAAGGAAAGTATTAATCTTCAAATGTACATTTGAGAAAACAACAATGTAAAAAGTAGATGCAACAATTTTCTCAAATTCTTTAGTACAATAACTACGGATATCATGACCATTTAGAACAAAGCTGTTCAACTGCCCCGCCAGCCTTTTAAAGAGAGGGACATACTGCAGTATCCATTTTCAAAGAGAATGTAAATGTGTGTAAAAAAACAGGAAAGAATCCAATTAAAGGAATACTGAGAGTGGTATAATCCATATTAATGGACTGTTCAACAATATCAGGTGACAGAGTAAAGCCATTTCCACCCATAGATCATTCTAGATGCCTTATGATAAAAATGCATTCAATTAAAATGGAGCCTTTAATAGGACAGAGGTGTAAATGTGAGCAATGTGAACCAGGGGCACAGAGTTTGTGACTTTGATGTCATTGTTTCTCTATGAACTGTGAATAGTTTCTTTCCTAAATGTGGTTCTACAGGGTAGGATGGTTAACGCCGATGGGAAAAAAATGCTGAATTACTACTGCCATTCAGAAGGTGAAGGGAAGTAAAAAAAAAAAAAAAATTTAACACCTACAGTAGGAGACAAAACCACAAAAATACCAAGACCAAGATTCTAGGGAAAATAATTCAAACAAAATTCATCAAGTAGCATAATATGTTGTTGCTAAATATTGCATCGATTGATTGCCAATCACTACTTGGACAGAAAATGTGAAAATTAAATGAAGGATTGTTTTGGGAAATGAAGGACTTCACTTAAACTGGAATCTACCTAATGCTTAGTACTGCCAACAATGAAAAGAGGCAAGCTCAAACATTCACAGGAGTAGTTGCTAAGTTATGGTAAAATGCAATATTTTACTGCTGCCAAATTTACTGCATGAGTCTCTACATGTAGTACCTTTGTAAATGCATGGTTTATGGAATTTTGTGTTGGGGCTGTGGGGAGGGGGAGTGGTGGATGTGGTGGGTCCAAAGGGGATGGGAACTTAATTCTACCACCAGCCCATTTACCAGAAAGCAAGTCTGACTTGGGGTCCACTATCTGCATTGTTCAGCGAGGGACTCATGATGAGGGGATGCTCTTATCCTTAGTATCCATTTCTAAAATTGCTGCTTCTACTAGATGTGGAAATTTGCACATTCTTCTAGGAATTTTACAAACAGCTCCATATTTGGCAGAGGCAACTTGGATTCAGGGCTGGATCAAGAATATCTGACATCCTAGGCAAACCTTCAGCTGTGTGCCCTCGCCCCCATAGCTCAAGGCCCTACTCCTGTGTCTAGCATCACCTTTTCACTTCCATAACCCTCAAGTTCCAACATTTCTCTTCTTCCCTATTCCTCCATGTCTAGCATCACCCTTCCTCTTTCCTACCCCCTCCATATTTCCAGCATCTACCTTCCTCTTCCTGTTTCAGAGGAGGCAGGTCTAGAGTGTGCAGATGTGCTCAGAAGCCCTGCTAGCTGTCCTGAATTCTATTTATTGTTGCTCAGGGAGTAGGGTAGCAACAATATCAGCAATGGCAGCAACAGGTGGGAGAGGTTGGTAGTGCTAGCAGTTCTTTTTTTTTTTTGCTACTGTTGACATCTGCTGCTGTGGCACCGATGCTGCCCCCTGAAATTGCGCTGCTCTAGGCAGTGCCTAGTCTGCCTAGTGGTAGGGCCGTCCTTGCCTGGACATCTCAATTCCTCTCTCCAGGACCTATCAAAAAGGGCCTTTTAGCTGAAGAAATGGACTACTTTATCTAATTCAGGGATTATTTTAGAAGCCCTATTCTTGCTTTGGAAATCTGAAAATGGGCACAAAGATGTCCCCAGAACCATTTTGGAAGCTGGGTCTCTGGATATCCAAGTCTGAATCGGAATGTGATGGAGGCATGGCTGGGACGTCTCCAAGAACCTGGATGTCACTGCCTGATCTCAGAAATGTCCTGGATGTCTGGAGTCGCATCTAAGTTTAGACCTGCTGCAGGCTTGAATAAGGATTGGGAGCGTACTAATTTTGGCTGAAAAATGTCCAGAGGGTGTAGAACTAGCACGCCATCATCCCCATTACTCAACGCAATCACAATGATAACAGAGGAGGGATTTGAATGTTGGCTTCCCTGCTCCTAGCCCACTACTCTAACCATTAGGCTATTCCTAGATGCCCAGGTTCTGAAATACTATTCTGGGGATGTCAAAGTAGACTCCCCCCTGCTGGTGTCCACATCGGGCACGTCCATCTTTGTGTAATCATGTCTGCACCTGGAAGTGGCTGCTGTTTTTCAGACATTCTGGCTCAGACGGCCTAGATTGCACGGGGATGTCATTTCTAAAATGCCCCTCTAAATGAACAAATACTGCTGACAATTATCCCACAGTTTATGTTCTTCCAGTGTAAAAGAAATATAGATGAGACGGCTCCGTCAGGAGGAGAGGAGGGATGGGATTCTGGTTCTTGTATAATTTCTTTTGTACATTTTTGAATTTTCTAAATAGAGACCATTACCATTACAGGTCTAGATAAAGTAGTCCACTTGAATTCAAAGAAGGTTAACAGATAAAAATGTACAAAAAGCTAAAAAAAAATGAAGGCGATAAATTAATACATTGACCAGCACTCTAGAGCTAACCCCCCACCCTTCCTAAAGACAGAGAAAATGACATCACTAGAAAATATGCCATAAATGCATTCCTGTGATGGTCTGAAGGGGAATGGCGGGAGGAAGGGGAAATTGATGGGTGATCAGAAAGAGAGAGACAGTTGAATTTTATGACTCATAATATGTTAGAAAACCTAGATCTTTGTTAAGTTCCAAAGTATCTGATCATTTTAACTTGAAAACTCTGACATTCTCAGATTGTTTTCATATTTCCTTTCAGTGCTCTGGTTCAAAAAAGTGACTCCCCCCTCCCTTTAAAGGTGTCATCTTTTTATGTTGTGAGGTACCTGATTTTGTGCTTGTGGTGGCTGGTTCTTGACCCTTTTTACGCAGGGTGGTTGAGCGAGGCCTGATGGATGGTTTTAGCAACTCCTACTGTTGCTGTTGTGATATTATTAATATATTAATATGTTATGCATTTTTATCATTGTACCATATGTTTTTTTTGTATGCATGTGTGTGTTTTTTTGTATCGTGCTTTGGGCCTTAGTGTAAGAGCAGGTAAAATATCTAATAAATGAAATGAAATAAATTTGTCCTGTCTCACCAGTATCACCAGTGTAGCATCCTTTTTCATATTTTATATATGGAATAACACAGGCCTTGACAAATTTTTGTTGTATTAAGGAGCTGACCCAAAAACTTAGGAGCCAGTGGCTGAGACTTTCCCCTCACCTCCTCCCAGGGCCGATGTTAAACATGCAGGGGCCCGGGGCAGAAACCAGTGAAGGGGCCCCAAAGCTCACTTACAGGCTATGCCTCTTTCAGTTTCAGGCAGACTTGGAGCCCTCTGTGATATGGAGGTCCGGGGCAATTGCCCTACTTGCTAACCCTTAATGCTGGCTCTGCCTCCTCTGTGCCTGGGAAGAGTTGTCTCCACTGAGGTTGGGGAGCTGGAGGGGAGGGGGAGAAGAGATTCCCTTAGAGGTTTACCACAGCTCCTCTAAGGACTGTTTTACTAAGGCTTGTTTTCCCATTCTGTGTCCAAGAGAAAAAACTGGCCCTTAATGCAGTCCCTGCAGGCTACTGGCAGAAATACATAGCCAATAGCACCCCCCCCCCACACACACACCCCAGTTGTGTTCTCTTGCCATTGCACCATGCCATTACCCAGTCTTGTTCTCCCTCCTCCATCATGCTGTCACCCAGTCTCTCCCTTTTAGCACATTCCTTCCCTCCAGTCTCCCTCTCCCATCCTACCACCTCTCTCCTGCCCCCATGCAAACAGGAGATGTAATTGGAAGGGGGCAGAAGGTAACTCAGGTGCTTTTGTGCCATTTTAAAAGCATTTCTGCTGCTGCTGCACGTCCCATGAGGAGGGAGAAATCAGAGTGAGGACTGGAGCAGGAGAGGCACAAAGGATGAGATTCACCCTTGCATCGGCCCTATAGATATGCATAATACATCTCCTGTCATCCTACTTGTGAACTATCCATAAAAGCTGATACCCCCTTTAACATTTTGAATTTGTAATTAAATGTTTGTCTTTGCAGAGTGGCTAAAATGCCTGTTGAAGAGTCTCGGGAACATTACGACCAGCAAGTTTATTGCAGTAACCTTGCTGGTACTTCCTCTCCTGCTTTCCCTTCTTACCCAACACCTGTCTAAAATTAGCAGCTGCTTGTTAATAAATGCTGTTCGGGCTGCTAATTTTAGAAGGACTGGCAATTATCCACTGGCTACGTGGACACATTTACAGCAGTCTTGCTAAATCTCTTCCTTCATCCCACTTAATTTATTGATAAACAAGGCTTGTGTAATTATTTAAGTTTAAAGTTATTGGAGCATTCATTTGGTGATTGTTTTTATGGATGAATTCCTAATGATAGAAGGAATACATTCACAGACACCAGAAAACATGTACAATATATATGAAACCAAACAATGTCACAGACGTTTCAGAGAAGGTCCTTGGTTCTGATTTGTGACAGTCTTTGCATTTAGATTGTAATTTTTATAAGCAGCTTGAACATAAATACCTTTCCAATAATAGCACAATATGCTTTACAGTCAGGTATTTCCTTGTTCCCATAAGATTTACAATCTACGTTTGTACCTGAGACAATGAAGGGTTAAATGACTTGCCCAAGGCCACAAGAAGTGCTAATAGGATTCAAATACTGGCCTCTTGGGTCACTAGGCTACTCCTCCATTCCCATGCTCAATAAAATTGACTCAAGGGTACATTGTCTTTTTTAAACATATTATCATGTCGGGATGTAGATAAGAATCACAGTTTCTTACGATACAACATCGAGATATGTATTTATTTATTTATTTACTTACTTAACACATTTCCTGCCTATCCCAAATTTCTAAGCAGGTACAAACATACATAATCTTCGTTACAAAATACAAGACAAAACAATAAATTGATAATCAAGCTAAATCATCTGGAAAAGGTGGGCTCTAACCTATTTGTGGAACACTAAATAATCCTTAATAGATTGCAAAGAAACTGGATGAATATTCTACAATGCAGGGGCTGTCCCTTGTAGAAACAGGCCTCTCCAAATGAAAGAAGGGTACCTCCAAAAGAATTTGGGATGCTGAGCGCAAAGACCTCACAAAATGATATTAAACCAAACAACCCCGCAACTCGTTCTACAGTATTGAGCGCAACAATTTAAAAACCATGACAAGACATTTAAAAGTAACGAGAGTATAATGAAGTTTCGCCATTAAAGGTTGAACAAGATCCCTCCTCCATGAACCATAAATAACCCGAGCTGCAAAATTCTCTGCCAACAGTAAAGGATGAATTACCCAATTCAGTAACCCCAAATAAATGAGATTACAATAATCTAAGCTCTGTAACATGAGAGTGTGCACAGCCATCCTAAAACAATCAAATTCAAATAAAAGTTTAATAGACAAACTATGTGCAACTTAAAATAAACCATCCGAGTCACTGCTCAAATCTAAGGCCAAAAAGAAAGAAAATGATCTAATAACACACCCAAATAGCACACCAAATCAGAGTATCTGAAGTCCCTAAGGCCACCGATTCAAGAGGAACATAAGTATTATCCTGATAAAGAACCATAGCTTCCATCTTACAGATATTAATGACCAAATGATGAAACACCATCGAATGACAAATAGATACGAACTAAATGATAATTAGTTTGAATTATGTGAAAAATTGATTACATTTTTTGAACTGACTTTTGAGATGGATTCCATTTTGTAATATTTTTATGAAAAAATAATGCTATATGTAGTTTGAAGAGTTTGGGATATATTGCACATGTCTGAACTGGTGAGATACCCATAAAGATATGAATTGCTATCTATAGAATAATGCAGTGGGACCGATGAAGAGACTGAGTAGTGCAAACTATGGAGTATGATTACTAAATGGTTCTAAGGGCGCAAAGATGCCATTAACAGGCATTATCAGTACCCGTTAGTGGATAATGCAGGCTTAAAAGTCGGTACTGTGTATACCATGGACTGCCCGAAGAACAAACCAGTCAGTACTACAGGAGATCAAACCTAAGCTTTCTTTAGAAGTTCAGATGACAAGATTTTGACTTTCATACTTTGGACACATCATGCGAAGAGAGAGATCATTACAGAAAGACATCATGCTTGGCAAGATAGAAGGTCAACGCAAAAGAGGAAGGCCAGCAATGAGATGGATCGATACAATAACAGCAGCTATGGGTAACAGTCTGTCAACAATGAGCCGCCTGACTGAAGACCGAAGACAATTTAGGACAACTATCTAGACGGTTGCCATGAGTCGACACCGACTCAATGGCACTTAACAACAACAACAACAGTTGTTAACAGTCATAAAGGTACAAAGGGGTGGAGAAGGAGTATTAATTGGGTGTAGTGTGGGCGGAGACAGCATGTGTTCCTTTAACAGGTACTATTAACGGGCGTTAGAGGCACAGCCTCCGGGAACCTTAACAGCTGCTCAAAGCCAGATTAAGGGCTCATTCTGGAAGGAGAGAGCCATTCTCGGCCATTCAACACCACACAGGGAACCCATTTACATGTTAGCTTGTGCAGCAACCAGACTGAAGCCCTGAAATTAATGATAATAGTGGTCAATTGGCAGTCATGGCATGGTGGTCTTTCAATAAAGGGCACTATAGTGTTGGTGCCAAAGTGGCAAAGGTGGTGCCATGTGAGTGATTGAGTGTGCCAGTTAGTCGCTAGGTGGACCAGGCAGATGCCTAGGGTGTACATCTGCGATGTTTGGTGAGTCTGCTGTGACAGCAGTGGCACACATACATGCCGCCACTGTCACAAAGGACTGTAAATCCCACCATGTACCCATGTTAGTAGCATGTAAGGGTGTGAGTGGCAGTGGCTTCTCCCTGGTGCAGAAGATACTATTGTCCCTGCCCTGCGTGACAGGTGCCATACTGCTTTTTGTACTGTCAGGGCCAGGCCAATGGTATATGCCATCCTAAGCAGACCCCCCCTGTGCAACCCCCCCCCCCACCACTTCTACCTTGAGGTTCCCTGCAGCATGAAAGGGAGGATTCTCCATGCCACCCACCCTCAACACCTAGGGGAGGAGGGCAGCATGGCAACTGTTCTCTGTCGTATGGTTGCGAGGCTTCACATTGCATCACCTGTGCTCATGACATGCTGCTCCTGGTCCCCTCTGACACATCAGAGGGGGACAGAAGTGGCATGCTGGGATGACCTGCATCTGTGCTTCTGCTTTAAGGCCCCTGGCAGCACTGAAGCAGTGGCTGTGTTGTGCTTACGGGGAGGGAGGATTTGCCTGATTGTGACAGTGGGACACTGACTCCTGAATGGTATGTGCACAATTCCAGCAGGAGTGTGCCACAGGATGGCATGTTGATCTCTGCATTGTCTGGCACCATGTGGGAAGGCAGTGCCTGGAGGTGAATATTGGGGTGGAGGTGGGGAGAGCAGTCCATTCCTGTTTTGAATGTACCTCTGGTAGGTGCCATTGCCAGCCAGAGGCTCTGTTTAGATGCATAGAAGCTCTGAGGGCCCTGCATGACAGCTGCACCCACTCTCCGTGGGTGTCAAGTGGGACAGTCATAAGGACATTGTTAGAGCACAAAGAGGCTCTGGATGTCAGCATATGTGTAGCCATCAACTATACCAACATCTAATCCCATGTCCAACCTGCCATGCTTCCACGTGCTCTTGGTGGGGGGGGGGGGTGGAACTGTGTACGAAGCATGGGAGAGCACATGTACTGCACTGGTCATTATTGTAGTGTCCATGGCCAGGGATATGACATCATATGGGACTACAAGCATGCCATTATATTCAATGCTCACTGCCAAAAGCTGTGTAGGGGGACACAGTCTTCTGGTATATGACAGATGTACGTAGGCCAGCATGCACTCACAGTCTGTCTCTGGGCCATTTTCCAGTGCTCTTGGCATTGTATTAGCAGTCCGTATGTTCAAACAAAAAGGGTACATAAATGATAATCAGAGGATTCTGGGTATTGTCTACAAAAAAGCAGTTTGCAGTGGATGTACATGAGTCAGAGGTTAGGCAATTGGCTGAGCCATCAAAACATGGGTCTGGCATAAGCAAGGCCTGACTGCACACAGCTGTTCATGCTGAGAGGCCACTCTCACTATGACCGAGCTGTGATCATGTCACAGCTATGTATCCATATAGTGCTATATAGGATTAAACTGCAGTGACAAGAGTGCTGTTTTATTTTATGGCACTCCAGTCACTAGCCAGGCTGCTGGCTGTCTATGCTGTTTGTACAGAGCCAAGATCATCATCGTGGCTATGTGTACCTGCAGTGGGTAGTGACTAGCCAACCTAACACAGATGATGTGTGGGTGGCTGACATAGTCCAGTGTTGTACAGCATCTGCGTGCTGACTGTGATGGATCTAGTTGAATAGGTTTATAAATGAAAGGAGAATGAGTGTCCAGTGCAGTCTGTACTGCATGTGAACCACTGCAGGCAGACCCTGGGGTGGTTTATATATTTCTCAGAATGTCCCTGCCAGGTTGTATGATTTCCAAGGTTTAGGTCATTGCAGACAGGGACCTGTAGTCTGTATTCTAGAGCATATTATAGAGACTCATGTGGAGCTGTAGTTGAATGGTTAGAGCACTGTTTCAGTAAAGTGCAGACTAGGGTTCAAATCCCACTTTTGGGCTTGGAAAAGTCACTTCATCCTCTATTACCTCTGAAGTACAGCCTGCAAATATCCACACTACCAAGAAAATCCAGGAGCTAGAGTCATCAGGAATCAGTATTGATTTGTGGTCACACATTGTTAGTATTATTCTTTTTTATGTGTTATGCACATTGGTTCTGCAAGTATGCACATCACAATCATAGCCATCTGACAGCATGACTTTATTGCCTCTGTTGCAGCACTTTGCAAAGGGTCATTCAACTGGACCCTGTAGATGCATAACACATGCGTTGTACATGATTGGAGACTGTCGTGCTGTGAATGAACATCATTTGCTCCATCACATATATGCAGTACATGCAGACACGTCACACTCCTGGGATGCCCACTGGCACAGATCATCCCACATCCTTACTTGCTCCATATGTGCAATATAAGAGACACATCAGTTCAGAGACATGAGTGGATGCCAAGTGAGTGGCATCATGCAGGTCACCACTGCCACCCAGGCATTTGTTCTATGCCTACATCGTGGCCATGGTGGCTACTCCATGGCACACTTCTACCCAGTCCTTTGCCACCCACAGACATCGCCGTGGATTACATGTGCGCCCCTTATTGCTACAGTCCAACTGCCTCCCACATTTTCCTCTCACTCACTGTCTTACTCGCAAGGACATACGGATGTGACATGTCCATCAGCTATTACCTTTGCTCCCATCCAGCAGCTCAGATGTGACTTGCAGCAAGGCTTCCTTATCACACGTTAAGGCAACCAGCCTTAGCGGGTATTAATGTGCACACTGGGCACTCTTACCGCCCACTGTCCACTTACTGCCTGCTAACCGGCCACTAGCACCCTTAACGTCAGAACACCTACTCCCGTTGGAACTCTAACGATGCCATTTGCCGCTCGCAAATGCTGCACCTTTAGCACCATTTAGCAATCATACCCCTATATTCCTAATTAGTTTCAGAAGGCGTGAGCTCTCTCATTCATGTCCTTTAATTTAGACATGGGAGATTTTGATGGTTGATTTGCCTTTATACAATAGGCACGATATTCCTTCCTATGTGCCTTCCTTGTTTAAGCATCCTCTTATAAATGTATCCTCTGTAAGTTCATTTCTACAAGAACTATTTATTGTTTCTAAGTACACTAAAGAACAGTCCTTACTTGTAGCAATATTCACTGCTTTCAAAAAAAGAGAAAAAAAAACATAGCTTGAACCTTGTCAATTAGGCATTGGTTCCAATTTAGTGCTCTGTGTTTCTAATGTCAGAAGACTGTGGAAAAGTCTAGCATTCTATTTCCTCATGTAATTATGGCAGGAAAAAGCATTGTTGCAGGGTCACTTAAGGTCCTGGCCTAGCGTCTATCTGCAAAGCATCTGGGACTTGGAATACTAGATATTACATTTTACATGCACCGCCTGAGTGATAGACACTAATTATACCACATGCTTTTTCAAATAATAGACTTTCTAATATTTGGAGCAACTTTGAAAGAAATCTATATAATCACTGAGAAAAAGGTACATTGGTGTTAAAAATTGATTTTCTTAGATTTTACATTTTTTTTAATATATGATGTTTTAGCTTTCTCTATCATTTTAGCTGGAAACTGTAATTATCTTTAATATATTTATTCAGTCAGCACATGCTCATTTGTGACTTTTCTGTGTTTACCTTTGCCCTATATAGTAATGTCAAATATATCATGCATTATGCAAAAAGACTCCCTTAATAGCTGAGTACATGCAACACTCAAAGCACCTGCTACTCAGACTCTTAATATACCTACTAAATATCCTATTTTATCTGACTATTTTATGATGCAGTTTAAAAGTTTCCAAATATGGACATGGCATGCAATGTTAGCAAAGTCTGACTTTTTTGAAAGATATTTGCAAGTGAATGTCCAGCCTGGCAATGGAAAGCTGGTCGAATTTCTTGCTGAATTAATTCTCTAGACATTTTACCATCATTATGTACTGCTTTGTTTTCTCCACCAGGATAAAGCAGATTCTTTATTTGACTCCTCTTGAAATGAGTAGCAAACTTATTGGCCTCTCTAAGTCTGCATTTTGTTGTATCGTCATCTGTATTTTCATTGATTATTTGATTCGTAAAATAACCTGGTTTCTGGTACACAGAGGGCAGAAACTGATCATAGTCATATAGTAAGATAGTAGATGATGATCAGTAGGAATATTTTGACAACATATCAAGACAAAGTATTAAAATTCCGAATTCTATGAAGTGGAATGCAGAATGTGTCCTATGAACTTATGCTGCCCCTCTGAAATAGCTCCCGCCGCTTGATCCTGGGCCTGGCTGCCCCAGCCGAGAGTCAGGTGGTGGGGAAAGGAGGCAGTGAGCGGCGTCAGGCTGTCCGCGCTCCTGCTGGGTATCCCGGTGCCACGGGGGCGGTATGCCATGGCACCGGCACACTAGCAGGAACACAGGGCTGGCTGGATGGGCAGGAGGTTAGACGTCCCATGCCGTGGAATTGGAGCATGTCTGGACCGCCTACTCTACCAAACTACACCCCAGGAAAGTATATACATGGTGCACATGTAAATGCATGACATCTTGTCAGCACACATATTTATAAGCATGTATACCATGGGGCAATTTTATAAAAGGCCTTTTCCACATGTAAAACGGGTTTAGCAAATAGAAAATCCTTTATGAAATGATCCCATACTTTCAATATTTGAACAACATCTTGCTTCCGTCAGCACACATGTAAACGCATGACATCTTTTACGCATGACATCGTTTACATGTGTGCTTCCATCAGCACACATGTAAATGCATGACATCTTGTCAGCACACGTATTTATAAGCATGTATACCATGGGGCAATTCTATAAATATTGAAAGTATGGGATCATTTAATAAAGGATTTTCTATTTGCTAAACCCGTTTTACATGTGGAAAAGGTCTTTTATAAAATTGCCCCATGGTATACATGCTTATAAATATGTGTGCTGACAAGATGTCATGCGTTTACATGTGCACCACGTATATACTTTCCTGGGGTGTAGTTTGGATGGAGCAGGGATAGAGTTACAATGTTCCCCAGTATTTTATAAAATATACAATTATACACAAAGGGCAATTCTAATCGGGGCACGTCCAGGCCATTTGGACGGCCCCAACTTGTACCCAATTCTGCAACCGCGGGAGCTAGACATTCCTACAGGTTCAGAATTGGACACTTATGCGGTGCAGACATGCTCCAATTCCACGTCGTGGGACGTCTAACCTCCTGCCCATCCAGCCAGCCCTGTGTTCCTGCTAGTGTGCCGGTGCCATGGCATACCGTCGCCATGGCACCGGGATACCCAGCAGGAGCGCGGACAGTCCGATGCTGCTCACTGCCTCCTTTCCCCACCACCTGACTCTTGGCTGGGGCAGCCAGGCCCAGGATCAAGCGGCGGGAGCTTACATGCACCTGTGCTGTGCTTTTTGTGGGGCTGCCTGACCTGCTCACCGCTGTTGGTGGGATTTTCTCCACCTCCGAGGTGGAATAAGCCCCACGTCCATCTTCCCAATGCCAGATGTACAGGACCCAGATCAGAATAGTCCCTGTATATCTGGGTTGTGTGGCCTGCCCCTGCTCCACCAACTCTCCGTCTTTGGCCCTCCCCCTCCCACCCCTGTCAAGAGCTCTCCGTACAATGCCACTGTATGTACAGGGAGCCTGGGGCTCAGAATATGGCACAAGTGAATAGTGGGCATTGTACATTCAAACTGGACTTACATCCTTGCTATTTGCTGTTCAGAATGACCCCCATAGGATATCTTCCTACTGCCTTGAGTATAGTCTTTTAAATATGACCACAGAAAGTAGTTACCTTTCTCCTGGCACACCATTTCCTCTCCCTCTTGACTACCTTTCCTTTCCACAGACCTCTTGCGCAAGTGATTCTCCTTCTTCCATTTCTCTACAGGTTATCTGGCTGTCTTGGTTATCTGCACAGAGTAGCTTAGTTGGCTATACAGAAAAACAGCACTCAGATTGTGCTAGACCTCAACCTTGGGCTCAGTCAACCTCTCCCCTCTCCCTCGCCCTCTCTCTCTCCTTGGAATCTTTGGGGAAAGAAGCCCCTTCTCACTCTCTTGGGCTCCTGTGAACGAAGACCTTTCTTACACCGCTGGTCTCCTGTGGAAGAAGACACAGGGCTTCACCACCTGCCCCTTGACTGCCCGGGAAGCCCTTTTCCCATGGCATCATCTTAACACAACTCTACAAAGGAGAAAGACTGCAGAATATTCCTCCCTTTAAACTATTGGAAAGACACTTCTGAGGCTTTTGCTATATAAGCTGCAGGGCTAATTCTGGGAACCTATTTTATAAAGACACATTGGCGCTTATTTTGCCTCTATAAAATAGCTTATAAAACAGCCTTTTGGGACTTCTCACATAGGTATAATACTAAAACTAGTGGGTTGATTACACAGGTACACTACCAAAAAACTGCCTCCAGTTTTGCAACTGATTCCTATAGATTTTGGGGTGCTGAATCCAGGAAAAATAGCCAAAATGTTCCATCACGTCACGTTTTCTTGCAAAATTAGATTTCTTACCCATATAAGGAATGTTCACATAATTTCTTTTTAGCCGACTGCAGTTTATTTTCTTGGCCCAAAATAGAGGTTGTAATGGTTAACTAACTAGAAACACTCCCTCATGATATTTTAGAGTGTTTTGTATTCATTTTATACATTAACAGGACAATTGGGAGGCGGGGGGCTAAATCCAGTACTCGCGCTGGCGCATGTTCTTTCCTGTTCGCCTCGCCTCGTTCGCTCGCTCAAACACGGTGGTTGCGACATGAACGTTCCTGTCAAATTTCAGTTTCTTGCAAGTTCATTATTACCTTTTGTTTGCTCAGTCATAATCCAGCTTTATTCCGAAGTGGTTCACTACAGTTGTAGTTTGCAGTGCTGTGTATTTGTGATGGCTCACAGAGCCAGAGGTTGCGTCAACTCTCCGGACAGTTTTTGTTTTATTTGTGGGGAATATACCGTGAAAAAGCGGCAGAGGAACATTTCTGCATTTATTAAAAAAGTATATTTCGCCTATTTCGGTTTGAAGTTAGGCGATCAAGACAAACCGTGGGCTCCTCACAAAGTGTGCAAGACATGTGAGGAAGATCTACGCTTATGGATGAAAGGTAAAAAACAAGCATTTCATTTCGGAATACCTATGATGTGGCGTGAACAAAGAGACCACAGCAGTGACTGCTATTTTTGCTCTTGCATTGTGAAGGGATACAACTTAAAAAATAAGAACGTAATAAGTTACCCCAACCTTTCCTCAGCAATTAGGCCTATGCCTCATAGCAACGAAGTACCTGTGCCTGAACCACCAAAATCTTTGGATCATATTTGTGTGGACGGTTCTGATCATGATGAGACTCATCAGATGGCTTTTCCCGATGAGTCCAGTACTTCCGAGTTTGAAACTGAACCAGATCCGAAACCTGAACTTTTCTCTCAAGCTGAATTGAATGATTTAGTCCGGGATTTAGGACTCCCAAAAGATGCTGCCCAACTGCTAGGTTCTCGGCTTAAACAGAAAAATCTATTGTCACCAGGAACAACTTTTTATTGGTACCGCAACCGCGAGACACAATTTTTGAAGTATTTCAGCAAAGAGGAAGATTTGGTACTTTGCAACGATATATACGGAGTGATGGAAAAGTTTAAACTCAAGTATGATCCTGCTGAATGGCGGCTGTTCATTGATTCGTCAAAAGACAGCATAAAAGGTGTTCTTCTTCATAATGGCAACACATTCGCTTCAGTTCATATTGCTCACTCTGTTATTCTCCAAGAAAAATACGAGAATTTGGCCCTGATTGTTCAGAAGATTCGTTATGATGAGCATAAGTGGATGATTTGTGGAGACTTTAAAATTCTATCCATGCTATTAGGGCAGCAATCCGGTTTCACCAAATATCCCTGCTTCCTTTGCTTGTGGGATAGCCGGGCCCGCGACCTACACTGGGGGAAAAAAGACTGGCCAATTCGGGAGTATCTGAGACCCGGTGAGAAAAATGTTCTTCATGAGAACTTGGTACCTCGTGATAAAATTCTATTACCACCTCTCCACATTAAGTTGGGTCTCATTAAGCAATTCATCAAGTCCCTTCCAAAAGATGGTGAGTGCTTTCGGTACCTTTGCTCAAAGTTCCCCCGACTTTCTGAAGCAAAGCTAAAGGAAGGAGTGTTTGTTGGCCCTGATATAAGGAAACTCATTTCAGATGGAGCATTCGCTGAAACGATGTCTGAGAAGGAAAAAGAAGCCTGGGATTCCTTCAAGGATGTTCTTCTCAAATTCTTGGGGAACAGGCGGGATGAGAACTATAAGGATATTGTTGCCAGGATGCTCAATGCCTTCAAAGAACAAGGCTGTAACATGAGCCTGAAAGTCCATTTCTTGCACTCCCATGTGAACTACTTTCCCGAAAACCTGGGGGCGTACAGTGAAGAACAAGGTGAAAGGTTTCACCAGGACATCAAGGACGCAGAGAGAAGGTACCAAGGAAGATGGAACACCACTATGATGGCTGATTTCTGCTGGTTGCTGCTGCGGGAAACCCCAGATGAAAAATACGCCAAGCAGCGCACCAAGAGAAGCATTCGGGGGAAGAAGAAACGGGCCCACCAGGAGATTGATTGACCCAAGAATGACTTTAAAATCTAAACTGTGTTGACAAATATCGTGTTTTTACTAAACTTTGAAATAAAAATTTGCTAGTTATTACCACAGTGTCGGATCTCATTTATTAGAATTTTATTTTCACACCATCGGGTGTTTGTCTTCATGTATTGCAATGGTGCGGTTTGCGTTTTCTATTCTTACATACATATCTGTACAACATTTTTTGCACATTTCTTTGCTTTGCTTTGTGTCTAACCTCGCTCTTATATGCTCAATGTTTGTGCACATGTATGTGGCTGTTTTAAGTGCAGACAATTTTGCTACCATCACAGTGTGTTTTGTTGACATTACTCTATTCTTATGTGCTGCCTTGTTACAATTTTCTTTATTCTTATTTGAACAACTACTAAACAATTAGTATAAAGAATTCATCCAAGAAACTTTTATCTCGATCGCACTCAATCTGAAACGCTCACCTCAAACTGCTAACCCAATGTAGCAAAAAATCTGTACGTGATGGAGCAAATTGGTTACCAGATTTGGATTCAGCGCACCAAAAAACGTAAAAATTAATCGAAACATTAGAGGCAGTTTAAAAAAAAATTTTTTTAGTGTACCTGTGTTATTTAGCCTGCAGACGTCAGTGCTTTTTTTAACTGCTGGATGCTGTAGGTAAAAAAAAACAAAACAGATATTCAGGGGCAGTATCTGGATAATGGCTGTCAATGAATATCTAGATTTTGTGGTTAGTGCTGTCACAATCCAGATAGCCGCCATATTCAATTGCTATCCGGACAGCTCACTCCAAATAGACTATAGCGGCTTTTACTCATCTTAAGTTATGCAAATACTTATCCAGATAGTGGATAAGTGTTGGCTCCCCCCTCCCCCCCCCCAGCTCTGTCCACAGACCATCCCGGCACTATCCAGATGGTGTCACAGTGGTCAGAAAATATGGAGACCAGTTACATAAATTCTATCCAAACAGTTCCTGCGATGCAGGGATCCTGATGGAAGCAAGGGACCCACTTACAACTGTTTCCATATCTTCTGAAATGGATGTCTCCCACTCGGAGGCCCTTTCAAAACTTGCTTGGGGGGCCCATAATTTGAAGTTCTGCCACTGATTCCGCAGCACTATCCAGATAGTGCTGGTGAATATTGGTCTCGGCGGGCCTTAGCGGTTAGCAGGTCCTGCTAACCAATAAAGCCCTTTTGAATATCAGGCCCTACCAGACTTATATTTGGGAAAATAAGGGGTCATAGTGTTAATAACACTACAAGATCATGAAAACATAATTGCGTAAATTGCATTTACCTAAGAATTATGTTTTTTTATACCACTTTATTGTTTCCTAAACTTGGTAATGTACATTAAACAGGGATGTTGATAACTTGGATTTTTCTGAGGCAAGGGAGGGTTGAGTGACTTACCCAAGGCCATAAGAGGTACTAGTGGGAATTGAACCCAGGTCTCTTGGTTCCTAAGCCAGTGCTCTAACCATTAGGCTACTCCTCCACTGGGTGGTGGATGCCACAGTAATCCATGCCATGTTTGGCATACAATAATACTGTTCTCTACCCTCACCAATAATTCCCAGAGCACTTCTTCCCTGACCTTGTCAATAATTATATTCCTAAACTTCTTTAACATCAGTGCTGTCTTCTCTGCATGGGACAATAACTTCAGTCAGATCTGTGATACCTCATATAGGTCTTACCTTAAAAGTGCTTTTACCATGCAAGCTGATATAAAAACAATTACCACCGCTGTTTTGTTCATTGTGCTTTGTTTTCCTGTTTTTCTTACCATTCATGCCAGATCCTCTGTTTCTTCTTTCCCATTCTCTAGGACTGGACTATTCTTTATTTAATATTCTGCTCTAAAATCATTACTTCTGCTTGCCTTCTGTTCCTTTATTTTGTTGCTCAGCTCCCATGTGCATTGCCATTCATATTTCACATCAGTTCCTGTTTACATTATGGAATTTTCTTGACAGTTTCCTTGTTATGTTCCTCGTTTAAAAATAAACCCCTCTCTTCCTTGCTGCCCCTTCTCTTTCTATTGTCCTAAACTTTTTTTTTCTTTTTGAGCTAACGTTTTGGAGTATATTGTATTTCATCAATTGATAGATTTTCTGCAGTCAATGATTTTGTTCAGTGAATACCAGGAAGCTCCATACCCAACAGAAGCCCCCGAAAAACCCCAACCTTGACTCTACCCACATCTCCTGCCCCCACCTCCAGGAATAACCCCAGAGTCTCCCTGGTGGTCTTAGTGAATGGAGTATGATCATTCCCTGTCTATTCCTGCTTCAGTTGCTGCAGGGTTCCAAAATGGTAGTGGTAACCCCTAGTGATATCACCAGATTACTGCTAGGAGTCATCGGCACCATTTTGGAATCCAGAGCTGTAAGATCAGGGACGAGCGGGCATCGTTCCTGCTTCCACTAGACATCAGGGACCTCAGGATGGGCTCAGGGACTGAGGCATTGGGGATCTCCTGATGGAAGCCTCAGAGGGGGTCCTTGTTGCTAAGGGGAGGGGTTGAGTGGGGGGTCTTTGTGACAGGGGTTCAGAATGGGGAATCAGATGTCATATTTGGGGGGGGGATCAGATGTACTGAGGAGTCAAGGAAGGGTTTAGATGTGTTTGGGGGGTTGGAGAAGAGACCAGAAGGGGTGATGGGGGGAGGGAAATCAATTTCTGGGTGACTGGAGAGAGATCACAGTTAGGGGATGATCAGGAAGGAGGAGCTGGTGGTGCTGCATTGGGTATCATTGCCTGGAATAGAGTTCCTGAGTCAGTAAGGCAGGCTCCATCCCTGGTCTTATTCAAATCCAGACTAAAACCCACCTCCATGAGGCTACCTTTGGATGCCAACCTCCTTATTCTCCTGTTTACAATCCTTGTGTGCTTCAACCATTTCCCCTTAGTTTTAGCCTGGTGCCCTGTTTGTAGTGTTTGTCTTGGATAGGTTGTAAGGTCTATTGAACAGGGACTGTCTCTTCTGTGTATATGTACAGCTTTGCATATGTCTTGACGTGCTATAGAAATGTTAAGTAGAAGAAGTAATAGTAGCAGTATCAATACAAAACGGGAGTAGCGATTTGCTCCCATGCACATGTGGGGGTATATTCACAGGTTTTTCTTCATGTGCGGCTTTTTAAAATCACTGCTCCCGCTGGACGTGGAGAGACATGCTTAGTCCTGCACCTATTTTAGAAGACGTTCTATGTTTGGCAGAGCCTCTGATAAACTACTATGGGAATTCTCCACGTGCTGATCTAGACATGTGAAGTCCCTCTCCATGTCCTATCTAAAATCTGCTTCCATATCTCTGTATTCCGCAGAACCCCCCATCATTTACATTTTTTTTCAGCTTGGTCTTGGTTTCATTTTTAGATAAAAACATATTTATTAAAGTATAGTAATCTCTTTACCATGTGGCAAAGGAGTTTACCAAAGAATAAAGAACACTGACCCATATATTAAACATAGATTGTTCCTCTTAACCTGCAGCCAAGGAGATTACTGCAGGTGTTGCAAAAGGTATTGAGGTCATTTTGGAAGTATCTTCATGTGAAAATAATGGCAGGTAGGTATATGCACACAGAAGCAATTTGCACACACTTTAAATTTGTAGATTCTGCATGCAAGCTCACAAATGCACACCTCTAACATGTACATGCTTTGGGGCACAAAGATTTCAGGAGATATTGTTTGGGCAGGCTGAAAAATTGTATATGCAGTTCCCATTTTGCAGTGGGAATACATATATATTTTAAAAAGTTTCTGCGCCAGCTTCTTCTCCTCTTTCATTGCACGTGCAAGCGTCATCTACCTAACATCTGGATCTGGGGTCACCATCAATTAATCAGGGTGCAATTGTGCTAACTTCATTGGGATTTAACACTACCTCAAAAATTGATTGAAAAGAGTTATTTCACTTGGCTACTTTTGTACGTATAGCTTTGTAACACCCTTATAAAGAGATTAATAATTCTATAGGCAAAGACCTTTTATATAAAACGCAGAAGGATCATCAAATTGGTAGCACACCAATTGATTGCATAGGAGTTACTGCATCATATAAGTTCATCATCAGTCTGTGAAATAGTCTTAAGGCAGTGAGCCACAGTATGAGGGAACACCCCCAAAGTGGAGATGCTATCACTTCTCCTTCTATAATGCAGTCTTTGACACTTGACTTTATTAATGCACTCTTTCCCTGAGAAACAGTGTGTGGTGCTTAACCCATTCTCCTGTATGCTGAAAAGAACATTTTGGACAAGGCAATCAGGGTAGTGATTTTTCGGAACATGAAGGCTGTATTGTTTCTTCTGCAGAGAATAACTAGGACTATAAAACACCTCTGTAAACAATCATCGGATTTGTGTGGCTAAGGTGTGCAATACCCCTCTTTCTGAAGCTGCGCATTAGTGTGTCATGGAAACCTAAGAAAAAGCAAGGAAGGTATAATCCCTAAAATTAAAACATGTTGAAATGAGGAAACTCCTGTGGGAAACTGCTGCTTCCTTATTGTTCAGAGCAATGCTAAATTAAACTTTTATATTTACATGTGCATAGGAGGGGTATAATGGTGATACACCAGCCAACGACGCATTAACATGTCTCAATCCCTAACTCTCTGGTGCTAAATGAAAGCCTTTTAGAGGTTTGGCATTTCAAACTAAAACAAACAGTGGAGGTCTTGTACTCTTCAGGTAACAATGTGACTGGAGAACTGAATGTGAAAAATGAGACTGATGAACTAAACAGAATGTTCTTGCTCGCTTGGAAAAATTCTTCTGTGGGTTTTGGGGGCCGCGTATTGTACATTTCATTGCAGATCTCCCCAAGTCATTTGTTTACGAGAAAAGCTCATAACTTACTTGACTTGAAAATGCACTATTGCTATGCATGAGTTAAAAACGGAACCATTTATGTCCAAAGGACTAGAATTAGAAAGTACTTAAGAATCAGATCTGGTGTTACCATTTTCGAAATATAGGTCACTTCTTGGGACAGTAGATCACTGACCGTGCCAAAATGTTTTCAACTCTCTCCTTGCACACATTCACTTCTGGTGAATCTTTGTCCCTCTGTCACCTGCACAGATCCCTTCTTCAAAGTGATGTCTCTGCTGCAGGGACCCAGGAGCCATTATCACTAAGCACTCTGGGGACAGGGAACTACCATGTGCATGTGAATGTAACTTACCTTGAACTACTGCTAAAAAGGTGTATGCTAAATCCAAAATAAATTAACTAACAAGGGTAGAAATCTGGCCTTACTGTAGTTATGAGGAATGAGGATACCCTTTCCCTCAAAGTGACTACCATGGGGACTGCAACCGTGAGATGGTTCCGAGTCTCTGCGCTTAGCGTCACATTGCTACTATTTGCATTTTTAGCTTGCATCTTTCCAATAGTAGCTTCAGGAAAGTTACAGCCAGGTATAGTATGTATTTTTCTGCCTACAGAGGGCTTACAATCTGGGGGGCTTATTTGAAAGGTTTAGCTGGAAACAGACCTGCTAACCAGCTAAACCGCAGTCTGCAGGATAGTCAGCAGTACTAAATTGTTTATTTTCACCGAATACCCCCTTCTACTTGGTTTAAACACCCTGACCTAACCACTTAGCATCAGGATGTTCTAGGGGCAGAGCATTAGCCAGTCAGTGGTGATACTGAGCTGCTAGTCAGTGAACCCTAACCAGCTAAAGTTTGCCCAAAGAAAAGCGAGCCTAACCAGCCCATTTAGCTTTCCAGCCAGCAGCTGAATATCACTATCCAGGCAACCCAGATATTCCATGGGTTAGAGCTGAGATTCAAGCGGTGATGGTCAGCCACTTTACTCGCTCTGGCTGCTGGCCCTATGCCCGCTAGCAGGGCCGGCACGTCCATTGAGCAAGAATGTTTTTTGCACAGGGCCCCGCATTTCAGGGGGCCCCACGCAAAAAACATTCTACATTTGCACAAAGATTAAAAAAAAAACCCGGCTGCTGCTGCCGCTGCCGCCGTGGCAGCGGCAGAATCAAATGTCCCGCCGCGGGGCCCTGCCTGCCTGGCAGAGCCTCCCTGAGCTTCCAAGTCCCTCCCAATGCGCGGGCTTTCAGAGCCGCGAGAGCTTCTCTGACCTCTCGCGGCTCTGTTAATCCCGCCGGGGCTGATGGGAAATCCCATCAGCCCCGGCGAGATTAACAGAGCCGCGAGAAGAAAGGGAAACTCTCGTGGCTCTGAAAGCCCGCGCATTGGGAGGGACTCGGAAGCTCAGGGAGGCTCTGCCGGGCAGGTGGGGCCCCGCAGCGGGACATTTGATTCTGCCGCTGCCACGGCGGCAGCGGTAGCAGCAGCAGCAGCCATTTTTTTAAAAAAAATCTATCAGGGCTGGTAGTGGTTTGCTGGGGGGCGGGGGGTTAGGACTGGTAATGGGCTATGGGGGGGCTAAGACTGGAAGTTGGTTGATGGGGGGAGGGGGGTTAGGACTGGTAATGGTCTATGGGGGGGCTAAGACTGGAAGTGGATTGATGGGAGGAGGGGGGTTAGAACTGGTAATGGGCTATGGGGGGGGGCTAAGACTGGAAGTGGGTTGATGGGGGGAGGGGGTTAGGACTGGTAATGGGCTATGGGGGGGGCTAAGTCTGGAAGTGGGCTGATGGGGGGTTAGGACTGGAAATGGGCTGATGGGTTAGGATGTAATGGGCTGATGGGGGGGCTAAGACTGGAAATGGGCTGATGGAGGGGGGTTAGGATGTAATGGACTATGGGGGCTAAGACTGGAAATGGGCTGATGGGGGGGTAGGACTGGTAATGGGCTATGGGGGGGCTAGGACTGGAAATGTGCTGATGGGGGTTAGGACTGGAAATGGGCTGATGGGTTAGGATGTAATGGGCTGATGGGGGGGCTAAGACTGGAAATGGGCTGATGGAGGGGGGGTTAGGATGTAATGGGCTATGGGGGGCTAAGACTGGAAATGGGCTGATGGGGGTAGGACTGGTAATGGGCTATAGGGGGGGCTAGTACTGGAAATGTGCTGATGGTGGGGTTAGGACTGGTAATGGGCTATGGGGGTGCTAAGACTGGAAATGGGCTGATGGGGGGTTAGGACTAGTAATGGGCTATGGGGGCTAAGACTGAAAATGGGGTGATGGGGGGCTTAGGACTGGAAGTGGGCTGATGGGGGGCTTAGAACTGGTAATGGGGTGATGGGGGGACTTAGGACTGGTAATGGGCTATAGGGGGGCTAGGACTGGTAATGGGCTGGGGGGTGGCTAGGAATGGAAATGGGTTGAGTGGAAGGAGGGCTTGAACTTCAAATAGCTGATGGGGATGGGGGCTTGGAATGGAAATGGGCTGAGTGGAAGGAAGGCTTGAACTACAAATAGCTGATGGGGAGGGGGCTTGGAATGGAAATGGGCTGTGAGGGGAGGGAGCAAGGACTGGAAATGGGCTGAGTGAGGGGGCTAGGACAGGAAATGGGCTGATGGAGGGCTAGGATAGGACTGGAAATGGGCTGTTGGGGGGCTGGGATTGGAAATGAGCTGATGGAGGGACTCGGATGGGGGAGCTAGGACTGGAAATGGGCTGATGGTGGGGCTAGGATAGGACTAGAAATGGGCTTATGGGGGCTGGGATTGGAAATGAGCTGATGGAGGGACTCGGATGGGGGAGCTAGGACTGGAAATGGGCTGATGGTGGGGCTAGGATAGGATTGGAAATGGGCTGATGGGGGTCTAGGACTGGAAATGGGCTGATGCGGGGACTAGAAGGGAGCGGATGCTGGGTGGGGCTGGAACTAGAAGGGAGCTGATGTTGGGGGAGGATTAGAATAGGATAGAGTTGGGAGAGTGAAATGGAGAGAGAAAAAATATTTTGTGTGGGAGGGAAGACAAATCTACAATTGGCCGGATATTGGGAGAGTAAGTGGGGATTGAGGATGGTGGGGTAAAATTTGAGTGGATGAAATAGGAATGAGGAAAGAGCAAAATGAGAGAGATTAGTATGTTAAAGAAGATGTAGAGAGAGAATGGAAAAAAAAACTAGAAGCGTGAAGAAAGGACAAATGAACAGCAGACGATGGAGAGTTAACAGAAGACACGAAGAAACCAGAAGAAAGTGGCTGGAGCAATTGCAACTGAAAAAAAATGCACAAAAGGTAGAAAAATATATCTCTTTATTGAATTTATTAACTGAAATATGCCAGCTCTGGGAAATGTGCATCATTAACGTCTGCGCTTTGTTTAGTACAAGAGGAAATTAATTTATAGTTTTATTTCTACAGTGTTGTTGGGCTTTTGGGGTTCCCAGTTTAATTATTGTCTTCCTGTTTCTACATTGTGATTTCTTGTTTGGTGACGGTCTATGTTCTGCACGTGTGAGCTGAGGTATTCTGTTTATGTAACTCCTATTTGACATTGCCACTTGTTCTCTTTCCCCAGTAGGTCATGTATTGTTGTTCTCTGAAATGTATTGGTTTAATATTTGTAGTGTTGCCTTTTGATAGGTAGGGTCTTGTGCTTTGTGAGTCCTGGTAGTGCCGTTATGATACGGCAGGTTTGCTATGGGTTCTAAATGGGCAGTGTTTGTAGTAGTTCCTAATGTGCCTGGCAGTTGTCACTGGATTATAGTAATGTAGAAATCTTTTAGTCTTTCTTTATCCATACACTCATTAAGAGGCATGTTTACTAAAAGTTAGTGTATAGTAACATTATGCAAATATTTATGCAAATGAGACCCTTATGCAAATGAGGCCCCGCACCGAGTCTCCGCACATGGCCCTGCACCCCCCTTGGGCCGCCCCTGCCCGCTAGTCTCTGAATGAGCTAATGGCGGGTTAAGTGACATGCCCAAGACCACAAGGAATGTCACTGAGATTTGAATCCTTGGCTTCCCTAGTTCCTGGCCTACTGCTTTAACCTCTAGGCGCTTCCTCCATCATTTCACTCTTTATGCTGCTGATAGTAACTGGCTCCTAGGGCCCTGTGACAGAAATGCATTAGAAAGTGGCTGGGCATTCCTAGAAGTAGAGGACTGAAGTATACTGAGGTAGCTTGAGGGAGGGAGTAGAGACCTGGGCCAGAGAAACCTAAAGTGATAAAAAAAATCTAGGACTAATGTGAAAATTCAGCAGAGTTAACCAGACCACTTTAGAAACATGTGGGCAATTTCAGGGCAATCTGTGGGCACAGCTAGGTGGTCTCAGTGCCTATCCAGTTAAGGGAAATATTCAGCCACGAACCGAATAGGAAATAGTCAAGGCGGTCCTAATTTTATGTGGTTCTTGCTATCCAGTTAGCAGCTGAATATCACCACTACTGATTGCTCGTGAAAGCAGATATTCAGCACTGGATATCGGAAAGAATAGGATCCAGTGCTGAATATCCAATTTTAGTTTCAGCGGTGATGGCCAGGCACTTTAAAAACACTGACTGCTACCGCTGAATATCTATCCCAGTGCTTATAACATTTTCTGATTGTGTTTTCTGCAGAATTTGCTATCAATAAAGGGTAATAACATTGATGTTTCCATATTGGTGAATGGGGGCAGGGCACAGATACTCCCCTGATACCTAAACAGATGAACTGGGGAGATTAGTTAGTTCATTGGACTTTGTATACTGCCATTCAAAGAGGCGATGGGCATGCAGGAGAGGGATGGGGATGGGATCTGTGTGTTTGTGAAAAGGGCCTGAAAGAATGGAACGTGAATGAAAGGGAGACTAGAGGAACAGTAGAGGTCTGGGTGTATGGTCATGAATACCTGTGATGGGGGTAGGAAGAAAAGAGGATCATGATGGGAAATGGAGAGGTAGGTGGTAAGGACACAAGGTGGGGAAGGGGAGAGGGAGAAAATGACTGAAGATGTGAAGTGGAGCACGACAGGAGCCAGAGAAGGGATTCTTCCATCTCCTCTCTCCATATCCCTGCCCCCTCCCAAGTTCCCAGAACCTCTTCTTTTCTCCTCCTCCTCCTTTTTTTCAATGATCCCTCATTCTCCTCCCATCTTGATCTCCTTCTCTTCCATCTCTCCATACCTGATCTTGCCTCCTTCTGGTTTCTCCATCTCCAATCTTCCCTCCCTCTCCATTCTCTATATCCAATCCTACCTCCCTCTCTTCCCAGAACCAATCCTCCTTCTCTTCCCATCCTTCATCTCCTGTTCTTCTGTTTCCCTTTATGGATAACAAATTCCTCAACCGTACAATTCTCAAAAGAACAAAACGAATTATTCAGACATAAAGAAAATTGGAAAAACACTTTGGGAGGATATATTCAAAGCCATTTAGCTTGTTAGCAAACTGTTAAGTGCCGCTGAATATCCCCGTCTACCAGGTTTTAAGGTCCCGATGCTAGCCGACTAGCATTGGGGCATTCTGGATGCAGAGTTGGGGCGGTGACTTAGGTTAGTCAATTTGCAGTGATATTCAGTTGCTAACTGGTTAGCCTAAACCTAAAATGGCTAAAGATAAGCGAAATAAGGGCTACCCTAACTTTAACCGGTTTAGCTAACCAGACAGTGGCTGAAAATTGCCACTGCGGAGGAAATGACATCATCGGGAGCAAATAGCTGCAGCTTGAAAGAGCTCCAGGCCGATCCCGATTAACTGCTAGAACATGAATAGTGTAGCTCACCTCTCTCCTCGCCACGCAGGGCAAATAGCTCAGAAGGCCGGCGGTGATGTCTGTAAAGAAGCAGCTGGTGGAATTCTGATCCTCCTATGCAGCTGCTGAATCTTCGCACGCCCCAGGGAAGGAAGCAAAGATGGTCGCTAGGAGCTTCAGTGACTCGGAGGTGTAGCTTGATGCTGAATGGGGTGCGGGGCCATGGAGATGCTCAAGGCTTGGCTAGGGGAATTAAAAGAGGACTTAGAGGCTGAACTGTGTGGTATTAAAAATAAGCTGAAGAAAGCGCTAACAGCATCGCGCCATGGTAGACATGGAATCCTGCATGGAGAGGCAGAGAGACATGTAGAATAGCATGAGAAAGCCATAGTGCACTTTAATGCGAGGTGGGAGACCTTGAGATAGGCTCAGGAACACCTGTAGGAGAAGGTGGACGATCTGGAAGATGGATTGTGATGCTGCAATCTCCGGGTGCGACATATCGCTGAGGAAGCACAATATAAAGACTATGAGAGGGTGCTGCAATGCCTCTTCAAGGCCCTGTTGCTGACATCAGGGCCAGTGGCGGGATGGATGCCTCCATAATTCATATAGAGCAGGTGTACCGCAGCCTGGGTCCAGTTCAGGAGAACTGACCCAGAGATATGGTGGTCTGCCTATGCTTCTACACTGTTAAGGAAAGGCTTTTGGCAATCTCCAGGAAGAACAGGCCTTTCAAGTGGGAGGGCCACTCAGTGGAGCTGTATAAAGACCTGTCCCTGGGTATGCTGCAGTGGTGGAGGGTCGTTTGCAAAGGGACTGCTTTTCTCCAGAAAGAGGGTCTGCACTATAAATAGATGTACCCCGTTGGCCTGATGTTGACAGCTAAGGGAATATCCTGGAGAATTAAGACATGGGAGGAGGCTTGGCAGGCCCTAAAGTACTTCGGCTTCGAAAGCCTTCCAGATGGCAAGGTGGAGGAGCTGAAAAGTCAACAATCAGTACCCCAGGATTGAAGTGGCAGTGAGTGGCGGCTAAGGGGAAGTGGATGACGTGGCTGTCAAAGGGACAGGCGGCAGAAGAGTTCCAGGACTCTGGAGTGCCATGAACTGGACTGCTGGGGACAGTTGGTTGATTAAACTCTGGAACTTAAGGTGCTGAAAGTTAGGTCTAGGTCGAAGGCCATGGGTCCTCCAGCAGGACAATGATCCAAAACAGACATAACCCCCCCCCATAAGAATGATTAAAAAGGAACAAATGGACTGTTTTAAACTGGCCAGCAGTGAGTCCTGATCTTAATCCAATCGAGAACCTTTGGAAAGAGCTGAAATCTGCCATTGATAAAAGGAATCCTGGAAACATTCATGAGCTGGAACAAATTGCAGTTGAAGAGTGGGAGAAACTACCAGCAGACAGATATACGAAACTTATAGATGGCTATAAGAAACGTTTGGAGGCTGCCATCACTGCCAAGGGTTGTGCAACTAAATATTGGTGAAGAGTGCCATTAATCCTGTCCAGGTCATATTTTGTTTTTTCTCAGAAATCACTGCAACTAAGTTGCACAGACATCTTTTTTTGTTGTATACCTTTGAACATACTATTTATTTATTTACATTTATAAACCACTTTTTCTAGGGATCAAATGCGGTTTACATTGAACAAGAATAATAAGTCAGTTACATATAAAACAGCTCATTAACTATGTACAAAGAACAATGAACAATGAACTTGGGATTGAGCTAGCAGTCCTGTTGTGAACTATATACATTGACACATAACTTGGGTCTTGACTTATAGTCCAGTAGTGAGCTAATTACAGTGGGAGTATACTTGCGGTATGTGTTTGTGGATGTGGACTGTATAGCTTAGGTATAGTATTAGGGTCGGTGTTTATGGGTTCGTATGAGTTTCTAAAATGCATTTTAAAAAGATGTGTTTTTAGTTCTTTATGGAATATGGCTAGATCTTTGACTATTAAAATGTTATGATGACATATAGATGGACTATTTCCAATTATTTCTCAAGATATTGTACACAACTTACCTAAAATGCAAAGATGCCAATTTCTGTTGCTGAACTTCTTAAGGTCTTCATCTCCTCCCATAAGACAACCTCTACCATTGATCCACTTCCATCCCCCTGGCTTTCTGCTCCATCATTAGCGTTGCTTCCACTTATCTTGTCCATGATCAACAACAGTTTGTCCTGTGGTGTTTTTCCTCTTTTATGGAAGCATGCCATTGTTCGACCAATGCTTAAGAACCCATCTGCTGATCCTGCTGACACTTCCCAATATCACCTATCTTACCTTTTGTCTCCAAACTATTGCAAAGATTTGTTTTTGCTCAACTCACTTTACACCTATCGTCAACTCATGCTTTTCACCCTAGACAGTCGGGATTCCGTCAGGGCCACAGCACAGAAACTATTCTTGTATCTCTTCTTAGCAAACTTCATCAATCTCATGATCAGAGTGATATTTTGGTGGTGGTATCCTTTGATCTTTCAGCTGCCTTTGATCTCGTTGATCATTCCACTCTTCTATCGTCTTCAGGATTTTAGTGTAGTTGTGGTTCTCCAGTGGTTTTATTCCTATCTTTTTCAATTGTACACCTTTTCAGTAGATACAGGGGTTTCTACTTCTTCCGTCTTCTCTCTTCCTTGTGGTGTTCCACAGGGCTCTATCTTAACACCTTTATTGTTTAATAGTTTTTTGTTACCTTTGGCTTTCCTTATTCAGCAGCATGGTATTTCCTCATATTTCTATGCGGATGATATTATCTTAATTCATCACACTAATTCTTTAACACCAAATCTCACACATCTTAATGGCTGCTTATCCAGAATCTCTTTAAGCTTAGTACTAATTTGCTCTGCTTGAATCCTTCCAAATCCTCTGCTCTTTGGATCACTTTCAGTGATTCCTCACCTCTCTTGGCTCCTCTGCTTCCTAGTGGCCCCATTCCCCTGGTAGACACAATGCGCAATCTAGGGGTTCTCTTAGATTCATTCTTATCATTTCATGCACATTGGTAACATGGTAAGAGCAGCATATCATAAGATCAGGACGCTCAGACATTTACGCCCCCTGCTACAACCAGATGACTTCCGAACAATCTTCAAAGCACTGACTATTCCACACTTCGACTACGCCAACGCGATTCTCCAAGGACTCCCACAAGCCACCCTAAGCCCGCTCCAACTCGCCATGAACACTGCAGCCAGAGTCCTAGATGGAGCCTCCAGGCGTGACCATGTGACACCCATCCTGAAAAGGCTTCACTGGCTCCCCATCCATAGTAGGCTCATTTTCAAGACCTTGCTACTAACTTTCAAGGCCATCAATGGGCTGTCCTCATCCACCCTTGCGGACCTCACACACATCACTCCCCCCAACAGAGCCAGACGATCTGCAGCAATAAACATACTGACAATCCCCAAAACAATGACCCAATGCACCCAGGAAACAGCAAACAGGGCATTTAGTCTCTGTGCACCCAGATGCTGGAATGACCTTCCACCCAACATACGTGCAATCACTGAGCTAACAAAATTCAGAAAAGCTTTAAAACACCACCTTTTCCTCAAATACTACCCAGAGGGAGATACACCAACCATGACAACGAAAATGCCATGACTATCATGTAATCATGCCCTGGAATGATGTGTACATACATATATGTGTAAATAGTTAACCTGCCTATCCAAGTTGAACTCCCTGTTATCTGTAATTACGATGTGGTTCCCGCACCGTAAAGCCTGTTCAATGTAAACTGCACTGATGGTGAATAGCGCGGTATATAAGAAAATGTAACTAACTAACTAACTAAATAAATAAATGCATACATTACTTCAGTTGTCTGCCACTTTTTTTTTTACCTTCACCGTATTTGAGTTGTCCACCCCTTTCTCTCACCTTCTGCCCTAACTATCTTGCTTCTCTCCCTTGTTATTTCTAGAATTGACTATTGTAATGTTGTCTACTTAGGTCTTCCTCAATCACAGGTACATAGATTACAACTCATACAGAACACAGCGGTGTGTATTCTTTCCCATGCTATCCAGTTTGAGCATCACCACTGGTTTCCCATCAAATTCCATTCAAAGTTTAAGCTCCTTATGATAGTTTTTCAATCACTTCACATGAACTTCACTCTTCCTCTGGCTTTCTTTTCTCTATGCCCTTTTCTTCCACTGCCAACTCCAGACTTTGATCTTTTCATCTTGCTTCTCCTTATGGCTGAAACAAACTTCCTGAATCTATTCAAATCCATGCAAAAAGCTCACCTTTGAGACTGCTTTTGGATCCTAAGTCCCTTGTTCTCCTTGTTTCTCTTATATTGTATTTTCTGTCTTGACTAGATTGTCAGTTCTAACGAGCAGGGCTCATCTTCTATATATTCTTGTACAGCATTGCATACACCTTGCAGTACTATATAAATGATTAATAGTAGTAGTAGAAGTAGTAGTTGTAGTAGGGTAGGGAGGGTAGGGTTTTAATTCTCTGAGAAGAGCTTTTGGGAGAAGTGGTTATGGTGGCTAAAGTTTATGTCCCTAATGGGGAGGCAAGTGCTCTTCTGTAAGGGGGTGAGAGCACTGTTGGAGGGTTTGGTGCACAGCAAGCTAATCCTTGGGTGGGGTTTTAATTTGGTGTTGTATCCCAGGTGGGACAGGCAGGCTAGGGGAAAGGATGGGGGTGTGCGGAGTAGGAGAAAAGTACAAGGGATATTGAGTCACTTCCATCTCGTAAATGTGTGAAGGGCTCTGAACCCAGATTGTAGGGAGCCTTTTTTTCTCAACCACATAATTGCTACAGTCGAATTGATTACTTTCTGGTGGATCAGTCATGGGAATTAAAGGTGCAGGAGGCAGAGATTGAGAACATCACATGGTGTGCTCATGCCCCTATGTGGGTGAAAGTGAAGGGACAAGAGGGGGAGGGTGGGGTTCTTTTTTGGCAGCTGAATGAGAGTTTACTCAAAAGCATTGAGATAGTGAAGGGAATGTATCTGTGAATATTGGCAGTTGAATGGTATGGGGGCTGTGTGGAATGTGGTGTTGTTGTTAAGGATGAAAGTGATAGTCACGGGGAGATTGGTGATGTGGGCAGAAAGACAGGTGCAGCTGCTGAGGGAGCTCAAGGAAGCTGTGGTGGTCTATAATATCCAGGGCATAGATTATAGACCAGGGTTTGAAGCATTTAAATCAATTAAGGATGAAGCTGCAGAAACTGCAGCTCGACGTGATAGCATTTCAGTTGCAGAGGTCAGTTTTATGAAATGGGAGACCAAGCGGGGAAGCTGTTGGCTAGGAAGCTAAGGAAGAGGGAGGCACAGGCCACTATATCCCAAATCAAAGGATCAGGGAGAGGTCCTCTGGATGGAGAAGTTGATTGGGACTCTGTTCAAACTCTTTTATCGAGAGCTGTATGCCCGGTAGCCAGAGATCACATGGGAGGGGGAGCAGTAGTATTTGGCAGAAGTGGAGCTGCCGGATTTGGGTGAGGAATCTAGGCAGTTGTTGGAAGGGAAGATAAGGGAGGGAAGAGATTTGCAGTGTTATCAAGGAATTAGCCAATGCGAAGTCCCCTGGGTTGGACGGGCTGACAAGTTGCTTTTATAAGGTTTATATGAGGGAGGTAGTGGGAATTCTGTGTAAGTTTCTTAATGAAGTGGTAAGGGAGAGGGAGCAGTTTTCACCATAGATGCTTATAGCTAGGATAACAGTTCTACATAAGGAAGGTAGGGATCCTCTTCAGCGTGGAACATACTATCCTATCTTCCTACTGAATGTAGATATAAAGATTTTGGCAGATTGGGTTCATAGGAGGGTGGTAGGCCTCGGATAACATCCAGATTGCTGAATGGGATATAGGCAGCACGGAGGGTGCCATGGAAGGCGATGCTGCTATTGATGTTGAAAACACAAAACAATAAGTAGAAAGGAAACAAATCTAAACGCTAACATTTGTGAGTGTAATAATGTGCAATGAAATGTCGGAAGCGTAGCCTTGAGCAATCAAATTGACCGCCCGAAACGCAGTGCTGTGTCCGCACTATACTTGTGGCATTGGATTATTAGTCCTTTTTGAAGAAAAGAAAAGTTTATACAGCAAGATTGTAAAACTTCATTGCAAAAACAACTTCCAACAACGGAGGATTCAGATAAGTGACTTCCGTGTGGTATTTGATTGTTAAGCAACGACATCTTGTTGTAGGTCTTTTTTCACATACGTACAATTTTTATGACTATTTATTTCATTTTAAGGGTGACACTTTAATGGTGGTGTTTTACCTAGTTTATTGTTCAGCTCCTTTGGGAGCTCAAAATTTGAGCAAAATGGAATTGATAGCTTCAAGAGGTGCATAGTATCTCAAGGCTACGCTTCCGACATTTCATTGCACATTATTACACTCACAAATGTTAGCGTTTAGATTTGTTTCCTTTCTACTTATTGTTTTGTGATTTATAGGGTAGAAATTGATGTTAGGTTGTTTTTTTGGATTGATGTTGAAAAGGCATTTGATAGAGTCAACTGGGCATTTCTATTTTTAGTGTTAGTGGATTTGTAGGCTGGGTGCGGGCCCTTTTTAGAGATCCTTGAGAGAGTGAAGATTAATGGCAGGTACTTGGAATCATTCAAGCTTGAGAGGAGTACGCAGTAGTGCTGCCCCCATGTCTCCAATACTTTTTGCACTTGTGGTGGAGCCATTGGCACAAGCTATACGGGCAAATGACAGATCCATAAAGGTCAAGTTGGAGGGTCGGCAACATAAGATTTCGCTGTTTGCGGATGACATTTTACTCTTGATGATGGAGCTGGAGCGAACTCTCCTGGTGGTGCTCAATGAGTTGCAGCACTATGGGGAGGTATCAGGATTCAAGATAAACCTAGATAACACTGAGGCACTGAACATAACTATGTGCAGGCAGGCTCTGGGATGCCTGCAACACTGCTTTCGCTTTAGGTGGGCCAAGGAGGCTATTAAATACTTGGGGGTTAAAATCACCATGAACCCGGAGACACTTTATGGGGCCAACTTCCCAACTCTGTGGAGGGTGGTGTGGAAAGACTTGGGGATGGATGGGATTAGAATTATCTTGGATGCGGCAGGTAGCCTCAGTAAAAATGAATATCTTTCCATGGGTGCTTTACTTTTTTCAGGTATTGCCTTTACCGGTTCCTCTAGTAGATTTGCAAGAGCTCCAGAGGAAAGTGTTTCAGTTTATTTAGAAACAGAAGCCTCTGAGGGTGGCTTGGGGAGTTATGTACTGGTCCCATGAGGAGGGGGTCTGGGGGTGCCAGATTTTCAGGCTTACATTGGATTGGCAGAAAGGAGGGGAGGTGAAGAATTTTGTGCTGCTGGAGAGGACAGGGGGTTGGGGGGGGGGACCATTAGGATGCTTGCCTTGGGTGGAGAGGGGAGAATGGGAGGGGAATCTCTTTGTGTGACATGTCCTTAGGATTTAGGATTGGGTGAGGCGGAGAGTGAGGGAGTGGGAGGGGTGTCTTTCTCTGTAATGCAGGCCCTGCATTACACAGGGGAGTTTCACCCAGGGAAAGAAAGGGGTGTTTATAGGAGATGGGTACTGGCAGGTATAAAATGGTTTCACCAGCTTATTTATGGAGGGGAGTGGGTGCCCTTCATTGAGTTGCAGGAGGCCTTTGTGCTGCAACCAGCGGACGTGTTCCAATATGGGCAGGTTGTTCATTTTCTTCATAGTAAACTTGGGAAGGAGGACCTAGGAAGCGACTACTCAGACTTCGAGATCATTTGGTATGGGAGGAGGAGATCCCAGAGCCTAATTTTAGCCCTATACAAGGCAGTGCAGGGTGCTCCCTAGACTAAGCATTGGTATATGATAGAGTGGGAACGAAATTTAGGAATGGATTTGGAGGTGAAGCAGTGGAAAGCCATCTTGTACCAACTACAAAGGGGGCCTTTATCTGTGATGATCCAAGAGAATTAGTACAAGGTGGTCATGTGGTAGTACTAAACTCCTTTCCGCTTACATAAGATGTTTCAATCAGTATCCAAGGGCTGCTGGAGGGGGTATGGGGGAGAGGGTTCCTTCTTTCATATTTGGTGGATCTGTCCAAAGGTGGAGAGTTTTTGGAGGGACATTTAAAACTGGATCCAGCAGGTGGTGGGGCTGATGGTAGAGGTCGACCCTTGCATTTTTCTTGTGAGCTGGTGGAAGCAGGAGGGGCCCTGGAAGGAGCAGAGGCAAATCTCAGAGTGTCTAAGTGCTTCCAAGTATTAATTGGCATATCGATGGAAACAGCTTAATCCTCCGTTGATAGGACAGTGTATAGGGTGGTTGTGCCAAGTGTTTCTTATGGAAAAGCTGACTGTGTTGCGCAGACAATGTAGGGATAAATTCGAGATAGAATGGAGCAGAGTGGCTGAATATTTGTGTAGGGAGGGGAAGGGGGGCGTGGGGAGGGTTGTGGTTTATTATAATGTTGTATATTGACCGTAGTCTGTAGTATAATGGTTGGTATTGAAACCTTAATAAAATCTTTAAATTCAAAGAAAAAAAAATTGCCACTGCCCGGTTAGCTGAAATGCTAATTGGGCATGCTTGTGGCTGGATATGACCTCGGCATTGAATATCTGGGTCTAATTTAAAGTAGCAAAATTCATTCACATTGTTTAATATTGCTTCTTGGAGGCCAAAACAGATGACAGTGAACTGATGCTAGAGATTTTAGACACCCATCACAGAAAAAAGATTGGACAAAATGGATTTCTCTTCCACTCTGCATACTGTACATGACAAATGTGTTATTCTAGGCTAGAACTGTGGATAGGTGGGCTACTGATTATGCAAATAAATAAATAGAAGAAGTAAACAGGAATAGGTAGGTGATATAGCTCTATTTACAGCAAGTTACTTTGGACTAATTGTGGCTTTCTACCTCCATTGTAATATATTTTGCTGATTGCAGTCTATACTCAATAAGGATTTTAATTTGCAAAATGTACTATGACAGCAGTGAAAAATAAAAGCTGCCAGAAGTGCCCTTTGTGTATAGTTACAGTATATTACACCACCCTGAAGATGCAAATTACATTTGTCATCCATGTTGCTCCTTTCCCTTCCCCCTTCCCCTCCCTATATCTCTCCCTTCTCCAGCATCAATTCATTTCCCCTGATTCTTTCTCACCCTTGTTCCTTTCCACAACATATGGCCCTTGATTTTGTCCCCTCCCTCCTGCAGCATCTGGCTCATGCTTGTCTGGTTATTGCTTGTTTGCCTCTTTCCCTTCCTCCCTCAGTTTAACTGAATGACGGGAGCCTATGCTGTTGATCCTTTCTGATCTGCCTCCCTCTCAGCGATGACAACTAGAACATGTTGAAAGCTCATGGCCACAGATTGCCATGACTTAGCTACCGTCTTCTGCCATCTTCAGATGTTACACCTACTTTTGGACTCCTGGATACACTTACTCATTGTTGGTCTACTCTTAATCTGCTAAACTCAGTGTCCATTTCTAAGATCTTGACTTCTGTGAAGACTGTGATTTCTCTTTTGACTCTTGCCCTTTTTGATCGATAGTCACTCTTGACTCTAATCTCCTCCCCTTGTTTTTAGTTCTGATTAATACTACCATGAATTTAAGTCTTTTTCCCTTGGCCTTGAAACATGCCTATATACATTCTCTGCTTAAAATCTCACTCTAGTCCCTGCATTTTGCTCCAGTTATTAGCCCGTTTTTACTATTCCCTTTCCATCTAAAGTTTTTGAGAAGTCAGTCCACCAGCAACTTTGTAAGTTCTTAGAAAACACTAATGTACTTCATCCAAGGCAATTGAGCTTTTGCTCTAGAAGCTCTATGGAAATGTTGACTTGTTTCTTAAATGAAATCTGATGCCAACTAGACACAGACAAGATTTTATTATTGTCTCATTAGACTTAAGGGCAGCTTTCAATCTGGTAGAGCTTTCCATACTGTTAATGTGTTTTTGGGAAATTGGATTGAGAGGTGCACTGCTAATACTTTAAGTTTTAGATCCTATCGATTAAATCGCTCTTACATAGTGTGGTAAGGAGAGCTGTATAGAAGGGATGGAATGGGAAGAAAGTGAGACCTGTGCCTTTAAAAACAGAGATCAACAGAGTTCCCATAGTAACCACAAGCCTCCGAGGCAGACTATAGCTAGTACTAAGCCCTGCCCACTTAATGACGTTAGAGCTAGGTTGAGCCCTAACAGCTCTCACGTGTGCAGGGAGAATGGCGTGGTGCCTAAGAAGCACCAGTTTAAAACTGCTTCAGTGTTTGAGAAAGAGGGAGAAGAGGAAGGCGAGAAGCAAAGCAGGCAGCAGCAGACACAGCAGAACTTGCAGGAAAGCACGCAGCATGAGAGTCTGAAACAGCTGGGAGCTGAGCAGCAGAGAGCCCTGGAATCAAGGCAGGAAAGTGTCTCAAGGTACCTCAGAGAAAGGAAGCTGGAGGAGTCAATTCCCAGGTGGGGAAACAGCTCGGGGAACCAGTTCAGCCCTGGAGGTAGAGAGAATAAGTTGCCTAAAGTTCCTAGCAAAGCTCTTTCTGAAGAAGTGGTTAGAGAGCTAAGAAAAAGTGCCAAACGCTGTGTTAGCCAGAGGGCTGTAAAGCAAGCGTCAGACAGAAATAAGAAGTGTGCCAGTGACTGCCGTGACTCAGCAGTGAGAGATATTGAAAGGTTGATAAGGGAGAGAGAAACTCCGTCTTTAAAGCCTGTTGCTACAGAGCAGAGAGAACACTTGCTGCTAAAGCTGGATGAGCTGCTACGGGGTGTAAATCATAAATCCTATGATACCCGTCCACAGGAAGATAGCTCTAGTGAGTCTACTCATGAAATGGAAATAGAATTGTGTGAAAGCCCATGTGAAAGTGATACTGAAGAAATGCAATGTTCTTATTGCAAGGCAAACGAACTGAACATGTGCTAAGCTCAAGCCCATGTGAAGGAAGGGTTTGTCTAAAGCAATTATAAGCTAGTTTCTATGAACTGAGAAGGGAAAGAAACTTGCTAGAAGTTTGAGAGCAATTGTGGCTTGTTTCTATATGCTGTAAAGGAAAAGAAACTTGCTGGAAGTTTAAAAATAGTTATAACCTCTTTTCTATGGAAGCTGTGAAAGAAAAGAAACTTGTTGAAAGTTTAAGTTACTTTGATATGGTCAACAGCCTTAGCTTTAGAAGGTAGTTACCAGAAGGAAGCTAAGAGTTGACACTGTGAAGAAGAAATTCCTGTCTGTTTGAGTTAAGCCTGTTGGGAGTTTATTTATCCTTTGCCTTTTGGAGAAATTATCCTTACCTGTGTTTAGTGCAACAAATTTGATGCGAGGGGGAAACCCTGAAAAATAAATTTCTCTGTTTTTGCCAAACAAACCGGGTGGTCACACTACTTGCTCAAAAGAATAGCTGAAACTACATATCCCAGCAGTCCATGCTGGCAGCCATATTGGGGACAGTATTCAGAAGGGCAATTAAGGTGAGCCCTCTTGCTCCTCGGCCACCGGCCAGGGGGGGAGGACACGACAATAGTCTTCTATAAAGAGGCTCTCTAATGACACCCATTTGCCATGTGGAGTCTCATAAAGATCACTCCTGGTCCCTGTCCTGTTCAATATTTTCTTAGTCCTGTTTGCCATCCTCATTCAAGATCTTGGACTCAGCGGGTTTATATTTGCTGATTTTCAGGTTGTTTCTTATCTTGACTTATCTGCTCCCAAACTTACTCTCCTAAATCAAGGCTTGGATACTATAGCTGATTAGCTTTGCCAACATGGGTTAAAGTTCCACTCTTAAAAGACTGTGGCATATGGGTTGCCAGTAATTCTCTACTACTTACTGTAGCCCCTATCAGATTACACTACTAAATCCATGCACAATCATATCTGAGTTCTTGGGGTTAAGCTTGACTCTTTTGAAACCTGAATCATTTATTTATTTATTTTACAGGTTTTATATACCGGTTTATTATTTCAATCAAAGCAGTTTACATTGAAACTTAAACTTGGTAATGTACATTAAACAGGGACATTGATAACTTGGATTTTTCTGAGGCAATGGAGGGTTAAATGACTTGCCCAAGGCCACAAGGAGTGCTAGTGGGAATTGAACCTTGGTCTCTGGGTTCCCAAGCCAGTGTTCTCAACCATTAGGCTATTCTCCATGACTGAATCCTCTCTTATTGCTCTGTGCCAAATTTGAGTGGTAAAACTATATTTAAGAAAAGATGACTTGAAGACACTGATCTTCACGTTACTTTTGAATCTTCTTGACTACTGTAATTCTCTTTATTTAGCATCAAAAAATCATCTCTAGTTAGCCTTCAAATTTGACCATGTTTGGCCTTTTCTTCTCTCTCACACCACTGGTTACCTACCTACTCTAGAATATACTTCCAAGATTCTGTTGCAGATACAAAAAAGTATTTTGTGGGATATTAGCTATTTATCTAGTCTTTTAGTACCATACCATCAAGCAAGTCAACCCACTCTCGATATATTAATCATCATGCCATATCTAGCCCTACCTAAATTAGATTAAAACAAGGTATACGGCCTTTTCTCATTTTGCTCCACTTCTGTGGAATAAACTATCATTCACCATTAGGAGTGGTTTTAAAAAAACAGTAAATACTTTTCTTTGCTCTGGTGTTTGGGTAATATTTACCAAACTTGGATTCATAATGTCTGTTGGGAATGGTCTGTGGACTCTGTCTATTTTCTGTTTTCTTTTTTCATTTCTTTCTTATACTTTTGATAGAACTTTGTTGTTCATTGAACTAAGAATGGCATTTCAAATATATTAGTAAATGTATATGCTTACCCACAGTAGTCCAATAAAACAAGCACAAGTCCACGTGCTATGCAGAACCCAGTAAGGAAACGTGGACAGTAAACGGGAAGGAAAAACTTTTATTGGTCACCTTTAGCCTATGGCCTGACACAGGCCGTGTTTCGCTACCTTCTTCAGGGGCAGGCTAAACTAAAACATAAATACAACATTAAGATCATAAATAAATACATAAAAATAAACATAATTAAAAATGATAAAAAGAAAGGCTAATAAATATGAAAATGGTTATCAATCAACAAATATCTCTATAAATGATCACATATATATAAATCCATAACATTATAATTATATGTGAGTAATTAAATGAATTCATACTGTTAAAATAATAGCACAGCCAATAAAAACACATAAACATATATAAACTACCCTAAACATGCGTAAAGAATAAAAATATATCAATAAAAACATAAACTATACACATTCAAAACTAAAAAGGGATCATAAAAATGTATGGTATTTATCCATGTGTGCAAACAAAACATTAAAATGTGACCAACTTCTAAGTAAACCTCATATCTTGCATTTCACCAGGTAAAATCTTACCTAAAGGAAGATGAACTCAGTGGAATCAGAAAAAATGTCCCATCTATTTCTATAGAACATTCTAAAAAAGTATACCTGTGAGGACGTGACACTTGTTCTTCGAAGTTAAAATTTCAGCATTGCCAGCTCTAATAGTAACCCGAATAAAAAGAAATACACATCCTTCAAATAAAGCAAAAAAAAAAATGCAGAATCCCATAAGACGTGAAACTATAAAAACCTTATCATATAATTGTGTATTACCCGCAAAGACCTCTATCGTGTAAGGCATTTTTTACACGATAGAGGTCTTTGCGGGTAATATACAATTATATGATTCTGCATTTTTTTGGTTTTATTTGAAGGATGTGTATTTCTTTTTATTCGGGTTACTATTAGAGCTGGCAATGCTGAAATTTTAATTTCGAAGAACAAGTGTCACGTCCTCACAGGTATACTATTTTTTCTACATACTTTTTTAGAATGTTCCATAGAATGTTCCATAGAAATAGATGGGACATTTTTTCTGATTCCACTGAGTTCATCTTCCTTTAGGTGTTTATATGTTTTTATTGGCTGTAAACTGTAAACCTGTGGAGGAGGTGGCCTAGTGGTTGGGGCAAGGTACTTCAGGCCGGAAGGTCGGGGGTTCAAATCCCACTAGAGGACAGCAACCTTGGGCCGGAAGGACTGGGGTTTCTAGTCCCACAGGTGCTCCTTGTGGTCTTGGGCAAGCCACTTAACCCTCCATAGCCCATGTTCCCTGTAAAATAGTTCTCTGTGTGCTGTGCTTTCCTGTCTAATCAATGTGTTTATACCTCAAAAATTTCCTGTCATGATTTGACAATTTCCAATCTGTAATCAAACCGCTGCTGATCGCTGGAAGTAGCGGTATACTAAATAAATAAATAAACTGCACTGATGTCAAATAGCACGGTATAGAAAAGTTAGAAATAAATAAATAAAATAAATAAAACATATAATTATAATGTTATGGATTTATATATATGTGATCATTTATAGAGATATTTGTTGATTGATAACCATTTTCATATTTATTAGGCTAAAGGTGACCAATAAAAGTTTTTCCTTCCCGTTTGCTGTCCATGTTTCCTTACTGGGTTATGCTTACCCATAGACAGTTTGCCTTATTGCTCAATAGTGCATCCTACTGCGCAGTAGTGCATACTAGTCCTCAGTAGTATGCCTATTGAAAAATAGTGTGCACTACTGAGCAATAGTACATACTACTGATGACTTTGCAAGCCCCCCCCCCCATTTTATTTTTTCCTGTAATTTTGTGTTAAAAATGACGGGCCCCATATTCAGCGGTGGTAGCTAGTGGCTAGCAGTCTTGCTGAATTTTAGACCCAGAGATTCAATGCCGGGACCATATCCAGCCACTGGTACTGAATATCTGGGTCGGCCAGATGGCGATGAAACTAACCGGGTAGCGGCAATATACAGCCAGTGCCTGATTAGCTTTGGTGGTGAAAGTTAGGCCACCCTTTTAGGTGCCTATCTTTTGCCACTTATCAATAACCGGGCAGCGGCTCAATATCGCTGCTGCCCGGGTATTGCTGGGTGCCGCCCCCACTCTGCCCTGGGAATTCCCTCAATGGTGTCGCTAACCATGTTAGTGCTGCTGAATAACCTGGTGACCCTGATCAACAGGTCTGCTAACTGCATCAATTGCTTTGAATATCCCCCCGACATGTAACATGTAATTAATATTTCCCATCTCTATAGAGTAGCAAGGAGACCCTTCACAACTAGACCCTTCAGTTCTTCAGCTAGTGGATTTCGGCAATCCCTGTCATCTGCTCTGTTCTGTCCTACAGAATCTCTCTCTCTCGCTACTCATCTGACAAGACTTAGGGCTGCCTGCCAATCACCATACTCACCCATTTCTTCCTTTTCTGCTTTTCCTGCCTCTAAATTTTGGCACGCTAGATGACAGCTTCATTTGCCTAGCTGTACAACTGGCTTTCCTTGTACTGTATGAAGGAAGAACGCTGGTACAATAAGAAATATTTAGTGGTGCCTTTAAAACCTTAGTTTCATTTTCTTCACTGAATAAATCCATTCATGTTGCTACCAGGCCTGTAATGTTACATCCAAAGAAGATGGAATTGGGGATGTGAAACCAAGTGAAACAGCTATTATTGTTTCTGTTATTATCACTGGAAATGTAGTAAACTATTCATCATACCTCATCCCTCTAAGGCCTTTATCCATTTTCTGAGCGTGTTCTTTCCTCCAGCGGTAAATGCTGAAATTAAGTGGCACTTGCTCTGTCGCACATATTTTAGAGCTGACTGTAGAGAGCATGTTTATATATTCCAGGAGTGTAACTCTTGTCTTTGCTATTTTAAGTGCACCTTAGGAAACTATGATAATTAATGTGTTAATCAGCTGTAGTAATAGTTGAGGAGAACGCTCATATCAGATGGAGTTCGGGTTGCTACGGTAACACAGTCAGTACTAACTGCACAGGCAGTTTTAGAAAAGGAATCCCCCAGTTAGAGAGACCGAGGATCTGCAGGTGCTAAGCAGTTTCTTCCCTGCCTACATCCATAGGCATCCATTCTGAAAGAAGAATTCTGCAAAGTATTAGACATGTTAGTCAACAGCGTCTGTATAAATCAGCTTCCAATAGCAAAGCCAAGTTGTCCATTGTGCTGGCCCTCGATAAGGCGCAGAATGAATCCGTCTTAGGCATTACATTTTGAGGTGATTGGCATCAATCCTGATTTCATAGAGATTGATCAGGCAGAAAAATAGACATCCAAGCAGGACATTTAAAATTTGCTAGGTGGTTTACAAAAGGCTCATTGAGCATGCAAAATCACCACTTCCGTGTGCAGAAGCCTGAGGGATACCACTTTTTTGAATGTGTTTCTTTGTGTAATAGTTGCTGGTGCTGTGCGTACCACCAGAAACACATGTATTTCTTGCAATCTTGTAGGTGCTTTATGAAAGGATCTCTGAATGTGGAACCGATTGTCACATACCTATTAGGCCACGAGAATTGGACACGTATTTAGTAGCACAGCACCAACTAGTAAGCCAGTTGTCATTTAACCATGCCGAGAAACAGGTGCAAAAGTAGATATGTATGCCCATTGTAAAACAGGAAATATACATACTTCTAAGGGCTTCATAAACTATGCCCAGAACATGCCCCCTTCAAATCTGTACATGCTGCAGATATACACGTGTAAATAATGTCTTTCTCAAATTCCTGCTTACATATTCAGGGCATTTTCACATGTAAATGTCATTATTTACACAGAAACATGATGGCAGAAAAAGACCATATGGTCTATCCAGTCTGCCCTTCCATACCAAATAGTAAGCTCTACTGTCCCTTCCTTTCCCTTTGAAATCATCTGTGTTTGTCACATGCTTTCTTGTATTCAGATACGGTCGTTGTCTTTACCACTTCCATTGTGAGACTATTCCACTCTTTCTTAAAGAAATATTTCCTCAAATTACTCCTGAGTCTAAATCCTTTCACCTTTACCCTATGCCCCCTCATTGCAGAGCTTTCTTTCAATTGAAAGAGGCTCTCCTCCTGTGCATTTATACCAAGGAGGTATTTAACCATCTCTATCATGCCTCCCCCTCCCGCTTTTCTTCCAAAGTATACTTATTGAAATCTTTAAATCTGTCCCCAGTCTCCATATGTCTTAAGATAAAGACCACTGATCATTTTGGTAGCTATTTTCTCTGCACCGATTCCATCCTGTGTATATCCTTTTGAAGGTGTGGTCTCTAGAACTATTTTATTTATTTGTTTAACAGGTCTTTTATACCGCTTTATCATTTCAGTCAAAGTAGTTCACATTTTAATGTAAACTTGGTAATGTACATTAAACAGGGACATTGATAACTTGGATTTACACACAATACTCCAAATGAGGTCTCACCAAAGACTTATACAGAGGTACTATCACCTAGGGATGTGCTATCATTTCAAAGAAAGGTTGCAATCTCCATCAATAGTGTGCACGGAATATCACCAGTATCCATAGGAGCAGTGACGGTTATCACTCTCCATGGATATTCAGCTCAGCTCACTGTCTGCATGGTAGTGCCGCATACACATGGAGAATTTAAACACCGTGGCCAAGCCTTTTAAAGCAATCACTGACCATAGCTTTTGAATATCAACTTAATAGCTTTAACTGTAATCTGCTTTGTTGCTTATGTTTAAAGTGGACCAAAGTATCAACAAATCAAAACATCACATTTTGTTAACAAAAATAATTATTTTCATCAAGCATCATGTACTAAACTCGGTAATGCCCTGTGAGATTATAGAAATGCTGAAATGGGCAAAACTGGGTATGTATGACCATGGCATAAAGAAGCTAACCGGACTGCAAACTTTATACATCTGGACTCTATCCTTCATTTTTTTTTATAAATTGCTACCATCCATTGTCCTGAGGAAGCTAAGTACTTATTTACAGCTAGGGCTGGCCCAAGGGTTTCAGCTGCCCCAGGCAGGAGCCCCAGCCATGCTGCCCCCCCCTCATGCCACGCCACCCCCTCCTTGTGCTGAGTCACCTCATGCTACCACCACCACCGATTCGGTCTTCTGGAGGGTCGGCGCTTTGGTGCCTGCAGCAAGCTTTGGAGTAGATTCTGCCCTGCAAAGAGCGGGGATGCATATCCGATTTAGACGTTGAATCCCCAATATTTACAGGAACCCGATTCAGGCCATAGAGCTCCCTACATGTACAGAGGCGATGTGCGGTGGGCTCTAGATGGGGGTGGGAGGGGGCAGTAACAGGAAACGGAGTGGGCGGAGCGAGGGTGTGGCGCTCAGCCTGGATGTACAGAGCCGATTCCAATCACAGCCCTGTACATCCGGGGATGCAGAGATAGACAGGGAACTTATTCCATCTCGGAGGTGGAATAAGTCCCCATGACATTGGCAGACATTATGGCAGGCCCCCCCCCCCCTCTGGCCAGATAAGCAGGGCAACTGGATCCCCACTGCCCTAGCCCAGCCTTGACAGACTCATTTGGGAGTTGGGCCATGGGGAAATGCATTTTTGAAGTTGTGTGGTGTAGTGGCGCTCCTGCATGGTGTCCCGGTGCCATGGCAATGGGACACCACGGCAACATGCTCTATGCAGGAGCATTGGAGGGGTTGGACATGGAATACATCAGACATGCAGCAGGTCAGAATCGGGGCCTGTCCTGCCTATCCAGGCCCTTTGCAGCTGATTCTGATCCCGCGGGAATGTCTGGTTCCCGCGAGTGCAGAATCGGGTGCAAATCTGACCCATCCAGATTTCGGATGTACAGACAGGCCGGATGGGCCCCATGCAGAATTGGCCCCCTATGTGTTTTGGCACACATGGCCTGCCGCTTCTGACCCCCTCTGAAAGGAAGTTATGTCGGAGAGAGGTGTGAAGCGGCAGGCCATGTGACCCAAAGCACACGGCTTGCCACGAGCATCGAAGCAGCTGAACAAAGCTGCCGTGCCATCTGCCATGGTCTGCCACCATAGGTGGCCACCTAGCCTGCCTAGTGGACAGGTCAGCCCTGTTTACAGCAGCCAAATAAATATCGACATAACTGTATGTCCCTACGTATCTCTGTTTTGTGGCATGTCTGTTTCTCAATATAGACAAATATTAATAGCCCAGAGATAGCAAAACCAAATCATTGCTATTTGCTTCTTCATGGTAAATACGGCAGTATCACAAATTATTTCTTTGTAACACCCCCTCATAAGAAATTCTAGTCTGAAATGTTGATAAATGAGGACTAATCTATGTTAGATTGATGGTTCATATTACCTATTTTATTGGTTTCAAAATGCTGATGGAAAAGAATACATTTTAAGAGCAACCACTAATCTTTTTAAGGCATAGTCATTTGTTATTTCTAATTTGTACTTATTTATATATCAATTATAAAATCTTGATATACCATGTCTACACATAGTAGTACATCAAAGCAATAAAACAACTATAATAAATCACTTTCCTCTTCTTTCTGCCCTTCAGCTCTTTTTACTCCCTCCTCTCTTTTTCCCTCAAGTTACTCCTTTCCATTTCTATCCCTCATACAAGGTACGATCAAAAAGTATTGAGACTTGTACAATAACACAAGAAGTATCACACTGACAGTTATTGCATTTAGTCTTCTTCAAAGTAGTCCCCTTCTGATAAAACACACTTCCTCCAGCATTCCTGCCACTGCTGGAAACAATTTTGAAATGCCTCTTTCGTTATGCTGTGAAGCAGCTGTGTCGAATTTTGCTTAATGGTCTCCAAGTCATCAAATCTCCTTCCTTTAAGAGGTAATTTCAGTTTTGGAAACAAGATAAAGTTACAAGGTGTGAGGTCAGGTGAGTATGGAGACTGATGGACTTGCTCGATTAGGTGTTTAGCCAAGAACTGTTGGACAAGGTGTGATGCGTGAGCTGGGGCATTATCGTGATGAAGCAACCATTCTTGCGCACAGGGGCGGCCCAAGGGGGGTGCGGGGCCATGTGCGGAGACTCGGTGCGGGGCCTCATTTGCATAAGGGGCCTCATTTGCATAAATATTTGCATAATGTTACCATATACTAACTTTTAGTAAACATGCCTCTTAATGAGTGTATGGATAAAGAAAGACTAAAAGATTTCTACATTACTATAATCCAGTGCCAACCGCCAGACACATTAGGAACTACTACAAACACTGCCCATTTAGAACCCATAGCAAACCTGCCGTATCCTAACAGCACTACCAGGACTCACAAAGCACCATACTCTACCTATCAAAAGGAAACACTGCAAATATTAAACCAATACATTTCAGAGAATAACTATACATGACCTACTGGGGAAAGAGAACAAGTGGCAATGTCAAATAGGAATTACATAAACAGAATACCTCAGCTCAATTACACATGCAGAACATAGACCATCACCAAACAAGGAATCACAATTTAGAAATAGGAAGACAATAATTAAACTGGGAACCCCAAAAGCCAAACTTGGAATGTACAACAACACTGTAGAAATAAAACTATAAATTAATTTCCTCTTGTACTAAACAAAGCACAGACGTTAATGATGCACATTTCCCAGAGCTGACATATTCCAATTAATAAATTCAAAATAAAGAGATATTTTTCTATCTTTTGTGCATTTTTTTCAGCTGCAATTGCTCCAGCCACTTTCTTCTGGTTTCTTCGTGTCTTCTGCTAACTGTCCATCGTCTGCTGTCCATTTGTCCTTTCTTCTCTCCTAGTTTTTTTCCATTCTCTCTCTACATCTGCTTTAACATACTAATCTTTCTCCTTTTGCTCTTTCCTCATTCCTATTTCATCCACTCAAATTTTACCCCTCCATCCTCAATCCCCACTTACTCTCCCAATACCCGGCCAATTGTAGATTTTTCATCCCTCCCACACAAAATATTTTCCCCTCTCCATTTTACTCTCCCAGCCCCATCCCATTCTAATCCTCCCCCAACATCAGCTCCCTTCTAGTTCCAGCCTCACCCAGCATCCATTCCCTTCTAGTCCCTGCATCAGCCCATTTCCAGTCATAGCCTCCCATCAGCCCATTTCCAGTCCTAGCAACCCCCCAACCCAATACCAGTCCTAGCCCCCCATCAACCCACTTCCAGTCCTAACCCCATCACCCCATTTTCAGTTTAAGCCCCCCCTATAACCCATTGCCAGTCCTAACCCCCCCATCAGCCTACTTCCAGTCCTAACCCCATCAGCCCATTTCCAGTCAGCCCCCCATAGCCCATTGCCAGTCCTAACTCCCCCATCAGCCCACAGCCCATTACCAGTCCTAACCCCATCAGCCCACCTCAAGTCCTAACCCCTCCCCATCAGCCCATTACCAGTCCTAACCCCATCAGCCCACCTCAAGTCCTAACCCCTCCCCATCAGCCCATTTCCTGTTCTAGGCCCCCCCATAGCCCATTATCAGTCCTAACCCCCCCATAGCCCATTACCAGACAGCCCCCATCAGCCCACAGCCCATTACCAGTCCTAACCCCATCAGCCCATTTCCTGTCCTAACCCCCCCACAGCCCATTACCAGTCCTAACCCCATCAGCCCACCTCAAGTCCTAACCCTTCCCCATCAGCTCATTTCATGTCCTAACCCCCCATAGCCCATTTTCAGTCCTAACCCCCCCATAGACCATTACCAGTCCTAACCCCCCATCAGCCCACAGCCCATTACCAGTCCTAACCCCCCCAACAGCCCACTTCAAGTCCTAACCCCTCCCCATCAGCCCATTTCCTGTCCTAGCCCCCCATAGCCCATTTCCAGTCCTAACCCCCCTCAACAGCCCACAGCCCATTCATTACCAGTCCTAACCCCATCAGCCCACCTCCAGTCTTAACCCCCCCAGCCCAGCCCATTTCCAGTCCTAGCCCCCCATAGCCCATTACCAGTCCTAACCCCCCCATCAACCCACAGCCCACCTCAAGTCAAGTCGTAACCCCCTCCATAGCCCATTACCAGTCCTAACCCCCCCTCCCCCCATCGGCTCAATGAAAATTGTTTTTTTTTAAAAGCTGGCTGCTCCCGCTCCCGCTGCCGCGGCGGCAGAATGGAGTGTCCCGCGGGGCCCCCTCTGATGGCTGTGCCCCTCGGTGCCGGCTTTCAGATTCGCGAAGGGAGAGTGTCTCCCTCAAGCCCGCAGGGGCTGATGGGAAATTTCCCATCTGCCCCTGCAGGCTTAACAGAGACGCGAGAGAGACACTCTCCCTTCGCGAATCTGAAAGCCGGCAAAGAGGGGCTCAGCCGTCGCAGAGGGAGGGAGGGAGGGACTCAGCCGGGCAGAGGGGGCTCTGCAGGACACTCAATTCTGCCGCGGCGGCAGCGGCAGTGGTAGCAGCCAGCTTTTTTTTTTTTTAATTTAATTTTGAAAAAAAGCAGAATGTTCTTTGCGTGGGGCCCCCTGAAACGCGGGGCCCTGTGCAAAAAACATTCTTGCTCAATGTACGGGCCGGCCCTGCTTGCGCAACTCTGGCTTCTTACAATGAACTGCATCTCTCAAATGAGTCAGAACTTGGACGTAGTACTCCTTATTGATGGTTTGGCCTTTTGGAGCATACTCATGATGAGCAATACCCTGGTAATCAAAGAAACTGTGTACATGACATTGATAATGCTCCTCACCTGACAGGCTTTCTTGGGTCTGGGAGAGTTTGCTCTTCAATTGTGAGGACTGAGCCTTAGTTTCCAGGTCATAACCCTAAATACATGATTCATCACCAGTAATAATCTTTTTGATGAAATCTGAGTCATTTTCAACGCATTCCAACAACTCCTTGGCTGCAGACAGTCGATCTTCTTTTTGATCAGAGGACAGGAGTTTCAGCATGAATTTTGCAGACACACATCCAATCCCAAAATCGACAGTAAGAATGGACTATACTGACCCGATACTGATGTCCTTGTCCTCAGCAAGCTCCCTGATAGTCAATCAACAATTTGAGTGTATTGCACTGCTTCAACGTTGTCTTCATTCCTATTCGTGGATGGCCTTTCAGAACATTCGTCACTGCCAACACTTTGGCAGCCCTCTTGGAAACATTTGAACCAGTCATATACTTGAGCATGACTCATGCATTCATTGCCATACACTTTCTGTAACTTGTCATATAGTAACATAGTAAATGACGGCAGATAAAGATCAGTATGGTCCATCTAGTCTGCCCAGTAAGATGGCAAGAGTAGGTGCACCTGCTGCTCCATACAGGCCATCCCTCCCCATGTCTTTGTTTAGGGGTGAACCCACCGCTCCATGTAGGACACCCCTAAGTCTCTTTGCATGAATCTCCAAGTTTCTGGCAGAATTTAATGCAAATTCACTGTTCATTTTTTTCACTCATCATAAATCTGACAAACAGCTTCCGCACGATACCAAAAATCACATAATTAAAAAAAGTGCACGTGGGCAGAGCACATAACTAGTTTACTGCATGCTTAAAAGCATCATGGTGCAATGTATTGTTATATAGCTACATAACAAATCCAGATACTTTTTGATCACACCTCGTAGATGAGAAAAGCTTTGAACAGTGCTTTCATGTGCTTTTGAAATTTCAAATAACTAACTTCTTTCCTCTACTCTTGAGGGATTCTGTTCAAATACAGCCCTCCGTAACTAACTGCAGTCTTTCTTTTAAATCTTACCACCAGTGGCAGAGGGACTACTAAGTAGGACTGAGCCTCCAAATGAAGGGGTCTACTAGGAAAGCAACAAGTGATCAATGTTGACAAATACTCCCAGTATCAAAGGATGACATCCTTAAATACTAAAAACAGAATCTTAAAACATAACTTGGCTTCAAGTGGCAGTCAATTGATATTTGACGATTAATAGAGGATTGGAGAAATTGGGTCATATTTCTTTGCTCCTTAATAATCTTGCAATCATATTATGTACAAGCTGCAACCATCCTATCCAACAGTAAGACACATTACAACAATCAAGGTTGGATGAGATGAACGTCTGTACTAATAATCACCATTTTTCCATTGTTAGGAATCTTACTGCTGGATCTGTCTCAAGCTGTTGTACTACTGCCGAAATCTGTGGTTTCTTCATCAATCTTCCCTTTGATCAGAGTGACACAGTCCAATTGCCTTTTCTGTCAACTTATCCATAAACCTTTCATATTTGGACTTATTAATCTTTAACCAATGCTTTTACAGCTACTCCACTACCTCCGTTAAATATGAAATTATATTTGATATGACTTGTTCTTTCTGCCAACAGCTGTACATCATCCACATTCACATGACATGTTATCCCATCTTTATTTATGAATGAAAGTTAAGATGCCATATAAATGTTAAAAATTGAGTCAGACCTCCTTCCCTTTTGCACCTCGAAGGTTCTATCTTTCAAACATGAGGTCAACCAAGTCAATCTCATTTAACCATCTCAAGAACAGGTCATAGTCAACTTTGTCAAAAATCACTGACATGTCCAGAATTTATGAATCTACTCTTGCATCTGTACATCTGTATATAGTATCTAAAAGGCCTACTAGCACCATTTCTGTAGCATGCTCTACATGAAAACCCAGTTGAAAGAAGTAGAGAATTCTATAGTTCTCCAAAATACATCTCCAGTCGTATTCAATATACCTTTTCTACTACATCAACAAGAATGGTAGGTGTAACACCGGATGATACTGCTCTGTGTTATTTGCATCTGTTGCTCCCCTTTTTTAGATAAGTCAAGACAATATTATCTTCAAAGATGCTGGAAAATATCTTCCTAGCAAAGATTGTTTTTTGTCATTGTTAATGGCTCATTGACTGCACTTCCTAGGTTTGCACATTCTTTGTAGGCTCAGGATGTAATATACAAGTGCCATAATTCAATTAGGCAGTGGTATCCACACATCCTCTGGTTTTACTACTGTGAATAAACAAAATTGGTAAAAAGATAACCATACCCCTGGCATGCCTCCAACCTCTCTCCAAGATAACTGGTTAAATTTTAACTGGACATTACATTGTCTATATAAAATTTAAATGACAGCTGGGACTGCAGATTTAAAAGCAAAGATTTGTTCAGTTCATTGGCAAAATTAACCAGAAAACTTATTTAAAAATCAATCCCATATCTGGATAATTCCTATGTTAATTAAATAAAAACTAGCACAACCTTCAAAAACAGGGATAATTAAACAAAGATTACTCTGTATTTCTGAAATATGGTTCATCTGAGGTGAAACTTATGAAATTACTTACAAATTAGGCCTTAATTTTGGATTCATTTTTAATATGGCAAATAAACGAAAAAGGGCAAAAATAATTTTTGGTTCTTTCATTGCTGGTGATATGTACACCTAGAAGACAGTGACAATATGAGTTCTATTTTTCTCTTTCTGTATTTTAATGTGCTTACTCTTTATTTGAAAAGCAATGCCTAATTAGCAGTTCCATTAAAACCTCAAGCCTATTAAATAGGCTCTTCCTCTTAAATACAGAAATTTCAATGTCGCCTTTATTTTATTCCCTTTTTAAAATTATTTTTATAATCGCATAATGGACATCTTACCAAAACACTATTATTAATGAGCATCTAAAACACATTGAAACTCAAACCATTTTTTCTAACGTAATAATCTGTTCAAAAAGTAAGAAAGAACAAATAATTGGACAAATTCAGGTGTACTTTACTCATGATGTCTCCTTTTATCCTTTCTTCTTCCTAACTCTTTTTGTTTTTTTCATGATCTAATGGAGGGCTCTCTCTTTGTTCTTGTAGAACATACAAAGAGTAGCAACTAAGGATGTGCATTAGTTTTAGTACAAATGGCAAAATAGATGAAAATCACTATTCTGGTTCGTCCCAGCATGAACAAACCAAGTGGGCATGCCCAGAAAATTTGCACAAATCACTTCATGGTCTTTGTTTTTTATCATGTACACATGTGCAGCCATTTGCACTAGAGCCAATCTGGGAGGGGGACGTGGTCAAGGAGGCATTTGAACCAATCATGCTTCAAAGGTTTGACTGGCAGCCAGAGAAACCTATCCCTGACTGATATCTGCAAATCACATAGCTGATAAAGTCACAGCAGGGTTGAAATACAAATGGCAGTGAGCTATTTTGTCACCAAGTTGCAGAGACCGAATAAGGAGTGCTGGTGTCAGCTTTAGGATTGCAAAGGAGAAATAGCAATTTGGCTTTGGCTGGGGTACGACTGGAAAGAAACTGAAACATAGCAGCTTGGCTAGTAGCTAGTGGTTAGTAGTGACTACTGCCATAGGGTCATGTCTGCGGCTAAGGAGGATTTTAAAGGAGGAAAATACAACAGATGACTTTGAGCCATTCATTAAGGAGGGACATTTGGCTAGGATTTACTTGATTTTCTACATCAAAATACACACTAAAAAAAAAAAAAGAATTAAGCTATTTATTTTTTGAATGTTTTTGCCTTCCTCATTGCTGTTGAGAGTCTTCCAGACAACTAGGGTCTTAAGGCAGGAAATTGCACTTTGACATAACAGAGTCAGTGGCAAGAGGAGTGGTTATTTCAGCAAAATCTATGTGCTGTATTCCATTCTAGAACAAGAAGATATCGTGAAATAATATTTTTGTAAGTCTTCTTCATCTATTGTGTGTGAAGGTGGGAGAGCACAAAAAAGCTGCCATAAAAACAATCCCATTGCAACATGAGCTGGGGCAAACACATTCCCTCCCCCCAGTCTTTTAAAGAGTATCAGCTGACACACAGCCTAACTGCAAATTGGCATTGTAGGGCCTAGCCAAGGGACCCCACCATGGAATCTGAGTTTACACTACTGTGGTTTCCCCCCTCTAGTTTCATCACAGTCTGACCTAAAACTGGTAACCTTTAGACTGGAAGGCAGGTAGGGGCGGCCCAAGGGGGGTGCGGGGCCACGTGCAGAGATTCACTGCGGAGCCTTATTTGCATAAGGAGCCTAAATTGCATAAATATTTGCATAATGTTAGCAAACATGCCTCTTAATGAGTGTCTGGATAAAGAAAGGCTACCAGATTTCTAAATTGCTATATTCCAGTGCCAACCGCCAGGCCCATTAGGAAGTACTATACAAACTGACCATTTAGAACCCATAGCAAACCCACCGTATCATAACAGCACTACCAGGACTCACAAAGCACCAAACCCTACCTATCAAAAAGGCAACACTGCAAATATTAAACCAATACATCTCAGAGAATACCAATACATCTCCCTGGGGGAAAGAGAACAAGTGGGACTGTCAAATAGAAACTATATGAACAGAATACCTCAGCTTTGTTACACATATAGAACATAGACCGTTACCACACAAAGACAAGGGATCACAATTTAGAAATAGGAAGACAATAATTAAACTGTGATTCCTAAAATCCAAACTTGGAATGTACAACAACACTGGAGAAATAAAACTATAAATTAATTTCCTCTTGCACTAAACAAAAACGCAAAGATGTTAGCAATACACATTTCCCAGACCTGACATATTCCAATTAATAAATTCAAAATAAAAAATATTTTTCCACCTTTTGTTTGGGCATTTTATTTTTCAGTTGCAATTGCTCCAGTTACTTTCTTCTGGTTTCTTCGTGTCTTCTGCGAGCTGTCCATTTGTCCTTTCTTCTCTCTTCTAGATTTTTTCCATTCTCTCTATATATCTGCTTTAACATAATGATCTTTCCCCTTTTGCTCTTTCTCCCATTTCTTTCTTTATTCCTTTATCACCCACTCTAATTTCACCCTTCCATTCTCAATCCCCACTTACTCTACTAATACTTGGCCAATCGTAGATTTTTCTTCCCTCCCACACAAAATATCTTTTCCCCTCTCCATCCTCATTCCTCATCCCCATCCTCTTCTAGTCCTCCCCCCAAATCAGCTCCCTTCTAGTTCTAGTTCCACCCAGCATCCGCTCCCTTTTAGTCCCATTCTCCCATGTCCCCACATCAGTCCATTTCCAGTTCTAGGCCCCCATATGCTCCTTTCCAGTCCCCCATCAGCCCATTTCCACTCCAAGCTCCCCCATCAGCCAATTTCCAATCCTAGCTCCCCTGTCAGCCCATTTCCAGTCCTATTCCAGCCCCCATCAGCACATTTCCAGTCCTATTCCCCATCAGCCATTTCCAGCCCTATTCCAGTCCATCAGCCCATTTGCAGTCCAAGCTCCCCCCATCAGCTAATTTCCAGTCCTATTCCAGCCCCATCAGTCCATTTCCAGTCCAAGCTCCCCATCAGCCATTTCCAGTCCTATTCCAGGTTCCCATCAGCTCATTTGCTGTCCAAGCAGCCCCCATCAGCACATCTCCAGTCTTAACCCTCCCCATCAGTCCATTTCCAGTCCTATTCCAGCCCCCATCAACCCATTTCCAGTCCCAGTTTCCCTCATCAGCCCACTTCCAGTCCTATTCAAACTCCCCATCAGTCCATTTCTAATCCTAGCTCCCCCATCAGTTATTTCCAGTCCAAGCTCCTCCCCATCAGCCCATTTCCAGTCTGAGCTTCCTCCCCCCCATCAACCCATTTCTAGTCCTAGCCACCCCCATCACAGCCCATTTCCAGTTCTAACCCACCCCAATCACAGCCCATTTCCAGCCCTAGCCCCCCCATCACAGCCTATTTCCAGTCCTAGCCTGTTAATGCACTTTAGTAAACATGCCCCACTGTTAGCTAGGGAGAGGAGCTCACTTTTCAGCCAAGCTAATTAATCCAGCTAACTGGCTTTGGAAATCGTCCTCTCTGTCAGCCTTCCTTTCCCAGGTTTAATTTTCAAACACAGAGCAGCTGGCATAATTTATAGCTAAAAATTGTAGTATCCTTTCAGTATGCATCAGAGGAAGAATCTTGTTTATAATTGGAACAATACATAGCATTGACAGACGCAAGGAAAACAAATGAATTTGAGATGCTTTCTGCTTTCTGCCCTAAAACAGCTAGTCTTGTTTACTCAGTTGTGCATGTTTAGCTGTGTCCTCATTTGACTCTTGGCACAAATAATATTGCCTCCAGAAGTAAAGGATAAACTGGCTGAGATCACTTCCTGTTAAGACCTTATTTTGGCTGAAAAACTGAGTTCTCTTGTTCTGACTGAAAAATATTTACAATGGGTATCTTATAGTATAACACTGGCATTACTTCAGGGTGCTCAAATATATGACAGATTCGGAGGGACAAAATTTCCCACTTCCAGGAGGGAGATTTTAGACCAGCCTTGGATTTCTAACAATCCTATCATGGGACCTGCAAAACTGATTTCAATGAATAGAATCAGGGACTACAAACACCACACTGCTTCATGATAAATGTTAAAAAAATTCAGGGCTGGCCAAAAGGTTTCCTTTTTGGAACTAGAAACTTTGCAGCACTGCAAACCTCCACTCTTAGTAAAACATGGAAAATTCAAAAGCCTATATGTAAACTAGGGTTTATCGATAATCAATAATGAGACAACAAGCAGCCAAGAAATCAGATGATGCATTGCTCTTGGCAGAAAGGCTATAAAGGACCTAGACAAGATTTTCAAGTGCAGAGATATCTTGACATACAAAGATTTGACTTGTCCAAGCCATGGTACAGTTTTTTCAATAATGTCATATGGAAGCAAAAGTTGGAAAGTGAGGAAGAAGGACAGAAAGAAAATTGATGTGCTAAGTATGGTGCTGGTGAAGAATATTGTGTATCTCATGGACTGCCTCAAGAACAAATCAATCAATACTAGAGGAGATCAAACCTATCCTTAGAAGTTCAAATGGCATGACTTTGACTTTTATATTTTGGGCACATCACGTGACGAGAAAGATCATCAGAGAAAGATATCATTTTGGCAAGGATGAAGGTCAACTGAAAAGAGGAAGACCAGCAATGTGATGGATAGATACAACAACAACTATGCATGCCACTGTATCAATGATTAGCCACCTGACTGAAGATCGATCATAGTTTAGTACAACTATCCACAGAGTCGCTATGAGTCGATATTGACTCAGTGTCACTAACAACAACAAAATAGGGCATATGGGTTGATTTTTATCCTCATGTGAGAATTTGCTCCAATACTATAAAATAATTGTGTGACTGGAATTGAATACCAATCCCAACTATTTCTGTGGGAATTAGAAAAATGCTGCTTTTTTGAAGAGCTTGTCCTGTTGATCTGCAAATGTACTTACAATCAGCAGCTTAAACAGTTTAGTTTACAAGCAAGTGAAATTTAGATACAAAAATGTCTTTTGAAAGCTTTACTTCCTGTACGATACAAGGTTTCTGTCCCCCATAAAGTTGACAGAAAATCAATTTAGTTTACGTGGAGTAGTCAGAGAGTGTATTTAGTACAGGAAATCAAATAGCTTACATGGCTGAGAAGTACAGGAATACTAGAAAACATTTTTGTATAATGTAATCAGTGATAAAACTCAGGGCTTCAGCCTGTTCTGAAACAATAAACCTTATACATAATGCCAAGCCCACAACATGGTGGTCAACAACACTTTCTCAAAGTGACCTGCATATGTTGCAACTAGTCTAGAAGACTGTGATCTGGATTATCTCTAGCCTGAAAAGAATGGACCATGTTTTGCTGGTACAGTTTAGGGTCCAGCGAAAATATTGCTATTGACTTTCAGAGGGTAATTTTATAATAGGGCACCAAGAATAGGCGCTTAAGTTGTTGGTATTTTATGAAGACAAGTAAGTGCCTACTTGTCTTTATAAAATACTAGACTTGAATATAGGCATGATGATTTACATCTGCACATGAGCAGATGTAAATGATTGTGCATGCTTTACACACATATAATCTATGGGATCTATTCTGTAACACAAATAGCGGGGATGGACATCCGTTGGGACATCCATCCCCGCCAAGCCTCCTCGTATGAACAAGGTATTTGTACTGGGAGACTAGACAGAGGTGGGAAAGGGATTGTGCTGAGGAGGAGTTAGGGAGGGCAGTGGGTGGTCTGTGGCCCTGAGAGTACAGGGCTGATTCTGATGTTGGCCCTATACGTCCGGGGCCAGCAGAATTGACGGGGAAATTATTCCACCTCTGAGATGGAATAAGTTCCCCTAGATGGTGGGGGACGGCAGGCCCGGGGCATGTCAAAGGGTGGAGGGGCGCAGGAGATTCTCCTCAGCCCAACCCTGGCTTTGGGAGGCCATATCGGGGGTTGGGCTGCGGGAATGAACGACTCATCGGCGGCCGGGGATCGCGGCCCATGAATGGAGCTGCGGTGCCATGGCAACCAGACACCATGGTGTTGCAGCTCCATTCAGGAGCCTTGACTGAGTTAGCTGGGTAGGTGCCTATACATGCAGGCCGACCAAAATCAGGTCCAGGATTGCACATATAGGCTTAGACAGGATTCTGATCCCGCGGGGGATAGACATGCCCCATAGGATCAGAATCCCGTTTACCTCTGTGCATCCGGTTCCGAGCGGACGCACAGAGGGCTGGGACACACATCTTAGAATATGCCATCACGTGCATACGTGAAAACTCTGCCTGGGCACTGCCCAGATCATGCCATCATTCCAAAGTGCGTATTATTTTGCCAGGTGGTATTTTATAAGAGATCATTTATGCGTCATATGACCACTTATGCATGGAAATGACTTTATAAAATTTTCATCTATAGCCGGGAAGGCACTGGGCTCAAAATTGTGGTAAAAAATTATGATTATATTCAAGATGGAGCTGTGAATTCTCAGGAAAATATTTTTTTTCCTTAATATACCTGGGATAAAAGAAATCAGTTTGGCAAGCACCATGAGAGAGAAGTCTAAATGATAGCACCAAATTGGTAGAATAAGTTGCCACATGGAGAGTTAGATCCTGGAGAATTGAAAACAGTTTTGTTTACGTAGTTTTTTGCTGATTAGGTTTAGAACTGGTAATCTTATTAATATATTATCTTAAATTCATTTTATATGATGTATTATAAAGCAGTTGGAATAGTTAAGGATATGTGATAAAGAAATGGAAATAACAAAATAAAATTAAATAAACACGATCAAGCGTGTGTGTGTGTGTGTGTGTGGTTTGAGGGGTGCATGGGGGGATCTGGTGAGCTCATCTGCAATTCAGGGGGTACATGAAAGCCTGATCAGTACCTGGACTATATGGATGACTGAAACATCAGCAGGTACCAATACGATTGGGCAGTCAAAATGAGAGAGGGTTCACTATATCTAAATGTCAAAACATATCCCTTGTCAATAAGAATAAGGGCAATAGGCTGTGATACATTTGGGCTCAAGGTGCTATCCTCAGTATGATGGGAACTCAGGATAGGGAGAAGGGCTAGGCCAAGCAATTTACAAGATTGGCTTTAGTTTTTAGTCATATTTTTCTGATAGAGATTTGTTCCATATTCATAAAATTTGGCGATAATATTCTCACATGCTTCTGCCACCAAGATGGGCACCGTTGATGCAATTTTATAAAGTCATTCCCATACATATGTGGCCACATATATGCGTAGATGACTTTTATGAAATGCTGAATAGCATGAAGGTAAAAAGCCAGGAGTGTGGTCTGGGTAGAGGTGGGTAGAGTTTCCACATATGCACAGATCTGGCCTTAGCCAATTGAACCCATTTGGCCCAATGGGGCTCCACATCCAAGGTGGCCCAGCACTAGGGATGCCACCTCCAGCTTAGAAGGAACAAACTTAAACTTTGACAACATTTTGAAAGAGTTTGCAGAACAGAAAGCAAGAAAGATTTCTTTATAAGTATAGTTTTGTTTTTAAAACATTTTGAGGCAGATTCTAAAAGGGTGCATGGAAAGTCATATGCTATTTACGCATGTAAGCCCCTATTCTAAAGGACTTATGTGCATGAATGGGCATTTACATATGCTCTTTAGTCAGTCGCTATTCTGTAAGTGCAGGCTTAAGTTTGGATAAATTCCTAGAGGAAAATTCCTTAAACTTAAGGTAGTCCAAGAGAAAACCACTGCTTATCTCTGGGGATGAGCAGCATGGAACTGGCTACGTTTGGGATATATCAGGTACTTGTAATCTCTATTGACCACTGTTAGAAAGAGGACACTGGGCTTGATGGACCATTGATCTGACCCAGTATGGCGGTTCTTTTGTTCGTTCAGTTTGGGTGGTCATAGGGGAGGAACTTTGCACAGAGTATAGGCAGGGCTTCAACTTACACACATAAGTTCTAAAATACTATAACTTATGAGTGTTCTCTACAAATCTAGTGGTGGACATTTACACCAAGTCTAGGGATGATATAGACAGTGATGCTGAGGGCTAAGCTATCGGTAGCTTAACTACTGGCAAGGTCTTCCAAGATGGACTGGTCTCAGCTGAGGTGCCAGACCAAGACAAACCACCCATCTGAGCAGCAGCAGAATTGGACAGTGTTGGTGGTGGAGGATCAAATTTCTGTGACAACTGCAACAACGTCTGTATCTTGCCACGAAAACCCAATGCATAGTCACAACAAAACAAATTGCATTATAATGCCAGAAGATGAGACCCCCAGATCGGAAGGCAATCAACTGGCATCTGGGGAGGAGCTGAAGACTTTTCAGAGTAAAGCCAGCATTTATAATATGGTTAGATCAAAGCTCTCGGGATGTCTGACTGCTGATGTAGCTATGCATGAAATAAGAGTCAGAAGCTGCAAAGATGTCATATATTGGGACATTGAACGTATGAAGCATGAACCAAAGGAAGTTGGAGGTGGTCAAGAATGAAATGGAACGTGTACAACTCGATCTGTTGGGTGTCAGCGAACTGAAATGGACTGTAATTGGGCACTTTGCATCAGAAGATCACATGGTCTACTATGCTGGAAATGAAAGACAAAGAAGAAATGGTGTTGCATTTATAATTACAAAGAAACTTGCAAGAACTGTACAATGCAATCAGTGAACACTTAATTTCTATTCGTCTATGAGGAATGCCCATCAACACAACTATAATTCAACAACAGCTTCAGAAGAGGATGAAATTGATGAGTTCTATGAACTAGTACAAACTGAAATTGACAAAACATGCTAACAGGATATCCTGATAATTATGGGTGACTGGAACGCAAAGGTTGGCAACAAAGAAGAAGGCAAAGTGGTTGGAAAATATGGACTTAGCAACAGAAATGAAGCTGGAGAAAGACTGATAGAATTCTGCAAGACCAACGATCTATTCATCTCAAACACCTTCTTTCAGCAACACAAGCGGTAACTGTACACATAGACTTCACCCAATGGATTGTATAAAAATCAGATTTACTTCATCTGTGGAAGTCAATGATGGAAAAGCTCTATAACATCAATGAAGACAAAATCTAGAGCCAGCTGTGGTACAGATCACCAACTACTAGTATGCAAAGTCAAGCTAAAGTTGAAAAGGAGCAAACCACTCATAAATGTAGCAAAATATGACCTTGAAAATAAACCACCAGACTTTAAAGACTGCCTGCAAAATCAATTTGCTGCTTTAAATACAAATGAAAAGCTAAGAGATGAGATCATGAAGATTGTGTTGGAAGAAAGTGAGAAGTCTCTACAAAAGGTGAAAAAGCATAAAGAGCCAAATAGATGATTGAGGAAACTCTGAAAATTGCCCAGAAACAGAGAGAAGATAAAGCCGGAGGAGAAAGAGATTTCCAACGTGGGAGACTAGGAGAAGTACTACAATGATGTATGCAAGGAAATAGAAGCAGAAACTATTAGAGGAAAGAACAAGATCAGCTTTCCTAAAGCTACGAGAGTTGAAAAAAAATTCCAGCCTTGAATTGGAATATTACAGGATACTCAAGAATCCATGTTGAATGATGCTGAGAAGATCGAGAAAAGGTAGAAAGAATATACAGAGTCATTATACCATAAAGATAAAGTGGACCAACAGTCATTTCAACCTGTATCTTATGATCTAGCACTGTCTGCCTTACTCTTGACTACATTTACCTTTGCTGTCTAACTGCTGTTCTGTACTCATTGTTGAGGCTCTTCTTGTCTCCACAGGCTGCCGCTGATACCACCTAACCTGCTAGGCCTCCCCGGAAGTGACGGGGACCCAGAGAGTGTGCAGCCCGACTCCCACAGGCTGCCGCTGATACCACCTAACCTGCTAGGCCTCCCCGGAAGTGACGGGGACCCAGAGAGTGTGCAGCCCGACTCCCACAGGCTGCCGCTGATACCACCTAACCTGCTAGGCCTCCCCGGAAGTGACGGGGACCCAGAGAGTGTGTAGCCCGACTCCCACAGGCTGCCGCTGATACACCTAATCTGCTAGGCCTCCCCGGAAGTGACAGGGACCCAGAGAGTGTGCAACCTGACTCCCACAGGCTGCCGCTGATACACTTAACCTGCTAGGCCTCCCCGGAAGAGACAGGGACCCAGAGAGTGTGCAGCCCGACTCCCACAGGCTGCCACTGATACCACCTATCTGCTAGGCCTCCCCGGAAGTGATGGGGACCCAGAGAGTGTGCAGCCCGACTCCCACAGGTGACGTCGATACCGCTCCGCCCCATTTAAAGAGCACACTGGCGGCATTCATCTAGCACTGTCTGCCTTACTCTGACTACATTTACCTTTGCTGTCTAACTGCTGTTCTGTACTCACTGTTGAGGATCTTCCTGTCTCCACAGGCTGCCGCTGATACCACCTAACCTGCTAGGCCTCCCCAGAAGTGACGGGGACCCAGAGAGTGTGCAGCCCGACTCCCACAGGTGACGTCGATACCGCTCTGCCCCATTTAAAGAGCACACTGGCGGCGTTCATCTAGCACTGTCTGCCTTACTCTGACTACATTTACCTTTGCTGTCTAACTGCTGTTCTGTACTCACTGTTGAAGATCTTCCTGTCTCCACAGGCTGCCGCTGATACCACCTAACCTGCTAGGCCTCCCCGGAAGTGGCGGGGACCCAGAGAGTGTGCAGCCCGACTCCCACAGTTGATGTCGATACCGCTCCGCCCCATTTAAAGAGCATACTGGCAGCATTCATTGACGCCACGGAGCACGGTGTGCTCCTTGGGGCGGCAACAGGGGCGCCCCTCGCACAGACTCTCAAAACATTCTACGCTCCCCTCTTACTGCGAACCGGCACTGTCCAGATTCCAAACACAATCCAGCTTCTTTCAAGAATACACGCGTTAACACCAGGTACCTTCTTTACTTTGTCGCCTTCCTTTTGCTTATGGCCGCTATAGCTGTGATATGGGGTCACCGACCCCGTAGTTCCTCACGTTTCTCATGCCGAAATGTCTCCGGCCTGCGAGTACCTCCTCGAGCCTCCCCGGCCATTCTGATTACTTGTGTACCCCCATTAAACCCTGCAAACTTTCCTTCCTTGGCGACTGTAACTCACTCCTTATGACTGGGCCTGCTTAACTGCCGCTCTCTTCGGACGAAAATGATCCTTATTTATGATCTCATCAAACAGGAATCCCTCGATGCTCTGTTCCTTGTTGAGACATGGCTTAAGGAGGGTGAAGACCCCCTTCTGGCACGGTGTTTACCCCCAGATTATAACGCTCTTTCCGTGCAATGTATTGGGTGGACTGGCGGCGGTGTCGCAATTATTCACCGCTCTTCGGTCTCTCTCATTCAAATCTTTTCCCCTTCGCTGCAATACCCGGAATCTCTTCTCCTCTGTCTAAACTCCTACCCAGCTCTTCACTTTTTAGTAGTTTACTCCCCTCCTTCATCTCCTCCCCTTCTCTGGGAATCTCTCCTTTCCTCCATCTCTAATCTGGTTCTGCAATTTCCTCAATTGATCTTACTTGGTGACTTCAATGTCCATTTCGACTTACCCGTCTCCCCAAGGGACATCTCATTTGTCTCACTCCTTGAAGATCTCTCTCTGATACAGCATGTCACTTCTCCAGCTCATGCTGCTGGCCATACTCTAGATCTGGTCATCTCTCATGTGAATTCCTCATGTCAACTCCTGTCATTTACCCACAAACCTGCCCCATGGTCAGACCATCTCTGCCTTGCGTTTTCCCTACAGTTTGTAGTATCTGCTTCTGTTCCCTTTGGCCCGTCTTCCTTACCAGTGCAATCCTTTCGTCGCATTACTCCAGCAGCACTCCAGAACTTCCCTACTGCAAACCAGCTTCTTCCTTCTGATTTCTCCCCCCCTCTCACCATCTTCCCAGGTCACTCTATGGAACACGGAACTCCGTCATGCATTGGATCATATTGCACCCTTGCAACCTCGTCATTCATGCCGTGTAGTCCATCATCCTTGGTTTCATGCTGGTCTCCGATTACAGCGTTCACATTTACGAAGGGCAGAAAGCCTCTGGAGGAAAGCTCGAACACCAGCAACATACCACCATTTCAAATTTTGTCACACACAATATCACTCTAGTCTCCTCCAAGCTAAACGTACCTTCTATTTTGAATCAATTGCATCAGCCCCCAACAGGTCTAGACATTTATTCTAAACCCTTCATGCTCTTTCACGACTGCAAACCCGTTCCTCACGTAACGTTATTCCTTCTGATTCGGTTCCCAGTGCCACCCAGTTGGCCTCCTTCTTCTCCTCCAAAGTTCATAACTTACGCCTGTCTCTCCCATTTTGTCCTCATGCACTTCTACCCCCTCCCTATTTTACCCCCTCCATCCTCTCCGTTATCACACTCTTGGGCTAACTTCCATCCCCTCACATCCTCGGAACTTCTTAAGTTTCTTTCCACCACTCACAAGACCACTTACCCATCGGATCCTATACCATCTGCCTGGCTCTCCGAACCCTCTCTTGGCCTACTCATGCCACTACTCACTATCATCAATTCCAGTCTTGCTTCTGGATCTTTTCCCCACCTATGGAAATACGCCCTGGTGCGCCCCCTCCTGAAGAATCCCACTTTAGATTCATCAGTTCCAGCAAACTATCGCCTCATATCAAATTTACCATTTGCCTCTAAACTCCTAGAGAAAGCAGTTTTCACGCAACTCTCCCATCATCTTGACACAACACACTTTCTTCACCCCCATCAGTCTAGTTTTCAGCCAGGCCATAGTGTCAAATCCATCATTACTGCTGTCATGAATGAAATACATTCTTCACATGATCGTGGTGATATCTCGGTGGCAGTGTCTTTAGATCGCTCTGCTGCTTTTGATTTGGTTGATCACTCTCTTCTTCTCTCTCTAGATTGTGGGATACAGGTGTTCGAGGTAATTTCTATCACTGGTTCCACTTTCTTATACTCTCGTTCTTTTGCTGTGACCTCTGCTTCATCCACCACAGACCACTTTCCTCTTACCTGTGGTGTCCCACAGGGTTCGGTATTAGCTCCACTATTATTTAATGTGTTCCTGGCCCCTTTGGCATTATTAATTCAACAATCAGGTATATCAGGATATTATTATGCTGATGACATTTTCCTCTTACATCACACCTTCTCCTCCCATCCAGACATCACCCCTCTAAACGAGTGCTTATCCCTAGTTTCTACCTGGTTTTCCTCAAACTGTCTTGTTCTCAACATTTCCAAAACTGCTGCTATCTGGTTTCCTCACAGCTCTGTCTGTCCGTCACTTACTCCTTCTTTTTCAGGTACTCCAATTTCCGTAGTACCTAAGCTCCGTTATCTAGGTGTATTTCTCGATAGTGCTCTCACATTTAACGATCACATCTCCCAGGTCTCCCGACGTTCTTTTATTTGCCTTCGGCGCATTCGTGCCATCAGGCCGTTCTTATCCCCTCAAGCTTTGATCACTCTCCTTCTTTCACTGGTCATCACTAGATTAGATTTTTGTAACTCCATATTTACCGGTATCCCTCAATATCAGCGTCGACGACTACAACTCCTACAAAACACTGCAGCCCGGATGGTTACCCATGCCTCCCCGCGCGACCATATCACTCCAATTTTGCAACAGCTTCATTGGCTTCCGCTGAACTTCTGGATACAATTTAAGATTCTCACACTGGTCCATCAAGCTATTTACTCTCACAGACCCAAGTACCTAGCCGACTTATTAACCTTTCATACACCCACCCGAAGCCTCCGCTCTATCCATATCAACCGTTTACACCTCCCTTCCCCTTCACAAGCACATCTTCAGTCAACTAGACAGTCAGCTTTCTTTTATGTCGGTCCCTCCCTGTGGAACTCCCTACCTACTGCCCTTCGACTGGAAGAGTCTTACCCCAAATTCCGCTCCCTCCTAAAAACCCACCTTTTCTCCTCCGCCTTCAGCTTTCCCCCCTAATCTCTTGATTCTCCCCTCCTTTTTATTTCTGAATATTACTATTTTCTTTTTCATTATCTTCTTCTTTCCTTGTTTATATTGACTGTAATTTTCGTTCTTCTTTGATTTTTTTTATGAATTGTAAACTGCCCCGATGTAATGGGGGGGCGGTACATCAAATGTTTAATAAACAATAAACAATCCCTGCACTACTGCAGGTGCAGGTAATAATCCGGAAGCAAGATGCCTTCCAAATATCTTCTCCATCTCTGCAATACAGCTTCACATCATCATGGATGGTCTGCATAAACAAAAAAGAAGGCTGAACAAGAAGGCACTGCCATCAAATGGTAGTTGTTGCACTGAGAAAGCCTCCTGTGGCATATAAGCTCAAGTCCAGAAAGAGACGCCTTTTCATAAATTTAGAACCATTGGTGATGAAAGAAGAAGTCGAAGCAGCATTGAAAGCCTTATCAAAGAACAAAGCATTAGGCATTGATGGTATTCCCATTGAAGTGTTCAATCGGTGCAGCTGTTAACATAAAGGCTCTGCCAGGAAATTTGGAAGACAACATCATGGACAATTGATTGGAAAAATCTGTGTTTATATCAATACTGAAGAAAGGTGATCTGACTGACTGTGGAAATTCTTGCACAATCACTCTGGTCTCACATGCCAGCAAGATTATACTCAAGATTATTCAGCACAGACTACAACCATACCTGGAATGAGAACTGCCTGAAGTGCAAGCAGGGTTGAGAAAAGGGCAAGGAACGAGAGACATCATTGTGGATATGAGATGGATCCTTGAGAAGAGAAAAGAATACCGAAAGGATATCTATATGTGTTTTATTGACTACAGCAAGGCTTTTGACTGTGTAAACCATGACAAACTGTAGGTGACATTAAGAAGCATGGGAATACCAGAAGACCTGATCGTTCTCTTGCACAACCTTTATATTGATCAAGAAGCAACAGTTTCTACGGAACAAGGAGAAACCGAATGGTTTAAAATCAGCAATGGTGTATGACAAGGTTGCATACTTTCCCCCAACCTGTTTAATTTATATGCAGAACTAATCATCAGAGAAGCAGGACTGTATGAACACAACCAAGGTGTGAAGATTGCTGAAAAATCATCAACAATCTTCGCTGTGCTGATGATATCACATTACTGGCTGAAAGCGAAGATAATCTGAAACATTTGCTTCTCAAGATCAAGGAACATAGTCTTAAAATGGGCTTGCACCTTAATGCAAAGAAGACAAAGATCCTGACAACTGGCAAAATCAATAAGTTCATCATTGATGGAGAAGAAATTGAAATAGTTGAGAATTTTAACCTACTTGGATCAACTGTCAATGAAGAAACAACAAGCAATCAAGAAATCAGATGACACATTGCTAGATCTAACAAACAAACACACAAGAAGCAAGTGGCGTATGGATGTCACAGGTGCTTTATTTCAACAGACAGCAACCTTGGGCCGGAAGGACTGGGTTTTCTAGTCCCACAGGTGCTCCTTGTGGTCTTGGGCAAGCCACTTAACCCTCCATAGCCCATGTTCCCTGTAAAATAGTTATCTCCAAGTTATAATGCCCTGTTCAATGTAATTTCAGTTTGTTCAATGTAAACCACCTTGATATCATGAAAGGTGGTATATAAGAAATGCTAAATAAATAAATAAATAAAACAGAAAACCCCTACGCATTTCAGCAAGTGCCTTCTTCATGGGGTACACCCTCAAAAAAGTACAATAAACAAATAATAAATAATAACACAGTTAAAAAAAACATAAAAAAGCAAGCTTGTTTAAAACAAATTAAAAACTAGACAATTATAAATATAACTCATTAAATATAAAAACACGATAAAACACCCGTGACCTCCATACACCACTCACTTGTGTGTCTGTTCTGCGTTTGTGAGGGCTTCTGCTCTCCTACACTGCTAGACCTAGACAAGATTCTCAAAAGCAGAGATGTTTCTCTCTCCATACAAAGATTCAACTTCTTCAAGCTATGGTATTTTCAATAACGTCATATGGATGAAAAATTTGGACAGTGAAAAAGATAGACAGGAAGAAAATTGATGCCTACCACTGGACCACAAAAACAAGCCACAGCTTCCACCTGAACCTTCAGGGAGCTAAGTGAGAGGTCCTTCTCTAGGCCATCATGCAGAAAGGCCAACAGGGAGGATACCTTGGCCACTTCAGAAGCCAAGAGCCGTGTGCCGCACCAACATTCAAAGAAGCACCATATTCCTATATATCCTAGTTTGGTAAACCTCCTCTGAACATTAAGTATGGTAGAGATTACTGCTGGAGAGCAGCCCTTATGAACTAGTAGTCTTCTTTCAAGAGCCATGCTGTAAATAAATAGGGAGCTGGATCCTCTAGGACAATTGGTCCCTGCCGCAATAGCCCATGAGACGGAGGCATCAAAGAGGAGGACAGCATGGATTTGGCCAAAGAGGGTCTTGTCTTGCAGGTCTATTGTATTATTTTGAGGGTGTGGATGTGCAAGTGGACAGGGGTTAACTGGTAGGTGTGGTATGTCTGGATTTTCGGAGGGCCTTTGGTGGGGTACCTTATGAGGGACTCTTGGCGAGGTTGAGGGGTCATGGGATTGGAGGCAGTGTGGTATTGTGGATTGGGAGCTGGTTAGAGGATGGAGAGCAAAGAGTAGGATTAGGTGGCTGGTTTTCTTGGTGGAGGAAGGTGAGTTGTGGAGTGCCCCAGGGACCTGAGCTGGGTCTGCTGCTTTTTAACATATTCATAAATGACCTGGAAATAGAAATAACGAGTGAAGTGGTCAAATTTTCAGGTGACACAAAATTATTCAAAGCTGTTAAAACGCAAGAGGATTGTGAAAAGTTGCAAGAGGACCTTAATAAATTGGAAGACTGGACATCCAAATGGCAGAAGAAATTTAATGTGGACAAATGCAAAGTTATGCACCTGGAAAGAACAGCCCAAACTATGGTTACATGATGCAAGGTATCACCTTAGAAACCACTAGCCAAGAAAAAGATTTAGGTGTCATTGTGGATAATATGTTGAAACCCTCCACCCAGTGTTCAGCATTAGCCAAGAAAGCAAATAGAATGCTAGGAATCATAAGGAAAGGAATGGAGAATAAAACAAAGGATATTATAATGCCTCTTTATTGTTCCATGGTGCGACCGCACCTTGAATATTGTATGCAATTATGGTCACCATATCTTAAAAATGATATAGCTGAATTAGGTACAAAGAAGCGTGACAAAAATGGTAAAAGGAATGGAAGGATACCCTTATGAGGAGAGACTTAAAAGATTGGGGCTCTTCAACTTGGAAAAGAGACAACTGAGGGGCGATATGAATGCAGGGCCAGCCCGTTCACTAGGTGAGCTAGGCAGCCGCCTAGGGCAGCCGGCCCGGATGGGTGGCAGCAGCAGTGGCAGCACACATTGTCGGTGGCTGCTGCCTCCCGAGCTGCTGCCAATTCCATTTGGGAGGGGGAGGAGGGCAGCGGCAGTATTTCCAAAAGCCACCACATTTGGAAATACTGCTGCCGCTGCTGCCTGCCTCCCCCTCCATAGATGGAATCAGTGGCAGCTGGGGGGGGGTGGCGATAGCGGCAACTAGAGGGGGTGGTGGCTGCTGGTTGGGGGTAGTGTCAGCGGGGGAGGGGCGTCATCAGCAGGAGGGGGCAGCGAGGCTGTGGTTTCTGCCTAGGGTGGCAGAAACCCTTGGGCCAGCCCTGATGGAATGGAATGGGTAAATGTGGATCAATTGCTTACGCCATCAAAAAGTAGAAAGTCTAGAGGACACACAATGAAGATACAATGCAATCCATTTAAGACTAATAAGAGAAAATATTTTTTTACACAATGCGTAAACAAACTCTGGAGTTCGTTACCGGAGGATGTAGTAAAAGCTGTTAGTGTAACTGGGTTTAAAAAAGGTTTAGATAAGTTCCTGGAGGAAAGGTCCATAAACCATTATTAATGAGGAGCCAGGAAATCCACTGCTTGTCCTGGGACAAGCATTATGGAACCTGAGGCCTCTTTGGGAACCTACCAAATACTTGTGATCTGGATTGGCCACTGTTGGAAACAGGATACTGGGCTTGATGGACCTTGGTCTCACCCAGTATGGCATTTCTTATGTTCTTATGTTCTTTTCCCATATCCCACAGGCAGAAGAGAAGGGAATGGCTGTGATTGTGGCAGACTCCTGCCGTCTGCAGGAGATCAGTTCCCCGCAGACAGGAGGGAAAGGCCGCTCTGATTGCAGCAGAGACTCCTGTCTGCCCTCAGGGATCTCCCATGCAGACAGGAGTCTGCTGTGATCGAGGATGGCGGGCAAAATTTTGCTGGGGCCAAAGTCTGTGTGATGCACTCTGTTCCAACACCTATGCAATTCCAAATGAAAAACAACACATCCAGATTCAAAGATATTTCAAAACTAAATTAAAGCACCTTACTGGGCAAAATGAATGGCCGTGCTGGTCCTTAGCTGCCATCATTTACTTTGTTAATATGTTCCTATGTATTAATAAAAGTATTAAATGAGATTTGCTGTTTCTTTTCCTGATCTGTTTCTTTCTCAATGTGGAACGCTCCCTTTGGTTTCCATCGATTCTAACGATATCCACACTAGCAAAAAAAAAGTGGTTCAGTCATAGGCTATCGTAGTACCAAACTGAAGTCCCAAATAATCCTTCTCTGGTGCAGACGCTTCTTTATTTTAAGAGATCAGGAACTCACGGTTCTGTTTCCCAGGAGTAGAAGGTACATATTGCATGAGTAAATATAAAGAGACAGCATATCCTGTACAAGTGTCCGTTTAAATAATTTACTATGTTAATAAAGTAAATGTCAGTACAGTCAGAAGTCAAGCACTCTTGAGTATAACATTGACCTCAGAGGCTGGGTGCATATTAAAAACTCCCTCTAAGACAGAGTTCCAGTTCTGTTTCTGAAGTAAGTTTTTCCAAGAAAGTTGCTTGATGTTGTTAGCGTTATATAATCAGTGCTATTATTACATCACAAATAGAATCTTCTTGCACAGAAAGAAAAATTCTACCCTGCTGCTGATGAGCTCTGAAAAGAATATCTTTCTTCTGTATTAGCAAGTATAAAGTGCAGTACAATACTGGCTTCTTGAATGAATAGGTCTGTTAAAAGCATACATGACCTGTGTCAATGCTAAAAATATTTCACTCAATGCGTTTCTTCCTTCTCTTGTACCCGGAGAAATACTGCTGCTTTGACAGTTGCAACTGAAATCGCATCTTAACACGATTGTGAAAACTTGATGAATCGTGGGGTCAGTGCCGTTCACATCTACAGAGCATATAAATACCGTAAAACAAAAACACATTGACATGAGCTCATTGAATCTGAAGGCTGGCATTACAGGAAAATACTGCTGGGAAAAGGGGTACTTGAAAGAACAAGTTCTCAAGAGAAGGACTTTCTACTCTCCTCACCTGTTTAGCGTACACACAGTACTTTAGAAATAATTAGGTGTTCAAGCAATACATTTTTCTGCCTTGGCTTTGTTAGCATAATAGCTTTCTGCTCTGCCACGCAAGGTAGAGGACACAATTTTCAATGGAAAAGCTAGGACCACTGAGCCAGCTGTGTTTTATCAGTCAGTCACAGCCTGTCAAAAGACATGTGCTCCCTAGAATTCATGTAGGTCAAAATAAATATGCAAAACTAATGTCACATAAAAGTGAGGAAGGGAGGGGGGCTTGTGTTAATCCTGCTGGGATCTTTTTACCACCGGGTCCTATATAAGAATACTAAGGATGTGCATTTCAGGCTCATTTAGAGCCCGATTCTGGGAGGGGCACGTCTGGGCTGTCCGGATGTCCCCGTGTAGGACGGGCCTGTTAGGACTGATTCTGAACCTTGGGAACAAAACGTTCTCATGGTACATGGAATTGGACCTGAGGATGGCCCGGTGTGCCCCTGCTTGCCTGGGGGACGTTTTCCCTGCTGGCTCACTTGGCTGCTGTGACTCGGCTCCCCTCTTCCCCGCCGCCCAACTTACGCCTCGCCAGCCGGGGCCTGGATTGGGCAGCGGGGACCCCCCCACACCCAGCCCCGGCCCCAGCCCCAGGGGTGGATCCCTGGGCCGATTGCTGGGTCGGTGCTGTTTATTCCACCTTCGAGGTGGCCCGCCCCACTCCACCCAGATCCCACTCCCTCCTGCTCCCTGCCAACTCTCCCCGTCCTGTTGCTCAGGATGTGTGGAGAGAACCAGAGGGGAAATCAGGTTTCAAAGGCTTGCAGGGTTGCACGTACTGCCTGGATGTGCAGCCCCACAACCCATGTCTCAGAATCGGGCCCTTAGGCTTTTGTTTGGGCACTTAAAAATTAAGGGCCCGATATTGATCTGGGATGACTATATACTGCTATGGCATATAGCCATCGCCACCGATCTTTAACCCCAGATATTCAATGCTGGGGTCATATTTGGCCCTGGCATTGAATATTCAGGGTCAATGTACAGCCTCTGCAGCTGCAGACGTTAACTGGATAGCAGTGATATTGAGCCGCTGCCCGCTTAGTTTATATGGGTAAAGATAGGCCAGCTTTTGCTGCGCCTAGCTTTACCTATGTATTGCTTACCGGGTAGTGGTGTAATATCGCTGCTACCTGGTTAGTGACTGTGGCCACCCACGACACGCTTCGATGATAAGCAATTAGCATTAGGGCATATAGCATATAGCAGCTGAATATTGACACTAACTGGATAGCAATTGCTGCTGACTGGTGAAACTGGATATTCAGCACTGGATGCCAGATAGGTTCTGGTGCTCAGTATCCAGTTTAGATAAAGCGGTGGTGGCTAGGCGCTTTAAAGGTTTTAACGCATATTGTCTTGTATCTTTCATGCCTGTTTTATAAGTACATGCTTGAAGGGTATAAGTGGTAAGATATGTTCACCAAATCTAGGCATGACCACTTACACTAACCCAAGAATTGGTGTAAGTGCCTGTGCCTAGATTTGAAACGAACATGCATAAATTAAAACATTTTATAACCTACATGCATACATTTGTGCTACACTTATTCTCCACCCAAGCTCCTCCCCTGTGCTCGCCTACACTGAAAGTACACGCCATCGGTCTGATGCATGTACTTACCAAATAGTGCCTGTTTAAACAATGCATGTCAAGGTTCACCCATATATGTAAGTCATTGAAAGAACATGACTTATGCTCATGAATGACACATAACTTTACGTGAGTCATTATAAAAAACTTTCATGTGGAATTGAACATGTATAAATGGAATTTGCTAAACATTAAGGGTTAATTTTATAAAGTATTTTTACTATATATGTGGCCATATATGTGCGTAAAAGGCCTTTATAAGATATCAACTGGATTAAAAATACAAACCATGTCAAGAAGCCATATACAGTACTTTCCTATCAGACCTTTCTTACACAAAGTACATGCATAGATCACAAAATTCATTAATTTATATATGTACATCAATAATCTACGTGTGGATATTAACACCTGTTCTACAGCAGGTGTGAATGTCCCACCTACTTTCAAGACGTGATCTCATTTACTTACGCTCATATTTTATAAAGACACATAGGTGCCTTTGTGTCTTTATAAAATAGGTTCAGAATAAACCCTTGTTCACCCTTTTATCCAGGTGCCCTGCTATAAAATTGCCCTCTAAAAAAGATTTTTAATGCACGTCAACTACTTGAAATGGGGCATGTTTATTAAAGTATGCTAAGCATTTAGGATAGGTTTTACCACATGATAACTGTTGGCATGGGCCTGGTATCACATGATAAAAAAAAAGCCATAGTAAAAAAATCTATGCTAAGGGTCTGGGTGAGATTGGGGTAGGTTCAGGGCAGAAAGCATGTGTGGTGGCCAGTGACAGCTAGCGCGGGGGCTGGTACCAGCCCTGGCCACAACAAAAAGAAAAATAGAAGCTGCTGCCACGGCAGTGCTCCCCTTCTCCTCCCCAGTAAAAACACTCTTCCCCAATTCTGTTTCCCTACCTCAAGGCTCCCCACCTGATCTCCTTGTATCCCCTCCAGTCAATCCCCCCTTTCAGAACCGAGTAGGAGGACAGCATCCCCACTTTAAGATAAAGTCCTCCTTAGGAACTGGTGCCTTCCAAATGAAGTCCCCCAACCCAAAGCAGACTTTTCTCCTCCTCTTACCCCCTGCACTCCAGGATCTACAAGGGGGGAGGGGGGTCCAGCTTGTGAACTGCAGGGGACAGGAACAGTTCCCCCCACTCTTGTCCTGGTCAGTGGCCATTTCCAAAATGGTGGCAGAAACCCCTAATGGTAGTATTGTATTTATATTGCAAGGGTCAATCCTTTAATGAAATGATTTAGTTATTGTATATGGATAGCGGCTGAATATCGCCACTATATATATTGTCACAGAGCAGACTCTCTAGAGCCCCCTGTGGTGCTAAAAAACACTACTCCTCAAGTAAACACTGACGTAGGGAGAGAGCACATGACACAAGGGTATCAGAAGGAGTATAAGGGAATGAGGTCACAAGCCAGGAATTATCACCCAGCCAGTAGGGAGGCAAGGAAGGTCCCACCTGACCCCAATAGGCTAGGGTGTGGTGCAGCTGGGGATTACGTAAATAATCAGCACAGCTCACAAGAGGAGCTACGGGGGAAGGCAGAGAGAGCCGAAGGAGCTAGGAGAGGAGCTGAGGAACCTCAGAGACGAAGGAGATATCCAGACTGGGAAGGATACAGATATCCCAGGTCTCCACAGCAAGGCAGGCACTGGCTGAATGAAAGTCTGAGTGAGTCTGATGAACATTTAAGTGAAATAAGCGAGCAGCTGAATTCAGACAGGGACAGTGTATGCAGCAGCCTTGATAGAAGCTATGCCTTAAGACACAAGCAACAAGCTAGGAAAAGCTATTCTGAACCAGATAGGAGAAATGCTAAGCTGATCTATGAGAGGCATTTGTATGAAAGACAAAAGCCTTATAATGCTAATTTAAGGAAAGCAGGAAAGCTCCAGAATCTGGGTTACAAACAGAATAGGGAACAAAGCTTGTTACCTTTGGGAGAGAATCCTTCAGAGGAATATAGTTGGCACAAGCCTTCACAGAAACTGCCGTTGGAGACAACAGCTGTTTACAAAGCTCCTGTTAAAACAAAACCCCGTGCAAAGGTTCCACTCTCTGATAGCTGGGCAGCTGACTGCTTTACTCTGCCTAATTACCAGAGGCAGAGGAAAGGCTCCTGGCTAAGCAACTCAAGAGAATACGGTAAAGCCAAACAGATACCTGCTATAGAAAGACAAGTACGTCACAAGCTGGAAAGTTTGTTAAGCAAGTTACCTCAGAAGAGAAGTAACGAAGCCTCTGTATCTGACAGTGTTCCCATGCAATGTGAGCCTTATGAAATTGAGGACAACGCTGAATTGCCTGTTGAGCAAATGGACTGTAGTTTTATAATAGCTGACCATATAGAGTCTCTCAGATAGAAGGCTGAACTATTCCTGAGAAGCCTTCATCTGGAAAGCTGACAAGCTGTATTTCTGTTTCATTCCTATTTTTGTTTGCTGAAAGGTAAAGCTATTTTTGTTATAGTTCTTTTGTTTACCCGAGAAGGGTTATGTTTATTTGACTGTTATACTTTTGGAAAAGAATCCTACGGGACGGGGAATAAAACCCAGTTAAACCGATTTCGGTGTCACAACTTCTTTACATACTGGCAAGGACTATAAGTATTGAAAAGGCCAGTAGTTTACACCCGGGTGCAGTACCAACTGTGACCATCAGGAGGCGCTGCACAGCAAAGGGGTGACAATATATATATAGTTCAGTGGTTATATATACAGTCAGCTCTGCTGACCATACACATAGAGGGGAATTTTAGAAGCAAAGTCTAAGTGAAATCTGGAACGTCGAAGCCAGAACATCTGAAAACAAAGCAGGCAGGTCCAAGTGCAGATATGATTTCGGGATGTGCCCGATGTGGACATCTTGGGGGGCATCTACATAGACATCTCCAGAACAATATTTCAGATTCTGGACATCTAGGATAGCCTAATGGTTAGAGTAGTGGACTAGGTACAGGACAGCAAAAGTTCAGAATCAACTGCATTGTTGACATTGTGCTAAGTACTGGGGATGATGGAGGAGGGCTTTCTTCTCAACACGTCAGCCAAAACAAGCACTTTTCAGATGTCTGGAGCAGGTCTAAAGTTAGACTCGATGCCGGATGTCCATGATGTTTCTGAGATCAGGCGGGGACTTCCGGGTTCCTGGGAATGCCCTAGCTTCACCTCCACCATCAGACCTGGATGTCCTCACTGTGGGGATGTCCCCAGAGCTGGCTTCTAAAATGGCTCTGGAGACATCTCTGTGCTTTGGACATCTCTATGTCTGTTTTCGGTCATCCAAAGCATGAATAGGGCTTCCCAAATGACCCCCATTGTGTTGCTGGATGTACAAGTGATTTAAATACCAAAACTTGCATTTAAAAAAATGCTGGCTATGGGGTTTAAATATTGACCTATAAGAATCTATGGGGGGCATTTTCAGGGAGTGGGGGAGGGCGGCAGCCAGCATACTTACAGCAGCTGAGCCATCATTGCTTTAATTTAAACTTAGATATTCAATTCTGGGGCCAGATCTGGCCAGCCACACTAGTCAGTGGCTGGCCGGACAGCTAAACTAGTTAAAGTTAGGCCAGCCTTTTTTTGGCCAAGGTTTAGCTCAATATCACCACTGACTAGCTAACCCTCTGTGCTACTCCCGGAACGCCCCATGTCTGCTAACCATTTAAATAGTTTTTAAAATGCCTTCCTATATAACTAATGATAATAAAATACACACAGGTCATAAGGGTATAGAGTTCGATGATTTTTGATTATTAGAGGGTCTTTAATGAGAAGAATTAACACGGTCCATGTTGGGTGAAATGTTTTCTTCTTCACAGAATGCCATTCAGTCCATTTGTGTTATTGACTGGCGTCTTGCTGAACAGTGTTTCAAGTGTTGTAAAACCAGGCACCCAGGAGATAAATGAATTTTTTAAATGAATAAATTGTTTGCTTTTTGAGCTATACAAATGCAAAGGCCATACATGTAAAAATGTGTTTTTGTCAATCTGTTTATCATATAAAATAAATAAAAAATATAACAAAGTGAGGCCTTCTGAATCAGGGGACGGTTTTTGAAAGCACTTATCCCGTCAGTAGCACCTGTTAACCAGATGTGCTTGTGAGAGCAATATTCAGCCGCACTGTTCAGACCGTGTGATTGAATATTCCCTCTGATTGCCTTAGCACTATCCAGAAAGGGCCAGGGTGATCTGTGGGCAGAGCTGGGGCGGAGTTGTTTGCTATCCAGATGGCAAGCCGCAGAACTTAGAACGGCAAAAAAGCCGGATACCCAATCCACAGAGCTACCAGCTGAATATCAGTTGCTAACCAGATAGTAGTTGCCCTGGATCCAACTTTTCAGTGCTGGCTGGTATCTGGATATTGTCGCTGGATATCTGTCTTATATTTAAATGCAACGGCTGATGTTTAAAAAAAACACTGACCACTATGGTTGAATATCGACCCCTCAGTTTTTACATAGATCCAACAGACTTTGTGAACATCGGTTGCAATAGTCAACAGCATCTATGTGGTTTCCAGTGGCGTCAACGTGTGTTTAATAATAAATTGTGGCCACATGCATATGAAATCCTTAAGGACCATGTTTACTGCTAAAGTGCTATACAGTGAGTGAGTGAATTAGCATATGCAGATAGCTCAAAAACGCGGTACCTGTTACAGTATTAGCATTGCAGTTATCATATGCTAACTCTATGCCATGCTGGGGGTGGGGGGGGGGGGGGAGATTGGCTGGAGAATGGATATGTACTGCTGATAGAAGCTAGATCACTGTACTGTACTGCACACTAGTGGCACTACTGTTAGGCAGCTGCACTTAGCAACACCTCTCAAGGATGCAGTAAGTGCAGCTAGCCAATCCTGATGCACCTACTGTGTGGTAGATGCATCAACAGCATGCTCTGACACTGACACCTCTGAATCTGCGCGCCTTATTTAAAGCTTGAAACCTGTGAGACTACTGCTAAGTGTCACAGCTGCCATTTTAAACCTGATCAGCTGATGCAGCGGGAGCGACTGGGGGTCCCTCTTGTTTCCTACTAGACACCAGGAAATCTTGGTAAGAGCCAGGGGAAAGTCAGGGAGTTGGGGGTTGCTTTGGATGTTAGGGAGTATCAAGAGTGTTTAGGTGAGTTCGGGTTTGTTGCTCTGGAAAGTGGGGTGTCCTCCTATTGCGGGAGTTGAGTTTTTGGCGTTGGATATCAGGAAGTGTCAGAGGTTTAGTTTTCATGCTCTGGATGGTGAAGAGTTCTGAGGTTTGCTCTTCAAGGATGTCTAGAGGTTTGGGGCTGCAGTAGGGGATGCACTGTCTATATTAGGGGGCCTGTTTAGAAATGCATTGCAAATAGCTGTTTGTCAAATGTAAATAGTTAAAGGATAATCACTTTTGTACATATGAATGATACCTACTGAAGGGCTATATTTAGACCCTGCGATGTGTGCTGTGTATTACCCCTCTTCTTTCTATTGATGCCCCAATCTTCCTGTCTTGATTTTGTGACATATCCCAAAGACTTTAATCAAACCGCTTCTGATCGCTGGAAGTAGCGGTATATAAGTGTTTGATAAATAAATAAATAAATAAATAAAAATATAGTGCAACTGCACTACGGGGAATACACTTCTGGAGGGTAATTTTTATAAAACCTCGCCTACTTAACATGCCTTTTCACATTCATATTTTAAGCTTATTTTATAAAGTCAAATACTTCTGATACCGAAGATAATATGAAAATAGGCCAAGATAATAACTGTATAAACTTAAATATGTATATATTTATATTGTATGTTTAGAGACCCCCTTAGGTTCTGCTCTTCTAACATCAACAGAGACCTTCAGAGGTCCTACTAAATACTACAATATAACTTGTATTTGACCTAGGATTTTCCAGAACAAAGGAGATTGCTTCTGACCAGTGACATAATGCTGAGATGAGACTCCACTGGGAAGGAAAAGCCAGCTTATATATAGATCACTCTAAAAGGCAATAACCTGTCTTTGACAGCCAGCCACTGCACCATGAGAAGGGAGTAACTCATCTACCTTTATGGATAGGAAACTGAGGCTATCCCCAAGTCCTCATTCTGTCTAGATGGAGCCACAAGGCCAAAAAGCTTCAGAAGGAGAGAGCAGCAGACTCAGAAGGTGCTTGGGGTTCAAGCCTATATCAACATTCTTCTATGACTGTGCAAACCCTGCCAGTACCCCCACTAGCTCAAGAGGAAAGCATTACAGCCAGTGGGGAAGAAAAGGAGCTACAGAGAGGCAGAAGAACATCTAGCAGCCCAGTGATTCCAGAGCCAGGAGCCCCTGCAGAGCAGTTTTTGGATCTGTCTCTACAGAAGCCACTAGCTTGAAGATATACTGTGGAAGTATATTGTATGGGAGGGAAGTATAAAAGAGAGAGAGAGGAGTAAGGGACTGAAGTTACTAGGAATTATCTTCTAGCATTAAAAAGGTGTTAATAGGAATAAATGAATGGTGATACATATTTTGAGAGAAAGGAAAAAAGTTAACCTTCTCATAATATAGTTCTGTTTTGTGCTTCCTCTGTTGTATTTTTGCTATTGTTATCAGTGACCTTTAAGTTCTCTAAGTAAACCCTTTGGCTTAGAACACATATTCTGGCCTGGATTCAGTTATTTTGAGAAGGGAAGAGGAGTGAGTATGGTTTTAAGTGCTAAGGCCTCTCAGTGTATACTGGTCCCATTCATAGAACACAAAAGGGGTCATTCTGAGGCACAATCCTGTCTAACTTTCGCACGTGTTGTACGGGGAAGATAGACGGGGCAGGAAAGAGGCAGATCAGGGACAGCGTTAGGGTAGGCAGTAGATGGTCATCGGCCCCGGACGTACAAGGCTGATTCAAATTTCGGCCCTGTACATCCGGGGCTGGTGACTTAGACGGGGAACTTATTCCACCTCTGAAGTGGAATAAGTTCCCCTAGTCAGTGGGGGATGCCTGGCCTGGGGCTCAGAAAGGGCAGGACATTCCCTGCAGCCCGACCCTGGCCTTGGGAGGCCAGATCGGGGGTCAGGCTGTGGGGAATGAACCGTTTTGCCCGGAAGCCGGGGATCGTTGCTTTTGAATGGAACCACGGTGCATTGGCAACCAGACACTATGGCGCTGCGGCTCCATTCAAAAGCCCTGATTGAGCTATCCAGGCAGGCTGATCTAAATCGGTGTCCTGGCCTGCACATACAGGCCTGAAGGCGAATCTGATCCCGTGGGGCTAGATGTGCCCCACAGGATCGCAATCCCAGCTAACCCTGTGCATCTGGTTCTGACCGGGTGCACAGAGGGCTGGGACATCCAGGACTGAATTGGGCCCAAAATGTTCCCAAAAGTAGAAACTAAAAGAGTGTATTGTTCTTGAATGGTTGTGACCCCTGTCTGCAAAGCAATGGATGACGACACTGCGAGGGCCACACAGAGACAGGGGGTTACATAAGCTTTACATGTAATCATGAGACAGTTGAACAAATCCTCTGTTTCAAGGGAAATAAATGTAGCCTCTATTTTACATATGTTTAAATTAAAAAAAAAAAAGATAAACCATTTTTATGGATTTGTGCACTGTAAATATGTTTTCACACCACTTCCCAATTCCATTCAGAATTATTTGCTGTTTTTTTTCTGGACATAACCATCTGTTACTTGGGATGTACTTTCTGGAGCACTTCATGTATGCAAAATGATTTTAAACATTGGAATAAACAAGACGAGAGCCCAGCATTTTTCAGGAATCCTTGAGAATCTGGTATATGTGGAAATGAAATCTTTACTATGTGCTAGGCATTGTACTGCAGCCATAGGGAAGGTCTCAGTTGGTGAGGTGGGAGGGACACATTGAATATGCCCTTTTTATAAGAAAGGAGAAGGAATTCATTTTTTACAAGGGTCATGGGTATTAACAATACAACACTCAGATACAGGATTAGAGATATTTGTGTGGGCTGGCATCAGCAGTGTCAAAAAACTCCACTAAAGGAATAAACTGCCCTCACTTCAACCATAATTTTGTTCTAAATGAGTCACTAGTGGAGGAAATGAAGCGAAGCTTGCCAAGAATACCTGGAAAGGTTTTGTTTGAGAGCGGTTCTAAAAAGCTTTAAAAACAAAGGCACAGTCTGAGGATCATAATTTGAAAAAAATATGCAGTGGATTGTTTTATGTCGAAGTTAACAGCACGAGCATCATTAAAATGATTCCAAATGTGAAAATTGGACAACATAATTAGGGAGGCAGACTTTAGGTCTGATAACAGTCATCTTTCAGAGGTGCTGGCAGCAGACTAAGCTATCTTAGGTAATCCAGGAAATCGGTTGCACCCTTCTATCACTAGTTTTGCTTGAACATATACAGTAAATATAGGGAGGATCATTTCATAATAGGGCACTAAGGCTGTGAAGGCACATGGGCACATTTGTTTTATAAAGGCAACATATGCTCTTATGTGTCATTACAGAACTGCTTCCCTAAAAGCTCCTGTAGAAAGCAACATCAGCTCCAAAGCAAGTGCAACTTTTCCACCTAAGTCTGAATGCATTCATGACCAGAGAACTAGATCAGGGGCATGAGATGGATGTCATCTACCTGGATTTCAGCAAAGCCTTTGATACTATTCTTCATAGGAGGCTTATCAATAAACTCAGTAGTTTGGGGATGGATCCCAAGGTGGTGAACTGGATCAGAAATTGGTTGACTGAGAGACGACAGAAGGTGATGGTAAATGGAGCTCACTCAGATGAAAGGAGGGTGATTAGTGGGGTGCCCCAGGGTTCGGTCCTGGGCCCGGCACTGTCCAATGTATTTGTGAGTGATATTGCTGAAGGACTGCATGGAAAAGTCTGTCTTTTTTCAGATGACACGAACATTTGCAACAGAGCGGACTCCCCTGAGGGAGTGGATAACATGAAAGATCTACAAAAGCTGGAAGAATGGTCTAATGCTTGGCAGTTAAGATTTAATGTGAAGAAGCGCAGTGTCATGCACTTGGGAAGCAAAAATCCAGGGGAAATGTACACAATAGGGGGCGAGAGGTTGGTGTGCACGGATCAGGAGAAAGACCTTGGTGTGATTATTTCTGCAGATCTCAAGGTGGCAAAAGCCAGGAAGATGTTGGGTTGCATACAAAGAGGAATTACTAGCAGAAAAGAAGAGGTACTAATGCCACTGTATAAATCACTGGTGAGGCCTCACTTGGAATACTGTGTTCAGTTTTGGAGACCATATCTTGCAAAGGATGTAAAAAGACTGGAAACTGTTCAGAGGAAGGCAACCAAAATGATTTGGAGCCTGCGTCAGAAGCCTTATGAGAAGAGACTTGAAGACCTAAATATGTACACTCTGGAGGAGAGGAGGGACAGGGGAGATATGATTCAGACCTTTAAATACTTAAAGAGAAATAATGAACAAACAAACGTCTTCCAAAGATGGGGAAGCTGTAAAACTAGAGGGCATAACATGAAGCTGCAAGGGGGTAAATTGAAAGGCAATGTCAGAAAATACTTTATCGCTGAAAGAGTGGTGGATGCTTGGAATTCCCTCCCGATGGAAGTGTTGGGGGCAAATACAGTGACAGAATTCAAAATGCATTGGGACAGACACAGTGGATCCCTTTACAGCAACAGGATAAAATCAAAATAAACTTAACTAACTAATTTTTCAACATACAGGGGTGTCCTACACGGAGCGGTGGGTTCACCCCTAAAACAAAGTCATGGGGAGGGGTGGCCTGCATGGAGCGGCAGGTGCACCTACACTTGCCATCTTACTGGGCATACTAGATGGACCATATTGGTCTTTATCTGCCGTCATTTACTATGTTAATTTTATGACACACATATTTCACAACCAGCCTAGGTCTACTCAAGTTCCGATCCCTGTGAATGCCTATATGCGTACTGGGTAAAAGGTAGATGCTATGGGGTAATTCTATAAAGGCGTTTGTGCACATATGCCAATATATGCATGCATAATGCCTCTTATAGAATTGTGTTATTGTTACGTGCCGTTGAATCAATGCCAACTCATGGAAACCCTATGGATAGTTGTCCTAAACTGTGTCCATTCTTTAGTGAGGTGGTTAATTGATGATAGACTAGCATTCATAGCTGTTGTACCTGCATTGATCCATCACATTGCTGGCCTTCCTATTTTGCACTGACCTTTAACCTTGCCAAGCATGATATCTTTCTCTAATGATCTTTCACTTTGCATGATGGGTGTTATTTTAAAAGTGCTACTCATTATTTGGATGTCTGCAAATGGCATGCAAATGTACAAATCACAGAGTCATCCCCAGAGCAATTTTAGAAGTGGGTCTGTGGCAGTCCCCAGTGCAAGGATATAGAATGCTGAACAAGGACACAACATGCCCTGGATGTCCCAAATCACATCAAACGTTACACCCTGCTCCAGGCACGAACAGGCATCTGAAAAGTGCTCATTTTGTCAGGCAAATATCTGTAAGGTGTAGAGAAGGAGCTACACTGATACTCCCTGTATTTTACACTATGTCAATGAACGGGGGCTCATATTTTCACTTTGCTATGCCACTGGACGTCCTCTTATGCTAGCTTGCCTAAGATAGATATTCCAAACCCAAGAATCCCTATTGGGGACATTTATGTGGCTGCCGATGTGCACATCCAGGTTGGAGATATCTATGTTCCTGAAATCAGTCTGAGACATAAACAACCCTGGTGTTTGTCTGCACATTCTGCCCTGGGCATCCCTGTTTTAACTGGGATGTCCTTTCTAAAATCGCCATCAATATGTCCAATGAATGAAAGCTGAAGTCTTGCCATTTGAGCTTCTGCGGAAAGCTTAGGTTTGATCTCCTCTACTACCAATTGATTTGTTCTTTGGGCAGTCCATGGTATACACAGTATTCTTTGCCAATACCATAATTAGAAGGCATCAATTTTCTTATAGTTCATAGTTTATTAAAACTTCATATACCGCCTCTCACTTGTACATCGAAGCGGTTTACAAACGTAAAATTAAACAGGATAAAAAATAAAAGAACTCAGTTATAAAATAGGATAGAAGACAACATACAATACAACAAGAGAAAGGAGGACAGGGTAACAACAGAAACATGGAGAAGAGAAGTAAAGAAAAAGAAATATTAGATACTGGTACAATAATGGTGAATTTTAGTAGGTGGGAGGTTGTAGGCTTTCTGGAATAGATGAGTTTTGAGCAATGTCTAGAATTTCTTAAAAGAGGGTCCCAAACAGAGTTCTGGGGGGAGAGCATTCGAGAGGCTAGGGCCGAGGAAATAAAAAGTGGAGTGGCAGGTGGGTTCAAGCCTTACTGATGATGCAGATGGAAGATGGAGGTGGTCAGCATGTATATTATGAAGCGCTCAGTGAGGGGTATGGAGGATAATAAGGGTTGAGAGGTAGTGAGGTATACCTGTATATAAGGTTTTGTGAACTAAGATAAGGATTTTGTACTGAATATGATAAAGTAATGGTAATCAATGAAACTGAATGAATAGGGGAGTGACATGATTGAACCGGTTAGCATGGGCAAGTAGCCTCACAGCAGTGTTTTGGATGGGCTATAATTGTTTGAATTCATAATTTGGAATCTTAATGAGGAATCAAGTATGATCCCAAGATATTTAATAGAAGAAACCATTGGTTTAGGAGTACCAGATAGTAGTAGACAAAGTGATGGAGTACTTAACGAACTGGTTAGCCAAATGGCTGATGTCTTGTCTGTATTAAGAATAACATGATTTGATCTTAGCTATGTAGCAACCTGGGTGAGACAGTTATTGAGCAGGGTGAGATCAGGTGTGATAGGGTGAGTATGTAGGAGTAATAGTATGTCATCTGCATAGTAATATGCCAAAATCCTAGTTTGTTGAATAAGGAGTGTCAGAGGAGGCAGAAAGATATTAAAGAGAAATGGAGCCAAGAATGAACCCTGAAGAAACCACAGTTGATAGGGTAGGTGGCTGAAGAAAGTCATCCTGAAGTAATAGAAAAAAACCAATCAGATAGGAGTGAAACTACTGTAGAACAATGCTCCGTAGACCAATATTGTGCAGACGAGAGTGGAGAATATTGTGGTTGACCAGATCAAATGCCAATGATAGGTCAAGAGATACAGCAAGAGAGATATTGCCCCTATCCAGAGAATCATGTGCTTCACTAAATAGAGAAAGAAGAATAGTTTTGTTGCTATGGCCAGAGTGAAAACCGTATTGTCGAGGATGGAGAGTATTAGCTTTTTCCAGATGTGTGGTGAGTTGCAAGAAAACAAGTTTCTCAGGAATTTTTGACAGGAAAGGCAAGTTCAAGACAAGTCTGTAGTGAAGAGGTACAAATTTATCTAGAGAGGGATTTTTAAGAATAGGGCGGACCAGTGCTTTCTTCCAGGGAAAAGGAAAGAAACTTGAGATTAAACTATTATTGATGATGGAGAGGATCTGGGGGAGAAGGGCCAAAGAACTTAGGGATCGAGGAGGAAGAAAAAGGATTAAGTGAGCAGGTTGTTTTATGTGAAGAGGATATAAGCTTAGACAACGAGGTAAATCATATTGGACTAAAAGAACTCCAGTGTGCATTGGCATCTGAAAGAGAACAGGTGAAGATAATATGACATGTCAGGGGAGAGGAGAATATTGATAATTCATGTTAGAGTTTATTATCTTCTGAGAAAAGAGGCAAACTCTTCAGCAGATGATATGCTGTCTAGTGAGGACATTGTAGATGATAGCTGTGACAGTTACAATACAACAGAATAAAGTTTCCTGGGTTGGTTAGGGGCTGAGGCAATACAATTGGCATCGTAATCCTTTTTAGCTAAGGCGCTCATAGATCTATAATGATGATGACAGTTAGTAAAGGTAGACAGAGACTCTGAAGAGCGGGGCTTCTGTCATCAGCTTTTGGTTCTACGACATTGTTTTTGAAGAAGGTGTAGCCCAGAATAGAACCATGGGTACTCACATCTACCTGTGGGATGCTGAGGTAGAAGGGGAGCAACACAATCCATTGCTGAACTAAGAAGAGAATACCATGTTTGGGTTTGATCATTGACATGAAGTGAATCAAAATTGGCTGGAAAAATTGTATCAGAAATTGGAAAAGTAGCTAGTGCCTCGGGGGTGATTTGATGAGTAATAATAGGGGAGGAGATAGCACAGTTAGCGACGTCTGAAGAATGAGAGGTGGTGTGCTGAAGTGAGAAGACACAGAGATGGTCCGCCCATGGAAGGGGGGAGGAAGCATGTGGCAGAGAAGAAAGAGGAAAGGAAAAAGTGCCTATGGTAATCACTAAGTGAAGGGTATGCTCTGCTATATGAGTAGAGAACAGTATATGATGGGTAAGTGCAAGGTCGGTCTTCCTGTTTTTCTTCTTCATTGTCCATCTTTTGCATCCATATGACATTATTGAAAATACTATGGCGACAAGTCAGATCTTTGTCTAGGTCCTTCATAGCTGTTCTGCAAAAGAAAAGTGTTATTGGATTTTTTGACTCCTTGCATTTTATTACTGATTATTCATCCAAGTAGGTTAGAGTTGTCTACTATTTTTATTTCTTCTCCATCAAGGTGAAATTATTGATCTTGCCAGTTGTCAGTCTAAGACTATATTCTTTGATTGATAAGCAATTGTTTCAAATTGTCTTCACTTTCAGCCAGTACCGTGGTATCATCAGCATAGCAAATGTTGTTGATGTGTCTGCAACCAATCTTCACACCTCTGCTGTCATCATACAAGCCTGATTAATTCTGCCTTATCACACACCTTTTTTCAGATTTTAAGCTATTTTGTTTCTTCTCATTTCATTCAAACTGTAGTTTCTTTATCAATGTAAAAATTGTGCATGAAAAGTATTAGTGGTTCTGGTATACCCATGTTTCTTAATGTAGCCCAGAGTTTCTCATAATTTACGCAATCAAATACTTTGATGTAGTCAATAAAACACATGCAGATATTCTTTTGGTCTTCTATTTTCAACAATCCATTTCACATCTGCAGTGATCTCTTGTTCCTTGCACTTTCCTGAACTCTACATGCACTTTGGACAGTTCTTGTTCCAGATATGGCTGCAGTCTTACTGACATGTGGGATCAGACTTATTTTGTGACGAAGTCAGTCAGACCACCTTTAGTACAGGTATGAACACAGATCTTTTCCAGTCAGTTGACCATGATGTTTTCTTCAAATTTCCTGGCAGAGCTTTTTAAGTATTGTAACAGCTGCATCTATTGCTGTAATACTTCAATGGAAATATCATCAATGCCCAGTGCTTTGTTCTTGATAATGCTTTCAATGCTGCTTTGATGACTTCTTTCATCAGCAATGGTTCCTGATTGTAAGATATAGGTTGAAACAGCTGTTGATCTGCTTGATCTTTATGGAATAATGACTGTGTGAATTTTTTCCATCTTTTTTTGATATTTTTAGATCATTCAACATGGATCCTTGAGTTTCTTTTAGCATTCCAGTTTGAAGCTAGAATTCTCTGCTTAATTGTTGTGTCTCTAGGAAAGCTGATCTTGTTCTTCCTCTAATAGTTTCTGATTCTATTTATTTTTTGCATGTATCATTGTAGTACTTTTCTTTGTCTCATCTTGCTGCACATTTGAAATTTCTATTATGTTCAATCTTTCTCCTTTGGCTTTAGCTTCTCTGCATTTCTGAACAATTTTTAGAGTAACTTCAGTCATCAATTTTGGCCGCTTTTGCTTTTTCATCTTTTGTAGAGACTTTTCACTTTCTTGGAGTTTAAATTTGTTGAGGTCACCCCGTAGCTCTTCTGGTACTCTGTCATTTGTAAACCAAAGGAGAAGGAACCTCCAAAAGACGAAGGGAGCCAAAGAAGAGCAAAAATGGAAGTAGACACAAGGCCAAAGAAAAATCCAAAAGCAATGACCTGAGGATGCCTCCTACTCCAGCTCATTTTGTCGGCATGCATTTTGTATGGGCAATGGTGTGTCTGCATAAAATCAACCAAATCAACAGGGAGCGAAACTTCAATCCTGGAGATTTGTACAGATAACTTCCCTAATTAGCAGGACAAATCTTTTGAATTGTAACCCTATTGTTCGTTACGCAGATGTATCTAGGTTTAAACAGACTCCACTTTTTGTTCAATATCCCTTAGCTTTTTTTTACTTAAAATATAAATGCATGCTATTTAATTTAATCCTTCTGTTTGTTAAAATAGTTATTTTTAATATGAGAGAAGCACTAAGGTACAATAGACCCTCATTTGTTTCATTTGGGGGAAAAATAAAAAGAGCAAAAAAAAAAAAGTTTATTTTAACTCCCCATCTGGCAGTGCCAGCTGTTTTGGAAGAATAGGATTGTATCCTCGCATCATTTCAATATGTTTTATGACATCTGGTGAGAAAGGCATGATGTGAGCCATCTTACACCATCAGAGATTCCAAGAGAAAACAAGACAAGCTAGTGGCAAGGCTTCTAGCTCGGAGTGAAGACGGCACAGCTCTCTGCATTAAAAACAAAAAAATCTGGAAACATTTTTGTAACCTTTATTTCTTTTATTATTTGTATTTCACATACATCAAGAAAACTTGAAGGCAATAAAGGAACATATATATATCAAGCAGAATGAAAATTAAGCTAAATATATTATCTCTATGTAATAGGGAAGTACATTTGTGACTATTACTATTACTACTATTAATCATTTATATAGCACTACAAGGCATATGTGTTGCTGTAGAAACACATATAGAAGACAGTCCCTGCTTGTAGAGCTTGCAATCTAGTTAAGACAGACAGCACAATACAAGAGAAATAGAGCCGGATTCAGCAAAGGGCACGTCCAGGCCGTCTGGATGGCTCCAAGGAAGATGGGCCCATTAGGACCCAGTTCTGCACCGCGGGAGCAAGATCAGTCCCAGAGAGGCTCAGCATGCCCCTACAGTTGGCCAGGGGATGTCCTCACTGCCTCCCAGCCAGCCCACCGCATTGCTGTCCCCCGTTACCCTGATGCCCGACCCCCAACGGGGCCAGCCAGGGCCCAGATCGGGTGAGGGGACTCATCATGCCTGCCGTTAATGCTGCTGGGGGGCTGGCTGATCTGGAGGAGGGGGGGGGGTGGCCAGCGCTTGGTCCTCCTCTGAGATGGAATAATCTGGCTGTCCCCTTGGTGTCCACAGGACATACAGGGCAGAGACTGGAATCAGCCCTGTATGTCCGGTTGCTGATCCCACCCAGGCTCCTCCCACTCTCTGTCCCATGCCGCCCCATCCCCTGCAGTATGCACAGCGGCTCTGTGCATGCAGGGGGGACGGGAGGTGGGATACAGCAAAGGCGGATAGAAGGGCTGCACGACTCAATGGGACGTGCAGCCCCCCCTATCCACCTTACAGCATTGAGACCATAAGGAGTTCAATAGAGAGAGGAGACACAAGGGGAACAAGAGGTTAGGATCCAAAAGCAGCCTTAAAGAGGTAAACCTTTAGCATGGATTTGAAGAGCACATATTTAGTTTGTTTGTGCTTCTTAATTTTAGTGAGCACTAAACTGATTTAACACACATTAAGCTATGAAATCAGAGTCCTCATATGTGTTAATTTTTTCTTTAGGATCCCTTTTACTAAAGGCTGCTAACCGGTTAATGTGCATTTTAGCATATAGTAACTGGCAGCCATGATCATTAATGCACATGCTGTTAAGACACACTGAAAGTGGCCATTGTGTGGTAGAAAGGAAAGTGGGTGGGATAGGGGTGGAGTGTGGTGTGGAGGCCACATTACTGCTTGCAAGAGGGCAATCGCTGCATGGTCAATGGCAATGTGGCAATTAGCGTGAGTGCACAAAACAATACCCCTATGGGTGTCATTAAGTGCGCCCACATTCGTCACGGTCGCCATCTTTTTTTATTTTAAATTTGTCAATCGTTTACATCTGTCTTTTTGAATTTTTAAATAACTTATCTGCTACGAGATGTTCTCACTTTTTTTGGGCCACTCTGTATATATATTTCAGAAAAATATAGCTTATGAGAATACTAATAATGAAAACTAGACATATTGAAAAACCAGCTAAAAATGTTAATGCCGGTCCTTGAAATACACATATTTCCTACTTTCTAATGTGAATTCCTGCCAAATAATAGACAGCATTATCCCATTGAAATTGTTGAGGTCTTTACTTTTCATGGGTACTAACTATATGAGATATCAGTCCATAGTTTGTTCTTATGTTGGTTTGTTTGATCTATTATTGATATTTCTTTATATTTTATATTTACTGTTATTGTGATTTTATGTAATTTTCTTTGTATGCTACTTTCAATGGCATGTTGTCCAAACAGATGACATACAAATTTTTATTAATAAATAAAGCCACCAGATCTTCCAAAGAACTCATGGCACAATATTCAAAGAGAAATATCCGGATAATGGCAGCTGTTATCTGGATATTTCCCTTAGCCATATCTGTCTGTGGATATTCATTGGCATTATAATATTCTTGCAGACCTGCTTTGGCACTATCTGGATAGTGTTGGTGTGGTACATGGGTGGATTATGGGAAGACCAGAGAGTTATCTGGAAAATGACAATATTCAGTCCACTATACAGCAAAAAAGCTGTCTTAAGGTTGTCTAGATAGTGGTCTGACTATCACCACTGTACTGATGCCATCAGTAGTTGGTGCTCTATCCTGATATTCAGTATCAGCCAGAAATCTGGAGATTCAGTGCCGCTATCTGGATATTTTTAAATGCTATGGCTGGAATTTCTAAAAAATGGCCTATGACAGTGTTAAATATTGAGACACCAGTATTTGTCTATTATAAAAATGACATGGTTACCCCTTTTACTAAAGTGTATTAGACTTTTGCAATTAATGTGCATTTAGCATGAAAACCAATGTGGTTTAAGTGCAAAGCCTCTGTAGTAAATTTTGGGGGTGTGACCGTCATTTTCCCAACAGTTAACACGTGAAAGCATAGCGCATACCTTAATGCATTCTCCACCTAGTGAGGTGACATTAGTTGCACCCATGCTAATTGCTATATTGACAGTGTGAGATATGTCCCCTCATACTAACTGCAATGTGCTCTTCACACCCGCTCTCCACTGCTAACCCATTCATTCACCACTCCAATGCATGAATCAGAGTGGAGCCATGGGACAGGTAGTGTGCATGTGTTGGGGGCCACTTATGCCCTATTCTATAAAGTAAATTATGTGAATGCTTTACCTGATAGAATTGGTGTGCCAGTTGCGTACCATTATAAAATTACCCTCAGAATGTTATTTATTTATTTATTTATTTTATTTACATTCTCTTATATACCGCGCTATTCGGCATCAGTGCAGTTTACATTGAACAAACTGAAATTACATTGAACAGGGTATTATAACTTGGAGATAACTATAACGGAATTGCTTAACAAATATTTCTGTTCTGTGTTCACAGATGAAGAACCAGGAACAGGACCTCAGATAACACCCACAAACAGGAACAGAAGCGAGGGGCATCTTGAAGAATTTTCAGAAGACTGTGTTCGTGAGAAACTAGCTAAACTTAAAGTAGACAAAGCACTGGGACCGGATGGGAAACACCCTAGAATACTGAGGGAACTTGGGGACATTCTAGCAGCTCCACTGACTGACCTTTTTAATGCCTCGTTGGAGTCAGGAGTGGTGCCAAAGGACTGGAGAGAGGCTCATGTGGTGCCTTTACACAAAAGCGGAAGTAAGGATGTGGTTGAAAATTACAGGCCGGTTAGTTTAACTTCGGTGGTGAGTAAATTATTGGAAATGCTGCTGAAAGAGAAAATAGTGAGGTTTCTGGAGTCCAGCGGATTACAAGATCCAAGGCAGCATGGATTCACCAGAGGCAGGTCTTGTCAGACAAATCTGATTGATTTCTTTGATTGGGTGACCAGGGAGTTGGACCGAGGGAGAGCCCTAGATGTGGTGTATTTAGATTTCAGTAAAGCCTTTGACAGTGTTCCTCACAGGCAACTTATAAACAAACTGAGCACCCTAGGGATGGACCCTAAAGTTACTGCTTGGGCTAGAAATTGGTTGAGTGGGAGGCGACAGAGGGTACAGGTAAATGGAGCTCACTCTGAGGAAAAGGAAGTTACCAGTGGTATGCCCCAGGGATCTGTCCTTGGTCCAATTCTCTTTAATATCTTTGTTAGTGATATAGCGGAAGGGCTGTCGGGTAAGGTTTGCCTCTTTGTGGTTGATACCAAAATCTACAATAGAGTAGACACCCAGGAAGGTGTAGATAACATGAGGAGGGATCTAGCTAAACTTGAAGAATGGTCTAGAATTTGGAAGCTGGGATTTAATGTTAAAAATACAAGGTCATGCATTTGGACTGCAGCAATCCTAGGGAGCAATATAGTATAGGGGGTGAAGTACTTTTGTTCACTAAAGAAGAGCAGGACATCACTGTGGTTGTGTCTGATGCAGAAAAAAGGAGATGATAGTGCCTCTTTATAAGTCTTTGGTGCGACCTCATTTGGAGTATTATGTGCAATTCTGGAGACTGTACCTTCTAAAGGATATAAACAGGATGGAGTCGGTACAGAGGGTGGCTACTAAAATGGTTAGTGGTCTTCATTATAAAGCATATGAGGACAGACTTAAGGATCTTTTTTTTTTTTTTTAAACTTTTATTTTCATTTTGCAACAAACAAAAGAAACAACACACCAAAAGAGACAAAACAGGTATACAATAAGGAAAAGTAAACCCATTACCCCCCACCCCGATGCTTCTTCTCTACCCGATTATATCAGCATGTGAGCGCTTCCAATTAACAGTGATTATACATCAAACGATCAAAAGAGTATCTACAATACAGCATGATCATGGGACAGAGATATATACAAAGTTAGACAGTCAGATGAGAGCATTTAGCAAAATGTACATAGTCATTGAGCAGCGTCCATTGAGACCAATGAGAAGGAGTCTGAACGGAGGAAGCGAACAGACGAGGTATTTGTTCATATTTACTGTAAAGACAGGCATGATTCCACCATTCATTGGGGCTCAGATGGGAGCTAATTTTCCAGTATTACTTAATTAGGGAAATAGCAATGCCAAGCATAAAGTTCGAAAGGAGATAAGCCATTTTTGGGAGAGAGGGGATCCCCGCAACTGGGCGAAGTCCCACTATCCTCCAAGAAAGGGGCTCCTGAGAGTGCGAGATAGACTAAATACGACCCCAGACCCGACGCCAGTAATACTGTAGTGCGGGATATTCATGCATAACATGAGGCAATGAACCAATGGCCGCAGGACGTGTCCAGCAACCATTGCCCTGAGTAGTGTTCCATTTGTCTAATCTGTGAGAAGTGTAAAAACACCAGTGGGCTAGAAAGAAGAGGGTCTGAGTGAGTGAGGCGGATCGGGAACCCGTGTCCCTCTACTCCAGATAAGGCTCCATTGCTCCGAGGTCAAAGTCACATGCAATTCTCTCTCCCATACTTTCTGCGCTATAGGGGTATCTCTAGTTATAGCATTACATAAGGTTTAGTAAAATTGGATGCCACACCCGGTGAACTACCGAGAGATCGGAAAGTCTCCAATCAACCTTATGTAGGGAATGCCGATGGCGGGAGTACTCTAGTGCTCCGAAGGCGATGCTGAAGTTGCACTGACCAGAGTCGGGAGTCTAAAGATTGCATAAGAGTATTAAAGGCACCTAAAGTGTCTAAAAGCATTGGTGGATAGTGGGAGTCTGATGGGAGAGTCATACCAGGGAGAAAGGTAAGAGGAATCGGTTTGCAAAGGCCCGCTTCTATATCTAGCCACACAGGTCTACTCGGTACTGGATCTTCCAACCAACGAGCACCTTGTTTGAGAAGAAAAGATTGAGGGAACACTTGAGTAAAATCGCCACCAAGTATTAATGGAGCATTGGCAGAGGCCAAGGCCAACTGCGCAATACTTGCATAGTAAGCAGGGTTGTCCACATTCGGGGCATAATGCAAATACACGTGAATTCACTATCTCCAACCTCAAGGTATACACGGGCCCATCTACCCTCCTTGTCAGCGCTAATATCAGGTACAGTAGCATGCAAAGACTTCTCAACCAGAATGGTTATCCCGTACCATTTGGAAACGGTGGGAGAATAGGCAGCTACCATGTGAGGCTTAGCATTGAGTTTCAGTGTTTCAGCAGAGTTTAAATGCGTTTCCTGAAGAAACACTAAATCAACATGCTCATGGCTAAGATAGCTAAGGATTTTCTCTCCTCTGAGTGGACCATTAATGCCTTTGACGGTGAATGATAAGATTTTACATAAGGCCATTCAGAAAAGTTAAAAATTCTGAGCATGATAGCACACATAATTTCACTATGTCCCTCAAACTGACTGTATCTGGCTGTACACATGACATAGGAAAATAAGCTAATATAATACAATGAAGCGCCCCACATTAACAAAGAAAACCGCAGTACGGTAGAGGAGAAGCAAAACCCCAAAATTACTGGCGACCATGTGTCTGCGGGGAGAAACCCAAGAGAAGGCCGAAATTGAAAAAACACATAACCTGTAGGACTGTGCGTGCTCCGAATCCGACCGAGGCACACATCATGAAGGGATAGGAGACCAAAAAAACAAAAGTCATATAGAGAAAGAAAGAAAGTCCAGGCTATTTCTGTGCTTGGCTATGACCGCCACATCGGGCCCTTCAAAATGGCGGATAGAGCCGGCAGATAAGAGTCCAAGATTTGGGATTAGCGCATCTGCTCTGCTTCTTTGGAGTCTAAAAATGTTGATAGTAGATCAAGATCTTCGAACGTCCTGGTTTGGTTGTGGAGAGTCACTCGGAGCTTCGCTGGATACAACAGGCCAAAGCGAGCCTGTAGCTGTTGAAGTCGAGGGCGAAAAGCAAGGAGTTTCTTCCGACGGTCAACGGTAGGCTTTGCCAAATCAGGAAAGAAGGAGACCTTACGACCTTCAAATTCCAAATGATGATTCGCTCGGGCAGCATGTAAAATTTGTTCCACTTGTTGATATCGTAGCAAGCTAAAGATAATAGGCCGGGGGGTCGTGCGGTTGAGCGCCATGTGGGCAGGAACACGGTGTGCTCGATCGATTTCCAGTTCTCTGTGAAAAGTGATCTTCAGCAAGGAGGGACGAGTTTTTGAGCAAGAATTCTCTTATATCTCCTGCTTCCACCCACCCCCTCCGGCATTCCGAGGAGCCTCACATTGTTGCGACGGGCTCGATTATTGCTATCTTCTAACTCCTTTTGAAGATTCTGTATCTGGCGCTCAGCCTTGTCCAGTTTGCCCAAGCGCACCTCGTGCGAGTCGAGGACCCCCGCCATGTTGTCCTGCCGTAATGAAAGACTTTCAAGTCGGTCCTGGAGCACTCCAAAGTCTTCTCGCATGGCTCGAAGCGCTTCTCCATTGGACTGCACCAATTCCTTCACGCCGCGTATTTCCTCCAAAATCTCCAGGTGCATTGCGGGGTTTTCACGAAATGGGACCATCTTCTGTGGGGAGGACACCTCTGTTTTGGAGCGTTTTCCGTGAGAAGAAGAAGGAGACCCGAAGTCCAAGCGCGCTGGTTTATGGGCCGCCATCCCCCCCGAGGTGCCCCGGTCAGCTCGGAGCGAAATAGTAAATTTGTATAGGTATTAAGTCAGGATTCTAAGTAGGCCTCTCGGGAGCTTCAACGCAAAGCGTCCTACCCGCTGGACATCAGGCTCCGCCTCAGACTTAAGGATCTTAATATGTACACCTTAGAGGAAAGACGGAATAGAGTTTTTATGATTGAGATGTTTAAATACCACCGTGGCATAAATGCACAGTAGGAGAGTCTCTTTCGATTGAAAACAAGTTCTGCTATGAGGGGACATGGGATGAGGGTGAAAGGGGATAGATTCAGAAGTGATGTGCGGAAATATTTCTTTACGGAAAGAGTGGTGGATCTGTGGAATAGTCTCCCAGTGGAGGCGGTGGAGATGAGGACAGTATCTGAATTCAAAGAAGCATGGGACAAACACAGAGGATCACTAAAGGAAAAAAGGGGACTGTTGTAGTAGTCGATATGAAAGGGCAGACTAGATAGACCATGAGGTCTTTTTCTGCTGTCATGTTTCTATGTTTCTAAAAGAGCTCTTCAGTTAAAGTGAATGTGATCCAAACACATTAGCAACAGAGGCATCTACCCACATGGACTCAAGAGCTGCACTCACTGCATTGAAATCAAGAAGGCAATGGTTATCCTCGAAGTCAAGCATCAATGGAAGAATTTGAGAGATTCAAACTCTCTGGTTCTGGCATTGAAGCATTGCAATGTAGCGCATATGGAAAAGGCTTAGAATCATCAACATCAGCCCCCATTGAAGCACCATGCCAGGAGTATGGACATACTGATACCTGCCATAACTTCATTGAAGCACCCTGATGCAGATGACCATTCATCCTCTTTAATACTCCTGGAAGTATGAGAGCATCCAAGAGTCCCAGTTCAGGCCATGAACTTACTTTGTGACCCAAGAAGATGACACTATTCCTACTATAGGCTGAGGTGTATCAACCCTGTCAGTTCTCTTGGATGCACTGGAAACAAGGATTAAGAATGTACTTTGTCAGTGCCGGCCTCAATTACATGCATCACTATAGATGGAATTGACATCAAGTCAGGTTCCAGTGGGGTTGTGCATGGCCAAAAGAAGTTCTTTTAGTCTTTGTTTTAAATACAGTTTTTGCAATTTCCATGTGTTTTTTTTCTAAGTGCACCACATCTAGGGCTCTCCCTCGGTCAAACTCTCTGGCCACTCATTCAAAGAAATCAGATTTGTCTGACAAGACCTGCCTCTGGTGAATCCATGCTGCCTCTGATCCTGTAATACATTGGACTCCAGAAACCTCTTTTTTGCACTCTTCATGGTTATAAAGTCCTCTGGATAACATAAGCCGACACTTTCAGAAATTGTGGTCAGGTCCAAGGCATGACATATGCCAGCTATACATATCAGCACACTACCAGCAATTCTTAAGTCCAAAGGAGGCTCCTTTTCTCTGGGATACTGATGGAAAAATGGCCAAAGGAAAATCAGATGATTTGCTCGAAACTTGACAGGCACTATTCAGTGCTCTGGAAATAATGCAGGCGATAGCCAATTGAAGAAAATATTCCTTATTTTTGTCTAAGATAATAGAGTACATGTGTTAGGAGTGAAATCAAGGGACATGGAGAATCTTTAGCATAGGACTTACTTGGCTATAACCTTACAGGTTTCTATGGGAAATATCTCACAGGATCGGACACATGATTTGACAGGGTACTGATTCCTAGATAACCATCTTCATGGGTTATAAGATATCTATTGTCAAACCTGCCGTAGAGCATTAACACATTTCCACATTTCTCTGAAATGCAAAAGATTCCATCATGAACTTTTGATAAATCAACATTTATCTACACAAAAAATTTCAAAGCAAGGATCTATAAGTGAAAGGTTTTTCTAAACATTGTCATACACAAGGTTTGAACTTGTCATCTTACACGTTAGTATATCTGATTGACATGTGGAGGTTAATTTTATACTGTAATAGGGCATCTAGCATAAAGGTTAAAGTAGACACCTACTTAGGTACTATTTTTTAAATACACGTTGCGCCTATGTGTCTATATAAAGTACTAGTGTACGAAGCAGAGATGGCACCTATGGAGGATAATTTTATAAACCCCCACACAGTTTATTCACATTGCTATGTGCATATTTGGGGCCTATTTATAAAGTGAAGTATGTATGTATAAAATAGGGATGTAAAGGCGTGCCTCAATCTAGTCGCTGCAATTCTGACTGCTCTGGAGCAGGTGTAACAGCTTGCGCCTAGATTGTTCAGAAATGCACACAAGTTATATTTTAGAATATGTGTGTAAATTTAGCTCCATCCCTGTACACACCCAAACTGAAAGTATGCATGATAGGACTTACACGTGTATTTGCAGAATGGTGAATGCCAAAAAAGCATGCGCAAGCGCCCATTCAACTCCTTTAAAATATGACTTATGCATGTAAGTAGCACATAACATTCCACACATCCTGTATAAAATCAGCCCCTAAATGCAGATGCAGACATTTGTACTGACTTCAGAGCAGATGTAAATGAATGCACATAAAGTAAGCCAGTTGATTTCAGAAACCATGTATATACTTGTAAACTCCACCTAGACTCTGTACAGACAGTACACTGGTCTCGCCTACTGATAAGAGTATATGTGTTCATGTCAACGCGTACATTTTTGTGCCTATTTGCATTTTATAAGAGGTCATTTTTATGTGTATGTGGCTACATATGTGTGAAAATTATTTATAAAATTTCTCCCTTAATATCTATGGGGTATGTTTACTAAACCGTCTTAATGTTCCCGGCATTAGCTCCAGCGATAATGTGAAGAATGCCATAAAAGGAATGGGCGTTCCGGTCTTAAGGTTTGGGATCCCTGAGGCACTCAAAGGCCATAACACGTCACAGTGAAGGGAGAAGATGTCATCGAAATGTTGAGAGTCACCATGTCCCCTTGTCCAGCCACTATTGATGTATGTCCACATTATGGCGATATCTGTGATGCACGAATGCTGTTGCACAGTGGTCTGTCAGCACACAAGAGATAGGTCAGCTCACAACACACAACACATGTCCACAATGTCCACAAGGTAAACAGCATTAAGGTAGAGATAGCACAGTCCCCACCACTCCCCAGGTGTACAGACCCCTCACACCACATGCTAATGCAAAATGCCTGCATGCTGTATCATCACACAGCCAACACAAAAACACACACCAACACAGTATGCTAAGGCGAGTGTGCCAGCAGTAGCATACGGCCTGTATGTGCACAATTGGAGATTAGTGGAGAGAAAGGCCTGTTAAATGCAATGATATGCTGCTGTTGGCTGATGCGACAATGTTAGGGAAGGGTGTACATGCATTCCACCACCCAAACACCTAGGGCCTGCACACACACGCAGCTCTGTTGGACGTGTCCCAGAGACAGTGCTGGAGAAGCAAACGGGCCAGGAACACATGTGGATGCGCAACAGGATAAAAGCAAAATAAACGGTACCATCTAACTTCTGAACTATCTAGCGTCTGAACAAATAAGGGTGTCCTACATGGAGTGGTGGGTTCACTCCTAAACAGAAACAAAAACATGGGGAGGGGTGGCCTGCACAGAGCGACAGGTGCACCTACTCTTGCCATCTTGCTGGGCAGACTAGATGGACCATGCTGGTCTTTATCTGCCGTCACTTACTATGTTACTATGTTACTATGGATATGTGTGCCAACAGCAACATATGGGGTAAGGGGGTGCAGGGAAAAAAGGTGAACAACAACATATGTACATCATGACAGATCACTGCAGACATATGCTCCCCCTGACTGTTGTCACAGACAAAGTAGCTTTATGTCCACCTACCCCAGACTACTGCATGTTGGATGACGTACAGTCACCTGCCAATGCACCACAGCACCAGGAAGGTCACCAAGTATGTCCTGTGAATTGAGAGACACAAGAGAAACATATATATGTCATGTTGGAGCTGTGCAACACACACTGCACCTTCACGTCCTCAGCTCCCAGACCCCCCAAGATCCTTAACAGTCTGATTGTTCCACATCACACTGTACAGATTTGTTTTATGTGAAAGTTATCACTGAAGTGTGTGTGTGGCAAACAACAAGGGTCTGTACTCTGTCTGTCCCCTTCCTCACCTCTCTTTTGCTGTAAAAAATGTGGGACAGAATTATCTTCTCCCTACCATGTCCCTGTTTGGCTCTAAGCATGCAGTACTATCCTGTGTCACCCATATCGCTCCCAATGCCCCTTCAGTGTGTGATCTGGTGTCTCAATGTCGTCTGCTACACTGCTGTCAGTTCCTGTAACACAGGGAAATATGCGGTAGCTACATCCTTATCCTCTGTGCATATACATTTTCCTGGTGTGTATATCTCATACCTTGACTTACATTAACAGCTGTGTACTGATGTGTTGCAAATATATCTCTCCATGCCTGAGTTCTGTCTGCCAAACCACACCCCGATGTTCAGTTGCCACCTGACATTGATGGCTGCATGTCATCCCACTGTGTGTAAGTGAAAATTGCAAAGCATGGATATCCTATATGTGCACCTAAACCCTCCCCTCCCATCAGAGCGTCTTCGTGTGTGTGTGTCCAAAACGTTCTCTCTCTAGGGTCTGCAATGTAGGTTTGTTTTGGACTGCACTCCTCCTCTACACACATACCCAGCTTGTAGTTGAGGCTTGTGGTTTATGTCTAGTTGTCATGAGCTATATCTCCCAACTATTCCCTGAAAACACAACTAAAACCCAGATCCCTCCCCCCCCCCCGCCCTAATCAGCTCCTGGCTTGCCTACTGTAACCTACACCTTGCTGATCTGGCCTTGGATCATTCCTGTTTGCCTACAAAGATGCAACACTGCACTGCATGGCTATTCTACAGCCACACACATAATGACACTAATACTCCCCCTGTCACGACACCTCACAGGTTCCCTATCCATTTCCACATCCATGTCAAGGCTACGTGCTGACCTATACATACAGGCACACTGTGGTGTTGCATTAACCTCCCCTACTGATCTCAAATACCAGTAATCAAACTACTACCCATCATGTATATAGTGCTACGTATCACATGTAGCACCATACAATAACAACTAACACACAGTCCCTGCTCATCAGAGCATACCAACCACACAATCAGCTCAGATTATAATTTGTTAAATACACACATCTAGACAACTGGCCCCATCTATGTTCTGCTCTCCTACTGTTTACTCCATACTACACGCCTTTCACCTTGCTGCACCCAAAGCATGAAACTAACTACCTGTGGCTGTACAGCAGCCCCTATCCCAATCAGCCACACATCAGGTATGTCAGCGTAACACCTCCCACAAGCCTAAAAATACAGACACACATAATCACCTCTACCAGCTGTTGTGGCCTGCTCACATCTTCTGCGTTTCAGTCATGACTAGATCGTAAGCTGGGATGGCTAGGCAGTGTCTGTTACATGTCAGTGCAGTGTTGCATCTTACTGATATTGGTATACAGATGTTAAGTAGTGGTAGAAGTACACACATATTGAAACAAATGTAGGTGGCAACATATGCAGTACTTACATGAGAAGACCTCCTCAATCAGTTGCCGCCTGACTGCTGTTCCCTCACGTGTGTCACCATGAGCACGTACAGGAGGGCATATAGGATCATCCTCGAGATCCTCATTAATTTGGACAGGGATATGGTGCCTGAGAGCAATGTTGTGCAGGATGCAACAGGCTATAATGATCTCTGCCACAGTCTGTGGTCTGTATTGTAAGGCCCCGCCTGTCCTATCCAGACACCTGAAGCGACTTTTTAAAACGCCAAAGGTGCGCTCTATGACAGAGTGGCTGGAGGCATGGGCCTCATTGTAACTCCTCTCTGCACGTGTCCATGGCTGACGCACGGGGGTCAGCAACCGGGGCGACACCCATATCCTGCATCACCTGTAGAAAGAAATGTAGAACGTTAAAGCAGGAGCCCATGCCCACATAAATGGACACAGGTATATACGTGCAAACCAAATGCATGACACATCCTGACATATACATATAACAGCACATGATGGGACACCACAACTATGCATCAGCGTGTGAAGTTATGACACACAAAACAAGGGGTAGGTGTACAGATTGCCATCAACATAATCTGTAACCACAACACAAATGCTACCATCCATTCTACCATCATCACACTCCACCATAGCAAGTAGAGCTGGAGGGCACCACCCCCCCCCCACCATCAGATCACACACAGACAGATGAGACAGACACACATGTCAGAGATGAGAAATACACACCCAGCAATATACAGTCCTCATACTGTCCAGCCTCGAATTGTGTGAATAGTGCCGAGTGATGCAGTATATAGGAGTCATGGGTGGACCCTGCAAACCTAAGGACCACATTCAGAATATGCATATTTGCATCACATACAACCTGAACATTCAGGGAATGATAGTGTTTGCGGTTGCGGAACACTACCTCCCTGTCTCTAGGCGGGACCAGGGAAACATGTGTGCAATCAATAGCTCCCATCACGTGTGGTATCCCAGCTAACGCCTCAAAGGCCTGGTTAAGGGTCCCCCACTGTTGCCTAATGTTGGGAATGGCAATGTAATTCCACACCCGGCTGATCATGGCACGCAGTACCTGGTGGAGACAGCGTGAGAAGATGGGGCGGCTCATGCCACCCACTGCGGCTACAGATGACTGGAAACAGCCAGAGACAAGCAAATATAGGGCACCAACGAGCTTGACCAAACCCGGTATGGCATGTGACTGACCAGTCAGGTGCGCGAGGTCAGGTCTTAGATCCTCATAGAGCTCCATTAATAGCCCCCATGCTCAGGCGGTAGAGGGAGATGACCTGGTCCTCATGCATGCCCTAGAGCTGGGCCCTGGGCCTGTAGAGGCGAGGCTGGTGAGCCTGCACCTCTGCACGTCTCCTGCGCTGTGCCCGCACAGCCCCTATCTGACCTGCCCCCACAGCTGCAGGTCTGTGTTGCAGCGGGACTACACCCATGCCCTGTGCCTCAGCCCCATGGACACCATCTCCCCTGTCAGGCAACCGCAGCCCCTGCTCACCTCCCACCGCAAATGCAGCAGACACAAAGGCCACCATTAACTCCACCCGACCAACACCTCTAACTCACTCACACACAGACACTCACCTCACTAACCAAGCCACACACCTTTCCCACTACACACAAACCCAGCCACACAATACAACCACCACTCACAAACCCAGCCACACTCCACAATACACCTGCTTCTGAATCTCTCCTTGCTTCTCCGACAACACACACCTTCTCTTCCTCGCCTACACAAACCTCTCAACATGATCCAGGTGTGCAGGTGTAGTTATAGGGTTTTCCTACATTGTGCGCATCGCGCATGCATAGCAGCGCAAGCGCAGCGGCTGCGTGTGTTGCGCATGCGCCACAGAGACGTGGTTAATGCGGTGTGCATGGAGTGCGCTGTGCGTGAGCGTGAGACATGCACATGTGCTGTGTCCTGTTACGCGCATGCGCTGCGCCTCACATGCACGCACAGCACATGTGTAATGGAGCCCCACACACGCACCTTCTGTGCCTCTGTGGCACATGCGCAACACGCGCAGATGCCGCGCTAGTGCTGCTGCGCATGCGCAATGTGCACAACGTAAAAAAAAACTATAAATACACCTGCACACCTGGATCACGTTGAGGGGTTTGTGTAGGCGAGGGAGAGAAGGCGTGTGTTGTCAGAGAAGCAAGGAGAGAGTCAGAAGCAGGTGTGTTGTGGAGAGTGTATTGGTCCATGAGTGGTGGTGGAGAGTGTCAGAGGGAGGTTTGTTGTGGAGAGGTGTGTGGCCAAGCAGGGGAGAGAGTGAGGGGGTGAGGCGAGGAGCAGGTGAGAGAGACATGAACTGAGCTGAGGAGCAGACAGCAGGGAGAGGAGGGGTGGGGCCAGAAGCAGGTGTGAGATGGAGCTGATGGGCAAAGGAGCAGGTATGTGTGACAGGGAGGGAGAGGGCACAGAGGGCAGGGAAATGGAGAGACAGAACATGGCAGCAGTGGAGGAGGGGGGGCACCTGTTCAGCAAAACCCAGAGCCGGCAGGGAGTGTTGGGTCTGTGGTGGTGGCTGCAGGCCCATCGGGTGTGTCCCAGCCCACACAGGGGCCACCCAGCGCCAAACAAAGGTGTATACCTGTGCCATCTGCAGAAAGGAGGAGGGCTGTTAGGTTCAGCCAGCAGGAGAACCACATCCTGCTGGCCAGTGTTCTGGAGAGGTATGATGTGCTGTGTTTGTGCCTGAGCACAAGCACCACTGTGGGCACACGGATACAAGTGTGGGGGGAGATCCAGGAGGCCGTAGCCCAGGCAGGGGGGCCATCCAGGGACCTTGATAGCCTTAGGAAAAGGTTTAATGATATAAAGCGGGGTGTCCGTGCCCACATGGTGGCAGAGAGGCAGCATGCCATGGGTACCGGAGGGGGTGGTCCCTTTGCACATACTCTGACACCCCTGGAGCAGGAACTGGCAGACCATCTGGGCCCCATCTACTTGCGAGGGCTGCCAGAAGCGCTGAATACCGCCCATCCACGGGCAGGTAGGTCAGAGATATGCTACACATGTAAACCACACGGCCCAGTATTTGCCTGCCATGGACGGGAAGGTGGGGGGGGGGGCTATGTCCTGAGAACGCGTGTGCCCTAACACAGGCAACTGGGGTCCACATATTGAGAAAAACATGGCTGTGTAAGTACATGGTGGGTGTGACAGGTACCTGGGGCTGCTTGCATGACAGCCACAGTCCTGGATGTTTTACAGCACTGCACAGGTGTAGTTATGTTACCTGCGCTAACTCATCCTTGCTGTGTACCTTCTTCTACCCCCCAGGTGACATCCAGGCCATGGGGGCATATGAGGAGGGGGATGTGCTGGCGCCAGGGGATGCCGAGGGGCCAGAGGCCGCCGAGTCCGGGGACGTGGACAGCACTGGCGCCGAGACCCCAGGAAACGTTGTGCTGCCCGAGGAAGAGGACTGGGTGGAGGATGACAATGCACAAGTTGGGGCCAGTGACAGCAGCACACGGGCTGTGGAGGACACAGAGTCAGAGGACTGTCCCCACACGATACAGGCACCAGGAACATCAGGCACCCATCATACCAGCATGGATATCATCCTTGCAGAGCTACGGACTCATACTGCCTCTGCAAAGCACGATGCGGAAGGTGGGTAACAGAATACACAACAAGCCCCCTGGGGGTTGACGGCACATCCACAATGAGATTCCATGTGCTCCCTAATATTAGGACACCACAGCACATAGTTCTGTATGTGTAGTGGGGGTGGGTGCCATGTGCACGCCCCCCCCCTTGTATCATGTGCCATCTGGTGTCATCATGCTAATGAGCTCATACATCCGCCTACTATTCACCACAAAATACCCCATGGAGACGTACATTGGTACACACCTACCCCAGATCACCTATACAGTTTACCCATCGGACCCCTCTCCCTGGGTAGTGGTACGTAGCAAAGATAGTCAGGGTACTCAGTACTGTGCATCAGGTTTAGAGTGAACAGCGCCCCCCAGATATCTATCTGTGTGCCATGAAGTCCCACATTATCCAACCTATCCCATACGACCAATGCACAGATACAGCAGTGACACACTGAAGTGCAACACAGTACCATGTGTCATATCTGTGATCAACACAGCCCCCAGCAGAATCATTTCCTGGCCTGTGGATGGATCATGAGACACACAGATGTAAACATGGTACTGCGTTGCTAGACGTCGCATAGATGAATGGTCTGCGGACTGGTCTTTTGCGATACACCATACATTTGCATGAGTCACGGTATGTGGGTGGGGGGTGCAACACATGTCTCACACATCACCTTGTGTCTCACCCACAGCCACTTATCAGGCTGTGATGGGCATTCAGGAGAGGATGGACCGGATGAATGCCACAGCTGAGGTGATGGCAGCAGCGCTACTGCGGATTGCAGATGCTCAGGAGGCCATGACTGGGCGTTCGCAGCAGCCAGCCACAGCCACAGAGGCAGCAGCAGCAGAACCAGAAGAACGGGGTAGCATGCCATGGTCGCCGTGGATGTGGGCGCCCATGCAGGTCCTGATTGGGGGGATTGAGTCATTGTGTGACAATAAAAGAGACAAAACCTGATAACACCTATGTGTCTGTTTCCGGTGTTTGACACTGTACTCCCCTGAGTACCCTGTCCCCCATATTGTCAACATGGTCACATGTGCCTCCCCAGCTCCCTTAGGGGTGTGGTGTATGCACAACCACCAATCAATGCACAGACCTTATACCATGCCCTGTGTGCCAGGAACCATGCCATGTTTGCACCCTTCTACCTATGCGTGGGGGTATATCGTACCTCTCCAGTTAGTCAGTAATATGTATATGGTGGTACATGTGTGTTTTACAGATAAGTCAGTCTCTCACACCCCATATTCTCTCCAGTGCCTCGCCCACATGTGTGCCATTCCTCTCTGACACACACCAGAGCCTACGTGGCTGTTTATCTGTAGATGTTTGTGTAGGACACAGGCAGACATAGGTAACTAGCTACAGTCAGTTGTTTACTCTCCCCCTGCACCTGCAGTGAGCCTCTGCTCCCCCTCCAGACCAACATCCACCTTTCTTGACCTCACCAGCTATCCCCTTGGGCAGCTCCTGGGTACAGCGGTCCATCTCATCCTTCCTGCCACATACCTGCTGCTGGCCATCCCCACTATTCCCCTACAAGCATGGTGCATCAGATATGGTGCCAACACATCACAGGCAGCATGCATGTGACCATAGCTTTCGGGACACACAGTACGTTGGCACATCACAGGGGCACCATGGGACACAGATGCCTACGCACATGGGCAGCCCCCACAGCTGCGTTTGGAGACGGTCCATGTATGTTACCTATGTCCACCACACATACACATAGGGATCTACACACATGTCCCATGCTCACGTCAACAGTCTGTCTGTAAGGGAGACACATGACCATTGTGATGTAGTAACACAACTGTATTTTAAAAAACATATTTACAACATGTAGCATATACAAAATCCCCTATATTGGGTCCCGGGAGACAGGACAGCACAGGGCACATGTGTGGGCACCATTGGGACCCTCACACGCTCCTGGGACGCACATCAGTGGATAGCTATCGAGATGCAGTGCCCCTACCCACTACACGCTGCATCTCGGCAGCCATCCACTGAATGGAACCTGCCAGCCACCGGATGGTGTGGTCCTGGGCCCGCAGGCATTGCACCACGCCTTCCATTGCCACATACAGGTCCTGGACACACCTGTCACCACATACACACAAGGTGCCAGGTGTCTGTGTGGTGGCATAGAAACATAGAAACATGATGACAGAAAAAGACCACAAGGCCCATCTAGTCTGTCCTTCCATAACAACTACAACAGTCCACTCTTTACCTTTAGAGATCCTCTGTGTTGGTCCCATGCTTTTTTGAATTCAGTTACTGTCCTCATCTCTACCACCTCCACTGGGAAACTATTCCACGGATCCACTACTCTTTCCGTAAAGAAATATTTCCGCATATCACTCCTGAATCTATCTCCCTTCACCCTCATCCCATGTCCCCTCGTCGCAGAACTTGCTTTCAATTGAAAGAGGCTCTCTCCCTGAACATTTATGCCACGGAGGTATTTAAACATCTCAATCATATCACCTCTATCCCGCCTTTCCTCTAAGGTGTACATATTAAGATCCTTAAGTCTGTCCTCATATGCTTTATAATGAAGACCACTAATCATCTTAGTAGCAACCCTCTGCACCGACTCCAACCTGTTCACATCCTTTTGAAGGTGCGGTCTCCAGAATTGCACACCATACTCCAAATGAGGTCGCACCAAAGACTTATACAGAGGCATTATCACCTCCTTTTTTCTGCTAGCCATTCCTCTCCGTATGCACCCAAGCATCCTTCTAGCTTTTGCCGTCGCCTTTTCTACCTGTTTAGCTACTTTAAGATCATCGGACACAACTACGCCTAGGTCCCGCTCTTCTTTAGTGGACAAAAGTACTTCACCTCCTATACTGTATTGCTCCCTTGGATTGCTGCAGCCCCAAATGCATGACCTTACATTTTTTAACATTAAATCCCAGTTGCCAAATTCTAGACCATTCTTCAAGCTTAGCCAGATCCCTCCTCATGTTATCTACACCTTCCTGGGTGCCTACTTTATTGCAGATTTTGGTATCATCCGCAAAGAGGCAAACCTTACCCAACAGCCCTTCCGCTATATCACTAACAAAGATGTTAAAAAGAATCGGACCAAGGACAGATCCCTGGGGCACACCACTGGTAACATCCTTCTCCTCAGAGTGAGCTCCATTTACTTGTACTCTTTGTCGCCTCCCACCCAACCAATTTCTAACCCAAGCAGTAACTTTAGGGTCCATCCCTAGGGTGCTCAGTTTGTTTATAAGTCGCCTGTGAGGAACAGTGTCAAAGGCTTTACTGAAATCTAAATACACCACATCTAGAGCTCTCCCTCGGTCCAACTCCCTGGTCACCCAGTCAAAGAAATCAATCAGATTTGTCTGACAAGACCTGCCTCTGGTGAATCCATGCTGCCTCGGATCCTGTAATCCGCTGGACTCCAGAAACCTCACTATTTTCTCTTTCAACAGCGTTTCCATTAATTTACTCACCACTGAAGTTAAACTAACCGGCCTGTAGTTTTCAGCCACATCCTTACTTCCGCTTTTGTGTAAAGGCACCACATGAGCCTCTCTCCAGTCCTTTGGCACCACTCCCGACTCCAACGAGGCATTGAAAAGGTCAGTCAGTGGAGTTGCTAGAACGTCCCCAAGTTCCCTCAGTATTCTAGGGTGTATCCCATCCGGTCCCATCGCTTTGTCTACTTTAAGTTGAGCATGTGTGTGGGACCTGTCTGTGACAATGGGTGGTGTAGCTACACCCAGACGGGCACCATCGCCACACACAGGCAGCGGCTGGCAGGGACCCATAGTGCCCTGTGCTGTCCTGTGTTCCCTCCCCCCTCTGCTTCCACACCCCTCTCCTTCCCCCCTGGCACCTCCTACCCACCCTCACCACCCTCCATGCTCCCCTCCTCCTCCTCACCCCCAAAACATCAGACACACTCTCAAACTCCCCTCCCACCCCACCCTCCACACCCTCCATGTCCCCATTGTCCTCTTCCACCTTCGCTGCCTCTGCAGCCTCCTCCTCTGCCATCTCCTCCTCCTCCTCCTCTGCCCCCTCCTCTTCCTCCTCCTCCTCTGTTCAGTGTTGGGCAGTGGGGCATGTTGCTGTGTGCCCTGATGTGGAGGGGCCCTCGCCAGAAGGAACATCCTCTGTGAGGGATGACAGTCATTAGCATACCATCATGTGAGTCACATACCACATGTACATAGTTTGGCCGCGCACAGGCTGGTGGGCCACTGTGACATTCTTTACTGAGCTGCAGAGGCCGCAGCACTCACCTCCACATCGTGACATCGCCACCCTCTGGAGGCGGGCGAGGACCTCCGGGCAGTGCAGCCGCAACTCCCGACCCTTTTTCCGTAGGTCCTCTACCTAGGGGGAGAAAGCAATGGGCGGGGGCATTAATGACCATATATCTCTGGTGGGTGGCCAACACATATCACACATCTCTGTGTGCAGCATCGTGCTGCTCCTGCTCCTCTGGTCAGTGTGTCCTCTTCTAACTGTTGCCAGTGCCACCTGCATGTGTGGCTGTGGGTCTGCCCATGTGTGCAGTGACACCTATGTGTACTGTGCGTAACACCCTGGACACACCATACCCTGTTCCTACGCTGTCCTTGCATGACATGGCAGCATCATTCCACGTGTGGTTTGGCCATGCTGGTGTCCAGGGGAGGTCCTCCCTAACCCCCTGTGTGGTCTGGCAAACACATGTGTGTTTGCCTGACCTACACACATCATCCGACACACCCACCATGGCACCATGATATCCTACCACGCATGGGTGATGTGTTCTGACATAGAGCGGAAGGTGGGTGGCCCTGTGCAGGCACCAATACCATGACACTTGGCATTCTACTATACCTCTATGGTCATGACTAGGGCCTCCTGTGTTTAGGGCAGTTGTAGCTGACTACAACAGGAGCATGGCCCAACATACCTAGCTGGCCTATTAACATCTGTGCTTCTGTCTGGGGTTATAGCAGAGCTGTGCAACCCCAACAGGTGCATGCACCCTTACACCAGCATCTATAATGTTCCTCTGCAATCAGGTATGGGACTCCTGGGGAGTGGGCAGATGTGTGACCAGAAACTGCGTACACTTCAATGATATATAGATTTGTTACAGACCTTTGTAATCAGGTCTCAGGCCTCCTGGGGGTGGGGTGGTTTACAGCACATCCACAGCTGCACCTACCATACCATCAGGATCCATAACAGACATGTGTAATGAGGTCTGGGCCTCTGGGGAATAGGGCAAATGTGTGACCTAACCTGGCATAACCTACCACAATAGATGCCATACCCACCTTTGCAATCAGGTCTCAGGACTCCTGGGGGTAGGGTGTCTTAGCACACTTCATCAGCAACATACACCATATTACCAGGGTGACTGACAGAAAACTTTCAACAGGTCTCAGGACTCCTGGGGATAGGGTGGATTATAACACATCAACAGCAGCATAGACCATACCACCAGGGTGACTGACAGACCACTTTGAGCAGGTCTCAGGCCTCCTGGAGGTAGGGTGGATTATAACACATCAACAGCAGCATAGACCATACCACCAGGGTGACTGACAGACCACTTTGAGCAGGTCTCAGGCCTCCTGGAGGTAGGGTGGATTATAACACATCAACAGCAGCATAGACCATACCACCAGGGTGACTGACAGACCACTTTGAGCAGGTCTCAGGCCTCCTGGGGTAGGGTGGATTATAACACAGCAACAGCAACAGAAACCATACCACCAGGGTGACTGACAGACCACTTTAATGGGGTCTCAGGACTCCTGGGGGTAGGGTGGATTATAACACATCAACAGCAGCATAGACCATACCACCAGGGTGACTGACAGACCACTTTGAGCAGGTCTCAGGCCTTCTGGGGGGTAGGGTGGATTATAACACAGCAACAGCAACAGAAACCATACCAGCAGGGTGACTGACAGACCACTTTGATGGGGTCTCAGGACTCCTGGGGGTAGGGCAGATGTTTTAACCTGCAAATGCACACACAACCATACCAGCAGGGTGACTGACAGACCACTTTGATGGGGTCTCAGTACTTCTGGGTGTAGGGCAGATGTTTTAACCTGCAAATGCACACACAACCATACCAGCAGGGTGACTGACAGACTGCTTTGATGGGGTCTCAGGACTCCTGGGGGTAGGGCAGATGTTTTAACCTGCAAATGCACACACAACCATATCACCAGGGTGATTGACAGACCATTTTGAACAGGTCTCAGGACCCCTAGGGGGAGGGCAGATGTGTGACCCTGCAACTGCATAACCTAGCATATCAGCATGCTGTTTACCAGACCTCTTTAAGGCAGATCTAGGGGCTCCTTATGTTAGGGTGTATGCTAACACATCAACAGCAGCAGCTGCCATAACACCAGGCTGACATCTGGACCTCTGTGATTAGGTCCTTAGCCTCCTGAGGATAGGGCAAACCACTTTGATGTGATAACTAGGCGGTATATCACGTGGGTTTAACTAAGAAACATAAATGGTCTAGAATGCCTACACACAGCAGCATACACAGCTACAATCAACACTGGATATTCATATGGATATACTGACCTGTCCCCATACACTTACCTCACGTGGGTAGTCAGCAAGACGATTATAATGTCTGGTGATGCAGTCCCAGGCCCTCCTTATGTGCCCAAGGTCCTGCCGCTTGGAGGAGCCAGGGAATAGTTTTCTCTACCTAGTGCAGATCAGCCCTGCAAGGTGGCGCAGCTCCCGTCGGGTAAAAGCAGGCTTTCTTGACCGAGTAGCCATTTTCAGCAATGCCTTGCTCATGCAATCTCATATGTGCCTCAACGCGCGCAGCAGCACCGCCGTGCATCATTAAGGCATCCTAGCAACGTGTCCATGCCTGTGCCGCAGCCGGTGGCATCATCAATATATATAAAGATTTGTGCTACAGACACACATTGCAGTTCTGTGTCTGACATTTCATAACACAATTTGTTTATTATGCATTTATCTCGGTGTTGGCACACTGGGGTCTCAAACCCATCACCACTGGCTGTGAGGACATTGTATTAACCGGTGTGGTGTGCTATGCCTTTTCACATAGCAATGGCTGGCTACACAGTTACACCAGGTCATCTACATACACTTTCTACTCTGCTTACCAGGCTAGGGTACGGACACAGGTGGGGCACTTTAGAGGGCCAACTGAGCTGCTACATGCATAGACAGCCATATCCTCTGACAGTTATACTGATGGATGCACTTTGTATGCAGCTCACCAGCTGATCTGGCAACCTGCAGCCCAAGCCACTCTTCCAACATAACCACTGCATGTAACTGGCCACACTTTTGGACATATTGTCATGTGGTAATGTGCTCTGATGTGATGATAATACAATATATCCTATACATCCTGATACATCAATATACAGGCCCACTGGGGTATTGAACCCATGACCTCTCCCACTGAGATCAGTATATTCACCACTGTCCTGCAACAATATTGGTTGTAATTAAACTATGGCTAGCTACTCAACCAGTGCAGGTCAACAGACACATTGTCTGGTGTGGCTACCAAGATAAGTCAGCACCAAGGGTACCCATGATGCAATGCACATGCAGATCAGCAGTCTACATCTGCTCACCAGATAGGGGTTTGCAACTCTGCAGCACATCAACTGGGTAGGGGGATCAAACATGCATGTTACTGTTACAGTGTGCCTACTGACCATGCCATTGTGCATGTTCTGTGCTCACCCTGAGAGTAAAGTCGTGGGGACAGCACTAGGTCCATGCTACCCGGGATATTTGCAGTAGGTTTTGCTGCAGTTCACCATCACTGCTAGTGTATGGGGTATTCTTTCCAGACAGCCTTGGAAGTTTTCTATGTACATTCCTATATGCCATTGATGCGTAGCCCATGTGGACCAGGATGCTCGCAACATAATGCATATTGAGTGAGGTTGCCATGGACACCTGTTTTTGGAGCAAGGGTGTGTCTGGACTCACATGATGACGATATGCAGAGCAAGCCCACCCTCTGTGGGTCAAGGTGGGGAACATGATCTGGAGACAGCAGACACACACTATCATTGTTTCCAGTAGGGCCAGTTGAGCTAAATGATGACAGACTGTGGGTTCAGCAACACCCAGCCAACTAAGGAACAGAGAGCTGATGCAGATCTGAACATGGAACTCGACCACTGGCAGTGCAACTGGTCAGCTAAGCTGCCCCCCACTACATTCTGACAATCAACAGCAGAGGGCAGGCAGTGTGCACCTGCTGCATCCTGCAGGGTGCTGCAGCCATACACATGCTAGCTACAGACAGTCTGCTGCCACATACATAGTGCATGTTCCAGAAAGAACACTGTGCACCCTGGTGTGGGATCTGGCACACACACCAAGCAGGTATGTCAGTGATTGGGCCCCATAAAAGGGAACCCATAAATATCACTTGAGAGAAATACTGTATAGCACAGTGGGGGAACCTAGCCATGCCATGGCCACTGCTCAGTCAGGGTGAGAGTGACCTCCCAGCATGACATGCTGTGGCCACCCTGTCCGTGCAGGTGGTGGTCGGGCACTACAATGTCCCGGACATTGCCCTATGCAGATGCATCCTGCTAGGCCGCCCTGTCTGGCCCATACCCACAGTGCCTTGCTCCTCATTATGCACATTGGCAGGCTTACACTGGAGACAGTGCAAGCAGTGTGTGCTGAGTAAGGTGTGGGCAGCCACAACACACTGGATAGACAGATGCACACTCCCACACCTATACCAGCATTGTGCACATATAGAGGCTTTTGGCAGCCCTGGCCACCACACCAGTCCTGGGCAAAGTGCAGGCATGGCTATGGTACGCAATACTGTTGGGGTCACTCCCCGGGGTGGTAAACACTGTCAGAAACCAAAACTGAAACACACTCCACAGATATCAGAAAGGTTGCTATGATGCAGCTCTATCAGCAAATTGTGCTTTACTTAGGAATTGTTATCTGCCATTAATCATAGCAACCTTTCGATATATGTGTAACGTATTCCCAAGTTTAGGGCGGCATTGCTAAGGCATGCAAGTGCTAGTATTGGGAGATGCTGCTGCGCGCAGGGCCCAACAGCCTGACTCTCCATGAGGCTTTGGATAGTGGAGCCTTTGGGTGTGGTGTTTATGCCCCTGTTGGCCGCTGCTCTAGGGCAGAGATTCCCAACTCCGGTCCTTGTGGGCCAAACACTGTTCAGGTTTTCATGCTGACCCTAATGAATATGCATGAGATACATTTGCATACAATGGGGCAGCGCATACTAATGCAGCACAGGCATATTTATTAGGGACAGCATGAAACCTGAATGGTGTTTGGCCCTCCAGGACTGCAGTTGGGAAACTCTGCTCTAGGGATTGCACATGTTTATGGTGTCTGTGCTCTGTAGGGTAAAATATAGGCATTTCAGGCATGTTTATTTTATCTGCAATAAAGGTTCCGTCTTTATTACCATGGTTTAGTACTGGGTAAAATATGGGGAAAGGGTTGGCAGTAGCCACAGCTGAGACTTGAACTTGTGACCTTCTGCTCATGAACACACTGGCTGTGTGTACTGCACCACACTGTTGCCACAGGCACAGTTCATTCCCTGGGGATACCATGACTGTTTGTCAGACAGACCCTGTCTGTTGCATTGCACGGCACCCACCTAAACGGGGCTAGGCTATGGTCTGCTGTAGGCAGATGCCACTGCCCCCTCTGCCACCAGCACCCCTCCGCCACCATGCTGCCATGACATTATGCCAGTGGGGCTGGTGGTGCACTGTCCCAGGCCATCCAGTATGCTGATAGGCAGCTGCCTATGGTGTGGGTTCTTGGGTAGGGGTGCCTACATGGGCATGCGTACTTCCCCCCCCTCCCACACCGCCTGCCAATGTTATGTGCCCTTGGGGGTACCTGCTGGGTAATCTCCCCTGTGACACTGTGGGACACACACTCGTGCCCATGTTGGACCCTCATCAGTTGCTGTCTTGTTGCTTTACAGTTTTGGCATCCCTATGTGCCACCTAGGCATCCGCCTAACACACACTGTGCCCCAGCTGGACCACAGCATGGGCCACCTGCAGCCCTCTTTATCCCATTTACAGCATCAGTACAGTTGCCCTTTCCTACGTGCCCACTCTGCTGTTACTGCAGATGTGCACACCATAACAAACCTGCCCAATATAGATGTGAATAAACCCTGATCAGCACTATTTCAATGTGGGATCATTCACTTTGTAGGGGGACAGAGAATAGACCCTTCCAAACATGATATCTTCTTTTTTGAGCTTTGTCTGTGGTGTTGCTCTATGTTTATCATTACTATCACTTTTGGCCAGCTTGGTTACTGGGATTTTAAATGTGGTTCAGGTCATTTTCTATGTTTATTTGCCTTTTTGTTTCGTGCATATGTATCACTACTATCACGTTTTTGGGTTTCCCTGGTTTGCTATACATTGCTGACTGAAATGGTTTCTCTTTCCTGCAAATGTGCCTTAATGCGACGGTTTCACTGGTGTTAGTGTTCAGACCCAGATTTCACAGCATTAGCGTGCCTGGAGCATCTCCCCTCCCACTCTCCACCCATTAACCCCTTCTCTCCGCCCTCTGGGAAGCCTTACTCCACCCTTCAGAGCCGTATTTCACAGCGTTAGTGTGCCTTAATGCCGCCGCTGCGTTATCACGCGCTAAGTGTCGTTATTGCGCGATAATGTAACATTATCACATGATAACGTCACTTATCATGCGATAACATCACGTATCGCGCAATAATACCACTGCTGCGACGTTAAGATGCTTTAGTAAACATACCCCTATGACAATGATGATTCCAATGCTCTAGCAAAAGACTAAAGGAAAATAAATATTTTGCTTTAAAATATTTGAAGAAGAATTTTTTTCTCTTAGACATAGGAGTACAACCTAGATTTATTGAAGGGGCATGTTTACTAAGCCTTGCACTGGTAATGCTTGTCTGTTGTCGCACCGCCGCCCTAGTGGCCAAGGGTGGTTAAGGCAGGTCGGGTGGACATGAGTTTTTTTTTCTATCTTTGAGTTTGGTCCTTGTATGCGGGGTCTGGGTATTTGTTCCCAGGACCTACCATGTACCAAAACTTCAAGTGAACACAAAGTCCGAGTGTAGGGAAAGAAAGGCTTTTTATTTCCCCTAATGTACAATGGTTCAAATAGTGGAGTCTACATCAACATAAAGAAAACCTTGCTTCAGGTAGAAAAGAAAAACATATTCAGATATTGCTTTGTCTACTGTTACTTCACAGGACCTTATGCAAATAAAACACACAGGCTTTGCTACTGAGCCCTGCTTTACACATCAGGCAGAGACTCTAGGCTTCCTGCCTGACAGTAGCTGCAATCCATGGCTATCTCAGGAGGGTCCTCATTGAATTCCACCTGCATAGGCTGTGGGTCTGATAACTGTGACTCTGTATCAGTATATTCTTGTGGAATATGTTGAGGCTTCTCATATACCGCTTGCACTAGCCTCCAGTGTTCTGGGCCTAGGTCTGGGCTTTGGTCATGTGAATGCTTGCTATGGAAGTATCTTCCTTTGTCTTGGTGCCTTGTATTAAACAGTCTTTCTTTTGATAAAAGCTTGTGTCTTGTCTTACAGACAGCTTGGTAAGGAGTGCACACCTCTGTTCCTTGTGCTCCCTGTGTCAGCAAGTTATAACGCTTATTAGAATAAAAAGGTGGTTTACCTTGTTCTCTGGGCCTATCCCAGTTAGCTGAGTCTTGAGGCCTAATCCCGCTGCAATTCAGCCTTACTCGAGTAGTAGGCTTCCCACTGTTCAGCTGGCCTTCGGGTGGAGTTACCACTCTTTCACACCCACACCTTTTGCTCCTTGAATGAAGAGTGTTACCTCTTATGGCAATGACTTCCTCATCTCTCTGGTAACTTCCACAGTGTCCTGCATCTGCTGGTACCGGTTCCTCATATAAAACTCTGACCTTTGTTTCTCTCCTGGTACCTTTCTTTCCAGTGTCTCTTTGCCAAGAACTCCTGGTATTCTGCTGCACCGGACTCACTGTGTCTTCTTGCCAGGAACTCCTTCCTCTCTGGTCTCTTTGCCAAGACTCCTTTTCTTCCTCTGCTTCTACCTCTGCCTCTGCCTCTGCCCTTCTTGCTTGTCCTACTTCCTCCTTTTCAACTTCCCAGCCTTTCCTAAGAGGAACTCCCCCTCTCCTGGATTGGCTGTTGGGCGGCATTACATCACCAGCTCTGGGGTGCGGTTCTCTAGGCCCTGGAAGGTCTCTCTTGCTCCCCCTATCTGGCTCCTCGTAATGTCGCATCTGGTGTTGGAATCTTTTTTCTGGATTTAAAACCTTTTTTTCTGTTTGAATAGGCTCTGCAGTACCACACTGTGCAATATTACTAGTGTGGGCTTTGAGTTAACTGCAGGAGGGCAAAGACATGCACCCCCTGCAGTTGCTGCCTTTCAGCCTGGCAAAACGGCCATGAGTGCAGCTAAAGCTACCTATTAAGGTGGCGTTAGTTGCACTTTTGCTACGTGCGCTGAGCACATAGAGCATGGGCTACAAATGTCCACGCTAGCTGCATGACAATTGGAACGCCCCTATCCCACCCAGTCACCACCCAAACATGCAGGGTGCTTTTGGAACACAGCCTTGCTCTACTATATAGTGTGGCGGCCAAACCATGGGTGAACCTCATGCTACTAGGTGACGCCCTTTTAGTAAACATGCCCCAATATGCACTACCTTGTTAGTGCATAGTACTGCTATTACCATGCACTATTTAAAATAGGGTTCCATTGCTTAAAATGGGGCCTGTGATAAGGCATGTTAGTGCATGATAATGCTGCAGTGCCTTTTAGTACGTCAAATTCTTATAGCGACCCTTGCCTTTAGTCCTTCATCTCATTGAATACGTGGTCCAGCTCCACCACTGCAGAGATCAATGAATTCAATGCTGAGGCACAAAACAAAATATATTCTATATGGGATTTCTGCATCCTCCTCACTCTCCTAGCTCCCTGTTCAGTCTGAGAATCCATGATAACCCAACCAAACTTGATATGGATATCGAGGCTCATAAAAAACTGTTCAGGTCAAATCCAACTCCAAGACATAGTACAATGGCTACAAACCACTATTTCTTTCAAGTGTTGCGTATGTCAAGAGCCTTCAGAGTCAGGAACTCAGATGCATATTTTTGTTCAGAAGGTGCTATCATGGAGTGATTAGCTCCAAAAAACTGATAAAATCTCTTCAGCTTGTTTAGATCAATTCAAACTACTACCAACTTTTCCACACAGAAGGGGATTGAAATTTGAATCTAATCTTTAACAACTCACCCATCACTAATGTTCAGTCTGGTGATATGGCAGGTTGAATTTCTAATCGCTATTCTGGAGATGGGTTTTTAGGTGCCTTTTCAAGCTTGCAGAATTACATTACTATACTCGTAAGCAAGTCATTATTTGTGATGGTGTTGTTGACAGTCTGCAGCTGTGTTAATCAAAGAGGTACACCATAGCTGCAATAAATGGAACAAGCCAGGTTTATTTCTTTGCTTTTTAGAACTAACTACGATTCTGAAATTATTATTATTATTTTACTATGAATTAAACTCCTCCACCCTCCCAAAATAAAAAAATAAATAAAATAAATCTTCATGAAGGAAAAGTAGCCAAGAATTTTGTTTACCTATTTTTTAAAAAATGTTACTATCTTAAGGAACTGTTTGCATGTTTTTATTGGTAAGAAGCATTGTGCCACTTAATGTTTATGCAGCGTTCCTGTATATTTAACTATCAGACTGGCTCTTTCATAAGCAATAAATGTGGGACCAAAACAATATATGGGGATCATGTTAGAAGCCCTTATTCATGCTTTGGACATCTGAAAAGGGACATAGAGACGTCCAAAGCACAGAGATGTCCCCGGAGCAATTTTAGAAGCCAGATTTGTGGATGTTACCAGCATAACATCCAAGTTGGAATGGGGGCATGATGGAGGCATGGGCATGATGTTTCCAAGAACTTGAATGTTCTCTCCCAATTTCAGAAATGTCCTGGATGCCCCAAGCTGCTTGAAATATAGAAACATGACAGTCGAAAATGACCACATTGTCTATCTAGTCTGCTCTTCTATATCAAATACTAAAGTCCCTTCTTTTCCTTTAGAGATCTTCTGTGTTTGTCCCATGCTTTTTTGAAATCAAATACTGTCCTCATCTCTACTATCTCCACTGGGAGACCATTCCATTCATCTACTACTCTTTCGGTAAAGAAACATTTCCGCATATTACTGCTGAGTCTATCCCCTTTCACCCTCATCCATTTACCTGTACCCTTTGTCGCCTCCCACTCAACCAATTTCTAATCTAGTCAGTCACTTTAGGGTCCATCCCTAGGTTGCTCAGTTTGTTTGTAATTCACCTGTGTGGAATGGTGTCAAAGGCTTTAATGAAATCTAAGTACACCACATCTAGGGCTCTATCTCGGTCCAATTCCTTGGTCACCCAGGCAAAGAAATCAATCAGATTTGTCTGACAAGACCTGCCTCTGGTGAATCCAGCCTTGGATCCTGCAATCCATTGGACTCTCGAAACCTCACTATCCTCCCTTTTACCAGTATTTCCAATCATTTACTTACCACAGAGGTTAGACTAGCCAGCCTGCTGTTTTCCAACCTCATCCTTACTTCCGCTTTTGTGTAAAGGGACCACATGTGCCTTTCTCCAGTCCTTCCGACTCTAAAGAAGCATTGAAAAGATTAGTCAGTGGAGCTGCTAAAACGTCTCCAAGTTCCTTCAATATTCTCGGATGTGTCCAATCTGGTCCCATCGTTTTGTCTAGATAGTTCCTTGCAAACACAGTCTTCTGAAAATCGGGCAAGATCCCTGTCACTTCTGTTTCTATTTGTGGGTATTTTCTGAGGTCCTGCTCCTGGCCCTTCATCTGTGAACACAGAACAGAAATGTTTGTTAAGCAATTTTGCTTTCTCCTCATCAGCTTCTACATATTCCACCCTTCACCCTTGAGTCTGAGAATACCACTTTTGCACTTCCTCCTCTCACTAACATATCTGAAAAATGTCTTATGTGAAGAGAAGGAGATAGAGTCATATCCCATTTATTTTACAATATGACAATGAACGCTGACTGGGAATGGGACTCGTGTTTTCTTTTTGCCACACTGCTGGACATCTCCATATTCAACCTTGCTTGAGATGGACGTCATAGCCCCATGGTTTCATAACGGAAACATCTATATGGACGTTGACACAGGAGTCAATGTAAGGGGCATCTATGTTTCTAAGATTGCATTGAAACATGGACATCCCTGGCATTTTTCTGAACATTCTGCCCTGGACGTCCCAGATTGCACTTGGACACCTTTTCTAAATTCCACCTTACATTTGATAGGGATATGCATTTGTTAGTGAGAGAGGAAGAGAACATGTGTGTGTTTCTTAGAGAAAAAGTGTGTATGGATGTGTTGCTCAGAATTGCAGTTGGAAACATCTAACTCAGAGAAGATTGAACATTTTAGGTCAAAAGGTAATCTGTAACCTTTCTCTGGATTCAAAGGTTTATGTTTCAGACTTTATATGCCGCTTTCTGTAAAAAGGCAAAGCGGTTTACAAAATATAATTACGAACAGAGGAAAGGAAAGGAATGCCATAAACTGATAGGACAGAGGAAACCAGAAGCACAGGTAGACAAACAATATAGAAGGGAAGAAAGGAGGTGAGAGTGCAGGTGGAAAGATTGGCTTGTCCGAGACACCTAAGCACCTAGGGCCCGATTTTCAAAGGCATTTACACGAGTAAATGCCTTAACCGGGACTTTCCAAAAGCACCTACATGAGTAGTGCCTTTTAAAAATCCCAGTCAAGTCCCTAACATGCCCAGATGCTATGCGGTTAACATTGGTGCATGTTGGCGGCATTTTGGGGCAGAATGGGGGCGGAGGAAAGGGCTAAGTGGGTAGCAGTGATTTTCGATGCTACCCGGTTAGTTCTTGGAGCCTTAAAGATAGGCAAGGTTTTACCTTGCCTATCTTTGAGGCACTGTGGCTAACTGGATAGCATCGAAAATCGCTGCTACCCGCTTAGCCTCGGCGGCTGCCAGCGTGTCCAAGCAAACCCAGATTTTCACTTCCATTGCTGTAGAAGTGAAGATCCGTGTTAAGGGGGTCGATGGGCAGGCTATGCGCCGACAAAGCGCATAGCCTGCCTAAATAAAAATCGGGCCCCTAATCTCCACAAGCCTGGGTGAAAATATGCGTTTTGAATTGAATTATGTAAAGGAGAGTTCAAGACAGAGGGATTGGGGTAAGGAATTCCATAGCATGTACACATAGAAATAAAATGCTGAGTGGCGTGTAGATTCTAAGTGGGCTTTATTGGGTGGTGGAATGTGTAACCTCTTGTTGTGCAGAAAGCGGAGTATCCTAGTGGAGTGTAGAAAGTAAGGAAAGAAGACAGATAAGCAGGGAGCCAGTTGTGAGGACCTTGTGCGCATTGGATGTGTGCTGATAATGGAAGCCAATGGTGCTTTTTCAGAAGTACGGTAACAAATTTACCTGCAAAAGGTAATATGCAAACAATTGTATTCTGAACTGCTTGGAGACACTTTAGTGAAAAGGGAAGCCAGCATAAATGGAATTACAATAGTACAGGAGGGTGATAATACGACTAAACAACAAGGAAGCGAAGGCAGAAGAATCGAGAAATGGACCGACAGTACAACACTTATGCAGTGTCAAAAATGACTTTCGCCACAGAGTTTATCGGCCTGATATTCAGTTGGGCGGGCTGTGCGCCATTATGGTGCATAGCCCTGTCTGCCAACTCTTAACCACGGATATTCAATGCCGGGGTCATATGCGGCCCCGGCATTGAATATCCGGGGATCACCGCATACGCCGGAAGCCACAGTAACTAACCAGGCAGCAGCAATATTACATGCTGCTCAGTTAGCTCCTATGCCTTAAAGATAGGCAAGGGTTTTCCTCGTCTATCTTTTAGGCCCAGGTCATTAACCGGGCAGCATGCAATATTGCTGCTGCCCAGTTAGTGACATTCTCTGCCTTTTCTCCACCTCAGAACGCCTTCTGCATTGGGACATGTAGCAAATTAGAAGGGGATTGAACTCATAGCATTGGGACATGTAGCAAATTAGAAGGGGATATTCAACAGCACTAACCATCCAAGTGCCATTGAATATCCCGATTAAAGGCATTTACACAGTTTACTGGGCTGTAAACCGTGTAAATGCATTTCAAATATTGGGCCCTATATGTCCAGTATGATACTGAGGTATTTCATGGTTGAGGTAACTTGAACAGGTGAATGGTCAATAAAGGATACAAATGACGGGAATGAAGAACCTCCAGTGAACCAGATGACTGATGTTTTTCTGGGGTTTAATTTAAGCAGATTTGTGTAGAACCAGGTGATGAGAGAATATGTGCGGTCAATGAAGGAAAAATCAGGCCTGAGGGAGTGTAAATAATAGAGGAACAAGACATCATCAGCATAATAATAAGCACTGATTCTCAAATCTTGAACCAGGTTGGCAAGGTGACTAAAGAAAATATTGAAAAGCATTGGGGCCAAGATAGAATTCTGTGGGACACCACAGGGGAGTGGTATGGGGTCAGACTAAATGGCATTAGTAAGTACCTGAAAAAGCGCTCTGAGAGAAACGATGAGAACCAGTTGAATACCAAGCCAGAGACACCTATATCTGCCAGATGACTGAGCAGAATTGAGTGATCAACTTTATTGAAAGCAACTGTAAGATCCAAAGACATAGCGAGTGTTATATTTCCCTGGTCCAAGGATGAATATTGTATATTTCATTTAGACGTGATGCTACAACTGTTTCGGTGCTGTAACCGGGATGAAATACTGACTGCCAGGGATGCAAGGAATTTGTATGTTCAAGATGATCAGATAGTTGCAGGGAAACCAATTTTTCCATCGAAGTAATGGAACTCACACAACCATGGCAGTCAGGCACCAGCCTAATATCATCCTTGGAAAGAAGTTAATATATTTATATCAGAAGGCTCTTGGAAGTGTATTAAAGGTGCAAAGGTACTCGGGTGAATAGATATTTTTGGGCATGCCTTTGGGCAGATTGAAGGGCATTAATGGAGGATTAAAGGTCACTTCTCCTTCTGACTCTCAATATAATTTTTTCAAATTGATTCAAATATAGTTTAGTTTCTGAGAATCTATAGAAAATATCTCATTTTGACAGTTGATTGGATATAAGGTAGCATTATTTTGGGTGAAGCGAGTCCTAAATTACTACATGAATGCACAAATTTCAGCATGTGACCACCAAATACTAAAGACCTTTTACTTTAACAATAGGATTTCACTCTCATGTTTATGTTGTTTATGTTTATTTGAATTTGATATACCGCTCAGACCAAAAGGTATTAGAGCGATTTACAATACTACATCATTTAAGGAAATAAGAAAAGAACGACATTATAAGATAGGACAGAGTAGAGGACAGAAACAGTCAAACAGATAAGAGAAGGAGAAGGACACGGAACAGCAAGTTACCCTGATATATAAGCAGGATATCAATATAGACTCCAGAAACAGACGCCACGGACCAACGCCTAAGGGCCACGCCAAAGGGCCCTCTTAAGCCGTTGGGCCTGGCTGCTGATTGGTGGGCTTGGGGAGGAAGGGGGAGCTCCTGCTCTCACCCCCGTCAGAAGCGCTGCTCATCGGAGGCCCCGGCAACGGCGGATCTTAAGCCGTTGGGCCTGGCTGCTGATTGGTGGGCTCGGGGAGGAAGGGGGAGCTCCTGCTCTCACCCCCGTCAGAAGCGCTGCTCATCGGAGGCCCCGGCATGTGCACCCCACCCCCGCTCCCCCCAAAATAATGGTCATATTATTAAGGTTTCAGAATAAGATTTAACCAAGGACTCCTATAGAGCCCTTCTGATATTGCATAGCTCTAATTTCTAACCTATGGCTCTATTCTGTATCTGAACAAAGTTCAATTAGCCATTTTTAACAACCGTAGAGGATTTCTGAAAGTGTTCAGAAGGGAATAATAATGTGGTACTGAGAAAACGTGTAGACAGATTTGCAGATAACAAATAAGTGAGTAGAAAGTAAATCGACAATGACAGTAGCTGGGTGATGGAGATAACAGTCAGGAAAGACAGGAAACTAGTGAGACATGACAGAGAGAGTAAATGAAATTAATCTTCTTGCTGAGCCAACACATTTTTAAGGCCTGTCACCCAGTCCTGCATTATCCCCAATTACAACCCAGCTAACTACATCTCTAATTTAGCAGGCACTGCCTCAGGATTTAATATATATTCAATGTATTATTAGATACAACAAAAACTTATTTTTGAGGGTATTTATAGACAGACAGTCTTCACAATGAGTTGAATTGATCTGTCCTTTATAATGTTCATGCCATTGCGTGTGGTTATCATCATAAATAGAAAATATTTGTTTCAGTGAACTGAAGCATACAGGCAATGTGACAGCTACAGTATCTTACAGTTTTGACAATTCTGTCTTCCGCTCTTCCCATACCATTTTGTCGTATACAAGACAATATAGATAATGGGTAATTTAATCATACGAATGAATCTGATGTTTCAATAAAAAGTATCACAACCTGCAAAAATCTATGGAATAGGAAGAAAGAAAGATGGGAATTAAAGTTCATTTTCTCTCCTATATCCCTATTACTGTTGGCTTTGGAGAGTAGTTTCCAACTAAGGTAGTCTGTTTAGGTCTTTTGCCGCTCTTGCAGTAGTAATAAAACTGGGGTGTCATCAAATTTCAGGATGAAAATGGTATTGAAGCAAACAAAAGTTTGGGTAGGTCATCAAATTGAAGCAGTTTCTATTCTAAAATTTGGCAGAGGCTTTGTGGGACACTCCATAGTGTGAATTTATTAAAAATGGGCATTTGCAGGGGAACGAGGGGTAGTAATTTCATAACAGGGTACCTAAAATGATTTCTAAAAGCTTGTTTACACCTATTTTGTAAGGGCCTTATATGACTTTATAAAAATGCTCCTACTACGACCCCCTAGTAACATTCAAATTCTTTTGAACAAATTTGAGCCATCTCTGAGAAAGGTGTACATGTCTGCATGGACTCTATGGGGTGGGGCCGCAGCTCCGATATCGCACGGAGTCCGCTACCGCCATTTAGTAAACATGACCCATGAGTATATATGTATTTTATAGAATATGCATGTACAGCACAACTCTGTCCCAGCTGCGCCCACACCTTACTCCCAGAAACACTTGCAAACAGATCTTGTAAAAAAGCAGGTACTATTTTTTTGGTGTGCTTACCTTATATGTATGTACACTTCATGCAGTTTTATAAGATAGATTTCTCACATGTAAAATATGCTTTTTAAGCAGAAACAACTGCATAAAATTACCCCATAATGAAGCCTTTAAGGGCTGTCCTGCTTCACACCACTAAAGTGAATCAGCTATGTGCACTTTGATGTCTTTGAGCCTCTTTTTGGACATGCAGAGTTGCTGGGGTCCCCTATAGAAGAAGACGGGGAAACTGTATTGAGGGGCATGTTTACTAACATGCACTAATGGTTACCACGGCCTTTTGCACATGGTGTATGGTTAGTTTGGGACATCAGTAACCATTATCATGTGGTAAAAAGGCCAGTGCAGAAAAACTCCTGTGCTAACTGCTTAGCATGCAAGAGGGCGGGGACTGGGCAGGTTCGAAGCAGAGCATGGGCGTTGCCTGCACCTTGCAATCAGCACGGGCATAATTAGAGCAAACATAAGTGCACTTACTGCTACCTCAATAGGTGGCAGTAAGTGCATCCATGTTCATTATGGGCTAACTGCATGGGGACTTGCTGGAAACATCCCCCAGCAGGTGGTGTGGTTGGCTATACCTTCTATGCTAATTTCCGGCACTTAGCACATGCATGTGCCACAATATCAGCACAGTCTAAGGACAAGAATTAAAAAATGCCTGTCCACATTTCTATTGCCATATCACCTTACCTGAAAATTATCTGAAAGCCCAGCTCTATAGAAATCAATGTAAAAACCTCACATCCAAAGGCCAAAACACACAGGAGTACAAACAGATATTATTATATTATATCTCTTTGAGAAATACACGGCTAGACACACATGTGGAAGGTAATTTTATTATAGGCTAAGTAGGCATCTATGTACCTACTGCATGTGTCTTGTGATACAGCGGACCCTCTGGCAGAAAGAAAAAAAAGTTTTAAATTTTGAAAAAAACAAGCTTCACATGCAATTTCCTGAAAGTCCACATAGAGGGAGCAGGAGAGCCAGCCTGGAAGCAGAGGAACCACGCCTCTATGGGCAGGACCTAGAATCAGTTAGTCCCGATTTAAGCAGGGACAGAGTTGAGTCAAGCAGAGTCAGAGTGGGAGTCAGAGTCAGAGCTGGAGTCGGTGTCAGACCCAGAGCAGCTCAAGGAGTTGAAGCAACTTGGGGAGCAGGCCAGAGAGTAGGCCGAGAAGCAGGCCAAGGAGTAACTCAGAGAGCAGGCCGAGGTGAAGGCCAAAGAGCAGGCCTAGAGGAAGGCCAGAGACAACTGGAAGGAGCAGCACTGCAGAGAGCAGCCAAGGAAGGAGGTGCTCTCCCTTCCAGCCTGAGAGAAAGCCCTATCCAGGGAGAAGGGCTGGGACACAATCTGAGAAAGAGATATCCAGCTGAAAAGAATACCCACGGAGAGAAAGGTACTTTTAAAGATTTTTATAGAAGTAACCTGAAAGAGGAGTGGAAAACTCAGAGGCCTGGGGAACAGGGAAGAGCTGAGAGGGCGCGGCCACTAGCCAACTGCCACAGGGGTAGAAGTAAAGGACAAGCGCATCAGCTGCAGCCATGCCTCAGGGAAGTTTCTCCCCACTCTAAAGAAAGAAAGACACACTTGGAATACTTGAGCCAGCAAGAATTGGAGGACAAGCAGGCTAGGCCTCAAACATGTCCTGTAAGAGACTGCAGGAAGTTTAAAGGCAAAACAGTTGTTGCCTGCAATTGCTTGCCTAAACCTAGCACAAGAGAGAAACAAAAGAATGAGTTTTATCTGTATGATAAGGACACTTTTATGCAAAAAGTAACAGATAATCTCCCCAAGAAGAAAGCTAGTAATGCTAAAGGTTGGGACAAGCGAACTTTTAAACCTGTAACAGATGAACAGCCAGGGTTCTATACCATAGCCAAAAAACGACGCCCCAAGCTGACAAACCAGCATTGGAACACAGTGTGGCATGCTTTCAGAAAGCCCGAATTCAACCCTCCTGAGGTTTCAGATTCAGACCCCTCAGAGATGGAATGGATGCCAGGGGAATCTGAGGTTGATGAGGCAGATGAACCCATGGATTGTATTTATTGTACAGTAGGAAAGCTTTAAAATGTTTGGAGCAACAGAACGTATGAAGTGAATACAGGATGCTTTATGTTTTAAGTTTCTGTGAAGATTAACAGTGTTATTTTGAACGTTTTGTGTGAGTTGAACCTGATGCAAGGAATGATACAGCCCTGTTATTTTCTTAACCGCATATTTTGAACCATTTTGCGTAAAGGTGAAATAAAAGCCTTTTTCCTTTTTCCCTACACTTGGCTGAAAGTCGCTTTATTGGGAAGTTGGCAACGAGGTAGCCACAGAGGGCCGCTACCTCATGACCCTCGCAACAGGCCAACCCTGATACCCCTATTCTTATGCGCTCCCCAGCCCCGGTGGAACCACTACGCCGCCACCAGAGGGGGGCTGCGGGGGACAGTCTTTATAAAATACTAGGACAAGAACCACAGAAATTGTGACTAGATTGAAGCCACGGACATTCATACCTGTTAAGAGCAGGCCTACATGTTTCTGCATAAAGTAACCATGCACATGTATTTTCTAAGCTATGCACATAAATCACGACTCCACCCAAACATGCATGTAATCCCTGATATAATTTATAAGAAGCCTTTTGCCTGCTATAAAGGCTCTTATGCTAGAAATACCCTTCATAAAATTACCCCCCCTCCCCCCCAATTGGCAGTCCCTACTCCTTGGGTTTATAGTCTATTCAAGACCAAAAGATAAGTCACAACCAGAAACAAATAAGAAGCTATGTATTAAGGCAGTGAGATGCTTGCTTTTCAGATAGGGATCATTTAAAATAATTGGCTGAAGTTGCAAGAAATCAGGACTATACTCCAAAAACAATCCACACAAGAAAAACAGAACTAGGGGTGGGTGGATGAGGGGAAGGAAGGAAGGATTTCAGCTAATCCATTCTAAGCGGAAGTCTCTATATTCACTGCTCATATTTCCAAGTTTCTTTCTGGCTCCTAAATAGAAAACAAATGAAAGGAACACCACTATCATCATCAATTAGCATTTTACTATAGATATCACCTCAACTTTAGGAGCGGAAGTTTCAGATAAAGAAAAGTCCAAAGATAAAAGGAAAAGATGTAGGAAAAACAGCACTGTTCTGCAGGCTGCTACCACATAGACTGGCAATAATTAAGTGCCATTTAAGAAGAGCAGTCTGGACAACTAATATCCACGCAGTACTTAAGAGCTCCCTCTTAAGGACCCTGTTACTAAATCTCGGTAAGGCTGTGCATTTAACATGTATTTGTCGGGGGGTGTGACCAGCAGGTTCCTGGCAGTTAAAATGCTGCGGAGTATATTAACGTGCAACACAATTAACACAGATGCACCTAGCGATACCCATGGAGGTATCATTATGTGTAACCATAGTAACTGCCACAATAAAAATGTGCGCTAATATTCTCTCCACACTTGCACTCTGCCCTAACCCACCCAATCTCCACACGCGCGCACAAGTGCCATTTAAAGGTGTGCTTTCGCAGTCAGTAGCTGCTGTGTCCATACATTAGAGTTCAATCGCAGCCAGTTACTGAACGCTTTAAGGCATGTAAACTGGTTAGCAGCGCTTAATAAAGGAGCCCCTTAGTTACTAACATGCACTATTGTTTAGCATGTGCTAACACCATTAACACATATTATTTCATCACAGAGACCTAATCACAAATAATGCACATGAGCAGTGTTAGCACGTGCTAACCAGGTGGCACATCTTAACTAGCTGTCCGTCATACTGTCGAGGTCAATACCACATCATCTACTTCTTGATAGTTAGAAGCCAATATTTAGATTCCCTGCAGAGTCTTTAGACTGCTTGCTTGAAGGTCAGTAAGTAATTTTACCCACTGATCTACAATTTCATTTTCAAATGAAAACTCCCCATAGGTTCCCTTTGAAAATGACTGTCCCAGTGGAGGCCAGGGGTGTATAATTATCTGAAATACCTCATCAGGAAATACAAATGGGGTGTTAAAAAAACAAATTTCCTTAATATAATTTGCTGGGATGGCTCCAGACCTGTCCCTGGCACCATCCGATTTGCCTACAGTGGAAAAAAAACCTGCACTATGGACAGTGTGCATATGTTTTCTCTGCACTTGGTTTTATGGCCCCTTTGAAACCTCTCTCTGAAGTCAAACATCTATTTACCTATGGAGAATTCCTTTGACTATATTTTATTTATTTTGTACTTAGCTCATACCTTTCCAGTAGTAGTTCAAGGCCTGTCCCTTAACACACTGCAGCATACACCTCTATACTGACTGTATATAAGAGGTACTTCCACTCACCTCACTTTTTTTCTGAGACATTACCAAAAGGCAGAAAAATGCCTTCTACCAACTAAAACCCACTTCCAAAGAAATAGAAAATAAGTCGACTGTGTTAGCTTCACAAAATCACTTATTACTTGCAGTAGCTAGGACCACAGTCAACACTCTGATGCTGAGACACCAAAGCCTATAAGCAACTGACCTATCAAGAATCGAAAAAAGGAAGGACTGTAAGGTCTTTCAACCAATACAAGTAGCAGTATTGACGGAAGAGGTGGTCTCATTTCCCACAGCTCTGTGGAAACACTTGTGAACTACTTCCAATTTTATTACAGGGCAAATATGGAGTCAACTAGCATGCCACTCTGCTGTAAACAGCATTGGAGTGAGATTCAGAGAGGTGGAGGAATGAAATAAACATGGAGGCACATTCTATCATGTACATCTCCTAGCCGTCCGGACGTAGAGACATCCGGATGGCCGAGAGACACAGCCGATTCTGCTCCCGTGGGTACTAGATTCCCCCACGTGAGCAGAATCACAGCACAGTGGCTTGACATCCAGAACGTGCCCCTACTCAGGCACCCCAGATGTCCAGCCACTTACCTATGGCACTGCGGTTGCATTAAGTACCCACAATCCCCAGCCACCACTGAAAAGTTCCTATCCAGTCTGCCCATCTGTCACCGCCTCTGCTCAAAGACTGACCCTAGATGATGACTATGGCATCGGAAATACTCTCCCCATTCATATGCACCAGAGCTAATATTACCACCTCTCACGTTGGTTTTGTTAACGGCCATTGACCGAGTTCTCTTAGTAGAAAATTCAGGATCTCCTCACTTCTAGATGCCAATCAGATGAAATCACCTAGCAATTGCACTTCCTCTTAGATAGCAATATTGTGAATGTCTTCAATTAAATCTCTATTTCTTCTGCCTGTGAGAGAGATCTGTATTTTACACCAATATAGATGTTTCATTCACTCTTTCTAAATTAACCTACAATGCTTCCACTTTACCACATAAACCCTACAGGCCCGATATTCATCGCAGCAGCTAGTGGGATTATAGCGCCATATCCGGCCACCAGCATCGAATATCCAGGTCAGCTGCGGAAAGCGGAAGCTAACCAGGTAGCTGTGATATTCAGTCACTGCCCTATTAGCTTCAGTGGCAAAAGTTAGGACAGCTTTTGCAGCGCCTGACTTGCCACCAGGGGATAACTGGACAGTGGCTGAATATAGCCACTGACAGGTTATCCCTGGGTACTGCCTCTGGAATGCCCCAATGTTAGTGCCTCTGAATATACTGCAAACCATGCAAATGTCTTTCAATATTGAGCCCTGCAGTGCTATTACTTTAATATTTTTCTATATGGCGCTACTCCTCCATTTTTTTCCTACCTTGTTCTTCTCGAGTAGATTATAGCCTGGCATATCTCAGTCATGGTTTTCCATGTACCATGTCTCTTTAACTGTCACTAAGGGGTATGTTTACTAAATGGTGCTAACGTCACAGCTGCGACGTTATCACGCAATATATGATGTTATAGGGTGATAATGGCACATTATCACGTGATAACGTCATGTATCACGCGATAACATCTGCTGCGGCGGTAAGGTGCGCCGAGGGAGGAGTAAGCCTCCCCAGAGGGTGGAGGAAGGCTCCCCGGGGCGGAGAGAAAGGGGTCAATGGGTGGAGAGTGGGCGTGGAGTGGCTCCTTGCACACTAACACCGTGAAATGAAGCTCAGAAAATTAGCGCCAGTGAAAACCTCACGCTAGGCACATTTGCAGGTCAGAGAAACCATTTCAGTCAGCAATGTACAGCAAAGGCAGGGAAACCCAAAAACGTGATAGTAGTGATACATGCGCAGGAGCCAAAAAGGCAAATAAACAGATAAGATGACCAGAACCACATTTGAAATCCCAATAACCAAGCTGGCCAATAGTGATATTAATGATAAACATAAAGCAACACTACTGACAATGCATAAAAAGAAGATATTATGTTTGGAAGGGTCTATTCTCTGTCCCCCTACAAAGTGAAAGATCCCACATTGAACTACATAGAAACATGATGACAGAAAAAGACCACATGGCCTATCTAGTCTGTCCTTCCATATCAACAACTACAACAGTCCACTTTTTACCTTTAGTGATCCTCTTTGTTGGTCCCATGCTTTTTTGAATTCAGTTACTGTTCTCATCTCTACCACCTCCACTGGGAGACTATTCCATGGATCCACTACTCTTTCCGTAAAGAAATATTTCCGCATAATCACTCCTGAATCTATCTCCCTTCACCCTCATCCCATGTCCCCTCGTAGCAGAACTTGCTTTCAATTGAAAGAAGCTCTCTCCCTGAACATTTATGCCACGGAGGAATTTAAACATCTCAATCATATCACCTCTATCCCGCCTTTCTTCTAAGGTGTACATATTAAGATCCTTAAGTCTGTCCTCATATGCTTTATAATGAAGCCCACTGATCATTTTAGTAGCCACCCTCTGCACCGACTCCATCCTGTTGACATCCTTTTGAAGTGCGGTCTCCAGAATTGCACACTATACTCCAAATGAGGTCGCACCAAAGACTTATACAGAGGCATTATCACCTCCTTTTTTCTGCTAGCCATTCCTCTCCGTATGCACCCAAGCATCCTTCTAGCTTTTGCCGTCACCTTTTCTACCTGTTTAGCTACTTTAAGATCATCAGACACAACCACGCCTAGGTCCCGCTCTTCTTTAGTGGACAAAAGTACTTCACCTCCTATACTGTATTGCTCCCTTGGATTGCTGCAGCCCAAATGCATGACCTTACATTTTTTAACATTAAATCCAAGCTGCCAAATCCTAGACCATTCTTCAAGCTTAGCTAGATCCCTCCTCATGTTATCTACACCTTCCTGGGTGTCTACTCTATTGCAGATTTTGGTATCATCTGCAAAGAGGCAAACCTTACCCGACAGCCCTTCCGCTATATCACTAACAAAGATGTTAAAAAGAATCGGACCAAGGACAGATCCCTGGGGCACACCACTGGTAACATCCTTCTCCTCAGAGTGAGCTCCATTTACTTGTACTCTTTGTCGCCTCCCACCCAACCAATTTCTAACCCAAGCAGTAACTTTAGGGTCCATCCCTAGGGTGCTCAGTTTGTTTATAAGTCGCCTGTGAGGAACAGTGTCAAAGGCTTTATTGAAATCTAAATACACCACATCTAGAGCTCTCCCTCAGTCCAACTCCCTGGTCACCCAGTCAAAGAAATCAATCAGATTTGTCTGACAAGACCTACCTCTGGTGAATCCATGCTGCCTCGGATCCTGTAATCCGCAGGACTCCAGAAACCTCACTATTTTCTCTTTCAGCAGCGTTTCCAATAATTTACTCACCACCGAAGTTAAACTAACCGGCCTGTAGTTTTCAACCACATCCTTACTTCCGCTTTTGTGTAAAGGAACCACATGAGCCTCTCTCCAGTCCTTTGGCACCACTCCTGACTCCAACGAGGCATTGAAAAGGTCAGTCAGTGGAGTTGCTAGAACGTCCCCAAGTTCCCTCAGTATTCTAGGTCCCATCTCATCCGGTCCCATCGCTTTGTCTACTTTAAGTTGAGCTAGTTTCTCACGAACATAGTCTTCTGAAAATTGTTCAAGATGTCCCTCGCTTCTGTTTCTATTTGTGGGTGTTTTCTGAGGTCCTGCTCCTGGTTCTTCATCTTTGAACACAGAACAAAAATATTTGTTAAGCAATTCCGCTTTATCCTTATCAGCTTCTACATATTCCCCCCTGCACCCTTGAGTCTGACAATACCACTTTTGCCCTTCCTCTTCTCACTAATATATCTGAAAAATGTCTTATCCCCCCATTTTATTGCATTGGCTATTTCCTCCTCCTTTTGCATCTTTGCCTTCTTGACTTCTTTGCTAGCTTCTCTAAGTTTTTCCAAATACAGATGCCTGTCTTCCTCTCTCTGTGATCTCTTGTATTTCATGAAGGCCTCCCTCTTTTTCTTCACTTTTTCAGCTACTTCCTTCGAAAACCATAGCGGTCTCCTTTTCCTTTTGCCCTTATTTACCATTTTAACAAAAAGGTTGGTTGCCCTTAAAATACCCCCTTTCAGTTTTGCCCACTGTTTTTCTACATCCCCCAGCTGTTCCCATCCCATTAACGACTCCCTGAGGTATTGGCCCATCTTCGCAAAGTTAGTCTTCCTAAAGTCTAAGATCCTCACCTTGGAATGGATTCTAACAGCCCTAGTCCTAATACTGAACCACACCATCTGGTGATCACTGGAAGCAAAATGATCTCCCATTACAACATCAGAAACACTTTCGCCATTGGTAAGCACCAAGTCCAGTATGGCCCCTTCACTTGTGGGGTCTGTTACCAATTGCCTGAATAGTTCTCCCTGTAGAGAATCCAGGATCTCCTTACTTCTAGATGATACTGCAGCAGGAATGTGTCAATCAACATCTGGCATATTGAAATCTCCTATCAGTAGCACTTCCCCTTTCCTAGCAATGCTGCGTATGTCTTCAATTAACTCTCTGTCCACCTCTTCCTCTTGTGAGGGAGGTCTGTATATCACACCAATGCAAATAGATTTCTCTTTCCCTCTTTCTAGTTTAACCCACAATGCCTCCTCTCTCCCTTTTACGCTCTGTAATTCCAAAGCTTTAATAGTAGTTTTTACATATAGTGCACTCCTCCTCCCCTTCTTCCGACCCTGTCCTTTCTGAATAAAGTATAGCCAGGTATAGTTACATCCCAGTCATGGATTTCTGTGAACCATGTTTCTGTAACTGCCACTAAATCCAAGTCAGCCACTCCCACCAAAGCTTCAACATCAAGGATCTTATTTCCCATGCTATGGGCATTTATACATTTATAACGGTGATCAGGGTTTTGTCTCGTTTATATTGGGCAGGTTTGTTATGTCGTGCACATGTGCCACAACAGCAGAGTGGGCACGTAGGAAAAGGCAACTGTACTGATGCTGGAAATGGGATACAGAGGGCTGCAGGCGGCACATGCTGTGGTGCAGCTGGGGCACAGTGCGGACTAGGCAGATGCCTAGGTGGCACATAGGAATTCCGAAACAGTGAAACAGCAAGACAGCAACTGATGAGGGTCCAACATGGGCACGAGTGTGTTTCCCACAGTGTCCCAGGGGATATTACCCAGCAGGTATCCCTAAGGGCACATAGCATTGGCAGGTGGTGCCGGGGAGAAGCGCGCATGTCCATGTAGCCACCCCCACCAGAGAACCCACACCATAGGCAGCTGACTACCGGCACACTGGCTGGCCTGGGACTGCGCACCACCAGCACCACCAGGGTAAGGGCATGTCAGCCTGGTGGCGGAGGAGTGCTGGTGGTGGAGGGGGTAGTGGCAGCTGCCCACAGCAGGCCACAGCCAAGCCCCGTTTAGGTTTGTGCCATGCACTGCAACAGACACGATCTGTCTGATGTACAGTCATGGTATCGCAGGGAATGATCTGCCTCTGTGACAAGAATGTGGTGCAGTACACACAGCCAGTGTGTTCCAGGGCAGAGGGTCACAGGTTCAAGTCCCAGCTATGGCCCCTGCAAACCATGTCCCTATATTTTACCCAGTACTAAACCATGGTAAGAAAGACAGAATCTTTATTGCAGATAAATGAAACATGCCATAAACGCCTATATTTTACCCTACATAGCACAGACAACATTAACATGTGCAATCCCTAGAGCAGTGTCCCACCAGCAGGCCTGGAGGGTCAAACACCATTCAGGTTGACAGGATGTCCCTAATAAATATGCATGAGATGTAATTACATGCCCCGCCACCATTGTATGCAAATGTAACCATGCATATTCAGTAGGGACAGCATGAAGACTTGAACCGTGTTCGGCCCACTCGGACCGGAGTTGGGAACCTCTGCCCTAGAGCAGGAGCACAAACACCCGCACCCACAGGCTCCACTATCCAACGCCTCATTGGGAGTCAGGCTGTTGGGCCCTGCGAAGACTAGCATCTCCCAATACTAGCACCTGCATACCTTAGCAATGCCATCCTAAACTTGGGAATACGTTACACATATATCAAAAGGTTGCTCTTATTATGTCAGATAACACATCCTATGTTAAACACAATTTGTTGACAGAGATTCATCATAGCAACCTTTCTGATATCTGTGGATTGTGGTTCAGTGTTTGTTCCCGACAGTGTATACCACCCACCGTATTGAGTACCATACCAATGCCTGCACTGTGCCCAGGACTGGTGTGGCGGCCAGGGCTGCCAACCACCTCTATCCATGCACAATGCTGAAATAGGTGTGGGAGTGGGTGTATGTTTACCCAGTGTGTTGTGAATGCCTACACCTTACTGAGCCCACTTTTTCCAGTGTTAGCCTGCCAATGGTCATAATGGAGCAAGGTACTGTGGGTGTGGCCCGGACAGGGCGGCCTGGGCAGGATGCATCTGCACAGGGCATAGGGCAATGTCTGGGACATTGTAGTGCCCGACCACCACCTGCAAGGACAGGGTGGCCACAGCATGTCATGCTGTGAGGTCGCGCTCACCCTGACTGAGCAGTGACCATGGCATGGCTAGGTTACCCCATAGTGCTATACAGCATTTCTTTCAGGTGATATGTATGGGTTCCCTGTTCTGGGGCCCAATCACTGACATACTTGCTTGATGTGTGTGCTCACATCCCATTTTTGGGTGCACACAGTTCCTCCAGGAACATGCACTATGTACTAGCTAGCAGACTGTCTGCAGTTAGCGTGTGTATGGCTGGAGCACCTTGCAGGGTGAAGACTGACAGTGCCCACTGCTGGTCAATGTCAGATGGTGGTAGGGGGCGTCTGAGCTTATACAGGCCTACTGCCTGTCTGCCACTGCCCTGTGTGATACAAACAGTTCTGCATCCAGTGCTTTGGAGGGTGCCCTCTCCCCTGCAGGACCAGGGTAGCTGGTCCCACAGCCCTCCAGGTGTAGAGTGTGGGGCTGTTGGTGGCAGATCCTGTCCCCCTACCCTGGCCCTGAGAGGGCGGGTCTGTAGGCACTGCCCCCAATCCACATGTGGGTCCGGACACCCCCCCCCCCGCCCTATAGGGCGTAGTAGGTGATGACAATGAGGCGAGGGTGTTTCTGTTGGCAGCACAGATTGTAGAGATGTGCAGACTGTTACATGCAGCAAAAGAGATTGCCCCAGACAGCCATATCAGATGAGACCCCCTGAGGGATCAAACTCATGACCTCTGGCTTGTTGGTCACTGTACTAGCCAGTAGGCTACAGCTCTATACACCTTCTCCTAGTACTGCCACGTCATCTACTTCCTTCTATCACTTGTTCATTGCCTTTCCTTGGTGCTTTGTGCAGTGTTATGGTTACATCTGTGTTTGAGCCATACATTTCATGCTTGTGACCTTGGGGCACCTTTGTGCCCCTGGGCACCATTCTCCTGTGTCACCTTAGCATCCCAGGGCATCTTTCGCGGCACCTTAGGTTTGGTCAGCTTGTTGTTGTTAAGTGCCGTCGAGTCGGAGTCGGCTCATGGCGACCCTCTGGATAGCTATCCTAAATTGTGTTCGGTCTTCAGTCAGGCGGCTCATTGACGACAGACTGGTACCCGTAGCTGCTGTTATTGTAGCGATCCATCTCATTGCTGGCCTTCCTCTTTTGCGTTGACCTTCTATCTTGCCAAGCATGATGTCTTTCTCTAATGATCTCTCTCTTCGCATGATGTGTCCGAAGTATGAAAGCCGAAGTCTTGTCATCTGAGCTTCTAAAGAAAGCTTAGGTTTGATCTCCTCTAGTACCGACTGGTTTGTTCTTCGGGCAGTCCATGGTATACACAGTATTCGCCGCCAGCACCATAATTCAAAGGCATCAATTTTCTTCCTGTCTGTCTTTTTCACTGTCCAGCTTTCACATCCATATGATGTTATTGAAAATACCATGGCTTGAACAAGTCGAATCTTTGTATGGAGAGACACATCTCTGCTCTTGAGAATCTTATCTAGGTCTTTCATAGCCATTCTGCCAAGAGCAATGCGTCGTCTGATTTCTTGACTGCTTGTTGCTTCTTTATTGATAGTTGATCCAAGTAGGTTAAAGTTGTTCACAATTTCAATTTCTTCTCCTTCAACGATGAACCTGTTGATTATGCCAGTTGTCATGATCTTTGTCTTCTGTACATTAAGGTGCAGGCCCATTTTGAGACTATGTTCTTTGATTGTGAGAAGCAAATGTTTCAGATCATCTTCGCTTTCAGCCAGTAATGTGGTATCATCAGCATAGCGAAGGTTGTTGATGAGTCTTCCACCAATCTTCACACCTCTGTTGTCTTCATACAGTCCTGCTTCTCTGATGATTTGTTCTGCATATAAATTAAACAGGTAGGGGGAAAGTATGCAGCCTTGTCTTACACCTTTGCTTATTTTAAACCATTCTGTTTCTCCTTGTTCCGTTCGAACTGTTGCTTCTTGATCAATGTACAGATTACGCAAGAGAACGATCAGGTGTTCTGGTATACCCATGCTTCTTAATGTGGCCCAGAGTTTCTCATGGTTTACACAGTCAAAAGCCTTGCTATAGTCGATAAAGCACAAATAGATATCCTTTTGGTATTCTTTAGTCTTTTTAAGGATCCATCTCACATCCGCAATGATGTCTCTCGTTCCTCGCCCTTTCCTGAACCCTGCTTGCACTTCAGGTAGTTCTTGTTCTAGGTATGGCTGTAGTCTCTTTTGAATAATCTTCAGTAGAATCTTGCTGGCATGTGGGATCAGAGCGATTGTGCGATAATTTCCACAGTCAGTTGGATCACCTTTCTTTAGTATTGGTATAAACACAGATCTTTTCCAGTCAGTTGGCCATGATGTTGTCTTCCATATTTCTTGGCAGAGCCTTGTAAGTACGGTAACAGCTGCATCAGATTGCTGCAATACTTCTATGGGAATGCTATCAATGCCTGGTGCTTTGTTCTTTGATAAGGCTTTCAATGCTGCTTCAACTTCTTCTTTCATCACCAATGGTTCCTGATCATAAGGTATAGGTTGAAACGGCTGTTGGTCCACTTGATCTTTATCATATAAAAACTCTGTATATTCCTTCCACCTTTTCTTGATCTTCTCAGCATCATTCAACATAGAACCTTGAGCATCTTGTAACATTCCAATTCGGGGCTGGAACTTTTTCTTTAACTCTCGCAGCTTTAGGAAAGCCGATCTTGTTCTTCCTCTAATAGTTTCTGCTTCTATTTCCTTGCAAGTGTCATTGTAGTACTTTTCCTTGTCCTGTCTTGCTGCACGTTGGAAATCTCTGTTGAGTTCTGCGATTGTCTTTCTTTCTCCTTTGGCTTTAGCTTCTCTGCGTTTCTGGGCAATTTTCAGAGTTTCTTCCGTCATCCATTTTGGCCGTTTTTGCTTTTTCACCTTTTGTAGAGACTTCTCGCTTTCTTCCAGCACAACCTTCTTGATGTCATTCCATAACTCTTCCGGAGCTCTGTCATTTGTATCTAAAGCAGCAAATCGATTTTGCAGGCAGTCTTTAAATTCCAGTGGTATATTCTCAAGGTCATATTTTGGTGCATTCATGAGTGGTTTGCTCTTTTTCAACTTTAGCTTGAGTTTGCATACTAGTAGTTGATGATCTGTACCACAGTCAGCTCCAGGTTTTGTCTTTGTTGATGTTACAGAGCTTTTCCATCGTTGACTTCCACAGATGTAGTCAATTTGATTTTTATACAATCCATTGGGTGAAGTCCATGTGTACAGTCGTCGCTTGTGTTGCTGGAAGAAGGTGTTTGAGATGAATAGATCATTGGTCTTGCAGAATTCTATCAATCTTTCTCCAGCTTCATTTCTGTTGCCAAGTCCATATTTTCCAACTACTTTGCCTTCTTCATTGTTGCCAACTTTTGCGTTCCAGTCACCCATGACTATCAGGATATCCTGTTTGCATGTTCTGTCAATTTCAGCTTGTACTTGTTCATAGAACTCTTCAATTTCATTCTCTTCTGCAGCTGTTGTTGGGGCATATACTTGAATTATAGTTGTGTTGATAGGCAATCCTCGTAGACGAATAGAGATTAAGCGTTCGCTGACTGCATTGTATTTCATTACAGTTCTTGCAAGTTTCTTCTTTATTATAAATGCAACACCATTTCTTCTTTGTCTTTCATTTCCAGCATAGTAGACCATGTGATCATCTGATGCAAAGTGCCCGATGCCAGTCCATTTCAGTTCGCTGACACCCAACAGATCAAGTTGTACACGTTCCATTTCATTCTTGACCACCTCCAACTTCCCTTGGTTCATGCTTCGTACGTTCCATGTTCCAATGTGTAAGACATCTTTACAGCTTCTGACTCTCATTTCATGCGCAGCTACATCAGCAGTCAGACTTCCCGAGGGCTTTGATCCAACCACATCATAAATGCTGGCTTTACTCTGAAAAGTCTTCAGCTCTTCCCCAGTAGCTAGTTGAGTGCCTTCCGACCTGGGAGTCTCATCTTCCAGCACCATAGCACAATTTGTTTTGTTGTAACTATCCATTGGGTTTTCATGGCAAGATACAGAAGTAGATTGCCGGGCCTTCCTTCCGCGCAGTTTAAGTTTGGTGTTGTTGCCGTTGTCACAGAAATGTGATCCTCCGCCGTCAACACTATCCCATTCTGCTGCTGCCCAGATGGGTGGTTTGTCTTCGTCTGGCACCTCAGCTGAGACCTGTCCATCTTGGGAGACCCTGCCAGTAGTTAAACTACCGATAGTTTAGCTCTCAGCATCACTGATGCACGCAAGCCCTCACAGCACGACAAGCTGCAAACCAAGTGAGAGTTGGTCAGCTTATGGGGCACCTTATATGCTGCCTTGGAGAGTGCTAACCTTTCCTGCTGCCCTCTGGGGCACATTTTGACCTGCCTTGGATGATGTGGTGCTTTATGATGTGCCTTATGGTGCACCCTAAAAGGTGCATTAGGTTGTGGCACTGGGGTGAGGCTTTTTTGGCTGGCAGTGCAGATTGTTGGGATATGTCTGACTGTTACAAGCAGGAAAAGGGATTGCCTCAGCCAGCCTTTTAACTGAGCCCACTGAGGGATCAAACTCATGACCACTGTATCAGCAATCAATGTATTAACCAGTGTGCTACGCCTCTGTTGCTATGATTGCAGGTTAGCTCGCCTAATTAAGGCTAACGCGCGTTAACGTGCCATGGCTCCCTCTATCGCGCAATAACGGATGTTATCTTGCGATAACCCGAAATGCTACCTTAAGACCGGAACGCCCACTACCTTATATGGCATTCGTCACAGTAAGACTGCAACTAACGCCGGTAACATTAAAACGGTTTAGTAAACATACCCCTAAATCTACAAGACAATATCTTCCATTACAGCCTCTAAATTGAAGAGTTTATTTCCCATACTGTGGGCATTAGTATACATAACTTTCCAGATGTAGCCCTTTACCCCGTAATCCATAAGAATAGCATCTGGGAATGAAAGAGTTATGTAATCAGCCTAGCAAGTGAAAAACTAAAGTTATGCATATTGACTATCAGGAGCTGTCCAGAGGGGAATCGATGCTGCAGGGTGGGCAGGCCATTTTTTATGCATATTGTCAGTGCTGCGGGCCTGAGTTTGTTCCCAATCACAACTTTTGGGGGGCACGGTAGTGATTGGGGGACATTATACCAGCCAAGGCAGGTAATGTGGGTGTCCATGGTAAATCCAAAATTACCATGGAATCTGCAGGGGCTAACCCAGGAATGCCCCCCTGCAGATACCACATAGGAGGGGTTGATTTACCATGCAGTTTTGGCAGTTAACATGCTGTGATAGCTGCCAAATGCTACAGCAGTTTAGTAGGCATGCCCTAATATTCAGCAGTCTGTTATCTGGTTAAAATTAAATAAAACAATTCCTGAGAACTTAAACTGGTTATCTAGCTTAGAGATCTAATTGTTGGGCTGCTGATTATACCAGGTTAAAGTTAATGACAATTTATTCAGTCACTGTATCTTTAAATATTACAGGTATCTTCAAGGCTCACCCAAGGATATCTGATGCCATAGGCAAACCTTCACCCAGGTATGCCCCCACCATAGTTCAGCATTTTCCTTTCCCTTCCATATCCTACCCAGGATCTCTCATTCCCTTCCCTTCTCTTTCCCTTGTTCCATGTCCAGCATCTTCCGTTCTCCTCCTTTCCCCCATGCCCCATGTCCAGCATCTTTCTTCCCCTTCCCTAATACCCCAGACATCCAGTATCTCCCCTTCCCTATCCCCCAGATGTGCTTAAACTTTTGCCTACCCTCTGTTCCATGTCCATTATCTCCCTTTCACTTCTTGACCACACCCCTTAGTCCAGCATATCCCCTTCTCTGACCCCCATCTAGCAGCTCCCTTTTCTTCTCCACCTTTCCTTGTTCATCATCTCTCTACATATTCTCTTTCTCTTGCTCTCTCCCTCCTTCGCTGCCACTGCTTCCACCTTACTTCTGCTGAGACCTCTCTGAGGCACTGTGAAGAGATTGCATAGCACAGGGCCTTTGAGCTCAGGTGCATGCTAAACTTTGATGAGTCCTGTCTCCTCTGATGCAAACTTCCTATTGGAGGGGATGGGACTCAGCAAGCATTGAGCAAGCAGCTGCACTAAGAGACCCCATGTCAAACATATCAGTTTACAGTGCTTTAGGGTGGCCTGGGCAGGGTGGCCACGGCAACAATGGAGAAAGGGAGGGAACAGGTCCTGTTCTGCCATGTTGCTCAAGGCAGATGCTTAGTTCTCCTAGTGTTAGGGCTATCCCTGGTTGCATTAATCCGATATAAAGAATATTTGTACTATTTTCCTAAAGAAGAATTATGCCCCTGGCACACATCCACCACCAGCCATAATTATTGGGTTATATGCTGTCTGGACAATGAGTACTCTGGACAAACTTGAACTGGTTTGCAGGTGGGAAATTTCAAATACTAAGATTTGACTGCATAACTCCTGAAGTTACCCGGAGAAATCTTTTGAATATTGGACACAAACTAATCAAGATGTCTATGTATTAATGGGCTTTACCACAGATATCTAATATCTATATTTATGTGTTTTATCTATATACAAATTTATGTTACTCTCAAGAAAACATATGTGGTTCAAACTTGATGTGGTGCATTTGGAGAAGGGACATTGAGCCTGTAGGATACATGCGGTTATCTTCTTGCTGGTTTGGCTTTGGGTTCTATCTTCAAGGGGTGAAGGAAGGATGACTGGGGGCCAGAGGCCCTCGCTTTTGTGGAGGGTGATCAGGAATAGAAACCACTCATTTTCTTCGGTGGGGATGGGGAGATTGCCCACACTGGATTTTTCTAATGAGCTGGGAAGCATCATCATGGCCATGCTGTGTTTAATTCATCAATTTTAATGCATTGGCTTTCTGCATCTCCTTATCATCATACATTCTGCATTAAAAGTGAGAGTTTTACACAGACGACTAATTGTCATTGTTGATAGGGTTTTGGTATCACCAAAGTAAATTCATACCAAACCACATCAGGAACAACGGTGATCTCCCATCATTCAAAAAGCAGCTAAAAAACGTCCTCTTCCAAGAACATCTCTGAATAGGAACCCCCCTATTTTTTCTCAAAAGCTCCAGACCAGTAACTATGCTACCCTGTCAGTCTCTATGTTCATCCCAAAATCATCAATGTTGAACCCCCGGTGATGGGCCCACCCCCCCACCATTGATTCCCCCCCCCCTTGTTATATGTCCCACCGCTTTGACCCGGTGAAAAGCGGGATATAAATACAGTTAAATAAATAAATAAATAAATAAATAAAATAAATATGAATTAATTGCACTATGGATCTCAACCTGTTCGCAATAATATAGTATGACAATGGAGGCAAGTAGATTAACCACAATGATGAAAATCCTACAATTATAGAGTCCAAAGGAATTAACTTCTAATCTACTGAACGCCTTGATTGGATGAACTGAGAGACTGAGGCAAGCCAAGAGCTTTCAGAGCCTCCAGACAGGATATCAAATATTTTAGATCACTGAGAAAAGAGGCTCACTCTGAAATGCCTGCTTGTTTCTACTTCATCAATAGATATTGGACTGACTAAAAAACAATAGCACCCCTTTATTGACTATTGCTATTGCTGGTGAATGTAGCTAATTCTGTATTATAATGATTGTACAAAAGGGCAGTGGGTTGTACTGCATTTATCCTAGACAAGGAGCATTGCTTTTATGCGGTTTTGTTCATAAATATAAATGCAATACAATATATGATTCCCCTTCCATCCATAACTTGAGTCCCGAAAGTCTGCTTCTGAACTTATAAAAGGAAGATTTTCCTGTTAGTTTCACATAACATTGGCTACAGTTATTTTAGTATAATAGAAAATTGAAGAAAGACCAACATGTAAACATTAGTTTTTAATTCTAAACATCCCTTGAGTCAAATATTTTACTCTGACCACCCCACAGCAAGCTCAGAAGAGTTTGAAGCAGTTCGCTTTCTATTTTTACAGACTCCTTTGAGAATATTTATATAGAAACTGTTGTCATTTTATAACTAATCATGAGTTCAAGTTCAGACAAGACCACCCCTTAACTTAAGCCTGGAGACAGAGTGCAATATCTCTAGGCAATGTTTTAAGAAAATGTTCCAATATAGCACTAGGTTTGATGGTGCATATTCAAATATCAAAAATGTGAAATTAATGAAATCTGCTTTATAGCATTCAGGGAAATGTAAACCTCAATAAGCTGTGAATGTTGTCAAACTGCATTTAAAAGAAAAACTAGATTGGGGGCAAGAGTTGCATTTACATGACAAAAACCACAATAAGTACAATGGGACTTATATTAGCAGCCTGATAAATTATCCAAATAACTTTACCTGAATAGTCAGTCAACGTAGCTGGTTAAATTAGGATGATGAATATATTTTGCCTAAGGTTAACCACATAAACTTATCTGGTTACCGTTAGGACACCAATCTGTGTGGCCTGACTTAACCAGCTGGCTTTAACTAGATAATGCTGACATTCAGAGCTATTTAGCTAAAGTCTACCACGCTTCTGGCACGCCTACAGCTATAATCAGGTAAATTTTGTGTGACCGGACAAAATTTAAGAGATGAGCCAGACTGGAGTTGGGAGGGGGGGGGGGAGGGAGGCAGAGAGGTGAAATTCAAAGCTTAAGTTTTTTCTCGGTAACTCCTGAAGTTATCTGGACAAATCTTTCAAACAATTGGCCCCAGTATTTACATTTCTGACCAAGATCTGTTTTGCTGCTCTGTCATATTATATTCCATTTATAGGGTGCCAAATAAAACAAAACTGCAGAGAGATCATTCGGACCTCCAGAACCGTAGTGTGCCCGTAGCTTTCTGTTTTGTTCCAAGGCCCGAGACTTATTAGTTCCTCCTTGTATATGGGTTGAAAACAAAGATGCTTTACAAAATATTTATCGCATCAATAACGGCTTATTCCACCAATTTGTAGATCAGTGACATTTTCATCTACTGGAATGGAAAGCAAGGTAAAGGAAAACAAGGCTGCTTCTGTATTTAGGTCTAGCTCATGACTTTTCAATAGTAGCTCGAGGTGAGTTACATTTAGGTACTATATGCTAGTTATCTCCTGCCTCCGAGGGCTTACTCAAGGACAAGGCTGCACAAGTTCAGTCTTGAGGGCTGCAAGCAGGCCAGGTTTTCAGGACATCCCTAATGAATATGCATCAGATAAATTTGCATAAGGCAGGGGCAGTATTCATGCAGATCTATCTCATGCATATTCTTTATGGTAATCCTGAAAACCTGGCCTGTTTGTGGCCTCAAGAACTGACCTTATGTGCCTCTGTTCTAAGGACTAGATCTACTAAATTGCACAACCACGTTAGCACACACTAATAACCTTAAGGCACATTATAACGGCATAAACATTTTTCCCAGTTTCGTGGAAATTTTTCATGTTCTATTTACATATTTAGGAGCCCTTTTGCTAATGCCCAGTAGCCATATGGCATGCGCTTTAACATAGAGCAACCGGCAGCATTGATATGGGGACATGCCAGGAACTGCACATTAAAGCGCATTATAATCAACTGCCAAGGGATGGGGCAGGGAAAGGGCAGAATGTGGCTATGGCACTAGCACGAGGACCATTGCTGGATGCTAAATGGCTCTGTGGTAAGCAGAGTGAGTGCCCTTAAAAGCATCTCTATGGGCATGCCAGATGCACCCGCATTAAGGAATGCATTAGTCTTTGCAATCATGTGCTATCCTCTGGGCATACGCATGAAGAGTGCACATACCATGCAATGATGTTACCACTCATCGTGTGGTAAGTAAGAGGCTCTCTAGGTCTTAAGGCACACATTGTATATGTGCTAGAACCTTTTTTTGAAGAGTGCAAATCAATTGTACATGTGCTAATTCATAGATATACACGCTTACAAACAATTTGCATACACGTTCCATTTTTAGGCATGCAAACAAAGCAAATGTTCACCTAGTAATTCCCTTCCCTAGTAATTTCGGCCTTTATAATAGTTTCTACTACTTTGCTTGACACTGAGATAAGGCTCACTGGTCTGTAGTTTCCCAGATCAACCTTCTAACCTTTTTTTTTAAATTGGTGTGACATTGGTATATTGGGCACCTCCAAACTTCAGATACTGTAGAGGATTTTAATGATAGCTTACAAATTATTAATAGTAGATCTGCAGTTTCATTTCTGAGTTCTTTAATTAGTATGGAATGCACTGCTACTTGGTAATTTGACACTGTATTGACCGGAATCCCTTGGACTTCATAACCACATTAATTTCCAAAGGATTGAAACAATGTTAGCGGCCCTGTGCTGGTGAGAAGTCATATATTCGATTTGGAGGTTGTTACGAAAAGCACTTATGCGATCAGCAGGAGGTGATGATCTTTGCGTAAAAGGTAAGCAAGCATCTCTGGTCCTTTCAAATCCAGGCTAAAAATCCACCTCTTCGAGGCTGTTTTTGTATCCCCTTATTCGCCTGTTTACCACCCATGTGTGTTGTAAGCATTTCCTTTTAGTCTTACTGTAGTCCCCTGTTGTGTTTGGCTATCTTTCTGTCTTGAACAGATTATAAGCTCTATAGAGTAGGGACTGTCTCTTACGTGTATGTGTGCCTAAAAATTTAAAGTGTATACCTTATAGCATTATATAAATGATAAGTAATAGTAGTAGTAATTCATAAATATGGGTCATTCATGTATCTATTTTAAAAGAGCTATTTTCCACATTTAACACAAGCTTTAAAAAACGTATTCTATGAGTAAATGACCCCAATTACGTATATACGTTAAACACATGCTAAAATCACGAAAACACATTTGAGTGGGATAGTCAATGACGATGACTAACCCTTGTAAAGCATCTAGCCATCGCCACTGAACTTAAGACCCATATATTCAATGCCGGGGCCATATCCAGTCTGCTAACTACATCAATTGCTTTGAATATCGGGCCCACAGGACATAGCGAAAGGAAAGCATTAGCTTTATTGTGAAGAACCCTGCTGCAGTCAAAGCCAGAGCCAAGGAAGTCTGACTTGCAATTAAGAAGGCACCAAACTAGCCCTTTAGCTAATGAAGAATCTCCATTGACTCAGTGAGTATAAAACCAGAATCCTCTTTTTAGATCTCAGAAATCATCACTGAGTCATCACTGGTAGCATAATCACTGACTTGTTGGCAAGGGAATTAGGTTATTTCTCCCAAACACATAATCAGTGTTATTCTTTTTCTTGGACATTCAATAAATCATAATTAAATTTCTGGAAATGTTCTTGGGACAAAATTAGTCAGGGGCATCTGTTGTTGAATCATACTAAAGCTTTTTTTTTTTTAAAAATGTAAAAACCATTTGTATTCATTTCTAGGGAATAAGAAAGGCCACACGATAGACATTGGATTGGTGGGTCTTTCACATCTAGATCATCAGTTCAAATCTGTCTCATAGCTACAGACATCACCGCTAGAAAGCAACACGATATCCAGTAGCAAACTGAGCTGATGCTGTCTTCCATTTTCCAATTACAGTTGTGATATCAGGCACTGTTCTCTGCAGGATCAGCTGAAAGGACAAAGAAAATATAGCAAAGGAAACTGACTTAGCTTCCCATCTTTAAAGGGGATCTCTCCAGAAAAGATTTGAAGCATGTTGCCAGTGAATAGTGGGGAGAATTCCATCGTCATTGATCATGTAAAGTCCTATTTTGTGAGCAAATGGATGACTTTGGTTTCAATGTAGTCAAGCTGGAACCTTCTACAGCATTGCAATCTAGAGTTCCTCAACTTTATTTATACCTATATTTTCTACATGATTCTTATAATACTATTTTTAATGTTATGGACTGCCTACTATGATTTGGTCCAATGATTTGACATAACTCCAAGAGAGATTTCTTATTCTGGCACAGTATACAGTTTGGGGTCTATTCTGACATGTGAATAGCAGAGATGGATGTCCCTTTGGGACATCAAGTCACGCTATTCTCCCCCTTGCCATCCCCGATGAAAGCCTCCCCGTACAAACAAGGGACCCCGGAGGCGGGATGAGGGCGAGCAGTGGGTGGTCTGCATCCCCGGATGTACAAGGTCGATTCTGAAGTCGGCCCTGTACGTCAGGGGTCAGCAGACTTGATAGGAGACTTATTCCACCTCGGAGGTGGAATAAGTCCCCCTGGATGTTGGGGGATGGCAGGCCTGGGCGGTGCCAAAAAGATGAGAGGGTACAGGGGATTCCCCGCAGTCCGACCCTGGCCATGGGAGGCCAGATCGGGGATTGGGCTGTGGGGAAAGGAACGTCTGGTGGCAGCCAGGGATCGTGGCTTCTGAATGGAGCCGCAGTGCCATGGCAACGGGATGACATGGCACTGCGGCTCCATTCAGGAGCCTGACTGAGTTAGCTGGGCATGGCTCTGTACATGCAGACCAATTGGAATTGGGATCCGGCCTGCACGTACAAACCCTAGACCCAATTCTGATCCCATGGGGCATGTCTAGCCCCTGCACGATCAAAATCTAGTTTGCCCCTGTGCGTCCAAATTCCGATCCAGCACACAGGGGCCTGGATGGACACATTAGAATGTGCCTCCATGCAATTAGTCACAAGGTTGTCCTCTAGCATCATGTCATAAGTTACAGGCCAATCCAGGTCCAGCTCTACTCCAATGCATACATAAATCTGTTGTTCTTATTTTCCAAGGGAAGTGGAAGTCAGTTGTACAATCAGAACTTTATAAGAACATAAGGTATGCCATACTGGGTCAGACCAAGGTCCATCAAGCCCAGTATGCTGTTTCCAACAGTGGCCAATCTGTTTCCCAAAAAGACACAGGTTCCACAATGCTTGTATTGGGTCAAGCAATGGATATTCTGGGTCCCCTTTAATAATGATTTAGGACCTTTCCTCCAGAAACTTGTCCAAACCTTTTTTTAAACCCCGCTATACTAATAGCTTTTACTACATCCTCCAGTAGTGAATTCCAGAGTTTGATTACACGTTGAGTGAAAAAATATTTTCTCTTATTAGTCTTAAATAGGTTACCCTGCAGCTTCATTGCATGCCCCCTAGTCTTTCTATATTTTGATGGCGTAAACAATCGATCTACGTTTACCCATTCCATTCCATTCATTAATTTATAGACTTCTATCATATCTCCCCTCGGCCATCTCTTTTCCAGGTTGAAGAGCCCTAACCTTTTTAGCCTCTCTTCATAGGAGTATCCTTCCATCCCTTTTACCATTTTGGTGGCTCTTCTCTGTACCTTTTCTAATAATGCCATATCCTTTTTAAGATACGGCGACCAGAATTGCACACAATATTCATAGTGCGGTCGCACCATGGAACGATACAGAGGCATTATAATATCCTTTGTTTTATTTTCCATTCCTTTCCTTGTGATACCTAGCATTCTATTTGCTTTCTTGGACGCATGCAATATATCAATGCATGCAATATATGGCATTTATGATATAAAGCCAAGTGGTAACTCTATTCACAGGACAGATAAATCACAATGGATATAAATAAATATTAGGCGGAGATTACTGGTGCTGCCCCATTTGTGTTTAATTGCACTTTCTCAAAAAGGCTAAATTCTTGAAAATAAAACAAAGAAATCAAACCGGGCTTGACTAGATAAGCCATCAGCACACATTTAAATAATCATCCTCGTGATAACTGATTGCCTACCACAAGGCACAAGACATGCTACATGTTTTTTTTTCTTTTTGCCTAATACATCAATTTACATAAGTTAGATAAATTATTATTAATATTACATGCATTAGTGTTTCATTTTTACAAAATGCTCTTTACACAATGTTGTTATTTAAAATTAATGCAGATAAATAACAGCTGGCATAATCAGATCAATCAAATTTCTAGCAATTATAAAAATGCTGCATTTGCTAGCAAGTTGAAAATAATTGAAAATACATAAGATCCCTCTATGTATCATATTGATATTCTATAATCACTAATCATTAAAAATTAATTTAATTTCATTACACCAACTGAGGTTATGCTACACTGAACTAATGGTCTAATCAAAATCAGTTAATATTTTTAATAATTGCATTTTTTAAATTATTTACTGGTTTAAAGATTATGCGATAAAAATGTGGCAATAGATATTTGAAGCAAATGATCAATAGCTCTATTTGTGTTAGCTTTACAAGAAATCCTATTACAGTCAATATTGCCAAAATGTTCTTTAATATCCAGTTATATCACTAATTATTTTATCATTTTCATGACAAGGTTCATAAAAGCTCCTTGTCTGTTTTTTTTTTACCCATATCTTATATGGCATATGGGTAAAAACAACTACTAGACAAGGAGCTTTATATATATATCAGGAATAGCTAGCAGAAAAAAACGAGATGATAGTGCCTCTGTATAAGTTTCTGGTACGAACTCATTTGGAGTACCAGAGACCACACCTTCAAAAGGACATAAGCAGGATGGAGTCGGTGCAGAGGGTGGCTATTAAAATGGTTAGTGGCCTTCATTATAAAGCATATGAGGACAGACTTAAAGAAGTTAATATGTATATGTTAGAGAAAGGCAGAATAGAGGAGATATGATAGAGATGTTTAAATACCTCTGTGGCATAAATACACAAGAGGAGGACATAGGATGAGGGTGAAAGGGGATAGACTCAGGAGTAATAATGCGGAAATATTTCTTTATAGAAAGAATGGTAGAGGTATGTAATAGTCTCCCAGTGGAGATAGTACAAATGAGGACAGTATCTGAATTCAAAAAAACATGGGACAAACACAGAAGATCTCTAAAGGAAAAGAAGGGACTTTAGTATTTGATATGGAAGTGCAGATTAGATTGGCCATGTGGTCTTTTCTGCCATCATGTTTATATGTTTGTATATAAAAGTATTGTTCTCTTAGCAGCATGGCGAGATCCACCATATAATTTAAGAACTACTGAGCTAAATCCTCCCTTATTAGGACAACATTCTCCATTTTGACAACTGTCTGCAAGGTCTGGTCTATCTGTTTTAGCCTTCTTGCCCTGGTATTCTCATTTGTTATTGTTGTTAAGTGCTATCAGGTCAGTGTCGACTCATGGTGACCATCTGGATAGTTGTCCTAAACTGTGTTCAGTCTTCAGTCAGGTGGCTCATTGTTGATAGAGTGGCACCCATAGCTGCTGTTATTGTATTGATCCATCTCATTGCTGGCCTTCCTCTTTTACGCTGACCTTCTACATTGCCAAGCATGATGTCTTTCCCTAATGATCTCTCTCTTCGCATGATGTGTCCAAAGTATGAAAGTTGAAGTCTTGTTATCTGAGCTTCTAAAGAAAACTAAGGTTTGATCTCCTCTAGTACTGACTGGTTTGTTCTTCAGTCAGTCAATGGTATACACAGTATTCTTCACCAGCACTATAATTCAAAGGCATCAATTTTCCTCCTGTCCATCTTTTTCACTGCCCAACGTTCGCAGCCATATGCTGTTATTGAAAATACCAGGGCTTGAACAAGTTGAAGCTTTGTATGGAGAGAGACATCTCTGCTCTTGAGAATCTTGTCTAGGTCCTTCATAGTCATTTTGCCAAGAGCAATGTGACATCAGATTTCTTGACTGCTTGTCGTTTCTTTATTGATAGTTGATCCAAGTAGGTTAAAGTTGTTAAGTATTTCAATTTCTTCTCCATCAACAATGAACATTGATTTTGCCAGTTGTCAGGATCTTTGTCTTCTTTACATTAAGGTGCAGGCACATTTTAAAACTATGTTCCTTGATCTTGAGAAGCAAATGTTTCAAATCATCTTCATTTTCAGCCAGTAATGTGATATCATCTGCATAGCGAAGGTTACTGATGAGTCTTTCACCAGTCTTTACACCTCGGTTGTGTTCATACAATCCTGTTTCTCTGATGATTTGTTCTGCATATAAATCAACATGTAGGGAGAAAGTATGCAGCCTTGTCATACACCTTTGCTGATTTTAAACCATTCTGTTTCTCCTTGTTCCGTTTGAGCTGTTGTTTCTTGATCAATGTGAAGGTTGTGCAAGAGAACTATCAAGTGTTCTTGTATACCCATGCTTCTTAATGTGGCCCAGAGGTTCTCATGCTTTACACGATGTATCTCATTCCTCACCCTTTCCTGAACCCTGCTTGCACTTCAGGCAGTTCTTGTTCCAAGTATAGTTGTAGCCACTGCTAAATAATCTTGAGTAAAATCTTTCTGGCATGTGGGATCAGAGTGATTGTGTGATAATTTCCACAGTCAGTTGGATCAGCTTCCTTTAGTATTGCTATAAACACAGATTTTTTCCAGTCACTTGCTATAATACTTCAATGGGAATGCCATCAATGGCAGGTGCTTTGTTCTTAGATAACACAAAAAAATAAACCTTAAGGTCAAGGTAAATCAATAATCAAAACATAAAAACCTCAACCAAATATAGGTGACCCGTAATACAATAATTTTCTTTTGTCGGAGCTGACCGTGGGGAGGTCGAAAGGGAAAAACGACCCCCACCCAGCGGGTAGCTACTTTTTATTATTTTTAAGGTTCTTCACCCAAAACCATAATCGAAATAACTTTAAAAATACAAAACTTATCTCAGTCCAAAAACAACGCTGCTTCCAGAAGTCCACTCGCACGACGCGCGCGTTTCGGGTATCCTCACCCTGTATCAAGTGCAATAACAAAGTATAGATTTTTGCAGCAACCGTCCAAAAACGCTGTCTCTATGACCTGTGCTGCATAGAGACAGCGTTTTTGGACGGTTGCTGCAAAAATCTATACTTTGTTATTGCACTTGATACAGGGTGAGGATACCCGAAACGCGCGCGTCGTGCGAGTGGACTTCTGGAAGCAGCGTTGTTTTTGGACTGAGATAAGTTTTGTATTTTTAAAGTTATTTCGATTATGGTTTTGGGTGAAGAACCTTAAAAATAATAAAAAGTAGCTACCCGCTGGGTGGGGGTCGTTTTTCCCTTTCGACCTCCCCACGGTCAGCTCCGACAAAAGAAAATTATTGTATTACGGGTCACCTATATTTGGTTGAGGTTTTTATGTTTTGTTCTTAGATAAGGCTTTCAATGCTGCTTCAACTTCTTCTTTCATCACCAAATGTTCTTGATCATAAGGTACAGGTTGAAACAGCTGTTGGTCCACTTGATCTTAATGGTATAATGACTGTATATTCTTTCCACCTTTTCTTGATCTGCTCAGCATCATTCAACATGGATCCTTGAGCATCATAATATTTCAGTTCGAGACTGGAATTTTTTCTTTAATTCTCGTAGCTTTAGGAAAGCCGATCTTGTTCTTCCTCGAATAGTTTCTTATTCTATTTCCTTGCATGCATCATTGTAGTACTTTTCCTTGTCTTTTCTTGCTGCATGTTGGACATCTCTGTTGAGTGCTGCGATTGCCTCTCTTTCTCCTCTGGCTTTAGCTTCTCTGCGTTTCTGGGCAATTTTCAGAGTTTCTTCAGTCATCCATTTTGGCTACTTTTTGCTTTTTCACCTTTTGTAGAGATTTCTCACTTTCTTCCAATACAACTTTCTTGATGTCATCCCATAACTCTTCTGGAGCTCTGTCATTTGTATACAAGAGAAAGAATAAGAAATCACATGGCAACAGAAAAGGATCGCTTGCCCTGGTTAATCTATCTTGATGATCCCGCTTATTCTTCTCAGGTAAAGATAATTTCTAGCTATCAGCTTACAAGCTTGGCCATCTGCATTAATCGAACTGTGGTCGTACCCCTTCCTGAGTCTCCAACATACTGTACTGAGAATATTTCCTAGCTGTCAGTTCTACAGGCTTGACAAGCTACAGGATATCATTCCTTCCCCTTATGGGGGTAATTTTTTAACAAAGTGCCTAAATTTGGGGATGGAGAGGCACTTATTTTAGGATATTAGAACTGATAATAGGACTGCCCAAGAGTAGGCATAAATGTTAGTGCATAAAGTGTGTATGGATGTGCATATTTTATAAAATATGCATGCAAATTTCAGCTCTACCCACACTCTGCCTAAATGCCACCCATGTGCACATGGAAGGTGATTTTATGAGGAGCTCCATAAAGTTGCACAACTTCTATTCACTTAAGTTACACTCACAGATGGGCCTTTATGCATGTACTTTACCCGCTTGCTCTTCTAAAAGTATACATGTTAGGCTAATGGCACGTCCATTTAGGGTAGGTGGAGCTTGGGCAGAGTGTAAGCAGAGCACAAATGTACACGAGTAAAGTACTGTATAAAGTGAGTTCTTTACAGATCTAGGCAAGAGCATGTACGTCAAATCTAGGGTCGGTGTAAGTGCTGGAGTCTAGGTCCAAAGTGTGTTTTTGGCCACTTATGCCCCTATTTTATAATGAAAAGTAGGCACCTGATTTACTTTATAAACTAGGTTCAATATAAGTATGCTCTGGATGCCTAAAACTAAGCATCCTGTTATAAAATTACCTGCGTACTGTACAAGCACACAGCAGCTTGCACCATGTGTATTTTTGAGCATGACAAACGTTATGAATCCAATCACGAGTGTAAAACAGTGTTCTACACTTGAAAAAGGTTTAAAATTATCCTCTACAAGGGTACAGTGTGGCATACGCCTTGTAGCTATACAAATGTTAAGTAGTAGTAGTAATAACAATTAATTTTTATGCTTATTTACAATTTACAAGTATTCCACTTGAATGGAAAATGCTCTCAAGCAAAAAGATAACATAGGATGAAACAAAATTACAAAGGAAAAATGTAAGCGCTAAGTCAGTCCGCAATTTCAGGAGAAGCAGTACATTCAGAAGGAACTTAAAAGGAAATTTGTATACAAAAAAAACACAGAAGAAAAGTAGAGAAAGAGACATGCAGAATTCTATATAATCGTAGGTGTTATTTCACGTCTAGATGAGAAGCAAGTGAGAATCCAAGAAAAATCTAAGCTGATTCTTCCACCTTCTTCAAGCTTTCCTCAAGCTGTGTCCTTAAATAGAAGCTTTGAATGCATGCCCAAAGTTTAAGTGGCCATTGCCAAAATCATTGCATCCATAGAAGCAACCGTCGCCAGATTATCCAGCATCACATTCAGATGTCTTACGTTTGATGCTCGGCGCAAAGGAAGCAGGACACACTACACCGTCCTGCTTCCTTTGCGCCCCTTCTTGCGCTTTACTTCTGATGCTTTCCAGACTGGACTGGACCTCCACACCCCAAATTGACTCTCCACCACCACCTCAGTCCGCAGGTCTTCCCTGCTTACTGCCATAGACGTCTTGGCCAGCCACTTCTCACACGCAACCTGTGCTGAACTTCCATTTGCCCCGAGCACCTCTCCATATGCTGAAACAAACTCTGTACCGCTTCGGAGAGTTATCTGGCCAGGTACCTCTGGGACCTCCTGCATGTGCCACAGAAATCCTCCTCTGTTTGCAGAATAATGGGAATACTGCGCCAGGTCTCTGCCCAAAAGTAGGGTGCCTCATCTCATTGTACAGGGCCTGCACGGGAGCTTCTAAAATAATCCCCTTTGTATGCTCATTGTGAGTTCCTTTGCACACTGGTTTGTTCACTAGCATATGCTTAGATGGGGGTGTCAAACTCTAGTCCTAGAGGGCTGCAAAATAACCAGGTTTTCAAAATTTCCCTAATGAATGTTCATGAGATATTTGCATACAATGTGGCAGGGTATGCAACTATATATCTCATAAGTATTCATTAAGGATATCCTGAAAACAAGGCTGGTTTGTGGCCCTCCAGGACCGGAGTTTGACACCCTTGGTTTTAAATGGTCCAGATTATCATTCAGATGCTAATGCATTGTTTAGCTGCTACACATGTGCTTTCATTTTGAAAGCTGGTGCAAAATTACACACTTAAGAAGTGTAAATGGATTTTGCATTGATGCTGGCAACATGAACATTTTCCTCCCAATGCCTCAATGCTGCCAAGTTTTTAGCATGCATTAGTGTCTTGACCCCCAAGACTGCTGTATTTGCATGTACTATTAAATGACAAATGAATCCTTACAAGTCACACAAAAGAATTTTTATCATATACTGGATAACTGCATTTTTTAAAGCCACTAATTTGCCAAATTCTTAAGTTGCATAAATGGACACATTTCCTCTTCTCATTCTGTGAAACAAATGCAGAGACTGGCTTGTGGATATTCAGTTCTGTGCTACGCAAGAGCTTTATACTGTCTATAATATTTGAATACTTCTGTATTCTGCAGGAAAGTGGCCTATAGAAAGGCAGTAAGGAGAAGAGGAGTTGGATTCACGAAAGCCATTCACCATGCTTTTTGTTTTTGATATATGTAGGGTTCTTGGAAAACTTTTGCGAGTACATTGAAGCAGCTTCAAGCTGTTTAACTTGCGTGACCACTACTTGCACTGACTATCACCCTGATCTCACTGTTCTTGGCAAGCATTAAATACGGAAGTCATGTTTCCACATGGATGAACACTTCTTGAGAAACTTTTTCAATTAGGTACAAACAGGCTTTCATTCAACATCCGGCATGCAAATCTTGTCTTTCCATCCTTATTTTCTTCAACAAGCATATTTATTGTGCTCGTTGCAAGGAAAGTTCCACATACCACCAATTTCCAAGTGCCCTTTTTTTGCTGGATGTCACCCTATCTTGGTCTTGTGATAGAGTATGGGGATTTTGTTCTGTATTCATGCGGTCTCCTTTTTTTTACTCTAACCTTCTTAAATTACTTTTTACATACATTGCTCACTCTAGTAGTTCATAATTGATCTGTTTTCTTTGAGGGATGAATGAAATTTTGACCGATTATTCATATTTCTAGAAACAGGGATCCTAAGTGCTGAAGGATTGCTGCTAAATGTAATTCATATTTTAACTGTAATGTACTGTTATTACAGTTTATATTAGCTTAGTTTATTTTCAAATTTGATAGACCGCCTTATGAAAAGCATTAAAGTCTTATACAAAACAAAATTATATAGTGTGTACAATAAAAAACACAGAAAAAAAATCACATGTAGATTGAGTGTGCTGTGATTGATGTTGCTTCTTGAATTTGGGAGTCTTTTGGACTCAATACACAGAATCTGCCTTCTCATTAATTGATAAGTGATAGTGGGGGGTTTTCTAATAGACGAAACTACTATATTTAAAAATCTATTTAAAGTAAGAAATAATTATTGCTTATACAGTAGTGTAAATGGGTCATTCTTCCTGTATCCAAGCACAGCACAATACTTTCTGGAATGCTCTTTGACTACAAATGACCAAGGCTAAACGAGTCTCCAAATGAATTTACCATGGATATTGAGCTCAGAAGAAATAGATTGTTGTAAAGAGTGATTGCAGTGTGATCCAGAGCTGAAGGAAGTGCAGTGGCAACTGTTTTGTGAACCAAGAAGTAAAGGCTGAGGAGCAGGAGACAAGGAAGGAGATGAAGGTCCATCTAGTGAAGAAGCAGCCCTGATACAAGCCCCTATCAGCTGTGCTTGAGAGTATGCTTTGCTCGATATGGCTAGAAGGTCCAGAATTGCAGAGCTCCATCCAGGAAAGGGAGGAGTGGCCTAGTGGTTGGGGCAAGTTACCTCAGGCCAGAAGGTCAGGGGTTCAAATCCCACTAGAGGACAGCAACCTTGGGCCAGAAGGACTGGTGTATCTAGTCCCACAGGTGCTCCTTGTGGCCTTGGGCAAGCCGCCTAAACTTCCATTGCCCATGTTTCCTGTAAAATAGTTATCTCCAAGTTATAATGCCATGTTCAAAGTAATTTCAGTTTATTCAATGCAAACCACCTTGATATCATGAAAAGTGGTATATAAGAAATGTTAAATTAATAAATAGAAAGCAACGTCATCTTCTGAGCCAGGATGTGACATGCACTCAGACAGACCTGCAAGTGTTCACCAAAATTATGAAGAGACTGCTGAAAATGATCATGGGTTATATAGCTCCAGTGGACTACTTGCCTCTATTCCTTTCCTCCCTCTCTCTTGCCACTCTGAGGCTCATCAGCACAGGATAAGAGATGAAATGCTAGTCTTCCCTGAACTGAAGGAGTTCCCATAAGAATATAAGACCAAGGTCCATCAAGCCCAGTTTCCTGCTTCCATCAGTGGCCAATCCAGGTTACAAGTACCTGACAGGTTCCCAAAAAGGCACACAGGTGCTTACTGTGGGGTAAGTAGGGGATTTCCCTGGTCTTCCCTATTAATGGTTTATGGACTTTACCTCCAGAATCTTGTCCAAACTTTTTAAAAACCCAGCAACACTAATAGTTTTTACTTCATTCTCCAGTAATGAATTCCAGAGTTTAATTACACATTGGGTGAAAAAATATTAGTCTTAAATGTGCAACATTGTAGCTTCATTGCATGTCCCCTAGTTGTACTTTTTGAAGGAGTATACAATTTAACTTCGCTAACCTGTTCCACCCCATTCATTATTTTATAGATCTCTGTCATATCTCCCCTCAGGCATCTTTTTTCCTGGTTGAAGAGCCCTAACTTTTTAAGCCTTTCCTCATAGGGATATCCTTCCATTCCCTTTACCATTTTGGTGTCTCTTCTCGGTACCTTTTCTAATTCTGCTGTATCCTTTTTAAGATATGGCAACCAGAATTGCATACCGTGGAGCGATACAGAGGCATTATATACTGTAATATCCTTGGATTTATTATAATGCCTCTGCCAGAGATACCTCAACAGCAGCAGAAGAAGCCGGGCCCTTCAGAACCCAGTGTGATCTCTGATCTGGCTCCACTTAGGTACATTGCAAGCATACAAAGGCTGCAGGACTACCGTTGCAAGGCCATGACCACCCCTGTAAACAGTGGTGTGCACTTAGGTAATGTGCTCATATCATCTTGAAATGTTTGTCAATCATTCTTTGCTCTGACTGATCACACTTGTCCTTAGGGGTACTGGGGTTTCACCTGATGGATGCCCCTCCTTCTTCCTTGTTGTCAGCGTCTGGGAGCTCAGGATGAAGCCTCTCAGGAAAAGGCAGCTTACACGTCTCTTTCATTTTTGAGCAACATTGGGTTACCAGCCAACTTTCATATCCAATTTAAATTCATTGTGCTCACTCACAAAGCCTTTTACCTGGGCTTACCCCTCTGTCTATCTTTATACTTAATTCCCTTTCACCCTATCAGAACCTTGAGATCTTCTCAAGGTAATTATTTAGTGGTTCCTTCCCATAGGACACTTCACCTGCCTTCTGTTGCATTGCCCCTCTCCTATGGATCACACTAGCCCTGATCTTAGGTTAGAATCCTCCTACCTAAGGTCTTAAATCCTGGTTATTCCAGAAAGCTTTTTCTGTTCTCACTTAGGCTAGCCAGAACTTACAGCCCCTTTTGCTCGACAGCTATGAATTGTTTTTTGTTGTCTATCCCTGCTTCTGTCTGCTGGTAATTTATTGTTGTGCTATTATATACTACTGAATATATTTCTTATGTCCAGTATGTTGTTATCCTGATGAACGTTTTTTTACTTACTCTGCTTTGTATTCGGTCTTGTGCATTACCTTGTTGTCATAACGAAAAGCGTTTTATTAATGCAAATAAATAAATAAATAATTGTTTCTCTCCCATGATGGGGGCTAGAGCATCTCTTGCTATGGTTTTTTTTTTTTGGCATATTTTCCTAATTTCTAAAGGTAGCAGGTTATGCTTTTCTTATATACTTTGTGTATGCATTTTTGTTAAAATCTTAATAAAATAACTAAATAAACAAACAAGCTGCAGGCCATTAAGATGTCATAAGCCTTGGAGAGGTGGTAGAGGAATTTTCTCCCTGATCTATGCACGCACTTGAAATGTAACTTTAAAAGGCAAAAAGTCCTTTCAATGGCTTCCCTCGTCTGCTTATTGGCCATGTTATAGTACTCTTCTCCTTAACTCTGGGGATTTTCAATAAGGGTCATAACCCATATCACCTCTGTGGGAGAAGACAGAGGAGACAAGAGTGAGTGAGTGAGTCAGTGGTTATGTAAGACACTGGTAGCATACAGTAGCTGGGACTTCCTTGGTGGTTCTTTACTGTAGTTGAATGGACAAAGGTCAGAGAGGGTTATTTGGACAGAAAGGGGAAGTGTTAAGTAAGAGAGCGAGTGTGAGAAGGGATAGCTTTCCTAGAAACCATCCTCCTGTGTTATCATCATTCTCAAAATGATCATATATGCCCGATTGTGAAAGATTGTAACATCATGGTAGGTGCCTGGAAAGCATGAAGGCTCGTCAGTGATGAGACTTCGGCATTCCACACTGAGGACTGAAAGACTTTTCCCTTTCCCTTGCTGCCCTCACTGTCCACAGATGACTCAATTGCAATATATGTGCGTGTGCACATGATAACCCCCAAAACAGATGAAAGTGTTGGAAATGGCTTACTTCCCATCATGGTTATATGAGCTTACTGTTCCTGTTCAATATATTGATTGTCTTTCCTGAGAAAAATATTTACAAAATTAACAATGACGAGTAAGGTGGCTGAGAGCTTATGCCCGCTGTGACTTCCAGAGTGGTCCGAACGCTTCCAGAGACAAATAATGAGAATGTGGTGACCTTGAGGTGTGATGGCATGCCCTCCTCGTGGATATTTGAGGAGGGAGGCGGGCAGCTGCAGTATTTCCAAAAGCGGCAGCAAAAAGGCCACTGCCTGTCTCCCCCTTCCAAAATGAAATCGGCAGCTGGGAGGCGGGCAGCAGCTGGGGGGGGGGGGGCGGTGAGGCCAGGGTTCTGCCTAGGGTGGCAGAAACCCTTGGGCTGGCCCTGACATCTGGTCACACTACCAAGAAAACCAAGGACTTGCTGGGTCGCCAGGAGTCAGCATTGACTCAAAGGCACACGCTTTGCATCTTGCATGTGGTTTTTACACATTTAAACTGTGGCATTTACATGTTTAAAAGCCTAGCTGGCCCAGTATTTAAACTCCATGGTCAGCATGTTTTCACATTCCGGCCACTGCATTTAAAAACAAAACCGAATCTTCAGTGCCAGAATCCACATATCGTCCAGTGCTGAATGTCTGGTTTCACCGCTGATTGCCAGCATTATCCCCATAGCGGCGATAGTCAGCCATTATCTAGATAGCAAGAACAGCATGGAGTTGAGCCTGCTTTTCTCTTCTTAACTTTACGCAGTTTGTTATCTGGTTAGTGATCTGAATATCGGCACTAACTGGATATCTCCAGACTTCACTCTATATCTGAGTGATTTTATTAAAAAGCCGCTAGTTACATGAGGAAAAATGACTGCTTCTACTATTTATCATTTCTAAAGTGCTACTAGACATATGCAGAGAGAGTCCCTACCCCACAGGGCTTACAGTCTATTCAAGACAGACAAAAGAACAAACAGGGCACCAGGGTACTTCTTTTTTTTAAAATGATATTTATGCAATTTATACATGGATTGAAAGTTAACATACACAATCTTGTTCAGAAACTGAACAGAACACCCAGAAAATGAAACAAAAAAAGAAAAAGTCTAAATCTGGCATTGGAGCAAAGGGAAGGAGGAGTTTATCTAAGCAAAAGAAAAAAAAATCCAAATATGAAAGAAATATGGCAGATTAGGTATCCAGAGTACACATAAACTTCATGAGGCCAACATTGAACTTGAGGGAGCAAAGCTTCCCCCAATGAAACTATAACCTGCCATATTGCTTCCAGAGTAAAATTAGTAGGACGAACCAAAGCAAACAACTTAGAGTCACCTGAGGCAGCTGCAGGTACTTGAGACAGTTGAACCGCTTCCATGTTAGCCGACCAGACTCCCTCTCTCCGCTCTGCAGGAGACCCTGCCGCTGTGCTTCCAGATACCGGCATTTCACACACCTCCATGTGCCGTTGTCTCAGGGTCTGCTGCCTCTTTGCTCGCACCAACCCTGGTCCTGGCCTTCGTAGCTCTGGAGATGCACCCAATGGGAAAGATAAATCAGAGCTCAGAGAATCTCCAGGGGAAAGATGAAATTGTGGAGCCTGTGATAAGGAAGCTTATCATAGCTCAGGAAGGAGCTATAGGAAAGGTGAAGTGACTCTGAACAAGCAACCTGTCAGTTCTGGTAGAAATAAGAAAACAGAATTTTCCCATAAAAGACTACCAGTCCCAGAATGCACCAGGTTTCCAACGGCCATTAGAGGAGCTGAAGTGGGGAAACGTGTGTTCAATCAGGAGGGCTATGAGGTAATCCCTAAGCACTCATCTCAAAGGGCAGGGCCTGATTCAGCACAGCTGCGCTGTGTTAGGGTGGAGCACTCATCTAGGCAGAATAAAGGTAGAGTTTATTCTACAAAGAATTATCCTCCTCATCCTCAGAATCATCATCTTCATGATCTTGGACAGCTTCATCATCTAAGGATCATCAGAAGCAGAAGCCAGAGCGGACGAACAGAGAGGGCAAGAAACCCTTTGGAAGAAAGAAGAGAAAAGCCTTTGGGAGGTCTAGAGGAGTCCGGAGCAGTACTTATACTGGGAGGCATTCCAAGGGCCAGCATACACCATTGGACTGGGGAAAGCCAGAGGAATGGTGCTGCAGAGCTAGGAATCTCCAGACGGTACCTGTGAGGGAGACGGCTGCACGTGGAAGGGACCCTAAGACCCGTGCCAGAAGGTATGTGAAGAGAGATCCAGTGTCCAGGGATCTGGATTGGAAGGCTGGACATAAGAACTGGACTACATACTGGCCAGGCTATATAGAGAGGAACTCTAACAGCAATGGAAGCTCAGGTATGAACACTGATCTATGCCCTAGCTATAACCTTGAAAGACAGCAGGGAAACAAGTATTCTCCTGAAAGTGCTCCATTGAGAAATTCATCTGTGCCAATCCATGATATTGAACCCATGATTGTTGAAGAAGGGGGAGAGATTGCAGATGAAGGCTGTGTTTACATGGACTGCTCTCTGTCTAAACTCCTGTGGTAATTTTCTGTTACAAAGTACAGCAACCATCACAAAGAAATACAAACTTGTTCTTTAATCTACTCAGAAAAGCTCCTGAGTAGGATTTTTAGCCACGCAGTAGAAAGCAAGCCAGCTAAGGGGTTTCAGCTGGGTAACTGCTAGCATTGAGCCTTACCTAATTGCTTGTGAGCTCTGAGGGAATCACTTCTGAATCTATGTGTGAAGATATAAGAAGTTAACCTGAAAAGAACAGTTTTTCCTTTCTTTGTGGATTTTGTTTGTTGTTTGATACACTGCTAAGAAAATATTAGCTAAAGCCTACAGAAAAGACCAGTTTGTTACCAACCAGGTCTTTATTCTTTTGCTTTGATTGCCTGACAAGTTCAAATGTTGTTTTCCTGATTTTGTTTTTTCAAGTTTAACACTGAAAGCAAGTATCCTGTTTTATGTGCTACCAAGCATATCTGTGTTGGGAGAAATAACCCCATAAATAAATATCTTATTGACTTTACCCTCAAGCACAACTAATTATTGTGAGCAGCTGTGTCTGGTGTGAATGGACTGCATTGCCCACAATCCCTTGCAAATCATATTGATATATGCACTTGCCAAGACTGTGAACATTCTCACCCAGGCAGCCGTCTGACAAGCCTTAGACGCCTGCCAAACTTCAGGGGAGAGAGATATCACCGAAGCAGCCGTCGAGCCCTCCAACTCCGGCAGAACTGCAACTCGGCACATCTCCCCTGCTCCCACTGATCACTGAGGTGCACAAATCACAAACGAGTCCAGAGGTCCACAAACCTCCTCAGAAATCAGCATAGAGATGACAGGGGGTCCGGAAGGCAAGGAACCCCCCTGCCCTTAAGTTTCTTGCCCACAGAAAAAAGCATGCACTTCAGACAAACCTAGCTCCAGCCATCTTGAAATTCCTCCCCACAGTCTCACACTAGGGTAATTCTTAAAGGGAATAATTAAACACACACATGGGTACAGAAGAAGAATAAGAGGGTCAGGATCCAAAAACAGCCTCAAAGAGATAAGCTCTTAACTTGGATTTGAAATGGACTAAAGATGGAGCCTAATGTACTGACTGCTGTAGTCTATTCCAGACATAAAGTGTAGCAAGGTGAAAACCCCCAATATGTAGAGTGTGATAAAAAGGTTTGTTATGGGCATGTCTTGGGGGGGGGGCACAAAATAATATATGCCAGCGCCCCTTTCTCATCTGTAGCACTGCATCTCTCTCTTGCCTACCCTCTGTCTTCCATCCAACCATACACATACAAGTATTAATATAAATGGACAAATGGACAGCTTTGTCTCTTCTGCTTCTATTGCTTTTCTGTCCAGAAAGTGTATTTCTTTTCCTTTTCACTGGCCTCGGCCTTTTTAAAAACAAAGTTTTTATTGGTTTTATTGTACACCGCTTTGCTTGCCCATGAAAGGCGGTTTTTATCAAGTGAAATAAAACATAAACATAAACATAAACATGAATGAATTCATCACAGACATGTGCTCCTGCTTAAGTGAATTAAATCTATAAAATAATAAAATTGAGTGATTTATGTTTGCCTTGTTCTTCCAACATAAACAAATTAATGATTTACTGTGGTGGTTTTTGTCAGCGAGGGGGACCCAAGAATAGTGAGCAGGTGAGGTCCACTTAACAGGTTCTCTACAGGAAGGACACCTCATCTTCAGGGATAGCTAGGAAAGGATCTTCCACCTATGAAAGCCACTTTCTCTATGGGATGAGCCCTCCAGTACTGTTGATTGCCAGGTCTTTGCTGCCCAAAGCCAGCACTCAAGGTGAGAACCCGGAGCTAGAAGAACTTTGAATGATATATAAACCATGAGCACAGACACTAACCAAGAAAAACAAGGCAGAGGTAAAGTTGAGGCCCCACCAAAGCTTGGACAAGGTGAAATAGCATCCATTGTGTAATAGAGAGCCAAAGCACAAAACAACACCAGTGTGCAGACCAAGCTTTGGTAAACAGGTCTAATAGAGCTGGGTTTACATAGAGATCCTAGACAGGAGTCTCTGAAAGGAAGTAGCAGGCATAGATCAGGCTAATGTGGCCAGCCAGCCAAGTGGAACCTACTGACACCTGCCTGTTGGAGGCTTATCTAGGTAAGGTTACTTTGGGAACTGAACCACTTGCAGGTTGGAGATGAAACTTCACATTTATATAGTTGCAGACATGCCAAGTCACACGCATTTGTCCCACTCACACACTCAGCCTTTGCCTCTTTTTCTTAAGCATTTTTCTACCTCCATGCTGCTCATTCTTCAAATGGGTTTTCTGCCGTTGTTCAGTTCCCCCCCAGCCAAAGTGCCCATCTTCACTGCCACTGCCTGAAAATCATAGTGCCGCAGCCTGGATCGGGCAGTGGGGACTTCCCTACACCCGGCCCCGGGGGGGGGGGGGGCATCCTTGGGACCAATAGGGCCAAAAGTGCTGCTTATGCCACCTTTGAGATGATATAAGCAGCATGTCCCTATGGGCCTGGCAGGACGTACAGAGCCATGACCTGAATTGGCCCTGTATGTGCTTCTGGGCTGGCCCGTCTCTTCTTTGCCCCATTCCCGCCCCACTGGTTCTCCCTGTCCTGATGCACAGGACGTACAGGAAGAGTCAAAGCGGGAATCAGGCATGCACGTGCAGCCCCGCAACCCGCATTCGAGAATGACCTCAATATTATATGACATCAGATAGAGACCAGCATGGGCCATCTAGTCTGCCCAGTAAGATTGCTAGAGTGGTTGTAACTGCAACTCCATGTAGGTTACCCCGTCTATGCTTGTGTTTACAGTTGTACCTGCTGCTCCTTGTAGTTCAATCCATCTTTATTAAAAGATATTTAAATTTGCTTTGATTCATCCTCTTGCTATAAAGGGATCCACTGTGCATGTCCCATGCCATTTTGAATTCCGTCACTGTATTTGCCCCCACCACCTCCATCGGGAGGGCATTCCATGCATCCACCACCCTTTCAGTGAAAACGTATTTCCTGATGTTGTTTTTAAGTTTACTGCCTTGCAGCTTCATCATATGCCCTCATGTTTTACAGTTTCCTCTTCTTTAAAAAAGATTTCTTTGTTCATATTCTGTATCATATCTCCCCTGTCCCTCCTCTCCTCTAGGGTATACATATTTAGGTCTTCAAGTCTCTTCTCATATGTCTTCTGGCACCAGCTCTGAATAATTTTGGTCACCTTCCTCTGAACCATTTCAAGTCTTTTTATGTCCTTTGTGAGTTATGGTCTCTAAAACTGAACACAATACTCCAAGTGAGGCCTCACCAACAACTTGTACATGGCCAATAATACCTCCTCCTTTCTGCTGGTTACTCCTGTCTGTATGCAGCCCAGCATCCTTCTGGCTTTGGCTACCACCTTGTTGCACTGTTTGCCACCTTGAGATCCTCAGACACTAGTACTCTGAAGTCCCTCTCCTAGTCCATGCACACCAACCGCTCATCCCCTGATCACATACAATTCCTTTGGCTTTCTGCATCCCAAGTGCATGACTCTGCACTTATTTGCATTAAATCGTAACTGTCAAGCATTAGACCATTCTTCCAGTGTTTTTAGATCTTTCCTCATGTTGTCCACTCCATCAGAAGTGCCCACTCTGTTGTAAATTTTTGGGTCATCTGCGAAAAGGCAGACATTTCCATTCAGTCCTTCTGCAATATCACTCACAAATATATTGAACAGTATTGGTCCCATGATCCATTCCTGAGGCATGCCACTATGCACCTTCCTTTCTCTTCTGAGTGAAATCCATTTACCACCACCTTCTGTTGTCTGTCAGTCAACCAATTTCAGATCCACTTCACTACCTTGGGACCTATTCCCAAGCTGCTCATTCTATTAAGAAGCCTCCTATAAGGAACAGTATCAAATGCTCTGCTGAAATCTAGGTATATCATATTCATTGCATGTTCTTGATCTATTTCTCTGGTTACCTAGTCAAAGAACTCAATCAAATTTGTTTGGCTTGATCTTCCTTTGGTAAAACCATGTTGCCTCAGATCATGCAATCCATTTGTTTCCAGAAAGTCCACTATTCTTTTTATCAAGAGCATCTTCATTATTTTTCCCACCACAGAGGTAAGTCTTATAAACTTCTTGTTTCTGAGGGGCAGGACCAGCAGGGGGTACAGGGGAAGAAGGGGCCGAACAGTGGATCGCTAGGGAAAAGGAAAGGCTGGATTGGAGGGGAGGGGAGGGGATGGTGGATATGGAAGAGGGTGAAAGTGATAAATAGAATATTCTGGCTCAGTCTGGGGGGGGGGGGGAGAATAGGGACACAAAAAAGGTGATGCTGGACATCAGGGGTGCTGAACAGAGCAGAAATAGGGTTACAGGGGACATGTTGGACATCGGTGAACAGGGAGACGGGGGGAATGGATGATCAACATGGGCAGGGAATAAGTAACAGGGACATGCTGGCATGTGTGGCTGGAGGAATAGGAACACAGAAGGGAGGTACTGGACATAGGAGACAGAGAGAGAATGCTAAATATGTTGGGTGGAATAGGGTGATGGGGCAGATGCTGGATACAGGGGGAGAATAGGAACAGAGATGGGAATTGCTGGAGAAAGGAAGGGGCATAAGGAAACACAGGTGGATGTTGAATATGTGGAGGAAGAGTAGATAATAGAGGGGAGATCATGGGCATAGGAGAGGGATAGGGATACAGAGGAAAGGAGATGGAAAGCTGTACATAGATGCAGTAAAAAGAAGAAGCTTGAAGATGGTACTGTAAATAGGAATGAAATCTGAGCAGATATATAGAAAGAAAAATAAAAGAAGAAAGCTGAAAGGAAAAGATCAATGTCAGAGATTAATATAGAGGAAGAAATGAAGAATACAGGACAGAAAAGTGGGCAAATGTACTGGAGAACCCGGAGAGAAAATTAAGAGAAGACAGGGGAAGGCACTCAGTGCCACCCTCTTACAGCTGATCAACACACTAAGGGCGGCGCTGAGTGGTGTTCCCCCCCTCTTTGCTGTTCTGATTGGCCTGTGCACGCCTTTGGACTGGTTCTCATCCGGGCATTTGCTATTTTTCATGATAAAAACCGTTGGGTTGAAGACGCTCTTCAAGGCTGCTTCGGCTAGAGAAGGCTGGAACCTGATGCAGGGGCAATGTTTTTTACCCTGAAATGTGACACGTCGTTCCTGATGCTAGCTGACTAGTCTTCACGGCCTGTTTCTACTGACTAAATTTTTGAAGCGCGAGTTGGACATCGCCGATAATTTCAGATAAGTGTACTTTAAAGCACTTGCATAAAGCGGTTTTATGATACATTTGATTAAAAGGGAGTGGCTACAGTGGTTTGGGGTAGTTCCTTTCCCCTCACTGTGGTAGCTGCTCCGACAAAAATAGATTGATTGATAGCTTCACAATTTTGGGTTTATTTTGAGTCTTGGGTTATGTCTTGTACATATTGGCATTAATGACATAGGAAAGCATGGGAGGGAGGTTCTGGGGGCCAAATTTAGACTTTTAGGTAGGAAGCTGAAATCCAGAACTTCCAGGGTAGCATTCTCTGAAATGCTTCCTGTTCCACGCACAGGACCCAAAAGACAGGCAGAGCTCTGGAGTCTCAATCTGTGGATGAGACAATGGTGCTAAGAAGAGGGTTTTGGATTTATTAGTGACTGGGTAACATTCTGGGGAAGGGAGGGGCTTTTTCGAAAGGATGAGCTCCACTGCGATGGAGCCAGGCTACTAGCATTAACCTATAAAAAGGAGATAGAGCAGCTCTTAAACTAGATAAAGACGACAGTCACCCAGGAGCACATGGTTCGGAAGGATGTATCCTTGAAGGATACTAGCAAAAGAGGGAAGTTAGGGCATCCTGACAAAGAAGTTCCAATAAAGATAACAATAAATCAGATGCCCTTAAGTACAGAGCTGAAAGATTCCAGATTACACCTGATAACCAGATTAATATGAATAAAATACAACCTCTAAAATGCCTGTATGCAAATGCTAGACATCTAAAAAAATAATATGGGAAAGCTAGAATATATAACACTACATGAAAGGTTAGATATGATTGGCATCTCAGATGCCTAGTGATTGGGCAAGTTACCTCAGGCCAGAAGGTCAGGGGTTCAAATCCTACTAGAGGACAGCAACATTGGGCTAGAAGGACTGGGGTTTCTAGTCCCACAGGTGCTCCTTGTGGTCTTGGGCAAGCCACTTAACCCTCCATTGCCCATGTTCCCTGTAAAATAGTTATCTCCAAGTTATAATGCCCTGTTCAATGTAATTTCAGTTTGTTCAATGTAAACTGCCTTGATATCACGAAAGGAGGTATATAAGAAATGTTAAATAAATAAATAAATAAAAAATATCTGGTGGAAGGAGAAGAACCATAGGACACTGTAATACCTGGGTACAAACTATATTGCAATGATAGGGTAGATTAGTGGAGGGGTTGCACTTTTATGTTAGAGAGAGCATTGAATTACATAGGATTAATGTTTTGCAGGAAAGAAAATACACTGTTGAATATCAATGAATAGTAATTCCATGTAAAAAGGGGAAGGCGATGGCAGTAGGGATGTACTACCGACTGCCTAGCAAGCTAAGTTTCTAGATGAAATAAATGACTGCCTCTTGGAGCAGCAGGTTCATGAGCCAATAAGAGGGGACGCTATTTTGGACTTAATCCTTAGTGGAACACAGGATCTGGTGTAAGAGATAAGGGTGTTGCGCCACTTGGCAATAGTGATCGTAGCATGACTGTATTTGATTTAATAAATCAAATATAAATCAATAAATAAAAGAGTGGAGGAGTGGCCTAGTGGTTGGGGCAAGGTACTTCAAGCCAGAAGGTCAGGGGTTCAAATCCCACTAGAGGACAGCAACCTTGGGCCAGAAGAACTGGGGTTTCTAGTCCCATAGGTGTTCCTTGTGGTCTTGGGCAAGCCACTTAACCCTCCATAGCCCATGTTCCCTATAAAATAGTTATCTCCAAGTTATAATTCCCTGTTCAATGTAATTTCAGTTTGTTCAATGTAAACCGCACTGATGCAGAATAGCGCGGTATATAAGAGAATGTAAATAAAATAAAATAAATAAATGGAAGAAGGATGGCAAGGAAATCCACAGTTCTAACTTTGAACTTTCAAAAGGCAGACTATGATGAAATGAGGAAAATAGTTAAGAAAAATTAAAAGGAGCAGCTGCAAATGTTAAAGATTTATATCAAGCATGGGCATTGTTTAAAAGTACTATCTTAGAAGCCCAAACCAGATGTATTCCATGCTTTAAGAAAAGTGGAAGGAGGTCATTGTAAAAGTAGAGATTGGCCAATGTAACGCCAATTTTTAAAAAGGGTTCCAGAGATGATGTGGGAAACTACAGACCGGTGTGTCTGGAATCAGTACTGGGCAAAGTGGTAGAAATTATTATGAGATATAACATGAAAGTTAACCTTGATAAAACAGACGCTCTGTTCATTTCTAATAACACCAACAATGACCCACCCTTAACTATCAATTTCCTTGACAGAACAATATCTCTAAAAGATGAAGTGAAAAATCTGGGCGTCATTTTGGACAAAAATTTAAATCTCCAATCACATATAAACAAAACTGCTGCTAAAGCGTACCAATGATCGAAGCTTGTCAGGAGACTTCAACCAATCCTCAGCCATAGCCATTTTCACACTGTATGTCAAGCAGTTATTCCAATATTGGACTATGGAAATTCTTTATATCAGGATCTGCCTATAAAATCTATACATCCTCTTCAGTTAGTGCAGAACACCACAGCACATGTTATTACAGGCACAGCCAATGTGAACATATCACACCCATACTCCAGCAATCGCACAGGCTACCGATAGCCGCAAGAGTTCGATTTAAGACAACTATAATAATATTCAAGATTATGAATTTATTCTCGGCAGATGTCCTTCATGGATTATTAGCCAAGGATTCAACTAATAGGCCTAGATGATCTAACAATATTAATAAACTCCGCTTACCTACAGGCCACCACAAAACTAAGCAATCTACCTCCAAAAGAGCATTATCACTCTCAGCGCTGGCCCTCTGGAACTCCCTTCCGGATGATTTAAGAGATATGAATGACATCAAGGATTTCCGAAAATCACGTAAGACACTCTTATTCACGGACGTTTATGGTCAAGTTACATAAGAATCCCTGCTCCATTGACATTTGAGAAAGATTGATGAACTGATTAACATGCTATATGTATGTCTTGTCTCCTCTTCCGTTATGTTCCATGTAAACCTTAAATTGTATTATAACCTTTAGTTGTACTGTTGACAACTTTGTTTGAAGGATAAAGTGGTATACAAATCTGGTTAAATAAATAAAAAATAAAATTACTGAACATGTAGATAGTCATGGTTTAAGGGAGAAAGTCAACATGGATTTAGCCAAGAAAAATCGTATCTTACTGATCTGTTATATTTTTTGAAGAGGTGAATAAACAGGTAGATATAGTGTATCTGGATTTTCAGAACACCTTTGATAAGGTCCCTCATGAGAGACTCTTGGCAAAATTAAAAAGTAATGGGATTGGAGGCAGTGTAGTATTGTGGATCAGGAACTGGTTAAAAGATAGAAAGCAGAGAGTAGGGCTAAATGGCTAATTTTCTCAGTGGAGAAAGGTGAATAGTGGGCCCGTTGCTTTTTAACATATTCATAAATTACTTGGAAATAGGAATAATGAGTGAGGTGATCAAATTTGCAGATGACACAAAATTATTCAAAGTTGTTAAAACACAAGAAGATTGTGAAAAATTGCAAGAGGACCTTGATAAATTGGAAGACTGGAAGTCCAAATGGCAGATGAAATATACAGTAATTTGGACAAGTGCAAAGTTATTCACCTAGGAAAGAACAACCCAAACTATGGTTACATGATGCAAGGTATCATCTTAGAAACCACCACCCAGGAAAAAGATTTAGGTGACATCATTTAGGCGACATTGAAACCCTCTGCCCAGTGTGCAGCTGCAGCCAAGAAAGCAAATAGAATGCTAGGAATCATAAGGAAAGGAATAGAGAATAAAACCAAGGATATTATAATGTCTCTGTATCGTTCCATGGTGCGACCGCACCTTGAAGCAATTCAGGTCGCCATATCTTAAAAAGAATATAATTGAATTAGAAAAGGCAGAGAAGAACAACCAAAATTATAAAGGAGATGGAAGGATACCCCTATGAGGAGAGGCTTAAAAGGTTGGGGCTCTTCAACATAGAAAAGAAACGGCTGAATGTGGATATGATAGAGGTCTATAAATTAATGAATGGAGTGAAATGGATAAACATAGATTGGTTGTTTATGCCATCAAAAAGTAGAAAGACTAGAGGACATGCAGTGAAGCTACAATGTAACCCTTTTAAAATTAATAAGAGAAAACATTGTTTTACTCAATGAGTAATCAAACTCTGGAATTTGTTACTGGAGGATATAATAAAAGCTGTTACTGTAGCTGGGTTTAGGAAACGTCCATAAACCATTATTAAAGTGGACCCAGAAGAGCCACTGCTTACCTCAGAATGAGCATTGTGGAATCTGTGTGCCTTTTTGGGAACCTGCCATTTACTTACGACCTGAATTGGCCATTAGAAACAGGATACTTTTAAACATCTTTGTTAGTGATATAGCGGAAGGGCTGTCAGGTAAGGTTTGCCTCTATGGCGGATGATACCAAAATCTGCAATAGAGTAGACACCCAGGAAGGGGTGGATAACATGAGGAGGGATCTAGCTAAGCTTGAAGAATGGTCTAGAATTTGGCAGCTGGGATTTAATGTTAAAAAATGTAAGGTCATGCATTTGGGCTGCAGCAATCCAAGGGAGCAATATAGTATAGGGGTGAAGTACTTTTGTCCACTAAAGAAGAGCGGGACCTAGGCGTGGTTGTGTCTGATGATCTTAAAGTAGCTAAACAGGTAGAAAAGGCGACGGCAAAAGCTAGAAGGATGCTTGGGTGCATATGGAGAGGAATGGCTAGCAGAAAAAAGGAGGTGATAATGTCTCTGTATAAGTCTTTGGTGTGACCGCATTTGGAGTATAGTGTGCAATTCTGGAGACCGCATCTTCAAAAGGATGTGAACAGGATGGAGTCGGTGCAGAGGGTGGCTACTAAAATGATTAGTGGTCTTCATTATGAAGCATATGAGGACAGACTGAAGGATCTTAATATGTACACCTTAGAGGAAAGGCGGGATAGAGGTGATATGATTGAGATGTTTAAATATCTCCATGGCATAAATGTTCAGGGAGAGAGCCTCTTTCAATTGAAAGCAAGTTCTGCTATGAGGGGACATGGGATGAGGGTGAAGGGAGATAGATTCAGGAGTGATATGCGGAAATATTTCTTTACGGCAAGAGTAGTGGATCCGTGGAATAGTCTCCCAGTGGAGGTGGTAGAGATGAGGACAGTAACTGAATTCAAAAAAGCATGGGACAAACACAGAGGATCTCTAAAGGTAAAAAGGGAACTGTTGTAGTTGTTATGGAAGGATATGTGGTCTTTTTCTGTCATCATATTTCTATGTTTCTATGATACTGGGCTTGATGGACTTTGGTCTGACACAGTATGGCATTTTTATGTTCTTATGCTCTGAATAACTATTTGTGGTGCTCCTTTCATTTGCAAAGCACATTTTTCCAAATTTTTGCTGAGAATGCTCCGCGAGAAAATCCTCACTCATTGGCCTTCAATCTCACTCATTGGAGTGGTAAATCTCACTCTTTGGGATGAGCCACCCTTGGAATCTCTGTAGTTGTAAGGCAGAAAATATACTACTACTAAATAGTGCTACAAGGTGTATGTAGTGCTGTACATATAGATGTAGGACACAGTCTCTGGTCATCAGAGTTTACAATCTAATCAAAATATATGCTTTAAGGATTATTTTAGTAGCCTTATTCACAATTTCTATGTGAAAAATCTGTCATTTATACATGGAAATGGAATCTGCATGTAAATGGTGATTTTAGAAAGGGCTAAATTCATACATGTCTGCCCATAATATGTAGAAACTGCAAGAGGACATATCGAAAGTATGGTTAGAATATGTCTTGGTTGGGTCAAAAATCTAAATTCCTCATTTCATTTAGGCAATACACATGTATGACCAAAATTGTCCATGTTGGGACTTACAGTTGCTTTCTGGCACATAGGATTTTAAAAAGTGCTTGCTTGGCTAGTCCTTTACAGAGTGGATTAATCTCTGTGGTAGTGTGGGAAGGGGTTTTCTTTAAAACACATAACAGGCAGTTCAGCAAAAAAAAAAAATCTACTATATTCTGTCCCAGCTTGTTAAACCCCCCAAAAGCTTTGTCTCCTGGTCTTTCCTCCAGTTCCAGTTAAAGTTCCTACCTCAGAGCTCCTTTGCACGGCTTGCCTTCGAAGGACTTCTGCCTCCATGGGCCTCTCTCCTTCCTGCAGCCTGCTGTGTGCTTAACATTTCCCTTTAAGCCACACCCTCCCATTCCTGAACTGTTGATAATCCCTTTGGAGAGAGACAGGTTATATTCTACATACCTCATCATAATCCCCCATTGTTTATTTTCTCCTCCAGTTCAAAATTAAATAAAGTTAATAATCCCTGTAGTTAATTAATAGTATTTATATTTATAAGTTTGCCAGTTATTACACATCCAATCTGCCATGTTGCCCTCGCTAATTTTTCCCATGTGTAGATTTGCAAAAAAGGCTCCTCTAGCCCTACATGTCGGCAAATACACATGCACTCCTGTTCATCCTTATGTGTTTTGGAAAAGGAATCAGGTTTGGCGGATCCTTTTCTTAAATAGCCCAACCTCAACATCTCAATTCTGATTTCCATGTACTAGCTAAAATCTGCCTTCACATGTATGTCTCATAACACAGGTCTGCGACTAAAAAGCTGTTAGATTATTTTCATCTAATTTCCATGTATTTTGGTGTGCTGAAAACAAATAAAATATTGAAAAAAACCTCCTAGACCTCATGATTTGCCACAACATGCAAAATTGTCTTCAAATTTATCAATTTTTTTTCAAATAAGTGCATTTAAGATATAAAATGCCCAAAAAACCTTAAAGGGGTTGTCCGAGTTATGTAAAAAAAATATAGCACTGTAAATCTGATGGTCAGCAATATATACATAAGCTAAGCAAGTTTTAAGTCCGTGCTTCTAATGGTAGAAGGGGTTAATCTTTCCTGAAGAATCCAGTGGGAGGGAGACACAGGGCAGATAGCAGCAGCTCCAGTCAGTGCAGGGGGGCGTGGCCAGCACTGTGACGTCTCGTGTACAGACACAGAGCTGCTCTCTCCTGCATGCCGCACTTGTGCACGAATCATCATCAGGTTCTTGGTTCTAGGCTGTTCACACTTTTTCATCGCAATTCGTGTTAGCTCGTCATTCTTTAACCGTTATGTTATGGCTCTACGAAAGTGTATTAATTCGCCAGACAGTTTCTGTTTCATCTGTGGTGAATATACAGTGTTGAAGCAACAGCAGAATATTACAGCCTTTTGAAAAAAGTATACTTTGCATACTTTGGACTAAAAATTGGAGATCAAGATAAAGTCTGGGCGCCTCATAAAGTGTGCAAACGGTGTGTTGAGGACTGACGAAACTGGTTCAAGGGTAAGAAAAAATATTTCTGTTATGGGATTCCTATGGTATGGCGAGAGCAAAAGAACCATAGTGATGACTGTTACTTTTGTTCATGCAATGTGAAAGGGTTTAATTCCAAATGGAAGCATTCCATTTCATACCCCAATCTTCACTTGGCAATTCGTCCCATCCCCCATGGCACAGATATACCAGTATCCAAGCCCCCTGCTACCTTGGAAGAGATACCTAGCTCCGATGAAGGTGAAGTCATACCTGAACCAGATGACGAATCAAGTTCTGACTTTGAAGATGATACAAGACTAAAATTGTTTTCTCAGGAGGAGATGAATGATTTGGTAAGAGACTTGAATCTTCCCAAAGATGCCGCTGAGTTACTCGGATCAAGGCTGAAAAGCAGGAATTTATTGTTGCCAGGAGTGTCATCTTCATGGTTCAGACATCGTGAAAAGGAGTTCGTTCCTTACTTTGCCCAGGAAGACAAGTTGGTTTATTGCATCGATGTCGAAGGTCTGATGGGTCAATTTAAAATCCAATATGATTCAGAGCATTGGCGTCTTTTTATAGATTCTTCAAAAAGAAGTCTCAAAGTAGTTTTACTCCACAACGGCTTTTACGCTTCCATACCTGTAGGTCATTCCGTACACTTGAAGGAAACCTACGAGAACTTGGAATTGGTTCTTCGTAAACTTAAATATGAAGACCATGGTTGGCAAGTGTGTGGGGACTTGAAGGTCTTGTGCATGCTGCTCGGGCAACAAGCTGGGTATACCAAATATCCTTGTTTTCTGTGTCTATGGACAGTCGAGACCGACAAAATCACTGGACCAAGAAGAGTTGGCAGCCGAGGGTGCTAACAGTCGGTGAAAAAAATGTCCTCCAAGAAACTTTGGTACCTTCCCATAAAGTTCTTCTACCACCTCTCCACATAAAATTGGGATTGATGAAGCAATTCGTAAAATCACTTCCAAGAGATGGAGAATGCTTCAAATACTTGGTCACCAAGTTTCCAGGCCTGTCGGAGGCAAAATTGAAGGAAGGTGTGTTCGTCGTACCAGACATTAGAAGGCTTATAGTTGATCAAGAGTTTGTCAATACCATGACGGATCCTCAAAAAGAAGGGTGGATTGCATTTAAAGAAGTCGTACAGAAATTTTTAGGCAATAACAAAGATCCTCACTACAAAAAGATTGTCGGACGAATGCTGAAAGCATTTCAAGCTTTAGGTTGCCTGATGAGTTTGAAAATGCATTTCCTCCAGTCCCACCTTGACTACTTTCCTGAAAATTTGGGAGCTGTGAGTAAGGAACAAGGTGAACGATTCCACCAAGACATTAAAGAGATGGAAAGGAGATACCAGGGAAAATGGAGCATTACAATGATGGCAGACTACTGTTGGATGCTTCAGAGAGACATTCCAGATGCTACTCACAAGCGTAAATGCACCAAGAGGAGCCTCACAAGGAAGAAGAATCGAGTTTAGTGTGTGTAGGTGAACTCATTTCAGTTCAAAAAAGGATTTTCATGAAAATATTGTAATAAAACTTTAATTTTATAAGTCTATTTCCATTTATTTTGAGGTATTGCCTTATTTAACACAGTTACCTAAATTGTCAGGAAACATGATGTCCTATGACAAAATGGAGGTCATTTTCGGATTCAGCGCACCAAAAAACATAAAGATTATGTGGAATAACCAAAACAGCTCTTGAAAAAAGTTTTTGCAGACATGTGGTTATTTGCCATGATGGTGCAAGCCAATATGGAGTTATGGTAATTGCTAGGATAGCCATTACTCAGAATTTCCTGGTCTTATATATCTGTGTTACAATCAGTCTTTTGTGCGAAAACATTCCAAGATCTTCTTGGATCAATGTTCAAAAGGAGTTAATATTTAACAGTGAACAGTATACAAATAACTCCTCTGACTACCAATTTTCAATGGCACTATGCAGATAATGCAGATTTGAGCTATATGTTTATGGTTTATGGTTTATTTGCATTTAATATACTGCTTCTCGAACAAACAGCAAAGCGGTTTACAATCAAAATATTACATAAAGGAAGGGAAAGAGAATTATAATTAATGTAAGGAAAGAAAGGACAAAAGAAGTCACAAGTGCTGCCCTGTTGGCCGGGCCTTCATACCACCCCCAATCTGCCCCCAAATGCCAGCCCATACAAGTAGGGGGCTGACATTCCAAGCGATTAACATGGTTAGCAGAGCTGCTAACTGCACTTATCATGGTGAATGGGATATTCAGTGGCCTAACACAAGCATTGAGTATCTGGGTTTAATATTCAGCCCCGGCGACTAGCCACGTTAGCAGCTCTAGCCACCAGTGCTGTATATCAGGCCCAAGGTTTTTAGACTTGCTTTTAAAGTCTTGTAGGAAGGCTCAGTGCGTAAAGCTGAAGGAAGAGTACAGGAGAAGAAAAGAATAGGAGTAGTAAAGAAGAAGGCTGAATGCCTGGAACTCTCTAGTCTGACCAGAAAGGCCAGTGGAATATTCAGATGATTGCCATGAAGGGATCAGAGGACCCTTGCTGTGGTGTGAAGGGCAAACAACATCTTGTGCATAAACCCTGTTTTCCCTAAGTAAAAAGCTTCTTAAAAATTAACTTATGTGCATAAAAGTATGTGAGTTGACAAGAAGGCACATCCATTTACATGATCCACATGGACATATAGCTTGGACAGAGTCCAACAAGAAAGCACTTATCCACGTGCAATGACAGAAACCAGACCAAACCGTGGATTGCAATGGAAGGAAACCGTTTATTCAATTAAAAGAACCAGCCAATTGAATAAACGGTTTCCTTCCATTGCAATCCACGGTTTGGTCTGATTTCTGTCATATAGCTTGGACAGACCATGAGCAGAATCATGACATATGTACATTTATACTAGAGCCCAAGCAGATGTAAATGTATGCAGCTGCAATTCTATTTATTTAGCTCATGCCTTCTAGTAGCTGTTCAAAGCAAGTTGAAATCAGATACAGTAGGCATGTCCCTATTGCCAGAGAGCATATAATCTAAGTTACCAGCTGAGGCAATGGAGGGTTAAGCGATTTGGCCAAGCAGTGCTAGTGGCATTCAAACCATGGTCTTAATGGTTGCAGGCTTCTGTTCTAACCACTGGGCTACTCTTCCACTCCATTTTGGCAGATCTTGTAAGGTAACTTTATAATGACACATAGGGGTATGTTTACTTAACATCACAGCGGTGGTATTATCGAGTGATAAGTGACGGTATCGCGCGATAATGTAACATTATCGCACGATAAGGTCACTTATCGGGCGATAACGCAGCGGCGGCGTTAAGGTACACTAATGCTGTGAAATCAGGGTCTGAAGGGTGGAGTAAGGCTTCCCAGAGGGCGGAGAGAAAGGGTCAATGGGTGAGAGTGGGAGGGGAGAGGCTCCAGGCACACTAATGCAGTGAAATCTGGGTCGGAACACTAACGCCAGTGAAACCCTCGCGTTAAGGCACATTTGCAGGAAAGAGAAACCATTTCAGTCGGCAATGTGCAGCAAAAGCAGGGAAACCCAGAAAAGTGATAGTTGTGATACATGTGCAGGTAACAAAGAGGCGAATAAACATATAAAAGGACCAGAACTACATCTAAAAGCCCAATAACCCAGCTGGCCAAAAGTGATATTAATGATAATCATAAAGCAACACCACTGACAAAGCTCAAAAAATAAGATATCATGTTTGGAAGGGTCTATTCTCTGTCCCCTACAAAGTGAATGATCCCACATTGAAATAGTGCTGATCAGGGTTTTTCACGTCTATATTGGGGAGGTTTGTTATGGCATGCACATGTGCAGTAACAGCAGAGTGGGCACGTAGGAACGGGCAACTGTACTGATGCTGTAAATGGGATATAGAGGGCTGCAGGCGGCACATGCTGTGGTCCAACTAGGGCACAGTGAGGGCTAGGCAGATGTCTAGGTGGCACATAGGAATGCCGAAACTGTAAAGCAGCAAGACAGCAACTGACGAGGGTCCAACATGGACATGAGTGTGTGTCCCACAGTGTCACAGGAGAGATTACCCAGCAGGTACCCCCAAGGGCACATGACATTGGCAGGCGGTGTGGGAGGGGAAGCGCGCATGTCCATGTAGGCACCCCTACCCGAGAACCCACACCATAGGCAGCTGACTACCGGCATACTGGATGGCCTGGGACTGCACACTACCAGCACCACCAGCATAATGGCACGGCAGCATGGTGGCGGAGGGGTGCTGGTGGCGGAGGGGGCAGTGGCATCTGCCCACAGCAGACCATGGCCTAGCCCCGTTTAGGTGGGTGCCGTGCACTGCAACAGACAGGGTCTGTCTGACGAATAGTCATGGTATCCCTAGGGAATGAACCATCCCTGTGGCAACAGTGTGGTGCAGTACACACAGCCAGTGTGTTCATGAGCAGAAGGTCACAAGTTCAAATTCCAGCTGTGGCTCCTGACAACCCAGTCCCCATATTTTACCCAGTACTAAACAGTGGTAATAAAGACAGAACCTTTATTGCAGATAAATTAAACATGCCTGAAATGCCTATATTTTACCCTACAGAGCACAGACACCATAAACATGTGCAATACCTAGAGCAGAGTTTCCCAACTGCAGTCCTGGAGGGCCAAACACCATTCAGGTTTCATGCTGTCTCTAATAAATATGCCTGTGCTGCACTTGTATGCGCCGCCCCCATGGTATGCAAATGTATCTCATGCATATTCATTAGGGACAGCATGAAAACCTGAACAGTGTTTGGCCCACCAGCACCGGAGTTGGGAACCGCTGTCCTAGAGCAGCGGCCAACAGGGGCATAAACACCCACACCCACAGGCTCCATTATTCAAAGCCTCATGGAGAGTCAAGCTGTTGGGCCCTGCACGCAGCAGCATTTCCCAATACTAGCACTTGCATACCTTAGCAATGCCGTCCTAAACTTGGTAATACGTTACAAATATATTGTGGCAAGGAGGCCTATCCAGAGTCTGGGGAGGACAAAGAGACAGGGAATTCACCCTAGTAAAGGGCCTCCTTTACTCAAGTCAGGGTAGGAAAGCCATAAACACCTCCAGGGATCAGAAAACTTCCACGTGGACCACATTTCAGGCTCCCCCTAGTGGAATGAAGGGGAGAAGATACAAGGCTCAGAACCCTTTAGGCAGTGAATGCTTCAAGCACTCAGGTGCCCGGAGTCAGGCTGATTGCCGTCACCTGAGTAGGGTGGGGTTGGAGCTAGAGCCCTGGAAGTGTAAACCCAGAGCAGAGTATGTTTTAGTAGAAGAGAAAAGGAGGAGATGAGAAGCAGGCAGCCAGGCTGAGCAGAGCAGAGGAACAGACCTTCCAGCTGGAGAGAGTGCTATTTGGCATGTAGCACGTCTGCAGGAGAGTTTGGAGCCAGGAACATGAGAGACTCCAGGATTCCCCGGAAGGCTGTTAGCTGAGCACTTTGAGCAAGGTGGGGAGTCAGAGCCTATGCAGCTGGGAGAGCCCGAGGTGAAGCTGATTGAGGAGGACACACCCATGGACTGTTCCTTGTGCCAAGCTGTAAACCTGGGGAACGTAGAGAAAGCAAGCCAGTCCTGAGAGAAGGTATTCCAGGAAAAAGGTACCCTTATTCCAAGCAGGGTGGCTGAGATCCCCATGTGTTTATAGAGGGGAAGTTTACCACAGACTGTAAATATGATTGTTTTTGTATGGTGCTTTAATCCCAGCAAAGCTGAGAAGGGAATGCAATAATTGCTTGCTGGTAAAGACTGTGTATCCTGCAATAGAGAAACTTTTAAAACTGCATTTTTGTGGTTGGATATGTTTTGGACAATTTTTGCTTCAAAGAGTCCTGAACCAACAATCCTATGTGTGGTATGATCGAACCATTGTGTATATAAAAATAATACATTTCTGTCATTTACCTTACCTACTTGAGCCTGACTACAGCTTTCTGCATGGTGCACTCATACAGCTGAATAAGGACTACATTTCCAAGAGGGCATTGCAGGGAAATAGTTAAAAAAAAAAGCTGAAAAAGCATACAGCAGAAAGTTCTTCTAAAAATCCACGCCCCTCTAACCTAGAGGTGAGTGGTGGTGGCGTTACAATATCAAAAGGTTGCTATGATTAATGGTAGATAGCAATTCCTAAGTTAAGCACAATTTGCTGATAGAGCTGCATCATAGCAAGTTTTCTGATATCTGTGGAGTGTGTTTCAGTTTTGGTTTCTGACAGTGTTTACCACCCTAGGGAGTGACCCCAACACTACTGCGTACCATAGCCATACCTGCACTGTGCCCAGGACTGGTTTGGTGACCAGTACTGCCAAACGCCTCTATATTTGCACAATGCTGGCATGGGTGTGGGAGTGTGTGTCTGTCTATCCAATGTGTTGTGGCTGCCTACACCTTACTCAGCCCACAGTGCTTGGACTGTTTCCAGTGTTAGCCTGCCAATGTGCATAATGAGGAGCAAGGTGCTGTGGGTATGGCCCAGACAAGGTGGCCTGGGCAGGATGCATCTGCACAGGGCATAGGGCAATGACTGGGACATTGTAGTGCCCGGCCACCACCTGCACGGACAGGGTGGCCACAGCATGTCCTGCTGGGAGGTCATTCTCACCCTCATCAGAGACCTTTGGCAAAACTAGAGTCATGGGATAGGAGGCAGTGTACTATGGTGGATCAGGAACTGGTTAAAAGATAGAAAGCAGAGGGTAGGACTAAATGGCCAATTTTCCCAATGGAGAAAAGTGAATAGTGGTGTACCCCAGGGATCTGTGCTGGGTCCGCTGCTTTTTGACATATTCATAAATGACCTGGAAAGTGGAATAACGAGTGAGGTTATCAAATTTGCAGATGACACAAAACTATTTAAATTTGTTAAAACCCAAGAGGATTGTGGAAAATTGCAAGAGGATCTTGATAAATTGGAAGACTGGGCATCAAAATGGCAGATGAAATTTAATGTGGACAAGTGCAAGGTTATGCACCTAGGGAAGAACAACCCAAACTATGGTTACACGATGCAAGGTTCCACATTAGGAACCACCACCCAGGAAAAAGATTTAGGCATCATTGTGGATACTATGTTAAAACCCTCGGCCCAGTGTGCAGCAGCGGCCAAGAGAGCAAATAGAATGCTAGGTATGATAAGGAAAGGAATGGAAAATAAAACAAAAGATACTATAATGCCTCTATATCGTTCCATGGTGAGACCGCACCTTGAATATTGTGTGCAATTCTGGTCGCCGTATCTTAAAAAGGATATAGCGATTTTAGAAAAGGTTCAGAGAAGAGCCACCAAAATGGTAAAGGGAATGGAAGGATACTCCTATGAAGAAAGGCTAAAAAGGTTAGGGCTCTTTAACCTGGAAAAGAGATGGCTGAGGGGAGATATGATAGAAGCCTATAAATTAATGAACGGAGTGGAACGGGTAAATGTAGATCGATTGTTTACGTTATCAGAATATAGAAAGACTAGGGGACATGCAATGAAGCTACAGGGTAAACTATTTAAGACTAATAAAAGAAAATATTTTTTCACTCAACGTGTAATCAAACTCTGGAATTTGTTACCGGAGGATGTAGTAAAGGCTGTTAGTGTAGCTGGGTTTAAAAAAGGTTTGGACAAGTTCCTGGAGAAAAGGTCCATAAACCATTATTAAGAAGGGACCCAGGATATCAATGCTTGAACCAATACAAGCATTGTGGAACCTGTGTCCCTTGGGGAAACTGCTAGATACTGTCATGCAGCAGGGGCTGATGAAAGTAAAAATGCAGGAGAAGAAGCTGTTTTTCATGAGGAAAAAGATGTGCACAAGATGCAATATCTGCACAGAACAGCTAGAGGGAGCAGGCGTGCACTCACAGAGCCTGAGTGGACACACTTAGCTAATCGAGAGCACCTGACAGTCAGCCCGGAAAGCTCAAACACAGGAGAGCTTTATAAACAGAAGACTGGAGACTGGAGAGAGCAGAGCAGTGCTTGCAGGTGTGGAGCTGGAGGTAAAGCTGAAGCTTTACGAGAGAGAAGTACCACAAGCAAGGACCAAGCAGAAAGAAGCACTTGGGAAACTAGTGCTGGGCAAAGGAACAATCACCTTTGGAGGCAAAGCAGAGTGAAAGAAAGAAGCCTGCTTGTACCAGAGGAACCTGGAGCTAAACCGAAAGGTAACAGAAGCTTTCAGAGAGGAGACTGGTACAGGGATTGTGTTCCTGAAGAACTGCAGTGAGGAGGAAATCCCAGTTCTATATGCTGCTGGAAGCCAAGGTATGCTGACTCTGTTTCTATGAAGAAAACCACCTTACCTTATAAAAAGCCTTTTGAAAGTAATGCTAAACCTGTGAGAAAGGAAAGCAAAGCTACCTCTCATAAGCCAAGTAGCCAACGCCCGAGGGTTGGCCATGCTCATTGGCAAACACTAGAGGAACTCTTTAAACATCTAGAGAACAGGACTAGGGCCTGGCCAGAAATTATAGCCAGTGAAACCACTGATACAGACAGAGATAATTCTGAGCCGATGCAAGTGGAACTTGTAGAGCCAAGCCTTTTATCTCAGGAAGAGATGGACTGTTCTTTGTGTATTTCAGGCAGTGCAGAGTCACTGTTAAACCTGTGAATGATATATGTTATCTTCAGAATGTTATTCATTTGCTAAATGGAAGAAGAATGCTGAAACATTTGCTTTACTCTGGAAAGCTGAACTAAGCATTGTTATAACTGTTATAACTTGTTATAACTGTGAAGCATAACAGTCTTTCCGTTAACCTGAGTTGATTTCATTCCTGAAGTTAAGGACTTTTTCTTTAGGTTGTAACCCAGCTGAATCTTATGTATAAATGCCTTGTTAACCCTCTACTCTGCATTCACAATTTTTCTTAGTTAGGAGCTGAACTGCTAAGACCAGGTTACACCTGGATCTTAAAAGACCCTCCTTTCATAATAAAATAATTTTTGTGTCCCACCTACCCTTACGACCACTGGCCACCAGGGCGGTGCACGACAGTACATATGACCTAGATTGGCCACTGTTGGAAACAGAATACTGGGCTTGATGGACCTTGGTCTGACCCAGTATGGCATATCTTATGTTCTTATGACTGAGCAGTGACCACGGCATGGCTAGGTTCTCCCATAGTGCTATATAGTATTTCTCTCAAGTGATATTTATGGGTTCTCTTTTCTGGGGCCCAATCACTAATTTATCTGCTTGGTGTGTGTGCGATCACATCCCAGTTTTGGGTGCATGCATCTCCTCCAGGGACATGCCCTATGGACTAGCTAGCAGACTATCTGCAGTTAGTATGTGTATGGCTGGACCACCTTGCAGGGTGCAGCGGCTGGAGACTCACTGTGCTCACTGCTGGAGAATGTCAGATAGTGGTGGGGGGCAGCTGAGCATTTCCAGGCCTACTGTCTGTCTGCCATTGCCTTATGGATGTGTACAGATCTTCATTGACTACCCTGTAGGGTGCCTGTTCCCCAGCAGGACTGGGGTTGATGGTCCCCGCTACTGCCACCATTGCAGGGATGTGGATCTGTTGGTGGGAGATCCTGTCCCCCACCCTGAGCCCCAGAGGGTGGGTTGGGTGGTGCTACATAATCCGACTAAGGGTCCAAACACCCCCCTTCACTTAAATCATATGACCATGGCACCCACACAGGATATGCACTATTCTGGGTGCATCATAGTCCACAAGGGCTAGACATGACTGGGAAACACGGATGGACACAGGTGTGTCTGCAAGGACGACCTATCACACACTGGCACTGATGGCGACCTGCAGCATAGCCTATCTCAGCTAAACCAGGTGCTGCGGACCTGGTGCTGGGCACCCCACCTCACCCTCAGGGTGAGCACAGTACCCCCACAATGTGTCAGTCTGTAGCCATTCTGTGCCAGTAACACACACGATCAGTTCCCCCTACCAGGCCGAGGTGCTGTGGGGGTGCATACCCCATCTTGTGATCATCTGTAGACTGCTGATCTGCATGTGCAGTGCATCATGGGTACAGGTGGGTTAACCCTATCCTGGTAACTGCAGCAGACAGTTTGTATGGTGACCTGCAGTCCTTCTGTAGCCAGGCAGGGGTTTGTTAGTAGCTATCGAGATGTAGCCCACTGGTTACTTCACTGACTGTGGAGGCTGAGGTCATGGGTTTGATCCCACAGTGGTGTTATTTGATAGGGCTTTTTGATGCATTTCCTTTTTTAATTTAAATTAGTGCTGCCAGCAAAAACACCCTCACAGTGCTGTAACCTTAAGGTGCCTCATAAGCCACCCTATAAAGCGCCATATAAGGCGCTTTATAAGGTGCCCTATAGGGAACATTATAAGGTGCCTTGGCGGACAGTGCACTTTATAATGTGCCCTCTGGAGTGCCTTATAGGGTACCTTATGCGGCACCTTAGGGTATGGCACTGTGAGGGTGTGTTTGCTGGCAGCACTAATTTAAATTAAAAAAATGAAAATGCCTCAGACAGCACTGATTTAAAGTAAAAAGTAATGCCTCAGACAGCTTTGCTCATTAAGCCCACTGGGGGATCAAACTCATGACCCCTGTTTCATCAGTCAATGTGTTAACCATTGTGCTACACCTCTGTTGCTGGGTTTGCAGGTCAGCACGCCTAATTAAGGCTAATGTGCATTAACGTGCCACGGCTCCCTCTATTGCGCGATAACCCGAAATGTTACATGAAGACCAGAACGCTCACTACCTTATATGGCATTCGTCACAGTAAGACTGCAACTAACGCCTGTAACATTAAGACGGTTTAGTAAACATACCCCATAGGCACCTACATGACTAACAGAACCTACATGACTCCCAAACTATCTTGTGGGGTGTAATTTGATTACAGGTTACCTAGGTTTAGAAGGCAAGAAAATGCCTATTTTTACCCTATTTTTTTAAAGGCACACAGGTGCCTATGCGTTTTTACAAAATTGAAACTCAAGTTAGATCAAAGCTACAGACATTTGCACCATCTCAAGAGCTGATGTAAATACAGCATGATGGGACATATTTTAGGAATAACGTGCATACTTTGTGACTCTACCCTTGATCCATCCACACTCTGCCTCAGAAGACATCTACACATGCAAGCATACAAGTACATGCCTTCTTCTCACCATGTGTACATTTACACATGTAACCCTTGGGGTAAATTTTATAAAAGCCCTAGAAGCATGGGAAAAGTTCATAAAATTATCCCCCATATATATAGCTAAGAACAAGCCTAAAGTAAGCTACATAACTGAATGTGCAGCGGCTGAATATCAATGTTCTGCACGTATGTTCAGTGTTGCTGAATATACATTTAGCAGCACTGAATATTTGTATTTAAAAAAAGAAAGCATGCTGATCATCAGGTCTCAATATTGTCTTCTCTGTGTCCTAGATATGACTCCCTCAGATACCAGAAGATGTTTAATGTGTGTCATTATCTGGAGCTGTGATTTTGAAGCATTTCAAGTGGTCAAAGAACAAGGGAAAGTCCTATTCGGAATGACAAACCAGACTGTACCGTCCCTTGGATATGAGAAAACATGTTCAAAGTCGAATGATCAGAAAGACAATAAACGGAGTAGTCTCTTTAAGGGCATCTTTATTTCAAAAACAGGGTATATTTCTTGTTGTTGATATATATACCCTTTCCATGGCATTCATTTTTTCTCAATCAAATTCATTGCTTTCGATTTCTAATTGAACTGACTTCTGATAACAGACTTGCATCAAAAGGTTAACTGACCTTTGATAATTTTGAGATCATTTGCTGCATGTTGAAGTAGCTTTTGCTTTTCCTTTTGAACTTTTCCCTCTCCAGCCTACAGGGTTGGAGATAGCAGTCTGCCATCTGGTAGACTAATCAAATCAGCGTTTTTCCAGACCAGATATAATTGTTCCAGGATGAGTTTGCATGCACAACATGATTCTCTGCACAGCCACATAAATTCATTCAAATTACCTTTGAAAGTGACAGTGATATATGACATCAATAATCTGTTTGTGCTGATCAACAGGAAACTTCCCATTAAACATTAAGGGCAAATATGGTCAGGCAAAATGCAGCAAAATGTTCTAGTAAGTAAAATGCTCGCAACAAGGACATCGAGGTCTAAGGATCCGGAAGTAAACGCAGACTGAATTGTTTTTGATAGCAGAATCTCTGCGCATTTAGAATAAAATACTATTGCTCTGAAAATGTATTAGCACATAGTAAAATCTTTAGGAGATGATATTCAAAAGTACTGCTAAATGGTTAAGTGCCAACCAGCGCAATATTTAGGGACAGTGACGATGAACATTCCCTTTGATTGCCATGGCACTGTCTGGATAGTGTCAGGGCAATCCGTGGGCATAGAAGGAGTAGCATTTAAGGTTATCCAGATGGAGGCACATTCCACATGGGATGTCCGAGTGCAATCTGGGACGTCAAAGCCAGAATGTCTAAAAAGAAAGGCAGGCACGTGCAAGTTCAGGCACAATTCCAGAAACATGTATGTGGCCCAATTTGCACGTATATCAAATGTCTATATAGATGTCCCCAGAAGAGCAGTTCTGAAACAAGATGTCTAATAGCATGATGGTTAGAGTAGTGACTCAAGAGCTTGGTGACCAGGGCTCAAATCCCTGTGTGGGACTTCATAATCTAAAGATATTCACTGAATTCTCTATCTTCTTTACACTCTCTGGATGTCTTAAGGTGAAAATAAACATGCACGTGCCTGCAGACAACTCCAATGGGATTGAACGAGGAGTGTAAGTCCATTGCCCCTCCCCAGACACACCTCTGCCACATCTTCCTGCCTACTTCACGTCCCTGTGCTGGAGATGTCTACAAATGTCATTTGTGAAATGGTTATGGAGACATGTCCATGATTTTGATGTCCACGTGCATGATTTCAGACATCCAAACCACTACTAAACCTTTTAGAATGACTCTCATCATGGTGATATTTTATGAACTTGACTTTGCAAAATAGGCATGAAATGCTTGTGTGAAAAGTGAGTTAACTGGATGTGACTTTATAGAAATACCCTCACAATACGTACCCAAAGAGCAAAGATTTGAAGGAAACACAAAAAAGAAAATTACTAAAAACTGGGAAAAATTTGGTTTCAAAAGAGCATGAGCCAAATGTTTTTTGACAGCATACGCCCTATTTTTCAAATGCACATATCTCCCTGCCTAAGATATATAAAATCGCTCCCATAAACTAGTCAAATGGCCAACCCCTCAATAGCAAGAAAATCCAGAAAAATAATAAGACAGCAATGAATTTCTCGGGATTACAAGCTTCCTCATCAGAAACAGTGCTGATGTCACTTAAAGAAAGATTATCTACAGGCACAATCCCTTCATACTTAGGGGTATGTTTACTAAACCGTCTTAATGTTCCTGGCGCTAACTCCAGCGATAATGTGAAGAATGCCATATAAGGAGTGGGCGTTCCAGTCCTATGGTAGCAAGAATCGGTATCGCGCGATAGTGAGCGCCGTGGCACGTTAACGCGCGTTAACCCTAAGTTAATGCCAGCGCAGTATCAGAAGGAATAAAGATGTAGCCCACTGGTTACGGCAACAACTGTGGAGGCAGAGGTCATTTTATTTATTTATTTATTTATTTATTTACATTTCTTATATACCGCACTATTTGGCATCAGCGCGGTTCACAGAGAACAAAACAAAAACCAGAACAACAAGCTGTTCTGTGTTACATATAACAGGAGCATAAACTTGGAAAAACATGGGAGAACTATCTACATGGAGTATATGATTTGTTAACTAGATAACATACTCAAACTATTTACACAATTTAGCAAGAAAGTTAGTAGCAATGAGAAAGCTGTGGTTAAGTTTGCGGTGGGACTGTAAGTTTCACTTTATGTTGGATAGTATTTGATGAATAGGTTGAATTTGAGGGCCTTTCTGAACTGGGCTAAGTCGGTTATGGCACGGATATCAGGTGGTTGAGAGTTCCAGCATTTTGGTGCGCAAAATATGAAAGCTCTGTTTGCTGTTGATAGGCTGCATGTTGTTATGGCCTTTGGCATTATTAAAGAGTTTAATGATACCTGTCTTCTATTTCTGTTTGGTGGTAAAGATTGTATGAGCTCCGTGAGAGAGTTGGCTGATAGACCATTGATGGCCTTGAAAGTGAGAATCAAGGTCTTGAACATAACCCTTCCGTGTATGGGGAGCCAATGGAGCTGCTTGAGGATAGGTGTAACATGTTCACTCTTGGACGCTCCTTGGAGAACCCTTGCAGCGGTATTCATAGCTAGCTGTAATGAGCTCAGAGTGGATTGTGGGAGCCCTTGTAGAATGGAGTTGGCAAAGTCGAAGTGCGGTAAGATCAGTGCCTGGTAGATGGTTCTGAAGTCCTCTTGGTCTAGTAAGGAGCGTAGGTGCCTGAGTGTGCGTATCTTGAAGTACACAGCTTTTACAATATTATTTATGTGTGATTTCATGTTGAGACGATGGTCCACTGTGACTCCGAGGTATCTTATTGTTTCCTTAGTGCATAGATCAGCTCCCTTAACACTTATATGTGGAGGTGGAATGAAGTTGGGGTCTTTTGGGATAAAGAGAACCTCAGTTTTCTTATGTTGAATGCGGAGGTTCTGTGACAGGAGCCATTCTGATACTGCGTTGAAGCAATTTGTTATAGGCAATAAATCCATTTGCACTGTGGAGAATGGCATGTAAAGTAGGATATCATCTGCGTATATCATACATTTCACATTGAATGATCTGATGATATTGCAGATAGGCTGCATATATATGTTAAACATGAGAGATGAAAGGGAGGATCCTTGCGGAACGCCTTGTTTTTGATGGCCTAGAAATGTTCATCATGGGTTCAATTCTGCAGTGGGGTTACGTAAGAAGGCTGTCTGAGGCATTACTCTTTAATTAAAACCAGTGCCGTCTGAGGCATTTTCTTTTTTAATTTAAATTAGTGCTGCTAGCAAAAACACCCTCACAGTGCCATAGCCTAAAGTGCTGCATAAGGCACCCTATAAGGCACTCCAGAGGGCACATTATAAAGTGCACTGTCCGCCAAGGCACCTTATAATGTTCCATATAGGGCGCCTTACATGGCGCTTTATAGGACGCTCTATAGGACACCTTATGAGGCACCTTAAGGTTACAGCACTGTGAGGGTGTTTTTGCTGGCAGCACTAATTTAAATTAAAAAAGGAAATGCCTCAGACAGCCTTCTTACATAACCCCACTGCAGAATCAAACCCATGACCTCTGCCTCCACAGTCAGTGAAGTAACCAGTGGGTGACATCTCTATAGCTACTAACAAAACCCTGGCTGGCTACAGAAAGACTGCAGGCCACTACACAAACTGCTGTGGTTACTGGGATAGGGTAAAACCACCTGTACCCATGATGCACTGCCCATGCAGATCAGCAGTCTACAGATGATCACAAGATGGGGTATGCACCCCCACAGCACCTCGGCCTGATAGGGGGAACTAACCGTGTGTGTTACTGGCACAGAGTAGCTACAGACCGTCACATTGTGCGGGTACTGTGCTCACCCTGAGGGCGAGGTGGGGTGCCCAGCACCAGGTCCGCAGCATCTGGCTTAGCTGAAATTGGCTATGCTACAGGTTGCAATCAGTGCCAGTGTGTGATAGGCAGTCCTTGCAGACACACCTAGGATACACCTGTGTCCATCCATATTTCCCAGTCACGTCTAGCCCTTGTGGACTATGATGCACCCAGAATAGTGCATATCCTGTGTGGGTGCCATGGTCACATGATTTAAATGAAGGAGGGTGTTTGGACCCATAGGCGGATTATGTATCACTACCCAACCCGCCCTGTGGGGGACAGGATCTTCCACCAACAGATCCACATTCTACATCCCAGCAATGGTGGCAGTAGAGGGGACCCTCAACCCCAGTCCTGCTGGGGAACAGGTACCCTAAAGGGCAGTCAATGCAATTCTGTACGCATCCATAAGGCAATGGCAGACAGACAGTAGGCCTGGAAATGCTCAGCTGCCCCCCACCACTATCTGACATTCTTCAGCCACTGCATCCTGCAAGGTGTTCCAGCCATACACATACTAACTGCAGACAGTCTGCTAGCTAATCCATAGTGCATGTTCCTGGAGGAGATGTGTGCACCCAAGACTGGGATATGAGCACACACAACAAGCAGATAAGTCAGTGATTAGGCCACAGAAAAGAGAACCCAAAAATATCACTTTAGAGAAATGCTATATGACACTATGGAGGAACCTAGCCATGCCGTGGTCACTGCTCAGTCAGGGTGAGAATGACCTCCCAGCAGGACATGCTGTGGCCACCCTGTCCGTGCAGGTGGTGGCCGGGCACTACAATGTCCCAGCCATTGCCCTATGCCCTGTGCAGATGCATCCTGCCCAGGCCACACTGTCCGGGCCATACCCACAATACCTTGCTCCTCATTATGCACATTGGCAGGCTAATACTGGAAAAAGTGCAAGCAGTGTGGGCTGAGTAAGGTGTAGGCAGCCACAACACACTGGATAGACAGACACACACTCCCACACCTATGTCAGCATTGTGCAAATATAGAGGCTTTTGGCAGCCCTGGCCACCACACCAGTCCTGGGCACAGTGCAGGCATGGCTATGGTACACTATACTGTTGGGGTCACTCCCCCGGGGTGGTAAACACGGTCAGAAACCAAAACTGAAACACACTCCACAGATATCAGAAAGGTTGCTGTCATGCAGCTCTATCAGCAAATTGTGCTTAACTTAGGAATTGTTATCTGCCATTAATCATAGCAACCTTTTGATATATGTGTAACGTAGTCCAAAGTTTAGGGCGGCATTTCTAAGGTATGCAAGTGCTAGTATTGGGAGATGCTGCTGTGCGCAGGGCCCAACAGCCTGACTCTCCATGAGGCTTTGGATAGTGGAGCCTGTGGGTGTGGGTGTTTATGCCCCTGTTGGCCGCTGCTCTAGGGTAGAGGTTCCCAACTCCGGTCCTGGTGGGCCAAACACCGTTCAGGTTTTCATGCTGTCCCTAATGAATATGCATGAGATACATTTGCATACAATGGGGGCGGTGCATACTAATGCAACACAGGCATATTTATTAGGGACAGCATGAAACCTGAATGGTGTTTGGCCCTCCAGGACTGCAGTTGGGAAACTCTGCTCTAGGGATTGCACGTTTATGGTGTCTGTGCTCCGCAGGGTAAAATATAGGCGTTTCCGGCATGTTTATTTTATTTATTTATTTATTTATTTTATTTATTTATTTTTCTTATATACCACACTTTTTATCATCAGCGCGGTTTACATGGAACCATAATTAACAAATATCAGTTTTACATAGAACAGGGAAGAAAAACTTGGATAACTTAGGGAGACATGCACAACAATTATTTACATATATAACAATAAGCTTTGTGAGTATCTTATGATAAATCTATTTATCTTATGATAAATCTGCAATAAAGGTTCTGTCTATATTACCACTGTTTAGTACTGGGTAAAATATGGGGAAAGTGTTGGCAGGAGCTACAACTGGGAACTGAACTTGTGACCTTCTGCTTCTGAACACACTGGCTGTGTGTACTACACCACACGGACAGCTCATTCCCTGGGGATACCATGACTGTTCGTCAGACAGACCTTGCCTGTTGCATTGCACGGCACCCACCTAAATGGGGCTAGGCCATGGTCTGCTGTGGGCAGATGCCACTGCCCCCTCTGCCACCAGCACCCCTCCGCCACCATGCTGCCATGCCATTATGCCGGTGGTGCTGGTGGTGTGCAGTCCCAGGCCATCCAGTATGCCGGTAGGCAGCTGCCTATGGTGTGGTTTCTTGGGTAGGGGTGCCTACATGGACATGCGCGCTTCCCCCTCCCCCGCACCGCCTGCCAATGTTATGTGCCCTTGGGGGTACCTGCTGGGTAATATCCCCTGTGACACTGTGGGACACACACTCGTGCCCATGTTGGACCCTCGTCAGTTGTTGTCTTGCTGCTTTACAGTTTCGGCATTCCTATGTGCCACCTAGACATCTGCCTAGCCCTCACTGTGCCCTAGTTGGACCACAGCATGTGCCGCCTGCAGCCCCCTGTATCCCATTTACAGCATCAGTACAGTTGCCCTTTCCTACGTGCCCACTCTGCTGTTGCTGCACATCTGCACGCCATAACAAACCTGCCCAATCTATACGACAGAAACCCTGATCAGAGCTATTTCAATGTGGGATCATTCACTTTGTAGGGGGACATAGCATAGATCCTTCCAAACATGATATCTTAATTTATACGCTTTGTCAGTAGTGTTGCTTTATTTTTATCATTAATATCGCTATTGGCCAACTTGGTTATTGGGATTTTAGATGTGGTTCTGGTCCTTTTATATGTTTATTTGCCTTTTTTGTCCCTGCACATGTATCACAACTATCACTTTCTGGGTTTCCCTGCCTTTGCTGCATATTGCTGACTGAAATGGTTTCTCTCTCCTGCAAATGTGCCTCTAGCGCGAGGTCTTCACTGGCGCTAATTTTCAGACCCTGATTTCATAGTGTTAGTGTGCATGGAGCCTCTTTCCGCCCACTCTCCGCCCATTGACCCTTTCTCTCTGGGAAGCCTTAATCCACCCTTCAGGCCCGTATTTCACAGCATTAGTGTGCCTTAACGCCGCCGCTACGTTATCGCGCGATAAGTGACGTTATCGCGTGATAATTATCACGCAATAAAGTCACTTATCACGCAGTAATACCACCGCTGTGACATTAAGACGGTTTAGTAAACATACCCCTTAGATTTATTAGATGCTACAAATACAGCAAGTTACATACGACCACAGAAATATGCTCCTTATTTAAGCACATCGTTAGATTTGGCAGGATAGTTAACTACAAAAGTAGAGCCCAATTAATCCAGACCAGGCCTTAGCCATTGCCAAGAAAGCTTTCTTTTTAACTCGTCTAGCTTTAGATACATCATGGAACAATTTCACATTTGAAATATATTCTTAAAAAATAATTTCATAATCTATCTGATTTGAGGGTGAATGTGACCAACAGATCCATGATAATAGAGATCATTTCAACGAGTGAATTCAGTGCTTGTGTGAGACAACACAGGCTCTGTTCCAAAGGAAGTTTACTGAAGAAAAAAACCTCTTGCAATAAGATGGATCCTACAACATGGAATTAATAGACATTCCACCATATCATTTTGAACAATTTTGTATCAGATACACATAATTAACATGGAAAATTAATTTGTAAAGGACCCTTTTTACTAGTGTGGAAAGGTTTAGCAGTTACCTGGCTTAAAGGCTAAGACTAATGCATGGTAACTGCAAAGACTCTAGGGGCGCGATTCTATGAGGCAAATAACGGGGCTGTATGTCCCGGTAGGACATACAGCCCCGCTATTCATCCCAGCTGTATTCTGGCACACAGTCTCCCCATACACCCAGGGCCACAGTGCAGAGAGAGCCAGGAGGGGTGGAGAGTGGTTGGAACAGAGGCAGACCGAGGCAGCAGGAGCTACAGGGCCGATTCAGGTCACAGCCCTGTACGTACCGCGGGAAAGGGACAGATGTGTTGCTTATTTCACTGCCGAGGTGATATGAGCAGCAGCAAGGTTGGCGATCGGGCCCGGAGGCAAGCAGGAAAAATATCCCTGCGGTGATGCAAGGGCGCGCAGGGCAATCTCAAGACCCAATCCTAAACCAGTGGGAACGTCTGGCTCCTACGGTCAAGAATCAGGTCCTAACGGGCCCCTCCTGTTTGAGGGCATCCAGACGGCCTGGACATGCCCCTTCAGGGATTTTGTTCTATGTTAACTGTTGGAGCATTTTACAATTCAGCTAATGAAGATAAACATTCTTCATCATGTACTAAATGGATTGCAGCTAAAGTAGTGCAGCTATCTATACCCTTTGCGATGTCATCAAGCATGAGATCCTATCTGTCGCATTAATGGTTAACACATGGTAATTACATGTGTGTTAGGAATAAGATGCATTCCCTTCCTATTCTGTATCTATTCCATGCCCCCTTCTGTGTTAGGTGGTTAAGATGGAAATTACTGTTTACTGTTAAAGCGCTGGGTTAACTTTTAGCATGGACCTTCACTGTTAGCACACAGTAATCCGATGCTAAGCAACTAATTCATCTCAATAAACAGGGCTCAAAGAGTTCTGGGTAGGATCCAATTTCATGGTCATCACTAAGGTGCAGTTTATTAAAGGGTGTGCCAGTAACATGTGCCTGAACCACAAAACTAGAATGGAAGCCCATGCTACCTTTATGGGGCATGTGCACCCTACCCCCCCCCCCCCGGCCGTTAGCATGTTACCAACGTGGCACACCACACAAACTGGCACATGGGTGCACTTACTGCAACATTTACAATTAGCATGCATCCAAAACACCCACATTTCTCACCTAACATACCCAGTCCCTGCCCAATCATACGCTTACTGGTTAGCTGCTGCTGCACACTGGGTGAAGGGTTTCAACATATTATCCACAATAATGCCTACATCTTTTTCCTGGGTGGTGGTTTCTAAGGTGGAACCTTGCATCATGTAACTATAGTTTGGGTTGTTCTTTCCTAGGTGCATAACTTTGCAATTGTCCACATTAAATTCCATCTGCCATTTGGACGTCCCGTCTTCCAATTTATCAAGGTCCTCTTGCAATTTTTCACATTCCCTTGTGATTTAACAACTTTGAATAATTTTGTGTCATCTGCAAATCTGATTACCTCACTCGTTATTCCCATTTCCAGGTCACTTATAAACGTTAAAAAGTTGCGGACCCAGCACAGATCCCTGGGGTACTCCACCTTTCTCCATTGGGAAAATTGTCCATTTAGCCCTACCCTCTGCTTTCTATCTTTCAACCAGTCCCTGATCCACAATAGTACACTGTCTCTAATCCCATGATTTTTAAATTTTGCCAAGTGTCTCTCATGATGGACCTTGTCAAAGACTTTTGAAAATCCAGATACACAATATCAAGCGGCCCACTTTTATCTACCTGTTTATTGACACTTTGAAAAAAATATAACTGATTTGCAAGACAAGACTTTCCTTGGCTAAATCCATGTTGGCTTTTTCCCATTAAACCATGACTATCTACATGTTCAGTAATTTTATTCTTTATAAGGGTTTCTACCATTTTCACAGTACTGATATCAGGTTCACCAATCTGTAGTTTCCTGGATCACCCCTAGAATCCTTTTTAAAAATTGGCATTACCTTGGCCATTCTCTAATCTTCAGGTACTACAGATGATTTAAATGATAGTTCACAGATTACTAATGGTAGGTCTGCAACCTCATATTTCAGTTCTTTCAGCACCCTCTGATGTATACAGTCTGGTCCAGGTTATTTGCTATTCTTCAGTTTATCAAAGAGTTGTAATACCTCTTCCCAGTTTATCAATATTTCTTTCAATTCTTCCAATACATCACCTTTAAATACTATTTCAGGCATTGGTAACTTCTCTACATCTTCTTCAGTAAAGACCAAAGCAAAGAATTCATTCAGTCCCTCCACTATGGCCTTGTCCTCCCTTAGCTCCCCTTTCATCCCTCTGTCATCCAGTGGTCCAACTGACCCTTTCACAGGTTTTTTGCTATGAATATACTTGAAAAGGTTTTTATTATGTGCTTTTGCTTCCACTGCAAGTTTCTTTTCAAATTCCCTGTTTGCCTGTCTTATCAGTGCCTTGCATCTAACTTGTCAGTGCTTATGTTGTTTCCCGTTTTCGTCATTTGGCTCCTTTTTCCATTTCCTGAAAGATGTTTAACAGTCTCTCTGACCTTGCCTTTAAACCATGCTGGCAGTTTTTTGGTCTTCCTTCCAGATTTCTTAAAGAGTGGAATGGACTCATTTGCAGCCATTTCTACTGCATTTATGTTATACCTAGCATTCATGGGCTGATGCAGATTAGAGCCCTAGACTAAAGCTCAGCGCAGGGTTTCCAAATGCAAGTCTAATGCAGATGTTTTGCTTTCTGATGCCGTAAGCAAACAGCATGCAAAGAAGTCATGTACAAAATGTCTGTGCTAAACAAGAAGAGCAAGTCAGAAACCTGCGCACACTGGTCTGCACTAGCAGCACCAATAACTTGTGCACAAAAAAAAAATGGTACTTGTATGCATGTGCTGGAATGCTTTCTGGTACATAAACAGCAATATTATTCTGCACAGAATCATATTGATGTTTATAAGCCAGACAGCATTCCAGCACATCTGCATAACATTGTTCTAGCACCCCTCCCCTGCCACTTTTTTCACCACTCCCTTCAGCAAAGCTAGAAAAAAAGTTATGGATGCTATACACTCAAGATAGAGAAGAAACATGTATAAATTCCTCAGCACAGCTGATCACAGACCAACGAGCTAACGTTTTATGCTTCCTCAGTCCTTGCATTAAAATTCCAGATTGAGTTCAGCCTTCTGGTCTTCTGTGCACTTCTCTGCATTTGTGCTGAATAGCTAATTTGCACTCATTGGCCCATCAATGTTTATGGGGGCACTTAGTAATTTGGTGATAGGAGTCTCAGGGGTGGGTGGCACAAGGGAAAGAACAGCAAGAAAACTAAGCAAGTGTAGAGGCAGGAGATAACGACACCAGCGGAGGGAAAGGATCAACAGTCTTGCCCAGCAGAAGCTCCATATGAATATTGACAGCTCACAGGCCCCTCCAAATACCAGTAATATTTTTCCACAGCAGATTATTTTGTTTTAGCATTCAGTCAGTGCATCTAAAAATAGACTTGTTTTCTTCTCGCTCTCATTTTCGTGAAGTAACACAAAGCCACTCCACCGACTACCCAGATTTGCCAGAGCCTCCTTTTTTGTTGATAGCAACACAAGATGGTATAGACCCAATGGGATCTTCCTAACTGCCTGAATCCTCTTCAAGCATCTCTTCATCCTCTTAGTTTTCTGGCTCCTGTAACTTGTGTTGAGCTTTCTGTGTCTGAAGCCCTGTGGCCTCCAGACTAGCCAAAGCTTACATAAGATATGCCATACTGGGTCAGACCAAGGTCCATCAAGCCCAGTATTCTGTTAGGAATACCAACACCCTGGCTGTGATGGGCTAGGGTTTTTTTCCATTCTGGACTCACTCTGACCATTGTCTACTTTCTGTTATCTAGATTTTTCCTCACCTAAAAGGGATATTTATTAACCAACTCATGCCAAGTGGACAAGCCTGTAGCATTGAAGAACAGGAGGCCTCTAATGACTGTCCAAAGCAGTGATGTGTACCTGCAAAGCCCATGAGCTCCTCTGGGGACTGAACAAAAAATGTATAAAAATTAGAGCTAGGCATTGATCAAAAATTTCAATTGCAATTGATCTTATGATTAAAAAATTGTAATCACTTGATTAATCATAATAAATTTAAAGATCCCGCATCTCTCCTTTCAACTCACCTCTCATGATCCAGCTTTTCTTCTTCTCCCTACCCCTCTTATCCTCAATGGATCCAACATCTCTCCCTCTCTCTTTCCCCTCCATCCTTGTGGTCTTGCATCTCCTCTCTCATCTTGCTCTCCCACCCCACAGTTCAGCATGTCTTCCCCTCCCTCCTTTTTCCCTGTGGTCCTTTCACTGGTCTTTATCGTTTAACAATCCCTGTCAGTGGCAGCGATTTACAAATGCTGCTTCTCATTGGCCTTGGAGCCTTCCAATTAATGCATCTCACTTCCTGTTTCTGGAGGAAGTAGGAAGCTGCAGAAGGAAAGCTGTGTGACTGACGAGAGGCAGCATTTATAAATTGCTCTTTCTTCTAAGGATGAAGGGGGGAGGGATGGAGGAAGAATGAGAAATGCTGGATCACAGTGGGCGGCCAGGGAAATAGGTGGTGGCATTAACACATTCCTGGCAAATAATGCATGCTACTGAGTGATGGTGTGTGCTATTGAGTGGCAGTGAGCACTATTCATGCATGTTCACTAGTCACCCATCGCACTCATTATTTCTCAACAGTGTATACTACTGAGTGATAGTGCATGCTATTAATGGCATTTCTCCCCAAATAAACTTTTATACATAGAAAGTTGGCAATGCAAAATTCACTGAGGTATACCTATATAACAGTATACACAGGAAGCAATCCTTGATATATTTTTAATACATGTGCAAAGTAGACATCCTAAGTGCAGAACTGAGTAGAGTTTGGAGTTTGCATGTATACTTTGCAAAATGTAAAGTTAAGAGCATAACCCAGCAGATATGTGTATTTATGCCCATCCAAAAACAGGCACAAATATATTCATGTGCTGGCCACACTTGTTTGCATGCCTAAATGGTAGCTTTAGAAGTGTGTTCTCCTTCGTAAAATCATTGTACCAGTCAGTTAAAAAATCACCTTCTTTTTTTCATGTTCTCACAATACTGAAAGGATGTTTATGAGGCATGTTTACTAAACTACACTACCCAGGTTTGGACGAGTTCCTGGAGGAAGAGTCCATAAACCATTATTAAAGAGAACTGGCGACAACCACTGCTTACCCATGGGACAAACTGCGTGGAATGTGTGTCTGTTTTTGGGATCCTGACAGGTACTTGTGACCTGGATTGATCACTGTTGGAAACAAGATACTGGACTTGATGAACCCTTGGTCTGTCCCAATATGGCATATCTTATGTTCTTATGTCAGTAGCATGGGATTTAGGGCATGGTTGGGTATGTGCTAAAATATAGCGTGAGCACTCATACCAAAAATCCTGTGCTACCCTAGTAGTGCATGTTGGGGCCAGAACTGAGTGGGATAGAGGTAGAATACAGGTGTTACGGGTGCATTGTGGCTAGCATGGGTGTTAGGGGTCCATGCGAATTGCACTTGCTGCCCTTAGTGGGGGTGCCCTTAACGTCATTTTTATATATGGCATTAAGTGTGCCCATGTGTCAGCTTGCAAGGTGCTGCATCTTGAGCCCATGCTAACTGCAGGGCGATGGAAGCATATGCCCCTTGAAGTTAGCGCTGACCTCTTGCGCTCGTAACATGGCCCAGATGCACATTACCAACTCCCATATGCGTTTATTCTGAAGAATTGTTCAACAGTAGTAAAACAATGGCTATATTTAAGCTAAATTGCAGTGTAAACCTACTTATCCTGGCACTTTTCAAGAGGTCTGTGTAGAATGATCACTTCCTGTCTTTCATTTCTGCCCCAGGCAATCAACACATCAATAAATCCTTTGTTTGACACATTGACATTAGAAAGATCTCATTCACTCCTAATTACTAGGTTATAGAAAGTTCCTTTATGAAACCCAAATGGAGGTTATCCCTGACTTTTTTTCCTCAAGTCTTGCATAAGAGGATATAGGATTTGCATAAACCTCAGAAGTTTCAAAGAAAACGCATGTTGGAATTTATAAATAATATTTTAGGTCAAACTTTCTGTCTTCTTACTGTGATTTCTTGCTGTATCTTAGGGGCCTTTTTACTGAGGGTATTGTGTTTTTTCACCTAATGCACCAATAGCCTACAAAACCACGGTGAAGTAGGTGCAATCCACCGTGTTAAGTGTTGGAAGACTGGACCGCATGTTCCTGTCAGTTAACGCATTGCACAGTACCCTAACACAAGCTAATATTAGCGCAAGTGCACTTGAGGTGGAGGTAATTGAACCAGTGCTAATTGCAAATCTTGAAGCTACTCCAGGGCATTCACTATACAGTACCTACTCTCCAACCCGAACCAGCCCATTTATCACCCCAACACATCATGCACAGTTAGCTCAGAAATCAACCCGCACTAACTGTGCTGGCCCCCTGCTAACAGCACAGGTCACAGCTTGCAATTAGCACCTGCTGAAACCCACGCTAACTGCTTAGCATCCTTAATATTACCTAACCATGGTAATGTGGTTGCTGCTTGAGTTCAATTGAATGTTTCTATAGATATTTGACCAGTATCTTACACATTGACACTAACAACCAAATTCAGGATTTGAGCAAAAGCAGAACAGAAAGAAAAAATGTTTGCATCATTTTGAAATTACACATTCTTTGCCCAATATATTCTTTTCCTGTAACTTCTGGAAGGGGAAAAAATTCCATAGAAAAAGCACATGGTAAATGAAAAAAAAATCTGCAAACTCACTGCAAGACCATTATCTGTTTCTTCATCTCTGAGGATGACAATTCCTGCAGTTTTTACTTGTGCAATTTCATTTAGTGGAATTACTACCTTCCTGTAGTTTGGAGAAAATAAGTCTTAGCCCAAGGATGCACTATTTTAGAAATGTGGAAATAAGTGATATTTCATATATTGTATGCTTTGTTAGGACTTTAAATGGCTAATTTTATGAGTTGTTGCCTACTTTTCAGCCCTAGTAACACACTGAAATGTTGATAGCTTAATAATTTATGCAACTGCTCTGTATGCCTGGCTAAGGGCGGTTAATCAGGTACTAATAAACCATAACCATAAACCATAACCTAAGTAACCACTTAGGTGCATAATTGACCAACTAGTGTAAAAGCATATGTTCGTTCTTTGCATTGCGTGTACTTTCACTTGGAACAAGGGAAAAAAAGGACAATAGTAGTTGGTATGGAAGGGTAGACCGGATGGGCCATATGGTGTTTATCTGCTATCATGTTTCTCTGTTTGATAAAAGTGTAGGCAGAGCAGGCAGGTACGCATGTTGATATTAGAGTATTAGAATTTAGACACATTCTTGCAAAAAGCAGGCATGGGATCCACAGCAGCTCTAGGTCTGGTGTAAGTGGTTATGTTTATACATTTATTTATTTGATATTTATCCTATCCTTTCGAATTGCTCAGGGCAGGTTACAAATTACATACATAATAATAAAAAGTAACATAACACAGACTGACAATATCTCATCATAACACATATCTACTCTTCATAAAAATGATATTATAGGACATTACTTCATTTATGAGATCTTACAAGATTTGACATTGTCCATCATATCTCAGGAAAAAGGAATTTTTTATCCACTGACCTTTCACCTCTCGCTTCCTTAAACACATATAGTACATAATATCGTCAATGTCCCTGTTTAATGTACATTACCAAGTTTAAGTTTCAATGTAACATAGAAACATAGAAACATGATGACAGAAAAAGACCACATGCCCTATCTAGTCTGTCCTTCCATATCAACAACTACAACAATCCACTTTTTACCTTTAGAGATCCTCTGTGTTTGTTCCATGCTTTTTTGAATTCAGTTACTGTCCTCATCTCTACCACCTCCACTGGGAGACTATTCCACGGATCCACTACTCTTTCCGTAAAGAAATATTTCCGCATATCACTCCTGAATCTATCTCCCTTCACCCTCATCCCATGTCCCCTCGTAGCAGAACTTGCTTTCAATTGAAAGAGGCTCTCTCCCTGAACATTTATGCCACGGAGTTATTTAAACATCTCAATCATATCACTTCTATCCCGCCTTTCCTCTAAGGTGTACATATTAAGATCCTTAAGTCTGTCCTCATATGCTTTATAATGAAGCCCACTAATCATTTTAGTAGCCACCCTCTGCACCGACTCCATCCTGTTCACATCCTTTTGAAGGTGCGGTCTCCAGAATTGCACACTATACTCCAAATGAGGTCGCACCAAAGACTTATACAGAGGCATTATCACCTCCTTTTTTCTGCTAGCCATTCCTCTCCGTATGCACCCAAGCATCCTTCTAGCTTTTGCCATCGCCTTTTCTGTTTAGCTACTTTAAGATCATCATACACAACCACGCCTAGGTCCCGCTCTTCTTTAGTGGACAAAAGTACTTCACCTCCTATACTGTATTGCTCCCTTGGATTGCTGCAGCCCAAATGCATGACCTTACATTTTTTAACATTAAATCCCAGCTGCCAAATTCTAAACCATTCTTCAAGCTTAGCTAGATCCCTCCTCATATTATCTACACCTTCCTGGGTGTCTACTGTATTGCAGATTTTGGTATCATCTGCAAAGAGGCAAACCTTACCCGACAGCCCTTCCACTATATCACTAACAAAGATGTTAAAAAGAATCGGACCAAGGACAGATCCCTGGGGCACACCACTGGTAACATCTTTCTCCTCAGAGTGAGCTCCATTTACTTGAACTCTTTGTCGCCTCCCACCCAACCAATTTCTAACCCAAGCAGTAGCTTTAGGGTCCATCCCTAGGGTGCTCAGTTTGTTTATAAGTCACCTGTGAGGAACAGTGTCAAAGGCTTTACTGAAATCTAAATACACCACATCTAGAGCTCTCCCTCTATCCAACTCCCTGGTCACCCAGTCAAAGAAATCAATCAGATTTGTCTGACAAGACCTGCCTCTGATGAATCCATGCTGCCTCGGATCCTGTAATCCGCTGGACTCCAGAAACCTCACTATTTTCTCTTTCAGCAGCATTTCCAATAATTTACTCACCACCGAAGTTAAACTAACCAGCCTGTAGTTTTCAACCACATCCTTACTTCCGCTTTTGTGTAAAGGCACCACATGAGCCTCTCTCCAGTCCTTTGGCACCACTCCCGACTCCAACGAGGCATTGAAAAGGTCAGTCAGTGGAGTTGCTAGAACGTCCCCAAGTTCCCTCAGTATTCTAGGGTGTATCCCATCTGGTCCCATCGCTTTGTCTACTTTAAGTTGAGCTAGTTTCTCACGAACACAGTCTTCTGAAAATTGTTCAAGATGTCCCTCGCTTTTGTTCCTATTTGTGGGTGTTTTCTGAGGTCCTGCTCCTGGTTCTTCATCTGTGAACACAGAACAAAAATATTTGTTAAGCAATTCCGCTTTATCCTTTTCAGCTTCTACATATTCCCCCCCTACACCCTTGAGTCTGACAATACCACTTTTGCCCTTCCTCTTCTCACTAATATATCTGAAAAATGTCTTATCCCCCATTTTATTGCATTGGCTATTTCCTCCTCCTTTTGAATCTTTGCCTTCTTGACTACTTTGCTAGCTTCTCTAAGTTTTTCCAAATACAGATGCCTGTCTTCCTTTCTCTGTGATCTCTTGTATTTCATGAAGCCCTCCCTCTTTTTCTTCACTTTTTCAGCTACTTCCTTAGAAAACCATAGCGGTCTCCTTTTCCTTTTGCCTTTATTTACCATTTTAACAAAAAGGTTGGTTGCCCTTAAAATATCCCCTTTCAGTTTTGCCCACTGTTTTTCTACATCCCCCGCTTTGATTGAAATGACAAAGCAGTATATAAAACCTGTTAAATAAATAAAATTCAAAAAGAAGGAAGACGCTAACGCACATGCACTTGTACACTAAAAATTTAAATCCCCCAGCATTCAATAGAACCAATGCCATTCAGTCTGTGAATTTAACCTATTAGGTTCCACGCTGTTCCAAGGAAAAATGAACTATTGTTCTTTACGGCACAATAGCTGGTGATAGACTTTGGGGTTTGTTTTGCGGTTTCAGATTTTGAATGTGGAATTGAAGTTTCCCTGAAGAAGCCGGTCATTGGCGAAACTATGGTTCATGGTTGGAAATGTGGCGAGATTGATTGAATTTGTTCAATGTGTGGGGAGACTCTATGAAGCTGGTCGATGGTTGTGTTGTACGCCATACAGTATGGGATAGTGAAGAATCATAACAGAAGCTCCGTGTGCCACACAATACGTGATAGTGAGGTTCAATGCCCGTGACCACTGAATAGTGGAGAAGAGTAACATAAGGGCTTCTGCATACATGGGATTAGTGTGGAGAAATAAGTGGAGACATTGTTTAACCTGCACTCCTATTGTACTTTATTTGCTCTGCTGTTTTTTGCTCAGACTCAGCTGTAGTCCGTTGCTTCTGTTGCAGGGCTACAGCATAGCCGTATTTAGGCTTTAATGAGGCGTTTGTGCTTGTGTAGTTTTGTAATCTAGCTGGGTCTACAATAAATTTATATATTAAATGAGTTGTAAATAGTGATTTTTACATTAAATGAGTTGTAAACAGTGGTAGGAAATAAGTATTTAGCACATTTTGCACATTGTTTATTGGGGGTTTAGTATTATTTTATATGATTTGTTGGGGGGTATACATATGTATGAATTGGGTTTATATTGTGTTTATTTTGTAATTATAGAAATAAAACCTATTTTATTAATACATTGTAATGTTATCACAAATTGGAATATAAAAATAGAATAAATTTACTTTTGAATCTTGTAATGAAAATGGCACTCTGATATTTAAATTAATGTGCTAAACATGTGAAGTATTAAATTAGATGTATAATTGAGTATAATGTTTTTTTTCAGTTGCATTGTATGGATGTTCTGTTTGATTATTTGCAACTTTATGGTGATTTGCTTTAAGTGATTTATATTGGAAGCAGTGCATGTGGATCTATCTCATGCATATTCATTGGCGATATCCTGAAAACCTGACTGGCCTGGGGGTTCCTGAGGACTGGGTTGGGAACCACTGCTGTAGAATAATGGTTACGGAATTCCACCTGTCAAACAGTGCCCTCCCCCCCCCCCCCAATCTCCTCTCCTGATCACAGATGCACAGAGAAACAACACGGTTAACAACACACATACAGATAACTAACATGGATAGACATACATGTCAGCATGCACAAACACACATAGGGACATGTTTAGTAAGCTGGGCTAATGGTTAGTGCATGCTCTTTGTAATTAGGTTCCATGTTATTCAATAGGACCTAGTTACCAACAGCGTGTGCTAATCTTTAGGACAGACTAATAAACATGCCCTATAGAAGCACTTATGCCAACCCACAACACACATATACACAAAAAGTAGAGATATACACAGACATACAACTGATAAAAATACAGAACAGAAATATGCTCACACACACCCAAAAATACATACCCAAGATGCACACGTACACATACATACACACAGAGGCATGTCAGATGCAAACAGACAAGTGAATGCATGCTTGTACACACACAGAGGGGTTGGAAAGAATTCCATGAGCCATGCTCTGCATGCTTTCCCCACTTGTTATATAATAATAATAATAATAATAATAATAAAATGAGAGATATTGACAGAACATAGAGACCCTTTAGATTGAAGTCAAAAAGCTTTGGAAGAATATATCTATTGTAAAATCAGTTGTTTGGAGCTCTTGAGGCTGTACCTACGGGACTTCATACATTTTTACAAATTTTGGATCTACCCAACTTGACTCCACAAATCTTGCAAAGGACTACCCTACCTGGAACAGCTTACATATTGCACCAATACCTGCATAATGTCTAGGTTCTTGGTTAACCCGAATGACAGGATTAAAACCAGTCCTAGACTATGTCTTCCAATGAAGAATCCACTATATAATATTAATAGTGGAGGTCATTGGGCTAGGGTCCTAGGGGCCAAAATGTAACTGGGTACCCAGTGTTGGGATTTTATATCACCCAATTTTTGTTGGGTTGGCAAATTTGGGCATGTGAGCTGTGGTGCTTGCAGGGTTAATGTTGCTGTGCATGGATCTGGAGGCAGGGGGTTTCAAAGAGGAAGGGTAGAGGGTTAGCAAGGGCAGTTAAAGATCCGAGGGGGGGAGGGTTAGGGCATTGCAGGAGCTAACTACTTTTGAAATGCCTGGCCTAATGGTACATTGCGTGGTCATTGGCAACTGGAGAGCTGACATGAGCAGCAGAGGAGGTGGGTATACTGGTTATTGGGGGCTTTATCCTTCTTTGCTATTCGTGGCCCCACCTCCTTTTCTGCATCCCGTGTAGGGTTACTAACTTTTTCACCGAGAAAAACCCGACACCTGTGGCTCGCCATGCTCCACCCATTCTCCGCCCCTAGTCCCACCCCTGCCCCGCCCCAGCCCCACCCACAAAAATTACCGAGGATACGTGTAGGCTAACTTCCTTGGTCAGATAATAATTAAACTGGGAACCCCAAAATCCAAACATGAAATGTACAACACTGGAGAAATAAAACTATAAAGTAATTTCCTCTTGCACTAAACAAAAACGCAAAGATGTTATCAATACACACTTCCCAGACCAAACATATTCCAGCTAATAAATTCAAAATAAAAAGTATTTTTCTACCTTCTGTTTGGGCGTTTTATTTTTCAGTTGCAATTGCTCCAGTCACTTTCTTCTGGTTTCTTCGTGTCTTCTGCAAGCTATCCATTTGTCCTTTCTTCTCTTTTAGATGTTTTCCATTCTCTCTCTATTTCTGCTTTAACATACTGATTGTTTCCCTTTTGCTCTTTCCCCCAATTCTTTCCTTATTCCTTTATCATCCATTTAAATTTCACCCTTCCATTCTCAAGCCCCTCACTCTCCCAATACCCAGCCCATCATAGACTTTTCTTCCACACAAAATATTTTTCCCTTCTCCACTCATTCCCCATCTATTCTAGTCCTCCCCCAAAATCAGTTCCCTTATAGTTCTAGACCCACCCAGCATCCACTCCCTTCTAGTCCCATTCTCCCATGCCCCACATCAGCCCATTTCCAGTCCTATTCCAGCTCTTCATAAGCCCATTTCCAGTGCTAGCCTTCACATCACAGGCCATTTCCAGTCCTAGCCCCACCCATCACAGCCCATTTCCAGTCCAAGTCCCCCATCACAGCCTATTTCCAGTCCTAGGCCCCCCCATCACATCCCATTTGCAGTCCGAGTCCCCCCGCACCATCACAGCCCATTTGCAGTCCTACCCCCCCCCATCACAGTCCATTTGCAGTCCTAGCTCCCCTAATCACAGCCTATTTCCAGTCCAAGTTCCCCCTCCCTCCACCATAGCCCATTTCCAGTCCAAGTCCCCCCCCCCCATAGCCCTTTTCCAGTCCAGGTCCCCCTCCCCATCACAACCCATTTCCAGTCCTTGTCCCCCCCCCCCCCCACATAGCCCTTTTACAGTCCAGGTCCCCCTCCCCATCACAGCCCATTTCTTTCCAGTCCCATGCCCCCCCATAGCCCTTTTCCAGTCCAGGTCCCCCCCCTTCACAACCTATTTCCAGTCCAGGTCCCCCTAATCACAGCCTATTTCCAGTCCAAGTTCCCCCTCCATCCCACATAGCCCATTTCCAGTCCAAGTTACCCCCCCCATAGCACTTTTCCAGTCCAGTTTCCCCCCCCCATAGCCCTTTTCCAGTCCAGGTCCCCCTCCCCATCAAAACCCATTTCCAGTCCATGTCCCCCCCCCCCCACATTGCCCTTTTACAGTCCAGGTCCCCTCCCATCACAGCCCATTTCTTTCCAGTCCAAGTCCCCCCCCCCCATAGCCCTTTTCCGGTCCAGGTCCCCCCCCCCCATCACAACCCATTTCCAGTCAAATTCCCCCCTCCTAGCCCTTTTCCAGTCCAGGCCCCCTCCCCCCATCACAGCCCAGGCAGTCCTTGGCCTCCCCCCCCCCCAAAACCGCGGCTGTCTGAGTCTTTAGAGGGAGCCGGGGAAGCCCGCGCGAGGCCCCGGCTCCCTCTGAACAGCCGCCAGCGTGAAGAGCCTTTTCCTTCACACTGGCGGCTGTTCCTGTGAAGCTGCGAATGCTGGGAAAGGTTAAAGGGCATTGCCTTTAACCTTTCCCACCAATCGCGGCTTCACAGCAACAGCCGCCAGCGTGAAGGTAAAGGCTCTTCACGCTGGCGGTTGTACAGAGGGAGCCGGGGCCTCGCGCGGGCTTCCCCGGCTCCCTCTGAAGCCCTCCGGGTTGGGAGAAAAGCCGGTTTTTTTGCTCTGGCTGCTCCCGATCTTGCGGCCAGAGCAGAAAAACCGGCTTTTCAAGGGCCGGTTTTGCCTCTGCGCCGGCAGCCGGCCTGGCCATGGAAAAACCGGCCAGGCCGGCTGAAAACCGGCCAGTTGGCAACCCTAATCCCGTGGAGGCCTAGTCAGAAGGTGCACATCCAGGCTGTCCAGAAATCTGGACAGCCCAGAAGTGTACCCGATTCTGCTCCCGTGGAGGCTAGACATGCCCACGGGAGCAAAATTGTGGCATAGGGATTGGTTGTTCAGGATGTGCCCTGATTCAGGCATCCCAGATGTCCAATCCATTGTCCGGCTAGCCCAGCCTGGCACCTGCAAGGAGCCACGATCCCCAGTGGCAACAGCAAAGCCTTCGTTCCCTGCAGCCCAACTCCTGATCAGGCCTTCCATGACCAGGGTTGGGCTGTGGGGAACCCACTGCAACCTCTCACCTGTATTGTGAGCCCCAACTCTGGCATCCCCCAATGTCCAGTGAGACTTATTCCACCATGTTTAAAGGGCTGACCCAGACGTACAGGGCTGACTTCAGAATCGGCCCTGTACATCCGGGTACATGGCACCGCCCATTGCCCGCCCTCGCTCCTCCCTCAGCCTGCCCTCACCCGCCCACATCCAGAGCTCCCCGCAGATCTCCCCTATAGGTGAGTGGAGCTTTGTAGTGGGAATTCAGTCCCAGGCATTTAGGAGGTCTGGAAGTCTGGATCAGACCTCCCGACCCACTAAACACGGTTCAAAATGACCCCCATAGTGTCCAGCAGTATTCTTTCCCTACCTGCCCACCCTTCTCTGAGTTTTGGTGGGTGATGGGAAGTTTATATTGGTTCTTTGTTGCTGGTGGGGGGTTACCCAAGCCAATAAATTGTCCAAAGGTTTTCCTGGAGTTTGATGCAGTTTGGCTGTGATCTGGTGATTCCTGCTCGGAAGCGGAAGGGACATAAGGATGTACGGTTGTTGGGATCCTTACCTCAACATGCCAGATCATAACTGCCAAGTACCCAGAAGATCAACGGTTTGATTTCCACTGGCACTCCTTGTGTCCTTGGACAAGTCACTTAACCCTCTATTGCCTCGGAAGAAAAGGCTGGCAATCTAATTCCGGTGATACATTGCCAAGAAAACCCAGAGGCAGCTGGGTCGTCAGGAGTCAGCACTGATTTGACAGCACTAAAAAAATTATATATACTGCTTTTCACTGGGTCAAAGTAGTTTACATTAGACAAGGTTATATAGATATTGTTACATTAGAACACTTAACTTATGTACTTATAACATTAAACTTATATAGAGTAATAGCTGAGTTCCTCTGGCAAAACCTAAGTACACTATATACTCTGGAACCTGTTTGGTTAATCTTGTAGGTAGGACATAAAGCTGCAACCAATTGTTTTTCCAATTTAATGTGCGTTTTTTATTTCTTTCTAAGGATAAAGGGTGAAGAGAGGGGATTTGGACTTGGTGGTAGGGGTGGGATGGGTTGGTGTGTGGGGGTTTGAAAGAGCAAGAGGGGGAGGATGTTCAGGCCCCAATTACTGAGTCTACCCCAATTAATACAATAGTAACCCACAAGGGTGAATTGCTTATCTAAAAATTGCCTTCCTTGGAGAAGCTGAGAAATATACATGGGGTTAACAAAGCAATAATGCACGTACATGTAGCCTCATTTCAAAGGGTCATTTTTTGGGATATACTTATGTCAGAGGAGTAAAATAGCAAACGCTATAGGAATGTGTAAAAGCAGGCACACCATATTAATTCAAAATATGGGGAAGTTTTTAGTGCCTGCGCTTTATACTGTCTGATTCTTAAAGTGAAGCTACATAGGGGTTTTTTGTATGTTAACTAGAAGAAGCATGTGGTAGAAGCACCCATGCACGCTACTCACAACTGCCCCCTACTGTTTTCAGCAATTCACACTTGTAATATTTTTGCTTTAAAAATAAGCATGCAATGCAAAAATCAAAATGATCAATTTTGAAAGTGTGCAAAACCATACATGGTTTGACACAGTAAGTGAACAGTGCACCATTGAACGGAATTAATTTACATTCTGTTTCAGAAAAATGTCTTGGAATGGCAGAATGAAGGAACAAAAGAACAGATACCAAGACTGGCAGTGATTTCAGGTTTTGAAACCCCTTTTATTGTCCCCTACGCGTTTCGGCCACCTGGCCTTCTTCAGGGGGATATATTGAGGAAGAAAACCTCAAAAGAACAAAGCAAACATAATTAAGCACAATAAAATTCAAAATAATACCAGAAATAATTAAAATTAATAAACATCCAATATATGAAATCATAAATATTAACATTACAATTAAAAACTGCACCGCTAACATCTATAATGATTGAATAAATAATCATAAAAGTTAAAAACCATAAAAACAACATATGTTAAAAATCAATGTGAAACACACGGACAGAAATGAGATGAGGAGGACATATATAAAACATGAATATATCTACTGATACCTTTTCTGTAAAAGCCTTCTGTCAAATAAAAGGCATTTGTCACTGAAAAGAATAATAAAGATAACTAATAAACATCAAATAAATGAATCAATAAATACCATATAAAATAAATAAATTAAATACATAAATTAAAGTCAATAGAGATAATAAAACAATAAATACCATATAAAGTGATTAATAAATAGTGTGCATTAAAAGATTAAATACATTATGCACACATAGAAAAAAATCTTTAAAAACATCATAAATCATTGCATAAAATCTTGCCTTTAAAAGCAGACCATATATGGTTCTATTACCAATATTTTGACCTCATAATCTTAAATGCTTAGAAATGATGAGAATGAACTCCATGATAGGTGTGTGTAAACTTTGCTTATAATCTGCAGAAAAACTTTTTTACTTCGGCGGAAGAACCTCCTGAGCTTCATTTAAGCTGCAAGGGTTACACAAGTATCAGAAAATTCAAAATGACAAGAGGAGGAGCACTATTTCAACTTTTAACTTCAAGGGAATACCATTCTGAGTACTATTCAAACTGCAACATTGTTACGCCAATTATGTTAAACTCAAAATAACGGAAAGAAGAGGACTGTCTTGTCATGATGTCAAAGAATATTAAATTGTGATTGATTAAAAACCATGAATACAAGAATATGGAACCATATGACAAAACTAAGGGGTATGTTTACTAAATTGTCTTAATGTAGCAGCGGCGACGTTATCGATTCGGCAGCGGTGTTAAGGCACACTAACGCTGTGAAATCTGGCTCTGAAGGGTGGAGTAAGGCCTACCAGAGGGTGGAGATAGGGGTCAATGGGTGGAGAGTGGGCAGGGAGAGGCTCCAGGCACACTAACGCAGTGAAATGCAGGTCTGAACACTAACGCCAGTGAAACCCTCGCGTTAGAGGCACATTCGCAGGAGAGAGAAACCATTTCAGTCAGCAATGTACAGCAAAGGCAAGGAAACCCAGAAAGTGATAGTAGTGATACATGTGCAGGAACCAAAAAGGCAAATAAACAAACATATAAAATGACCAGAACCACATCTGAAATCCCAATAACCAAGCTGGCCAATAGTGATATTAATGATAAACATAAAGCAACACTACTGAAAAGCATAAAAAGGACGATATCATGTTTGGAAGGGTCTATACTCTGTCCCCCTACAAAGTGAATGATCCCACATTGAAATAGCGGTGATCAGGGTTTTTGTTGTTTATATTGGGCAGGTTTGTTAGGGCATGCACATGTGCAGCAAAAGCAGAGTGGGCACGTAGGAAAGGGCAACTGTATTGATGCTGTAAATGGGATAAAGGGGGCTGCAGGCAGCACATGCTGTGGTCCAGCTGTGGCACAGTGCGGACTAGGCAGATGCCTAGGTGGCACATAGGAATGCTGAAACTGTAAAGCAGCAAGACAGCAACTGATGAGGGACCAACATGGGCACGAGTGTGTGTCCCACAGTGTCACAGGGGAGATTACCCAGCAGGTACCCCCAAGGGCACATAACATTGGCAGGCGGTGCCGGGGGGAAGCACGCATGTCCATGTAGGCACCCTTACCCGAGAACCCACACCATAAGCAGCTGTCTACTGGCACACTGGATGGCCTGGGATTGCATACCACCAGCACCACCGGCATAAGGGCATGCCAGCATGGTGGCAGAGGGGTGCTGGTGGCGGAGGGGGCAGTGGCATCTGCCCACAGCAGACCACAGCCAAGCCCTGTTTAGGTGGGTGCCATGCACTGCAACAGATAAGGTCTGTCCCCATATTTTACCCAGTTCTAAACTGTGGTAATAAAGACGGAACCTTTATTGCAGATAAATTAAACATGCCTGAAATGCATATATTTTACCCTACATGTGCAATCCTTAGAGCAGAGTTTCCCAACTGTAGTCCTGGATGGCCAAACACCATTCAGGTTTCATGCTGTCCCTAATAAATATGCCTGTGCTGCATTTGTACGCATTGCCCCCATTGTATGCAAATGTATCTCATGCATATTCATTAGGGACAGCATGAAAACCTGAACAGTGTTTGGCCCACCAGGACCGGAGTTGGGAACCTCTGCCCTAGAGCAGCGGCCAACAGGGGCACAAACACCCACACCCACAGGCTCCACTATCCAAAGCCTCATGGAGAGTCAGGCTGTTAGGCCCTGCGCGGAGCAGCATCTCCCAATACTGGCACCTGCATACCTTAGCAATGTCGTTCTAAACTTGGGAACACGTTCCACATATATCAAAAGGTTTCTATGATTAATGTCAGCTAACAAATCCTAAGTTACACACGATTTGTTGATAGGGATTCTGGATAGCAATCTTTCTGATATCTGTGGAGTGTGCTTCAGTTATTGCTTCTGACAGTGTTTACGACCCCGGGGAGTGACCCCAACAGTATTGCGTACCATAGCAATGCCCGCACTGTGCCCAGGACTGGTGTGGTGGCCAGAGCTGCCACAAACCTCCATATTTGCTGGCATAGCTGTGGGAGTGTGTGTATGTCTATCCAGTATGTTGTGGCTGCCTACACCTTACTGAGCCCACACTGCTTGCACTGTTTCCAATGTTAGCCTGCCAATGTGCATAATGAGGAGCAAGGTACTGTGGGTATGGCCCGGACAGGGTGGCCTGGGCAGGATGCATCTGCACAGGGTATAGGGCAATGGCTGGGACATTGTAGTGCCTGACCACCACCTGCACGGACAGGGTGGCCACAGCATATCATGCTGGGAGGTCGCTCTCACCCTGATTGAGCAGTGACCACGGCATGGCTAGGTTCCCCTATAATGCTATGCAGCATTTCTCTCAAGTGCTATTTATGGATTCTTTTTATTCTGGGGCCCAATCACTGACATATCATTTTTGGGTATACACAGTTCCTCCAGGAACATGCACTATGTACTAGCTAGCAGACTGTCTGCAGTTAGCATGTGTATGGCTGGAACACCTTGCAGGGTGCAGTGGGTGGAGACTGACTGTGCCCTCTGCTGGTGAATGTCAGATAGTGGTGAAGGGCAGCAGACCTCTCCAGCATTCTGCCTGTCTGCCGTTGCCTTATGTGATGTGTACAGATCTGCATCGACTGCCCTGTAGGGTGCCTGTTCCCAGGACTGAGGTTGATGGTCCTCTCTACTGCCACCATTACAGAGATGTACAATGTAGATCTGTTGGTGGGAGGTCCTGTCCCCCCACCCTGAGCCCCAAAGGGCGGGTTGGGTGGTGCTACATAATCTGCTTTTGGGTCCAAACACCCTCCCCCTTCACCTATAACATGTGACCATGGCACCAACACAGGATATGCACTATTCTGGGTGCATCATAGTCCACAAGGGCTAGACGTGACTGGGAAATACAGATGGACACAGGTGTATCCTAGGCATATCGGCAAGGACTACCTATCACACACTAGCACTGCAGCATAGCCTATCTCAGCCAAGCCAGGTGCTGCGGACCTGGTGCTGGGTGCCCCACCTCACCCTCAGGGTGAGCACAGGACCGCACAATGTCATGGTCTGTAGCTACTCTGGCAGCACTGATTTAAATTAAAAGAAAATGCCTCAGCCAGCCTTTTTAGATTACACCACTGCAGGATTGAACCCATAACCACTGCCTCCACAGTCATTACAGTAACCAGTGAGCTACATCATTATAGCTTCTAGCACTGTGCTGGCATGTACTTAGGGTTAACGCGCGTTAACGTGCCACGGCGCCCACTATCGCGCGATACAGATTCTTGCTACCTTAGGACTGGAACACCCACTCCTTATATGGCATTCTTCACATTATCGCTGCAACTAGTGCCGGTAACATTAGGACGGTTTAGTAAACATACCCCTAAGTATATGTCCATCAGTAAGACCCAGTGAATGACCCAAAAAAGGAATTTGTATATGTATGTACTTTCTCTGCAGTATGATGCCACTAATACATTTGAATTAGAAAACCATCAATGCAAAATGTTGTTCAATACCATATGAAAAAACCGTAACAGAATAAAGAATAGATGTAGTGAATTTTATTAATCCTCTCTAAGATTATAAAAATATATAGTTTAAGCATATTTCATTCGGTCAACAAAAAAAGAGGGGAGACCTGTCTTACCGCAATCCATAGTAACGTGTGCACTGCAGTAGTAAAACCCGAATGAATGAGTTGTGCGTCTTTAATGGTGTTTTCCCGCCGAACAGAGGTAAAAGGTCAAATGCCCCTTTTTATCCAGTTAAACGTTTGTGCTGGAAATGACTTGCCTGGACAAAATTTAGCTGATAATCAGAGTGAAATTTAAAACAGTGTGTTTTTGTCTAACTCTACCACTTAACCAGATAAAGCCTTTGAATATTGATCTCTCTGTGAATCCAGGATGTTAAGATTCTGCATTCCCACCTCTTCATTTATATATTCTTATCCCCAAAACAAGATGAGAGAGACTACATATGAAGTAGCTGAACCTCTTTGATTATAATAAAATGGGCCCAGATTTCATATAAATTCCTCTTTTGAAAAACTATAGTTTATTTGAAGACTGGATGTTTCAGTGAATGGCTACAAATGTTAGGTAAAATAGAAAGTATTCTTGTTAGGTGAAATTGATTAATGACCCAATCTTAACACTAATTTACCGCAACTAATGAGAATTTGTAGTGTTTCCCAAAATCTTCATAGACTTTAATTAGAGCTAATTAAACCTTGATCTTTCACAAAAGATTCAGGTTAGATGAGTAATAATCAAGCAGGTCAGTGAGGGTGGAGCCAAAACAAAGACACAGTCAAATTGAGTTGAATCAAAGTCAGGGTTTCAGTCTACCTAGCTTAGCTTTATTGGGCCGGTTTTCAAAGGGATGTCTATGGGTAAACAGGTGTTTAGCTGCATAAAGAGTGGAGGCGCAGCCTAGTGGTTAGAGCAATGGGTTGTTAACCAAGCTACCAGGGTTTGATTTCTGCTAGCATACCATGGACAAGTCACTTAACCATCTATTGCTTTGGAAGAAAGGCCTACCTCTGGTCACATTGCCAAGAAAACCCAGGAGTAATTACTGACTCAAAGACATACATTGCATTTTTTTGCATCCTCAAAATATTGCTCCTGGTCTTCAAGAAGGAAAATTGTGCGTGTTGCTGCAGGAATAAAAGATGTGCAGCGATTGGGGTAGTTATAGGGCTGGCTTGAAAAATTCTCCTTTTCATGGATTTAACCAGGAATACATTGACCATGCAAAGTGGGTAATAATAATAATAATAATAAAAATGGCGGCACTGCAACCTATGGGATTTTCAATGTGACATTCCATTGGGAGTTTTTCTTTGACAATTGACTTGCAGGTCCATGAATACACTGCTTTATCTTGGAAAATTATCCTTCCTATATATTGTAGAAAATTAGAAGCTACTGCAACCAAAAAGATCTACTATTTTTATATTAACATTTTCGGTGCTTACATTAGGCTGGGCTGCTAGAGAGCCTGAACCATGGAGCCCCTGGGAAGAAGAGCACAATTCTGGTCACCAAGTTAGCCTGGAAACATAATGGAAGGTTTGGGTCCAGAAAGAATGGCCTCAACAGTAGGACTTCAGATTGTAAACCAAGGATCTGAAATTGTCCAGAGGCTAGAGGAAAAAGGTTTGCCGGGAACCAAGGAAGTATTCAAAGCAACTAAAATACTAACTAGTTCTCTTTGCCACATAACCTGTGTTCCTCATTAGGTATTCAGAAACCTGTACCTTCGTTTGTATATCCCTTGCCATTCCAAATTCACTAGCTTTGCCTTGAACTCCAGCCTAGTTGTACCTTTGGATCCTGTATACTGTACCTTGAACTCCCCAAAATGGTCCAGGAGATATTCAGCATTCTACATAATATGGGTTATAGTTGATATTACTATAACAGAGTCTGGACCTCTGTGCAAAACAAGAAAGCCCAAATGCTGACCTGAGAGCAGAATGCTATGGAATCTATTCACATGCTTTACTATACACGTTCTTTCCAAACCTGAGCACAGGAGTTTATGACTTCCCTTGAATACACACTGTGCAATTAAGCTGCTACTACTTCTCAAACCAGTCAGGTGACCCACAGATGTGTTTATACTTGTTGTAGCATAGGTGAAGCTGATCCACCTTGATACGATTCTAACCCTGTCATTGTTCTTTTATCTCTCGTATTGCTGCCCTGCCCTGCCTCCTGCCCCTCCCTTCCCTGCCCTCCCTGGAAACATACAGTGACACACGCTTCTCTCGCTCTGGGTTGTTGAATCTGTGCTAGGTGGGGCTGCTAGGGAGAACAGTCACAGGTCATACGTGGGCAAGGCATGGATTATAAACTGAAACAGAACAGATGAAAGTATTGGGATGGTTTTGAATATGACTCAGTAGGAATAAAGTTGCTCAGCTTGTTATACAGTTCTGCTCATTTTGCTTCAGTGGATTCAGAAGTAGAAACGAAGGAGATGCATATTACATGTTAAATGTATCCCCCAATTGTGTTGTGACCACTTTGATTGAAGGATAAGGTGGTATACAAAACTGTCTAAATAAATAAATAAATAAAATAAATAAATATTACAATCCATGATTGTTCATTTCTGCAGGAAGGGGGGAGGCGACTATAATAAATTAACACAATGCAAGATTCCAGTTTTGTTTTTTTATTATGATGCAAAACCTGGACCCTGGACATTTTACAAAATAAGCTTTCTGTAAAGAAATTGAGACTTTATGAGCTTGGGTTCATATTGCCTGGCTGGATAAAAATCTAATTTTTTTTGCTGCTTTCTATAGGGAATATTATGGGTCCTTTTACTAAAGTGTGATTGGGTCTTGCAGCTAACACGCATTTAATGCAAAAACTAGCGCACAGTAGTTGCAACCATATGTGCCAACTATTAGTGGTGTACCCAGCATATTCCCAACAATTATCACACTGAAGGGTACCCAACATGCCAGGATGGCATGCACAGTTACCATGGGTGCACTTGACTCCACCTACAATGGTGGTGTTTGGTGAACAGTTAGTGCATGGTGGTTACCCCCAAGATAACTGTGCAGTGTTCAACAAGCCCACTATCTGCTCTTAACCTGACCCCTTGCCGCCCCAATGTACGATTCACCTTAGTGTGGAAATCAGCCTGCTCTGGGTTGGGCCCATGCTAATGGTTACTGTGGGCCTTGGTGTGCGCTTACTGCATAACACACCTTAGTAAAATGGTCCTTAGTTCATGAAAACCCATATGGGAAGGGTATGTAACAGGTTGTGAGATACTGAGTTTGCTTTCTATCAGAAGATGCAGAAATCTAGCCCTCAAAATCGACAGCTGGATCTGGTCCAGTTTTCTAAACAAAATATTGGCATTTCAGAACAGGGCATTTAAAATATTTTCAAAAAGATTTCTCTGTTATGCATAGAAAGGCAAATAATTCAATATTTCAAGAAATGTATAGTATGAATCATCACATATGATAATTCATGCATTTATTGAAATATTGTCTTATCGGTCTTAAATGGTTATTATAGTAAGCTAGTTAGATCGATCGCTCCATGGGTCTTTGCTATTTATAGATTATATGGGTTGATATTTTATAAAGACAACATAGGCGCCTAAGTGCCTTTATAAAATAGACCCTCGTACAATGAACTCCAACAGTTTCACAAACTGTCTTGCAAAAATGTATGCCTTCTCTGAAGAAGATTGAAACATGTGCATGTACTCGGTGCAAATGCACAAATATTTTCTCATCACAGCTCTACCCCTGCAATGCCCAAACTATGCTCCCAGGAATGCCTACATGCAGATCACACAAAAATAGGTGCTAGCTTTCAATGCACCTGCTTTTATTCATGGTGAACACCTGTGCAATTTAATAACAGCCATTTTCCACATGTCCTGCATTCTTTGTTGTTAAGTGCCGTCGAGTCGGAGTCGACTCATGGCGACCCTCTGGATAGCTATCCTAAATTGTGTTCGGTCTTCAGTCAGGCGGCTCATTGTTGACAGACTGGTACCCGTAGCTGCTGTTATTGTAGCAATCCATCTCATTGCTGGCCTTCCTCTTTTGCGTTGACCTTCTATCTTGCCAAGCATGATGTCTTTCTCTAATGATCTCTCTCTTCGCATGATGTGTCCGAAGTATGAAAGTCGAAGTCTTGTCATCTGAGCTTCTAAAGAAAGCTTAGGTTTGATCTCTTCTAGTACCGACTGGTTTGTTCTTCGGGCAGTCCATGGTATACACAGTATTCGCCGCCAGCACCATAATTCAAAGGCATCAATTTTCTTCCTGTCTATCTTTTTCACTGTCCAGCTTTCACATCCATATGATGTTATTGAAAATACCATGGCTTGAACAAGTCGAATCTTTGTATGGAGAGAAACATCTCTGCTCTTGAGAATCTTATCTAGGTCTTTCATAGCCATTCTGCCAAGAGCAATGCGTCGTCTGATTTCTTGACTGCTTGTTGCTTCTTTATTGATAGTTGATCCAAGTAGGTTAAAGTTGTTCACGATTTCAATTTCTTCTCCTTCAACGATGAACCTGTTGATTATGCCAGTTGTCATGATCTTTGTCTTCTTTACATTAAGGTGCAGGCCCATTTTGAGACTATGTTCTTTGATTGTGAGAAGCAAATGTTTCAGATCATCTTCACTTTCAGCCAGTAATGTGGTATCATCAGCATAGCGAAGGTTGTTGATGAGTCTTCCACCAATCTTCACACCTCTGTTGTCTTCATACAGTCCTGCTTCTCTGATGATTTGTTCTGCATATAAATTAAACAGGTAGGGGGAAAGTATGCAGCCTTGTCTTACACCTTTGCTTATTTTAAACCATTCTGTTTCTCCTTGTTCCGTTCGAACTGTTGCTTCTTGATCAATGTACAGATTACGCAAGAGAACGATCAGGTGTTCTGGTATACCCATGCTTCTTAATGTGGCCCAGAGTTTCTCATGGTTTACACAGTCAAAAGCCTTGCTATAGTCGATAAAGCACAAATAGATATCCTTTTGGTATTCTTTAGTCTTTTCAAGGATCCATCTCACATCCGCAATGATGTCTCTCGTTCCTCGCCCTTTCCTGAAACCTGCTTGCACTTCAGGTAGTTCTTGTTCTAGGTATGGCAGTAGTCTCTTTTGAATAATCTTCAGTAGAATCTTGCTGGCATGTGGGATCAGAGCGATTGTGCGATAATTTCCACAGTCAGTTGGATCACCTTTCTTTAGTATTGGTATAAACACAGATCTTTTCCAGTCAGTTGGCCATGATGTTGTCTTCCATATTTCTTGGCAGAGCCTTGTAAGTACGGTAACAGCTGCATCAGATTGCTGCAATACTTCTATGGGAATGCTATCAATGCCTGGTGCTTTGTTCTTTGATAAGGCTTTCAATGCTGCTTCAACTTCTTCTTTCATCACCAATGGTTCCTGATCATAAGGTATAGGTTGAAACGGCTGTTGGTCCACTTGATCTTTATCATATAAAAACTCTGTATATTCCTTCCACCTTTTCTTGATCTTCTCAGCATCATTCAACATAGAACCTTGAGCATCTTGTAACATTCCAATTCGAGGCTGGAACTTTTTCTTTAACTCTCGCAGCTTTAGGAAAGCCGATCTTGTTCTTCCTCTAATAGTTTCTGCTTCTATTTCCTTGCAAGTGTCATTGTAGTACTTTTCCTTGTCCTGTCTTGCTGCACGTTGGAAATCTCTGTTGAGTTCTGCGATTGTCTTTCTTTCTCCTTTGGCTTTAGCTTCTCTGCGTTTCTGGGCAATCTTCAGAGTTTCTTCCGTCATCCATTTTGGCCGTTTTTGCTTTTTCACCTTTTGTAGAGACTTCTCGCTTTCTTCCAGCACAACCTTCTTGATGTCATTCCATAACTCTTCCGGAGCTCTGTCATTTGTATCTAAGGCAGCAAATTGATTTTGCAGGCAGTCTTTAAATTCCAGTGGTATATTCTCAAGGTCATATTTTGGTGCATTCATGAGTGGTTTGCTCTTTTTCAACTTTAGCTTGAGTTTGCATACTAGTAGTTGATGATCTGTACCACAGTCAGCTCCAGGTTTTGTCTTTGTTGATGTTACAGAGCTTTTCCATCGTTGACTTCCACAGATGTAGTCAATTTGATTTTTATACAATCCATTGGGTGAAGTCCATGTGTACAGTCGTCGCTTGTGTTGCTGAAAGAAGGTGTTTGAGATGAATAGATCATTGGTCTTGCAGAATTCTATCAATCTTTCTCCAGCTTCATTTCTGTTGCCAAGTCCATATTTTCCAACTACTTTGCCTTCTTCTTTGTTGCCAACTTTTGCGTTCCAGTCACCCATGACTATCAGGATATCCTGTTTGCATGTTCTGTCAATTTCAGCTTGTACTTGTTCATAGAACTCTTCAATTTCATTCTCTTCTGCAGCTGTTGTTGGGGCATATACTTGAATTATAGTTGTGTTGATAGGCAATCCTCGTAGACGAATAGAGATTAAGCGTTCGCTGACTGCATTGTATTTCATTACAGTTCTTGCAAGTTTCTTCTTTATTATAAATGCAACACCATTTCTTCTTTGTCTTTCATTTCCAGCATAGTAGACCATGTGATCATCTGATGCAAAGTGCCCGATGCCAGTCCATTTCAGTTCGCTGACACCCAACAGATCAAGTTGTACACGTTCCATTTCATTCTTGACCACTTCCAACTTCCCTTGGTTCATGCTTCGTACGTTCCATGTTCCAATGTGTAAGACATCTTTACAGCTTCTGACTCTCATTTCATGCGCAGCTACATCAGCAGTCAGACTTCCCGAAGGCTTTGATCCAACCACATCATAAATGCTGGCTTTACTCTGAAAAGTCTTCAGCTCTTCCCCAGTAGCTAGTTGAGTGCCTTCCGACCTGGGAGTCTCATCTTCCAGCACCATAGCACAATTTGTTTTGTTGTAACTATCCATTGGGTTTTCATGGCAAGATACAGAAGTAGATTGCCGGGCCTTCCTTCCGCGCAGTTTAAGTTTGGTGTTGTTGCCGTTGTCACAGAAATGTGATCCTCCGCCGTCAACACTATCCCATTCTGCTGCTGCCCAGATGGGTGGTTTGTCTTCGTCTGGCACCTCAGCTGAGACCTGTCCATCTTGGGAGACCCTGCCAGTAGTTAAACTACCGATAGTTTAGCTCTCAGCATCACTGATGCACACAAGCCCTCACAGCACGACAAGCTGCATTCTTTACCTGCATTAAAATGCTTAATAAAATTATCTGCAATGCGTGCAAATAAATCTCATGAATATCTATGGTGTTTTTCTGGAAACCTGAGCTGTTTTCTATCCCGGAAAATGGGAGCTGTGTATCTGCTGTTAGAAAAAGATTGCAGTACATCTCGATTATATGATATTCCTCCCTCATGAGTCTTACAGAATGTTTTTAAGCTTTATTTTTGTTTCTAGATTTATTTTATGCTCTGATAGTTAAAAGATTAAGGTACATGGAGCTTCTTCTGATGTACTGTATAAAATTAGATGCCATGATTGTTTCACTACTAATGAAACATTTTTTTTTTGTTTTGTTTTCTTTAATGGAGGAAATAAATGCACTTTCACGGTTTTCTGTGATTCTGCAGCTGTTGCAGATGCCACATGCTTTCAGGAAACCGTCAGTTCCGAAGCTGCTGGGAACCTGATGTGCTGCTACCTCTGTTTACTCATCACCTTTCCTTTCCTGCTGTCCCATATTTAGTCATCTCCGTTCTGCACTTCATCCCTCCCACCCAGTACTGACCTGAGTTGAGCTGCTGTTCCCACCTTCTTTCTCCTCCCACCACTAACATGACCTGGCTACCTTTTCTTTCCCACAACTGACGTGATTCAGACTGCTATCGTCTCCTCTCCCCCCTCAGCTGCTACTGACATCTTCTTTTCTTACCACTAGCATGCCGAGGGCCGGCGACTACCTCCCTGTCTTCTGTGAGGTTCAAAGTAAACAGAGATGAGATAGAAACAGCTGAAGGAAGACACCAGAAGGATTTGTCAGGGAGGAAATCTACTTCAGGAAGCCCACAAGTCAAGAGGCAGAAAGAAGGGGAAACTGGGAAAAGAAGGGAAGGAGAAAGGAACAAAAATGGGAAAGGAAGGGTAGGAGAGGCGAAGAGAGAAAAGAGGACAGATAAGAAACTGGAAGAGAGGATATAGAATCTGGAACTGGATTTGGGCGATGGAACCACAAAGAGTGATGGTTGCTCAGAAAGCATGGAGCAAGTTGCATTTAATATGACTACGATGGTCGGAACATGCGGTTCACCGCTGCTGTCTCGACTTCCTTTCCTCTCATGCCCTCCTGGATCCCTTACAGTCTGGCTTTCATCCTTTACACTCTACTGAAACGGCTCTTGCCAAAGTCTCCAGTGACTTGTTCCTGGCAAAATCCAAGGGCCTTTACTCTGTCCTCTTCCTTCTTGACCTCTCTGCTGCTTTTGACACTGTTGACCACAACCTTCTCCTCGATACCCTGTCCTCGCTTGGTTTTAGGGGCTCTGTACTATCCTGGTTCTCCTCCTATCTTTCCCATAGCTCTTTCAGTGTGTGTTCTGGTGGCTCCTCCTCCTCTGCTACCCCACTCCCAGTCTTGAGTCTGCTCCTTTTCTCTCTCTACACCCAGTCCCTTGGTGCGCTTATCTCTTCCCATGGCTTATAGTACCATCTGTATGCTGATGACGCCCAGATCTACCTCTCTACACCTGAAATCTCTCCGGCAATCCAGACCTGGATCTCTGCCTGCCTTTCCGACATTGCTGCCTGGATGTCTCACCTCTGCTTGAAACTGAACATGGCCAAGAATGAACTTCTTATCTTTTCCCCTAAAACTCCCTCTCCTCTTCCTCCTTTCTCAGTCTCTGTGGCTAACTCTGTATTCCTTCCTGTTTCCTCAGCCCGTAATCTGGGGGTTGTCTTTGACTCCTCTCTCTCTTTCTCCTCACATATCCATCTGATAGCTAAGACCTGCTGTTTCTTTCTTTCTTTCTTTTATTTATTTATTTTATTTATACACAGGCTTGATATACCGCCCAAGACTGGAGTATCAGGGTGGTGTACAGAAAAAAGCAGGCTGCTAGCAAATTAAAGGAGGAAAGGAACGCCATTCAGTGACAGGAAAGAACTGGAGAGACATAGATAGAAAGATAGAAAGGACAGCATCACATGACTAGAAAGCTAAGCACTGAGGGGAAGGGGGGTGGTAGGGGGGGGGGGAATGTAGTATCGGAACCGTCATACCTGTCATAAAGATGTTGGGAGATCTATAACATCAGCAAAATCCGCCCTTTCCTTTCTGAACACACTACTAAAATGCTTATCCACTCCTTAATTACCTCCCATCTTGATTACTGTAACTTACTCCTTGTTGGTCTCCCTTTGAATCATCTCTCTCCCCTTCAACCTGTTCAACACTCTGCTGCGCAGCTAATCTTCCACCAGCCTCATCATGCCCATATTACTCCTCTTCTCAAGTCACTTCATTGGCTCCCTATCCATTTCTGCATCCAGTTCAAACTTCTCCTGCTGACCTATAAATGCATTCACTCTGCGGCTCCTCACTACCTTTCTTCTCTTATCTTTCCTTACAACCCCCCTCGGGAACTCCGCTCTTCTAGCAAACTGCTGCTATCTGTGCCCTTCTCTTCTACTGCTAACGCCAGACTTCACTCCTTTCACCTTGCTGTGCCTTGCGCCTGGAACAAACTACCTGTGTCTGTACGCCAGGCACCTTCTCTGACCCTCTTCAAATCCAGGCTGAAAACTCACCTCTTTGCTGCTGCCTTTGGATCTTGACTCACCTGATCTCCTTTTTCTTTCTCTTGCTTTGTCCCTGCCTACACCTTCTGTGTTTGTCTTGACTAGATTGTAAGCTCTGATGAGCAGGGACTGTCTCCTACATGTCTGTGCAGCGCCGCATATGACTTGTAGCACTATACAAATGCTCAGTAGTAGTAGTAGTGGGTATTAAGAGCACAAGCAGTAATTTAAGCAACTGTCATGAACCAGTTAGATTATTGAAATGGTCTTTATTTATGCGTCCCAAAGAAGGATTTATATAAATTACACGGGATTTTAAAATTTGACAACAAAGATGATAACTTGAAATGCTAGCTGGGAGTGGCTTAGTGGTGGGAACAGCAGTCTTGCATCCACAGACACCAAGAGGCCCTTTTACTAGAGGGCACTATGGTGTTACATCAACATGCAGATAGATACTATAGTGCGTTTGGTGTAAAACCACCATGTTCACTGTTGAGGGCTTGGAAAACATGTTCCCTGACATTTAACATGGTGCATCCTGCTCTAATGTGGAGCACATTTAGAGCGGGTGCACTGACCTTTGTCTATGGAGGTGGCGGAAAGTGCACTCATGCTAATTGCTCGCCTTGCAGTTAGTGCAAATGCGCCGACAGCAAGGTGCTCACCCCTCCCACTCTCCACCCCTAACCCATCCACTTGCACACTTAATACACCATGGATGATTAGCAACAAAATTCAGCTGCGCTATCATGCCCCCTGCTGTTAATGTGTGTCCCAGTGCGTGTTGAGCATGAGCCAGAACCCGCGCTAACAGCTACTGCCCCCAAGGTTCCAATCCCACTGCCATTCCATGTGGCCTTGAGTAAATTACTTCACTCTTCATTGCCTCAGTTACAAACTTACAGGCCAATGCAGAAACCCCGCACTAGAGCCCAGTGCTTAAAGATTTAGCACAGGGTTTCATAAAGCAACTTTCATGCTGACTCTTTGCGTTGGAATGCGATATTCAAATTACCAAGTGTGCAAAAAGTCAGTGTTAACCTGGGAGAGCAAGTCAAACACATGCGAACAGAAGTCGGTACAAGTTTGGCATGCTGTCAAAGAAACAGGGTCATCTGAAGGGACATTTGCCAGCTCAGATGACCTAGGCATCGAGGAAAACCCCCAATGCCATCAGCATACTGTTGGGGGTCCAGTGCTCCCCTGGATACCAACGTTCTGACAGAAACAAAGTCCTTAGTGACCAGGCGGCCCCAATCCCCCACCCGCCTGATAAAAATGTCCCTGGTGGCTCCGAGCCCTGATTCCCCCACCCATCAAAAAAAATCCTGGTAGCCCAGCCACCCCAATTCCACCTAACCAATAACAAAAATTCATGATGACTCGGTGGCCCCTAACCCTCTACCCCCTCCTGGTACCTTTAATCGGGAGCAGGAGCGTTGCCCATCTGCTCCTGCCCCTGCACCGCCATCTTGAAAAATTTTATTTTATTTTTATTTATTTATTTAGACAGTTTTGTATCCCGCCTTATCCTTCAATCAAAGCGGTCACAACACAATTGGGGGATACATTTAACACGCGGGGATATGAGACACATACACTAATACTTACAGGGAACATGGGCAATGGAGGGTTAAGTGGCTTGCCCAAAACCACAAGGAGCATCTGTGGGACTAGAAACCCCAGTCCTTCCGGCCCAAGATTGCTGTCCTCTAGTGGGATTTGAACCCCCGACCTTCCGGCCTGAAGTACCTTGCCCCAACCACTAGGCTACTCCTCCCTCCCTGGCTGCACCTGGCAGTCTGACCCAGCGCTATGCATCCCAGGATGCACCAAGTAGGGCCAGATGCTGCCATTTTTCAAGAAGGTGGAGCAGGAGCTTGAGCATGGGAGCAATGCTTCAGCTCCCTATTAAAGGCACTGGGAGGGGGGCAGGGGGTTCGGGGCTGCCACCAGGCTACCAAGGATTTTTGTTATTAGGTGGGTGGATGTGAGGGATCAGGACCACTGGGCCACCAGAGATTTATTTTATTTGGTGGGTGGGAAGATCGGGGTTGCTGGGCCACCAGGATTGTTTTTTTTAGTGGGTAAGTAGGGGGATTGGGATCGCCTGACACCAGGGATTTTTTTTAGAGGGTGGGTAAATGGGAGAATCGTGGCTGCTGGGCCACCAGGGATTTTTTTTTTATTGGGTGTGTAGGGGGACTGGGGCTGCTGGGCCACCAGGGAATTTTTTATCAGGTGGGTGTGGATAAGGGCTGCTGGGGATTTGGTTTCTGTCGGGTGATCGGTGCCGGGGTTACCGTCTCCAACAGTATTCTGATGGCATTAGGGGCTTTCCCCGATGCCTGGATCATTTGAGGTGAAGTGTCAAACTTCACCTCAGATGATACTTTTGATCCCGGCTGGATCTTTACATCTGTCTGAACCTGGTATGAAGATACAGCGTTAAAAGAATGTATAAAAAACTGCGCTAAGTTTCAAAACAGTTTTTGACATTGGACACAATTGCTTATGATGCAATTTGCATGCCAAGTATGCTGCAGTTTAGCACGGTTGTTGCTTTCTGCATTGGAGAGCAACCTAGTGCAGGAAAAGCATCAGAAAATGTCACACTAAGCTTTTCCGCACTGGCCCATTTTCTTTGGGGACAGGAAAATATCTATATACCTGAATGTAAGTCATCTTGATCTACCACTGGAAAGGTATGATCTAAATACATATGAATAAATACTGAACCTTTACATCGACTACCAAACCTCTGTGTACGGCACTTAAAGCATGCAACAGTTGCATCTTATATAAGGGATAAATTGGAGCAGTATTGCCAAACTAGGATACTGAGATTAAGCCAGAAAAATAATTTTGTTGTACTAAGGAGAAAGGATACAAGATCGAGAAATACTAGCCTTGGTGATTTTTCACGGGCAGTATCTGGCCTTTGGAATATCTTGGTGATAGAAGCAAGGAGATTATGGCGCATGTTTACTAAAGTGTCCAACCCCAATAATCAGCGTGGAAGTGGAGCTGGACCAATCCTAGAAAATAGAGGCATGTTTGGCATGTCCCCAGGTAGCTAGAGCAGGTTCCATGCCATCCCCATATTAAGCCATTTGCCATGATTAATGGGGGTGCATTGAGGTGGCAGTAAGTGCACTCATGCTGTGCAGGCTGGCATGCATTAAAGGCCCATGCTAACTGCAATATGCTTATTCTGCCCCTGAACCGCCCAGTCTCTGCCCCAACCGAGGCTAAATGGTTAGTGTGAGAGTTTTAGTGCAGCCGCACTTGTGGCACATGGTAAAGGTTACCATGGTGCACTTGGCATGCGCTAAACCCCAAGCTGACCGTTAGAACACTTTAGTAAACATGCCCCTCTATGCAGTTTCGAGGAGCTGTAAAACCCAGTTATTTGGTAAGCCAGAAGCAATATAAATGTCTTGATAGGAACTGAGAGGGTTAGAGCTCAAGAATACCAGTAACTGAAGAAGGTAAGACTGTAGGAAGTTGATGTTTTTATAATTGCTGAATGTCATCTTATAATGTTTATTTTCTTTTTTATAATTTAATTTAATAACATATATATATGCTGCCTTTTCAATTTGCCAGAATGAACAAAGCAAATGACAAACAAATGCATCCATAATACATATCATATAAAATAATACATTCAGTGTTAGAGTGAAATTAAAGTGTCACTTAACCCGTGAATGAAATTAATGTGTCATTTAGCACCAGATCATCTAACAGCACTTCTATTGGTAGTGTTCGGTGCACCAACATTATTTTGCTGCTTGTTATTGAACCCTGTCATGCTTTAGCTGCCAATGAAACCTCTGGTACCTAATGTGAAGGCTTTGCATTTAACATGCATTGGTAATGCTTGTTAAGTGCAAAACCTTAGCATTGTTTAGTAAAAGACCCCTATAGTTTCACAGAATTTCTGGCAAAAGAACATGGCAAAAAAAAACTCTTCGGAGTAAATCTCTACAGCAGGAATCAATAGATTCATAAGGCAAAAAATCTATTAAGCATTTTAACAGACCAGACAAACTTTCGGCCAATCAGGAAACGGAAGCAATCACCAGTACTACAAGATGCAGTTAAGAGCAGGCTGGCTAGAGCTAGCTCTTCTGCAAGATTCCTGTCTCTAGTAACCTTTTAACTATTTTTTTTCCTTTAAGCAGCAACCACAGCTACCTATTTAATTAACAAAATTGCCTTGAAACTGAAATGTATAAAAACAAAATAAAACGAACTGAGACAAAACTGCAAATGATGCAGGAAATTAAACAAAATGAAGTTTTTTTGCCTGCAAATCCTTAATTTAGATACCTACAAATTAATGCACATACAATCAGAATGCATGGGCAAAAACGTCCTAGCACACATGTGGAGGGTAAGCAGTTAATGTGCATTACTACATACAAACTGGGGCCTATGTCAAGAATTTGCGTACTTTCTTTATACAACAGAGGCAAAAAGATGTGTCTCAGTTTAGTTGTACCTGTTATGCATGCTCAGGTATAAATACCTATGCCTAGCTGTTTCAAAAACATGTATTTATTTAGAATTCAATACAAAGGGGCGGAGCTTGCAGCGAAGTGAGATGGCTGCCTAAAGGGACCGCTCCTGTCCCGATAAAAGAATCCTGGCTTCCTCCCTCAATAGTGCTTAGTACTGCAAGCTCACTTTGGTGCAGATAACAAAGATAATGTCATCTCTAAAACCAGTGAAGCTGGAATTTCAGCAAGGGGCCGGGCAAGCTGCAAACCGTGCAAAGCAAGAATCGTTGTCTCCGCAGAAAATGGCGCCGGAGAAAGAGAATGGCGGTGGCACGCTGGAAATCCTAGCGGAGCTGAAAACGGTGAAGGAGCTAAACGCTAATAATGGGCTGACACTAGGTCAAATGCAGGAGGACTTGCAATAGGTAAAGGAGAAATTAGAGGACATGAGCGGGCGCTTAGTCAAGGTAGAGGCACTGGCCCAGAAACATGAGAGCATGCTGACGCAAGTAGGCCCGCTGGCTAAAAGGGTAGCAGCGCTAGAGATCCAAATTGAAGATCAGAGCAATCGGGCAAGAAGAAGCAACGTGCGCATTACTGGTATCCCGGAGGGAGCAGAGGGGGCGGACCCGATTGCTTACCTGGAAAAGTCGATACCGGAGCTACTTCAAATTAACTTCACTAAAGCTTTGGAACTCGAGCGTGCACATCGAGTGCCTTCGCATGCAGTTAATTAGAGGAAAGGGCCAAGGCCTTTTGTAGTTAAAGTTTTAAGATATCCGCAAGCGCTGCAGATCCTACAGGCTGCTAAGCAGAAAAGTACAATGCAACTGAATGGCAGCAGGGTTGCCTTCTACCCAGACCTCTCTAAGAAGACGATGGAACGCAGAAAGGAGTTGCTAGCATGTAGGCCCATGATGCAAAATATCCAAGCAAGATATGGACTGTTCTATCCAGCCAGAATGAGGGTAACAGTGGACAACACCACACACACCTTTGATGATGCTGTAGCACTTCAGACATTTTTGCAGGATTATGCACAAATGGAAGTAGGGCGCTGAACGGTAATTGATGTGGCCAAGTAAAAGTGAGAACTGTAGAAATAACCTTGGCAAGATGGATCTAGCAGATCCCACCTTGGGATTTACAAGGTTCTATTTTTGTATGAAAGTTAAGTTTATTTCAGATGTTATAGAACATGTGCATGTGTTAATGCAATTAAAATATCTACAAATAGCTAATGAGAGCACGTAGTAGGGGCATAGACTGGAAGGCCAGCGAGAATACTTAATGCAGAGGGGGAGGCGAATAAAGGACGATGTGTGAAACTAGGAGGGGCGAGGGTGGGGGAGTTTGATCGTATGGGGAACCGGTTGTGCTTTACCACACAAGAATTTACAGTTGTTTTGTTTTTTAAGATTTGGCTGTATATAGTTATATTTAAGGATAAGGCAAGAATGACAGAGGCGCACCTGATGGCGAACACTACCCCCAAAAGAGTAAATAACAATCAACATGGCTAGCAACAAGTTAAGGGTACTGTCTTTGAATGTCCAGGGTATTACAAATCCCATTCAACGGAAATTGTTTTTAACATACTGCCAACAACAGGGTGCAGATATACTTTACATCCAGGAAACTCATCTATCATTATCTGAGTCATATAAAGTAGGTAGCAAAGTATATCAAAACATAATAGCAGCGCCAGCAGTAAAAAAGAAGGGGGGAGTGATTATACTGATTCGGAGAGCGCTGGAGCCGAAGATTTTGGAAACAAAGATAGACCCATGTGGCAGATGGGCTAAGGTAAAAGTGCAGATTGACCATCAAGAATACACTTTAATGAATGTATATGGTCCAAACCAGGAGGAACCGCAGTTCTTCGAGCAAGTATTAATGGAATTAAGTGAGATGGCATCAACTCGTATATTCCTTGGCGGAGACTTTAATATCATACAGGACCCGTTAGTTGATCGTACTCCCTATAGGCAGCAATCCAAGCCTAAATCTGGTCGAGCGCTATAGAATTTAATTGAGACTTTGGGGTTGGTAGACCCATGGAGACTTATGCACCCGAGAGATAGAGAATATTCATTCTATTCTCTTCCACATAATACTCAAACTAGAATAGATTATTTCTTGATATCAAAAACAATAGTACCTCAGCTAATAGAGACAGGAATACAAATGAAAACGGTCTCGGATCATGCGGCAGTATCGCTCACGCTGTATATGAATAAGGTAAAGAAAATCAAACCTAGATGGTGTTTTGATAAAGCATGGTTAGCTGACAAAGACTTCGTCAACTGCATAAAAAAAGGTATCACTGACTATTTTGAACACAATATAGAATCTGAGACATCAACGTGGGCCTGTTGGGAAGCGTTCAAGGCGACCATACGAGGACATATAACCATGTATAGTATACAACAGCGGAGAGCTAGAGATAAAGAGCTGGACGAATTAAATCTAGAAATTCGAGCTGGGGAACAGCTGTTAACCAAGCAGCTGGATCCACTGGTGTTGATAAGGCCGCAGAAATTGCATTATCAATATAACTCCATATTGAATTCAGAAGCACAGCGGCAAATCAAGGCACAGCAAAGTGTGTATTATCATGAGAACAACCAGGCAAGTACGCTTTTGGCTCATACGCTGAAAGCGAAAGAAGCGGTGTCGCGTATCACTGGCTTGCAGGATGCGAGCGGCCAGTTGATTGTGGATGATGACGGCATACTTGAGCATTGCAGAAGGTTTTATGCAAAGCTATATCAGTCTGAGGTTGATTGGAATGAGGAAGCTTTGGAAAATTAACCTCCAATGTTGTAGTACCGAAGCTATCCGAGCAACAAGCGTCCTCATTGGAAGAGGACATTACCTGCAGAGAGATACAGCAGGCAGTGAGACAACTAGCGAAGGGGAAAGCAAGTGGACCAGATGGCTTGCCACTGGAATTTTATGTGACATTTATTGAGCAGCTAGCACCAGAACTGCAAGTATACTACAGTAGATTGTACGAGGAGTGTCCAGAGGTTGGGGCGCTTGCTGAGGCAAACATAGTCATACACCCAAAGCCCAGGAGGGATCCTCAGAAAGTAGAAAATTATCGACCCATTTTACTTCTGAATGCCGATTATAAAATATATGCAAAAATACTAGCCAACAGACTGGGAAAAGTACTAGATGTTCTTATTCACCCAGATCAATGTGGATTCATGACGGGTAGGCCGACTACGGATAACAGTTGACTATTGGCACATGTTCTGATGCGAGCTCAGCAGACGACTGATCCAGTAGTGGGGCTTGCCTTAAATGCCGAGAAGGCATTCGACAGAGTAGAATGGCCGTTCCTATTCAGGACGATGAGATGGTTTGGAATCAAAGAAAAATTCCTGAAGAGAGTTGAAATGTTATACACCAAACCCTCAGCTCGTGTAATAGCGAATGCCACGGGGTCTACAGTCTTTAGGCTGTATAGAGGAACGCGACAAGGATGCCCTTTATCGCCACTGTTGTTTAACCTTGCACTTGAGCCCCTGGCACTTAAGATTTGACAACACAGGGATATCATAGGCTTGGATGTTCGTGGATGTCAATGCAAGCTATCAGCCTATGCGGATGACCTGTTTTTGTTTCTAGAACCCAGCTCTTTGACAGTAGCGCTCGAAGTTATAGCTGAATACTCGGCAATATCAGGATATAAGGTGAACCTAACGAAAACGACGGTGATACCTTTAAATTCTTTTGTTTCAATGTCAAAATTGAGTCAATATCCCTTCAAGGTGGAGCAATCCTCTTTTAAATACCTGGGTATAATATATGGGACCACCATGCATGAGACAATGCAACCAAACAGGATCATCTGTGAAAGGACAATTCAGGAATACATGGACAAGTGGTCTCCGTTGAACCTAACTTGGTGGGGCAGGCTAGAAACCATTAAAATGGTTATTGTCCCCAAGATAACTTATATCCTAAGTATAATACCGGTGCTATTTGACCTATGATTTTATGCAAAATTAAGCAAACTGCTGCTATCCTTTCTGTGGCGTAATAAAACGGCACGAATAGCGGCATGGAAACTCAAATTATCCAAAAAACGAGGGGGAGTGCACTTCCCAGATTTTTTTTGGTACCATGTGGCTGCTCTTCTGAAGCAAGGTGCCTGTTGGAGTGAGGAGGAGATAAAGGAGGAGGATCCCCAATGGCTGCGGATAGAGGCGGCAATAAGTAAGCTGCTCCCGCTGTGGATGCGCATCGGGGCTGATGGTGCCTCGGGAAATCCACATAATGAAGTGATTCAGGGTACGCAGCAAGCCTATCAAATTTTAGTGAACTATGTAGAGGATGCAAGAGAATGTACTACAGAGACACCTATATGGCTGAATCCGAGATTCAAAATTGCAGGGCAAAGCTTTATGTGGAACACCTGGATAAAGGAAGGAATATATAATCTGGGTCAGTTGATCCATAATGACGTATTTAAATCCTTTCAGGTCCTGCAGCAAGAATTTAATTTGCCTTTCGTATGTATGTATCAATGGTGACAACTGAGACATTGTCTAAACAAGGCTGGAATCTCACCGGTCACGTTAAGATCAGGCCATCCGTTATTACAGAAGATGAGGGAGATGAAAATGGGATCTCATCTGATATCGAAACTTGTTGCCATTATAGGCGACGGAGAGAAAAGAAGGTGTAAAGGTCTACAGCTCATCTGGGAATCTGAGATAGGGGAACTAGACAGCCCTGATATGTGGAACATCTTTTGGGGATCGCAGATAAGAGTAACAAGAGCGGCCTCACTTACACAAACGTTGTATTTCCTGGCCCATCGAGCGTATATAACCCCACTGAAAACAGCAAAGTGGCAACCTCAAGCGGGGAACCGATGCTAGTCGTGTGAGAATGAAATTGGCCCAATAGCGCACATGTTATATTACTGTCCCAAGCTGAAGGGATATTGGCAGCAAGTTTGGTTGCGAGTGACTCAACTATTAAAAATATATACGCCACTGACATACCGTATAGTAATATACAAGTCACAGGCTGAAATTCCTGGTTTAAAGAAACAGGACTCTTTGACTCTGGACTTGATGCTTGGACTGGCATTGAAAGCGATACTGAGTCACTGGAAGAATTTTTCGAACCTGAAGGTTGAATACTGGTGGAACCTGCTGTGTGCACACTGGGCATACGAGAGAGCATATGTGAGCCAAAACCCATGTTACTCTAATATGCTTAGAAAGTGGAATACCCTGGACTTACAATTGCTGTGGAAATAGTGCTTTATAAGATTTGAGGAGGGGGGGAGGGTATTCATCATCAGGTGAGTTAATGGCCCCAAGCTAGTGGGGGCTCAGAGGGCTGACAGGTGGGGGGAACTGAGAAGGTAAATTTTCACTAGAAGTGAGTCCCCAGCTGCAGTAAGCATTGTTCTTGTACTGTATACGGTATTGTATTAGTATGATTTTCTTTTATGTTGTGTATTGTTGTAAGTGTTCAGTTTGTGTAAACCGCTAAATAAAGTCTTAAAAAAAAAATTCAATACAAAATCCTCTGGTCTACTGGGCTTTGCTTAGGGACCAATCACCATGTCTGGCTGCCAGGTTCAAGGCATATTAGAGCAGAGTGGAGGAGTAGCCTAGTGATTAGGGCAATAGCCTGTGATCAGAAAGAGACCAGGCTTCACACCCCACTGTTACTCTTTTGGACCTTGACCAAGTCACTTAACCCCCCACTGCCTCATGTAGGCCCTCTGGGGATAGGGCAATACTTACCATACCTAGGGTTGCCAACTTTTTGAAAGAGAAAAACCCACCACCTGTGGCTAGTCATGCTACGCCCATGCCCACCCCCAACCCACCCTTTCCCTGCCCCTGCCCCGCCCCCTGGCCCGCCCCCCACCCTTGCTCCATCCTCTGTCTCCCAAAAAATTGCAGAGAGGGCAATGTGCAAACTGAGCAAGCAAGATTTCTACACATTCTTAAACAGAAATTCTATACTGACAAGAATACGCAGCATGGTTGTACACACACAAACACACACACACAAACACACACAATACAGACAGGCCTTCATCAATAAACAAGCAAAACAAAAAGAGAAATATATAGACAAAAATTATACTGAAACCCCAAGAAGACAGAATCTGCATGCAGTGCAATATCAGATAAATAAGAGATGCAGTTCCCCAAACTGTGTAAAATATAAAGGTAGTACAAAGTCCATTCATTAAATTGAAAATAAAATTCTTTTTTTCTACCTTTGTTGTCTGACCATTTTATTCTCTGATCATGCTGGTTCCGATCTGAGGCTTCCGTTTTCCTGTCTTCTCTTAGCTCTCTTTCTATGGTCTATAGTCCATCTGCCATTTCTTGTCTCTTCTTTTCTTCACTTCCTTCCATCAGCCTATTTCCAGTCGCAGTTACCGTCCCCAATATCAGCCCCCTTTCCAGGCCTCCCCTCCCATTACATTCCAATGTCAATCCCCTTGTGTTCCCAGGACTGACAGTGGCGTCCATTCCTTTCTAGTCCTCCTCCTTCCTCAGTGTCCAGCCCCTTCTAGTCCAAATACCATTCCAGGTATCAGCTCACTTCCATTCCCAGTGCCTTCCCCATGTCAGCTCCCTTCCAGTCACCCTACCCTCTGTCCATCCCCCTTCCAGTGCCATCTCCACGTTTCTGCTCCCTTCCAGTCCCAGTGCCCCCTCCCTTCCAGCCTCCTCCCATTACCCTCTACAACTGGCTATGAACACAGTTGCCCGAATACTCCTGTTAGTGTCCAGACATGAACACATCACGCCCCTCTTGATACAGCTCCACTGGCTCCCTATATCAAGTCGCCTGATATACAAAGCCCTCCTACTTACCTTCAAAGCTCTCAACGGCATGTCCGCAGCCTCCATCGCTGAACTCATACAACGGACCCTTGAGACCAGAACCAGGAGGTTGTGCATGATAAGCTCACTCGTCATCCCCTCAGCAATAAGATCCTGTACTCAATCTACCAGGAATTGTGCTTTTTCATTATTTGCACTAACCTGCTGGAATTCCCTGCCTCCAACGATCCGAGGTATCCTAGATTTGACATCCTTTAGGAAAGCATTAAAGACATACCTGTTCCAATCAGTCTGCATCCAACCACCCTAAACAATGCCTTCTCTTTTCTGCCCAACCGTATTCATCTCCCCACATTCACACTGACTAAGAACAATTAGCTAGATTTTATGTTATTCTACTGTTCTTCTGTTTTATAGTTACATTTTTTAATCTGTTCAGTACAAAATTGTTCCATGTAACTCTCCACAGTTTTTTGTTCTTATTATCTCCATTTCTATGTAAAATGTTTGATTGCTCATGTTATATGTAAACCGCACTGATTTCAAAAGGCGCGGTATATAAAAGCAAATAAATAAATAAATACCCAGTCACTTACAAGTACCATCCTCAGGTGTCAGCTCCCTTTGAGCCCCCTCCTTACCCCCTCTGTCAGCTCCCTTCCAGCCACCTCCCCCCCCCCTTTCAGCTCTCTTCCAGCCACCTCCTTCACCCTATCGGCCCCTTCCAGCCACCTCCTCCCCCCCTCTTTCAGCTGTCTTCCAGCCCTCACCTTCCCTCTGTCAGTCCCTTCTGCCACCTCTTTCCCCTTGCAGCCGCTGCTCCTGCTTCTTTTTTTTCATAGGAGCCCTCCGGCCCTATGAAACTCCTGCTGCAGTGCCCGTTCCCAAAAGGAAGTGATGTTATAGGGGCGGGCGCTGCAACAAGGGTTTCACAGGGCCAGAGGGCTCTGCAAAGATTTTCTATTGTTTTCAAATTAGTTTTATTGCAACCGCTGTTCTGTTTGAAACAGGAGCAGCGGCTGCAAGGGGGGCCATGGACTGCAGATGCAAAGCTGGTTTTCTGCTCTGGTCGCTCCCGGTCTCGCAGCCAGAGCAAAAGCCGGCTTTTGAAGGGCCGGTTTTTGTTCTCTGCCGGCAGCCAGCCTGGCCATGGAAACACCTGCCAGGCTGGCTGAAAAACGGCCTGTTAGCAACCCTAACTGTACCTGAATGTAACTTGCATTGAACTACTGCTGGAAAGGCCTGCGCTAAATACGCATAAATGAATATTAATGAGTAGCTGTAAATATTCATGTGTACTTTGTGCACATACGAGGGGTGCTGATAAGTCTATGGCCTTGTAACGAAACAGAAAGCTACGGGCACACTTCAGTTCAGGAGGTCCAACAGATCTCTCTGCGGTTTCATTTTATTTGAGTAGATTCAGGCATTTTATAATCTCATGCACATGCATGCAAACCTTGCCTTCACTCTGCCCAGTCCACGCCCCTGACTATGCCTACTGGCATTGTCCTCACCTTCATGCCTGGTTGGTGTTTCAGAAGAAACTATTTACATGCATATATGGATGTGTTGGAATGACTTTATAAACTTTTCTCCTAAGTGAGCAGCCCTTTCTTCTCTTCTTCAGTTTTACACTGCTTTCCTTATCTGCAGGAAAATCTTTAGCTCCATTTAGAACAATTTCATTGTAATAGCACATTTGAGTTGTTGTTAAGTGCCGTCGAGTCGGAGTCGACTGATGGCGACCCTCTGGATAGCTATCCTAAATTGTGTTTGGTCTGACAGACTGGTACCCGTAGCTGCTGTTATTGTATCGATCCATCTCATTGCTGGCCTTCCTCTTTTGCGTTTACCTTCTATCTTGCCAAGCATGATGTCTTTCTCTAATGATCTCTCTCTTCACATGATGTGTCCAAAGTATGAAAGTTGAAGTCTTGTCATCTGAGCTTCTAAAGAAAGCTTAGGTTTGATCTCCTCTAGTACTGACTGGTTTGTTCTTTGGGCAGTCCATGGTATACACAGTATTCGCCGCCAGCATCATAATTCAAAGGCATCAATTTTCTTCCTGTCTATCTTTTTCACTGTCCAGCTTTCACATCCATATGATGTTATCGAAAATACCATGGCTTGAACAAGTCAAGTCTTTGTATGGAGAGAGACACACCAGTGATACTATTCCTGTGCAGTGTCATCCCTTTCCATGGGTAAACAACAGCATTTCAAGTAAACCAAGACCAGTTAAAAAAAAAACACTATAGAAAAGAAAAAGTACATGTAACCCATTATTATTCCTTCCAACCCAATATGTCCAATATAATTATATATTAAGGGTCAAGAATATATGTCTGTTTGCGGGAAAATTCTCTGAAAATTTAAAGAAACAAGATATAAGTTGGCATGGGGAAAACCAATGAAAAGACACATCGAGTTTGAAAATGGACTAGATGAAACAGGGTTCCAGAGAAATAATCTCCCCAAAAATAGCCCAATGCATTTCTATGGAAGAAGCAGTTCTACCTTTGGCAGCATAGAAATGTAGGTACAGTGAAACACTTTGAAAACTGCCTCTCCCCTAGTCTCTATTATTCAGATCATATTTCCATTCCACACATAACACCCCCCCCAATAGTCCCCACCTCAACCCTCTCTACCCCCTGCCCTATCTCCACCACCTACCTTTCCTCCACTCCCAATTATCCCACCACACCAACTATCCTACCTACTGACCATACTCCATCTATCCCACAACTAGTCCTATCTACCCTACCTTAAATACTCCATTTCCTAAAACAATTCCCAACTGTACCCTATCCCCTACCTAACCCACCTCTACCTCGACTACTTTTACTACCCTATCTACCTCAAGTAATCTCATTTACCCCTCCCTTCTCCCCACTAACTACCCCATCTACTCCAAATACCCTCCCACATAACCAATCTACTCACCCACTGTAACTACCCTCCACAACTACCTTTACCTACCCTAAACTACCTCATTCCCCACGTAATCCCTACCCAGAACTACTCCTCTACCCCACCTCACCAAAATTACCTCAATTTCCCAACTACCCACCGAACTACCCTCTCCCCCACAATTGTCTTAGCCCCAAAATAACCTCTACCAACTACCTACAACTAGCTCTACCCTGTAAAACTACCCAAAACTAACTACCCCTACCCTTCCTATTCCCACCTACCCCTACACCTACCTTCCCACCTACTCTTCCACAACTACCTCTACCCAGTTACCAAGCAGTTACCCTCCCATGTCACACAACAACTCCACCTCCACCCCTCTCAACCTCTATTTGCTGCTCCAGTTCTCCTCCCTGTGTAAGTCTGAGTTGCTTTTCCTGTTCCCTCCTGATTGGATGCAGCAGAGACTGTTGCTAGGATCTAGCCAATGGGAAGGCAATATGTACAAAGCAATTGAAAGTTGCTGTAGTCACAGAAAGGGAGGGATGAGCCATGGGGAAGCTCCTCTACTGTACAAGTGAAGCTTCTGCATTGGGTGGGGGCAGAGAGGAATGCATTGAATGCCCTAGCAGAAGAGTGCTAAAGGCTAGAAATGGGAGGAGGAGGAGGGAAAGGAGGCTTCTGCAGGCTGAGAAAAAGAGCTGCCGCCAACTGCAAGAACCTTACATGATGATGGGCTGTCGTCAGCAGCACAACACCAGAAATGTGTGCGAAGAGCAAGCTTGTGTTTCTGTTTCTCTGAATCTCTCTGGTGAGGCCATTGCTATATTAATAGAGTTTCCTTCTGAAAATCTAGGCTGGAGAAGTCAATTGCTGCAAATGCAGCCACGTGCATACTGATCAGAATGAATTTTCAGTCTGAGGAATTTATCCAGGTAGCCATTTAGGGCCTGATATTCAAAGGCATTTACATGGTTTACAGGTCTGTAAACCATGTAAATGCCTCTAGGTGGGTTATTCAGCAGCATTAACACAGTAAGTGCTGCTGAATAACCCTGGATACAGCCTCCAGCATCGGGACATTCCGGGAGCGGTACCTATCGCTAACCGGTCAACTGCAATATCGAGGCACTGCTCAGTTAGCAACCCAAAGGTAAAGATGGCGTGGCAAAAGCTGGCCTGTCTTTACCCATGAGAGCTAACTGGGCAGTGGCTGAATATCCCTGTTGGCTGGTTAGCTTCTGGGCTGTGAGGCTGACCCGGAAATTCAATGCTGGTGGCTGGATATGGCCCTGACATTGAATATCTGGGTTTTGTGTTCAGCAGGGATGGGTAGGCGCTGGAATTGTGCTAGCCACCTTCATTGAATATTGGGCCCTTAAATAACTGGTCAAATTCCTTTGAAAACTGCAAATACTATTCCTATTCAATCTACGTCGTTTCAGTGGCACCGAAGAAAGACAAATATAATTTTGGGCACTGTTCCCTCTAAGCTGTGCGCGTGTGCGCGCGCAAACACCTCATCGAGCGAGCGCACATACTTTATAACAGAGCGCACAAAAATTACGGTTCTGATTCTGATAGAAAACAACACAGACGTCTTAAAATTTAAAAGTTGTGTATTTATGGTTTTCACAAGTTCTACAATATTTTCTAGTGCAATCAATGTGGTGTACATACTGTATTCTGATGTGTAGTCAAATTTTAAAGTATATAACTCTGAGTGTCGTTATGTGGCGCACAAAAATTTAACCTTCCTTCAAAAGTCGCACAGCTGATATTTTATGCGCACACAGCCTACAGAAAATTAGAGGGAACATTGATTTTGGGAGGCCTTCTTATGCACCTGCGCTAATTGCAGCATTGATAGTGCGCAATATGTTCCCATGTGCTAACTGCAATGTGATCACCATGCCCATTCTCTGCCCTTAAGTTGCCCATTTAGCACCATGATGCATGACTGGCAGTTTATTTATTTATTTATTTATTTAGACAGTTTTGTATACCGCCTTATCCTTCAATCAAAGCGGTCACAACACAATTGGGGGATACATTTAACACGTGGGGATATGAGACACATACACTAATACTTACAGGGAACATGGGCAATGGAGGGTTAAGTGGCTTGCCCAAGACCACAAGAAGCATCTGTGGGACTAGAAACCCCAGTCATCATCAGCTGTCATACCCCTGTGATAACTGTTCCTGCAGGTCTGAGTGCGCATTAACACATGCTACATCACACATTAACTGCATAGCACACTTTAGTAAAAGAACCCGTAAGAGTTATGAGTCATGAAGGCAATTTTCAAAGCCCTTTACACATAGGTAAATAGCCAATTTACCAGGGTGAATTGCTATCTGCACATTACTGTCACCCAGTGTATTTAGGAGGGAATATTCAAAGCCAATGGTGTAAATTCCACCTAAGCAGCCCCCGCAATGTGGTGGGGGGGGGCGAATGATTGGTACCTGGGCAGGAAGGGGACCCACACAGTGGCAGTAAGGCAGAGTGGCTAACTTACTTTAGCCTCTGCTGTTTTAAGCTTGCATCAGGCCTTACGGTTCTTCTTACCTACCATGCCAAAGTCTTGTGATAACAGCTGAACCATGAGACTTCGAATGGTGGGAATTAAAAAAACCAGAAGCAGCGCAGCAAACCTGTTAAAGTTAGTTTTCCACTGACACCATAACAATAGGGGAGGCGAAGCCACTGTGACAAGGGGGGCATGGTGCCATGACAATGGCTTGAGCAAGCGGGGGGGGGGGGAGGGGGGGAGGCATACCACTGCAACAATGGGGGTCCTCAGCAAAGGTTTGCTTGGGGGCCCCTCATTAGACCTTATACCACTGTTCAAAGTGTTTTAGCTGGTTCGCAGACTTGCTAAGCGGCTGTAATGCACTCAGACCAATATTCAGTGGCATTAGGGCTGTTGAATATCCTGACAGACTGCATAAAAAATGTTTAGTTAAAACTGGGGCAGTCTATGGTTCTGGGGTGCTGACGGTAGCTATCCGGTTATTCAGCTGCTAACCAGATAGCTTGAGTAGTTAAAGTTAAGACAGATGAATGACTCTCCTAACTTTAGCCAGTTAGGACAAACCCGGATATTCAGCAGTGGAAACCAGATACGTTCCAGCACTGAATATCGGAGTTAAGTTAAAGTAGAAGTGGCTAGGTTCTTTAAATAGCCAAGCCACGGCTGCTGAATATGCACCCCTTAAAGTTTAATTTAAAAATATTTGTAGCCCACCAATCTGAATTCTTTGCTCTCAGCATTTTAGAACAATGGAGGAGGTGCTCCTGAGGATGTCTTTTTTGCTAAAATCATAAAATAACCTGCTTAGTTGGGTTTTCAATTTTTCATGGATTATTTTCCCCACAAAAAAAAGAGCAGATGCAAACTTTTCAAAAGGAAAGAATGTGGGTAATTTTAGCAGAAGAAGAGTGCATTTGCCATAGTTGGGGGAGAGTTAGATGTAGTCATGTCATGCTTATGGTTGACCCCACCTATTATGTGACCGAACTAAATTTGCACAAAATTATGAACAGCAAATATTTCCAGATATTTGTGCATGCATCTTCAGATTTTTGCATGGTAAAGGGAAAAGTAAGAGGTAGCTATTTTGGTAATTTCTTGTTTCTATGTTTTGAAGGTTAAGTAATTCAGGTTTAAAACTCACCATATGTGCACACATAGAAAGTATTCTAAGGGATGACACTTGCAGGCATAGCAATCAGAACTATTCTGAGAGGTAGTTAGTTCGCGTTTTGGTCCCTGTGTGCATCACTTACAGTAGTCAACTTAAAAAACATTACAATCATATTTCTCCATTAAAAATATATTGGTGTCTATAAAAAAGTTTCAGAATTAATGGACCCCTTAACTAAAGTGTGTTAAGCAGTTAATGTGCATTTTCAAAAGCGGCAACTATGTGCACAGGCCCGTGGTATCTGTTACTGTGGGAGAATGACAGTTACCGTGCACTGATTTGTGGTTAATTGCCAATTGTGCGTTGGGATGGTGAATGGGGGGTTAGGGGTGAAGAGTGAGCGAGGAGAGCACATGGCAGTTGGCATGCATGTGCTATCAATGTTGCAATGAGTGCGGGTACCACTAATGTCACCTCAATAGGTAGAGTTAGGTGCACCCGCGGCAATTGTACCATGTGTTAGGTTAAGGATCTGTGTGTCAACTGCCAGGAATATGACGACGATGCCCCTGAAAGTTATGGTGGAGGCTTTGCACTCCAGAAATGTTACGTTTTACCTCCAAACATGTGTTAGGCTTTTGCACTTAACACGCTTTAGTAAAAGGGCCCTTAAATTTTATAAACAAACAAAAACAATAATAAAGAAGAACCACTCAGACAAATGAATTGCATTCTCCAGACCTCAGGTTTATAATGTGCATAATCGAATGCTTAATGATTTGTTGCATAAAAGCAATATGAGAGTTAAGGTTTAAGCAATGTAAAAGGCTATGCCTGAGGTTTATGTCAGTCATAAATTACAGGGAGTCTAGATCACATTACAGTAATGGGAAGATGGAAGACATGCCAACTGACCCAGTCCAAGAAGGAAAGCTTTAGGCCAGTTCAAGATTTCATAATATGAATGATAAAAGCAGGGACTGCAAATACCATAATGCATTTGGGTGGGCAAAAATTAGAAATGTCTCACAGACTCCATCAAAAACCAGAATTGCCTTACAGCCTCCATCTTGAAATAGGTCATTTGGCAGCTCTGGGATGGGTACCTTGTGGGGGTAATATTACAAGGAGGTGTGTACTTTATGTGGTACCATACCCGCCTACTTTGGCAGTTTTTGTTATTTATGCATATATGTGGCCACATACACACAAAAATGGCCTCTTATAAAATACTAACCAGTGTAAAAGCACCTACATTCACAGAATGGTACATACTTTGCTCGTGGGTGTGCACTTGGGCAGAGCTTGCAAGCATGTGCGTAGATTATAAATACTGTAATTTACACGTGTACTTGAAAAATATAGGTGAGGGCATTCAAATCAGCATTAGGCTGATTTAAATGTCTTTGCCTGAAATGTAGACATGCATTATGTCACGCTAATATTTTATAAAGAAAAATCGGTACCTACTTGTCTTTATAAGATAGGTTTAACATAGGTGCCTTAAAAGCACTTTAACTAGGTGCCCCCTTATAAAATGATGCTCTAAGTGGTTAAACTGGTATTTGAAGAGTGGGGAGAGGGTTGTGCTACCCAACCAGATGAGTGAGAACATAAGTTTGGATCTTTATCAACTGATGTGAAAGAGGGAGGAAAACGAAAAAGGAGTTATAGCACCGACTTCCTGAAACTGACGTTTACTGGTAAAGTGAAGCGTTGGGTTTCTTTCTCTTTCATTTTTTCTACTATTTCCCTGATGCCTGAAGAGGACAAGAATGCAAGCCTTTTGTGGAAACTGGATGACAGATAGTAGATCTGACCTGGATAGTAAAAGAAAGGTCAAAACAGTTGGTTTCTTTGTGTGAGTACAAATAAGCCTGATGCAATGAAGTAAGTAGTGGACTTTGGCCATGTGAACGTTATTCTGAACGCTTGTTTGGTTGCTTGGACACATCTAAGTGAAACCTCATTAATTGCCCTTAATGTTATGGTGACCTATAGTAGGCACTTCACCATACAATAACACTCAGCACAACAGACATTTACTAGCCCAGTAATGATCCTGACCTACTTATGTGTACAAGCTTAAGGCGACGATAGAAATCTTGACAAGAATTCTGTTGTGCTGAGACCGAAGCCTTTACTAGAGGATTTTATAAAACGATTGTATAGATACCATATTTTTTTAAGTGCCACCCAACTCAGTTTATTGAACCCTGGATATTCAGTTCCAGCATCAGGATAGTGACTGGAGTTGAATATTGAGGTCATATTTTCAACCGCTATCTGACTTGGCTATCTGTATACAACTTCGGACTGTTTCTTTGCCGAAAATTGTCACTATCTGGATAAGTGCCAGCTCCACTCTAGTTCCACTTCTGGACCACATCAACATTATCCAAATAGTAATGAAATAGTTAGAGGGAATATTCAGTGACACTATCCTAACTGGCACTAAATATCGCTCTCAGGTGCTGCTAACCAGATAATTCCTTTAAAATATGGGGCTGACAGCATACGCGTCAAGGAAAAATCTCATGGAGGTTTGAACCAGGCTAGGCTCTGGAGTTCAGGATAAAACCCCTAACCTTCAAACCCAGCTCGTAACTTGGAGGAAACTAATGATATAGGGAAGAACAGTGTGGTATCATCCTTAAAGTTGGCGTCCTGACAATATATAAAACAATTATATTGTGAATGAATTATTAGTGGTTATAGAATCTTAATTCTTATTAGTACATGGCTCAACATGCTATCATAAGGTTCATGGGCCCGATATTCATCTGGGCAGGGCTAAGCGCCGTAGCCACTTAACCCTGCCTGCCAACCCCTTAACCCTGGATATTCACTTCTGCAGCAACGGAAGGGAATATCTGGGTCTGGTATTGGATGCTGCATGGTTAGCGCTCGGCACCTATAAGACAGGCAAGGTTTTTATTATAGGCACTGAGCACTAACTGTGCCGCTTCCAATATCAGTGCTGCATGTTTAGCATCAGTCCCTGGCTCTGCTCTGCCCCAGAATGCCCCGGCACGCCCCGATGCTAGCCGGCAAGCATCGGGGTGCATAGAGGACATAGTTGGAGATATTCGATGGTGCTACCAATGTAAGTGCCGTTGAATATCCCGTTAGCAGGCATTTACATGGTTAACTGGCTGTTAACCATGTAAATGCCCTTTGAATATCGAGCCCCATATTCTTATCTTCACAGTCTTTCAGGAACCTGGACAACAGAAACGTTCTCACTATCATCTCATTTTTATGGATTCCTTCTGTCTCCAAAGGCATCAGATTAATGTTACAACTATTACTTATAATTTCTAAAGTGCTACCAGGCATACATGGTGCTATACAGACACTTAAGAGACAGTTCATGCTGCATTTGACTTACACTAAGGAGGGCACTTTAGAAGCTCTATTTGTGATTTGGATGTCTTAAAACAGGCATTCAGACTCCACTTGCATTGTCTTCCTCTTGCAGTTATCTGGGCGGCATCTTGGATTCTAAGCTCACCTTCCACCACCATATCAGCTCCATCATCAAAATGTCTTTTTATGCACTGCACCAGATTCGTTCTATTTGTTCACTTCTCATCACCCAAGCCTTAACTACTCTCAGTCTTTCCTTGATAATTACCCGCATCCATTATTGCAATATTGTCAACGCCGCCTTCCTGACTATGAAATCCGTCACCTGCAGACTTTGTAGAATACTGCTCTATGTCTCTTTGCTTTTGCCTCTAAATACAATCACATCACCCTCCTCTTTCTCCAGCACCACTGGTTGCTTGTCTCTTATCACGTACAATTCAAAATCCTTACCATTGTCCACAAATTACCTCACACTCTGCCTTCCCTCTCTTCTGATTCTGGTAGCTTCCTCTCGTTCCCTCTGCACTATTCATGCAAATCTCCTATAACTTCTCTCCACTGCTCCTTCCCGTTATCACTCTACCTGGTCTTCTGCTTTTGTGCCCATCTCTTTGTAACAACTCGCTTCCCGATCTTTGTCTCGAAACTTCTAACTCATGCTTCCATTCCATGCTGAAAACGTATCTCTTTTAACTGGCATTCAACCACCCTGACTAGCTGCCCAGGTTAATCCTGCATGTCCTCCTCCCCCCTCCCCAGCCTTCTCTCTCCTTAACTCTTTTGTCCTCCCTCCCCCACCCATCTTTTCCCTCATCTTGCATCTCACTCTCCTCTTTTCTTTACTGTTAAATTGTAGTTCCTTTCAAATCTTTCCTATTGATTTAAATTTATTGAAAAACACTTTGAAATGCCCTGAAAGGTGGTATATTAAGTTTTAATTAAACCATAAACCAAAGATGCCCCTGCACCCATTTTAGAAAGTTGGGTATATAGACATTGCAGGCATGAGCACGTCTATATAGTAGGGAGGAATGGCCTGGGCTAAGCAACAAAGATGCATGTTGTGGTGTGATTTCAGAATAGCATAAGCACATATGGCCCTGGTTGTTGAAGCGTCCATGACTATACCTGCTCCTGACTATGGCTAATATGTAAAAAAAGTACTTGTTTCATGGCTGCAATGCTTTCAGGGAGAAGAGCAAAATACTGCTCTCACTGCTACAGTCAATCTTTCTTGGCAAAAGATACCTGCATGCCAGTACATACTCCGAACGTATTACTGACCCACTGCTTCATGTCGTAGAAACCACAAGAGCCAGAGATAACCCCTCCTGCGGCGTCAACAGGCATAAAGAGCAGGACAAAAAACACCATGGAAGGACTACTTTATTTAGCCAAACATGAAGTCAACCTGATACGTGTATCGGCCGGGGACCTTCCTCAGGGGAATAAGACCTCTATAAAAAATAATAACAAATTATTACATAAAAACATAAAATCAATAAATAACAAAACAAAGTATACATAAAAACATAAAAAATCATAACAACATAGAAACGGAGGTGCAACATAAAAATGCATTGTATAACCACACATTTGAAGCATGCTGGACAAATTTGATAAAAAACAACCACATATCTTCATCAAAAAGATAAAAACAAGCATCAAGTAATAAAACGTGAAATGCACATGCAAAGCTGTGTTGAGAATATAAATGACTGCATACAACTATAGTATACTAATCTGGGAATGTGTATACTAAACTGGGAAAATGAAGTGGCAAAAATCTGAATTTAATATGCAGGTGGACAAAACTGGGATTACTTACTAGTAGGAGAATATCACAGAGAACAATTAAGATAGAAACACCTGAATATGAAATGAATAAACAGGGTCAATCTATTTTAAAAGTATAACCAAACATCCTATATACTTAATAAATCTCATTGAAGCCACCTGAGAAAATGGAACAAAAATTACAACCCACGTTATAGAATGAAAACAAGGGGGATATGCCTAATAGGACTGAATAAATGATAGAAATTAATAACTACAGGCATACTACAGATACCCTATGTAGCTTTAAGCCTAGCGGTATGAGCACAGCAGTATAGCTGATATAAACCATGGTGAATTTTAAACTATCAACCTTTCTAATCTTAGGAGTATGTTTACTAAACGGCGCTAATGTCGTGGCTGCGACGTTATCATGCGATAATGGTGCATTACCGTGCGAGAACGTCATGTATCGCACGATAATGTCTGTGGCGGCATTAAGGTGCGCAGAGGGTGGAGTAAGGCTCCCCAGAAGATGGAGCAAGGCGCCCCAGGGGCGGAGATAAGGGGTCAATGGGCGGAGAGTGGGCGGGGAGAGGCTCCATGCACACTAAAGCCGTGAAATGAAGCTCTGAAAATTAGCGCCAGTGAAGACCTCACGCTAGGCACATTTGCAGGACAGAGAAACCATTTCAGTCAGCAATGTACAGCAAAGGCAGGGAGACCCAGAAAAGTGATAGTAGTGATACATGTGCAGCAACCAAAAAGGCAAAAACCATAAATAATGACCAGAACCAAAAGTGAAATCCAAAACACCAAGCTGGCCAATAGAACAAATAATGACAAGCGGTAATGAACACAACCTATAAAGAAGAAAAAGGACGAGCTCACTTTTGGAAGGGTCAATTCTCAGTCCTCCCACAAAGTGAATGTGCCAACATAGAAATAGTGTTGATGAGGGTTTTCTGTGGTGTGTATGGGGTAGCTTGCCTTTGTGGCTTACACATGTGCAGCAACAGCATGTGTAAGCAACACATATGCAGCAACACATGTACACCTTAGAGGAAAGGCGGGATAGAGGTGATATGATTGAGATGTTTAAATACCTCCGTGGCATAAATGTTCAGGGAGAGAGCCTCTTTCAATTGAAAGAAAGTTCTGCTACAAGGGGACATGGGATGAGGGTGAAAGGAGATAGATTCAGGAGTGATATACGGAAATATTTCTTTACAGAAAGAGTAGTGGATCCATGGAATAGTCTCCCATTGGAGGTGGTAGAGATGAGGACAGTAACTGAATTCAAAAAAGCATGGGACAAACACAGAGGATCTCTAAAGGTAAAAAGGGGACTTGTTGTAGTTGTTAAGGAAGGACAGAGTAGATAGACCATGTGGTCTTTTTCTGTCGTCATATTTCTATGTTTCTATGTAACAGCAGAGTGGGAAAGGGCGCTATGGTGATGGTGTAATTGGGGTACAGGGGGCTGCAGGCGGCACATGCAGTGGGCCAGCTGGGGCACAGTGTGGACTATGCAGATGCCTACCTGGCACATGGGAATGTAGAAGTGGGAAACCAGCAAGACAGCAACAGACCAAGAGCAAACATGTCCACGAGTGTGTGTCCCAAAGTGTCCCAGGGGACAGTACCCAGCAAGTTCCCCAAAGGGCACATAACATTGGCAGGTGGTGCAGGGGGCAGTGTGGATGCCTATGCAGGAACCCCTACCCCATATCATGCACCATAGGCAGCTGCCTACCGGCACATTGGATGACCTGGGACTGCGCACCACCAGCACAAGGGCATGTCAGCATGGTGGCGGAGGGGTGCTTGTGGCAGAGGGGGCAGTGGCATCTGCTCAACAGACAAGGTCTGTCTGATGAACAGTCATGGTATCCCCATGGAATGATCTGCCTCTGTGGCAACAGTTTGGTGCAGTACACACAGGCAGTGTGTTCAGGGGCAGAAGGTCACAGGTTCAAGTCCCAGCTGTGGCTCCTGCATACCCAGTCCCTATATTTTACCCAGTACTAAACCGTGGTAATAAAGATTGTAATAAAGATAAAATAAACATGCCATAAACACCTATTTTTACCCTACAGAGCACAAACACCATAAACATGTGCAATCCCTAGAGCAGAGTTTCCCAACTGCAGTCCTGGAAGGCCAAACACCATTCAGGTTTCATGCTGTCCCTAATAAATATGCCTGTGCTGCATTTGTATGCACCGCCCCCATTGTATGCAAACGTATCTCATGCATATTCATTTGGGACAGAATGAAAACCTGAACCGTGTTTGGCCCACCAGGACCGGAGTTGGGAACCTCTGCCCTAGAGCAGTGGCCAACAGGGGCACAAACACCCACACCCACAGGCTCCACTATCCAAAGCCTCATGGAGAGTCAGGCTGTTGGGCCCTGTGCGGAGCAGCATCTCTCAATACTAGCACCTGCATACCTTAGCAATGCCGTCCTAAACTTTGGAACAAGTTACACATATATCAAAAGGTTGCTATGATTAATGTCAGATAACAAATCCTAAGGTAAACACAATTTGTTGACAGAGATTCATCATAGCAACCTTTCTGATATCTGTGGAGTGTGTTTCAGTTTTTGTTTCTGACAGTGTTTACCACCCCGGGGAGTGACCCCAACAGTATTGCGTACCATAGCAATGCCTGCACTGTGCCCAGGACTGGTGTGGCGGCCAGGGCTGCCAAAAACCTCTATATTTGCACAATGCTGGCATAGGTTTAAGAGTGTGTGTATGTCTATCCAGTGTTTTGTGGCTGCCTACACCTTACTGAGCCCACAATGCTTGCACTGTTTCCAATGTTAGCCTACCAATGTGCATAATGAGGAGCAAGGTACTGTGGGTATGGCCCGGACAGGGCGGCCTCGGCAGGATTCATGTGCACAGGGCAATGGCTGGGACATTGTACTGCTGGCCAACACCTGCAAGGACAGGGTGGCCACAGCATGTCATGCTGGGTGATCACTCTCACCCTGGCTGAGCAGTGACCATGGCATGGCTAGGTTTCCCCATAGTGCTATACAATATTTCTCTGAAGTGATACCTGTGGATTCCCTTTTCTGGGGCACAATCACTGACATACCTGCTTGGTGTGTGTGCTCACATCCCATTTTTGGGTGCACACAGTTTCTCCAGGAATATGCACTATGTACTAGCTAGCAGACTGTCTGCAGTTAGCATGTGTATGGCTAGAACATCTTGCAGGGTGCAGCGGGTGGAGACTGACTGTGCCCTCTGCTGGTGAACGTCAGCTGGGGGGGGCAGCTGAACTTTTCCAAACCTACTGCCCTATGTGATGCGTACAGATCTGCACTGACTGCCCTGTATGGTGCCCATTCCCCACCAGGACTGGGGTTGATGGTCCCCTCTACTGCCACCATTGTAGAGATGTAGAATGTGGATCTGTTGGTGGGGGTTCCTGTCCCCCACCCTGACCCACAGAGGGCAGGTTGGGTGGTGCTGCATAATCCGCTTTTGGGTCCACACACCACCCTTCCCTTATAACATGTGACCATGGCACCCACACAGGATATGCACTAGTCTGGGTGCATCATAGTCCACAAGGGCTAGACGTGACTGGGAAATACAGATGGACACAGGCCTACTCATCACACACTGGCACTGATGGGGACCTACAGCACAGCCTACCTTAGCCAAGCCAGGTGCTGTGGACCTGGTGCTGGGCACCCCACCTCGCCCTCAGGGTGAGCATAGGAACCGCACAATGTCACAGTCTGTAGCTACTCTGTGCCAGTAACACACACAGTCAGTTCCCCCTACTAGGCCGAGGTGCTATAGAGGCGCATACCCCATCTTGTGATCAGATGTAGGCTGCTGATCTGCATGTGCAGTGCATCATGGGTCCGGGTGGGTTTACCCTATCTTGGTAACTACAGCAGACAGTTTGTGTGGTGACCTGCAGTCTTTCTGTAGCCAGCCAGCGGTGTGCTAGATGCTATAGAGATGTAGCCCACTGGTTACTTCAATGACTGCCAAGGCAGAGGTCATGGGTTTGATCCCACAGTGCGGTTATTTAATACGGCTGTCTGAGGCATTTCCTTTTAATTTAAATCAGTGCTGCCAGCAAAAACACTCTCACAGTGCCGTAGCCTAAGGTGCCCTATAAGGCACCCTATAAAGCGCCCTATAAAGTGCCCTATAAAGCACCCTATAAGGCACATTATAAGGTGCTTTGGCGGACAGGGCACTTTATAATGTGCCCTTTGGAGTGCCTTATAGGGCGCCATGCGGCACCTTAGGTTACGGCACTGTGAGGGTGTTTTTTCTGGCAGCACTGATTTAAATTAAAAAAAGGAAATGCCTCAGACAGCACTGATTTAAATTAAAAGGAAATGCCTCAGAGAACCTTCTTACAGAAGGCTACTGCAGAATTGAACCGATGACCTCTGCCTCCACAGTCATTGCAGCAACCAGTGGGCTACATCTTTATTGTGTCTAATACTGCGCTGGCATGAACTTAGCGTTAACACGCATTAACATGCCACCGTGCCCACTATCGCACGGTACAGATTCTTGCTACCTTGCTGCCGGAATGCCCACTCCTTATATGGCATTCTTCACATTATCGTTGCAACTAGCGCCGGTAACATTAAGACGGTTTATTAAACATACCCCTTAGTGTGCAAATCATGCAGCTTATCCATGGGTGCTCAACATGTCCAGAGTAAAAGGATTCAGAACCTATTATGGTACCAATTTAAAATGAGGTAGATGTGACATGACGGTGCACATGAGGGATAGTCATCAAATGGTATAACTTTGCATTTCATAGAATGGAACAACTCCAAACAAAAAGTACAAATATGGGAAAACTGTAAATCTATATCAATAAAAAGAAAAGGGTAACTGCTGAAAAATAAAGGAGAGACTCAACTAAAAAGATGAAAGGGTCATATCGTCCCGCTGTTAAAACATTAAGGCACTCGATAACCTGCTCCAATATGCCAAAGTATTCAACGGGGCTGTGAAAACTTTATACCTTTCCTTAATAGAGATAAATCTGGACCAATAGCGAGACAACATGCTGTTAATAACAATATATAAAAAAATATGATAATTACAACTTATGTCCAAAATGACAGCAGGGAACCAGCCTGCACAGACACTGCAGAAGCAGAGATAGACATCCCTATAGATCTTAACGAAATCCATAAAACCATAGTGTCGTAACTTGAGCACTTTGCTAAAATCACCGCGCTACATATCAGCCACTGTGAATGAATTACTTGTAAAAACAGGACACCACTTAAACAGTGGAATCGCATAATGAGTATGCACGAATCTAAAACCCACTTGGTGACACGGAATGACCCAAATCAACATCGTATGATATCTGAGGACAATAGGAGTTGGATATTAAAATGGGAACATAAGCGGGGAAATTAAAACTCGAGAAAGTAAAAGCTAATCAGTGTATATTCCTGAGTGGTAGTATATGCTTGCTAATAGACCATCTAGGCAAAGGAGGAGCACTTGCCCCATACGGGTACGATAAATATCAAGCAAAAAGTTTATATTGCCCAGACTATGGCTGGAAACAAATGACAATAAAACAATTGATAAAAGGATAAATAAATAAATAATTATGTAAACAAAAAAAAACTACCAACAACAACAATAAATAAATAGGAGTAGCGTAATGGTTAGAGCACTGGCTTGGGAACCAAGGGACCAGGGTTCAATTCCTACAAGCACTCCTTATGGCCTTGGGAAAGTCACTTAACCCTCCATTGCCTCAGAAAATTCCAGGTTATCAATATCCCTGTTTAATGCATGTTACCAAGTTTAAGTTACAATATAAGCCACTTTGGTGTAAAAAAACCTAAATAAATAAATAATATTATCAAAAATAGTCCCAAAGACAATGATAAAAACTGTGCTAAGGACAATGATAAAATAACATATCAAAGACAATAATAAGAAATAGCTAGAGGCCTCCAAATGGATAAGGGTCCAGGCATGTATCTAGATGACAATTCTTTTGTCAACAGTTGAAATGCAATTCTCAACAAATGTTCTTTGGATCTTATGATCCTCCTTATTCAGACATCCAAGAAGAAAATATTAGAGGACTATAACAAGAATCTGGATGATTATAAGAAGGAGATTGAAGACAAAAATTGTCCAAGTTTAGATGTGATGAAGAAGATTATACATTTGGAAATGTGTATCCTTGGAGTAAGAAAGGATATTCTGATGATAATTATAGGAGATACAGAAACAATAAAAAGGGACAACCAGCTGATAGAGAGAAATCTATAGAGGAGACTGTTGTACCACTCAAAAAGTATAGTAGAAGCCATTCTGAAGACCATGTTGATCCCTCTGCCCCCTGTTTAGTTCAGAGAAGCATAATGATAAATTGGATTTTTCAATGGACAAACTTTGGAAGGGTCGAGAGAAGGTCCCATCCCATCCACCTCCAAGGATGGTGGAACAGGAGTACAGAACAGAGCAGAATCCATTTCAATACAACGGGAGAGGCAGAGGGGGAGATGGCAGACAGATGCTCGGAGAATCTCATACAGGGAGTAAATGATAGTGTAATTAATTTATCTGTTGTCCTTTTAACAGCAAATCAGTTGAAAATTCTAAATAAGGGTCTCTCTTTTGTCCCTTCAGCCCATTACAATTCATTTAGTACATGAGTTGATTTATTTAAGTTTATAAGGAAGCTTAGGATCAAAGATTTTTTCAACAAACAACCGGATTCCAATAGTGACCAATCTATTATACATGGTCCATCCAAGTAAATTCCCTCTTCTGGGGTAATCCGGCCATTAATATTTTTGAATGGACTGTTCTTAAACAGATCTCAGATCTTGAAATTGGTCCATGTCACATTTATCATAATACCTCTCGTGAACAGAAGAAACTCTTAGGGGCTTGTTTACAAAGCAGCGGTAGTGGTTCGCGATCGCAATCGCAGCCGCGGCCCCATTGAAATCAATGGAGCCGCGGCTCCGATTACGATCGCAAACCGCTACCGCGGCTTTGTAAACAAGCCCCTTAGATGCTCAGAGGACTAATCATAAAATTGTTATAAAACCAGCAGACAAAGCAGGGGCTATAGTGGTTATGAATCATACAGATTATATAGCTGAAATCAAAAGAAAATTAAATGATGATCAGTTTTACACCCGCTTAGATCATGATCGGACACCACTTCTCAAAAATAAAGTCCTTGGTATTTCTTGGCTGCGAGGCAGGCCATCTTACCAGTAAAGAAGCTGAATTCTTGACAGTGTCACACCCAGTGGTACCCATCATTTATGTTGTTGTTGTTAAGTGCCGTCAAGTCGGTGTTGACTCATGGCAACCCTCTGGATAGTTGTCCTAAATTGTGTTCAGTCTTCAGTCAGGCGGCTCATTGTTGACAGACTGGTATCCATAGCTGCTGTTATTGCTGGCCTTCCTCTTTTGCATTGACCTTCTATCTTGCCAAGCATGATGTCTTTCTCTAATGATCTCTCTCTTCGCATGATGCGTCCAAAGTATGAAAGTCGAAGTCTTGTCATCTGAGCTTCTAAAGAAAGCTTAGGTTTGATCCCCTCTAGTACTGACTGGTTTGTTCTTTGGGCATTCCATGATATACACAGTATTCGCAACCAGTACCATAATTCAAAGGCATCAATTTTCTTTGTGTCTATCTTTTTCACTGTCCATCTTTCGCATCCATATGATGTTATTGAAAATACCATAATACTACTTGGTCTGCTTCTGAACGTTTAAGCAAAGATATGCTTCATTTGAAGCATATCTTTGCTCATACATGATAGAGCTGGGATTTCAAAACTAATTTATTTAGGATTTTCTCTCATTATATGTCTTTTGGAAAAATCTTTGAGAAATCATGACTTGCCCTTTAAAAGAATATTCTTGCATTGATTGCTAGTGCTTTGAAATGAAAGTTATCCTAGTGAGAAGAATTAGAATGAGAATAGAGGTCTACTATTAATTTATTATTAAGGGCCTAATTCATCATGGTCTTTCTCTCTACACGCATCATGGGAAAAAAGCCACAGCGAGTCAGGTCCTAAGTGTTTTCTTGCCTCTCTAGGGATAGCGGAGAGACTGAATGAATTCTTTGCTTCGGTCTTTACCGAGGAAGATGTAAGGATGTAACCCATGACTGAAGTGTTATTTAAAGGTGCGGAAGAATTGAAGGAAATATCGATACATCGGGAAGATGTATTACAACTATTAGATAAACTGAAGAGTAGCAAATCACCTGGGCCGGATGGTATACATCCAAGGGTGTTGAAAGAACTGAAATATGAGATTGCAGACCTGCTATTAGTTATCTTTGAACTTTCATTAAAATCATCTGTAATACCTGAAGACTGGAGGATTGCCAATATAATGCCAATTTTTAAAAAGGGTTCCAGGGGTGATCCGGGAAACTACAGACTGGTAAGCCTGACGTCAGTACCGAGAAAAATGGTAGAAACCATCATAAAGAACAAAATTACTCAGCATGTAGATAGTCATGGCCTAATGGGAGACAGCCAACATGGCTTTAGACAAGGAAGATCTTGTCTTACTAATCTGTTATGGTTTTTTTTTTATATCTTAATATTTATTCAGTTATTCAATCTTTATATCCAAACAATCGCATTGAATGAACAGAAAAGCGGATATATCAAATACCAAAAGCAAAAACATTATAAGAAACCATTTTTTCCATCAAATTAGACCACAATATAAAGAAAATGAGGAAGTTCCAGGTAACATAAATAGTGGCTTCCCGCATGCGCGGCGTTCTGAGCTGGGGCGGCAAGAGAAATGTGTTTGAAAAATCGGGTCCCGCTCCTTGAGGTTTAAGTGAACGTGGGCAGCAGATATGGTAAGATTTATAGTTGATCTGGTTTTTATCTGTTTTTATGGGGTATTAATGTAGTATATGGTTAGGAGTGGTGAATGATTTTATGTTTATGTTTATACACAGCACTTTACGCTAAGCTAAGGATGATCCCCTGAAGAAACTCTGACTGTGAAACGCATGGACGGTGACCGGGGATAGGCGTTGGGATTCACAAATAAGTGGAGATTTAAATGCTGGAGCTGAGTATTAACAGTTTAAAGTCAAAAGATTTTTCTGGTATCTTGGGACTGATTGAGGATAAAGCATTTCATCTGCTTTCATTATAGCTCCGGTATTTTTCATAAGTGAAGGTCGTTGATGTTATAGAGCACACTTACTGTCTTGAGGCAATTTGCCTGTGCAGTGGTGCATGAATAAGACTGAGACCTTCACTTGTAGTGTATCAATGTGTTTGTTAAGTGAATATTTGAATACACTCTATTTTGCTTTATAAGTAACGATTGGACTTTAATTGTTTGATTGAAAATACCATGGCTTGAATGAGTAGAATCTTTGTATGGAGAGAGACATCTCTGCTCTTGAGAATATTGTCTAGGTCTTTCAGAGCCATTCTTCCAAGAGCATTGCAACATCAGATTAATTGACAGCTTGTTGCTTCTTTATTGATAGTTGATTCAAGTAGGTTAAATTTGTACACAATTTCAATTGCTTCTCCTTCAACGATGAACTTATTGGTTTGGAGGCGCTCCTGAAAGAGCGAATAGTGAACTTTCTCAAAACCAACAGGTTGCAAGATCCAAGGCAACATGGTTTTACCGAAGGAAGGTCTTGCCAAACAAATCTGATTGAGTTCTTTGATTGGGTGACCAAGGAACTAGATCTGGGGCATACAATGGATGTCATCAAATCTGGATTCCAGCAAAGCCTTTGATACTGTTCCTCATAGGAGGCTTGTCAATAAACTCAGTAGCTTGGGGATGGGTCCCAAGATAGTAAACTGGATTAGAAATTGGTTGACTGACAGACAACAGAAGGTGATGGTACATGGAGCTCACTCGGATGAGAGGAAGGTGATTAGCGGGGTGCCTCAGGGTTCGGTCCTGGGCCCGGCACTGTTCAATATATTTGTGAGTGATATTGCTGAAGGACTGAATGGAAAAGTCTGTCTTTTTGCAGATGATACAAAAATTTGCAACAGAGTGGACTCCCCCGAGGAAGTGGTTAACATGAGGAAAGATCTACAAAAGCTGGAAGACTGGTCTAATGCTTGGCAACTACGATTTAATGTGAAAAAGTGCAGTGTCATGCACTTGGGTAGCAGAAATCCAAGGGAAAAGTACACGATAGGGGGTGAGAGGTTGGTATGCACGGTTCAGGAGAAAGACCTTGGTGTGATTATCTCTGATGATCTCAAGGTGGCAAAACAGTGCGACAAGGCGGTGGCAAAAGCCAGGAGGATGTTGGGCTGCATACAAAGAGGGATTACCAGCAGAAAGGAAGCGGTACTTATGCCACTGTACAAGTCACTGGTGAGGCCTCACTTGGAATACTGTGTTCAGTTTTGGAGACCATATCTTGCAAAAGATGTAAAAAGACTGGAAACGGTTCAGAGAAAGGCGACCAAAATGATTTGGAGTCTGCGTCAGAAGCCTTATGAGAAGAGACTTGAAGACCTAAATATGTACACTTTGGAGGAGAGGAGGGACAGGGGAGATATGATTCAGACCTTTAAATACTTAAAGAGAAATGATGAACAAACAAAGCTCTTCCAAAGACGGGGAAACTGTAAAACTAGAGGGCATAACATGAAGCTGCAAGGTGGTAAATTGAAAGGCAATGTCAGGAAATATTTCTTCACTGAAAGGGTGGTGGATGCTTGGAATGCCCTCCCGATGGAAGTGGTGGGGCAAACACGGTGATGGAATTCAAAACGGCATGGGACAAACACAGTGGATCCCTTTACAGCAACAGGATAAAAGCAAAATAAACGGTACCATCTAACTTCTGAACTATCTAGCGTCTCAATAAATAAGGGTGTCCTACATGGAGTGGTGGGTTCACCCCTAAACAAAAACAAAAACAAAAACATGGGGAGGGGTGGCCTGCACAGAGCGACAGGTGCACCTACTCTTGACATGTTGCTGGGCAGACTAGATGGACCATGCTGGTCTTTATCTGCCATCACTTACTATGTTACTATGTTTTGACAGTTGTCATGATCTTTGGTTTTTTTACATTAAGGTGCAGGCCTATTTTAAGACTATGTTCCTTGATCGTGAGAAGCAAATGTTTCAGATCATCTTCACTTTCAGCCAGAAATGTGGTATCATCAGCATAGCGAAGGTTGTTGATGAGTCTTCCACCAATCTTCCCACCTCTGTTGTCTTCATACAATCCTGCTTCTCTGATTATTTGTTCTGCATATAAATTAAACAGGTAGGGGTAAAGTATGCAGCCTTGTTGTACACCTTTGCTTATTTTAAACCATTCTGTTTCTCCTTGTTCCTTCGAACTGTTGCTTCTTGATCAATGTAAAGTTGTGCAAGAGAACGATCAGGTGTTCTGGTATACCCATGCGTCTTTTTTTTAAATTTTTTATTATTTATTTATTTATGCAATTTTCATTATAACACAAGAAAAATCTTGTTACAGTAAAGAATACCAGTACAAGCACATAATGCAAAGAAAAGGGAAACAAAACCCTTGACTTACAATAATACAAAATTCGGGTATAGATTCACTAGCCCACAAGTAGTGAAAGAGCAAGACACAATTCACCAAGAAAATGCAAGAAGAAATAAACACAACTCTGAAGTGGTATAAACTAATGTGCAAACCGAACTACCGCCCCCCCCCCCCCCACCACTAAACCAAGGAGGGGGATAGAAGCAACTCAGCTGCTAGGCAGAGGAACATTCTTACTAACTACAAATTGAGTTAAATGTGTAGGCTCAAAAAAGGTGTAACTAACCCTGATATTTAATCAAACATCTACATGGATAACGTAGGAAAAACAAACCACCGAGCTGCAAAACCCGAGGTCTTAATAAAAGAAATTGCTGTCTACGTTTCTGAGTAGGTTTAGAAGCATCCGTAAACATCCTTATTGTCTCCCCCCCCCCATAAAGGTTTCATTCCTGCCTTAAAATATAGTCTCAGGAGTAAGTCTCGATCTGGCTCTAAAGTCACAGTAAGAAGGAGGGTAGCTCGTGGAATAAATCCAGGATCAGAGGTTTCCAGAAACCCAGTTAAATCCAGAGAGTCCATCGGCGGAGAATGGGCAGGTGAAGAGGCACCATGGGTCTTGCCCTTGACTGTAGGCAGATAATAAATTCTTGCCAAAGGAGGAACAGACTCAGCAGGAAGCTTCAATATGGATGTAGCATAGGAACTAAACAGATCCTTTGGAGACACAGTGAGCACACAAGGAAAGTTCAATAAACACAAAGTCCTTTTACGCACAGAATTTTCCAGCATCTTAATCTTCCCATGGATAACAGATAAATCACGAGAAACAGTACCTGACATAGTTGATAGGCCCTCCACATTTTCCTCCAACTGGGCCACCTTAGATGATATAGTGGCAACCTCCTTCTTCTGATGGTCAACAGACTGAAGCACAAGAGCAGAAGCACTTTGAAGAACTCCAAATTGAGACAAGAAAGAACGTTCCAAGGCCTGAAGACCTTCCCAGAGGGTATCCAGGATAACTACTGCTGGACGTTGAAGAACAGACTGTACAGGCACTACAGCTGTGGTCTCAGCACAAGAGGGAGAAGAAACACCCGAACCAGCATCAACTCCAAAAGGCAAACTTCCTCCACTTACAGCAGGGTTGCTCACAGCAGCCGCAGGCTCCACAGGCCCAGACACGGCAGCTGCAGAGTTACTCACCATACTAGGAAGTGATGATTCAGAGACCACGTCACTCCCGAAACCACAGAGCTCTGTTCCGGATGCGAGGATAGATGGCTGAATCGGAGGGGTCCGCACCTCTGGGCTAAGTGATGTCTGCAGCTCGGAGGGGCGCGGCAAGCCTCCTTCCGCTCCCCAAGGAGCCTGATAGCTCCGGAGCATCAACCACTCCAGCGGGCCTCACGAACGCATTGAGAGGACCTCTAGCAACCGCCGACGCTGCCACAGGAGGTAACCAGCTTTTTGCTTTCCTCTTATGTGGCATTGTAAAGAAATAAGAAAATGAAGCAGCGATCTGCCGGCGGCGTCTAGTGCATGTTGGCCATCTTGCTCTCCCGTGTTTCCTCATACCCATGCTTCTTAATGTGGCCCAGAGTTTCTCATGGTTTACACAATCAAAAGCCTTGCTGTAGATGATAAAGCACAAATAGATATCCTTTTGGTATTCTTTAGCCTTTCAAGGATCCATCTCACATCCGCGATGTCTCTCGTTCCTCACCCTTTCCTGGACCCCGGTTGCACTTCAGGAAGTTCTTGTTCCAGGTATGGTTGTAGTCTCTGTTGAATAATAGTATATATGATGGCAGATAAAGACCAGTATGGTCCATCTAGTCTGCCGTGCAAGGCGGCAAGAGTAGGCGCACTTGCCACTCCGTGCAGGTCACCTCTCCCCATGCCTTTGTTTAGGGGTGTATTCAGGGGCGGCCCAAGGGGGGTGCGAGGCCATGTGCGGAGACTCGGTGCGGGGCCTCATTTGCATAAGTGGCCTTATTTGCATAAATATTTGCATAATGCTAACATACACTAACTTTTAGTAAACATGTCTCTTAATGAGTGTATGGATAAAGACAGACTAAAAGATTTCTACATTACTATAATCCAGTGCCAACCGCCAGGCACATTAGGAACTACTACAAACACTGCCCATTTAGAACCCATAGCAAACCCGCCGTATCCTAACAGCACTACCAGGACTCACAAAGCACCATACCCTACCTATCAAAAGGCAACACTGCAAATATTAAACCAATACATTTCAGAGAACAATACATGACCTACTGGGGAAAGAGAACAAGTGGCAATGTCTAATAGGAATTACATAAACAGAATACCTCAGCTCAGTTACACATGCAGAACATAGACCATCACCAAACAAGGAATCACAATTTAGAAACAGGAAGGCAATAATTAAACCGGGAACCCCAAAAGCCAAACTTGGAATGTACAACAACACTGTAGAAATAAAACTATAAATTAATTTCCTCTTGTACCAAACAAAGCACAGGCGTTAATGATGCACATTTCCCAGAGCTTTCATATTCCAGGTAATAAATTCAAAATAAAGAGATATCTTTCTACCTTTTGTGCATTTTTTTTCAGTTGCAATTGCTCCAGCCACTTTCTTCTGGTTTCTTCATGTTTTCTGCTAACTCTCCATCATCTGCTGTCCATTCTCTCTTCTAGTTTTTTTCCATTCTCTCTCTCTACATCTGCTTTAACATACTAATCTTTCTCCTTTTGCTCTTTCCTCATTCCTATTTCATCCACTCAAATTTTACCCCTCCATCCTCAATCCCCACTTACTCTCCCAATACCCGGCCAATTGTAGATTTTTTATCCCTCCCACACAAAATATTTTTCCCCTCTCCATTTTACTCTCCCAGCCCCATCCCATTCTAATCCTCCCCCAACATCAGCTCCCTTCTAGTTCCAGCCTCACCCAGTATCCATTCCCTTCTAGTCCCTGCATCAGCCCATTTCCAGTCCTAGCCCCCATCAGCCCATTTCCAGTCCTAGCAACCCCCCAACCCAATACCAGTCCTAGCCCCCCCATCAGCCCACTTCCAGTCCTTACCCCCATCAGCCCACTTCCAGTCAGCCCCCCATAGCCCATTGCCAGTCCTAACCCCCCCCCATCAGCCCACAGCCCATTACCAGTCCTAACCCCATCAGCCCACCTCAAGTCCTAACCCCTCCCCATCAGCCCATTTCCTGTCCTAGCCCCCCCCATAGCCCATTATCAGTCCTAACCCCCCATAGCCCATTACCAGTCTTAACCACATCATCCCACCTCCAGTGTTTACCCCCCCATCAGTCCATTTCCAGTCCTAGCCCCCCCATAGCCCATTACCAGTCCTAAGCCCCCCAACAGCCCACAGCCCATCACCAGTCGTAACCCCATCAGCCCACCTCCAGTCTTAATCCCCCAGCCCATTTCCAGTCCTAGCAACCCCCCCAACCCATTACCAGTCCTAGCCCCCCATAGCCCACTCCCAGTCCTAATCCCCATCACCCAATTTTCAGTTTAAGCCCACCATACCCCATTACCAGTCCTAACCTCCCCATCAGCCCACTCCCAGTCCTAATCCCACCAGCCCATTTCCAGTCCTAATCCCCCATCACCCTATTTTTAGTTTAAGTCCCCCCATAGCCCATTACCAGTCCTAACCCCCCATCAACCCACTTCCAGTCCTAATCCCATCAGCCCATATAAAGACTTAGCTCCCCCATAGCCCATCACCACTCCTAACCCCCCCATGGCCCCCCCCCATAGCCCATCACCACTCCTACCCCCCCAGCCCATCACCACTCCTAATCCCCCCCCAGCCCAGCCCAGCCCAGCCCAGAGAAAAGTTTAAAAAAAAAAGCTGTCTTCTCCCGCTGCCGGGGCCGCCGCGGCAGAATCGAGTGTGCCGCGGGGCCCCCCCTGCCCAGCAGAGCCTGCCCTCCCCCGTATCACCTCTCTTCGTAGCTGCAGTCACACGCGCCGGCTTTCAGTGCGCGAAGGGACTAGTTTCCCTTTCGCGGCTCTGTTAAGCCCGCGGGGGCTGATGGGAACTTCCCATCAGCCCCCGCGGGCTTAACAGAGCAGCGAGGGAGAAACTCTCCCCTCACGCTCTGAAAGCCGGTGCGTCTGACTGCAGCTACGAAGAGAGAGGTGATACGGGGGAGGGCAGGCTCTGCTGGGCAGGGGGGTCCCGCGGCACACTCGATACTGCCGCGGCGGCCCCGGCAGCGGGAGAAGACAGCTTTTTTTTTTTTTTTTTTAATTTTACTTTAGGATCAGAATGTTTTTTGCGCGGGGCCCCCTGAAACGCGGGGCCCTGTGCAAAAAACATTCTCGCTCAATGGACGGGCCGGCCCTGGTTGTATTCACCACTCCATGTAGGTCACCCCTATTTGTTCAGATATAAGAGATAGTTATGCTTATTTTGATTTTATCCTGTTGCTATGAAGGGATCCACTATGTCTATCCTATGCCATTTTGAATTATGTCACTTTGGTTGCCCCAACCACTTCCATTGGGAGGGCATTCCAAGCATCCACCACCCTTTCAGTGAAAAATTATTTCCTGACATTGCCTTTCCATTTACCCCCTTGCAGCTTCATGTTATGCCCTCTAGTTTTACAGCTTCCCTGTCTTTGGAAGAGGTTTGTTTGTCAATTAATACTCTTTAAGTATTTAAATGTCTGAATCATATCTCCCCTGTCCCTCCTCTCCTCCAGAGTGTACATATTTAGGTCTTCAAGTCTCTTCGCAAATGTCTTCTGACGCAGACTCCAAATCATTTTGGTTGCCTTCCTCTGAACTGCTTCCAGCCTTTTTATATCCTTTGCGAGATACGGTCTCCAAAACTGAACACAATATTCCAAATGAGGCCTCACCAGTGACTTGTAGAGTGGAATTAGTACCTCTTTCTTTCTGCTGGTAATTCCTCTCTGTATGCAACCCAGCATCCTTCTGGCTTTTGCTACCGCCTTGTCACACTATTTTGCCACCTTGAGATCATCAGAAACAATCACACCGAGGTCTTTCTCCTGGTCCGTGCACATCAATATCTCGCCCCCTAATGCATACAATTCCCTTGAATTTCTGCTTCCCAAGTGCATGACACTGCACTTCTTCACATTAAATCTTAACTGCCAAGCATTAGACCATTAGCTTTTGTAGATCTTTCCTCATGTTCCCTTCTCCCTGAGGGGAGTCCACACTGTTGCAAATTTTGGTGTCATCTGCAAAAAGACAGACCTTTCCATTCAGCCCTTTGGATATATCACTCATGAATATATTGAACAGTACTGGTTCCAAGACTGAACCCTGGGGCACACCACTAATCACCTTCCTTTCATCCAAGTGAGTTCCGTTTACCATCACCCGCTGTTGTCTGTCAGTCAACCAATTTCTGATCCAGTTCACCATCTTGGGACCCATCCCCAAGCTGTTGAGTTTATTGATAAGCCTCCTATGAGGAGCAGTATCAAAGGCTTTGCTGAAATCTAGGTAGATCACATCCATCACATGCCCTTGATCTAGTTCTCTGGTCACCCTATCAAAGAACTCAATCAGATTTGTTTGGCAAAATTGTCCTTTGGTAAAACCATGTTGCCTTGGATCATGCAATCTATTGGTTTCGAGGAAGTCCACTATTTGCTCTTTCAGGAGCGCCTCCATTACTTTTCCTGCCACTGAGGTAAGGCTTACTGGCCTGTAGTTTGTCACTTCTTCCCTATTATCACTTTTGTGGAGAGGTACCACATCTGCCCTTCTCCAGTCCTGTGGAACTTTTCCTGTCCCCAAGGATCTATTAAAAACATTCTTTAAAGGCCCTGCAAGATCTTCTCTGAGCTCTTTCAGTATCCTGGGGTGTATCCCATCTGGTCCCATAGACTTGTCCACTTTCAGTTTTGCAAGCTGTTCTAAACACATCATCTTTTGTGAATGGTGTGGTATCTACTCCATTCTCATGTGTATATTTGTCAATCAAAGGTGGTCCTTCTCCAGGATTTTCTCTAGTGAAAACAGAGCAGAAGTATTTGTTTAGCATTGTCGCTTTTTCAATGACACTTTTCACAAATCCCAGCACTTTTGAGTCCCGCAATTCCACCTCTGATTTTCCTCCTTTCCTGAATATTTCTGAAAAATGTCTTGTCACATTTCACATCTTTAGCCATCTTTTCTTCTGCCTTTGATTTTGCTATCCTTATTTCTCTTTTTGTCTCTTTAATTTGATCTTGTATTCTTTTCTGTGTTCCTCTGTTTGTGAACTACTGAATTTTGTGAAAGCTGTGTTTTTTGCCTTTATTTGTGCAGCCACTTCTTTGGAGAACCAAATAGTTTCCTTTTTCTCTTATTTTTTTTTATTTATTCGGTTTCATTTGTATACCGCTACTTCCAGCGATCAGAAGCGGTTTACTCTACACATCAAACATTGGTTACATATGGTAAGAATCAACAATTTACTTTTTCATTGAGGTGTACTTGACTGTACATTTATACATATTTACATTTTATATTGTTTTTTTTGCTTTTTTACAGATTTGAATATTGAAATTTTGTTTTCATTTATACAGTGTAAGGCATCTATATAGTATTTAAACAGTATGGGCCATGTAGTTTTGTTTCAGTTTTTGCAATATATACATTTTGGTTACAACAAATCGGTTCTTAATACTTTTGTTTGTTTGGGTTGCGAGGTTATGTTCATTCTGGATTGTTTATGTTAAGTTGTAATGATCCTGGAAGAGGTGGGTCTTTAGTTTTCTCCTAAAGTCCTGTAGGTCGCTGTTTGATCTTAGTTCATTTGGTAGCTGATTCCATAATGTGGGTGCTGAGTAGGTAAATGCTCTGTTGCTTGTGCAAACTTTTACAGTTCGGATGTTAGTTGAGATGTGAAGGGTGTTTAAGTTCTGAGTGCTTCTGCTTCTGTTAGGGGGTTGTGTGGTGATGAGGTTGGAGAGGTAGGATGGTGCTATGTTATGTATCAGCTTGAATACAGTTACTAATAGTTTGTATTTTATGTGGGCTGTAATGGGAAGCCAGTGTAGCTCAATTAGTACAGGTGTAATATGTTCGGTGAGTTTTCTGTTGAGGATAATCCTGGCTGTGACGTTTTACGCCATTTGCAGTATGTTAAGGGGTTTTTTTTGGCAACCCTTGGAGAATGGCGTTACAGTAGTCTAGGTGGGGAGTTATGAGTGCTTGTGCTACTGTTCTGAAATTAGAGTGTTCGATGATGTTGCGTAAAGGTTGGAGGACCCTTAGTTTATGGAATATTGCCCGGTTAAGCATCCGAAGATGTTTCTCCATCCTTAGGTTTTTGTCGAGTATTACTCCTAGGTATTTTATTTACTTTCCTTACGTATGTATCTGTTGCAGATTTTATTGCTTTCTCTAGTTTAGCCCATTGTAATTCCACTTCTCTTAACCCCTCCCACCCTACCAACTCCTCCTTCAGGTACTTGGCCATTTTACTGAAAGTCAGCATTTTTGAAGTCTAAGACTTTGAGTTTCCTGTGATTGGATTCCACCTTGGCTTTATCTCAAACCACACCGTGTGATGATTGCTGCTGCTCAATGGGCACGCACCTGGGTATTTGACACGCTATCTCCATTGGTGAGCACTAAATCCAGCACGGAGCTCTTCCTGGTCGGATCCATCACCATTTGTTTAAGTAACGTATCTTGGAAGGCAGCCACAATTTTTTCACTTCTTTCCAGATTTGCAGAAGGATCACTCCAATCCATATCGGGTAGATTAAAGTCACCCAATATGATCACTTCCCCCTTCATGGCTATCTTTGCAATATCAACAATAAATTCACTATCCATTTCTTCGGTTTGATTTGGAGGCCTATAGACCACAGCAGTATGGATGACAGTGCCGTCTCCTCTTTCCAACACAATCCACAGCGCTTTTTCTTTTCCCCATGTCCCCTGTATTTCAGCAGCTTTAATATTGCTCTTGACATACAGGGCTACTCCTCCTCCTTTTCTACCCTCTCTATTTCTTCTAAATAGATTATAGCCAGCTATGGCTATATCCCATTCATGTGACTCGTTAAACCATGTTTCTGTAGTGGCCACAATGTCCAAGTCCATTTCCACCATTAGGGCTTCCAGATCAGGAACTTTGTTGGCTAGGCTTCGTGCATTTGTACTCACTGCTTTCCAGCATTTGTTGAATGGCTTGCATGCCTTTGGCATGGTTAAAATCTTGCTGGCATGTGGGATCAGAGCAATTGTGCGATAATTTCCACAGTCAGTTGGATCACCTTTCTTTTTTTTTATTGATTTTAGTTAAATTGCACATTAACTATACAAAAAAAAGTAAATCACAGTACAGAATACACTGTAAAAAGGAAAAGGAAATAAGCAAAATACAAATGATAAAGTCCACATCAAGAGATACGGGCAGAGACTCTAGCAGGTAAAATGAAACTAAATCAGAAAACAAGGCACTAAAGCCTACAATATTGGGAAATTATCAATAACCCAGAATTTCTCCCCATTAACTGTGTCTGAACGACCAAAAACAAATTTCTCTGTGTTACATCAACAAAAACATAAGAAGCCCCTTCATAGTTAACAACACATTTACATAGGAAACGTAAAAAAAACATCGCTCCCAATGCTAGAACCTTAGGCTTCAACAAAAGAAATTGCCGTCGTCGAAGCTGAGTCTCATGAGAAACATCAGGAAAAATGTTGATAGCCTGACCACAAAATTTGGCACACTTAACTTTAAAAAATGCACGTAAAATATGCTGCTTCACTTCAACAGATGCTAACGTAACCAACAGTTTAGAACGAGAGGTAATATTGTCCGTAGAGTCTTCCAGAAAAGCAGTCAAGTTAGAAATGGCAGGAACAATTTCATCCAAGCCACCCTCAGTGAGATTAACATTTTTTGTACTAGACAGAAAATAACATGCTTGTAATATAACAATAGGTTCCTGAATAATCAATATTTCTTTAAAGTACTTATCTAAAAGAATTCTTGATGTTAACAAGGAGGAATGCGGAAAATTCAAAAAGCGAAGATTACAGGAACGAAAAGAGTTTTCAAGTGCCTCCACTCTAGAATATAGTATCAGGGAATTCTTAACCCCAGCTGCATGAGCAGTAACAAGCGAGGGCACTTGTGAGCTCAATTTAACAACAGCCCTATCAACTGACTTCATTTATTTATTTACATTCTCTTATATACTGTGCTATTCTGCATCAGTGCAGTTTACATTGAACAAACTGAAATTACATTGAACAGGGCATTATAACTTGGAGATAACTATTTTACAGGGAACATGGGCTATGGAGGGTTAAGTGGCTTGCCCAAGACCACAAGGAGCACCTGTGGGACTAGAAACCCCAGTCCTTCTGGCCCAAGGTTGCTGTCCTCTAGTGGGATTTGAACCCCCGAGCTTCCGGCCTGAAGTACCTTGCCCCAACCACTAGGCCACTCCTCTTTCTCATGTACTTTCTCATGTACTTTCTCATCAAGCTGTTGAAAAGAGACAACAGCTTCTTGAGAGAAAGTACATAATGCATTTAAAGTGGAAGACATTTTTTTGTCAATGGTAAGCAGAGCAGACCAAATATCTTTCAATGTAATCTCAACTTCTGGAGGCCCGGACGATGATTCATTTACACTATTAACAGAAACAAATTGTACAGGCAAAGGAAACGCAACAGAAAATTTAGATGTATTTGCAAATTCTGGAGACTCTGTGGATATTAGAGGTAGATGTACAGGCACAGGTAGAGGAGGAGGAGACCTCCCACCAGAACTGAGAGAGGCTCCATCTGGGGAGGACTGCGCAAGTGGGATAGGCGCAAAATGCCTGTCCAGAGGACCGACCGGTTTATGGTCTCAGGACTTTATTTGCGCCTTTCGCCTTCCGTTTCCCCATTACAAAACAGAAGGGGAAATACAGCGAAACCCTGCAAACGCCACTGTAATGCCGAAGGGGCGCCAAAGGGGCGGATCTGCCCCTTTGACCACACCCCTTCAAGCCACGCCCCTTGGACACGCTTCATGGTCAAGATAGAACTTCAAATAAATAACCAAAGAAGACCCAAAATGGGTATAGGGGTGCCCCGGGCATGCCTGCCCGATCTTCCAAGGCACACAGGTAACGCTGAGCACACTGTTGGATCAACGGCAGTCCAGGAGCTGGTATCCTGCTCCAATTCCTCTGGCGTCTCTCTGTCCGCTCCAAAACACAGCTGCAGAGGTAAGATGTTTAAAGGGAGAGAAGTCCCCGCCGAGTATAGGGGTGCCCCGGGCGCGCCTGCCCGATCTTCCAAGGCACACAGGTAACGCTGAGCACACTGTTGGATCAACAGCAGTCTAGGAGCTGGTATCCTGCTCCAATTCCTCCGGCGTCTCTCTGCCCGCTCCCGGATCACCTTTCTTTAATATTGGTATAAACACAGATCTTTTCCAGTCAGTTGGCCATGATGTTGTCTTCCAAATTTCTTGGTAGAGCCTTGTAAGTATTGTAAAAGCTGCATCAGAGTTTTGTAATACTTCTATGGGAATGCCATCAATGCCCGATGCTTTCTTCTTTGATAAGGCTTTCAATGCTGCTTTGACTTCTTCTTTCATCACCAATGGTTTTGGATCATAAGGTACAAGCTGAAACAGCTGTTGGTCCACTTGATCTTTATCATTTAAAAATGTTGTATATTCTTTCCACCTTTTCTTGTTCTTCTCGGCATCATTCAACATAGAACTGTGAGCATCTTGTAACATTCCAATTCAAGGCTGGAATTTTTTCTTTAACTCTCGTAGCTGTAGGAAAGCTGATCTTGTTATTCCTCTATTAATTTCTGCTTCTATTTCCTAGTATGTGTCATTGTAGTACTTTTCCTTGTCCTGTCTTGCTGCACATTGGAAATCTCTGTTAAGTTCTACAATTGTCTTTCTTTCTCCTCTGGCTTTAGTGTCTCTGCATTTCTGGGCAATTTTCAGAGTTTCTTCCGTCATCCATTTTGACCGTTTTTGCTTTTTCACCTTTTGTAGGGACTTCTCACTTTCTTCCAACACAACCTTCTTGATGTGATTCCAGAACTCTTCTGGAGCTTTGTCATTTGTATCTAAAGCAGAAAATCAATTTTGCAGGCAGTCTTTAAATTCCAGTGATACATTCTCAAGGTCATATTTTGCTACATTCATGAGTTACTTGCTCTTTTTCAACTTTAGCTTAAGTTTGCATACTAGTGGTTGGTGATCTGTACCACAGTCAGCTCCAGGTTTTTGTCTTTGTTGATGTTATAGAGCTTTTCCATCATTGACTTCCACAGAGGTGGTCAATTTGATTTTTGTACAATCCACTGGGTGAACTCCATGTGTATAGTCGCCGCTTGTGTTGCTGGAAGAAGGTGTTTGAGATGAATAGATCGTCAGTCTTGCAGAAGTCTATCAGTCTTTCTCCAGCTTCATTTCTGTTGCCAAGACCATATTTTCCAATCACTTTGCCATCTTCTTTGTTGCCAACTTTTGCATTCCAGTCACCCATGACTATCAGGATATCCTGTTTGCATGTTCAGCTTGTACTTGTCCATAGAACTCATCAATTTCATCCTCTTTTGCAGCTGTTGGGTCATATACTTGAATTATAGCTGTGTTGATAGGCATTCCTTGTAGATGAATAGAGATTAAGTGTTCATTGACTACACTGTATTTCATTACAGTTCTTGCAAGTTTCTTCTTTATTATAAATGCAACACCATTTCTTCTTTGTCTTTCATTTCCAGCATAGTAGACCATGTGATCATCTGATGCAAAGTGCCCGATGCCAGTCCATTTCAGTTCGCTGACACCCAACAGCACAAGTTGTACATGTTCCATTTCATTCTTGACTACCTCCAACTTCCCTTGGTTCATGCTTCATATGTTCCATGTCCCGATATGTAAGACATCTTTACAGCTTCTGACTCTTATTTCATGCTCAGCTACATCAGCAGTCCGACATCCCGAGTACTTTGATCCAACCACATCATAAATGCTGGCTTTACTCTGAAAAGTCTTCAGCACCTCCCCAGTAGCTAGTTGAGTGCCTTCCGACCTGGGGGTCTCCTCTTCCAGCACTATAGTGCAATTTGTTTTGTTGTAATTATCCATTGGGTTTTCATGGCAAGATACAGAAATAGATTGCCAGGCCTTTCCTCCGTGCAGTTTAAGTTTAGTGTGTTGCCACTGTCACAGAAATGTGATCCACTGCCGCCAACACCATCCCATTCTGCTGCTGCCCAGATGGGTTTTCATGGCAAGATACAGAAGTAGATTGTCAGGCTTTTCCTCCACGTAGTTAAGATTTTGCAGACTTTTTTAGGATACCACGATAGGTTACTTCTGGTTAACTTCGATAGTGAATTGCTATACATGAACATTCCACAATAAGAGGCACTTCATATTGTTAAACAGACACTTTATGTTCGTACACAGCACAAAAAGATCTCAACATTTTTTCTGACGCAATTGGCTAGTTTAGCACTCCTTGAGAACTATTTTTGGTTCGATGGCCTGTTCTACAAGCAAAAGAAGAGCGTTGTGATGGGGTTATCCATGGCTTCTGATGTTGCCAACTTGTATGTGGCCCACTTTGAGATGCAGTTCCTTACACAAATCCCATGTAAAATTACGGTTATGATATATTGATGACGTGCTTCTGATTTGGGATGGAAACCAACATGTGCTAGAGGAATTTCTTGAATGGATCAACACCTTGGATTTTAATTTGAAATTCCTAGCTCAGTTTGACTGTAGTTGGATTTCTTTTTTAGATATTATGCTCATCAAGATTGAGGTGGGGTTCCGCACAGATCTCTTTAGGAAACCAACAGATCGCAACCATTTTTTAGATTACCATAGCTTCTATAATAGTTCCCTCAAGAACAACTTCATTAGCCAGTTTTTACGTGTTAGATGGATCTGTTCCAATCAAGCTGACTTTGAGAAGAATACATACACTCTTGCCACCCAGTTTAGCCAGAAAGTTTACCCCGGGAAATTTGTAGGGCCTACCAGAGAGCATGCAATATAGATTATACATACTCCTTCAAACCAAGGATAGGTCTTCACATACGAGATGATCTTGTCCCATACTTTTTTCCATCCATTCTTAGAAGATTGGACTATGTGCCACTCCTCTCTCAGAATAGAGGCAGAGTATTCCAGGGTTTGAATCTCAAGAATTGACCATCGCCTACAAGCAGATTTCGAATTTGTCAAACATTCTAGTACCATTGGCTTTACCCATCTCCCAAAGTAAACCACCTACTGTCGGTCACTCTAAATGTGGCTCCTGTTCTGTGTGTCCACTTGTCATTGCCACCAAAGGTATTTTTGTACATCCAGTTATACAGACTAAATCTCCCTTCAGGGATTTCATGAACTGCAATCCTGAAAATGTGATATATCTAGTGAAGTGTCCATGTGACTTACTATATATTGGCAAAACTAGCTAGATTATTAAGACTAGAATTATTGAACATCGTAGTACCATCCGCTGTTTGTTGTTGTTAAGTGCCGTCGAGTCGGAGTCGACTCATGGCGACCCTCTGGATAGCTATCCTAAATTGTGTTCGGTCTTCGGTCAGGCGGCTCATTGTTGACAGACTGGTGCCCGTAGCTGCTGTTATTGTATCGATCCATCTCATTGCTGGCCTTCCTCTTTTGCGTTGACCTTCTATCTTGCCAAGCATGATATCTTTCTCTAATGATCTCTCTCTCCGCATGATGCGTCCAAAGTATGAAAGTCGAAGTCTTGTCATCTGAGCTTCTAAAGAAAGCTTAGGTTTGATCTCCACTAGTACAGACTGGTTTGTTCTTCGGGCAGTCCATGGTATACACAGTATTCGCCGCCAGCACCATAATTCAAAGGCATCAATTTTCTTCCTGTCTATCTTTTTCACTGTCCAGCTTTCACATCCATATGATGTTATTGAAAATACCATGGCTTGAACAAGTCAAATCTTAGTTCAGTCGAATCCGCTGTTTAGGAACTCAAAAACCCCTTGTTAGCCATTGGATTAAAGCATCACACAGTACTTTGATATGAGATTTTTGGTGCTGAAAAGAGTACATCCACACTGGCATGGTAGGGATGTAAATAAGACACTTCTTAGATTAGAACAGAGATTGATTTATGAGATTGATACACTACATCAAAAGGGCCTTAATCAGGAAGTGAACCTCTCTGTTTTCTTATGAAATCCTCAACACTGTTTTATTATGCTTACCACCCTTTTATATAGGACCATGGTACTGTGGCACTGCAGACCAGCTGCAGGCAGAAGGAAAGGTTTTAAACACAGAAAAAAGAGGTAAAGACCAGCTGCAGCATCATGAGGAGCCACATAGAGGGAGCCAGAGAGACCTCTGGAGGTCTGAAGAACCACGCCTTAGAGCCAATGATGTAATTCCAGCCAACACCCAATGCAGAAAGGGAAGAACTCCTCTTAAATGCTCAGATGACTGGAGGAAGTCAGAGAGGCAAGGAGAGTGGCAAAAAGACTCGGATTCAGACTCCGGTTGGAGAGAAAGAGAGAGACAAGGAGAGTGGCAAAGAGACCGGTACAGAGAAGAAGGTTGGCGAGAAAGAGAAAGACAAGGAGATTGGCAGACAGCTCCAGATGGGCAAGGAGACTGTCAAGGAGTCTTGCAGGAAGTTCCAGTTCCAGATTTTTACAGATATCTGGAGGATCCAGGGAGAGGAGTCCTGATCAAGGGATCCGGCCTAGCAGACCCAGCCAAGCCAGGTACAGAAACCTACTTTAAACATTGCAAAAGAGGAAAAGACATACTTTCCAGGAGGGAAAGGTTTTATAAAGAAGCTAACCCTGAAAAAAGGTGGACTATAACAGAGAGTCCCAAGCCTAACTTTAATAGGAGCCAGCAACTGTTAGAAGGAGCAACAGTGAACGGCAGTGAAAGGGGTGAAAGAGGAATTGAGAAGGGTCACTTCCAAAGCCGTGGGAGAAAGGAACCATGGCACCAGTATGCCCTGACTCCAGCAGAAGGCAGAACTAGGAACCAGAGGCCTACCTGGGCACCTGAGAATCCAAGATCCAGCAGGCCCAAGCCTCAGCCTTCACCTCCCGGAGACCGCCTTAGAAGAAAAGGTAAATGCCAATTTTATAATGATGATTTTATGAATGCTGTGACACAGAAGGAGTCAGGCACAGAGCATGCTGTCCTTCAAGAGGCCTTCATGAAACAAAGTACAGACCTGCAGTTAACAGGAAGCCTACTAGAGACGGAACTGTATGCAGGAGAGACTGTCCTCAGTATAAAAATATACAAAGCCAGGACTTACCTTGTAACGCTGACTATTGGCGCATCATCCAAGCGCTAGGCAGAAAGCCTGAAGGAGAGCCTCCAAACATTCTGGACTGTGAGCCCATGCAGGTAGAATACCAGGAGGACCCCTTGGACATTCCCATGGACGTTAACTATTGCCTATCAGAAAGGATTGAGCCCTAGCAGAGGCATAGCTGTGGTTTGGGGATAAAAGTGGATGCTGTATTTCATTTACCTGTGCTGTGAAGTTAACAGTGTTTTCAGTACGTGTTTTCCTTTAACCTGAAGCAAGGATATTTCTTTTCATGTGTTGTTGTATTCTGGGCTAAAGAACCTGTTTGCAAAGAGGGAAATAAAAGCCTTACAATTTCCCTATACTCGGACTGTAAATTCTTGGGAGTGTTAGTTATACAGAAGGCTACCAGTCCTGTAGAAGCCTGGGCCCTGCAAGAGAACCAACCTCCTCCACAAACAAACTTTTCTCCTCCCTGTCCACGCCCTTCTGTCGTGCCACGCCATCACCACTAGGGGGGCAGTGTGACAGTACCCACAACTATGGTTTCAAGGATAAGAGTTTAGTGTTTATGACATTATGTGATTCTTCTTATTCTTCCAATACTCTTATGCATTGTTTTTATGGATGTTTTTGTATTTGATTTCTGACAGCTTTTAACATTTTTATCATTATCAATATTTTCCCATATTTTTATTCTCAGATTCATTTAACTACTTTTTTATGGGCTGAATGTAAGACAGCTTATATTATGTATATTGCCTAAGAAAGGACGGATAGGCCAGTCTTAATTTCTATATGGGGGTTGTAGTCATATGCACCATTGTATTTTTGTCTCTCCTGATTGTGTAGTTTGCTTCTTTTCATGGTGGGTACCCTGTTTTAAGTGGTTAGACACTCATTATTGTTTTTAGTACCCTCTTTTATCCATTTTATTTATTCTTTTTTATCATTTCTCATTTTTCTTATTGTCTTTGATATGTTTTGCTGAATATTAAATGCACTCGTATGGGGCAAGTGCACCTCCTTTGCCTAGATGGTCTATTATCAAGCATTCACCCTAGAAATATAATGTACACTGATTAGCTTTTACTTTCTCGAGTTTTAATTTCCCCGCATATGTTCCCATTTTAATATCCAACTCCTATTGTCCACAGGCGTCAAACAATGTTGATTTGGGTCATTCCGTGTCACAAAGTGGGCTTTCGATTGGTGTATACTCATTACGCGATTCCACTGTTGAAATGGTGTCCTTTTTTTTACAAGTAATTCACTCCTAGTGGCCGATATGTAGCCCGGTGATTTTAGCAAAGTTGTCAGGTTATGGCACTATGGCTTTATGGATGTGCTTAAGGTCCACTGGGATGTCTATGCCTGCTTCTGCAGTGTCTGTGCAGGCCAGTTCCCTGTTATATTGCTTTCGTTTTGGACATAAGTTGTAATTATGATTTTTTAAATATATTATTTTTAACACCATGTTGTATCGCTGTTGGTCCAGATTTATCTCTGTTAGAGAGAGGTATATACTTATCACAGCCCCGTTGATTACTTTGGCATACTGGACCAGGTTATCGAGTGTTTTAATGTTTTAGCAGCGGGGCGATATGACCCTTCATCTTTTTAGTCGAGTCTCTCCTTTAGTTTTCAGCAGTTTCCCTTTTCTTTTTATCAATATAGATTTACAATTTTCCCATATTTGCACTTTTTGTTTGGAGTTGTTCCGTTCTATGATACGCAAAGCTACACCCCTTGATGACTATCCCTCATGTGTACCATGAGATCACATCTACCTCATTTTAAATTGGTTCCACAATGGGTTCTGAATCCTTTAACTCTGGACATGTTGAGCACCCATGGGTAAGCTGCACGATCTGTACACTAAGGGGTATGTTTACTAAACCGTCTTAATGTTACTGGTATTAGCTGCAGTCTTACTGTGATGAATGCCATATAAGGTAGTGGGTGTTCCGGTCTTAAGGTAGCATTTCGGGTTATCACGCGATAAAGTCCGTTATCGCGCGATAGAGGGAGCCGTGGCACGTTAATGCGCGTTAGCCTTAATTAGGCATGCTGACCTACAGTCACAGCAACAGAGGTGTAGCACACTGCTGATACAGTGGTCATGAGTTTGATCCCCCAGTGGGCTCAGTTAAAAGACAGTCTGAGGCAATCTCTTTTCCTGCTTGTAACAGTCAGACACATCCTAACAATTTGTACTGCCAGCCAAAAAAGCCTCACCCCAGTGTCGCAACCTAATGCACCTTTTAGTGCGCACCATAAGGCACATCATAAAGCACCACGTCATCAAAGGCAGGTCATAATGTGCCCCAGAGGACGGCAGGAAAGGTTGGCACCCTCCAAGGCAGCATATAAGGCGCCCCATAAGCTGGCCAAACCTAAGGTGCCACGAAAGATGCCCCAGGGATGCCAAGGTGACACAGGAGATGGTGCCCGGGGGCACAAAGGTGCCCCAAAGTCACAAGCATGAAATGTATGGCTCAAACACAGATGTAATCATAACACTGCACAGAGCACCAAGGAAAGGCAATGAACAAGTGATGGAAGGAAGCAGATGATGGAGCTCATGGACCAGCCAAATCTGCATGCGGCCAATGGGCAGCAGGTAAAGTGGACAAACATATCAGGGGCAGCTGTACCGATGTACAGGGTGATGGTAATGTACAGTGCAACAATGACAGTGTGTGGCAGAGGATGGGGATACGTGTCCACCAGAGGAGGCAGATGTGGCAGGATAAGTGCAATGACAGGAGGACAGAGGAGAGCAGTGCCATGCAGAGCAGACACAGGAGAGGCAAGCATGAAGAGCCACAATGCAGAAAAGTGTGCCAGCGCAGGACATGGGGTAGCAGCCTGTACATTAGGGCAGGACGCCACACAGCTGGCACACACCCATAGACAGATAGAAGGATGGATGGCAACAGTGATGAGGGTATAATGTGGCAGCAGCACAGATCTGCACAGATGTGACTGTTACACGAATGAAACGTAGTTGTGTAGGACAGCCATAAAAAAAGGGGAACAGAGAGGAATCAAACCCATGATCTCTGCTACTGAAGTCATTGTATTAACCATTGTGCTACATCACTATGGGAGTTATCATACCAATGGCTGGCCACAGAAAGAGTGCACGTCACCATAAAACTGTCTCCTGTGGCTACCAGGATAGGATAGAACCAACAGAACCCATAATGCAATTCACATGCAGAACAGCAGTCTACATCTGCTCACCAGATGGGGTATGCACCTCTACAGCACATCAGCAGGGTAGGGGGGAATGACCGTGCGTGTTACTGGCACAGGCCATGCCAATGTGCATGTTCTGTGCTCACCCTGAAGGTGAGGTAGAGTGGCCAGCACCGGTCCGCAGTACCCGGGTTGGTACTTAGCAAACTGCCCTCTCTGGGTCAGGGTGGGGGACATGATCTGCCCCCAACAAACCCGCACTCTCACCCTTTGCAAGGGGGACAGTGGAGGTACATGAGGACAGGCTGTGGGACCAGCAACCCCAGTCCTGGTGGCAAACGGATAGCTGCTGAAGATCTGCACTTGGGACAGGGCCACTGGCAGATAAGTAGTGGGCCCAGTCAGCTCAGCTGCCCCCCCACTACAATTTGATATTCACCAGCAGAGGGCAGTCAGTGTGCACCTGCTGCACCCTGCAAGGTGGTGCAGCCATACAGATGCTAAATGCAGACAGTCTGCTAGCTAGTACATAGTGCATGTTCCTGGAGGAACTGTGTGCACCCAAAACTGGGATGTCAGCACACACACCACACAGGTATATCAGTGATTGGGCCTCAGAAAAGAGAACCCACAAATATCACTTGAGTGAAATACTGTATAGCACTATGGGGGAACCTAGCCATGCCGTGGTCACTGCTCAGTCAGGGTGAGAGCAACCTCCCAGCATGACATGCTGTGGCCATCCTGTCCGTGCAGATGGTGGTCGGGAACTACAATGTCCCAGCCATTGCCCAGTACCCTGTGCAAATGCATCCTGCCCATGCCACCCTGTCCAGGCCATACCCACAGTACCTTGTTCCTCATTATGCACATTAGCAGGCTGATACTGGAAACAGTGCAAGCAATGTGGGCTCAATAAGGTGTAGGCAGCCACAACACACTGGATAGACAGACACATACTCCCACACCTATGCCAGCATTGTGCAAATATAGAGGTTTGTGGCAGCCCTGGCCACCACACCAGTCCTGGGCACAGTGCGGGCATGGTACTGTTAGGGTCACTCCCTGGGGTGGTAAACACGGTTAGAATCAATAACTGAAACACACTCCACAGATATCAAAAAGGTTGCTATGATGAATCTCTATCAACAAATTGTATTTAACTTAGGATTTTGTTAGCTGACATTAATAGCAACCTTTTGATATATGTGGAACGTGTTCCCAAGTTTAGGATGGCATTGCTAAGGTATGCAGGTGCCAGTATTGGGAGATGCTGCTGCGCGCAGGGCCCAACAGCCTGACTCTCCATGAGGCTTTGGATAGTGGAGCCTGTGGGTGTGGGTGTTTATGCCCCTGTTGGCCGCTGCTCTAGGGCAGTGGTTCCCAACTCCTGTCCTGGTGGGCCAAACACTGTTCAGGTTTTCATGCTGTCCCTAATGAATATACATGAGATACATTTGCATACAATGGGGCGGTTCATACAAATGCAGCACAGGCATTTTATTAGGGACAGCATGAAACCTGAATGGTGTTTGGCCCTCCAGGACTGCAGTTGGGAAACTCTGCTCTACAGATTGCACATGTTTATGGTGTCTGTGCTCTGTAGCGTAAAATATAGGCGTTTCAGGCATGTTTATTTTATCTGGAATGAAGATTCTGTCTTTATTACCACGGTTTAGTATTGGGCAAAATATGGGGGCAGGGTTGGCAGGAGCCACAGCTGGGACTTGAACTTGTGATCTTCTATTCCTGAACACACTGGCTGTGTGTACTGCACCTGGGGATACCATGACTGTTCATCAGACAGACCCTGTCTGTTGCAGTTTACGGCACCCACCTAAACGGGGCTTGGCCATGGTCTGCCGTGGGCAGATGCCACTGCCCCCTCTGCCACCATGCTGCCATGCCATTATGCCGGTGGTGCTGGTGGTGCGCAGTCCCAGGCCATCCAGTGTGCCAGTAAGCAGCTGCCTATGGTGTGGGTTCTCGGGTAGGGGTGCCTACATGGACATGCGCGCTTTCCCCCGGCACCGCCTTCCAATGTTATGTGCCCTTGGGGGTACTCGTGCCCATGTTGAACCCTCGTCAGTTGCCGTCTTGCTGCTTTACAGTTTCAGCATTCCTATGTGCCACCTAGGCATTTGCCTAGTCTGCACTGTGCCCCAGCTGGACCACAGCATGTGCCGCCTGCAGCCCCCTGTATCCCATTTACAGCACCAGTACAGTTGACCTTTCCTACGTGGCCACTCTGCTGTTGCTGCACATGTGCACGCCATAACAAACCTGCCCAATCTAAACGACAGAAACCCTGTTCAGTGCTGTTTCAATGTGGGATCATTCACTTTGTAGGGGGACAGAGCATAGACCCTTCCAAACATGATATCTTCCTTTTTACGCTTTTCAGTAGTGTTGCTTTATATTTATCATTAATATCACTATTGTCCAGCTTGGTTATTGGGATTTCAGATGTGGTTCTGGTCATTTTATATGTTTATTTGCCTTTTTGGTTCCTGCACATGTATCACAACTATCACTTTTCTTGGTTTTCCTGCCTTTGCTGTACATTGCTGACAGAAATGGTTTCTCTTTCTGCGAATGTGTCTAACGCGAGGGTTTCACTGGCGTTAGTGTTCAGAACTGATTTCACAGTGTTAGTGTGCCTGGAGCCTCTCCCCGCCCACTCTCTGCCCATTGACCCCTTCTCTCCGCCCTCTGGGAAGCCTTAATCCACCCTTCAGACCCGGATTTCACAGCGCTTAATGTGCCTTAATGCCGCCGCTAAATTATCGCGCGATAACATCACATAACAACTGGCATAATCAACAGGTTCATCGTTGAAGGAGAAGAAATTGAAATTGTGAACAACTTTAACCTACTTGGATCAACTATCAATAAAGAAGCAACAAGCAGTCAAGAAATCAGACGACGCATTGCTCTTGGCAGAATGGCTATGAAAGACCTAGATAAGATTCTCAAGAGCAGAGATGTGTCTCTCCATACAAAGATTCGACTTGTTCAAGCCATGGTATTTTCAATAACATCATATGGATGTGAAAGCTGGACAGTGAAAAAGACAGACAGGAAGAAAATTGATGCCTTTGAATTATGGTGCTGGCGGCGAATACTGTGTATACCATGGACTGCCCGAAGAACAAACCAGTCGGTACTAGAGGAGATCAAACCTAAGCTTTCTTTAGAAGCTCAGATGACAAGACTTCGACTTTCATACTTCGGACACATCATGCGAAGAGAGAGATCATTAGAGAAAGACATCATGCTTGGCAAGATAGAAGGTCAACGCAAAAGAGGAAGGCCAGCAATGAGATGGATCGCTACAATAACAGCAGCTATGGGTACCAGTCTGTCATCAATGAGCCGCCTGACTGAAGACCGAACACAATTTAGGATAGCTATCCAGAGGGTCGCCATGAGTCGACTCCGACTCGACGGCACTTAACAACAACAACAACATCACTTATCGCGCGATAATACGACCTCTGCGACATTAAGATGGTTTAGTAAACATACCCCTAAGATTAGAAAGGTTGATAGTTTTAAATTCACTATGGTTTAAATTAGTGATACTGCTAGGCTCATAACGCTGGGCTTAAAGCTACATAGGATATTGTTATTGTTATTTTCTATTGCTTATTCATTCCAATTAAGCATATCCCCCTTGTTTTCATTCTATAATGTGTGTTGTAATTTTTGTTCCATTTCCTCAAATGGCTTCAATGAGATTTATTAATTATATAGGATGTTTGGTTGTACTTTTAAAATAGATTGACCCTGTTGATTCATTTCATATTCAGGTGTTTCTGTCCTTTGTGATATTCTCCTACCAGTGATTAATCCCAGTTTTGTCCGCCTGGACATTGAATTCTGGTATTTGCCACTTGATTTTCATAGGTTAGTGTATGCATTCTATGTATCTGCTTCTTATTTACTGGCATTAAAATTTCACTAGTACTATGGATGTATGCAGTCATTGATATTGTCAACACAGTTTTGCATGTGCATTTCACATTTTATCACTTGATGCTTGTTTTTATCTTTTTGATGAAGATATAGGATTGTTTTTTAACAAATTTGTTCAGCATGCTTTATATGTGTGGTTATACTATATATTTTTAGGTTGCACCCACGTTTCTATGTTGTTATGATTTTTTTTGTTTTTATGTATACTTTGTATTGTTTATTATTTATTGATTTTATGTTCTTATATTATGATTTGTCATTATCTTTTATAGAGGTCTTATTTTCCTGAAGAAGGCCCCCGGCCGAAACACTTCTCGGGTAGACCTCATGTTTGGCTGAATAAAGTAGTCCTTCCACTATATCTTTTTCTCCTGCTCTTTGTTTGTGCCCTCTGCTTCATGTCTACTTACCTGAATTGGTCAGTCAGGGTGTGCAAGCCTAATAACAAAGTCACCCCCCCACCCCCCCACCCTCCCGAAATACCCTGACCAGCACATCCAATACCGGGACTCCACTTTTGTGAAATGGTCCGCACCGTGCATGTACTTGGCCTTGCTATCTGTGTGGACCAATTGCCAGAACCGGTTACACGGATGTTCATCTTTCAGGGCAGAGATGGTGTGAATTTAGAAGGCACTTATACAAGCTTCCTTTCACTGCTGCCACTACCCTGGATTTTTGTTTGCTCTGCTCTGGACCCCTCAAATTCTTACACGATCCTTCTAAAATCCCACTTTGCAGGTTTCCCACATGGCATATCATTACTGCACGTCCTGTTCTATTCCATCCTAGCATTGCGCTATGGAGTTCTTTCCTTTTCATAATTATTTAAATGTTCTAAATGACTTTGTTTTTATAGGACTTGCAGTATATTAAAATCTGAATAAACCATTTATCATAGATTAGGGGAGTGCATTTGTGACTGTGCATTCAGTTTGTTTGAGGTCTAAAAGTTTTAAGTGCATAGAAATCACTTGTATGCCTAGGAGTTAATGTATGTGCAATCAATTTGCATGCTTTAAAATATTCTAGTGTGTATACAATGCAATCCCAAAAATAGATTTATCAAACAAACTGAACAAAAATACCCCAAAATCAGGAATAATTCACTTTAAATAAAATATGAACTAAACTTTTGTGTTGCCATGCTCAACCCTACCACAGAACATATAATCAAATCAAGTCAAGCATATATGGAGGGTCATTCTGACCCCGATTAACTTCCCCACATGTTGTACAGGGAGGTTAGTCTGGGGTGGGAAAGAGGCATTGTGGGGGAGGAGATAGGGCGGACAGTGGGCGGAAGGCTGTCCTAGAGGTACAGGGCACTTATTCCATCTCTGAGGTGGAATAAGCTCTCCTAGTCGGATGGATCTGGCAGGCCCTGGGTGCAGAAAAGGTGGGAAGGGGCAGAGGAAATTCCTCACAGCCCAACTCTGGCCTTGGGAGGCCAGATTGGGGGTCAGGTTGCGGGGAAATAACATTTTGGTCTCGAGTGGAGCCGTGGTGCCATGGCAACTGGTCGCCATGGTGCCACGGCTCCATTCAAAAGCCCTGACTGAGTTTGCCAGGCCTGGACATGATTCTGATCCTACGGGGCTAAACGTGCCGCGCGGGATCAGAATCCCTGCTCACTTTGTGCGTCCGGTTTCGACTGGGTGCACAGAAGGCCGGCACATCCAACTCGGAATCGGGCCCATGGTATATAGGTATGGTACATAGGAGAATGTACCATAAGAGACTTACCAGATGAACGGTGTTCAGGGCATAGTGCAGGAGAAGTAATGAGAAGTTACAGATTGCATTGAAATAGGGACATACATTCATTAGCACGCTTTCAGTTTGTTGATTCAATTAGCACATCTTAAAACGTTCTAAAGCAAGTTAAAATTTCTTAGGAGAACAAATGAGTGAAACAAAACAAAAAAAGTCTGAAAATTGGAAAAAGAAAAGCCCAAATGAACCAAAAAAAATCAAATTTTTTTGTCCTGTGCACATTCTTAAATGCAAGATGAATATTTTAAAGTTCATTCAAAGTAGGTTTCCATGTGCTGTCAGGTAGCAAATATTTACACATATCCTAGAAACGAACTAACTGGGTGTCTCAGCAGGGAATGCGCATAGGCACATAACTTCTGTTTAATTTGTAAAGGCAAGATACGGACCTACAGTATATACCTTTTTAAAATTGCCCCATCTGAAGCTCTCACACAAGGCTACACCTGCTCTTAGGCAGCAATAAGCTTGTGCATGCATATCCGAGTATGAATTTGTGTTTCTGAGTGCATTTTATAGCATGCATACATAAAAGACAATCCTATCCCTGTCCTGCCCATCCTCCAGCCTTTTGAGTGCTTACATGTATACTGCATAAAGGCAGGACTTAATTTGACGCATATATACACTTGGAACATTTTAAAAGTACCTTCCTCAGTGTGTAAAATGCTGTTCTACACATTCAGGTCACTTAGGGGCCCTTTTGCTAAAGTAGGTTAAGGGTTAACACTTACTGCACCTTAACTGAAGGTAGGGCAAGTGTAAACCCTGCAAATGCAGGGGATGTGCCCAGTATCTACCCTGTATTTAACACAAAGGGAAAACACTTACTGCACAGATCTACATTACATGAACTGGCAGATAGTGCCAGTGCTCCCATACTATCTGCCGATACATGTAAGGAAGGGGGGGGGGGGTCAATGCTGCCTATGCCCCCAGTCAAGAAGAACTTATTGGCAGCAATCAGCATGGACAGCAACACCATGCCACTCTCCCAATCCCAAACCTGATCACACTGTACAGACCTCCCCCTCCCGATCCCAATGATCATATAGAAGAGAACCCTGATCCCCCTCCCTCCACATGTCAAGGGTCTGATCTGATGGCCCAACACACTCTTCCCCCCCCCATCACAATCCCCCCCACCCCAAGTCAAGTGCTAGCCCTCCTCTGACATCCCCATTCTCTCCTGGAATTTACCACTATGTAATCCTTGGTATCTGGTGGACAGAGCAGGCACGATCCCCCTTTGCTTCAGCTCTGTTGCCACCCAGGTTCAAAATGGCAGATTTGACCCCTAGCGATAATCTTACTAGGAGTCATTTTGCAAAATAAGGGGGGGTGGGAAGTGTGTTGGGCCATTAAATTGGGCTCTTATATGGAGGGGGGGGGGATCAGGGTTCTCTTCTGTATGTGGAGATAGCACCGTTGGGGGGGGGGGGAGGTCTGCACAGTGTGATTGAGGGTTGGGACCGGGAAGTTGGGAAGCTGTTGCTGTTCACATTGATTGCTGTCAATAAGTTCTTCTTGGACAAGGGTTGAGGCAGCGGCCACGCTATCTGACTGCCGGTAGCATGGCTGCACTTAATGCAACCTCTTGAGTGGTGTTAAATGCAATGGCGCTATCGGCAGTCATGACAGCTAACATGGGTTTGCTGTCCTACATGTTAGCTGTCACTGGCTGCCACGCCCACTCTCTACTCGGATCCTGAAGTGCTAAGAGCAGTTTACTGCACTGCCTGCTGTTATTTCACATAGCTATTACAGCCAGTTGTGGGTGCGCACGCTAAACCCTGCAGTCACCATTACTGCACTTTATAAAATTACATCCTAAATGGGTATAAATTAATTGTCATAATTTAAAAATAAATATTATTATTAGATCAAAAATGTAACTTTTAAGTAAGACTACATGGATTGCAAGAACACAGTTTATTAGTGTCACACGTAATATTCATTTGAAGCATATTTTTGCTCATACTTGATAGAACTGGGATTTCAAAACTAATTTATTTAGGATTTTCTCTCATTATATGTTTTTTGGAAAAGTCTTTGAGAAATCATGACTTGCCCTTTAAAAGAATATTCTTGCATTGATTGCTAGTGCTTTGAAATGAAAGTTATCCTAGAGAGAAGAATTAGAATGAGAATAGAGGTCTACTATTAATTTATTATTAAGGGCCTAATTCATCATGGCCTTTCTCTCTACACGCATCATGGGAAAAAAGCCACAGTGAGTCATGTCCTAAGTGTTTTCTTGCCTCTCTAAAGATAGCGGAGAGACTGAATGAATTCTTTGCTTCGGTCTTTACCGAGGAAGATGTAAGGATGTTACCCATGACTGAAGTGTTATTTAAAGGTGCAGAAGAATTGAAGGAAATATCGATACATCGGGAAGATGTATTACAACTATTAGATAAACTGAAGAGTAGCAAATCACCTGGGCCGGATGGTATACATCCAAGGGTGTTGGAAGAACTGAAATATGAGATTGCAGACCTGCTATTAGTTATCTTTGAACTTTCATTAAAATCATCTGTAATACCTGAAGATTGGAGGATTGTCAATGTAATGCCAATTTTTAAAAAGGGTTCCAGGGGTGATCCTGGAAACTACAGACTGGTAAGCCTGACGTCAGTACCGAGAAAAATGGTAGAAACCATCATAAAGAACAAAATTACTCAGCATGTAGATAGTCATGGCCTAATGGGAGACAGCCAACATGGCTTTAGACAAGGAAGATCTTGTCTTACTAATCTGTTATGGTTTTTTTTTTATATCTTAATATTTATTCAGTTATTCAACCTTTACATCCAAACAATCGCATTGAATGAACAGAAAAGCGGATATATCAATACCAAAAGCAAAAACATTATAAGAAACTATTTTTTCCATCAAATTAGACCACAATATAAAGAAAATGAGGAAGTTCCAGGAAACATAAATAAATAGACCGGATCCCCAAGGGTACATCCTAACATCTAAACACAAATTAATTTATAGGCATATAGGAGACTCACACGTCAGCCACATGAGAAGGAAGCACAACCTCTACTATACTCCCCTATCTAGCCTCCAGAAATGCCAGCAACTGTTTTGGTTCAAAAAACAAATACATCTTTGTTTATATACCACAACACATTTAACAGGAAATTTAAGTTGAAAAGTAGCTCCCAGAGCCAAAACTCTGGGACGAAGGACCAGAAAGTCCTTCCTTCTCAACTGTGTCATTCGAGACAAATCAGGAAATATCCTAACTTTAGAACCCAAAAAATCTTCGCTAGCATACCTGAAGCACATTCTAAGGATATAAAACTTGTCTGCCACCAAGGCGAATGTAACAAGAAGGGTAGTTCTTTCAATCACGACCTCCAGCGAATTCTCTAAGAAACCTGTGAGGTCTCCCAACCCAGATAGATACCGCGCTCTAGTTATGGGGGGAAATTGCTCCGGGGGATCTTCAAAATTTCCCCGAAGTACTTCCGGACCATCTCAATAGCTGACAATAAAGGAGACCTGGGGAAACTCAGGAACCGAAGATTACATTGTCGGGCCTGGTTCTCCAGGTACTCCAACTTCCTAGTAGACACAGCACTATCCTTAATCTGGGCATTAACAAGTTCCTGCATTCCTCCCAACTCCCTTTCTAGGTTGCTGCATTCCTCCCAACCTGTTCCTCATACGCATTGGTAAGGTTAACACAAGTAGAATTAACCACATTTATCTCAGTCTTAAACGTCCCAATTATTTTAGTCAAGGAGAGATTCAGGGTTGCCATTCCTTCCCACAGCGTTTCCATCGTATAAGCCTGGAATACAGGTATTCCAGGAAGAACCTCCCTCTGTGCCGGGTCAGCAGCCAAGTCTACCTCCAATGAGATCCTTCCTTCACTTGCTCCACGCTGTCCTGCACCATCAGGGGAAACAATTAGCTCAGCCAAAGCACCTCCATGGCCCTCCAAAAGAGGCGTACTTGCAGTTACAGCCTCTGTAAGGGCAGCTGCAGCCGAGGTCGAACTTCTGGGTCGCGGTGGCGGTGTGCGCTGCTCTGGAGACAGCCAAACACCGAGACGCTCTGGGGCGATACTCCTCCCGTCGCCCCAGCTGAAGACGTCGCTCCAGCACTGAGCTCGAAGCCGCACTCCCCAATTTAGCAGGTTCACCCCAAGAGGTAAGGGTGCCTGCTTCCACTTTCTCCGCCCCTTGCCAAACGCTAGAGGGTCCACGAGCAAACGCCTTCCTTGGAGTTACAGCTCACCGCTCGGCACCACTATCCGCCATCTTGATTACTTCCCCGGTATCCTGTTATGTTTTTTTGAAGGTGTGAACAAACAGGTGGGCAAAGGTGAGTTGGTTGATATAGTGTATCTGGACTTTCAGAAAGCCTTTGACAAGGTCCCTCATCAGAGACTTTTGGCAAAACTAAAGAGTCATGGGATAGGAGGCAGTGTACTATTGTGGATCAGGAACTGGTTAAAAGATAGAAAGCAGAGGGTAGGACTAAATGGCCAATTTTCCCAATGGAGAAAGGTGAATAGTGGTGTGCCCCAGGGATCTGTGCTGGGTCCGCTACTTTTTGACATATTCATAAATGATCTGGAAAAGGGAATAACGAGTGAGGTTATCAGATTCGCAGATGACACAAAACTATTTAAAATTGTTAAAACTCAAGAGGATTGTGGAAAATTGCAAGAGGATCTTGATAAATTGTAAGACTGGGCATCAAAATGGCAGATGAAATTTAATGTGGACAAGTGCAAAGTTATGCACCTAGGGAAGAACAACCCGAACTATGGTTACACGATGCAAGGTTCCACATTAGGAACCACCACCCAGGAAAAAGATTTAGGCGTCATCGTGGATAACGTTAAAACCCTCGGCCCAGTGTGCAGCGGCGGCCAAAAGAGCAAATAGAATGCTAAGTATCATAAGGAAAGGAATGGAAAATAAAACAAAAGATATTATAATGCCTCTATATCATTCCATGGTGAGACCGCACCTTGAATATTGTGTGCAATTCTGGTCGCCGTATCTTAAAAAGGATATAGCGTTATTAGAAAAGGTTCAGAGAAGAGCCACCAAAATGGTAAAGGGGATGGAAGGATACTCCTATGAAGAAAGGCTAAAAAAGTTAGGGCTCTTTAACCTGGAAAAGAGACGGCTAAGGGGAGATATGATAGACGTCTATAAATTAATGAACAGAGTGGAACGGGTAAACGTAGATCGATTGTTTACGTTATCAGAATATAGAAAGACTAGGGGACATGCAATGAAGCTACAGGGTAAACTATTTAAGACTAATAAAAGAAAATATTTTTTCACTTAACATGTAATCAAACTCTGGAATTTGTTACCGGAGGATGTAGTAAAGGCTGTTAGTGTAGCCGGGTTTAAAAAATGTTTGGACAAGTTCCTGGAGGAAAGGTCCATAAGCCATTATTAAGAAGGGACCCAGGATATCAATGCTTGACCCAGTACAAGCATTGTGGAACCTGTGTCTTTTGGGGAAACTGCTAGGTACGTATGACCTAGATTGGCCACTGTTGGAAACAGGATACTGGGCTTGATGGACCTTGGTCTGACCCAGAATGGCATATCTTATGTTCTTATGACAATTCATTTCCCCTTTGGATATATCACATTATATTTTAGTTTGTTTCACTGATTCGTATACCTGAAAATAGTATTAAACTGTGTAACAGTAAAGACATTTACACATTTGCAGTGCAGTCATATGCTCTTTAAATATTATTTAGATCAGTGGTTCTCAACCCAGTCCTGGGACTCCCAGGCCAGTCAGGTTTTCAGGATATCCACAACGAATATGCATGAAATAGATCTGCAAGCAATGGAAGTAGTGTATGCAGATCTTACTCATGCATATTGATTGTGGATATCTTCAAACCTTGACTGGCCTGGGGGGTCCCAGAGGACTGGTTGATAACTACAGATTTAGATACTATAACGGGTGTGTATAGGGGTGTGGGTGATATTCAACGGTGGTGGCCAGTGCTGTTAAAGCCATCACCATTTTAATTTATAACTTGATATTTGGTGTCGGGCCATATTCGGTGATCAGCGCTGAATAAGCGGTTTAGCCGGATAGCATTTTAGCTGGCCAGTCAGTGGCAATATTAAGCCTCTAACCACACAGCTTTAATTCCTAAAGTTAGGGAATCCTTTCTCCTGTCTTAAATTTGTGAATCGTAGCTATCTGATTAGCAGCTCAATATCGCCACTGCCCAGCTAACTAAAGTCACCACCCGGTTAGCGTCAGGGCATTTAACCTGGGAAATTCAGTGCCGTTGAATATCCTGCCAACCATGTTTTAGCTGGTTAGCGGATTCCCTCCATTAATCAGCACCGACACTCACATTCCTGCTGCTGCCTTTGCATGCCCCTCCCCCAACACCAGCTTTTTCTCTCCTCACTTCTGCCCTAACCATTCTCAGACTGCTCACCTTTGCCCGTTCTGTCCTCTTACCACCAGCTCCAAGCTTGCTTTGGGAAAGAGCTGGACAGCATAACTGGCAGGAAGAGAAGAGAAGCTCTTCCAGTAGTTTTATGTGAACAATAACACACGCATACAAAAATTGCACTGTGCATAATAGTCTATGCACTGCCAATAATAGCATTTGTACACTTTCACCCACGTATCTGGCAGGCAGTTGTGAAAAAAAAGCCCATTTTCACATTCAAAGCACTGCTTTATTCACAGAAATGGATGTGTAAATGCCTCCATACAGTGAGTAGCAGTCACCAATCCTGAAATCATAAGGATTAGTGAAGGGGCTAATTCGATAGCCGAGTGCACCCATAAATAGCATGCACATTCTTTATCCCGTGCTGGTGCTGGCAAAGTTTCAAAACTAAAGTCTACACATATTTCCATTTGGAAAATGACTTCAGGGAATATATGCACTTTCATTTACACCTACTCTTAACCATGCAGAACTTTCCCAGATCCATTTATTTAGCTACACACACAGCACAACGACTGGAAGAGTAGTGTCGTGGCTGCAGCAACAGGGGTGAGAAGCAGAACCATCAAAATTCAAATCCTGCTGAAACTCCTTGTGATCCTGAGCAAGATAGTTTACCCTAGTATAAACTTATTGTAAACCCCTGAGGGACAGAGAAATACCTTCTGCGCCAAAATGTAACGCACCTTGGGCTACCAATGACAAGACATGAGAACTATCTAAAGGAGGACGCTTTTAGGGATGTGTATTCATGTGAAACAATGTGGGAAATGAAAACGACATTTCCAGTGTTGTTTGTAAGCTAAAATGCCCCCCCCTCCAAATTCTGTTTTTCCCCCCTGTTGTTAATAGTGCACCTTATTAGGCAAAAGGGAATACTTTAGAGAAATAGTGTCTACTATTGGATGACATTGCCCCTAAAAAAAAAAGAAAAAAACAAAATGAATAATACAAGAACACTCATAAGCGACGTGGGAAACTACACAAAATAAAACTTTTTTTCCTCCGCTCAACCCTATAAGCTTTACACAATATGCACGTAAATGCAAACCCAGTCCCAGCTCTGGGAATGTCTTTGATCGGCCTTGGCAAAGTTACACGTGAACAGGCTGTGTGCACACAACTATATGTTCTCTTCTTTTTTATCTGGGCAGGTCTGCAGGAAAATGTTCTTCTTGGTAGCTTATTACAGCCGATGTGCCACAGTATTGTTTAATATTAATATTGCCCCTATTTTTAAGATCTTTAATGGCCTGGACATTACTTATAGGATTTATGCTGATGTTGTTCAATGTGTGGTTCCAAAATCGTCTTCTTTGAATGATACTATAGAGTACGCTAACTCATGCATGAGTACTATAAAATCTTGGATGATACACAACGGATTGGCATTGAACGTCAACAAAACTGACATCTTGCTTTTGTCCTGGGTACTCCCTGAACCAGGGATTGTTTGTTATTGATGGGTTTTCAAGCTCGCGACTTAGGGGTCGTACTTGATACCCAATTGAAAATGCACGCACATATACAGAAAGATACTAAGGGGTATGTTTACAAAGCAGCGGTAGTGGCATCCATGCGATATCATAGTCAAGGCCCCATTGATTTCAAATGGAGCCGTGGCTCCGATGTCGCACGGAAGCCACTTATGCTGTTTAGTAAACATACCCCTTAGGCTGCTTTTTTTAAGCTTCACTTAATTCACAAACTTAAACCATTTTCATCTTCTGAGAATTTGCATACTGTGGTTCAAGCTTTGGTTTTGTCACTAATTGACTATTGTAATAGTTTATTTCTTGGGCTTCCATCATATGCTATTCAGCCTTTGCAGTCAATACAAAACGCAGCGGCATGTCTTCTTACTAATAGTAGACGGTTTGAGCCATTTCTATTGATTTATGTAAGTTACCTTGGTTACCAATTAAATTTTGAATTAAGTCATCATGTTTCTATTCAAGTTTCTCAATCATGGGGTCTCACTCAGGTTATCGGCTTCGCTGCAGGTTTACTGCCCTCCTCATGTTTTACCATCACAGGAGACATTGCTGCTAGATGTTCCATCATTTTGTCGATTCATTTTCAAGTGTTTCTTAGCAAGATTTCTTTTTATGGCTTTTCCACAAATTAGGAATGCTTTGCTTGCAGAATTGTGTGGCATTTCGAACATTTTGGCGTTTTGGAAAAAATTGAAGGCGCATTTATTTTGGCAAGCCTTTTCAGCTGTCTGCTCAAATTAGTCTTTATGCGGATAATGTCAGACTTTTTTGTGCTTGGTAAGCTAACGGGTTTATGTGTTTCAGGCATAATTACGCTATGTTATTGTTTTTAGGTGTACATTTTACGTATGTTATCTGCCTAGGTTTTAGTGCAGAATATGAATGTTTTTAAATAAATAAATAGGTGCATATTGATGCACAATTTTATAAATACCTATTTTCACACAGAAAATGGTGATTTATGCACATAAATGGCCTTTTAAATCATTATGCTTGAAATACTTTAAGCTTTTACTTTGCAATGCACCTGCATACTTTTGAGTTGTACTTATTATGGTTTTCACTACTTTCAAAAGGAGGGCTAACGAAGTCAGGTTATTACACATTTTTGAACTTGTTCAATAACCTGAATTAAGATTTTGCATCTAATGCACCTTAACAGCCAAAGTTAAGTTACTTTAACTGCAAAACCTCTACTGGGGACATTCCAGCACTCTGAGAAAAGCAACTGTATAGTTAATGCAGAACGATGGCCAATACTGGAGATTAATGGTAGAGCTGATAACCTGGAATGCAGTTAGCCCCACCACTGAGGCATAGATGCCTGTTCTGTATTATCTAACAACATCCACATTCAGGTCAGGGTTAACCCTTTGGTGAGCACTAAGTATTCAAGTTCATTGGAACCACCATTGTAATATAAAAAACATTTGAAAACCCCCACGAATAGGCCCCACATGATTCTTACTCCACAGGTAAACTGGCAAAGGAGGAAATAACAGGTAAGAAACAAACTCTTGCCACCTGAAGGATAACGTACAAGGAGCGATGGCGGCTCTCACTCGCCTTCCCCTCTTCTTTTGACCAGTGACTGACTTACCTGGGCAAAAATCTGATACGGGAGAGATTGACTTAGAACACACGAAAGGGCCCTTCCTAAATATTCAGACTCTAGTCATGTGCCTAATTTGCCTATGCCTTAATCCTGCCCGGTCCACAATAACTGTAAGATACAGACCCTGCCCATTCCATGCCTCCTAACATTAATATCCATGTTTAGTGTTTAACATGGCATTTAGCATGAACTGTTAGAATATATTAAAACCCACCTTAAACATCTAACACAGATTGGTAAATATACCCCTTTGCAAATGGCTATCATACTAACTTCAAAGCAAGTTTTTCAAGGATAAAGATATCAATAATATGACAATGTCATTAGGGATGTGCAGGCCAAAAAGTTTAGTTTAGTTTTTTGGGGTTTTTTTTTTGGTCTTCATATAATTATTTTTCAATAGGGTAAGCTATTACCACTTTCTATTCAAAATGAAAGCACCTCCCTATTAGACTCAAGAGCGCCAACTGAGGGATTGAATAATTTTTTACTGTGCTTCTGATTTTGCTGTACATAGTATTTGTTTTGCCTTCCTTGGTGTTATAACACAATTACAGGAAACGTGAAGGCCCATTTAAGATAGGCCGTAGAGAGCAAAACTAAGACATTCAGGTGGGACATGCAGAATTCCTCACTATTTTACAAAAGGCATTACTAAATGGGGAGCCTTTGGTGAAATATCTAGAAGCAAAATCCCCAGGAAGCAAAATCCCCCAACAGGCAGTCTTCCTATTCCCTGATCCCACTCCAGCTCCTACTGGGGATGTCTCTGGGGTCTACTCCATTGTTCACCAGGTTCAAAATGGCACTGGTTGACCCATACCTGAAGTCTTGTGGTACTACTGCTAGGGGTCCAGCTGCCAAATAAAGGCACCACCTTCGTCAGATAAGGGCTGTTCGGTCGTTTCTTCCCCCTCCCTCTGTTGTCACCCCTGTTTTGTCACTTGTGATCACCCGTTTAGACTACTGCAAAGCTATCTATGCAGGCCTCCCCTCCTCTCAGCTCTGCCGTCTCCAACTAGTCCAAAATGCTGCCGCCCGGCTCGTCACTCACTCCCCTGCTCATTCTCACATCACTCCCTGCCTCTTCACCCTCCACTGGCTTCCGGTTAAGTTCAGATTTATCTTCAAATTACTCATCATCGTGCACAAGGCTCTTCATGCTAGCACCCCCCAGTACTTGGCTGACATCATCCATCTTCAACCCTCTCCACGTCTTCTTCGCTTGGCCCACGGTAATCGTCTCTTTCTCCTCTCCCCTTCCCAGGCCCACCTGGAACTCACCCGTCACTCTGCATTTTTCTTTCTAGGCCCTGCTTTATGGAATTTGCTTCCGCTTTCTCTCCGCACCGAGTTGTCCCACCCCCGCTTTAAAGCTCTTCTCAAAACCCATCTCTTTTGTCAAGCTTTCTATCTCTCCTCCCCTGCCAATGGTGTTTTATCCCCCAGCCGTGCCCCCCACCCCCCATAATATCCCCCCCAAACACTTCTCACCTGCCCTTCCCCCTATTTCCCTCCCAGTCCCTTGTCATCCTGTCCCCTCTCTGGACCTCTTCTGTTTGCTATCTTTTTGACTGTCCCTCTCTGTCCTATTGTTACTGGCGTTACTTTCTGACTTTATTTTTCAGTAGCCTCTATTCTTTTTGTATTGTACACCGCCCTGACGCCTCAGCATGGGCGGTTTATCAAATCCTGCCAATAAAGATAAAGATGAGTTGAGGCAAGATGACGTTTTGAGAAGACGCTCGTTGTAACAGCTCTGAGGACTCTCTCCTTATTTCCTCAATTACCTTATTGCTAACTACCGACGGGCGTCGATTCTTATGCCACATTCTGGCAGAAAGAGGAAGGCAAAGTCGGCATCTGAAAAGCCAGCAGAGAGTCCCATTGCTGTGAAAACAGCGAGTACCGGACCCATGGACACGTTCGTGGTGCCGGCTCAGATTGGTGTAGAGGCTCCGATGTGTCCGTTGAGCACTCTTGAGGTGGAAGGAAGACCTCATAGTGCCGAGGGCCATGAGATTTCTCTCAGCCCGGAGCTTCACCTGCCCCCAGCGCAGCCGGAAGTGAAGCCTCTGCAGCAGCCTGTGGTGGAGGATGGTAAGGAACTGGGGTCTCCTCCGATGGATCTGTCTGCACAGAAGGCCAGCTTTGTGGGAGGAACACAGACGCTGGTCTCTTCGGTTGTATGTGCTGGGGTTGATAGGAGTGACCTGAAGCAACCAACAGTTCCTCTTCAACGCCCAGGAGAGCTGCCTTCTTCTCCTCTACTGACCCGTCAAATTCTTGGTGGTATGGAAGGACTGGGACACGAGCCGGTGAAACCCATGGTAGTGACTCTTGATTCTTTATGGGCTGCTTTCTCATCGATGTCTATAAACATTACTATTACGCAGCAGTTTCAAAAGTTTGGGCAACAGTTGAAGATATATGAACCGGGGACAGTCTGAATGCACTGCTAAGGTAGTCTCTTGTGAGAGTCGACTAGGGCAGTTGGAAGATGTTTCTCAAACCTTTCTTAAAGATTCTGCTGTACTACATAGGCGATTGGAGTTTTTAGAAAATGTTGCGAGAAGCCGGAACCTTAGATTTTTAAACGTTCCAAAGGTTCCTTCTGTGGCTCCGACAGAGCTACTTAAAAAGTTTATGTTAACTATTCTTAAGGTTCCAGCTGAATCTCTCCCTCCTATTTCTAAGGCCAATTACTTGCCTCCTGCCACGGCTGTTCCTGTGGATAAAAAAGGAGAGAATCAAGCACTATCCGTGGATAGTTTAGATTTATCTACTTTTCTAGAGAGATCTCCATCTGACTGCAACTTTGCTTGTTACCTTTGCCTTAGAGGCAGATAGGGATTGGTTGTTAAGGTTATTTTTTCATACACCGTGTAAGATGTTCCTAGATTCCGAACTGCGTATGTTCCCTGATGTAAGTAGGGCCACTCAGAGGAGAAGGCGTCAGTTTTTATTATATCGCTCCAGGGTGTTAAAGCTAGGAGGATTGTTTTTTCTTCGATTCCCCTGTAAGTACCTAGTTAAATTGGATGGGCACAGTTACCTTTTCTTTGAACCCTCCCAGTTGGCTAGCTTTGTGTCATCTAGGCTGGCTTTGATATAGGAATCTCCTCTTATTTGTCCTATCAGTAACTCTCCTGCGTTAGAGAGCTAATGTGGTTTAGATTAGTTCACCATCCGTTGTTTGCTCTATTACTTCACATTGCTGTGTATATAATTTATCCTCTGATTTGTGACCCATCTTGTCATATTGGTGGTCTAATGAGTAATCCAATTTGTAAGTATTCTTATTAACTTGTTTTTCCTGTATTAAATGTGTATTGATGATTGGATTCATTTCTGTACACAAGTCTTTTTCTTGTATGGTTAAAAAAAAAAAAAAAGATAAAGATAAAGTGCTCCTTATCTGCAAGTTGGACCTTTAGCAGTTGTACAGCAGGATTACAGCTAAATACTAGAGACATGCCCAATAAGAGCCAGGAGTGGAGGGTCTTGCCTGTCAGGAGAGGTCAGGTTGCCTGTTAGGGGGCTTTCCTGTTAAGGGCTCTTGTCTTTTGGGGGAGGGGATTAGGTTATGCGGGGGGGGGGGGGGGGGGAGTTCCTGACTGTTGAGGAGATATGGAGGATCTGGGATATCAGGAAAAGTCAAAGTTGGGTAACTTCTGTATCTGCTTCTTTATTGGCACTTATGTGTACCTTGGGACAGGTGCAAAAGCTGACAGTGAAAATTTTCTATTTTATATATATACACATATTATGTACATATATACATACATATACACACACACTTCTGTATTTTGGGCCAGCCCAAATTATACCCTGCCCATCACCAAACCATACTCCTTTGAAATGCATGATTTGTGAAGCTCCATAGATAAATAGCGGCTTTCTAAAATCGCTCTTTGTATGTGTATGCCATGTATTTTGTCACCATTTAAATGTGGAGATGTTTCTAAAATAAGGGCTTTGGTCTCATTGATCTTCTATTGTTCTTCCAATCTAAATGCAGAGCTATATGTAACGAAAGCAACCTACATTCCACCTAACGGCATCTGATTAGTTGGCAGAGTGGGGGTGGCAATTACAGTCCTAAAATCATCAAAGCTAAAAGGGCAGCAGCAGGGCCAGTCCACCCACTAGCTGAACTAGGCAGCCGCCTAGAGCAGCAGACCCCAGTGGAAAGAACATCATGGTAACCCCTCCACAGTTTATTAAAGTGGTGGGCCTTAAAGCACCTTCGTGCATGAATGTACTCATGGTCTACCAATCCTGTCCCTTCTGATGGGAAGTTACGGCGGAGGGAGCAGGAGTGGCAGGCACTGAATGCTTGCATGTGTGCGGGTGGAGGCAGTGGGTGGTCCTGCCTAGGGCGTCAGAAACCCTTGGACCACCCGTGGGCAGCAGTTGCTACTCTGAAACTATTGTATCTATGAGAAAGCGCCAAATATAACTCAACAGCGTGGCAGTTAGAAAATCTAAGACAGCAGTAATAAAACGGCACTTCCAGAATGCCAATTAATTAATCAAAAAACTATCAAGAGCACTCCACGCATTTCTACTGTATTTTATAGCAAAGAACAGAATCCGTTAAACTTCATTCTTTCTTCTAAAGAGAGGAAAAATGGATCTCAGAACCAATGGGGCATATATACGGGCAGCTCAGAAAAAAATCTATACTGCCCCACATCCCCAGAACATCAACGACCCACCATAAATTCCTCCTTAGAAATCACCACATCACAGCATAACGATTTAAAAGAAAAAGAAAAAGTAAGCTGCATATACAAACAACATAGCTGTATTGTTGAACTCCACTTCATCCAGCTTCAAAATCATAACAATAATCCAACAAAAATAGCAAAAAAAATAAAAAAACTTAGCTGAACCATTGGGTTACTTTACAGTTCCATACGATCTTCCAACCGCTTGCTAAATGCAAACAACATGTAAATTAACCTAAAAAGCCCAGAAATCTTATATACGAAGAGAAATTAAAACTTTACGCCCCCACCACCTTCAAAATTCAGGACATCGAACTTTCAGTCAAGCAGGAAGTAAAGCATCTAGGTATCATTATCGACAAGGCACTCACTATGACTGACCAAGTCAAACAAACTGCTAGAGCAGTATTCTTTAAATTAAAAACAATACAACATCTCAGACCGATCCTGGAACCACATGACTTCAGAACTGTAGTCCAGGCCTTGATTACCCCTCACCTGGATTACTGCAACAGTCTGCTACTGGGCCTACCCAAAACAACACTCCACACACTTCAACTGGCACAAAATGTAACCGCTAGAGTCATAGCCAGAGCAAGCCTCACTGACCACATCACCCAGATACTCTACAATCTCCATTGGCTCCCCATTGCATCCAGGGTAAAATACAAAATGCTAGTCATAAGAACATAAGATATGCCATACTGGGTCAGACCAAGGTCCATCAAGCCCAGTATCCTGTTTCCAACAGTGGCCAATCTAGGTCATATGTACCTAGCAGTTTCCCCAAAAGACACAGGTTCCACAATGCTTGTACTGGGTCAAGCATTGATATCCTGGGTCCCTTCTTAATAATGATTTATGGACCTTTCCTCCAGGAACTTGTCCAAACCTTTTTTAAACCTAGCTACACTAACAGCCTTTACTACATCCTCCGGTAACAAATTCCAGATTACACGTTGAGTGAAAAAATATTTTATTTTATTAGTCTTGAATAGTTTACCCTGTAGCTTCATTGCATGTCCCCTAGTCTTTGTATATTCTGATAACGTAAACAATCGATCTACGTTTACCCGTTCCACTCCGTTCATTAATTTATAGACTTCTATCATATCTCCCCTCAGCCATCTCTTTTCCAAGTTAATGAGCCCTAACCTTTTTAGCCTTTCTGGGCCGAGGGTTTTAACATGTTATCCACAATGACGCCTAAATCTTTTTCCTGGGTGGTGGTTCCTAATGTGGAACCTTGCATCGTGTAACCATAGTTTGGGATGTTCTTCCCTAGGTGCATAACTTTGTACTTGTCCACATTAAATTTCATCTGCCATTTTGATGCCCAGTCTTCCAATTTATCAAGATCCTCTTGCAATTTTCCACAATCCTTTGGAGTTTTAACAACTTTAAATAGTTTTGTGTCATCTGCAAATTTGATAACCTCACTCGTTATTCCCTTTTCCAGGTCATTTATGAATATGTCAAAAAGCAGCGGACCCAGCACAGATCTATGAGGTACACCACCATTCACCTTTCTCCATTAGGAAAACTGGCCATTTAGCCCTACCCTCTGCTTTCTATCTTTTAACCAGTTCCTGATCCACAATAGTACACTGCCTCCTATCCCATGACTCTTTAGTTTTGCCAAAAGTCTCTGATGAGGGACCTTGTCAAAGGCTTTCTGAAAGTCCAGATACACTATATCAACCAACTCACCTTTGTCCACCTGTTTATTCACACCTTCTAAAAAACATAACAGATTAGTAAGACAAGATCTTCCTTGTCTAAAGCCATGTTGGCTGTCTTCCATTAGGCCATGACTATCTACATGCTGAGTAATTTTGTTCTTTATGATGGTTTCTACCACTTTTCCCAGTATTGACGTCAGGCTCACCGGTCTGTAGTTTCCCGGATCAACCCTGGAACCCTTTTTAAAAATTGGCGTTACATTGGCGATCCTCCAATCTTCAGGTATTACAGATGATTTTAATGAAAATTCACAGATTACTAATAGCAGGTCTGCAATCTCATATTTCAGTTCTTTCAACACCCTTGGATGTATACCATCCGGCCCAGGTGATTTGCTACTCTTCAGTTTATCTAATAGTTGTCTTCCCGATGTATTAATATTTCCTTCAGTTCTTCCACACCTTTAAATGCCACTTCAGTCATGGGTAACATCCCAACATCTTCCTCAGTAAAGACCGAAGCAAGAATTCATTCAGTCTCTCCGCTATCGCCTTGTCGCCTCTTAGTGCCCCTTTAACCCCTCTATCATCTAATAGACCAACTGACTCTTTCACAGTTTTTTTGCTACAAATGTACTTGAAAAAGTCTTTATTTTGCATTTTTGCTTCCGCAGTCACAACTTTTAAACTACACAATATCCCCCCCCCCCCTCACACCTCTCAGCCCTGATTCATTCACAAGCTGATATCAGCACCAGAAGAAAAAGTACAAAAGACCTCCTCACCATACCTTCCTCAGTAAGGAAAACCAAGAAGGCAACGACAACAGAGCCTTCAGGTACTCTGCCCCAGCCCTATGGAACTCCCTACCCGATACTATAAGATCAACAAAGGACCTTCAGGATTTTTGTAAACTACTTAAAACCCTCCCTTTCTCAGAATACTACAACTCATCTGCCTCACCCCTCTCTCCTCCTCTAGCCCCCCCCCCCCAGTACAAATAACTGCCTGTATTCTGCTCTATTACTAATACAGTATGTAAATAGTACAGACCTAATCTCATTACATCTTGGTTTATCCAAACTGATTTATAATATGTATATAGTTTATTGTATTATAGTTTGAAACATTCTCTGTAACCAAGACCCTTGAATGTTGTTTAATGTAAACCGCCCCTGATCGATGGAAGGGACGGTATATAAGAAATGTTCAAATAAATAAATAAATAAATACAATTGTACACTAGACCTCAAAAGTTAGTGCTAACCTTGGATTATTTTGCTGTAGGTTTTATGGTTTGACTATTATTATTTTTGGTCAAGGAAGGGAAAAGGAAAAGTTAAGCAGAGACATTGACTGATTGTATTTTTCAAAATAATGTTCACTGTGTCTTCCTTCATTTCAAAATTGATTCAGTCTTTTATTGTTTTATATTTTACATTAGTAGAATCACTAGACAAATCATTCACAGAAGAATATTATGATGTTCTAAAATGCATATGAGGAAGTCTGTTGGAGTTGATGGGGTGTATAAGATAGTATTATCATTAAATGCTGCAGGATACAGGCAGAAGGCCAGGAGTAATTATAGTCCTGTAGCAAAAATCAATAACTGTTCTGCTTCCTTTGATCAAGATTGTAGCATGATATTACCAGTCCATGGAGCAATAGGATGTTCAGTTAATTTTGCTCAGCATCAAACTTTATTAACCCAGTCATGCCTTCTGCACTGATTTTATGAACTCTGGTTTCCCTTGTGGGTCCCATATAAAATATACAGTATCAACATAAGTCACTCACAGGCACCTTTTCCTGCATGGATAATATGCAGGTTGCAAGCCAAACAGTAATGTATTCAGAGCATTACATAACATGAACATTAGGAGCATATCAAAATCCCAAGCACTCAGAACGGACCAGGAAGCAGAACCCGATGGGAGCAAAAGGACACTGTTTTCATTATTTCATCACTACCACTGTACAATGCAAAGCATTTTTTAAATTTATTTATTAGTATTTTCATTTTTAACACACATAATACAATTTATCACACCACTACAAACCAGACATCCCTCGAAAACTACCCCTCTACACCCTTCCTCCCTCACCCAAACTGACTCTCCCCCGCCTCCTTCTGGGTTAATTGCCTGGAAAACCAGATAGTTATGAAACATAAAGCACAATAAAACAAAACAGCAACAAAAGGCAACTAATTAACAATTATGCAGTTTTGCCACTGCAACATATTTATCTAAATACTGCCATTTATCCACCTTAGGCTTGCCTCGCAGACTGTTTCCCTCTTGCACACGTTGGTTGAAATTCAGTCCTTTCTGATTTATGATCTTATCCTGCCTTTTTTCAAAACTAGCATATAAACAGACTAAATTCCACCAATAATGACCATTTGATTTGGAAGAATCTTTCCAGAAGCTCGCAACTAACTTTAACGCTATTGCCATCATAAAATCGAATATAAAGATTTTTTCACTTGTTAGCGGCAAAGAAGCCGCCTTAGAGCGCATAATGACTATCTCCCAGGTTAGCAGTGCCTGAAAGTGCAAGATAATTTGGATCTTGTCCCAGATCTGTGACCAGAAACTCTGAACGTGCGGACAATCAAACGTCATATGTCGAAGAGTACCCGGGTTTGTACCACAGGACCAACACTTATTGCCAACTTTGGGGTCCCATTTTGTAAGCCTGACTGGGGTAATGAATGCCCTATGCATTAAGAAAAACAGGGATTGGGTTATCGCGGCAGCTTTTGATACTCTATTAACCTGGCCCCACAATTTCTCTCAAATTTGCTGCGGGACGGAGATCACCAATTCTTTTTCCCACGTTTCCTTTAATCCCGTCAAACGGGAAGGAGTCCCATCCCTTAACATAGCGTAGAAATTTGGGACTGTACCTTTTGTACAACCACATTGTTCAGCTATTTTCCTAAGACCCCACTCTGCCTCTAGCTTTGTAACTTCAATTTTTGATTTGGTCAAGCAATGCCTTAACTGGATCAATTGAAATTGACAGCCACCAGATAAATTAAACTCACGTAGCAACTCTTCAAAAGATTTCCAAGACTTTGAGAGAACTAGCTGATCAAGCGACCATATTCCCTTCCTTTGCCACAAGTCCCAGGAGACAACCTTTTGACCTATTTTAAACTGAGGGTTGTACCAGATAGGTAACGATAGCACCGGCGCATCATCCTTACCTAGCACTTGCACCAGGGCATGATACGCATCCTGGGTTGCAGTAATTATATTCCCTGCTGGGAAGGAGTCTGGGAATCTCATACCAATTAACAAAGACAGCGGGATCGGTGCTATTATCTGCTCTTCCACTTTCAACCATATTGGTTTCCTGTCCTCACACTCTGAGCTAATCCACTGCACCCCTTGCTTAAGACAAAACGCAATATGGTACCATTTAAAGTCTGGGAACTGAACACCACCCTTTGATCTTCCCGCCTTTAACTTGCTAGTCGCTACTCTGGGCGGCTTACCTTGCCATAAAAAATTTACAAGCAAGCGTTCCAAAGATTTATAGAAGTTAGAAGGCAGAGAAACAGGAAGCATCTCTAGGATATAATTACTTTTCGGAGTTAGAACCATTTTTATGGATGCCAATCTCCCCCACCAAGATAAATGAAAGGGTGACCATTGGACCACAAACTTCTGAACTATCTCTCTCGGCGATTTTAGGTTGATCCTGATAGTATCATCTAGGTTGGAGCTGAACTTAATTCCTAAATATTTAATATCTTCCTCAGCCTAAATGAACGGGAAAGGTTCCGCCATTGCTTTAAACGTTAGTTTGTTCATTGGGAAAGCAACTGACTTCTCCCAATTTATTTTATATCCTGACACCCGAGAGTACCTTCCAATTATGTCTAACACCTTACCAATTGAAGAGGGGTGAACAAATAAAAGAAGATCATCAGCATATGCCGATAATTTTACCTGCCAATCCGCTATGTTTACACCGCAGATCTCCTTATCCTGCCGAATTAGTATTGCCAACGGCTCTAATGCAATGTTAAAAAAGAAAAGGGGAAAGAGGGCACCCCTGCCTGGTTCCCCTATGAAGCAACAATGGGGCCGACCGCAGCCCATTAGCAAGATATGGGCCGATGGATTAGTATATAACAGCTGAATCATATGAATAAATGTATCCCCAAAGCCAAACCAATGCAAAGCATTCTGATTAAACTGCACAACAGAAATCACAGTACAAAGCATGGCATCGCAGACAGCTCGGTAAGAATACTGAAAGGAGTCTCCCTATTCCTGTATCATGCCTCAACCTGTAGAGAAAGTCATTGCTTGCTCCACAATCTGCAGAATCTGAATGATGACCTCCTAGATGCAGGGCAAGCTCAAGAGTTTCTGTCCACCGCACTCCTCCCCTGCCGAACCAACCCCTCCCCACTGCCGCTGATTCTGCTGCTCCTGACCCTCCTCCCACAGGACGTTGTGTCGGAGGAGGGTCAGAAGTAGCAGGCCATGTGTGCCAAAGCACATGACCTACTGTGGACACCATGCCTTGCCGCCCACAGAGGTCTGATACCCTAGGCTGTTGCTTAGCCCATCTAGTGGACGGACCGGTCCTGCCTAGATGTTTCCAGTCACAACACTTATCACAATACTGCAGAGCTATGTGCAGTCAAGCCACCTCAGGACTTTACACCAATATTTATTTGTAATGGGACCCTAAATGTATTAGTTTGTTGCATAATAGGATGTCATTAAAATGGAAAACTGAAATAACACAAATTTATGAAAAGCTTACCAATGTTATTAATTCCAGTCATATATGATGAATAATCCTTTAATATCTGAAGGATTATTCCTTTTGTATTACCGGTGAATGTTATGTTCTCCTATGTTCTGTGTGGTAGAAGCCTAGAAACGTGGAAGATGATTGCAGAAATGGACCATTTGAACTACCTGTTCTGCTCATTTGTACCTGCTTTCGATGGTGCCATAGGTCTTACTTTTTCTTAATTAATTAATAAATTAATTAAACAGGCTTTTTATACCGCTTTATCATGTCAGTCAAAGTGGTAACTTAAATTTGGTAATGTACATTGAACAGGGACATTGATAACTTGGATTTTTCTTAGGCAATGGATGGTTAAGTGACTTGCCCAAGGCATGAAAGAGAGCCTCTCCAGGAATTGGTAGACCCATGATGAATTGAAGGGGTGATGCTGTGCTGCTCAAAGTGAGGACTAAGATAAGATCTGAGAGAATATCAGAAGATAATGTTTTCCCATCTACTTCAAACTGATTCCCACTCACTCGGAGTTAGTTTGACCCCCTTGTTGACACTATGAGCATACAGCCACAGCTTCTGATAAAAGACCTTGATGAAGCCACTGTACAGTAGCAATCATGTGGCTAGGATGCCTAATCCTCAGGTATATTGGGCAGGAATGAAGAGGTTAATGATCAAAAAGAGATTGGTGCGATCAATACTGGAGCATCCAAGGCAGTCTGGGGAAGGTAGAGGCATCTATGTCAAAGAACAACCAATTGCTTGGATAGAAATGCAAAATAGCAATTGGTCTCCTTGAAAGCAATAATGTTTTTGGGCAACTTTGGCATATAGAGGGTAATTCTGTAAGGTGCAGCTAGAGCTATGCATGAGTGTATGCGTGCAAATCACAGGAGTGTAGGCGGTTGCTATTCTATTAGTACACGCATCAGGGCAATGTTGTGTAGTTTTGGAATGGCTGAGCAAAGGGAAAGAGCTTGAGTGGAGCATAGGTGTGAGGCAAGTAAGCTACAGAATACGGTAAGTTGCACCTTTCTGACAAATCCAGTTGCAGGCATTTATGCCAAGTATGTTGTTGTAGTTGTTAAGTGCCGTTGAGTCGGTGTCGATTCATGGCAATCCTCTGGATAGTTGTCCTAAACTGTGTCCGATCTTCAGTCAGGCAGCTCATTGTTGACAGACTAGTACCTGTAGCTGCCGTTACTATATAGATCAATCTCATTGCTGGCCTTCCTCTTTTGCATTGACCTTCTATCTTGCCAAGCATGATGTCTTTCTCTAATGCTGACTGTGGCATAAATCACCAACTACTAGTATGCAAACTCAACCTAAAGTTGAAAGAGAGCAAGCCACTCATGAATGTAGCAAAATATGACCTTGAGAATATACCACTGGAATTTAAAGACTGCCTGCAAAATCACTTTGCTGCTTTAGATACAAATGACAGAGCTCCAGAAGAGTTATGGAATGACATCAAAAAGGTTGTGTTGGAAGAAAGCGAGAAGTCTCTACAAAAGGTGAAAAAGCAAAAACGGCCAAAATGGATGACGGCAGAAACTCTGAAAATTGCCCAGAAACCCAGAGAAGCTAAAGCCAGAGGAGAAAGAAAGACAATTGTAGAACTCAGAGATTTCCAACGTGTAGCAAGACAGGACAGGAAAAGTACTACAATGACACATGCAAGGAAATAAAAGCAGAAACTATTAGAGGAAGAACAAGATCGGCTTTCCTAAAGCTACGAGAGTTAAAGAAAGAATTCCAGCCTCAAATTGAAATATTACAAGATTCTCAAGGTTCTATGTTGAATGATGCGGAGAAGATGAAGAAAAGGTGGAAAGAATATACAGAGTTTTTATATGATAAAGATCAAGTGGACCAACCGCCGTTTCAACCTGTACCGTATGATCCGGAACCATTGGTGATGAAAGAAGTCGAAGCAGCATTGAAAGCCTTATCAAAGAACAAAGCATCAGGCATTGATGGCATTCCCATAGAAGTATTACAACAATCTGATGCAGCTGTTACCATACTTACAAGGCTCTGCCAAGAAATTTGGAAGACATCATGGCCAACTGACTGGAAAAGATTTGTGTTTATACGAACACTAAAGAAAGGTGATCCGACTGTGGAAATTATCGCACAATCGCTCTGATCCCACATGCCAGCAAGATTCTACTGAAGATTATTTAACAGAGATTACAACCATACTTGGAACAAGAACTACCTGAAGTGCAATAAGGTTTCAGGAAAGGGCGAGGAATGAGAGACATCATCACGGATGTGAAATGGATTCTTGAAAAGACTAAAGAATACCAAAAGGATATCTATTTGTGCTTTATCGACTACAGCAAGGCTTTTGACTGTGTAAACCATGAGAAACACTGGGCCACATTAAGAAGCATGAGTATATCAGAATACCTGATCGTTCTCTTGCACAATCTGTTCATTGATCAAGAAGCAACAGTTCGAACGGAAGAAGGAGAAACAGAATGGTTTAAAATAAGTAAAGGTGTACGACAAGGCTGCATACTTCCCCCTACCTGTTTATATGCTGAACAAATCATCAGAGAAGTAGGATTGTATGAAGACAACAGAGGTGTGAGATTGGTGGAAGACTCATCAACAATCTTGCTATGCTGATGATACCACATTACTGGCTGAAATTGAAGATGATCTGAAACATTTGCTTCTCACAATCAAGGAACATAGTCTTAAAATGGGACCACACCTTAATGTAAAGAAGACAAAGATCATGACAACTGGCAAAATCAATAAGTTCATCGTTGAAGGAGAAGAAACTGAAATCGTGGGTGACTTTAACCTACTTGGATCAACTATCAATGCCAAGTATACGGTTGATATAAGTGGTTGCGTCCAAATTTTAACACACACTTGACTTTATAGAAATACATGCATGACAAGCTACCCTTATAGAATTAGCTCCTAGTATCTTTATTCTTGTATCAATTTAAGATAGTCTCTAATTTGGAGATTTAAAGGCTGATAGCTAAGATGAAGACAAGCCTTTCGGTTTGCCTGCCTCAGCTTTGAACATTTTCTGGCAAAGGAGGGAAAATATTGTCTCTTTAGGAGAAGCTACAGGGAAATGTGGGACCTCAGCACTGGGCCACTGTAGAACAGAGGCCTTGGAGGCAATGAAGAATATGCTAATTAATACTAATACTGAACTCTTAAGTAAGAAAGAAATAATAAACAATGCTGACTAGATTGTAAGCTCTGATGAGCAGGGACCGTCCTTTACAAGGTCTGTGCAGCGCTGCGTACGTCTTGTACCGCTATACAAATGTTCAGTAGTAGTAGTGATGTGGACAAATAATTTGCATTTGTTGAATTTTCCTTTTGTAACGTGATTTATCCCTTTGAAATATTTCCTTGGGATATTACATTCCAGTTAAAGCAATTTTATAAAGGATTTTTTTGCAAGTAAGGGTCTTTTTAAGCAAATAAAATCACCTCAGGAGTTAAGCACATAAAAGTACATGCAGTGACAAGAAGGTGGGCACTTTCATATCACTCTCATGTGGGTATGTTCTAGGATGGAGCTTGAGTACAGCATGGGTGGAGTCACAATTTAGACAAGAATACTCTGTGGAGGAGTAGACTAGTAGTTAGAGCAATCGCCTAGTACCCAAAAAATCAAGGGCTTGATTCCTACTGGCACTCCTTGTGACCTTGGACAAGTCACTTTACCGTCCATTGCCTCGGAAGAAAAGGCCCGGTAATCTACTTCCAGTGATACATTGCCAAGAAAACCCAGAGGCAGGTGGGTCGCCAGGAGTCAGCACTGACTTGATGGCACTAAAAACAAAACAAAACCCAAATGTACATATGTACTTCAGTTATGTCCATTTACGCCTGCTACCAAGCAGAGATAAGTGCCAGGTGCTTCAAATTAGGCACTTCGGCTGCTTTGCCCTTAGTATTTTATAAAGACACGTGGAGCACGATTATGAAAGAGGCATGTCCAGGCTATCTGGATGGCCCTGAGCAGGACAGGTCTTTTAGGATCCGATTCTATAATATGGGAACAAAACATTTGCATGGCATACAGAATCAAGCTCAAGGATGGCCTGGCGTTCCTCTGCATGCCTGCAGGGACGTCCTCCCCACAGACTCCACTGACTCCCACGGCGCAGACCCCCTCTTCCCCACCAGCCAACTGGAGCTTGGATCTGGTGGCGGGGACCCCCCTGCACCTGGTCCTGGCCCCCGGGGGTGGGGGGGATCTCCGGCCCTGATCGCACCATTTGTGCTGCTTATTCGACCTCCGAGGGCATATGATACAATTTTTTTCCGAATGTTTTCCCTAAGACTCAAGTCTATTATCCCTAGGGATGAATTTTTTTCTTTAAATTTCCTAGAATGTGCTTGATTGAATATAAAGGGAGAGATTGTTTTTTTAAGCATTTCAATTGCGGAATTTTTGCAGTCAGGAGATACCCAGAATTAATGAAGTATACAGTAGTTGCTATGTCTCCACAATCTGGGGATTTTACAGGCTTTAGTAGATAATTCATTTCTATTGATTTCAATCTTTTTTTCCTTATTTGCTTGTAGGATGTGTGTTTCCTTCCAATTAAAGGGGCCTTGTAGTGCTATATGAGTTAAGAATATAAGAATTAAAATACTGGGCAGACTGATGGTTCATCAAGTCAAGTATCCTGTTTCCGGAAGTGGCAAATCCAAATCACAAATACATAGCGGGATCTCAAAAAGTATCAAGATTCCAAGCTGCCTACCCACAGGACTAAGCAGTGACTTTCCCAAGTCTACTTTAATAACAGTTTATGGACTTTTCCTCCAGGAACTTGTCCAAACCAGCCATGAATTCTAGAGTTTAATTATACATTGAGTGAAAACATATTTTCTCCTTTTGGTTTCAAATAACTTCATGTTGTGACTCCTAGTCTTTTGAAAGACAAAACTATTGATTCACATTTACCAGTTCCACTAAGCTCAGGATCTTATAGGCCTCTATCATATCTCTTCTCCAACCATCTTTTCTCCAAGTTGAAGAGCCCTAACCTCTCCAAACTTTCATCCTAGGGGAGTCATTCCACTCCCATTATAATTTTGGTTGCCCTTCTTTGTACCTTTTCTAATTCTGCTATCTTTTTTGTTATTTGGTTACCAAAATTGCACAGAATAGCCCAGGTCTGGCCAGAGTTTTTATTGGATTTTATTATAGCGTTATTTCTTGAATCAATTCAGAGATGTTTTTCAATACACCTGTAATTATCTATATTTTGCACCTTAAATATGAAGAAATTATACTGAACATAATTGTTATGAACTAATTTGTATTACATTTTCAAAATTAATATTAATATCATGAGCTCAAATATCTTCATGATGTTCACTTATATATCATTGACCTAAGTCTCAGCATCGCTCGAAAAAATGCTTTTTTATATTGGTGAATGCATCTCCCAATGCCCATTTATATAAAAACTCAACATTCCTCAGTGTCCATTCATGTGCATATACTAATGAAAAAACACTTATCTTTTGGCACAAGTGTCCAAATGCTTAGTTAAATATCCACCAAACTCATAATGACACCACAGATCTTGATTAGTGTTCATATCCTGACTTAATATTTATATTTTTTTTTAGAGTGAAACACAAAATATGTAATTAGTTTATAACAATTGTGTTTAGTATAATTTCTTCATATTTTGGCCTTATTAATTAATAGTGAGTTCATTTGTGAGGTTAAAATCTTGTAAATCAGATATATTTACTATTTTGGAACCAATGCATATTCAAATAAAAACATCTATTCTGGAGGGTGATATCCTCTTTCTCCTACCCTCTAGCCTTCTCCAGGATAAATATTTAAAAATCTGTCAGAGTGGATACCTCCTCTCCTCTTCAGTCAAACCTGGCTCAATTTAGAAAAACTCATTTGAGGATGATGCCCTCTTCCCCTACCTTCCACCTAGCTTGATTTTAATTAGCAAGTTCCTTCTCTGCTAAAGTATTTGAAAAACTGGTTGACATGGGAATTTCCTGTCCTCCCTTGTACATTTATGAAAAAAAAAAAATACACAACGCTGCTCATCTCCCTTCTATGTCATCTTCCAACCAAACAAAAAAAATAGAATAGTGTTGGCCAGGGGATCCCATATCCCCAAATGGCAATATCCCTTTATGGCAAGAAGATGAAGATCGGGAAGAGCTTCAGGTAGTTTTTAAAATTTTTCCAGGAGCTCTACTCGATCCTCATCTTTCTTGACCTTTCTGCTACTTTTGACACTATTGATCATCACCTTCTCGATGCCTGGTTCTCACTTGGATTTTGGGGCTCTGTTCTATCCGGCTTTCTTCTTATCTCTTGCATCGCACTTTTAGTTTATGTTCTGTTGGATCATCCACTACTACTAACCCCCATTCAGTTGGTGTACCTCAGGGCTTTGTCTTGAGACCCCTCCTTTTCTGGTGCAGTGACCTCCTCCCATGGTTTTCAGTGCTATCTTTGTGCTAATGATGCTCAGATTTATCTCTCTAAATCAAAAATCTCTCCTGGAATCCAGGCCCAAATCTTTGTCTGATGTTGTTGCCTGGATGGCCTGCTGCCATCTGAAACTGAACTTGGCCAAGACAGTAGTTCTCATCTTTCCCTCTAAACCCACTCCCTCTTTCCTTCATTCTCTATTTCTGTGGATAGCACTGTCATCCTTTCTGCTTCCTCAGCTTGCAACCATTGGGGTCATTTTTGACCAGGGCCAGCCTAACCACTAGGCAAACCAGGAAGTCGCCTAGTGTGACAACTCCTGGGGGTGGTGGCAAAGAGCAGGGCATTAAATGCTAAAGAATAGATTGTGACAGCCCATGGCTGGTGCAAGGCTTAAGGTCTTCCTAGGGTGCCAAAACCTTGAAGCAGCTCGGGGGCTGGCCCCGTCTTTGACTCTTCTTTCTCTGCTCACATCTAACAGCTAAAATCTGTCAGTTCTATAACATCAGCAAATTTTGTCCCTTTATCGTTGAACAAACTACCAAGATCCTTATACACTATTTTGTCAACTCCCTTCTAGACTATTGCAATCTGCTCTTCGCTTGTCTCCCATTGAATCATCTCCCGCCTCTTCAATCCATTCAAAACTCAGCTGCATGGTTAATATTCCACCAGTATCGCTATGCTCATGTCATTCCTCTTCTCAAATCACTTCATTGGCTCCCTATCTCTGTTTCCACATGCAGTTACAACTTCTTCTACTGATCTATAACTACGTGCACTCTGTACCTCCTCATGCTCTCTCCTTGCGTATCTCTCCCTTCAACTCTCCTTGGGTGCTCATCAAATACTTTCATCTATGCCTTTCTCTTCTTCTGCCAACTGAAGACTCCACTTGTTCCACTTTGCTTTGCCATATTCCTGGAATAGATTAACTGAGTCAGTACATCAGGCTCCATCTCTGGTCCTATTCAAATTCAGGCTAAAACCCCACCTCTGCAAGACTGCTTATAGTTTCTGACCCCCTTTTCTCCAACAGATCTTCCATGTGCTACACCGTAGCTTCATTGCATGTCCCCTAGTCTTTCTATTTTTTGAAAGAGTAAACAACCAATCTACATTTATCCGTTCTGCTCCATTCATTAGACCTCTATCATATCTCTCCTCAGCTGTCTCGTTTCCAAGTTGAAGAGCCCTCACCATTTAAGCCTTTCCTTGTAGGGATATCCTGCTATCCCCTTTACCATTTTTGTTGCTCTTCTCTGTACCTTATCTAATTCTGCTATGTCCTTTTTAAGATATGGTGACCAGAATATTCATAATATTCAAGGTGCGGTCACACCTTGGAGCAATACAGAAGCATTATAATCTCTGATTTTATTCTCCATTCCTTTCCTTATGATTCCCAGCATTCTATTTGCTTTCTTGGCTACTGCTGCACACTAGGCAGAGGGTTTCAATGTATTTTTCACCATGATGCCCAAATCATTTTCCTGGGTAGTGATTCCTAATATGGAACATTGCATCATGTGACCATAGTTTGGGTTGTTTTTCCCCAAGTGCACTGTTCACAGTATTTTAAAATTATGCAAAATTCTCTGTTTTTTATTTGCCTCATCCTAAAGGCCTGGGTTCACCCTGCCATAGGCCTGACAGCCCCCCTCCCTAACTTTCTGTTTGTTTCAGGCTCAGACCTCTATAACAATCCCATTCCCTAACTTAGCTTAAATCCCTCCCTCCTGCCTAAGGAAGGTTCTACCAACAGTCTTCCCTGTCCTCTCAGAGTAGGCACTCTCTAACTTCTTTCTCTCTTTTCCCATCCCCCAGCAAGATCACATAAGAACATAAGATATGCCATACTGGGTCAGACCAAGGTCCATCAAGCCCAGTATCCTCTTTCCAACAGTGGCCAATCTAGGTCACAAGTACCTAGCAGTTTCCCCCAAATGACACAGGTTCCACAAAGCTTGTATTGAGGCAAGCAGTGGATATTCTGAGTCCACTTTAATAATGGTTAATGGACATTTCCTCCAGGAACTTGTCCAAACCTTTTTTAAACCCGGCTACACTAACATCCTCCGATAGTCTTAAATAGGTTACCCTGTAGCTTCATTGCATGCCCCCTAGTCTTTCTATATTTTGATGGTGTAAACAATCGATCTATGTTTACCCATTCCACTCCATTCATTAATATGTAGACCTCTATGATATCTCCCCTCAGCCGTTTCTTTTTAAGGTTGAAGAGACTTAACCTTTTTAGCCTCTCTTCATAGAGGTATCCTTCAATCCTCTTTACCATTTTGGTGACTCTTCTCTGTATCTTTTCTAATAACGCTATATCCTTTTAAAGATACGGCAATCAGAATTGCACACAATATTCAAGGTGCGGTCAAACCATGGAACGATACAAAGGCATTATAATATTTTTTGTTTTATTCTCCATTCCTTTTCTTATGATATCTAGCATTCTATTTGCTCTCTTGGGCGCCCCTGCACACTGGGTGGAGGGTTTAAGATGTTATCCACGATGACGCCTAAATCTTTTTCCAGGGTGTTGGAACCTTGCATCGTGTAACCATAGTGTGGGTTTTTCTTTCCTAGGTGCATAACTTTGAACTTGTCCACATTAAATTTCATCTGCCATTTGGATGCCCAGTCTTCCAATTTATCAAGATCCTCTTGCAATTTCCCACAGTCCTCATGGGTTTTAACAACTTTGAATAGTTTTGTGTCATCTGCAAATTTGATAACTTTACTCATTATTCCCATTTCGAGATAATTTATGAATATGTTTAAAAGCAGCGGACCCAACACAGATCCCTGGGGTACTCCATTATTCACCTTTCTCCATTGTGAAAATCGGCCATTTAGTCTTATCCTCTGCTTTCTATCTTTTAACCAGTTCCTGATGCACAATATTACACTGCCTTCATTCCCATGAGTTTTTAATTTTGCCAAGAGCCTTTCATGAGGGATCTTGTCAAAGGCTATCTGAAAGTCCAGATACACTATATCAGTCAGCTCACCTTGGTCTATCTGTTTATTCGCACCTTTAAAAAAATATAACAGATTAGTAAGATAAGACTTTTGTTGACTAAATCCAACTTGGCTTTCTGCCATTAAACCATAACTATCTACATGTTCAATAATTTTATTCTTTGTAATGGTTTCCACTATTTTGCCCAGTACTGACAGCAGGTCTGTATTTCCTGGATCACCCCTGGAAACCTTTTTTTAAAAATTGGCATTACGTTGACCATTCTCCAATCTTATGGTTCTACAGATGACTATTAGTAGGACTGCAATCTCATATTTCAGTTCTTTCAATACCCTTGGATGTACACCATATGGTCTTAATGAATTGCTGCTCTTCAGTTTATCAAATAGTTGTAATACATCTTCCCTGTTTATTGATTTCTTTCAATTCTTCCAATACATCACCTTTATATAACATTTCAGGCATAGGTAACTTCCCTACATCATCTTCAGTGAAGACCAAAGCAAAAAATTCAGTCTCTCCGCAATGGCCTTCTCCTCACTTAGTACTCTTTTTCCCAGTGGTGTGATTCGATTCGAACAGGAACCAATTCGGATCGATCCCGCCACTGCCAGAACTGAGTGGGTCGCAACACGGCATGAGTTTGCATTGCTGGTGCTGCTTGCTTGGCTTGCTGGCAGCCACCAGAGGGCAGCAACTCCCTGGTGACTCAGCGGCCCGATCCCCCCCACCTGTCTGTGGTTTGAGGGTATCGGGCGTCCCGCAATGCCGTGGTCCTCCGATGCTGTGAAACTACTAGTGGTTGGGGGATTCCTGCCAGTGCAGCTCCGGCATCAGGACACCATTTTTGGCCTGGTTTAGTGAATGTAGCCCATATCAGGAACCAGTTTACATGAACTGGCTGAATCCCACCACTGCTTTTACTCTTCTATCATCCAGTGGTCCAACTGACTCTCTTACAGGTTTTTTGCTACAAATGTATTTGAAAAAGTTTTTATTACATATTTTTGTTTCAATGGCAAGATTCTTTTCAAATTCTCTCTTCGCCTGCCTTATCAATGTCTTGTATCTAATTTGCCAGTGTTTATGTTGTTTCCCGTGTGTGTCATTTGACTCCTTTTTCCATTTCCTGATAGATGCTTTTTTGGCAACAGCAGGCTCTTTGACCTCACCCTTAAACCATGCTGGCAGTTTTATGGCCTTCCTTCCACAATTTTTTAAGGCATGAAATACATCTGGTCTGGGCTTTCAGGATAGTGCTTTTAAATAATGCCCATGCTTAATGTGAATCTTTGACCTTTGCAGCTGCTCCTTTTAGTTTTTTCTTTACTATTCTCCTTATTTTATCATAGTTTCCCTTTTGAAAGTTAAAAGGTAGTAGTGTGGATTTCCTTGCTGTCCTTCTTCCATTTATTAAATCAAATGCAATCATGCTATGATCACTATTGCCAAGTGACCCCAAAATCCTTCTCTTGTACCAGATCCCTTTCAGCTGTCATAGATGTTTGACAGAATTTGACTTGGCTTTTGCAATCGCAGACTCCCTTCTTCTCCTCTTTCTGAAACTACTATTACTTCTACTGCAGATATCATAGTTTATGAAGTTAATGGCAGACTTCAAAGTTTCAAATTGTTATCCTCCTCCTTCTTTAAACCCAGGAGCTATAACATCAGTCAGCTCTGGTGACAGCTTCTATACATTTAAATAACACAGAATACCAATTGCATATGATACTCTACTATCTGTAGCAAAATTGATTTTGCCCTCAAGGATCCTTAAGCTACCTACTTCCCATTTTAGTTATGTTTTGAAGGTTAATTGGGAATGCAGCAGAACAGAAGAGAACTGAAAAATCTTGAAGTTTAAATTGTGTACTGAACCTCTCGCAACATTTGTCTTCCTGAGGATCTTGTGCAGTCATCAGTTTGAAGCCAACACCATTTGAAAAGAAGAACTATTTTTCCTTTCATGGCTCTATAATGTGGTTGAAATGGAAAGAGAGTCCTTCATGAATTTTAATGCAAAATATTGAATTGCTACACACCATTCTAAATGCAAACTCTGCCTCCTCCATTGATTTTTTTAAAAAAATCTGTGTCTTTGCAGTGATATTGAGAGGTTCCCTGTGCCTTTTAATTCGGTTGAGTTTTTATTAAAATCCAAGTTAAACTTGGGCAGGGTAATTTTTAAACTCCATATGGGTCTTGCACACCTGTCGGTATTTTTATCCGTGGGGCTGCAAATGCATTTTCAAAGGGAAATTCTGATACACACAAGATAGTACAAAATACAGTATATATCAGAAGTAAGTGCACAGTTTCACGCCGCCATCCTTTTCCTGCTCCCTTTTATGGGTGGGTAAAACTATGGTAATATGAATTTTTTCCTGCATTAGGGGATGGCAAGAGTCAAAAATTTCTCTTATGTAGGGAAACACATTCACAGATGTAAATGGCTTTGATTATTGCTTCTTATATCTTTAAATAATTAACTCTTCCCTCTCCCAAGGCCTGATGCCAACTAACCTGAAGATCTCCTCAGTCAGGCTGACGTTGAAGAATGCTAAAGCTGACCCTGCCCTACCCATTTCCTACAGACCCATCTCTAGCATCCCTCTCCTAGCAAAAATAATAGAGAAAGCTGTTCAACTCCAGCTCCAGGAATCTGTAGATTTAAACGCACATCTGGACAACCAACAACATGGGTTCTGATAGTATTATGGCACTGAAATGCTTCTAACCTCCCTCACTGATACCCTGCTTAAAGGAATTGACAGAACCAAGCATGCATTAATCTTTATTTTCAAAGACATCTCTGCATCCTTCAACTCTGTAAATTGCAGAAGACTTCTCACGCACCTTGCAGAAATTAGAGTAAATGGGACACCCCTAAGATGGTTCCACTCATACCTATCCGATTACATGCAACTGGTTAAACTGCAAACAAACACCTCAAAGCCATTCCAAATAAACCAAGGCCTATCACAAGGATCAGCTCTCTTGGCCTTCTTGTTTAACCTATACTGTACATTCAGCCCACCTGTTACATACACCAGAAACACGGGATAATGTACCATATCTATGCAGATGATTTTATGTTATACACCTTATTTGTAATAAGGAATCCAGACTTCTCCACCATCCTTTCATGTCTCGATGAAGTGATGCAGTGGCTACACGACCACTCACTCATGCTGAATTTGAGTAAAACAGAGGCATTGGTGGTTAACAGAGACCCCACCTACATTCCAGCAGAGAAAGTAAAGTTCAATAACTATGACATCCCCATCAAGTCAGAAATCAAATTGCTTGCAGTGATGCTAGACCAGAAACTGAACTTCCAAACACATATAAATAAAACAGCTGCAGCCACATACCAAAGAATAAGGATTCTACATAACCTCCGCCCATTACTCGACCATAATCTATTCCGTATTGTCTGCCAATAGATTATCACCCGATTTGGGATTCCTGTAACTCCATACTCCAATACCTACCAAAAAGTTCACTTCTTCTACTCCAAACGTCCCAAAACTCAGTTACCAGCTTGATATTATGGACACCTAGATAAGACAATATCACCCCAGTATTAAGAGATCTATGCTGGCTGCCCATCCAAGCTCGCATACAATTTAAAATTGATTATGATTGCTTTCAAGTATATGCACAAACTAACTGCTGGCTGCTTGCAGTCGCTCATACATACACCTCCAGACTTAGACATAGCAGAGCTGCCTAGAGGAGGGTCAACAAAGAAGCAAAAGTCACTTCACCAATCATGTTGAAACTTTTGACAAGCAGCCAATGAAGCCTATCAACCTCACTTCTTTCTCATCCCATGACTGATGATGTCAGCAGGAAATGAAAAACAGAAATTAACATCTTTTTCTGTTCATTTCTTTCCTGGGTTTCAGAGAAATAGGGCGGCTTCTTAGCTGTAGGCTAGGAGAGTTTTAAAAAGAGGTAAAAAATTGAAAAATGCTATCACCCTCAGACAGAAATAAAGCACATTCAGGATTTAGGCACAAGTAGAGAGGGGCTGGGCTGCCTGATTCTGTTTTTATCAGAAAAAAAGCCTGAAGTCTTATGTTTGTAATTATAGACCATACATCAGAAAACAGGATATACAGAGAGGGGCTTGAATGTGAAAGAATAGAGGTCTGGCAGAGAGGGCAGGGAAAAGGCAGAGCAAAGGTCTCTCACACTCATACTCTCTTTGTGAATGTAAGAATCACTCTGCTACTAACGTCTGGCACACTTTGTGGGTACCAGATGTGAGTGGCTATGTTTCAGGGACACAATGACAGTGTGCTTCTAGGTATGACAGAGGGTACACATACACTACAAAAAGATCTGAATACATGAAGAATGTGGTATATATGAAGAAGGACTACAAAAGGGGACTTCTACCTCTGGAGAGATATCTGCAATTGTACGTATTTACACTTCTGGGAATTTTTCTAAATCTTGGGGAAAAAGGAATTCTTTAGATTAAAGCTGATTAATCTGTGAACCCAGTGTATTTGTTAAATTAGTCAGGGCCTAGTAACAGCAAAGAGTTTTCAGTTTAAATTTAAAACACAGCAGAGAGCTTTCTGGTTAAATTTAGAACCCAAGATTCCCTCTATCCAAGCAAGGGCTGTGGGACTCCCCCTGGAGATTGGTCACAGATTACCTTAGAAGCACAGGGCAGGGTACTGTGTAGCAGATAGCTTTTAATAAGTTGTCTTTCTCTCCCTCCCTCCCTCCCCAACACCCAGCCACCCCTGGGATAACTGTAGCTTTATAGATGTTTAAACCTCTTAAAGGAAAGGAGGTGCCATATTCACTCTGAGGTGCAGCTGTTTATTCTCATCAGCATACATTAAGGACCTGAGATTAATTAAATTTCAGGTGAACAAAGTACATTAAACGTATTGGGTATAGCTTTATTAGTATAAGTATCCCCAGAAACCCTTAGTAAGTAAAGAACTTAGATATCTAAATACAACCTTAAAACGAAGATGCAGACAGCAGCCCAGAAGCGAGATGGGGGCTTTCCAGTCTTTTGCATTGAGTGTCACATGTATGATTTTCTCCCAGTTGGTGAGGGGTCTTACGTGTGCACTAGGTGCAAGGAGCTCTTTGCTCTCAGAGAACAAGTCTGATCTCTGGAGACTAGAGTAGCAGACTTGGAAGACATAAGGAAGATAGAGAGGTACATAGGTGAGACCTACAGGGATATAGTCCTGAAGTCCCACCTCCAGTCTAGCAGCATCCCTGTTGCCATGGAAGAGAGAGGTCATGTGACAGGAGAGCATCACCATGGTGTGGTAGGAAGTGATCCTATAGCTAGGACCTGTCCTCCAGGTGATGTAAAACCCTCTCGCACTGAGGAAGTTTCTCCAGGGCCATGTGCCCAGGAGGGAAAGGTTAGGACAGCCATTATAGTTGGTGATTCAATCATTAGGCATGTAGATAGCTGGGTGGCTGGTGGATGTGAGGATTGCCTGGTAACATGCCTGCCTGGAGCGAAGGCAGCAGACCTCACGTGCTACCTAGCCAAGGTCTTAGATAGTGCTGGGGAGGAGTCTTCTATCTTAGTACATGTCAGTACAAATGACATAGGAAAGTGTGGTAGGGAGGTTCTGGAGGCTAAATTTAGGCTTTTAGGTAGGAAATTGAAATCCAGAACTTCCAGGTAAGCATTTTCTGAAATGCTTCCTGTGCCATGCGCAGGACCCAAAAGGCAGGCAGAGCGCCAGGGTTTCAATGCTTGGATGAGAAAATGGTGCAAGGAATGAGGGTTTGGGATTTGTTAGGAACTGAGGAACATTCTGTTGAAAGGAGAGGCTCTTCCGAAGGGATTGGCTTCACCTTAACCAGGATGGAACCAGGCTGCTGGCATTAACCTTTAAAAAGGAGATAGAGCAGCTTTTAAACTAGATAATAGGGGAGAGCTTACAGTCACCCAAGAGTGCATGGTTGGGAACAATGTATCCTTGAAGGATAATACCAAAAAAATGAAGTTAGGGCACATCAGCAGAGAGGTTCCAATAAAGACAAAGGTAGCCCAAATGCCCATGAGTATAGAGCAGACAGAGCTTAAAGATTCCAAATTACCCCTGCCTACCGATAACCAGATTAATATGAATTAAATACAGTCTCTAAAATGCTTGTATGCAAATGCTAGAAGTCTAAAAACTAAGATGGGAGAGTTAGAATATATAGCACTAAACGAGAAGTTAGATATAATTGGTATCTCAGAGACATGGTGGAAGGAGGACAATCAGTAGGACACTATCATACCTAGGTACAAACTATATCATAATGATAGAGCTGATCAAATTGGTGGAGGGGTTGCGCTTTATGTTAGAGAGGGTGTTAATTCACAAAGGATTAAAGTTTTGCAGGAAACAAAATTCACTGTAGAATCTCTATGGATTGAAATTCCATGTAAAAAGGGGAAAGCAATGGCAGTGCGGTTCTACTATCGACCGCCTGGCCAGAATGAACAAATGGATGATGAAATGCTCAAAGAAATTATGGAAGCTAACAAAAGTTACAGAACAGTAATAATTATGGGTTATTTCAATTACTCCGGTATTGACTGGGACAGCGTCATGGCAAGACATGCTAGGGAGATCAAGTTTCTAGATGAAATAAATGACTGCTTCTTGGAGCAGCTGGTTCATGAACCGACCAGAGGGGAAGCTATTTTGGACTTAGTCCTTAGTGGAACACCAGACCTGGTGCAAGAGATAAGGGTGTTGGGGCCACTTGGCAAAAGTGATCATAGCATGATTGCGTTTGATTTAATTAATGGAGGAGGGATGGTAAGGAAATCCACAGTACTACCTTTAAACTTTCAAAAGGGAGACTATAATAAAATGAGGAAAATAGTTAAGAAAAAACTAAAAGGAGCAGTTGCAAAGGTTAAAGACTTACATCAAGCTTGGGCTTTGTTTAAAAATACTATCTTGGAAGCCCAGACCAGCTGTATTCCACGCTTTTTTGAAAACTCTATTTATTTATTGAAGTCCACACAATACAGATCATGCAAAACAATATACAGAAGTCAAGAATTCCTCAGCAGATCAGTTATACAAATACAGCATTCACAATTTTCCCCCCTCATCCCCCCCACCATCCCCCACCAAACCCCTCACCCCCACAGCCTCTCCCTTTAGTATCCGACCCCCCTCAATGAACATACACAGTGATAACAACACCTTACTTAAAACATTAGTATCCCATTCCCCCTATCCCTTTCCCCATCCATCTTCCAGGCCTCCTCAACCCAATTGAAGCCAGCTGTATTCCACGCTTTAAGAAAAGTGGAAGGAAGTCCAAAAAACTGGCATGGTTTAAAGGTGAGGTCAGTGAGGCTGTTGTTGCCAAAAAAACATCTTTCAGGAAATGGAAAAAAGAGCCAGATGACGAAAGCTGGAAACAGCACAAACACTGTCAAGTTAAATGCAAGGCACTCATAAGGCAGGCAAAGAGAGAATTTGAGAAGAAACTTGCTGTGGAAGCAAAAACGAATAATAAAGACTTTTTCAAGTACATTCGTAGCAAAAAACCTGTGAGAGAGTCAGTTGGACCATTAGATGACAGAGGAGTAATAGGGGCAGTAAGAGGGGACAAAGCTATAGCAGAGAGACTGAATGAATTCTTTGCTTCAGTCTTTACCGAGGAAGATGTAGGGATGTTACCCATGACTGAAGTGGTATTTAAAGGTGATACTGTGGAAGAATTGAAAGAAATATCGATACACCGGGAAGATGTATTATAACTATTTGATAAACTGAAGAGGAACAAATCACCAGGACTGGATGGTATACATCCAAGGGTGTTAAAAGAACTGAAATATGAGATTGCAGATCTTCTATTAGTAATCTGTGAACTATCATTAAAATCATCTGCAATACCTGAAGATTGGAGGATCGCCAATGTAATGCCAATTTTTAAAAAGGGTTCCAGGGGTGATCCGGGAAACTACAGACCGGTAAGCCTGACGTCAGTACTGGAAATAATGGTAGAAACCATCATAAAGAACAAAATTACTCAACATGTAGATAGTCATGGCCTAATGGGAGACAGCCAGCATGGCTTTAGACAAGGAAGATCTTGTCTTACTAATCTGTTATGCTTTTTTGAGGGTATGAATAAACAGGTAGACAAAGGTGAGTCGGTTGATATAGTGTATCTGGACTTTCAGAAAGCCTTTGACAAGGTCCCTCATCAGAGACTTTTGGTAAAACTAAAAAGTCATGGGATAGGAGGCAGTGTACTATTGTGGATCAGGAACTGGTTGAAAGATAGAAAGCAGAGGGTAGGGCTAAATGGCCAATTTTCCCACTGGAAAAAGGTGAATAGTGGAGTACCCCAGGGATCTGCTCTGGGTCCGCTGCTTTTTGACATATTCATAAATGACCTGGAAAAGGGAATATCTAGTGAGGTTATCAAATTTGCAGATGACACAAAACTATTTAAAGTTGTTAAAACCCAAGAGGATTGTGGAAAATTGCAAGAGGATCTTGATAAATTGGAAGACTGGGCATTCAAATGGCGGATGAAATTTAATGTGGACAAATGCAAAGTTATGCACCTAGGAGAGAACCCCCCAAACTATGGTTACACAATGCAAGGTTCCATATTGGGAACCACCACCCAGAAAAAAGATTTAGGCGTCATTGTGGATAACATGTTAAAACCCTCTGCCTAGTGTGCAGCGGTGGCTAAGAGAGCAAATAAAATGCTATGTATCATAAGGAAAGGAATGGAAAATAAAACAAAGGATATTATAATGCCTCTGTGTCGTTCCATGGTGTGACCGCACCTTGAATATTGTGTGCAATTCTGGTTGCTGTATCTTAAAAAGGATATAGCCACCAAAATGGTAAAGGGGATGGAAGGATACTCCTATGAGGAGAGGCTAAAAAGGATAGGGCTTTTCAACCTGGAAAAGAGATGGCTGAGGGTCAGGTCTGGCCCATCCATTGAGCAAGAATGTTGTTGGCACAGACCCTGTGCTTCAGGGGGCCCCACGCAAACAACATTCTGCACGTTGTTGGCTCACCTCCTTTAGCGGCTTGCTATATTGTAATGAAGACAGGCGCACTGAGAACCAGGACACAGGAAATTTCCTATGACCTCTGGTGCACCTGCGATCTTCATTACAATACAGCTGCAGAAGTGAAGGAAACAATGCTCTTCACAGGCGGCTGTAACAAGCTGTTGCTGAGCCTACCATGAGCCGCTAAAGGAGGTGAGCCGGGGCCTCTAAAGCCTGCCGTGGGGCTCTTCGGGGAGAGGGGGTGGCTTGGGCTTGAAATGGGCTGAGTCGGGGCACTGGGCTAAGATTCCAAATGGGCTGAGTGAATGGCTAGGATTGGAAATGGGCTGGGGGGGGGGCTAGGATTGGAAATGTGCTGAGTAGGGGGGAGGCTAGGAATGGGCTGAGTGGGGGGCTATGAATGGAAATGGGATGAGTGGGGGAGGTGGCTAGGACTGCAAATGAGTTGATGGATAGGACTAGGACTGGAAATGGGCTTTTGGTGGGGTAGGATTGGAGATGGACTGATGTGGTCTGGAATAGGACTGGAAATGTCTGATGGGGGGCTAGTTTTAGAAATGGCTGATTGGGGCTAGGATTGCAAATGGGCTGATAGGGGCAGCTTGGACTGGGTTGATGGGGGGGGGCTAGGATTGGAAACGAGCTGATGGGGGCTGAAATAGGACTGGAAATGAGCTGATGGGGGACTCGGACTGGAAATGGTCAGAGTGTGGGGGAGCTTGGACTGGAAATAGGCTGAAGCTCCCCCACACTCGGCCCAATTTCCAGTCCAAGCCCCCCCCCCCCATCAGCTCACTGGAATAGGATTGGAATTGGTTTATGGGGGGCTAGTATTGGAAATGGCTGATGGAGGGGGCTAGGATTGCAAATGGGCTGATGGGGTGAGCTTGGACTTGAAATGGACTGATGGGGGGGTGGAATAGGACTGGAAGTGAACTGATTGGGGGGCTAGGACTGGAAATGGGCTGATGCGGGTTGGGGGAGAATGCAATTAGAAGGGAGCAGATGCTGAGTGGGGCTGTAACTAGAAGGGAGCTGATTTTGGGGAGGACTAGAAGGGGATGGGGCTGGGGGAATAAGGATGGAGGGGGGAAAGATTTTGTGTGGGAGGGAAGGAAAGAAAATCTATGAGTTGCTGGGTATTGGCAGAGTATGTGGTGATTGAGGATGAAAGGGTGAAATTTGAGTGGATGATAAAGGAATAAAAAAGAAATTGGGGAAAAAGCAAAAGGGGAAAGATCAGTATGTTAAAGCAGATGTAGAAGATAGAATGGAAAAAATCTGGAAGAGAGAAGAAAAGAAAAATGGACAGCAGATAATGGAGGATTAGCAGAAAACAGAAGAAACCAGAAGAAAGTGACTGGAGCAATTGCAATTGAAAAATAAAATCCCCAAACAACAAAAGGTAGAAAAATACTTTTTTTATTTTGAATTTATTAACTGTAATTTGTCAGCTCTAGGAAATGTGTTTCACTAACGTCTTTGCATTTTTGTTTAGTATAAAAGGAAATTAATTTATAGTGTTGTTGTGGCTTTAGGGGTTCCCAATTTAATTATTGTCTTCTGATTTCTAAATTGTGATTCCTTGTTCTTTGTTTGGTGATGGTCTATGTTCTGCATGTGTAACCGAGCTGAGGTATTTTATTCTTGTAGTTTCTGTTTGACAGTGCCACTTGTTCTTTTTCACCAGTAGGACATGTATTGGTGTTCTCTGAGATGTATTGATTTAATATTTGCAGTGTTGCCTTTTTTAATGGGTAGGATTTGATGCTTTGTGAGTCCTGGTAGTGCGGTTATGATACGACGGGTTTGCTATTGGTTCTAAATGGTCAGTGTTTATAGTACTTCCTAATGTGCCTAGCGGTTGGCACTGGAGTATAGTAATGTAGAAATCTAGTAGTCTTTCTTTGTCCAGACACTCATTAATAGGCATGTTAACATTATGCTGATATTTATGCAAATGAGGCTTCTTATGCAAATGAGGCCCCACAATGAGCCTCCGCACATGGCCTGCACCCCCCTTGGGCCTCCCTGCTGAGGGGAGATATGATAGAGGTCTACAAATTAATGAATGGAGTGGAACGAGTAAACGTAGTTGTTTATGCCATCAAAAAGTAGAAAGACTAGAGGACATGCAATGAAGCTACAGTGTAACCCATTTAAGACTAATAAGAGAAAATATTTTTTTTACTCCACACATAATCAAACTCTGGAATTCATTGCCAGAGGATGTAGTAAAAGCTGTTAGTGTAGCTGGGTTTAAAAATGTTTGGACAAGTTCCCGGAGGAAAGGTCCATAAACCATAATTAAAAGGGACCCAGGATATCACTGCTTGACCCAATACAAGCACTGAGGAACCTGTGTCTTTTGGGGAGACTGCTAGGTACTTATGACCTAGATTTGCCACTGTTGGAAACAGGATACTGGGCTTGATGGACCTTGGTCTGACCCAGTATGGCATATCTTATGTTCTTATGAATGCGGTGTGTCCAAGTAAGCACAACGGACAGGTTTGTTTTAGCTAAGAATTGTCAAGTTGGCCAGTGGAACACAGCTTAAGAGGACTTTCTTCCAATACCCAAAGATATTCAAATAAAGGTCTTCACTGGTGACCCCTTCTTGGTTCCTTGGGGTCTTCATGCCACTATTTCTTTATTTATTGATTTCACCTGTTACAATTCTATATTTGAGATCGGTCAATAATAGCTCCTTTTTGACAGGGGAACAGTACAGATGAATATTTAGAAGGGCATATTCAAAATATTTTAGCCAGTAAGCAGACCTCACTGCAATATTCAACATCACTAACCAGTTAGTGCTGCTAAATATCCCCACAGAATGCTGAAAAAAATACTGGTTAATAACTGGGGCTGTCTATGGAAGCAGGTCCTCTAAAGCTGTATTTCACAGGCCTTCGGTAAGCCCAAAACCTCCATGGTATCTTCAGGGGACTTTCCAGCTTTCCCCCCTAGATGCAGCAGAGATTTTGGACTTGCCGAAGAGACCTGCAGTCCCTGCATTGGCAGGTAACGTGGGGATCACAGGGATCGCAGTTCAAGGTAGTAAGTGCAAGGGGAGGACAGGTAGCAATCGAGTGGACAGAGCTCTTACTAGCTCTATCCTCTCAGTTGCTATCAATCTTCCCCTACCTAAGATCATGTTGATGCTACAGATGTTCAGATCTGCAGCATCCTTAAGAAAAACAAAGGGGTCTCACCCCATCAGCACCAATCCCCCCTCCCTGGATAGCTCCTGATCCCCATAACATTCTACTGAAAAGACTCTTGCCAAAGTCTCCAGCAACCTGTTCCTGGCCATATCCAAGGGTCTTTACTCGATCCTCATCTTTCTTGACCTTTCTGCTGCTTTTGACACTGTTGACCACCACCTTCTCCTCGATAGCCTGTCCTCACTTGGTTCTAAGGGCTCTGTGCTTCTTCCCACTGCACTTTTAAGGTTTGTTCTGGTGGATCATCCTCTACTGCTATCCCACTCTCAGTTTGTGTATCCCAAGGGTCTGTCTTTAGTCCACTCCTTTTCTCTCTCTATAGCCAGTCCCTTAGTGAGCTCATCTCCTCCATCGGTTTCAGTACAATCTTTATACTGATGACTTTCAGATTTATCTCTTTACACCTGAAATCCCTCTGGCAATCCAGGCCCAGATCTCTGATTGCTATCTGACATTGCTGCCTGTATGTCTCACAGGCATTTGAAATTGAACATGGTCAAAACCAAGTTTCTTATCTTTTCCCCTAAACCCACCTCCTCCTTCCTCTATCTCTCTGGATAATGCCCTACTCCTCCCTGTTTCCTCAGCTAGCACCTTGGGTTTGTCTTTGGTGTCTCCCTCTCCTTCTCCACATACATCCAACTGATAGCTAAAACCTGTCATTTCTTTCTCTATAACATCAGCAAAATTTGCCCCTTCCTTTCTGAACACACTGCTAAGACGCTTATCCACTCTTTAGTCACTTCCCGTCTAGACTATTGCAACCTCTTCCTTGCTGGTCTCCCTCTAAATCATCTCTCTCCCCTTCAATCTGTTCAAAACTCATCTGCATGGCTAATCTTCCACCAGTCTCAATATGCTCATGTAACTCCTCAAGTTGCTTCATTGGCTCCCTATCCGTTTCCGTATCCAGTTCAAACTTCTCCTACTAACCTATAAGTGCACTCATTCTGCTGCTCCTCACTACCTTCCCTATACCCATTCTCGGGAACTCCACTCGTCTGGCAGATTGCTTCTATGTATGTCCTTCTCTTCTACTGCCAACTTCAGACTTCGATCCTTCCACCTTTCTACATCTTATGACTGGAACAAACTACCTGAGTCTGTACGTTAGGCTTCATGTCCGGTCCTTTTCAAGTCCATGCTGAAAACTCACCTCTTTGAGGCCACTTTTGGATCCTGATCCGCTTAGTCTCCTGCTCTCCAACTATGTATTTCTTTACCATTCTTCTAGACATATCCTTGTTCCCAGCTGTTGTGTTGTCTTTCTTAACTAGATTGTAAGCTCTAATGAGCAGGGACTGTCTTTTACATGTCTGTATGCTGCATATTCCTTGTAGTACTATACAAATGATCAGTAGTAGTAGCAGCATTATGAACTGTGTAGGGGGGATCGGTACACCTCTTGACCAAGTGGAAAGCCAGGGCTAGCCAGTTGGGCCCCATATCTCCCTCTCAGCCCCCAACCTACTTGTAATAATTCCTGTTAGTCAGGCCCCCTCCTGCCTCCTTCCCCATCTGAAATGGTAAGACCCTGGAGAATCAAGAGAAGAGTGAAGAGCCTAATAGGGGCCTCCTCACTCCTCCCTTGACCCCCCCACCCAAGTCCTTACATTAACGTTGTTGTGGTCTAGTGGCCATATGGAGCAGGAGTGTTCCTTTCCACTTCTGCTCCCTGCATTGCTTTTTAAAATGGCCACAATCACGTGGTGCTGCCCCTAGCATCCTCATGCTAGGAGGCAGCACCATGAGATCACAGCCATTTTTGTTAGTACTACCGAAGAGGGCAGGAGCAGAGCAATGGCTGCCAAAAATTAGAACACATACTCCCTGCCCTGATCCCACCTCTCCCCAGGTTCAATGTGCAAAATGCAGATATTGCAGAAGTGCCAGTGATTTCTGCATTTTGTCCATGTTAGCTGCTAGTACTGGGTGATAAATCTGTGTTAGCCCCACAGTAACGGCTATCGCCCGTTAGTAGACATGCCCCATGGAGTGCAACAGTTGCCTGAATGGAAACAAATGAAATGAATGATCCAAATAATTTGGAATCGGAAGATGGATAGAACCAAATTTTTCTTCTGTGTGCATCCTCACAATTTATAGGCTTGCGTTATCATATTCTGATTTATTGCTTAGGTGCAAAAGTTCGCAAGGCAATTTTTTCTTGATCTTTTCTACTTCTGATTCACATCCTGACTCTCATCAATAGTAATGCAACCGCCAATGGCTCTAGTGCTCCAAGTCAGGAGTTCTAAACAATGTCCTCGAAGACAATCCAGACAATAAGGCTATCCATAATGAATTATTCATAAGATATATTTGTGTACAATGGAAGCAGTGCATGCAAATATATATCAACCATATTCATTGTGGGTATCCTGAAAACCACAGTAACATAGTAAATGATGGCATAAAAAGACAAAGATGGCCCATCCAGTCTGCTCAGTTGATATTCTTCCACTGTGCGTAGACTGGGTGAGAGATTTCTGATGATTGGTTGAGAACCACTGCTCCAACCTATAAAGCTTATCACAAAAGAAAAACAAAAATTGAAATAGATATTTATGACTTATTTTTCTTTTCTATTGGACATTTTACACCTTCTGCTCTTTCTTATAAATAAATCTGTTCTGAGAAGATATTATATGCATTTTGAAGATCTTAGCGTCACATAAAAGAAAGAGCCTCTTGTTAGTAAACTTGCTGGATTAGAAGCCCTTTAAATGACTCATAAGCTATCAATGCCATCCCCGTCAGTCATTATTGGCACAGAAATGTAACATAGTAAACAAACTGAAGAGTACCACTCAATATCATAATTGGAAGTCATTGTTTCCGATGGGAAAATACAATCCAAGTTGATGAGACAAGCTTTGAGATTTTGCAGTAAATCTCAAGAGATTTAATGACTGGTCTTCAAATTACATGTGTGAGTACTCTGTATAAATCAGAAAATCTTTAATTACCTGTTTCTTACTGAGACAGGATTCCTGGGTTTGCTGCTAAACAGGCTCCGTTTTTCCTTTGAACAATTCTCATCTATTGCAGGGAACAGCTTTCTTCCCCTCTAAATGTACTGTGATACTGGTTTCTTTATCTAAAATTGCCAACTGGCTCTAGATTTTCAGGACCAGCCGATCTAGTCCTGGTTTTATTCTATTGTCAACATGAACGTAGTTCTGTTTTCCTTAGGAAAATTGACAGACATACCAGACATATAAGTTCATGCAGACAGTGGGATAAAACCAGGACTGGATCAGCTTATGTTGAAATTCTGGAGCCAACTGGCAACCCTTTTTTTATAGCCTATTATAGCACCTTCAGTGTCTCAAAGAGAAAAGAAGGTGAAGCGTTCATAAATACTAACAAACTTTATCTATACAGTCAAACCTCGGTTTTCATTTGCCCCGGTTTTCATACGCTTCGGTTTTCAACGTCTTTTTTGACTGAGATTTTGTCTCGGTTCTCATACATCGCTTCGGTTTTCAACGTCTTTTTTGACTGAGATTTTGTCCCGGTTCTCGTACATCGCCTCGGTTTTCGTAAAGTACAGTACTGTAAATACATACACCCTCGCGCTGCACACCGGTCTGTATAAACTGCCAGAACGCCCGCCCGGTCCCGGCAGCACTGCCCCCCGGACTCACCGATCGCCAGCGTGATGAGAAGCGAAAGCCAGCTGAGCACGTAAATGAAACACGTCCTCGAGCCTGGTCAGAGTTAGAGAGGCAAGGATTGCGCAGAGAGGAAGGCCCCGATCTCGTCCACCGCCTGCCCATTCTCTGGAGCGCCCCCTCAGGCTCAGAGGTAGCAGGGAAGAAAAGCTGTCAACGTAAGCAGGAGATGTTGCATGAATGTGGGAGGCAGTTCTTTCTCTTGCAGGGTACGTCTGAAGCTATATCATTAAGATTTTCTGCCATTCTGAAGCATTGAGCAGATAAAGTAAAGGTATTTTAATGGGCTGAATCCAATGTGATTCCGAAGAGAGCTGGGCACAGCAGCTTGTCAGGGGTGGCTAAGGCCAGATGCTAACATACTGTACTGTACAGTACTATCTTAGCTTGCTTTCAGTGATGTTAAATGTTCATTTATCCATTTCATTAGTCATTTATATTTATTTCTCATTGTTTTCTGTATGTAAAAATATAGTTATTCTCTATAAAATGTATTTTTTGTGAATATTTTTGGGTGTCTGGAACGGATTAATTGGATTTACATTATTTCTTATGGTAAATATTGCTTCAGTTTTCATACGTTTCGGTTTTAGTCAGACTTTTTCGAACGGATTAATCATGAAAACCGAGGTTTGACTGTATATCTATATATACATCATGGGGGGATATTCAAAGGCATTTACGCCAGTTGCAGACTTGAAAACCACGTAAACGCCACTCACTGGGACATTCAGTGGCACTAACCCCGCTGTAAAAGCTCAATCCAGGCAACCTGGATATTAAATACCAAGTCCCGTATATGGCCCCGGCATTGAATATCCACGGCAAAGTTAAAGTGGCCACCACTGAAAATACCCCCCCCCCCCCCAATATCTTTTTCAAATCTTTTTTTCTTTTTGGCTTAGCAATATCCTTTTCTTCCTTCTACTCCTACATAAGAAAAGTCACGTTGAGTCAGACCAAAGTCCATCAAGCCCAGCATCCTGTCTCCAACATTGGCCACTCCAGGTCACAAGCACCCAACAGATCTCAAAAAGTAGATCTGTTTCTTACAGTTTATTTCCAGAGATGAACAATGCCTCTACCAAGTCTTCCTGAATAATAATTTTATATGAACTTTTCCTGTAGGAACTTGTCCACATCTCTTTTGAATCCCACTGTGTTGGTCATGTTGACTACATCCTCTGGCAACAGATTCCACAGCTTATTATGAACTACCATGTTTTTAAACAATGGTCGGCACAGGCAAAATGAAACTGGGTATTCAGTGGAAGGGTCCAGTTTCAGCTGTGACCCCACAGGCTATGAATAGCGATGATACTCAGCTGCTATTCAGATAGAAAAACCACATAAAGTCACATCTGCTTTTCTTGGCCAGTCTTTATGAGGTTTATCATCCTGTTAGCAGACTGAGAACCACAACTAACCTGATAACCTCTTGGACTGCTCTCTCCCCATCCAGGTCCTACTAACCAGATAAATGCTTTCGAATATTGGCCCAAAATTTCCTATGATTTGTTTTCAGTCTGCTGCTTCCTACTTTCATGGTGTATCCTCTGGTTTTAGTGCTGTTTGAAAAGCTAAAGAACCATTCCCTACTTAACAATCCCACCCATCTCATGATTTTATAAACTTTTTATCATATCCCATCTAAGTCGTCCTTTCCCCAAGATGAAGAACCTTAATCTGTTTAAATCTCTCTTTATAAGGGAGGTGTTCAAGCCCCTTTATCATTTTTGATGCGCTTTTATGAACCTTTTCTGATCACGGTATATCCTGTGGAGATGGAGCTTCTAGGACTGCATACAGGGCCAGAGCTACCAATAGGTAGTCACCTTGAGTGCTGGCCCTCTGAGGGCGCCATTGCCGCTGCTGATGTCCCTCTTTGGACCTGTAGTGGTGGCAATGGCCGCAAAGAGCCTCACAGTGCTTACCTTACCACTTCAGCGCCATGGAGCTGTTTGCTTTCGCCCCCTCCAATGTCCGATGCGACTTCTGGTTAGCATCGGGGAGTTTGGGGGCGGTACCCAGGGATAACCAGTCAGCAGCCATATTCAGCCACGGTCCGGTTAACCCTCAGCATCGAACATTAGGTGCAGCAAAAGCCGGCCTAACGTTTGCTGCTGAGGCTAACCAGGCAGTGGCTGCATATCGCTGCTGCCCAGTTAGCTTCCGGCTTCCGCAGTTGAACTGGATATTCAATGCCGGTAGCCAGATATGGCCCCATCATTGAATATACGGGTTTAGTGTTCGTCAGCGATGGCTAAGCACTGTAATTGTGCTAGCCGCCGCACAATATCGGGCCCGATCTTTTTTCTATTAGCTAAATAGGACTGTCCTGTAAATTCTGGTGGTTAATTACTAACATTTTCTAAATCTGAGCTAAAGGTGCGTTTTGCTTCATCTAATGGATTTTTCCCCACCCAAAGGGGTTTATAGTCTATGCTTCATTTAAGGTAATGGAAGGTGAAGCAACTTGCCTGAGGGCACGCAGAATGTCAGTGGGAGATCTCAACCCTGTCCTTAGTATTTTTCAATCGACTGCTCTAACCACTAGGCTACTCTTGCAATGTGTCACTCTTTTGAAACATCACCCTGTAATGTCACTGCAGGGGAATACGTGATTTATGTAGGTAAAAGTGGTATACCCAAGATAATCCACTGCCTGAAAATTGTCTATCTTCCTTACAACAAAATATTTGTGCATTTTGATACATGATTCATACTTTGGATTGCATTGAGGAGACTGCATTGATGGAAGTATGTTCAAGTCAGGAAACAAAAAGTATGCACCTTTAATTTACAAAGGCCTTTGAGACCTGAGGGAGAGTGGCAATTTCTTAACTTGAGCGCTGGGCTGCCCCACAGTTGGCCTTTTTCTTACTCTCTAATATGATCTTTGCCTCTTCTTTCCTATCCTATATTATTTGTAGCTCCTTTCTCCCTTTTTGATTTTATTATGCTTTTTGAAAGGTGGTATATTACATCAATAAATAACCATACCTATAATCACAGATCACATTTTAAGTCTGCACATGTAATTTTCTAATAAATTCCGCCCCTGAGAAAAACAGGTGCAGGTGAAGGGGCACATTTCCTACCTGCAACAAGTTTCCAAGAGCAAGTATATGTGGGAAGAAAATAAGCGTACCTTTTGCTCCAGTGTGCATAGCATGAAAATTTCCCTACATGCACTTGGATCAGGACTAGGCCATAGATTAACTTTGAATTACCAGACAGAGCTGTTTGTCACTGTTCAATGCAACTTCGTTTTGGTGTCATTTTTCTAATTTTAACAACATTTCCTCTAGTACCACAATTTAAGAAAACCTGTTTTAAAAGATGTTTTTCTTTTATTTAAAAACCTGGTTTGGTATTCAGCCTCTCAGTTTGTGGAGCATGCTTTCCATTCTGGAGTAAGACTATTGCCCTTTTACAGTTACAAATAACAATAAAGAATGGAATGGAAAATAAACAAAGGATATTATAATGCCTCTGTATCGTTCCATGGTGCGACTGCACCTTGAATATTGTGTGCAGTTCTGGTTGCTGTATCTTAAAAAGGATATAGCATTATTAGAAAAGGTCCAGAGAAGAGCCACCAAAATGGTATAGGGGATGGAAGGTTACCCCTATGAAGAGAGGCTAAAAAGGTTAGGGCTCTTCAACCTGGAAAAGGAACAGCTAAGGGGAGATATGATAGAAGTCTATAAATTAATGAATGGAGTGGAATGGGTATATGTACATTGTTTGTTTACATCATCAGAATATAGAAAGACTAGGGGACATGCAATGAAGCTACAGGGCAAACTATTTAGGACTAGTAAGAGAAATTTTTTTTCACTCACTGTGCAATCAAACTCTGGAATTTGTTACCGGAGGATGTAGTAAAAGCTGTTAGTGTAGCTGGGTTTAAAAAAGGTATCGACAAGTTCCTGGAGGAAAGGTCCATAAAACATTATTAAAAGGGACCCAGGATATCACTGCTTGACCCAGTACAAGCATTGTGGAACCTGTGTCTTTTGAGGAAACCTCTAGGTACTGTGATAAGGAAGCTTATCATAGCTCAGGTAGAAGCTATAGAAAAGATGATGTGACTCTGAACAAGCAACCTGTCAGTTTTGGTAGAAGTAAGAAAACAGAGTTTTCACATAAAAGACTACCAGTCCCAGAATGCACCAGGTTTCCAGCAGCCATGAGAGGGGCTGAAGTGAGAAAATGTGTGTGCAATCAAGAGAGCTATGAGGTAATCCCTAAGCACTCATCTCAAAGGGCAGGGCCTGATTCAACACAGCTGCGCTGTGTTAGGGAGGAGCACACATTAGGACAGAATAAGAATAGAGCTTATTCTACAAGCTACAGAAAGAGCTTCAGGAGGGAGAGCTTCAGCAACGGCTACAAGCTCCAGCCGAGCTACAGGTTTAAGCATCACCTGGAGAAACAGAAGCCAAGCCAAGCAGATAGAGAAAGAAGGAAACTCTCTGGAAGGAAGAGAAGAAAGCCCATTGGAAGGTCTGGGAGATTCCAAGGCAGTACCTATACTGGGAGGTATTCCAAGTGCCAGCAGAGTCCATTGGACTGGAGTCAGCCAGAGGAATGGATTGGCAGAGATAGGAATCACCAGTGGCTACCTGGAAGAGAGAAGACTGCACGTGGAAAGGACTTTCAGACCTATGCCAGAAGGTATGTGAGGAAAGATCCAGTGTCCAGGGATCAAGATTGGAAGGCTGGACATCAGAATTGGATTACATACTGGCCAGGCAATACAGAGAGGAATTATGATAGCAGGAGAGGCTCAGGTATGAACACTGATCCAGACCCTATCTATAATAGTGAATGGCAGCAAGGGAATAATCATTCTCATGATAGTGCCTTATTGAAAGACTCGTCTGTGCCAATGTATGATAGTGACCCTATGCTGATTGATGAAGGGGGAGATACAGCAGATGAAACTATTTCTTACATGGACTGTTCTCTATCTAAATGCTATTGCTAGCTTTCTGTGAGCAAACACATCAGCCATCACAAAGAAACCTAACTTTGTTCTTTATTTCCACTGCAAACAGCTCTTAAAGCAGGATTTGGGTTCATACAGTAGCAGCCAGCCAGCTAAAGGCTTTCAGCGGGTCAATTGATAGTAATTGAAGCTGAACCTGATTGTGTGTGTGAGCAAGGGAGAATCACTGCTGGGATCTGCGTGGAAAATAAGCAGAAGTTAACCTAACAAACAAAGTTTATTCATTTCTTTGTGCCTTTTTATTTGGTAATTATTTGCTAAGAAAACATTAGTTAATTGCCTGACAAGCTGAAGGTTGTTTTCTGATTTGCTTTGTGACTTTATGTTATCCATTTAAACACTGCAAGCAAGTAACCTCATTTATATTGCTACCAAGCATATTTGTGCTGGGTGAATTAAACCCCATCAATAAAAGAAGTATTTTATTGGCCTTACCACCGGTTTCACAACTCAATTATTGTCTTCAGCTGTGTTTGGGAGTGAACGAACTACATTACCCACAATACCTTGCAAGAATCATATGAATATATGCATCGTCAAGATTGTGTAAGTTCTCACCCTAGGCAGCCGTCTGACAGTACTTATGACCTAGATTGGCCACTGATGGAAACAGGATACTGGGCTTGATGGACCTTGGTCTGACCCAGTATGGCATATCTTATGTTTTTTTTTTATATATATATATATATATATATATATATATATATATATTTGATATTTATTGGTAATTAGCAAAAAGTCTGTCTCATTATGCTGTGGTAATAAAACATTTTATATCAAACCCTTGTTGCGTTTAGCGGGAATGTACATCTGGGTTGGATGTACATCCCCGCTAAATGCCAGGGGGCCGATTCGGAAAAACAGACCTCACCGTACATATGGAGGAGATGTGCGGAGGACAGGCTGGAGAATAAGAATAGGCGGGCCAGAGGGGGATCCCTGACTCGGACATACAGGGTCGATTCTGTTCACGGCCCTGTATGTCCAGGCAGGAGGAGTTAGCCGGGGGAGTGCCAGCGTGCTGAGACCCCCCCAAACTCAGGTGAGCAGATATGGTATGTTCCCAGCGGCCTGACCCCGGCCCTGGCAGGCCCTATCGGGATTCGGGCGGTGGGGAACAGAGCCTGTCAGGCAGTGCAGGGCATCGGGGCATCTGCATGGCTTCCTGGTGCCATGGCCATGGGACATCATGGCACCAGTCGCCATGCAGAAGCATTGGAGGATTAGGCAGGAGGGTTTTCTATGCGTCCAGTGGCTTGGAATTGCAGCACGACATACCCATCAAGGGCGGTTGCACCTGATTCTGATCCCGCGGGTACGTATGGCCCCTGTGGGATCAGAATTGGGTGCAGGACCGGCCCGTCCAGATTTTGGATGTCTGGATGGGTCAGACGTTCCCTGATGTGAATTGGCCTCTAACTGTCTCGTCTAATTCCATTACAATATAATCACTTTATATAAACTATCTTTTGATAATTTTTAACTCTCAATTTGGTCATCTGGGCATACCCAGCCAGAAATGAACAATGAATATGCATGAGACATTTTTGCATACAATTGAGGCACAGCATGAAAATACGCCTCTACGTATATGCACAAAGTGATTTCCAGCATACATCTCAATAACAACCACAACAGTCCTTTAACTAAAGCCCAGTAACCAGTGAACGTGCATTTTATCGTGCAAAAACTGGCAGCCAAGTGCCAATGCGATAAGATTGTCGCTAATTGCATGTTAAGTGCACATATTTAGTAAAAGGACTCCATAATATAAAACATTCTATTGTTCCAAAGTTATACTACTCCAAGTAAAATTAAACATAGAAAAATAATGACAGAAAAAGACCACATGGCCTATCTAGTCTGTCCTTAGTATCAACAACTACAACAGTCCCCTTTTTTCCTTTAGAGATCCTCTGTGTTTGTCTCATGCTTTTTTGAATTCAGATACTGTCCTCATCTCTACCACCTCCACTGGGAGACTATTCCACGGATCCACCACTCTTTCCGTAAAGAAATATTTTCGCGCATCACTCCTGAATCTATCCCCTTTCACCCTCATCCCATGTCCCCTCGTAGCAGTACGTGCTTTCAATCGATAGAGGCTTTCCCCCTGTGCATTTATGCCACAGAGGTATTTAAACGTCTCAGTCATATCACCTCTATCCCGCCTTTCCTCTAATGTGTACATATTAAGATCCTTAAGTTTGTCCACATATGCTTTATAATGAAGACCACTAACCATTTTAGTAGCCACCCTCTGTACTGACTCCATCCTGTTTATATCCTTTTGAAGGTGCAGTCTCCAGAATTGCACACAATACTCCAAATGAGGCCACACCAAAGACTTATACAGAGGAACTATCACCTCCTTTTTTCTGCTAGCCATTCCTCTCTGTATCAGGGGTGTCCCAAGGGGGGTGCGGGGCCATGTGCGGAGATTCGGTGCACAGCCTCATTTGCATAAGGGACCTCATTTGCATAAGTATTTGCATAATGTCACCATACACTAACTTTTAGTAAACGTGCCTCTTAATGAGTGTATGGATAAAGAAAGACTAAAAGATTTCTACATTACTATAATCCAGTGCCAACTGACAGGCACATTAGGAACTACTACAAACACTGCCCATTCAGAACCCATAGCAAACCCGCCGTATCCTAACAGCACTACCAGGACTCACAAAGCACCATAGCTACCTATCAAAAGGCAACACTGCAAATATTAAACCAATACATTTCAGAGAATAACAATACATGATCTACTGTGGAAAGAGAACAAGTGACAATATCAAATAGGAATTACATAAACAGAATACCTCAGCTCAGAACATAGGCCATCACCAAACAAGGAATCACACTTTAGAAACAGGAAGACAATAATTAAACTGGGAACCCCTAAAGCCAAACTTGGAATGTACAAGAACACTGTAGAAATGAAACTATAAATTAATTTCCTATCCCATTAATTTCCTTTCCCATTCAATCCCATCGCTTTGTCTACTGTATGTTTAGCTAGTTTCTCACGAACACAGTCTTCTGAAAAATGTTCAAGACACCCCTCGCTTCTGTTCCTGTTTGTGGGTGTTTTCTGAGGTCCTGTTCATGGTTCTTCATCTGTGAACACAGAACAGAAATATTTGTTAAGCAATTCTGCTTTATCTTCATCCGCTTCTACATATTCCTTCCCTTCACCCTTGAGCCTGACAATACCACTTTTGCTCTTCCTCTTCTCACTAACATATCTGAAAAATGTCTTATTCCCCCCATTTTATTGCATTGGCTATTTCATCCTCTTTTTGAATCTTTGCTTTCCTGACTACTTTGCTAGCTTCTCTAAGTTTTTCCAAATATAGTTGCCTGACTTCTTCTCTCTGTGATCTCTTGTATTTCATGAAGGCCTCCCTCTTTTTCTTCACCTTTTCAGCTACTTCTTTCGAAAGTCATAGCGGTCTCCTTTTCCTTTTACCTTTATTTACCATTTTAACAAAAAGGTTGGTTGCCCTTAAAATATCCCCTTTCAGTTTTGCCCACTGTTTTTCTACATCCCCCAGCTGTTCCCATCCCGCTAACGACTCCCTGAGGTATTGGCCCATCTTGGCAAAGTTAGTTTTCCTAAAGTCTTAGACCCTCGCTTTTGAATGGATTCTAACAGCCCTAGTCCTAATACTGAACCACACGATCTGGTGATCACTGGATGAAAAATGATCTCCCACTATAACATCAGAAACATTCCTAAAATATTCTTAAAATATACCTGCCCCACCTTCACTCCTGTTCTATAGTATTTCCAGATGCCTGCCTCCTCAATCACGCAATCACCCTCTTATGCTTCTCAGGAAGGCTATTCCAAAAATTTGACGCCATTAGCGAAAATGTCTTTGCCTGTGTCAATTGTAAGTGCAACTCCTTATAGGAGGGTACACATAATAAATCATTTTGTGAAAGTTGTAAATTACATGCTGGATTAGATGGAATTAGGAAGCTAGATAAATAAGACAAACAGAGCCCCTCCCCGATCGTGAAGAGCAGTGGCAAGATTTTTTTTAAAGTCCCTCAATATTCAATAGGCAGGCATGACCTCTTGCCTCCAGTCTTCCGATCAGTCATGCTGCCATATTTTTCAAAGCCATCTCTGTTAGACAGTTTTTGGCTAAAAATGGCATGGTTCCGCTGCCCCACGCACCTTACTCGCCTGACCTGGCTCCGTGCGACTTTTTCTTATTTCCACACATGAAAAGGGGCATGAAAGGACAGCGATTTGACAACATTGAATAAGTCAAGAAAAAAAGGAGGGAGGAGCTGTCAGCCGTTTCTAAAGATGACTACAAAAAATGTTTCGAACAGTGGAAGCACCGGTGGGACAAATGTATCAGTTGTAATGGAGAGTATTTTGAAGGGGATAAGGTTGTTTTGTAAAGAATTTGAAATAAGTAGCTTTTAAAAAATAATTCCTGGTTTTTTTGGGTACCCCCTCGTACATCAATATCACATTAATATAATCCAATCTTAAAATAATCTAATCTTAATAATACTTATTTTTATAGGGTTACTGGACCTACACAGCACTGTACAGCAGTGATAAGCATATGTGTAGAGGGCAATTTTATAAAGTCACAGCTAGTTAATGTGTGTTTTCACGTGGGTATTTTATGCCTATTTTATAAAGTCAAGTATGTGAATAGGTGGCATGGAATGCTCCTTGGGTTAAGGTGTGGATATTTATGCTACCCCTAGAGCTGCCGTGATACTCACATATACTCTTTGCAAGAACGCATGTAAATTATAACATTCTATGATGAACCTGCGTACTTGATGTCCTGTCTATGCTCCACCCAAACTCTGCCCATGTGCAGTGAAGGTGCCCATGTGATGCAAACAACGCACATGCTTTTGCGCCAGTCTGTATTTTATAAGAGGTCATTTATGCATGTACGTGGCCACTTATGTGTGTGTAAATGACTGAAAATACTGACATTTATGTGTGCGGTTGCTGCTTGAAAATAGGCAACTCCTTATAAAACTACCCTGTATAGTGGTTGGGGCAAGTTACCTTGGGCCGGAGGGCCAGGGGTTTGAATCCTGCTAGAGGACAGCAACCTTGGGCCGGAAGGACTGGGGTTTCTAGTCCCACAAGTGCTCCTTGTGGCCTTGGGCAAGCCACTTAATCCTCCATTGCCTCAGATACAAAAACATAGATTGTGAGCCCTTCAGGGGCAAGGGCAAAATATATATACAGTACCTGAATGTACACCGCTTTGACTGGTAGAAAAGCAGATTATAAACCTAGTTAAATAAATATGTCCCCGTCCCACGGAGTTTACAATCTAAATGAGAGATAAAGTGACCTGCCCACGATCATAAGGAGTATCAATGGTATTGACCTCCTGCTTCTCAGACCTAACTGCTAGGCCCCTTCCTCTTGTATCCATACTTCAGTTCTTTAAAGAATTTTGGCGTGGACCGTCATTCTCAATTTATCAGCACTTAAATGTAATTTAATTTGCTGAATCACCTGCAGCTGGTAAAACAATGTGCATTTCCTGAAAACTAGACTGGTTGAATGGGTCCCAAGGAATGGACTGAGAACCACTGCAATCAAACCCCCAAACATTTAACAGTGCATTATTCTACAGCTGTTGCACAGTGATGCTATAATCTTTCTTATTTATGTTTTTCTTTAAATGTGGTATCCACTATACTGAAGCAGAAAGGGGCACTGGAGGCTGAATTCATCTAGGTTACAAGTGTGTGTCCAATAAACATCCATTACAGTAAATTGTGTAAATAATGAATTTATAGCCCATATAGAAAACTAATCTCTTCATCTTCTTCTTTTATGTCCTCTTTTCACATTAGTAGGATTTTGAAGGTCAAACGGAGTAGGTAGACAGAAATAAGATTTTATTCTAGATTTAGACTGGTTAACATTTTTGCAGTGCTCTCATATACTAAAACTCTGAGAGGGTCATTTTATAGCCAGCCTGAGGGGCAGTAAAGTGCATATGTTATGCCTATTTTATTAAGGGAACTTATGCATTTATCTTCCTTTGTAAAATAACACCCCATGAATTATTCACACACACTTACACCTGCTTTGATCCTTGTGCAAATTTCCTAGTCGAATTTAAGCGACGGAATGCATTTTGAAAAATACATACTGAAGTCAAAACTTCATACTGGCGCTGCCCTGGGAGTGCCTCAGCTAAATATGGGTAAAAGTATGCCCAATAGGCTGTTTGTATATATTGGAGTGGAGGAGTGGCCTAGTGGGTGGGGCAAGGTACTTCAGGCTAGAAGGTCAGGGGTTCAAATCCCACTAGAGGACAGCAACCTTGGGCCGGAAGGACTGGGGTTTCTAGTCCCACAGGTGCTCCTTGTGGTCTTGGGCAAGCTACTTAACCCTCCATAGCCCCTGTTCCCTGTAAAATAGTTATCTCCAAGTTATAATGCCCTGTTCAATGTAATTTCAGTTTGTTCAATGTAAACCATACTGATGCAGAATAGCACGGTATATAAGAGAATGTAAATAAATAAATAAATTTTAATATGCATATTCCCTGAACAATTTTATAAGCACCGATTTCTGCATGTAGAAAGCCTATAAAATTATCCTCTCCTAGATCATTCCAAATAGAATCTACTTTATTTGGAGAATATGCTAAGAATATTTAGTGTAGCCCCCCACTCCCGGAGAAGGGCGGGGTCAGACTCTTACAACAATATCTTGGATGTTGTAGTGTACTCCTGTGAACCGTGGGTACCTCAGAGTCACTAACCTCATCTCATCCAGCTCCACTGTTGAGTGGAGAAAGGCTGAGAGGAAAATAAACTAAACTGGGATAAGCCCCTACCAAGGTGATGTTACAGTTATGGTGATAGGGTAAAATTTGCAAGAATGGGACATAGAACACCTTAGTGTCTATAAACAGAATTTTCAGAAAAATGTATTAAGCTTGTATAACTTGTTGAACAAGCTTAAAGATGGATTCAGAAATTTTAACAGTTAGTGAAACAAGTTAAATCAATAAGGTATTTATACACGGTTGCACCTTAGAATTCAGAAGTAAATGAACATTCAGTGTTTCTCTTTTGTTCACAGTAGTCTTCTAATACAAAATATTAAAGTATTTCACTTTTTCTCTTTAGGATACTCTTTACAGTTTATCTCTTACTATGTATGTACTTCTTTATACAACTTCCACCTTTTAACAGGTGTGTTCTCTTACTATCCACAGTACTCTGTATGTATTTCAAATGGTAATATAAAGTATGAGCTCAGAAATCTAGTTCTCCTAGTCTCTCAGGGTGTTTGTGTACTGGTACCTTTCTTCCCAGAAACTTTCTTGCGAAGGGGCCCAGTATCTTGTCCAGAAGTCTCACGGTGTCCTCTTCCAGCAGATCTAATATCACAGGAAATCAGGATTCCTCTGGTCCAGCAATGATCTGGACTTTCCTACTCCCTAACTAACAAATTGGTAAATAAAACTAATCGAAATTGTGGCTGCGTACACAGTCACTTGGGGGTTAATATATTGACTGGGATCTGATGTGGAATAATATCCCTATTCCTATCCAAAAATAAAAGATAATTGAATATCCCTGTCTAAGCCCATACAAACTCTGTCCAGTCACACCTTTCACAGTCATAAAAATGTATTCTTTTAAGAGCTCAGAAATTTACAGTTTAAAACTAATTAGGCAGTGTCCTTCTGCCAGAAGTCTAAAACCAGTGCCTCTCTCCTTCCCTCTGCACTGCTTCCAATAGCATGTCACTATTAGGATTCTAAACTGCCCAGACTCAGCAGAGCTATCTGAATTCCTTCACAGGTTTAAACATATATATTTTCCAAAGTGCTTCTCTATAGTTTCAGCTTCCCGTAATCTTAGGTTCCTTAGAGGAGCTCAATACAGCTTTCCCTTCCAATTTCTCAAGCAGTTTCAAAGAAAGGCAGTTTCCCCTTTCCCACTTGCTCTGAGGACTCCAAACTGCCACGCCCAGAAAAACTACTGGCTCCTCTGCCTAGGATTTAAAATATTCCTTTCCTTTAAGATATTTGGCTACAATCTTAGCTTTCAGAACATTTGGTTCCTTGAAGGAGCTTAATCCAGTATTCCTTAGAAACTTTTCAATTTATAAAGCAGGAAAAGGTTTCCTGTTTCTTCTCAAACCCTGCTCCAAGAAATCCTTTTTCAGGATTTTGGTTGTACTTTTCAGCAGAGAAAAGCTGAGCCAATTCCTTATGCTCAGAAGCTTTTCACTAAATAAAAAAAATCCTTAAAGAAGCTCCCTTCTGTACCTTCCTGAGAACTTTTAAAATGAAATCTCAGTCAGAAGGTTCAGCTCTGAGCTATTTGAGCAAATCCTTTCCCTCCAGTACAACAAGAACCCAGCAAATTAGTGCTTCAAACACAGGGCACAATTATTAAAACTCAGAATCTGTTAACTCTCTGTCTTCCAATTCTCTCTCTAAGCAGACATCAAACAATAAGCAGACCAATGACTTAAAGTTAAACCTTTTTAACCCAATTTCCAGTTACCTTAAACTTTCAAAGCACGCATAGACCTCCTTCTCTCTTCTTTCCAGCCCACAACTGCTTCTTTCAGTTTCAATTCAGTCCACCCAAGATCAACTGTTTAGTGGTCTTTCACTGCAAGAACTGCAAATAATAACCTAGCACTGCTCTGGAAAAGGGCAACAAACCCCAAATCTCCAGTTACAACTCTTTTTCCACAACACATCAGAATATATCCTAGGATTCTGTGCTGTTCTTGTAAGCCTCTGAAGCAGCAAATTTAAATACTGCCTCCCTGCATCAGGCTTTGCAGTTTCTCTCCTGAAAGACTACTCACTAAAGAGATCCCTGCACTTCCCACCAGCCGCCGCACTTCCCCCATCACACTCACTGCTTTCCTATGGGACTGGGACTTGTTTTTAAATTAAACTTCATTTTTAGCATTAAAATAGACCTTTTAAAGCCCAGAAATCCAGGATTACATTTCTTTTAATTTATCTGAGGCTCCAGTGCTCTCTCTGGGGTCCTGGAAGTGAAGCCCTGCACCCCTCCTGGGGCACCAAACAGGTAATCTATTTATTTTAACCTACTGGTTACTTTATAAAATGTCACTCCCCATTTCCACCCCTTCTTCCATGCATGAACACTGCTGTTATGAGGACATGAACATATATTCCGTATTCTATGACTACTTACAGGAGAATCTATGGATTAGTTTGTTACATACTGGATTTCCTGTTTTAGAAGTTATAAAACAGGATGATTCAAAGCCTGGTTCTTCTTCTCTCTTACTGTGTTATAGGAGTATGCATGTGGTTCGTTAGTGCATCATTAAAAATTTAGTGTGTTTTAGATTTATTTGATGCACACCAATCAACTTAGTGTGCCTTAATTCATGTAAATGGACCCCCTCATGGTGATTGTCAGAGCTGGAGCCTTAGCCAGCGGCAATAGTTATATTTAACAAAAGGTCATATTATTTCTTGACTTTTCTTCTGCCAAACATGGCCTTATTTTCAACAGATCTTTAGTCAGGAGTGGTTCCAAAGGGATAGAAACTGGCAGATGTGGTTCCTGTTCCAAGAGTGCAGGTAAGGAGGAGGCTGGGAACAACAGGCCTCTTGTTTTGAGCTCGGGGATGAATAAATTAATGAATTGTTTCTAAGGCAGAGGATGGTGATTTTCTGAAATCTAATGGATTACAGAATCTGAGGCAGCATGATTTTACTAGAGGTAGGTCTTGTTTGTCAAATCTAATCAATTTCTTTGAGTGTGATGGAGTCTATAGTTTTGCCTGTCCCTCTCCAGAGGAATTATCAACAGGCCCCTTTAAGAGAACCTGCAGCCCAGAGTTCAGGGCTGGGATGGCGTGACTTACAGGAAGAGGTTAAAAATCCAGCAGGCTGCAGGAGGGAAAGAAGCCCATGGAGTCAGGAGTTTGTTCAATGCAATTTGTAGAAAGGTAGAAACTTTAACTGGGCAAGGAAGGAATACGTGGGCTGGAGGAAGGACCGGGAGACCAGCTTTGTGAAGGTTTAAGAAACTGGGTCTGAATAAAAACATGTTTTGTTTTCCCTGAATCGCTGTCTGTTTGGTGTTTTAACAAAAAAAACCTTCCTACCGCATGTCACATTACCATATATGGTGGCAGCTTGGGGATTTTCTCTACCATATGACTGACGGCAAATCCATGCTCCTCTATGGCTAGTTCTCTACAGCAGGTCAGAGTTTTTTGTTTGTTTGAGTGGGCTAAAAGTGTTAGCCTCACCCTAGAAAGGGAGCTTTATGAAGGTTGGACAGGTCTCAGCTGAGATGCCAGACCAAGACAAACCACCCATCTGGGCAGCAGCAGAATGGGATAGTGTTGACAGCGGAGGATCACATTTCTGTGACAACGGCAACAACACCAAACTTAAACTGCGCGGAAGAAAGGCCCGGCAATCTACTTCTGTATCTTGCCATGAAAACCCAATGGATAGTTACAACAAAACAAATTATGCTGTAGAGCTGGAAGATGAGACCCCCAGGTTGGAAGGCACTCAACTAGCTACTGGGGAAGAGCTGAAGACTTTTCAGAGTAAAGCCAGCATTTATGATGTGGTTGGATCAAAGCCCTCGGGACGTCTGACTGCTGATGTAGCTGCGCATGAAATGAGAGTCAGAAGCTGTAAAGATGTCTTACACATTGGAACATGGAATGTACGAAGCATGAACCAAGGGAAGTTGGAGGTGGTCAAGAATGAAATGGAACGTGTACAACTTGATCTGTTGGGTGTCAGCGAACTGAAATGGACTGGCATCAGGCACTTTGCATCAGAAGATCACATGGTCTACTATGCTGGAAATGAAAGACAAAGAAGAAATGGTGTTGCATTTATAATAAAGAAGAAACTTACAAGAACTGTAATGAAATACAATGCAGTCAGCGAACGCTTAATCTCTATTCGTCTACGAGGAATGCCTATCGACACAACTATAATTCAAGTATATGCCCCAACAACAGTTGCAGAAGAGAATGAAATTGAAGAGTTCTATGAACAAGTACAAGCTGAAATTGACAGAACATGCAAACAGGATATCCTGATAGTCATGGGTGATTGGAACGCAAAGGTTGGCAACAAAGAAGAAGACAAAGTAGTTGGAAAATATGGACTTGGCAACAGAAATGAAGCTGGAGAAAGACTGATAGAATTCTGCAAGACCAACGATCTATTCATCTCGAACACCTTCTTGCAGCAACACAAGCGGCGACTGTACACATGGACTTCACCCAATGGATTGTATAAAAATCAAATTGACTACATCTGTGGAAGTCAATGATGGAAAAGCTCTATAACATCAACAAAGACAAAACCTGGAGCTGACTGTGGTACAGATCATCAACTACTAGTATGAAAACTCAAGCTAAAGCTGAAAAAGAGCAAACCACTCATGAATGCAGCAAAATATGACCTTGAGAATATACCACTGGAATTTAAAGACTGCCTGCAAAATCGATTTGCTGCTTTTGATACAAATGATAGAGTTCCAGAAGAGTTATGGAATGACATTAAGAAGGTTGTGTTGGAAGAAAGCGAGAAGTCTCTACAAAAGGTAGAAAAGAAAAAACGGCCAAAATGGATGACGGAAGAAACTCTGAAAATTGCCCAGAAACGCAGAGAAGCTAAAGCCAGAGGAGAAAGAAAGACAATCACAGAACTCAACAGAGATTTCCAATGTGCAGCAAGACAGGACAAGGAAAAGTACTACAATGACGCATGCAAGGAAATAGAAGCAGAAACTATTAGAGGAAGAACAAGATCAGCTTTCCTAAAGCTACGAGAGTTAAAGAAAAAGTTCCAGCCTCGAATTGGAATGTTACAAGATGCTCAAGGTTCTATGTTGAATGATGCTGAGAAGATCAAGAAAAGATGGAAGGAATATACAGAGTTTTTATATGATAAAGATCAAGTGGACCAACAGCCGTTTCAACCTGTACCTTATGATCGGGAATCATTGGTGATGAAAGAAGAAGTTGAAGCAGCATTGAAAGCCTTATCAAAGAACAAAGCACCAGGCATTGATTGCATTCCCATAGAAGTATTACAGCAATCTGATGCAGCTGTTACCGTACTTACAAGGCTCTGCCAAGAAATATGGAAGACAGCATCATGGCCAACTGACTGGAAAAGATCTGTGTTTATACCAGTACTAAAGAAAGGTGATCCAACTGACTGTGGAAATTATCGCACAATCGCTCTGATCCCACATGCCAGCAAGATTCTACTGAAGATTATTCAAAAGAGACTACAATCATACCTGGAACAAGAACTACCTGAAGTGCAAGCAGGGTTCAGAAAAGGGCGAGGAACGAGAGACATCATTGCGGATGTGAGATGGATCCTTGAAAAGACTAAAGAATATCAAAACGATATCTATTTGTGCTTTATCGACTATAGCAAAGCTTTTGACTGTGTAAACCATGAGAAACTCTGGGCCACATTAAGAAGCATGGGTATACCAGAACACCTGATCGTTCTCTTGCACAATCTGTACATTGATCAAGAAGCAACAGTTCGAACGGAACAAGGAGAAACAGAATGGTTTAAAATAAGCAAAGGTGTAAGACAAGGCTGCATACTTTCCCCCTACCTGTTTAATTTATATGCAGAACAAATCATCAGAGAAGCAGGATTGTATGAAGACAACAGAGGTGTGAAGATTGGTGGAAGACTCATCAACAACCTTCGCTATGCTGATGATACCACATTACCGGCGGAAAGTGAAGATGATCTGAAACATTTGCTTCTCACAATCAAAGAACATAGTCTCAAAATGGGCCTGCACCTTAATGTAAAGAAGACAAAGATCATGACAACTGGCATAATCAACAGGTTCATCGTCGAAGGAGAAGAAATTGAAATCGTGAATAACTTTAACCTACTTGGATCAACTATCAATAAAGAAGCAACAAGCAGTCAAGAAATCATATGACACATTGCTCTTGGCAGAATGGCTATGAAAGACCTAGATAAGATTCTCAAGAGCAGAGATGTCTCTCTCCATACAAAGATTCGACTTGTTCAAGCCATGGTATTTTCAATAACATCATATGGATGTGAAAGCTGGACAGTGAAAAAGATAGACAGGAAGAAAATTGATGCCTTTGAATTATGGTGCTGGCGACGAATACTTTGTATACCATGGACTGCCTGAAGAACAAACCAGTCTGTACTAGAGGAGATCAAACCTAAGCTTTCTTTAGAAGCTCAGATGACAAGACTTCGACTTTCATACTTTGGACACATCATGCGGAGAGAGAGATCATTAGAGAAAGACATCATGCTTGGCAAGATAGAAGGTCAACGCAAAAGAGGAAGGCCAGCTATGAGATGGATCGATACAATAACAGCAGCTACGGGTACCAGTCTGTCAACAATGAGCCGCCTGACTGAAGACTGAACACAATTTAGGATAGCTATCCAGAGGGTCGCCATGAGTCGACTCCGACTCGACGGCACTTAACAACAACAACATGAAGGTTTAGTTAGTGCTGGACAGGCAGGCTTTGTTTTGGAGACTAGAGGCTGCAAAAACATTTTTGGAGCTGGAATACACCAGGATTGACTCAGATGCAGAAGCGGAAGCTGTAGTGGTGCTACAAGAGAACAGTGACAAGCCAGGATGGAGTGGATCCTCCAGCTTCTGACAGAGGGGCAGCAACAAAAACAACAGTATCAACAGCAACAACAACAGTGTCTGGAGTGACAACAATGCCATTAGCAGTTTCAATGTGATCTGCTGGAAGGACAGTAGCAACAACAACAACAGCAGCAAATACAGGGGAGCTACAGAAGAGTTCCCTAGCTCAGTTGACCGAGGCCCTGCAAAGACCGCAACTCCACTCTCCAGTGCAAGTGGTTCTTAAAATGACGGCGGAATATGAACCGGACCATTTCCTGATGAACTTTGAATGAACCACCACATGGAATCTGCTGATAGGCAGCTGTCAGGCTGCATTCCAGGACGCTAATCCAGATGGACGAACGACATATGCAGCTGTCAAGATTGCCATACTGGAGCGGGCTGATTACCCCAAAGGCTTACCACAAGCGATTCAGAAGAGGGGGCTCCAAATAAAAGAGAGCTCCAGGAGCTTTTATTGGTTAAAGGACCTCGCATGGCTGCCACCAGAGGGAAAGACCGGGCTTGAGATAGCCAAGATTGTGCTACTGGAGCATTTTTTGGAGGACTTGACTGCCCCATGAAACAGTGAGTACATCAACACCCCAAGCTTACAATGGAGAGTTCACTGGAAATAGCCAAGGGGTACCATGAAGCCCAGCTGGTGACTGAAGTGGACAGTGAAAAGGGGAAGAAGTCACCCATTAGGAAGACAGAAGGGGAAGCCCAAATGAATGTTGGCTCCCATATTCCTACCCCCAATGTCACCTTCTAGGTGAGGGCAGAGCCCCAGCCATGACCCCTTCACCTGTTTTTGGTATGGAGCCCGAGGACACTTTGTTCGGGAGTGTCCCCTTGGTGCGGAGGAACCCATGGAGATCAACCTAATCACCCCTCATACCTGCGCTTTTGTAGATAGTCCCCACCCAGGGATACAGAACTTTGTGATTCCAGTGGAGCTTGATGGGACCTGCCTCAAGGCCTCGATAGACTTCAGTAGTGTGTGGATCCTCATTCGCTGGGAAACACTAACGCAATTTCAAATTGACTTTGCAAACATGGTAACACTGGCCTGTGTCCATGGAGACCAGAGGCGGTATCCAATGGCACATGTTTTACTGAAGACACCCAGCCAGGCAAAACATTTGAGGTCGTGGTGCTGCCCTGGCTCCCAAATCCAGTGGTGATCGGCCAACACTACCCAAACTTTGGAACAATATGGGCTAACTAACTGATGGCTCTGCTAAGTCAGACTAGGAAGCTTTCTCAGAGATCCTCCCCATGGAAGACCCAAATCTATAAGTTAAGACTCCCAAGCCTGCTAAGTCCCGGAGTCAGCATCGCCAGGAAAAGTTACTCTACTAACAAATCTGGGGGTAGCTATGGGGATGGATCTGGGGAAGGGAGTGTAGTGAAGAAACCCCAGGGGATAGCTCAGGACTCAGTTTAGTGACCCAAATATGATTGTCCCTTTTCCAGAGTGGAGACTGGGGGAAAACACAGGGAGTGTCAGGAGAGCCCAACAAGAAGATGAGTTCCTTAAACATGCTCGAGAACAGGTTCTGGAGGTGGATGGTAGCTAACAGAGAGTCTCCTGCAAAACGTTTTCCTTATTGTGTGCTAAAGGGAGATTTATTGTACAGAGTGGTCAAGGGGGCCCTAGAAGGGGAAAAGGTAGGTGTTATCGCCGGCTTATTAGGAGGACTTATTAGGAGGACATTTGGAGGTGGAAAAAAAACTAGAGCATGTTTTAGCCCAATTTTTCCGGTCCAGGGTCAATAAACAAGTACAGTTATATTGTCAGTTATGCCTCACCTGCCAACTTCATAAACACACTAGAGTCCAACCTGCCACTCTAGTGCCTATGCCTATTATTGAAATCCCATTTGAAAGAGTGGCCATGTATTTATATAACAATTTTCCTATACCGCTTTATCCACTGGTCAAAATGATTTACACTGTAATAGAACATATTACATAGAGCAAGGAAAACAAATTTGGAAATAACAGCATAATCTATTAAAAACAAAACAAAACATGGGAGAAACTTATGTACCTGGTACATCCATTGGAGTGAACCACCCGAAGCAACAAGTATATTTTAGTCATGGCCATTCCTCTCCTTATGCGCCCAAGCATCATTCTGACTCTCGCTGTTGCCTTTTCTACCTGTTTAGCCACTTTAAGATCATCAGAAACAATCACGCCCAGGTCCCGCTCTTCTTTCATGGACAGAGGTTCTTTGTACCGTTCCTCTGGATTTTTGCAGCCCAAATGCATGACCCTGAATTTTTTAACATTAAATCTCAGCTGCCAAATTCTCAACCATTTTTCAAGCTTAGCTAGATCCCTCCTCATGTTATCTACTCCTTCCTGGGTGTCTACTCTATTACAGATTTTGGTGTCATCCGCAGAGGCAAACTTTATCCGACAGCCCTTCCGCTATATCACTAACAAAGATGTTAAAAAGAATCAGGCCAAAGACAGATCCCTGTGGCACACCACTAGTGGTAACATCCTTCTCTTCAGAGTAAGCTCCATTTGTCGCCTCCCATTCAACCAATTTCTAACCCAGTCAGTCACTTTAGGGTCCATCCCTAGGGTGTTCAATTTGTTTATACGAGCCTATGCGAAACGATGCCAAAGGCTTTACTGAGATCTAAGTACACCAAATCTAGGGCTTTCCCTCTGTCCAACGTCCTGGTCACCTAGTCAAAGAAATCAATCAGATATGTCTGACAAGTCCTGCCTCTAGTAAACACATGTTGCCTCAGATCCTGCAATCCAGAAACCTCACTATTCTATGTTTTAGTAGCGTTTCCAATATTTAATTCACCACAGAGGTTAAACTAACTGGCCTATAGTTTTCAGCCTCATCCTTACTTCTGTTTTTGTGTAAAGGGACCACATGTGCCTTTCTCCAGTCCTCTGGGAAAGCGAATAAAGTGTGGTTGAGCACTTTTTCTTCTACTTTGCATTGTTATTGCATTTCCTCCTCTGTTCTAGATATTGCCAATGCCAACCATATCATTTCGCATATCCTAAAAGGCCAAAGAACATCATGCATATTGTAATGAAGCTGATGATATAAGACACACTGGAGATGGGAACCACCTCAAGTAATAATTTAAAGTGGCTTACGCGGCCTCTTTGAGATGCATGGAGTCTCTTCACAGCAATTTACAAATGAAAGCTATGACTATTCTTATTTACTCAACTCAGCAAATGCATTTTTGACAGAAATTGTTCTAAGTTGCCATCAAGAGTGAATAGAGCCCTGTATAAATAAGCAATATTAATGTTATTATGAACAAATTTGTTTTCTTCCAGTCCATACTTACAAAGTGGGAAACACTGTTTGGGAAATACAATCAGCAGTCTTATGTTGAATGACAATTATGGCTTGGTATCTTTATATAAGTAATATTCTGTCCTAGGCAATTGGTACAGTTCTCTTTTCCTGTTAATAGTGAGTCTGATTGAAGGAATGGAGTAGTAGTTTGTGTGCATGCCACTTAACTCTTGAAAGCTGGGGAAATAAATGTACCTATCTTTGCTTCATTAATTAGCATTAGTGATTTCTAGAAATAAAACATAATTTAGAGCAGCTTATTGTTCAATGCTTAATTGACTAATGGCACAGAATTACATTTCATTGAATCATAATTGGGAATATGACACATTGATACAAGAAACAGATTGAGTTATAACATATTTTTCAGCTTAAAGATTTGTGTATGTAAAATATGTAAAATAAACTAATCAACAGGCGTCAAAGAAAAAAAACCCAATTTAAAACAGTGGTAGAAAAAAATGAAAGAAATAACAAGCCCAGCTCTAGCCTACTTAATGAGGGGGGGGGGGGAAGAAATAAATATGAGATAAACATAAAGATAAGTATATCGTGGCAAATGCATACTTCAGAAATTTTTATTTTTAGACTTTATAACTAGAAAATACCAACAATCCTGATATGAGACTTGCATATAAACACATATCATGATGGTAGAAAAAGATCACAGGACCAACAGTTAGTTCCTACAATACCTTTTTCTCCTCAGAGATTATCTGTGCTTGTCCTGTTCTTTTTTGGATCTACCTCCTTGAAGGGAAGGCCATTCATGCATACATTACTCTTTCTAGAAAGAAATATTTCTTTAGATTACTCCTTAGTCTAACCCCCTTTCACCTTCATCCTATGATATTGTCTTCTTTCCAATGAGAGGCCTGTTTATATGCATTTTTTTCTAATGTAAATATCTATCTTAATCACATCTCTCCTTTCCTCTAAGGTATATCTGTTTAAATCTTTCAGCCTGTTCCCATATACTTTATGATGAAGACCAGCTCCATCCAGTTTATATCTTTTCAAAAGTGTTGTCTCCAGAGTTAAACATAGGACTTCAAATGAGATCTTGCATGAGAGTCTTACTGAGGCAACATTGCTTCCTTTTATCCTGCTGCTATTCCTCTCCCCTACTATGCTGGAAATGAAAAACAAAGAAGAAATGGTGTTGCATTTATAATCAAGAAAATATTTGTGAGAACTTTAATGAAATACAATGCAGTCATTGAACGCTTCATTTCTATTTGTCTACAAGAAATGCCCATCAACACAACTATAATTTAGGTATATGCCCCAAGAACAGCTACAGAAGAGGACTAAGATGATGAGTTTTACAAACAAGTGCAAGCTGAAATTGGTAGAACATGCGAACAGGATATCTTGAGAGTCACGGGTGACTGGAATGCAAAAGTTAGCAACAATAAATGAAGCTGGAGAAAGACTGATAAAACTCTGCAAGGCCAACAATCTATTCAGTTCAAACACCTTCTTCCAGCAACACAAGCGCCGACTGTTCATATGGTCTTCATCCAATAAATTGTCCAAAAATCAAATTGACTGCATCTGTGGAAGTCAATGATGGAAAAGCTCTATAACATCAACAAAGACAAAACCTGGAGCTGATTGTGGTACAAATCACCAACTGCTAGTATGCAACTCAAGTTAAAGTTGAAAAAGAGCAAGCCACTCATGAATGTAGCCAAATATAACCTTGAGAATATTCTACCAGAATTTTTAAGACTGTCTACAAAATCGATTTGCTGCTTTAGATACAAATGATAGAGCTCCAGAAGAGTTATGGTATATCATCAAGAAGGTTGTGTTGGAAGAAAGTGAGAAGTTTCTACAAAAGGTGAAAAAGCAAAAACAACCAAAATGGATGCCTGAAGAAACTCTAAAAATTTCCCAGAAATGCAGAGATGCTAAAGCCAGAGGAGAAAGAGAGGCAATCGCAGAACTCAACAGAGATTTCCAACATGCAGCAAGACAAAACAAGGAGAAGTACTATAATGATGAATGCAAGGAGATAGAATCAGAAACTATAAGTGGAAGAACAAGATCAGCTTCCTAAAGCTAAGAGAGTTAAAGAAAAAATTCCAGCCTCAAATTAGAATGCTACCAGATGCTCAAGGATCCATGCTGAATGAAGCTGAGAAGATCAAGAAAAGGTGGAAAGAATATACAGAGTCATTATAACAAAGATCAAGTTGACCAACTGCTGTTTCAACTTGTACCTTATGATCAGGAACCATTGGTGATGAAAGAAGTCGAAGCAGCATTGAAAGCCTTATTAAAGAACAAAGTACTGGGTATTGATGGCATTCTTATTGCAGTAATACAGCAATCGGATGCATCTGTTACCATACTTACAAGGCTCTGCCAGGAAATTTGGAAGACAAATTCATGGCCAACTGACTGGAAAACATCTGTGTTTATACCAATACTGAAGAAAGGTGATCCAACTGACTATGGAAATTATCGCACAATCGCTCTGATCCCACATGCCAGCAAGATTCTACTCAAGATCATTCAGCAGAGATGACAACCATACCTGGAATGAGAACTGCCTGAAGTACAAGCAGGGTTCAGGAAAGGGCGAGGAATGAGAGCCATCATTGCGGATGAATACCAAAAGGATATCTATATGTGTTTTATTGACTACAGCAAGATTTTTGACTGTGTGAAACATGAGAAACTCTGGGCCACATTAAAAAGCATGGGTATACCAGAACACCTGATAGTTCTCTTGCACAACCTTTACATTGATCAAGAAGCAACAGTTTGAACAGAACAAGAAGAAACAGAATGGTTTGAAATCAGCAAAGGCATACAACAAGGCTGCATACTTTTCCCTCTACCTATTTAATGTATAAGAAGGATTGTATAAAGACAACCGAGGTGTGAAGATTGGTGGAAGACTCATCAACAACCTTCGCTATGCTGATCACGACACATTACTGGATGAAAGTTAAGATAATCTGAAATATTTGCTTCTCTTACAATGGGCCTGCATCTTAATGTAAAGAAGACAAAGATCCTGACAACTGGCAAAATCAATAAGTTCATCACTGATGGAGAAGAAATTGAAACAGTGGACAACTTTAACCTACTTGGATCAACTATCAATAAAGAAACAACAAGCAGTCAAGAAATCCGACGACACATTGCTCTTGGCAGAATGGCTATGAAGGACCTAGACAAGATTCTCAAGAGCAGAGATGTCTCTCTCCATACAAAGATTTGATTCATTCAGGCCATGGTATTTTCAATAATGTCATACAGATGCGAAAGTTGGACAGTGAAAATGATAGACAGGAAGAAAATTGATGCCTTTGAATTATGGTGCTGGCGACAAACACTGCACATAGCATAGACTTCCCAAAGAACAAACCAGTCCGTACTAGATGAGATCAAACCTAAGCTTTCTTTAGAAGCTCAGATGACAAGACTTCGACTTTCATACTTTGTACACATCATGCAAAAAGAGAGATCATTAGAAAAAAGACATCATTATTGGCAAGGTAGAAGGTCAGTGCAAAAGAGGAAGGCCAGCAATGAGTTGGATCAATACAATAACAGTATCTATGGGTGCCTGACTGAAGGCTGCACACAGTTCAGGACAACTATTCAGAGGGTTGCCATAACTAGACACAGACTCGGGGACACTTAACAACAACAGCAACAACATTCCCCTCCCAAGCATCCTAGCATCTTTCTTTAGTTCACAATCTTTATTAATTTTCTAATTAATCTTAAACAAGTAAAATGATCCCTAACAATTGGGGATAAGCACAGGTAAACAATCAGACATGTAATGCTACTTCTCAACAATTTCCAGTTTGACAAAATTCTTCCCTAGCCCTCCATGTCAGAAGTATCCATCCAACTCTACCCCTTCATTTAGCAGCCACCACTTCTTATTTATAAAAGGTACACATCAAATTCCACCACAGGTTGATGTCTAGTTGTGAATTGTCCTTCTAGTTGCTAAGAATCACTTTACAGTTATGGATAGGAAGAAATCAAACAGCTTGGTTTTGGCCTTTGAGAAGGGGTGACTCAGGGTCTTTGACTTCAGAATCACAGGAACATAGACATGGCTGTTGCCCTATTTCAGAACATGACCAGTATCTTTGACTTCATACACATCCTGGCCTGCCATCTTGAAAACAGGGACCTGCAGCAGTGTGGGAGCTAGAACAAATCTCGTTTTATTTACTGCCACATATTTAGAAGGAACAAAAAATATCAAGGGATTAAGGAAGCATTCCTCTGTTTGCCTTAATGTTGTTGGATTCCAAAAAAAAACAAACACTTTTCAGAGTCCTAAGAAGTAGCCTAGTGGTTAGAACAATGGATTGGTAACCAAGCAACCAGGGTTCAATTCCCACTAGCACTTGGGCAAGTCAGTTAACCCTCCATTGCCTTGGAAGAAAGGCCTGGCAATCTACTTCTGGTCACACTTCCAAGAAAACCCAGGAGCTTCTGGGTTGCCAGGAGTCAGCACTGACTTGAAGGCACATATTGATTCATGCCCTAATCAGCAAAGATGTATGACAAGGCTGCATACTCTCCCCCTATCTGTCATATGGATGCGAAAGTTGGACAGTGACATATAGGAAGAAAATTAATGCCTTTGAATTATGGTGCTGGTGACGACTACTGTGCATATCATGGACTGCCCAAAGAACAAACCAGTCAGTACTAGAGGAGATCAAACCTAAGCTTTCTTTAGAAGCTCAGATGACAAGACTTTGACTTTCATACTGTGGATATATCATACGAAGAGAGAGATCATTAGAGAAAGACATCCTGCTTGGCAAGGTAGAAGGTCAATGCATAAGAGGAAAGCTAGCAATGAGATGGATCGATACAATAACAGTAGCTATGGGTGCCACTCTGTCAACAATGAGATGCCTGACTGAAGACTGAACACAGTTTAGGACAACTATCCAGAGGGTCGCCATGAGTCGACACTGACTCGACGGCACTTAACAACAACAACATTCATGCCCTGGAGCAGGTATAGCCACCCTAGGTACCAGGACTTTACCAAGCTAGAAATGCATCCCATGCAACTTCTGAACCTGGCATCCTCTGCCTCCTCAGCCTCATGTGGAAATTCGCTCTTATTGAGCTTCCTGGAAACCCAGTGATGACATCAGTGCCCCTTCTGTACTTGCCCCCTGTGCGGCTGCACACTCACACAGCACTTGTTACAGCCCAGCTGGGCACATCCCCAGCACACCCCTGTGCAAGATAGACATGATCACCCAGACACTTGTAAATGCAGGCCTTTTAAAATGGTTCTTGGGACATGGATGCTATTGGGATGTCTAAATGGCCATTTTCAGATGTCCAAATCATTAATAGGGCTTCTAAAATGGTCCCCATATTTTGCTTGTAAGTCACCAATGTAGAGCTGTGCCAATGGGTTGCTGAACTGTATTCGGGATCTTCCCTTGATCTAACTCTCTGATTACCCAATGTGGTAGTGTGGTGTGCGGTGGGAAGGGGTTTTCTGTTAAAACAGCAAACAGCAGTTCATGAAAAACAAAATGTGTTTTTATTCAGACCCAGTTTGTTAAACCTTCACAAAGCTGGTCTCACAGCCCTTCCTCCCTTCCAGTTAAAGTTCCATCCTTGCCCATTTAAAGTTCCTTTCTTTCTACAGCTTGCCTTGAATAAACTCCTGGCTCCATGGACTTCTCTCCCTCCTGCAGCTTGCTGGTTTTTTAACCTCTTCTGGTGAGTCACACCCTCCCAGCCCTGAATTCTGGACTGCAGGCTCTCTTAAAGGGGCCTGCTGATAATCCCTCTGGAGAGGGACAAGCAACATTCTATAGACCCCATCACACCCTCCATCTCAGCTCAACCATGCCCCATTAAGAACCCATCTCACCTGGGACCCCCATCCGGGAAAGGAAGTCTGCATGCAGGTGAGTCTTATCAACCCTATGGTAGACCTGGAACTGGTAGGGCTGGAGACTCAATAACCACCACATAATATAGCCGTTGTACTCTTTCTGCCGAGCCAACCACTTGAGCAGTTGGTGGTCTGTTATTAGTGTAAATGGATGGCCGAGCAGGTAGTATTTGAAGGTTTCAATTGCCCACTTGACAGTGAGGGCCTCCTACTCGATCACTGCATAATGCCTTACATGAGGCTGCTGATGAAAGTTATGGGATGTTCTTCACCCCTGACTTCCAGCTCCCTCCCACCGCATGTGAGAATTCATGCTATATAGAGCAACTCCCCAATTAGTTTGTTGACAAACAATTTGCCATTCTTTAAGGAACTTTGATTAGGTAATTTTAAAAAGAGAACACATTAATCTGTATTCTTCAGACACATAATATCAAAATTGAATAAAGTAAAGTAATAACTGTCTTGCAAGGATGTAGGGCTATATATGAGACATAGAACAGTGATGTTAGACCACATCTAAAAGAGATTAACTGTTTTTTCTCTTAAAGGACAACTGAGGAAAAGTTAGGGAGTTTGGCAGGTCTCTCTCATTTACTTCAACAAGTACCAAAGCTCCATCAACCGAATGATGGCTGGGAAAAGTCAAATTGCCAAAGCTGTTGCCCCTGTTATAGCTTCTGCCTCTGTGAAGACAGTCAAATGCCAGTTGAAGAACCAGTTCCATGTGCAGGATGCCTGCAAGCTGAAGCCCTCATGAAACAAGTGGAGGAACTCAGAGAAAAGGTGGTGAGGCCGAGAAACATTTGAGACAGGAAGAAGTACATTGATGAGATGATTCTTGAAACGCCAAGCTCTCCGACAGAGGTGAAGATGGGAGGCTACAGAATAAAGAGAGTTGGACACGAGTCACCGGAGCCTGCAGAATCGACAATCCAACTCTTCCAGCCCTTGAATTGAAGAACCAGTATGCAGCCCTAGAAGTGAAGGAGGTAAAAGCATCCCAGAAAAGGGAAGAACCAGAGCTCAAGCACCCCAAAGTTGCAGAATCAGTGACCACAAGGAAGCGAAGGGTAGTGGTGGTTGGTGACTGTCTTCTGAGGGGTACTGAAGTGTCCATTTGCTGATCAGACTTGATGCCCAGAGAGGTGTGCTGTCTGCCAGGTGCCAAAATCTGAGATGTTATGGAGAGTTTGCTGAAACTCATCAAGCCTACTGACTATTATTTGATGTTGCTTATCCATGTTGGCATAATGATAATGCTAAGTATCCTCTGAGCATATCAAAAGTGACTTCATGGCTCTGTGACAGAGGGTGAAGGCCGAGGCAGAAAAGCTCGCATCCTGGAGATTAATTCATGACTGCGTGGATGGTGTCATTGAGAGCGTTTTGGTTTCCTGGACCATGGGATGATTTTCCAAGGGCTGCAGAGCAGAGATGGCATCCATCTGTCCAGGAAGGTTCAAAGTGTCTTCTGCAGCAGACTGGCTAACCTACTGAAGTGGGCTTTAAACTAGATTCATTGGGGATGGGTGAAGAAAGCCTCCAGATTAACAAAACATTAAGTACCTCATAGAAATTTGGTAAAAGGGGCAACATCTGGAAAGCTATGTGTATAAATGCCCGTAGCATGGAAAATAAGATCCCAAATGTTGAGGCTTTAATGGAAGAGGCTGAATTAGTTTTAGTGGCGGTAACGGAGATATGGTTCATAGATAACCATGACTGGGATGTGATTCTACCAGGCTGTACTTTATTCAGGAAGGGGTAGGAAAAAGGGGAGGAGTAGTGGCACTATATGTAAAAAATAATATTAAAGCTATAGAATTACAGGGCTTAAAAGGGAACGAGAAGGCACTGTAGGTTAAACTAGAAAGAGGGAACAGGAAATCCATTTGCACTGATGTGATATTCAGATCTCCTTCACAGGCAGAAGAAGTGGATGGAGATTTAATAGAAGACATAAACAGTATTGCCATGAAAAGAGAAGTGCTACTGATAGGTAATTTCAATATGCTGACTGGCACATCCCTGCTGAGATGTCATCTAGGAGATCCTGGATCTTCTAAAGGGAGAACTATTCTGGCAACTGATAATAGAATCCACACATGAAGGGGCCATACTGGATTTGGTGCTTACTAATTGGAAAAGTGTTTCTGATGTTATAGTGGGTGATCATCTTCCATCCAGTGATCACCAGATGCTGTACTTCAATATTAGGACCAGAGCTGATAAAGTCCATTCAAAAGTGAAGATCTTAGACTTTATTTATTTTATTTAACAGTTTTTTATACCGCATTATCATTTCAATCAAAGCAGTTTACATTGTAACTTAAACGTGGTAAACATACATTAAAAAGGGACATTGATAACTTGGATTTTTCTGAGCAATGTAGGGTTAAGTGACTTTAGGGAAACTAACTTTGCCAAGATGGGACAATACCTCAAGGAGTCGTTAGTAGAATGGGAACAGCTGGGGGATGTAGAAAAACAATGGGCAAAACTAAAGGGGGTATTTTAAGGGCAACAAACCTTTTTATTAGAAAGATAAATAAGTATAAAAAGAAAAGGAGGCCACTATGGTTATCAAAAGAAGAAGCTGATAAGGTGAAGAAAAATAGAGTGATCTTCATAAAATACAAGAGAACACAGAGAGAGGAAGACAAGCATCAATTTGGAAAAACTAGGAGAAGCTAAGAAAGTAGTCAGGGAAGCAAAGATACAAAAATAAGAGAGATAGCCAATGCAAAAAAAATGGGGGGTCAAGACTTTTTTTCAGATATGTTAGTGAGAGGGGGGGAGTGTAAAAGTGGTATTGTCAGACACAAGAGGATTACCCTAAGGCTCTGAATTATCATCACTGCTTTTTAACATTTTCATCCAGCCCCTATGTAAAGTCATACAGGATCACAAAATCCTCTACCAACTATATGCAGACAACATACTAATCTACACCCCATTCTCCATCGCCAACCTTGACTACTCTGTAATTAGCCAATGCTTAGAATCCATAATCCTATGGCTCAACAACCACTGCATGAACATCAACTCTGACAAAACAGAAGTCCTCCACATAACCAGGCTCCCCTCTTTCACCCTACCAGCCACACGCAAACTGGCCAATTTAACCCTACAAATTAAATAACAAGTGAAATATCTTGGTATAACTCTGGATCAATAGCTCTGCTTCCACCAACACATCAAACAAGTGACTAAGGCAGCTTACTTCTGCATGAGATCACTCTGACACCTGCACCCCCTACTGGATCACAATGACTTCAGAAGTATCTGTCAAGCATTTATCTCACCATTACTGGACTACGTAAATATAATTTACCAGGGACTCACAAAATCATCCTTACTCCTACTACAGCTTGCTCAAAATACAGCAGCCAGAATAAGCACAGGCACTAGTCCACGAGAGCATATCACCCCTACCCTAAGACAGCTTCACTGGCTCCCCATCCACATGAGGATTAAATACAAAGTCTCCCTGACCATATTTAAAACCATTCACCACCTTTCGGTGAACATTCTTTACACCCTTCTGCAACAACCTCTCAACAAGAGAGTGAGAAGATCAACCAATCACAACCTCTTATCAGTTCCAAATGCATTCACCCACTCCAACTCCACCATGACTAACAGAGCCTTCTCCTCTTATGCCCTACCAACTGGATCTATGCCAACTCACACTGGATCTATGCCAACTCACAGACTTAGGAGAATTCCACTGTAAATTGAAAATCCTCCTTTTCTTGGAGTACTTTGGGTCAAACCCTTGAATATCCACTCACCATATCTGGACTATGTCCACACTGAACCATGTAAATAGTTATATTCTGATTGTTTAGTTTACATACATTCTCTTATATACCGTGCTATTCTGCATCAGTGCGGTTTACATTGAACAAACTGAAATTACATTGAACAGGGCATTATAACTTGGAAATAACTATTTACAGGGAACATGGGCTATGGAGGGTTAAGTGGCTTGCCCAAGACCACAAGGAGCACCTGTGGGACTAGAAACCCCCAGTCCTTCCAGCCCAAGGTTGCTGTCCTCTAGTGGGATTTGAACCCCCGACCTTCCGGCCTGAAGTACCTTGCCCCAACCACTAGGCCACTCCTCCACTCCTTCATTTATTATTACCTATGTTCTATGTAATATTCTTGTTCTTGTGTGATTGTTCTATGTACACCTCTGTGACTTGTAAGATACAGCAGTATAGAAAAGTTGCTAAATAAATAAATAAAAGGAGAGGAATATATAGAAGCTGATGAGGATAAAGCAAAAATTGCTTAACAAATATATATGTTCTGTGTTCACCGAGAAAGAGTCAGGAGCAGGACCTCAGAAAACACCCACAAACAGTAGCAGAAGTGAGGGGGATCTTGACTGATTTTCAGAAGACTGTGTTTGTCAGCAACTAGCTAAACTAAAAGCAGACAAAGCGATGGGGCTGGATGGTGTGCCGCAGAGATCTGTCCTTGGTCCAAATCTTTTTAACATCTTTGTTAATGCTATTGCGGAAGGGCTGTCAGGTAAGGTTTGCCTCTTTGCAGATGATATCAAAATGTGTAATAGAGTAGACACCCAGGAAGGAGAAGATAACATGAGGAGGGATGTAGCTAAGCTTGAAGAATGGTTGAAGATTTGGCAGCTGAGATTTAATGCTAACAAATGCAGGGTCATGCATTTGGGCTGCAAAAATCCAAGGGAATGGAACAGTGTAGAGGGCGAAGTACAATGAAAGAAGAGTGGGACCTGTGCGTGATTGTTTCTGATGATCTTAAAGTGGCTAAACAGGCAGAAATGGTGACAGCAAAAGCCAGAAGGATGCTTGGGTGCATAAGGAGAGGAATGACCAGCAGAGAAAAGGCGGCGATGGTTAGCTTCGGCAGCAAACGTTAGGACAAATTTTGCTGCATCTAACTTTCACCACTGAGGGATAATCAGGCAGCAGCTGAATATTGCAGGATTATCCCCAGGTACTGCCCCCACAAATGCCTCAAAACATCCTGATGCTAAGAGGCGGCATTACTCTGGGTTATCCAGCGGCACTAACCGTGTTAGTGCTGCTAAATATCCCGCTTAGGGGCATTTACATCATTTATAGCTCTGTAAACTATGTAAATACCTTTGAATATGGAGGTTAAAGATCTTAATATGTATATGTTAGAGGAAAGGCGGAATAGAGGAGATATGATAGAGATATTTAAATACCTTTGCATAGAGGGGGCATAGAATGAGGGTGAAAGGGGATAGACTCAGGAGTAATATGTGGAAATATTTCTTTACGGAAAGAGTGGTAGATGCATGGAACAGTCTCCCAGTGGAGGTAGTGGAGATGATGACAATATCTGAATTCAAGAACGCATGGGACCAACGCAGAAGATCTCTAAAGGAAAAGAAGGAAGTTTAGTATTTGATATGGAAGGGCAGACTAGGCCATGTAGTCTTTTTCTGCCGTCAAGTTTCTATATTTCTATCTCTGCATGCCCCGGAGCAGGTATAGACATGGATGTGTCTGCCCCTGGTTTTAAATGTGGAGCCGCACAAGTGTATCTTTTCCAGAACATCCCAAACATGCCACCAACACATCCGTATGTGACATGGATGTGATCGCATCGGGCACGTGAAGTTTGGGACGTTCTAAACTGGCTCTTGGGAAATGGATGTGATTAGGACATCTGAATGGTTGTTTTCAGACATCAAAATCATGAATTGGACTTCTAAAATGACCCCCATAGTGAGGCTGCTGATTATATAATAATGGTATTATCAGGGGAGGCCCAAGGGGGGTGCAGGGCCATGTGCAGAGATTAATTGCGGGGCCTCATTTGCATAAGGAACATAATTTGCATAAATATTTGCATAATGCTAACATGCACTTTTAGTAAATGTGCCTCTTAATGAGTGTCTGAATAAAGAAAGACTAACAGATTTCTACATTACTATACTGCAGTGACAACCACCAGGCCCATTAGGAAGTATTACAAACACTGACCATTTAGAATCCATAGCAAACCCGCCGTATCATAACAGCACTATCAGGACTCACAAAACACCAAACCCTACCTATCAAAAGGCAACACTGCAGATATTAAAACCAGTACATCTCAGAGAATACCAATAAATCTCACTGGGGGAAAGAGAACAAGTGGGACTGTCAAATAGAAACAATATGAACAGAATACCTCAACTTGGTTACACATGCAGAACATACAGTAGACCATCACCACACAAAGAACAGGGGATCACAATTTAGAAATATGAAGATGATAATTAAACTGGGAACCCCAAAAGCCAAACATGAAATGTACAACACTGGAGAAATAAAACTATAAATTAATTTCTGCTTGCACTAAGCAAAAACGCAAAGATGTTGGCAATGCACACTTCCCAGACCAGACATATTCCAGTTAATAAATTCAAAATAAAAAGTAGTTTTCTACCTTCTGTTTGGGATTTTATTTTACAGCTGCAATTGCTCCAGTCACTTTCTTATGGTTTCTACGTGTCTTCTGCGAGCTATCCATTTGTCATATCTTTTCTTTTAGATTTTTTCTGTTCTCTCTCTATATCTGCTTCAACAAACTGATCTTTCCCCTTTTGCTCTTTCCCTTTTCTTTCCTTATTCCTTTATCATCCACTCAGATTTCACCCTTCCATTCTCAATCCCCCTCTTACTCTCCCAATACCCAGCCCATCGTAGACTTTTCTTCCCTCCCACACAAAATATCTTTTCCCCTCTCCATTCTCATTCCCCATCCCCAACCCCAACCCTTTCTAGTCCTCCCCCAAAATCAGCTCCCTTATAGTTATAGACCCACCCAACATCTGCTTCCTTCTAGTCCCAATTTCCCAAGCCCCCACATCAGCCCATTTTTAGTCCTAGCCCCCCATATGCTTTTTCCAGTTCCGTTCCAGCCCCCCATCAGCTCATTTCCACTTCAAGCTCCCCCATCAGTCAATTTCCAATCCTAGCCCTTTTATCAGCCAATTTCCAGCCCTATTCCAACTCCCTTCGGCCCGCTTCCAGTCCTATACCAGCCCCCATCAGCCCATTTCCAGTCCTATTCCCCCATTAGCCATTTCCAGTCCTATTCCAGCCAATCACCCATTTGCAGTCCAAGCTCCCCCCATCAGCCCATTTCTAGTCCTAGCCCCCCATATGCTCTTTTCCAGTTCCATTCCAGCCCATCAGCTCATTTCCACTCCAAGCTCCCCCATCAGCCCATTTCCAATTCTAGCCCCCTCGTCAGCCCATTTCCAGCCCTATTCCATCCCCCATCAGCCCATTTCCAGTCCTATTCCAGCCCCCATCAGTCCATTTCCAGTCCTAGCACCCATATGCTCTTTTCAAGTTCTGTTCCAGCCCCCCCATCAGCCCATTTCCACTCCAAGCTCCCCATCAGCCAATTTCCAGCCCCCTCGTCAGCCCATTTCCAGTCCAAGTATCCCCCATCACAGCCATTTCCAGTTCTAGCCCCCCCTCCACCATTACAGCCCATTTTCAGTCCTAGCCCCTCCATCACAGTCCATTTCCAATCCAAGTCCCCTCCCTATCACAGCCCATTTGCAGTCCTAGCCCCCCATCACAGCCCATCCAGTCATAGCCCCCCCATTACGGCCCATTTGCAGTCCTAGCCCCCCCCCCATCACAGTCCATTTGCAGTCCTAGCCCCCCCATTAGAGCCCATTTCCAGCCCCAGTTCCCCCTCCCTCCATCATAGCTCATTCAATCCTAGCCTCCCCCCGAACATCCCCAGCTCTTTGCACAACCGCTAGCGTGAGGAGTCTTTTCCCTCATGCTAGCGGCTGTATCTGTGAAGCCACAAATGCTGGGAGAGGTTAAAGGCAATGCTCTTTAACCTTTCCCAGCATTCACGGCTTCACAGATACAGTCGCTAGCGTGAGGGCAAAGACTCCTCACGCTAGTGGCTGTGCAGAGGGAGCCGGGGCCTCGCACGGGCTTCCCGGCTCCCTCTGCAGCCGTCCACATTGTGCATTAATGGTGTTCGCGTGGGACCCCCTGAAGGACGGGGCCCTGTGCGAACAACATTATTGCACAATGGACGGGCCGGCCCTGGGTATTGTACTGTGATATTTATAAACTATGGGAATCCTTTAAGAAGCTATATTCATGACTGGTCGTCTGAAGTATGTTATATGGCTTTTTGAGCAGATTATACTAGAATGTTAGAACCATATAGTTACAATAAGTATGACCAGAATGCACAATCAGATTAGCATTATATGTGGCTTAGAAATAAAGAAATGATTTAGATAAACAGGATTTGATCATTGAGGGTCTTCAGCAGATATCAGAATTACAGATGCGCACCGAAGTCAATTGGATGTGGTACCTTTCCGAGGGTTAAGACGTTTCTGAAAGATTCATGTTTCTAGGGATTTTCTGAACGCAGTGTGAGATTCATTAGTCTTATGCCGGACAGTTCCAGGCTTTTGGAGCTGCTATTGAAAATGATTTTTTTCCATCTGTCAATTAGGCAGAATAGTTTGGGAGAAGAGATGGAGATTTTGCAGGCCTCAGTGAATTATAGTTCTCTGGATGGGGTGAAATTTTGAATAAAGTTAGATATACAGATTGGTGACAGGCCACTGGAATTTTAAAAATAAATAATGGAAACTTAAAGTAGATTCTTCCTGCTATAGAAAACTGGGGAGTTTTTCAAGATAGGTAGTGGTGCTATCCCATCTAGAGGCTTTGAATAGTAGTTTGGGTGCTGTGTTTTGGATGGTTTGTAGTTGGGTAATCTGTTGCTTGGTTAGTTCTAGATAGACTTTATTACAATGGTCTAAATTGGGAATGATGATTCCTTAGACTAGTTTTTGAAATTGATCTATCAAAGAGTTTCCTGGTTAATAATGAGATTTGTGGGCCCAGAGTGAGTTTGGAGTCAATGAGGATACCTAGTAGTTTGATTTTGGTGCTATATTTCACTTTGCTACCTCCTAATTTTGGGGGTTCCCGAAGGATGTTTCTATCTTTGGAATTCACCCACAGTATTTTTGTCTTCTCGGAATTGATTTTACATTTATGAGCTAAAATCCAGTAGTAGATCAGATTGAAGCAGTAAGACAACAATACTTGAAATGTGTCAGGCAGTAGTACCATGATATCATCTGCGTAAGAATAGAAAATGGCAGCAAGCTCTTGGTTTCTGAGGTATTTCCCTACTGAACCTAGAAATACATTGAACAGAATTGGTGATATAGGAGAACCTTGTAGTGCTCCAGAAGTCAGAGACCTGTGTTCTGATAGCTTCTCTTTCCAGTGTATTCTTAAATTGTAGTACCATCCATCTGTATCAGCTTTTAAACTGTATAATGGAATGATCAACAGCTCTTGTTAAAACACTGATAAGTAATTCTTTGTATGTTTAAAAAGTATACGGATCAGATGAAGTGGAATTCTCATGGTCAGAGCCTTGTTTCCAGTTGATATATGTTTTTTCCATGCAACTAAAGATAAGCTTTGAACTTTGAAGTTGAACGCTAAATTAGTGTATTGGCTATCTTTAAAAGCTAATGGATCCACAATCTAATAAGCAGTGACGTTTTTAACTCTGCTTAAATAAAGAAAAGTCTTTTTATGTAACCTCTGTTTATCTTCCTTTCCCAGTTTTCATGTTAGAATCATATGAAGAGTTCAGCTTGTTAAGTGGAGAATTGTGGTCAGAAGAAAGAGAAATAAAACAAAAAAACCTCTAGAGTTTGATTTTAGTCGGCACTACTTACAAACTGTGGCTTTTAAAAGTGGTTTAAATATGTCTTAATCCCTCTCTGTCTGGGAATTTTCTCATCACCCTTTAATTTTCTGTGAGAGATGACTTTTATGCTCTTTCAAAATCCAAGACCCTCACTTACTAACCTGCTTTAAAAGTTTGCACTTAACATGTACTAACAGCCTAGGGTAGGGCATATTAAGTGCCAGACGTCTGCTAGAAACATAGGAGGCATCCCAGGCACTTAGGAGAAAGCAGCTATGCCACTGAAATGGGGCAACGGTTGCTATCGTGCATTAACTATGCAGGTCCCCCCACTTTTGAACTGAAGAAATTATAACCCATACAAAACACGGCTCTTCGCATCCTGTCACCTGCAAGGAAGTATGATCATATCGCTCCTCTCATGATTCAACACCACTGGCTCCCAATTTCTTTTTGAATACAGCATAAAATTCTAACTTTTACCCACAAGTCCTTGTACAATAATGCCCCTGCCTATTCATTATCCATGGCAATTCCTTATGTGCCTCCTCGCTGTCTTCGCTCCTTGCACGGAAATAGATTAAGCATTCCCCCACCATTTAAAGCTGGATAACACTCGACCCAATGCTCAGCATTCTTCTTTCTTGCCCCATCTTGTTGGAATTGCATTCCCACCCAACTCTGTCTAGAAACCAATTTCAAGAAATTTAAGGTCCTGCTGAAGATCTACCTCTTTGAGCAGACCTTCGGGGTCAGGCTAGCCCCCCAAGAATAACGTGCTGCTGCCTTCCTACCCTCAACAACTACCCTCTATTGTGCTTTCCTTTCCTATTAATTACTGTAGTTCTTTTATGCGCCTAACAATTGTCGTCTTGTAAACTGCCTTGTATAAGGGAGCACTAATATAGTAACATAGTATATGATGGCAGATAAAGATTATCATGGTCTATTCAGTCTGCCCAGCAAGGTGGCAAGATTAGGTGCACCTGCCACTCCGTGCAGGTCACCCCTCCCCGTGCCTTTGTTTAGGGTTATACCAGCCACTCCGTGCAGGTCACCCCAGTTTGTTGAGATAGCAGAGACAGTTAAGGTTATTTTGATTTTATCCTATTGCTATAAAGGTATCCATTGTGTCTGTCCCATACCATTTTGAATTCTGTCACTGTATTTGCCCCCATCACTTCCATCGGGATGGCATTCCAAGCACCCACCACCCTTTCAGTGTAAAAGTATTTCCTGACGTTGCCTTTCAGTTTACTCTCTTGCAACGTCATGTTATGTCTTCTAGTTTTGCAGCTTCCCGTCTTTGGAAGAGGTTTGTTTGTTCATTCATTAATACTCTTTAAGTATTTAAACATCCAGAGGTTGCAGCGACTAGCTTTTAGATTATAAAGTCTCACACTAGGATTTGAACCCTGCTCACACAGCTCTCTAAACCTCTACTCTAACCATTATGCTATTAGACATCTAATGAACTATAAACTAAACTATTAACTGCTGTCTGCCAATGAAGACTCCAGTTAACTCCATCTTTGAAGGTGTAGGCAACTGTTCCTTGTTATCTGCTGCATTATCCACTGATGCCTATTGAAGACACCTAGGGCTGGGACAAGGGTAATAGGACATCCAAAGCAACACTTCACCTTGCGCCCTTGAAATTAGCTTTTTGATCCTTAGCTCCCCCTCCCAACATTTTGATTGTTAAACTGAGTTGTAATCATCTTAATACCATCCCTTCCAGAACAATTCTATAAAAATTCATATTTGGACTTTACACTTTGAAACATTAAACTTTATTTTGTAAATATATACATAATGAGGTAGATTTTAAAAAAACCCTTAAAGGCTAAACTGACTATTTGCGTGTTGCCCATTTGTCCTGCAAATAAAAGAATGCATTGATGACTGAGTATGTGTGGCTGCCTGGGCCCATTGCTTTGCCCTTTGACGCTCCCCAACCCCCAGAAACTGCTGCAATAGGCATCTGCCTAGTTTACCTAGTGGTTGGGCTGGCCTTGATAACATCCACGTTCATTATGAGATCTTCTCCCTGCCTCCTATATTAGGTGTTTAATGCAGCAGTTAAAGTAGTCTTATGGAGGATAATTTGATAACAGGGTAATGCAGCCAAAGAAAGAAAACTAGGTACCTGGTAAGCACTCTGTAAGCACTTTCCTAGCTTAAGCGGTAGAAAACATGCCTTAAGGTGCAGACATTTGCAAATGCTCTTGCAAATTATAGTATTTTATTACCTATGGGCCCGATATTAAGTTGTGATGGCTATGCGCCTCTAAGGTGCATGGCCATCGCTGCCAAACTTTAACGCCGGATATTCAATCTGGGACCATAACCGGCCACTGGCATTAAATATCTGGCTTAGATGTACTGCCGCACATGGTGGCTAACCATGGGGCGGCGATATTCAGCTACTGACTGGTTAGTTTCAACGGCAAAGTTTAGGACATCCTTTGCTGCAACTAACTTTCGCTGCTGAGGGATAACTGGGCAGTGACTGAATATCGCCGTTGCATGGTTATCCCCAGCTATCTCCCCCGATATGCCCCGGTGCTAAGTGGTTAGCAGTGGGGCATATAGCGACATTACTCTGGGATATTCAGCGGCATTAATCATGTTAGTGCCGCTGAATATCCTGCTTAGGGGCATTTACACAGTTTAGAGCTCTCTAAACCATGCAAATTATTTATTTATTTAGCAACGTTTCTATACCACGGTATCTACAAGTCACAGCAGTGTACAGCGAACGAGTATAACTTGACATGGAAAGCAGTTGATAACAGGTTAAACAATTATAACAAGAGAATAATGTGTAAAACATAACAGTGCATTGCCTTGCATTATCGGGCCCTAAGGGCCTACTTTCTTACACTGCCCATGCTCCGCTCAAACGCCATCTATTTGCATGCCCACAGTGAAAGTAGTTAGCATGCAAACAAGGAACGTACATTTACGCTAGTAGGTATTTTATAAGAGGCCACTTAACCAGCGTAAATGATTAAAATACCGACATTTACATGTATACTTGGCATTTAAATCTAGGTGGCTGCTTATAAATTTACAATAAGGCCTCACTATACCCACTAGGTTTTATTAAGGATACTCATTTCAGTGGGTAGTATTCTGACCCAAGGAGTGAGTCAAAAAATGTATTACGTTAGTCCAATAAAGAGGTATCATTATATATATATATGACCATACCGAGCCCTGTGCGAGCGGCAGCAGGCAACGGCAGAGAGCCGAAATGCACCCCTGAAGTCTTCCCGCCGGCACACTAAGCAGGTCTGGTCTCTCCAGGAGGGACCAGACCTGCTTAGCATGCCGGCGGCAGGCGGCTTGCTCATCGGGTGTGCGCCTCTTCTCTCCCGCTCCCATAAAGTGGCTATATGGGGGTGTGGGGGGGGGGGCCGCGCACCCGATGTGCAAATCACACAGGGCGCATTTCGCCATTGGTACGGCCCTGTAGATATATATATATATTTTAAAATATTTATTAACTATTAAAGTGAAATAACACAATAACCACAGTGCTTCATCAAATTCATGATATCTGTCTATCCCTTCACTAGATATTAGTTATACAAGGATATTTTGAGTCCTTTTCTGGTTTCAAATTGACAACATAATGACTCATTTTCACCTTTCTCATCATATATCACCTTCCCAGCTGTACTGAGAACACTGAGACCCATCTCCCATGCCAATTTTATGACTGTCATATGGGTAGATTTAGGGTGAACAGCTCTATGTGCTGGCAGGGAATGGGAACAGAGAGAACCTGAGAACTCAGTAGGAAAGTCAGAGTAGAAAAATAGGCAACGAACAATTAAAAAGAAACTTCAAAGTAAAAATTACAGTAAAAGATGGAGAGAAGAGAGAAACTGTAAAGTTCGGTCTCAGAGAAATGCAGTGTGCCTGCATCCTGCAATGAGAGGGACCCAGTACCAGTCACAGACATACAGACTGACTTTTTACGGTTTTGGCTGAAGAAACTGTGTGCAACAGCAAAAGGGAATTACAACGTACAGTCAGCCCTTGTACCACTGGTGCCAGCTACAGTGAGAGTGTCCCAGTTCTAAGTGGATTAATAAAATATTGGCTTGTATTCTCGAGGGGTACTACTGGCATTGTGTTCTTTACAACAGAAATGCTAGGTAGGAGCTGTAGAATTCCGTCTGTGTGCCATCCAGTACGTACATATTGCACCGGTGAGATGGGACGAGCCGTGCCTGCAGAAAAGGGTCATAAATCATACAGAACAACCTTTCTTTGAATTTTTTTCAGTTATGCCATAGTTAAAGAAGAGAGAGAGACTTAGTGCCAGGCATTCAGCTGGTGCAGAAGCAGACACTGACTATCTGACACTAACAGTACTTACAGTGAACAGCAGTGTTAGGACCTGGCAAACTACCAGAAGCGGAGATACTGTAACAGGAAGAAAAATACCTATGAGAGAGGCAAACGGTTCAAATAAGCAATAACAAAAAGTCCTTATTCTAAGTCTATGTCAAAGCTCAGTAAAATGTATTTCAAAGCATCTAGATCTTAATGGGAAACGGAAAAATGTGAATGATTCCAGACTACGCAATTCACTTGTGGAATAGGAATACACAGAATGTGACCAGTATTCAGACGGGCGATAACTTAGGAAGTTACTTTAATATCTGGAGAAATATGTCAAACATCAACCCCAATATATTTAGGTATTCTATATACAAATACCAAGTGTCCGATATTCAGCCTGCCTGGCTAGTATCTGAAATTCCTGCCCTCTCTAGGGCAGGGGTTCTCAACCCAGTCCTCAGGACACACTTAGCCAGTCCGGTTTTTAGGATAACCACAATGAATATGTGTGAGATTTGCATTCCATGGATGCACTGCATGCAAATCTCTCTCATGCATATTCATTGTGGTTCTCCTGAAAACCTGACTGGCTAGGTGTGTCCTGAGGACTGGGTTGAGAACCCGAGCTCTAGGGCTTAACTTTATTCAGACATTCAGCTGTGCTATCTACTGCATGTAACTAGTGCTGATGCACACATGGACGAGCCGTGGCCATGATGGCACGTATGAATTTAAAGCTGGACCTGCTATTTAGCAAGCCTAGCTTAGAATGCATAGCTTATCAATTTAATGGCTGATTTGCTGCTATGTGCATTTAATTATATTTGAATTTTCATTGTTTATATTCCACAATCTTTCAGCCACATGGCCATACAGCATGAATCAGAAAAACTTATTTTAAAAACTTTCAATGCACAACAAAAATAAAAACCTTCTCCCCACAAATAACGAAAACCCATCATATCTTCATCTAGTATCTGTCAGTATTATCTAAAACAGATCCCTATCCGTTTCTGCATCCAATTCAAACTTCTTCTACTGACCTATAAAGTGCCTTCATTTGGCTGCGCCTCACTTATCTCTCCCTATTCCCGCTCCTCAGGAACTCCACTCCTGGCAGATCCCTTCTATCTGTGCCCTTCTCTTCCACTGCCAACTGCAGACTTCGATCTTTCTGCCTTGCTGCTCCTTATGTCTGGAACAAACTACCTGAGTTGGTACGCCAGGCTCCTTCTGTGGCCCTGTTCAAATCCAGGCTATAAACTCACTTCTCTGAGACTGTTTTGAATCCCGATCCCCCTACTTATTTTATATATTAGCAGAGTTTGATATACCGCCCATGCCGGAGCATCAGAGCGGTGTACAATACAAATATATATAATATATTTTGAAACGCGAATAGGCTGCCTGGACATGTGGGATAGATGTTTTTTCTGCAAAAATGTCTAGAACCGTATTCTGAAAATTCTCAGCCCTGCATATACAGGGCACTAAAATGGGGATCTCAGAATGTGGGCAGGGGAGAGCAGAATAGGGGTGTGGCCAGCCACAGAGACGTATAAAGCGTATTCAGGAGAGACCCGTGTACGCCCACCGTATTCCCCGCATACGTCCACGTTATACCTGCGGAAACATGGAATAAGGGTAGGACTTAGAAACTTTTCTGCTCTGCACCCCATTGCAGCCCATATTGGTGAATGGATGTGAAACCTATGCTGTGCACTGATGAGCCTGCGGTCTGGAAAACCACGTCATGCAGTGTTACTGGATAGAAAGCAGAGGAGAGGGAGGATGTAAGTCAAAGTAACATAAATAAACACCTCCACTGGTGTGATTCCGGCTATGCTGGTATTTGCTGTGTGTGCTAAAGGGGCAAAGCTTGGGCTCCCTAACAATGCCCCAGTCCTGAAAATGACAGTGGTGACGGAGTCCTAGGACTCCATGCGATAATGCAATCCCAGCTATTGGTGCTATGTGCAGCACCCAGCCAGCTGGAGTGTTGCGATCTACACAGTGGATCCTTACAGTTTGCTCCATGCAATGTGCACATTCTTCTGATGCAAATAAGGTCATATGCGATTCTTATCAGAACACAATATTGGGGATGTATTATGTCAGTGGCTATAAGTCCTATATTCTATGCACAGTTTACGATTTCGGTTGGTTTGATATGTGGACCTATGGTGTGCAATGCGCATACCTGTTTTGGCCCTTGAGGCTGATATACTGGAAGGTTTCTTTGGGCTTAATGCAGCTCTGTATCTGTTTGAGGTCCACTTTAGTATTTATCGTGTATGCACGTATTTATACATTTTAAAAAGGTAGGAATCAGGCAGGAATGAGAAATACTGATTTCTAAGGTTTGCTTTATATCTTCTAAGTTAATAGGTGCAGGGCATCCTTTTGGCAGACGTATGTTTCTGTGGGACTGCAAGCGAGAGTGCGTGCATGTGTGGTTGCAGGGCTGCATGGGGTGATCGAAATTGCTCGTCCACATATCTGGGGGGGGGGGGGATAGGAATGGCTGGCAGGTACCTGGGCCATAGGGATGACTGCAGCGTCACCAGGTGCCAGTGAGAACAGGCAGGAAAAAGCAGACCAGGTCCTCAATGACTTACCTATCTAAGCATATCCCTGTCACTAATAAGAGGCCCTCAGATGGAGGGCATGCAGCAGTGCGAAAAGCAGTAGGACATGCCCACGTGCACCATCATTAGTCTCTGCAACTGTGCACAGTTATAGAGAGTGACGAAGGTGTCTCTGGGCATGTCTGTGTGGTGCTTACACTGCTGACTGCAGTCATTCTGACGACCCCTTATTAGTGACAGGGATAGGTTTGGACAGTTCGCTATGGGGGACCTGTTCTGCCTTCTTCATGTCCTTACTTAGCATTGTGCAGACATGTTCCAGAGCTGTCCACGACATGCATACCTAGGGAGGTCTTCCACTGCCACGTATGTAGTGCTGCTCTGCATCTTGTGCTAGACAGATCACACTCTACTTGGTTTTCTACTACATTACAGCACACCGCAATTGCCTTGTAGTGTTCTGGGCATGACACAGACTAGTTTCTATTGTCCCACTTGCATCCACTTATATATATCTTCAGCTTTCATTGTAATTTTGAATCAAAACAGCACTGTCCATGGGCACAGCAGCTTAAGAGGTGCACGTTTTAAAGGGAGGCATGGTATGTCACAGATATGTGCAGGATCGCATAAGAACGTCTTTTCTGAATATGACGAGCGCGAGGATGTACACAGCCATTAGTGGCATATACCAATCTCTCATACACCATAGTGCTATGAACAGGCTGTGCCGATTTTGAACCTGCAGCTACAGAGTCTGTTTTCAGTCGGGCACATTTTCAATTTGGACATGCATGTTATGGAATTGACCTCCACGTGTTTCCTTACCATTCCCCTAGATATGTCCTAGTCCCCAGTTGTGTTGTATTGACTTTTGTATCATCTGCCTTGACTAGATTGTAACTCTTATGAGCAGAGACTGTTTCTTACATTTCTCTATACAACGCTGTATAAGCCCTGTAACGCTATACAAATGACAAGTAGTAATAGTAGTAATCTGGAAAAATTAGGTTTTCAGTTGTCTTCTAAATAACAAATAATTCCCCATATTTTTTTTTCAGTTCATCCAGCTACATATTCCAGAGACTAGGTTGCTGTTGTTGTTAAGTGCCGTCGAGTCGGAGTCGACTCATGGTGACCCTCTGGATAGCTATCCTAAATTGTGTTCGGTCTTCAGTCAGGCGGCCCATTGTTGACAGACTGCTACCCGTAGCTGCTGTTATTGTATCGATCCATCTCATTGCTGGCCTTCGTATTGCACCAGAAAAAAGTATCACACCTTTTCTAACCACTATAAAATCTTTAACAGCAAGCTTAAGTCAAATTTGAATGAAGATTTCTTCCTGGAGAATATTTTGGCAACAATTCAGCCACATATTTCAATCCTACATTATGCAAGACTTTGAATGCTAAGCATAATACTTGATTCTTGATTTTATAGGTAACCAATGTAAAGAATATTACAATGACATCACCCGAGGGGCGGTATTAGACATGCAGGGGCCCAGGGCAGAAGGTGGTAAGGAGGCCCCAAAGTCTGCCTCTAGGCTATGGCTCCTTCAGATTGAGGCAGACTTGCAGGGGGGGGGGGGGTCCCTGTAGCATGTGGGTCCAGGGCAATTTCCCTGTTCGCCACCCCCTAAAGCCAGCCCTGCATCACCCTCTCTCTTCTGCTCCTAAATCCATTTTGCATCCATGTTTTGCACACACTGGCGCGGCCTTTGCCCTGCCCAAATGCTGACCCTTTATAATAGAAATAAAATCTGGCTGTTTAGTGAGCGAAGTGGCCTGATTTTACATGCCTAAGTGCTGAAAACTGAGGACCAAGCTAGTTCTACATTTGCCTCTTGCTGTGGCAAACTCGCTTTGGATGAGGCCCCACAAGTTTAAACAAGTTGAAAAGTGAACACTAGCAGTGTGACACAATGGCACATTTCCCCCTTTTCCGTAATCAAGCTTGTGGAGGGCTCATATGCGTGCCTTATAGGAAATGTTGGGGGATGTGTGTGTGTGTGTGTGAAGGGTGTGTGTGGATATATCATGGGGAGTGTCAGATGCTATGTGTGTTTGTGTTGAGGGATGCGAGACATGTGTGTGTATCATTGCAAGTGTTGGGGGTGCACCATCTGTGTACCTCTGTCATGAGGAATGTCAGGGGCTGCATGCATGTGTGTGTCATGGGCAAGGCCATATTTCAGTTAAAAGCATCTATAGGCAACTAGGCAGACCTCCTCTGCTCCTCGTCCACCCCCCCCCCCCCCCCCGGTCAAGATCCTCCCTCAACTTGTGAACGAAAACACTTTGACAAAACTCAACAAAGGGCCTGAAAGCCCTCCAGCATTGGGCCTGCGATGCTCCACCCCCCCCCCCCCTGCTTGCATAATCTTCTTATTAGCATGGAAACCCATGCAAACCGAGGGGGTGGCGCAGGCCTAGCGCTGGAGGGCTTGCAGGAATCTTGTTGAGTTTTGTGAAAAAAGTGTTTTGCTGCCACTTTAGCTCAGGATCACCCACTGTAGCCTCAGCTTAAATTAAATATGCAGGCAGCGGTAACACTCCAGCATCTATCAAAATTTTGCACTGGAGGTAATTGCTTTTGTTGCCTTTGCTGAATTCCAGGCGGGGTCATGAGGCGCATCAGGGGTTTCCTATGTGCATGTGTGTGTCATGAGGAGTGTCAGGGGTTTTGTGCATGCATGTGTGATCGAGAGTGTCGGGAACTGCTTGCGTGCATGTGTGTGTGTTATGGAGAATGATGGGGGCTGCGTGAGTGTGTGTGTGTGTCTCTCTCTCTCTCTCGTGACTCCCTCTCATGCTTCTTCTCACTTAACCCACCCAAATTTATTTATCTATTTTATTTATTTAACAGTTCTTTTATACCGCATTCTTTATCATCAGCGCGGTTTACAGTGAACAAAACTACTCACGAACAGCAATAGGCAGACATGAGTTTACATATAACAGGGAAATTAACCAGGATAAAAAATTTTGGGAAACTTTGTACATTTATGTTATACAACTTTATACAGTGATAGTGTTCTATTTACATAATGTGTGATGTGCGACAGAACAATTGCAGCCTCATACTGAGGGATTCAGTTGTGTTGGGGGAGTCGGCGAGGGGTTATGGTAATGAGAGAAGTATATAAGGAACAGGTGGTGCTTTAAAGCTTTTCGAAATTGCTTAAGGTCCGTGATTGATCTAATGGTGGGTGGAAGGTTGTTCCAGCGTCTGGGGGCGTAGTGTGCGAATGCTCTGTTAGTAGTTGTGGTTGTGCATTTTGTGGATTCTGTAGGTATGGTTAGTGTATTAGCTGCGACTGATCTCCTAGGTCTAATATTGGAGGTGTGATTGAGGAGTGTTGTGATTGAGGGGGGGGGGGGGGCTATTTTGTTAATGGCTTTGAATGTGATGAGCAGTACTTTATATGTAATCCTGCAGCTTATCGGGAGCCAGTGAAGTTCCCTTAGAATGGGGGTCGTGTGGTCTCTTCTTGATGCTCCATATAAATTTCCACCAGGGTCTCTCTCTCTCTTTCCCCTATCCTGCACCAGCCTTCTCCCAGTCTTTCTGTCTCACTCTCTTAAGCCCTGCCCCCCTACTATGCTTCACCTAGTATGTGTGTCTCTTTCTCACTCATAACTCCCCACCCATGTTTCACCTAGTCTCTCTCTCTGTCTCTCACACCCTCCTTTTACCAAGTCCTTCTTTCATTCACATTCTTGTCTCTGGCTGAAGCTCTTCAAAAATACAGCTGTTCACACTTCCCCCATCATGACTGGCTTTCTGCATGGTGGAGCTCTGTGGTGTGGGAAGTGTCATCATTTTCTTCTTATCTTTTACTCAGTTTTGGGGTCCAGAGGCAGTGCAATTTCTTCACTTGGCACTAGCATCCAACCCCATTTGTCAGGTTTCTTTTTATACAAGTTTGAAGCAAGATGACTGAAGCACGAGGGAAAATAGACTGAGCATGTTCAGTTCAAACGATCAGATGGAAATGGTGTGGAGACTTAAACTTAGGGATAATAATTTTCAAAAGCTTTTCCACAAGCAAAGTGGTGCTTTACACACAGAAATGACCTGTTGGAACATTATCATCCTGATATGCAGATAAAAGTACCCATGTGCAGCCAGCATGTGCATAAGATTACCTGCTATTTAAAGAAGGATTCCCAAATACTGAGTTGGGCAGGAGTCAGTATGTGGAAGACTGGCCCATAGTGGTAATACTGCAAGACTACTGCTAGGGGTCATGGCTGTTATTTTGAACTCCGGCATCTTCAGAACAGAAGCGCAGGCAGACTGTTCCTGTCTTGCTCTACTAGAGACCAGGGAAATCTCTGGGTGAGTCCCTGGGAAGGCAGAGTGGCCAGAAGAAGGGTTGCTGGGGGGGGGGGGGGGTGTGCTCTTCAAGGGGGGCCTTTATTTCAGGGGCTTATGGTCAGGGGGCCTTATCTTGTGGGGGGGCTGCCTGTTTGAGGGGATGTTATACGAGGTAGGAGATTTGGATCAGGAGGTTGTTTGGGGGGAGGCTGATTATTACAGAGGATCATCATGGGAGAGATCAAAGTGAGAGATGGGTCTGGATAATCATTGCTGTGAGTTTTTTTCTAATAGACACGGGCAGCAGCTGCACTGTCAGCAGTCGTGACAGCCAGTGCGTGGTAACATCCCACACATTAGATCTCACTGGTGACCATGCCCCATCTCTGACTCAAACCCACCCTGATAAGCCCCAATTTGTGCAAAGCATATGAATGTATATTTTACATAGGTCATAGAGATCAGAACCGAGATGGCAAGTTGGGACACATTCAATTCTGACAGTATTTTAGAAACAGCTCTGCTAAAGGTAAAGTCGTTTCTAAAATACACAGAAAGAAGTGAACGAATGTATGGCGATTTATATCCAGGTGTAGTGGGAGGAGCCATTTCACAAATATACACATGGGAAAAATTGATGGAGGAAACTCAACATCTGGAACCACACACAAACGCGAATAGTGAAGGAGTCACGTGTGCTTTATTCAAACCCCTACGCGTTTCGGCAGCATTGCCTTCCTCAGGGGGTAAAATCTCAAACAGAACATAATAAATACAATAAAATACAACCAAATAAACAATAATGATTAAAAACACAAACAATATAACAGTTAAAACAAAATAAAACAAATACTCAGCCTTACTTTTAGCTTTCTCTTTTTATCCTGATTTTAGATTTATGGTTCGTTTTGTTTTGTTTTAACTTTATATTGTTTGTATTTAATAACTTTGTTTTTAATTATTATTGTTTATTTGGTTGTATTTTATTGTGTTTGTTCTGTTCTTTTGAGGTTTTACCCCCTGAGGAAGGCAATGCTGCCGAATCGCGTAGGTGTTTGAATAAAGCACCTGTGACCCCCTTCACTATTCATTTTTGTGTGTGGTTCCTTGTCTTGTTGCGAGTGGTTTTGCTCTGTTTGTGCCATTTGGCAACTCAACATCTTTATGTGTAAGTGCCAGCATTTCACGAGGTGCACTTGTAAACGTCAACCTTTACACATGCATTAGAGCCATTTTGTAAACCTAGATTTGTAGATGCTGCTAATTACAGAGGTCCCAATCTTTAAGTCATTTCAATTTGGAGGGGTAAATATACATTGGGGGATTAAGGTGAAAATTCAGGGAATACGGCATGGCAGCATTGCTGCATGCAGCTACCGCCATTCATTGAGGTGGCCTTAGCTGCACCCGCGATGTCTGCAAAACATGCAACTACCGTGCAGTGTCAATGCCTGTAGTAACCACATGGTACAGGCACTCCCATTCTCTGCTGACACCTCATCCACTCTTGCTCCTAATGCAAGGTATGCAGCTAGTGCCAAAAATTGCCTGAGTTAGTTGTCACCATGGAGCGATTTTTCTCATGTTAGCGCCACAATGATAGCTTTAGTAGACATACTCCTAAGTGGTTTTAGTTAAGACAGTAAGACTAGTCCTAAATGAAACTGCTTAGGTATGGTGGATGAATATCAGTGCTATACGTACCGCCAATGCTGGTGACCTCGTTAGAAGTATATTCAGTGCTGCTACCTGTCCATATAGTGCTATTGAACATAAAATATTGTTATACATCCCCCCCCAGTAGCCAGGGATTTCAGCGGCACTAAGCGGTTTAGTGCTGCTGAATCCACTGACTGCGGCTTAACGGGTAAGCAGGCCTGCTGACTGGCTAAATCTCTTTGAATATGCTCCCTTTAAAATATAAGGAGGTCACTATTCAAACAGGTTTATGTGGTGGATTGCTGGGGGTTATGCAAAACACATAAACCCCGGAAATCCCAATATTCGGCAGCACTGTTCCCCACAGACTGCAAAAAATTCTCCCAGTTAATCATGGGGTAGTCCTGACAACTATCTGGTTAGCGTCAATATTCGGCCTCTGAACGGATAGCTAAACCACATAAAGTTAGGATGAGTCAATGGCTGTCATGCTGATTTGCTCTCCAGTTAGCGGCTGAATATCCCTGCTAACCAAATGTGATCAGCGGCAAAACCGTATTTCAGCACCAGATGCCAGAGAGGCTCCTATACTGAATACTCCATTTCTCTTTTAGCTGTAGCTGTCGGGTGCTTTGCGATATGACTGACTGCTGCGGCTGAATATCATGCCCATGGTGTTGTACAATGCTAATGATTGCAAAAAATATTATGCTTCCCTTTGCAAATTATTATCATTGTTGTTATGAGTAGTAGTATATTGTATTACTTAAGATATATTTCATTTCATTTCATACTGTCTAATGCTATTTCCTGATCTTAATGCCTTACTTTACTCTTGTTTCGGTAGTTAACAACATTGCTATTATTTTTTTTTATCTTATGTGTGAAGAGGTTATGTAATGTTCCACTTTCTACTTCTTTTTCACTGTGTGCTTACATGTTAGGCAAACATAATACTTAGGCAGCATAATAATGCCATTATCTGGTTCCATGAACGTCATGGAGGAGTAAATAAAATCTACTTGTTTTTCAAGAAAAACAAAACAGATACGGATCAAAAACATAGCATCAATTACAACTCGGCCTATACACTGTGTCAATTGTTTCTCTACTACTGAAACATGCTCATTTCTAAATGGGACTAAAAGGTGAAAATAGGCTTTAGTTCAAGGGTTAAAAGACAGCCTCTGTACAATGAAGTCTATGCAAAGCATATTTCAATATGGATCCATTAAAAAAATGGGCATATTAAGAACAAAAAAACAAAACAAAACAGTTAATACGTGTTTACCTCTTTATCTTTCCTAATTTCTGCTATATTGCTTTTGAGATGCAGTGACTAGAATTGAAAATAACACTAACATGTGGTTGCACCAAACAGCAATACAGAAACAAGATAGTTTTTATTTTCTGTTCCTTTCCAAAGAATTCCTAATATTCTGTTTGCTTTTTGTGGGCCATTGTCACTTTACCTTCAGTTTTCTATGACATTCCTTCTTTTGCTTGCCCAGACACGTTTTTCTTTGCTCACTCTAATATTCCCTAGGATCCCTTTAACTTGCATGGCAAGGACTTCTTACATAGCTCACAATTTTTACCAGGCACAAGAAAAACGTGGAGCCCAATTCAGGTAGGGGCAGGCCCGTTTGGACCCGATTCTGGACAGCGGGAACACAATGTTCCTGCAGTAACCAGAATCGGGCCTAAGGAGAGTCCAGTGTGCCCCTGCCATCTGCAGGGATGTCTTTCCCACAGGCGCCCCAGATTCCTACAGCTTTGCCCCCCTTTTTCCCCGCCGCCCGATCCACGACTGTCCTGCCAAGGCCTGGATCTGATGGCAGGGACCCTTCCACGCCTGACCCTGGGGGGATCCCTGGGCCCAATCGCCGGTTTTGTACTGCTTTTTCCAACTTTGAGGTGGAATAAGCAGCACGTCTCCACGTGCCCGGCAAGATGTATAGGGCCATGACCTGAATTGACCCTGTACATCCTGCTGGCCTGCCCCCGCTCCGCCCCGATCCCGCCCCCCTGCCAGCTCTCCCCATCCTGATGCTCAGGACGTATGGGGGGAACTGGGCCCGGACAGCTTGTAGGCAGAAAAAGCTTTAAAAAATGACTTCTTCAACTCATTCTACAGTTTATTTCATAGGCTCTTCTATGTGTACTGTATATTTAGAAACAGAACTAGAAGAATAAAAGTGTCCACTAAGCCATTTAATTAGCTTCTCGCAATCTTCTTATACCAGGAAATCAAATGCAGACAAGAAAAATTGCACCCTCTTTAACAATGCATTTTTTAAATTGCTTTTTGTAATTATGTTGATTGCATTGCAAAATGTTAAAAAAAGTTAATCATGTGATGAATTTAAAGAAAGCAATAGAATAAAATTAATTTGCCATAGTCTTAATATGTCTTTGTCTTCATACTTGACTTCAACATTGTTTTCATTCATCAGACATAGAAAATTAGACGTCACATGATATTTCTAAAAAGACTTTATATGATTCTCAACATTTTACTTCTCTATAACAATATCTGGACATAGGCCAAAGGCATCAATAATCATATATTTCTCATTAGCATTTTGAGGATGTCAGCCATTTTCTATTGTGTAATAGAATTTAAAGTGCCAAGGGAGCTTGCTGGCATATTGCTTTCTGTCAGAACAAATATGATTAACATTGCGCCAGATATATGTCCTCATGCACCACCACAAGGATCGAAGCATTAGATCTTATAGTCAATTAATAAAGTCAGAGCTGCTCAGTGTTGCAGCATCAAGCCAGCATGCACATACCAGCCAGTAGGTAATGTAGGCCTCGCTATAAGTAGGCTACCATTTTGGAATTATTTTCACTCATTTGTTAGTGAGCAGACACATTCGCAGTCAATCAAAAATGACCTTTTTTACACGTATGCAGTTTATAGAAACCAACATACTTTAAAAATTCTTCGGAAATTAGTATTTATTGCAGAATCTAAACATATATGATGGTATCTCTATTCTAGTTTCAGTACAAACTAATTCTGCGTAAATAAAAGTTTCTTAAGGGTCTGCATGTGTTATCAAGCCACATTAATAGTGCAGGGAAAATGCAGATAGCACAGCGATTTTCTGTGCTATCACAGAAACCACATGAACTGCCAGGGTTGGCAGGATATGCATGGAGAGTGGGCGTCTCTACAATGCGCTGTTGCCGTATGTGTCAACAGAGCATGGTCATCAAATTTGCTGAAACAAGGGTGCAGAGAACACCAACTTAATTGGGGGTATTATGTTCATCCACGATGTTACCGGTGTGCGCTCCCTGCAGGTTCTGTGTGTTATCTGCCGGGGACATGCTGTGCACGCCCCCAACAGGTAGTGCACAGCTTTTGCGGCTAGTGTGGCGCTATTTACAGAAAAACACAGCGTTAGCTGCAAAAGCCTAATGCGCTTCTGCAAACATACCCCTTAATTAAGTCTAGAATTTCTAAAAGAGCATCCTGCTTGCTTAGCAGTTCTGAAGACCGCATTAAGGAAATTAAGCTAAAAGAGAGTGGACCCCCCCTAAAAAAATGTAATTGCATGATGAATCTGTGCTTTTTTTAAAGTTCATATTAACCTCTAGACAATTTTCAATAGTATCTTGTTTTGTTTGTTCTTTATAAAGCCATTAATTCAATGCTCTTGTGATTGCCATTACTGCTATCTACTCAAATACAAAATACAATTATATTACATTAACCAGCTTAATTAAAGATGTTCGTACAGATAAACATGAACATTGATTATAAATTCCATTGACGTGGTGTAATTGAGCACTCAAAGGTCCAGTGCAGCATTCAGAGCTGATAACCACAGCTGACAGTTTTGGTAGAGTTTATTTACAAATGTACTCTACCACCTTTTGACAATATACAAAACAGTTTACAATATGACAATAAAATCAAAACAAAAAAGGATGCACAAATACACAGACAGAAGTTTGAAAAAAAACCAAACCCAAACGTAATCCAAAAGGAAAGAAGAGAGAAGACACGGAATCAATGTTGTTCCAAACCCCTGAGACCCTGGAGCAGGCGCCCCCCCCCCCTCACAGCACCCCCCCCCCCCTTATGGTGCCAGCATGGAAAACCTACCATAATGTGGTGGGAGACTTGCCATGCAGCCTCCCCTTCCTCCCGGATCGAAGTCTTGCGGTTTGCGAGACTTCAGCCCAGGAGGGAAGAACAGCCAGGCCTGGAGTGGAGGCAGCCTGGCAAGCTACCCACCACATTAGCGTTTGCCATGCCAGCTCCCACTGCACAAAGGAACATCCATTGATATTGAGCCTCTCAACTGATGGCATAACATCTGGGGGTGTGGGGGTGAGGGCTGGGAGGGGGCCATGACTCTGGTAATGTAGCTGGGTTTAAAAAAGGGTTGGACAAGTTCCTGGAGGAAAGGTCCATAAATCATTATTAAAGGGGACCCGGGAAATCCACTGCTTGCCCCAATACAAGCATTGTGGAACCTGTGTCTTTTAAGGAAACTGCTAGGTACTTATGACCTAGATTGGCCACTCTTGGAAACAGGATACTAGGCATGATGGACTTTGGTCTGACCCAGTATGGCGGATCTTATGTTCTTATCATCCAAATGGTGTTCAAAAGCATTGGGTTGATGCTCCCAGCCAGGAAAAAAATTGCCAAGACTTCATAAAAGAACTTCACTATACTGTTTTCTGTAAAGTGAGAATGATTGCTGTTGTAAATAAGGAAAACCCCCTACTTAATAAGTGTAACAAGACATACATTTCTTTCTCAAGCATGCTTATAAAGTTGTACAGACTATAATAGCAAGAAAATTGATGACAGCAATAAGATCAAAGTTTTCCATTAATTTTGCTCCATCAAAGTAATACCTCAGTTTTTTTATGAATGCAACACATTTACTTATTCTACTTCAACAGCCCTTCTTAACTTGCTTTCCCTCTATAAAAACATGCTTATGGCTTATTTTGCCACTGGATGAAAAGAAATCTGTTTGTTGCCTATTCTCTTGGACTAAAGTTTTCCACTGCTTGTCTATCTTGTGAGAGCTTTGTCATCTGTAGTCTCAGGATTGCCTCAGATCTCTCTGAGCTGTTTGATTTTCCATTCCCGTGGAGGCCGTTTCCATAGCCAGCTGTTGCAATCTGACCAGCTGCACCTCTCATAACTCAGAGCACACAAATCGCAGAACAGGGATTTAAGAAAAGAAATATTGTATAAAATTTACTTAAATGAATAGTTGATTCTTACTTTGAAATATTTTATAAGGGAGGGTACAGAAGTAGCCTAATGGTTAGAGCAGTGGCTTGGGAACCAAAACACCAAGATTCAATTCCCACTAGCACTCCTTATGTCCTTGGGCAAGTCACTTAACCCTCCATTGTCTTAGAAGAATCCAAGTTATCAATGTTCTCATTTAATGTACATTACCAAGTTTAAGTTACAATATGATCTGCTTTGACTGAAATGATAAAGCGATATAAAAAATCTGTTAAATAAATAAACATAAGGGCCTATTTACTAAGCCATCTTAGCTGTTTATGTAGCAATTGGTTGTGGACTAACCCAAATCCACCTTATCTACTCGATGAATCAACCTATTGTACATAAATTTACTGTATTAAAGTTATAATGGGCCTGATTTTCAAAAACATTTACACGGGTAACTTCCTTAGTTACCCATGTAAAGGCCTTACCCAGGATTTTCAAAGGGCACCTACACGGGTAGTGCCCTTTGAAAATCTAGTGCCCAGATAGCATTGAGGCATGTTGGGGACATTCTGGGGTGGAACGAAGGCGGGCCTTGCTGCTACCCATGTAGCACCAATTTTCGATGCTACATGGTTAGCGCTTTGCGCCTTAATTTGTAAATACCTACAATGTAAATATGTTCAAATAGTTTACTGTTCAAACTTTATATTGTTACCTGTAAATAGTTCCATCTGTTCTATGTAAAATGACAAGGTATGCTATTTCACATACCATATAACTTACTGTTCATTGTAAACCGCACTTGATACTTGGGAAAGAGCGGTATAGAAATAATTGTTAAATAAATAAATAATAAATACATAAAGATAGGCGTGGGAAAACCTCACCTATTTTTAAGGCACTGGGGCTAACTGTGTAGCATCGAAAATTGGTGCTATATGGCTAGCTCCTGCGGCTTCTTGTCTATGTGGTGACACTCAGGTTTTCGATGCCAGCGCCACTTATGACCCCGGCACGGAAAATCCGGGTTAAGCGGGAGGTGGGCGGGGTATGCGCCAATGTGGTGCATAGCACTGCGCAACTGAAATTCGGGCCCAATGTTCCCACCATACCCCTTCCCCTAATGTTTCTGTATTAAGTTGTTGATCACTGTAAACTGCTTTGATATTTAGAAAAGCGGTATATAAGAAAGTTTAAATAAATAAAATAAATAAATGAACATACCACCTTCACAGTTAGAGTATGCTAATTTCCACATTCACTTCCTAACACCAAAAAGAGATAGGGAATACGAGGGGACTGTGCCTTACAGTTAATATGGAGGTTACTGCTCAAGAGTAGTCTAAGGAACTATGGGGAAGATATTTAGCGGCGGGGGCTAATGCTGCTTCAGTGGCTAGCTGTCGTCGCTGAAAATTCAACCCAGATATTTAAGGCCGGGCTAATATCCAGCCACTGGACGGATTGCAAAAGCAGTTAAAGTTAGGACAGCTACTTAGCCGGTTAGTGTTAACTGGGCAGCAGCTGAATATTGCCATTGCCTGGTAACCCCCGGAGCCGCCTCCGCTCCATGCAAAGAACACCACAATGCTAGCTGGCTAGCACTGAGGTGCTTAGAGGCTGTACCCAGGGATATTCAGTGGCACTAATGTCTTTGAATATCCCCCTATATATTTAGAGTATATATTTAGAGTAAGGGTGGTAGATGCATGAAACAGCCTTCAACTGGATGTGGAATAGACGTGGACGTTAAATGAATTCAAAGCAGCATAGGGCAAGCACAAAGAATCTGGGAGGGAGAGGAAAGAATTGTAGAACCGAGCAGTTGGTATGTTTGGGCAGATCGTAGGGTCTTTTCTATTATTATTATTTGTTTTTCAACTGCACATAAGCAGAACATGCAATTCCAACAGCTGATCATTTACTAATCGTAGTTGCGGTTTCTATTGCACTTATACAGTCCATCTTTAAAAACACCCACTTAGAAGTCCTTTAATGAGGGCAATCCAGTTTACCTGCCATTATATTATGATCTGCCATCATATTCTCTGTTTCTGTGCTTCAGCGGGTCAATGTCATAGACTCATGGGGGGGGCATTTTGTCCCGCGAATAGCAGGGTTGGTCGGGAGGGCTGGACATCCGACCTGCGCTCAGATGCAGGCCACAATTCCACTGCCAGCGTTCCCCGCATGTACACATCATTTGTGCGGAGAGTGCTGGATGTAGGTGGGATGGGGTGGTGCTGGGGCGGAGCGAGGGAGTAGCCAGGTGCCGGGACATAAAGAGGTTATTCAGGACAGGCTTCTGCACGCACCCCGGCACCAAGATAGACGTCTGGCTTATTCCACCCCAATGGTGGAAAAAGTGCCGGGTTCTGTGCTGTTGCGGGCCACAGCCCCCTCCCCACCCCATCATGCCACTGCGGTAGAGCAGTCACCGCCCGATCCAGGCCTAGGGGGCCCCTGCTGAGGGTCAGATGGCAGCGTGCTACACTCTGTCTGGGCATTCTGTGACTCCGATGTGCCAGTGCCATGGCGAAAGGATACCACTGCATTAGCACACCAGCCAGAGCATTGTGCGGTGGGGATGGACGTCTCCCTCCATGGAATCAGATGCACGCAGGGGCGTCAAAATGCCAGATTCCGCAATCACAGGTATAGCTCTGGCGGTTCTAGAATTAGGTACAACTTGGCCCTGTCCAAGTGCTAGGCATCCTCACGGCCCAGCCATGCACCTTTTGGGATCGGCCTCATGCTGTATAAATAACATAGATCAATGTCACAAATACAGCAAACATTTCAATGCGGTAAAAAAAATCTGAAATTACTTAAAGTCCCAGAAAATGCTCAGGTCAATATTTAACCACTGCGGCGGGCGTGTTTTTCAAACGCCAGTGGCAGCAATGAAATAGCTTGCATATATTCGGCTGAGCTATCTGCAGAAGCAACAGCACTGAATATATGTATAGAGCAGTGAGCATCCTCGCTATATGTAGAATGGCGATACTCTGTCCACTATCCCTATAGCTAAGCAGACAGATTTATGAAAGCTTTTTTGCTGTCCTAAATTTATGCACACAGCTGTATGGATAGTGGACTGAGTATTGCTGCTCTCCATATAGTTAGGCGGAATGTCCATGCTCTTCCCAAGCTCCACCTCCTACTATATCCACCCAGATAAATTTATTGTAACAATTAAATGTATGGGGCCAATTTTCATTGGGGGGCAGTCAGCACGTTTAAAGTGCCTGGCTGCTACTGCTTTAATTATAAATAGATATTCAGCGCCAGAGCCTCTCCATCATCCAGCGCTGAATATTCGGTTTCGCCCACAGAAACTGCTACCACAAGCTAAGAGCAGCCAGCGCTAACTGCCCTTACTGCTTCAGGGTGGGATGGGGCCACAGAGTGGGCCGGTGACAGCCACACACTAAGTGTCATGACTACTGATAGATTGGCTGCACTTAATGCCACCCCTTGCAGCCAGTATAGGGGCAGCTGATAGGTTCCTAAAGATAGAGGGCGAGATAGTCAAAGACTCTGAGGCAGTTTGCAGACCTGAAAACTGACAGAATGGTGCTCAGCAAGATATTCCTGGTTTTAGGCCAGAAAGCGCCCTTGCACTATCCGACTAGCATCAGGGCATTATGGAGGCAAAGCGGAGGCATCACCCATCTACTGGCAATGTTCAGTCATGAGCTGGATTATCATAAAGCTGCTAATGTTAGGCACTTGAAAGGCTTGCCTAACTTTAGTTGATTCAGTGGCTAAATATCACTGCTGACCGGTTAGCTGACACGTTATCCAGCCAAACCGGATATTCAGTGCCAATGGCTTGATATGGCTCTGACATTGAATATACAGATTCAAAGTTTAGTGGTGATGGCTAGCTGCTTTATCAGCAGGGGCAGACCAAGGGGAGCGCGGGGCCATGTGCGGAGACTCATTGCAGGGCCTCATTTGCATAAGAAGCCTCGTTTGCATAACTATTTGCGTAATGTTAACGTGCACTAACTTTTAGTAAACCTGCCTCTTAATGAGTGTCTGGATAAGGAAAGACTACCAGATTTCTACATTACTATACTCCAGTGCCAACTGCCAGGCACATTAGGAAGTACTTACAAGTACTGCCCATTTAGAACCCATAGCAAACTCGCCATATCATAGCAGCACTACTGGGACTCACAAAGCACCAAACCCTACCTATCAAAAGGCAACACTGCTAATATTAAACCAGTACATCTCAGAGAATACCAATACATCTCCTACTGGGGAAAGACAACAAGTGGCACTATCAAATAGAAACTACATGAACAGAATACCTCAGTTCGGTTACACATGCAGAACACAGACCGTCACCACACAAAGAACAAGGGATCACAATTTAGAAATAGAAAGACAATAATTCAACTGGGAACCGCAAAAGCCAAACTTGGAACGTACAACATTGGAGACATAAAACTATAAATTAATTTCCTCTTGTACTATGCCAAGATGTTAGCAATGCACATTTCCCAGAGCTGACATATTCCAGTTAATAAATTCAAAATAAAAAAGTATTTTTCTACCTTTTGTTGTTTGGGCATTTTATTTTGCAGTTGCAATTGCTCCACTTACTTTCTTCTGGTTTCTTTGTGTCTTCTGCTAACTCTCCATTGTCTGCTGTCTATTTGTCCTTTCTTCTCTCTTCTATTTTTTTCCACTCTCTCTCTACATTTGCTTTAACATACTGATCTTTCTCCTTTTGCTCTTTCTTCCATCTCTTTCTTTATTTCTTTTTCATCCACTCAAATTTCACCTTTCCATCCTCAATCCCCACTTACTCTCCCAATATCCGGCCAATCATAGATTTTTCTTCCCTCCCACACAAAATATCTTTTTCCCTCTCCATCCTCACTCTTCCAGCCCCAACACCTTCTAGTACTCCCCCAACATCAGCTTCCTTCTAATTCCAGCCCCACCCAGCATCCACTCCCTTCTAGTCCCATTCTCCCATCCACCCACATCAGCCCATTTCCAGTCCTAGACCCTCCATCAGTCCATCTCCATTCTTAGCCCACCCATCAGCCATTTCCAGTCCTATCCTAACTCCCCCTTCAACCCATTTTCATTCCTAGCCCCCCATCAGCCATTTCCAGTCCTATCCAAGACCCCTCACATCAGCCCATTTCCATTCCTAGTCCACCATCAGCCCATTTCCAGTCCTATCCTATCCCCCATTCCTCACCCCATATATCAAATAAATATAACCATAGCCATAAACCAGAAGAGTCCTGCGCCTGTCTGAGCGGCTTACGAGGGAGCCGAGGACACCAGAGACCCCGGCTCACCTCTGCACAGTGCTGGAGCAAAGAGTAGCATGCTCCTGCACTCGCTCTGTGTTCTTGTGAAGCCCGCTTAGTGCCAAGAAAGGTTAAAGGTCATTTCCTGTTTCACGGCACTCAGCAGGCTTCACATGAACACAGTGTGAATGAAGGAGCACACTGCTCTTCACTCCAGCGCTTTGCAGAGGCGAGCTGGGACCTCTGGTATCCCTGGCTCCCTCTGAAGCTGGCCCTGCAAACTCTGTGGAATGAAGTTTGTGTGGGGCCCCCTGAAGCACGGGGCCCTGTGCAAACAACACTCTTGCTCAATGGACGGGACGGGCCGGGCCTGTTTATCAATGGTAGCCAACACCATTGAATATCCCTCAGAGCAGCAGACAATGTTGCTGCTCCTCCCCAATCGTCCCCCCCTTACACCCTCAATCTGATCCCTAATGTAATGCAAATGAAGCCCATCTTTTGATCCACCACCACACACAATAACCCCCTGCCCCGACAGCCTCTCCCCTACCTTTCAGTACCTCAATCTGGATAGCCACACACATTAGTAACAATGATCCTAATACTGGCTCCCCATCCAGTTTTCAACCCCCAACAGAATCCTCCCTTCTGAAAAGACCACCCCAAAGCCTTCCTGATTAGACAGCCCCCTAAAGAGTAGCCCCTCAAAGTAGGCCTCTTGCCCCCACTGACCATCTCAACATATGATCCACCCCAGGGACCTATCCAAGGGAATTCCCTAGTGTCTAGTGGGGCCAGAGAAGGAGTGGTCCCCTCTGCTCATGCCCTGACTACTTGGGGTTCCAGAATGGTGCCAGTAACCACTATTGGTTGTCTTGCATTTATTTATTTATTTTATTTAATGGTATTTATATACCACCTTATCATTCAATCAAAGCGGTTTCCATGGCAAACAATCATGGGGGCAAATGTTTTCATGCAGTGTACAGTGTAGTGTGTATGTGTTGGCGGGGAAGTGATTAGAGTTGGTTTAAATACATAGTGCGCTATTATACATCATGAGCTATTATACAGTCTTATATACAGTCTCGAGGTGGTGGGGGGGGCTGATGATCTGATTTGTATGCTGGTTCAGGGGGTATGTCCATAGTATTCGATGAACAGGGTTGTCTTCAGCTGTTTTCGGAAGTCCTTGATTTCTGTGGTTAGTCTCAGATCATCTGGGAGGGAGTTCCATATGGAAGGAGCAGCCAGGGAGATTGCTCGTTGTGCGGTGTCTTTGCAAGTCTTGGTGAAGTCTTTTGGGGTGTTAACCCGATTGGAGGTGCCTCTTCTTCTTGGCCGTGTGCATTACTACTGCAGGGATTGACCCTTGGTGGTAGTATCATGAGACTACTGCTAGGGGTTACCACTGCCATTTTGGAACCCCAAACAGCTAGGACAAGTGTGGAGGAGGGACTGCCCCTGCTCTGGCCCCACTAGACAACCCAGAATCTACTGGGTAAGTCCCAGTGGCACAACAGATGCATGGGAGGATAGCTGATGGACGGGGGGGGGGGGGGGGGCAGGGGGGGAGTCTAATCAGGGGGTTGCTCCTTGGGGAAAGCTGTAATGGGGGATTTCTTTTTAGGGATGTTCTTTTCAGAAGGGAATATTCTGACTGGGGATGAGGGGAGCAGTATGGGGGCATTGTTATGATGTGAATAGCTGTCTGAGATGAAGGTTTTGAAAGGGAAGGGGAGGCTTTCAGAGCAGCAGAATCATCAGTCAGCCACCCTAAACATATCTTAAGTGCAACTCTCAGCTTTCACTTAATATGTAACAGACCCTGTTAATGTTTATTGTTTACTGTTCACGTTAATACAATTTGATGTAAATTTGTTTCATGTAGCCTACCTGTTGCCTGTTCGATGCAAACCTGTTCTATGTAAAACAATTACTATTGTTTTGTTATATCTAAACCGCACTGATCTGAAAAAGCGCGGTATATAAAAACAAATAAATAAATAAAATAAATAATAAATTATGTGGGGGATCAGAAGGGGTGTTTGCATTACATTAGGGATCAGATTGGAAGATTAGGAAAGAAACCAATTGGGTCAGGCTATGGCAACATCCTGGGCAGGTAATAATCCTGGGCAGTGGGCAGGTAATAATCATTATGATGATTATTACCTGCCCACTATACTATGCCATATTTTATTCTCACAATAATTTTCATATTTATTATGTACTTTAATTAACTTCTTCCACCGTATTATAGTTATCTTATCCGCCTCCCCATCTAATTAACCAAAATAACCATGTATATTGTTGCCATGTATATAGTTATCTGTTAGATAGTTACCCTTGTTTTACCACCTAGTTTATGTACCCTGTTCTCTGTAAAAAACCAATGCTGTTTTGTACCATTGTGTTTATATTTGTTCATATGTAAACCGCACTGATTAAAGAGCGCGGTATATAAGAAAAATAAAATAAATAAATAAAATAAATAAATCCTTGCCTTGACAGGTAGCATGACTGCTCTTGCGTTACCTGCCACTGTAGGGAATGTGGCTCCCGTGTGGTAAGGGTCTGCCCTGTGCACTAAATGCGGGGGCAGATACTGGGCCTGCATTTACCACCCAGGGTTTGAACTTACTGCACCTTAACTTTGCCAATTAAAGTGTGGTAAGTGCAAACACGTAGTGCACATTAGAAAAGGGTCCCGTAGGGCATCCACTTCTTCTTTCTATAGACTGGGAGCAGAATACACGTCTGTTTTGAAAGGCTCTCTGCTCACCAAGCCTTTTGAAAAAATACATTGCTGCTTTAGAACATTCGGATGTGAACATCCATTTTCAAACACCTATGACCTATACAAAGTTTTCCTCTAAATAGAAAATTGAAACAATGAGACATAGTTACCTTTCTAAGGTCAAAAGAATAGTTACTGGAGGAAAGAAGACTTGAATCCTGGCTCCCCGGTTTTCAGCCCATTGCTTCTGCTGCTAAAGGTATGCATTCATTAGTACACTTTTGCTTCGTTATGCAGCTTAAAATATTCAGTGCATGCTAAATTGATTTAACATGCCCTAATCAACCTCACACACCTTATTTGTTGGTGATTGCACATTAAATTAATTTTGCATGTGTTAACAATTCCCCTTCGAAACAAATGTGTGACGCTAACCAAAACTACCCAAAAACTGAGAAAAAAAAAACTTGAAAAAAAATGAAAAACTAGCCAAATTTTTCTTGCCTAGGCACATCCCTATCAACTACAAGGCCGCCTTTCCTCTTCAAAGAGTAAAAGGATGGGGAATAGGATAGAAACATTCAAAACAAGTAAAAATAATGCACAGGAAACAAATCCTTTTCAATGAAAAGGAAATTCTAGGGACATCGCAATTTTTAAAAGGAGTAGCATTAGAAAATATTTTTTTCATATAAAAGGTAGCAGATTGATGGAAGAACCTCCCAGTAGAAGTGATGGAGACATACAGTAGAAAGCAGCAACACAGAGGATCTCTAGTTGCAAAGAAGTGAATGGGGTACACAGACTTGCTGTGATCTCTGACATTTTCAAAGAGTAGCCAATTGAGCAGATTAGATGGGCCTAAAGACCTTATATTCTGTCATCTTCTCACTAAGCCACTAAGCTTTGGTGGTGAAAGTTAAGCCATCCTTTCAGGTGCTTCACCTTTGCCGCTTTGTAATAACCGGGCATCAGCTCAATATTGCCACTGCCCAGTTATCAATGAGCAGAGCACCTGGAATGCCCCCATGCTAACCAGCTAGCATCTGGGCATGTAGCGATGGTACCCACAGATATTCAGTGGTACTAACTGTGTTAATGCCATTGAATATCCCGGTCAGCGCAATTAACACGGTTAGCAGATCTGCTAACTGTATTAATCGCTTTGAATAGCAGATCTGCTAACTGTATTAATCTCTTTGAATATCCCCTCCCCCCCTCCCCCGCAAAAGGGGCTATTCGTGCCTTCCCCACCAGTGTCTAACCTCCCTGCCGGTTGTGGGGGGAAGTTAGCCGGGGGCAAGGAAGGGGCGGCTCGAGGGTGGAGTCTGGGCAGGCGGTGGGTGGTTGCCGGCCCTGGACATACAGGGTCGATTATAATGTCGGCCTTGTACGTCCAGGGCCAGTGACATGTGCGGGGAAGTTATTCCGCCTCTGAGATGGAATAACTTCCTTGGATGTGTTCTTTTTTTTTATGCCGGGGCATGGATGGGGCAGTCGGGGCCAGAGGACATTTCCCGCAGCCCGACCCTGGCCTAAAGAGGCCAGATAGAGGTTGGGCTGCGGGGAATAAGCTTTTTTTTATGGCGGCCGGCATCGTGGCTCTTCAATGGAGCCGCAGGGCCATAGCAACATGACGCCAGGGCGCCATGGCTCCATTGAAGAGCCTTGACTGAGTAAACCGGGAAGGTCCTGTATGTGCAGGCCAGGCTGAATCACAGGACTGATCGTGATTCTGATCCCGCAGGGCTAGACATGCCCCACGGGTTCAGAATCGCGATCCCCTCTGTACGTCCGGCTCAGACTGGGCATACAGTGGGGATCTACGTCCAGGACAGAATGAGCCCTAAATTGTTTAAGCTCCTAAAATTGAGAGCTAGGTTCTTGAATAGGCCTCTTTGAAAATGTAGTGGAGCTAGGTTTGCCTAGGGTGTCTGATAGCCTTGCCGGTCCTGAATACAGCAGCAATTTTTATTTGTCTTGGCATTATATTTTGAGACCTGAACTCATTCTTCTCAGAAGCTGAGAAAGTAGAGGGAGCAAGGAAGACATACAGACAAAAGAAGAGACAAATTCTACTGCAAATACAATAAGCACCAAAGCAATTGGGTAGGAGAGGAACGCGCAGAAACAATAAATACACAGGCAATATAAATAATAAGAAACAATAATAAATATTTTATTTATTTTATTTAACACTCATTTTTATACCGCATCTTCCAGAGATCAGTTGCGGTGTACAAATAACAACAATTAACAAATCGAAGTTTGTTTTACATAGAACATCTTAAATATACATAGAACGTCTTAAAGTATCATAAATTAAACAAACGTAAGTCTAGGAAAATTAAACAGTGATTTTAAACTGGAACTGTGTTAAAACAATTAACTAACAGAATGTGGTGTCTACGTACATAATATAGTACATAACAGATACAACTATATACAAGAGGGAGGTATTAAGGCATAAGAGATTGGATAGATAAGACAATAAATAAAAGCTTAACAGTGAACTTGCTGAAGCATAAATAACAAACCATGAGGCATGTTTACTAAAATGTGCAGCATTATTACGTGTTCAACGTTAAAGATTAGTGCACAGGCTAGTGATAACTTTTGAGGGGTGTCCACATGACTGCCATTAGCGCATTGAAACCATGTTAAACAGCAAGGGGTGCACTTATCGCGCTCCTGTCAGTGCAGTGCATGTGCTAATCCCCATGCTAATTTTTATTCCACATATAAAAACAATTTAAAATAATTAAAATAATAACAAATTTATCATTAAAAATATTGACTGAACATTAGGGTGGTCCACTGCCATAGGGGAAAAAAATAAAAGTAGGAATTTCTTTGCTCCCTGGCCTGATTCTGGTTCCATTTATGTAGAAAACAATGTGTGCAAAGTTTGAAGCCAATCAAATAATATTTAGGGGTGGCTCAAGGTCCCTATCTATCAAGCCCCTGGATCCCCCCCAGGGTTCGTCAGACCACTGGGTATTATCCGCTCATAGACGGGGGTATCATGTTTGCCAAGCACTCAATGTGGTCCAGATGCTAGTAAGGACTTTGACGATGTGGGGAACATCTTACTGTGTTGCAAGACAACACCCAGAAGGAACTGGAGTTGCTCTTCTTTTGTGGTGTGTCGGCCGTTGAACTCCTCAATGAGTTTGACCCCTCGCTCAGCCACATCGTTGATCACTGGAAGATTTTTTTACTTTCTTCAGACCGTCTTTGAATGATGCATTCTCTTCCCAGTCTTCTGGGTCTGCATTAAGAAAATCACTGTTGATGTCGAGGTGTTTCAGTAAACGGATTGACTTGCGAGTTGCAAAAGATTCAAGTGGTGGAATCATGGAACTTTTCAATTCGACCCGCTTTGGTCGATCTTCGTCTTCATCATCATCCTCATCGCTTTCATCTGATTCTGCCGGGATCATGGCCGACACTATGGCCCGCTTTGTCGGTGCTGAAACAGCTTCATCGAACAGTGACAGTGCCACAAGCTCCTCTGACACATACCACAGATGCTGTTGCAGTTTGTCTCTGGCCACTCTTCCAACACGGTCATTGTGGTAAGAGTGTAGTTTCTTCAGCATCTCCAAATCTGTTCGAGGAGCAACTGCGGCATCAGGGGCAGAAAACCAGGCTTCCACATGAATCAGGATGGAGAAAATGCTCACATCACGAACACAGGACTCCTCCCGTTGGGTAAGATCTTTGAGTTGTCCTCGGAACATCCAAATCTTGAGACAGTACAAGACTTTTGCCATCCATCTGGCATGATGGAAAGCTCCGGGTTTCTTGAAATTGAAACTAGGAAGATTCCCTCCAAGGCAGACAATCGTTAACTCCAAGAAATCCAGGTAATCATCTCGGTGATTGCCCTGTGCCAACTTGAATTCCGCAAACTTCATGATGCGATCCCTGTCAGGTTGCAGCACCTCCAAGTCTTTTCCAGTTTGATAGTTGGACTTGTCAAGGGAGCCCCAATTCTTTTGGAACCGGCGAAAGAGTTGGACATCGGGACCCGATGAAGCTCCAGAGCATGTAGAGAATACTGCACCAAGAATTATTTCGTAAATGTGATGGCAGCATGCCAAATGAAGGACTGTGTGACGGAGTCTCTGTTCTAGAATGCACGCTCCTGATCGACGTCCCGTGTTCGATGCAGTTGTATCAAAGCAGAAGCCTGCAACCTTTTCATCCAAACACCATTCCTGTAACAGTTCATAAACTGCTGCAGCTTGATTCTTGCCCGTTCCTGATGTCAGTTTTGGTACACCAAGAAGTTGTGTTACTCCAGTGGAGACAGCCGTTATCAAAACTGGAAGGCGGTCAACGGATGTGGTTTAACAGAGGAGAGATGGCAATAACTTGCTATCCCAATGCACAATGCATGTTTTGCCTTCGGCTTTGAATGCGTTGTGCAGGTCCGTCCATTGTTGCTGACGGTGCTTTTCTCTATGGCGCTTGACACTGGAGCGGCTGATATTGAGCTCCCCAGGATAATGTCCCAGACTTCTGGCGGTTTCAGCTACCACAAACAGAGCATTGCGATCCGTTGTCCCTGTCCGATCCAGGGCTGCTGTAAGCTCTGAGGTCCAGACATTGTTAGGTCGAAACTGCTTCGTTTGTGGAGTTGCTTTCTTCTGTCCATTATCTGAATCCGCAGATGTCGACGAGTCTTCACCTGACTCTGCTGAGGAAGAAGATCCTTCCAGCTGAACTTGGCTTGTAGTTGCCTCGGCTTCGGCAACATGTTTTTGTCTGCGCCTTTTCAGTTCTTCTTCTCGCTTTTGCGATCTTGCTTCCGTGTTGGCCAGTTTCTTGTCCATCGCGCACATTGAGCCACAGCGCCCTGGTTCTCGTTGCGCTATTAAGAATTCTTTGTCTTCTTGAATATGAATTAAAGACATTGCATTGGCATGCGCCACATCAAATAAGTTTTTCATTGCAACCTGGAATTCTTTTTCATTTGCCTCTTGTTTCCCTCTTCTCCCTTTGTTTTTCTTCAAAGGTTTCCACTGATTGAACAATTTCTTTACTTTTTCTTGAATTTTGTCATTTCTTTGAACAGGAAGCCTGGCCTTTTCCCAGTAAGCTTCTACTTCACTTGTTACAATAGATGCACTTTCACTAACGCCTTTGTTTAATGTCATATGGTGATGTAAAAATACACTTAACACTTGCTCCTTGCTGGGGAGCTTGGCCCCCAGAATTGTGGTGGACATTTCTTCAATGAGATAAAAACCACGTTTTTTCGCCATCTGAAAAGAATAAAGATACAAAGATAATAGTACAATGTCTTTGCCACCTCTCAGAGATGAGATTATTTCAAATATGACGCAATCAAATGTAATCAGCGTGGAACTGAGTGGATGATACAAGATGATGCAACATTTCGTCATCTGCTCCCAGGGGGAAATCTCAAGACTTGTTGAGCCACCCCTAAATATTATTTGATTGGCTTCAAACTTTGTACACAGTGTTTTCTACCTAAATGGAACCAGAATCAGGTCAGGGAGCAAAAGAATTCAGGAATTCATTTTTAGGAACCACCCTACTGAACATGTTTCAGCTTGTTTCTCCTTCATGGGACTTAATTTTGAGGTTAATTGAAAAGGACAGCCAAGATTGTGTACAATGAGCTTTTAGTGAACCAGGGAGAAAGACCCAAGGGGAAATAGGAAAGGAAAGAAAGAAATTTAAAATGTCAAAAGTGAAGTGAATAAAAATTTTTAAAAAATAAGAAAAAAATGTTCAAAATAAAAGAAATCATCATCATCATGATCGTAGGAAGCAGCGGTATACAAATGGGTACTAAATAAATCATCATAATGCTAATAAAATTATTAGAAGTCATACCTCTAAGGCGGGTTTCCCCAATGTGTAGTGTCTAATTGATTCACAGACAATGCTTTTTCCTCAAAGACTAAAATAAATGGACCATATCAAAAAACAAAGGAAAATAAAATAGAAACATGATGGCAGAAAAAAGACCATATGGCCTATCCAGTCTGCCCTTCCATACCAACTGCTATAGTCCCTTTTTTTCCTGTAGAGATTTTCTGTTTTGGTCCCATACTTTCTTGAATTCAGATACTGTCCTTGTCTCTACTACCTCCACTGGGAGATTGTTCCACACATCTACCACTCGTTCTATAAAGAAATATTTCCGCGTATTACTCCAGAGTCTATCCCCTTTCACCTTCATCCTATGCCCCCTCATTGCAGAGCTTTCTTTCAGTTGAAAGAGGTTCTCCTCTTGTGCATTTATGCCATGGGAGTATTTAAATGTCTCTATCATATCTCCTCTCTCCCACCTTTCTCCAGAGTATACACATTGACATTTTTAAGTCTGTCCCCATATGCCTTATGACAAAGTTCACTAACCATTTTGATAGTAACCTTCTACACAGACTCAGTCCTGTTTATAGTCTTTTGAAGGTGCGGTCTCCAGAATTGCACACAATACTCCAAATGAGGTCTCACCAAAGACTTAACAGAGGCACTATCACCTTCTTCTTCCTGCTGGCCATTCCTCTCCCTATGCACCCAAGCATCCTTCTGTCACCAGCTCATAACACGAACATCTATGATGTAGATGTCCATGCCAACAGGCACATAGATGTCTCCCTTAGGAAATCGTGGGGTGGGGACATCCATCTCACGCAGACTAGGATAAGGAGGACATCCAGCAGTGTAGCAAAAAGAAAATACGAGCCCCCTTTCCCTGTCAGTGTTTGTTGTTGTATTGTAAAATAAAGGGGGTATTAGTGTAACTTCTCCACAGCCTCCAGACCTTTCCGTGACAAAATGATCACTTTTCAAATGCCTGTTGCTGCCTAGAGCCGGTATAACCTTAGGCACGATGCCGGATGTCTAGCACATTTCTGAGATGGAGATGCCCAAGTTCTTGGCAATGCCCCAAACATGCCTCCGCCATGCTCCCATTCAGACTTGGATGTCCTCATGCTGGGGATGTCCACAGACCCAACTTCTAAAATGGCTCTGGAGACGTTTGCATGCTTTGGATATCTCTATGCCCATTTCCAAATATCCAAAGCGTAAATAGGGTTTCCAGAATAGCCCCTTTAAAAAGTAAAATAACCGGAGGTTTAAATTCATTCATGTTTGTGTTACCAATTAGTACCACTTTCATCTAGTATATTTCCTACATATTTCAAACAGGGGTCTGCTGATAATTACTGTATGAATTTTGTTATGGCACATTTTACTGTAAGGAGGTTTCCATTTTTTATCATTGTTAAGACTGACTTAGGTCTATCCTGACTGTATTAGATTACATAGAAACACTTGACTTCTCTTTTTTCCTTCCCCCATTTACCCATCTCCTGCTGATTTGTTTTTGACAGCTGGCAAGATCAGAGGTATCTTGTCAATTGCAGGCAGCGCTCTGACAATAAAGATCACATTACAGACTGAAAATTCAGGGCATGCTGCCTTTTTGGGAAGCAGAGAATATTGATTTGCAGAGAATGGAGAATCCTGAGATGCAAGGAGGTAAACTGCCTTTTTGGGAAGCAGTTTACCTCCTTGCATCTCAGGATTATTCTGATCTCCATTCTCTGCAAATCAATATTCTTTTCTCAAATACAAGAGAGGTGGCTTTCCTTTGGCAATTTCTTTTTGAAAATTATAAAGGCTGTACAGTGCAATGTGTTGATTCTACCTTATCCTCAAAGTCTCAGACCGTGTGGAGAGTAAGAAAAGCAGTGGGGGGGGGGGGGGAGGACCCCAACAGAATTAAAGTAAGAGTCAAATAACACAGGTACACTAAAAAAATTTTTTTTTAAACTGCCTCTAATGTTTCGATTGATTTTTACGTTTTTTGGTGCGCTGAATCCAAATCTGGTAACCAATTTGCTCCATCACGTACAGATTTTTTGCTACATTGGGTTAGCAGTTTGAGGTGAACGTTTCAGATTGAGTGCGATCGAGATAAACGTTTCTTGGATGAATTCTTTATACTAATTCTTTAGTAGTTATTCAAATAAGAATAAAGAAAATTGTAACAAGGCAGCACATAAGAATAGAGTAATGTCAACAAAACACACTGTGATGGTAGCAAAATTGTCTGCACTTAAAACAGCCACATACATGTGCACAAACATTGAGCATATAAGAGCGAGGTTAGACACAAAGCAAAGCAAAGAAATGTGCAAAAAATGTTGTACAGGTATGTATGTAAGAATAGAAAACGCAAACCGCACCATTGCAATACATGAAGACAAACACCCGATGGTGTGAAAATAAAATTCTAATAAATGAGATCTGACACTGTGGTAATAACTAGCAAATTTTTATTTCAAAGTTTAGTAAAAACACGATATTTGTCAACACAGTTTAGATTTTAAAGTCATTCTTGGGTCAATCAATCTCCTGGTGGGCCCGTTTCTTCTTCCCCCCGAATGCTTCTCTTGGTGCGCTGCTTGGCGTATTTTTCATCTGGGGTTTCCCGCAGCAGCAACCAGCAGAAATCAGCCATCATAGTGGTGTTCCATCTTCCTTGGTACCTTCTCTCTGCGTCCTTGATGTCCTGGTGAAACCTTTCACCTTGTTCTTCACTGTACGCCCCCAAGTTTTCGGGAAAGTAGTTCACATGGGAGTGCAAGAAATGGACTTTCAGGCTCATGTTACAGCCTTGCTCTTTGAAGGCATTGAGCATCCTGGCAACAATATCCTTATAGTTCTCATCCCGCCTGTTCCCCAAGAATTTGAGAACAACATCCTTGAAGGAATCCCAGGCTTCTTTTTCCTTCTCAGACATCGTTTCAGCGAATGCTCCATCTGAAATGAGTTTCCTTATATCAGGGCCAACAAACACTCCTTCCTTTAGCTTTGCTTCAGAAAGTCGGGGGAACTTTGAGCAAAGGTACCGAAAGCACTCACCATCTTTTGGAAGGGACTTGATGAATTGCTTAATGAGACCCAACTTAATGTGGAGAGGTGGTAATAGAATTCTATCACGAGGTACCAAGCTCTCATGAAGAACATTTTTCTCACCGGGTCTCAAATACTCCCGAATTGGCCAGTCTTTTTTCCCCCAGTGTAGGTCGCGGGCCCGGCTATCCCACAAGCAAAGGAAGCAGGGATATTTGGTGAAACCGGATTGCTACCCTAATAGCATGGATAGAATTTTAAAGTCTCCACAAATCATCCACTTATGTTCATCATAACGAATCTTCTGAAGAATCAGGGCCAAATTCTCGTATTTTTCTTGGAGAATAACAGAGTGAGCAATAGGAACTGAAGCGAATGTGTTGCCATTATGAAGAAGAACACCTTTTATGCTGTCTTTTGACGAATCAATGAACAGCCGCCATTCAGCAGGATCATACTTGAGTTTAAACTTTTCCATCACTCCGTATATATTGTTGCAAAATACCAAATCTTCCTCTTTGCTGAAATACTTCAAAAATTGTGTCTCGCGGTTGCAGTACCAATAAAAAGTTGTTCCTGATGACAATAGATTTTTCTGTTTAAGCCGAGAACCTAGCAGTTGGGCAGCATCTTTTGGGAGTCCTAAATCCCGGACTAAATCATTCAATTCAGCTTGAGAGAAAAGTTCAGGTTTCGGATCTGGTTCAGTTTCAAACTCGGAAGTACTGGACTCATCGGGAAAAGCCATCTGATGAGTCTCATCATGATCAGAACCGTCCACACAAATATGATCCAAAGATTTTGGTGGTTCAGGCACAGGTACTTCGTTGCTATGAGGCATAGGCCTAATTGCTGAGGGAAGGTTGGGGTAACTTATTACGTTCATATTTTTTAAGTTGTATCCCTTCACAATGCAAGAGCAAAAATAGCAGTCACTGCTGTGGTCTCTTTGTTCACGCCACATCATAGGTATTCCGAAACGAAATGCTTGTTTTTTACCTTTCATCCATAAGCGTAGATCTTCCTCACATGTCTTGCACACTTTGTGAGGAGCCCACGGTTTGTCTTGATCGCCTAACTTCAAACCGAAATAGGCGAAATATACTTTTTTAATAAATGCAGAAATGTTCTTCTGCCGCTTTTTCACGGTATATTCCCCACAAATAAAACAAAAACTGTCCGGAGAGTTGACGCAACCTCTGGCTCTGTGAGCCATCACAAATACACAGCACTGCAAACTACAACTGTAGTGAACCACTTCGGAATAAAGCTGGATTACGACTGAGCAAACAAAAGGTAATAATGAACTTGCAAGAAACTGAAATTTGACAGGAACGTTCATGTCGCAACCACCGTGTTTGAGCGAGCGAGCGAACGAGGCGAGGCGAACAGGAAAGAACATGCGCCAGTGCGAGTACTGGATTTAGCCCCCCGCCTCCCAATTGTCCTGTTAATGTATAAAATGAATACAAAACACTCTAAAATATCATGAGGGAGTGTTTCTAGTTAGTTAACCATTACAACCTCTATTTTGGGCCAAGAAAATAAACTGCAGTCGGCTAAAAAGAAATTATGTGAACATTCCTTATATGGGTAAGAAATCTAATTTTGCAAGAAAACGTGATGTGATGGAACATTTTGGCTATTTTTCCTGGATTCAGCACCCCAAAATCTATAGGAATCAGTTGCAAAACTGGAGGCAGTTTTTTGGTAGTGTACCTGTGTAATCAAACCTGACTGAAAGGGAGGCTTCTTTCCTCCTGCCTGCAATTAAATCATCTTGTACCGTGCAAACTGAGCAAGAATAGAGGAACAAATTCTGTGGTCTCACTCAACAATTCTGCACTCATGAGTGAAGTAGTGATTTATTTAAGGAGACTAATGTGTTTGGAGGGACGTTTTGACCAATGAATGTATTACAATTGTAAAGTGGACCATAAGTTTGCTTATCCTATATCTAGAAACTGATTAATGGATATAGTATCAGTAAAGTTATGATCCTCTAAATTACAATATTAAAAAATGAGAAAATGAAAGAAGGTGTTTGTGTGTGTTTGGCGTGTGTGCTTGTTGGCAGTGAGACCCATTCCAGGCATCCAGACATCCACAGTATGAACGGGGCACAATTGTATCTGATTCTGCAACTGCGGGAGCTATATGTTCCCACAGCTACAGAATTAGCTAGCTTGGATGGGTCAGAGTGCTCAGGATTCTGAGCAGGGAGATGTACACCATGCTGCCCGTTTCCACCGCTCAATGTGCCTGCTGGTGTGCTGGAGTCATGGCATCCTATCACTATGGCACTAAGTAAGGTCCCACAGTGGGGTATTTCTCTTTTCCCCAGCACCTGATCCTTGGCGAAGCTGCCAGGGCTGGAATTGGGTGGAAGGGCCTCACCTGCCATGGCTCCTTGTGTTGGGGGAAGAGGGGGGGGGGTTGCCTGGTCCAATTGCTGCCTTTGCTGGGACTTGGAGGTGGAATAAGTCCGACGTCCAACTTGCACCCACCGGACATACAGAGGCCTGCTAACCATGTTAATTGTGCTTAGCAAGATATTCAGCAATACATAACTGGTTTATACCATATCCCCCTCCAACATGATTAGATGCCCTGATGCTAACTGCATAGCATCGGGGCATTCTGGGGGCAACTCCAAAGATAACCAGTCACTGGTGATATTCAGCTGCTGACTGGTTATCTTAAAGTGGCTAAAGTTAAGCAGGATAAAGGCTGTCCTAACTTCAGCCACTTTAGCTAACTGGGCAGCGGATGAATATCACTGCTGCCCAGTTAGCTGAAACGCTATCCGACCAACACAGATGTTCAATGCCAGTGGCCAGATGTGACCCCAGCATTGAATATCCGGGTCTTAATTAAAGCAGCAACAGCCAGACGCTTTAACAATGCCGTCCACTGCCATTGCATATCAGCCTCAGTGTGTCTCAAAAACTGTGTGTATATGTGTGAGTGTTGCTAGAGTGCCTTTGACACTGAGTGAGTGTGTTGTTGTTGTTGTTAAGTGCCATTGAGTTGGTGTTGATTCATGGTGACCCTCTAGATAGTTGACCTAAACTGTCTTCGGTCTTCAGTCAGGCGGCTCATTGTTGATGGAGTCACACCCATAGCTGCTGTTGTTGTATCGATCCATCTCATTGCTGGCCTTCCTCTTTTACATTGACCTTCTAACTTGCCAAGCATGATGTCTTTCTCTAATGATCTCTCTCTTTACATGATGTGTCCAAAGTATGAAAGTCAAAGTCTTGTCATCTGAGCTTCAGTGAGTGTGCTAAGGGAGTATATATGTGTCTCAGGGAGCTCTGTGTGTGTGTGTGATGTGGCTGTATTGGCAGAATGTGAGTTGGAGGGGGGGGGGGCTATGTTCATATAGGCTTCTGTCTCCCTTGCACTTTTTCATTCTTTCTGTACTCACTTCCTGTCCCTCCCACCCTCCTCACCACTTTCCCTCCTTCCCATGCAACACAACCTTGCATTCTGGCCTATCCAAAAACCAGCACCAATAAAAAGCTTTTAATTAAGGGTGTGCAGGCCAAAAATGTTCATTGTGTTTAGTTTTCCATGTCATTTGAAGGATTTTTCATGTTTTTTTTCTTTTAAAATATCATTTCAAGGGAAATGTTATTCATAGCATGCACTATTGAGCAACAGTGCCTGTTATGGGCAAATAATGCTTGCTGTTGAGTGATAGTGTTCGCTGTTGTTCAATAGTGTGCACTATTAAGCGGTGGGTGATATTAATAACAGACAGGAAGTGACACAATTTCAGGGTTTTTTCTTCTGTTTACATTTAAATATGTAACAATTTAACACGTCATTAACATTTCTTATGTCATTTCAAATGACTCCACATCCCTACTTTTAATTGTATTAGAAATGATTTGCTTTCCTTAAGAGTAATCCACACCTGTTTCAAACAGTTTTTAATCTTCACTGCTGTATTTGTTTTTTAAATGTTATTTTTGTAGTTTTGTGTCATTCTGTGTACAAGTATTGTACATGTGATACTGTAATGTGATACTGGCAGGTAAAAAATGTGATAATGTGATACTGGCAGGTAAAAAAAAAACAATAAATGTTAAGACCCATTCAGCATTGGCGTGCATTAAAATACATCAACACTTGTGTGTCAGTTCACATTACATGTTAAAATGAAGTTCATATGAATTAATTCCATTCAAATGTTAATGAGCTGCATCGTATGCAAAGCAGCTCATTACAGTTAAAATGGTGTTCACACAAATCACATTAAATAACATGACTTGCATTAACTACACTTAAAGAAGGTACAGTAGTTAATGAAAAGCATGGTGCTTTGTGTGTCACTTCAAGTCAGCCAATCCCCTAGATCTCCAGGACTAAGCAGCAAAGCCCTGCTAGGATGCCTGAACTCCCTCCATCCTTAATATCAACCTCTCTTCACCCAAAAGAACATGAGAAATGCCATACTGGGTCAGCCCAAGGTCTATCAGGCCCAGTTTCCTGTTTCCAAAAGTGGCAAATCCAGGTCACAAGTACCTGTCAGGTTCCCAGAAAGGGAACAGATTCCACAGTGCTTATCCCGGGGTAAGCAGTTGATTTCCCGGGTCCTCTTTAATAATGGTTTATGGACTTTTCCTCCAGGAACTTGTCCAAACCTTTTTTAAACTCAGCTATACTAACAGCTTTTACTATATCTTCCGGTAACGAATTCCAGAGTTTGATTACGCATTGAGTGAAAAAATATTTTCTCTTATTAGTCTTAAATGGGTTACATTGTAACTCCATTGTGTGTCCCCTAGTCTTTCTACTTTTTGATGGCGTAAACAACCGATCTACATTTACCCGTTCCATTCCATTCATTAATTTATAGACCTCTATAATATCTCCCCTCAGCCATCTCTTTTCCAAGTTGAAGAGCCCTAACCTTTTAAGCATCTTGTCATAGGCATATCCTTCCATCCACATTACCATTTTGGAAGCTCTTCTCTATACCTTTTCTAATTCTATTATATCCTTTTTAAGATATGGCAACCAGATGTTCCAACTGCCTCGGTATAATCACGGAGGCACAGTGTGGGTGGTTCTGCATGTGATGGCTCACCCCCAAGCACTGGACGCAATGGTTATGGGCGTCTGTGCTGTTCATTTTCTGACTGCACTTCAGAAACTTCTTAAAGCCTGCTTTGGAACTCATGTTGCTAAGTATTGGTCTTCTATTCTCTTTTCTTTTCTCCGTGCTGCAAAGATCTTTCTTTCTTCTTTTTTTTTTTTTTGGTGGTGCTGTAGGAGAGCTGAGGTTTTTTCCTTGCTGGCAAGGCAGAAGAAGTGAAATTGGGTTAGGTAGAGGCGGGCTTAGGAGGTAGGGCCACTTGGCACATGCTCGGAAAGGCTTGCCTTTCTGAGCTCTGGGAGAGCTACTTCTGTCCTTGGCACCGTTGGATGACATCACCAGGTATGGTTGACTCATCCTGCTTGTCCAGGGAGAAACAGAGAGTAGGGCTAAATGGGCAATTTTCTCAGTGGAAAAAAATGAATAGTGGAATACCCCAGGGATCTGTACTGGGCTCGCTGCTTTTTAACATCTTCATAAATGATCTGGAAATGGTAATAACGAGTGAGGTGATGAAATATGCAGATAACACAAAATTATTCAAAGTTGTTAAAACACAAGAGGATTGTGAAAAATTGCAAGAGGACCTTGATAAACTGGAAGACTTGGATGTCCAAACGGCACATGAAATTTAATGTGGACAAGTGCAAAGTTAGGTGCTTAGGGAAGAACAACCCAAACAATGGATACATGATGCAAGGTTCCACATTAGCAACCACCACCCATGAAAAGAATTTAGGTGTCATCATGGATAATGCTTTGAAAACCTCTACCCAATGTGCATCAGTGGCCAAGAAAGCAACTAGTATGCTAGGATTCATAAGGAAAGGAATGGAGAATGAAACCAAGGATATTATAATGCCTCTGTATCATTCGATGGTGTGTTCACACCTTGAATATTGTGTGCAATTCTAGTCACCATATCTTAAAAAGGATATAGTGGAATTAGAAAAGGTAACGGAGAAGAGCCACCAAAGTTGTTAAGGGGATGGAAGGATAACCCTATGAGGAAAGACTTAAAATGTTAGGGCTTTTCAACTTGGAAAAGAGATGCCTGAGGGGAGATATGATAGAAGTCTATAAATTAATGAATGGAATGGAACGGGTAAATGTAGATCAGTTGTTTAAACCATCAAAAAGTGGAAAGACTTGGGGACATGCAATGAAGCTACAATGTAACCTATTTAATACTAATAAGAGAAAATATATTTTTTACTCAATGCATAATCAAACTCTGGAATTTGTTACTGGAGGATGTAGTAAAAGCTTTTAGTGTAGCTGAGTTAAAAAAGGATTGGACAAGTTCCTGGAGGAAAGGCCCATAAACCTTTATTAAAGAGGACCCATGAAATCCACTACTTGACCCGGGACAAGCAATGAGGGACCTGTGTGCCTTTTTGGGAACCTGACAGGTACTTGTGACCTGGATTGGCCACTGTTGGAAAGAGGATATTGGGCTTGATGAACCTTGGTCTAACCAAGTATGGCATTTCTTATGTTCTTATGTTATGTTCTTATGTTCTAAAAGGGGTCATCCAAATACTTCCTCCGGAGTCCACAGCAGAGGCTTCCACAATCCTCTCTGACCTTGCTGAGTGTGGAAAACTCATTATCTGCTCAGCATTCGACACCTTTGATACTGCAGCCCAGGTGGCAGGGATGGCCATTGTGGCCTGGGGCATGATGTAGCTTCAAGCGTCTGGACGGAGGGAAGACATCAACAAGCACATAGCCAACGCGCCATGTGGGGACAACAAACCTTATTGGCAATAAGATCAAGGACATGGTCAATGACCTCAAGGACTGCTGTACCACCCTCCAAACTCTCACAGCGGATGGCCTGGATCACAGCTCCAACCATAAGAAATAGGCAACACATCCACAGAAATCTTACCCCTCCTCTTAGCATTACAACTTGTACCAATGATGGCAGCCTCAATACTTCAAGCAGCAACTGGTCTAACACACTTCCCATCTGCAAAGGCCTCATCAGAGGGACCGCAATCAACAAGGTGTGTTCCCCCAATCCCCCAATGGGAGGTCGACTCTCAGCCTGCCTGGGTGCCTGTAAGCTAATTACAGTGGACAAATGGATATTGGAAATCATTGCCAATGGATACCAGATCAACTTCTCCACACACCTCAACAGCGTACCTACCATCACAGTGAGATACCGCAGGATTTAGTGATGGTCATGACCGCAGTGATACTTTCACTCCTGGCATTGAAGGCCATAGAACCTGTCCCACCAGACAAAATCAACTGTTGAGTCTACTCCAGGTACTTCCTGATCCCCAAGAAATCTGGCGGTGTCATGTTCATCTGCAGAGAGAAGTTCAGGATGTACTCGCTGGGTTCATCCTCCTGCTCATTCTGCCCAATGACTGGATAGCAGCGCCAGACTTACAGGATGGATACATCCACATTCCAGTCCACCTGGCCCACAAGAAATATCTGTGATTCTGTGTGCTTGGGCAGCACTATCAATAAAGAGGATTCTCCTTCGGGCTCTCCTCTGCCCCAAAGATCTTCACGAAACGCGTCATGGTAGCGCGTGCTCATCTGCACAAGAAGGGTGTATGCATCTTCCCCTACCTGGATGACTGGCTCCTTACAGCCCCCTCACATCAGGAGGTCAGGGCTGGACAACCATATTACTATTGTCACTTGGATTTCTGGTGAACTTTTAGAAGTCATACTTTCAACCCACACAGAATTTGGACTTCATCGGGGTGGACATCAGAACCACCCAATCCAAGGCATTCCTTTCATCACAGCAAGTGGAGGCTGTTGTCTCCCTGACCCGAGAAGTCTCCTCAACCAGTCAAACTACCGCCAGAACTCTGCTACACCTCCTGGGTCACATGACAGCATCCACCCTAGTCCTGCCCCTGGCAAGACTCCGCATGCACCATTTGCAGTAGCACTTTGGCAAACACTGGCAACAACACTCTCAGCCTCTGTCCAGCCGCATCCCCCTGGATGCTAAAATCCGGGAGGCACTCACCTGATGGGCGCAATAGGACAACCTCTCAGTAGGCAGACCTCTCCAGCAGCCATGCCACCACATCACAGTCACAACCAACGCCTCCAAGGCTGGCTGAGGTGTCCACATCCTACGCTATTGCACCAAGGGTGTCTGGAATGCATGAGAGTGCAGCTGCCACATCAACTTCCTGGAACTGTGGGTGATCAGGTACACATTGTGAGCCATCCAACACCTGATTCTGGCACAGAACATCTTGATCCAGATGGAAAAACAGGTGGCAATGTTCTACATCAATAAGCAAGGGCAAATGGCATTCTTCTCCCTCTGCAGAGAGGCACTCAAGCTCTGGTCCTTTTCTCTTTTCAATGACTGCCTCCTGCAGGCCTCATACTTTCTGAGTAAAGACAACCAGCTAGCAGACTACCTCATTCATCAGCTCAATCTGTATGAATGGTCCCTCAACCCACGCATTGTGGCCCAACTCTTCCGCAAGTGGGGGTACCCACACATCAACCTCCACCAGCAAGATAAAGTGTGCCTGTTTCTGCTCCAAAAATCCATCCTCCCACAGCCTGGCCTTGGATGTGTTCACCATATCCTGGGGGAACATACCACTCCTGTATGCCTTCCCCCCACTGCGCTGATCTCCAAGACCATCCAGAAAATTATTCAGGATGCGGCACAGGTCATCCTCATTGCCTCCTTCTGGCTCAGGCAAATGTTGTTCCCCTTCCTGAAATATTTAACAGAGAAACCCTCTACCAGACTTCCACAGATGCCAGGCCTCATCACACAAGATGAGGGCACAACACTGCACCCTAATCTGTTGACACTTGCACTGGTGGTCTGGATTTTGAAAGGCTGATCCTATCATCTCTCTACCTCACCATGGATGTTCAACAAGTCATTTGGGATGCAAGACACCCCTCCATGAGGAAATTGTGCAGCCTCAAATGGAAAGGTTTTGCTGTGAGGTACGCCTCTGAGGGGCTCGACCCTTGCTCCTGCTCAATCCTGTGAGTTCCTCAATATCTAACCACTCTCATCAGCATGGGGCTCAAAATGATGGCGATACAGTACCAACTGTCTGCTATCGCTGCCTACCATGACCACCTAGATGATGCTTCCATCCTTACCCACCCTCTGGTCTTGCAGTTCTTGTGGGGCCTAGCCAACCTCAGGATCACCGTAAGACAACTAGTACCACTTTTGGATCTCAACTTCATCCTGCAGCACTTCACACAGGCTCCCTTTGAACCCATGCTATCTGCACCCCCCAAATATGTCACCTGGAAGATTCTCTTCCTGATCATCTCCGCCAGGCATGTCACTGAACTCCAGGTGCTAGTGGCAGATCCGCTTTATACCCTGCTCTACCAGGACCATGCCACTCTGCGGACCTACTCCAGGTTTGTTCCCAAGGTGGCCTCCTCGTTCCACAACAGCCAACGATCGACCTACCAACCTTCTACCCTGAGCATTGCTCGCCCGAGGAGTAGTGACTCCACACCCTCAACTGTGTGTGCACCCTGCAGACCTGCATGAACAGGACAGAACCCCAGTGACAAGGAGCACAGTTCTTCATCTTCTTCAACCCCAACAAGTCGGGGCACCCAGTCACCAAAAGGATCCTGTCGCTTTGGATATCGGACTGCAATGCATTTTGCTACACCCAGGCGGGGGCCCAGCCCACAGACTACATACATGCCCACCAGCTCAGGGGCATGGCCACCACGTTCACCAACCTATACTCTGTCCTGGTGTGTGACATCTGTACAGCAGCCACCTGGTCATCCGTGCACACCTTCCAGAAGTACTGTTGCTTGGATCAGGGTGCATTAGTGGATGGTTCCTTTGGCCAAGTGATACTGATCATGGCATCACTCCAAAGAATCGATCCACTGTTCTTGTTTCCTATGCATAGTTCTATGGCATTAATTGAATGATCAAAGCCTCTGTTCTTCCATGCATAGTTCCTCCCATAGCACTGAGTGATTAACACGCATGCTTGCAGCATTTGCCTCTGTCTTCTGCTATGCTGCGTGCTTATAGCCTTGAACACCTGCTGCACCAGGAGCTGTTGTTTTCATTCATAAGTTGATTGACTCTACATTTTTCAATAAACATTTTTTGGCCTCATTCGGGTCAGCCTGGTTCATCTGACACAGCACCAATATGGCCACAGACCACAGCTATAGAGTCACCAGGTGTAGCTGACTCATCCTGCTTGTCCAGGGAGAAAGCAAGGTTACTTACCTATAACGGGTGTTCTCAGTGGATAGCAAGATAAGTCAGCCACACATTCCCACCCACCTCCCCTCAGAAGAGGACGACCCTATTACTACACGGCTTTACCTACTTAGCCTTCAATGTTACTGCTCTGGGATGTACTGAGCTAGGTAGGGGTGGGCCTGGGGACGTAAGGATAGTTGGCACATGCTCAGAAAGTCTTGCCATTCTGAGCTCTGGGAGAGCTACTTCCCTCCATGGTGCCATCGGATGATGTCACCAGGTATGGTTGACTTATCCTACTGTCCACGGAGAACCCCTGTTTCAGGTAAATAACCTCGCTTTCTATCTTTTAACCAGTTTCTGATCCACAATAGTACACTGCCTCCTATCCTGTGACCTTTTATATTTCGCCAAGAATCTCTCATGAGGGACCTTGTCAAAGGCTTTCTGAAAATTCAGATACACTATACTGAGTGGTTCACTTTTGCCTACCTGTTTATTCACACCTTCAAAAAAATGTAACAGATTAGTAAGACAAGACTTTCCTTGGCTAAATCCATGTTATCTTTTTCCCATTAAACCATGACAATCTACATGTTCAGTAATTTTATTCTTTATAATGGTTTCTATCATTTTGCTCGGTACTGACGTCAGGCTCACTGGTCTATAGTTTTCTGAATCACCCCTGGAACCCTTTTAAAAATTGGTGTTGCATTGGCCATTCTCTAGACTGAGAATCCATTAATCAATCTCATTGGCAATTCAAGAAAACTTGACAACTGCAGGAAAACATTCCTGTCTTCTGCCCCAGCAGCTCCCTATTGCAAAATGCTTTATTTATTTATCAGTTTTTTATACCACTTATCATTCCAGTTAAAGCAATTTACATTGTAAGGTCAACATTGATTTTTCTGAGGCAATGGAGGGCTAAGTGACTTGCCCAAGGCCACAAGGAATGCTAGTGAGAACTGAACCCTAGTCTTCTGATTCCCAACCCAGTGCTCTAACCATTAGGCTGCTATCCAACCTCATGTGTCCTGACTTGGAGAAGTGGGTGGGGTTGGGCATCCTGGATGGGTCTTGCTCTTCTGTTGGATGGTGGATTGATTGGCCTAGCAGAGTTGGTTGTCATATTCAAGAGGTAGTGGTGGACTTTATGACCTAGAGTAGGCTTGCTGTTCAGTTGGGGTGGGGAGGGGAGGGAAGGCATCGCAGCACATATGCAGCCTTCTGAGAACCATTGCTGGCAACATTAATATTATGGCTATTGGTATACATCAGTGTTATCTGCCATAAAACCTCATGATATAACATTAAAACTGGCCATTAAATTGTGTTAGTGAAGGGTTTGAACGCAGTGTAATGCTTTTGGTGCATTAATTAGGTGTAGATTGGCATTTGATGAGAGCTATTAGAGCATCCCACTGTTAATGCAACCTGATTGGTTGGATAATTTAATTAATGTTCTATTTACAAATGTAAACAAAAATCATTTAACTAAAGGAGCAGAATTTGAGAAAAACCGCTTCACACCATTTGCTTTTCTTCTTTTCAAGCACATCTTATAATAAAAGAGAGCTCAGTGTGAACTAGCTCACAAGGGCACATAGGGGAAGGTAAGGATATGAGATTTGGTGACTGAAAACCTGGTCTCTATAATGTGTGACCATTACAGAAACACCTTTGTTAACCATGTGTGTGGATGAACTAGAAATAGGCATTAGCGATTCAGTACTGTGGCTTCTAAAACTGTTCCTTTCTTCACCTCTGCTCAAGAGGATGAAGAGATTAATCTCTAGGATAAAACATAGGAACTGATGCTACAGAGCTGGAAGGGTGCACCTCTCTACATTTTTGTAAAAGTTTAGGGCTGTGCTGTATGTCTTCCTTCTGTGTAGCTAATCAATTTCCAATGCTGCTGATTCATGCACTCAAAGAATCTGAAAATTGTTTATGTTGTATTTATAACCTTCAACAAGTTTTTTTTTTAATACTAACAAGCTGATATTCAAAGTACTAACCAGATAGCCAATGGGAGACTCTCTGGATAAGGATGCAGAGCAAGATATTCAGAGGCACTATCCAGAAAATGCTGTTGAATATATCTTCACAGACTGCCCTTGCAGTATGCGGTTAGTTCAGGGAAGGTCCCTGCGTAGAGGGTCGTTATCTAGATAAGTGCCGGCCTTTTCTGGATAGCAGCGATTTTTAGCTGGCATTTTTCTGGAGAGCATAAGAACATAAGAACATAAGATATGCCATACTGGGTCAGACCAAGGTCCATCAAGCCCAGTATTCTGTTTCCAACAGTGGCCAATCTAGGTCATATGTACCTAGCAGTTTCCCCAAGAGACACAAGTTCCACAATGCTTGTACTGGGTCAAGCATTGATATCTTCGGTCACTTCTTAATAATGGTTTATGGACCTTTCCTCCAGGAACTTGTCCAAACCTTTTTTAAACCCAGCTACACTAACAGCCTTTACTACATCCTCCGGTAACAAATTCCAGAGTTTGATTACACGTTGAGTGAAAAAATATTTTCTTTTATTAGTCTTAAATAGTTTACCCTGTAGCTTCATTGCATGTCCCCTAGTCTTTCTGCGTTTACCCGTTCCACTCCGTTCATTAATTTATAGACTTCTATCATATCTCCCCTCAGCCGTCTCTTTTCCAGGTTAAAGAGCCCTAACCTTTTTAGCCTTTCTTCATAGGAGTATCCTTCCATCCCCTTTACCATTTTGGTGGCTCTTCTCTGTAACTTTTCTAAAATCGCTATATCCTTTTTAAGATACGGCGACCAGAATTGCACACAATATTCAAGGTGCGGTCTCACCAAGGAACGATATAGAGGCATTATAATATCTTTTGTTTTATTTTCCATTCCTTTCCTTATCATACCTAGCATTCTATTTTCTCTCTTGGCCGCCGATGCACACTGGGCCGAGGGTTTTAACATGGTATCCACAATGACGCCTAAATCTTTTTCCTGGGTGGTGGTTCCTAATGTGGAACCTTGCATACTGTAACCATAGTTTGGGTTGTTCTTCCCTAGGTGCATAACTTTGCACTTGTCCACATTAAATTTCATCTGCCATTTTGATGCCCAGTCTTCCAATTTATCAAGATCCTCTTGCAATTTTTCACAATCCTCTTGGGTTTTAACAACTTTAAATAGTTTTGTGTCATCTGCAAATTTGATAACTTCACTCGTTATTCCACTTTCCAGGTCATTTATGAATATGTCAAAAAGTAGCAGACCCAGCACAGATCCCTGGGGTACACCACTATTCACCTTTCTCCATTGGGAAAATTGGCCATTTAGCCCTACCCTCTGCTTTCTATCTTTTAACCAGTTCCTGATCCACAATAGTACACTGCCTCCTATCCCATGACTCTTTAGTTTTGCCAAACGTCTCTGATGAGGGACCTTGTCAAAGGCTTTCTGAAAGTCCAGATACACAATATCAACCGACTCACCTTTTTCCACCTGTTTATTCACTCCTTCAAAAAAACATAACAGATTAGTAAGACAAGATCTTCCTTGTCTAAAGCCATGTTGGCTGTCTCTCATTAGGTTGTGACTATCTACATGCTGAGTAATTTTATTCTTTATGATGGTTTCTACCATTTTTCCTGGTACTGACGTCAGGCTCACCGGTCTGTAGTTTCCCGGATCACACCTGGAACCCTTTTTAAAAATTGGTGTTACATTGGCGATCCTCCAATCTTCAGGTATTAGAGATGATTTTAATGATAGTTCACAGATTACTGATAGCAGTTCTGCAATCTCATATTTCAGTTCTTTCAACACCTTTGGATGTATACCATCCGGCCCAGGTGATTTGCTACTCTTCAGTTTATCTAATAGTTGTAAGACATCTTCGCGATGTATCGATATTTCCTTCAATTCTTCTGCACCTTTAAATACCATTTCAGTCATGGGTAACATCCCTACATCTTCCTCAGTAAAGACCGAAGCAAAGAATTCATTCAGTCTCTCCGCTATCACCTTGTCGCCTCTTAGTGCTCCTTTAACCCCTTTTTCATCTAATGGACCAACTGACTCTCTCACAGGTTTTTTGCTACGAATGTACTTGAAAAGGTCTTTATTTCACGTTTTTGCTTCCGCAGCAAGCTTCTTCTCAAATTCTCTCTTTGCCTGCCTTATCAATGCCTTGCATTTGACTTGCCAGTGTTTGTGCTGTTTCCAGGTTTCGTCGTTTGGCTCTTTTTTCCATTTCCTGAAAGATGCTTTTTTGGCAACAACAGCCTCTCTGACCTCACCTTTAAACCATGCTGGCAGTTTTTTGGACTTCCTTCCACTTCTTTTAAAGCGTGGGATACAGCTGGTCTGGGCTTCCAAGATAGTATTTTTCAACAACACCCAAGCTTGATGTACGTCTTTAACCTTCGCAACTGCTCCTTTTAGTTTTTTCTTAACTGTTTTCCTCATTTTATCATAGTCTCCCTTTCGAAAGTTAAAAGGTAGTACTGTGGATTTCCTTACTATCCCTCCTCCACTAATTAAATCAAAGGCGATCATGCTATGATCACTATTGCCAAGTGGCGCCAACACCCTTATCTCTTGCACTAGATCTGGTGTTCCACTAAGGACTAGGTCTAATATGGCTTCCCCTCTGGTTGGTTCATGAACCAGCTGCTCCAAGAAACAGTCATTTATTTCAGCTAGGAACTTTATCTCCCTAGCATGTCCTGACGTGACACTGACCCAGTCGATACCGGGGTAATTGAAATCACCCATTATTATTACTGTGCTGTAACTTTTGTTAGCTTCCTTGATTTCTTTGAGCATTTCATCATCCATTTGGTCATTCTGGCCAGGTGCTCGATAGTACACCCCCACTGCCATTGACTTCCCCCTTTTATATGGAATTTCAATCCATATAGATTCTACAGCAGATTTTGTTTCCTGCAAAACTTTAATCCTTTCTGAGTCAATGCCCTCTCTAACATAGAGCGCAACCCTTCCACCAATTTGATCAGCTCTATCATTACGATATAGTTTGTACCCAGGTATCACAGTGTCCCACTGGTTGTCCTCCTTCCACCATGTCTCTGCTATTCCAATCATATCTAACCTTTCATTTAGTGCTATATATTCTAACTCTCCCATCTTATTCTTTAGACTTCTAGCATTTGCATACAAGCATTTTAGAGAATGTATTTTATTCATGTTAATTTGGCTATTGTTAGACATGGGTAAATTGGGATCTTTAAGCTCTGTCTGCTCCATACTTGAGGGCATTTGGGCTACTTTACTCTTTTGTGGAACCTCTCTGCTTTTGGTAGTATCCTTCAAGGATACATTCTTCCGAACCATCTGCTCTTGGGCGACTGTCAGCTTTCCCCTAATATCTAGTTTAAAAGCTGCTCTATCTCCTTTTTAAAGGTTAATGCCAGCAGCCTGGTTCCATCCCGGTTAAGGTGAAGCCCATCCCTTCGGAAGAGCCCCTCCTTTCCCCAGAATGTTCCCCAGTTCCTAACAAATCCAAAACCCTCATCTCTGCACCATTGTCTCATCCACGCATTGAGACTCCGGAGCTCTGCCTGCCTTTTGGGTCCTGCGCGTGGAACAGGAAGCATTTCGGAGAATGCTACCCTGGAAGTTCTGGATTTCAACTTCCTACCTAAAAGCCTAAATTTTGCCTCCAGAACCTCCCTACCACATTTTCCTACGTCATTGGTACCGACATGTACCAAGACAGCAGACTCCTCCCCAGCACTATCTAAGACCTTATCTAGGTGGCGCGTGAGGTCCGCTACCTTCGCACCAGGCAGGCATGTTACCAAGCGATTCTCACGTCCACCAGCCACCCAGCTATCTACATGCCTAATGATCGAATCACCAACTATAACGGCTGTCCTAGCCCTTCCCTCATGGGCACATGGCCCTGGAGAAACTTCCTCAGTGCGAGAGGATTTTACATCACCTGGAGGACAGGTCCTAGTTACAGGATCACTTCCTGCCACACCAGGGTGATGCTCTCCTGTCACGTGACATCTCTCCTCCATGGCAACAGGGGTGCTGCCAGACTGGAGGTGGGACTTCAGGACTATATCCCTGTAGGTCTCGCCTATGTACCTTTCTGTCTGTCTTATGTTTTCCAAGTCTGCTACTTTAGCCTCTAGAGAACGGACTTGTTCCCTGAGAGCAAAGAGCTCCTTGCACCTAGTGCACACGTAAGACCTCTCACCAACTGGGAGAAAATCATACATGTGACACTCAATGCAAAAGACTGGAAAGCCCCCGTCCCGCTGCTGGACTGCTGTCTGCATCTTAGTTTTAAGTTTGTGTCTAGATCTTTAAGTTCTTACTTACTAGGGATTGCTATGGGTATTTATACCAATAAAACTGTACCTAATACGTTTAATATACCTTGTTCACCTGAAGCTTAATTAATCTCAGGTCCTTAGTGTATGACTGATTTGGGTAATGAGCTTCACCTGAAAGCACCTCCTGTCTTTTAAGATGTGTAAGTACCTATAAAGCTATGATTATCCCAGGGGAGGGTGGGTGTGGGGAGGGAGGGAGGGAAATAACACTTATTAAAAGAGGGCTGCTACACAGTACCCTGTCTTGTGCTGCTGAGGTAAGCTAAATTCTGATTTGATTTAAATTATAGCTCTTAGCTGCTTCTAGGCTCTAACTTCTTATGAAATTTAAACTACAAGCTCTCTGCTGGGTACTAAATTTAACCAGAAAGCTCTCTTCTGTGTGTTAAATTTAAACTAAAAGTACTTTGCTGTTACTTGGCCCTGAGTGACTATTAAATTTAAACTACAAGCTCTCTGCTGGGTATGAAATGTAACCAGAAAGCTCTCCTCTGTGTTTTAAATGCAAACTTTAATTGCTGTTACTAGGCTCTAACTGATCCAACAAAAAACAGTGGGTTCACAGATTAAGTAGCTTTAATACAAAGAATTATTTTTAGAAAATTACCAGAAGTATATACTCACAGTTGCAGATTTCTCTCCAGAAGTAACAGGCCCCCTTTCTGGTCCTTCAAGACAGAGGTTCAAAGAGCTCGGGTTGAGCTATTTATGCCTCTGCTGCTGAGGTAATGCTGTGACCAACTTCCTACATAAAAAGCAGGCCTAAATTATTATACAGATAAGTACCATCTAAGTAGTGCCACTATGCGGATAAGGTTGGCACTTATCCAAATGGTGACACCCAATCCAGATTTTCAGTGGCAGCTAATCTCCATAAACTGCCACTGATATCTGGACGATGTTTAAGCACCGTGGCTGACCGCAATGACATTTAAATATGTGCATTTGAAAATCAGGCTCTTAGTACTGTATGTATCATAATAAGGCAGTTTATCCAGTCAGAAGCCAGCATCCAGACAATATTAACTTGGATATTTAAAATTCAAAATTTTCTTTCTGAGCTCGTCTTTTGTACATATACGTTTTTTCTTTTTTAAGGCAATAGCAGATAGAAAAGAAAGGTTAGAACACATAAAATTCTATCACAGAAATCATTGAAATATTGCTGCTATATTTTTATAATTTTACTGGTCAATGTCAATTATCTTGCCTATTTTAATAATCGCTGTTGATTGTCAACATGCGTACGTAAATAAAAATCTCTCTTTACAATTCAGCTTCCTTGATTGGTGAAATAATGTCACAGATTAATGACTTACTCTAGCTGCAGTCACTTCCAGGATAATTGTGTTATCAAACATCTGTCTTGCCTGTATTAACAGCTGTGTCACAATCGAAAACCATTAAGTTATTCTGCATGTTTCCATTCCTTTTTTCTTTCCATAGTCATAACAGGAAATGAAGACAATTAATGTAAATGACATTTGAACGGAACATATTTACTAAAATCTTTCAGCTTTCCCAAACACTAATATCAATACTGTATAGATATTTCACTTTATTTAAAATGGGGATAAGTGGTACGGGCCAATTATCTTGGAAAAATCCTGACATGTGTTGTGACCACAGATTTCTTTTAACCTTTGTTATATATTACTACACTCGTGTTGTTAATTCTGCTAAAACAAGACTTCATTATAACTTGTACAGTATTGTATTCATGGATTACAGAAATAGGCTGGAGATTCCTTGCTTGTCCTCACTTGCTATCACTTAGTGGATTCTCTCAACCACAGGCATCCCCAGCTGATTCTAAACCTGTTGTGATGTCAGAATGAGCTCATAATGAGTTTCAAACATATGTAGAACACACTTTAACCCTCGGATACACTCGGTAAATCGACTGACACGTATACACTACCCCCGGGTCACCCCTGACCCATATGTAGAAATATGGTAAAACATCTACTTTTGTTTGTAAAACATGGTTAAATTGTGAAGAAAAAGACATACTTTTATTTATTTTTTATAATACTTGTTATTAATTCACCCTTTCAAGTGAATAATGTGCAATGCTAGCCAAGATCAGGCAGGACAAGTTGTACAAGGTCAGATATATGCTGCATAATGTCAATACCTGTTAACTATTCAGTTGCAAGCTTAAAAATGGTGTGCAGCAAACTACAATAGTTCTATATTTATTCGCTAGGTGGACAGCAACAGTCAAAGTATGGTGCCATTATGTCAAGTAATACAATAGCAAAAACCTGCAGGTAAGGGCTAATTAGCAAATAGGTCAAAACCCAACCACAGAACCAAGACCTTCAATTTATTTACATATAATTTTTTGTCGGAGCTGACCGGAGGAAGGTCGGATAAAGAGCCGACCCACACCAAGCGGGCAACCACTTTTTATTATATTAAGGTTCTTCACCATACGTAAAAATATTCAAAAATTTCAAAAAAATAAGCTGAAAACTTATCTGAGATTGAAACGCTGGTTTTGGAGAGATCTCAACACGACGCGCGCGTTTCGGGCATTAGCACCCTGTATCAAGTGTAAAATCCAAAATTCACAAATTCAGCAGTCATCCTAAGTAACGCTGTCGTTGCAGCATAGGTCATATCTTTTGTATAATGGCGGAACAAACGCCATTTAAAGAGAGAACCAACCTATCAGATCGGGCAAACCCCCACATGACGGGGAACCCCTGATCTGATTGGTTATAATTTGAGTGACGACAACATTCATTCATAGCAAACTCTGCCATTCAATTTCTCTATTGAGACCTCCCGGCTCAATTGAGTCAAGATAAAATATCCAACGTTGTTCCAAAAATTATGTCAAGTAATGGCATGATGCAAATTGTGACAAAAAAATTACCGTGTTATAACAAATTGACAACGGTGCATTGTAAACAACAGAAAACTAGTAAGCAATACATGAAGTACACTGACTGTTTTTTCAACAACAGTTTATGCACAATGTGCTAGTAGTTGTTCTTGAATGTTCAGGACACACTCGCTTCGGACAGATTTCACATTCGATAAATACTTTTCGATCTCTGTCACTTGGACAAAAGGAGCATCTTTTACTTTTCTTTGCTGATGCCCGTGTGGTCAACGGTCTTGGTGGCTTAGGCATTTCAAGGCAAGGATAGCCAACATTGGCCATGGATTGACGTGTATGGCTTTGTCAGACCTTCTGGATGGCTTTGACGATTTTGTAGCTGAGGCTTCATGAGATTCAAAGCGAGTTCCTCCAGAAAAAACCTTCTCTTGCAGTTTTCCTTGTGATGAAACATAGGATTGTTGTACATAAATATTATGAATGAATTTACAGCCGCGATATCAAGCAGTCCATAAAACACGCAAAGTGGCCATCGACGAGTTGATCTTTTCACACTGTATGTGTGGCACAACTGATCTACTGTGTCAACACCCCCTTTTGTTCTGTTGTAGTCAAGTATTATTTCTGGCTTCTTTGATGTTTCATCAATTTTATTATCATGGTGAAGTGTTGACAGCAGCATAACTGATTTGTTTCGTTTTGGGACGAATGACACCAAAGTCTTGTCTCCACTGAAGCCAAATATTGAGGATCCCACAATTCTTGAGCGATTTGCCTGGAATTCTGAAGGTATGTCACGGTTGCAACGTCTTACAGTGCCCAGTAGTGTCAAATTCTTGCTAAGAAGAACATCAGCCAGTTGTACGTTAGTAAAGAAATTGTCGCAAGTAATGTTCCTGCCAGACCGTTCCAGAGGTTCAATAAGCTTCAAAACAACATCAGCTCCTAGAGATACTGTTTTGTCACGAGTAACTGACTCTTCACGCCCTAGGTATGGCTTCATGTTGAATACATAATACGTTTCGGCATCTGCACACATTCATAACTTTATACCGTATCGGTCTGGTTTAGACTTGATGTATTGACGAAACGGACACTTGCCTCTGAACCCCAACAATTGTTCATCAACAGTCAAGTATGCAGATGGTGTGTACATTTTCATGCACTGAGAAATGAATAAATTCCAAACATCTCTGACTGGAGTAAATTTGTCATTGGCCCTTCGTGATTCACGGGTTTGTTTGTCATCAAATCGAAGTAAACTCAATATTTCTGCAAACCTTTTACCTGACATAACAGCTGGAAATATAGAATTCTGGATAGGACTTTTAGCCCAAGTTCTGCGTACAGATACTTTGTTCAACCTGAAAACACCACTCATGTACAGAAGACCCAATGTTGCTTGGAGCTCTTCCATTGTTACCTGCTTCCAGTCAGTACATGGTGGCTGCATTGCTTCAGCTCTACGTATGCCTTCAGAATTTGTGAAATCTAACACTGCTGACAATATATCTGGAGTTACAAACATGTCAAAAATATCCTTAGCATTAGTTATACCTCTGATCAGAGCAATTGGTCCAGAAGATTCTCTGACTATATTTGCTTCCCTTGTTCTTGATGTTGGCGGTACAGTTTTATTCCAATGCATGCCAGAACGAGCTGTGTAATGACTGTCAGTAACTTCCTCATTTTCAGAATGTGATTCAGAAGTTTCAGAATTGCTGTATGAACTGCTATCGTCATCACTTGTTTTATTTTCTTCGATAGCATCTTCCGCTTCACTGCCGCTATCATCAAGATCAAGCTGATCGGACTGGGCGGGAACGACTGCACTATCCGTATCAGCACCTTCAGTATCATTACTCAAACTATCATTACTGTCACTTTCTTCATTCAACCAACGTCTAATTTTTTCAGTTGCTGCACAGCTGCTGAAGCGTTTCGGGAGTGGCATTGTTTACCTTTGTCGTAAAAAATTTTAATCCACAGAAACAAACAAGGAACTGACGTCAGATGACGTCATAAATGTAAGCAAGACGTTAGAAAACACAGGATTGTAATGTGGACTTGGAGTGGTGACTTTCTTTGCTGCTATAAAACAAAGGAGAGTGTTATTGTGCGAGTGTCGAAAATCACCCCTTGTTTGTTAAGCAGCATGCAGTACTGTATAAAAACGTTATTTTTGCAAACCATATGTATGAAAATACTTAAAAATGGTTCGTTGAGGAATACCTAGAGTACCAAAATACAATTCCTTACTATTTTGAAGAAAAAACACAAAAACCGACACCCGGGTCACCCCTGACCCGGGGGTAGTGTATCCGAGGGTTAAATATGAAATATTGTGACCTTGTAGCGTGCAAATATTCATGCAAACCTAAAGGTGGTTTCACACCCTCTTAAGACTTAGAATTTTCTAGCAAAAATGTATTCATTGGCTCAGGCAAATATAATAATAGAACAATTGTATTTCCTGTTTTCCTCCAGTCCCAACACATTTCTGTAACATAGTTAAACCCATTTTATGCATGGTTTTCAGGCTTGCTTTCCAGGGCCAGCATGAACATTAGGCAAACTAGGTAGTTGCCTAAGGAGGCAACTTCTGGGGTGATGGGGGATGATATAGAACAACTCTAGTCAAAGCAAAACTCGAACTCAAAGAACTATCAGCATGTTCATTCATCTGCAGGGAGGGTGGGTAATATTCAAATAACCCATTTACCTCAATGGGTAAATGACTTTTGGAACTTTCCTTCATTGCATATGTAAGTGCAACAGAAAGTTAATTGTATTTATTTATTTTTTTATTTATTTTGTTCTCCTTGTTTGTTGTTCCCAGTTCCAGAACATTTATAAATATGTTAAAAAGCACCAGACCCAGTGCAGATCTTTAGGATATTCCTCCTTCATCCATTGAGAAAATTGACCATTTATCCATATTCTGTTTTCTATCTCTCAACCAGTTTTCAATCTCCAATGTAATTTCAGTAATATTGTTCTTAATAATGGCTTCTACTATTTTGCCTGGCACTGACGTTAGGCTCACTGGTCTGTAGTTTCCCAGATCAGCCCTGGAGCCCTTAAAAAAAACAGTGTTAAGTCAGTCACCCTCCAATCGTCTGGTACCGTAGACAATTTTAATGATAGGTTTGAAATTACTAATAGTAGCTCTGCAATTTCATCTTTGAGCTCTCTCAGCATTCTTGGGTGTATACTAGCCGGTCCAGGTAATTTGCTGCTCTTTAGTTTATCAATTTGTTCTACTACATCTTCCAGGTTCACTGAGATTTGATTCGACTCTTCTGACGCGTCACTGTTAAATGCCTCTTCTAGCATGGTAGCTTCCTCCATCTTCCACAGTAAAGACCGAAGCAAAGAATTCATTTAGTCTCTCAGCTGTGACCTTATCCTCTGTGAGTGCTCCTTTTACCCCTGGATCATCTAAAGGACGAATTGATTCTTTCCCTGGCTTCTTGCTTTGAATGTACCTGTAAAAGTTTTTTATTGTGAATTTTTGACGCTATGGCAGGCTTCTTTTTAACTTCTCTTTTTGCCTTCCTTATCAATGCCTTGCATTTAACTTGTCAGTGTGTATGCTGTTTCCTATCTTCTTCATTTGGTTCCCTTTTCCATTCTTTGAAAGATTTTTTTTCTTTTTGGTTCTAATGACTCTTTTACCTCACCTTTTAATCATGCTGGCTGTCATTTTGTCTTCCTTAATACATTTATTTATTTAACTTTTTTTATATACCTCTTTATCTGAATGTCAAAGCAGTTTATGGAGTAACTTAACTACATGCTTTTGCATAGAACATAGGGTAATTTAACTATACTTTTACACAGAACATGACAGAGTGAACTTCTAAATTCTGACATAGTAGGAGCAGGGGAATTACAGTGGATTTCTAAGTTCTTACATAGTGTTAGTAATAGGAGTAAGGCTGAGGAAACAGTTCAACAGTAGTGAGAAATTTTGCTGTGCAATGATGTGTATGGGTCATGGAGTTGTCTGATTTAACTCTCGCTATCAAAGCGCTCCAAGAAGATATGGGTCTTCAGTTTCTTGTGGAATTCTGTCAAGTTAGTGATAGCTCATATATCTTCAGGGAGTGAATTCCACGTACTCGGTGCATAGAGTGAGAAGGCTCGGTTTGAAGCTGTTCGGGTGCTTTTCAGCTTTGAGTAGGGATGGTGAATGTGTTTTGGGCATTACTTCTCCTTGTTCTGTTGTTTGGTGTTCTGTGTTATAAGGATTGAAGGTAGGCCAAGGATAAGTTGTTGGAAACTTTGGAGATGGCCAGTAAGGCCTTATATCTTTCTCAGCCTAGTATTGGAAGCCAATGCAACTGCTTCATTATTGGTGTTATATGCTCGTTCTGGGTACACCATATTTGATGCGAGCCACAGTATTCTGTGTAATCTGTTGTGGGTGAAGTGTGTACTTCAGCATGCCTTGGAAGATCATATTACAATAGTTGAAGTCTGGGCCTACTAGGGCTTGAAAGACAGTTTGAAAATCATAGAAGTCTAGTAATGGTCGTAGGTGCTGTACTGTTTTTATTTTGTAGCAAATAAGCTTTATGGTATTGCTAAAGTGTAGTTTAAGGTTAGATACTGGTCTAGGGTGTTCCCCAGGTAATGTACTTCAGATTTGACTTCTAATTCTGCTTGTGGAATTTTTAAAGACTTCGGTGGGATGAAGTTTGTATCTCTGGTGATGTGGAGAACTTCAGTCTTCTTATAATTCACGAAGAGATTGTGCTTGAATAGCCAGTGTGTGATTGCATCAAAGCATTTTTTCAAAGGAGTGTGTATTGTTTTTTTGACAGAGAAAGGGATGTAGAGCATAATGTCATCTGCATATATGTGATAGTACATGTTATGGGCCCGTATAATTTTGCAGAGGGGTTGTAAGTAAAGATTGAATAGAAATGAGGATATGGCAGAGCCTTGTGGGACACCTTGTTGTTGAGCATAAGGAGTGGATTTCAAGAAACAAAGAAACATGACAGAAAAAAAAGACCATATGGCCTATCTAGTCTGCCCTTCCATGTCAACTATTCTAGCCCCTTTTTTTCCTTTAGAAATCTTCTGTGTTTATCCCATGCTTTCTTGAATTCAGATACTATCCTTGTCTCTCCAACCTCCACTGGGAGACTATTCCATACATCCACCACCCTTCCCGTAAAGAAATATTTCCATATATTACTACTGAGTCTATCCCCTTTCACCTTCATCCTATGTACCCTTATTATAGAGTTTTCTTTCAATTAAAAGAAGCTCTCCTCCTGTACATTTATGCCACAGAGGTATTTAAATGTTTCTATCATATCTCCTCTCTCCTGCCTTTCCTCTAAAGTATACATATTGAGATCTTTAAGTCTGTCCTTGTATGGCTTATAATGAAGACGAGTGACCATTTTGGTAGCCACCTTTGCACAGACTATTCTATTTATATCCTTTTGTAGGTGTGGTCTCCAGAATTGCACACAATATTCCAAATGAGATTTCACCCAAGACTTATACAGAGGCATTATCACCTCCTTTTTCCTGCTAGGCCATTCCTCTCACTATGCACCCAATCATCCTTCTGGCTTTCACCATCACCTTTTCTACTGTTTAGCCACTTTAAGATCATCAGAAACAATCGTGCCCAGGTCTCGCTCCTCTTTAGTTGACAGAAGTACTTCACTCCCAACACTGTACCGCTCTCTTGCATTTTTGCAGCCCAAATGCATGACCCTGCATTTTTTTATATTAAATCTTACCTGCCATATTCTCGACTATTCTTCATGCTTAGCTAGATCTACTCCTTCCTGGGTGTCTACTCTATTGCAGATTTTGGTATCATCCACAAAGAGGCAAGCCTTACCCGATAGCCCTTCTGCAATATTACTTACAAAAATATTAAAAAGAATAAGACCAAGGCATATCCCTGTGGCACACCACAAGTAACATCCTTCTCCTCAGAGTGAGCTCTATTTACCTATATACTTTGTCACCTCACACTCAACCAATTTTGAACCCATTCAGTCACTTTAGGTTTCATCCATAGGGTGCTCAATTTATTTCTAAGTCAGGGACACAGCGTGGAAACAACCTTAACCGCTCTTCTCAATGACACGATCGGGGTGACAACACGGTGGTGATCTCCTTAGATCTTTCCTCCACCTTTGACCTTGTGGATCACTCCCTTCTCCTCTCATGACTACATGATGCAGGTCTGCAAGGCACTGTCCACCACTGGTTCCACTCTTTCCTTTCCTCTCACCTCTTCTCCATAGCCTCTCCCACAGACCCACACTCTCTCTCTCTCTAACGCTTTCCCCTTCCCCTGTGGTGTCCCTCAAGGTTCTGTTCTACCCCCCTTATTGTTCAATCTTTTCCATGCACCACTGGCCCTTTGCATTCAGCAGACCGGTATGTCTGCCTTCTTCTATTATCATCATTCATCACACAAGTCCACAGCATCCTGACCTCACTCCCTTGAATTCATGTCTCACTCCTGTTTCCAGTTGGCTATCCATAAACTGTCTCCATCTCAACTTCGCCAAAACTTCAGCTACATGGTTCATGTTCGGAAATCCTTGCCCTTCCCTTGCTCCCTCTCTTGGCTGTTCTGTGATCCCCATTGTTTTGTCTTTCAAATACCTTGGCATTCTCCAATCTCACTTTCAAAGACCACATATCACACCTAGCTAAGATGTCTTATTTCTTCCTTCAACAAATTCGTTCCATTCGTCCTTTCCTGTCTCCCTCAGCTCTAACCACCCTTATGCTAGCCACAATCCTGTCACGCTTAGATTATTGCAATTCGGATTTTTTTGGCATCACTAAAGTCCAATTTCGTTGGCTACAACTCATTCAAAATACCGCAGCCAGAATTATCTCCCACTCCTCCCGCAGAGACGATATTACTCCTTTATTGTTTCTGTTGCACTGGCTCCCAGTAGAATATTGTATTAAATTCAAGATATTAACCATGGTTCTCCGAGTCCTCTACACACACATGCCGCAATACCTCGCTGACCTTCTTCACTTTCACACCCCCACAGGTAGTCTTCGCTCCCTCCATATCAATCGACTCCACCTCCCCCCACCATCTCGTGCTCACTTACAATCTACCCATCACTCTGCCTTCTTCTTTCATGGTCCAGCCCTTTGGAACTCTCTGCCCACCTCACTCCGTCTGGAAGAAAACTACATTACCTTTAGGTCACTACTTAAAACTCACTTCTTTAACTCTGCTTACAACCTTCTGGCCACACCCAGCTGACCTGGTTTATCCATGTTTACCTATGTCCTGTCTCCCACTCGCTTTACGTCTTGTCCTTTGTCTTACTATTCTTCTGTTTCCTGTCTTAATTTTTGTAGTTCTTTTCCTGCTACGGGGCCTTGTGCCCATCCCAGTTTGACTTTGTACCTGTAAACCGCCCTGATGTAACATAGGGTGGTATATCAAATTCAAATAAACACATAAACATAAACCTGTGTGGAACTGTGTTAAAGGCTATACTGAAATCTAAGTACACCACATCTAGGGCTCTCCCTTGGTCCACCTTTCTGGTCACCCAGTCAAAGAATTCAATCAGATTTGTCTGACAAACCTGCCTCTAGTAAACCGATGCTGCCTTGAATCCGGCAATCCACTGTAATTCAGAAACCTCACTATCCTCTGTTTTAGCAGCATTTCAATTAATATACTTACCATAGAGGTCAGACTAACCGGCTTGTAGTTTTCAACCTCATCCTTACTTCTGCTTTTGTGTAAAGGGACCATATGCACATTTCTCCAGTTCTCTGGGACCACTCCTGACTCTAAAGAAGCACTGAAAATGTCAGCTAATAGAACTGCTAGAATTTCCCCAAGTTCCTTCAATATTTTTATTTATTTACATTCTCTTATATACCGTGCTATTCTGCATCAGTGCGGTTTACATTGAACAAACTGAAATTACATTGAACAGGGCATTATAACTTGGAGATAACTATTTTACAGGGAACATGGGCTATGGAGGGTTAAGTGGCTTGCCCAAGACCACAAGGAGCACCTGTGGGACTAGAAACCCCAGTCCTTCCAGCCCAAGGTTGCTGTCCTCTAGTGGGATTTGAACCCCTGACCTTCCGGCCTGAAGTACTTTGCCCCAACCATTAGGTCACTCCTCCACTCCTATACTCAGGATGTATCCCATCCAGCCCCAATGCTTTGTCTACTTTTAGTTTACCTAGTTCCTTACAAACACAGTTTTCTGAAAATCATTTTGTTGGTCTATTTTCACTTGTTGTCGTTGTTTCTGTTAGATAATAGTGGAATAATTTTAATGTTGTATCATATAATCCTAGTGATTGTAGGCATAGTAAAAGTATATTATGAAGAACTGAGTCAAAGGCTGAGGTGATGTCTAGAAATATAAGGATGAATCCTTGATTTGATTTTTTGTTGCCTTTGATGAGTCTCTCCATGAGTGCTGTCAATAGCATCTCCATCTCCATATTGCTGTGGGTCAAGCAGTGCATGAGAGTTGATGTGGTCCTGGAGCTGTAATTGTATGACCTTTTCAAGGAAAGGCAGGCAGAAGATGGGCCTTTAGGAATAGGGGAGATTTGGGTCTGATGAAGTGCTTTTGATTATTGGATGGACCGAAGCATTTTTGCAGTTGAGGGCATGGAGGGAGGAGTAGCCTAGTGGTTGGGGCAAGGTACTTCAGGCCTGAAGGTCGGGGGTTCAAATCCCACTAGAGGACAGCAACCTTGGGCCGGAAGGACTGGGGTTTCTAGTCCCACAGATGCTCCTTGTGGTCTTGGGCAAGCCACTTAACCCTCCATTGCCCATGTTCCCTGTAAGTATTAGTGTATGTGTCTCATATCCCCGTGTGTTAAATGTATCCCCCAATTGTGTTGTGACCGCTTTGATTGAAGGATAAGGCGGTATACAAAACTGTCTAAATAAATAAATAAATAAAAATGTAGCCTAGTGTGAGAGAGAGCTGGGTCATCTTAAGTATCATGTGAACTAGTTTGGCTTGAGTTAATACAGTCTACTGGGTATGGGTCACGGGGGGAGATGGTGGTGTTGAGACTGGTGATGATGTTCTCTAGGCGTTCTGTGTAGATTGGTTTGAAGGCTTGCCAAGGGGCAGTGGCAGATCTGATGCCTTGTAATGTTGGTGATGTGTTTGCTCTGTTGTTGCTCTTGTGGATCTTGCTTTGATAATAATCATTCCAGTTTTGAAATAGGGTATCAATGTTATCAAATTCTTGACGAGCTGTGGCAATATTCTATTTAAGAATGCTCGCTTGTCCAGCTGGAGAAATCTTCTAGTTATAGGCTGTGGACAGATGTCTAAGTATGTGTGAGGGTTCTGAGGAATATTGATAGTAATGGTTTTATGATCAGGTCATGGTACTGGTGGAGATCATGGGAAGGATGTGTAATTGACTTTTAGCACTTGGTGAAAATGAGATCTAGTATGCCTCCTTTTTCATGGGTTGGTTCGTTGATGATTTGGCTGAATTCTAGTGTTTCCATTGCTTGCACGAAGGCTTTTGATAGTTTGGGGGGAGTTGATGCTAGGTTTATATCACCTATGAGTTGATTATTTTGTTCATTGTGTCCACATGCAGCTTCTAAAAGGACTGTTAAGAACATAAGATATGCCATATTGGGTCAGACCAAGGTCCATCAAGCCCAGTATTCTGTTTCCAACAGTGGCCAATCTAGGTCACAAGTACCTAGCAATTTCCCCAAAAGACACAGGTTCCACAATGTTTGTATTGGGGCAAGCAGTGGATATCCCGGGTCCCCTTTAATAATGGTATATGGACCTTTCCTCCAGGAACTTGTCCAAACCTTTTTTAAAGCCGGCTGCAATAACAGCTTTTACTACATCCTCCGGTAATGAATTCCAGAGTTTGATTATACATTGAGTGAAAAAGTATTTTCTCTTAGTAGTCTTAAATAGGTTACCCAGTAGCTTCATTGCATGCCCCCTAGTCTTTCTACTTTTTAATGGCGTAAACAAGTGACCTTTTTAGCCTCTCTTCATAGGGCTATCCTTCCATCCCCTTTACTATTTTTGTGGCTCTTCTCTGTACCTTTTCTAATAACGCTATATTCTTTTTAAGATATGGTGATCAGAATTGCACATAATATTCAAGGTGCGGTCACACCATGGAATGATACAGAAGCATTATAATATCCTTTGTTTTATTCTCCATTCCTTTCCTTATGAAACCTAGCATTCTATTTGCTTTCTTGACTGCCGCTGCACACTGGGCGGAGGGTTTCAACATGTTATCCACGATGATGCCTAAATCTTTTTCCTGGGTGGTGGTTATTTTATTTATTTATCTATCTATTTAACCATTTTTGTATACCACCCTGTCCAGTAATCAGGGGCCGCTTACAAAGAACATGGAACATATCAAACTATATTACAAGGTACTATTTACAAATCAGCTATTCACATATACAGCAGAATAGCGGATGCTGAGGCAGAGCTATTTATAGTGTAGGGTGAGGAAGGGAACAGGATATGGGAGAAATATATTAAATAGAGTTTCATAAAGGGAAGGGTTTGGGGGGGGGGGAGGAAGAAGAGTAATTACCTAAATAAACTGTATGAAATATCAAGTGAGAAAGAGGTTCAGGGTGGTATGCATTTATTGTATTTGTATTTCTCCAGTATGTAGCAGACAGAAGTAGGAGGGGGATCATGGTACTCGAGGGGGAGTAATAGAAATGTTGAGGTTAAAGTGTTGAATGAAGAGGAACATTTTAAGCTCTTTTCTAAAAGTCTGTAGATCTTTTATTAGTCTTAGGTTGTCTGGGAGAGTGTTCCAGAGAGTAGGGGCTACAAACAAGAACTCTCTTCAACTTGTAGTTTTGATTGTTTTACAAAAATGGGCTGGAATTGAGAGGGTATTCTGGGTGCACGTTCTTCTGGTTCTTAATGTGGAACCTTGCATCGTGTAACCATAGTTTGGGTTGTTCTTTCTTAGGTGCATAACTTTGCACTTGCCCACATTAAATTTTATCTGCCATTTGGATGCCCAGTCTTCCAATTTATCAAGGTCTTCTTGCAATTTTTCACAATCCTCCTGGGTTTTAACAACTTTGAATAATTTTGTGTCACCTGCAAATTTGATTACCTGACTCATTATTCCCATTTCCAGGTCATTTACGAATATGTTAAAAAGCAGTGGACCCAGCACAGATCCCTGGGGTACTCCACTATTCACCTTTCTCAATTTGGAAAATTGGCCATTTAGCCCTACCCTCTGCTTTCTATCTTTTAACCTATTCCTGATCCACAATAGTACACTGCCTCCTATCTCATGACTTTTTAATTTTGCCAAATGTCTCTCATGAGGGACCTTGTCAAAGGCTTTCTGAAAGTCCAGATACACTATATCAACTGACTCACCTTTGTCTACTGTTTATTCACACCTTCAAAAAGACATTACCGATTAGTAAGACAAGACCTTCCTTAGCTAAAGCCATGTTGGCTGTCTCCCATTAAGCCATGACTATCTACAGGTTGAGTAATTGTGTTCTTTATAATGGTTTCTACCATTTTCCCAGTACAGACTGTCACCGGTGTGTAGTTTCCTGGATCACCCCTGGAACTCTTTTTAAAAATTGGTATTATATTAGACATCCTCCAATCTTCAGGTATTACAGATGATTTTAATGATAGTTCACAGATTACTAATAGTAGGTCTGTAACCTCATATTTCAGTTCTTTCAACACCCTTGGATATATTCCATCCAGTCCAGGTGATTTGCTACTCTTCAGTTTATCAAATAGTTGTAATACATCTTCACGGTGTATCAATATTTCTTTCAATTCTTCTGCGGCATCACCTTTAAATACCACTTCAGTCATGGGTAACATCCCTACATCTTCCTCAGTAAAGATCGAAGCAAAACTCATTCAGTCTCTCCATTATGGCCTTGTCCCCTCTTAGTGCCCCTTTTACCCCTCTATCATCTAATAGTCCAACTGATTCTGTCACAGTTTTTTTGCAACGAATGTACTTGAAAAAGTCTTTATTATGCGTTTTTGCTTCCACAGCAAGCTTCTTCTCAAATTCTCTCTTTGCCTGCTTTATCAATGCCTTGCATCTAACTTGCCAGTGCGTATGCTCTTTCCTTAACCGGGATGGAGCCAGGCTGCTAGCATTAACCTTTAAAAAGGAGATAGAGCAGCTTTTAAACTAGATAATAGGGGAGAGCAGACAGTTGTCCAAGAGCGCATGATTCAGAACAATATATCCTTGAAGGATACTAGCAAAAGTTTGAAGTTAGGGCATATCTTATAGCATACCAACAACAAACTTATAGCATACCAACAACACACCAAGTTGAAACTCAAACCCATGACGTGGATTGTGTTTTCTATGCATCCTCTTTGATTTTGTTTCCATGTAGTAAGTTTTGTAAATAGTTACCCCTGTTATCCAAGTTTTTTGTTCCCTGTTATCTGTAAACTCATACATGTTATTTGTACTGAGCATTTTGTTCCATGTAAACCGCGCTGATGCCGAATAGTGCGGTATATAAGAGAATGTAAATAAATAAATAAATAAATATCAGCAGAGAAATTCCAAAAAAGACAAAAGTAGCCCAAATACCCTTGAGTACCGAACAGACAGAGCTTAAAGATTACAAATTACCCCTGCCTACTGCTAGCCAGATTAATATGAATAAAATACAGCCTCTAAAATGCTTGTATGCAAATGCTAGAAGTCTAAAAAATAAGATGGGAGAGTTAGAATATATAGCACTAAATGAAAGGTTAGATATGATTGAGATACCAGTGGTGGAAGGAGGACAACCAGTGGGACACTGCGATACTTGGGTACACACTATATCGTAAAGACAGAGCAGATCAAACTGGTGGAGGGTTTGCACTCTATGTTAGAGATAGAATTGAGTCACAAAGGATAACAATTTTGCAGGAAACAAAATTCACCGTAGAATCTCTATGGATTGAAATTCCATGTAAAACAAATGGATGATGAAATGCTGAAAAAAATCAGGGAAGCTAACAAAAGTTACAGCACAGTAATAATAATGGGTCAGTGTCATGGCAGGACATGCTAGGGAGATAAAGTTTCTAGATAAAATAAATGACTGCTTCTTGGAGCAGCTGGCTCATGAACTGACCAGAGTGGAAGCCATTTTGGACCTAGTCCTTAGTAGAACACAAGATCTGGTGCAAGAGATAAGGGTGTTGGGGCCACTTGGCAATAGTGATCATAGCATGATCGTGTTTGATTTAATTAATGGAGGAAGGACGGTAAGGAAATCCACAGTACTACCTTTTAACTTTCAAAAGGGAAACTATGATAAAATGAGGAAAATAGTTAAGAAAAAACTAAAAAGGAGAAGTTGCAAGGGTTAAAGATTTACATCAAGCATGGTTGTTGTTTACAAGTATTATCTTGGAAGCCCATACCAGCTGTATTCCATGCTTTAAGAAAAGTGGAAGGAAGTCCAAGACTGTTAGCTTCTCGGTTTTTGCATTAGGTGATCTGTAGGCTAGATAGATTGTGAGTATATCAGTGCCTTGTCCAGTGTTGGTTGTGATACTGCAGAACTCTAGTTGATTTCTGGCTAAGAAGAACCTCCCCTCACTACAGTTAACTCTATGGCAGCTGAATAGATCATAGTATTCAACCTATTTGTAGCATAATCAAGAGCCATGGCATCGACTACAACCTGTACGCTGATGATATTATGTTATACACCCAAATCAACACCAAACAACTGAACTTAAAAAAAAAATAAAGGAATGTTTCAATAACATTATTACATGGTTAAGAGAACACAATCTACAAATAAATTTGAACAAAACAGAAATCCTATTCATTGCAAAGGACAATTCCTTCACGCCATCAGAAGCTATCAAGATAAAAGAGGCAAGCATCCAAGTCAAAAAAGATGTGAAATGTTAAATAAAATGTGAGATATTTGGGCATCACCCTAGATCAGCAGCTTAATTTCACCAACTATGTGAGCAACTTAACAAAAACCATCTATGCCAAGCTAAAGATGCTTCAACATCTAAGATCTCTACTCTCCACAAGTGATTTCAGAACAGCAGTCCAGGCAATAATCTTCCCACACTTTGATTTCTGTAATGCCTTCTCAATGGGCCTCCCAAAGCAAAGCATCCACTGCCTTCAGCTAGCTCAAAATACAGTGGCTAGAGTAATCTCGCTGGCCCCTATCAAAGATCACATTACCCCGATATTAAAACAGCTGCACTGGCTACCAATTGAGAGTAGAATAGAATTCAAAGTTATTCACACTATATTCAAATCCCTCCAAGTTGAGCTTTCCACATGCCTGAAAGCATTTATTCGAGTCAACAGACCCCAAAGAAGTAACAATAAAAATGCTCTTGCAGTACACGCTGAATTCAGAAGCTGCAACTCAACAACGTCCAAGAGAGCCTTCTCCCTTTACGCCCCACTCTTATGGAATTCACTTCCTGCCTTCATAAGAGACACTAAGGATCCTAAATCTTTCCGTAAACTGCTAAAAACATTTCTGTTCAAGGAACACTTTGGCAAACTAATCACCTAGTTTAAAATTCTCAAAGTAAAGTGACAGTCCTTCTCACAGTTTAAGATTCTTTCAATTTCAAGTTCAGGTTACTTAAACTACATGCTTAGTTCTCTGTATGTAGTTATTGCTCAGATTGGCTGTTAACTGTTTTAAGTTATATCTTCCCTTATACCCCTTCACTCCTTGTTCACTGTGTTACATATATTTTTGTTATTTGTTAAATGTACTGTTCTATACGTTGCGTTCATTATAAACTAATTTGATTCACGAAAAACGGTAAATAAGCACAACTAACTAACTAAATAGTTTTGTGTTAGGAGATGATTTATAAGGATATTGTCAGCATCAGTGAACCATGTCTTAATAACACACATAATATCAATATTGTGGTCACTGAGGTACTCAGTTAATATAGAAATTTTACTGTAAGCAGACCATATGTTCAGAAGTTGAAGTTTGAGATTACTATGGTGATGTGATAAATCATTGTGAGCTGTGGTGCTTGTTTCATGTAGCTTGATTTTGAGAAGGGCACAGGGTCCTCTATTCCTTGATTTGTAAGTTGGGTTGATGGCAACATTACATATATGATTATAAATAATTGGGATGTTACCTGAGCAATGCAGTAATGATTCGGAGTGCATGAGTAATAGTGAGATAATACTTAGCAGGATTACTACTTAGGTCATGGTAGAAGAGTAATGTATTTGATTTGAATGTTACAGAGGCAGGCTATGGTGTGGTATAATTTTAGGAAGTATTTCCCATTTCCTTAATGCGAGAATTGTGTAAGTTTCTTTTGGGTTAGTATAAAAGTTGCTTTGATAGCAGAGGCAGTGCTTGGAGAGTGCAAGTCTGGTAAAGCTTATAATTAAGGGTAGATCAAGGTTAGTGCTAGTGGATAACTTGGCAGAATCTGAGCTGTTGATGTGTTTGTATTTGAGTCTGTTCACACTTAAGAATGACGCTCAAGAGCCCTTTGGCTTGGTCCTTAGGGATGGACCCACCTAATGCATTAATGGGATTAATAGTAAGTGACACCAAGTGTTGATGCCTCCTATGGGGGCAGAGCTTACCGGTTCTGATTTTGGCTTCCTGCTTTCCTTAGTGCGAGTGCCAATCACTGTTTCCTGGGGCTCTGGATATGTTTGGGCAGCAAGGTGAGGAACCAACATGATTGCTGGCTTCCACACAACTGGGGAAGGGCTCTATAGTGAGTGATATGAAGCCTGGGTGACTTGCGGTGACCTCTGGAGTCCTCTGCTGGGGCTGCTGGGATGGATACGCAGATGAGTCTTCTGGTCCTCTGCTGCTGGGATGAATGCAGGGGCTATGGCAGCTCTTACCTCGTTGACTCACAGTGACCTCTGGAGTCCTCTGCTGGGATGGATATGCAGATGAATCTTCTGGTCCTCTCCTGTTGGAATGAGTGTGGAGGATGTGGCAGCTCTTGCCTGGGTGACTCATGGTGACCTCTGGAGTACTCTGCTGGGACCGCGCTGGGACAGATATGTAGATGAGCTTTCTGGTCCTCTGCTGCTGGGACGAGTGCAGGGGCTGTGGCAGCTCTTGCCTGGGTAACTCGCGGTGACCTCTGGAGTCCTCTGCTAGGGCTGCTGGGTTGGATATGCAGATGAGTCTTCCAGGACACATCTGGCCTGGCCTTCCAAGACTGTGGTGGGGATATTCAAAGGCATTTATGCAGTTTACAGACCCAGTTAGTGCCGCTGAATATCCCTGATTTGTGCTGCTAAACAGCCTAACACTAAGCGGCGTGCAGTGGGGCATTCAGGGGCAGCAGCTTGAGTTTACCGGGCAGAGAGTGGCTACCAAAATGATCAGTGGTCTTGGTTATAAGACATACGGGGGCACACTTAAATATCACAATATACACACTTTGAAAGAACGATGTTTAAAGGTCTCCATGGCACAAATGCACTAGATGAGCGCCTCTTTCAATTGAAAGAAAGCTGCAATGAAGGGGCATAGGATAAGTTAAAAGAGGATAGACTCACGAGTAATTTGCAGAAATATTTCTTTATGAAAAGAGTGGTACATGCATGGAATAGTCTTTCAGTGGAGGTAATAGAGACAAGGACTGTATATGAATTGAAGAAAGTATGGGACAAACACAGAGAATTTTGAAAAGTTAAAAAAAAGGACTATAAAGCTTAATAGTTGGTATGGAAGACCAGAATGGCTAGGCAATATGGCCGTCTTTATCTGCCTGTGAATAAAGTCTATAGATCCCAGAGAATAAAGATATCGATCTCCAAAAATTAACAAAAATCCTCTTAATTAATAATCAACATTCATATGATAATCAGTTACAAGAAAGGGGAAAAGGCCTCAGCAAATCAATACAGCTATTGTTCCAGTCTCACTAATTTTTACCATCACAGATCAGAAAAAAACTTCCACCATCCTATTTATATGGAGGGGAATTCTAGAAAGGGCATCCAAGTGCAATCTGGGATGTCTCATTCAGAACGTCTGGAAAAAAAGCAGGCACGTTCATGTGCAGACACGATTTCATAGATGTCCATATTTTACAACCTGGATATCTATAATAGCCTAATGGTTAGAATGGTAGGTTAGGAACAGGACAGCCAGGGTTCAAATTCCACTGCTGCTGTTGTTGATGTGAGGATTATGGTGTATTATCTTCTCTCTACCCTCTGGATGTTTTTCAGTCAAAACAAGAACTTTCAGGTGCCTGATCGTGCCTGGAGCAGGTGGAGATGTCCAGGCTCCTGGGAATGCCCTTGACATGTTTCCACTACAACCCCATTCAGACTTGGACATCCTTTTGCTGGGGATGTCCCCAGAACTGGGTTCTACAATGGCTTTGGACCTCTCTATACTGGTTTTCGGTATGTCCAAAGCACAAAAAGGGCTTCCAAAATGACCCCCTTAGTATATATATTTTTTTACATTTAGTTTTTTCAAATATATAACAAAATAGCAAACACGCCAACACTTATCTTGATACAAGAGTTTTTATCTGCCGTCATGTTTCTGTTTCTAACTTTGTATGGATAAAATACTTTCATAAAGCTATATATGTATATTCAGCAGTGACGCTCATATGTATATTGCAGCCAAATATATGTATAAACTTCTAATGATGTGTGTATAAAGTTATACAGAAATCCTTCATACCTCCTGGAATCTGATGAAAGAAATACATAACGCATGTTCACAGTGAGGTCCACGTCCAAAGGGTTTGCCCAGATAACTTACAGAGTTGAATTTTCTTCCCCTTCACAGTGGATAAACGAAGTCAGAGCAACCTTTTGGCTAATTTAATTAGTGTGGGGGGGGGGGATCTAAAATTTGTCTAGTTAAGTCCTGAAGACACACAGATAAATCCTCTAAATATTGGCCTCCTTCTATGGTGTTCTTTTAAATGTATTTTCATTTTCCCTTTTTAATGAGTTCACCCAGATGATGATTTGCATTGACCCATTTCTACCATCAAATACAGGCAAACAAGGCTATATAACAAGTTTTAGCCAGTGAGTAACCAGGCAGATCTAATTGTGAACACATTATTCAGCACAGAGTTTTTTTCTGATAGTTGTATTACCCATTTATTGTTGTACTCTAGGAATAGGATATGTTGCGTCTGACAAAAAAACAAAACCAGATATCTTCAATGAACTTACGCTTGCCTGATATCTGTAGCTAAGTAGGTTTGGGGTTGTCTTGTTTTTTGGATGGTTGACCACCTTGTAATATGTACTAAGAGTTGTAAATTCATTGTGCAGAAGAAAGACCTGACAATCTATTTCTGCAGTATGCTGGCTACTGTTGGAAAACTTAGTAGCCAGTTCGTACAGCTTTACAAGCACAACTAAAAACGGATTAGAAGTCCTAAATGTATTCTTGGATTATCAATTCTTCTTGTCCCTAGGACAGAATCAATCAACTTCCCTTAATCCCCATAAATGCTCTCCTTTTTTAATTGTTGCTTTAATTTTTCAAGGGTTCAGTTCACAGAGGAACAGGAATTAGTTCTACAGACATAACAAATCTGTCACATTGATCTTGCCAAAGACCTTAAAATTTTAAAACCAGTCCCTTCCTACATACCCAACATCAGATTCAAAAGGAAGTCTTGCGTGTTTTGTAATAAAGTTCTTAGGTGTGTTAGATAACAAAGGTGTTTTGTGTTGCACATCAGTTTGTTTTGCTCTAGATTAAAGCAAAGAATAAAAATCCCGTACTAACCCTGCTTTAATGTTCTGGGAGATGATCAGAATTTTTAAAAAGCACTGAAGTTGCACCACAGGGGAAAAGAGATTAAAATAAATAAAGAAAGAAATGGGAAAGTCAATATTCTTTAATAGCATTCCAGATGTCTTAGTTCTCAGGGTTTGCAGAGAGCCATGTCAGCATTCTAAACGAAATAAACTTTATCGGCCTGAAGTGCCAATTGTGAAAGGCTATATTGCAATTGCTGATATGCACACTTTGGTGCCAGACATTGCTCAGACAAAATGAATATTATTGTTATAAATTGTTCCTTGGAGAAATGAAGAAGTAGACACTTATGCTTCTTTTTTTTTTTTTTTTTTTTTTTACAATAGACTTATGTACATTCTTGATTTACATTTTAAATTAGTGGAGATTCAAGAACTTCACATGATTATTCTACTTCTTCGCTTGTCACATTATTACAGTATTTTAGTTGTTCCTTACCCCCAGATTCAAAACAAAGTAAGGAACATAGGACCATTTAGCTTTCTCAATATAATACATTACATCATACATTTAAGAATTCCAGTGGAAATTGCCATCCAAGATTGTAGATAGATATTTAACAGAGCCTTTTCTACTGCTAAATATTTGATTTGAATAATTATATGATTACAATGTGGTTTGTGTTTTCTTTTACCCACTGTGTTGAATTTGCATTTGAATTTATCCTTTGTTACGGACAAGAGTGCTCAGACATGATAATCATTAATATTTCTTAGTAAGTTTACTATGGTGGTTATTTTAGAAGCATTCCCATTTGTAAATAGCTGCATTTACACATGTAGGTTGGCATATGTGTGCAAATGCCCTTTTAGAAAGCATGCATTTATATGTTTACTATGGTAGGAGGCATAGTAGGGGTGGAGATAGAGAGTGGGAGTGGTTTGGGTGAATTTAACACATTGATGTGGATTCCCCATCTTCCAAAGGAATCCACTTTAATGTTAAAAAATCTAGACATCATCATTTACACATGCCTTCAGGCATGAATAAGTGAGGCTGCTTTTGGCTTCTGATCCCTTAGACTTTTGTTTCTTCTTCTCCTTCCCTATTCTATCTTTATTCCTGTCTTTTGATTTGTCTGTCTTGATTAGATTGTAAGCTCTGACGAATAGGGACTGTCTCTATTTGTGTTTGTACAGCGCTGCATATGCCTTGTAGAGCTTTATAAATCTTTAATAGTAGTCGTAGTAGTAGCGTAGGCCAAGGTCTGGCCCCTTTCCCCATGACATCTCCTCTATCCCCTCAGCATTGACCTCCCAAATGCCTTCAAGTCAACAGATTCCACCCCACCCCACTCGCCTGCAGCCATCTGACCTTTCTCGTCGCCTGAAGACCCTCCCACCTGATTCCCCAATGCATTCAGCTCACCCTTTTCCAGCACTGGTTCAAGGCAAGTTATATTCAGGTGCAATTGGTGTTTCCCTCTCGTTGGAGGGCTGTTATCTCTCATGTGCTTTCTGAGGTCTCTTGACCCTCCAGTTCTATGTGAGCCTCCCTATCCCAATTGCTCCATCCCACCTGGTGCTGCCTGAAGTCCTTTGATCCTCCATCCCTGCGAGGGCCTCCCTTCCCTGACTGCTCCATCGCCGTAGGTGTTGCCTGAAGTCCCTTGACCCTTCGGCTCTGTGTGGGTCTCCCTACCCCAATTTCTCCGTCCCGCTAAGTGGCATCATCACACATAACTTATTTAATCATACCTATGTTTCCATGGTTGCTGGCTGTTATCTCTCATGCACTGCTATTCTTCCTTTTTTCCAGCTGCCATCTGAAGTCCCTTCACCCTCCAGCTCTGTGTGAACTTCCCTAAACCAACTGCTTTATCCCACCAGGTGATGTCATTATGCACAACTTACTTAGATACCTGTTTTCCTGCAGTTGTATAGTGGATGCACGCTAAAGGGACATGCCAAAATAGCAGGAGTTGTTCCTTTGGCACCGCTTGGCTCGCTTCTTTCTTCTTAATGTTCTTAATTGGATTCTGGTCTCATTTCATTCTTTAAGTTTCTCTCCCTCTGATGTCTACCTCCTCTAGTTGACCAGTGATCTTAGGCTACTACCCCCACCTCCTTGTTAGGTATGTAAGCCTCTGCATCAATTTTTGTTCCATTTTGCCCTTTCATATATCATATGTAAATCAGCTTTGATAGCTGACCTCATTTCTACCCAATCACTAGCCATATGCATCTTCACTGAAACCTGGCTCATGTCTGGATATCTCCACCTCCACAATTCCTGTCCCCCTGGTTTTCATTTTCTCCACCGTGACCATCTTGGATGTCACAGAGGTGACTTGGCCATTCTTTTTCTTCTGTCTTCTCTGTAATGGATCTTTCTACTTGTCTTCTGATCTAGTCTAAAACCCTCTTGGCCCAACTCCAAATTGGGTCCTGTACCTTTTATTTTCTGTTATTTTACCACCACCCTCTCCTCCTCTTTCTGTCTTGATGAACTTTCTGTCTGGCAGATATCACCTTTGCATAATTGCTGCTCATCATTTTAGGTGATTTTATCTGTCTCCCCTCCTCTGATTCCCCTCCTCAGACTTTATCTTGCAGACTTAATGTCTGACTTAGGTTTTTCTCAGCTTGTCACTTCACCTAGCCATAAGACTGGTCACAGTCTGGATTTGGTTTTCCTGTCTTTTTATTTCCCATTCTCTGTTTGTTCCCTCTCTCCTCTTCCAGTCCCCTGATCTGATCGTTTCTCGGTTCCCTTTTCTCTTAATATCCACCCAGCTCTTCAGCAGGTTTCTTCTCTGTCCAAATTCATTTAAAATCTGTCCCTCGTCAATGTTAATCTGCTTGCACAATAAATTTCAGGAGCTTCCTTTGACCCTCCATTTGCCCCTCTGGACTACCAAATATACACTTGGATGCACATTTCTGTCTTCAGCCTTGGAGTCTATTGCTCGTCGCTGTCCCTTGAAACTTATCCCTCCTACCTACAACCCATATTTTTCATCTGGGTTTGTTTCTTCTTCACCGTCAAGTATGCCATGTGAAACATTGTTGGCACAAATGTCACTCCTCCAGCTTCTGGGACCTCTAGAAAGATAGGTTATCTACTATATGAAGACTTGATGGCACGCCAAACCAATCTATGCAGAAAAGCTTCTCTCCTCTACAGCTAATAAACCCCGCAAGCTCTTCCAAATCCTGGACCAACTTTTCCAACTTCTAGTACAGCATCTCCTTCCTCCAGCCCTCCTCTCTCCCCAGATGCATTTATGGTTTTTCCTGCACAGAAAGATCTCTTCTCTTCAGACTTCCTTCTTATCTGGTTCCCCTTCTTCTCCACCTTCTCATTCTTCTCCCTCTAATACTCTTCCCTCTTCTTCTGCCCCTTCCTCCCTGTCCCCACTCTTCTGCACTTTCCTTGTACCCAGTCTCCCTTCTCTTCCTACTCAGCTAGTTCCTCCCTTTCCTTTCTTCTAGATGACCCTCCTTCACCCCATTGACCCTTGTCTATTTGGAACACACTTTCTGTGCTGTCCATCCTCATCCCTTAAACCATGGCTGGTTCACCTTATCCTAAAGCTTACCAATGATCTATCCCAGTGTCCTCCCTCTTCTTCAGTTCATTATGTCAAAGGGGTTATGTTCCTTGCTCCTGGAAAATGCTGTTATTCTGTCCCTGCTGAAAAAGCTCTTTCTTGAACCTTCTATTCTATTTTATTGCACCATCTTGAATTTTATTTTCCTCTCATAAGTTTTGGCAGTTATCTATCTTTCTAGATAAGACCTTAATCCTCCACTCTAGACAGGCTGGTTTTTTCCTTGATCATAGCACTGAATGACTGCTCACTGCCCTTCTAAATGAAATCTGGACCACGTTCAAACAAAGTCACTCTGTCATTCTGGGTATCCTTGATTTGTCATCTGCCTTCAACCTTGTTGACCATTATCTCCTACTCCAGAGACTTCATGATCTCAATCTTTGCACAGTACTAAAATGTTTTTTTTAAACTTATCTTTTCCACTACACTTTTCAGGAATTTTCTGATTCCAGGATCCCCCCATGTTCCTCTACCTATGGGGTCCCTCACTTTTCAATATATTTCTGACCCCTTCCCCTAATGATTCAATCCCTGGACTTCAACCCTAACATTTATGCTGATAATATTCCAACCTTCTTCACCACCTGTTGACCTCACTTTGGGATATCCCCTTTACAGGACTCCTTAGATACAGTAGGTCAGTGATTCCAAGATCATCACCTCGTTCTGAACATCACAAAATGTGAATCCATTTGTTTCTACTCCCCTCTATTATGCTTTTCATCTCCTCAACTCATTACTACTCCCCTTCCCTACCATGACTCAGTCAGAGCCTTAAGTGTAATCTTGGATTCTGCTTTGACTTTCAAGGATAAATTAACACTATAGATAAATCTTAATTATTTGCCTTACTTCATATTTGCTCCACTTACTCCATCTTCATGGCCTCTGAACTCAAGGTCCTGATCATTGTCTCAGTCACCTCGAGATTAGAGTAATGTAATGCCCTTTACAACAGTGTTCCCTATTATTCCATCAAAAATCTTCAACTGATTCAATCTACTGCAGCCAAACTCCTCCGATCATACCTCACTTCTGCTTATTTTCCTGCATTCGCTTCCATTGCTGCCAGCATCAGATACAAGATTCTAGTACTAACACGTCAGGCCTTTTATGTAGCTTGCTTCCATACCTCATCATTCTCATTTCACCTTACTGTCCTTCCCATGCCCTTCATTCCTTCCCAGCTTTCCTCCTCACTTTTTACCACCCCCCTCCATGTCTTGAAATCTCAAGGCACTCTTCCTTTGCCTTCTTTGGTCCTTTTCTGTGGAAGTCCCTTACCCTCAGTCTCCAGCAGGAATATTCCTTTTCTAAATTCAAGAAGATACCCAAGACCTAGTTCCTATAAATTCATTCCCCCATCCCCTTATCAACTAATTTTTCCTCCAAGAAGAGCCCCAAGGCCTAGTTCCTATAAATTCATTCCCCCATCCCCTTATCAACTAATTTTTCCTCCAAGAAGAGCCCCAAGGCCTAGTTCCTATAAATTTATTCCCCCATCCCCTTATCAACTAATTTTTCCTCTTTATCTTTTGCCTCCTCTCAACAACCAGTTTTCTCGCTGGTCTTTTGCCACCCCTTTGGTTCTCCTTTACCATTTCCTCCTGTTCTCCCCCCAGGGTGCAACCCAAATATGCTCCTTCCCCTCTTGCTGTCTCATTATTGATTGTATTCTCTCCATTGTCTCCTTTTCTTACTCCCCTCTGTTACTCCTATCTTTATTTTATTTTATATCATTGTAAACTGCTATGATGGCTATACAGTCCTATGTGCAGAAAAGCAAGTACTCAAATAAATTGCAGTCTAATTTTCTGCCTGAGACAATGGAGGGTTAAGAAACTTGCCCAAGACCACAAGGACCATCAGCAGACTTTGAACCTGGCCTTTCTGATTTCCAGCATACTCCTCTAAGCACTAGCTACTCTCCAGGCTGCTCCTTCACTCTGACACAAGGAAGGGAATAGGGCATGGTGAAGAGTCTTGGAGTGGCTAAGGGATGGTCTTCTTTCTCTAGAAGGCTATAGAAGGCACACCTTTCAAGATGTATTTTCATTAAATGGGATAAGAACATAAGAACATAAGATATGCCATACTGGGTCAGACCAAGGTCCATCAAGCCCAGTATTCTGTTTCCAACAGTGGCCAATCTAGGTCATATGTACCTAGCAGTTTCCCCAAGAGACACAAGTTCCACAATGCTTGTACTGGGTCAAGCATTGATATCTTCGGTCACTTCTTAATAATGGTTTATGGACCTTTCCTCCAGGAACTTGTCCAAACCTTTTTTAAACCCAGCTATACTAACAGCCTTTACTACATCCTCTGGTAACAAATTCCAGAGTTTGATTACACATTGAGTGAAAAAATATTTTCTTTTATTAGTCTTAAATAGTTTACCCTGTAGCTTCATTGCATGTCCCCTAGTCTTTCTATATTCTGATAACGTAAACAATCGATCTACGTTTACCCGTTCCACTCCGTTCATTAATTTATAGACTTCTATCATATCTCCCCTCAGCCGTCTCTTTTCCAGGTTAAAGAGCCCTAACCTTTTTAGCCTTCCTTCATAGGAGTATCCTTCCATCCCCTTTACCATTTTGGTGGCTCTTCTCTGAACCTTTTCTAAAATCGCTATATCCTTTTTAAGATACGGCGACCAGAATTGCACAATATTCAAGGTGCGGTCTCACCATGGAACGATATAGAGGCATTATAATATCTTTTGTTTTATTTTCCATTCCTTTCCTTATCATACCTAGCATTCTATTTGCTCTCTTGGCCGCCGCTGCACACTGGGCTGAGGGTTTTAACATGGCATCCACAATGACGCCTAAATCTTTTTCCTGGGTGGTGGTTCCTAATGTGGAACCTTGCATCGTGTAACCATAGTTTGGGTTGTTCTTCCCTAGGTGCATAACCTTGCACTTGTCCACATTAAATTTCATCTGCCATTTTGATGCCCAGTCTTCCAATTTATCAAGATCCTCTTGCAATTTTTCACAATCCTCTTGGGTTTTAACAACTTTAAATAGTTTTGTGTCATCTGCAAATTTGATAACCTCACTCGTTATTCCACTTTCCAGGTCATTTATGAATATGTCAAAAAGCAGCGGACCCAGCACAGATCCTTGGGGTACACCACTATTCACCTTTCTCCATTGGGAAAATTGGCCATTTAGCCCTACCCTCTGCTTTCTATCTTTTAACCAGTTCCTGATCCACAATAGTACACTGCCTCCTATCCCATAGTTGTCATAGGATAGTTGTCAATAAAAGATTTGAATTTTAGTGTTTAGGGAAAATCTTCATTTAGTTGACAGTGCAACTGGATTTAACCAGATTTACACATTATTTAATCTACTGCATACTGCTATGAGAAGAATCATGGCTGGAGGTAGAGAAAACAAGTACAACAGAAGGTCCCACTTTAATTGTGGTTACATTAAACAGAAAGAACTATCCTCTTCCCACCCCACCCTCACCTCCACTAACACACATTGAGCATTATAGTCCATTTCTATTATGTAGTAACTCAGGAGCCTAGTGATTCTGCTTTGAAAACTAACAACTGAAAAGCCATATGGTAGGGATTCTTAGAACCAGGGAATTTCATTTTCAGAGTTATTTATGAAACACTGTGGTCCTTTTACTAAAGAGTGTTATAGTGTTGGACCTAACATGTTAGTAGTGCCAAAACTTGCTAACTACAACCACTCTCTGCCCCAACCCACCCCCTTACCACCCAAATGTGTGAGTCACAGCTTAGAAATCAACCTGCACTATCACAACCCCATGTTGTCAACATGTTTCACAATGTGCCTTCAGCGTGTGCTGAAAAACATGCTGACAGCTAATGCCCTTTAATAAAAGACCCCCATAGCGCCCATATAGCTTACCTAAAAATTGATTTAAAATGTATTGGGCCTGATATTCAACTGGAACGACTATTTGCCAGCCTCTAATCCCAGATATTCAATATCGGGGGATTTTCAGAAAGCCTTTGACAAGGTACCTCATGAGAGACTCTTGGCAAAATTAAAAAGTCATGGAATTGGAGGTAGTGTGGATCAGAAACTGTTTAAAAGATAGAAAGCAGAGAGTAGGGCTAAATGAGCAATTTTCTCAATGGAGAAAGGTGAATAGTGGAGTACCCCAGGGACTATGCTGGGCCTGCTGCTTTTTAACATATTCAGAAATGGCCTGGAAATAGGAATAATGAGTGAGGTGATCAAATCTGCAGATAACACAAAATTATTCAAAGTTGCTGGTATGTAAAAGGATTCTGAAAATTTGAAAAATTGGAAGACTGGATGTCCAAATGCCAGATGAAATTTATTGTGGACAAGTACAAAGTTATGCACCTAGGAAAGAACAACCCAAACTATGGTTACACGATGCAAGGTACCACCTTCAAAACCACCACCCAAAAAAAAAGATTTAGGTATCATCGTGGAATATGCTGAAATCCTCTTGGTCTGACCCAATTAAGGCATTTCTTATGTTCTTATGTACCTGTTTAGCCACTTTAACATCATCAGAAACAATCACGCCCAGGTCCCGCTCCTCTTTTATGGACAGAAGTACTATACCACTCTCTTTGCTTTTTGTAGCCCAAATGCAACTTGACCTTGCATTTTTTAGCATTAAATCTCAGCTGCCAACTTCTTGACCATTTTTCAAGCTTAGCTGGATCCCTCCTCATGTTATCTACTCCTTCCTGGGTGTCTACTATTTTGCAGATTTTGGTATCATTTGCAAAGAGGTAAACTTCACCCCCAAAGCCCTTTTATGTGTGTTATAACAGTGCTGTTTTATGTCCCTGTGTGTTGTCCTTCTTGCTTGCTAAACAGTTATTACTTTACACTAGTAAATTCTGATATCATGTGTCTGAGGTCTATAGATTAATGTGTTCTTTTTGAAAAATTACATAATCAAAGCTCCTTCAAAAATATCAAATTGCTTACTATTAGTAGATATCTAATGTGGAACTCTTAGCTTTCTAGATTTTCCCTACCAACCAATAAAAATCTGTTGTCTGTCAACAACTAAGTGGGGAGTTGCCCTATATAGCAAGAAAACCAGACAGAGTGGTAAAGGAGAACAACACGAGAATGGCATTGATAATAGAGGTGCTAGTCCCAACTGATTATTCTGTGCAATGAATGGAGAGAGAGAAGATCCTCAAGTATCAAGAAATATAGCCAGAGATCATGAAAATGTGGCAGAATGGTACTGAAATATTCCCATTGAATCAGCTGCACAGGCTTGATTAAAAGCAACTTCTGAGCAAACCTTGATAGATTGCCAATACATATTGTGGTAGATTCTGACCCACATTTATCAGGAATATACGTCTAGGTTGGATGTATATCTCCGCTAAATGCCAGGGCGCCAATTCCACCCACAGAGCTCCCCGCCTTGGAGGTGGAATAAGTCCCTTTAGATGGCAGCCAATGCTTGCTATAGGCAGGGAAAAGGAGGTAGGGGGTGCAGGGGGTTCCCTGCAACCCGACCTTGGCCACGGCAGGCCCATCGGGGTTTGGGTGACAGGGAAAGGATCATTTTTGGATCTGCTAGGGATCTTGGCTCCTTAATTAGAGCCATGGTGCCATGGCAAAAGGACACCATGATACCATGCCTCCATGCAGGAGCCTGGGTGAGCTAGTTGTGTAAGTGGCTGGACATCTGGGGACACAGAATCGGGGCACAGCTAGCCCATCCAGGCCAGGTGCACCTGATTCTGATCCCGCGAGGATGTGTAGCCCCCGTGGGATCAGAATCGGGTACAATTCTGGACGTCCAGACAAGCCGGAGGCACCCAGATCTGAATAGGCCTCATTATATCCTATGAACTCCAGAAGAAAATTGTTTGTGACATAATACAACTACTATCACAGTGTTAGCAGACAATTTGAGATATTTGAGGCCATACTTCACATACCTTATCATAAGAGTCTGGACTACTGCAATATAATCTACCATGGACTACCCGCCACACAAACCAACCCCCTCCGAACGGCCTTGAACACCACAGCGAGAATTATTCAGAATGCGAGGAAACGAGACCACATCACCCCAATTCTAAGAGACCTCCACATACTTCCCCTCGAAGCAAGAATTAAATACAAAGCCATTCTACTCACGCACAAAACCATCCAGCAAACACAGAGCACCCAGCTCCACACCCTTCTGACCCGACCAGCCCACAGCAAAACGACCAGACAGACCTCCAGCAACTCCCTCACCATCCCTCACAAAAGAACCAAATGCACACAATGGACCTGCAACAGAGCCTTTGAACTTTATGCCCCATCACTCTGGAATTCTCTACCGAGCCACCTCAGGAACAATAACGATTTCCTCTCATTCAAAAAACAGCTAAAAACCATCCTATTCCAAGAATATCTCAAAACAGAAACACCCTCCCACAAATAACTACACCAAAGACCACCCTCAAGAACCCTTGATCAAAAACTGTGTTCCCTTGTCATTGTCTATGTCTACCCCCTGACAAAATCATCAATGTTGCCCTCCTGGTGATGGGACCTATCCCTATGACTGATTAACCCCCCCTTTGTTACGCCGCTTTGACCCGGTGAAAAGTGGGATATAAATACAGTTAAATAAATAAATAAAATAAATAAGAGTGAGGCTCATTACTGTCATGGTCTGCACAAAGTAATCCATTTGGAGAAATTGCCCTCAAGAGAATCCATCCACAAAGTAAATCAGATGCAATGATTTGTTTGGGTTTGTTGGGCAATTAAACACCAAAATGAAGGAGCAGAGGGAGACCATAGCCACATGAGATGGTCTTCTATTAATACACTTTATTGAAGACCCAACTAGGCCAAGTTTCAGCAACTATGCCTTCATCAGGGGTCATGAATCAACAAGTCTGTGGCTATGATAATTGTCATGCCAGTGAATGTTGTTCTAAACTTATTTGTTCCCAAACCCAGATGCAGGCATAGTTGCCGAAATTTGGTGAAGTTGGGTCTTCAATAAAGCGTATTAATACTGTAGAAGACCACCTCATGTGGTCATGGTATCTCTCTGCTCCTTTTGGCATTCTTATTTGCAGAGATCACTTTCTTCTTTTGTTTTCTTGGGAAATTAAACACTACAATTTTTAAAGGACATCACAGAATGGCATATTCCCTTTTTAGTTAGGATCTAGTCAACATCAGAATTTGCAGATATACCACATGCAAAGCCTAACAGATCTTAATTAGATCCTAGCTTAGTTCAAGTTGTCAACATAGAAAATTCCCTACAAGAATTGAAAACATTTGAAAACGTGAGCCTCTTGTTATACTGTATAAATTAATGTGATCTACAAAACAATTGCTATGAACATATGTTTTCTTCTATATTATATAACCCCTGTTTACTCTTTTATGTCCCAGTCAGCAGCTCTGCAGGCACCACTAGTGGTCTAGCCAGGAGTTATCCAGGCTTCATACAGTGAGCTACTGGAGATGTAAGAGCCTCCAAATAGAGTTTCGAGTTTTGTATGTCTGTACAGAATGAACAATATAGTAGAACATTGTAGGAAGGACTGCAATTAGGGTAAGGCAACCAGGGAACTCTTTGTGCACCATGTTTTTAAAGGCACCAATTCTGGTCTCTACAGCCTGGGAGAGTGTGGCTTAGAGCCATTGCTTTTTATGCTGTAGCACTCTGGGCATGATAATACTTATTTCTAGCATGGGTGTAGGAGAGAGAGGTCTCCCTTGATGAGCCATCTTAATGCTCTTAGGTACATGAATAAAAGATACCCATGGATTTTACACTCAGGAAGATTACTACAAAATGGTGCTTCAAAAGTTTGAGTTTCATTGGGCTAATTCTACTGGGGAAGAGAATGGTGTAATTTGAAACTCAAAAGCTAAAGAAGCCAGGAGAAGGACTTCGGAATGATTGTTTCTGAGGATCTCAAGGTGGTGAAACAGTGTGACAAGGCGTTGGTCAGATCCAGAAGGATGCTGGGTTGCATGCAGGGAGGAATTACCAGCATTAATGAGAAGGTACAAATGCCACTGTACAAGTTGCTGGTGAGGCCTCACTTGGAATATTATGTTCAGTTTTGGAGACTGTATCTCACAAAAGATATAAACATGCTCGACCATAACAACTTCTGAACTATATTCCAAGCTATAGTCTTGCCCCACTTTGACTATGCAAACATAATACTCCATGGCCTCCCAAATAACACCTTAAATACACTACAACTAGCCATGAATGCTGCCGCCCGTGTCCTGTATGGAGCATCAAGGAGGGACCATTCAACCCCCATCCTAAGGGAGCTACACTGGCTCCCTATAAGCTGTAGGATTGCATATAAAGTCCTCATCACGACCTTTAAAGCTATTAATAAAATAGCCCCTCCCTCAATCTCGACACTCATCAATCACACCCCCAATATCAGATCAAGGAGATCAGCAGCATGTAATACCCTATCCATACCGACAGAATTCATAAGATGCACTCGTACAACTACAGAAAGAGCATTCGCATACTATGCCCCCAGATGCTGGAACAACCTTCCTCTCGCCGTCAGATCAATCACCAACCTCAAGCAATTTAGAAAAGCTCTAAAGCATCACCTGTTCCTTCTACACTTCTACAAACACCACGATCCCTCACTGACTCCCCAACACAACCCAATCCCACAAGATACGCAGTAATGTTCTGTCTCACGCTGCACATAATGTAAATAATAACCTGTTACTGTATATAGTTTATACATTTATGTACAAAGTTTTCCCAATGTTGAATCCTGGTTACTTGCCCTGTTATATGTAAACTCATGTCAGCTTGTTGCTTATGTGAGTATTTTCGTTCACTGTAAACCGCACTGATGATAAATAGCGCAGTATAAAAGAACTATAAATAAATAAATAAAATAAAATAAAAAGCCGGAAACGGTTCAGAGGAAGGCGATCAAAATGATTTGGTGCCTGCGCCAGAAGACATATGAGAAGAGATTTTAAGATCTAAATATGTATACTCTAGAGGAGAGGGGGGATAGGGGAGATATGATACAGATCTTTAAATACTTAAGTAGTACTAATGAACAAACAAACCTCAAAGACGGGGAAGCTGCAAAAATAGAGGACATAACATGAAGCTGTAAGGGGGTAAACTGAAAGGCAATGTCAGGAAATTCCTTTCCACTGAAAGGGTGATGGATGCTTGGAATGCCTTCCCAATGGAAGTGGTGGGGGCAAATACAGTGACAGAATTCAAAATGGCATGGGACAGACACGGTGGATCCCTTTATAGCAACAGGATAAAATCAAATTAAACATAACTATTTCTTATATCTCAGCAAATAAGGGTGACCTACACAGAGTGATGGTACACCCCTAAGCAAAGGCAATGGGAGGGGTGACCTGCACGGAGCGACAGGTGGACCTACTCTTGCCGCTTTGCTGGGCAGACTAGCTGGACCATACTGTCATATCTTAAATCCCATATCGCTAAAACTGCAAATAAGGCCTATCTTTGTTTAAAGATTATTAGAAAGCTCAAGCCTTTACTCAACCAAGACCATTTCCGCACTGTGTCAAACACTTATGACACCCCTCCTCGATTATGGAAACTTGCTGTATCAGGGCCTTCCTCAACAGACTTTACACTCACTCCAAATGGTGCAAAACACCGCAGCACGCGTCATCACTGGCACTGTAAGAACAGATCATATCACTTCTGTCTTACAGCAGCTGCACTGGCTTCCGGTGATTGTCAGATCTTTAAAATATATCATCATTTATCGGCAGATGCACTCCAAAATATTATAACAAGGGATACCATTAATAGACCAAGAAGAAATAATATTAATGACAATAGAATCGGCACACCTGCAGATTATCGCAAGACCAAGCAAGCAACTTCAAAAAGAGCTCCTTCACTATTGGCGTCCACACTTTGGAACTCTCTTCCAATGGGCCTAAGGACCATGAGTGATTCCAAAGATTTTTGTAAAGCCCTTAAAACCTTGATCTTCACTGAAACTTATGAGCTAATAGACAATCAATAGTTTCCCTAGATATTAAGTTTATAATGTTTGTATAATGTTTTATGTACCTCATGTTTCATGTAACCTTCCACTTGTAATGTGACCACTTTGATTGTAGGATAAAGTGGGATATAAATCTGTCTAAATAAATAAATATACTATGTTACTATGATATAGTAACTATGGAATTCTCAATTAAATTTTCTAAAATACCTCAGTTGCTCTATATATTGACTTCCCAAATCTATCCTAGGGACCCTACATCCAGTCAGGTTTTCAGGATAACCACAATCAATATTTGTAGAGTCTGCGGTGTGTATTCAAATTTATCTTATGTATATTCATGTATCTATCCTAAAACTCCAAATGGCTGCGAGGTTCCTAGAACAGATTGGGGAAAGCCCTGCTCTATATGAAAGTTGTGAACTTGAAACTAATTATACCCGTGGAAGCATCCTGTGCAAAAAGTCTATAGACAAACCAGTTTGGATCCATGCCTTCATTATTGTTATTTGGAGTTTCTTTACCAGGTTGTGCACTCAGATCCATGGAAAGGAGGTTGTCCTTCTGCTTTTAAAACTGATAGATCCAGGCCTGAAAAAACATCGCCATATAAAAAGAGTTATACCAAACATAGTTACAGCTACTTCAGGTAATTGCAACCTATACTACAATGTGCAATGATTACATAGTGATGCGCTTGTTAAAGCATAGTATAATAACCATGTCTGCCACATGCCAAAAGCAACAATACTATACAAGAGCTGTGTGAATGTAACCAGACATACATATCTTGTCCTGAAGGCATATATTTTTGAAGGTGTGTTATGAATGGTCTAGACTAACCTGGATTTTGTAACTCTTCTTCCATATACTACTGAGAAATAACTGTCTTGGTTAAAAAGCTAGTAATTAAACAGAAGCTAATGAGATAGTTATTTTGTTTGCTTTTAACTTCACAAAATAAGGTGTAGGAATAAGCTGATATAGCAACAAAGATTATAGATCGAAGCATAAGTAATGAAATGGCCATTGATGGGATGATGGTTTTAGAAATAATTTATCCAATTAACAGGACTGTCTGAAAATCGCTCACTCTTAACCTGGCAATAGCGCACATACGTTTAGCTGGGTTAAGAGGATATATACAGATAATATACAATAGTTACAGTGGTCATACCACTAAATCCAATAAAGGCACTCATTTGTTTTGCATGACACACTATCTACATTAAAATGTCTTTATGTACTAAAATACTGGGGCATTTAGGATAACATAAGAATGCAAATGGTCCAGAATAATTGCCTGAGATTCTGGTTCATTTTTGGCAGTTAAACCCATAGAACTGGAGACACTATTTTGAAAATTAAGGCCCTCAGCTGAATCCCATTAGAATAACAATATGTGGGGATAGTAATCATGGGTGGGCAAGAAGCAGCTGTGGATTTAGCAGCAACTGGAGTGTGGAACAGAAGGGGAGAGGGGGGAAGAAGTCATTGCTGCTCAAGAGGATTGCTGGTAAGGAGAGAGAGAGATGGAAGCAGTTGGTTCCATTAAGTCTCTGAGGCTGGGGTGTTCAAATAGAGGTCAGTAGTGGGCCACTCTAGTAAAGTCTAGGCTCCAGAAAGTCAGTATGAGGCAGAGGTTTGTTTAGTGTTCTGCTAATGGGGGCAGAGGGAGTACATGAGACAAATTTCATTGTATACACTCAGTGCTCCATTCTTGAGGAACGGAGGAAGAAGTGGCCAGTCCATTGCTTTTGTTAGCGACTTTTGAATCCTTCTGGGTGGGGGCATAGAGGAGGTCAACATCCCCATTAGCAATTCTAATTCCAGCCATGTAGGTAGGGGATTGAGAGGGAGACAGATGAAAGGAGAGGGACAGTAAGTTAAACCATGACTCTATTGAATCGACTGGCTTATGATGTAATACATGGCTCGTGCTTGTAAATTAAATCTTTATATTTAGTCATAGCTTTCATACCCCTAAAAAAACACAGGAGAGAAAAGGCCAAGGAAAAAAACACATATTACCCAGTCTCAAATTAATAGGAAACCAGGAAATGGTTAGTGTACAGATATGTAAGACATGCACAACACCGGCTTGAAAGAATAATGGAAACAAGCGAAAAGCACAAAATCTGATAAGTTAATCAAACACTAAAATTGTTGGTATAGCTCTCATGCTTTAGTAGTTAAAATGCAGAAATAGCCATATATTTGTCCTTAACTGTGAGCTTCATAGTGCTCAATTCACTATGGGGGTCATTCCAGAACCTGAATAAGGGTATGTACGTGTGCCGGGGAAATTTATGTGCTGAAAACATGTATGGACATATTCTGGTACATGGCTCATTTATCTCGCTTGTATGGAGATGACAGAATGTGCCCGGTAGGGATGGAATGGGGGGGGGGGAGGGGGCGTGGTTTTCCGAAGAGACGTGTATAACGTATTCAGGAAAGGCCTGTGTACGTTTACTAACTTTCCTGAAGACATGCCTGTTATTCCTGTTGGAGACATGGAATAAGGTCAGTACTTAAAACGTTTTCTGCCATGTTCTGCAATTCATCCCTGAGAGAGTGTGTGTGTGTGGTTTGATAGTTGCATGGGTGGATCTGGTGTGCTGATCTGTAATTCATGGGGGACATACATACCTGGCCAGTACCTAGACCTTATGGATTACTGCAATTACACCAGGTGCCACTGTGATAGGGAAGCCATACAGCAGCTGTGCCAGGCATTGAGAGACCTGACAGCTGTTGTGAGAATATTCCCCAGATTGTGCCATGTGGCCTACATCCTTACTCAGTCCAGGATCTGTGCAAGCTGCAAGAGTAGTGGTATATCTGGAGGCTGACCACTTGGTATGATGGCGCAGGGATCCCATGACACACAGGCCTGATCAAGGGAGCATTGCCATAAAGCAGACTTTAGCAAGGCAGTCAGGGTTGTGTCACAGATAGCAGATGTATATAGACCAACATAGGCCTGGTGCGAAGGTAGCGGACCTCACGCGCCACCTAGATAAGCTCTTAGATAGTGCTGGGGAGGAGTCTGCTGTCTTGGTACATGTCGGTACCAATGACATAGGAAAATGTGGCAGGGAGGTTCTGGAGGCTAAATTTAGGCTTTTAGGTAGGAAGTTGAAATCCAGAACTTCCAGGGTAGCGTTCTCTGAAATGCTTCCCGTTCCACGTGCAGGACCCAAAAGGCAGGCAGAGCTCCGGAGTCTCAATGCGTGGATGAGACAATGGTGCAGAGATGAGGGTTTTGGATTTGTTAGGAACTGGGGAACATTCTGGGGAAAGGAGGGGCTCTTCTGAAGGGATGGGCTTCACCTTAACCAGGATGGAACCAGGCTGCTGGCATTAACCTTTAAAAAGGAGATAGAGCAGCTTTTAAACTAGATAATAGGGGAAAGCCGACAGTCGCCCAAGAGCGGATGGTTCGGAAGAATGTATCCTCGAAGGATACTACCAAAAGCAGAGAGGTTACAAAAAAGGGTAAAGTAGCCCATATGCCCTCGAGTATGGAGCACAGAGCTTAAAGATCCCAAATTACCCATGTCTACCAATAGCCAAATTAATATGAATAAAATACAGTCTCTAAAATGCTTGTATGCAAATGCTAGAAGTCTAAAAAATAAGATGGGAGAGTTAGACTATATAGCACTAAATGAGAGGTTAGATATGATTGGAATATCAGAGACATGGTGGAAGGAGGACAACCAGTGGGACACTGTGATACCTGGGTACAAACTATATCGTAATGATAGAGCTGATCAAATTGGTGGAGGGGTTGCGGTCTATGTTATAGAGGGCATTGAGTCAGAAAGAATTAAAGTTTTGCTGTAGAATCTCTATGGATTGAAATTCCATGTAAAAAGGGGAAGGCGATGGCAGTGGGGGTGTACTATCGACCACCTGGCCAGAATGAACAAATGGATGATGAAATGCTCAAAGAAATCAAGGAAGCTAACAAAAGTTACAGCTCAGTAATAATAATGGGTGATTTCAATTACCCCGGTATCGACTGGGTCAGTGTCACGGCAGGACATGCTAGGGAGATAAAGTTCCTAGATGACATAAATAACTGCTTCTTGGAGCAGCTGGTTCATGAACTGACCAGAGGGGAAGCCATATTAGACCTAGCGCTTAGTGGAACACCAGATCTAGTGCAAAAGATAAGGGTGTTGGGGCCACTTGGCAATAGTGATCATAGCATGATTACCTTTGATTTAGTGGAGGAGGGATAGTAAGGAAATCCACAGTACTACCTTTTAACTTTCGAAAGGGAGACTATGATAAAATGAGGAAAATAGTTAAGAAAAAACTAAAAGGCGCAGTTGCAAAGGTTAAAGACTTACATCAAGCTTGGGTGTTGTTGAAAAATACTATCTTGGAAGCCCAGACCAGCTGTATTCCACGCTTTAAGAAAAGTGGAAGGAAGTCCCAAAAACTGCCAGCATGGTTTAAAGGTGAGGTCAGAGAGGCTGTTGTTGCCAAAAAAGCATCTTTCAGGAAATGGAAAAAAGAGTCAAACGACGAAACCTGGAAACAGCACAAGCACTGGCAAGTCAAATGCAAGGCATTGATAAAGCAGGCAAAGGGAGAATTTGAGAAGAAGCTTGCTGCAGAAGCAAAAACGCGAAATAAAGACTTTTTCAAGTACATTCTTAGCAAAAAACCTGTGAGAGAGTCAGTTGGTCCATTAGATGACAGAGGAGTTAAAGGGGCACTAAGAGGCGACAAGGCGATAGCGGAGAGACTGAATGAATTCTTTGCTTCAGTCTTTACTGAGGAAGATGTAGGGATGTTACCCATGACTGAAGTGGTATTTAAAAGTGCGGAAGAATTGAAGGAAATATCGATACATCGGGAAGATGTATTACAACTATTAGATAAACTGAAGAGAAGCAAATAACCTGGGCCGGATGGTATACATCCAAGGGTGTTGAAAGAACTGAAATATGAGATTGCAGATCTGCTATTAGTAATCTGTGAACTATCATTAAAATCATCTCTAATACCTGAAGATTGGAGGATCGCCAATGTAACACCAATTTTTAAAAAGGGTTCCAGGGGTGATCCGGGAAACTACAGACCAGTGAGTCTCACGCCAGTACCGGGAAAAATGGTAGAAACCATCATAAAGAATAAAATTACTCAGCATGTAGATAGTCATGGCCTAATGGGAGACAGCCAACATGGCTTTAGACAAGGAAGATCTTGTCTTACTAATCTGTTATGTTTTTTTGAAAGTGTGAATAAACAGGTGGACAAAGGTGAGTCAGTTGATATAGTGTATCTGGACTTTCAGAAAGCCTTTGACAAGGTCCCTCATCAGAGACTTCTGGCAAAACTAAAGAGTCATGGGATAGGAGGCAGTGTACTACTGTGGATCAAGAACTGGTTAAAAGATAGAAAGCAGAGGGTTGGGCTAAATGGCCAATTTTCCCAATGGAGAAAGGTGAATAGTAGTGTACCCCAGGGATCTGTGCTGGGTCCACTGCTTTTTGACATATTCATAAATGACCTGGAAAGTGGAATAACGAGTGAGGTTATCAAATTTGCAGATGACACAAAACTATTTAAAGTTGTTAAAATCCAAGAGGATTGTGGAAAATTGCAAGAGGATCTTGACAAATTGGAAGACTGGGCATCAAAATGGCAGATGAAATTTAATGTGGACAAGTGCAAAGTTATGCACCTAGGGAAGAACAACCCAAACTATGGTTACACAATGCAAGGTTCCACATTAGGAACAACCACCCAGGAAAAAGATTTAAACGTCATTGTGGATAGCATGTTAAAACCCTCGGCCCAGTGTTCAGCGGCAGCCAAGAGAGCAAATAGAATGTTAGGTATCATAAGGAAAGGAATGGAAAATAAAACAAAAGATATTATAATGCCTCTATATCGTTCCATGGTGAGACCGCACCTTGAATATTGTGTGCAATTCTAGTTGCTGTATCTTAAAAAGGATATAGCGTTATTAGAAAAGGTTCAGAGAAGAGCCACCAAAATGGTAAAGGGGATGGAAGTATACGCCTATGAAGAAAGGCTAAAAAGGTTGGGGCTCTTTAACCTGGAAAAGAGACGGCTGAGGGGAGATATGATAGAAGTCTATAAATTAATGAACGGAGTGGAACGGATAAACGTAGATCGATTGTTTACGTTATCAGAATATAGAAAGACTAGGGGACATCCAATGAAGCTACAGGGTAAACTATTAAAGACTAATAAAAGAAAATATTTTTTCACTCAGCATGTAATCAAACTCTGGAATTGGTTACCGGAGGATTTAGTAAAGGCTGTTAGTGTAGCTGGGTTTAAAAATGGTTTGGACAAGTTCCTGGAGGAAAGGTCCATAAACCATTATTAAGAAGGGACCCAGGATATCAATGCTTGACCCAGTACAAGCATTGCGGAACCTGTGTCTTTTGGGAAAACTTCTAGGTACGTATGACCTAGATTGGCTACTGTTGGAAACAGGATACTGGGCTTGATGGACCTTGGTCTGACCCAGTATGGCATATCTTATGTTCTTATGTTCTTAAGAATAATGGAGGTGTTGTTATACTGCCATGTACATTTTGATGCAAGGTATGTCTTGAGAAACCTGTTAATATCTATTTGAGCTTATTATATTTTAGAGTGAAATGAGATTACCTTGCAGAGTTCTCAGCATGAAACAGACTAGTATATATAGTCTAGTTTACATCATTGTGTCATCAGTATTTATGTCTAGCTTGCATCAGCATAACACTGTCAGTGAGAAGAGCAGCTTAGGAAATCCACGTTTTAACCAAGCAGGCGTGGCCATCTGAGGCATCCATGGGCAGGATTGGAAACATGCAACTTTCTAAAATAAGGTGTGCGTGGGGACATCCAAAATGATTGCAGTATTAGCTGGAATGAGTTTCTCCACTTCATTCTATGGCCCGCGCCTGCACCCATGCTGGATACGTGAACAGCATGTTGTATGTGCAATGCCAAACATGTCTATATGCCGTTTCCATAAACATGGGCGCATCTATACCTGGGAATATGGAATTAGCATGGAATTGTGCCAGTTTTTGATTTAAACATGTCTGTGGTCTGGGCATGGATTTTGTGAAATCTGCCTTCACGTTTTCCCCCTGCTGTTTGTTTTTTCATGGTATCATGCAACACAGAAGACACAGTTAAGATGGAGGAATTTTCAGTGATGCCAATGCCATTTTAAAATATAGCAAATGAAGATAAAGATTACAAGGTCCTCTCAATTTGCCTGTTTTTTTTCCTACCTAATACAAAAAGATCAACTCCTCGATCTCTCCTCTAGAGAGTGTGCTGGCAAAGGTAATGGTGAGAGAAGACTGAAAATAAAACATTTATCTATGGTGACTGAGTCAAAAGGGACAAGGGAGCAAGATAAGTGGGCCAAGTCTTTCTTATCTGCCAATAACTATTACCTTACTAAGGTTCATTCTACACTATTCTCTGTTACAGATCTTGGCCGGGTTCTTAAGATAGGAATTTCAAATGAAACATTTCTAGTGGGCTTCCCAAAGTGTGTCCCTTCTGTTTCAAAAACCTTTCAGAAACTATTAGTATTTCTGAGGAATGTTTCAGCTGCCTCTGATATGGCCACTGCGACTGATGCCAAAGTAGACACAGCTGTTCTTTCAAGATCTCCATCTTTCGATTCCAGTCATGCATATGCTTGGAATTCTCAAAAGCCATCACAAAGAGAGCAAACGAGATATAATTTATGGTGAAGAAGACCACAGCATACTAACGTCTAGTCTAAGGGACTTGATAGTTTTTGAAGAATGTACACAAAAATTCTTCCTTGTCCCTATAATGATAACAGGATTATTACATGTTTCAGTGCTGGACAGGAAATAAGCAATACTAGGCTTAAAAGGGTAGTTGTGTTTTCTGCAGCATTTAAAAGCTACATATAACGAGTAATCCTTGCTTCTGTTGATGGAAAACATTGATAATGTTGTCCTTTAGAATAACATGGAAAACAACAACATTTGTTCATTTGTTTTTGCCATTTCTAATCTAAAGTAAGAGAAAGCTTTTTTCATTTTGCATTTTAGCACTATTGAAATGATTAAGCATGCACAAAAACACAACAAAAAAGTGACAATGATACAAAAGATTTTCCATGTACACTCCTAGAATACAATTAATTAACATTGTCGTCTACGCAAGAAAGTCACAAATTACCACAAGAGAACAAAAAGTGATTTGCTTAGATGTACTGTGGGATGTCTCATGGGCCATTAGATGCCATTCCGTGTGGGGTAATATGTGACATTATTTGGAACATTGTTGCTCTTGGTGGTGGAGACTAATCTACATTTCTGGTTTTGCTTCATTATTGTGATTTTGTGATATTTATAGACACTGATGGAAAAGCTACAAGCTGCAATTCAATCCATTGCTTTAGAATACAAACAGGCGAATATAGACATATTGTTACGACTACTACTATTGATCATTTCTATAGGGCTGCAAGGCGTATGCAGCGCTGTACAGATACATGAAAAATACAGTCCTTGCTCGTCAGAGCTAAGACAGACAACACAACAGCTGAGAACAAGGCTACAACAAGGGAAGGGTAAGGAGACACACAGAAGATTAAATAAATAAATAAAGCAGATCAGGATCTAAAAGCTGCCTCAAAGAGGTGAGCTTTTAGCATGGATTTGAAAAGAGGCAAAGATGAAGCCTGATGCACAGACTCAGGTTGTTTGCTTCAGGCATAAGGAGCAGCAAGGTGAAAGGATCCAAGTCTGGAGTTGGCAGTGGAAGAAAAGGGCATAGAGGAAAGTAAGCCAGTGGAAGAGCAGAGTTCACGAGGAGGGGTGTAGGGAGAGAGGAGAGGGGAAGGTAATGAGGAGCAGTAGAATGAATGTATTTGTAGGTCAGAAGAAGTTTGAACTGGATATGGAAACAGAAAGGGAGCCAATGAAGTGACTTGAGAAGAGAGGTTATATGAGCATATCGGGGTTGGCGGAAGACTACCCGCACAGCTGAGTTTTGCATAGATTAAAGGGGAGAGAGATGATTCAGAGGCAGACTAGCAAGGAGGAGGTTTTATCTATTTTATTTTTATTTTATTTGTAGTACTTAGCTCATGCTTTTCCAGGGGGAGATCAAGGCAAGTTATATTCAGGTATTGGTTACAATAGTCTAGATGGGAGGTGACTAAAGAGTGGCTAAGTGTCTAAGTAATATTTTTTAGAATGGAAGGGTCAAATTCTGCTAATGTTACAGAGACAGAAATGATAGGTTTTAGCTATCAGTTGGATGTGTGTGCAGAAGGAGAAGTGGAGTCAAAGACAACCCCAAGGTAACAGAGAGTAGAAGAGTGTTCTCCACAGAGATTGAGAAAGGAGGAAGGAGGGAGGTAGGTTTAGGGGGAAAAATAAGAAGCTCTGTTTTGGCCATGTTCAATTTCAAACAGGGGTGAGACATCCAGGCAGCATGGATTCACCACCAGAGGCAGGTTTTGTCAGACAAATCTGACTGATTTCTTTTACTGGGTGACCTGGGAGTTGGACAGAAGGAGAGCCCTGGATGTGGTGTACTTAGATTTCAGTAAAACCTTTAACACTGTTCCATACAGGCAACTTATAAACAAACTGAACACCCTAGGGATGGATCCTAAAGTTACTAATTAGGTTAGAAATTGGTTGAGTGGTAGGTGACAAAGGGTACAGGTAAATGGAGCTCACTTTGAGGAGAAGGAGGTTATCAGTGATGTGCCGCAGGGGTCTGTCCTTGGTCCGATTCTTTTTAACATCTTTGTTAGTGATATTGAGGAAGGGCTGTAAACCGTGCAAATGCCTTTTGAATATCGGGCCCATTAAGATCTTTAAATCTGTCCTCATTTGCTTTATAACAAACACCACTAACCATTTAGTAGCCACTTTCTGCACCGACTCCAACCTGTTAATATCCTTTTGAAGGTGTCGTCTCCAGAACTGCACACAATACTCCAAATGAGGTCGCACCAAAAACTTATATAGAGGCACTATCACCTCTTTTTTCCTGCTGGCCATTCCTCTCCCTATGCACCCATGCATCCTTCTGGCTTTCGCCATCACCTTTTCTATCGGTTTAGCCACTTTAATATCTTCAGAAACAATCACTCTTCTTTCATGGACAGAAGTACTTCTGCCCCTTACACTGTACTGCTCCCTTGGATTTTTGCAGCCGAAGTGCATGACCCTACATTTTTTAGCATTAAATCTCAACTGCCAAATTCTTGACCATTCCTCAAGTTTAGCTAGATCCCGCCTCCTGTTATCTACTCCTTCCTGACAGAGGGATAGCAGATAAAAATTATGGGGGGGGGGGGGGGGAATATTCAGCAGCAGAAGCTAGCCCTTGTAAAGTGAACATAAGAACATAAGATATGCCATACTGGGTCAGACCAAGGTCCATCAAGCCCAGTATCCTGTTTCCAACAGTGGCCAATCTAGGTTATACATACCTAGCAGTTTCCCCAAAAGTGGCTAGCTGTCTCTGCTGAAATTTAAACCTGGATATTCAGTGTCAGGGTCATACCCAGTCAATGGCATTAAATATCTGAGTCAGCCGGAGAGCGGCGAAGCTAACAGGGCAGCAGCTATACTTAGACCAGATTTTGCTGCTTAGGGATATCGAGCAATAGCTGAATATCTCCTCTGCCTGGTTATCCCCGGGTGCCACTAACCTCCATCCCCAGAACACCCCTATGTCATCATGAACACAGTTAACAGGTCAATCGCTCTGGATCAGCTCCTGCAAGATCAGTCCTGTCTGCCAATTCCAAGGTCAAATCTCAGAGGTTACTTACAGTAGTTAAGGTTTTACCCATATATTGTCACATAGAAGTATCCTCTGTACTTATCCCATGTTTACATGAGCTCAGTTAGTATTCTGGGTTCTAGTATCTCACTGGATGGCTATTCCATGAATCTTAATCAACCAAACCACCTGACTATCAATACATCATTAACATTTTAAATATAACTTTCTTTACACTGAAACGATGGCCAATATTTTATACTATTGTAGAAGAAGGGGAAAATACCTCAGTACTGTCCCAACAAAAAGAACTAAAACCCTTTATTTTGGTCTAGGGCACTTGTCCTTACAGGTCATAAAAAACCCTTCATCAAAATGAATTTTAATATTTTATATGAAAAAGTTTTAAAAAATACAAACTTATCTGCTTTCAACCAGTGCCATTTGCACTTAAAGTTGTTACACTCAACGTGACTGCGTTTCGTAAACAAGCTGCTTCGGGAATGTAGCAAACAAACAAAAAAAAAGCAAAAACAAAATGTCATCATTCTTTCCTATCAAACAAAATATAAACAAACAAATCAATTACACTATCATAATCAAAAAAGTGCAATGGATATGTCTACTAAGCCTGGCTAACAGGTTAACCTGGGCTAGCTGCACCTAGGTCCCATGTTATTCAATGGGAACTAGAAGTAGATAGCCCGAGTTAACCTGTTAGCCTAGCTTAGTAGACATACCCCCAAGTGTTGCCCTAGAAATGTCAAAGGAGCCATAAAACCATACTGAAAAGCAGTTTGCAAATTTTTAATCAAAGAATTCCAAATGTTGCTCCCCAAAATGTTAAGAAATGATGTAATCAATACACACCAATAAGGTGTTTAAGAATAAAATTCAAACACCTTTAAAGTGCATTCTGCGATATGACATTCTATTCAGGCAATGCTAATAGCTGGAACATAACAAGTCTGAAAATGACATTGAAAATGAACATGCCGGCAGAGCAACTTGCACTACCCGCTTTTTTCTACCAGCTGTTGATACTCCCCTATCGAGATGTTCTTTTTATATGAACCGCAACTGTCAGACAGGACATGGAACTTTGCTGATGAAATCAAGACCAAATAAATGGGTAACAATGTTGCCAGTTTATTAGTTGTCTTAATCTGTCCATTTAATTACCTCAGTTTATCAGTTGTGAAGCAAAAAGATGATTTAACAAAGACAAACATTCTGTCACCCATTCACAATCGATCCATTTAGTTTTCTCAGCTTGTTAATCATAAAGCAAGGAGTACTCTGCCTAAAAAGAGGCAATTTCAATAAAAAAATGAGTCGGAATTAGATGGAATGTAATGCAACAATGGCAACATTCCATCTAGAAACATAGAAACAGAGAAAGAGAAAGATGACGGCAGAAAAAGACCACATGGACTTTCTAGTCTGCCCTTCCATATCAACTACAATAGTCCCCTTTTTACCTTTAGAGGTCCTCTGTGTTTGTCCCATGTTTTTTTTTTAATTCAGTTAGTGTCCTCGTGTCCACCACCTGCACTGGGAGATTATTCCACACATCTACTACTCTTTCCGTAAAGAAATATTTCCACATATTACTCCTGAGTCTATCCCCTTTCACTCTCATCTTATGTCCCCTCATAGCAGAGCTTGCCTTCAATTGAAAGAGATCCTCCTGTACATTTAAGCCATATTCTAGACCATTCTTCAAGTTTAACTAGATCCCTTCTCATGTTGTTGACTCCTTCCTGTGTGTCTATTCTATTGCAGATTTTGGTAATGTCTGCAAACAAGGAAACCTTACCCGACAGTCCTTCTGCAATATCACTAACAAAGATAATAAACAGAATCGGACCATGGACAGATCCCTGCAACACACCACTGTCCTTGGTACGATTCTGTTTTTATTGAAATTGCCTGTTTTTAGGCAGACTACTCCATGCTTTATGATCAACAAGCTGAAGAAACTAAATGGATCGATTGCGAATGGTTGACAAAATGTCTTTAGCACACTTGAATAAACAAGCTCACAAACAAACAAATCTACCTACATTGAAGTCATTAAAATCTTATCTACCCATTAAAACGGCTATTAATCAGTCCTAAAATTCTTTCCCAAACACAGTCTGAAAAAAGGAATGCCAACATACTCGTATTCGAGAGTGCTGAAATTCAACTGATAAGCAATTCCATAATTTTGACCCAATACAGGGTAAGGATCAATTACAAGTTCCAGCAAATTTTACAACTCTCATTAATGGGGTTACCAACAAACACTAGCCCTGAGTGTGCAAAGTTTTTATTGGCTGATTCCTTAAATGTCATTTTAATGGGTTTAAGGTGCAGACTTTTGTTAATACTCTCTGGACAGCCTCTAATCTGTCTATATTCTTGTGGAGATATCCACAAATACGTCATTATTATGACCATTTCAGAAGGAACAACCATAAGAGCATACTACTGAATGAAGTGAATGAGGTATTTAGATGTGCTTTAGAGAGGTTTAATAAAATAAAACTTTCTAGCTGTCAGAACACTAAGAGGAAGACACACATGGAAGAGCTGGCCTAAATATGGTCCCTGGAACTAGAAGTGGATATTACTGGGACTCGTTAAAGAAATTCTGGAAGGAAGTAGGGAATTTAAGAGGTAATTCTAAAATGAGTTGTATACATTTGCATGACATCAATGCACTTAAGTCACTTATTTCAAAAGACTTACATATGGGGATGGGCACTTGCACATGGAGTATAAAAGGTCGCTATTCTGTAAGCACGTGCATCATGGAGATGGTGTGTAGTTTTGTAGTGGGACTCCAACCCCGCTATTCATGCCTCGGAATGACCCCCATACTTTATAGTGTAGTTGCCAAATACAACATGACAACACATCAAACTAAGCCACTCTTATAAAATTACTCTCTATGTAACTAATGCAGACCCAGTTTAAGATTATATATAACACTTTCTAACTCGAAAGTCGTCATAAGCTGCATTTGTGGGAGGAGAGTATTTGGCTACATTCCTTTTTGAATACCCATGCTTAATTGCTCTGTGGAGGTAGTGGAGGAGATGATAGTAAGAGATAGTAGAGTAGATACTAGGAGATAATTGGAACTGGACTTATAATTTGTTTTTGTTGGGGATTTGGGATGCTCAAGTGTATCTCCCATAACAAAGCAAAGAAGAAATATGTTATGACCACCTTGATACTGGTAAAGCAAACCATTTTAAAATATTGGGTATCAGAAGACTACTGGATACAGTTGCCAATTTTGAACTGCAAATGCACAAGATAAATATTAGAAGGAGAATATAAATTATTCTGACTTACATTTCAACATTTATGGACAATTAGTGGAATGGGTAAATGTAGATTGGTTGTTTACTCCTTCAAGATGTAGAAAGAAGGACTACCAAAAGAGACTTCTAAAGCTGGAAAAAGATGTTCACTTGTAAGTATTTATCTTCTGTGAAATACTCTAAATCCTACGGAAGGGAATCCTTTGGCTTGTTGTTGTTGTTAAGTGCCGTTGATTCGGTGTTGAATCATGGCGACTCTCTGGATAATTGTCCTAAACTGTGTTCACTCTTCAGTCAGGCAGCTCATTCTTGATAGAGTGGATATTACAGAGACACGTTAAAGAAATCCTGGGAAGATGGATCGATACAATAGCTGCTGCTATTATATCGATCCATGTCATTGCTGGCTTTTCTCTCTTACGTTGACTTTCTACTTGCCAAGTATGATGCCTTTCTCTAAAGATCTCTCTCTTCGCATGATATATCCAAAGTGTGAAAGTCAAAGTCTTGTCATCTGAGCTTCTAAGGAAAGCTTAGGTTTGATCTCCTCTAGTACTGGCTGGTTTGTTCTTCAGGATGTCCATGGTATACACAGTATTCGTCGCCAGCACCATAATTAAAAGGCATTGATTTTCTTCCTATCTTTTTCACTGTCCAACTTTCGCATCCATATGACATTATTGAAACTACCATGGCTTGAAGAAGCTGAATCTTTGTATGGAGAGAGACATCTCTGCTCTTGAGAATTGTAGTCCTTCATAGCCATTCTGCCAAGAGCAATGTGTCATCAGATTTCTTGACTGCTAGCTTTTCTTTATTGATAGTTGATCCAAGTAGGTTAAAGTGGTCAGCTATTTCAATTTCTTCTCCATCTATGATGAACTTATTGATTTTGCCAGTTGTCAGGATCTTTGTCTTTTTTATGTTAAGGTGCAGAGCCTCTTCAAAACTATGTTTCTTGATCTTGAGAAACAAATGTTTCAGATCATCTTCACTTCTAGCCAGTAATGTGGTATCTTCAGCATAGCAAAGATTGTTGATGAGTCTTCCACTAATCTTCACACCTCAGTTGTGTTCATACAGTCCTACTTCTCTGATGATTTATTCTGCAAATAAATTAAACAGATGGGGGAAGGTATGCAGCCTTGTCATACACCTATGCTGATTTTAAACCATTCTGTTTCCCCTTGTTCCAGTCAAACTGTTAGTTCTCTTGCACAACCTTTACTTTGATCAAGAAGCATCAGGTGTTCTGGTATACCCATGCTTCTTAACATGGCCCAGAGTTTCTAATGGTTTATACAGTGAAAAGCCTTGCTGTAGTCAATAAAACACATATAGATAATTTTTTTATATTCTTTTGTCTTTTCAAGGATCCATCTCACATCTGCGATGATGTCCCTCATTCCTCGCCTTTTCCTGAACTCTGCTTGTACTTCATTGCAGATATGGTTGTTGCCTTTTCTGAAAAATCTTCAGTAGAATCTTACTGGCATATAGGATCAGAGCAATTGTGCGATAATTTCCACAGTCAGTTGGATCACCTTTCTTTAGTATTGGTATAAACACAGATCTTTTACAGTCAGTTGGCCATGATGTTGTCTTCCAAATTTCCTGGCAGAGCCTTGTAAGTATGGTAACAGCTTCATCCGATTGCTGTAATACTTCAATAGGAATGCCATTAATGCCCGGTGCTTTGTTCTTTGATAAGGCTTTCAATGCTGCTTCGACTTCTTCTTTCATCACCAATGGTTCCTGATCATAAGGTACAGGTTGAAACGCTGTTGGTCCACTTAATCTTTATGGTATAATGACTCTGTATATTCTTTCCACTTTTTCTTGATCTTCTCAGCATCATTCAACATGGATCCTTGAGCATCTTGTAGCATTCTAATTTGAGACTGGAATTTTTTCTTTAACTCTCATAACTTTAGGAAAGTTGATCTTGTTTTTCCTCTAATAGTTTCTGATTTTATTTCCATGCAATGTAGTATTTGTCCTTGTCTCATCTTGCTTCATGTTGGAAATCTCTGTTGAGTTCTGCGATTGCCTCTCTTTCTTCTCTGGATTTAGCTTTTCTGTGTTTCTGGGCAATTTTCAGAGTATCTTCATTCATCCATTTTGGCTATATTTGCTTTTTCACTATTTGTAGAGACTTCTCACTTTCTTCCAACAGAGCCTTCTTGATGTCATCCCATAACTCTTCTTGAGCTCTGTCATTTGTATCTAAAGCAGCAAATCAATTTTGCAGGCAGTCTTCAAATTCCGTTGGTATATTCTCATGGTCATATTTTGCTACATTCATGAGTGGCCTGCTCTTTTTCAACTTTAGCTTGAGTTTGCATACCAGTAGTTGGTTATCTGTGCCACAGTCAGCTCCAGGTTTTGTCTTTGTTGATTTTATAGAGCTTTTCCATCATTGACTTCCATAGATGAACTCAGTTTGATTTTTGTACAATCCAGTGGGTAATGTCCATATGTACAGTCAGCACTTGTGTTGCTGGAAGAAGGTGTTTGAAATGAATAGATTGTTGGTCTTGCAGATTTCTATTGGTCTTTCTCCAGCTTCATTTCTGTTGCCAACTCCATATTTTCCATCCACTTTTCCCTCTTTGTTGCCAACTTTTGCATTCCAGTCACTCATGACTATGAGGATATCCTGTTTGCATGTTCTGTAAATTTCATCTTGTATTTGTTCATAGAACTCCACTCCATCCTCTTCTGCAGTTGTTGTTGGGGCATATACTTGAATTATAGCTGTGTTGATGGGCATTCCTTGTAGATGAATAGAAATTAAGCATTCATGAATTGCACTGTATTTCATTACAGTTCTTGAAAGTTCCTTCTTGATTATAAATGCAACACAATTTCTTCTTTGTCTTTAATTTCCAGCATAGTAGACCATGTGATCATCAGATGCAATGCCCAATGCCAATCCATTTCAGTTCACTGACACCCAACAGATTGAGTTGTACACGTTCCATTTCATTCTTGACCACCTCCAACTTCCCTTGGTTCATGCTTCGTATGTTCCATGTCCCAATAGTAAGATATCTTTGCATCTTCTAACTCTCATTTCATGTGCAGCTACATCAGCAGTCAGACCTCCCACTTGGCTTGTAGCTTGTCATGCTGTGAGGGCTTGTTTGCATCGCTGGGTTAAAGCTGATAAATCTATGCATTTTAGAATTCATTATTTTTGTTGAGTCAGTCAGGTCTTAGTACCACCAGTCTTTGAGGGTTATTTTTTTTAGTGCCTTCATCTGTGCTGACTCCTGGCAACCCAGCTACCTCTGGGTTTTCATGGCAATGTATCTCTAGAAGTAGATTGCCAGACCTTTTTATTCCAAGGCAATGGAGGGTAAAGCGACTTGCCCAAGGTCACAAGGAGTGCCAGTGAGAATTAAACCCTTGATCTTCTGGGTATTAGGAAGTTGCTCTAACCACAAGTCTTTGAGTAGAAATAAATACATTTGTTTCTAGAGACCTTTACGAAGAGACCTTCCAGTTAGGAGGCAAAAGATCTGTGAAGTTGTCTTCAATAGGTGTTAAGGCCAAGTGACAGATTAAATGGGCAATTTGAAAGGCCCCCTCTATCAAACCAAGGGCTGTGTCCAAAGGACAGAAGATGGTCAAATGCCTCTCAGGCTCTTCAGTCAGAAGAAATATGAACCAAATTGTTGGCATAGTCAGTGCAGAAAGTGAGCACTCCAAAATTGATGTTATCATCCACTTGGATACAAATGATCTGGTTAGAAACTGGCAAGTGGGAAGAGACATGTAGAACAAAATCCATGCAAAATACAAATAAACCAGTCAACAAATACTGGAAAGGAAAGAGCACAAATGCTCAAAGCCTAGCCAACAAAGTTCCTGACCTGGAAACCCTGATGGTGGAAATGGACTTGGACATTGTGGCCATTACAGAAACATGTTTTAACAAGTCACATGAATGGGATATATCCGTAGCTGGTTATGATTTATTTAGAAGAGACAGAGAAGACAGAAAAGGAGGAAGAATAGCCTTATATGTCCAAAGCAATATTAAAGCTACTGAAATGCAGGAGACGTGGGGAAAAGAAGAAGTGCTGTGGATTGTGTTGGAAAAAATGAGATAGCACTATCATCCATACTGGTGTAGTCTACAGGCCTCCAACTCAAACCAAAGAAATGGGCAGAGACTTGCTTATTCATATTGTGAAAGTAGCCATGAAGGGGGACGTGATCATATTGGGTGCCTTTAATCTGCCCAATGTAGACTGAAGTATTCCTTCTGCAAATCTGGAAAGAAGTAAAAAGATTATGAATGCCTTCCAAGAAGCATTGCTTAGACAAATGGTGATAGAACCGACCAGGGAAAATTTGATGCTGGATTTAGTACTCACCAATGGAGATAGCATGTCAAATGCATAGGTGGGTACTCACATGAGCAACAGTGATCATCACATGGTGTGGTTTGAGATAAAAGCCAAGGCAGAGTTAAATCACAGCAAGATCAAAGTCTTAGACTTCATAAGCAAAATGGCAGCAGGAATGCTCCACGGTGTGGTTGCTGCATAGTTGTTCACCCTCTTTGAAGTCTTTCTCTTCTGGTCTCCCTGTTATGGGAGGTAGGAAAAGAAAACAAGCCAGTCTACCCTCAGGCTTGGCTTTTTCAAACCTTGGCTTCTTACTCGTGTGGTTTCCTACCTACTGGATCTGGAGTGGTGTCTTTAGTGGAGCCGGCTGGTGATCAACTCTCAGCCCTGAGTGCTTCAGGGATATGGTTATACCCCAAGGAGTGCATCTCCTGCTGTGACCCATAAGTTTAACACTTGCCGGAGAAGCGCTTCCTGATGGCATGCAGATGAGCACACTGGCGAGGGAGTGAAGAGGGCACTTCAGTGGCATTTGTGACTCTCCTTGATCCGAAGCAGCATTTGGCTAGAGATGTGAGTTCATCTTCTTCTCCTTTGGAGCCACTGTCAGTGGGATATGGAGACCTACAGCTTCCTAGAGGCAAGGAGTTAGTAAAGCCTGCAAATATTACTCTTGAGGTGCTGCACGACTATTTGACAGCTTTGAATGCCTCCATGTCTACTGTGGTTAGAACTGTAAGTAAAGGCTTAGTCCAAGTTAAACAAACTTTCCAAGAGGTATTGAAGACTCAATTGGACCATGCAGGAAGGATCTCATAGGTGGAAGAAGAACTTTGGCAGCTTTGAGAGCTGCAGGTTGCCTAGATCAAGGACAGGACTATTCTGGCGCGAAAAACAGAGTACCTGGAAAATCAAGTCCGCAAGAACAATCTGAGACTGTTACATTTTCCTAGATGGCCTGTTTTGTCCCCTGTGGAGATGGTTAGGAGATACTTCAGGGAGATGTTAAAAATCCCCCTGGAGTGTTTCCTCCCCATCACCCGGGCACAATACTTGTCTCTTGGCATGGGGGGTTGGGGTAAGGAGGCTTCTGTCTAGAGACCAGGGGACCGCATGGGGTTCCTCAAGGGTCATTGGAAATCGTCTTTGAGAGAACCACTTTACTGGTCACCTTGGACCTTGAACCGGATAAGGGTTTAATTCTTTCTGCATACTTTAAGAATTTTAATAAAAAGTTCATGGGCTTTCAGGTTTGAATGTTCCCTGACCTATTTTGTGCCACCCAGTTAAGGAGGAAGGAGTTTATGGGCCTTCGGCCCAGAATACTCTCCCTGGGGGCTTTGTTTGTGTTGAAATTTTCTTCTTGCTGACATGTTACCTACCAAGAAAATCCTTGAGAAGGCCCACCTGTGACTGACAAATATACATATGGGAATGGAGTAGATACTACATCATTCGCAGAAGATGATGTATTAGAACAGCTTGCAAAACTGAAAGTGGCCAAGGCCATGGGACCAGATAGAATACATCCAAGGATATTGAAAGAGCTCAGAGAGGTTCTGGCAGGCCTTTAAAGGATGTTTTTAATAGATCCTTGGAGACAGGAGAAGTTCCACAGGACTTGAGAAGGGCTGATGTGGTACATCTTCACAAAAGTGGTAATAGAGAAAAAGTGACAAACTACAGGCCAGTCAGCCTTACCTCGGTGGCACGAAAAATAATGGAGACGTTCCTGAAAGAGAGAATAGTGGACTTTCTCAAAACCAATAGGTTGCATGATCTGAGGCAACATGGTTTTACCAAAAGATGATCATGCCAAATAAATCTGATTGAGTTCTTTGACTGGGTGACTAGAGAACTAGATAAAGGACATGCAATGGATGTGGGCACACCACAATAGCTAATTTAGATTCACATATTTATTTAACTGGTTTTGATATACCGTTTTTCTACCAGTTAAAACAGTGTACAATTAACAAGGATACAATAAGCAAGGGTAGGCAATGCAATGTACAAAAACAGGGTGCGGGTAATGGGTGATAGCTATTTACATAAAACGTCAACATTGTAAATGACCAGAGCTAGGAAAACGGTCAGCTACTTTCCTTGCATGGGAGGGAACATGCAAAGGGGAGGGGTGTTTAGTGGGTGTTTATGGAGGAGAGGCGGGAGGGCTCAAATGGTTGTAACTGACTGAATACTTACTTATGAAGGGGTCATCAGTTCACGTACAGATTATGGTCATCATTTGGCAGGGGAGGGGACAGGGTGGTCATTTTTCCTCTGACATGGGTTATCATCAAATTGTACAGTATTCCTACCTCAGTGACATATTTTTCCGCCCACATGCACATATCCACTCAATATGTGCAAGGGGGGCATCCTGATCCCAGGGCCATCCCATCCACTTGGTAAACTATTCGGGTGCCAGGGCTCACTGATCATGGTGGACAGCATGCCGGTTAATCCCTCCCTCCCTACCATCATGGCACAGGTGCCGCTTCAGTGCTGCAGGCAGCCTTATTGAAGTTGCACACGTGCAGCTAGTCACACCATGCCACTCCTGTTCCCTCTCCACCGGAGGATGTGGGCACACGTACTGTTGCCTTAGACTTCTGAAGGGAGGGATCACAATATGCTCTGCTGTACCTGCTGCTCACATGCTTGCCATCTCACTGACAGTGGCACTGCAGGATTGCACCTGACACACAGGGCCGGGATGCAGAGTTCATCTGCAGCAGGCTGCAGCTACTGTGACCACCACCCCCACCCTCACACAATGCTGACATGGCAGCACAGTGGCAGTGGGAATGCCATGACTGCTTTTTGACTGCGGCAGTGGAGTCATACCAGAAATCACAGATGTATACCCTAGAAAGCAGCCTTGTCAGTCTAGTGGACCAGCCAGCTCCACTGCATCATCCATGTGACACCTCCTTTTCCAATTTGACACCAACAACATAGTGCCCCTTATTAATGGGGCAACATGCTGTTGCTGCCAATGGAGCACTACTATCACTAATTTGAGAACTACAGTGGGTGGAGCACATTGCATATATTGAAATAGGTTCTCTCTAATCAGAAATAGCTCTTACCACGAGCTTTCAGATGGCATTCGAGTTCATAGCATTCTATGAACTCGAATGCCATATCCATTCTATGTAAATATCCATTCTATGTAAATAGAATGGATATTTACATATCCATATCCATTCTATGTAAATAGTTCTCCCATGTTTTTCCAAGTTGATTCTCCTGTTATATGTAACCCCGAACAGCCTGTTGTTCTGGTCTTTTTGTTCTTTGTAAACCGCGCTGATGCCGAATAGTGCGGTATATAAGAAATTGTAATAAATAATAAGTAATAAATAGCAGTGTTAAAGGAGCACACACTATCCCTGCCCAGTTTCTGCCCCATTAACGCCCACTCTCCACCTTAATGCTACGGGCCCAGCTTCCGCACATTAAGCCAGCATTATCAGCACTTTCCGCGGTGTTAATCACTCACGGGCACCGATAACACCCGTTAACAGCACCTTTGCTCGCTTATCGCTCTTTAATAGGTTCCAGTATAAGATATTCCAGGAGTGCTTTGGGCCAGAAATACTCGGGGGAAAAAATTCTAATTATATTTCATTGAGGTCTCATGAAATGAATTTTTAAAGAATGGCAATGATGAAGGGAACAAAGTAGTCAAGATGCCGCAAAAGAATATTCTGTCGTAGTACCAAATTGGCCGAATAAGTTGTTAGAACTGCACAGGGAGTTAGATCATGATTCATTAAAAAAAAAGTTTGAGAACAGTCTTGCTTATGCAATTTGTTGCTGTTTAGATTTAAGATTGCTAATTTCCCAAATAAAGCCCTTTTTGTAAAAGAATTCTTGCCAATTCACGGGTAGCAGACTTTCACATATGCGTTCACCATGCATGGAATTCTATTGAATTGAAAACCTATGCAGAACAGCTTATTAATTTTGAATTCTATGAAAATTAGCATGTAGAAAAGTCTTCAGATACCCGTTTTCAGAAAATAAAAGATAGTTATGTGTCGATAAGGTATACATATCTTTCGGCTAGCCTGGGTGCAAACATTCACGTGATTTTGCTAGTCATTTTCATGGGTTGTAAAGTTGTGTGTGTTAAAAAAGTCACCAATCCCTTGAGTTAGTACTGTGGCCTCTAGATTTGGATGCAGAGAAAGGGCATGTTTACTAAGCTGGGCTAATGGTTAACATGGACTATTTATAACTAGGTCCCATGATATTCAATGGGGTTTAGTTGCAAATAGTCCATGCTAACCATTAGCCCAGTACAGTAAACATGTTCTAAAATGTGTCTAGAATTGAGACTCTACTTATTCATGGCTTTCAGGAAGGCCATAATGCAAAAGAAAACCCAGACAGTCCAACTTTTAAATGAACTTTCCTGGGTTTTGTATAAGATGGAGACATTTTAAGAATAAGTAGTGTTATATTAGTCATAACTTAAGTGCTTTATGTGTACAAAGCTGCATTGTTTTAGCACTAAAAACTGCCAGTGACTTCGCCTCCAGGTTCATACTTTTTCAGAGTAGACACATTATCTACAATGTTTTTTTGATCAGCATCATTTGGTATTTTCTATAATTACCTCTGCCTTAAAATGTAAATTTAACTACTCATAGCCATGTTCCAGTGGGAGTAAGAGAAACCAATGATCCAACAGTTATAACACACAATTGCAGCCCTAGTTTATGGGCAACAACACTTAACGGAGGCAGAGATGTGGTTTAGTGAGCTTTAAGTAAGAAGGAGCGTTTGGATTGAAGTTCAATTTTCTTTTAGCTTTCCGTCTGATCTTGCACAAGCTGTTCTATCTCTTTACTTGATGTACTTGGGTAATAGTCATAACCCTGATTCCTTACCACTTAACTCTTTGGAGAATGGATTATATATTGACCAAGTCAGAGATGACTGCATATATACATCTGAAGTATTGATTTACAAAGCATGTGTGAATCATAATTGACTATATAAATTTTATTTTATTATTTAAAACTATACTGGGGTCAATTCGTTTCAGTGCTTTTGTGCTCCAGAATGCTAACATTTGGAGATATCTGGATTTTATCAAATAGTAGGTGTCATAAAAGGGGACTGCAAGGACATACTTGGCATGGCTAAAAATATTTTATCATGACTCTGAGTATTTGGGGCACACAAAAAAGGAACCATTCACGATGTTTGTTCCTCCACAGATTGGTCCACAAAGGTTATTCACCCACACATTTATACAAGTTTTAATCACCACTCTGAATATAAAAACCCAATTGAATTTACTTCTACCTAGTGCCTAAATGTCTGCATTAGGTTCATTGCCAAAGCTACGCAGCTCCTATCCTAGTCTATGGGAGTCATTTTGTCACTTTTATAGTTTTTCTTTCATGGCCAAATCAATGAACCTATCTGAAACAAGCAGTGCCATTTTACTTTATAACATAAAAGGGAAAAGAACAAAACCTTCGTATGCCTTAAGATTACAGGCTGCACTACTTTATGGCAACAGCAACTTCCAGAGATACAGTACAACTCCTCTGCGGCAGAACCTTGGAAATTAGGCATGTGCATTTCAGCTCATTTGGCCATTCATTTGCACACCTAGGTGGGTATATTCAAAGGAATCAATGTGATTAGCAGAACTGCTTACTGCACTGATCTCACCTAGTGAGATATTCAGCGGCATGTACCCTGTTTGCATTGTTGAATATCCCCTCTGAACAGCCCGATACTAAGCAGTTAGTGTTGGGGAATTCTGTGGTCAGAGTGCAGGTGGCACCAAGGAATAGCTGGTCAGCGGCGATATTGAACCACTAGAAGGTTGACCCTAACCAGCTAAAGTTAGGCTGAAACAAAAAAAAAAACTGGCTTAACTTTAGCTGATTTAGGTATCCTGCCAATGGCTCAATGTTACCACTGACTGAATAGCTAATCGCTATCCAAGCAATTCGGACATTCAATGCCCCTGACCTGGATATGGCCCTGATATTGACTAACTTATTTTAATTTAAAGTGGTAAAGGCCAGCTGCTTTATTCACGCTGGACACCGACGCTGAAAAGGTCCCCCCTAAATTTTAAACATGTGTGCATTTATTGATAGTGCATACATACGTTTGGAGGTATGGGCACGCACAGTAGGTGTGCAATTACAATGAAAAACAGAAGTTTGGTTTGTATGCAATGGATCTTTGTTTTCTTCATGATAAACTGCAGGTCTATTTTAAGACTGTGTTCCTTGATCTTGATAAGCAGATGTTTTAGATCATCTTCACTTTTGGCCAGTAATGTAGTATCTTCAGCATAGCGAAGGTTGTTGATGAATTCTCTACCAAACTTTACACCTCAGTTGTCATCATACAGTCCTGCTTCTCCAATGATTTGTTCTGCATATAAATTAAACAGGTATGGGGAAAGTATGCAATCTTGTTGTACACCTTTACTCATTTTAAACAATTCCGTTTCTCCTTGTTCCATTTGAACTACAGTCAAACCTCGGTTTTCATGATTAATCCGTTCGAAAAAGTCTGACTAAAACCGAAACGTATGAAAACTGAAGCAATATTTCCCATAAGAAATAATGTAAATCCAATTAATCCGTTCCAGACACCCAAAAATATTCACAAAAAATACATTTTATAGAGAATAACTATATTTTTACATACAGAAAACAATGAGAAATAAATATAAATGACTAATGAAATGGATAAATGAACATTTAACATCACTGAAAGCAAGCTAAGTACAGTACTGTACAATACAGTATGTTAACATCTGGCCTTAGCCACCCCTGACAAGCTGCTGTGCCCAGCTCTCTTCGGAATCACATTGAATTCAGTCCATTAAAATACCTTTACATTATCTGCTCAATGCTTCAGAATGGCAGAAAATCTTAATGATATAGAGCTTCAGACGTACCCTGCAAGAGAAAGAACTGCCTCCCACATTCATGCAACATCTCCTGCTTACGTTGACAGCTTTTCTTCCCTGCTACCGGGACAAAATCTCAGTCAAAAGACGTTGAAAACCGAAGCAATGCATGAAAACCGGGACAAAATCTCAGTCAGAAAAGACGTTGAAAACCGAAGCGTATGAAAACCGGGGCAAATGAAAACCGAGGTTTGACTGTATTGCTTTTTGATCAATGTAAAGGTAGTGCATGAAAACTATCAGGTGTTCTGGTGTACCCATGCTTCTAAGTTTTTCAGGATTTATGCAATCCAAAGCCTTGCTGTAGTCAATGAAACAAATGTAAATATCCTTTTGATAATCTTTTGTCTTTTCAAGGATCCATTTCACATCTGCGATAATGTCTCATGTTCCTGGCAGATTCTGTTCCTGGTATCATTGTAGCATCCACTGAATGATCTTGCGTAGAATCGTGTTGGTGTGTGATAATTTCCACAGTCAATTGGATCACCTTTCTTCAGTATTGGAATCAAAACAGATATTTTCCAGTCAGTTGGCTATGATGTTGTCTTCCAAATTTCCTGGCAGAGCCTTGTAAGTACTGCAACAGCTGCATCCGATTGCCTCTAATATTTCAATGGGAATGCCATCAATGCCTGGTGCTTTTTTCTTTGATAATGTTTTCAATGCTGCTTCAACTTCTTCTTTCATCACCAACAGTTTATGATCATGTGGTACATGTTGAAACTGCTGTTGATCCACTTGATCTTTATGGTATAATAACTTGATATATTCTTTCCATCTACCCGTTTTGGACCAGCGTATGTTTTACAGACATAAGGTTTCCATACTTACTACTCAACTGTTTACTAATTAATGGTTATAAATTCAATGGAACTATGTTTAGCTATTGTTGTTATGTCAAAAAGCGTTATATACAGATTTTTGTTTGAGATTTATTTAGTTTAATAGGTATTCGAAGTTTGCTGATTTTGACGGTACTGGCGGCTCAACATAAAAAGATCACAAAAAACAGTAAATAGCTTATAATGCTGTAATAGCTACTATTTTGCAAATAAAAGTATTTGTAGACTTTAGAAAATAGGTTTAGATAACTGTAAGTTACTTAGTGTCAGAGTTATTGGTGCATATATCGGCCTTGCGTGTTTCTCATACGCTGGGCTAATATGTTGTCGAAACTAATTGCTGTCACGCGTTCGGTTCTAGGTGTTTCAATGGTGCAATATCGACGCACTGCATCAGAGGTGTTTTCACATGTATCATATTCCGCCATCAGAATGGACTGTTGACAAACTATATCATATCATAATAAATGAAATGAAATGAAAACTGCAGTTTCAATAGTATCATACAGTATGTTTATGTCAATGAATATTGATACTGAATCATAACTTTTCTGATCACTTGGAAGACGGACATTGGACCAGTGTATGAAAAACATACACTATGTGAAACTTCTATTTTCTGCAATGTTTTAATATTTTTTATTATTGCCTGTATTTCATAGCTGTTTAAGTGTAACAAATCTAATAAATCATCCAGAACAGAGAGAGAATATGCGAGCTGTCCAAAACGGGTTAATCTATTTAATGTAGATCGATGAACATCTTTTAGCATTCCAATTCGACACTGGAACTTTCTCTTTAACTCTCTTACCGACTGATGCAGAAAGCTGGCGCTAGACCCACGCTGGATCCATTTTTTATGTTCCTGACAATACACACATTTTAACGTGTGATGCAGGAAGAATAGGGTATGGAAATGCCCACCATGGTAATTTTGTGCATGCAAATGGGCCACCACAGTTTTAAACTGTGAGAGCAAGCCAAACACATGCGCACAAGAGGTCTGTGCTAGTTTGACTTGCTCTCTGGGCACCTTATGGCTAATTTTCATATCAGCCTCACAGTATTTTGATGGCATAGGGGATGAACGTGGCATCGAGAAAAGCCCCCGATGCCATCAAAATACTGTTGGTGCCAGTGCCCCAACATAAAGGAATCCTTGGTGGCCCAGCACCCTCCCAACAGTATTTTGATGACATTGGGAAAAGCCCCCGATGCCATCAAAACACTGTCAGGGACTGGTGCCCCGACAGAAAGTATTCACCTGTACACCCCACCCCCATCCCCATCCCCAAATAAAATAAAAATAAAATCCTGGTGGTCTAGCAGCCCTTGAACCCCCCCATCCCAAAGAAAAAGTAAAATCACCCCAAGTGAAATAAAATAAAAATTACTTGGTGGTCTAGTGGCCCCTAAATCCACCCCCCCCCCATACCTGAAAATAGGCAGGAGTGCTACCTATGCACTCCCTCTTTGGTCTGCCATCTTGTAAAATGGCGACGCCTGGCCCCACACGATGCATTCTGGGATGCACCGGGTGAGGTCAGACTGCTATATAAGGTAGACTATGCCTTATATGGCAGTCTAACCCCGCCAATTGCATCCTAGGATGCACTCTGCGGAGCCAGGCATACCAGTTTACAAGATGACGGACCAGAGTGAGAGCATGTAAACAGTGCTCCTGCCTATTTTAAGGTACAGTGTGGAGTGCTGAATTTAGGGACTGCTCGAACACCAGGTAATTTTTACTTTATTTTAATTCACTTGAGCTTTATTTTATTTTACTTGGGGCTGATTTTACTTTTACTTTGAGTTGGGAGGTTCAAGGGCTGCTAGACCACCAGGTAATTTTTACTTTATTTTATTTTACTTGAGGATGGGTGTGGGGCTACAGGGGCCACTAAACTACCAGGTGATTACTGTATGTATGGGCACTGACCCCCAACAGTGTTTTGATGGGATTGGGGGCTTTTCCTGATGCTGCGATTGTACCTGATACCATAAATATACTGTTGGGGGGGGGGGAAGGAACAGGGCTGCTGGGCCACCAGGGATTCTTTTTGTCAGGCACAACCCCCGACAGTATGTTGATGGCATCAGGGGCTTTTCCCGATGCCTGATCATCTGAGGAGAAGATGATCTAGGCATCGGGGAAAGCACCCAATGCCATCAAAATACTGTTGGAGGCACGTATTAGAGGTTTATGTCTACTCAGACCATGTAATAAAACTTTTGGCGCTGTGGCTAGTTGCGAAATCTTCTACGCTTTCCTCTGCATCGGGCATAGCCATAATTTGCATACCAATCCTACTGATTAAAATACATTTTAATAATTTAAATACATTTAAATAGATTTAAATACAAATGGCATTAATTGGGCGCTAGTTTTTCCACCGGTGTTTATGTCTGTTTATTGCATTTAAAGGATCATAAGAGTGCTTAACCATGGTGTTATGGGTTCATAAAGCCCGTGCTAGCTTTCTGCATCTGCCCGATAATTTTAAGAAAGCCAATCTTGTTCCTTTTCTAATAGTTTCTGATTCTATTTTCTTTCATAAGTCATTGTAGTACTTCTCTTTGTCATGTCTCGCTACACGTTAGAAATTTCTGTTAAATTCCATGATTAACTCTATTTCTCCTCTGGCTTTAGCTTCTCTGCATTTCCGAGCAATTTTCAGAGTTCCTTCCATCATCCATTTTGGATGTTTTTGATTTTCACATTTTTCAGAGGCTTTTCACTTTCTTTAAGACCAAACTTATGATGGCCCTCTTGGTCCTACCCCTCTTTGATTCCTACTTTTTGCATTTGAGGCAGCAGGAACAGGAAGGCTTTTGAAGTGTGCTGGAGTTGCGAAGACTTCTGTGCTTTTTGTGGTTCAATTGCTGCCACTGCTGCAGAGGTTGGGATATGTGGCGACAGCAGCTGTAAGTCCGGGAGGGGGGGGGAGAGAAATGAGAGAGAAGATGGTGAAAATAGGATAGAAAGATAGAGGGCAGAAAGCTGGATATAGAGAGGGTGGGTGGGAATGGAGGAAAGATGCTGGAAATGTGGTAGGAGGGCAGAGAGCAGATGCTATACAGAGGTGTTGGGGGGGGGGCGCCATCTCATTTCTTACCTCAGGCTGCAGAATGCCTTGAGCCACCCCTATGGTGGACACGAAGGGCCCGATTCTGTCCCGGACGTAGCTCTACTTTGTATGTCCGGGCTGAGCCGGACGTGCAAAGAAGATCACGATTCTGATCCTGTAGGGCACATCTAGCCCCGCGGGATCAGAATCACGAACAGCACTGTATGTGCAGGCCAGGAATGCAATTTAGTTCTGGCCTATATGTATAGCAAAACCAGACTAACTCAGTCAGGGCATTTAAATGGTGCCGGCCACCGCACAAAAAGTTAATTCCCCGCAGCCCGACCCCTGATCCGGCCTATTAAGGCCAGGGTTGGGTTGTGGGGAATTAACCTTTGCTCCCACCCCCCAGCCCCTTCTGCATCCCAGAGCTGCTGAAAAGTAGCGTCCAGGAAAGTTATTCCACCTAAGGTGTAGAATAACTTCCACGGAAATTTCGCCGGCCTTGGATTTACAGGGCCAACATCAGAATCAGTCCTATACGTCCAGGGCTGGTGACCGTCCACTGCCCGCCCACTTTCTGCCCCCGGGCTGCCTCTTTCCCGCCCCTGACTAACTTCCCCACACAACCAGTGGGGAGGTTAGTCGGGGGCAGCAGCCGTCACGAATAGCGGGGATGCTATCCTGCTATTCTTGCCTCAGAATAACCCCCTAAACAAATGCAAACCCCTTTGGGAGTGACATCCCTATACATAGTAAGGCTATGAGATGCTGCTATCCTACTTTTTGCTTCATGCTAGGTCTAGAAAAAAGAGCTTTCTACTGCTATCTTTTTCAACAGGCACATTTTATTTCTTTATTCAGAAGTAGATCGATATGCAGTTGTGATTACAATATAGTAGTATAAGAAGTTGAAAGTTGTGAACACATTTAGAAGTGTAGCTCAGCTGTCCAGCAGACCTTCACACTGCTATGTAAATTATGGCAAGTGCTTCGCAGTCTCTTTGGCCAACTGGAGCAGAAAGCATGCTTTGACTTTGAAAACTGAGAACAATAAGCCTTATGCACCTTGTAGATAACGTGTGACTATTTAATCCAGCTGATAAATTTCCTCTTGGAAAGACTACACTGGCTTACATTAGTGACAGCAAATGACAATAATTACCACCAGCACATGGGCCAGTGACATCAAAGAGCTCTTTTAATTGATTTCACTTAGAATGGATTGTAAATGCCTTTCATTGTTTTCCATGGACACTACAGCTGTACCTTGTAAGAACATTATAAATACATCTTTGATGCAGCTTATCTCCTATTTATCAAAAGCAATTAACTACTTTTTTCATTGTTTGTAAAAGGTTATAAAACAGTTATCAGTATAGACTTCTGTATGCATTTTAACCACACAGTTATGATTAATTTATAAAAATGTTCAGACTACTTTTGTTCCTTTATATTAAATTGAGATAGGAACCCCCTCTCCCCTCCTCATATAGCACCAATCTTCTAAAAAGTGTGATAACAGCTGTCTGTTTTTATTCTTTTTATTTTTTGGCAATGCAAGAAATCAGCCAAATAACATACAGATAAGTGACTAATGCCTAGCATTGGAAACAAACACAGGTGTAGTATAGGAGTAGCCTAGTGGTTAGAACACTGGCTTGATAGCCAAGCAACCAGGGTTCAATTCCCACTAGCACTCCTTGTGGCCTTGGGCAAGTCACTTAACCCTCCATTGCCTTGGAAGAAAGGCCTGGCAATCTACTTCCAGTGATGCTGCCAAGAAAACCCAGGAGCTTCTGGATTGCCAGGAGTCAGGACTGACTCAAAGGCACACATTGCATTACAGTGTTATGACCTAGCTGATGGAGAACAAAGCTGTGAGATATGAAATGTCAGGTTTAAATCCCACAGTACACCACTTGCTGTGTAACCTTGAAAAAGTAAGCTAACCTCCTTGTGTGCCTATTTGGAATAAATGATCTCTTGGATAGCAGCCTTCTGATCACTCTGATTTATCTTTCATATTCCCAAGAATATTGATGATAATTTATTGTAATGTCAAAGATTAATAATAATAATCACTCTGTTATGGAGGAGTGTGAAATATTTTAAGTAATGTAATTGTGCACAGTAAGTGATTTAAATTTCTTAATGGATTTTGTCAGAAATATTTGCAGAAACATTTTGCCCTTAGTTGTACTATTAGCCAGGTAGATTCCAAATTGACTTTATTATTTGTTTATTTAGGGGGTCATTTTGATTCCTGAATAGCAGGATGTACGTTCAGGTTGGACGTGCAACCTCTGCTATTCACACGGATTGTATTCTGTGGTTAGGGCTTCCTGCACGCATGGAGCCGCTTTGTGGGGAGCTCTGGATGGGGGCGGGAGGGGGCGGCACATATGTGGAGAGTGGGTGGAGTGTGGGTGGGCCACAGAACCCAGATGTATGGGCTTATTCTGGTCGTGGACCTGTATGTCCACTGGGGCCAGGATGTGCATCCAACTTATTCCACCTCAGAGGTGGAATAAGTCCTAGGGATGAGTGTGATTAGGGCATGCAGCCTCCCCCGACATACGGCACTTTCGCTGGTAAGCCCCTGCTGCCCGATCCCGGTTCTGGCTTCCCCCACTGAGGGTCGGGTGGTGGGGAAAGGTTTTGTGGGAGATGTTGGCCATAGTGTGCTCTTGCTGAGTGTCCTGGTGCCATGGCGATGGGGCGCCACGGCATCAGAACACCAGCAGGAGTGCTGTGAGGTCTGGATGGGCAGGGCTATGTGCGTCCCCCGCAGCAGAATATGGGGCATGTCCAAGTGCTCTGATTCTGCAACAACAGGAACGTATAACTCCTGTGGTTGCAGAATCGGGTACAAAACGGCCCCGTCAAACCTTTGGCCATCCAGACGGCCCAGATGTCCCCCACTCTGAATTAGCCTTGAACTGTTCTTAGCACTCTTCAAGAATGGCATTAATTACTGATGCTACTTTTTGGAGTTTTCTAAAATATGTAATGCTAAGATGGCACTGTTACAGCTGAGATAAATACTGATGAGAGTTTAAGGTGAATTATCATGACTGTTTTCTAACTTTAATTGCAGAAGTTCAAAGGGAAGCCTAAAAACACGGTTAGCCGACTTGTCTAGGACTGAGGATCTGAGTGCTGAACGCTATTTCTGCAGGGCTCAATAAAAGCAGAGGTATTTTTCTGTCTTTTCAATCAAGTCCTTTGCCTCATATTTTTTTAGAGTTACACATTCGTTTATATGGATTCCGTTAGTTAGTGCTCCTTAAAAATATTGTGGGCATGTTTACTAAAGTGAGGTAAGATTTTGAACTTGCCATACCTTAAATGCAAAACTTAAGAGGCTTGATGCAATAATACTGGGCTAGGGCCCAGTGCTAAAGATATAGCATAGGGTTTTCTAATGCAAGGGTTTTTTATTTTAATTTTTACTAAAAAAAAACCCCAAGAAATATAATAAGTATACAAACCAGCCCACATCAAGTAGAATACCTTGCCACTGTTAGAATTAATAAGCAAAAAAGATTAGTGAAACCCTAAGACATTTACTGTATATATAACCCAATATATTTAGCCAATGACCATAAGAAGTATTAAAAGAGAAAAGTAAATAGACACATTACTCTTTCCCTAAAAGAAACTGCTCCAGCAGATCTGAATCAAAAAATACATAGCTAACATCCTGATATATCAACAAGCATTTACATGGATGTTAAAGGTAGGAAGAGGCCGCCAGGGCTAAGACACGAGGTCTAAGTTCCAAAAGAGCTTTACTACGCAATTGTGTGGTCTTTGAAACATCCGGAAACATCTGTATCGCCTGTCCACAAAATTTCTCATTTTTCTTAGCAAAATATAAGCGCAATATAGTGTTTTTATCAGAATGGGAAATAAAAGTAACTAACAATATTCCCCGAGAGGAAATCTCCTCTACCAAGGACTCAAGATAAGCAGAACTATCTAAATAAACACCGGGAGTCAATTGATCCATTTCCCACCAGATCCAACACCATCTACTGCAGGAGATTTTTTACTCAAAGGAACATAATACAATTTAGAAGTTTTAACCAACTCAGGATTCGGAAGAAGCAGAACCGCTTTCAAATACTTATAAAACAGGATTTGCGGTGATAGATACTGGGTCCGGGGAAAATTCAGCAACCGCAAATTAAAAGCACGATGTTCATTTTCCATTATCTCACATTTCCTATGCAATAATAAGGAGTCTTGTATAGATGATGCACACACTGCTTGCAGTTTCAAGACCTGCATTTCAGTTTTTATTTAACGCGAGTCCAATGTAGAAACTGCGGTTTCGTGTTCTGCTAATTTAACAACAATCTCTTCTGAAAAATCCGAGACGTTTTAAAGATGACTGTAGTGAAAGTTCAGTTCGAGAAACTATTTCCCATATGTCACGTAAAGAAATCTCCTGAGAAGGTACAGGCAATTCAACAGAAGTGCCAGCACAGTCCATAGGGGCAGGTAAAGCAACAAACTGAAAAGACATCTTACCATAATTATCAAAACATGTCTCTACTGAGGGAAGAGTAGCACCAGAAACCTCCTCAAGATGTAAAGAGGGTGAGGAGGTCTTGGTTACTAAAGCAGATAACTGGCTGGGTGGGGTTAAAGCCGGTGCGGGGGAGGAAGGGGAGTCTGAAGCTATACTCACAGTCAGATTTGAAGCATCAGATTCAAGTGACTGCCCCAAAAAGTCCATCCCAGAAACCATCTTAACATGGGAATCCATGGGGCCAACCACTTTAATCGCCTTGCCAATCCCGCCAGGATATATAACCTTTCAATGCTTCCCCATAGCCAAACAGCAAACAGAACTCCCCACTCCTCACATGCTCCGAAAGGGCTGCAAAGAGGCAGGATCTGCAAGTTTAAGGCGGAAGTTTTACTCACGACTGCCATGAGCAAACAGCATGCAAATAAGCTTTGAGCAAAACGTCTGCGCTACGCAAGGAAAGCAAGCCAGACACGTGCTCACAGGGGTCTGCATTAGCAGCACCTATATCTTGCGCAACAGTTTGGCACCTGTGCACATGTGCCGGCATGCTATCCTGTCAAATTAAAGTCATCTGAGGTAAAATTTAATGCTCTACCTTAGATGATGCTCACACCTCTATTCCCCACCAACCTGTTCTGACGCCTACCCCGCCCCTGGTACCCTCAAATATTCATTGGTGGCCCCATACACACACTCCAATTTCTAATTAAACAGTGATGGCTCCTACTCCTCTTTTCGACTGACAATAAAACATTAGTGAACCAGTGATCTCTATCCCTCATCTCCCCAATCCCTTCTCAAAACACAACTGTGGTTGCCTCAAATTCCCTGAGCCCCTCCCACCTTCCCCAAGTACCTTAAATGTGATGAGAGACAAGAGTGTTCCCCGATGCTCCTGCCTCCACACTGCCATTTTTCAATGGTGGCATTTGACACCATTGCAGGATATCCCCATATGGGGGGAGGGCCAGCAGTGCATCCCAGGATGCACAGCAGGGTGGGGGATCAGTCTGCAATGTTTGCCTTATTTGTCAGATTGAGCCCCCTACACCATGCATCCTGGGATGCACTGCATGGGCTTAAGCACTATCTTTTTGAAAAATGATTGTGTGGACAATGCTGCTGCTTCCCATCACATTTGAGGTACTTGGCAAGGGTAGGAGGGTATCAGGGGTGATTGAGGCAACTGCAGTTCTGAAAGGGGATTGAATGTGAGGGGTTGAGGCCATCAGTGTTTTAGAGCAAATTGCATTGGGGGTTGGGGGCTACTGGGCCATCAATGCTTAATTAGAAATTGGGGTATGTGTGTAGGGTGACACTGGGGCCACCAATGCTTCTTTGATTTATTTATTTACATTTTCTCTTATATACCACACTATTCTACATCAGTGCTGTTTACATTGAACAAACTGAAATTACATTGAACAGGGCATTATAACTTGGAGATAACTATTTTACAGGGAACATGCGCTATGGAGGGTTAAGTGGCTTGCCCAAGACCACAAGGAGCACCTGTGGGACTAGAAACCCCAGTCCTTCCGGCCCAAGGTTGCTGTCTTCTAGTGGGATTTGAACCCCTGACCTTCTGGCCTGAAGTACCTTGCCCCAACCACTAGGCCACTCCTCCACTCCACCTGATGAGATCAGGAGTAGGTGGGATGGGTCCTGTCATGGACTGACAGGGAATTGGGAGTCTGAGCATGATGAGATCATCTGAAGTTAAGTGTCAAACTTCAACTCAGATGATTCTTTTGCTGCCTGCTGCATCTTTATGCTTGCTCAAAAGTCGTGTGTTTATTCAGCATTAAGAGAAGCGTGAAAAACTGCATTAAGTTTCAGGGCAGTTTTCTACATTAGCAGCAGTTAATATTCACTCTTTCACGTGTTATTAGCATGCCCACTGTGCTATGCTTTAGCGCTGCATTTTTTCTTGGGATTTTCCCATGCTAGCTTGTTTTCTGCAGCAGGGAAGAAGTCTAGTGCAGGAAAATCCCAAGTAAAATGCTGTGATAGGTCATGATCGTTTGCTGCATTGGCATCAGAGTGTGGTAAGCACAAATCCTATGTGGTAAATTCAGAGGGCATGCCCAGAATCTGTTCTACATTTACTGCATAGGGCAGATGCTCACTGCATGGGCCCGCGTTACATGCCTCGCCGCTGTCAAGGTATGTAACATGGGCCCTGCTTCCAAAACTTTTTTTTAAAATCTTGTGGCTACAAAGATGATCAACCCAGTCATCCCCCTGATCTGATCTGACCTCTCCATAAGAAAGTAGCCCCCTAGTCAATCCCACTGCTTCCTACCAGAGAGTGACCCAATCAGGAACCCCATCTAATCCCCTCTTCCCCGATCAAGCACCCTCCCACAAAAGTTCCACCTGCTCCAGACCTCACCACTGGAAAAAGTACCCTAGATGAAGACGCCCCTCCAATCCCGTGATGGAGACCACCTCATTCAGACCACCTAGGCCCCTCCATGACACCCATGCACTTACAGAAGTGCTTCCTTTTTGTCTAGTCTAGGATACAGGAGCAGTACCCCTCCATTTCTGTCAGGTTGAAAATAGAGGATTTAATCCTCTAGTGATAGTCTTTCTTATTCCTGCACCCTACACTAAACTACCAGCAAGTATTTCTGTGAGTGTGTGGGGGGGGGGGTGTCAGGGGGAGGGTCTGGGTGGTCTGCAATGGAGGGTTCTCATTGGGAGAGGGGGAAACAGGATGCCTTCAGCCAAAGTACTTTTTCCCAGTGGGAGGATCTAGATCAGGAGGGTTCTCTTGTGGGAGGCTTGATCTGGAAAAGAGGGGGGGATTTGATTGGAAAGTCTCTGATGGGGGGCTTGATTGAGGGTACTTTTTTATGCACATTCGATCACTATCCGGAACACTGTGATCCCATCCCAACCCATACTACTGTAAATACTTACTATGTTGTTTTATTTTTTTTTTTTTACCATGGTACTGTTTTTATGCATGGTAATCCTTAGGGATATGTTTACAAAGTAGCGGTAGCGGCCTCCATGTGGGGCTGCAGCTCCGATATCGCATGGGGGCTGCTACCGCTGCTTTGTCAACATATCCCTTAGCGTGGGCCCATGCTAACAGCATGAGGTAAAATCTGCACTATGTGTACTTAACCTATTTTAGTAAACATGATTTTTAGTGCATGCTAAATTGATATAACATACTCTACCCTACAAATTAATGCTCATTAAATTGATTAGTGCACTTTAAACATTTTTTCATTAAAAATAAATTTATGAAATGAACCAGTCTTACCTATCTAGAAATCAGGAAAATGAACCAATTGTTTGCCTGTGCACATTCCTAATATTTTTTGAAAGTGGGATATTTATTTATGTGAAGGCACATTTTACAAATGACGTCCAAGTACAATCTGGGACATCAAACCCAGAACATGCAGGAAAAGAGCAGGCATGTCCAGGTTTAGGCATGATTTCAGAAAGGTGCATATGCCCAATATGGATGTCTGCGGGGCCATCTACATAGATGTCCCTGTAATAGTTTTCAAAGCCAGGGATGCCTAATGGTTTTTGTAGTGGGCTAGGACCAAGGAAAGAAAGGTTTGAATTCCATTGCTGTTATCGTACTGGAGATAGTGGAGTGCCATCTCCTCTATACCCTCCAGATGTTTTAAGGCCAAAACAAGCACTTTCCCGATGACTATACATGCCTGGAGCAGGTCTAAACTTGGATGAGGTCCCAGACATCCCCGGTATTTCTGAAATTGGGCAGGGCACATCTAAGTCCATTGCACAGCCCCAGACACTGCACAGCCCCCTGCCTACTTAGTCATTCTTGCACCAGAGAAAACTTCAAAAGCCTTTTATGAAATGACTCCAGGGATGTCGTCATGATTTGGATGTTATTCTTGCTGCTTTCTAGAATGGAATGGAATGTTAGGAGGAAAAAAGCTTTTTTGACTGTTCCTTGCTAAGTTGAAAGAAGTCTAATAATACCATTAATTTGACATCCTAGCACTTCTGAGGTGTTAGTTCCCTCCCTTCTATCCACCTTATCCTTTAAGCTTCCTATAAAGAGTCACAAATTATTTAGGAAACTGAATTAAATAGAATTACTGGGTGCAATGAGTGGAAGGGAAGAACAAGGAAGTAATATAGATCAATTGTTGGTTATCTGAGAAAACAAGACATAAAGGAACGTTCAGTGGAAGCTTGATTAGCAATCTCTCAGATCTTTAACGGTAAACCTTTTAGTTAGTCTCTCTTTTGTTGCACCCTAGGTAACACATTTCTACAAAGGGAACCACACTGGACTACATGCTTCATAGGTACATACAGTAAACATATTTTATAAAATAAAAGGAAATGAAAACTGGTCTATTCCTCATAATAACACGTGAGCAAGCAAACAGGACTAGAGAATATGGAGGGATTAGATTTAACAGAAAAAAGACTTAGAGGCCATCTTACTAACGTGCCAACCCTCGGGCCAGTGCAGAAAACCAGCACACTAAACCATAATGTAGTGGCCATGCTAATATCATGCAAACTACTGCATTTGTAATTGTGCCTGATGTAAAACACTGTTCTTAAAATGAACAAAGTTTCTTACTTTACTTTTAACTCTGGATCTTTAAGCTAGCACTAGCTTCGGGGCCACCGATGGTTTTGGTACTGGTTGGGGGGGGGCAGTATCCAAGAGGGGCACCGGCCCCCCCCCCACCCAACTGTATCAATGGCATTAGGAGCCCTATTTCTATGGGGACAGCATGTCAAAAATATGTGCAACATACAGGGGCTGTTAACAGAGATGCCTGTGTACATATGTTTGGCTTGATCTCTTGGTTTAGCGCTGACATTTTGTGCAGAGTTAATTTGCATGTTGTTTGCATGACATTGCGCAAAATATCAGCTATAAGCTTGTATTACGTATTAAATACAGCTAAATAAATAAAATTATGAAACCCAGTTCTAGAGCTTTATGCATAGGGTTTCTGCATCTCTCAAAGTCGCAAGAGCACCGCGACTTGCAAGGCCAAAACCTCAACCAATGGATGCACGATAGAGATAATGATGACGCGCAAAAGGTAGAATACTTTTGAGGATGTTTATTGCTTCTAATATACTGCATGGCTGGGGTCTTCCTTAGGGGTATAACTTAAAACACAAATGGCCTAAATAATATATTAATACATTATTTAACCAATAAATATATAATTAATATAAATACTGTATTAGTATATAAAAAAATATGTATATGAATAAACAAATAATAGTCCACATTAAAAAGTAAAATGATACAAATACAAATAGTATATTTTAAATCATATTATAGTTTTAATTATATGATTTGCAATATACTATCAGGGTCATTCTGAGCTACAAATAGCGGTGATGGACGTCCTGTTGGAACATCCATCCCTGCTATTTGTTCCCTTACCTGTCCCTGTCCTCCTTCCCTGCTCGTTGTATGGGGAAGTTAGATGGGGTGGGGAAGAGGTGGATCAGGGCGGGTGGTGGGTGGTTGTCGGCCCTGGATGTACAGGGCCAATTTCAATGTCGGCCCTGTACGTCCAGGGCCGACGGCTTAGACAGGGAACGTATTCCATCTCTGAGGTGGAATAAGTTCCCCAATCGGGCAAAGGATGGCAGCCTGGAGCATGGCAGCAGCAGAAGGGGGCAGAGAACATTCTCTGCAGCCCAACCCTAGCCTTGGGAGACTGGATTGGGGGTCGGGCTGCGGGGAAAGCATTGTAGGAGCCAGCGGACGGGATCGCGGCTTTACAATGGAGCCATAGTGCCATGGCAACCGGACACCATGGCGCCACGGCTCCATTGTAAAGCCCAGACTAAGTTAGTTGGGCATGGCCTGTATGGGCAGGCCATGTTGAATTGCAGTTCCAGCCTGCACGTACAGTCCTGTTTGTGATTCCGATCCCGCGGAGCTAGATGTGCGGAATCGTGACTCCCTCTGTGTGTCCAGATCCAGCCGGGCACACAGAACGTCTGGCTTGGAATCGGGCCCTATTTGTATAATTTTACTATTTATTCATATACATGTTTTTTACATATTAATATAATATTTATTTAACAGTTTTTTTAATACCACTTTATCATTTCAATCAAATCAGTTTACATTGTAACTTAAACTTGGTAAACGTACATTAAACAGGGACATTGATAACTTGGATTTTTCTAAGCAATGGAGGGTTAAGTGACTTGCTGAAGGCCACAAGGAGTGCTAGTGGGAATTGAACCCTGGTCTCTTGGTTCCCAAGCCAGTGCGCTAACCACTAGGCCACTCCTCCATTGCATTTAAGATTTATATTAACTATATTTTTATTGGTTAAATGATATATTAATATATTATTTATATTGTTTGTGTTTTAAGTTACACCCCTGAGGAAGGCCCCAGCAGAAACATGGCATGTAGGGTATTAGAAGCAATAAATGCATTCTACTTTTTGAGAGTTATCATTATCTCCATCTTGCATTTTCTGCATTTCCTTCATGTGGTAAACAGGATTACAATGTCTATTCCTAGACATTGCCTCTGTCTTTGACTCCATCCCACACAACCTGATACTTCTTAGGCTCTCAGAAATCGGACTCCAAGGGACCACTCTCACCTGGTTCCAATCGTACCTAGAATCTCGAAAGCAGCAAGTCAGAATCAACAGAAAGACTTCAATCCCATTCACTCAACAAACAGGAGTTCCCTGGGCTCAAGTCTTTCAGCCCTCCTCTTTAATATTTTCATACAGCCAGTTTGCCAGATCTTCAACAACCATAACATTCAATATCAAATTTATGCTGACGATATAATTATCTTTACACCCATTAGCCTCCTCTTCCCTTTCCTCAACAGCCTCCAAAACTGTTTCAAAGATGCAAAGGAATGGCTCATCTGACACAATTTACACATTAACAGTGAGAAGACAGAAGCCTTATACGTAACTACTGACCCAACATTTTGCCCTCCACAAACATTGAAACTAGATGACGCAGAGTAAAATCTAAGATCAAATACCTTGGCATAACATTCAACTAGCAACTGACTTTCCAAGCACATACAAGGCAACAACATCCAGTATTTACTGAAAACTAAAAACCTTGAAGAACCTCCGTTCCCTTCTCTCTACAGATCTATTCCGTACCATCTGGCAGGCTCTAGTTACACCTCTTCTGGACTATTGCAACATCATTTATCAAGGCCTCCCCAAACACACCCTTCACAGATTGCAATTGTCCCAGAACATGGCTGCACGGATAATTACCGGAACCACTCATCGAGACCACATCATCCCATTGCTTACACAGCTCCCCATGACTGCCAGAATTAAGTTCAAAGCCCTCACCATAACATTTAAAATTTTACAGAGCGAATCTGCAAGCTGTCTTCTTCCTTTCATTGTCAAATCCAAAACTGAGTGGTCCAGAAGAACCTCCACTCTTAACCTCCTACAGATCCCTACCCAGAAGATCAAGAACAAGCAGTTCACCTGCACCCAAGCCTTTTCGTTATTTGCCCCCACATTATGGGAACTCCCTTCCACCAGCACTGAGAGAAATTACAGACTTATCGGAATTCAGAAGGAGGCTTAAAACATACCTCTTTCTGAATGAATACAGTGCAGACATGCACTCAGAAACCCAGCCACATTAAAATGCACTTAGAACACAATAGACAAATACTCCTTTATCTGTACATAGTTAACCAAACTAACCAGCAGAACCATAACTGTAAATAGTTGATTAAACTGTTAAACTATGTTGTATTGTTTTTTACTGTTCCTGTTTCATGTAAAACAGTGTGGAGTGGAGGAGTGGCCTAGTGGTTGGGGCAAGATACTTCAGGCTGGAAGGTCAGGGGTTCAAATCCCACTAGAGGACAGCAACCTTGGGCTGGAAGGACTGGGGTTTCTAGTCCCACAGGTGCTCCTTGTGGTCTTGGGCAAGCCACTTAACCCTCCATTGCCCATGTTCCCTGTAAAATAGTTATCTCCAAGTTATAATGCCCTGTTCAATGTAATTTCATTTTGTTCAATGTAAACCACACTGATGCAGAATAGCACGGTATATAAGAGAATGTAAATAAATAAATAAATAGTGTGCTGAACAGGTCCCTGTTACACATTTGTTAATTGTGAACCACTTTGAATTGTAGAAAGGCAGTATAGAAATAAATTTAAATAAAATAAATTTAATGCACAAGGCTTATACGTACCACATAGGCCAGCGTTTCCTGCTTTGACAGGTAGTGCGGGAGCTCACTTGCTATCTACCAAGGCAGGGAATGTGGGCTCAGTGTCCAAAAACAAAGAAAAGAATAAGTGACTGTGGAAGCAATGTTTAGCACCCCCCAAAGTCCCAAATATACTCTGTGTTCAAAGCTCCCCCAAACCAAAGCCTCCCAGCACATACACACACACATACACTCATACACACACACTACTGATCAAATCCCCTGATGTGACCCTCCTATGCACCTCTTTTAAGAACTACCTCCACCCCAGACAGCAAGCCAACATTTAACACCTCCCAAGACACTGTATCCCCAATCATCCACCCCATCAGGCTCCCAACCTGGACCATCTCCAAATCCCTCCAAGCCCCCATGGGTCCAACTTGGTGGCTCCCTCGTGGTTTTAGTGGTAAATTGGACAGTAGCGTGTCCCCTCTGCTCTTGCAGGCTCTGGAAGCTCTCAAAATAGCACCAGTAACCTCTAGTGGTAGTCTTGTGATACTACTGGTAGGGGCCAGTACCGCAAGACTACTGCAAGAGGTTACTGGTGGTATTTTGAGAGCTTCTAGTGCTTCAGCGTGAGTGGAGGAATACCATCCCTGTCCTATTCACCACTAAGACCACTAAGGTGCCCCGGGTAAGAACTGGGGCTCAAGGGGTCAGGGAAGGTCCAGGTTGGGATCCTGGGGGGGGGGGGGCAATCGCGACTGCAAGGTCTTGAGGGGTTCTTAACTGTTGGGTTGCTGTCTGGGATGGGGGTGGTGCTGAAGATGGAGTATATGGGAGGGTCAGATTGGGGGGCTTGATTGGTGAGGGCTGTGTGTATAGGGGGCCTCTGATCATGGGTTTATTTTATGTAAGGCAGGCAGCCGTGCTACTGTGCTGCTGCATCGTGGTTGGACACCACCTCTAGAGGTGGCATCAAGTACAGCCACAATATTAGCAACCATGGCAGCTAGTGCACAGTGCTATCCCATGCACTAGTTATTACTAGCCAACACACCCACTCTCTGGCACGTTCCTGCCCCATTCCACAATAAACAATTAGCATGCGTTAGCTGTCTTGCCAGGGCAGTAGCAATTACTTTGGGTGTGCTCGAACAGCGCATGCTAAATCCTGCAGTAACTGTTATTGCAGCTTACTAAAAGTGATTTTATTTGCAGAACATCCAAGGAAAAGGTTGGGTCTCTCGCAGAAGGATGACTGTGAAGCATTATGTCACCAAAGCTGATACTACTATTAACATTACTGCTTTACTCCAGAAGGGTTCCCCAATTCATAATTCAAAACTGGTTCAGTGCGAAAGATGCTTGTAGGTTCGCACCCTAAGGGAACAAGTGGCAGATTCATGAAAGGAGGTGGTGGGGCTGAGAAGCCACCATGAAAGTAAAAACTATGGGGTTGCTATTCACTGGCAGCGATCAGTATTTTTAAAGCGGTCCAGGTGGGAACAGCTGTCGGGCCTTGAGTGGAGGCAGCGTGGCAAGCCACACATGACATTAAGGTAGGTTTGCCATGCTGGCTCCACCATATGGGTCCAGTGGAGGGGGAGGGCACGCTATGAGAATGGGGAGCATGTATGCCCTGGGTGCCCAAGAGATTAGGAACACCACTCTCCCAAAAGGAACTGAATATTTTTGGGATGGTCTTTGGGGCTGTTCAGCAGTACTGCCCACCTAGTGCTGCTGAATATCAGGATTGCTAGGATTTATGTGGTTTGCCAGCTATGAGCTTTCATTATCTTTCCTTGCAGTGCTTATGACAAGTCATATTATTTCTTTACCGTGATGGGCCATTATGGGTTAATCTGGAAAGACAGAACGGAACCTTTATTTTATATTGATATAATATACAGACCTCCTTTGCTATAAAATGAGAGGTGTTATTGCATGATGATTTCAATCTACTTCATGTTGATTAGACATCCCCAGCTGCAGTGCTGTCTAGAAGTAAGGAGACTGTGGATTCTCTGCAAAGGGACCTGTTCAAGCAACCAAAAATGGAGTTCATATAGGAGGGTATGTGATAGCGTGGCATGCAGTGGCAAGGGCTCATAAAATATTACACCGACATTAGTGCAGGACCAAACAAAACTAGTTTTATTGTCCTTCAGCTTACACTGCATTCACTTCCCACCTGTTGCCTTCACAGACTGGATTTTCAGTACCCTTCCCTGATGCATTAATCAAAGTCAGAATTTAGTTCATTTCAAAGTCCAGGCAGTTACTTGGGCTTTGGTATTTAAGAATATGGTTCCCAGTTCCTAAACTTCCTACCTTACAACTGAATTCCTCTCCCAGCCCTGCTGGTAACGAGCTTTCTTTCTACACAGGCCTCTCCTCTCCCTTGTGCACACAGCTGGCTTCTTGTTCCCTCTGTCTGAGTCACGCCCTCCCAGCCCTGAGTTCTGAGCTTTAGACTCTTTTAAGGTGGACTGCTGATAATCCTTTTGGAGAGGAATGGGTAAGTTCCTATATACCCCATCACAAAGGGGATGATACTGGACCTAGTGCTTACAAATGGGGATTGTATTTCCAATGGCCCGGGATCCGATCGTCATCGCCGGCAGGGAGCGGGTAAGAAAACCCCTCCCCTCCCTCATCCGATGAGGTCAATTGGGCCCCAGGACTTCCAGCACCCAGGACCTTAAATTAAAGGCACCAGCAGGCGCGCAGCACATGGCCTGGGACCCGATCATCATCACCAGCAGGGAGCAGGTAAGGAAACTCCTCCCTGCCACTATTCGATGAGGCCAATTGGGCCTCAGGACTTCCAGCATCCAGGACTTGAAATTAAATTAAAGGCACCAGCAGATGCGTGGCACACAGCCTGGGACTCGATCGTCCTCGCCGGCAGGGAATGGATAACGAAACCCCTCCCTGCCCCCATCCGTTAAGGCCAATCAGGCCTCAGGACTTCCAGAACCCAGGACTTTAAATTAAAAGCACCAACAGATGTGCCCGCGCCTGGCAGGCCTGCGCTTGAGGGCCTCGTTAGAGGGCCCTTCGGCGCAGGCCCTTGGAAGGGAGCGACTTCACCAAACTCCCTCTCCACTCACCAACAGTGAGCACAACCAGTCCAGAAGACCTCATTCAAATCCAAGCCGAGTTGAGAACACACCAGCACGCCTCCAGGAGAACCATTGCCTGCTTCATTGGGGAAGGAGAGCCCTCCAAATACAGCAATCCCTTGCACTGCGAGCGAACATACAACTGCAAGCATGTCAAGCACCCAAAGATGTCTCACCTCCTCTGTCTTGCCACTCTAGTCATAGGTGGTCTCACTGCCCACTTGACAATCCCTTGCCCAATCCCTATTATCCACTTTCCAAAGTTCAAAACACTCGCTCGAAGGCTCTTACAAACCACTCATTACAATAGATGACCTGGACGTCACCTTTGCATTCCCACAGAACCCCCTACATAGCTATCAATCCCACACAGCACTCTCTAAGACTACTCCATCAAATGCAGCCTGATCAACACACGTTCCACCCACAATAAAATACAGACTCTATCTGACCACATCACTGACGATGGAATAGATCTCTTTTGTGTCACTGAGACATGGTTCATGGACTGCGACAATGCCTTGCTCAATCAACTCAGCACAATCACCCATCACATCCACAACTGCCAACACAGCAGCAGCAGAGTGGGTAGTATCTGCATTCTCTCAAACAAATGTTTGAACCTCACCACCATAAGCACAGCCTCCTCACAAGGCCTGGATACCTGTATCAGAGCAAACAAGCAATTCAGCATCTGCCTTGCATACAGAGCACCACTTCACAATGCTGAGGAACTGGACATCCTGCTTGAGAGTCTGCTCCCACTCCTCACACCAAAGACACTTCATTCTCCTCGGTGACATCAACTTTCCTTCAGCTAACACCAGCCAATGCAATACATCCCTCCAAGCAATCAACGACCTAAAATACACGCAGCTCATCACTTCCCCGATGCACTCAAAAGGTGGAATTCTCGATCTGCTCTTCCTCCTGGACCATTTACTCACCACACTCCTCCCACATCTACCCTTGTCCCCTTGACAGATCACCATGTAATAACATTCAGATTACCTTACCTCCACCTCAGCTACCTTCCACGTACTGATGCACCCACAAACAAGGAGATTCCTCACTTTCAATGAACCCTCCTTCATCCAAACAACCCTCCCAGCCTTAGAAGACACTTCTCATGGCACAGACCTTGACTTAATGGTCGCCAAGTGGAACTCCATCAACTCTGTTGCCTCCACAGCTCCTCCACGAGCCCCTCCCAAAGCATGGTGACCTCACATATCCTGGTGCTCCACGCATCTCAGGGAACAGAATCATATACTTTGAAAAACTGAGTGCAAATGGAGAAAGTCCAATGATTCTCAACTACAGACCAGTTACATGGACAAGCTTAAAGCCTACTGCAACAGTACCCTCAACGCCAAACATGAATATTTTAATAATACCCTCCTTCGTGTCCTCAACAAACCAAGGGAGCTCTTTGATCGGTCAGAACCCTCACAAGAGATCCTACCAGCTGCAACAAAACCACATCCTCGACCCCCAAGAGAAGGCTGACTTCCTCAAAGCCAAGCACAGCCTCTCCAATTCCACTGCACTCCTTATACCTGCGCCATGTGACACAGCCACAACCATGCAACCCTGGAACACATTCAGAGATGTTCCCCCTGGAGAACTCCTCAACATCATCTCGCACAACAATATTACCACCTCTCCATTAGACCCCTCTCTGGACTCCTGGGTAAAAGCAACAAAGATGCATTACCTACTGTTCATCTCATCCATTCTGCAAACTTCTCTGTTGCAAGCCTATCTTTCACCCTCCCTGAAACAAGTCTCTGTCAGACCCCTCCTGAAGAAAAGGCCACTCTTTAACATCTACCATCATGCCCCTCTGCACAACTATCCAGAAGTTCAAAATTGGCTACCAATTATACACGGATGACATAATGTTATTTACTCCATTCCACACTACTGCTCCCAACTACTCAAACCTAACTGCATGCTTCAAAGAAATAGTCTGTTGGCTTCAATGTCACAACCTTGCAGTTAACTTCAGCAAGACTTAGATCTTTCATGTTACCAAGAACCCCAATTTCACACCCCCCTCCTCCAGCAAAATTGAAGACACTGAACTACAGGTCAAGTCACAAGTCAAATACTTGGGTGTCATTCTGGATCACCGACTGAACTTCCAAGCACATTTCAAGAACACCATTGAGAATATCTACTTCAGACTCAGAACCTACACCCCTCCTCTCCCCAGAGAATTTCCACACAGTTTGCCAGGCTTTTATCACCCCCTTCCTCGATTACTGCAACTCCATCTATCAAGGATTCCACAAAACTACCATCACACCACCACAGCTAGTCCAAAACACCACAGCACGCACCATTGACGGAACCTCCAGACACACCCACATCACTCCCATACTGAAATCCCTTCATTTTCCTATTGCATCAAGAATCAAACACAAAGTTATCACCATTATCCACAAGGCCCACCACAACAACACCTCCAGACACTAATCAGATGCCCAACACCAGTAGGCCACGCAGACAAAGCACGCTCAACCTGCTTGACCTGCCACCTCAAGTATGTAAGAGTACATGACGCTTTCGCATGAGAGCCTTTGCACTCTACCTCCCATACTACGGAGCATCCAGTCATACCAATCCTTCAAAACATGCCTCTTTGAAGAACACTATGGCACAACCCCTCTGACTGACTCTCAGCCCACCTCTCTCAGAGAACATCCCCCTTTCCCCTCCTCCCTAATCAGTCATCTGATGTGATATCCCAATCTGTACTGCTAATTACTAAGTATTATTTATGTAATTGTCTTGTTCATTGCTAAAAAAAAGTTATAATGTAACCTGCATGCACCCACATTTCTTTCATTTATATTCTGCTCCATGCTTAAAAGAATTTTGTTGTAACCGGCATGCACCCCCTGTTCAATGTAAACCATTTTGACTGGTAGAAAAAGGGTATATCAAAACCAGTTAAATAAATAAATAAATATTGAGTAATAATCTGGGATCCAGTGGTCATCTGATGGTATAGTTCAGTATTAGAGCAAAATAGATGATGAATGTTTCAAAGGTGAAAGTCCTTGACTTAAGCAAACTAAATTTATTAAGATGGGAGAGTACTTCAAGAAATCATTATCCGGATGGAGAAGTCTAGAGGAAGGAGAAGAGCAGTGGGCAAAACAGATATTCCAAGGGGCAACAGACCTTTTTGTTAGTAAAATAAATCAAGACAAGAAAAAATAATAGAGGCTACTATGATTTTCAAACAGAGCTAGTTAGATACTTTGAGGTGCAGGGCAGACATGGGGGGGGGGAGAGGGGGCAAGACCATGGACAGGCAATCTCTCCTTCAGCTTCAGAAAGGCTTGAGGCCCCTTGTAGTAATGTACCTAGAGAAACTGCTCTGGTGGCTTCCCCCTCTTCATACTGGCTTTATTTTCTAAAGAAAGAGCAAAAGGATAAGGAAACAAAGGTTAGCATTCATAAACTACAGAAGAATGCAGAAAGAGGAAAACAGGCAACAGCATCTAACAAAGTTAAGGGAAACAGGGAACATAGGAGAGTATATATATATTTATTAGTGACAGGGGCATTATAAGTGAAGGGGAGGAATATGTAGTGTCTGAGGAGGAGAAAGTGGAAATGCATGAATATTTCTGTTTGGTGTTTGTTGAGGAATAGCCAGAGTAGGACCACAGAATATGGATAGAAATAGGAATTGAAATGAGGTAGAACTGAAACGATTTCAGAAGACTGTGTTTGTGAGTAGCAACAGGTGTGGAAAAGATGAGGAGGGATCTAGCAGAGCTTAAAGAAGATCTAATGCTATAACATGCAGGGTCCTGCATTTTGGCTATAAAATGCTAAGAGAGCAGCCCAGGGGTGTGAAACAAGAGCAAGATCTGTGGTTGATCGGATGTGATTATCATAAGATAGTCAAACAGGTAGATTACTACTACTACTACTATTAATCATTCGTATGCAGTGTGGACATATAGATATAAAACACAGTCCTTTCTCATCAGATCTTACAATCTAATCAAGACAAAACACATAGTGACTCTGGGGACTAGAGTATGTTAAGATACACATAAGTAATGGGCAAGAGAGTAAGGAGCATCAGGATTCAAAAGTGGCTTCAAAGAGGTGGGTTTTTAGCCTGGATTTGAATAGGGCTAGAGAAGGAGCCCAACACACAGACTCAGGTAGTTTGTTCCAGGCATATGGAGCAGCAAACTGGCATGGCATGGAGGAGTAGCCTAGTGGTTAGAGCACCTGCCTACTACCCAGAAGATCAAGGGTTCAATTCCCACTGGCACTCCTTGTGACTTTGGGCAAGTCACTTTACCCTCCATTGCCTCAGAAGAAAAGGCTGGCAATATACTTCCAGTGATACATTGCCAAGAAAACCCAGAGGTAGCTGGGTCACTATGAGTAAACACAGACTTGATGGTACTAAAAAAAACATGGAATGAATGAAGTCTGGAGTTGGCAATGGTAGAGAAGGGCACAGATAAAAGGGATCTGCCAGAAGAGCAGAGTTCCCAAGGAGGGGTGTAGTGAGATAAGACAGGAAATGTACAGAGGAGCTGCAAAATGAATGCACATGTAGGTCAGTAGGAGAAGTTTGACCTGGATGCAGAAATTGATAGGGAGCCAATGAAGTGACTTGAGAAGAGGGGTTACATGAGGATAGTGACACTGGCAGAAGATAAGCCATGCAGCTGAGTTTTGAACAGATGAAAAGGAGAGAGATGATTTAGAAGGAGACCAGCAAGGAGCAGGTTACAATCATCACAGCAGGGAGTGAATAAGGGTATTAATAGTGTGAGTAGAAAGGAAGGGACAAACTTTGCTGATGTTTATTTATTTATTTATTTAACTGCATTTATATACCGCTTTTCACCGGGTCAAAGCGGTGTAACATATAACATGGGGGGGATAGTATTTTATAGGGTGGGGCCATCACCAGGGACAACAATTAGTGATTTTGGGTGGACATAGACATGTACACTTCTGTTGAGTCAAGGTATTAGATCGTGTGGGTAGGGTGGAAGTTTCTGATCAAAGGTGCTCACGGAATAGGATTGTTTTCAGCTGTTTCTTGAATGATGTGATGTCATCGTTGTTTCTGATGTGGTTTGGTAGAGAGTTCCAGAGGGATGGGGCATAGAGTTCGAAGGCTCTGTTGCAGGTCCGTTGTGTGGACTTGGTTCTTTTGTGGGGGACGACAATGGAGTTATTGGAGGATTGTCTGGTGGATCTGTTGTGAGATGGGCGAGGCAGAAGGTGGTGGAGTGAGGTGTTCCGCGTTTGGTGGATAGTCTTGTGGATGAGTAGGATCACTTTGTACTTTACTCTCGCTGGGATCGGCAGGAAGTGGAGGTCTCTTAGGATTGGGGTGATGTGATCCCGTTTTTTCGCATTCTGAATAATCCTTGCTGTGGTGTTTAAGGCAGTTCGGAGGGGGATGGTGTATGAGGCGGGTAGTCCATGGTAGATTATGTTGCAGAAATCCAGGTGAGGTAGAGTTACCGCTTGCATTACTGTCCTGAAGTCGTGGGGTTCCAGAAGGGATCGGAGACGTTGCACAGTTTTAGCTTTGTAGAATATTGTCCCAGCGGTTTTGCTGATTTGTTGTTTAAAGGTGAGAGCCTGATCAATGATTACGCCTAGATACCTTATTTGGGGCTGTATTTGGATTTGTGTGGTTCCCATGTTGAGGTGGGTAGGTGGTTTGAAGTCCTGATCCTTTGTCACTATAAGGGCTTCGGTTTTGTTATAGAGAAATAAGTGGCATGTTTTAGATATCTGTTGGATGTACACAGAGAAAGAGAGAGAGTCAAAGATGACCCCAAGGTTGCAAGTTGAGGAAAAGTGTCATCCACAGAAATAGAGAAGAGAGGAAGGGGGCAGGTGGGTTTAGGGGGAAAGTTAGGCAGCTCAGTTTTGGCCATGTTCAATTTCATACAGTGGTGAGACATCCAGGCAGCAATGTCAGATAAGCAGCAGAGATCTGGAACTGGATTCCTGGAGAGATTTCAAGCACAGAGAGGTACTGTAGATCTGAAAGTCATCAAAATAAATATGGTACTGAAAACTATGGGAGGAAATAAGTGTACCAGGGGACTGAGTATAAAGTAAGAAACGTAGAGGTCCCAAGACAGAGCCCTGAGGTACACCAACTGAAGGCGGAATGGCAGTAGAGGAGGATCCAACAGAACATACACTAAAAGTGTGATGGGAGAAATAAGAAGAAAACTAGGACAGAACAGAGCCCCTAAATCCCAAGCAAGGACAGGGTATCGAGGAGAAGGTGATGATCAACAGTGTCAAAGGCAGCAGAAAGGTCAAGAAGGATGAGAATCAAATAAAGGCCCTTTGAATTGGTGAGGAACGAATCGCTGGAGACTTCAGCGAGAACCATGTCTGTGGAATGTAGAGAACGAAAACCAGACTGCAGTGGATCCAGAAGGGCATGAGAGGAAAAAAGGTCAAGACAGTGGTGGTGAACTGCTCATTCAAGTAGTTTTAAACAAAGGGGAGGAGAGAGAGACTGATAGCTGGAAGGACAGGTATGACCTAGTGAAGGCTTTTTGAGGAGAGGTGTGACCAGAGCATGTTTGAAGGCCACAGGAACGATTGCAGTGGAAAGCGATAGGCAAAGGATATGACTGATGGAGGGGATGACGGCGGAAGAGATAGAGCTTAGTGGAAGGGTAGGAATGGGATCAGAGCAGCAGGTAGTCAGTTTAGAGGAGGAGAAAAGATTTGCAGTTTCCTTCTCAGTGATTTCAGAAAAGGAAAAAAGGATGACATAAAGTGAGGGAAGGATTTGGGATTGAAGAGGGGGAGGGGGAGGTGAACCTGTGGAGAATTCAAGGCTAATCTTTTGGACTTTGTCATGGAAATAGTTCACCAAGGTCTGAACAGAAAATAAAGGAGGAGGAACCTTGAGGAGAGAGTTGAGCATAGCAGAGACGACGAGGTCAAGGGCAAGAGATTTCATCAGACGGACATAGTATTCTTGTTTGGCGAGTGCTATGGCTGACTGGAAAAAGGTTAGCATGAATCTGAAATGTTGGTAGTCAGTAGATAAGATGAAAGCAAAGTCAAAGTGAGTGCATAGGGAGAGGATTAGGCAGCATGAAGACAGAAGTGATATCGACTGTGTATAAGCCTCTGGCGATACTGACTTTAAGTGTAATTCTGGAGACAATATCAAAAGAATATGAAGATGGTCCAAAGGACAGTTATTAAAATGTTCAACAGTGTTTGTTATAAAACATATGAGAACAGACTTTAAGATAAAAAATGAGAACAGGGGAGATATGATAGAGAGATTTAAATTCTGTTGAGGTATAAAATCATAGAGGCAGGCATCTTTCAGTTAAAAGGAGACTGGAAATAGGATAAAGGTAAAACAGAAGTAAACTAAGGTAATATTTCTTTATATAAAGGCTTATGGAAGCATGTGACAGCCTTCCAATTGAGGTGGTGCACACAAGAGCAGTGTATGAATTTGAGAAAGCATAGGCCAAACATGAATGAGAGAAGAGAGAAAGGAATTCTAAATATGAACAACCCAATGTGGTAAGTTGTATGGTCTTTATCTGCTATCAATTTCATTGTGTTTCCATTTATTGGATAGGAGATACAATGCATACTATCAAAAATCTTGGGACCGATATTCAGCAATGGCGGTCAGCACTTTTAAAGTACCTGGCAGCCACCACTTTAATTAGACCTAGATATTCAGCAGCAGGGTCTATCCAGCATCTAGGACTTCATGTCTATTTTCACTGTTACTACCTGGCACTATTGAGCCGCTACCTGGATAATGTTAGGACAGCCATTGACCTGGATAGTGGCCGGGACCACCACACCGCTGCCCACAGACTACCCCAGTTTTAGCCAGGTGTCTTTTCTGTGGTCTGTGAGAATATTCACCAGCACTACCTGGATAATGCCACTGAATGTCAGGATCGTCATGCTTTCGCTGGTTCCAATATGCTCCCCCTTGGTCCAATGGCCTATAATGCATACAGTATCATTCTCTATGTTGCTTATATCAGCATGCTTATTTTTTGCATTTTGTCTTTTGTTGATTTGATGCACAGATTTTCTTCCATGCCTTGGGTCTGTGAATTAATTTTTCTTGCAGTTGAATAGAACCAATGCTAGGATCCTAGTAACCATTTGTAACTACCCAGGGATTTTTCAATATTTCAATCTACCGTCCAATTTCTCAAAGCCCGGTCATTGAAGAAATGTTCCTGAGGCCAGGAGTCATATAGAAAAGCTCCCTCTGGAACTCTGTACCCTGAGCTTTAAATCTGACCATCAGTTGTTGCCTTTAATGATAACTATTCCTGGAACTGGAGCATCTCAATCCTAGCCCACCCAGCTGCAGGAGATACAACCTGGGATTGGACCAGGGACCCTCTGCATAATACTGAGCTGCTCAATGTTCCTATTAGTATGCATGACCTTTGACCCTGTCAAAATACTACAATCAGAAATTAAAAAACAAACAATTATTTGCTACTTAACTCAAAACAATACAGATCAAAGGACATCAAATGCTATACTTTCAAAATAATATTACTTTTTCTCTTAATTCTGCTTTCTAACAGGAAGTCAAGGGCAGATGTACTGTGAAACTAATGAAGCTTAAGCTTCAGGGCCCCTAATCCCAGAGGGGCCCCAGAAGCAACTTTAGTCCACATTGCTTAAAAGTTTGGGTCTACTGTATGAGAATGTTTTTTTTTAAAAATAATAATATTAATAATATAGTGTAATTCAATACAAAATAATAGTTAAAATAAAAATGAAAAGGTTATTAAAGTATCATGTAGGCTAGCTATAAACGAAAAAGCCTTCTGAGCTGTAGTGGTTAAATTTTAAAAAAAAGTTTGTGGTGATCTGTTGTGGAACAACCCCATTGAAGAAGATAATAGTGGTTACCCAGATCTCATTGTTGGTTGCAAAGGGGCCCTCATAACAGTTCAAGCTTCAGGGCCCCAAAAATGTAGGGCCACCACTGCAGGAAGTTGTGCAATTGCTCAACAGTGTCCACACAGCCTCATAGTGCATGGGTTCTGATGCTAATTCAGTAGAGGATGGGCTAACTAGCAGGCACTAACAAGTCCTTTCATGTTAACAAAAACAGTGAAAAACATTAAAAACCCAAAGGACAGTGTCTCTGGTGGCCAGCCAGCACAGATATTCAGCAGTGGAAACCACTGAACTGGACTGGACCAACAGCAGTGGCAATTAAAGCAGTGGCGACAAGGAGTCGTATTTAACCTAGCTGCTGCTCAATATGCCCCTCCAAAGCTCCTTTACAAAGTGGGCCTTTTAACAAAGGTCCATTGTGACTGACGGCTTATTCAGTAGCCTGACCTGTTTCAGCACACCTGCCTGTGTTACGGGCTGATGAATAATATTTTTTTTAAAAGCTTTTTATTTCTAGCAAATTTTACAGCTATAATAAGCACCAAACCCACTTGCTCAGAAATATAGCATTTATTACCCCATTATAATCATAAAAGAAAATATTATAAAGGTATAAGAAAATAATTAAGCTGAATCCAATCCGCAAAAAAAGAAGGTGGCTACATTAAGAGGGTAATTTTATAAAGGTCGCCTAGTTTACCGCATGTTTCAACATATGCAAATCACACCTATTTTAAAAAGAAAAACCGGCAAACACACCAGCCCTACACTTGGAGTAAATGTGTGAACCTAGATTTATAAAGCACACATGTAAGTTTTAGTATTGTATAACTTATGCACTACCTTTGTGCTCTGACCACACACCATCCCTGCCCACACCCACACTCACACCATGGAGCATGTCAACTAAACCGCGTTAGGCTTTTGCAGCTAATGTACTCAAAAAGTGCAGATAGCACTGCGTTTGCTGCAAAAGCCATGAGTTATCTTTTTTTTGTGGGCATTCACAGCATTTCTCCAGCAGATCTCCAAAATCTGCAATACAGCAGACACCCAGGAAGGAGTAGAAAACATGAGGAAGAATCTAGCTAAGCTTGATGAATGGTCGAGAATTTGGCAGCTGAGATTTAATGCTATTCTGAGGTGGAATAAGTTCCCCTAGACGGCGGGGGATGGCAGGCCCAGGGAGCAGCGAAGGTAGGACGGGGTACAGGAGATTCCCCGCAGCCCGACTCTGGCCTTGGGAGGCCAGATCGGGCGTCGGGCTGAGCGGAATGAAAATAGCTGTCGTGGCAGAGGATCGCGGCTACTGAATAGAGCTGCGGTGCCATGGCAACCGACACCATAGTGCCGCAGTTCCATTCAGGAGCCGGACTGAGTTAGCCAGGCAGGAGCCTGTACATGTAGGCCGAACGGAATTGTGTCCGGGCCTACACGTATAGGCTTAGATGTGATTCTGATCCCGTGGGATCAGAATCGCGTCTACCACTGTGCATCCGGTTCTGACCAGAAGTACAGTGGCCCTGGATGTACTCATTGGAATAGGCCTCCACGTTTCTAGATAATGCATCAAATGTGCAGAGAACGCGATTGGGCAGCATTGTGGATGCAGCTAACACTGCCCCTTAAGATGGCATTAGCTGCACTTGTGCTATCTACAGATCTGACAACTACTGTACATTGTTGAGGCCCATGGTAACCGTGCAATGCAGACACACTCACTCTCAGCCCTAATCCCACCCATTCTGCTTAATAACGTGTGTTCTACAAATAGTGCAGAAAATAGCTGTGTTATCTGCAGTTTCCCCATGTTGATCCCGTGACCAGAAAGTATGCACTATCTGCCTGATTAGCAGCTAGCGTGGTTTAGTAAACATGCCCACAGAAGCACTTGTCATTGGTCTGACGCATGTACTTACAGAAGAGCGGCTGACTAAAGTACCCATGTAAGGGTCCATGTGCAGGTGTGAGCTATGGAAAATGCATGATTTACATGCTTTGATGCTGCCTAACTTTACATGACTCATTTTAAAATTACCTCTGAAATGTGGACTAATTATGAAGAAAATTAAACGAGAGGAAACTTAAGATGGCACGAAGCAGCAATCCTTCAATCAATCTATTCCATTCCTGAATTGCTACTGTGAATGGGATAAGGCAGCAGAAAGAACAGACTCTCCTGCAATGAACTCAGAAAGCTGAGAGAGTTCATAAAAAATGGATCTAAACCTTTAATAAAGAATGATATATTTACATAAGTTAGCTTAAAATGGCTCCCAGTTGAACAAGTTTTAGTCTTAAAATCAGAACTGTCACCTCTCATGATACATCAGGAACCATCCTTATTTTACATGTCATGAATTCCAATTTGTGATATTTAAAGAAGAGCTTAACAGTCACTGTCTGAATCGAAATCAAATTGTACAAGAAGCACGGAAGGTACCATATCTTTGTCCCTCAAAATTTCCAAGAAATCAACTAATTCCAGGCAGTCCGGCCTGTAGCTCCAGGGTCTGACCCCGGCCACCTCATGTTTCCTGGGGAAGTTAATAAATCTTTAACACTGGAGGGGGTGAAGCTTCTGGAACATTAAATACTTCAATAAGATATTTCTTAAACCTATCATAAGGCAACGTGACCCCTTTTCTTGATCATGTCTTTTAAAAATTCAGTTTTCCTAATTTTACTACAATTATCGTTCATCAAAAATATTTCATTGCTCTCAATCTTTGAAACTCTCTCCTCTATGACAGAAACTTTCTTTTCATATGCCCCCGATTCCTGTTTAAGTTCTGAGAGTCACCAGATGTTTGTTGAAGCGAGAGGTTGTTGTGTCTTGGATAAAACATCCCGACGAGTATTTAAATTAACTACCACAGGGCTTTGAACATTTGTACAAACAAATCAGGGTAAAGATGATAGACGCACTGCTCAATTCAGCATGGACACCTGCCCATGTTTCTGCTACTCCTCAATACCCATGCCACCTATAGCTTTCCGGTTTGAGTGCTGCTCTGTTAACTTCTTCTTTGGACATCCATCCGGCCTCCTGTGCCTACCAGCATGTCATCATCAGCAGATGTTAGAATATGCTGTATCATGCTCTCCGACTGACCAGCTCATCAGAAGAGAGAGATATTGCCCCATCTTTAAAGAGTTCTGGGAGAGGCTACAGAATTTTAAGTCATGGATGGTGGGAAGAGAAATCCCTGATGAATCCATCATTTATTTGCTTTTCTAGCTTCCAGACAGCATGGACCAATGGCTTGCTGGTATGTTGTACCATGGCAGCTCGCTGTGAGGTGACAAGGGCTTAGAGTCACCTGCAGGCACCCTCAAGGAAGGTATTTGAGACGTTTATTTGTTAAGCCAATTGACGGCAAAGAAACAGTGGGAAATAAATAGTCTTGACAAATTTGGGCTCCATATGGTTACAAAATGAAAAAATCCTAAAACTATTTTCTGGGTGTTATTAATGATGCCTGTGTAGTTAAGAATGCATGTCTATTATTTATTGTTTACTATTCACCTTCTAATTATTCCAGTAGAATGCTGATATTGATGGTGAAGTCTTAGTGAAAAGACGAAGCTCAAGGATAAGACTAAGCTCAAGATACAGTATTTGACTGAAAGGGGTCCTGTCCAGGGAGGGGAGAAGTGGAGTTGGGGATTACAAATTCTGTAAAAGATTTTGAAAAATGACAAATAAAAAATAATTTGAAGAATGGATCGATTTTTAAGAAAATGACCTTTTTTTTAAAAAAAAAGAGAGCGAGAGACATGGGGGGGGGATATTCAAAGACATTTAAATGTTTTGCAGACCTGCAAACTGTGTAAATGCCACTGAATGGGATATTCAACCATGTTAGTGTGCTGGATATCCATAAGTGCTCCCACTATACGCCCCAATGGTACGTGATTAGCATCAAGATGTGTCGTGGGCATTCTGGGGAGGAGCGGAGGTGGCACCCATTGTGGGCATTCTGGGGAGGAGCGGAGCGCGACACCTTACTTCAACTAGATGGTTTTTGACTGCCACGACGACATGTAGAATACCGGTATGTAATCTTGTATATATGTATATTTTTGGCCCCACCCACGCACCTACAATCAAATGTATATTTAGATTTGTGAGCCCCAATCCAATGTATAATGAATCTAAGTGCTATTTCCTGTTTTATGTAAATCATCGCTCAATCGAAATGTGTATCTTAAAAATTCACTCTATTGTACGATACATTATGATTCTGTAAAGTAAACCGCTACTGATCGTAGGAAGTAGCGGTATACAAATGTTTACTAAATAAATAAAATAAATAAATAACCAGGCAGCGACGATATTGAGCTGCTGTCTGGTTAGTGACAAATGGGTAAAGTAGGGTATGGCAAAGACTGGCCTACGTTTACCTGTGGTAATTAACTGGGCAGTGGCTCAATATCGCTGCTGCCCGGTTAGCTTCCGGCTTTTACCTCAACCCAGATATTCAATGCAGGTGGCCAAATATGGCCTCAGATTATTAAACATAGCAAATGCTATACTTTCAAAATCATACTCATTTTTCTCTCAGTTCTGCTATCCAACAAGCAGTTGTGCAATTGCTCAACATTGACCAGGCAGCCTTATGATGCAATGGGTTCTAACGTTGTTTGCCACCATAAAGGGCAAGAGCTTTTCCAAGAAAGCTATAGCTGGCCACTTAAAAATATTACAAAGAAACAGACGCAGATAATTTGATATTTTGGAAAAAGTATGGGATACAGCTAGTTTAATTAGTTTGCTTTTCCTTATTCAGTTTATCATCATTATATTATTTATTTACCATACAAACAGTAACTAGTATTCTTAGCTACATGGCATAATCATTACGTGCTTATAAAGTAAACCTTTTGTTGATTCTTGGACTTTAGAGAACAACGTATTACGATTAATTTGCTCTCTAGTGACCTACTGATATTTACTTCAGGCTATACATGGTTTCATTGAAAAGTCACTCCTTGTATGCCCAAGGAGTTTACCCAAAATAAACATTCTCAATAAATAAATATAGCTACAGCTCATCTGGAAATCTAGCAAAACATTAATAATGATTGCTTTAAGGATTATTGTGCTTTTTCTGTCCTTTCCTATATCATTTCTGGATCTCTCAATACAGACAGTAGTTTTCAATTCCTTCCTGCAGACCCCTTTGATACCAAACTGGTTTATTTTTCATAGTATCCACAATGATTATCCATGAGAGATGTTTATCTCTTTTAACTTCAGTATTAGACAAAATAGGGATAAATATAGTTCATGTATATTCACTCTGAATATCCTGAAAACTAGACCAGTTAGAGAATTTGCCTGAGTTGAGAGCTACTATTGTGTAGATTTTGGAATGTCTTATTGGCTACAACAGATTGTACTTGGCATTAACTCACTGCCAGACTATCAATGATTTCCTGTCTCATGTTCATCAAACATTGTCTATGCCTGACAATGAAAATGTTTAAATTGTTCAGGTATTTTTTTCTTTTGAAATTAAGTTTTGAGTTTCTATTTAAGTATTTGATTTACATGCTGCTTTTCCAAAGAAACCAAGCCAGAGTACAAATAACAAAAAATAATTATAAGAAAATATAAACCTAAAAAATACATATCAAGTTGAGAGAATCATTTACATATGTTTTCATATTGTAAAAGTAATGTTTTAAGGAGCCATGGAGACATAAATCAGGTGTATGCAAAGCATTCACCCAACAATTTAATATATTACTTAAAGTGAAAATTAAGAAGGACCCTCATATACTGTTGGGAACACTCCATGGAATTTTCTACTGCCTTGGGAAATTAGTATAGAAATCCCTGCAGGAATGACGGAGCTGCAGTAAATACGTGGAGGTGCTACAAACCAGCCTAGGGACCTGCTTGAGTTGCAAGGTGGGACCGGGCTGGTTATAGACAGATAGTGGACGCAGACTGCACGTTGCGATTAGCATCAGGGATTAGCATGAGTGCACTTAATGCCTCCTTAATGAATAGAATTAAGTGCACCTGCATTAACTGCAAATGATGTTACGGCATGGGTAGGAACCTTTTAGTGTGAAAACTGCAGGGGACATGCTGGATACGTCCCTAATATTTAGTGCACAGTCTTTGTACCTACTGCATGCTAATTTTTGCTGTTAGCACATGGCAACTCACTTGGAGCTTTAGTAAGCATGCCCCTTAGATTGTAAGTCCTCTGGGGACATCAAAATACCTATTGTACTTTAATATAACTCACCTTAATGCTGAGAAAGGCATGAACTAAATCCAGTTCCCTTTCCGTAATAAAAAAAAAGGTTTTAATACTACACCATTATAAAGTATAGTGGTTATTCTTAATCCCGTTTAGCGGGGATGTATATCCAAACCGGATGCACATCCCCACTAAACGGCAGGGGCCGGTTCCCTATCCTGAGTTGCCCATACGTACAGCCGAGATGTGCGGGAAACTCAAGATGAAGGTGGGAGGGAGTGGGCCAGAGGAGGAGCGAGGGCAGGCCAGAGGCGTGACCCCTACCCCGTACATACAGGGCCTATTCTGATGATGGCCCTGTACGCCTGGACATGGGGATTTGGATGGGGGACATTCCACCCCAGAGGTGGAATAAGTCCCCCTGGTCACCAGTGGATGAGCCCGCAGGACCCCCCCCCCCCAAAGAGGTGATATGGGCAGGGCCCCCCCCCCCCGCAGCCCGATCCCAGCATCATAAGGACGATCAGGAGTTGGGCGATGGGGAGGATGACAATTTTAAAAGCTATGGCCAATTGGGGCTCCTAAGAACCAAGAAAAAGGATTAAGTAGAATGTATCTACATATGTATTTGCTATACTCTTGTCAGGGACATTTCATCTATTTTCTTCTCTTCAGCCTCTCAGCTGGAAGCAGACAACTCGTATTCCCTTCCTGAAGTAGAAAGGTACAAATTTGAATAGTGACTCTACCATGTTGTGGCTATCCTGCTAAAGCTGAAGAGACAAGATGCCACGTGCACACCGATGGAGCCCATCGATCATCAAAAAGAAGAGAATGCTTGAAGCTGCTGACAGGAAATAAGGGATGGTCACAGATGCTTGGAAGGAACTGGGTAAAGAAAATAGAAACATGCTGGCAGAAAAAGACCACATAGCCTATCTAGTCTGCCCTTCTATATCAACTACTACAATCGTCCCTTGAGGATAAAAGGGTGGAAAAGGGCAGAAGGAGCAAGGGCAAATGTGAATAAGGTTCAAAGAGATATCCTGACCTTTCTGCTTGTTGCCCTAGGCTGTAATCTGTGCTGCACAGTAGATAATATCAGAGTAAGTCTTTTAGTATCAGCAACATTTTAAATTGCAGAAAGACTGAAATGTGAATTAAGGGCATGAGACCAAAAACATTTTCCCACAATTAAGTCATGGAGGAGCAGCTCAATGGTTAGAGAATCTGGGAAGCCAGGGTTCAAATCCCACTCCTTTCACCGACAATCTTTGTGACTTTGGGCACGTAACTTCATCTCCCATTGCCTCTGGTGCACTAGATTCCGTTCCAAATTGGGCAGTGAAATTACTCACATACTTGACTATGCAACTTGCGTTGAACTTGAATTTGGGAAAGCCATGTGAAAACTAAAATCCAACTCCAAATTGCACAGTATCCTTTTAAGTTTACTTAAAAATGCTTACATGACCTTGTGCTGGTGGCATAAATTCTGCCCAAATTGCTCCTGCAATGTATGGGGAACCAAGGAAAAAGGTCGCTGGTGAGTCCTCCACCAGCATTTCCACCTGGGGAATTAGAGGGTGGCTTATTAGTGATGCTCAAGGAAGGGGGGGGGGGGAGGGGGACGGTAGAAAAGAATCATTGTTACTGCTGATTGGTCAGAATAGATACTTTATTTTTTCTGAAGCTTCATGGTGAAGCATATTAAGTATAAGAAAATAAATAGATTCTAAGGCAGGTTTTCTCTATTCTGGAAGACCTTTCAAATTTGTGCTTGTAGGTCCATAATTTGAACTTCTGCCACTGCATACTTTTCTTGCCTTTAGTGCCATATGACTAGTCCCTTTACAAATTAGATCTTTGCACATCTGGGAAACTTCCTCCTATAGTCTACCATGGACTTCTATAACCAAAGAATAGAGAAATGTTATACAGGAAGGGGAGGGATAACGTAAGCTCATAGAAAAATCTGACTAGAACATCATGACCATGACCGTTCTTGTGGCAAGTTCACATGGAAGTTCTTTCTCTTCTTTGTAATTTATTTATGAGACCTTTATGTAACTTAATTAGAGCTTCTCTCATGTCTGCTCAGATGCTGTCCTTTTCTGCACCACCTTCACTGGGAGACTGTGGCATGCATTCACAAACCTTTCAGTAAGAAATTCGGGAGTCTATCCATTTTCTTACTCATCTTATGATCCCCTTTGTTCCATAGCCTCTTTTCTTCTGTGCAATTATACCTTGAAGGTATTCAAATGTCTCTGTCATATTTCTCCTATCCTGCCTTTTCTCCAGGGCATGTATACATGTACCCTGTACTGTTTTGATCTCATCAATGTAAATAGTTATATTTTGTTTCATGTAACTGAATAAGACCATTTTTAGTGTACATTTCAGACCATTGTTGCTTGTAAACTGTGCTTGATCATGTGGAAAGCGCAGTATAAAAATGTTTGTTAAATAAATAAAATAAAATAAATGTTTTATGATGAAGAATATTGACCATTTTAGGAGCTACCCTCTGGACCAACTTCATTCAGTTGATTTTTTTGAAGATGTCGTCTCTACAGTTGCACAAAGTACTCTAAATGAGGTCTCACCAATGACTTAATCAAAGGCAACATCACAATACCCTAATTCTCTCATCCTCACCTGGTCTTCACAGTACACCCGGGTTCGATCTCATATCGGGGGTGGAAGCAGGATCTGCAAGCCGCTGCCGCTCCCCCCACCAAGTCAAGATCCAGCAAACAGCAACGATTTAAAAGGAGGCACGTTCCAGGAAACAGCCCTTTGCCTCACCTGGACTTCCACAGCACACTCGGGCTCGATCTCACATCGGGGGTAGCAGGCCCACACCTGAGTGCCTCGCCAGAGGGCCCTTTGGCGTGGCCCTTAGGTGGGGAGCAACACATGTAACAGAAGCATTCCCTAAAGCAGCATCGTAAGATTACACCACAGAACAGTAAGCTGCCCTAACAATAAAGCAGTCTTTGCACGATCAAATACTTTACCGGCCACACATAAGACTCCGTCCCTCAAGCTAATGTGACTATTCTTATAAGCTCTACCATCTGCTGCAAAAATCACCAATATTCCTTTGACCTTTTCTAATAGTACTGCAACATTGTAACATCTTACTATTGCAATTATAACAGCTTATAAATGTAACTCTTATCCTACTAGGGTATTTGAAAATTCTCTCACAGCGACTCAGATGTATCTTTTGTTCCATTAAGCAGATAATACTGCAATACTGCAGCATCTCATAGCTATATAGATACCTCGCTTCTAGAAGCTACATATAATACCTCTCTGTTTTTCACACTGTGATCACATATTTGTACCTCACTATTTGAATCTCAAACTGGGATCTCTCTCAGATGAAGTATTCCACTTCTGCAATATTGTTGAGTTTACCCTCTAGTAGGCCACGTGGTCACTAATGCTATAATTTTTCTTCTCCCCTTTTAACTTTTACTACCTTCAGCCCACTTTAATGGCATTCAACTCCTAGTGCGTCTCCAGCTAGCTCAGACCCCATTTGAATTACTTCACATTGTCTAGTACAATTCCTCCTAAAACCCTGCCCCTTCCTCAATTCAAATCTCCTCTTTACCCTGATTGCAAAGATGGAAATCAAGCTTTCTATAGCACATGCTCTCATCATTCATCTACTCATCACAACACTTTCTAATGCACTGCAGACTCCCCTTAACACCTTCCCAGTTCATCCTGTCCCCATCATTCATCACCGCCCAAGCAACAACCAAATTTGCTACCCCCACAACCATCGCAACACTAGAGATGGCAATAACCACAAATACAAAACCTACCCAAGGTTAATTTTTATCAACCCTAGCAATAATATCAAACCTCCTATCCTGAGTGAACCTACTAAACCTCTAAAATGCATTCTAATAAACACACAATCTGTTAGGAATAAAATACCATTAATTCTAGATATCATAACCGATGAAACCCCAGATATCCTTTGCATTACTGAGACATGGCTCACTATACATGACACAATTCTACTAAACCAGCTAAGAGCCAATGGGTGTAATCTATATAACTGCCCCAGGGACACAAAGCGAGGTGGTGGAATCCTAATATTAACTAGAGCAGTCCTAAACATATACATCAGTATCTGTAATAATAGTGATGGGATAGACCTCCTCAAAACTGAAAATAAAGGCCATGGAATTTGTCTCCTCTATAGGCCTCCCAACAACAACCACGCTAACCTCACAACAATCTTGGAATCTGCATGTACTTCAGACTTTAGGAAACCACACGTCTTCCTCAGTGATTTCAAGTTAGCCTCACTACCCTTACATCAATCCATAGCTTTCCTTGACTTCATGGAAGACCTAGGCTATCAACAAACAAACAACCCCACCCATATCAAGGGAAATACTCTTGATATGATATTTCTCCCAAAATCTATTACCGAACACCCAAACTACTCCCCTCCTAGCTCAACACAGCTACTTTGGTCTGACTACTTACTAAGGCTTGACCTACCAATCCCACTTACTGAACAAAAGTTAACTAATGCTGATCAACATGGCCCCCAATTCAGGGGCTTCAACAAAGAAGCTTTCCTGAATAACATACTCCCTCAACTCACCTCTCCAACACTGAATTTAGATGATTTAGTAAGGAACTGGCACTCTACAATCAATAAAGCAGCAATACCCAATGGCACCTGCAAGAAAATCACCCGCAGACCATCTGAAAAATTCTATACACACCCTTAAAAATGAGCTCCGCAAGCTTGAGAAAATATGGAGGTCCAAAAAATCACCAGAACTTAAAACCCTCAACTCAGCAGCTCTTAATACTTATAAAGAAGCCATTCAAACATCAAAGAGAAACCTCTACACAAATATCCTAAATAAAGCCATCAACTGCCCCAGGGAACTATTCGATATTGTTAAATCCCTAACTAAAACCCACAATAATGAGGCCCCTAGAACAGCAATTAGCACACAAATCCTGGCAGACCACTTTGCCTCTAAGCTAAAAAGTAACAAACCTACATCCAGCTTATCACAGTTAAGTCTACCCGCCTCTAGCAAATGGAACTCTTTTCATACTATCAAGGAAAAACAGTTACCTGAAACCATCACTAAAATTAATACCACCACTTCTCTTCTGGATCCTTTATGTACATTTATAGACAATCGGCATTTACGGCTGCCCTGAGGCACTTAGAAGCTCCTGCTGGCAAGGGCAGATATAGATATCAAGGTTTGATCCCTCTTAACCCAGTTGATCTTCTCAATAACTGACCCCATACCTCAATCTACACTCCCAACTTTCAACTATGTCTGTTCCCACCTACTGCCCCCCCCCCCGCCATCCGATCCCTTCTTTCCAACCTTCAAGTCATCTAATCTTCCTACTCCCCTCCAAGCCATCCAATACTCAGCTGCAGCTAAAGCTATTCCTAGCACTAATCCCCCCACTACCTGTTCCTCCAGCAACTTGAGATTCCCTCCAACACCTTCACTCCATAATCCTCTTTCCCAGGCTTACCTGGGTCCTGGTGCCTAGTAGGAGCACAAGAGATGCCCACTATATTTTTTCATCATGCAGTAGTTTTCAGAATGGCGCTGAGGACCCCTAGCAGTATTCTTGCAATACTATTAAGCAGTAGCACATGTTAGTGATAATTTCCACTATTCATGCATGCAGTAAGAATGTACACTATCATTCAATAACACAACCAATTACGCACTAGCATCCACTATTGCTCAATACTTCACACTATCCTCCTATAGCATGCAATATTGCTCAATAATATGCACTATTAACATTTCCCCTGAAACATGTTAAAGGAAAAAAGCAAAAAAGGCAAAAAAACAAAAAACTAAAACTAAAACTAAATAATCCTACAAATGACATGGAAAACAAAATAAAATTTACATAATTACTTGATACAAAGCTAAGTTTGTGTTTCTCTTCCAATACTTTCCGCCATTTTCCCATATGAGACCACGTAATATCCCTGTATCAGGTGTAGTTAATATATCACTAGCAGTGCACAAAATCATAGTGGTTGTTGAAGGCAATAGGAATGACTATATAATAAATTTAAAAAATAAACAATTTTCGAGGCTTAACACGTTAATGCCAGATTACAGCTAATATGGAGAGAGACGTTTTCCTTAAAAGTGACATCACTCTTTATTATACTTTTGCTTTTGCTCTGTTGCAGCAGCTTAGCTATAAATATATTACAGATGTGTATAAAATTAGAAAATACAAAAATGTAACGTTATTAGGATTATGCTGAATATTACACTGATGACACACTGTGAAGCAAAATGGTTCCTCTCTGCCAACTGGTTCACATTTTAAAGTATCCCCAGGGGCACTGCCTAGAACTGAGGCATTTCGGCAGCTTGATTCCAGCTGCTGCTTGATGTCTGTCTCACATCTGCTTTGCTAGTTAATAGGACTTTTAAACACCTTAGGGTAGGTTCACCAATTTCTGGCCATTTTGAAAGGTTACCATGGGTAATCCTGAGAAATTGCTGTGTGCATTAAAGCAGTTTTTACACTCTGAACCACAAAGATAATTATATGCAGAAAATGGCCTCACTCAAAGCATCACCTTGAAGGGCTGCTGCACTCTGGATATAATTATCTTTTAGAGTTTTCCAGTGCAACTGGCTCATTAGAGTATATGCAGAAATGATAGCATACTTTAGCGAATAGGTCCACTAGGTGCCTGCGTCTGAAGAGGTAGTAAACTAAACTTTGAAGGTTACCGTGGGTTACCTTCTCAATATACTTTTTATAATAAACACCAAAAAGCAGGATATACACTTTTCTAACTGTCTGAAAGTCACAGGGCTGGGATCTGATCTTGTTTATGGAAAGCATTCAAAATAAGAGCATCATATAGGTACCAAGAGACCAGGAGTGGACTTTGGGGGATGCGGGACTATGTCCAAGAGTCACTGTAGGACCAAATTTGCATACATATTTAAATAATAAGGCGGCCTCATTTGCATAAATAAATATTTGCATAGCCAAGTAACCTGCACTGGCAATTGCTGGAAAAGGACCTAATATGACACATCTTATGCATCTGGCAAAGTAGGCCTCCGTCTTTAAAAGCTAATATATTGGTTAATCTGGAAGGTGCCACATTCCTCTGTCATTTTTTCCCCGAGTACACCTCTGAAATGTTCATCTTATGTTCGTATGTCATGGTATGCTGCTGCAGGCTTCCTCCTACTAGTAACCTTGCAAAAAAGAATACTCAAATTTTGATATAATTTCAGTTACAGGAACACAAACTCCTCACTGTGAAGTAACTGGCTTAGAAGTGAGGTTTATGAGTGTCATGGTATGCGCAAAACTCACGCATTTGGAGAAATTGCTCCCAAGTAAAGTAATAAAAACCACTCAGCCCTTTTTCTAGCAACCCTGGCATTCCAAACTCTCACAGAACCAATCTTACTAGTGAAAAGGCAGCAATGTAAATATTATACCAGGACTCGGAACACCCATACACCTTCTAATCAGCAAATAGAGGAGCCATTTCCCCACACAAGCTGCATGCTACCAAAACACTGCATCCCAGTCACAAGTCAAATATACCAAATGCAAAATAAGGCAACATAAATTAGAAATAGAAATATGGAAAGTAAAAACTAGAAACCAAGAAACCAGACTCAGCATGCAATACAACACCAGAGAGAGAGAGAGAGAGAGAAACCAAAATGCATTTCCTCCTGTACAGTACCAAATACAAATATATCAGAAATGAACATTTCTCAAAGTTGAGAGCAGGCAGACTATTCTGGGTAAAGCAGGAGGCATGCACATAGAGCTGCCATCACTATGAGCTGCTGGGGGTCAGGGAAGTGCAGTGGGAAGAAATAGAGGGCCAGAGGTTCCCTAACTCTGCGCCTACAGACTGCTTTAGGCACATGTATAAAACATAGACAGTCCTTCACCAAATTATGCAATGCAATGTGTGCCTTTGAGTCAGTCCTGACTCCTGGCAACTCAGAAACTCCTGGGTTTTCTTGGCAGTGTCACTGGAAGTAGATTGCCAGGCCTTTCTTCTGAGACAATGGAGGGTTAAGTGACTTGCCCAAGGCCACAGGGGGGTGCTAGTGGGACTTGAACCCTGGTTGCTTGGTTACTAAACCAGTGTTCTAACCACTAGGCTACTCCTCCACTCCACCAAATTATAGTTGACCACAAATTATAAATGCACAGACAAAAGCGGAAATGGATCCTCTGAGAAGCTCTACTATATTGATATATTAGAAGATACTGTAATTTGAGGTCAATTGTATTATGCAGTGCGGAACTGGAAGATGACAAACAAACATGCATTTCTACCCATACTGAGCCGAACCCTAGTTAATTTACTTATGGGCTGTTAAAGCTGTTACCTTACATAAGCACTCCTCACAACAATCATTTTGGAGGCTCAAATAATATGATTTAATGCCCCTGACCACATAGAAGAAAAGCATTAGGGGTTCATCAGGCTCAACTAGTCTTGCTGACTGGCCGGTGTTTAACTGTCCTGGCCATTTTTTATATGGCCAGGCCAGCCGTTGGCACAAAGCTAAAACCAGCACTTGAAAAGCCATTTTTTTCTGGGCTGGAAGGTGGGACTCCGGTGGCAGCATGATGTGACCATAAGCTCTCTCTCTTTCCGTCCCATGAGGAGCTGATACTTAGCCAGTCAGCCAATGAGAAAAGCGGGAGGGATGGGAGGGTTCGTCCTGCATGAGGGACCTTCCAGCTGCAAGTTTAACAGAATCAAAGACCGAGGCAGCGCTGTCTGTTGTGGAAATGGCAGCTGAGCCTAGGGAGTGAGCCTGAACACAGATCAGTGTCTCTCCTCCAGAGTGGTGCATAAGAACATAAGATATGTCATACTGGATCAGACCAAGGTCCATCAAGCCCAGTATCCTGTTTCCAACAGTGGCCAATCTAGGTCATAAGTACCTAGCAGTCTCCCCAATAGACACAGGTTCCTCCATGCTTGTATTGGGTCAAGCAGTGATGTCCTAGGTCCCTTTTAATAATGGTTTATGGACCTTTCCTCCAGGAACTTGTCCAAACCTTTTTTAAACCCAGCTACACTAACAGCTTGGTCTGTAAGAATTTAGAGGCAGCAGTGCTTAAGCAAAGTCCTTTATGTGTGGGTGCGGCTGTGTGTGTCCTGTGTCTTGGTCTTTGACTCCGACTCCAGATTGCCTACTGCCCCCTCCCCCATCAGCCACCTACAACCCCTCCTCATAGCACTACGGCTGCATGGAGCCCTTCCGCGATGCAGCCTCAATGCATTCTGTCTGCCTTGGGGACCCCATCTCCTGCGGGCAGAACAGAGGAGGAATGCTGCAATCAGACAAAGCTCTTTTCTGTCATCCACAGGAAATCAGATTTCTTCCAGACAGATAGAAGAGATCTTTGCCTGATCGTGGCAGTGCTCTGCCCATGGGAGATGGGGTCCCCGTGGGCAGACGGAACAGCGATCTTTGCCCAATTGTGGCAGTGGCAAGCAGGACCAGCCGGCCCTAGGCATGTTCAACTGTTTTCTGCACATGAGAAGCCCCGCTCCCTCAGTCCACACACTGAGCTCCATCCAGCATTTTCTGACCCCCAAGACCCCTTCAAACCTCTTGTTCCAGTGACAGTCGCAGCCAAAAAAAATCCCAACACATGCAACAAGCATTGTGCTGGCTAAGGCTCTGTTGGCCCTGCCCCCCGCAGTGGTAGCATAGCAATGGTTAAGGATCTCACTACCCCATCGGCAGAAGAGAGGCAAAAGAAGAAGCACCCCAGCTCCTCTCAGGGCCTCCCCATCATCCCCCTGATGGGAGAGAGAACCCACAGAAAAGGCCATGTGGGACCTGCGGCTGACCGGCAAGGTCAGGTTCCCACAACCAGAGAGAAAGTCGATATGGAAAGCACCCATCGAAAGAGAGGGTGCTTTAGACTGAGCTGGGGGGAAGCACAGAAGGGTCGTAATGAGGCCAGGCCCCACCTATCGATTAAGGAAAAGGAGGCAGTGCGGAGCCTCAGTCACAGCTACAGTAATGGAAACTGCAGCCCGGAGAGCTAAAGTTAGTGAGGTGAAGACAGAGAATGCAAGAGGTGCCAGGGATAGGAGGAGGAGGGTGACTGCAATAGAAAAGGAGGAGATGTAGGAGGGACAGGTAGTGTATGCAGGACAAGGGAAGAAAAACATATAGAGTACATGCTGCCCCTGCCCCTCCCAGCACACCCTTCTTTGACACAGAATCAACCAAACACTTCCCATCTGAGAGGCACACATAGCCTCTTCCATGACTCTCAGCACACCCTCACACACTCTCACCTTCACCAAGACACACACACACACCTAACATACCCTGACACACCTTCACCCATGTTTCATGATAGAGAAATGCTTTTCCGATGTCTACTGACAGGGGAGGAGAGGGGGAGAATGTACGACTGGGTGAAGGGAGGGTAGGGATGGGAAATCCCCATGACACGCACACAGACACACGCCTGTATATACATGTACACACTCCTTGACACCCACATGATCTAAGAACAGACGCATACCCTGACAGCTCCTTGGCACCCCCCAGTAAAAATTCCTTGGTTAGGTACATCATCAGAGTAGTTTTAGTGCAGTGGAAATTGAATCTCAGACTCGGGTTATGTTTTGTGGAACAATTACCATTGGAAAAAAGGTGAGTCATTAGGCCTTATCCTAAAAGGACTTTTCTCCATTCTGTGTTTGTGGAAAAAAATCTTTATTGAATAAGATTTATTGTGTCCTAATGTCAGCTAATTGTCTAATGATGTTATCTCCAGAGAGAGCACATCTTGAACTCTATATTCTTTCCTCATTGTGCATCTTTAAAGCATGGAAAAATGGCAGGAACCAGCAAATCGAGAAGACGTAGAACAATCACACATACAGGCTACCTGAAGGTCTTATTTACCAAGAATGACTTTTACCATTTGAAGGATACCTTAATACACACACAAAAAATCTTTTATTGCATGATGATTTTTTTTTAAGGCAGATGACTTAATTGCAGTTAGTTAAAATCGGAGCTGGCAGATATCCCAGAAAAGTACTCAGACAGAAAAAGTTATAAGGTAGTGGATGTTTCTTTTTCTCAAGTGTTTTTTAGGGAGGGAGGCATGGTCTAGTGGCTAGGACAAGATACCTCAGGCCAGAGGGTCAGGGGCTCAAGCCCCACCTGGGGACAGCAATCTCAGGCCAGAGGGATTGGGATTTCTAGTCCTATAGGCACTCCTCATGGTCTTGGGCAAGCCACTTAACCCTCCAATGCCCATGTTCCCTGTATGTATTAGTGTGTGTGTCTCATATCCCCTCATGTTAAATGTATCCCACAATTGACCATCTTGACCCAGTGAAAAGCAGGATATAAATACAGCTAAATAAATATTTTTATACAGTTTTCTTTCTTTGAAAAAATAAAAACAAAAACAATAATGTATTTTAATAAGTGAACAGCACCATGAACAAAAATTTGCAATGACTTTGGAATGTGTGTTCCATCCAACTAGGGTTGAATGTTCCGTGAATTTGGCCTGTTAGCTGGATGCATGTTCGACTACTTTTGCATGTTAACACGCAAAAGTGTGCTGAACATTACAGCAAGTACACTTGTACTCACAAGCAGGGATAATAGTGTGCAAATGAGCCCATATGGCAAAATATGCTTGCGCTTTACTTAGGGACATTATCCCAAAAACCTTAATACCACCCCTACAGGCGTTTTCCTTCATGATAAAGAATTTGCAAAGTCTACACGTGTATTTTATCTCTCTATTAAAAGGTATACATTTGCATCTCATTAACTCATTGGCTTGGCCATTGTGTGTTTACTTGCAAAGCTAAAGCAGGCAGGTGAAAAGTGCTGTTAGCATGTAAGTAACTAGGAGCCGATGCTCGGACAAGCCGATATTTAAACACAACGGTGATCAGTTGTTGTGTTTAAATTTTGATAGGATATTCAATGGCAGCTGAATATCCTGGCATACTAGTGTTAACTGAACAAGTGCAGACACTTGTCAGGTTAGCACCATATTCAGCTGGCCCTTGTCCGGATAGCAACATAGATCATCTTCTTAGGCGGCCTACGTTACCCGGTTAGAGATTACTGAATATAGCACTAGCTAGGCAACTGTTGCTACTTGCCCGATTAGTGCCAGTACCACCTCCACACCATCCATAGATTGCCCCAACACTAACTGGACAGTGCTGAATATCGTGGGCAGTGTCCTTAGCCTCCCTTTAGTTGGCCGACTATAAACCTGCTAGTTTGTGCATGCTAACAGGGATATGCATTTGTTAGAGCATCTTTGGTTCATTTGGAGACCTTAAAAATGTTAGGGATCCTTTTACTAGAGGGTGCTAGAGTGTTGTACCAAAAACATCAACAGCGCTGAAACTATAACGCATTAGGTGCAACACCATTTCCCCAGCAGTTAACATAGAGCTCTGTTCCTTAGCGCATGCCACATTAACACAGGTGCACTGAACTCCACCTATTAAGGTGGCATTAGGTGATCCCGTGCTAATACAGTTACTTATGTATTTATTTGGCCCTTCTTTCTCTTTATTTCAATGGAGTTCCTTTCTTTTAACGCCAGCATTTATATTTTATTGTAAACCGCCCTCATGTTTCGACAATGGGCGGTTTATAAAATGTTCAATAAAGATAAAGATAAAGATATTTAACCAGTTTTGTATACCACTTTTTCCTTCAATCAAAGTGGTTGACATCACAATTTGGGTCTACATTGAACAGGAAGGGGGTGACAAGATGCACATATAGACTTTATGTGCTTGGCTCTTATCTTCACATTTAAGCAAGTGGGGAGGGTCTTAAGTTTGCTTAATCATAGAATTCCATGAACAGGAAGGTTTTGAGGGATTTGCGGAAATCCTTCAGGTCATCTAGCGCTTGCAGTTCATCCAGGAGGGAATTCCAGAGGGCCGGTGCATGGAGCACACCACCAGTCTCCATCCCTAGCCCACTGACTCGCTATCCTAATGCAAGGGAATCATCCTGTGCTGTCATGGCGCTGTACTAGTTGGCAATACGTGTCCTAAAGCGCATTCAGCACATGCCAGAGCACATATTGTCAGCTAATGTCCTTTAGTAAAAGATCCCATAATACTTCTTATGCATGTATTTGCAGTTGCAACATTAAGTACCCTTCAGTACATTGACACTTTCCCTTGAAAAAACTAAGGCTGGCATTCTGTAACCCAAATAGCAGGGTTGAATGTCCTGGGTGGACGTCCAACCCAAGCTCAGCCCCAGAATGCTTTTCCAGTCCTAGCGCTCCCCGCAAGTAGACAGCGTTTGTAGGGGGAGTACAGGATGGGGGCACGAGGGAGCGGAATAGAGGCGGAACAGAGGCAGAGTGGAGGAGTGGCAAGGTGCCCGGACATACAGAGCCTATTCAGGTCAGGGCCCTGTATGACCACTGGCACACAACTGCATGCCTGGCTTATTCCACCCTGAAGGTGGAATAAGTCCCGGGTGTCACCCACAATGCACACAGCACTCACCCGCAACACGGGCATCTGGTCATGCTATGCCCCTGCAGCCACTATCCAGGCCATGGGGGCCTCTGGTGCCAGCTGGATCACAGTTTGCAGGGACAGACATGGCCTATGGCATTCCAAGCCATCAAATAGACAACTCATTTCCATGGCATCAGAACACCATGATTCCTGTGCCCCAACCATGGCGTTCTGGCATTGGAGCGGGCAGCTCACCGTATGCCAGTCTTGTCAACATATGGGGAGAACCAGGATGTCCAAGTTCCCAATTCTGCCATCGTGGGTATGTCCGGGCCCCCGGGTGGCAGAATCAGGTCCATCTCCCGCATGTCCAGTTATCACACGGTCAAGGTGGCTGGACGTGAGGGAACCAGAGTGTCCCTCCATGGGACCAATTTTCAAAAGGGACAATATTTAAATGCTATAGTAGTCAGTGGGATATTCAGCCACCTTTATCCGAATAATAGCAATGTTCAGCCCACACTTATCTGAATAGCAACTTAGGCTTACTTTCCATGTGCTCTAAGTTATCGAGATAAGTGCTGACTGAAAATTACCTTTATCAGGATAAGGTTGGCACGTATCTAAATAGCAGTGGTACCACCCTCACTCTGTCCATGAATGTTCCCTGCACTAAACACAAAAAGGGTCATTCTGAACTCCGTTTAGTGAGTCTCGACATCCAATCCAGATGTCCAGACCCACTAAATGGCCAGGCAGCCTTCTGGAGACAGAGCTCCCCATATGAACAGGCGATTTGTATGGGGAGCTCTGTTCGTGGAAGGGAGGGTGTGGGACAGAGGCAGAGTGAGGGCAGGTGGTGGGTGGAGAGTGACCCTGGATGTACACCTGATGGAATAATCCCCCCTGGATGTCGGGGGGCTCCATCTCTGGGCAGAGATGGAAGGTGAGGGACGCAGGATCCCCGCAGCCCGACCCTGGCCATGGGAGGCCAGATTGGTGGTCAGGCTGCAGGGAAAGGAGGGTGTTGCTGTAAGCTTGCGATCACGGCTCCTGAATGGAGCCATGGTGCCATGGCGATGTGGCGCCATGGCACTGCGGCTCCGTTCAGAGCCTGGCTGAGTTAGCTGGGTATGTGGGCTGGGCATGCAGCCAATCAGAATCCGGGCCCAGCCTGCACATGCAGGCAGTAGACCTGATTCTGATCGCATGGGCACGTCTAGCCCCCGCGGGATCAGAATCGGGTCTACCTTGCACGCTCCAATTCTGATCGGCCATAGAAGGGTTGGAGAGTCAGTACGGAATCGGCCTCATAGGGCCCAATATCAAATTAAGCTGCCAACCTCTAACCCTGTATATTCAATGCCGGGGTCATATGCAGCCCTGGCTTTGAATATCTGGGATTGCCGCACATGCAGAAGCTAACCGGATAACGGCGATATTGCACCGCTGCCTGGTTAGCTCCCGCGGGTAAAACTAGGTCAGCTTTTGCATCGCCTGGTTTTACCCACAAGTCGCTAACCAGGTAGCGATGCAATATCGCCGCTACCTAGTTAATGACTATCGTCACCTTTGCTCTTCACCGGAACGCCCATGACGGTTAGCATCGGGGCGTATAGGGGAGATAATCGGGGATGTTCAGCAGCAGTAACCATTCAGCGATATTGACATGGTTTATAGGTCTGTAAACTGTATACATGCCTTTCCTATATCGGACACATAGTTCCAGAGTGATCTGTGGGGATATTCAGGAGCACTATGCGGATATATCTTTCTCAGCGCCCACACTTATCCAGATAGCCCTCCATGGACTATCTGGAGAAGAGCTTTGAAAATCAGCCCCTAAATATGATTGTGAGGTAGGACAAGTCAAAATGTATTCCTGGGTTGAGTCACCCACTTACCATCTGTTGTCTTTGAAAGTTGACCTGCAGTTTAGGTGAAGAAATGTGCAGACAGGTCTTTCAGCTCAGGCATTGCAACGTGCATAAATCAAATGAAGGCATTCAGTTTAGATGAAAGAAGTCATGTAAGTGAAATTCTTTTCATTAGAATTAGAACTTTTCATTATCATAACAACAGTTTCTCCATATAAAAACCATGCTGAAGGAAGTTAATTAATTCACTGAAAGGAGAGAAGGACCGCTGTGACAAATATTCTACAAGAACCACTTGAGTAAAGAGCAAGATTCCAGTTTCCTATAACCAAAAATATAAAAGAGACCATTGCATTTGTACCAAAAAAGGTGTGCTGGGAAAGTGAGGACATGCAAATTTTAACAAGTTTCTATCTAAGACCCAGACTTGAAATGACACATTGATTTGAACAAAAATATACTGTACAAGGGAAGTAGTTTTGCCTTGCAGCAGGAACTCTCAAATAGTTCCCCTGATATAGCCTCCCTTTTTGTCCCCTCAGGTTGTCTTTCATGTGTGAAGGTTTGTTACGTTTAGACACCGGCAGAATCTTGTCAGTTTCAGCCTGATTTAAGTTCATCAGTAAATCATAAGGCAATGGGAGAGGCTTCTGCAGAAAGAACAAACAGGGCAGCACATAAACCGCCGCTGGAATTAACTTAGCAATATTGAACACATCCTAGAAACATATCTGTGAGAAATAAAAATCTCCCCGAGGCACTAAATGTATAGTACAATACAATTACGGTGTGTCAGTCTTTTAGAGGGAGCAGGAGTTGTGCAATAATAAACAGCTGCCAAAAATAAAAGTTGAAATCTGGCTTTGATTTTCTTAAAGAGGCAGTTCTAGCAGAAATAGGGAATTAAGACGGTAATGACAAAGAGAATGATTGTGGTTCTTTAATTTGTTCTCCATTTCTATTTCATTCCTTAGGAGTCCTTTCTGAAATTTCTGAAACATCCTCTGACTTAAGTAATCTCACCATAACGAATCAAAGTAAATTGAGATGCTATTATGTTATCACTGGAACCCTGGAAAGGCATCAGCCTGAGACATGTGAGCCTGAAAATACCATGAATGATTGATGCAATGACCCAGGGAAGGGCAGTTTATGCATGCAAAATATGACCTTAATAACATCTATATAGTGCTTGTTCTAAAAATGTATAAAAGCAGAGAAAATGAAAGGGATAATACAATAAAATCAACATACATACAAGGAGGGTAATTTTATAAACTCATGCCTAGTTAATGCATGTTTTCATATACATATTTTGCACTTATTAAGTGAAGTATGCACATACTTGGCTTTATAATATACTACTGTAAATGGTAGCGATCACACCTTAAATTAAGGCACAATCACTTACCTCAGCATTAGAGCTGGTGTAAATGACCATGCCTACATTTTTTTGCAAGCATGCATGTAAATCAGTGATTCTCAACCCAGTCCTCTGGAAATGAATATGCATGAGATAGATCTGTATGCACTGCTTCCATTGTATGCAGATCTATCTTATGCATATTCATTGTGGATATCCTGAAAACCTGACTTACCTAGGGATCCCAGAGGACTGGGTTGAGAACCACTGATGTAGATTATTGTATTCCACCATCTATACATGCATATATTCACACTTCCCATGTCTCATCCAACTTCCACCCATCTGCACACCCACATTGAAAGTATGTAAGATGCAAACATTGTGCATACCTAGATTCGTAATGAATGCACTTACTTTATGGTATTTTATAAATAATGCACATAAATTTGCACTTTGCGCAAGCCTAGTCCACACTCTGCCCCTGGCCATACCAAAAACAAAAATATTCGCCATTGGCTTAATGTTTGTCTGTGGTATAACGTGGTGTGCGGTGGTAAAGGGCTAAACAAAAAACACTTTTATTTCCCTTCATTGGTCCAACAATCACTCCCAGCTTGTTACCTTCACAATGCTGGTTGTCAGTGCCCTTTCCTTGACCCACAATTTAAAACACAGAATTCAGTTCAGCACAAAGTCCAGTCAGTCATTTGGCCTTCAGTGTCTGTAAATATGACTCCCACTTCCTGGATTACCTACCTTACAGCCAGACTCCCCTCCTAGCCCTGCTTGGAAGGAGCTTTCTGTCTCCACGGGCCTCTCTCCTCCCTTGTGCACACAGTTGGCTTCTTAATCCTTCTGTTTGAGGCATGCCTTCCCAGCTCTGGGTTCTGAGATTAGACCCTTTTAAGAAGGACTGCTGATAATCCCTTTGGAGAGGGATGGGTATCTTCCTATACACTCCATCTCATACCCTCCCCATGCATGTCCAACACCTCTGACCCAACATCTCCTGCCTCATATCGCCCCATATCCAGCATCCCGCTGTTATCCAAATTAATTGAGAAGGCGGTCCAACTCCAACTCCAAGATCACGTAGATGCATCCTCTCCACTTGATACTCAACAGCACAGATTCAGAGAGCTCCATGGAGTAGAAACCTTATTAACATCCCTTCTGAACACTATATTTTCATTGATATAACTGCTGCATTTGATTCCATAATCCACACCATACTTCTTTATTTATTTTATTTATTTACAGTTTCTTTTATACCGCGCTATTTGACATCAGTGCGGTTTACAATGAACATAAAACTACACGTCACAAAGATTGATCAGTGCTTACAATGAACAGGACAATAAACTGGGTATACATTAAACAGGTTTCATAAACAGAGAACATGAGAACTATGTACAAAAAGCAACTATGTACAAAGCAACTAAATGCAGCTATATGTTTCTTGATGAGAGGCTAAGTGAAATAGGAGTTTCTTGACAGGCTAAGTGAAATAGGAGTAAGTGGCACACCGCTTTCCTGGTTCCGCTCCTATCTAGCAGACAGAAAATCACAAGTCAAGATAAATTCTGATACTTCAAAACCTTTTCCACTAACCCAAGGTCTCCCTCAAGGCTCTGCACTCTCCGCTCTCCTCTTTAACTTGTACATACAGCCAGTATGCAAAATTTTACAGAAACACAAAATACATTACCATCTATACGCAGATGATTTAATGATATATTCCATCTTAGATACCAAGAAACCCAACTATGCCCCCATATCAGCCTGTATGTTAGTAGTCATGGAATGGTTACTACAATGCAATCTGGAAATTAATTACAAGAAATAAGAAGCTCTCATAATCACGAGAGACAAAACATTCAACCCACCTGACAATCTACTAATAGGAAGCAGATCAATTCCCATCAAGAAAGAAGTTAAATAATTAGGAATTTACATTGACCAGAGGCTCAATTTCCAGTCTCACATCAGTAAAACTACTGAAAAGGTATACTACAAAATGAAGTTCCTGCAGAATCTTTGACCGCTTTTAGAGCAGAGCCACTTCCGCACAGTATGTCAGGTGCTAATCACACTGCACCTTGACTATTGTAATCTAACTCTACGGTTTACCTAAATGTTCAACACAAGTCTCACAGATGGCCCAAAATGCAGCAGCCCATCCAATCACCAAAGCTAACAAACAAGCTCACATTACCCCAATACTCGAATCGCTCCATTGGCTCCCCAACAGCACAACAATAAAATACAAGGTACTAACAATTGCATTCAAAATGCTCCATGAGCAATCTGATGACTGCCTAAAAACCCTAATTAAAAGACTCCCTGACAATAGAGCAAAAAGGACACCACATCAAAAGTCACTAGCAACCCCTAAGACACCCACAAGCACCTCCCAGAACACCCTACTCAGAGTATTTGAGCTCTACATCCCAACTTTATGGAACTCCCTCCCTCATCAGCTGAGATCCACCATGGATATCACTGACTTCAGAAAATCCTTGAAGACCCACCTCTTCACTGAACATTTCAAGACTTTACAAGTTAACTAACTGCAAGGATTATAACAAATGTTAAGAAATTCCAACTCCTCAGGAACATGTACGAGTCCATTATGTAAATAGTTATAATATGAATGTAAACAAGTTAACTGTTATTGTAACTAGTTCCAAAAGTTCTAGGTATAGATTTATGTTCCATGTAAACCACTTTGAGAACTTGAAAGGCGGTACATAAAAAAAAAAGTTAACTAAATAAATAAATGTTGAGTGCCTGCTGCACCCAGGACCCCCATCTGGGAAAGGAAATCAGCATTCAGGTGGGCCCAACCCGCTCTGTGGCGGATCTGAAACTGGTAGGGCTGGAGACTCAGAAACCACCACATAATATGGCTGTTGGACTCCTTCTGTCAAGCCAGTCATTTGAGGGGTTAGTGGTCCTTTATCAGTATAAATGGATGACCCAGTAGGTAGCACCTGAAGTTTACAAGTGTCCACTTGACAGCTAGGACTTCTTTCTCGATCACAGCTTAATGTTCCTCCCGATGGAGCAGCTTCCTGTTGATGAATGCCACTGGATGTTTTTCATACCTCTGACTTCCTGGGCCAGAACTGCTCCCAGGCCCATTTTCAAAGCATCTATTTGTACAATAAATGGTAGATAGAAATCAGGGATAATCTGGACAGGTGCTGAGAACACGGCTTCCTTGAGATGCTGGAAGGCCCGGTCCAGGTCCAATGACCATTGAGTCTGCTTGGGAGCTGTCTTACAGAGGAGATTGCTTAATGGCTCCACAATCTCTGCAAAGTTAGGGATAAACCGGTGGTAATAGCCAAGCGATCCAAGGAAGGCCTGAACAACTTTCTTTGACTTTGGGTTGGGGACCTGGACAATGGCATATACCTTCCATAGCTGAGTTCATATCTGATCGTTCCTAATTAAGTAGCCCGGGTATTGGATGTCCCGGTCTCCCAGGAAACATTTCTTAGGGTTAGCCTTCAACCCGGCTTTTCACAGACTGGTCAGCACAGCTTGTACCTGGGTTAGATTGGTGGCCTATTCTTCTGTAGATGTTGATGTCATCAAGGTATGCAGCCGTATACTCTTTGTGTGGTCTCAGGAGGCAATTGACCAGGTGTTGAAACGTGGCTGGAGCCCCATGTAATCCAAACGGAAGTACGGTAAACTGGAACAAGCCTGGTAATGTCAAAAAGGCAATTTTCTCCTTGGCAGCTGGAGTCAAGGGTACCTGTCAGTATCCCTTGGTCAAGTCCAGGGTTGAGATAAATCAAGCTCAACCGAGTTGCTCGATTAGCTCATCTACTTGGAGCATTGGATATGCTTCCAATTTAGAAACTGCATTGACCTTTCGGAAGTCAATGCAGAATCTGATGCTCCTGTCTGCTTTGGGAAACAAGATGATGGGGGATGACCAGTCACTCATATACTCTTCTATAACGCCAAGGTTAAGCATTTCCTCAAGTTCCTTGGCATCCGGAATTCGATAGGGTCATTGTCTGATAACCACCTCATGGCCAATAATGATATCATGATAAGTGAGGTGAGTTCATCCTGGGTGGGTGGAGAATACCTCTAGGTTCCAGTGAATCAGACCTCTAGGTCTCTTCTCTGTGCCATGGAGAGCTGGTCTCAGACAGGGCTGAAGTTTTCAGCCTCAAATCCTTCTGTACCACCACAGCTGTCAGTAGAGTCCACTTTTTCAGTAGATTAATATGGTAAATTTTGGTCTTCTTTCATTTATCTGGCTGGGTAATTTTGTAGTTAACTGATCACACTTTCTTTTCCACTTCATAGGGCCTCTGCCATTTACAGAGGAACTTACTCTCAGATGAGGGCAGCAAGACTTAAACTCTGTCACCTGGTTGGAAGGTGCGGTGCACTGCTGCTCGGTTGTAGCCTTTGGCCTTCTCAGCTTGGGCTTCTCCCAGACTAAGTCTGACCACTTCTCCTGCTTTCTTCAGCCAGTCTTGCATTTGTTTTGTTTTGTTTTTATTTATACAATTTTGAAAAATTTAAAAGAACAAACCTTGCATGGACTAGGCATCTAGTCAAGATAATAATACATCATAAGTACAGAAATCATACATCAAAGAAAATAAATAAGACCTGTATCTACAAGCCTACAATACATTGAAAGAAGGAGGAACACAAATCAAAAGATAAATCCAAAATGGATAACTTCAACAACAGGCAAAAGGCAGACTAAATAAGGGATATTACAAACCTATCGAGCAACAGCCCTACTCAGTTGTAGGGCTAGTTGGGGAGGCCTCTATAAGGGCAGTCTGAGTCATTGCAAGCTTAGAGAAAATAAAAGTAGACAGCTGCTATGGATCCAAAAATAGGTAATTAGCCCAGCCAACTTGACCAGGCACTTACAAGGAAAACGTAAAAAGAATAATCTGCCCAGCTGAAGTACCCCAGGTTTAGGCAACAAAAATTGTTTCCTTCTTTTCTGTGTGGCCCTGGATACATTGGGGAAGATCCATAAACAACTTAGTAGAGGAACAAAAATATAATTTTAACAGCCATTCCTGATTCATATCTAAAGTCAAGGTGACCAGCAAAGTGGCGGTCACCTTAGGCTCTGAGTCAGATTGTTCTAAAAACCCAGTCAAATCAAGACTATTGCACAAGAGGGCCTGGGATTGATTCTGCCCCGAACCCTCAACCAATCTGACCTTAGCAGAAGGTAGGTAAAAAGCCCTAGAAATCGCAGATGCTACATGAATTTTTAACACTGTAATCAAAAATGTCTTAAACAGCTCCAGGGGAGAGATAGAGGGAACCTTAGGAAAGTTCAAAATTCTCAAGTTCCTACTTCTGGAAGAATTCTCCAGGGCCTCCATCTTTCATGTATCACCTCAGCGTCTTTCATAACAGCCACCACTGACAAATGAAGACACTTTTGATTGTAAAGAAGCAAGCAAAGACTCATGTGCCTCAATTGTCTGACCAAACTGGGCAAACCGGCTGGAGATAGTCTGAAGCTGATTGGAGAGAGACTGCTCAAAACTAAACATACTGTAGCATCCTAAAAAATCTCAAAAGAAAAACCTGAGGTCTCACCATCTTAGGTCGTACTCCCACTCCCAGATCCAGCACAACCAGTTCCACTGACTGTAGAATTGAAGGAAGGGCTGACAGAGCTTCTCCAGGTCTCAGCTGAGCCAACCACTCCTCCACCGCTCCCTCCTCTCCAAGAATGCTGGAGACAAACCCTGATGCCCAGCTTTCACTTCCGAGGTAGGGCAGCAGTAACATTATCTGGATAAGCCTGCCAGAATTTACCAGCAGAGAACCACCAGCTGCTGCCTCGATCTTCCTCTGTGCCGGCTGGACTGGAGGGACTCGATTCTCCAGGCTGAGTGAAAGATTGTGCCCAGGGGTAGGCGAAGGGTCTCCTTCCACCCTTGTCATAGCCAGCAGGTCACCCAGAGTCTTCTCCCTCACAGAGGGCTTCCCAAAAAAAATCCATGGGACCACTGATATCCGACTGCTCCACCTGCAAATTTGCCTTCATTTTACATGATGTATGTGGCATGGGAAACAAGAATAAAGGTAAAGCAAACCCAAAGGAAAGGCACATTCAAGAGATAGCGGTCAGACCACGCCTGCTGCCACAGCCATCTTCCTCCTCAGTCTTGCATTTGTATGATGTAGTCCACCAGATTTCACCCAGGATGGGGTTCTTCTTTCCAAGGTTTCCCTCACCACATCTAATATGCCTCTTGGCCATCTTCCAAAGAGCAATTCAAAAGGCAAAAATCCCGTGGAACTCTGAGGCACCTCACATATGACAAACATCAAGTAGGGTAGGAGAATGTCCCAATTCTTCCCATCCTCTTGCACAAATGTCTTTAACATCTGCTTCAGAGTTTTATTGAATTGCTCAATGAAGCCATATGTTTGTGGGTGCTATACTGTTTGCAGCATCTTAATCTTCACCAAGGCACACACTTGCTTCATCACCCTGGATACAAAGGGTGTTCCTTGGTCACTGGATATTTCCATCTGAGAAAAGACATCCCATTCACGATTGTAGTAGTCTTCATATTTATCAGAGTAATGGCCCCTAGATATCTGGTAGCATAGTCCAGAATGACTAAAATATATTTGTTACCTTGGGAAGTTTGCTCCAGGGGCCCTACCAAATCCATGGCCATTCTTTTGAACAGGGTTTCAATAATAGACATAGGCACCAGAGGAGTAGGTCCGACTCTGGTGGGGTTGAAAAGATGGCAGGCGGAGCATGATTGGCAATACAACTGCACCTGCTTATGGACCCTAGGTCAGAAAAATCAAGCTAAAATACGCTCTAGTGTTTTCTCCACCCCCAGGTGTCCCCCTAACTAATGGCTATATGCTAACAATAGCTCCTGCTGACGATAGTTCCCCGACCCTATCAGTTGATCTTCCTCCTCCCCTCTAGGGAACTTTCTGCCATTCTTTATAATGGTTCTCATTTTAGCACAAAATAGGGAAAGGTTTTCCTAGGAGAGTTTCCACTGCCTACTGGAACCCCCATCTACATCCAAGACCCACTCTCAGGCATGTTTAAGGGACTTGTCTTCTGAATGGGCCCTCTTGAAGCTCCTTGTGTCTTCCTTGGCCTCCATCCTGGGAGGGGGGTCTAGTGTTTGGGTCACTACTGCTGGGACTCAAGATATCCCCAGGGATTTCTTCACTAAGCTCTTCCTCCCTGGACTCCTCCTCTATAGCCACGCCAAGATTCTGATGGTAGTGTATCTTCTCCCAGTGATGCTGACTCTGGGATTTAGCAGGCTTGGGATTCTTGATATACAGACCTGGGTATTCTAGGGGGAAAACCCCCAGGAAACTGCCCTGGTATGGGAGTCAGGGCAGCACTATGACATTGAATGTGCCATACCCTGCCGGAGTCTTGAGTAAAACCTGTGCCATTGGATACTGCCTCTGGTTTCCATGCACAGACTTTGTCTTTGCATAATTGATCTGAAATCACTTTACAGTTCCTCAGCGAATGAGAGTCTGCACACTCCCTGAGTCTATGAAGACCTGTAGGCAGGTCCCCTCAAGCTCCACTGGAATCACAAAGTTCGGTGCACCAGGGATGAGGAATGCCCACAAAAACACAGGTGTGAGGGTTAGTTAGGCTGACATCCATTGGTTCTTCTGTACCCAGAGAATATTCCCTGGCAAAGTGTCCTCAGGCTCCACAACTAAAACAGGTGAAGGGGATCATGGCTGGGCCCATGCCCTCAGCTAGGAGGAGACACTGGAGATTGAAACATGGGAGCCAACATCTGTTCTGGCTTCTCTTTCCATCCTCCCAGGCTAATGGGTGACTTCTTTCCCTTCTCATTGTTCGCTCTAGTCACCAGCTGTGCTTCATAATATCCTTCCGCTATTTCCAGTGCACTCTCCAGTGTAAGCTAGGGGTGCTGGCGTACCCACTGTTTCATCAGGGTGGTCAAGTCCTTGAAAATTGCTCCAATAGCACAATCCTGGTTATCTCGGTCCCAGTCTTTCCTTCCGATTGAAGCCACTTCCATGTGATATCCTTCAGTCGATAGAAGAACCTCAGAAGATCCCTTTCTGAATTGCTGGTGGTAGGCCTCTAATGTACAGCTGACCTGTTCCAGTATGGCGGCCTTGACAGCTGCATATGTAGCTCGCCCATCTGGGTTGGCATCCTGGAATGCAGCCTGACTGCTACCCATCAGCAGATTTCCCAAATAAGCAGTCCATGTCTCCTCCGGCCACCCGGCCATACGGGCGGTTCATTCAAAGTTCACCAAAAAAGGATCAGATTCCTCCTCTGCCATCATTTTAAGTAGCACTTGTGTTGGAGGGTGGAGCGGAAATCTAATTTATATTGATAATTATCCAGAAAATGATGCCAAAAATTGTCACTATTCAGCTAAGTGGCCACTTTGCACTGATTCTACTCCTGGACCACCCAAGCACAATCCAGATAGTGCCAAGGTGGTCTGTGTATATATTCTGTGGCATTATCTGGATTGTACCACTGAATATCATGGTCAATGGGACTTAGCTGCTTAGCAGATGCTACTTACCAAATAAGTCCTGCTGAATATCAGCCCATTAGATTCTAAGCCTTCCGGGGGACATAAAATTATCTACTGTACCTGAATGTAACTTACCTTGAATTTCTGAGAAAGATGTGAGATAAACCCAATTCCCTTTCCTTTCCTCCTCTAAAACCTGCATAGCATCATGTGCTAAATATTTTCCAAGAACTAGAAAGTCTTGAAATTTTGCTTGAAATCTAGTCTGATATGAAAGATTGGTGAGCAGAGTAAGTTTCATCCCCTAGGATGGTGGTCCCCAAACTAAGGCCCGAGAGCAAAATGTGGCCCTTGAAGCAAGTTTTCCTGGCCCTCCATACTTCTCTTGTTCCCAGATCATATCCAGCACCAAAACAAGTTTTTTGGGGGGAGGTTTTTGCCCATGCATTCCATTCAGCCTCCTTCCTGTCTGTAGCTTAGGGGTTCAGCAACAGACTATATAATTTTGTTCCTATTTATAGATCGTTAGGCCAGTATTCAAAAACATTTATCCAGTTAGCGAATGTATCACTTTTTTTTTTTTTTTTTTTGCTAATACCTCCATTAATACCATAGCTATGCTATTGAGGACAAGTTTTACCATACTCTTAGTAAATTTTTTGCATAGCACATTAAGTTCCGTTTTAATGTGCATGTAAAATTTTACCAAGTTTAGATGTGGGGCAAGGTCATGGAAACAAGAAGTGCCTGAGTGGAGCTCCCTACTTGCAGTATGCTTCTTAAATATTGTCTGCACCTTTTTTTACCTTATGGGCCACAAATGGAAGGCAAAGCAGCAGGGGGCGAGTCAGCAGCCACCGATTATATACAAGCTGATAGATGGTTTTCTTCAGCTAGATTCTTTGTTGCAGACTCATATATGGGCCATGGGTGGAAAGAGGAATTGTGATGTCACCGTAGCTGGATGTCACATTGTCTGGAGTTTTGAGATCCCTCCAAAGTCCATAGAGAAAGGATGCCATACGAACAACTGTAGAGACAGTAGTGGTCACTGCTGCTGCTGCATCAGCTATAACACTGGTGCATGGAAGTAGAATAGCCCTTGGAGGAAAGGATACATCATAGAGCATTTCTTCTCTCAGCAAAGCAGGAGGAAGCCCAAATATGGACACTAAGGATGTGCATTCATATCATTTTGATCTGAAATAAGGCACTGAAAGATCCAGTCTCTTCCCCCCTTCCCCCCCCACCCCATTCATCACTAGCCAGGGTGGCCTCAAACTGAGGATCTCTGGGTTGAAAATCAGGCATTTTGCAGAAGAGTCATTACATCTCCATGAGAGATAGTGATAGCCAGCCTGCTCTTAACTCTTGTTTTGCTGGTGATCTTTGTTCCTGTTTCTTTATTGGCCTAAAGATTGAGCTGAGGAACAGCCTGCTGTCTTGGTACATGTTGGAACCAATGACAGTAAAATATGAAAGGGGGGTCCTGGAGGCCAAATTTAGGCTTTTAGGTAGGAAGTTGAAATCCAGAATTTTCAGGGTAGCATTCTCAGAAATGCTTCCCATTCTACACAACAGGACCCAAAAGGCAGGCAGAGCTCTGGAGTCTGAATGGGTGGATGAGTCGATGGTGCAAGGAAGAGGGCTTTGGATTTGTTAGGAACTGGACAACATTCTGGGGAAGGAGGGGGGCTTTTACAAAAGGATGGGCTCCACCTTAACCGGGGTGGAACCAGGCTGCCACCATTAACCTTTAAAAAGGAGATAGAGCAACTTTTAAACTAGATAATAGGGGAAAGTCAGCAGTCGCCCAAGCGTGCATAGTTTGGAAGGATGTAGAAGGATACTAGAAAAAAGAAGGCAGTTAAGGCATTTTGATAGGGCGGTTCCAATAAAAGTAGCCCAGATGCCTTTAAGTACAAGTAACACATAGAGCTGAAAGATTCCAAATTACCCCATCAACTGATAACCAGATTGTTAATATGAATAAAATACAACCTGTAAAATGCCTGTATGCAAATGCTAGAAGTAAAAAAAAAATAAGATGGGACCGCTAGAATATATCGTACTAAATGAAAGGTTGGATATAGCTGGTATCTCAGAGATCTGGTGGAAAAGGACAACCAATAAAACACTATATTGCAATGATAGGGTAGATCAACTTGGTGGAGAGGTTGTGCTCTATGTTAGAGAGGACATTGAGTCAGTCAGGATAAAAATGTTGCAGGAAACAAAATACACTGTAGTATCTCTATGGATACAAATAACATGTAAAAAGGGGAAGGCAATGGCAGTAGGGGTGCACCACCATATACCTGGCCAGAATGAACAGATGGATGATGAAATGCTAAAAGAAATCAGAGAAGCTAACAAAAATTAAATACAGCAACAATGATTTCAATCACCCTGGTATCTACTGAGTCAATTTAGCCAAGGAAGGTCTTGAAGGTATGAATAAACAGGTAGATAAAGGTGAGCCCACTGATATACTGTATTTGGATTTTCATAAAGATTTTCATAAGGTCCCTCATGAGAGACTCTTGGCAAATTTAAAAAGTCATAGGATAGGAGTAGTAACTTGTTAAAAGATAGAAAGCAGAGAGTAGGGATAAATGGACAATTTTCTCAATGAAGAAAGGTGAATAGTGGAGTACCCCAGAGATCTGTGCTGGGCTCTCTGCTTTTTACCATATTCTTAAATGACCTGGAAAGGGGTATAATGAGTGAGGTGATCAAATTTGCAGATGACACAAAATTATTCAAATTTGTTAAAACACAAGAGGATGGTTAAAAATTGCAAAATGACCTTGATAAACTGGAAGACTGGACATCCAAATGGCAGATGAAATTTAATGTAGACAAGTGCAAAGTTATGCACTTAAGGAAGAACAACCCAAACAACAGTTACAAGATGCAAGGTTCCACATTAGGAACCACCACGCAGGAAAAGGATTTAGGCATCATCGTGGATGATACAAACAAACCCTCCACCTAGTGTGCAGCAGCGGCCAAGAATGTAGATAGAATGCTAGGAATCATAAGGAAAGGAATAGAGAATAAACCAAGGGGTATGTTTACTAAACCGTCTTAATGTGCGCTCTGTGACATTATCATGCGATAAGGTAACTTATCGTGCGATAATGGCGCTTTATCGGGCGCAGAGGTACCTTAGCGCGTGATAACACGCGGAGCAGAACAAACAAGCGCTGAAGGCAGAGAAAGGCTCCCGGAGGGCGGAGGAAGGCTCCCCAGGGGCGGAGAGAAGGGGTCAATGGGTGGAGAGGGGGAGGGGAGAGGCTCCCTGCACACTAACGATGTGAAATCCGAGGCTCAAAACTAACGCAAGTTCAACCCTGGCATTAGAGATGATTTAAAGGGAAGAGAAACCATTTCTGTCAGCAAAGTACAGCAAAACCAGGGAAACCTACAAAAAGTGATAAGTGTGATACATGTGCACGGAACAAAAGGGCAAATAAACAGTGAAAATGAACAGAAGAAAATGGAAAAATAAAATAACCAAGCTGGACAATAGTGATCTCAATGGGAAACATCAAAAAACACTCCCAAGAAAGCACCAAAAAAAGGATATGAATTCTGGAAGGGTCCATGCTCCGTCCCCATACAAGGTGAATGAGCCCACAGTGAAATTGCGCTATGCAGGGTTTTCCTCTCCATCGGACAGGTTTCCTATGGCGTGCACATGTGCGGCAACAGCAGGGTGGGCATGTCGGAATGGCCAACTGGACAGATGCTTGAAAATGGGATACAGAGGGCTGCAGGCGGCACATGCTGTGGTGCAGTTGGGGCACAGTGCGGACTAGGCAGATGCCTAGGTGGCACTTAGGAATGCTGAAACTTTACAGCAGCCAGACAGCAACTGATGAGGGCCCAACATGGGCATGAGTGTGTTTATCACAGTGTCACAGGGGATAGTACCCAGCAGGTACCTCCAAGGGCACAGAACATTGGCAGGCGTTGTTGGGGGGGAAGCATCGACGTCTGTGCAGGCACCCCTACCCCAGAACACGCACCATAGGCAGCCACCTACCTGCACACTGGATGGCCTGAGAGTGCACACCACCAGCACCACCAGCAGAAGGGCATGTCAGCATGGTGGCAGAGGGGTACTGGTGGTGGAGGGGGGCAGTGGCAGCTGCCAGAGCAGACCATGGCCTAGCCTTGTGTAGGTGGGTGCCATGCACTGCAACAGACAGGTCCTGCCAGACGAACAGTCATGGTATCACCATGGAATGCACTGTCTCTGTGGAAACACGGTGGTGCAGTGCACACAACCAGTGTGTTCAGGAGCAGAAGGTCACAGGTTCAAGTCCCAGCTGTGGTTCCTGCCAACCCAGCCCCCATATTTTACCCACTACTACAACATGCTAATACAGACAGAACCTGTAGTGCAGATGACGTAGACATGCCCAAAACACCTACATTTTACCCTACAGAGCACAGACACCATAAACATGCGCATTACCTAGAGCAGAGTCTCCCAAATGCAGTCCTGGAGGGCCAAACACCATTCAGGTTCCATGCTGCCTCTAATAAATGTGGCTGTGCTGCATTGCTATGCACCGCCCCCATGGTATGCAGATGTATCTCATGCATATTCATCAGGGACAGCACGAAAACCCGAACAGTGTTTGGCCCTCCAGGACTGGAGTTGGGAACCTCTACCCTAGAGCAGCAGCCAACAGGGGCAGACACACTCACACCCACAGGCTCCATTATCCCAAGCCTCCTGGAGAGGCAGGATGTTGGGCCCTGCGTGCATCTCCCCATACTAGCACTTGCATACCTTAGCAATGCCACCCTAAACATGGGAAAACTGTACACAGCTATCAAAAGGTTGCTATGATAACTGGCAGATAGCAATTCCTACATTAAGCACAATTGGCTGATTGAGCTGCTTCATAGCAACCTTTCTGATGTCTGTGGAGTGTGCCTCAGGTATGGTGTCTGACAGAGTGACCCCAACAGTATTGCGTACCATAGCCATGCCGGCACTGTGCCCAGGACTGGTGTGGTGGCCAGGGCTGCCAAACATCTCTATAGTTGCACAATGCTGGCATAGGTGTGTGGAGTGTGTGTCTGTCTATCCAGTGTGTGGTGGCTGCCAACACCCTCCACAGCCCACACTGCTAGCACTGTTGCCAGTATTGGCCTGCCAATGTGCATAATGAGGAGCAAGGTACTGTGGAAATAGCCTGGATAGTGTGGCCTGGCCTGGCCGCATCTGCACAGGGCATAGGGCAATGGCTCGGACATTGTAGTGCCCGGCCACCACCTGCATGAACAGCATGGCCACAGCATGTCCTGCTGGGAGGTCACTCTCACCCTGACTGAGCAGTGACCACGGCATGGCTAGGTTCCCCCATAGTGCTATATAGTGTTTCTCTCATGTGATACTTATGGGTCTCTTTTGGGACCCAATCACTGACTTATCTGCTTGGTGTGTATGCTGACATCCCAGTTCTGGATGCACGCATCTCCTCTAGGACTATGGACTAGCTAGCAGACTGTTTGCAACTAGTATGTGTCTTGCTGGAACACCTTGCAGGGTGCAGTGGCTGGAGGCTTGCTGCTGGAGAATGTCAGATAGTGGTGGTGGGCAGCTGAGCATTTCCAGGCATACTGTCTGTCTGCTATTGCTTTATGGATGTGCACAGCTCTGCATTGCTTGCCCTGTAGGGTGTCTGTTACCCAGCAGGACTGGGGTTGATGGTCCCCTCTACTGCTACCATTGCAGGGAGGTAGAATGTGGATCTATTGGTGGGTGATCCTGTTTCCCACCCTGAGCCCCAGAGGGTGGGTTGTGTGGTGGTACATAATCCGCCTATGGGTCCAAACACCCCCCTTCACCTACATCATGTAACCATGGCATCAACACAGGATATGCACTATTCTGGGTGCATCATAGGCCATAAGGGCTAGACATGACTGAGAAATACAAAAGGACACAGATGTAACCTAGGTGTGTCTGCAGGAACTACCTATCACACACAGTAGCACTGATGGGGACCTGCAGCATGGCCTATTTCTGCCATGGAAGGTGCTGTGGACCTGGTGCTGGGCGCCCCACCTCACCCTCAGGGTGAGAACAGTACCCGCACAATGTGACGGTGTGTAGCTACTCTGTGCCAGTAACACACATGGTCAGTTCCCCCTACCAGGCCGAGGTGCTGTGGGGGGTGCATACCCCATCTTGTGATCATCTGTAGACTGCTGATTTGCATGTGCAATGCATCATGGGTATGGGTGGATTAACCCTATCCTGGTGATCACAGCAGACTGTGTGGTGACGTGCAGTCCTTCTGCAGCCAGCCAGGGGTTTGTTAGCAGCTGTAGTCCACTGGTTACTTCACTGCCTGTGGAGCCAGAGGTCATGGGTTCAAGCCCACAGTGGGGTTATTTGATAGGGCTGTCCAAAGCATTGTCTATTTTTAATGTACATTAGTGCTGCCAGCAAAAACACCCTCAGAGTACTATAACCATAAGGTGCCTCAGAAGGCGCTTTATAGGGCACCCTATAAAGCGCCTTCTGAGGCACCTTATGGTTACAGTCCATATAAGGTGCCTTATAAGGTGTCCTATGGAGCGCCTTATAGAGTGCCCTATAGGGGACATTATAGGGTGCCGTGGCGGACAGTGCACTTTATAATGTGCCCTATGGAGTGCCTTATAGGGTGCCTTATGTGGCACCTTAGGTTACGGCACGTGAGGGTGTGTTTGCTGGCAGCAATAATTAAAATACCTCAAGAAACAATATTTACATGTCAAAGCTGATACCTCAGCCAACCTTATGCATTAGGCACACTGGGGACCAAACTCATGACCCCTGTATCATCAGCCAGTGTATTAACCATTGTGCTACACCTCTGTTTCTATGTTTGCATGTCTGGGTGCCTACTTAAGATTACCGCGCGTTAACGTGCTTAGCGGCGCTTCGCCCGATAATGTGCGCAGCAGCACACGTTATCACGCGATAATCCCGTTTTGCTACTTTAAGACTGAAACGCCCACTCCTTTTATGGCAGCCTGCACACTATCACCGGGCGTACGTTAAGACGGTTTAGTAAACATACCCCCAAGGATATTATAATACCCCTGTATAATTCCATGGTACAATGACACCTTGAATATTGTGTGCAATTCTGGTCACCATATCTTAAAAAGGATATAGCAGAATTAAAAAAGGTACAGAGAAGAGCCACCAAAATGGTAAAGAGGTTGGAAAGATACCCCTGTAAGGAAAGGTTTAAAATTGTATTGTCTTTCAAATTGGAAAAAATATGGCTTAGGCAATATATTTATTTAAAAGGATTTGTATCCCGCCTTATCCTAAAATCAAAGCGGTTTTCACTTCAAACAATTCAAATAGTGTGGTGTTGTCAGCATGCAGTGGTTGGATAGTAGTGTTTGTGTGGGTGTAATATATGTGTAGCTTAATTAACAGATGCAGTATATACAGCTTGAGCTATCTACAATGTGCTATATACAGTAGGGAGATGGGGTAGGCTAGGGTAGGAGGGAGGAAGCGGGGAGTAGGCACAGGCGGAGTGGAGGAGAGCAGTGTCAGGAACAATAGAATGGAGGGGGTCTCTGGACAAGTAACGTGATGTCGCCATAATGCTCTATGTAGAGTGTGGTCTTGAGTAACTTTCTAAAGTCCTTAATGTCGACAGTTGATCTTAAGCTGGCAGGGAGGGAGTTCCATATGGCAGGTGCTGCCAGGGATATTGCTCTCCTTGACGTGGTTTGCCTCATTTTGGTGAAGTCTTTGGGGGTTGTGATGGTGTTCATGGTAACTCTCCTCCTGGTTCTGGTGTTTGAGTCGAAACTGATGATGGATTGCAGACTGTTCTCTGAGAGGTCCTGTTTGATTTTGAAGATGTTCAGTATGGTTTTATATCGGATGTGAGAGTCGATTGGAAACCAATAGAGAAGGTTCATAATGGGGGTGATATGACAGAGGTCAATAAATAATGAATGGAAAGGGTAAACATAGATCAATTCACTCCATCAGAAAGTAGAAAGACTAGGCAACATGAAATGAAACTACAATGTAACCCATAGCATCCCACTGCTAGCGAAGTTAATCGAGAAGGTCGTCCAACGCCAAATACAGTACCACATCGATTCCACGGCTCCCCTTGATCCATCCCAACATGGCTTTAGAGAATCACATGGCGTGGAAACTCTCCTTACCACACTAATCATCACATTGATCACAGGAATCGACAACATCAAACAAGGATTTGCATTAATTTTCCTGGACATCGCCGCTGCGTTTGACTCCATAAACCAGGATCAACTCCTGATACGCCTTCAAGATAAGGGAATCAGCGGCTCAGCATTGAGTTGGTGCAAATCTTATCTAACAGACAGATGGCAGCAGGTTCGTACAGGATCAACAACCTCTGAACCTTTCCAACAAAAACATGGTGTACCTCAGGGCTCCTCACTCTCTGCCCTTTTATTCAACATATACATGCAACCCATATGTGAAGTAATCCGCTCCTTCAACGTCTCATGTTTGATCTATGCAGATGATGAACTACTCTTCATCCCATTCTCGATTGACAATCCGGATTTCTCCCCACTAGTAAAATGCTACGAGGCAGTAATGGACTGGTTCCACGCACAGAGCCTCAAGATAAACTTCAGCAAGACAGACGTACTCTTCATTACAAGAAATCAATCTTTCTCCCCACCACCGACATTAAAGACAAGAGATGCCGAGCTCATAAGCAGACCCACTATCCGTTACCTCGGTGTCACACTAGACCAGCAGCTTGAATTTAAAACACACATCAGCAACATCATCAGGCAAATTCACCACAAAATACGAACATTGAGACATATCTGACCCCTGTTGCAACCAGACGACTTCAGAACAGTTTTTCAGGCCATGGTGACCCCCCACTTTGACTATGCCAATGCGATCCTTCATGGCCTACCCAAAAACACATTAAACCCGTTACAACTGGCAATGAATACTGTGGCACACTTCCTACACAGAGCCTCCAGAGGAGACCACATTACCCTGATTCTAAAGGACTTGCACTGGCTACCAATCTACTGTCGGACCACATGTAAAGTAGTCCTGATGACTTATAAGGCCATAAGGCCTCTTCCTCCCTAATGGATCTGCTCCACCCGACCCCAGCAAACAGAGTGAGGAGGTCATTCGCCATCAATACCCTTCAGATCCCCAACAAAATAACTAAATGCACCCAAGCAATGAAAAACAGAGCCTTTGCGTTTTATGCTCCCATCTGCTGGAACGTGCTCCCAACCACCGTTCGAGCAATTACGGATATTGCCCAATTCAGAAAATCACTAAAACACCACCTCTTTCTACACTACTCACAGCCCAACCTTAGCCGCCCCACACCCAGCTAAGCAATGATAAGCCACAGACAACTCATTTTATACTGTAAATAGCTGTAGATACTGTAGATAGTTCCCCCAGTTTGAAATCCAAGTTGTATCTCCCGTTTACTGTAAGTGCATAACAGACATCCTGTTATGCATAAAAATGTTATCTGTAAACTGCACTGATTTTAAAGAGCGCGGTATATAAAAGCAAATAAATAAATAAATAATTTTAAGACTAATAAGAGAAAATATTTTTTTCACTCAATGCATAATCAATCTCTGAAATTTGTTACCGGAGGATGTAGTAAATGCTGTTGGCGTAGATGGGTTTAAAAAGGTTTGAACAAGTTTCTGAAGAAAAGGCCCATAAACAGTTATTAAAGAAAATCAGGGAAATCCACTGCTTACCCTGGGATAAGTCTTATGGAACATACGTACCTTTTTGGGAGCCTGACAGGTACTTGTAACCTGGATTGGTCACTGTTAGAAATGGGATATTGGATGTGATGGACCTTGGTCTGACCCACTGTGGCATTTCTTATGTTCTTATGTCTGGAGCTCTATGTAAAATACTAACTGGAATTTTTACCTTGTGAATCTATTGACAGCTGTTGTAGAGATTTACTCTAAAGATTTTTCTTTTGCAATGTTTTGGTGCAAGAAATTCTGTGAAACCATGGAGTGGAGGAGTGGCCTAGTGGTTGGGGCAAGGTACTTCAGGCCGGAAGGTTGGGGGTTCAAATCCCACTAGAGGACAGCAACCTTGGGCCGGAAGGACTGGGGTTTCTAGTCCCACAGGTGCTCCTTGTGGTCTTGGGCAAGCCACTTAACCCTCCATAGCCCATGTTCCCTGTAAAAAAAATAGTTATCTCCAAGTTATAATGCCCTGTTCAATGTAATTTCAGTTTGTTCAATGTAAACCGCACTGATGCGGTATATAAGAGAATGTAAATAAATAAGTACACTCTTAGAGACATTTACCAAGCCTTATCTATATTCTAGTTGTTCAGTTAGTGATGATCTGCACAAGGCTTTGTAAACATTTCTGATAGCATACTTAGGGGTATGTTTACTAAAGAGCAGTAAAGGAGCAAAGGAGCTGTTAACAGGCAATATTGGCACCCGTGAACAGTTAATGCTACAGATAGCATTGATAATGCTGGAATAACGTGCGGAAGCTGATCCCTTAGCATTAAGGTAAAAAAAGAGGTGGAGAGTGGGGCATTAATGGGGTGGAAACTTAGTAGGGATAGCATGTGCTCCTTTAATGCCAGTGGTTGTCACTAGGCGGTAGAGGAGCTGGCTCAGGGGACCCTAACGCCATTTCTAAGCTCATGTTAGGGGCTATTTCTGATGGGAGAGAGCCCTTTTAGATGTATGCAATGTGCTCACCCATTGTAGACCCCAAATTAGTGATAGTAGTGCTCCATTGGCAGTAACAGTATAGTGTCCTAATAATAAAGGGTGGCATGTTGTTGCTGGCAAACAGGGAAAGGATGTGTCATAAGGTTGACAAGGCAGTTGTTAGGGTGTACATCTGCAGTGTCTGCTTTGACTCTGCTGTGACAGTGGCAGCACACATGCATGCTAGTGCAGTCCAAAAGGATATGTGCCACTGCCACTTCCACCATGATGCCATTGAGCATTATGGGAGGGTGGGGGTGGAGTTCGCAGCAGTGGTGCTGAAGAAATCTGTGTCACAGCCTGGTGTGTCAGGTGCAAAGCTGATTTTTCCTCTGTCAGTGGCATGAGAAGCATGTCATTGGCAGGGACAGTGGAGCACATGGCGATTCATCCCTTCTGAGGTCAAAGGCAGCAGCACCCATGCCTACATCCCCTGCTGAAGAATGGCGGGAGTGCCACGTTATGTCTCTTTGCATGTGCACTAATGTAATGAGGCCAGCTTCCGCACTGAAGTGGTGGCAGTGCCATGCTTGCAGGGAGGGAGGGAGGGATTTGGCAGCATGTTGTCTACCATGATTGGTGGAACCTGCCACCTGGCTAGGTCTCCTATTGGATGGCCTAGCCCTGGGATCAGGATGCCCATCACTTGCACATACTGTGTGGATATATGCATGTGGTGTGAAAAAGATGCCACAGAGGCAGGACTACCATACAATATGCTAATAGCCCATGCCAGAGGAAAAATAACCACTCTGCTCCCATACCTGGCAAATGATGACCATAATCTGTATGTGAAGCGGTAACCTCTTCATGAGTAATTACTCAGTCAGTTACAGGCAACTAAGCCACCTGTAAATCTAAATTCATTATTGTGGTCTTCAAAATATGAGATCGTTCTATGACTGGCCCACAAGCACACACCAGGAAATGGGTAGGTTGGTCTAGAATGTGTGTGTCCATGTATCATGGCCTGCTCCTCTGGCAGGAGAGATCCCATATGCAAGACATTAATGTCAGTGGAACCAGCAGCATATCAATGCTGTGCAACATACAGACTTAACAAGATGTCCCTCTCCCATACCTACCTAAAATACCTTGTCAGACAAATATGCCACAGAGCCTGCAGAAACCTACACAGCCATAGGCATACCCCAACTCATGCCCTCATGCATCCTGATAGTGATCACATCTGTATCCATGAATTGATGGACCCACATGGCTGCTCTGTGGCATGGCTCAATACATATGGCATGTGTGTGTGTGTGTGTGTGTGTGTGTGTGTTTGTATGTGTAAAAAGTGTCATGGGTTCAAGACCAGCCTGTGGATGAGGAATGCTATGGCCAGGTGTTTTAACTGTAGCCTATATTTCCAGTGCTGCATCATCATATGTAACCCTCAAGGTCTCATCCAGCATAAGTCCTCACACTTAGCTGCCATACTGAGAAGCTGCACCCTTAATGACTGGATGGCAGAGCACACCAGTAGTACCTGCATGACAATGACTAAGCATTGCAGAGTGTGCCACTGGTGCCCACACACTGAGCAGGCATTGACACTGGATGAACATCAAAAGAGGACTAAGGGACAAGTAACAATGCCAACTTGCACCTCTTTTGGACAGTGGGTTTGTGTGTGTGTGTGTATGTGTGTGCATGTGTGCAGAGGACTGTGAGTTGCATGAATGTGATGGGCCAGGCTATATGGCTCTGCGTATGAGGGGGCGGATGATACGTCTGTGCCTGTCCCTCCCACTACTTTCAAACTAATGTAACTATATCATGTCAAATGTCATTGTGAATGTGACTGGCCAGAATGTCAGGATTATAACTCATAGACATGTGAACTATTTCTGTAACGATGAATGCAGACTGTCACAAAACAGCGTTTGGATGTCTGCACAAGGCCAAACACTTATCAGCCTTGCAATCAGTTTCACAAAGTCTGAGGTCCTTTATGTTACAAGAAACACCTCTTTTACACCACCTAAGAATATACATATTCTAGATTATAATGTAGTTGTTAAGCAACACAAAGGGGTATGTTTACTAAACCGGGCTAACGGTTAACCCGGGCTATCTGCAACTAGGTCCCATTGAATAATATGAGACCTAGTGGCAGACAGCCCGGGTTAACCATTAGCACGGTTAGTAAAGATACCCCAAAGTATCTTGGTATAACTCTTGACCAAAATCTCAACTTCCAAGAGCACATTAAGAGAATAACTAGAAAGGCTTACTATATGTTACGAACAATCCAGAAATTAAATCCTATACTAAATGAATGTGACTTCAGGACGATTTGTCAATCTATGATAACATCTACCCTGGATTATTGCAATTTAATCTTCCAGGGTCTTCCAATGAAATCGACATACCCACTTCAACTTGTTCAGAACACAGCTGCATGTCTGATCATGGGAGCCTCCAAGATGAATCACATAACTCCATTTCTATTTCAGTTACACTGGCTTCCAATTCATATGCGCTGCAAGTTTAAATCAATTCTGATCATTTTCAAAATTATAAATAACATTTTTCCAGCAACCCTTCAACCTTTACTTACAATGAGACCTAACAATAGACAGAGAAGATCTCCTTGCGAGAATTTAATATCTATACCTAAGAAACATAAAAGCGCAAAGCAAACAACTTGTAACCGTGCCTTATCTTTATACGCTTCATCTCTTTGGAACTCTTTGTCAGAGGAATTAAGATCCATATCTGATATCAAAGATTTCAGAAAAGCACTGAACACTCAGCTCTTCAGGGAGCATTTTGGACCTGGTATGTTAACCTAGTCTGCATTTGATTATATCTCCTTATTTTATGTTTTTTGTAACATTCCAAGTTCAAATTCCCTGTTTAATGTATCCATTTGTGTTTGATGTAAACCGCATTGAATTTAAGAAATACGGTATAGAAGACCTGTGAAATAAATAAATAAAGATATGGCCTGTGATGAAGCTGCATGCACTTTGTCCGTGCCCTCAGCTGCAGTCACGGAGTGCAATCTGGAGGTCTCTTTGCTCCATGCACAGTATGCAAAGACAGGCAGGTCTGTCTCTGGCACAACTGCACAAAATACACACTATCTGAGCATTTTCTACTGATCATTGCCCACTGCATTCTGCAGCACATTACCAATAACTCCTGAACTACAATGTGCAGAGAACAAATGCATTGGTGTGCCTGATTGTGGCAGAGGTACACAGCTGTCTGAATGGTGCCTGAACAATCCTAGTAATCAGACTGAGGCACAGGATATCTTGTTGGTCTTTGCATTGTCTGCTACCATGTGGGAAGGCAGTGGCTAGAGGTGAATATTGGGGTGGGGGTGGGGGTGGGAGGAACAATCCCATACACAGCCTATGTTCACATGCACAGCAGCTCAGAGGGCCTACTCAGTGTCAGCATGTATGACATCAGAGGTGCTTCATGACAGCTGAACCCGCTCTCAAAGCCCATTGAGTGTGACAGCCACAGGGATGCTGTCAGGGTACAGAGAGGTAGGGAAAGGTGGCATATGTCTAGCCAGCAACTGTACAAACATGTAACCCCATATTCAACCTGCCATGCTGCCACGTGCTCCTGGGGGGTGGGGGAGGAACTGTGTTGGATGTGCGGGAGAGTGCATACGCTGCACTGCCCATTATCACTGTCTCCATGGCTAGAGACATGACATAATATGAGAGTATGAGCATGGCCCGATGTGCAATGCTCACTGCCACAAGCTGTGTAGGGGGACACAGAATTTGGGTATGTGTCAGACGTAGGCCACTGTGGGGCAACATGCACTCACAGCCTGTCTGCAGCCCAATTTACAGTGTACCTTGCATTACATTAGTGTTCCACAAGTTCAAGGTAAGAGGGTACACTAATGAAGAGAAGAAGATTCTGTGTATTGTCTAAATCAGAGCAATTTGCACAGGATTATATGAGTCAGAGGTTAAGTAAATGGCTGAGCCAGCTTAACATGAGTCTGGCATGAGTATGGCATGGGTGCACACATCTGTACATGCTGAGAAGCCACTCTCTACCTCACCAAGCTGTGACCATGTCACAGATAGGTATCCACATTGCGCAATACAAGGTCACATTCTATGGGCCAGTCACGAGCCAGGCTGCTGGATGTCTATGCTGTTTGTCCCAATCCGACATCTTCATGGTGGTTATGTGTCACTGCAGTGAGTGATGACTAGCAGACCAGGCACAGATGTCATGTGAATGGCTGATACAGTGCACTATTGCCTAATATATGGAGGCAGACTGTGATTGATCTTGTGGATGAGATATCTTATGAAAGAAATGCAATCCGCTTGTCCTGTATACCTGGTAACATGAATCTGCGTATGGATTATGCAAGGCCTGCAGGTCAGTGTCAGCACTTCCACTTCCTGTCCACTCAATACTCACCAAGAGAGCAGCGGAAGGCCATCTTCTTTCTCTCCTTCACTCAATACTCACTACATGCAGGTTTTTGGAAAACAGAGGCATCTACCCTAGGGCATGACACAGCAGAGTCCTTGGCCAAGAGTTGCACAGCACAATGGCCCCCATGGATATGTCATTTTGACATGCTGCAAGTTAGATACCATATCAATTGGCTAGCATCACACACTGCATGCAACACTTGCAGCAGCCTAGCAGTGAAATAGATCCTCTCCAGAACCTGGAGAAAGCATCTATTTCAGTGTGTGCTCTATGGACCAGGTGATGTATGCACCGCCTCACATTTAAAGTGGCTGTTGCAAATGAACACTTGCCTATGGGCTGCTTGTCATGTGCATGAAGCACACAATGTCCCCACATATGACAAAGCTGATGTAATGGTTCACATCATTTAAATATAGTCTAACTGGGGTAAAACAGCAATGGCAAAATGTGAATCTAGCTGATCTGAATGTAAGGTACATCATGGGAACATGAGGGGGCTAAGCAATACAGACATACATGAACTCTACAGCAGCCACAGTGGTGACTATGATGACAGGTGCATTAGCCACTACCTGCATGTCATGTATGATGGTGGAGGAAGTGTACTTGGTCCCCTGGACAGAGCAGGATGGTCCCCAAGGAACCACATGGTTCATGCATGAGGTTTGAGTTTGTGGTATGGGCAAAAGTATAGATCTGCCAGTGAACAGCAGCTCATAATGGGAATGCATGGCTTGCACATGTCCTGCCTCAGGGGATGGTTCACAATGCAGCCCAGCACATCAGTGTGTGGCTTCAGAGGTACACTGGAGGGATGGGAAGTGTAATCTCAGATGTAGCTTGGCCATGGGAGAAGAGATGTATACTGCTGATCAATGACAGTAATGCCGATGCAGTACTGAGTGTCCAGTGTAGTCCATGCAGCATGTGTATTGCTGCAGGCAGGCCCTAGCTGTAGTTTCCTACTGCATCTGTATGTGGCAGCTAGGTTGTGTCCTGTACTGGGCTGTACCCATTTCATGCAGGGACCTGATGTCAGTTTGGGTCCAGACAGTGCAACAATATGAGGTGCTGTGCTGTAGCCTAATGGTCACAACAAGATATCCTAAGGCAAAGGACCTGGGTTCAAATCTCAGTTGTGTTCTGTGTGACTTTGGGAAACATGCATAAAGATACTGACTGGAACACCTTGGAGGCGTAATTGACAATAGGGCTGCCACCAGCCCAACCTTTGTTTTGGGTCTGCCCACATGCATAATGGGAGTCCAACATATAGGCAATGTGGTTGTACGAAAAATCATAATTATGATGTGTGTCATGGAATCTGCACACTGCCCACTTATTCCCATCTCAAGGCCTGCTCATGGAGGTCAAGCAATGACCTCACAATCTGCCAGCGCGATGTGTTATGACACAGTCATGTGAGCAAAATGCAAATGTAAAGCATACACTGTGATCTGCCAACTATGAAGTGATTATAGGAATAAGCTAGAGACACACAACTAAACATATTATGGGTTTTCACTCATTTAGGTCACTTATGGACTGTAATGGCACCTTATGGTGGCTATCCTCTCCCTGTGGTTGCTCACATCTCACATGCCAAACATGAATGCCATCATCATGGGATGGCTTGCAATGGTTTTGCACATCAAGATGTTGCAACATGTCCCATTACCACACCTGGTAAAAATGTATCTGTGACACAGATCCAGCAGTCTGTAAGTCTGACAGATACATACCCCAGCTTTAATTCTCAGTCATCCTCACAATGACCACATAAACATATATCTGGAGTGATGCACCCACACTCCCATGTGGCAGATATGTGGCACCTGATAGGTGGTCATTCTTTAAATGACAGAAAGATGAATGTCTCATCACCAGCCAGCGACTGAACAATGAAATGTCCAGGTGGGCATGTTGCCCATCCTGAGCCATCAGCTATACTAGGGGTCTCAAACTCAAATTGCTTTGAGGGCCAAATGAGGACTTGTAAAATAACCCGGGGGCCGCATAAGACGCGGGGCCTCATTTGCATTAGGGGCCTCATTTGCATAAATATTTGCAGGGCCGGCCCGTCCATTGAGCGAGAATGTTGTTCGCACAGGGCCCCGCTCTTCAGGGGGCCCCGCGTGAACCATATTCTCGCTCAATGGATTGCTGCAGAGGGAACCGGGGAAGCCCGCGTGAAGCCCCGGCTCCCTCTGCACAGCCCGCCAGCGTGAAGATCCTTTACCTTCACGCTGGCGGCTGTTTCAATGAAGCCGCGAATGCCACGAGAGGTTAAAGGGCATTGCCTTTAACCTTTCCCGGCATTCGCGGCTTCATTGAAACAGCCGCCAGCAGGAAGGTAAAGGTTCTATAAAGGAGCTGATTTTGGGGGAGGACTAGAAAGGGATGGGAAATGAGAATGGAGAGGGGAAAAGATATTTTGTGTGGGAGGGAAGAAAAGTCTACGAAGGGCCGGGTATTGGAAGAGTAAGTGTAGATTGAGAATGGAAGGGTGAAATTTGAGTGGATGATAAAGCAATAAGGAAAGAAATGGAGGAAAGAGCAAAAGGGGAAAGATCAGTATGTTAAAGCAGATATAGAGAAAAAATTTGGAAAAAAATCTAAAAGAGAAGAAAGGAAAATGGATAGCTCGCAGAAGACACAAAGAAACCAGAAGAAAGTGACTGGAGCAATTGCAACTGAAAAGAAAATGCACAAGCAACAAAAGGTAGAAAAATACTTTTTTATTTTGAATTTATTAACTGGAATATATCAGCTCTGGGAAATGTGCATTGCTAATATCTTTTGTGTTTTGTTTAGTACAAGAGGAAATTAATTTATAGTTTTATTTCTCCAGTGTTGTTGTACATCCCAAGTTTGGCTTTTGGGGTTCCCAGTTTAATTATTGTCTTCCTATTTCTAAATTGTGATCCCTTGTTCTTTGGTGACGGTCTATATTCTGCATTTTAACCAAGCTGAGGTATTCTGTTCATGTATTTTATTTATTTATTTATTTATTTGAACAGCTTTTATATACCGCTGCTTCCAAGGATCAGCAGCGGTTTACATTACAACAAAAATCAAACAGATACATAAAACTTTTGTAGTTTCTATTTGACCATGTCACTTGTTCTCTTTCCCCAGTAGGAGATGCATTGGTATTCTCTGAGATGTATTGGTTTAATATTTGCAGTGTTGCCTTTTGATAGGTAGGGTTTGGTGCTTTGTGAGTCCTGGCAGAGCTGTTATGATATGGTGGATTTGCTATGAGTTCTAAAAGGTCAGTGTTTATAGTACTTCCTAATGGGCCTGGCGGTTGGCACTGGAATATAGTAATGTAGAAATCTGTTAGTCTTTCTTTATCCAGACACTCATTAAGAAGCATGTTTACTAAAAATGCATGTTAACATTATGCAAGTATTTATGCAAATGAGGCTCCCTATGCAAATGAGGCCCCGCAATTAATCTCCGCACATGGCCCCGCACCCCCCTTGGGCCGCCCCTGAATATTTGCATAATGTTACCATACCGTAACTTTTAGTAAACATGCCTCTTAATGAGTGTATGGATAAAGAAAGACTAAAAGATTTCTACATTACTATAATCCAGTGCCAACCGCCAGGCACATTAGGAACTACTACAAACAAACACTGCCCATTTAGAACCCACAGCAAACCCGCCATATCCTAACAGCACTACCAGGACTCACAAAGCACCATACCCTACCTATCAAAAGGCAAAACTGCAAATATTAAATCAATACATTTCAGAGAATAACAATACATGACCTACTGGGGAAAGAGAACAAGTAGCAATGTCAAATAGGAATTACATAAACAGAATACCTCAGCTCAGTTACACATGCAGAACATACACCATCACCAAACAAGGAATCACAATTTAGAAACAGGGAGATAATAATTAAACTGGGAACCCCAAAAGCCAAACTTGGAATGTACAACAACACTGTAGAAATAAAACTATAAATTAATTTCCTCTTGTACTAAACAAAGCACAGACGTTATTGATGCACATTTCCCAGAGCTGTCATATTTCAGTTAATAAATTCAAAATAAAGAGATATTTTTCTACCTTTTGTGCATTTTTTTTCAGTTGCAATTGTTCCAGCCACTTTCTTCTGGTTTCTTCGTTCCTTCTGCTAACTCTCCATCGTCTGCTGTCCTTTTGTCCTTTCTTTTCTCTTCTAGTTTTTTTCCATGCTCCCTCTACATCTGCTTTAACATACTAATCTTTCCCCTTTTGCTCTTTCCTCATTCCTATTTCATCCACTCAAATTTTACCCCTCCATCCTCAATCCCCACTTACTCTCCCAATACCTGTCCAATTGTTGTTGTTGTTGTTTTTTTTTTTAAATCTCTTTATTCGGTAAACACAGCGTTACAGGCAATGACAGCTTGTATCACAAAACCTTACTTACTCACTAAACCCCATCCCCCCCCCCCCCCGCCCAACCCCATCCCATCCCCCCCTGGTTCTCAAAAGGGAAATACAACTATAAATATTGATATACATATACCAAGTCAAAACAACACACGCCGCTGTGTCAAGAGAGGAGCCCAACACTGTGGAACAGTCCGGCATAATGAGGTCTTCATCCGGACGTTCTGAGGCCATCAACGAAACTGTCCAACAATGCCCATCTCTCAGAATGGAGGTCCACTCTGCCTGGGTGGTGGAGCTTACTATACAGTTTCTCGTATTGAGAGTACTGGCACACCTGACCCCACCAATTGCTTGGGTGCAAATGCTGGAATGATTTCCAGTTTGACAGGATCATTTTGATCCCCACAGCTATCATGAAATTTAACAGAAACCGCTCCTCTTTGGAAAGTCCCAGGGGGAGCGATCTTAGGTATATAACATTCCTGGACAATTCAGCAGTAACACCCAGGACAGCCTGAATTTTACGCCATACTGCACCCCAGAACTTAAATACGATTGGACAATCATAAAACATATGAGTATAGGTGCCAAGCTCGCTCTGGCAAGACCAACATTTACCCGTAGCTAACTTGTCCCATTTAGCAATTTTTACCGGGGTCAGATAGGCCCTATGGAGAAAGAAATACATGGCTTGCGTGATTGCAGCTGATCGTGAAACTTTTGTAATTGGCCCCCAAAGAATTTTCCAAACAGTAGGGGGCAATGAGCAGTTAGTTTCCGCCTCCCACACCTTAGTTAGACCCACTGGTTGGCTGGGAACATATCGTCGAAACATATCATATATCTTGGACACCGAACCCTTCATCTCCAGCAGCTCTCGCAGCTGTTTGGTAAGGCCTGCCTCAGCCGGCAACGCATCCGGAGCAGATATTTTAACAGCCAAACAGTGTTTCAGTTGCATCCACCGGAGAAAACAGGATTCCGGAAGGGAAAATTCCGCGCGTAGGTCAGCGAAACTCTTCCAGCCAGCATCGTTGCTCAGGTGGCCGACAACCCAAATTCCCTGCGTCTGCCACAGGCGCCAGGCAATTTTCTTGCCACCCGGTTTGATACAGGGGTTCCACCATAGTGGAGTCATCTTAGAGGGCGCGCTATCCCTGCCGGCTACTCGCGCTAGCGCTAAATACGCCTCCTGCGTGGCCCGGAGGGTCTTTCCTCCCACTAGGTCTTCGGGAAGCAAGGCCCCTAACATGTGTTCCAGGGGGTAGGGGTTAGCTAGATGTCTTTCTACTGTCAGCCAACTGGGGCTGCATTCATTATTGGCGCCCTCGAGCCACTGTACGCCTTGCTTCAGTAGGAGAGCATGATGGTACCATTGAAAATCTGGGAAATGAACCCCTCCCTGCTCTTTGGGGGCTTTCAGCTTTTTAGGTGCTATGCGATGCTGAGCTCCATTCCACAGGAAGGCCAGGAGGTTTCTCTCTATATCTAAGTAGATCTTTGGGGGGAGGGAGACGGGCAGCATACCCAGAACATAATTGATTTTAGGCGTCAGAATCATTTTAATAATTTCCAGCCTGCCCCACCACGTAAAGCACAAGGGGGACCAGGCCATGGTTTTACTGTGGATCAGTTGGAGAATCCCCTCCACGTTCTCCCGTATCGTGTGCTCCCAAGAGAAACAATACTGGGCGCCGAGATACTTAATGCACCCCGTCTCCCAACGAAAGGGGAAGGAGGCCATCATGCTGGAGTTGGAACAGCTGTTAAGCGGAAATGCAACTGATTTGGTCCAGTTAATTTTGTATCCGGAAAGACCCGAATATACTGCAATCAATGCCAGGAGTCGCGGCACTTCGGAGGGCTGGGTGAACAAGATGAGATCGTCAGCATAGGCTGATAGTTTCACCTGTGTTCCACCAACCAGGAAGCCCTTGATATCTCGGCTTTGCCTTATGGCAATAGCCAGAGGCTCCAATGCTAGATTGAAGAGCAGCGGGGAGAGAGGGCACCCCTGACGAGTCCCTCTGTGCAAGGAGAAAGAGCGAGAGAGTATACCGTTTGCCAGTATTCGAGCACTTGTGTGCCTATACAACACACGAACTTTCTGTATAAACTCTTCGCCTAGGCCAAACCATTCCAATGCTGAGAAGAGAAAAGGCCACTCTAACCTATCGAAGGCCTTTTCGGCATCAAGAGAGAGGGCAATATATGGGGAGGCCTCACCTGCTGCACAATCTAGTAGGTTACAGAGGAGGCGAGCATTGTCTGTCGTCGCTCTACCAGGGATAAACCCAGATTGGTCAGGGTGTATTAAATCTCCAATGTAATTGTTTAGTCGCTTTGCCAGGATGCTGGCGTAGATCTTATAATCGGCGTTTAGAAGAGATATAGGTCGGTAGTTTGTAACATAGTTGGGATCTTTACCGGGCTTCTCAAGCACAACGATCGTAGCTTCTGAGAAACAACCAGTGTTCTCCCGCTCCTGTTCCAGCCACTCGTAATAAGTTTTTAGGGATGGGACTAGCTCAGCGCTTAAAGCTTTGTACAACTCCGGCGGCAGCCCATCTGGACCGGTCGCCTTGCCCCTGGGCATATTAGCAATAGCCAATTTGATCTCTTTAAAAGAGAAGGGTTCTCCTAATTTTCTGGCTTGCTCTACTGATAATGTAGGCTGTGAGAGCCTCCCCAAAAAGTCAGCAACAGCGGTTGGCTCTGGATTGACCTCTGTGGAATATAGTTGAGAGTAGTACTGGGAAAACTCTTGCAGGATCTGAGCGTCTTGCACTAGTTGAGTTTGATTATCGCCAAGAAGGGATACAATTCTCGATTTTTCACGTTTCCCACGAATGGTACTGGCTAGCAACTTGCTAGCCCTATTACGTTCAACATAGAAGCGGGCAGATTGTTTCATCATGCAATGCTCCACTTCGGCGCTCAGGATCTCATTATATTCGATCCTCCGCTTTTGCAAGCCACGCATGATAGCGGCATTGGGATGCTTGATCCACAGCCTTTCCCCCGCCTTAATTTGGGTTTCCAATGCTGCCAACTGGGCCTTCCGCTTCTTGTTCTCTTTTATTTTATAACTAGTGATAGTTCCTCGCAGCGAAGCCTTAAAAGCCTCCCACCAGGCCCATCCTGTGGTGTCTCCCAATTTGTTGGTGCTAAAGTAGGAGTTGATGGAGGTACGCAACTCCTCTAAAAAGGCAGGTTCGGCAAGCCAAGCCCTGTTGAATGACCAGGCCGCGTCTGAGCGTGCAGAATCATGTACCTTAATCGTCAGCGTTACCGCAGCATGGTCAGAAATGGTCATGCCAAGGATATCCGCTTCACAGCTGTTCGCAACTAGAGACCTCGAGACCAGGAAATAGTCTATTCGAGAGAGAGAACTATGAACTGGGGAGTAATAAGTGTATTCTTTAACTGTCGGATGCAGCAGCCTCCAGATATCTACCAACCCACAATCCTCCAGGAGGCTAGTGAGGGCAATGTCAGCTCTCGCCAGCCTGCTCACTCTTCCAGGGCAGCGATCCACTAAGGAATCCCTAACCATGTTAAGGTCCCCTCCCATAATGATAGGTGCTTCACCTTCTTTTTGCAAAATATAGTTCAGGTCACAATAAAAGGCAGGATCATCCTTGTTGGGGCCATATACATTTACTAAAATGCACTCAAATTTCCCACACTGAAGCAATGCTAGGGCCCATCTTCCGGAGGTATCACAATTGGACCGGGCCACCACCGCCCCCAGCGTTCTACGCACTAAGATAGCCACCCCATTCTTTTTTTTATTGGCCGGGGAGCTGCCAGCTAGGATGAACCTCCCCTCTTCTAGCTTCTTAGTCTCCAGAGCAGTAAGGTGCGTTTCCTGGAGGAAAACTACATCAGCTCGCTGCTTCACACAGTATGCCAGTATTTTCTTTCTCTTCATCGGTGTCCTAATGCCCTTGACATTTAGCGATATAAATTTTAACTCATTAGCCATACTCAGTGATAGCATAACTTTTATAACAAACTTGAAGCAAATAACAAACTAATATAAAACCCCACATTTCCCTTTGAGAACCAGCCCATCCCACAACCCCCTCCCCACATTCCCCTGGATAAGACAGCAGGACTGTCAAGGCATGGCGGGTCCCAGCCCCTAAGGGTAATATTGCATCATACCACCCATTTCAGCCATAAGTATGGGTTTCCTCTACCGCCTGTCGCCAAACTGTCATGGGAGGCAGTCGGTCCAGTGGCCCGTTTATCTTCAACTGTGGCCGCAAGGCAGGAGACATGGAGGACCAGTTCGGCCTGTCGCGGCTTTAAGGCCGAATCAGGACTGCGCTATGACACACCCGGTCCCATAGCCGGCCTGAGAGCGTGTAGACAGGAGAATCACAAACCTCTGTATAGCAGTTAGGATTGCATGAGAAGCGCTTCTTGATCGTCGATGTACTGCTCCAGCAGCGCCGGATCCTCGAATGATTTGGTCATGTTATTCAATGTGACTTTGAAACGAGCAGGGTTGACTAGGCCATACCGCGCCTAGAGCCTTTGTAAGCGCGGCCTTAGCGCAAGGAATCGCTTCCTTCTTTCCACGGTGGGTTTGCTAAAATCTGGATATAGTGCTATCTTGTGACCCTCGTACGAAAGCTGCCGACAATTTTTAGCAGCCATGAGCGTCTGCATTGCTTGTTGATGTCGTAAGGCGCAGAGGATCATTGGACGCGGGGTCTTGCCACGTTGATTAGGCACCGGAGGAATGCGATGAGCCCGCTCTAATTCTAGTGGACGAGAGAACTCCAATTTGAGCAGCTTGGGCAGTAAGGTTTCCAAGAACCCGATCGGGTCCCCACCCTCTGCCCCTTCGGCAAGGCCAACAATACGAATATTGTTACGGCGTGATCTATTATTCATGTCCTCGTAGTTCCTTTCCAGCCATTCTACCTTGCGCTGAATTTGTGGCAGCTGAGCCAGGCGTTGTTCGTATTCAGCGGTTGTCCCTTCCACTTTTTCAACTCTGAGCGTCAGAGATTGCATTTGCACACTTAGTTCTTTCAGGTCCGATTGCATCGCATTTAGGGCATCACCGTTGGCATCCACTCTGCTACGAATCGCCCGTACCTCCTTTAGCAGCTCTTGCATGCCCTCGGCGGCTTCCTGATGGGGCGCCATTTTGTGCGGGGACAGCGGGTCCGATTTGGTTCGTTTGGAGCCCGCAGCCGCCGGGTTCGAAAATTCCAACCGGGTCTGCTTGCTGCCGGCCATGCCCTCAGCACGCTATAATGATTTGGGCCAAGTCGCTCCCCAATTACTGGCTGAAATGAGCAGGATTCTTACATGGGGCCCAGGAGAGACTCACTCACACCGCCATACTGCAGCCGTGCTGGCTCCGCCCCAATACCTGTCCAATTGTAGATTTGTCTTCCCTCCCACACAAAATATTTTTCCCTTCTCCATTTCACTCTCCCAGCTCCATCCCATTCTAATCCTCCCCCAACATCAGCTCCCTTCTAGTTCCAGCCCTGGCCTGTTCAATGCCAGCAGGCCAGGTCCTGCCCCTGGCCCTCCACAGCTGGGGCCTGCCAATGTTCAGGTGCAGCAACTTGGAGATGAGAGGGCCTGTGTAATTGGAGAAGGGAGGTGCGCCCCAGAAGGCCACATATTTTCAGGCCCAGAGTCACCCTCCTTGGTCTTCCTTCTAGACCCCTTTTAGTTCCTGCATCAGCCCATTTTCAGTCCTAGCCCCCCATCAGCTCATTTCCAATCCTAGCTCCTCCCCATCAGCCCATTTCTAGTGCTAGCTCCCTCCCCTCACAGCCCATTTCCATTCCAAGCCCCCCTCCCCATCAGCCATTTGCAGTTCAAGCCCCCTTCCACTCAGCCCATTTCCAGTCCTAGCAACCTCCCCAGCCCATTACCAGTCCTAGCCCCCCATAGCCCCTTACCAGTCCTAACCCCCCCATAGCCCACTTCCAGTCTTACCCATCACCCCATTTTCAGTCTTACCCCTCATAGTCCATTACCAGTCCTAACCCCCCATCACCCCATTTTCAGTCTTACCCCCATCACCCCATTTTCAGTCTTACCCCCATCACCCCATTTTCAGTCTTTCCCCCCTCATAGGCCATTACCAGTCCTAACCCCCCCATAGCCCATTACCAGTCCAAGCCCCCCCATAGCCTATTACCAGTCCTAACCCCCCTAATAGCCCACTTGCAGTCTTACCCCCATCACCCCATTTTCACTCTTACCCCCCTCCCCATAGCCCATTACCAGTCCTAACCCTCCTCCCCCCCCCATCAGCCCAGGTAGATTTAAAAAAATCCAAACTTGCTGCTGCTGCCGCCACCGCAGTATCAAGCGTCCCGCGGGCCCCTCTGCCTGGCAGAGTCCTCTCCTCCCTGTAGCATCAGCTCCAAAAGCGGCGGCTTTCAGAGCCGTGTAGAGAGAGAGTTTCTCTCTCGCAGCTCTGAAGAGCAGCGAGAGAGAAACTCTCTCTCTTCAGCTCCAAAAGTGGCAGGAATTGAGCTGCCGCTTTTGGAGCTGATGCTGCAGGGAGCAGAGGACTCTGCCGGGCAGGGGGGCGCCGTGGGACACTTGATACTACTGCGGCGGCGGCAGCAGCAGCAGCAAGTTTGACATTTTTTTTACTGTACCGGCCAGCTGCTTAACACGCTGGGCCAAATGCATCGTGGGCCACGTGTTTGAGACCCCGGAGCTATACAGAGGAACTGTTTCCACACCAATCCCCTGTTAGAGCACAATAATAGCATGTGCTCCTGCAGCATGCATCACCAAGATGCGTTGCCCCGTAGGCATTAATGGGACAATGCCTGAAGACCACCTATGAGGCCATTTATTGGATGATGACAATCATGTCCAATGTATGCTTCCCTCCCTTTCCACCCTCACCTCTCATTATCTATATATCTGCATTATTGCTGCTACTCTCCCTTTCCGACACCATAGCTCACCAAGTTGTCACGTCAGTTCTGAGTGTTGTACTTCTTGCTGAGGAAAATGCTGTTCAATGCCAGCAGGCCAGGTCCTGCCCCTGGCCCTCCACAGCTGGGGCCTGCCAATGTTCAGGTGCAGCAACTTGGAGATGAGAGGGCCTGTGTAATTGGAGAAGGGAGGTGTGTCCCAGAAGGCCACATATTTTCAGGCCCAGAGTCACCCTCCTTGGTCTTCCTGAGGACCAGGTCATCTCCCTCTACTGGTTGAGCTCAGGGGTAATAAGAGAGCTCTATGAGGAACTAAGACCTGATGTTGAGCCTCTGATTGCCTGGTCACACGCCATGCTAGGGTTGGTCAAGCTCCTGAGTGCTCTACATTTTTTTTTGCTTCCGGCTGCTTCCAAACATCTGTGGTTGCAAAGGGAGGAATGGGCCACTCTACCTTTTTACATTGCCTCAGTCAGGTACTACAAGTTATGGTCAGCCAGGTAAGGAATTACAACATACGTATTTCCCATTTCCAGGCAACAGTGGGTGACCCTCAACCAGCAGTTTGAGGGAATAGCAGGGATACCACACATGATGGGATCAATTGATTGCACACATGTGGCACTTGTCCCACTGACAGATGGGGAAGCGGTGAACTGCAACCACAAGCACTTCCATTCCCTGAATGTGCAGGTGGTGTGTGATGCCAATATGCACATACTGAATGCAGTTCCCAGGTTTGCAGGGTCCACCCATGACTCCTATAATCTCTACTATTCCAGCAGTTTGAAGATGGTCAATATGAAGACTGCGTATTGTTGGGCGAGTACATTATGATGTTTCTCATTATGGCTTCTGTCAGGGACAAAATGCCAGGCTGTCCACACCATAAAGTAATAAGACAATAGAGTACATACTGTGAAACACAGTCACATGTCATTTTTCATGGCAAGGCAGACCAGGGATAGAGTGCAAACATGGATGGTGTGCATTTTCATGTACAGTGTTCCAAAGCCTTACACCCTTCACCTATCTGTGACTGAGGGCAGCTGTACATGAGTCCCAAGCTTATCATGTTTGCTGAGTGACTAGGTTACACACTGCCAATATCCTCAAATGTTGTTGTTGTTAAGTGCCGTTGAGTTGGAGTCGACTCATGGCGACCCTCTGGATAGCTATCCTAAATTGTGTTCGGTCTTGAGTCAGGCAGCTCATTGTTGACAGACTGGTACCCGTAGCTGCTGTTATTGTATCAATCCATCTCATTGCTGGCATATCCTCAAATATGTGAGTCTTATATGTATAGTGGCAGGGCCAACACCTACAGTCAGGGTAAATCATGTGCCAAGAGGATGCCAGTAGCTGTACTGCTGAAGGAAACTATTTTGTATTAGCATTGTGCTGTGATACATGTAGGCATGTCTTGGAACCCTTTGTGTTACATCACCATGTACACTGACCAGAAGCAGTGTAAATATGAGCAGCCTCGGATTATGGCCAGCTGGAAGGGTGTGAAGAGCTCAGTGTATCTGCATAAGTAATGGATGAAGCTCTGATAATATCTCCTAGGATATGTATGCAGTATGGATATTACTTGGGGACATTTGCACAGCAAGGGTACTTCAGAATCTAATAAGATACCATAATCTGGAATGTCAAAGATTGTCACACAGTCAGGTGACCTGCCAATCTAGGATGTTGGTGCACCTGCAGCTAGTCTAGACATCTGTGAAGCTGGGCTCCAGAGAGTATATCAGTATCTCACTGAAGGTGCACACTGACTGACCAGTTCACAGCTACCCATCCCCTGATCTCCCAAATGGTATGCCAATATACATGCAAAATGTACACAGTTATAATTGAGGCCAGTTGTGGGTCAGCCACTGTAGCCTTGTTGAATATAGAAATAGGATGCATTAGGGGACCTGCAGGCAGAATAAAAATGTGTAGGATGACATGACAGAAACTAGGCATAGGAATTCCCATGTTTCAAACCACATATCTCTTGTAATGCACTGAATCTATTAGATACAGTCTGTACTTAACAATGGCCCAAAGAGATCCTTGCTGCCAGTCCTTTAAAACATTCCCCAGCTGATACAATTAGCAATGGTGAGAAAGTGTCACAGCTGGGACAATCATTAGGATGTGCAAACAAACACAACAACCCTACTATCTAATATGATTGAGAGAGCACATACATAGGTAAAGATGTGGATATGGCACACTCTGGTCCCTATATAGCTGTTTATGTCCTCTCTGAAATCCAGCTCTCTGTTGAGGAATGGCTGTCACTGCATCGGACTGAGATGTGCATGTTAATACATATGGTCATTGTCATTGCTGAAGGTCAAGATTAGCAGGTACATGTTTTTAGTTGTGGAGAACTGTCCTACCACATAGAAAATCATTGTCATTGGACTCATGTAATGGATGCTGGAAATGAGTTGGAGATATGTCATCTCCCAACAGTCAGAATGTGAATCTGGGAAGATGCATTAAGAAACTATACATGAAGGATTCAGTGAGTAGCAGACTAGATAACAATGCACTGATTAGGCCTATGATGAAATAGCTATGTAGCCAGCCACAACTGGAATATCTCACACCTGTATAATGGGATGCAGTCACAGAGGACAACAGAAAGACATTAGGACCAGGGATGCCATCACTGCTGTAAGAAACACAACCAGACCAACATTGAAGGTACCAAATCATACACAATATAAATCAAAGCCTCCACTGGACTACACAATTACTTGCATATAGGTGGACACTAAACTTTATGCCAGATGACCTCAAATAACAGCCAGAGCTCTACAAGTCTGAACAACGGTCTTCCAGTATAACGGCCCAAAAGGCCTGTATTAGATAGCTCAAATCTCATCATAGGTCATGTCATGGCAATTCAAACAGCCTTTAGAATAAAAATACACATTTATAAAAATTCAAATGATATCTACACGCAATATGCTGTAAGGTCACCCGTTTGTGCTCATCTGTGCAACATGCTACTTCCACTACTACATTCTGTTGGCGGAAAGGAATGTTGCCAACCCCATGATGCTGACGTAGATAGGATAGCACTACTTATGCAGGTTCTACGTACATCTAACTGGTATATGAGAGTACAGTAGGAAAGCAGATTTCAGTTACTAGCTGCCATCTCTCTGTTCCTCACACCAGGGCCGGTCCAACCACTAGGCAAACCTAGGTGGTCGCCTAGGGCAGAAACCTCTGGAGGGCAGCAAAAGCAGGCCATTCAAATCTAAATACTAGATTTTGGCAGCTATAGGAGGTGTAAAGCTTGAGGTTCGCCTAGGGCTTCAAATCTAGGGCCGACCCTACCTCACACCACCATTTCAGCAATTGTGCTGTGACTTCCTCATCACTATGGACATAATGACTTACATGTCTGTTCACATCCTGCTTTTGCATCCCTGGCCAATACCTTTGCATGCTGATACACATTCTGATTGCTGCAATTGACTGTTGTTGAGGCTGTGGTATGGTTGTGAGTATATGGTAACCATGGGAATGTGTTTCTATGTGATGTGGCTGTTCTCGGGAGTGACTATGACTCTTAATATGCATAAGTCATGTGTGAATCAGCATGCCTGACCTGCTGATCACAGTCAACATCACTCTACATTTCTATCATTGAGAATGTCACCTGCAGCTATGTAGGTATACATTCAAATAGTGCAAGGTGTTACTCTATTGTGCCTGTCACTTAAATCGACGTCCGTCCCAATGTGCTGTTAACTGATGGCATTTCAATGTTTATGAACTGTAACATACATAGATGCTGTGCTGCAAGGACAGCAAGTATGTGCAAGAAGTTGCAGAGTGTATCCTCATGGGAATGCTGGTGAAAGAGCACTGCCTGGAATGAACACTCTGGAAACTCTGTACAGATTGAACCCCTGTGATATCATTTGTGCTACTCATAGGGAAGGCAAGAGAAGTGGCCTGTTCATACTGAAGTTTGTAACAGTGTGCCATCCTGAATGAAGGGCACAACACACATCATAACAATACATTCACATTGGATGTACAGTCTGTCATTATTGTCCCTCGAGAATGGAAAATCTCTAAAAGAGACAAAGCTCAAGACTTCCATACTCAGCAGATGGAAGGCAGCACTGTAAATAGGTTCCCTTTGGTCAGGTTACCCATTAGTTGCCTGGGGAGTTTCTGCAGACATGTGGCCTGAAATAACTTCTCTTGGCATTAGGACATGTGGATATGTTTCCACTCTACGCCTATGTTGTTTGAGACTGCATGTCACATACACTGAGCCAAGGGTCAGTGAGCACATGTTCAAATAGGCCTTGTCTGTCTACATATGCAACTGATGTTGCAATATTACATGTTCTGTCTGCAGGTGATGCTGGATATGGATGCAGAGCACGGTTGCTGACCCCAGTGCATTTCCCAAGGTCGCATGCAGAGACCATGTACAATGAGGCCCATATCGCTACCAACTCTGTCATTGAACGCATCTTTGATGTATTGAAAAGTCATTTCAGTTGTCTGGATAAAATAGGTGGGGCCTTATAATACCAACCTCTGACTGTGGCTAAGATTATTCTGGACTGTTGCACTCTGCACAACATTTCAATCAGGCATCAGATCCCAGTCAAAATTAACCTGGATCTGGAGCCAGATCCATTGTGCTGTCCTACATGTGACCAAGAGAACATATGAGTAGACTCCGAGATCAGCCAACTCCTAATATGGCAATTGTTTGCATATAGGTGCTGTCTAGGTAAAGCTATGGATATGTGTAATAATCACATTCACAACATTCATGTCTAATGTCAGCAATCTTGCCAAGTCCTCTGTATTCTGTCTCTTGCTTTACAGGACCTCAGGATATATGACACCTCCACGGCTCATGCAGCAGTACATTGCACCAATCTGGTGACCAAGGATGTTAAAAAGTGAGCCCAACCTAATCTAATCTCTCTAACACAATGTTACATATCGCAACAATCCCATACTAAATAGTGGTTCTGCGTGGTTTACAGCAAGGATAAAACATCCATATAAGAAAAACCATTAATTTTGATTAAACAACCATGTTTTCAATCTTTAAAAAAAAAGAAGTAATAACTATGAAAGATATTCCAGAACAAAATTATTAAAGAATTTATATAAAAACATAAAACACTTAAAATGAATTTGGTTAGTAACTTGTAACTAATGTAGTTTATGTAGCAGAGGGGTTATTTTAATATACCGGGAAATGCCAAACCCCTGTTGTAAAATGGGAACCCCTGTTAAGGGTTCCCATTTTACAGCATGATGCTTTGTGTTAATCAGGGCTGACCTCCCCAAATCTGCCCCGAATCTGACATCTTCTTGTGATGGCTGTGAGGGAGGTAAGAAGGGAAGTGTTGTCATGGGATGTTAAACACATCATAAATGTAGCAAATTGCATGCTGAACATTTATAGTGCACTTTGGAGGAGTCTCACCTGATAACCATTATCTCTCATGTTCCAATGGAGTGTCAGTAACACCTATCTGGCTTGTGTGTGATGCATGATGCTACAGTCCTGTGTACACTGTGAGGTAAGATGCAAGTCCAGAGATGGATCAACACTGCACAAGAATACCTGAAGATCTTATGAGGGCACTAGACTAGGATAACATAGCTCATTGGGGTATGTCATCTGTTGCATGTGGTATATCACATCAGGGTCAATGAGGCTCCAATGTTGGTATGTTATGGTCCAGTGTGCTAGACCACACAATCCACCCCAAGTTAGGAAGATATGTCTGTAGGCATGTATGCCATATCACCACACAAAGACATCACGTGCTCACATATTGTAACATTTTTTTGGACAAGCACTTTGCCCAACAACAGCAATATGGAAGGTTCTGATTCAGTGGCTGATATGATGTTACCATGTAGATTATGGGCTCTGCAAACTGATCAAGTGCATCAATCTGTAGGACCCATGTAATGTATACTGCTGATGCACTTTCTAGCAGCTGGCCCAGAACATAGTGTAATGTGTCTTGCTACAGCATTTGAAGTGTTGATTTGCATGACATAGCACATCTTCTGACAATCTTTACACTGTGGGATGTGAATGGCATTTGATAGTTCTGTTTTACTTCAGATGTCTCCTTGCCATGGCACTGAAATGACAAGACGTTCAACTGTGATACATCTTAGGAAGTGGCGAACTCCATGAGGCTACATCACTGTCATAATGTGGAATAGCAGGTGAAGTGTAAAGTGCCCTGCGATAAAGTGCCCATCACTAAGTACTTTGATAGCAAACACTGCTGTGTATATGCACGTCTACTTGGTTTCTAAGCAGTACATGTTATGAGGTGTTCAAGTGGTAAAGCATGGGCATAGTGCAATCTGTCTTGCTGCAGGTCCACATAGACTGTGACGTAGAAATATACCCATAGATATATGATTATCTACATAGCTGTGAATTTGGCCAGAGACACCAGATGGACATGCTCAGAATCTTTGTGAAAAAATGTCAAAGTATCTCACTGGCACAGATATGCATCCCTCTGATGGAATACCAAATGGTTTTCCACAGAACAGGTGTCTTGGGTGTGTCAATGCTCACAAACATGCAGTGTTCATGAGATCTGATCTGCCACACAGCCATCAAGATAAGCCACTGTAGAAGGTATGTGCACAAGACAGATTATAACCATCTGCAATGTATGTTCAACACACACTATGCAGACTGGCCAGAAGGCAAAAGGACATATTGAAGCAGCATGCCTGTCTAATGGCCATTGCTGCTGTATAACACAATAGCTCGGATTGTATATTGGACTGGCATGTAGGCATGTAACTCTGTGTATAGTATATGTCAAGCATTGTCTGCCATTGCAAACCATTGTAATGGATGTTAGGGTTTCTTTCAGAGGTTTAAGAATCACAAGGGCAAGTACTTTGATTATGGAATAACATACTTAACTTGTGACCATTTGCCTGCTGCTGCTGCTGATATTCTGTAGTGCTGACAGGGATGATGTGTCCAGCAGAATAAGAGGAGATAATGTAGCATGAAGAGCTCACACGTATGAGGGGTTGCTGATATGCCTTTTGCTGACCCTATTCCACCAACCTATCATAACAGAACTCTATCATGTTGCATATCAGTGTGACCATTCAAAAATTAATGATTAAAACTCATATATTCTGGTCTGTAGGTGTGAACCCAGACAGTCACAGAACAACAGAGCTATCATGATAAAAGTGTGGTGAGCAGTGATGAAATATCTGTCCTTACAAGGGAACTTGGCAAAAACAATTGATGATGATGTGGATGTCACAGTAGGTGATAAGTGTCCCTCCTACTCTACAGTCAATAACTGTGTTGTCAAGCGGAGGACAGGACATTGGAGCTATGAACATGAATAACATCCTGAAAGGTCAAATGAGGTGGCATTTCCAGAACAAGTAGATGTTGGTCATTACCTGGTCATGGAGGATCACCGAATATCATCTAACAACATAACAGAAACATTGAAGAGATCACCAGAACGTGTGGCCTATATCATCCATGACATTGTAGATATGACGAAGCGTACAGCCAAATAGGTTCCCAACTGCCTCAATGCTGGCCTGAAGTGTAAATGATTGCCTACTTCACATGCCATCTTGGACAGATGCCATTTGAATGCTGTGGAATACCTTGATTGGATTGACACTAGGGATGCAAGTTGGATGCATATGTATAATCCAGAAACCAAAGAACAATGCAAAGAGTGCAGATGCAGTGGTTACCTAGGTCATCAGAGCTTCCAGACTCTACCATCAGCAAGCAAGCTGATGGCATCTGTCTGTTGGGATAAAGAGGGAAATGTGCTTGTTGATCACCTGCAAAAGGGGGAACTCATATGGCAAACTACTACGTTTCCCTTCTAGACAAATTGAAGAGGGAACTGGTCTCCACGTGTCTATGAAACCTTACAAGACGCATCTGGGGTCTTCAGGACAATATCTCTCCTCACACTGCAGCCAGCACACGCAACACACACTGGCTGATCTAGGCTTTGAATTCCTGTAACACTAGGCATACTTGCCTGACCGGGCCCCTACTGACTATCACCTGTACCCTAACCTTCTAAAAGACTTGAAGGGAGGAATGTCTTCAAGCATTGATGAAGCTGCCTCAACTGCAGAAAAATGGTTTGCAGAGCAACAAGCAGAGTTGTATTTGGAGGGCCTGAATAGGTTGGAGCAAGAAAGTTATGTATGTGTGGAGGTTAGAGATGAATATGTTGACACAGGGGCCAATTTCCATTGGGGCACATCTGTCCAGAATGTCCAAAATCTGGATAGGACAGTCCTGCACTCAATTCTGATCCCTGCAGGGGCTAGAGGTCCCCACAGGATCAAAATTGGGTGCAATGGGCCTGGACAGGCAGGTCATGCCCTGATTCTGTGCCCTTGGACATCCCACTCCCTCCCTGTCCAACCATGCCATGGCCCCTGCATAGAGCTTGGTACGATGGCATCCCTTTGCCATGGCACCGGGATGCCATACAGAAGCCGCACTCACCCCCGGACCCAGCATGGCTTTCTTTCCCTGCCACCCAACCCCCAAATGGGCCTGCAGAGGCCAGGGACAGGCTGCAGGAATTCTCCTGTGCACTCTTCACCTTCTGCGGGGGGGCCTGCCACACTCCGGGAGACTTATTAAGGTTTAAGGTTTATTAACTTAATATACCGCTAAACGCAATGTACATCATAGCGGTTTACAGAGTTCAAATCAAAACAGTCACCAAAAGGTGGGAAGAGAAAGGAAAAGAAGTTACATCAATTGATAGGAAAGCAAACTAGGCAGATTCATACAACAGGACAGTAGAAAGGAAAGTGAGGGGAGGGGGAGGGGGAGGGGAAGACAAATCATGTGGGAGGTTCAGGAAGGTCGAAGGTGGAATAGGTCCCTGTCTATCTACCCGAGGTGGAATAGGTCCCTGTCTATCTACCCGATCCTGGACGTACAGGGCCGTGACCAGAATCAGTCCAGTACGTCTGGGGTCCGGGTCACGCCTCTGCCCACCCTTGCTCCTCCCTCAGCCTGCCCCCTCTCTGCACATCTCCTGTATATGTGCGGGGAGCTCTGCCCTTTTGGCATCAGGTATAGATGAATAGCGGGGGCTTGACATCAGCGTTGGACATCCAGCCCCAACTATTCAGGATCAGAATGACCCACTAAACATACTTGTTCAAACGACCTATCCATATTGAGAAACTTACTCAAAACACACCTATTTAATGAACATTTTGGTCACATCACATACCTCCCCCCCCCCCCCCCGCACAGCACCCACCCACAATAAACAACCTGTTTGCAACGTATTTACCACTTCTGTCAAGAATATCAATGTATATGAGTTATACCGCTAAGGTAGTATAAGTTTCACTGTTCTATGTAATATCGATAGCATATGTTAACTACTCTGTAAATAAGTTCCATAGTTCTATGTATAATAGTGTACACGGCTTTGCCCCGGTGAAAAGCGATATTAAAAAAAACCCCAGTCAAATAAAATAATAATAAATAACAATAAAATTGTTCAAACATGTAGCTTGCTTATATATAACATGAAGCCAAAGATTTATTAGCTTGTATGCTGTGGATAAATGCAAAAATGTAAAAGACAGAACAAGCGGGAATGGACACACATACTGCAGTCCACACCACACCACTCCAGTGATGTGTAACAGATGCAATATCCGAAATCAAGCATTCAATATCCAAAATGTTAAGCTATATTATATGGATACAAAGAGCACAGTGCTGGGACATGCATCTTTAAGAGGAAGGGCTTGTTGCCCCATCTGAAATGGCACATGTGGAGTCACATATATTCTGGTTTCCACATAACACATGTCAAATAGATACCATAGTGATATGTAGCACTAGAAATATTGATATATGTGCAACAGATACAGCTTAATTAACTCATTCACAATGGACACCTCCACAAATTGTGTATGGCCCAGAGGTGGTCTGTCACATGGGTAGACAATGAAATGGTGCATTCTGTCTCCAACAAAACATTGTGCATCAAGATCTTACAGAATGCAGTGAGGTCAGACAGTGAGGCTGCAAATCACATCCAATAGCAATCAATACAAAACATGGACAAATATTCCAGATGCTATCACATGTCATTGAGATTCATGAATGGTGGTTGTGCACATTACTTGCTAGTATGACTGTTCATTTGCATGTATTGTACATTGTTTCCTGAAACCAATTCAGCTATGACCCTGTATGCTATCATCATGAGAAACCATGGGCACCAGAGCACTGCACAGATAACAGCTTCAGACACAGGACTGCTATGATCATGTCCACAATCCAGGTATTAGCAAGGAATATAAATATATGTCAGTGACCAAAAGGTATTCCACACTGTTCCACATTAGCAGACAGATGACCATACATGTCAATGAATAGCACATATCCCTTGTGTCTAATGCAATAGGCTGTTCCTTGTAGAGGGCTAGGTACCAGCAAGGATGTCCTTTAGTGATATGTACTCTATTGGGTAATGGTGAAATATGTGTCATCCCTTTGCTTGTTCTTACAAATAGAGCTATTTGGTTTGTGAGCCTTGTATTTTTGGGTCCCATGAAGTGACATATCAGGAACCATCTGGCCCCAAAATACCCTAAAATTGCATCACAATGCTATTAAGCATGCAGTGACATAGTCTTGTGCTCTGCATGTGCAGAGTGTAACGTGGCTGCAGCACATCTGTATTTTTTAAAATCTCGTGATGTTTGGTATCATGTAAAAGAAGTTTGTCAGATTTACGATGAGTGAAACAGTGAATTTGCATTAAATTCTGCCAGAAACTTGGAGATTCTTTCAAAGAGACTAATAACAAGTTACAGCAAGCATATGGTGATGAATGCATGAGTCGTGCTCGAATTTATGACTGGTACAAACATTATCAAGAGGGCCGCCAAAGTGTTGTCAGTGATGAATGTTCTGGAAGGCCGTCCACGAGCAGGAATGAAGACAAAGTTGAAACAGTGTGTGCTGTAATACACTCAAATCTTCAAGCGACTATCAGGGAGCTTGCTGAAGACCTGGATATTAGTTTTGGGTCGGGACAGTCCATTCTTACTGTCAATTTGGGGATGGGATGTGTGTCTGCAAAATTTGTGCTGAAACTCCAGTCCCCTGACCAAAAAGAAGATCGACTGCAGCCAGGGATTTGTTGTAATGCGTTGAAAATGACTCAGATTTCATCAAAAAGATTAGTACTGGTGATGAATCATGGGTTTATGGTTATGATCTGGAAACTAAGGCTCACTCCTAACAATGGAAAACTCCAAACTCTCTCAGACCCAAGAAAGCTGGTCAGGTGAGGAGTAATGTTAAGGTCATGCTCACAGTTTTCTTTGATTACCAGCCCAAAACATCAATAAGGAATAGTACATCGAAGTTCTGACTTGTTTGAGTGATGCAGTTCATCGCAAGAGACCAGAGTTGCAAAGGAATAATGAATGGTTGCTTTATCATGAAACACCCCAGCTCACGCATCACTTCTTGTCCAGCAGTTCTTGGCCAAACACCAAATCGAACAAGTCTATCAGCCTCCGTACTCATCTGACCTCGCACCCTTTGACTTTTTCTTGTTTCCAAGACTGAAATTACCATTGAAAGGAAGGAGACCATTAAGCAAAATTCAACACATCGGCTTCACAGCATAACAAAAGAAGAATTTCAGAATTGTTTCCAGCAGTGGCAGGAACGCTGGAGAAAGTGTGTTTTATCATAAGAAGACTACTTTGAAGGAGACCGAGTGCAATGATTGTCAGTGTTATACTTCTTGAGTTATTGTACACATCTCAATACTTTTTCATTGCACCTCATAAAAGCTAAATAAGAAAGAAACAGACAAGTTGATGCTTAGAAGAGTCTAGTTATTGCTGATGCTTTAAATCTGTAGGATTTTCTGAAGAAGAATGCATTCTAAAAGGCATGGGCATAGTTTGACTGCTTCATTTGGGGGTGGGGGAGAGCAAAGGATGGGGCTGATATTCATTGTGGTTATCTTAAAAACAATTCTAGATGGATAGGAAACCAGTATATCAACAGGCAAGGGATGAGTTCATGTCCCAAGATACTCAAAGAGGGAGCTGAGGTTCTCATTCAGTGGCTATGGGGGTCATTCTGAGGCACAAATAGCAGGGACAAACACCTTGCTTTGACATACATCCCCGCTATTCTTCCCCCTTGCTATCCCCCTGCAAGGCTCCCTGTATGAACAGCGGGGTGGCCCTTCAGAATCAGAGCCCAGCATGCATGTACAAGCCAGAAGGTCTGATTCTGATCCCACCGGGGCTAGACACCCCAGCGGGATCAGAATCGGGTCTATTGCAGTATGCACCGATTCTGAGGGGTTGTACAGGGGCTGGGCATCCAGAAGGGAATTAGCCTCCACATAATTAAAATGCAGCAAAAATTGTAGCTGTTTAATTATTTAGCTTACTAATACAAAGTAACCCCTTAGGTCCGGACACTGCAATCACACAAAAAAACCAAACCTAAAAAACATGCGACCCACCTTAATAAACTTTTTTTGTCGGAGCTACACCGTAGGAAGGTCGAAATGGAAAACGACCTCCTCCAAGCGGGCAGCTACTTTTTCTCAAGTAAGGTTCTTCACCAAAAACTTTAATTTTTCAAAACCTAATTAATGATAAAATCCACTTATCTCAATTCATCACGTTCAATCAAATGCTGGTATATACAGTCCAAGTGCATTTGGACTGTATATACCAGCATTTGATTGAACGTGATGAACTGAGATAAGTGGATTTTATCATTAATTACGTTTTGAAAAATTAAAGTTTTTGGTGAAGAACCTTACTTGAGAAAAAGTAGCTGCCCGCTTGGAGGAGGTCGTTTTCCATTTCGACCTTCCTACGTTGTAGCTCCGACAAAAAAAGTTTATTAAGGTGGGTCGCATGTTTTTTAGGTTTTGTTTTTTTTGTGTAATTATTTAGCTTGGCACTCTAAGATAAAAAGATACTGATATCTATAAATATATATTCTCCAAAAAACAAAGGAGATAAGGTCCTCAAATGCCAAGGGACACGAAGTAAAAGAGAAGCACAGCGCAGTTTCTAACACCAAAAATAAAATTTATTATTGTTTAATTAATTTTATTTTGGTGTTAGAAACTGTGCTATGGTCCTCTCTTTTTTGAACATCTATTTTGCATTTAGTAGGACATTTCACCATAGAACCTAAAATCCAAGAAAAAAAATCTGATTCCGGTGTTCTCATTAACAGCCTCTCCAGTACCAGGCAGAATGTGAACCCCACAAAAGTCACTTAAGACCTATAAAGCAAATCTACCATACCATAAGGACACCAGCTTCTAAAATTAACACAGTAAGGAGCCTACCCAGAAAAGAGCAACACCATAAATATTATAGTAGGCCTTAGAACATCCTTATACCTATTTGGAAAACTGAACAAGTCAGATTACTACAGTTCCAAGAAAGAAACACCATGCTAACAGAACACATGGCCTTGGACACACCTGCAGAACACAGTTAGACTCTCACCAAGTACAGAATAAATTATAACAAACTCAAAGTAGAAACATATAGACAAAATTAAATTGAAACCCCAACAAGCCAGGCTCTGCATGCAGTGCAACAAAAGAATAGTGACTCACTTCCCTCTGTACTGTGCAAAATCTAAAGATGGTATATATATAAAATCCAAAAACTAACATATGTCATTAAACAGAAAATGAATTCTTTATCTTTATCGTTTAGCAATTTTATTTTTCCTTATTGACTTTGTCCCAGTAACCTGGTTTCTGTACTCCGTCTTCTCTTAACTCTTTTCCAGAGTCTGCTATCCACCTGCCACTTCTCTTCACTCCTGTCTTCTTCACTTGCTCCCTTACATCCATCTCTGACGTTGATCTTTTTCCTTTCAGATTTCTTCCATTTATTTTTCTTTCTTTATCAACTCAGATGTCATTTCTCGTATCCAGTTTTCAATCTCTCTCTTTTTACAACCCTTACACCCAGTCTCTCTATCCTTCCCCAGCCGCTTATTCCCTAGTCTTTAACTAACTCTTTGATTTCTCGTTTTCTCTTCGACCATCCCTGTGTTCAGCATCTATCCCCTTCTCTCCTGCCCTGTCTTGTCTCTCCCATCTCATGCTTCTCCCCCTTTTTTCATCCCCCCCATATCCAGCATTCCCTCTCTTTCCCTCACTCCATGTTCAGCATTTCCCTATTCACCCCACCCCATGTCCAGCACCGCCTCTCTCCCCACCTTATGACCAGCATCTGACATTTATCCCCCTATGACTCTTTCCCCATCTCCAGCACCTCCTTTCTATCTCTCTAAACCCTCTACCATATATTCAGTATATACCTCTGCTCCATAGGCACCATTTACTCTCTATCCCCTTATATTGCCCACCCTATGTCTGTTTCTACCCTTCCAGCACCTACCACCTCCTACCTGTGTCCTGCATCTGTCTTTCACCCCCTGCACTGTGTGTCCAATGTTTGGCTTCACACCCTCCCCCCACCTTTGTATCCAGCGTCATCTCCTCCACACTTCCTATTTAGCATCTGCCCTCTGCCCCCTGCCCCCCCCCCCCATGCACAACATTTGCCCAGAATTTCCCTTCCAGCAATTCCACCCCTCCCCCTTGTGCCCATTTGCCCAACATTACCTTTCTGGCCATTCCATACCCCCCATTCATGTCCATCTGCTCAACATTTATTTATTTAACATTTCTTATATACCACCTTTCATGATATCAAGGTGGTTTACATTGAACAAACTGAAATTACATTGAACAGTGCATTATAACTTGGAGATAACAATTTTACAGGGAACATGGGCAATGGAGGGTTAAGCAGCTTGTCCAAGACCACAAGGAACACCTGTGGGACTAGAAACCCCAGTCCTTCATGCCCAAGGTTGTTGTCTTCTAGTGGGATTTAGAACCCCTGACCTTCCAGCCTGAGGTAACTTGCCCCAACCACTAGGCCACTCCTCCCTTCCAGTCCTTCCACGTACCCCACTTTGTTTCCATCTGCCTAGCATTTCCCTTCCAGCCATTCCACCCCCTTGTGTCCATTTGCCCAGAATGTCCCTTCCAGCCTTCCACACACCCCCCTGCCCCCTGCCCCCGGCCCACGATGCTTCCGCTACTACTGCCCTTTCTGTACCTGCAGCATGTGTCAGAAAGGGGCAGGACCAGACCAGCCTTCCTAGCAATGAAGTGTTTACACCATGGGTTGGATTTTTTTTCAAACTGGAGGCCCATCTGCTACTGCTGCTGCAGGCACAGAAAGGGCAGTGGTAGCGGAAGCAGCATGGGTGTGGGGTAGACTGTCATTGACTTGGCGGAGAGCCGGCTCGTTTTGGGGAGTAATGCCCCCCAAACTACGCCCATGCTAAAAGGAGAAATTGAACAAAGAAGCAAATTAGATATGAGGAGCAGAAATGGCTAAAAACACAGCAAGATGCTGAGGGCAGAGTGCGGGCTGCTTGGACATTGATTTCTTCAGTGGAGCTGTGCACTCAGTCTTAGCTGTATGGAAATTGAGGCAAACCAAATAGAATGAGGTTTGTATTTAGGAACCCCAGTTGTATCACCAAAGCGGGTGCTAACTGTGAACAATATCTTGTGCCATTTTGAATATACATTCATTGGGAATGCTGGTTGATGGGCAGAAAAAGGAATGTTAGGAGATATTGGCCAGGTCTGTCCAGACTGCAGACGTCCGTGCCAAGTATTCCAAAAATACTGTGGTTATGACCTTGATGAGCCCTGCAAAGTACTTTTTCAACTAAATTCATGCCGGGCTCTTAGTTTCAGTGGACAGATGCTGATCTCTGTGACTTAAGTCAGAATCAGCTGATAAGCAATCATTCACAACAAACTCCACCAATCCACCTCTAAATTGAGGCCGCTAGGAAATACTGTGTGTAGATTAAAAATCCTATGTTGTTCAAGGCATTGTAATTGATATTCACGATTGCCACCATGTGGGTCTAAAGGAACGTGCTCAATAAACCTCCATTTGAGATCAGAAAATGCATTTTGAAATTGGACATAATGGGAGACAATCCGTGCAGACATGGTTTTGGTATTAAGATGAGATCTGTGTTCACTCAAGCGTGATTTAACCAGTCTGATGGTTCTACCAATATATTTTATATTGCATAGACACAATATCATATATACCACAAAAGAGCATGGGCAGATATTTTACCCATTTGCATACTATTGCTTACCCTAGAAACTATCTATCCAACTGGGACCAGTAAGAGTCGTGGAGCAGTTAGAACAATGAGAACATTAAAAATGACCCAGTGTATTGTGAGTAACTTGAACACAGTCACTAGATGCTGCAACATTTATCACTATGGGGTATGTTTACTAAACTGCGTTAGTGCAATTCGCGTTAGGAGCCGCGGTAGTGAAAGAAACCCCAAATAAGGACATGGGCGGTACATCGTTACCACTACCGCGCGTTAGAAAACTTAACGAGCGTTACTGGGCGCCGTGCCGCGTTACTGCGCGTTAATCATAAGAAGACGTACAGACACAAAGCACTGAAACAGAGCTGTAGCACAATGGTTACGGTACTGACCGCTGTTACAGGCAGCATGGGTTCGAGCCCCCAGTGTGCCTAACGCAAAAGGCTGTCTCAGGCATCATCCTGTACATTACAGAAGGAAAGAGGAGGCATGTTTTTCGTTACGCTGAGTATTGGTGTCAGAAAAACACCCTCGGAGTGTGCCTAGCCACGTACATTGGTACGTGCGTAGCCACGTGCGTAGCTGCGCGCGTACATTCGTGCGTGGGTACGTGTGTTTCTACGTGTGTGGGTACGTGTTTGTTTACGTGCGTGGGTACGTGTGTTTTTACCTGTGTGGGCATCTTATATTACAGACTTTGTAGGGTGTCCTGCACCTATGCATTATGCTAACAGATGTACGTGTGATGGCCTATGGTTTAGCAGAGCCTGTGAGCAGGTGCTGGTGTTTCACAGGGTTGGATTGGGCCAGTCACACCCATGATGCACTGCACATGCAAATCAGCTGTCCACAGATACACACCATGGGGAAGACACCCCCACAGCACATCGGCCTGGTAGGGGGAACTGACCATGTGCACCCCCACAGCACCTCGGCCTGATAGGGGGCACCGACCGTGTGTTGTACTGGCACAGAGTAGCTACACACCGTCACATTGTGCGGGTACTGTGCTCACCCTGAGGGTGCAGTGAGGCGCCCAGCACTAGATCCACAGCACCGTCCATGGCTGAAAGAGACCATGGCGCAGGTCCAAAGCAGTGTTACTGTGTGAGATAGGTAGTTTCTGCAGGAACACCTTGGACATCTCTGTCTGTTTCAGTCAGGTGTAGCCCCCATGCACCACCACACCCCTCCCCCAGGGCTGAGGGCAGCAAACAGGGTCTCCTATCAAAAGATCCACAGTCTACCTTTGATTTAATTAGTGGAGGAGGGATAGTAAGGAAATCCACAGTGCTACCCTTTAACTTTCAAAAGGGAGACTATGATAAAATGAGGAAAACAGTTAAGAAAAAACTAAAAGGAGCAGTTGCAAAGGTTAAAGACATACATCAAGCTTGGGTGTTGTTGAAAAATACTATCTTGGAAGCCCAGACCAGCTGTATTCCACGCTTTAAGAAAAGTGGAAGGAAGTCCAAAAAACTGCCAGCATGGTTTAAAGGTGAGGTCAGAGAGGCTGTTGTTGCCAAAAAAGCATCTTTCAGGAAATGGAAAAAAGAGCCAAACGATGAAACCTGGAAACAGCACAAGCACTGGCAAGTCAAATGCAAGGCATTGATAAGGCAGGCAAAGAGAGAATTTGAGAAGAAGCTTGCTGCGGAAGCAAAAACGCGAAATAAAGACCTTTTCAAGTACATTCGTAGCAAAAAACCTGTGAGAGAGTCAGTTGGTCCATTAGATGATAAAGGGGTTAAAGGAGCACTAAGAGGCGACAAGGCGATAGCGGAAAGACTGAATGAATTCTTTGCTTCAGTCTTTACTGAGGAAGATGTAGGGATGTTACCCATGACTGAAGTGGTATTTAAAGGTGTGGAAGAATTGAAGGAAATATCGATACATCGGGAAGATGTCTTACAACGATTAGATAAACTGAAGAGTAGCAAATCACCTGGGCCAGATGGTATACATCCAAGGGTGTTGAAAGAACTGAAATTTGAGATTGCAGACCTGCTATCAGTAATCTGTGAACTATCATTAAAATCATCTCTAATACCTGAGGATTGGAGGATCGCCAATGTAACACCAATTTTTAAAAAGGGTTCGAGGGGTGATCCGGGAAACTACAGACCAGTGAGCCTGATATCAGTACCGGGAAAAATGGTAGAAACCATCATAAAGAATAAAATTACTCAGCATGTAGATAGTCACGACCTAATGGGAGACAGCCAACATGGCTTTAGACAAGGAAGATCTTGTCTTACTAATCTGTTATGTTTTTTTGAAGGAGTGAATAAACAGGTGGACAAAGGTGAGTCGGTTGATTTTGTGTATCTGGACTTTCAGAAAGCCTTTGACAAAGTCCCTCATGAGAGACTTTTGGCAAAACTAAAGAGTCATGGGATAGGAGGCAGTGTACTACTGTGGATCAGGTACTGGTTAAAAGATAGAAAGCAGAGGGTAGGGCTAAATGGCCAATTTTCCCAATGGAGAAAGGTGAATAGTGGTGTACCCCAGGGATCTGTGCTGGGTCCGCTGCTTTTTGACATATTCATAAATGACCTGGAAAGTGGAATAACAAGTGAGGTTATCAAATTTGCAGATGACACAAAACTATTTAAAGTTGTTAAAACCCAGGAGGATTGTGGAAAATTGCAAGAGGATCTTGATAAATTGGAAGACTGGGCATCAAAATGGCAGATGAAATTTAATGTGGAGAAGTGCAAGGTTATGCACCTAGGGAAGAACAACCCAAACTATGGTTACACGATGCAAGGTTCCACATTAGGAACCACCACCCAGGAAAAAGATTTAGGCGTCATTATGGATACCTTGTTAAAACCCTCGGCCCAGTGTGCAGCGGCGGCCAAGAGAGCAAATAGAATGCTAGGTATGATAAGGAAAGGAATGGAAAATAAAACAAAAGATATTATAATGCCTCTATATCGTTCCATGGTGAGACCGCACCTTGAATATTGTGTGCAATTCTGGTCGCCGTATCTTAAAAAGGATATAGCGATTTTAGAAAAGGTTCAGAGAAGAGCCACCAAAATGGTAAAGGGGATGGAAGGCTACTCCTATGAAGAAAGGCTAAAAAGGTTGGGGCTCTTTAGCCTGGAGAAGAGACGGCTGAGGGGAGATATGATAGAAGTCTATAAATTAATGAATGGAGTGGAACGGGTAAACGTAGATCGATTGTTTACCTTATCAGAATATGGAAAGACTAGGGGGACATGCAATGAAGCTACAGGGTAAACTATTTAAGACTAATAAAAGAAAATATTTTTTCACTCAACGTGTAATCAAACTCTGGAATTTGTTACCGGAGGATGTAGTAAAGGCTGTTAGTGTAGCTGGGTTTAAAAAAGGTTTGGACAAGTTCCTGGAGGAAAGGTCCATAAACCATTATTAAGAAGGGACCCAGGATATCAATGCTTGAACCAGTACAAGCATTGTGGAACCTGTGTCCCTTGGGGAAACTGCTAGGTACGTATGACCTAGATTGGCCACTGTTGGAAACAGAATGCTGGGCTTGATGGACCTTGGTCTGACCCAGTATGGCATATCTTATGTTCTTATGTACCTCCCTGCAACGGTGGCAGTAGAGGGGAACATGAACCCTAGTCCTGCTGGGGAACAGACACCCCACAGGGCAGTCAATGCAGCTCTGTACACAGCCATAACACAATAGCAGACAGACATTAGGCCTGGATATGGTATACTGCACCCCACCACTATCTGATATTCCCCTGGTGCAATCCATCAGCCACTGCACCCTGCAAGCCACTCCATCACAACACCTACCAGCTGCAAACAGTCTGCTAGTGCCCAGTGGAGATGCCTGCACCCAGAACTGGGATGTCAGCATACACAGCAAGCAGATACATCAGTGACTGGGCCCCAAAAGGAAACCCATATTTATCACATGAGAGAAATACTAGATAGCACTATGGGAGTGCCTAGCCATGCTGTGGTCACTGCACACTCAGGGTGAGAGTGATCTCTCAGCAGGATATACTGAGGTCACCCTGTCTGTGTAGGTGGTGGCCGGGCACTACAATGTGCCTGTCACTGCCCTATGCCCTGTGCAGATGCACCCTGGCCAGGCCACCCTGTCCGGCCTATACCCATGGTACCTTGCTCCTCATTATGCACATTGGCAGCCCAATACTGGCAACAGTGCTGGCAGTGTGGGCTGTTGAAGGTGTTTGCAGCCACCACACACTGGATAGACAGACAGCCACCCCCACACCTATGCCAGCATTGTGCTACTATAGAGGTGGTCAGCAGCCATACCCACCACACCAGTCCTGGGCATAGTACAGGCATGGATATGGTACACAAGACTTTTGGGGGTCACTCCCCAGGGTGGTGAACACTGTCAGAGACCAGACCTGCAGCACACACCGCAGACATCAGAATGATTGTTATGGTGGAGCTCAATGAGCAAAATGTGCTTAACGTAGGAATTGATATCTGCCAGTTATCAGAGGAAACGTTTGATAGCTGTGTACCATATACCCAGGTGTAGGGTGGCATTGCTAAGGTATGCAACTGCTAGTATTGGCAGATACAGGCAGGGCCCAATGTCTTGCCTCTCCAGCTGGCATTGGCCAATGGGGCCTGTGGGTGTGTGTGTGGCCCTGTTGGCTGCTGCTTTACGGCAGAGTTCCCCAACTCCAGTCCTGGTGTTCCAAACACTGTTCGGGTTTTCATGCTGTCCCTCATAAATATGCATGAGCTACATCTGCATACCATGGGGGTGGTGCATAGCTATGCAGCACAGGCATCTTTATTAGAGGCAGCATGACACCGGAATGGTGTGGGGCCCTCCAGGACTGCATTTGCGGGACTCTGCTTTAGGTAATGTGCCTGTTTCTGGTGTCTGTGTTTGGTGTGGTAAAATATAGGCCTTGCGTATGTTCTCTACACTAAAGGAGTGTCTTTACTATCACTGTTTAGTGGTGGGTAAAACTATGGGGACTGGGTTGGCAGGAGCCCCAGCTGGGATTTGAACCTGTGACCCTCTGGTTTTACAGGCACTGGCTGTGTCTGTTGCACCACACTGTGGCCACAGAGACAGTGCAGTCCCTGGAGTTAGTTAAACCGGCCTGACGAGTCAGAAACCCTGCTCTGCAACAGGTTTACTGTGGCCTCATTTACCTTGTATGCAGACAAAGGTGCACATAAACCTCAGAAAAGACCTCACAAAAGGGGCACACACCCATAACCAAGCTGGGCAACAATGATATCATTGGGAAACATTACACCACACGCCCAGGACAGCTCCATTACAATGTAATGCTCTTTGAAAGGGTCTGCAGAGCGTAGACCCTTCCACACATCATTTCCTTTTATTTTGGTGCTTTCCAGGGAGTGTTGTTCCTTGTTGCCCATTGCTATCACTGTTGCCCAGCTGAATTCTGCTTTTTAAAATGTTTCTTGTGGTAATTTTTAACGTTTTATGTGAAATTTTGTTCTGTGCACATGTATCACACTGCTCACGTTTTGTGGGTTTCCCCGGTTTTTCTGTACATTGCTGACGGAAATGGTTTCTCTTCCCTTTAAATGCCTTTAACGACAGGTTTTCATTCGCGTTGGAATTGAGCTCTGAAATACAGCACGTTAGTATGAGGGGAGCCTCTCCCCGCCCACTCTCCGCCCATTGACCCCTTCTCTCCGCCCACTCTCCACCTTCTGCGCTGTTTTAACGCGCCGCGGAGGTTTACGATCGTTAACTACGGTTAACGCGCGTAGTATGACGTTAACGGTCGTTAGCGCATCGGTACGCACGTTATACGGCACTTACGGTCGTTAACATCATATAACGCGCGTTAGTCACGTTTAACGCACTTTAGTAAACATCCTCCTATATCTCTGATGTTCCAGCCTCTCTTATAGGGTATCATAAGATCTTTCTGAAAACAATTATGTAAAGAATGTGCCAATGTTTTCGAAGTAACATTGTAACCTGTGAAGCATATGCCATATATGGAATAGTCCCTACAACTTTACCCGGTATAGTCTTTTGTGGATCAGTCATAGTTGGGTCATCTCTTCTTAGTAATCAATCATGATGAATGTATTTAGCTCTCTTATATGCTTTAAGGGTCATTCTGCACAGGGGTTAGCAGGGATGTACATTCGGTTTGGACGTACACCCCCCACTAATCACTTGGGGCTGATTCTGTTCCCAGAGCTCCCTGCATGTACAGAGGAGATGTGTGGGGAGCTCTGGATGAGGGTGGGAGGGGCAGGACTGAAGGAGGAGCGTGGGCGGGCAGAGGCAGGCCCCTAACCCCAGATGTACAGGGCGAATTCCGGTCACGGCCCTGTAAGTCTGGAGTTGAGGAGATAGATGTGGGATATATTCCACCTCAGAGATGGAATAAGTCCCCCCGAGGTTGGCAGCCATCATGGCAGGACCCCCACCCGACGAGGTGAAGAGAGCAGGGGAATCCTCGCCACCCGATCCCAGCTTTGACAGGCCCGGGAAAAGCTAGTTTAATGCTGTGTAGGGTAGTGGGGCTCCCTCATGACATCCCGGTGCCATGGTGATGGGACACCACAGCACTGTGGCTCCATTCAGAAGAATTAGCTGGGCTGGATGGGGAGTTTACCAGACGTGCAGCGGGGTTGAATTGGGGCCCCTCTGGCCCGTCCAAGTGCCCTGATTCTGCACCCAAAAGAATGTCTAGCTCCCACAGGTGCAGAATCAGATGCAAATCCGGCCCATCCAGATTTTGGATGTCAGGATGGGCCGGACATCCCCCAAGCAGAAAAGTGGAAGGAAGTCCAAAAAACTGCCAGCATGGTTTAAAGGTCGGGTCAGAGAGGCCAAAAAAGCATCTTTCAGGAAATGGAAAAAGGAGCCAAATAACGAACACTGGAAACAACACAAGCACTGGCAAGTTAGATGCAAGGCATTGATAAGGCAGGCAAAGAGAGAATTTGAGAAGAAGCTTGCTGTTGAAGCAAAAATGCATAATAAAGACTTTTTCAAGTACATTTGTAGCAAAAATCCTGTGAGAGAGTCAGTTGGACCATTAGATGATAGAGGGGTAAAAGGGGCACTAAGAGGGGACAAGGCCATAGCGGAGAGACTCAATGAATTCTTTGCTCCAATCTTTACTGAGGAAGATATAGCAATGTTACCCATGACTGAAATGGTATTTAAAGGAGATGCTGCGGAAGAAATGAAAGAAATATCGATACACCGGGAAAATGTATTACAATTTGATAAACTGAAGAGTAGCAAATCACCTGGACAGGATGGTATACATTCAAGGGTGTTGAAAGAACTGAAATATGAGATTGCAGACCTCAGATTAGTAATCTGTGAACTATCATTAAAATCATCTGTAATACCTGAAAACTGGAGGATGGCCAATGTACTGCCAATTTTTAAAAAGAGTTCCAGGGGTGATCCGGGTAACTACAGACCAGTGAGCCTGACATCAGTACTGGGAAAAATGGTGGAAACCATCATAAAGAACAAAATTACTGAATATGAAGATAGTCATGGCTTAATGGGAGACCGCCAACACGGCTTTAGCCAATGAAGGTCTTGTCTTACTAATCTGTTACGTTTTTTGAAGGTGGGAATAAACAGGTAGACAAAGGTGAGTGAACTGATATAGTGTATCTGGACTTTCAGAAAGCCTTTGATAAGGTCCCTCATGAGAGACTTTTGACAAAATTAAAAAGTCATGGGATAGGAGGCAGTGTACAATTGTGGATCAGGAACTGGTTAAAAGACAGAAAACAGAGGGTAGGGCTAAATAGCCAATTTTCCCAATGGAGAAAGGTAAATAGGTGGAGTACCCCAGGGATTTGTGCTGGGTTCGCTGCTTTTTGACATATTCATAAATGACCTGGAACTGGGAATAATGAATGAGGTTATCAAATTTTCAGATGACACAAAACTATTCAAAGTTGTTAAAACCCATGAGGATTGTGGAAAATTGCAAGAGGATCCTGATAAATTGGAAGACTGGGCATCCACATGGCAGATGAAATTTAATGTGGACAAGTGCAAAGTTATGCACCTAGGAAAGAAAAAACAAAACTATGGTTACACGATGCAAGGTTCCACATTAGGACCACCACCCAGGAAAAAAGATTTACGTGCCATCATGGATAATATGTTAAAACACTTTGCCCAGTGTGCAGAGGCAGCCAAGAGAGCAAATAGAATGCTAGGTATCATAAGGAAAGGAATGGAGAATAAAACAAAGGATATTATCATTTCTTTGTATCGTTCCATGGTGCATCTGCAGCTTGAATATTGTGTGCAATTCTGGTCACTGTATCTTAAAAAGGATATAGCGTTATTAGAAAAGGAAAAGAGAAGAGCCAGAGTAGAACCACCAAAATGTTAAAGGGGATGGAAGGATATAAAGAGAGGCTGAAAAGGTTAGGGCTCTTCAACCTGGGAAAGAGACAGCTGAGGGGAGATATGATAGAGGTCTATAAATTAATGAATGGAGTGGAATGGATAAAGGTAGATTGATTGTTTACGCCATCAAAATATAGAAAGACTAGGGGGTATGCAATGAAGTTACAGGGTAACCTATTTAAGACTAATAAGAGAAAATATTTTTTCACTCAACGTGTAATCAAAACTCTGGAATTTGCTACCGGAGGATGTAGTAAAAGCTGTTAGTGTAGCCGAGTTTAAAAAAGCTTTGGACAATCTCCTGGAGTAAAGGTCCATAAACCATTATTAATGTGGACCCAGAATATCCACTGCTTGCCCCAATACTAGTATTGTGGAACCTGTGTCTTTTGGGGAAACTGCTAGGTACTTGTGACCTAAATTGGCTACTGTTGTAAACAGGATACTGGGCTTGATGGACCTTGGTCTGACCCAGTATGGCATATTTTATGTTCTTACCTTCTTATGGTCTCTTTATTAATAACATGAGTAGGATAAACTTGTTCCCTCAATCGTTGGATCAAATCGGATCCATGTGCCTGATATTCACTAGGGGTCATGCATATTCTAATACAAAGAAACTGTCCCAATGGAAGACTCCACCTTACAGGGCCGGAGTGATGACTATGGAATCGTAGTAAATTGTTACACTGGACAGGTTTACGATAGAGTGTTGTATGTAATTGGTGCTGATGTTTATAAACACTACATCTAAAAATTCAATCTGTGTAGTATGATGTTTAGTAATAAATTGGATGTTAGGCTTAATAGTATTCATCCAATTTAAACATACCAGTAAATTCTGTTCAGTGTCATTCCATAAGAAGAATATGCCATCCAAAAATCTAACCCATAAAGATATATTGGAAAACCAAGGTGATGTATATATATGAAGGAGGATTCAAAGTGTGCCATGCACATAGTAGCTACAGATAGTGCCACAGTGTCCCCATGGCAATTCTAAACACTTGAAGATAGAATTGAGTATCATGTATGAAGCAGTTCTTCGTTACAACCAAACGAAGAAACTGTATCAGTAATGATTTTGGAATTCTCTCAGATAAATCAATCGGGTAGTTAGCTATGACCTGTAAGGCTTCCTCTTGATTGGTATTACCAAATAATGATACCACATCTACCTTGACCAAAATAGTGGAATCAGAATATATATAATTATCAGCCAAGTGTGTCAACAAAAACCCTAATGTAAGATCAAACTTGAACTGCTGTTTTATGTAAAAAATAATCACAAAACTTGGATAAAGGTTTAAGAACTGAGCTGCAACATGAAACAATGGGATGACCTGATGGGGAAGTAAAAGATGTATGTACTTCAGGTACAGTATAAATTGTAGGAATATGAGGATGTTGTTTCATTAAAAAATTATATTCTTTCAATGTTAACCCGCTGACAAAGCACCAAGAACTACTTCTTTAATTTCCATTTGAAGTTCAGCAGTTGGATCACAAGCCAGCAATCAATAGTACTTGACATCAGATAATTATGATAATTCTGGTGATATGTCTGAGTGTGCTGTATCACCAATGCTCCGCCTTTATCGGCGTTACGAATGGCGATATCGGAATTGGTTCCTAAATCTTTTAATGCTTTAAATTCTGCAGTGCTCAAATTAGAATAACCATGCTTCATCTGTTGTTCAATGCTCTTTAATTCTGTCAAAACCAACAGTTGATAAATGACTATCACTGGATCCGCTGGACCAGTGGAATCCATTTAGATGGCTTTCTAACCACTGAATTATCGGATGAATCAGAATGGTCAGAAAAGTGGAGGGTGACTTGAGGTTTACGAAAGAATCTATATAAAGCTTGTCGCATAACTTATGATAGCCTATAAGAGAGGTTGTAACATTAGAGATACAGTGATACATGATGCAGCATCTAGTGACCGTGTTCAAGCTACTCACATTACACCGGGTCATTTACAATGTTCTCATTGCTCTTACTGCACCACGACTCTTACTGATTCCAGTTGGATAGATAGCTCCACGGGTAAGCAATATTTTACCTGTTGGCATACTACCTACCCATCCTCTTTTGTGGTATATTTGATATTGCGTCCATGCAATTTAAAATATATTGATAGAACCATCAGACCGGTTAAATCAAGCTTGAGTGAGCACAAATCTCATCTTAATACCAAAACCATAATATCAACATGTGTTTGAGCACTGCTTTAATTAGAATAAAAGGATATGTTTGTTATTCTGAAGGCTTTTTTTGACCTTGCACAACAAACGTTCTGACATTAAAATAATAGCTTTGCTCTTCTTCTTGATCTGACCTTTATATTGTCATGCAGATGTAGGCTTGTGTAGCACTCTTACTCATCCATATGTCACTTGTAAATACATTCTACTACCTTCTGCCTTGCCTAGGAATGCATACTGCTGAGTACAAAAGTGATTATACAGGCTGAAGATAACCCACCCATTAAAAGCTTCCAGAAGGGCATTTGTTAACTGGGGACTGAGAGATGGAGCAGATATGCAAACCCCATGCAAAGACTGGTCATGCATGACAATTATTTCCCCCAATGTACCATATCATCATTATTGATGCTGCCTGCTCCCTGCCACTGGACAGTGATGATAATACCACCTCACCTCTTCCATGGCGTCTTCTTTACTCATCTGCCACCTCACTAGTAGAAGAGACTAGACAGATAGAATTCCATTTTTCTGTACAGCCTCACCCTCTAACTACTTTGAATGATACAGCAAAACACTGATCTTCAAGCACTATAAAATACTTCCATACCTCTAATTTTTTATGGGATCCCCTCTCTGCTTCCTTGACTGCTCTTCTACTAGGACTGAGGTTGAGAGTGGACCAGAAGATGAAAGGCCAGCGTCATTCACACTCTCCACTGCCTGTTCTTCCTTGGGGGAGAGGGGAGGTACTGTTGGTTTCTGCCACTATAACTACCACTTTTGCTGCCAACTTTTCAGTGTTTTCCAAATTTCAAAGTCTTTTACATGATGATTCTTCTAATTCTGTATCTGCCAAAAACAGCTCCATACACTTCACAGCAGTAAACATGATGTACCTGCTACTGTGCTCTGTTGGCTTTGCCACCAGCTGTTGGTATTTTCCTCAAAAATAAATCTCTATTTTGGAAAATTTCTTTATCTTGGCTGGTGAACTAAAGGGGTTCTGAGATCCAAATCTCTATTTATCATCACTAGTGCCGATGCTGGTTCTATCTCTCATAGAAACATAGATACATAGAAACATGATGGCAGAAAACACCACATAGCCTATCTAATCTGCCCTTCCATCAAATACAATAGTTCTCTTTTTCCCTTTAGAGATCCTCTTTGTTTGTCCCATGTTTTTTTTTAATTCAGATACTGTCCACATCTCTACCACCTCCTCTGGGAGACTATTCCATTCATCTACCACTCTTTCAATAAAAAAATATTTCCGCATATTACTCCTGAGTCTATCCCCTTTCATCCTCATCCTATGTCCCCTTGTAGCACAGCTTGCTTTCAATCGGAAGAGACTCTCCTCCTGTGTATTCATGCCATGGAGATATTTCAACATCTCTATCATATCGCCCCATCCCACCTTTTCTCTAAAGTATATATATTAGATTTTTAAGTCTGTCCTCAGATGCTTCATAACAAAGACTACTAACCATTTTCGTAGCCACCCTCTGCACCAACTTCAACCTGCTTATATCTTTTAGAAGGTGTGGTCTCCAGAATTGCACACAATACCCCAAATGAAGTCACACCAGACACTTATTCAGAGCCATTATCACCTCCTTTTTTCTGCTGGCCATTCCTCTCCCTATATACCCAAGCATCCTTCTGGCTCTCTCAGTCACCTTTTCTACATGTTTAGCTACTTTTAGATCAAAAGACACAATTACGCCCAGGTCCATCTGTTCTTTCATGGAGAGAAGTGCCTCACCCCCTACACTGTACCACTCCTTTGGATTTTTGCAGCCCAAATGCATGACTCTGCAGTTTTTAGCATTAAATTTCAGCCAAAAAATTCTAGATCATTCTTCAAGCTTATCTTGAGCCCTCCTCATGTTATCTACTCCTTACTGGGTGTCTACTCTATTACAGATTTTAGTATCATCCGCAAACAAGCAAACCTTACCTGACAGCCCTTCTGCAATATCACTAGCAAAGATGTAAAGAGAATCGAATCACGGACAGATCCCTGTCGCACACCACTGGTAACCTTGTTCTCAGAGTGAACTCCATTTGGAACAGTGTCAAAGGCTTTACTGAAATCAAAGTACATTACATCTAGGGCTCTCCCTCAGTCCAACTCCTGGTCACCTAGTTAAAGAAATCAATCAGATTTGTCTGACAAGACCTGCATCTGGTGAATCCATGCTTCTGCAAACACAAAAATATTTCTTGAACAATTCTGTTTTATCCTCATCAATTTCTAAATATTCCTCCCCTTCACCCTTGAGTCTGACAATACCACTTTTGTCCTTCCTCCTCTCACTAACATATCTGAAAAATGCTTTATCCCTGCATTTTATTGCGTTTCTTCTTCTTTTTGTATCTTTGCTTTCCTGACTACTTTGCTAGCTTCTCTAAGTTTTTCCAAATATAGATGCCTGTCTTCTTCTCTCTGTGATCTCTTGTATTTCCTGAAGGCCTCCCTCTTTTTCTTCACCTTTTCAGCTACTTCCTGTAGCATCTACACAACAATGGAATCCGTGACACTTTCCCTAAAATGGCTTTGCTCATACCTCACAAATCGCAATCAATACGTAGAAATTGGCCAATAGACATCCAAACAAATCACCCAGATCCAGGAAATCCCTCAAGAATCAGTGCTTTCTGTGTTACTATTCAATATCTACATTCAGCCAGTCTGCAACATCATACAAGCATTCAACATATAATATCACTTATACGCAGATGACATTAGTATTTACACTCCCTTTACCATCACAGACACAGACTATTCAATAATTACAAACTGTTTCAATGTCATAAATCGATTGCTATTGGATCACAAGCTCAATATCAGCCTCAAAAAGACTGAAGTCCTTTTCTTCACCAAGATCCAATCCTTTCACCCCCAAAGTCATTAAAAGTTGAGAATGCCTACTTGGAGATTATGCCAGAAGTGAGATACCTTGGTGTTACCATCGACTAACACCTCTCATTTTCAACCGCATATAAACTGAGTAACCCAATGCATTTACAATAAGTTAAGGGCTCTTTAACACTTATAACCCCTTCTTGAGCCTCATGATTTTCGAACAGTCTTTCAAACATTGATACTACCTCACTTTGATTTCTGTAATGCCATCCAAGGTATCCTGAAGAACTCCTTACGTCCTCTACAGCTTGCACAACATACAGCTGCACGAATCCTAATGCACTCAACTCGGTACAGTCACATCACACCAATTCTAAAAGAACTACATTGGCTACCTCTCCTCAGTCAAATTAAGTATAAAACTCTGATGACAGCATTCAAAATAATGGATCATTTATCCTCTCGATATTTACAATCCAACATAACAAAGACCCCAGAAAATCGCCAAAGAAGTAACTCCTCAAACCTTTTAGTCCTACCCCAAGCACTCACTAAGAGTAATCAGATAACCTGCACTCATGCATTTTCCCTACATGCCCCTCACCTCTGGAACGCCCCACCAAACTACATCAGAGACATTCATAACCTCGCAACATTCAGGAAGTTGTTGAAGACCCACCTGTTCAGAAAACACTTTGATGAGATTACATGACCTACCGCACACCTTTTCGACCTCCTCAACCTTCCCACTCTCCCCCACCCCTTCTCAACCCCCCTTCCCTCCCCCAGCTCAGGCTGAAACTATGTCTGCTACAAGCTTTCTTGCTATAATGTATATAGTTTAACACAGATCTGTGTTATCTCTAGTTTTCACTCGTTACTTTGTTTATTTGTTCCATGTAAATTGTTCCATTCAAGTTATAATACCTAATGCATGTAAATTGTTCCATGTAATGTTGCAGTTCAGTTCTTTGTAAACCATATTGATCCATGGAAATGCGGTATATAAGAATACAAAATAAATTGAAAATACTCTCAGTTATTTCATTTTACCATTTATTTTGAAACAAATGTACAGCTCTAATTTTTGCTTCTAAGTTCTGCAAAGTACACAGCATGAATAGCACACATAGTTTTCATCAATGCAGGCAGTTCTGAAAGTTTAAAAAGTATTTTTGTATGTAAAAAGAAGAAAACAGCACAAAAAATCATCTAATGTTTGTAATATTTCTCAAAAAACAGGACATCACAAAGAAGAAAAGACCATAGAAATAACTGGTTAATAACAGCACGTTCACCACTTGCCTTCAAAATAAATCAGCCAACAATGTACCCAGATCATCCCTCCCATTACCCATAAAACATTCCTCTATTCAAAGCCCCACTCTACCACCCGGCTAGTCGGTGATGACTTAGCCAGAGCCCCCATTTCCTCATAGCCCACAGTGATGCCTAGCTATGCTCATTGGCTCATGGTGGTGTTGCAAGCCTGCCCTTATTTCTCCATCTTTGCCCTCACCACAACATAGGCTGAACCTTGGGCTTTAACCAGACCCACCTACTCTCCAGCTGTGATTGCAACCCCCTTCCCACCCCAAATACTCATCCCCCAACCACAGGGTGGGTGGGCCAGGTATCTTTTTCTTCCTGCTCCCTTGCCAGCCTAAACCAAACTACCCCCATTCCTGTGCACCATGTTCCTCCCTCCCCTCCTCATCCCACCCAATTAATACCCACTCCCCTATCCCCCTTTCCTTTACATCTAGTCCTATTCCTACTAATGGCCATGTTGTGGTGCCTCGATAAAATACTGTGGGCTCTACTTATGGCATTTAAGTGATTTTGAAGTTTTGCTTTTTTTCTGCATCATTGGTCTAAAAAAACCTTCTTATGATATTTACAAAGTTTTCAAAAATTGTTTTCTTACTCAAAAACCTTATCGAAATATTCTAAGTATGCTTAATGTAAGGTATATATAGTAAATTTTCCTTTCCCATAGTTTACAGATCACACTCACTTAAACATCTGTTTTATTCCTCACATACGGTAATGGGCAATAAGTCATATAATATACATTTTAACCTCAGTCCAACAGCCATAAGACCATAAGAACATAAGAAATGTCATACTGGGTTAGACCAAGGTCCATCAAGTCCAGTATCCTCTTTCCAACAGTGCTCAGTCCAGCTCAAATGTACCTGGCAGGTTCCCAAAAAGGTACATACGTTCCTTAATGCTTGTTCCAGGGTAAGCAGTGAATTTCCTGGGTCCTCTTTAATAATGGTTTATGGACCTTTCCTCCAAGAACTTGTCCAAACCTTTTTTAAACCCAGCTACACTAACAGCTTTTATTACATCCTTTGGTAACAAATTCCAGAGTTTGACTAAGCTTTGAGTGGAAAAATTGTTTCTCTTATTACTCTTGAATGGTTTACTTTGTAGCTTCATTGCGTGTCTTCTCGTCTTTCAACATTTTGATGGAGTAAACAATCTATGCTTTCTTGTTCCACTCCATTCATAAATTTATACACCTCTATCATATCTCCCCTCCGCCATCTCTTTTCCAAGTTGAAGAGACCTGATATTTGAATCTTTTGCTGATAGGGTATCATTCCATCACCTTTACCATTTTGGTGGCTTTTCACAACCAAAACAGAAAAAAAATATTATTTTTTACTCAGTGTCACAGAAATTCTTATTCATCGCTGAATCGAAGTTCAAAAAAATGTAACATTGACCAGTATTTTGCTTAAATAGCTGCCTCGGGGCTTTTTCTTATCCCATATTTTAAAGCAGTTACTGAAATAACTGTCTCAAGGAATCTTCTTGGCTGATGCTCAAAAGCTACATATATATACACACTTAGTAACATAGTATATGATGGCATACAAAGACAAGTATGGTCAATCCAATCTGCCCAGCAAGGCGGCAAGAACAGATGCACCTGCCGCTCCGTGCAGGTCAACCCTCCCCATGCCTTTGTTTAGGGTCGTACCCACCGCTCCGTGCAGGTCCCTATTTGTTGAGATATAAGAGATATGTTTATTTTATCTTGTTGCTATAAAGGGATCCACCATGTCTGCCCCATGCCATTTTGAATTCTGTCACTGTATTTGCCACCGCCACTTCCATCGAGAGGGCATTCCAAGCATCCACCACCTTTTCAGTGAAAAAGTATTTCCTAACATTGCCTTTGAATTTACCCCATTGCAGCTTCATGTAATGCCCTCTAGTTTTACAGCTTCCCTGTATTTGTAAGAAGTTTGTTTGCTCATTAATACTCTTTAAGTATTTAAAGGTCTGAATCATATCTCCCCTGTCTCTCCTCTCCTCTCCTCTAGAATGTACATATTTAGGTCAAGTCTTTTCTCATACATCTTCTGGCAAAGGCTCCAAATCATTTTGGTCACTTTCCTCTGAACCAATTCCAGTCTTTTTATATCCTTAGCAAGACACAGTCTCCAAAACTGAACACAATATTCCAAGAGAGGCCTCACCAGCGACTTGTACAGTGGCATTAGTACCTCCTCCTTTCTGCTGATAATTCCTCTCTGTATGCAATCCAGCATCCTTCTGGCTTTTGCCACCGCCTTGTCACACTGTTTTGCCACCTTGAGATCCTCAGAAGCAATCACTCTGAGGTCCTTATCCTGGTCCATGCACACCAACCTCTCGCCCCCTATCGCATACAATTCCCTTGGACTTCTGCTTTCCAAGTGCATGACACTGCACTTCTTCACATTAAATCTTAACTGCCGAGCATTAGACCATTCTTCCAGCTTTTGTAGATCTTTCTTCATGTTATCCATTCCCTCAGGGAAGTCTACTCTGTTGCAAATTTTTGTGTCATCTGGAAAAAGACAGACTTTTCCATTCAGTCCTTCAGCAATATCATTCACAAATACATTGAACAGTACTGGTCCCAGGATCGAACTCTGGGGCACACTGCTAATCACCTTCCTTTCATCTGAGTGAGTTCTGTTTATTATCACCTTCTGTTGTCTGTCAGCCAACCAATTTCTGATCCAGTTCACCACCTTGGGACCCATCCCCAATCTGTTTGATTGAGAAGCTTTGTTGAAATCTAGGTAGATCATGCCCTTGATCTAGTTCTCTGGTCCCTTCATTCTACTTATGTGTGTATGTGGGTGTGGGTGTGTGTAATAAGGCCAATGTTCCTTTTCTTTTTTATCTTTCTCTTCCTTTCCCCTTGCCTACTGGCCTTACTGATTCTCCCTTTTTTGCTTTTGTATTATATATCGTAGACTACTCTAATGTGTTTTTGTGAACTGAGGTATAGAAAGTACTGGAAGAAGAAGAAAAATTATTATATGTATGTATATACGCACACATACATGTAGTGTGAACCTATTTCACTGCTAGTGCTAGAGATTATGATGGGGATATTAAGGTGCGACAGCTTATGCTGCTACAATGACTAGCCTTCATGCTGAACTTTGCACCCACCAGCATTGAATATTCAGGTTGGCCAAATAGCACCACAGTTAACTGGGCAGCAGCGATATTCAGCCACAAAAGCGAACATTAGGCAAGCCTTTATGCCTAGCTTTTGCCACTGAATATCACTGCTAGCCGATTATACCTGTATGTTGCCACTGATCTGCCACCAGAATGCCCCGATGCTAGCGCTGGGGCATTTAGTGTCAGCTCCCGAGGATATTCAGCGGCACTAACCACATCATGTACATCTGATTTAATTGTTCTAATTGTAATATACTCATTAGAAAAACACCTTAAACAAGGAATAACAAAATTACAGTAACATAAGGCAATGCAGTTGTACATTTAAGTCCAGGCCCCTTTGGTCACATTACATGTTTCACTGAATTCCTAAGTAAATAGAAGCTGACACAACCTCTGCATGAGACAAAGTTAACTACTAATACCTCAAAATTAAAGTTGATAATTAAGACTGTATCAAGTTTTTTTGTCAAAATTCTAAATAAATCTCATAAAGGTTTCCTATTCTTATTAACTAGAAAAATGTGAGTTCATCAATGCTTCTGTTCTATACACCAGCTCTTAATACTGTACTTAAACTCAATTCATACCTAATTCATATTCTCTAACAAAAGATATTTTAATATTCCAAATCAATATACATAAAGAAGTAGATGGGATGAGCTCAGTGAAAGGTGCTGAAAACCCATATGGCTATTGCCCACCAACAAACTTCATTATCATCCCCCAGCTCATAATAAATACATTTATAACTTGAGTCTTTTAAATACAACTTCAGTCTCTTAGAGAATTTTTAAGCAGAACATTCCATACAAGATTTAAATATGAGGAAATTCAATAATATCTTCATGCACATTTGCATATTTATTCACTGTCTTATTTCTCATCGAATATAATCCTTAGTTCTTAGCACATCATCTTCATAAGATGACCACTGAAGTTATAAGGGCCAAGATGTAAGAGGGCTGCTGGTGTGATCAGCTGTGCTGGAGTTGGGAGATGGAGCCTGTGCTTGGTATAAAAGTCACTACTGACCACATAGCCAAGGTTGGAGACAACAGAGTTCAGCTGGGGGCAAAGCATGCAAATCTGGTGGCCCAACTACTAGAAGAAGAAAGGTTTAGTATCAAATTGTGTTGTCAGACCACAGTCTCCCCTGCATGTCCACGAAGTCCACATACATGCTCTTGGGGGGCTATGTTGGTGTCATGGACCTTGTTCCTGTAGGCAGATGGCCCCTCACCCTGACCAAAGAGGACATGTTTTTGGCCTACTGGCTTTGAGCAGATACCTATATTTCCACCACTAAAACCAAGCTAGTTTTGTTTGAGTTCCCTGATCGATGTTCCCTCCCCCAACCCCATGTGGGTGCACAGGAGTATTATGGCATCTCACCAAACCTTGGTCCATGGTAGGAGCATGGATGCCCTTTATGGACTGGAAGAGGGTAAGCTGCAGAGGTAGGTGTTCTATGTGATGGGTTGGGGGCTACATCTAGACAGTGTGAGCTTCATGGGGTGGAGAGAATGGCTGGCTGATTGCCCCAGCCATGCATCCGCCTCACATCTATGTGCTTATTGTATTGTGCATGCAGACCAGCAAATGCTAGCACCTCTCTTCTCCCACATAGGGGCAGCATTCCTCAATAGCTAGAGTACTGTACCAGATAAGAAAAGTGACAGGGGGAGGAGAGTCCTGGTAACCTGTTCATTGTGGCCTAGGTAAACAGGCACCCTGAGTGACTCAGCGTGAAAGGGATTCCCATGGCTATTCCACATGGCAGCCACTGCTGACACCCTGCCTGCTCCCATAGGGGGCCCCCCACTCCCTCAGTTACTGTGTTTGCACCCTATCTCCCACAAAAAGGACTGCAACACAGTCACTATGCATGTGTTGGTTCTCTTGATTTGAATGCCCCGCTCCATGATACTTTGGCCCATAGCTCAGATCTGTACAGCAGGATGTGCCTATTCTCCATTCAGCTTTCTCTTTCTGTCACTGCCCACTTACTATATCCCTCATTAGTCTGCTCATTCTGCAAGGGTTTGGTTGCCTATGGCCCCCATCACATTGCATTAGTAGAAAGCACGCGTAGGGCATACGTGCAATTTTTATGGAGATGCTTTTGTAAGTGCTAACAAGTGAAAACGTTTTGATGAGAATTTGATGCACAGAGAAATAAGGGTGTGAATGGACATGTGCATATGCATGAAGATAAACCAATTTTCTTTATATTTAAATCTTGCATGAATCTTGCTTAAAAATTATTTAAGAGATTAAAAACCTTAAGTTCTTGCATTTTAAAGACTCACTTTAGGACTTCATTTAACATGGATTGGGGAGATTTTGACACCTTTCATATTGAACTCATTTCTTAATATATATATTAATTTGGATTATTTTGTATAAGAGAACACAAATTTGGTATGAATCGAGTTTAGTTAAGAACTGGGTGTAAAAAATAGAAGAATTGATGAATTTACTTTTCTCTTTGTTAATAAGTGCAAGACATGGTTTATGAGATTTACTTAGAATTGGTTGAAGATTGTATTGTGTTTTTTTACTAATTAACCTTATACAGTATGTGAGATTAATAGTGTTAACTGTGATAGAATAAAATTTGCTTGGCCCTGTATGTTGATGGTGTACAAAATTAAAGATATCTTTCACAAATTTTAATGCATAATCACTTTATATTTTCTGAAAATGTTAAAAAGTGAATATGGAAAGGGTAAAGGTTTGCACATTTTTCCATTTAATTCATTGCTACCTTTTTTTTTTTTTAAAGAGAACCAAAAGGTTGGTGCTTCAATTAAACCACAGAACAACTAATCTGATCCTTCTAACCTCTTAACTTATGATTATTGCTCTGTCTACTTTCAACAACCATGGGCTCCTCTAAACATGTGACTGAGCATTTGAAAATGAAGGCAATTCACTCTAAAAAAGCAGGGGAAGAATATTGCAAAGCCTCTCTATGCATCCAATTAATAATTTCCACTGTCAGAAACATAGGGGCATGTTTACTAAACATTCTTAATGTTACCGGCGTTAGTTGCAGTCTTACTGTGAGGAATTTATTTATTTAACTGCATTTATATACCTCTTTTCACCGGGTCAAAGCGGTGTAACATAAAAGGGGGGGGGGGGGGACAGAGATCAGTGTAGAGGGGGGAGCCGTCACCAGGGGGCCAACATTGATGATTTGAACAGGTGGGGAAGTCTTAGGGAATAGACATAGGTCTCTTAGAGGGTAAATTGGGGATTTGGTTGCGGGACTGTGGGATGTCAGTGGAGGTTGCCTGTTTCTGGTCCAAGATATTCCAGGAAGAGGATGGTTTTTAGTTGTCTTCGGAACACAGTTGGATCAGCGGTGATTCTGATTTGGCTTGGTAGTGAGTTCCAGATGGAGGGTGCGTATAGTTCAAAAGCTCTGTTGCAGGTTCGTTGATTATATTTTGTTCGTTGATAGGGGATAGTGAGGATATTGTTATTTATTTATTTATTATTTATTACAATTTCTTATATACCGCACTATTCTGCATCAGCGCGGTTTACATGGAACAGAAAATCAGACAGGGTAATGTGTCTGAGTTTACAATTAACCGGACATCAAAACTTGGATAACTAGGGAGATTTACAAATAACAGGGCAGCAAACTTGGTATTGATGGTGGTTTGTCGGGTTGTTCTGTTGTGGGTGGGCTAGGGTAGCAGGAAGCGGAGGTGGGAGGTCTGTGTCCGATGGAGGGCTTTGTGTATAAGCAGGTCAGCTTTGTATTTGATCCTTGCTTGAAGTGGTAGTATGTGTAGTTCTCTCAGGACTGGGGTAATGTGGTCGTGTTTTTTTGCATTTTGGATGATCCTTGCGGTGGTGTTTAGGGCAGTCCATAGAGGGTTGGTGTGGGTTGCAGGGAGTCCATGATAGATTATGTTGCAGTAGTCCAGGTGGGGGAGTGTCATGGCCTGCATGACAGTTCTGAAGTCTTGTGGATTTGAGTGTCTGAGCCGTTGTATTGTTTTTGCTTTGTGGAATATTGGCCTTGCAGTCTTTTTTATCTGTGGGGTAAATGTGAGAGCTTGGTCTATAGTGATTCCCAGATATTTTATTTGGGGTTGAATCTTTATTTGTGTGGTTCCTAGTATGATGTGAGATGGTGGGGTGAAATCTGGGTCCTTTGTTACTATGAGGGCTTCAGTTTTTTTGATGTTGATGGTCAAATTGTTTCTTTGTAGCCAGTCGGAGATCTCAATGAAGCAGTCTGATAGTTGGTTATATGTAGGGTTGGTGGTTGTGATTGGTCCGTATAGCATTATGTTGTCTGCGTATATATGGTAGTTGATGTTATGGTCTTGTATGATTGAGCAGAGTGGTTGCAGATAGATATTGAAGAGCATGGCGGACAGTGTGGAACCTTGGGGCACTCCTTGATGTTGTTGGAAGGGGGGGGGGAGGTTGCTGTGTTTGTGCGGATCAGTTGTTGTCTGTTTGTTAGGTAGGAGTGGAACCACTGCAGAATGGTGTCTTTGATTCCTATATCCTGGAGTCTGTGTAGGAGAATGTTGTGGGAAATGGTGTCGAAGGCTGTGAATATGTCTAGAAAGAGCATGATGTACCCAGAGTGTTTGGCCTGTGTGCCTTTGGTGAGGGTGTTCAGTAGCGTTGTCATGAGGGTTTCAACTCCATGGTATGGGCGAAATCCGTGTTGTTGCGGGTCCAGTATTTTGTTGGTGTCTAGGTGGTCTTGGAGTTGCTGTTGAATGATCTTCTCCATAATTTTGGTGGTGAATGGGAGGCTTGCTATTGGTCTGTAGGAGGCTGGGTCGAGTGGGTCCAGGTTGGGGTTTTTTAGGGTTGGATGGATGATAGAGGTCTTAAGGGTGTCTGGCATGTGTCCTTGCTTGAGGGATTCATTGATGATGTGGGTTAGGGGTGTGCTTATATCTTCTTTTGATTTCTTTATCCACTCAGCAGGGCAGGGGTCTAGTGGAGAGGTGGTGGTGTTTAGGCGGGAGATAGTGGATTCTATTTGTTCAGTTGTGATTGTTTCGAATGTGCTCCAATCCGTGGCTTTGGTGGTGTATTGGTGGGTTGTTGATGTTGCATTTTTTGTAGTTTGTTTGGCAGCTGAAGCGGTTTATATTGGCGTGCTAGTAGCTCAGGTGGGATGTTTGGTAGCTGATCAGGTTGGCTGGGTGCTTTTGTGAGCTTTTTGACTATCTCGAAGAGCTCGCGTGGTTTGTTTAGTGAGGAATGAATGATGTTTGAGTGATAGGCCCTTTGTGCTTTATCGGTTTCTGTGTGGTATGAGTTGAGGTTGCTGACGTATTTTGCTTTGTCTGTTTCCTTTTTGGTCTTTCTCCAGTTTCTTTCGGTTCTTCTGAGTTGAGTCTTTAGTTTGCGTAGGATTGGGGTGTACCATCTTGCTTTTGTCACAGTAGTTTTTGTTTTGGGATTGGTTGTTGTTGCACAGGATGCTGAGGCGATTGTAGCGTTCCAGTTATTGATCAGGTCTTCAAGGTTGGAGGAGTTTGATTGGAGTTTGGGTAATATTTGTGTTAGGAAGTCTTCTTTGTTGAATGATTGAACCTTCTTTTAGGTTGGTTGTTCTCTGTGGGTTTGGTGTGTTTGTATGTATGGGTAATGTTGATGAGATGGTGGTCGGACCACGGTACGTATGTGATTTTTGGGTTCGTAGATGTAGAGGTGCTGTGGGAATTCAAGAATATTAGGTTGAGTGTGTTCCCTTTTTCGTGGGTTGGGTCATGTATAATCTGTGTTAAGTCCATTGCTTCCATGGCGTTGATGAAGGCTTCGGCATGTTTGTCTTGTAGTGAGGGAAGGTTGAAGTCTCCCAGAATTAGTTGCTCTTTTGTGGAGATGGAACTCTCTGATACATGTTTTAGTATGTCTGATAGATCGGTGCTTGGTGTGGGTGCCCAGTAGATTAGGCATATGGAGATGTGTTTGTTGGTGAGAGTGAGCATGTCCGCTTCGTTGGTTGTTTCTGACGCATGGTTCCTGAGGTGCAGGTTAGATCTTGCAATGATGGCTACTCCTCCTCCTCTGGCATTGGCTCGGGAGCAGTTGTGAAGGCTGTACCCATTAGGTTAGTTGGTTCATGATCACTGCGTCGGCGTCTGTTAGCCATGTTTCCGTTATACAGAGGATGTCAAACCTTTCTGTTGTGATCAGGTCGTGGAGCATGTGATGTTTGTTTCTGAGTGAGCATGAGAATGCCATATAAGGTAGTGGGTGTTCCGGTCTTAAGGTAGCATTTCGGGTTATCGCGCGATAAAGTCAGTTATTGCACGATAGAGGGAGCCATGGCACGTTAACGCGCTTTAGCCTTAATTAGGTGTGCTGACCTGGCAACACAGCAACAGATGTGTAGCACAATGGTTAATACATTGACTGATGAAACAGGGGTCATGGGTTTGATCCCCCAGTGGGCTTAATGAGTACGGCTGTCTGAGGTATTACCCTTTATTTTAAATCAGTGCTGTCTGAGGCATTTTCTTTTTTAATTTAAATTAGTGCTGCCAGCAAACACACCCTCACAGTGTCGTAACCTAAGGTGCCACATAAGGCGCCTATAAGACACTCCAGAGGGCACATTATAAAGTGCACTCTCCGCCAAGGCACCTTATAATGTTCCCTATAGGGCGCCTTATAGGGCGCTTTATAGGGCATCTTATAGGGTGCTTTATAGGGCACCTTATGAGGCACCTTAAGGTTACAGCACTGTGAGGGTGTTTGTGCTGGCAGCACTAATTTAAATTAAAAAAGGAAATGCCTCAGACAGCCCTATCAAATAACACCACTGTGAGATCAAACCCATGACGTCTGCCTCCACAGTCAGTGAAGTAACCAGTGGGCTACATCTCTATAGCTACTAATAAATCCTTCAAAATATTACTAAATTACCACTGCAAACTCTTCCCAAAATAACAATACATAAAAAACTTATTTTTGTCGGGTGAAACCAGGGGAGGTTAGAGAAATTGCTCTAACCACACCAGATGGCAACATCCATTTTATTCAAGCACAAAAAGTGGAGGAGTGGCCTAGTGGTTGGGGCAAGGTACTTCAGGCCGGAAGGTCGGTGGTTCAAATCTCACTAGAGAACAGCAACCTTGGGCTGGAAGGACTGGGGTTTCTAGTCCCACAGGTACACCTTGTGGTCTTGGGCAAGCCACTTAACCCTCCATAGCCCATGTTCCCTGTAAAATAGTTCTCTCCAAGTTATAATGCCCTGTTCAATGTAATTTCAGTTTGTTCAATGTAAACCACACTGTTGCAGAATAGCACGGTATATAAGAGAATGTAAATAAATAAATAAAATAAATAAATAAAAACTGCTTAACAGCATTAAAAAGAACTTAGCTTATAAATGGTGAAGAACATGTTCAATTGCAGCAAAACACAATCCTCTGTGAGTAAGGCACGACGTGCACGTTTTGGAAGCAATTCCTGTATCAAGTGCAATGCTCCTCAATGTGTATTCACCGCCAAAAAACGCCGAGCTTTTCTCTTGGTATATTTCACCGGAAGAGTTTCTTAGTGGCTAAAAACAGCCATCATTCACAGCCAAGCTCCAATCAAACAGCAGGGAAACCCCACAAGATCAGGGGAACCCTGCCACGTCTTGGAAGAGGTTTCAATTAAGGCTCGCCCAATCAATTTCTTTATTTAGTCTGAAGGGAAACACAGTATTCAATCGAAAAATCCAAGATTGTTCACAGCGTTGCAACATAGCTACACAATCACCCCCCCCCCCCCCCGAGGATCCAGGGGGACGTGATCAATAATAGTCCAGGTCAAGTGAGAAAACTCATGATGGTGCTGCAAACAGTGATCCACAATAGGAGCAGAGGAAACTTGGGCTCAATGTAGAGTATGGCCGTATCCCCACCACAGCTTCCAAAGAATCATTCGAATGCTCCCCTACAAATGCCTCATCCATTAGCCAATCCCGATGCACATCTAAGGCTCACAAATATGCTACATGAATCACTTTATACGGATAGCCGCGCTGTGCTAAGCGAGAACATAACTCCTTAGCATTATATCGAAAATCCCCCAGGGATGAACAGAGGCGATGGAGGCGCAGGAATTGTCTGAATGGTCGCCTCTGTTCATCCCTGGGGGATTTTCGATATAATGCTTTACATGTGCATCGGGATTGGCTAATGGATGAGGCATTTGTAGGGGAGCATTCAAATGATTCTTTGGAAGCTGTGGTGGTGATACTGCCATACTCTACATTGAGCCCTGATATTGTCAGATTGATGAGGAAGCACTGGCACATCTTGGGATTGTATCACTGTTTTAATAAGCCCCTACGTATAGCATATACTCGTGGTGCTAACCTTAGGGACATGGTGGTTCGGTCTACCCTTCCAGTGGATAAACCTTGTTTACCTCCTGCACAGAGTGTTGGGCATACCTGTTGCGGTGATTGTATATATTGTGTTTCAACTCTACAAGGGAAGGAATGGACTCATCCGGGGACAGGAAGGAATTTCTACTGTAAATGGAACACGGATTGTGCATCTTCTTATGTGGTATATTTTCTACAGTGCCCATGCCCTCTAGTATATGTTGGACAGACAACTCGGATTTTGAGGATTCGTTTGGGGGAGCATGCTTCCCGATTACAAAATCAAGTTTCCTCTGCTCCTATTGTGGATCACTGTTTGCAGCACCATCATGAGTTTTCTCACTTGACCTGGACTATTATCGATCACGTCCCCCTGAATCCTCGGGGAGGGGGGGGGGGGTGATCGTGTAGCTATGTTGCAACGCTGTGAACAATCTTGGATCTTTTGATTGAATACTGTGTTTCCCTTTGGACTAAATAAAGAAATTGATTGGGCGCGCCTTAATTGAAACCTCTTCCATGACGTGGCAGGGTTCCTCTGATCTAGTGGGGTTTCCCTGCTGCTTGATTGGAGCTTGGCTGTGAATGATGGTTGTTTGTAGCCACTAAGAAACTCTTCCGGTGAAATATACTGAGAGAAAAGCTTGGCGTTTTTTGGCGGTGAACACACATTGAAGAGCATTGCACTTGATACAGGAATTGCTTCCGAAATGTGCACATCGTGCCTTACTCACAGAGGATTGTGTTTTGCTGCAATTGAACATGTTCTTCACCATTTATAAGCTAAGTTATTTTTAATGCTGTTAAGCAGTTTTTGTGCTTGAATAAAATGGATGTTGCCATCTGGTGTGGTTAGAGCAATTTCTCTAACCTCCCCTGGTTTCACCCGACAAAAATACGTTTTTTATGTATTGTTATTTTGGGAAGAGTTTGCAGTGGTAATTTAGTAATATTTTGAATTATTTGGTATTACCAACAGCTGGGGTTTGTTTGCGGACTAATAAATCCTTGGCTGGCTATAGAAGGACAGCAGGTCACCACACAAACTGTCTGCTGTGGTTACCAGTTATAATGCCCTGTTCAATGTAATTTCAGTTTGTTCAATGTAAACCGCACTGTTGCAGAATAGTGCACTGCACATGCATATCAGCAGTCTACAGATGGGGTATGCACCCCCACAGCACCTCGGCCTGGTAGGGGGAACTGACCGTGTGTGTTACTGGCACAGAGTAGCTACAGACCGTCACATTGTGCGGGTACTGTTCTCACCCTAAGGGCGAGGTGGGGCGCCCAGCACCAGGTCCACAGCACCTGGCTTAGCTGAGATAGGCTATTCGGATCAGTGTCAGTGTGTGATAGGTAGCCCTTGCAGACACAACTAGGATACACCTGTATCCATCTGTATTTCCCAGTCACATCTAGCCCTTGTGGATTATGATGCACCCAGAATAGTGCATATCCTGTGTGGGTGCCATGGTCACATGATTTAAGTGAAGGGGGGTGTTTGGACCCATAGGCGCATTATGTAGCACCACCCAACCCGCTCTCTGGTGCTCAGGGTGGGGGACAGGATCTCCTACCAACAGATCCACATTCTACATCCCTGCAATGGTGGCAGTAGAGGGGACCATCAACCCCAGTCCTGCTCGGGAACAGGCACCCTACAGGGCAGTCAATGCAGATCTGTACACATCCATAAGGCAATGGCAGACAGATAGTAGACCTGGAAATGCTCAACTGCCCCCCACCACTATCTGACATTCTCCAGCAGCAAGCACAGTGAGTCTCCAGCCACTGCACCCTGCAAGGTGTTCCAGCCATACACATACTAACTGCAGAAAGCCTGCTAGCTAGTCCATAGTGTATGTTCCTGGAGGAGATGCGTGCACCCAAAACTGGGATGTGAGCACACACACCAAGCAGATAAGTCAGTAATTGTGCCCCAGAAAAGAGAACCCATAAATATCACTTGAGAGAAATACTATATAGCACTATGGGGGAACCTAGCCATGCTGTGGTCACTGCTCAGTCAGGGTGAGAGTGACCTCCCAGCAGGACATGCTGTGGCCAACCTGTCCGTGCAGGTGGTGGCCGGGCACTACAATGTCCCAGCCATTGCCCTATGCCCTGTGCAGATGCATCCTGCCCAGGCCACCCTGTCTGGGCCATACCCACAGTACCCTGCTCCTCATTATGCACATTGGCAGGCTAACACTGGAAACAGTGCAAGCAGTGTGGGCTGAGTAAGGTGTAGGCAGCCACAACACACTGGATAGACCAGGGGTTCTCAACCCTGTCCTCGGGACACACCTAGCCAGTTGGGTTTTCAGGATAACCACAATGAATATGTATGAGAGAGATTTTCATACACTGCCTCCATTATATGCAAATGTCTCCCATGCATATTCATTGTGGTTATCCTGAAAACCCGAGTGGCTAGGTGTGTCCCAAGGACAGGGTTGAGAACCCCTGGGATAGACAGACACACACTCCCACACCTATGCCAGCATTGTGCAAATATAGAGGCTTTTGGCAGCCCTGGCCACCACACCAGTCCTGGGCACAGTGCAGACATGGCTATGGTATGCAATACTGTTGGGGTCACTCCCAGGGGTGGTAGACACTGTCAGAAACCAAAACTGAAACACACTCCAAAGATATCAGAAAGGTTGCTATGATGCAGGTCTATCAGCAAATTGTGTTTAACTTAGGAATTGCTATCTGCCATTAATCATAACAACCTTTTGATATATGTGTAACGTATTCCCAAGTTTAGGGAGGCATTGCTAAGGTATGCAAGTGCTAGTATTGGGAGATGCTGCTGCGCACAGGGCCCAACAGCCTGACTCTCCATGAGGCTTTGGATAGTGGAGCCTGTGGTTATGGGTGATTATGCCCCTGTTGGCCTCTGCTCTAGGGCAGAGGTTCCCAACTCTGGTCCTGGTGGGCCAAACACTGTTCAGGTTTTCATGCGGTCCCTAATGAATATACATAGGATACATTTGCATACAATGGGGGCGGCGCATACTAATGCAGCACATGCATATTTATTAGGGACATCATGTAACCTGAATGGTGTTTGGCCCTCCAGGACTGCAGTTGGGAAACTCTGCTCTAGGGATTCCACATGTTTATGGTGTCTGTGCTCTGTAGGGTAAAATATAGGCGTTCAGGCATGTTTACTTTATCTGCAATAAAGGTTCCGTCTTTATTACCATGGTTTAGTACTGGGTAAAATATGTGGAAAGGGTTTTCAGGAGCTGCAGCTGTGACTTGAACTTGTGACCTTCTGCTCCTGAACACACTGGCTGTGTGTACTGCACCACACTGTTGCCACAGGGACAGCTCATTCCCTGGGGTTACCATGACTGTTCATTAGACAGACCCTGTCTGTTGCATTGCACGGCACCCACCTAAACGGGGATAGGCCATGGTCTGCTGTGGGCATATGCCACTGACCCCTCCACCACCAGCACCCCTCCGCCACCATGCTGCCATGCCATTATGCCGGTGGTGCTGGTGGTGCGCAGTCTCAGGCCATCCAGTATGCTGATATGCAGCTGCCTATGGTGTGGGTTCTTGGGTAGGGGTGCCTACATGGACATGTGTGCTTCCTCCCCCACCCACACAACCTGCCAATGTTATGTGTCCTTGGAGGTACCTGCTGGGTAATCTCCCCTGTGACACTGTGGGACACACACTCGTGCCCATGTTGGACCCTCATCAGTTGCTGTCTTGCTGCTTTACAGTTTTGGCATTCCTGTGTGCCACCTAGGCATCTGCCTAGCCCGCACTGTGCCCCAGCTGGACCACAGCATGTGCCACCTGCAGCCCTCTGTATCCCATTTACAGCATCAGTACAGTTGCCCTTGCCTACGTGTGCACTCTGCTGTTGCTGCACATGTGCATGCCATAACAAACCTGCCCAATCTAAATGACAGAAACCCTGATCAGCGCTATTTCAATGTGGGATCATTCACTTTTTAGGGGGACAGAGCATAGACACTTCCAAACATGATATCTTAATTTATACGCTTTGTCAATAGTGTTGCTTTATGTTTATCATTAATATCACTTTTGGCCAGCTTGGTTATTGGGATTTTAGATGTGGTTCTGGTCCTTTTATAAGTTTATTTGCCTCTTTGTTCCCTGCACATGTATCACAACTATCACTTTCTGGGTTCCCCTGCCTTTGCTGCACATTGCTGACAAACGGTTTCTCTTTCCTGCAAATGGGCCTTAACGCGAGGGTTTCAGTGGCGTTAGTGTTCAGACCCGGATTTCACAGCATTAGTGTGCATGGAGCCTCTCCCCTCCCACTGACCCCTTCTCTCCGCCCTCTGGGAAGCCTTACTCCACCCTTCAGACCCGGATTTCACAGCGTTAGTGTGCCTTAACGCCACCGCTGCGTTATCGCGTGATATCATCACCTATCGCGCGATAATACCACCGCTGTGACGTTAAGACCGTTTAGTAAACATACGCCATAGTTACAAAATGGAAGTTATCTGGAACTGTTGAAATCAAGGCAAGGTGTGGACTACCAAGAAAAATCTTTGATTGAACTGCCACAAATCTATTTAGATTAGTAAAATGGAACTCACAGATTACTGTGCACCACTAGATCTGCATGGAAGAATGGTTAGAACCTTTTCTGTAAACTCATCACAAATGTTATTGTCTAAAGTATGTAAAGAAAACCTTGGCTTGAATATTTAGAATAAAGAGCCTTGGATTAATGAAATGCAAATTAAACTGTTCAGCCACAACCACACAAAAATATTTGTAGGTAAAAGGGTGAAACATTGAAGTAAAGGTGTAGGGGGTGGATTCAATTAAATATAAACATATCCTAGAGACTAATGCCCACTCTGTGAAGAAATTGAAGTTAAGATGAAGTCTGATATTTCCTCAAGACAATGATCTGAAGCATATCTCAAAAATCTATCATGAATTACTCAGAGGAAAGAAAAATTAAGGATTTGGAATGGCCTTCATAGTGCTCAGACTTCCGACGATATCTCAAATAAGCAGTGCGTGCACGGCGACCTAAGAATATTTCTTGTCTGGAAGAGTTCTACAAAGAAGTGTGGGAAAGCATTTCAAAAGCAAGAACAGAAACACTGGCTACAGACATTTTTGGAAGCTGTGCTTTCTGCTAAAGGTGTACAAAGTACTGACTGAAAAGGTGTCCAAACCTTTACACCTGTCATATTCATTTTCTTCTTATTTTGAATCTGTAAATAATTGAAAATAGCAAATATGCATGAAACGTTTCAGAAAAATATCATGTTCCACTTTCCCAAAAAAATTCAGTGGGTAGACCCTTATGGTCAACCCAACCTCAATAAACCAATCAATAAATGAGCAAATGAAACATATAAATAATCTCACTATTTTCTAAATGTAATTTATTTAAAGCATAAATAATTCTATAAATACAGAAATATGCATACCATTAATCCAAAAATACTTAAAAGCAGAAAGAACCGGTTTACAATCAGTGGCCAATTTGGAATGAATAGAAAATCTCACTTCAGTTTCCAAAAGGTGTCTGCACCAGTAAATTTAGCTGGACCTGAATGGGCATGGAAACTATCCTTTTACCCTTCTAAATGGGGTTTGGATTTTAGTCCCTTTGATCTAGTGCCTTCTGCAAATTCTTAATTGACTTGTAAAATCTGAAACACATGAAGAAAACCTTTTTTTTTTTAGACTATCCTGCTGCAGTGACTGAACATATGGTAAAAAAATTAAGACCATATTGTTGAACAGTAGGGACCCACTGCTACCACAGATATGCTATTTATGAAAAAAAATAATCAATCATAATTCTTATTTCCAACAATTTATAACCTTTTATCTATAGCAATGTCATAAAACATTACAGCAGTTGCTGAATCTCACACGCTAATTCTCTTCTTTGAAAGAGGGAACACATTTTTGCACTGTACTTTGATATTGGCATGCAAAGTACAGTGTACAATTATTAACTTTTTCAAACAACTGAAACTATGAAGATGTTACAGTCTCACTGGATTTCTTAGAAGCCTGTTATTAAGAAAATGATTAACTAGTACATCGGTAGATTTATATAAAGGGCTTACAATTTCTGCCCTCATTTTATCAAGATCCATAAGACTGAATTACAGTACGTTGCAAAGAGAAAGTTACACCTGGAGAAATACCAAAGGTGCATTTTGTTTGAGGTTTTCAGGATGAAAAACCTGCAACAATCTGAAATCAATTCACAGAGAGAAGTACATGATTGATAATGATTATGGGACCTATTCAAGAAACTTTAACATGTATATTAAAGACCACTTATGCACACTAAACATAGTGTACCATGCAATAACTGCTTACTGCATGTGCTAAAGAGGTTTTGGATAATATTAATTAGCTGAATATCGCTAATCGTACATGGAGAGTTTCTGGTGCCACCTCTGCCCATTCCCGTAGTTAGGTGGTCATTATAGAAAGGATGTTTCATGCTTATATGCAGGGGCAGCCCAAGGGTTTCTGGTATCCTAAGAAGAAGCTCTGGCCATGCCGCCCCCTCCCCACGTACAGAGCCCTGCCATCCCCCCTTGTGCTGAGCCGCACCACGCCGCCACCACCCCTGCTGCTGCTGCTGTTGATTCTGGCAGCAGGGGTCGGGGTGGCTCAGCTCAGCAGCAGGACATGTACTATGGCACACATGACCTGCTGTGGGCCGCTGCCACCGAGCTGAGCCGCCCCCCTGACCTCACCACCAGATTCAGTGGCAATGGGGGGCAGCCGCGGCAGCGGCACGGCTCAGCACAGGAGGGAGAGGGCAGCGTGGCAGGCCATGTGTGCCGAAGCACATGGCCTGCTGCGGGTGCCATGCCACTCACAGATGTCTGCAACCCTAGGCAGCCATCTAGTCCACCTAGTTGACAAGCCAGCCTTGTGTTTAAGCCAATATACAGGTACAAAATTCCTCATAGGATTAACCCCGGCATAAAAGTATGTACAATGACAAAAACTCAGGTACTTTTACACAACTCGGGTATAGGCATGTTTGCGGGTACAAATTTGGGTAGAGTACAAGAAGAGTTGTGATTTATAAGCTTTGTTTATAAAGTAGCTTATGTGCACACATTTACACCTGCTCCTGAGCAGATAAATAAACAGGGGGTTCATTTTTCCCATCATTTCTGATGGATTTCTACTGGCATTTAATAAAAGAATATAGGCACCCATGTGTCTTTTTGGGGAGTTGTGGCTGTCGGAGCGTGAGGGAGAAGTGCGTGCCCTGTTGAGGGCTCTACAGTGAGCTGGGACTATCTGCCGCGGCTGCGGGTTTACTGCAGGCACTCCTGGGACAGCCAGATACCGGCTGGGACCTCCGGTACCTTAAATTCCCCTCTTTGACCATCTGAAGTGGAGTTGTGGCTGTCGGAGCGTGAGGGAGGAGTGCGTGCCCTGTTGAGGGCTCTACAGTGAGCTGGGACTATCTGCCGCGGCTGCGGGTTTACTGCAGGCACTCCTGGGACAGCCGGATACCGGCTGGGACCTCCGGTACCTCAAATTCCCCTCTTTGACCATCTGAAGTGGAGTTGTGGCTGTCGGAGCGTGAGGGAGGAGTGCGTGCCCTGTTGAGGGCTCTACAGTGAGCTGGGACTATCTGCCGCGGCTGCGGGTTTACTGCAGGCACTCCTGGGACAGCCGGATACCGGCTGGGACCTCCGGTACCTCAAATTCCCCTCTTTGACCATCTGAAGTGGAGTTGTGGCTGTCGGAGCGTGAGGGAGGAGTGCGTGCCCTGTTGAGGGCTCTACAGTGAGCTGGGACTATCTGCCGCGGCTGCGGGTTTACTGCAGGCACTCCTGGGACAGCCAGATACCGGCTGGGACCTCCGGTACCCTCAACTCACCACTTTTTCCATCTGATGTGGAGTTGTGGCTGTCGGAGCGTGAGGGAGGAGTGCGTGCCCTGTTGAGGGCTCTACAGTGAGCTGGGACTATCTGCCGCGGCTGCGGGTTTACTGCAGGCACTCCTGGACAGCCGGATACCGGCTGGGACCTCCGGTACCTCAAATTCCCCTCTTTGACCATCTGAAGTGGAGTTGTGGCTGTCGGAGCGTGAGGGAGGAGTGCGTGCCCTGTTGAGGGCTCTACAGTGAGCTGGGACTATCTGCTGCGGCTGCGGGTTTACTGCAGGCACTCCTGGGACAGCCGGATACCGGTGGGGACTTTGCTTGTTATAAAGTGCAACTTTGTTTTCCTCCGCGTCCGTGGAGCGCGTCCGTGGGGCGTGTTTGAAGGGGCGTGTCTAAAGGGGCAGGTCCTGCCCCTTAGACGCCCCTTCGACGCCGCATCGACGCTCCATTGACGAGGTATTGTGCTATGTTGATAGTCGCTGGGCTTAGCTCTGTGATTTATGTTCTACCTTAATACGTTTTCCTTTATATCTGGGTTCATTATGGGAAAAAGGAAGGCTAAACTGCAGGGCAAGTCCAAAGCGGCCGCTCCTGATGGGGCGAGACCAGCTGGCCCTTTGGATAAACATTTTGCTCCTGTGCCACTTGCTCAATCTTCCCCGGAGGGGGTGTCCCTGAGCCCGGGGGGAAGATCTTCTTCTCCCCCCTGTCCTGGTGTGGATGGTTTGTGTATGTTGGAGTGTATGCCTCTGTCGGTTAGTAGAGATAAAGCCGCGATTAAATTGCCTTCTCCTGTTTTGTTGACTACACTGGAAGGCTCCGTAGAGCTACCAGTCCTGGCTTCTGAAACGGAAGTTACCCTGAAAGATTTATGGGGGGCTTTGAAATCTATTGATGCCAAAGTGTCAATAACGTTTGGCTCTTTAACTTCTTTTTCTCAAGATACTGCTTTAGCTATACAGCAACTTGATAAGAAAGTTTCTTCACTTGATAAGGCTGTTGATAAACTGGAGTCTCAAGTGCTTCCACTCCAGTCTATAAATGTAATGGGCATTAAAGATTCTTTGATTATACACTCCAAACTGGAGTCACTTGAAAATTCCATGAGGTCATGCAATCTGAGAATTTTAAATTTTCCCTATACTTCTCTGTTGTCATCAAAAATCTTATTTGATAAATATGTGAAAGAAGTGCTTGCCTTTCCAGATATAATACAGGTTAATCAGATTTATTATATTCCTTCTGGTATCAAAAAGCTAAATGCCGTTGACGGAGAACTTGATGTGATTGTCCCCAGTATGGCTAACCTTACTGCCTTCTTAGAGGACTCCTCTGATAATATCACTACGCGATCTACTTTATTGGTCATGCTACCTTCTGTCCAGGTAAAACAACGTATCCTGAAAGCTTTCTTTAAGGTGAAGTCTGTTTTATTTTGTGGACAGAAAGTTAATATCTTTCCAGATGTTTCCCGTAGCACCCAGTTGAGGCGTAGGCAATTTTTGTCTCTTAAGCCTCAGGTTCTAGCTCTGGGTGCTACGTTTTTCTTACGTTTTCCTTGTAAGTGCCTAATTGATTTTAAAGGTGCTTCATTTGTATTTCTTGATGTATCTCATCTGGAACGCTTTTTGACTGATCATCAGGGCTCAGCAGGATTAAATGGCGCCGATAATTGTTCCTCCTGATAAGTGGCATTCTTGCCTGTTTTCTTGATTCTATAGATTATTCTTATTTAGATTACAGCTAGCTCCCTTGATGAGGTCTGCTTTGCTATGTATGTGATGTTGATGCTTTATTTTGTATTCTGTGGTTTTTTTTTCTTATATATAATGGCAAATTGTCCTGTACTTTATTTGGTTATTGTATATGACTGAAAATCTAATAAAAAAAAAAAAAAAAAAAAAAAAAGTTGTTAAAACCAAAGAGGTTTATGAAAAATTGCAAGAGAACCTTGATAAATTGGAAGACTGGATGTTGAAATGGCAGATGAAATTTAATGTGAACAAGTGTAAAGTTATGCACCTAGGAAAGAACAACCCAAACTATGGTTACACAATGCAAGGTACCACCTTAGAAAACACCACCCAGGAAAAAGATTTAGGCATCATCGTGGATAATATGTTGAAACCTCTGCCCAGTGTGCAGTGGCAGCCAAGAAGGCAAATAGAATGCTAGGAATCATAAGGAAACAAAAGGAGAATAAAACAAAGGATATAATAATACCTCTGTATCGTTCCATGGTGGTGAACCTTGAATATTGTGTGCAATTTTGGTCACTGTATCTTAAAAAGGAAATAGCAGAATTAGGAAAGGTACAGAGAAGAGCCACCAAAATGGTAAAGAGGATGGAAGGATATCCCCTACGAGGAGAGGCTTAAAAGGTTAGGGCTCTTCAACCTGGAAAAGAGCCGGCTGAGAGGAGGTATGATAGAGGTCTATAAATTAATAAATGGAGTGGAACGGGTAATCGTAGATCAATTGTTTACGCCATAAAAAAGTAGAAAGACTAGGGAACATGCAATGAAGCTACATTGTAACCCATTCAAGACTAATAAGAGAAAATATTTTTTCACTCAACGCATAATCAAACTCTGGAATTCATTACCGGAGGATGTAATAAAAGCTGTTAGTGTAGCTGGGTTTAAAAAAGGTTTGGACAAGTTTCTGGAGGAAAGGTCCATAAACCACTATTAAAGAAGACCTGGAAATCCACTGTTTGTCCCAATACAAGTATTGTGGAATTTATGTGTCTTTTTGGGAACCTACTAGGTACCTGTGACCTGGATTGGCCACTGTTGGAAACAGAATACTGGGCTAGATGGACCTTGACCTGACCCAGTATGGCATATCTTATGTTCTTATAAAATGATTTTCCAAGCATATTTTTGAGATTTCCTTTTGATGGCATTCATAGAAGCTCATAATATTTTAGAAAAGCATGATATTTTCTAAGAAATATTTCTCAGAATGAGAACATGTGCATGTGGATTGGCTTAGTGGGAGAGCCAATAAGAAGACTTTGTGGTTACGGAATCTGTTATTAGGCTTCAGCCCTGCTAAGCAGATTTTTGTTCAAAAAAATAAAAATTCCAAATAACAACGGTTCACGTGAATAATGTGGTCTCCAGATGTTTGGCCTTTTTTTCTGCATTTTTTCAGATCTTACTCATCATAACTAATAAGAATGACTATCAAGGTAAATAGTTGTTCAGAGCATTTATTTTTTATGTCAGAAGCTTGTGGTAAGAAAAATAAATACACACTAATAGCAACGTGTGCTTTAGAACTAAGAATCATCTCACCACACCTACTTGTCCATCCGGGTTCTCAAGGGTTCTCCAGGAATTAGAGGCAACCACTATAATACGGTAAAATCTGCCAAAGGAGCTTCCTTAAGTGTGACATTTAAAATGCAAATATTGTACAATTCGATTTCTAAGGAAGGATTTATTAAACTGTATTTTTGTTGGATTGGTCTAAACGCTGCTAAGTCAAAGCTGTTAATAGGCTTATTCTTAACCATAGTAAAAGACTCCTGATATTTACACTAGGTGATTATCTCTGATAAAGGGATGACTTACACATCCTGAACCAGGTTTCCTCTTCCAGGAAATTAGAATACTTTTCAAGATAATTCCAAAGGTCACTTTCTGATTACCCAAGCAGAATGCCTTCAAGTGACACTTTATATTTCTAAGATGGGCACATTTGGCCAGAGCGACTGTTAGAATTAATGTACCTTATCAGGTATTATTAAATTATATGAGAACCTATAAAGTTTAACAAACCTATAAAGCTTAAAAAAATTGTATAGCCAATATGGGGTTTTTTTGTTACTGCTAGATCAGGTGTTTCGATTAGCCTGGAAATCAAATTTAAGCTGCTCTTTCTTCTTGTAGTAATCCAAATTCATGCTGCTGTTATGGGACATGAACTGTATGCAACTCGTTACCTACAATTTATAGTTCTGGGATTCACAGTGCACATGTGATTAATCAGGCTGTTATTTATGTAGAGGTTTTAAAGACTTATAAAGCACAGTTAGATGCACGGGACATCTATAATTATAGTGTGAGACAGAGAGATGTTCTATGCATTTACTTGTATATAATGTTTCTGTAAGACCTCTAGATAATAAATAATCATTTTTGCTTGACTTTGCACTGTTCTTGGATATATATTTGCTCTATATTTAAACTCAACAGTCAGCACTTTTAATTAAATGCAGCCACAGTGTTTAAATATTTAAAGCATATTCAGCGCTGCTATCCATAGAAGCAGTGGTACTGAATATACATATACAGTAGCTGCCGCTGCCACTATATGGTTAGTTCTCAGTATTCAGCTGCTATCCATACAGCTAAGCTATTAAGAACAGCCTTTGTGTTGTTCTAAATTAAACTGATAGCACACCCACATTCCATTCTTGCTCCACTCCGGAGCTATCTTTATAGTGCTGAATTGGTCTATAAGAATTTTGAGTAGTGCTATTAACACATAGTGCCACAGAAAATTCATGGATAAGGGTTTTTTTGTATTTAGCAGGCACTGCAAAACCTATAAAGCCCTTTGAACATTGGGTCAATTTTATCTATCTATCTATCTATATAAAATCACACACACACACACATCTGTATCAATCCAGTATTCAAAGGCTTTTAGAAATTTAATGGTGCCTTCTAAATATATAAACAGTTTGGGTGTGCACAGGGGCAGAGTTTGGTAAGCTTGTAGGCAGGGCCTAAATTTACACATGCAAATTATAGAATAGCATAACTTAAATGCATTGCTGACTGATCTAGGCGTGGGCATCTACACCTGATCTTGAGCAGGCATAATTTGTGCAACCAGGATCAGGTGCATCAGTGCACCCCTAAAGTATGCTTGCCCTTTATAGAAGAGCCCCACGTGCGCACATGGTCAAACCTTTCCTGGCCTAACTTTACCCAGTTAATGATAACTGATTGCCGAATGAATATCATAGATCACTGATTATCCTTAAGTTCCACCCACAGAATACCCAATGCTAGTCGGCTAGCGTCAGGACAATCACTGGCACTAACTGTATCGGTGCCTCTGAATATTCTGGTTAACAGCATTTAGGAGGTTTGCATGTATACAAGAGATCAAAGTGGCGACTTTCCAGACAAGGCCCAACCCATCCTAGCTGCAATGTGGACTCCTATAGGGTGGGAGACAAGGAATTTACTTTAGGGCTACCAATAATCTGGCTCACCCCTGTAAAGCCACGAGAGTAAAGAGGCGCAGAAGCGTTTTTTCCTTTTTCTCCTACGGCTGTGGTAATTTTCAGCTGCTTGCATCACTCGCTTTATAGAGGTTAAACAGGGGCACTTTCTGTCTCTTGCACAAGAGAGGAAGTACCCCTGTCTAATCTTTATGATTTCAGTGGCGCCAGCGGCTACAACTCAGCACAGCTGCGGGAAAAAAAGAAAAATGCTTCTGCGCCTGTTTACTCCCATGGCTGTGAAGGGGTGAGCCAGTGAGTCATGCTTCAAGCCTCACTTGCTCCCTCTTAAGCTGATCAGATGCACGTGGGACCCCTTAATGTGTGGTGCCATGTGTGTGTGTGAGGAGGGAGGTGCTGCTGGGATTGGAAGAGGACTGCTACTGGGCCTAGAAAAGGGAAATAGGATAATGTTGGGAATGGGGAGATTGTGATTGAAAGGAAGACAATGCTGGGAGGGGCTAGGACTGGAGGGGCTGATACTGGGGGGCCAGGAATGGAAAAGTCTGATGCTGGGGGATAGAGAACATAAGAACATAAGATATGCCATATTGGGTCAGACCAAGGTCCATCAAGCCCAGTATCCTGTTTCCAACAGTGGCCAATCAAGGTCATAAGTACCTAGCAGTTTCCCCAAAAGACACAGGTTCCACAATGCTTGTATTGGGTCAAGCAGTGGTATCCTGGGTCCCTTTTAATGATGGTTTATGGACCTTTCTCCAGGAACGTGTCCAAACCTTTTCTAAACCCAGCTACACTAACAGCTTTTACTACATCTTCCGGTAACAAATTCCAGAGTTTGATTACATGTTGAGTGAAAAATATTTTCTCTTATTAGTCTTAAATAGGTTACACTGTAGCTTTTAGTGCATGCCCCCTAGTCTTTCTATATTCTGATGATGTAAGCAATCAATCTGTGTTTACCCATTCCACTTCATTCATTAATGTAAAGACCTCTATCATATCTTCCCTCAGCCGTCTCTTTTCCAGGTTGAAGAGCCCTAATGTTTTTAACCTCTCTTCATAGGGAATATGCAACGGAAAATTTAAAAAAAAAATCCCCTACAAGAAATAATGAGATCAACATTCAAAACTATTGATGCTAAAAATTCAGGACCAACCACAACATTAGGTTTGGTCAGTATCATGACCATTCCCTTCAGATAGCTCTTTACAGGTTCAGTTGGAGCCTGAACAATGAAGCGATTAAGCTTAAACTCCTTAAACGTCTGTAAAAATCACTTAAAAAGTCCCCTGAACAAGCAAATCCAGTTATATTCCATCTGAGCATACCAAAAGCTACTGTGGCTCTGGGAGAGACGATGAAGCAGTTAGTGTGCAGGTGGTGTTCTCCTCAATCCTCCCTGTTGAGAGTCAGAACTTAGGAAAAGAGGCTTGTAACCAGGAGATGAATGCCTGGCTAAGTGGGTGGTGTTTTTGAGAGCATTTTTGGCTTCCTGGAATATGGCATGATTTTCCAAGTGCTGCTGAGCAGAGATGGTGTCCACTTATTGAAGAGAAGAAGTGTCTTCCGCAACAGGCTAATCTAGAAACATAGAAATGTCAACAGAAAAAGACCATATGGCCTATCTAGTCTCCAATTCCATATCAAATACTATAGTCCCTTTTTTCCTCTAGAGATCTTCTGTGTTTGTCCCATGCTTTCTTGAATTCGGATACTATCCTCGTCTCTACTACCTCCACTGGGAGACTATTCCATGCATCTACCCCTCTTTCTTTAAGGAAATATTTCTGCATATTATTCCTGAGTCTATCCTTTTCACCATCATTCTATGCCCTCTCATCTTTTGTATCTGTTTAGCCATTCTAAGATCATCAGAAACAATTACACCCAGGTTCCGCTCTTCTTTTGTGGACAGAAGTACTTTGCCCCTTACACTGTACGGCTCTCTTGGATTCTTGCAGCCCAAATGCATGACCCTATATTTTTTAGCATTAAATCTCAGCTGCCAAATCCTTGACCATTCTTCAAGCTTACCTAGCTCCCTCCTCATGTTATCTACTCCTTCCTGGCTATCTATTGCAGATTTTGGTATCATCCGCAAAGAGATAAACCTTACCCGACAGCCCTTCTGCAATATCACTAACAAAAATTTTAAAAAGAATAGGACCAAGTAAAGTTCCCTGCGGCACACCATTGGTAACATCCTTCTCCTCAGAGTGAGCTCCATTTACCTGTACACTTTGTCACTTCCCACTCAACCAATTTTTAACCCAGTCAGTCACTTTAGGGTCCATCCCTAGGGTGCTCAATTAAATTATATGTTGCTTGTGGGGAATGGTGTCAAAGACTTTACTGAAACCCAAGTACACCACATCTAGGGCTCTCCCTCGGTCCAACTCTCATTAGCCAGTCAAAGGAATCAATCATATTTGTCTGACAAGACCTGCCTCTGGTAAACTCATGCTACTTCAGACACTGCAATCCACTAGACTTCAGAACCCTCACTATCCTCTGTTTTAGCAATGTTTTCATTAATTTACTCACCACAGATGTTAGACTAACTGGCCTGTAGTTCTCAACCTCATCACGTTTGTGTAAACGGACCACATGTGTCTTTCTCTGGTTCTCTGGGACCACTCCCAATCCTAAAGAAGCAGTCAGTGGAGCTGCTAGAATGTCGCCAAGTTCCTTCAACATTTTCAGATGTATCCCATCCAGTCCCATTGCTTTGTCTACTTTTAGTTTAGCTAGTTCCTCACGAACATAATCTTCTGAAAATCATTCAAGATCTCCTTCATTTCTGCTCTTATTTGAGGGTGTTTTCTGAGGTCCTGATATTGGCCCTTCATCTGGGAATACAGAACAAAAATATTTATTAAGCAAGTCCACTTTATCCTTATCAGCTTCTACATATTCCTCCCCTTCTCCCTTGAGTCTCTCATTACCACTTTTGCACTTCCTCCTCTCACTAACATATCTAAAAGATGTCTTCCCCCCATGTTATTGCATTGGTTATCTCTTCTTCTTTTTATATATTTGCTTTCCTGACTACTTTCCTAGCTTCTTTAAGTTTTTCAAAATATTGATGTTTGTCTTCCAGTCTCTGTGATCTCTTGTATTTTATGAAGGCCACCCTCTTTTTCTTCATCTTTTCAGCTACTTCTTTTGAGAACTATAGTGACTTCCCTTTCCTTTTATTTACCTTTCTAACAAAAAGGTTTGCTGTCCTTAAAATACCCCCTTTCAGTTTTGCCCATTGCTTTTCTACATCTCCCAGCTTTTCCAATCCCACTAACTACTCCTTGAAGTATTGTCCCATCTTAGCAAAGTTAGTTTTCCCAAAGTCTAGGACCCTCACTTTTGAATGGACTTTATCAGCACTATTTCTTATACTGAACCACACCATTTGTTGATCACTGGATGTCAGATGATCTCCCACTATAACATCAGAAACACTGTCCCAATTGGTAAGCACCAAGTCCAGTATGGTCCCTTCACGTGCTGCTTATTCTACCACAGAGGTGGAATAAGCAGCCAGGAGAGCAGTGATCAGGGCCAGAACACTCTACCCAAAGCTGGGACAGGTCCCAGGTGGGTCCCTGCTGCACAATCCGGGTTCCAGCTGCCCAGAATAGGATTGGACGGCAGGGTAATAGGGGATTGGTACTGTGGGGGTGGCAGGGCATGTGTGGAGGACATCCAGGGGCATGCTGTACTGTCTCAGGGCCCGATCCTGCACCCATGGTAATGTCTGGCTCCCCCAGTGCAGAATTGGGTCCCAATGAGCCTGTCCTGCTTGGGGGTGCCCAGATGGCTCTGATGAGCAAGGACTGTGTTTTACATCTATATGTACAGTGCTGCATATGCCTTGTAGCACTATAGAAATGATAAGTAGTAGTAGTAGCTTAAGACTTCTCAGAGTAAAGCCAGCATTTATGATATGGTTGGATCAAAGTCCTCGGGACGTCTGACTGCTAATGTACCTGCGCATGAAACGAGAGTCATAAGTTCCAAAGATATCTCACATATTGGGACATGGAACGTACAAAGTATGAACCAAGGGAAGTTGGAGGTGGTCAGGAATGAATGTGTACATCTCTATCTGTTGGGTGTCAGAAAACTGAAACAGATTGGCATCAGGCACTTTGCATCTGACGATCTACTATGCTGGAAATGAAAGACATAGAAGAAATGGTGTTGCATTTATAATTAAGAAGAAACTTGCAAGAACTGTAATGAAATACAGTGCAGTCAGTGAATGCTTAAATTCTATTCGTCTACGAGGAATGTCCATCAACATAACTATAATTCAGGTATATGCCCCAACAATAGCTGCAGAAGAGGAAGACATTTATGAGTTCTATGAATAAGTACAAGCAGAAATTGACAGAACATGCAAATAGGATATCCTGATAGTCATGGGTGACTGGGCTGCAAAAGTTGGCAATAAAGAAGGCGGCAAAGTGGTTGGAAAATATGGCCTTTGCAACAGAAATAAAGCTGGAGAAAGACTGATAGAATTCTGCAAGACCAACAATCTATTCATCTCAAACACCTTCCAGCAACACAAGCGCTGACTGTACACTTGCACTTCACCCAGTGGATTGTACAAAAATCAAATTAACTACATCTGTGGAAGACAATGATGGTAAAGCTCGATAACATCAACAAAGACAATACCTGGAGCTGACTGGCATACAGATCACCAACTACTAGTATGCAAACTCAAGGTAAAGTTGAAAAAGAGCAAGCCACTCATGAATGTAGTAAAATATGACCTTGAGAATATACCACTGGAATTTAAAGACTGCCTGAAAAATCGATTTTCTGCTATAGATACAAATGACAGAGCACCAGAAGAGTTATGGGATGACATCAAGAAGGTTGTGTCAGAAGAAAGCAAGAAGTCTCTACAAAAGATGGAAAAGCAAAAACAGCCAAAATGGATGGCAGAAGAAACTCTGAAATTTGCCCAGAAATGCAGAGAAACTAAAGCCAGAGGAGAAAGAGATGCAATCACAGAACTCAACAGTGATTTCCAATATGCAGCATGACAAGACAAGTATTACTATTTATTTATTTATTTATTTACTATTTCTTATATACTGCCTTTCATGATATCAAGGCGGTTTACATTGAACAAACTGAAATTACATTGAACAGGGCATTATAACTTGGAGATAACTATTTTACAGGGAACATGGGCAATGGAGGGTTAAGTGGCTTGCCCAAGACCACAAGGAACACCTGTGGGACTAGAAACCCCAGTCCTTCCGGCCCAAGGTTGCTGTCCTCTAGTGGGATTTGAACCCCCGACCTGAGGTAACTTGCCCCAACCACTAGGCCACTCCTCCACTCCACTACTATGACAAATGCAAGGAAATAAAATTAGAAACTATTAGAGGAAGAATAAAATTGGCTTTCCTATACCTATGAGAGTTAAAGAAAAAATTCTAGCCCCGAATTGGAATGCTACAAGATGCTCAAGGATCCATGTTGAATGATGCTGAGAAGATCAAGAAAAGGTGAAAAGATATACAGTCATTATACCATAAAGATCAAGTGGACCAACAGCCGTTTCAAACTGTACCTTATGATCAGGAACCACTGGTGATGAAAGAAGAAGTCAAAGCAGCACTGAAAGCCTTATCAAAGAACAAAGCACCGAGCATTGATAGCATTCCCACTGAAGTACTACAGCAATCAGATGAAGCTGTTACCATACTTACAGGTCTCTGCCAGGAAATTTGGAAGACAAATTCATGGCCAACTGACTGGAAAAGATCTGTGTTTATACCAATATTGAAGAAAGGTGATCCGACTGATTGTGGAAATTATTGCACAATCGCTCTGATCCCACATGCCAGCAAGATTATACTCAAGATTATTCAGCAGACACTACAACGATACATGGAACGAGAACTGCCTGAAGGGCAAGCAGGGTTCAGGAAAGGGCGAGGAATGAGAGACATCATTGCGGATGTGAGATGGGTTCTTGAAAAGACAAAAGAATACCAAAAGGATATCCATGTGTGTTTTATTGACTACAGCAAGGCTTTTGACTGTGTAAACCATAAGAAATTCTGGGACACATTAAGAAGCATGGGTATACCAGAACACCTAATAGTTCTCTTGCACAACCTTTACATTGATCAAGAAACAACAGTTCAAATGGAACTAGAAGAAACAGAATGGTTTAAAATCAGCAAAGCTGTCCGCAAGGCTGCATACTTTCCCTTTACCTCTTTAATTTATATGCAGAACAAATCATCAGAGAAGCAGAACTGTATGAAGACAACTGAGATGTGAAGATTGGTGTAAGACTCATTAACAATCTTTGCTATGCTGATGATTCCACATTACTGACTGAAAGTGAAGATGATCTGAAACACTTGCTTCTCAAGATCAAGGAACATAGTCATAAACTAGGCCTGCCCCTAAACATTAAGAAGCAAAGATCCTGACAACTGGCAAAATTAATAAGTTCATAATTGATGGAGAAGAAATTGAAATAGCTGACAACTTTAAGCTACTTGGATCAACAATCAATAAATAAAGGACATGCAGTCAAGAAATCCGACGACGCATTGCTCTTGGCAGCATGGCTATGAAAGACCTAGCCAAGATTCTCAAGAGCAGAGAAGTCTCTCTCCGCACAAAGATTTGACTTGTTTAAGCCATGGTATTTTCAATAACATCATATGGATGCAAACGTTGGAGAGAGAAAAAGATAAATAGGAAGAAAATTGATGCCTGTTAGTGTAGCTGGGTTTAAAAAAGGTTTGGACAAGTTCCTGGAGGAAAGGTCCATAAACCATTATTAAAAAGGGACCCAGGATAATCAGTGCTTGACCCAGTACAAGCATTGTGGAACCTGTGTCTTTTGGGATACTGCTAGGTACGTATGATCTAGATTGGCCACTGTTGGAAACAGGATACTGGGCTTGATGGACCTCGGTCTGACCCAGTATGGCATATCTTATATTCTTATGTTCTTATGCCTTTCATTAGGGTGCTGGCAATGAATATTGTGTATATCATGAACCGCCTGAAGAACAAACCAGTCAGTACTAGAGGAGATCAAACCTAAACTTTCCTTAGAATCTCCAATGACAAGACTTCGCCATACTTTGGACACATCATGCGAAGAGAGAGATCGTTAGAGAAAGACATAATACTTGGCAAGGTAGAAGGTCAACTGAAGAGGAAGATTGTTAATAAGATGGATTGATACAATAACAGCAGCTATGGGTGCCACTCTATCAACAATGAGCCTCATGACTGCAGACCGAACATAGTCTAGGTCAACTATCCAGAGTCGACACCAACTCGACGGCACTTAGCAACAACAATAACAACAGTAGTAGTAGTCATTGGTTATCCTCCTTCCACCATGTCTCTGAGATACCTAGTTTGCCTATATCAGATTTTAGTACCATGTCACACCCTGCTTATTAGCAAATGATACCGTCATTTTGGGGTCATTCATATCTCTAAGTTCTTTATTTAAATCCATGTGCACTATTTCTGTCCTTTGCCACAGCTGGGTCTCACACTACTTAAGGTGGAGTCCATTTCCTCTGAACAAGCTCTCCCAACCCAGAATATTCCCCAGTTCCTAATAAAATTAAAATCCTATTCCTTGTACCATTATCTCATCCACCCATTGAACTCAGCTTGTATCTGAAGCTTGCACATGAACTGGGAAGAATTTTGGAGAATGCAATCTTGGAGGCTCTAGTTTTCACATTCCTATTCCTTAAATTCTTAAACTGATCCCCCATAAACACCCTCTTGCACCATGTTATGTCATTAATTCCCACATGCACTATGACAGTCTTTATACAGAGAGCAGTGGTGGTCACAGCTCTCCACATACAGTATATTCAGTATTGTTTGTTATCTGGATAGTGCACAGAAAAACACATTGATGATTTAAATGCCAAGGCCAGTGTTTAAAAATAATGCTGGCCACAGATTTGAATATTAAACAGGTGGAGGCCAATTCAGGTAGGGGGAACATTTGGCCCATCTGGATGTCCAGAAATCTGGACAGGACAGATTTGCACCCATTTCTGAATCCGTGGACTAGACATCCCCACGGGATCAGACAGGTGCAGAGGGCCTGAATGGGCAGGCTGTGTCCCTTGGTCAGATCATAAAATTGTCACAACTAACATACCATATAACATGCATAACCATGAACAACACACCACAGTACTCACCTCATGCAGGTTTCACAAACTAGACAAAAAAGACTTCCTAGCAAGTATCCTACCAAAACTATAGGACTCTCACGATGACATCAACTCCATCATACAAAACTACAACAAGACCATAGCTGAAGCAGCAACAAGACCACCCACCTTCAGCCACAAAGTAAGACAAAAAACAGCGACCTGGCACACAACTCAACTAAAAGAGATGAAACGCACACTCCATATAACAGAGAGAAAATGGAGAAACACCAGATCATATGATAGCCTAAACACATATAAGCTTAAACTACAGGAATATCAAACAGATACATACCAAGTAAAAAAGAACTACTACACAAAACTGATCCAAAGCTCTCTCAACTGCCCCCAAGAGCTCTTTGTAGTAGTAAAATCTCTAACAAAAGATATAACACAACAAACAGAAAAGACCAACTAAACCTCATAAATGATGGAAGACTACTTCCAGACCCTAACCTCATCTCACAACAATAGCAAAACCACCTCATCAGCACATCAAATCAACAAGGGATGGACTCACAGATCAGCTGGAATACATTCACAAGGATCACACCAGACCACAGTATCAACACAGCCACCTCTCCACTTGATCCATCTCCAGTCAGCTGGATCAAGTTTGAAAAACATGAACTCACTCTAACAATACTAAAAGTCACCCAACTATTTCTGCAACAAGGATACATACCATCAGAACTCAAGGTGGCCCCCATCCGCCCAGTAACCAGCCAGCCTCCTATAGGCCTATAGCCAGCCCCCCTTTCATGGCTAAAATACTAGAAATAAAATTGTACACCAACAACTCCAGAAGCATAAAGAAATGCATTTCCCACTTGATCACCAACAATATACATTCAGGCCTCCTCATGGAGTAGAAACACTAATGACTGCATTTCTAGTTAATATAATTAAAGGCACTGACAAATCCAACACAGGATTCATACTCATCTTCTTAGATATAAAAACAACATTTGATTCAATACCACACAACCTAATTATTCAGTGACTGCAAGCAATCAATTTAACAAATGGTTCAAATCTTACCTAACAAACTGACAACTCCAAGTAAGAACAGGCACCTCTAAATCAGCCCCATACACACAAACCCAAGGAGTCCCTCCAGGCTCTGCTCTCTCCTCATGAATCTTTCTTCAGCCAATCTGTACAGTCATAAAAGCATTTAACATCCTATACCACATATATGCTGATGATGTTATTATGACTTATGCACCCACCAGCATAACCAACCCAGATATCACACCCATAACAAAATGCTTCTCCACCATTATACAATGGCTCCCTAAGCACAACAAGGCTATAAACATTAAGAAAACAGAAGCCCTTTATATCACCAGAGACAGTAGCTTCACTCCAGCAAGCACCATGAACATTAATGGGACCCAAATCCAAGTCAAACAGGAAACACATTATCAAGTGGTCACCCTTGATCAAAGCATCTCTTTCTCAGGGGGTCATTCTGATCTGCAAATAGTGGGCATGGATGTCCAACCCCCATTATTCACAGAAAGTCCCTTGGCTCCCCACACGCACAGAATCTTGGTTCACGGAGACAGACTTTGTCCTGCTGAACCAACTCACACCACATGATTACCACCTATTCAGCTCTCCAAGGACTCAGTGCCGAGGAGGAGGCATATGCATTCTAACAAGAAAAAAACCTCAACTTCTGCACCTCACCAAAACCTCAGATAAAGGACTAGACACGTTAGCAATAACTAATGGCAAGATAACCATCCTTCTCATCTACAAATCCCCCAATGCAGGCCCTGTTTAGCTGGACACAATTCTAGATACAATATGCAACCATAAGTCACTTACAAACTACCTTATGCTACTAGGTGACCTTAATCTAGCATCCATTCCAACCAGTCTCCCCACACGCACAGAGGTCTTGTGCGGGGAGCACTGGACGGGGGTGGGAGGGGGATGGCTAGAGGCGGAGGATGGGCAGAGTGAGGTTGGACCAACTCCCTACACATACAGGGCCTGTATGTCAGGCGAGGCCAAAATGGATGGGGGACTTATATGCTCCCTCTCTACGGAACTCTATCCTGGACACGCTTCAGACCACAAAGGACATAACATCTTTCAGAAAAGCCCTCAAGACTGACATATTTAAAGATTGCTTCTCAGACAACATCACATAGCACACAGACAACTAACAATCAGTTTCTCAGTCCCTAACTCTCCCTTCTCCCCTCTCCCCCATTCCCTTCCAAGTAGACTACTCCCCCACACCCCTTGCACCTTTCCATGACTACCTAAATGCTAACAATGCATCCCTAATTATCCCAAGTCAAGTTACTATTAAATGTATTCTCCAAGTTGATAAACCTGTTACAATGTATACTGTCCTGTTACAATGTAAACTGCTTCGACCACAGGATAAAACAGTATAGAAAAACCATTAAATAAATAAATATTAACTAACTAGGTCTCATCTTATTCAATGGGACCTAGTTACAAATAGTACATGCTAACCGCTAACCCTGCTTAGTAAACATGCTCTGTAATATCTACTAATTTGTGTAGATAATTTTTCTGAGTGAAAATACATGTACACTTTTGAAAATTCGAAAGTATGTGGTTCTGTTCCCCACCACATAGTGCCATTTCACACATTTTATCCAGGGAGTAAAAATGCATGAAATGGCACTATGGAGTCTATTCCGACATGCGAATAGCGGGGATGATCCCCACTATTTGCCCCCTTGCCAAACCCGATGGAAGGCTCTCCGTACGAACAAGGAGATTGTATGGGGAGGCTTAGACATGGGCAGGAGGGGGCACCATGGAGGTGGAGTGAGGGCGGGCAGTGGACGATCCACAGCCCCGGATGTACAGGGCTGATTCTGAAGTCAGCCCTGTACACCCAGGGCTGGCAGACTGGACGAGGGACTTATTCCACCTCGGAGGTGGAATAAGTTCCACTGGATGTCGGGGGATGGCAGGCCTGGGCGGCAGAAGTGGGGCAAGGGGGTGCAGGTGGTCCCCGCAGCATGATCTTTGTCATGGGGGGCCAGATCGGGGGTCGGGCTGTGGGGAAAGGAACAAGTGGCCAGGGCCAGTGGCCAGGGATCGTGGCTCCTGCCATGGCACTGCAGCTCCATTCAGGAGCCTGACTGAGTAAGCCAGACAGGGACCTTTATGGGCAGGCTGATCTGAATCGGGTCCTGGCCTACATGTACAGGCCCAGACCCAATTCCGATCCTACAGGGCGCATCTAGCCCCTGTGTGATCGGAATCGGGTCAGCCTCTGTGTGTCCCGCTTCTGATCCGGCGCACATGTGCCTCCACGCCTCTATTTCTATCTGCATATGGAGGGGGGAGGGGACTGAAATTTTATAATAGCCCATTTCTGTGGGTAAAATACTGAAAATGATCTTCCTTAAGTATGAATTGTGTCATGCAGCGAGGGCTGATGAGAGCCCAGTTGAGAGAAAAGAAGGTGTTTTTCACAGAGAAAAAGACTTGCAATATTCCCAGGAACCAGCTAGAGGGAGCAAGAGTGTCTTCAGGGAGACTGAAGAGCCACGCCCAGCTGGTCACGAGGAAATGCCTCAAGAGCAGGAGGGCTTCATAAGGGGAGTGTGGAAGGCTGGAAAAAAGGAAGGAGAAGAGAGAGAAGGAGTACCGGTAGCCTCAGAGATAGAAGCACCAGCAGAAGCAGCAGCCCAAGCAAGCCCAAGCAGAAGCAAGGGGAGAATCACTGGCAGCACCAAGAGAGAGAGGTGGAAGTGGAAACCTGACTACTCTAGTGCTAGAGGATTCCCAGGAGGGAGAGGTGATTTCTCAGGAGCTGAGGAAGGACCTAAGGAGGTGTGAGCTCAAGCCAAACCAAGAGCTGTTTGCCCTCAGAGGCAAAAGCCCTGCTGTAACTGCAACCTTAAGCCAAACAAGAATCAGCTGGAGAAGCCAAGCCACACTGAGTCAGAAAGCCAGAAGCTGGTCTTGTACAGAGGCAGGCCTTCACCAGAAGAAGGAAGTCAAAGGCTACAGGGTACGCCTAACCGTTATAGAAAAGGATTTCACCAAGCTGCTGCCTGGGAAAGACAGGCAGTGGAAGAAAGCCGGTTACTTGAGGATTGCTGCCATACAAGGTATGAGAAATATATGCCTAATAAGAAAGTTGTGGGAGTGGAGGAGTAGCCTAGTGGTTAGAACACTGGCTTGGTAACCAAGCAACCAGGGTTCGATTCCCACTAGCACTCCTTGTGGCCTTGGGCAAGTCACTTAACCCTCCATTGCCTCGGAAGAAAGGCCTGGCAATCTACTTCCGGTGACACTGCCAAGAAAACCCAGGAGCTTCTGGGTCACCAGGAGTCAGGACTGACTTGAAGGCACACATTGCATTGCAAGAAAGTTGTGAATGGTAAAAGCTATGATAAAGCTGCTGTAAAGCCTCTAAGGAAAGAGGGTACTTTAAAGCCTAACACAGCAAGTGGCCGACACCCTAGGCTAGGCCAAGGACATTGGGAGCTGCTACAGAAAATATACAAAACCCCTGAATGTGTTTTAAAAGAAACCAGGGCTATAGAATCAGAGCTTTCTGATACCGTGCCAATGCAAGTGGAACTGGCAGGAGATTTATCTGACCAAGAGATGGACTGTACACTTAGCATTTCTGAAAGTTTAGAGTCACTGCCAGACTTGTGATTGGGTGAATTGCCAGCAGAGCATTCTTTATTTGTTTGAGCACCTCCATTCCTGTGACGTATAACAGTTTTTGCTTTGAACCCTGAGTTTGTTTTCTACCTGCATTAAGGACATTTGCTTTAAAGTTGTAACCCACTATTTAGAACCACTGTGAAAAGGGAAATAAAAGCCTTATTAATTCCCACCACTCAGCTTGATTGTTTCATTAAAGATTGGAGCTAAAGCAACTACAAGGACCAAAAGCCATTTGGGCCTTTAGAAGACTCTCCAATCTCAACCTTATATTTTTGTGTCCCATCTGCCCTGGCGTTCACTGGCCACCAGGGAAGTGTTGCTGACAATAGGTAATACAATTTTCGACATTTCTCCAAAAATAAGTTCAGAATAAATAAGAATCTACCTAAAGAAATGAAAGCAGTCCAGTAACACTGAGAAAAAAAGCCATCATTTGATATATTCGGTGGGCTTAAATAGCAAAAAAGGTTTCCTGGGAATACTTCTGGCCTATGTAAGCAGATACAAATATGAAGAAAGGATTACAGAATTTTTATAGTGCTCCTTGCACAGCCTCTTCAGTTTTGGGCATTTTTGTTTGTCTTGGCTTGGTAACGAGAATGAAGATACAGATTTAAGACCTTTCCCCATAAAAACAGAATGGGAAAAAAAGCCATATCAAATCAGGCCTTGCTGTTCTCTATGCTGGAAGAGACAGCTAATTAAAATCAGCCAAAGATGATCTTTGCTGAACATCAGAAGCTATGGATTCTACCCCCAGTATAATCTGCTTGTGTGTCTCTTTACTTTGTAATTCATTTATTAGGAGACTAAACAGAGTGACTTCTCCTTCCAGATTACTTTAAATACAGACAGTCCTTATTCTCTTATGCACATTCCCTTCCAATTATGGCTTGTAACTCATCCAGACAACCACAGAACAACTAAACGTGGAGTTATAATACTTTTTGGCATGCATCTTCCTTTTTTTTTTCCTAATAACTAGAGAGCTCATGAAAGATGCTGGTTATGAGCCCTTGAAGTTGAAGTTCATCTTTATCCATAGGCAGGGCCGGCCCCAGAGTTGGTTCAAGGTGTTGGCACCCTAGGCAAACCTTAAGTCTTATGTCTCCCTGTGTATCAGAATCAACTTCCGGTGACACTGCCAAGAAAACCCAGGAGCTTCTGGGTCGCCAGGAGTCAGGACTGACTCGAAGGCACACATTGCATTGCCCTGCTCTTTGCTGCCACCCACCCCCCACCACCCAAAAAAAGCTGCTGCCCTAGATGACCACTAATTTGCTTAATGGTCAGTGTCCATAGGTAGAGTGGGGGTAGTTTTATAAAGTCATTTACTTGCATATGTAGCCACACATGTGTATTAAGGGCATCTTATAAAATACCAGCTGGTGTAAAAAGTACATGTGTTGGCATGAATGTGCGTATTTTTCTCATATGCTCCGCCTGCCTTTCTGACATCACTGCCTGGATGTCTCACCGCTGCCTGAAATTGAACATGTCCAAAACTGAACTCATTATCTTTCCCCCCAATAACTCCCCTCCTCTTCCTCCCCTCTCAGTCTCTGTGGATGACGCTGTTATCCTTCCTGTCTTCCCGGCCCACAATCTGGGAGTTATCTTTGACTCCTCCCTCTCCTTCTCCACTCATATCCAACTTGTAGCTAAGACCTGCCATTTCTTTCTCTACAACATTAGCAAAATCCACCCCTTCCTTTCTGAACACACTACTAAAACGCTTATCCACTCTTTAATCACCTCTCGTCTTCACTACTGCAACTTACTCCTTGCTGGTCTCCCTCTGAATCATGTCTTTCCCCTTCAATCTATTCAACATTCTGCTGCGCGACTAATCTTCTGCCAGCCTCGCCATACCCACATTACTTCTCTTCTCAAGTCACATCACTGGCTCCCTATCTGCTTCCGCATCCATTTCAAACGTCTCCTCCTGACCTATAAATGCATTCACTCTGCAGCTCCTCAGTACCTTTCATCTCTTATCTCTCCTTACAACCCCTCTCGGGAACTCTGCTCTTCTAACAAACTACTTCTATCTACGCCCTCCACTCCTACTGCTAACTCCAGACTTCGCGCCTTTTACCTTGCTGCACCTTACGCCTGGAACAAGCTACCTGTGTCTGTTCGCCAGGCACCCTCTCTAGCCCTCTTCAAATCCAGGTTGAAAACTTACTCCTTCACTGTTGCTTTCAGATCTTGACTTCTGTGTTTTGTCTTGACTAGATTGGTAGCTCCATGTTTTGTCTTGACTAGATTGGTAGCTCCATGTTTTGTCTTGACTAGATAGTAAGCTCTGACGAGCAGGGACTGTGCAGCGCTGCGTACGACTGGTAGCGCTATATAAATGCTCAATAGTAGTAGTAGTAATATGCGTGTTCATTTGCATCTGTTATAGAGCAGGTGTAAAATGTCTGTGCCTGCTTTTAAAACGTGATCCCTGTTGCTTACACTAGCATTTTATAAAGACAAAGGGGGTCATTCTGAGGCACGAACAGCGGGGATGGACGTCCCAAAAGGATGCCCATCCCTGCTATTTGTGCCGGCTCCTGCTCCTGTATAACTTCCCTACCGGGGGCAGAGAGTGGGTGGGCAGTGGGCGGTTGCCAGCCCTGGACATACATGGCCGATTCTGATGTCGGCCCTGTACATCCAGGGCCGGCGAAATGGCTGGGGAAGTTATTCCATCCCCAAGGTGGAATAATTCCCCTGGGCATTTTTTTTTTATGGAGTCAGTGCGTGGAAGGGGTGTGGGGGGGGGGAATTAATGCCCTGCAGCCCGACCCAGGCCTTAGGAGACTGGATCGGGGGTCGGGCTGCAGGGAATTAACTTTGTTGGGCAGCGGCCAGCAGTGTGGATTTTAAATGGAGCTGCAGTGCCATGGCAACAGGACGCCATGGCACCGTGACTCTATTTAAAGCCCTAACTGAGATAGCCAGGCTATCGCTGTATGTGCAGGCCGAGACTGAATCGTAGTCCCAGCCTGCACATACAGGCTTGTTCGCGATTCTGATCCTGTGGGGTTAAACGTGCCCCGCGGGATCAGAATCGCAAACTCCTTTGTACGTCTGGGTCCTCCCGGATGTACAAAGGAGCTATATGTCACGATCAGAATCGGGCCCAAAGAGATTCCTATGTCTTTATAAAATAGGTGTCGTCTTATCCTAGGCACCCTGATATAAAACCACCCTCGGTATGTACACTGTCCTGCCAATCAGCCTGAACCATGTTCTGCAGGGCTCATTGCCAGTGATGTGGAGGTAGTCTAGTTTACTTTAGTTTATTAGCATTTTTACTTTTTGCTATACTCTAATACAATTACAACAAAGTAATTTATAATCAATACCAATAGAATACCAATAAAGGAGGGAGAAGACCTAATTGAACATGACTACATATCAGAACGAGATGAGAAAAGAGAGATTAGGAATGCTGCAGGGAAGAGGGAACGCGAGATAAGTTATGTAAGTGGTTCAGTTACTGCACCCGTTCTTGTAATGAAGTTGTCAAAGAACAGCATTCATATTGATCACAAGACAATTTGTGGTTATTATGATATAAAGTCTCCCTTTCCAGATTCCTATTTCATAAGACTGGAAAATGAGCATTTGTTTGTTGGTATCTGCACAGTGATAACCATTTATACAAATGGATTGTATCAGGGTAGAGAAGGGATTAAGGAATAGATTGAACAGTACAGAACCAAACCTTGAGGTATGCCACATTGTAAATAGTGAACCAAAGAAGATCAAGATCCACATGACATATGTTGCTAAGATAGGAAGGAAACTAAGTCAGGACAGTTCTCTAGAGGCCCAGGTCAGTAAATGAGAGAGAAATAGATGATGATCAACTAAATCAGACACATAAAAAATCAAGAAAAACTAGAATTAAATACTTGTCTGCTTCAAGAGTCCTACAGATGTCACTTATCAGGGAGACCAAAACAGTTTCCATGCTGTACCTAGGTCTGAAGCCTGATTGACAAGAATGAAGGCCATTCGTTTGATCAGCAGATTTGATAAGGGAAGAATAAATATGTTTTTCAATCAGTTTGGCTGCAAAAGGAAGATTATTCGTCCAAACCCAACTCCTTGATACACATGCAATCCCTAACCCTCTGCTCACCGAAGTTCCTTGGTCGGATTACAGCACCATCACCTGTCACTTTCCACAGCAATCATTAAAAAAAACAAAAAAAAAATTGCCAATCACAGTATTCACCACCACCATTTCAAAGCCTTCGACAGACAAACCTTCACTGACAAAATCCTCCCCTCTTTTGAAGATGAACTCCTGGACAGAAAAATGGATAAACACAATTGAAACTTTTACCTCAGCTCTTCCCACTAGGAATATGAAGCCACAACACTGCATCCACAGCCCCTGATACACACCAAGGGGTCTTTTTACTAAGCAGCACTAGCAGCTTCCATGTGATATTGGATCCACGGCCCCATTGAATAGAACAGGGCCGCGGCTCTGATTCCGCACGGAAGCCACTAGCGCTGCTTCGTAAACAGACCCCAAAGTCTCAAAGAATTAAAGAGGAAACTACTGAAACTGGAACACAGATGGAGAATCACACTCAATGATCAAGAAAAGAGTCTATACCTACTCACCCTACAAACATCATTCTGAAACCAACAAAGCCAAAAAAGACCACCACACCAAATTAATAATGAACGCAATAAACAAACCTAAAGAGTTGTATGAGATAGTTAACAGGCTAACAAGAGACACCACCAATCTCTTAACACAAACACCATTGAACCACAAGCATTTGCTGAATAACTACAATCAAAATACCCAATGCCATCAAAAAACTTGCCTTCTCTTCCAACCTCTAGCAAACCCAAAGACCTTCAGCCCAATCTCTACAGTTCCATTGGAGAACATAATCTACAGCATTAACACCACAACATCTCCTAAAGACCCATGCCCCGCCTCCTGGGTTTGGATCATGAAAATAGAGCTTGCCCCAATCCTCCTCAAACTAATATCAACCTCCTTCATCCAAGGATACTTCCCAAAATAACTGAAAACAGCTTCCCTCCGCCCAATGCTAAAAAAACCCTAAACTCGATCCAGATGTCCCTTGTTCCTTCAGACCTATTTCCAGCTTTCCATTCATTGCGAAAATAATTGAAAGGGTAGCTCCTTCAACTTCAAAAATCACATCGAAATAAATTCTCCCTTGGAAAAGCAGCAGCACAGTTTCCGCAATCACCATGGAGTGGAAACCTTACTAATATTCCTAATCGACAGACTCATCAAGGATATAGAAAACACTCAACAAGGCATCATACTCATCTTTTTGGACATTGCCTTAGCATTTGATACTATATGCCATGAGCTCCTCCTACAGTACCTCTTCAACATAGGAATTCGTGGCATCTGCCCTCAAATGGCTTTGCTCCAATCTCACCAACCACATCAATTTGTACAAATTGGCCAAAAAACCTCCAACCCATTCCTCCAGACACAAGGAGTCCCTCAGGGCTCAGCTCACTATGATTTAACATCTATATACAGATTGTCTGCAACATCATAAGCACCTTTAACATCTACTATCACCTGTATGTAGATGATATTATGATTTATGCTCCATATACCACCACAAACAAAAACTACTCAACTATCATACGCTGCTTCAATGCCATAGACCGGTGGCTAGGAGAACATAAACTAAGCATCAACTTTAAGAAAACAGAGGCCCTATTCCTCACCAGGAATCGATCATTTCTCCCTCCAAAGGTTCTAAATGTTGAAAAAACGGACCTAGAAGTTAGATCTAAGGTAAGATACCTGGGAGTTACCATCGACCAGCCTCTTACTTTCCAGCCACATATAAACAAAGTAACATAGTGTATCTACAGCAAGCTGTAGTCACACCAACAGTTGCAACCTCTACTTGAGCCTTACGACTTCCATACAGTCTACTAGGCAATGATACTACTGCACTTTGATTTCTGCAACCCTATCCTGCAAGGCCTCCCAAAGAGATCCCTACATCTGCTTCAATTCGTGCAACATACAGCTGCGCAAATTCTGACATGCTCACCTCGAGCCAACCTATTCTCCTATTTTAAAGGTGTTGCATCGGTTACCTCGCATTAATTATAAATCATTCATGGCAACCTTCAAAATAATTCATTAACTATCCTCTAGATGTTTACAGTTAATTATTACAAGAACCCTGGAAAACCACCTGAGAGGCAACACATAAACCTTCCTCCAGCGCTAACCAAGTATAACAAGCCAACTTGCTCCAGAGAATTCTCCATGCATGCCCCATGCCTATGGAGTGCTTTACCACCACAAATCAGAGATACCCATGACCTTGCAACCTTCCGCAAACTGATTAAAACCCATCTATTCAAGGAACATTTTAACGGGATAACATAACCCCCTTATCTATCTACCCCTTAATATACCCTCAGATGTAAGCAACCTTCTACCTGTACATAGTCACTCAAAGATGTAAGTGGCTTTCTAATTGTATATAGTTACAGTTCTGTGTTATAAATAGTGTTATTTACCTGTTCCATTAATAAGTGTTAGCCGTTCCTTATACACCTGTTTCATGTAATGTTGAACTTTGTTCCCTGTAAACCGCACTGATCCTCAGAAATACTATATATAAATAAATAATAGATATAGGATAAATAAATAATAGATATAGGATGATACCTGTGGGATCTTGAAAGAAAGATCATGTTTTTCTAGGACCGGGCACACCAAAGCCTGTTTCCAAGTGAAGTTCAGTTTATATGGACTCTATGACCTCTCAACTAAGACCACCAAGGAGTGTACCAACTAAAAATAGTGGCAAACTGTTGTTATCATTTTTAGTCATGTGGACATCTTTATACTGGGAAATGAACTGATAGTAGAAAACAGTTTTCAAAGACTACATAATAACATCCACAGTCTATTTACTAAAGTGCAATAAAATATTGTGAGCTACAGATGGCTATCACTGGAGCAGGAGCGAATGAAGATTCCTCACAGCTCATACTGAACCCAGGGCTCCCAGTGTAAGTTTGGAGGGAGTTGAAAGTGGATGCCAGAGACGCCTTGATTGAAAAGGGGGTCATGCCAAGGAGGTTGCAGCCTTTGGAGGGCAATTTGCATGTTCATATTTATACATGGGTTTAAGCAATATTTCATTACAACTATCTGGCTCTTTTAACTTAGTTCTGGAGGCATCAGCTCCCACATTAGGGAGCTGCCATTCTGGGAGAAACTTAATTACATCTCTGAAAGTGTAATTAACTTTTATGGTGCAACGTATAGAAAAATGGCAACACAAGCTGTGTTAACCCTTTTTATCATCAATTAGCTACTTGCATACGTTTTGATGTGATGTAGTTCATTATTTTTTCAGTGCATTGTGCCTGACATTTTTTGCATTAAAACTACATTAATTCAGTTTAACATGTCATCAGCAATTAACTTGTGTCAGTTGCCCAATGGTGTGTATTAAAGCAGCTTAGTAGATGGAGGCTCAAACTCTTAGCCTAAAGGTATGCGCTTGGCAACCCTGCGTCAATCCACTGCCATCTAGTACATCTTCAGCACTCCTTATTTATTTATTTGACACTCTGCTTAAAACCTATATTGAAGTCGAAGTTCAAATTTAATATTTTGCACAACAAATGTTAGAACCAGGTCAGAGATGACCAAAAATGTTAGATATCAAAAGTTTTTCCAAAGTTATGATGTATGTTTAATTACTCAAGTAAGGTGTTGTAGTAAGGTCATAGTCTAGGGGGGGGGGAGGGGAATGTGATATTCAATGGTAGCAGTTAACCCTTCAAAAGTTGCTAGCCCTTGCCACTGTACTTAAAACCTGGATATTCAGTGTGCCAGGGTCCAATCCAGTCGCCAGCACTGAATGTGATGTGAGATTATCTGGGCAATATTCAGCTACTGCCCAGTTACCTTCTGTGGCGAAGGTTAGGATAGGCTTTCTGGTGCCTAACGTTCGCTACTTATGGATAACCAGACAATGGATGTATATACCACTACAACTAGTATTTAGCACTTATATAGCGCCACGCACACAGTGCTGTACAGGCGTACATACAACAGACCGTCCCCCCAATCTAGTTGAGACAATACAGAGGATTAGTCAAATTGGTGCACAGCACAATATGGTCTTTATATGCCACCTCTGATCCACCCTCGGAATGCCCCACGGCTAGCTGGCATCGGGGCATTTAGTGGCGGCACTCCGGGATATTCAGCAACACTAAGCACATAAGTGCCGCTAAATTTCCCATTCTCTGTGATTCATGCGGTTAGCGGGTCTGCTCACAGTGTTAATCGCTCTGAATCTTGGCCCCTAAGCACCCACTTTTAACAACAAAATTACAGTGTAATCAAAATACAATGACAGCCACTTGAAAGAAAGATTGTGTTAGGTCTTCTCCACAGATTTTTCTAGAGCTCCCTAAAGATGTTCACGCTTTCAGATGTGACTACTATTCCCTTATAAAAAAACCCCTCTAAATCTGTGAGCAGGAAACCTAAACGTTTATTATATACAGTAGCTAGATAACAATAAGCATTTTTGGGGGTCCTTTTACTAAAGTGTGGTAAAAATTTAGTTACCACACATTTGTTGCAAAAATTAACATAAAGTCAGAGCTGGTGCAAGTATATGAAGCACCCTAGACAAACCTCATCCCTTGTGCCCACTCCTGCCACCCCTCTCAAACGCTTGCAGTGATGGCAATGGCTTCAAACACCTCCGCAGTGCTTATCTGAACCTCTGGAGCTAACAGGGTGTTTGTGCTTCTGCTCTCTACGATGCTTGATGCAGACATCCATTTGAATGTTGGGTGGAACAAGTTTCCAGTCTGTGCTGGCAGGCACTGCAGGTCTCGGTCGGTCTGCAGTACTGCAGTGCATCTCCCAGTTCCCGAGAGCCTTCCTAACCCACATAGCTGGCTGTGAGACCCTCCAATAGACAATGTAACAGAGGTAACAAACAGTGCTACAATTCCTTGAGGTGGCTGGTTTCCCATTATTGCACATCTATGGCCTCTGGCCCCCATGAGGGAGAGAACCCATCTTCTGCAACAGAAAGGAATTCCACTGCCTCAACGTGCAAGTACTATGTAATTTGCTGGGTGAAATGACAGATGTTTTTTCCAGATTCCCGGGGTCATGTCCTGATGCCTATATCCTCATCCACTCTGGAATATATGAAAAATTTGAGCATGGTGGTATATCTGCATTATCGGACCAGAGCTTGACCATGTTCAGCCTCATTCCCAATGCAGACCGCCCCTCACCGTCTGATCTATATCTGATAGTAATCGACTATACAGCAGGGAAATAGGTGATAGTGATAAAACAGTCACATTGTGTGGGTGGGAGGGTGGATGTTGTAGGCAGACAGCACAAATGGGGAAGAATGCAAAGTGTTGAATGTGAACAGTAACCAGCACATACTCACCCTGAATCTGGGATGCGCTAGATATGTCTAGGCTCCTCCCTCCCTCCACAGTGGCAACATCAATGGTATTGAGCACCTGCTGTTCTAGCTCGCTAAGTGGGAGAGGCTATATATCAAGGCTAATAGTATTTGCCTTCTTGCATGTGTCCCTGAGGGTCTGCATCCATTTCCACTTCGCATCCCCAATGCTGTGGTTAATGTAGTATATGATATTTAACTTCCTGCATATGTCCATCCACTGCCTCTGCTTTTGATAAATGCTTATATTGCCCAGAAGAACCTCCAGGTTGCCCAGGACCTCCTGCAAAATGAGGTTGACCTCACCCTCACTAAAGTTCACTTTGTGGATGAAGACTTTTGCCTTTGGTGCCAAGCTTACATCAGTGTCAGTTCTATCAATGGCCTTTGTAAAATGGGTGTGACCATGTTTAAGTGGCCTTCAAATACATGATTACATGGGTGGGGTGGGAACATCTCTAATTTGGACATCCGCACTTATGAAATGGGGTGTGAACATGGACTACTGATACAGATACAGTATCTACGTCAAACACTTTATATATATGTGTGTACTATGGGCACGTCCAGTTTGTTGCTCTCTTGGAGTGTTCCTTCCATCCATCTCCATGACCCCTGGATCCTCCCACCTGCCTCTGGGATAACACTGCAAGGAATATGCCATTTCAGGATCACCTGGGGGGAGGGGGAGAATATAGCGGGTATGCTTGTGAGCTATTTGTGTGGAAGCATTACCATACAGGTGTTTGTCTACGTGGTCCTTCCAACCTCCCATTAGTAGGCCATTGTCAACTGTTGCGTGAGAAGTGATGATAGTGGTTTATTGTGCACCTTTATAGACTCCCATGTGCCTATAACTGAATAATGTTATCTGATTCTGCTGCAGGTGGTGGCCTGGAGTGTGTAAGTGTGTAGGGATGCTGCTGGGAGGGCGCCTCCAGGGTGGGATATGAATTGCTAATACTTTGTGTGTATGTATATATATACTTTATATATAGCCTATAAAGGCCCCCATAGCCTATTTTTATCTGTATATTTTAGAGGCAAGGGGTTATGGCCTTTTAATTGGTTTTACATTGTATGCATATATAGCCTATAGAGGCCCCCCACAGTCTGTTGTTATTGTATATATAGTGACGGGGGTATGGGCTTAGACCCTGTAAATCAGCAGTCATTCCCTACGTATTGCCTAGTATATATCTGGCTACAGCATAAACACATCTGTAACCCTCAGAGGATAGCAATACCAATAGTTTAGCTGACTCTCATCTGATAAATATCCATCTTCCCCTTTACTTTTCTAAGCTAAGACGTAACCGTGTTGGCTGTAGTAGCTTCCAGTGCCATAAGGCCCTGGGTGTCAGAGATTGCAGACAAACATGGGAACCATGAATGTGTCCTCCCTCTACCAGCTAGGCAACACAGGGTGGCCACTGAGCACCAGATGGATGCTATTTCAAGAGCACAATGCAGGGAATAGGAAAAGCTATTAATGATTTGAGAAACAGCAGTACTTATAAAAATTATTGTTTTTTAATGTAAACCCTAAGGTAGGGAGTGGGAAAGAGATCCTTGCTGCACCTTATACCTGCAACAGATATGCCAGGCTCCATCTCTGGTTATATTCAGATCACCCATGTGTATTTTAACCATTTCCCCCTTAGTTCTACCTTTGTCCCCTGTTTGTTTGTCTTGGATCATCTTCGCCACTCATGTGTGCTTTAACTGTTTTCCCCTAGTTCTACCTTTGTCCCCTGTTTGTTATGTTTGACTGTCTTGGATAGATTGTTTGTCCTGGATCATGTTCACCACTCATGTGTGCTTTAACTGTTTTCCCCTAGTTCTACCTTTGTCCCCTGTTTGTTACGTCTGACTGTCTTGGATAGATTGTTTGTCCTGGATCATGTTCACCACTCATGTGTGTTTTAACTGTTTTCCCCTAGTTCTACCTTTGTCCCCTGTTTGTTATGTTTGACTGTCTTGGATAGATTGTTTGTCCTGGATCATGTTCGCCACTCATGTGTGCTTTAACTGTTTTCCCCTAGTTCTACCTTTTTCCTCTGTTGTATTTGTCTGTGTTGGATAGATTGTAAGCTTTTTTGAGCAGAGATTGTCTTTTACATGTATGCGCTATACAAATGGTAGGCAGTAGTAGTAGGGTGCTGAACCAGTGGGTTATCACATAGGACATTCAGAGTGAGGGGGAGCATCTCTCATTAGGCGATTGCAAGTAGTGAGATTGTGGTGCTGCTATAGGTCCAGTGAGATAGTTTAGTAGCCAGTGATGTTAATGAATATCAAATGTGTCATGTATGGGCTCCATGTCACCTTGATTCAGTGTAACCCAGGTAGGAGACCCTTCCTTGTCCCAACTGTGTGCACTGGCTATATATGGGTACTGGCGAGCCCCCCTCCCCTCCCCCAGGCTTCTGTTCTGTATTTATACGCTATGGTGACTGACAGCCTCGTTAAGTCATGCTTCTTGCAATGTTTTCTGTTAGCATCTGTGCTCTGTATGGCTGTAATTATCTACATGTATCGCTAGTGTTGTGATGTGAACATTAATAAATGTCAGCTGTACTTTTCTGTTATGCTATTGCTTTCCGCAACATCAAAACTGATGTGCACCCTAGTGTATGGGGAAGAATCAGCAGCACAATGCTCTCAGACCTCTTTCTTCAGTGTTGGACAGTCTGTCTGGTGAAGGTGGATGGCTACAGGGGATGTGCAGTCTTTCAAAAGGGCACTGGACACAGCAACCATATTGAAAACATGATGGCATTTAAGTGGGATGTGACCAGAACATTTAAAAAGCTGCACTGCAATTTTCATAGCAGCACTTTGGCGCCTGGCAGAAGCAGACCTTGAGCTAGAGTAGCAGACATCTAGCAGATACTGCTGCAATGTCTCCCTGAGCGATTTCTGAAATATGTCTGCTCTCTCTTATGTAATGTGATCGGCACTCCTTTTCCGTAAATGGCACTGGGTTTGTAACATCTGGGGCTTTATGGAACATGCTAACAGCATATGCCCCTCTCTGGAGTTTTGATACCTGTCACAACTGCCAATAGCGAGGCTGCACTTAATGCGAGACAACTGATATGGGCGTGAAGGGGCAGAAGCAGATGGGGACCACTCCTGTACCCTTCTGTAAGCGAGGGAAGGATCTACTGGTCAGGTATGGGAAGGTATTGATTGGGGGAAGGGGAGGAATTGGAGGGGAATCCTGATCAAGGGGGGGGGGAGTTGAACAGGGGAGGTGGGATCAGATGGGGGTCTTGACTGGAGGAGTCTGCATTGTGGGGCTTAAATTGGGTCTGTATCTGTAGAACTTTCTTATAATTGGGACTGGATCAGGGTCTTGGTGATTACAGCTACTAAAGTGTGGTGGTGTTTTTTTTTTTACTGTTTGTTATGGGCAGCATTGAGAGCCTATTTCACATGTGTCTGCAGGGATTGGTCAAGGCATGTAATTCAGTCCCAAGCAGCAAGTGTCTGCCTTGTGCGGTAAACGTGGAGAAGATTTATTTATTTAGTGGGAATTTGTTATACCGCTATATGCACAACCATGAGCATCATAGTGGTTTACAAAAGAATAACGTATCAGCAGAGCAAAAGGTACAACCAGATCCAAAAGAATAAAGGTGGTAGTAGCGCAGCAATAGTTAACCAGCAACAACCGATAAACTGTCCACCATTAGCGGGGGAGAGGGAGACAGAGTAGTTGCATTATACTAGACAGGCAGCAAACAATTTCTCAAAAAGCCAGGCTTTCAATAACTTTTAATATGAGAGCTCTCTCTCCGAATCTGAGGGGGGAGAGTGTTCCATAGAGACAGGGCATAACAAGAAAAGGTGGCTACTCTGATCCATTCACAGCGAAGCTGCTTGTAAGAGGTTGGCCTGAGACGAGCGCAATGAGCAACCAGAAGTGTAAGGGATAAGGACTGCTCATGTAATAGGCTTTGTGAACCAACAGCAAAACCTTGAATGCCACTTGCTTTTATCACACAGACTTTGTAGTTATTGTACCTTAACTTTTGAATTTACATAGTAACATAGTATATGACGGAAGATAAAGACCAGTATGGTCCTTCTAGTCTGCCTAGCAAGGCCGCAAGAGTAGGTGCACCTGCCGCTCTGTGCAGGTCACCCCTCCCCATGCCTTGTTTAGGAGTGTACCCACCGCTCCGTGTAGTCACCTCTATATGCTGAGATATAAAAGATAGTTATATATATTTTGATTTTATCCTGTTGCTATAAAGGGATCTACTGTTTCTGTCCCATGCCAGTTTGAATTCTGTCACTGTGTTTGCCCCCACCACTTCCATCGGGAGGACATTCCAAGCATCCACCACACTTTCAGTAAAAAAGTATTTCCTAACATTGCTTTTCAGTTTACCCTCTTGCAGCTTCATGTTATGCCCTCTAGTTTTACAGCTTCCCCATCTTTGGATGAGGTGTGTTTGTTCATTAATAATCTTTAAGTATTTAAAGTTCTGAATCATAACTCCCCTATCCCTCCTCTCCTCCAGAGTATACATATTTAGTTCTTCAAATCTCTTCTCAAAAGTCTTCTGATGCAGGTGCCAAATCATTTTGGTCACCTTCCTCTGAACCACTTCCAGTCTTTTTATATCCTTTGCAAGATATGGTCTCCATAACTGAACACAATATTCCAAGTGAGGCCTTACCAGCAATTTGTACAGAGGCAATAGTACCTCTTCCTTTCTGTTGGTAATTCCTCTTTGTATGCAACCCAGCATCCTTCTGCTTTTGCCACCCCCTTGTTACACTGTTTCGCCACCTTGAGATCCTCAGAAACAATCACTCCGAGGTCCTTCTCCTGGCCCATGAACACCAACCTCTCACCCCCTTGGATTTCTGCTTCCCGCATGCATGACACTGCAATTCTTCACATTAAATCTTAACTGCCAAGCATTAGACCCATTCTTCCAGCTTTTGTAGATATTTCTTCATGTTATCCACTCCCTCAGGGGAGTCCACTCTCTTGCAAATTTTCATGTCATCTGCAAAAAGACAGACTTTTCTATTCAGTCCTTCAGAATATCATTCACAAATACATTGAACAGTACCGGCCCCAGGATCGAACTCTGGGGCAGACCACTAATCACCTTCCTTTCATTCGAGTGAGTTCCATTTACCATCACCGTCTGTCAGTCAACCAATTTCTGATCCAGTTCACCACCTTGGTACCCATCCCCAAGCTGTTGAGTTTATTCATAAACCTCCTATGAAGAACAGTCTCAAAGGCTTTGCTGAAATCTAGGTACATCTTTTAAGTATCCCCACGTAGGAAACATTTATTTATTTTTATTTATTTATTTAACATTTTTTATATACCGCTTTTCAAGTTTATCAAGCGGTTCACAGAGAACAGAACATTATTATAAGGAACAGTAGTAAAACTATTTACATTTAACAGTTTAGAACTCTATAACTATGTACAATGAGTCAGACCTTTAGTTAAGGTGGACAGATGTGTGCTGAGTTCAATCCTGTGGTTTTGTATCCGATATGCTGTTATAGTAGTTGTTGAAGAGGTACGTTTTTAGGTATTTTCTGTAGTTGGCGATGTCTGTGATCTCTCTTAGGTTGGGTGGGAGTGAGTTCCATAGTGTTGTTTAATAGTATTCAAATGCTCTGTGAAGTACTCTTTGGGGTATGTTTACTAAACCATCTTAACATCACAGCGGTGGTATTATCACACGATAAGTGACGTTATTGTGCAATAAAGTAACATTATCACGCGATAACGTCACTTATCGCGCGATAATGCGGCGGCGGCATTAAGGCACACTAACGCTGTGAAATCCGGGTCTGAAGGGTGGAGTAAGGCTTCCCAGAGGGCGGAGAGAAGGGGTCAATGGGAGGAGAGTGGGAGGGGAGAGGCTCCAGGCACACTAACGCTATGAAATCCGGGTCTGAACACTAACACCAGTGAAACCCTCGCGTTAGGCACATTTGCAGGAAAGAGAAACAATTTCAGTCAGCAATGTGCAGCAAAGGCAGGGAAACCCAAAAAAGTGATAGTTGTGATACACATGCAGGAACCAAAAAGGCAAATAAACATATAAAATGACCAGAACCACATTTAAAATCTCAATAACCAAGCTTGCCAATAGTGATATTAATGATAAACATAAAGCAACACTACTGACAAAGCATAAAAATTAAGATATCATATTTGAAAGGGTCTATGCTCTATCCCCCTACAAAGTGAATGATCCCACATTGAAATAGTGCTGATCAGGGTTTCTGTCGTTTAGATTGGGCAGGTTTGTTATGGCATGCACATGTGCAGCAACAGCATAGTGGGCATGTAGGAAAGGGCAACTGTACTGATGCTGTAAATGGGATGCAGGGGGCTGCAGGCGGCACATGCTGTGGTCCAGCTGGGGCACAGAGCGGACTAGACAGATGCCTAGGTGGCACATAGGAATGCCGAAACAGTAAAGCAGCAAGACAGCAACTGACAAGGGTCCAACATGGGCAGGAGTGTGTGTCCCACAGTGTCATAGGGGATATTACCCAGCAGGTACCCCCAAGGGCACATTGGCAGGCAGTGCGGGGGGGGGGGGTGGAAGCGCGCATGTCCATGTAGGCACCCCTACCTGAGAACCCACACCATAGGCAGCTGCCTACCAGCACACTGGATGGCCTGGGACTGCGCACCACCAGCACAACCGGCATAATGGCATGGCAGCATGGTGGCGGAGGGGTGCTGATGGCGGATGGGGCAGTGGCATCTGCCCACAGCAGACCATGGCCAAGCCCCGTTTTAGGTGGGTGCCGTGTACTGCAACAGACAGGGTCTGTCTGATGAACAGTCATGGTATCCCTAGGGAATGATCTGTCCCTGTGGCAACAGTGTGGTGCAGTACACACAGCCAGTGTGTTCAGGAACAGAAGGTCACAAGTTCAAGTCCCAGCTGTGGCTCCTGCCAACCCTGTCTCCAGTACTAAACCGTGGTAATAAAGACAGAACCTTTATTGCAGAAAAAAATAAACATGCCTGAAACACCCTATAGAGCACAGACACCATAAACATGTGCAATCCCTAGAGCAGTTTCCCAACTGCAGTCCTGGAGGGCCAAACACCATTCAGGTTTCATGCTGTCCCTAATAAATATGCCTGTACTGCATTTATATGCGACGCCCCATTGTATGCAAATGTATCTCATGCATATTCATTAGGGAAAGCATGAAAACCTGAACAGTGTTTGGCCCACCAGGACCGGAGTTGGGAACCTCTGCCCTAGAGCAGCGGCCAACAGGGGCATAAACACCCACACCCACAGGTTCCACTATCCAAAGCCTCATGGAGAGTCAGGCTGTTGGGCCCTGCGCGGAGCAGCATCTGCCAATACTGGCACATGCATACCTTAGCAATGCCGTCCTAAACTTGGGAACACGTTCCACATATATCAAAAGGTTGCTATAATTAATGTCAGCTAACAAATCCTAAGTTAAACACAATTTGTTGATAGAGATTCATCATAGCAACCTTTCTGATATCTGTGGAGTGTGTTTCAGTTATTGATTCTGACAGTGTTTACCACCCCGGGGAGTGACCCTAACAGTATTGAGTACCATAGCAATGCCCGAACTGTGCCCAGGACTGGTGTGGCGGCCAGTGCTGCCACAAACCTCTATATTTGCACAATGCTGGCATAGGTGTGGGAGTGTGTGTCTGTCTATCCAGTGTGTTGTGGCTGCCTACACCTTACTGAGCCTACATTGCTTGCACTGTTTCCAGTGTTAACCTGCCAATATGCATAATGAGGAGCAAGGTACTGTAGGTATGGCCCAGACAGGGTGGCATGGGCAGGATGCATTTGCACAGGGTATAGGGCAATGGCTGGGACATTGTAGTGCCCGACCACCACCTGCATAGACAGGGTGGCCACAGCATGTCATACTGGGAGGTCGCTCTCACCCTGACTGAGCAGTGACCATGGCATGGCTAGGTTCCTCCATAGTGCTATTTATTTATTTTATTTATTTATTTGCAGTCTCTTTTATACCGCGCTATTCGACATCAGTGCGGTTTACAATGAACATAAGAGTTGCACATCTCAATTTCGTGATTTGTGCTTACAGTGAAACAGGTATAATAACTTGGGTATACATTAAACAGGAAAATTAAACTTGGGTATGCATTAAGCAGGTATAACAGGTAAATAGGGTATAAATAACCAGTCCCTTAACAAGGAGACACGATGAATAAATACAGTCTACTTTATGCAACAATATAATGAGTTATGCGGCACTGCATAAGTTTCTCATGGTGGTTGGAGGGGAAGGTGTGATTGCGAGTGATCAGTCTGGGAATGTGACATGCATGAGTTTGAGGTGCTGCATTGAGATGTGAGAGTGGGTGAGTGTGGGGAGAAGACTGCATCATCATAGTGATGAAGAAAGAGGTGCCGTTTCAGTGCCTTCCTAAATTGGGAGAGTTCACTGATGGTTCTGATAGTTGCTGGTAGTGCGTTCCAGCAGGATGGAGCAAAGAAGGAGAAGGCTCTGGATCTAGTGAATTGAGAACACTTCGTGCTTGCCTTAGGTAATATGAGAGTATTTGCGGCATTCGATCTCCTTGCTCGATTGGGAGGTGTGATTGAAATTAGATCAGTAATGGCAGTAGCAGGGTATTTATTGATGGCTTTATGGGTCATAATTAGGATCTTGAATGAGATCCTGGCTTGTATGGGTAGCCAGTGCAATTGTTTTAGTATTGGGGTAATATGAGAACTTCTTGAGGCTCCATGAAGGATTCTTGCAGCTGAATTCATTGCAAGTTGTAAGGGGTTAGTCGTGCACTTAGGTAGACCATACAAGATCGCATTGGCATAGTCAAAGTGAGGCATTATTAGGGCCTGAAAGACAGTTCGGAAGTCATCAGGTTCTAACAGTTGACGCAGATTGCGGAGGGTCCGGATTTTATGGTACACAGACTTTGTTATGTTTTTGATATGAGCCTTCATATTAAGTTGCTGATCAAGCGTTACACCTAGGTATCTTACTGTAGTCTTGCATATGATCTCTGCGTCGCGAACCTTGATAGACAGGGGTGGAGTAAAAGCCGGATTCCTGGTTACGAAGAGGGCTTCTGTCTTTTTGAAATTTAACTTAAGCATTTGTGCATTTAGCCAGTCTGTGACAGCGTCAAAGCACCTGATAAGTGGGGATAGTTTCAAGATGTTCTGTCGAAATTGGCATGTACATCAAGACGTCGTCAGCATAGACCAGGCAGTTGATATTAAATGATTGGATGAGATCACAAATGGGTAGCATATAGACATTGAATAGCAAGGCGGATAGAGATGAGCCCTGTGGAACACCTTTAGTTTGGGGGAAGGAATCGGAGTTGGAGGGGCCAGAACGGACATGTTGCCAGCAATCAGTGAGGTATGAAGCGCACCATGACAAAGCTGAAGCTTGAACTCCCTTCTCTCTGAGGTGTAGCAGGAGAACTTCGTGGTCTACGGTGTCGAATGCGGCAGCAATGTCCATGAAGATCAGTGCAAAGCCTTGTCTGATGTTATCGAGACCTAAGGTTATGGTGTTGAATGTTTATGGGTTCTCTTTTCTGGGGCCCAATCACTGACATACCTGCGTGGTGTGTGTGCTGACATCCCAGTTTTGGGTGCACACAGTTCCTCCAGGAAGATGCACTATGTACTAGCTAGCAGACTGTCTGCAGTTAGTATCTGTATGGCCGCACCACCTTGCAGGGTGCAGCAGGTGCATACTGACTGCTTTCTGTTGGTGAATGTCAGATCATAGTGGGGGGCAGCTGAGCTGACTGGGCCCACTACCTATCTGCCAGTGGCCCTGTCTCAAGTGCAGATCTTCAGCAGCTGTCCGTTCACCACCAGGACTGAGATTGCTGGTCCCACAGCCTGTCCTCATGTACCTCCACTACCCCCCTTGCAAAGGGTGAGAGTGTGGGTCTGTTGGGGGCAGATCATGTCCCCCACCCTGACCCAGAGAGGGTGGTTTGCTAAGTACATTGTTGTCATGTGAGCCCTGACACACCCCTTCTCCCTAAACAGGTTACCATAGCAAGCACAGTGGATATGCACTATGTTGTGTGCATCATGGTCCACAAGGGCCAGACAGGACTGGCAATTACAAATGGACACAGAGACCTCCTAAAGGTGTCTGCAACAAATACCTGTCACACAATGGCATTGATGGAGACCTGCAGCACAGCCCACCCCACCTCAATCAACCCGGGTACTGCGGACCTGGTGCTGGCCACCCCACCTCACCCTCAGGGTAAGCACAGAACACATACATTGGCATGGCCTGTGGGGAATCTGTGCCAGTAACATGCACGGTCATTCCCCCCTACCAAGCTGAAATGCTGTAGAGGTGCATACCCCATCTGGTGAGCATATGTAGACTGCTGTTCTGCATGTGAATTGCATTATAGGTACTGTTGGTTCTATCCTATCCTGGTAGCCATAGCAGACAGTTTTATGGTGATGTGCACTCTTTCTGTAGCCAGCCATTGGTATGATAACTCCTATAGTGATGTAGCACAATGGTTAATGCAATAACTTCAGTAGCAGAAGTCATGGGTTTGATTGCTCTCTGTTCCTTTTTTTATGGCTGTCCTACACAACTACATTTCATTCGTGTAACATTCATATCTGTGCAGATCTGTGCTGCCGCCACATTATACCCTTATCACTGTTGCCATCCATTCTTCTGTCCGTCTATGTGTGTGTGCCAGCTGTGTGGCGTCCTGCCCTAATGTGCAGGCTGCTACCCCATGTCCTGCACTGGCACATTTTTCTGCATTGCGGCTCTTCATGCTTGCCTCTCCTGTGTCTGCTCTGCATGGCACTGCTCTCCTCTGTCCTCCTGTCATTGCATTTATCCTGCCACCTCTACCTCCTCTGGTGGACACGTATGTCCATCCTCTGCCACACACTGTCATTGTTGCACTGTACATTACAATCACCCTGTACATCGGTACAGCTGTCCCCGATATGTTTGTCCACTTTACCTGCTGCCACATGGGCTGCATGCAGATTTGGCTGGTCCATGAGCTCCGTCATCTACTTCCTTCCATCACTTGGTTCATTGCCTTTCCTTGGTGCTCTGTGCAGTGTTATGGTTACATCTGTGTTTGAGCCATGCATTTCATGCTTGTGACTTTGGGGCACCTTTGTGCCCTTGGGCACCATCTCCTGTGTCACCTTGGCACCCCGGGGCATCTTTCACGGCACCTTAGGTTTGGCCAGCTTACGGGGCGCCTTATATGCTGCCTTGGAGGGTGCCAACCTTTCCTGCTGCCCTCTGGAGCACATTATGACCTGCTTTGGATGACGTGGTGCTTTATGATGTGCCCTAAAAGGTGCATTAGGTTGCAGCACTGAGGTGAGGCTTTTTTGGCTGGCAGTGCTAATTGTTGGGATGTGTCTGACTGTTAAAAGCAGGAAAAGGGATTGCCTCAGACAGTCTTTTAACTGAGCCCACTGGGGGATCAAACTCATGACCACTGTATCAGCAGTCAATGTCTTAACCAGTGTGCTACACCTCTGTTGCTGTGATTTCAGGTCTGCACGCCTAATTAAGGCTAACGCGTGTTAACGTGCCACGCTCCCTCTATCGCACGATAACGGACTTTATCGTGCGATAACCCGAAATGCTACCTTAAGACCAGAACGCCCACTACCTTATATGGCATTTGTCACAGTAAGACTGCAACTAATGCCGATAACAGTAAGACGGTTTAGTAAACATACCCCTTTGTGTGGAGTTAGGTGGTGTGGATGCTGTTGATAGGGTGTTTTGGTGGAGCTTCCTTCTTGAGGGCGTGTTTGGTACTTTTCTGATTATCTCGTTTAAGCATTCAGTGGACTGATTATTTAATATCTTCTATGTCATCATTAAGGCTTTATATTCAATTCTGGCTCTGATAGGTAGCAAGTGGAGATCTTTTAAGGTGGGGGTGATGTGATGGTTTTTTTGATCCAGTAATCAATCTGGCAGCTGTATTTTGTGTCAGTTGGTTTCTGTTTGTACACATCAAAGTAGTATATTCCTGCCAGTATTTTCTTGAAATTGTGCGAAAAGGAAAATGCAAAACTGTATAGATTCATTAGGAATTATGCAACATCTCTCAGTATGATGTCTATTTTGAAAAATTTTTCTCACATTTTGTTCACATGGGAAATATCTTTGAAGTATGTAGGAATCAAAATGGAATGTCAATTTTCAAACATTACTGTAATGGTCATATGGACCCCTTTCCCCCCCCCCCCTCCCACATCAAGTCCATTGATCCATGAGCTCTCTCAATGGCTGAATTTAGGGGGTCTAATCAGAAAAAAGAGGGGCTAATGTGGACCAATATGTCTAAACCCGAGGAGAAATTTGCTACAAACTTAGCAACAAGTATTCATTACTGCTACTGCACTGAAAACTACCTAAAACATCTACTGAGGAGAAGAGTATAAAGAGGCTTGTGAGTGACTAGCGATAAAGTAACACCAACTACCAAATCCTATATTCAGGATACTTCTTTCTCAACAAACTATCATAACATGACATCTGGCCGGATACGATGCTATTGATCAGGTTTGGTATCACGGCCCTATATACTAACATCCCTCAAGAACAGTCTTTATTGCTCATTCACAATTTGCTGAGCCAACATTCTGTCACAGAAAGAGTTACGACAGAATTTTTATTAAGAATAGCAGAGTTAGTACTAACCGAGAATTATTTCCGCTTTGAAGATAATTATTATTTACAAATACATGGTGTGTCAATGGGGGCTATAGTGGCACCCAACATTGCCAACCTGTATGTCTCTAACTTTGAAGAAACTATTTTATATCCATAAGCCTGGTATTCCTATGTAGGATTCTGGGGTCGATTTATAGATGATGTTTTTTGCATATGGTTGGGAACAGAAGAAACTTTGCAAGAGTTTGCAAGTTGGTTAAATACACAGGACTCATGTCTCCATTTCACTATGATGAGTTCTACCAATCATTTACCTTTTTTGGATGTAATGGTTATGTCTGTGCGTGGCCATTTGAGTACATCTTTATAAACAAAAACTGTGGACTGCAATAAGTGCATCTTGATAGTCATCATCCTTTTAAATTAAAGCGAGCACTCCCTTTAGGGCAATTTTTGCGAGTGTGACACATTTGTTCTGATAATCATGATTTTTGCTATCAGGCTAAAACACTGACAGAGATTGTTACAGTGTGGGTATCCCATGAAAGTGATCCAAGGAGCATACTTAAGAGTGAAGTATGCCAATCATTCTCTTTTGTTACAAAAGCAGCGCCCTAGTGACATGGACAAACAAGTATGTGCCTTACGCTATTCAGATAAAGCACAAGAAATAGCGCACAGTATTTTCAACTATTGGCACATTTTGTCACGATATCCTACATTCCACAATGGCCCTTGCATTGCATTCACTTGGGCCTGCAATCTTAAAGATATCTTAGTACATTCTGATTTTCTACCTCAAGAATCATCTAGCCAGCAAATAGGTCAGTATGAGCCATGTGGACATTGTATGATATATTCCACGTCCCTAGAGGTCAGTGGACAAACCCGCAGACAGGCAAAAGCTATATTTTGAAATGATTTATGGACCGTCAATCTTCTTGGGTTGTGTATGAGATTACATGCCACAGCTTGAAAGTATATGTGGGCAGAACGTGTCGCAAAGTTAAGGTGCAACTTAGTGAACACAAATCGTGCCTATCAAACCATATTACAACAGTTCCTATCGTACAACACTGTTTGGACTCTGAACACCAATGGCAGCACTTGCAATGGTTGGCCATTGATGGAATTAGGGATGTTTGCAGTGGGAATGCTGAATAACAATTGGCTCGACTAGAGCAAAAGTGGATTTTCACTTTAAATACTGTGCAAACAATGGGTTTGAAAGAGACCTTAGACTGGATGACAGCAATTTGATTTCATTGGTGGAGGTTTGCTTGCATGTTTTACTGTTTCTTTTAAAATAACAATTAGTGATGGTTTCTCTTATTCCTTAGGATTATTAGTTCAGCTCTTTGACATGTCCTGATGCAGTCCAGAAAGATAGCGTGAAAATTTTGAGTCGACTGAGTGTCTTGCAGCGTAGTTCTCCTTGAGGTTAGGGAAGCCTTTGAGGTTATAGTTAAGTATTTTTCAATTCTTTTAAATGCATTCAAAAATTGTAAAAACAAATACTGAGGCCTATGAATGAAAATTAAAGGCAAGATTACTGTGTGCTTTCATAGCCAGCATTACTTTGTAGCTAGTCAGCCACAAGCCCTGTTACTCTCCTCAGTGAGCGTTTTAGGTAGTTTTCAGTGCAGTAATGAATATCTATTGCTAATTTTGTAGTGATTTTCTCAGGTTTAGACATATGGTTGCATATTAGCCCTCTTTTTTCAAATTAGTTGATATTGTGAGGGTTACGTGGAGTTTTTTGAGACTCTTTGTAGTGTATTTAGGGGAAGACAGTTTTACAGATGTTTTAAGGCATACATTTTGCCCATATTTTCAGAGCAAAGCCACAAATGGCGAAAATGTTCTGTATAGAATTTGGGAGCCTTTTACTAAAGAGCTCTAAGTCGTTAACGAGATAATTAGCACATACAAACTGTAGGTGCATGAGTTAACATGACAGCTTCACACAGCACTTTATACAGCACTCTAGTTAACGTGCATTTACACATGCCAATCCTATTTTATAAAGAAAGGTAACCATCTATATTTCTTTAGGTAATACTGGTGAGGGTGACCAAATCCGCGTGTTAATGTAAGGCGCAATCACTTAGAACTGGTATAAACGCATATGCCTAGATTAGTAAAATGTCATTGCAGGGATGGTGCTAAGGTATTAGGCACCCTAAGCAAATCTTCAGCCTTGTGCCCCCTCATAATTAGCTATTAGATCTCTCTGCCCCTCCCCTCAATTGTACTCATCTCAACACCATCTCTCCCAGAACAATCCTATAAAAATGCATATTTGGACATCACAGTTTAAATACAAAACTTCTTCTTGCAAATATGTGCATAACGAGGGAGATTTCAAAAGGCCACTTACAAGGATAAATGAGCTATTTGTGTGGAGGCACATTCCAATGTGGCCACCCAAGCCCCTGTGTATCTGATCAGAATCGGGACGCTCAGAGGTAGACCCGATTCTGATCCTGCAGGGGCTAGACATGCCCGCGGGATCAGAATTAGGTCTAGGGCCTGAATGTGCAGGCTGGGCCCCAAATCTGATCAGCCTGTACACACAACCACATGTCCAGCTACCTCAGTCAGGCTCCTGAATGGAGCCTCAGTGCCATGGCGTCCCATCGCCATAGCACCGTGGCTCCATTCAGGAGCTGTAAATGCTGGCCGCCACTGATTTACTTCATTCCTTGTAGCCAGACCCTTGATCTAGCCTCTCATGGCCAGGGTCTGACTGCGAGGAACTTCCTACACCCCCATACCTTTTGTTCCCGGCCCGGCGACAGGATCCCCCAATATCCAGTGGGACTTATTCCACCTCTATGGTGGAATAAGTCACCTGTCTAAGTTCACGGCCTCAGATGTACAGGGCCGACTTCAGAATTGGCCATGTACACCCGGGATCATGGACCGCATAGGCCCAGCCCTTGTTCTGCCTCCAGAACACCCTTTCCTGTCCCATCTAAGCCTCCCTGTATAAAAGCATTGTTCATACGGGGAGGTTTTTGCCGGGGTCGGCAGGGGAGCAAATAGCGGGTATGGATGTCCTGCTATTCATGGAACAGAATGACCCTGGTATTGTCCAACTTTCCACAGGTAAAAGTATGCACTAATGACACTTGGGACGTAATTACAAATAGCACGGGTTAACTGTTAGCCCAGCTTAGTAAACATATCACTTTGGGTTTGTGTGGCTGTTAGGACCCATTGCTTTACTTTAACTGTAGCTGCTCTTTGTTACTACGACCCCACTAGAAGCTGCTGCCCTAGGTGACTGCTTAATTTGCCTAGTGCTTGGGCCGGTCCTGCATCCATGTTGTGAGCAGCTCATATGCTTTTTGGCCACTCTGAAAGAAGGGTCATTTCCAGACAGACCAAATTATCTTGGAAGATTGTTCTCATGCATTAGATATTTGTGAGCTAAAAATCTCTCTCTGGCAGGAAATCAGCCACGTATAGGCCCAGGGATCCTGGTAATTGGCTTCTTAGCCTTTTTAATACTACTATAAAAGAGATTCTTGACAATCCTAAAAATAAAATATTTGTAACCAAGATCTAAAAATAGTAAATAAGCATAAATAACACATCCATTATGATACTGTGACATGCCACATCAGTGAAACACTATTTTATAGGGTTTTACTTGCAGAAGTCTACAGTAAAATAAGTTTCAACTGCCAGTAGTGATTCTAATGGGTGCATAAAAATAAATATTGCATTGCTTGTATTGACATTACACTGAAATTTGATAGTCATTTACCTGATTACATGTTCTATATTTATTTCTTTAAAACAGCTATTTTCGGATTGTAAAACCATTTGAAAGAAGAGTATAGCTTTTAATATTCCCACCCTTCTCAAAAATCTATCTATGACCAGCAAATATTTTTGTCTTGGATTATGATGTAGAGATCATTGTTAAGCAATTTGAAGGTGTTTGGGTTAAATAGAGCTCTGAGCATCTTTCCAGCCAATTAACTTTGCGCTCAGCTAGGCAGTTTCATCTGATTATGTGGCAAATCCAATGTTGGTGGCCAGATCTTGCCATCTGCTAGTTTTTAGTTGGTAGAATTATGGGGCAGCTTTTACACTTGGTCATGCCACTTATTGTCGTTGAAAGTCAAGCATTTTTGGGTCAATATTTAAATGCTGTGGTAAGTGTTTGTTTAAAATGACAGATGCGGCATTTTAAAAAAGCATTCATATTTAGCACTATTATCCTGGTAGGCTGAGGTGAAATATATGTGGACAGCACTTACGGTGGCCTCTATTTTATAAAAGATCACCTTGGTAAGACAGTCACATAATGCCAATTTTAACCTATTTGTGTGTATAAAATACCAGTGGTCTGGCAGAGATCCCAGGTGTAAATTAAAACAAATTAAGTTTGCAAGGATGAGCATTAATTAAGGCAGTTTATATAATCAACGTGTATGCTTGCTAACTCTCCTGTACTCCACCCAGACCATGCTCGCGGCTACTCCCACCGGCAAAATATATGCCTTCATGTCACAGCGCATTCTTTTATGTTGGTCAGGATTTTTTAAGCGGTCACATCGATCCGTTAATGCCTTCATAAAAATATCTCCTATGTGTACAGCAGTGATATTCAGCAACGAGATGTACAGATAAGTAATTTAAGACAGAGAACTTGCTGCTGAATATTACCACTATCTGTATAGCTGGGAGAAATACCCCTGCTTCTTCCTCTCTCTGCTCCGGCACTCTACAGATAGTACAAGAATGGTTAGAGGAAATCTTCAGCGATGCTGTCTATACAGTGTTGCTGAAAACGTATGGATAGGAGACTTAGTAGGTTAAAATCGGCCATTTTACCACAGCTTAGTTTAACAAGGGAATCACTAATCTGCAGCAACTCTGTATCAGAGGTTAATGACTCCTGCTGTAAAAGAATAAGGCAACCATGTTATTTCAAAGACAAACGTACAAACGTACAAACATAACAACGTACAATCTATCAACAGCGAACAGAGCTTTCCTGTGTTGCGGAGGAAGCACACAGACGAGGTATTTGTTCATATTTACTGTAGAGACAGGCATGATTCCACCATTCATTGAGGCTCAGATGGGAACTCATTTCCCAGTATTACTCAATGAGGGAAACAGCAATGCCAAGCATAAAGTTCAAAAGGAGATAAGCCATTTCTTGGGAGAGAGGGGATCCCCGCAACTGGGCGAAGTCCCACTATCCTCCGAGAAAGGGACTCCTGAGAGTGCAACATAGACAAAATACGACCCCAGACCCGACGCCAGCTTTACTGTAGTGCGGGATATTCATACATAACATGAAATGAAGTAATAAACCAATGGCCACAGGACGTGTCCAGCAACCATTACCCTGAGTAGTGTTCCATATGTCTAAACTGTGAGGAGTGTAAAAACACCGGTGGGCTAGAAAGAAGAGGGTCTGAGTGAGTGAGGCGGGTCGAAAACCCGTGTCCCTCTGCTCCAGGTAAGGCTCCATTGCTCCGAGGTTGAAGTCACATGCAATTCTCTCTCCCCTACTTTCTGCGCTATAGAGGTATCTCTAGTGATAGCATTACATAAGGTTTAGTAAAATTGGATGCTACACCCGGTAAACTACCGAGAAATCGGGAGTTTCTAATCAACCTCATGCAGAGAGTGCCGATGGCGGGAGTATTCTAGTGCTCCGAATGCTATGCTGAAGTTACACTGACCAGAGTCGGGAGTCGAAAGATTGCATAGGAATATTAAAGGCACCTAAAGTGTCGAAAAACATTGGTGGATAGTGGGAGTCTAATGGGAGAGTCATACCAGGGAGTAAGGTAAGAGGAATCGGTGAGCAAAGGCCCGCTACTGTATCTAGCCACACAGGTCTGCTCGGTACTGGAGCTTCCAACCAACAAGCACCTTGTTTGAGAAGAAAAGATTGAGGGAGCACTTGAATAAAATCGCCACCAAGTATTAATGGAGCATTAGTGAAGGCCGAGGCCAATTGCGCAAAACTGGCATAGTGAGCAGGGTTGTCCACATTCGGGACATAGTGCAAATACACGTGAATTCACTATCTCCAACCTCAAGGTGTACACGGGCCCATCTACCCTCCATGTCAGCGCTAATATCAGGTACAGTAGCGTGCAAAAACTTCTTGACCAGAATGACTATCCCGTACCATTTGGAAACGGTGGGAGAGTAGGCAGCTACCATGTGAGGCCTAGCATTGAGTTTCAGTGTTTCAGCAGAGTGTAATGCGTTTCCTGAAGAAACACCTAATCAACGTGCTCGTGGCTAAGATAGCTAAGGATTTTCTTTCTGCTGAGTGGACCAGCGATGCCTTGTACGATGAATAATAAGATTTTACATGAGGCCATTCAGAAAAGTTAAAATTCGGAGCATGATAGCACACATAATTTCACTGTGTCCCTCAAACTGACTGTATCTGGCTGTACACATGACATAGGAAAATAAGCTAATATAATACAATGAAGCGCCCCACATTAACAAAGATAACCGCAGTACGGTAGAGGAGAAGCAAAACCCCAAAATTACTGGCGACCATGTGTCTGCGGGGAGAAACCCCAGAGAAGGCCGAAATTGAAAAACATATAACCTGTAGGACTGTGCGTGCTCCGAATCCGACCGAGGCACACATCATGAAGGGATAGGAGACCAAAGACAAAAGTCATACAGAGAAAGAAAGAAAGTCCAGGCTATTTCTGTGCTGGGCTATGACCGCCGCATCGGGCCCTTCAAGATGGCGGACAGAGCCGGCAGATAGGAGTCCAAAATTTGGGATTAGCGCATCTGTTCTGCTTCTTTGGAGTCCAAAAATGTTGATAATAGATCAGGATCCTCGAACGTCCTGGTCTGGTTATGGAGAGTCACTCGGAGCTTCGCTGGATACAACAGGCCAAAGCGAGCCTGTAGCTGTTGAAGTCGAGGGCGAAGAGCAAGGAGTTTCTTCCGACGGTCAACGGTAGGCTTTGCCAAATCAGGAAAGAAGGAGACCTTACGACCTTCATATTCCAAATGATGATTCGCTCGGGCAGCATGTAAAATTTGTTCCACTTGTTGATATCGTAGCAAGCTAAAGATAATAGGCCGGGGGGTCGTGCGGTTGAGCGCCATGCGGGCAGGAACATGGTGTGCTCGATCGATTTCCAGTTCTCTGTGAAAAGTAATCTTCAGCAAGGAGGGAAGAGTTTTGAACAAGAATTCTCTTATATCTCCTGCTTCCACTCCCTCCGGCATGCCAATGAGCCTCACATTGTTGCGACGGGCGCGATTATTGCTATCTTCCAACTCCTTTTGAAGATTCTGTATCTGGCGCTCAGCCTCGTCCAGTTTGCCCAAGCGCACCTCGTGCGAGTCGAGGACCCCCGCCATATTGTCCTGCCGTAATGAAAGACCTTCAAGTCGGTCTTGGAGCACTCCAAAGTCTTCTCGCATGGCTCGAAGCGCTTCTCCATTAGACTGCACCAATTCCTTCACGCCGCGTATTTCCTCCAAAATCTCCAGGTGCATTGCGGGGTTTTCACGAAATGGAACCATCTTCTGCGGGGAGGATACCTCCGTTTTGGAGCATTTTCCGTGAGAAGAAGAAGGGGACCCGAAGTCCAAGCGCGCTGGTTTGTGGGCCGCCATCCCCCCCGAGGTGCCCCGGTCAGCTCGGAGCAAAATAGTAAATTTATATAGGTATTAAGTCAGGATTCTGAGTAGGCCTCTCGGGAGCTTCAACGCAAAGCGTCCTACCCGCTGGACATCAGGCTCCGCCCCCCAGAACCATTGATTCTGTTTCGGATACATTTGAGCAGGAACCGATGCAAGTGGAAGTGGTAGAGTCCCTTTCAGAGGAAGAAATGGATTGTAGCTTTTGTACCACTGGAAGCTTGGAATCCTTGTGTAGCAAGTGAGCAGTAAACTTGTGAAATTAGAAACGCTTGTTTTTGTATCCCCTCTGTGAAGAAAACAGTTTTTGCTTTTGAACCGGAGTTGTACCTTTTTCTAACCTAATGTAAGGACATTTCTTTTGTTGTTTGAATCTGATCCTTTGAACCTTTTTGCAAGACAAGGGAAATAAAGCCTTATTTTTCCCTCCACTCGAAGACCTGTGTTCTCTGGGTATTTGGTAATAAGGATGCTACCAAGGCCATACATCCCTGGGCCCTAGAAAATACTTACCAAACCCAACCTTATTCTTAATTGTGTCCGACCTGCCTTGGAGCCCATTAGCCACCCGGGTGGCGTCGCGACAATGTCTGGGGACTTTCTACATACAGTAGATGTCCTTGGTATTGCATTCAATACAGGGATATCTAAGAGACACACCATTGCAGTGCAAAAAAAACCCATTTATATTAAATACACTAAAAATAACACTGCAATTATGGAGCATACTGAGGATAGTGGCTTGCCACATTGTCTACACTAGCCAGATGTTTTAGATCCCAAATAAGCACTTTCCCAATGCTTATTTGTGCCTGGAACAGGTCTAAAGTTGTATGAGGTCACAGATATCCTTGGGTTTTCTAAAATCATTTAGAGACATCTACGCCTGCCACCCCACCTCAGGTGCATTCCTTGCTATGTTTCCATCTACTTGGAGATCCCCGCAGTGAAAACATCTTAAAAAGCCATTTGTGAAATGGTTCCGGGGATGTCTCAACAATTTGGACATCTGCATGCATATTTTTGGACATCCAAATCAAGTCCAAACCTCTTAAAATGACCCCCCATAGTCTTTGTAGTTTTTGAAAGATTAAACAATCGATTCACATCTATGTTTTCCATGCCACTCAGTATTTTATAGACCTCTATCATACCTCCACTCAGCTGCCTCTTCTCCAAGCTAACCTCTTTAGCCTTTCCTCGTAGAAGAGTTGTTCCATGCCCTTTATAATTTTGGTCACTTTTCTTTGTACTTTTTATAATGTTCCATTAAACTGTTCCATTTTTAAAAATTTCTCAATTTCCTCTGACTTTTTACCCTGAACTAAATACATGGAGGCCAATTCCATTCAGGCCGTGCAGCCCCTGTGCTGCCAATTAGAAGTGGGGCATACAAAAGTAGACCCGATTCTGATCCCGCGGGGGCTAGACGTGCCCATGGGATCAGAATCAGGTCTACAGCCTGGACGTGTAGGCCGGGCCCCCAATTCTGATCGACCTGCATGCCCAGCCACATACCTGGCTACCTTAGCCAGGATCCTGAATGGAGCTGCAGTGCCATAGCGTCCTGTCTCCATGGCACTGCGGCTCCATTCAGGAGCTGCGATCCCCGGCCACCGACCAAGCTCTATTTTCCCCGCAGCTTGACACCCGATCCGGCCTTCCTTTCCTGGGTCGGACTGCAGGGAATCCCCTGCACGACCTCACATGCATCCCCGGGTCCTGTGCCGCAATCCCCCCTCCATCCAGGGGGCTTATTCTACCTTTGAGGTGGAATAAGTCCTCCATCTAGATTCAAGGCCCTGGATGTACAGGACTGACCTCTGAATTGGACCTGTACATGCCCCAGCTCCGGATTGCCCCCTCCTGCCCCTGTCTAGGCCTCCCTGTACAAACCTGCTGTTCATACGGGAAGGATATTGCTGAGGCCGGCAGGGGGACGAATAGCGGGAATGGAGATCCTCACGGGACGTCCATCCCCGCTATTCGCGGGACAGAATGACACCCATGGCCATGAAGGGCTTCAAGATAGTAATACTTCAGTGAAAAAGAGAAACATTTAATGTTTCTTTTGGAGAACATGGGGAACTATTCATTAATCTGTAACAATTTACTGATAATTATCTCTGGTATTGTGTACCAAAGTATTTTAAAAATAGCTAAAATGAGAATAATATTCTTTATGCCTGAATCTTGTAATTGTATTATTTACACATTGTAGGTCTGCCAGTAGAAGCCTGGCAGTACAATGTTGTTTTAATGTCCCATTTTTAATAATTCTGTGCAAATAAAATAGAATACAAAAGGCAAGTTCTTTTCTCTATAGTGCTGATTATACTCCTCCTATGGCATCATTACTAATTTCTGTGCTGTATGTATTAACAGTTTGCTTAGTTTTTAAAGCAAAAATATCACTTTTGGGAAAGGGAAGAGAATATAGGAGGACAAAGCTTGCTTTGGAATTTCTTTAGCCAATTTCCCATCCTTCCATGCAAAGTTCATTCCTGGGATGAAAACTACTTCAGTTTAGAACATTTAATCTAGGGATTAAACATTTATTTATATGACATTAAAAAGTAAGTTTGGGCCTGAGAAACCAAAGCATATGAACATTCCATTGAAAGCAGCTATTTTAAAACCAACTTCACAGTCTTGTTTGGATTAGATTTATTTCATCTTATTATGGAATCTAGCTTTCAAGACTAATGCAAAAATCCTGTCATATTTACATACTGGTTTTTTTTTCTAAAAAGTAACTCTACGACACGTTTTTTTTTCTCTCTCTCATGTTTATTACAGCATACAAAATAATCTAGGAAATTATTGGCACTCTCAACTGGTCTGTCTAGTGTCTTTACTTACTCTAATTCCATGCTTAAGAGATACATGCAATTAGAGCTCCCCTTTGTTTTGTGATCAGAGAAGGTGAATTTCGTTGATGTGAAGGCAAATTTTACATAGTAGATGGAGATTGGAATTGAGACATCGAGGATGGGACATGCACAGTTCCAGCGGTATTTTAGAAAGGCTCTGTGAAATGCAAAGCCTTTTCTAAAGTAGCACAGGAGTGTGTGTCTATGCTGGGATATGGAGCCAGAGGAGCTATTTTACAAATCTACAGGGCCAAAAATTCAACGGAAGACACTTGGCAATTTATACGTTAGATGGGCCATTTTGCATACCTATATGTATAAATTCTTCCCATTAGCTACAGAGACTGCTTTGTTTATTAGATTTTTTTGGCATGGGGGGAATAAACCATGGGGGATTATGGAGAATAGCCTCCTTAATCCTTCCTGTAAAGGGCTGGCCAACATAAGAACATTTTAAAATCCTATGCATGTCAGGGAACAGCTCGTGAGGCGGACAATTTTGGTCGTTCATGAGCATTCCATCTATGATATGGGGAATATAGGGGTAGACTTTTCACCCACCCTTGACCATACCCTAACCACACCCCACAAAATGTGCCCTTGCAATTTTTACGTATTATAGACATCCAAGTGTAAATTTTGTCTTTTCTAAAATTGCCATATAAGCAATGGATGCCATTTCCACATGTGAAGGCCAGATTTTGTGCATGAAAGTCTCAAATAAGGCTTCTAAAATAACCTCTTATTGTTTCAAACAATCCAAAAGCATAAAACCCTGTGAGCGTCATTCAGCCTCTGTTTCATACTGTTCAAACTTCTCCTGCTGACCTATAAGTGCATTCACTCTGCAGCTCCTCACTACCTTTCCTCTCTTATCTATCTCTCCCTACACCTCTCCTCGGGAACTCCGCTCTTCTGGCAAACTGCTTCTATCTGTGCCCTTCTCTTCTATTGCTCACTCCAGAATTCACTCCTTTCACCGTACTGCTCCTTATGCCTGAAACAAACTACCTGAGTCTGTATGTCAGGCGCCTTCTCTGACCTTTTTCAAATCCAGGCTGAAAGCTCACCTCTTCGCCACTACTTTCGGATCTTGACTCATCTGGTCTCCTTCGTGTTTCCTACCCCCCCCCCCCCCCCCGCTAGATGTATTCCATGTCTACAGCTACTGTGTTGTCTGTCTTGACTAGATTGTAAGTTGTGATGAACAGGAACTGTCTTTTACATGTGTCCGTGCAGCGGTGCGTAAGTCTTGTAGAGCAATACAAATTCTCAGTACTAGTAGAAGTAGTACTTCACGTTACATAGGATGAGGCTTGATCAGGGTTTACTGAAGAAAGTGATTGATTTATGAAAGTCAATACAAGACATGGCATGTACTACTAATAACTGGAGTGTGAAAGAAAAATCCCAGTATTAAAAATGCAAAGAAAGGAGGAGAAAAGATAAGAAAAAAGATAAAAATATAGCTAAATATGTTGTGGAAAGGAATTTACAGTCTGAGAGATTAGTAGCAGGACACAATTTATTTTTCTCTAGTCAATATAGTCTAATAAAGCATAAGCAAGATATTTAGGATTGGTGTTTTCAGACCCATTGGTCAAAATAAACAGCGGCATCTGAATGAATTCTAGTACATACACTCTGTTAAATCATAGATGCACCCTGTGAGAAGAAATAGAAAATTCTGAGTAGTAAGATTAATTACCTATTGCTAATATTCATAGCATTTAATATTTATTTATGTGAAATGGCATTTTAGTAATGATTCTCAAATCAAATCATGGACGTCTAGAGCAGAATATGCTGAGAAACACCAAGGATGTCCATGTCTCTGCCCAGTTTTAGTAACATATGTTGTCGCGCCCACTGCTGGCTAGGCGGTTGCCTATAGGCAGTGGGTGTACCTCCTATTGTCCCTTGGTATTATGGGTTCCCAGAGCCAAGTGCTTCTGGGGATTGTAGTTGTGAAAAAAAATGAGTAGCCGAGGGTTGAAGGCAAATACAGGAAAAATGTATTATTTTCTTCTTTTGTCCTTTCAAACATACAGCAACAAAAATAGGATACTTCTCCAAATAAAGAAAAAGGAACTTTCACAGTAGCACCGGTAGCACTTGCTTCAGTCAGCTTATCATACCAGTAATATATCTTTTTCCACAGTTCAAGAATACAGCTTAAGGGTTCCTTGCTCAGTTCAGCCCAAATAACTGCTCTTCCAAACTGAGCACTATGCAAAGCACAACCCACTTTACGTCTGGCTGTTTATACGTTTAGGTAAGGACTTCTTAAGCATTCAAATCAGCACTTCTGAACATTCTCTGCCAGCCTCAAAATGTTAGCACTTCATTCCAAACATTTCTAGCAGAACAGGCAGGTACAAAGCTTTTGGGTTTTCTCAGTTTTAAACCTTACAGCTTCTTCACCTTTGCTTTACACACAAAGAACAGTCCATTTGAGAGTCGGCAGAACTATTATCAGAATCATAGTTATCTACCTGCATGCTCTCATACTCGGGGTCAGTTAGCATCTGGCTGGAGTCAGCTTTTGGGATTTCAGGTTTTATTTCTTCTAATAACTTTAAAACCTTCTCCCAATGAGACCTCTTTCTATGCTGAGGAATATTTGAAGGGCTGAGGGGATTCTTATCCTTCAATAAACTATGCAAGGTTTCAGATGGGCTCACCTTACTTCTAGTAACAGAGCTCTTTACAGACCTTCCTCGAGGTGAAGCTCTTCCCCCAGGTTCTGGCAGGACCATGCCTGTGCTCTGCTCAAAGATAGCACTTTCCTCAGGATAAACTCTCCTGTCTTCAGGGCCTGCTGTAATGCTCCTACAACATGGGCTTCCTTCAGAGCTGTAGTTTCCTGTGTGCTGGCTGCAACAAGAACCTTTCCTGAGGCTGTTTCTAGAATGCCTCTCTCTCTCTCAGCTTTCTTGCAAGAACCTTTCCCTTCTCTTCCTGGTTCCTCAGTTATTCCTTCTCTTCCTGGTTCCTCGGTTGTCCCCTCTCTCCCAGGTTCCTCGGTTGCTCTCTCTCTCCCAGGTTCCTCGGTTGCTCTTTCTCTTCCTGGTTCCCCGGTTGCTCTCTCTCTCCCAGGTTCCTCAGGCTTAAATGACTGGGGCTGCCCTATGACTTCAAATTCCGCCCCCGGGTGTTCCCCATTACCTACCCTGGTTGCTTTGGATCTAGGGCGTGGCTTGCACTCAGCAACTCTATGTGTGTGGTTTTTTTCCTTGGTTGGAGTTTCAAAGTCCAAACTCCCTGAACTATTCTCCTGCTTAGGGGTAAATGTCTGTTTTCTATCCATTTCCCTGGGCTTCACTACAGTCTCGTCACCACAATGTCTGTGATGTGGATGTCTGTGCTAGTGGCCACACAGACATTCCCCTTAGGAAGGTGTGGCATGGGGATGCCCATCTTATGCCAACTAGCATAAGGGATATCCAGTGAAGTAGCAGAACAAACATGAGCCCTCATTCCCTGTCAGTGTTTGTTATTGATATGGAAAATATAGGGGACATGAGTGGATCTCTTTCTCCAGACTCTCCAGATGTCTGTATGACAAAATGAGTGATTTTATGATGCCTATTCATACCTTGAGCAGGTATAAGCTGGGATGTGGCTCAGGATGTCCAGGGTGTTTCTAAAATCAGGTGAGAATGTCCGAGTTCTGGGAACACAAAAGACTTGCCAACTCCATGCTCCTATTTCAGACATCCAAATCACAAATAAGGTTTCTAAAATAACCCTCTTTAAATTTAGAACACACTTTTTTAGTGGATAGCTCAAGGTGAGTTACATGCAGGTAATTCCTCATACCTGGAGGGTTTACAATTTGCATTTGTACCTGAGGGAATAGAGTTACATAACTTGCACAAGGCTACAAGGATCATTGGTAATATTTGAACACTGTTTTCTGTGGTTCCTGATGTGCTAACCACTAGGCTACTCCTTCATTCTCCTTCAGTGATAAAGGGGATCATTTTAAAGGGCTTAGTCATGATTTAGGACATCTGAAGATGTCCACGTTGACATCAAAGTCATGGAGATGTCTCCAAAGCCATTCCACAAATTTATTTTATTTTATTTATTTAGCAAGGTTTATAAACTGCCTTTCACCCCAATGGTCAAAGCGGTTTACACTGAACAACGGATGAGAGATTACATTGAACCAATTAAACTTATGTACAGGTAACAAATTAAACTTATGTACAAGTAACAAGTTAAACTTAAGGAAATGTTTCTTAACAATGACATTTTTAGAGAACTGGTGTAGGGACGTCCAAGTAGGCAAAGGGGTGTGGCAGAGGTGGGTTTGAGGAGATGCAATGGACTTACATATCACCATTCAATTCCAGGAATGATGGGGACGACTTCAGGCAAGTTCGCTTTTAGACCTGCTGCAGGTATGAATGGGCATCAGGAACGTGCTTATTTTGGCATTGAAACATCCAGAGAGTGTAGAAAATATGGAGAGTTAAGTGACTAGTCTAAGATCACAAAGACCCACACTGTGATTTGAATCCTGGTCTCGTTGCTCCCAATCCAGTACTTTAACCATTATACTATTAGACATCCATGTTTTGAGATGCTATTCTGGGGACATCTCTATAGATGTCCATAATGGACATGTCCACGTTTCTGAAATTGTGCCTGAACTTGCATGTGCCTGCTGGTTTTTTTTTTTTTTTTTTTTTTTTTTTTAAGATGTTCTGGCTTTGACATCCCAGATTGCACTTAGGTGTCCCATTGTAAAATGTGCCTTCAAGTTTCCCTGTCTTATTGGGCTTTTCAGGTTCTATGGTTTCAAATATATAGGACATCTTTATCTTTATTCGCACAACTTGATATATCGCCCTTGCCGTAGCGTCAGGGCGGTGTACAATAAAGGTTTTGGTTACCAGAACGAGACAGAGGGGAAAGGAACACCATTAATTTATAGGAAAGTGGTAGTAAAGGTGGAAGAAAAGGATAGAGAGGGCAAGGAGACAGACACAAAACACAGGTGACGACAGACAATGTGGGGAAGGTGGAGTGGAAAAGAGGGTGAGGACAGGGCTATATGGGGGGCATAATCAATTGATTCATGGAGAAATGGTGGAAGAGGGCTCAGACTGGGGAGAGGTAGAATGATCTGATGAGGCAGGAATATTGTAAGCCTGACAAAAGAGGTGGGTCTTAAGGAGTGCTTTAAACTGGGGGAATGACAATTCCATGCAAAGGGAGTGGGGGAGGGAATTCCACAGGGTGGGGCTCAGGAACAAAAACGCAGAGTGATGAGTGAGTTCGAGATGGGCCTGGGAAGGAGAGGGAAGGAAGAGGCGATTTCCATGTACAGAGCAGAGGAGGCGAGGAGTGGGCTGAAAGCGGATAAGGTCTGCCAGGTACTGGGGTGTGCTGGTATGGAGAGCTTTGTGGGTGATGGTAAGAATCTTATATATAAATCTGAACTTGATCGGGAACCAGTGGAGGGTAAGAAGACAAGGGGTGACATGGTCAGGAGGGGATGAGTGAGTGAGAAGACGGGCGGCAGTGTTTTGGACAAGTTGGATGCGCCGAAGCTGATAGTGTGGGAGGCCTGCAAGGAACGAATTACAATAGTCGTGGCTGGTGACTACAAGAGAAAGAACCAGGGTGGTGAGGGAAGACAAGGGGAGAAAGGACCGGATGGCTTGGATCCTACGAAGATTAAAGAAGGCTGTGAACGAGTGTGGAAATGTGTTGGTGGAAGGAGAGTAAGGGTCCAGAGTAACAGCAAGGTAGCGAAGAGTGGGGACAAGAGGGATAGGGAGAGTGGACATAGTAGAGGACAGAGAGGGAGGAGAGGCACCAAAGGAGAATCAGATGGCAGAGGACTTTGAAGGGTTGACATGGAGAAAATTGCTGGTAAACCAGTTAGAGATAGAGGCAAGACAGGTGTCAAGAACGGTGAGGTCGGGGGCTAACGAGCTAGTGTGGTGAAGAAGGAGGATGTCATCTGCATAATAGTAGGCTGAAATTCCGGTTTGCTGGATGAGCAGGGCCAGAGGGGCGAGAAAGATATTGAAGAGGAAGGGGGTGAGGACGAAGCCCTGTGGGACACCACAGTGTAAGAGGAGCGAGGGAGAAGTGATGGAACCTGACTGGACGGCAAAAGTACAGGAGGAGAGGAACGATCAGAACTATTGGAGAACAGTGCCATGCATTCCAAGGTCGGACAGATGAGTGAGGAGAGTGTGGTGGTTGACACCGTCAAAGGTGGAAGAGAGATCAAGAGAGACAGTAATAGATAGATCACCGCAATCGTGGGAGTGATGGATTTCACTGAGGAGTGCAAGAAGTATGGCTTCGGTGCTATGGCCTGCCCTGAAGCCAGACTGATGGGGGTGGAGTGAAAGGGTAGAGTTGAGGTGTGTGGCCAGTTGTGTGAAGACAAGTTTCTCAAGGATCTTTGAAAGGAAAGGGAGATTTGACACTGGGCGCCAGTTCGCGAGGACAGTAGGATTAAGGTCAGGTTTTTTAAGGAGGGGATGGATCAGAACATGCTTCCAATTAGCAGGGAAATGGCCAGAGGTAAGGCTGGAATTGATCATGACGAGAATATATAGAAAGAGTGTAAGTGAAGGGTCGAGAAACTAGGAGGTAGGGAGGGGATCCTTGGGGCAAGTAGTTTTGTGGGAAGTGATGATTGTCTTGATGAGTTTGGTAGAGGTGACAGGTCGAAAGGAATGCCAGGTATGAGGGAAGGTATGAGTTGGGGGGAGGCGTGCATAGGCGGAGAAGAGGGGGAGGCAGAGGTGGGGGGAGGTGAGAGAGGGGGGGACAGGAGCTAAAAGAACAGAGTGACTGGATCTTATCAGAGAAGAAGGAGGCAAGACTACCTGGACTGGGGGCATTGGGAAAGGAAGCTGATGAAGAGGGGGAAGCATAGGATGAGGAGAGGTGATGAAGAACCTGATAGAGGTGTCTAGAGGAATTGGAGGAGGATGCAAAGAGGTGTGAGTAATAGGCTTTCTTAGCTGAGGTTATCATTGAACGATAGAAACGGTGCGCATGATGAAAGGCGGTGAGGGAATTGGCAGAGAGACGATTGCGCCAAGCATGTTAGGCACGACGGAGATGAGAGAGTTGGAGGTATAACCCTGGGTAATACCAGGGATAGTGGGAGGGAGGACAGAGGGGGATGGGACAAAGTGGAGCAAGGGCATCGAGAGTGGAGGAGAGAGTGGAAGTCCAAGTATCAACCTGCTGATCTACAGGAAGAGTAGAGAACTCCAGAGGAAAGAGGGAATCAGTTGGAGGAAATTGCTGAAGGGTGAGTGGGGTAATGTGGCGCTTAAGTACCTGGGAGGAAGGACCGGCAGTGAGCGATTTGTGGGCCTGTGGGAAAGGCAGAGAGAAAGGGATTAATAGGCAGTGATGATTAGACCAGGGAAGGGAGAATGACATACATGCCATAGTCCCAGTAAATAGCATCTAATAACTCAGCATTGAAAAAAACATAGAAACATGATAGCGGAAAAAGACCACATGGCCTATGTAGTTTGTCCTTCCATATCAAAGAGATCTTCTGCATTTGTTCCATGCTTTCTTGAATTCAGATACTGTCCTCATCTCTACTACCTCCACTGGGAGACTGTTCCATGCATCTGCCATTCTTTCCGTAAAGAAATATCTACGCTTATTACTCCTGAGTCTATCTCCTTTCACCCACATCCTATGTCCCCCCATAGAGAGGGCTATATGTTTATTTGTGAGTGATGAATGCATAACTCAGCCAGATAGTTTTCAAAAATATCCAAGAAAAACTGGACGTTTCAGTTGCTGAGCAGCCCGGAGCTGGCACATATCCTTTTAGCTGTGATTTTACATATATCAATAATGGTACTAAATAAATGTACTAAGTTAAGCAGCAGTGCAAACACTTAATACAGTAACTGTGGCTTCTGAAAACTGACCCCTTTTGATCTGAAAGGATAAGCTTTGACTTGAGAGAGAAAAGAATATTTAACAACTGTGCAGACTTGAAGACTGCTATTTATGATACATAACACATTTAAAATAACAGTCTGATAACTGAGCCAGATACATTGAAAAGTTCTGTAAACTGGTCCCCCAGACTTTAACCAGGTCTTTTATCAAAGGGTGTGTGTGGAGGGGAGGGGGGGCGACGCGTCCGCCTTACCCGGTTACTGAGCCAGATAAATTGAAAAGTTCTGTAAACTGGTCCCCCAGACTTTAACCAGGTACAGATTAATACTATTACTAGTATCAGTATCAACATTACAGAGCCACAATCTTTGATCTGCGGTCAGCTTCGTTCTAAACAGCTTAATGGGAGTCCATAAGCGTTATCAAAAACAATGCCTATGTTATACGAGCAGAGAGAATGGAAATATTTCTATGGAAAAGAGTACTCAGAATAGTTTAATTCATTCCCACTTACATTAACTAGTACAATACAATTATGCTGATTCATTTTCTGCGGAGATTATAACAAATAGAAATCTAATGTTCCACACTCAATAGAGAATTACAAAACTGGAGAATTTCAGGAAACCTAAGTTGTCCTGCAACTTCAATAAAACTATTTTGAATGCAATGCATTGATTGAAATACTGTGATGAAGGCAACTGAAATAATTCAAGAGGTTTTGCAAGGGGAGTAAGATGTTTTCCTTGCATGATTTGTTCTAGTGTCCAAATCCCTTGTGCTTGCCGTAATGGTAAATGAATCATTCTTTTATTAATCTTGAAAGCAGAACTGACCACAGAAGCAATTTGGTGGTACTCAGCCAAGGAGTGTTAAGCTTTATGTCAAAACCAGACAACACCTCATCAGGGTTCTAAATCGTGAAATAATTACATACTGAGGCTAATACAGCCCAAGCAAGGAGAGTAATGAAAAGGGCAACGTAACTTCTTTCTTAACAACCATAATGAAGAATAAAGATCCTCCCATTCAACAAAATCCAAGATCCTCCCTGTCGCAAGACCAACACTTTATGGTTCAACTAGAAATTCTGGAAAGTCCCCTCCCATGTTCAATTTACATAAAGCTATCTTGGGTATTTTATTTATTTATTTATTTAAACATTTTTCTATACCGCTTTATCCTTTGATCAAAGCAGTTTACATTGAAACAGGGAAGTCAACTAGGAGATTATATTTAAGATTAAGTTAGCATATCTAGGGTTACATTGAAGTCATTAGTTAGTCAAGGGAGGACAGAGTATGTAGGGGGTAAACTTGGGAGATGGGGGGAAGGGACTGAAGGTTTGATTAGTGGCTAGCTATGTGATGCTGTCTGGGAAGCATTCTTTGAATATGTGAGGTTTTAGTGCTTTTCTGGAGGTTGCTATGTCCTTTGTAGCCCATATTTTATCAGGGATAGAATTCCATAGAGATGGAGGAAGAGCAAGAAGGTTCTCTTTGATGTAGCGAAGCCAGTTTTAGTAAATAGTATTGGTATGCTTAATATGTTCTGTGAGCCAGTTCGTCGCTTTCTATTGTCAGGTGTGACTTGAAGTAGGAATTGCAAGTGTGACGAAGATGAGTTATTGAGAATTTTGAAGATTGTGAGTATAGCTTTATATTTTATGCAGTCTATTATTGGCAGCCAGTGTAGTTGTTTCGGCAGGGAGGTTATGTGCTCTGTTTTTTGTGAGTTGAAGAGGGTTCGTGCAGCTGTGTTGAGTGCAACTTGGATCAGGTGGATAGCTGTTGTTGTTAGGCCTTGGAAGACAATATTACAGCAGTCAAAGTGTGGAAAGATAGTTGCTTGGAGGACTGAATGAAAGTCATGGTGGGTTAGGAGAGGTTTGAGGTGTTTGATTGTTTTGAGTTTGAAGTAAACACTCTTTTTAATGTTCTATATGTGTCCTGTGAAGAAGAGGCATTGATCTAGGGTAACTCCTAAATACTGTACTTCCTGCTTGGAGTTGGGTCACATCGAGATTCATAGAGTTTGGTGGTTTGAAGCTATTGACTTTGGTGATGTAGAGGGCTTACATTTTCTTGAAGTTTATTGTCATGTTATGTCTTTGGAGCCATTCTCTGACAGAGGAGAAACATTTTGTTATGGGTGTGATATCCGTGTTGGATGTGTTGATGGATGAGGAGATCATAACATCATCAGCATAGATATGGTATAGGATGTTGAATGCTTTTATGACTGTGTAAATTGGTTGGAGAAAAATGTTGACTATTAAGTAAGAGAGGGTGGAGCCTTGGGGGACTCTTTGGGTTTGAGTGTATGGGGCAGATTTGGAGGAGCCTGTTCTTACTTCTAGCTGTTGGTCTTTTAGGTATGACTTGAACCAGGTGAGGTGAGTGCCTGTTAAACCAAGTGGGGGGAGTCATGATAGGAGGATGCAATGGATGATTGGTATGTATGTAGGGGTAAAAGTTAATGGTGTGGTGGGTGTAAGAAGTGAGATAGAAACATAGAAACATGACGGCAGAAAAAGACCACATGGCCTATCTAGTCTGCCCTTCCATATCAACTACAATAGTCCTCTTTTTACATTTAGAGATCCTCTGTGTTAGTCCCATGTTTTTTTGAATTCAGATACTGTCCTTGTATCCACCACCTCCACTGGGAGTCTATTCCACGCATCTACCTCTCTTTCATAAAGAAATATTTCCACATGTTACTCCTGAGTCTATCCCCTTCACTCTCATCCTGTTTCCCCTCAAAGCAAAGCTCGCCTTCAATTGAAAGAGACTCTCCTGTACATTTATGCCAGAGAGGTATTTAAAGGTCTTTATCATATTGCCCCTATCCTGCCTTTCCACTAAAGTATACATATTAAGATCTTTAAGTCTGTCCTCATATCCTTTTGGTGTACATGGGGTTGTGCTGTAAAATTGTTATTGTAGTCACATATAGGTTAAGAAGATAAGAAATGCCATACTGGGTCAGACAAAGGTCCATCAAGCCCAGTACCCTGTTTTGAACAGTGGCCAATCCAGGTCACAGGTACCTAACAGTTTCCCCAAAAGAAACACAGGTTCCACAATGCTTGTATTGGGGCAAGCAGTGGCTTTCTCAGATCCGCTTTAATAATGGTTTATGGATCTTTTCTCCAGGAACTTGTCCAAACCTTTTTTAAACCCAGCTACATTAACAGCTTTTACTACATCCTCCGGTAATGAATTTCAGAGTTTGATTGAAAAAATATTTGAGTGGAAAAATATTTTGTTTTATTAGTCTTAAACGGGTTACACTGCAGCTTCATTGCATTTCGCCTAGTCCTTCTACTTTTTGATGGTGTAAACAACTGATCTACGCATACCAGTTCCATCAGCTTCTACATATTCCCCCCTGCACCCTTGAGTCTGACAATACATCTTTTGCCCTTCCTCTTCTCACTAATATATCTGAAAAATGTCTTATCCCCCCATTTTATTGCATTGGCTATTTCCTCCTCCTTTTGAATCTTTGCCTTCTTGACTACTTTGCTAGCTTCTCTAAGTTTTTCCAAATACAGATGCCTGTCTTCCTCTCTCTGTGATCTCTTGTATTTCATGAAGGCCTCCCTCTTTTTCTTCACTTTTTCAGCTACTTCCTTCGAAAACCATAGCGGTCTCCTTTTCCTTTTGCCTTTATTTACCATTTTAACAAAAAGGTTGGTTGCCCTTAAAATACCCCCTTTCAGTTTTGCCCACTGTTTTTCTACATCCCCCATCTGTTCCCATCCCACTAACGACTCCCTGAGGTATTGGCCCATCTTCGCAAAGTTAGTCTTCCTAAAGTCTAAGATCCTCACCTTGGAATGGATTCTAACAGCCCTAGTCCTAATACTGAACCACACCATCTGGTGATCACTGGATGTAAAATGATCTCCCACTACAACATCAGAAACAATTTCATCATTGGTAAGCACCAAGTCCAGTATGGCCCCTTCACGTGTGGGGTCTGTTACCAATTGCCTGAATAGTTCTCCCTGTAGAGAATCCAGGATCTCCTTACTTCTAGATGATACTGCAGCAGGAATGTGCCAATCAACATCTGGCATATTGAAATCTCCAATCAGTAGCACTTCCCCTTTCCTAGCAATGCTGCGCATGTCTTCAATTAACTCTCTGTCCACCTCTTCCTCTTGTGAGGGAGGTCTGTATATCACACCAATGCAAATAGATTTCTCTTTCCCTCTTTCTAGTTTAACCCACAATGCCTCCTCTCTCCCTTTTAAGCTCTGTAATTCCAAAGCTTTAATAGTAGTTTTTACATATAGTGCCACTCCTCCTCCCCTTCTTCCTACCCTGTCCTTTCTGAATAAAGTATAGCCAGGTATAGTTACATCCCAGTCATGGTTTTCTGTGAACCATGTTTCTGTAACTGCCACTAAATCCAAGTCAGCCACTCCCACCAAAGCTTCAACTTCAGGGATCTTATTTCCCATGCTACGGGCATTAATACACACTGCTTTCCATATGTTACCCCTGTTACCCATTTCCATAAAGGCATTTAATGTATCACCTACCTGGGGGCTTTCACTTACCTGGGGGCTTTCTTCACCCATCCCCAACGAATCTAGTTTAAAGCCCTCTTCAGTAGATTTGCCAGTCTACTATCGAAGACGCGTTGACCTTTCTTGGACAGATGGATGCCATCTCTGCTCTGCAACCCCTGGAACAGCATCCCATGGTCATTGATAAGGATAAAGCGGAATTGCTTAACAAATATTTTTGTTCTGTGTTCACAGATGAAGAACCAGGAGCAGGACCTCAGAAAACACCCACAAATAACAGAAGCGAGGGACATCTTGAACAATTTTCAGAAGACTGTGTTCGTGAAAAACTAGCTTAACTTAAAGTAGACAAAGCGATGGGACCAGATGGGATACACCCTAGAATACTGAGGGAACTTGGGGACGTTCTAGCAACTCCACTGACTGACCTTTTCAATGCCTCGTTGGAGTCGGGAGTGGTGCCAAAGGACTGGAGAGAGGCTCATGTGGTGCCTTTACACAAAAGCGGAAGTAAGGATGTGGTTGAAAACTACAGGCCGGTTAGTTTAACTTCGGTGGTGAGTAAATTATTGGAAACGCTGCTGAAAGAGAAAATAGTGAGGTTTCTGGAGTCCAGCGGATTACAGGATCCGAGGCAGCATGGATTCACCAGAGGCAGGTCTTGTCAGACAAATCTGATTGATTTCTTTGACTGGGTGACCAGGGAGTTGGACCGAGGGAGAGCTCTAGATGTGGTGTATTGAGATTTCAGTAAAGCCTTTGACACTGTTCCTCACAGGCGACTTATAAACAAACTGAGCACGCTAGGGATGGACCCTAAAGTTACTGCTTGGGTTAGAAATTGGTTGGGTGGGAGGCGACAAAGAGTACAAGTAAATGGAGCTCACACTGAGGAGAAGGATGTTACCAGTGGTGTGCCCCAGGGATCTGTCCTTGGTCCGATTTTTTTTAACATCTTTGTTAGTGATATAGCGGGAGGGAGGAGTGGTCTAATGATTAGGACAAGGTACTTCAGGCCGGAGGGCCGGGGGTTCAAGTCCCACCTGGGGACAGCAATCTCAGGCCGGAGGGACTGGGATTTCTAGTCCTATAGGCACTCCTTGTGGTCTTGCGCAAGCCACTTAACCCTCCACTGCCCATGTTCCCTGTAAGTATTAGTGTATGTGTCTCATATCCCCTCGTGTTAAATGTATCCCCCCCCAATTGACCGCTTTGACCCAGTGAAAAGCAGGATATAAATACAGCTAAATAAATAAATAAATTAAATATAGCAGAAGGGCTGTCAGGTAAGGTTTGCCTCTTTGCAGATGATACCAAAATCTGCAATAGAGTAGACACCCAGGAAGGTGTAGATAACATGAAGAGGGATCTAGCTAAGCTTGAAGAATGGTCTAGAATTTGGCAGCTGGGATTTAATGTTAAAAAATGTAAGGTCATGCATTTGGGCTGCAGCAATCCAAGGGAGCAATACAGTATAGGAGGTGAAGTACTTTTGTCCACTAAAGAAGAGCGGGACCTAGGCGTGGTTGTGTCTAATGATCTTAAAGTAGCTAAACAGGTAGAAAAGGCGACGACAAAAGCTAGAAGGATGCTTGGGTGCATACAGAGAGGAATGGCTAGCAGAAAAAAGGAGGTGATAATGCCTCTGTATAAGTCTTTGGTGCGACCTCATTTGGAGTATGGTGTGCAATTCTGGAGACCGCACCTTCAAAAGGATGTGAACAGGATGGAGTCGGTGCAGTGGGCTTCATTATAAAGCATATGAGGACAGACTTAAGGATCTTAATATGTACACCTTAGAGGAAAGGCGGGATAGAGGTGATATGATTGAGATGTTTAAATACCTCCGTGGCATAAATGTTCAGGGAGAGAGCCTCTTTCAATTGAAAGCAAGTTCTGCTATGAGGGGACATGGGATGAGGGTGAAGGGAGATAGATTCAAGAGTGATATGCGGAAATATTTCTTTACGGAAAGAGTAGTGGATCCATGGAATAGTCTCCCAGTGGAGGTGGTAGAGATGAGGACAGTAACTGAATTCAAAAAAGCATGGGACCAACACAGAGGATCTCTAAAGGTAAAAAGTGGACTGTTGTAGTTGTTGTTGTTATGGAAGAACAGACTAGATAGGCCATGTGGTCTTTTTCTGTCATCATGTTTCTATGTTTCTATTCATTCATTTATAAACCTCTATCATATCTCCTCTCAGTCATCTCTTTTCCAGGTTGAAGAACCCTAACCTTTTTAGCCTCTCTTCATAGGGTATCCTTACATCCCCATTACCATTTTGGTGGCTCTTCTCTGTACCTTTTCTAATAACTCTATATCCTTTTTAAGATACGGTGACCAAAATTGCACACAATATTCAAGGTGCGGTCGAACCATGAAATGATACAGAGGCATTATAATATCTTTTGTTTTATTCTGCATTCCTTTCCTTAGTATTCCTTGGCTGCTGATGCACACTGGGCAGATTGTTTCAAAGTAGTATCCACGATAACGCCTAAATCTTTTTCTTGGGTGGTGGTTCCTTATGTGGAACCTTGCATCGTGTAACCATAGTTTGAGTTGTTATTCCAAAGGTGGAATAATCAGCACTGACCTGGCGATCAGGCCCAGTGAAACCCCCATGACTTTGGCCGAGTGCAGGAAGGTCCCGGCCACCTGATCCAGGCCCCGACTGGCCAGCCATGGGTTGAGTGGTGGGGAAGTGTGGGGCCTAAGCCATGGGAGTTGGGGGCACCTACAGGGAGGACATCACCGCAGGTGACAGCAGCATGCCTTGCCATCCACGGGCCTGATTCAGTATATTCATTTTCATCTGGGACATTCGGATAGCCGTACCCCTCTGGGAATCGGGCCCTATATCTCCCTTTTGAAAGATAAAAGGTAATACTGTGGATTTCCTTGCTGTCCTTCCTCCATTTATTAAATCAAATGTGATCATGCTGTTATCTCTATTGCCAAGTGGCCCCATCACCCTTATCTCTTTTACCAAATCTTGTGTTCCACTAAGGACTAGGTCCAAAATGGCTTGCCTTCTTGTCGGTTCATGAACCAGCTGCTCCAAGAAGCAGCCATTTATTTCATCTAGAAACTTTATCTCCCTAGCATGTCCTGCTCTGACACTGACCCTATCGATACTGGGGTAATTGAAATCATCCATTATTATTACTGTGTTGTAACGTTTGATAGCTTCCCTGATTTTTTTGAGCATTTCATCACCCACTTGTTCAGTATGGCCTGGCGGTCGGTAGCATTGCCATCACCTCCCCCTTTTTACATAGTATTTCAGTCTATAGAGATTCAACAGTATATTTTCTTTCTTGCAAACTTTAATCCTGTGTGACTCAATGTCTAACACAGAGTGCAACCCCTCCACCAATTTGATCTACTCTATCATTGCAATATAATTTGTACCCAGGTATCACAATATTCGATTGGTTGTCCTCCTTCAACCAGGTCTCTGAGATACCAATCATATCTGACCTCTCATTTAGCGGTATATATTCTAACTCTCCCATCTTATTTTTTAGACTTCTAGCATTTGCATAAAAGCATTTTTGAGGTTGTATTTTATTCATATCAATCTATTTATCGGTAGGCAAGAGTAATTTGGAATCTTTAAGCTATGTCTGCTCTGTGCTTAAGGGCATTTAGGTTACTTTTGTCTTTTTTGGAACCTCTCTGTTGATATGCCCTAACTTCAATCTTTTGCTAGTATCCTTCAAGGATACATTGTTCCGAACCATGCACTCTTGGGTGACTGTCGGCTTTCCACTATTATCTAGTTTAAAAGCTGCTCTATCTCCTTTTTAAAGGTTAATGCCAGAAGCCTGGTTCCATCCCAGTTAAGGTGGAGCCCATCCCTTTGGAAAATCCCCTCCTTTCCCCAAAATGTTGCTCAGTTCCTAACAAATCCCAAACCCTCTTCCTTGCCCCAATGTCTCATTCACGCATTCTTAGCACTGTGGCTTTGTGGGTCCGATTTGTTTTTAACATTATTAAGACAGTTGCATGAGTAATAAAAAAGATTAAAGGGAGAAGTCCATTCATTCAAAGGGGTTTCTTGTCCCCTGACCTGATGGATGTTCCTACATTTAATATTAAATAATTGTTTTGTAAGTGTTGGTTAATGTTTGTCCTTTTATGTGATCTGATTGTTTAGTTGGTTGTCATTCATGCATTGAGACTCTGGAGCTCTGCCTGCATTTTGGGTCCTGCGCGTGGAACAGGATGCATTTCGGAGAATGCTACCCTGGAAGTTCTGGATTTCAACTTTCTACCTAAAAGGCTAAGTTTGGCCTCCAGAACCACCCTACCACACTTTCCTATGTCACTGGTACCAGTGTTATCTAAAATCTTGTCTAGGTGGCACGTAAGGTCTGCTACTTTCGCACCAGTCGATCCTCATGTTCACCAGCCACCCAGGTATCTACATGCCTAATGATCAAATCACCAGCTATAATGGCTTTCCTAACCCTTCCTTCATGGGCACATGAAGGTTATAGAGGAAGCAGCACAGTGAAATAAAAAACAATAAAATAATAAAATTAGTTCATATCACATAAAACCCAACATGACCATGTTTTGGCAATAAACTTCTTCAGGGATAAAACACAATAATAAAAGCTGAAAATAAGAACAGAAGAGAATAATATCAGCATAAATAAACATGTAACATAGTATATGATGGCAGACCAGTATGGGCCATCTAGTTGGCCCAGTAAGATGTTTAAAATGGTTGTCAGTGCAACTCTGTGCAGGTTGCCCCCTCTATCTCTTTGTTAGGATTGTACCTGCTGTTCCGTGCAAGTCAGCCCCCTCTCTTTATTTACGTATAAAAGATATTTAAGTTTGTTTTAATTTAAAAAAACAAACTAAAATACAATGAGAGGAGAGCATCTTTTCAGGGGCTGCCTGTAACCTGCTGGTGACTATGTGTTTGGCAGGCTGGTTTGCATCATGAAGTGGTATTTTAGAAAATATATCCTAGTCAAATCCAGGATGTCCAGGTAAGAATGTGCAGAATAACACTTGGGGCATCTATATCACAGGACAATTTTTATAACATGGACATCCCCAATGTGCACATCCATGCTGGCAGCCACATAGACTTCCCCCATAGGAAAGCATGGGATGAGGAAGTTCATATTGTGCAAGCATGGATAAGGGGCTGTCCAGTGGTTTAGCAAAATGGAAACATGAGCCTCCATTCACCATCAGTGTTCATTGTCATACTGTAAAATAAAGGGGGTATTGGTGTAACCCCTTCTCCATACCCTCCAGACATTTGTCTGATGAAATTATCACTTTTCAGATGTTCATTCATATCCAGAGTAGGTATAACCTTAGAAGCTATGCCAAACATCCAGGACATTTTTGAGTTCTTGGAAATGCCCAGCCATTCCTTTGCCACACCCCCCTTCTGACTTGGGGGTCGTCATGCTGGGAATGTCCACAGACCCGGCTTCTAAAATGGCTCTGGAGATGTCTCCATGCTTTGGCCGTCTCTATGCCCATTTCTAAACATCCAAAGCATGATTAGAGCTTCCAAAATAGCAATCATAATGTACCAGATACCTTGACTTTAACACCTATGACTTTATTCTGTTGTCAGACATATAGCCTTCAGTTAATCTTTGCATATATTTATTTAACTTGTTATTTGCACTGATAACCAATTCTTTTGAGTTTTCTCCTTCTCATGTCATTGTTTAGTTCTATGTAAACCACTTTGATTCACTGATAAGACAGTATAAAAACACTAAAATAAATAAATATAAAAATACAATCAAACGATTTTGGAAAACTTACCTCAGTATAGTAGTCACAAAAATCTGCCAATCATGTATAATTCATGTTGGTTACAACTGAACATGCACAATAAATAAAACAGCACCATAAAATCACAAACATACAATCCACAGTATACTATTCAAATTCTGAGAAGGAAAAGCTTTTGAAAATAAGTAAGGATTCAAATCTTTATGAACAGATAATAGGGGTTATGGTTCCCGTAATGCGGGCATTAAAGTATTCCAAAGTTGCAGGCCATATAGTCTATGTGGGTTTATGTTATATGAACTTGAGTTTTATGTATTTTGAACTCATTTTATTAAAGTTTTATCCGAGAGATTTTGTTGGTTTTTTTTAGCTCTCTGCACTGCTTCCTCTATATTATACTATGTGGGTGACATTATCTCCTTTGATTGACCATCACTATACATAGGTTTTACATATATTTCTCTTGTACAGATGGAAGTGTGGTTTTAAGCAATTACAAGCTACAAGTGCAGTTCCTCTGTTTATTTGCTGAATATGATGTCTGCAAAATACATTGTCTCAAAGGATTGTTTCAGGGAAAAAATATTTCATTGCATTTTCCCTGGAGAAAATATCCAGAGGGAAAATATCCTAGAGAATTTGGCAATTAAGATTTAATGTAAAACACATGCAAGGTCATGCATTTGGGCTGCAAAAGCCTAAGGGAGTGGTACAGTATAGAAAAATGAAATACTTCAATGCATGAAAAAAGATGGGACATGAGATGCTCATATTGGATGATCTTAAAATGGCAGAACAGGTGGAAAAGTCAACAACAGAAAGACAGAAAGATACGTGGATACATAGGAAGAGGAATGGCCAGCAGAAAAAAAAGAAGTAATAGTTCCTTTGTACAAATCTTTAGTGAGACTTTATCTGGAGTACTGAGTACAATTCTGGAGACCACACTGTCAAAAGTATGGAGTTGATCTAGAGGGCAGCTACAAAAATGGTCAGTAGTTTTTGTCATAAGGCACATGAGGATAGGTTTAAAGATCTTAGTATATACTCTGGAGGAAAGGAGGGAAAAGAGCGATATGATAAAGACATTTAAATACCTCTATGGAATAAATACACAGAATTTGGCCCTCTTCCAGTAAAAAGGTAGTTCTGGAATGAGAAGACATGAGGTGAAGATGCAAGGAGATAGACTCAAGAATAATCTGAGGAAATATTTTTACAAAAGGGTGGTGGATGTGCAGAACAGCCTCCCAGTGGAATTCAGAAGGTTATCTTGAAGGGTCAAAAACTGAATGCAATGATCATACCCTTTGATTTTCATTCTCTATTTGAACGTTATAGAGTGTCATGTCATTTGTTCACAATTGATAATCACTTGTGGACTAAGGTGGATCGGATCAGACTGAATATTTGACTCTTAATAATTGTTTGAATGCAATGGCTGAATAGTTTAAAGAGGCAGAGTTAAAATATAACCCTGATAAATTCTATCATTTATGGGTCAGTAGGCATCCAAAAATGTTATCAGTGTCTATTGAGGGTACTGTTTTTGTAGAGCTATATAAATGATTAATAGTAGTAGGAGTAGTACTGATTTGAGCATGAAAGAGGTGATAATAAGGGTGTTACTGGAGAGCGGGTTGGATTTGTTAGGAACCAGGCAACATTCTGGGGAAGGGAGGACTTTTCCGAAAGGATGGACTCCACCTTAATCAGGGTGGAACCAGGCTGCTGATATTAACCTTTAAAAATCGCTTACATCTTCAGTCCACCCGCTTCTCTGCATTCTTTTTCATCGGTTCCGCCCTTTGGAACTCCTTACCCTCCTCTATCTGGCTTGAACAACAGCACACCACCTTTAAGAGTAGTCTGAAAACCCACCTCTTTGCCATCGCTTTTGATCTCCCCGCCCCCTCTGTGTAATCTTTCTCTCCCTATTCCCCGTCTTCTACCTCTCCTCTCTTGTCTTCTATGAATCCACTGTTTTGCTTTCCTATCCATTATTGTAACTTCCTTTCCACTTTCCGTCATTGGCTTTCTGTATTTTTATTTTATGTAAACCGCTTTGATGTTATTGTTTAGCGGTATATAAAGTAAATAAACATAAACATAAAAAGGAGATAGAGAAGCTTTTAAACTAGATAATGGGGAAAAGCCAACAGTCACCAAAGAGTGCATGATTCAGAATAATGCATCCTTGAAGGATACTAGCAAAACAGGGAAGTCAGGACATCCCAATGGAGAGGTACCAAAATAGGTGCCTGTAAGTAACAATCAGACAGAGTTGAAAGATTCCAAATTAATCCCGTCATCACACCGATTGGACATCGGGGGAGGAAGCAGGAGCTGCTCGCCCCTCCTGCTCCCCCCACCAAGGCCCAATCAGGGCTCAGCAGCACTACTTTAAATTGCAGCAACCGGCAGGCATGCCCACACCTGGTGGGCCTGTGCCTGAGGATCTCGCCAGAGGGCCCTTTGATGTGGCCCTTAGGCATGGAAATTAGGTGCATCGGAAGAAAAGAAAAGAATGGAAGAGTGAAGATCCACCGGCAACAGCAGTACCTGTATAACAACAGTAGAGACTAGGTAAAGCCAAATCTGCCTTCAGCATACATATAGCTCCTCACTGAATCATTGTTCATAGGCCCCCTGTTATATTGTAACTGATAATCAAGTTTCCCATTTAAACTCTTACATCTACATCATCCTATTACATTGTAATCTGTTACATCTATTACATGTTACCTCTGTAAAATTGTAACCGATAATCATAAGCTGTTATATCTACTTCGCCTTAACATCTGATTATCCTGTACATTTTACTATCTATAACCAAACCCTCTGATACACTACAAGGACCACTTACACATAACATCCTTGCTCCCTCTCCTTCCTGTTAACATATCTCTTTATTAAATTTAATACACCATACAAGGTACCTCATATCAGGCTTTAGTTACACCTTATTTGAACCTACTACTGAACTATATTGACTACCTATTAGTCTATCTTTACAAAATATATATTATCTCCACCACCTACAGAGTACTATTACCCAGCTTAGATAGCATATACCTTTTAATATTGATCACATATAACTTTACCATCGAAAACTAAGCCACCCTCTCACCCCACTCTAAAACTTAGCAACCATTACTGCCCTCTCTGTAGCCCCGTCACTACATACTCACCTATACTATCAGCTCCAGCCTTCAACCCTCAATCCTGTATCTCACTGCTTGACAAAATGACTGATATCACACAAATCGTAATATTTACCTTACACATGCTAGCACTCCTAATGACCTTAACTAACACCCTTCAGAGCTACCAGGAACCTTCTCCATATTTACCCATCCACTTCAACCCAATACCATCCTATCTACAACCAACCACCCAACATCTACGAATACACATACCCACAAAATAGCCACCATTACAAATATAAACAGAGGAGACTAATTCACATTGACACTAACTCCAACATTAACTCACCCTCAAAGGACAGACACTGCACATCATTAAACTGAATTCTCATTAATTCCCAATCTATAAGAAACAAAATCCCTATTATACAGGATATCCTAATAGATGAAAACCCAGACCTACTATGTGTCACAGAAACCTGGATCACCGAAAAAGACTCCATACTATTTAATCAATTAACAGCCAAGGATTACACCCTTTACAACTGCCCTAGAGACTCCAAAAGAGGAGGTGGAGTCCTTATCTTGACCAAGTCAAAACTAAAAATATCAGCTACAATTTGTAGCAACTATGATGGGGTTGATCTGATCAAAATTGAAAATAGTTATATAGCAATATGCCTTCTTTACAGACCACCCACCAACAATAACAACAACAACCTTACATCCATACTGAAATCAGCATGCACTGCCTCCTCGAAGAAGCCCCATTTTATACTAGGAGATTTCAACCTTGCATCTCTCACTGTCCAGCAATCCATAGCCTTCCTAGACTTCATAGAAGAAATGGGCTTCACTGAAGTAATAAACCAACCCACTCACATTAAAGGTAACACCTTTGATATGATTTTCATCCCAATATCCCTCACTACACACCCACTGTTCTTCCCCACTACAGCAACTCAAGTTCCATGGTCAGATCACTTTATCATGTGAACAAATCTTCCTATCAACCTCACTACCCAATCCCCCCTCCCTCCCAAAAAACCCTTCTCATATCGTAAGATTTAAACAATTCGACAAAGAATCATTCCTAGAAGAAGTCACTCATCAACTTGCACCGCAGTCCACTAACCTTGATAACGCTTCTGAAAAGTGGTTTTCCATAATCAGCAATGCCGCGAAATCCATCGCACTTATCAGGAATTTTAACCACAAGCACTCTGAAAAATGGTACACATGGATTAAAGCAACAAAAACTGAACTAGCACCCTTCATTATGGAAATTGTCAATCAATAATTAACATTGGGAGAATGCCAATTACACTCAAACATTCTATAATACATCCCATACTTAAAAACAGATCCCTTAACAAACACAATCCTACATCATATAGACCAACTGCTAGCATTCCATTCCTAGCAAAAATCATAGAAAAAGTTGTGCAAACACAACTTCAAGACTACTTCAATAGTCATGCCCCGCTTGATGAACACCAATATGGGTTTTGCCCATACCATGGAGTAGAAACATTACTCCTGGTACTATTTGACACCCTACTCTGTGGCCTAGATAATATAAACCAAGCTTACCTCTTGGTGTTCCTGGATATATCCTCTGCTTTTGATAATATCAATCACAACACACTCCTAACAAGACTTGCACATAAAGGCATAACCAGTACTACCTTCAACTGATTTAAATCCTACTTGTCCAACCGCTCATTGTATGTGAAAGTCGACCAGGAGCTCTCCTCCACCTTCCTACAAGAACAGGGAATTCCACAAAGCTCCGCACTCTCTGCTCTATTGTTCAACATATACCTTCAACCCATATGCTCAGTCTTCAAGAAATACAATATAAACTACCACATCTACGCAGATGATATAATGGTCTACACACCCATAGACATAAAAAAACCTCCACATACCATAATATCACAAATTGCATAGCTGAAGCTGAATCTTGGCTAAAGGAAAATAACCTTCACATAAATTTTAAAAAACAGAGATCTTATTCACAACAAGAAATCAAAACGTCACCCCACCCTCAACATTTAAACTTCATGTCACAAACGTTCCAATCAAAGATGCAGTTAAATACCTAGGCATTACAATAGACAAATCACTCTCGATGACAGCACACATCAAGCAAACGGCAAGAACTATATTTTACAAACTAAAGACTATTCAGCACCTCAGATCCCTCTTAGAGGCCCATGATTTCCGAACAGTAGTACATGCCTTTATCACTCCCCATCTGGACTACTGTAATAGCATACTTCAAGGATTGCCTAAAAAGAGACTCCACACTCTCCAACTGGCACAGAACGTCACTGCAAGAATCATATCCAAGGCAAAACTTACCGATCATATTTCCCCTATCCTCTACAACCTTCACTGGCTCCCGGTGGCCAGTAGGATAAAATACAAATCCCTAGTCACCACATTCAAAGTTATCAATAATATCTCCCCATCCTTTCTTACAACCAAGATACAAATCCAACCAGAAAATAAAAGTAGGAGAAAAAGTAAGTCAAACCTACTAGCAACTCCATCCTCATTCCGAAAAACAAAACAGGCAAGCAGTAATAGAGCCCTTTTCTATACAGTGCCTACACTCTGGAACTCTCTCCCAAACCCAATCAGATCAATAAAAGACCTTCAAGCATTCTGAAAAAATTTGAAAACACTTCTATTTACCGAACACTATAACAACTTCTCCATTAATGATACAATCATACATCCCAGCAACATACAACCCAGCAACCCAACTACTGCCTAGCACTCCCTCCCAGGCTGAACCCCCCCCCCCCCCCCAGCCACCTCTGTTCATTACACACGTTGTGAATTCAATTATGTATATAGTTATATTATCCAACCTCCACTATACTCATCCCGGGTATAGATGGCATGTTAAATGTTCTCTGTATATAGTTTAATTATTGTTCAATGTAACCTTAACTGTTCTATGTAAACCGCCCCTGCTCATTGGAAGGGGTAAGGGGTGGTATAGAAAACCACTCAAATAAATAAACAAATAGCCAAACTGTTAATATTAGCAAAAAGCAAACTTTGAAATACCTGTATGCAAATTCTAGAAGTCTAAAAAATAAGATGGGAGAGTTAGAATATATAGCAATGATTGAAAGGTTAGATATAATTGACATTTCAGAGACCTTGTGGAAGGAGGATAACCACTGTGATACCAGGCTACAAACTATATTGTAAGGATAGGGTAGATCACGTTGGTGGAGGGATGGCTCTATATGTTAAAAAGGGTATCAAATCAAAGAGGATCAACATATTGCAGAAAACAAAATACACTGTAGAATCTCAATGGATAGAAATTCTGTGTCAAAAGAGGAAGGGAATAGCAATGGAAGTGTACTACCATCCACCTGGACAGAATGAACAGACAGATGATGAAATGCTAACAGAAACTAGGGAAGCTAGCAAAGTTTACAACACAGTAATAATGTGAGATTTTAATTACTTCAAAATTGACTGGGTCAATGTCAAATCAGGACATGCTAGAGAGAGAACATTTTTAGATGAAGTAAAAGAGTGTTTAATGGAGCAGCTGGTTCAGGAACCGACACCAGGGATGCTATTGAAGACCTAGTCCTCAGTGGAACACAGGATCTAGTGTGAGAGGTAACTGTTTTGGGGCCGCTCGGCAATAGTAATCATAATATGATCACCTTTGATTTAATAAATGGAGGGAGGATAGCAAGGAAACTGACTGCACTAGCATTTAAATTTCAAAAAGGAGACTATAATAAAATGAGAAAAATAGTTAGGAAAAAACTAAAAGGACACAACTGCAAAGGTTAAGAGTTTACATCAGGCAAGGGTATTATTTATAAACACTATCTTGAAGGCCCAGACTAGATGTAGTCCATGCTTTAAAAAAGGTGGAAGGAAGGCCAAACGACAGCCAGCATGTCTTAAAGGTGACGTTAGAAAAGCTAATAACTAAAAGAGAATCTTTCAGAAAATGGAAAAAAGAGCCATATGATGAAAACGGGAAAAAGCATATATACTGTCAGGTTAAATGAAAGGTATTAATAAGGCAGGCAAAGAGAAAATTTGAAAAGGAGCTTGCCATGGAAACAAAAGTGCAAAATAACAACTTTTTCAAGTATATTCATAGCAAAACACCAGTGAGGGAGTCAGTTGGACCATTAGATGATGGAGAGGTAAAAAGTGCACTGAGAGGGGATAAGGCCATAGCAGAGAGACTGAATGCATTTTTTGCTTCAGTCTTTACTAAAGAAGATGTATAAAATTTACCTATGACAGAAATGATATTTAAAGGTGATATATCAGAGGAAATGAAACAAATCTTGATAAACTGGGAAATGTAATGCAGTTAATTGATAATCTAAAGAGCAGCAAATCACTGGGACTGGATGGCATAAGAACATAAGAAATGCCATACTGGGTCAGACCAAGGGTCATCAAGCCTGGTATCCTGTTTCAAACAGTAGCCAATACAATTCAGAAGAACCTGTCAGGTTCCCAAAAAGGTGCACAGGTTCCACAATGCTTGTCCCGTGATGTTGAAAGAACTGAAATATGAGATTGTAGAATCACTGTTAGTAATCTGTGATCCATCATTAAAACCATCTGTAGTTCTCAAAGATTGGAGAGTGGCCAATGTAATGCCAATTTTTAAAAAAGGTTCCAGGGGTGATCTGGGAAACTACAGACCAGTGAGCCTCACATCAGTACCATTCAAAAAGGTAGAAACAATTTTAAAAATAAAACTACTAACATGTAGATAGTCATGGTTTAATGGCAGAAAGACAAGATGGATTTAGCGAAGGGAAGTCTTGTCTCACCCATCTCTTATATTGTTTTGAAGGTGTGAATAAACAGGTAGATAAAGGTTGATATAGTGTATCTCAATTTTCAGAATGCCTTTGACAAAGTCTCTCATGAAAGACTATTGGGGAAATTAAAAAGCCATGGGAGGGAGGAGTTACCAAACAACTGTGGAAGTGTGCAGGATACAAGCTGTTCCCTGGACAGCCCTGATGCTAGCGGGGGCCTGGATATAGCTCCAGAGATCCTTTGACTAACCGGGAGGAGTTACCAATCAACTATGCAGGTGCAGAAGGCACAGGCTGGTCCATGGACAGCCCTAACGCTAGCAGGGGCCTGGATATAGCTCCAGAGATCCTGCGATTAACCGGGGGAGTTATCAATCAACTATGCAGATGCGGAGGGCACAGGCTGTTCCCCAGACAGCCCTGACGCTAGCAGGAGCCTGGATATTGCTGCCAGAGATCCTGCGACTAGCCGGGAGGAGGTACCAATCAACTGTGCAGGTGCAGAGGACATAGGCTGTTCACCGGAGAGCCCCGATGCTAGCAGGGGCCTGGATATAGCTGCTGGAGATCCTGTGACTTACTGGGAGGAGCAACAAATCAGCTGAGCAGGTGCAGGTGTAGAGCTGTGCAGGTGCAGCTACCAATCAGCTGTGCAGAGGCCTGTATAAGTCTTTGTGGCTCCTAAGTGTGTGGCCTTGATGTGTCCAAAGGAGCATGTAACAAGGGGCATGTTCTGCCCCTTGTGAGCCCCTTTGGAGCACCATTAGAGATTTTGTGTGGGATTTTTTTTGCTTGTTGTGAGATTCCAGAGTTTTCATGGGGAAGCAAAAAAAGAAAGTTGCTACCAGATAGCCAATAACCAGACCGATGGATAAGCATTTGATATCAAAAGAAGAGAAGGATCCCCTTGAAGGTACTGACCTCTTGACTTTACAGGCTTTGAGGGTGTCTCTGAGCTCACCGGACTCACTTTCCCCTCCCCAGTGGCTTTGATGTCACCCAATCCTATGGCCAGTGTTTGCCCTTTGCAACAAAGTACTCCTCTTACTAGTGATGCCTATAAGGATGTATCATGGCCACAGCCATCAGATGTTGCTAGTGAAATACATGATTCTAAGGTATCCCTTGCTAATATTTGGAAAGTGGTAGCTCAAATTGATCAAACACTGGCCTCTACTGTTTCTCAACTTTGTGTATTCTCTTAGGAGATGGTCACAAGGCTGAGTAAAGTTGAGAATCAGGTGAATTCCTTAGGCGACCAGGATCTAAAGTGTGATCAGACTTCTTCTTCTCTTATCAACACATGTTTCAGCTATTAAAGATAGTTTCATTATTCATAGGAGACTTGAGATGTTTGAGAATTTCCACAGAGACAAAAATATTCATTTTTTGAATTTTCCTGTTTCACATTTATTTTCCCCTAATGTGTTGCTACGGAAACATTTCAAAGAGCTCTTGCCATTGCCTAATGTAGATTTGATAATGTTCTCTAAAATTTATTAACTCCCAAGTGGTAGGGTCTCTGGGGAATCCACCGACGTTTATGGTATCTTACAACCCCATACAAATTTTAATTTGATAGAATTTTTGGAGGACTCCCATGACACCATATCTACTAGAGCTACGTTAGTTGTTACATTTATTCCTGAGCAAGGCAAAATATCTGTGTTTAGAAGTTATTTTAAAAATAAGGCTTCTATGTTTTGTGGCACTAAGATTCAACTCTTTTCAGATCTTTCCAAAGCCACTCAACTTCGGTGGAGGGCTTTTTTAGCTCTCAAGCCCAGGCTGTTGGCTCTTGGTGCTTCTTTTGTTGTGTGATATCCTTGTAAACGTTTGGTTATATTCCAGGGCTCTAGATTTATCTTTATGGATTTTCTTAGTTAAAGATTTTTCTGTCTGAGAGAGAAAAGCAGGAGAATCGCGGGGGGGGGGGGGGGGTAGTGATAAATAGGTGGGTGGAATTGATTGAGACTGTTCTGCTTTGGGGACTTGGATCCCCTTGTTTTTCAAAATGTAAATTTATTTCCTAGTGCATTCTCCCCTTGATGTCGGCAACTTAGACATACCTTTATTACTTATTTATGTATAACGTTTTTTCTACTTGCTTTTATGGTCATGTTTCTTGTATACTTGCTTTGTAAGTATTGATTGGAAAACCTAAATTAAAAAAAAAAGCCATGGGATGAGAGACAATGTGCTATTGTGGATTAGAAACTGGTTGAAAGATAGAAAACACAGAACAATGAACAATTTTCTCAATGGAGAAAGATGGAGTACCCAAGGGATTTATGCTGGGCCCGCTGCTTTTTAACATATTCATAAATGACCTGAAAATGGGAATACTGAGTGAGATGATTAAATTTGCAGATGAAGATAAATTATTTAAAGTTGTTAAAACACAAGAGGATTGTAAAAATTGCAAGACCTTGATAGCTTGGGAGACCGAGTGTCAAAATGGCAGATGGCATTTAAGGTAGACAAATACAAAGTTATGACTGTATGGAAGAACAACCCAAACTACAGTTACACAATGCAAGGTTCCACATTAGAAATCACCACCCAGAAAAAGGATTTAGGTATCATCGTGGATAATGCATTGAAACCATCTGCCCAGTGTGCAGTGGCAGCCAAGAAAGCAAATAAAATGCTGGAAATCATAAAGAAAGGAGTATAAAATAAAGGAGATATCTCCATGGTGCGACCACTCCTTGAGTACTGTATGCAGTTCTAATTGCTATATCTTAAAAAGGATATAGCAAAATTTAAAAAGTTACAGAAAAAAGCAACAAAAATAGTAAAGGGGATGGAAGGTTATCCCTATGAGGAAAAACTTAAAAGGTTAGAGGTCTTCATCTTGGAAAAGAGATGGCTGAGGGGAGATATGATAGAGGTCTATAAAATAATGAATGAGGTAGAACAGGTAAATGTAGATCAGTTGTTTACTCCTTCAAAAAATAGAAAGACTAGGGGACACACAATTAAGCTACAATGTAGCACATTTAAGACTAATCACAGAAACTATTTTTTCACTCAATGCATAATCAAACTCTGGAATTTGCTACAAAAGGATGTAGTAAAAACTATTAGTGTAACTGAATTTAAAAGAGGTTTGGACAAGTTCCTGGAGGAAAAGTCCATAAACCATAAAGAGGACTGGGGAAATCCAGTGCTTACCCACTGGACAAGCAGCATGGAGTCTGGATACCTTCTGGGCACCTGACAGGTACTCATGACCTGGAATGGCAACTGTTGGAAATAGGATACTTGGCTTGATGGAACCTTTGTCTGACCCAGTATGGTATATCTTATGTTCTTTAAGTAACCAGGTTTCATCACTTGTTAGAGCTTCATTTGGGAGCCTATGATTATTGAAACATTTTGCTCTTTATTGGATCACTGTGATTTAGAAATGTTAATACACACATTTATTATACCAGGGCTGGATTTACTCTGGTCTTCTGAAGTATCAATTGAAAAGATTACTGCTGGTCCACAACACTGAAGTGTGGTTGTTAATGAATGAAAAATCCTTGTATTTCTCCTGTTGGTTGTTCTCCATTGACTACACATCAAATATCATGTTCAATTGAAATTACTTTGCTTGGTTTACAAGCTTTATTTTTGAACAGTCCTCTATATTTACATGAATTACAGTAACTCAGTGTTGCTAATCCATGTCGGCACAAATGATACTGCCAGGTATCCCTCTAAGCGTATCAAAAGTGAATTCATGGCTCTGAGAAAGAGAGTGAAGCAGCTATGGGTGCAGGTGGAGTTCTCTTCAATCCTCCTTGTTGAGGGTAAAGGCCAAGGCAGAGAAGCTCGCATCCTGGAGATGAATGCATGGCTGAGCGGATGGTGTCATCAAGAGCGTTTTGTTTTCCTGGACCTTGGAATGCTATTCCAAGGGTTGAAGAGCAGAGATGGTGTCCATCTGTCCAAGAAAGGTCGACATGTCTTCAGTAGCAGACTGTCTAATCTACTGAAGAGGGCTTTGAACTAGATTCATTGGGGGTGGGTGAAGAAAGCCCCAGGTAAGTGAAAGCTCCCAGGTAAGTGAAACATTAAATACCCTTATGGAAATGGGTAGAAGGAACAACATATGGAAAGCAGTGTGTATAAATGCCCGTAGCATGGGAAATAAGATCCAAGATATTGAAGCTTTAATGGGAGAGGCTGACTTGGATTTAGTGGCAGTTACAGAAACATGGTTCACAGAAAACCATGACTGGGATGTAACTATACCAGGATATACTTTATTCAGAAAGGACAGGATAAGAAGAAGGGGAGGAGGAGTGGCACTATATGTAGAAAATAATATTAAAGTTTTAGAACTACAGAGCTTAAAAGGGAGAGAGGAGGCACTGTGGGTTAAACTAGAAAGAGGGAAAGAGAAATCTATTTGCATTGGTGTGATATACAGACCCTCACAGGAGGAAGAGGTGGATGGAGAGTTAATTGAAGACATACGCAGCATTGCTAGGAAAGGGGAAGTGTTACTGATAAAGGATTTCAATATGCCGGATGTTGATTGGCACATTCCTGCTGCAGTATCATCTATAAGTAAGGAGATCCTGGATTCTCTACAGGGAGAACTATTCAGGCAATTGGTAACAGAACCCACATGTGAAGGGGCCATACTGTACTTGGTGCTTACCAATGGTGAAAGTGTTTCTGATGTTATAATGGGAGATCATTTTGCATCCAGTAATCGCCAGATGGTGTGGTTCAGTATTAGGACTAGGGCTGTTAGAATCCATTCAAAAGCAAGGGTCTTAGACTTTAGAAATACTAACTTTACCAAGTTGGGCAAATACCTCAGGAAGAACTATTCAGTCAACTAGTAACAGAACCCACACGTGAAGGGGCCATATTGGACTTAGTGCTTACCGATGGTGAAAGTGTTTCAGATGTTATAGTGGGAGATCATTTTGCATCTAGAGATCATCCATTCAAAAGCAAGGGTGTTAGACTTTAGTAAAACTAACTTTGTCATGATGGGCCAATACCTCAGGGAGTCATTAGTGGGATGGGAACAGCTGGTGGATGTAGAAAAACAGTGGGCAAAACTGAAATGGGATACTTTAAGGGCAACCAACTTTTTTGTTAAAATGGTAAATAAAGGTAAAAGGAAAAGGAGACCGCTATGGTTTTCGAAAGAAGTAGCTGAAAAAGTGAAGAAAAAGAGGGAGGCCTTCATAAAATACAAGAGATCACAGAGAGAGGAAGACAGGCATCTATATTTGGAAAAACTTAGAGAAGCTAGCAAAGTAGTCAGGAAAGCAAAGATTCAAAATGAGAAGGAAATAGCCAATGCAGTTAAATGTGGGGATAAGACATTTTTCAGATATATTAGCTAGAAGAGGAAGGGCAAAAGTGGTATTGTCAAACTCAAGGGTGAAGGGGAGGAATATATAGAAGCTGATGAGGATAAAGCGGAATTGCTTAACAAATATTTATGTTCTGTGTTCTCAGATGAAGAACCAGGAGCAGGACCTCAGAAAACACCCACAAACAGGAACAGAAGCATGGTGCATCTATTTTCAAAAGACTGTGTTCGTGAGAAAGTAGCTAAACTTAAAGTAGACAAAGCGATGGGACCGGATGGGATAAACTCTAGAATACTGAGGAAACTTGGGGACATTCTAGCAGCTCCACTGACTGACCTTTTCAATGCCTCATTGGAGTCGGGAGTGGTGGCAAAGGCCTAGAGAGAGGCACATGTGGTCCCTTTACACAAAAGTGGAAGTAAGGATATGGTTGAAAACTACAGGCCTGTTAGTTTAACTTTGGTGGTGAGTAAATTATTGGAAGCGCTGCTGAAAGAGAAAATAGTAAGGTTTCTGGAGTCCAGCAAATTACAGGATCAGAGGCAGCATGGATTCACTAGAGGCAAGTTTTGTCATACAAATCTGATTGATTTCTTTGACTGGGTGACCAGGGAGTTGGACTGAGGAAGAGCCCTAGGTGTGGTGTATTTAGATTTCAGTAAAACCTTTGACACTGTTACTCACAGGTGACGCATAAACAAACTGAGCACCCTAGGGATGGACCCTAAAGTTACTGCTTGGGTTAGAAATTGGTTGAGTAGGAGGCAACAAAGGGTACAGATAAATGGAGCTCACTCTGAGGAGAAGGAAGTTACCCAGTGGTTTGACCCAGGGATCTGTCCTTGGTCTGATTCTTTTTAACATTCTTGTTACTGATATAGCGGAAGGGCTGTCGAGTAAGGTTTGACTCTTTGCAGATGACACCAAAATCTGCAATAGAGTAGACACCCAGGGAGGTATAAATAACATGAGGAGGGATCTAGATAAGTTTGAAGAATGGTCTAGAATTTGGCAGCTGAGATTTAATATTAAAAAATGCAAGGTCGTGCATTTGGGCTGCAGCATTCCAAGGGAACTATATAGTATAGGGGGTGAAGTTCTTTTGTCCACTAAAGAAGAGCGGGACCTAGGCATGATTATGTCTGATGATCTTAAAGTAGCTAAACAGGTAGAAAAGGCAATGAGAAATGCTAGAAGGATGCTTGGGTGCATAGGGAAAGGAATGGCCAGCAGAAGAAATGAGGTGACAGTACCTCTGTATGTCTTTGGTGTGACCTCATTTGGAGATTCTGGAGATCACACCTTCAAAAGGATAGAAACAGGCTGGAGTCCATACAAAGGGTGGCTACTAAAATGGTTAGTGGTCTTCATTATAAAGCAGATGAGGACAGACTTAAGGATCTTAATATGTACACCTTAGAGGAAAGGTGGGATAGAGGTGATATGATTGAGACATTTAAATACCTCTTTGGCATAAATGCACAGGTGGAGAGCCTCTTTCGATTGAAAGCAAGCTCTGCTATGAGCGGACATGGGATGACGGTGAAAGGGGATAGATTCAGGAGTGATATGCGGAAATATTTCTTTACGGAAAGAGTGGTGTATCTGTGGAATAGTCTTCCAGTGGAGGTGGTAGAGATGAGGACAATATCTGAATTCAAAGAAGCATGAGACAAACACAGAGGATCCCTAAAAGAAAAAAGGGGAATGTTGTAGTGGTCTATTGTTTATTGTTTATTGCAAATTTAATAGACCGCCCATCACAATAGCGTCTGGGCGGTTTACAATGTGCAAAGGCTGCTTAGAAAGTTAGGAAAGGAACACCATATTATGATAGGAAAGAGGAGAGAAGAGTAAAAGGTTGAGGTTAGAATACAAGTAACAGTAACAGGGGAAACAACATCATGGGGGTGGTGAAAAGGGGTGCTGGGGAGGAGAGAGGCCAAAAGCTAGACAGAAGAGGTGTGTTTTCAGATTTGCCTTGAATGTTTTAAATGAAGGGTTGATATGGAAGGACAGAATAAATAGGCCATGTGGTCTTTTTCTGTTGTCATGTTTCTATGTTTAACTCAATTGTATGCGCCATCACAAAAGCTACATTGCAGCAATTTTTACTCCAAATGCCAAAAAATGTGAGATTTCAGTCTACCCATTTGCAGACTTTTTCTGTACTTGGTCCAAATTTTTGGAATACATTGATGACTGAATTACACTTAGAAGGACATAAGAACATAAGATATGCTATACTAGATTAGACCAAGGGTCCATCAGGCCTAGTATTCTGTTTCCAACAGTGACCAATCCAGGTCACAAGTATCTGTTGGGTTCTCAAAAGGTACATAGATTCCATTCTGCTTGTCCCATGAGTAAGCAGTGGATTTCCCTGCTCCTCTGTAATAATGGCTTCTGGACTTTTCCTCCAGAAACCTGTCCAAACCTCTTTTAAATCCAACTACACTAACAGCTTTTACTATATCCTCTGGTAATGAATTCCAGAGTCTGTTTATGCATTGAGTGAAGAAATATTTTCTCTGATTAGTCTTAAATGTGCTACATTGTAACTCCATTGCATGTCCCCTATTCTTTCCACCTTTTGGAGGGGTAAACAGCTGATTTACATTTACCTGTTCTTCTCCATTCTTTATTTTATAGACCTCTACCATATCACCCTTCAGCTGTCTCTTTTCCAAGTTGAAGAGTCCTAATGATTTAAGCCTTTGCTCATAGGGGTATCCTTCCATCCCATTTAACATTTTTGTTGCTCTTCTCTGTACGTTTTCTAATTCTGCTATATCCTTTTTACGATATGGTAACCAGAATTGCACACAATATTCAAGGTGCGGTCGCACCACAGAGCGACACCGAGTCATTATAATCTCCTTCATTTTATTCTCCATTCCTTTCCTTATGATTCCCAGCATTCTATTTGCTTTCATGGTCACCACTGCACACTAGTCAGAGGGTTTCAATGTATTATGCAAGATGACGCCAAAATCCTTTTCCTAGGTGGTGGTTCCTAATTTGGAACATCATCTTACTTTTAAGAAGAAGCTTAGATTTTGGTTCTTCATTAATACTTGAGGTGCATTACTATTTTTATTTAGATTAGTAGGGGCCGATGGGTTAGGATTAGGATCAGGATCAGAATAGGGTGAGGTGTTGGGTAATTTGGCTTGAGGAGAGGGGTTTACAATTTAGCTGGGAGGGATTAAGATTAAGGATTAGGACGTGTGGAATTAGGATTGAGGGGAGGAAAGGTGGGATATGTTGAAATTTTTAAAAGTCTATTTTATATTATTGATTGTTCCATGCTTTGGGCTATTTTGGTGAAGCATTATTTATTCAAATTTTGTAAAGCAAAGTAAAGTAAGAAAGACCAGAAACCCTACTTGTAGTTTGGAGATGGGGGTAGAGGGTCGAGAGACCTGATTAGTATCACAGGAGCAGGTTGTTAGAGAAAAAAAATCACCGATATCATGGAGCGTTGATAGTAGAAAAAAGGTCACTGTGTTGTCCTTTTTTCTCACTGCACCAATTTCCCCTGTATCTCCTGCAGCCCTATGCCACCAACCCTATTTTTCAGGGTCATCATATGAATGCAGGTCAAATGAGAACTCAGAATACAGTGGTATTTGGGGTGGTAATTTGATAATGCATTTTTTGCATGTAAAGCATATTTTATATAAAAAACGTGACTGTTATAAAACTGGCAAGGCAGACGTAAGTAAAAAATAGATGCACTAAAAGATTGCACCCACTTTTACATGATCTGCATATAGATATTCCTGTGAGCATAGTTTGCGCAGAGTTGCAATGTGGTCACATATTTTATAAACCAAGCATGTACATGCACAGAATAGATGCACACATTTACACAATGTTCACAGCAGGTGTAAAGTTGTGCATGAGAATTTGGGGCATGTTTACTAAACTGTGTTAGCTGTTAATGTGGCAAATAGCACTTACGAAGTTTGCAGCATTAACAGCTAACGTGGGGAGAATGCAGATAACACAGTGATTGTGTATTCTATCTGCAGAATGTGCATTAGCTGCATGTATGGACAGAGTGAGGGTAGAGGTGGATGTGTCTGCACCAAACGGTTACCACGGGCATACTGCAATAGCAAGGGGGCAGCTAAAGCCACCTCAATGGGTGCCATTTGCTGCATCCAGGCTGCTGTCCCACCGCTCTCTGCCTTTTTGGTGTCTTATCTAGTGGGGGAATGTCGTACATGCCCCCAACAGATACCGCAGGGCTTTTGCAGCTAATGTGGTGCTATTTGCACTAACACACTGCGTTACCTGCAAAACCCTAACGTGATTTAGTAAACATGCCTCTTTTCTGCTTATGTTACTTTGTAAAATAGGTACCTATATGTCTTTATAAAATAGCCTCATAAAAGTTCAAACAGTTGCAATTAAACTACATCCACATCCAAGTACACCAGCTCAAGAGCTGGTAGACATATATGTGCATAGTTTATAAAAATGTGTATACTTCATGACTCCGCCCATGCTTCACTCAGATTATTACCCGAATCCCCGTATTCTCATGTTGCATAAAAGGCAACACAAACATTCGTCATGCCCTTATAAATGCATGCAATCTCTGAAGGATTATATAAAAGCTCTATTCTGTAGCTAAAACAAGGCAAACCTGCAAACAAAGGTTTATAAATAACCTCTATGGAGGGCAATTTAATACAATCATGCATAGTTAACATGCATCCTCACATGCCTATTTTATGTCTATTTTATATGCAGCCCGATTCCCTAAGGGGCACATCTGGGCTATCTGGACAGCCCTGAGCAAGAGGGGCCCATTTGGACCCAATTCTGCAGCACAGGAACCAGTCATTCCCGTGGGTGCAGGATTGGGCCCTGAGATGGCCAAACATGCCACAGCATGCCCGTAGGGACATCCTCCCCATAGTCCCCCCTGATCCCTGTGGCACTAACCCTCTGTTTCCCCACCGCTTGGCCCAAGGATGGGCAGCCGGGGCCAGGATTGGGTGGCGGGGACCTACCTGCCTCTGGCGCTGGCCTCTGGGGGGGTTCCGGCCTTGATCACCTAGTCAATCTGCTTATTCCACCTTCGAGGTGGAATAAATAGCACGTTCCCCCTGACCCCATAGGAAATACAGAGCCATAACCTGAATCGGCCCTGTATATCCTGTCGACTTGGCCCACCCCCACTCTGCCCCTCCCACCCCCTGCTGACTCTCCCATACTGCTGCTCTGGCCATGCGGGGAGAGTCAGAGGGGGAATATAGGAAGGACGACGTGCAGCCCCGCAAGTCGCTTCTCAGAATCGGGCCTATAGTCAAGTATGTGTGTACTTGACTTTATAAAATATTAGCATAAGCGTGAAAAAGTGCGCATCCATGTAGTTGCTAGCACGTAAGCCAGATCAAGGGCTGGTGTAAATGTTATGGTGCAATTTCCACAAGTGTGCAGGCAAATTAAGGAATTTTATAATCTACATGTGTACTTGATCATACTGCCCACATTCTGCCCAAATTCTACTCCGCCACAGAGAAAGATCATGCCATGCAACAAGTTGCATACTTTTACAATAGTTGGTATTTTGTAAGAGGCCACTCGCACGTATAAGTGACTAAAATATTGACATTTACATATGTACTTGGTGCCTAAATCTAGGTGGATCCAATAAAATAGTTCCCCTAATGACCATGTTTAGATTTTGTGCTCATTGTAGCACCGCTGCAAACTGCACATAACTTCTTTGTACTTTAAAGCTTGATGTATCTGTGCATCCAAGCTGGTAGACAATGCATTTCTTTTTTTTTTATTTTATATTTATAAGTTTAAACAAAATTATCAAGAATACACCTTGAAACAGAAATAGAGCTGGAAAGCAGAAAATACAATAAAGGACAAAAATAAGTCCCTAACAATAATACAGGAAACAAAAAACTCCATTCCCAGCCCCCTCTGGTTTAGATACAAATGATAGAGTTCCAGAAGAGTTATGGAATGACATCAAGAAGGTTGTGTTGGAAGAAAGCGAGAAGTCTCTACAAAAGGTAAAAAAGAAAAAACGGCCAAAATGGATGACGGAAGAAACTCTGAAAATTGCCCAGAAACGCAGAGAAGCTAAAGCCAGAGGAGAAAGAAAGATAATCACAGAACTCAACAGAGATTTCCAACGTGCAGCAAGACAGGACAAGGAAAAGTACTACAATGACGCATGCAAGGAAATAGAAGCAGAAACTATTAGAGGAAGAACAAGATCAGCTTTCCTAAAGCTACGAGAGTTAAAGAAAAAGTTCCAGCCTCGAATTGCAATGTTACAAGATGCTCAAGGTTCTATGTTGAATGATGCTGAGAAGATCAAGAAAAGATGGAAGGAATATACAGAGTTTTTATATGATAAAGATCAAGTGGACCAACAGCCGTTTCAACCTGTACCTTATGATCTGGAACCAGTGGTGATTAAAGAAGAAGTTGAAACAGCATTGAAAGCCTTATCAAAGAACAAAGCACCAGGCATTGATTGCATTCCCATAGAAGTATTACAGCAATCTGATGCAGCTGTTACCATACTTACAAGGCTCTGCCAAGAAATATGGAAGACAGCATCATGGCCAACTGACTGGAAAAGATCTGTGTTTATACCAATACTAAAGAAAGGTGATCCAACTGACTGTGGAAATTATCGCACAATCGCTCTGATCCCACATGCCAGCAAGATTCTACTGAAGATTATTCAAGAGACTACAATCATACCTGGAAGAAGAACTACCTGAAGTGCAAGCAGGGTTCAGAAAAGGGCGAGGAACGAGAGACATCATTGCGAATGTGAGATGGATCCTTGAAAAGACTAAAGAATACCAAAAGGATATCTATTTGTGCTTTATCGACTATAGCAAAGCTTTTGACTGTGTAAACCATGAGAAACTCTGGGCCACATTAAGAAGCATGGGTATACCAGAACACCTGATCGTTCTCTTGCACAATCTGTACATTGATCAAGAAGCAACAGTTCGAACAGAACAAGGAGAAACAGAATGGTTTAAAATAAGCAAAGGTGTAAGACAAGGCTGCATACTTTCCCCCTACCTGTTTAATTTATATGCAGAACAAATCATCAGAGAAGCAGGATTGTATGAAGACAACAGAGGTGTGAAGATTGGTGGAAGACTCATCAACAACCTTCGCTATGCTGATGATACCACATTACTGGCGGAAAGTGAAGATGATCTGAAACATTTGCTTCTCACAATCAAAGAACATAGTCTCAAAATGGGCCTGCACCTTAATGTAAAGAAGACAAAGATCATGACAACTGGCATAATCAACAGGTTCATCGTCGAAGGAGAAGAAATTGAAATCGTGAATAACTTTAACCTACTTGGATCAACTATCAATAAAGAAGCAACAAGCAGTCAAGAAATCAGACGACGCATTGCTCTTGGCAGAATGGCTATGAAAGACCTAGATAAGATTCTCAAGAGCAGAGATGTCTCTCTCCATACAGAGATTCGACTTGTTCAAGCCATGGTATTTTCAATAACATCATATGGATGTGAAAGCTGGACAGTGAAAAAGATAGACAGGAAGAAAATTGATGCCTTTGAATTATGGTGCTGTCGGCGAATACTGTGTATACCATGGACTGCCCGAAGAACAAACCAGTCTGTACTAGAGGAGATCAAACCTAAGCTTTCTTTAGAAGCTCAGATGACAAGACTTCGACTTTCATACTTTGGACACATCATGCGGAGAGAGAGATCATTAGAGAAAGACATCATGCTTGGCAAGATAGAAGGTCAACGTAAAAGTGGAAGGCCAGCAATGAGATGGATCGATACAATAAAAGCAGCTACAGGTACCAGTCTGTCAACAATAAGCCGCCTGACTGAAGACCGAACACAATTTAGGATAGCTATCCAGAGGGTCGCCATGAGTCGACTCCGACTCGACGGCACTTAACAACAACTTAATATTTCAATTAAATAGGAATGAAACATATCCCTAGCAGAAATCAATGCAACTCTTGGAAAATTAACCAAACGAATATTCACAGCTCGAGTTATATTCTCCAGCATCTCTAATTTAAACCTTAATAGAACTACACTCTTTTTAACAGATTCCATATCCTTCTCAAGGGTCACAGTATTTATATGAAGACCCAAAATCTCTGTCTGAAGAGAGGAAATTTTTCCCAGATTTTCTTGACTAGTGTCCGTGTTACTAGAAACTTGAGACACCAAACTGTTAATCCTAGGAGCCAACTCCTCCCAAAGATGCATAATCACGGCCCAAATACTTTCCAAAGTTACCACTTCTGGGACTCCCAGCACCACTGCAGGAACAGTCTCCACCGATGAAGAAATCACCGTCGAAACGCCCGGCACTACAAGAGGGACTGACTGGGAAGACACTAAGTCTACACTCCCTTCTGCCATTGTCACCAACGGCTCCTCTCTCAACGGAAAATTCAGGGAATTCTCCGAGCCCAGGCCAGATGCACCGACCACACTCCGCCTTCCGGTGGAGCCCGCAGGCACGACGCCCTCCTCTGGGCTATCCAAATCGCTGATATTCTGCCGAGGAACCTTGGGAGCTCGAGTTGAGCCAGGGGAGGCCAGATCACTGCTCGAGGCAGACAACGAGGATTCCTCCTCCGACCGCTGCACAGCCGAGCCTCTCTCCCCTGCTACGACCAACTGTCGAGGTACAAGCAAAAAAAAAACGTATCCAATGGGCCTGTCACAGCCAATGATAGCGGCATAGATACCAGAGGTGCCGTTGAAGGCTGCTTGGCACCTCTGGGCGTATTCTTCCTTCCCATGAAAAAACGCCGTGCCTCGCAGCATACCACTTCAAAGCGCCATCTTGGATTTCCCCCTGCTTTTGATCTTGTAGGCAATGCATTTCTAACGTCATTTCTAACAAGGTTTAGTACATATTTATTGTATTTATTTAATGTCTTTTCTATACCGCGCTCTTTAGAATCAGTGCGGTTTACAGTCTACAATAAGTTGTTCAGAGCAGGCGGGACCTGTACTGTACTTACAAAGAACAGGTGTTGCAATTGGGATTAACTGGGGTAACTATGTACATGCTGAGCAGTCTGGTCATGGATATACAGTATTGACCAGGTCTGCTTGACTACAATTTATAATGTTAAGTAATACAATGTTGAGTAACTATATACAATAACTATATATAATTTACAATGTTAAGTACTATATACAGGTCAGCAGTTCGGTCATGGGTGCATAGAGTTGGGCGGAGCTGCTTGGCACTTATTTACAGTTATAGACACATTCAGTATATAGGGTGTCCGGTTGTGCTAATGGATGGCGCCACATCAGTGTGATGTGGGTGTGCTAGTGGTGTTATTGCCCCTGAATGTCTTGGAGAAGGCACCACACAAGTGTTATTTCTTAGAATTACCCTATCAGGTCTGTTTGGTATTTTGATTTTTGATTAGACTGCTTAGGACCCCTTTTACTAAAGCTCGCAAAGGATTTGCAATTAACGCGCATGTTAATTGCAAAGCCTCTGCATTAGCTGTCAGGGATATGACTAGCATATTCTCAGCAGCTAACTAGTACTAACCATTTGTGTAGCGCTAAAGGGCATATGCAGCACTGTACAGACACATATAAGAGACAGATAACATGACAACTGGGGACTAGGATAAGACGTGATGGGCCAGGCAAATGTGTGCTCCGCTAAGGCAAAAATAAGTCATGGGATAAGAGGCAGTGTACTATTGTGAATCAGGAACTGGTTAAAAGATAGAAAGCAGAGGGTAAGGCTAAATGGCCAATTTTCCCAATGGAGAAAGGTGAATAGTGGAGTACCCCAGGGATATGTGCTGGATCTGCTGCTTTTTAACATATTTGTAAATGACCTGGAAATGGGAGTAACGAGTGAGGTAATCAAATGTGCAGATGACACAAAATTATTCAAAGTTCTTAAAACCCAAGAAGAGTGTGAAAAATTGCAAGAAGACCTTGATAAATTGGAAGACAGGATGTTCAAATGGCAGATGAAATTTAATGTGGACAAGGGCAAAGTTATGCACCTAGGAAAGAACAACCCAAACTATGGTTAGCCGATGCAAGGTTCCACATTAGGAACTACCACCCAGGAAAAAGATTTAGGCATCATCGTTGATAACATGTTGAAACCCTCTGCGCAGTGTGCAGCAGCAGCCAAGAAGGCCAATAGGATGCTAGGAATCATAAGGAAAGGAATGGAGAATGAGACAAAGGATATTATAATGCCTCTGTATCATTCCATGGTGCGACCACACCTCAAATATTGTGTGCAATTCTGGTCACTGCATCTTCAAAAGGATATAGCAGAATATAGAATGGGACAAACAGAGGATCTCTAAAGGAAAAAAAGGGGACTGTTGTAGTTGTTGTTATGGAAGGACAGACTAAATAAGCCATGTGGTCTTTTTCTGTCATCATATTTCTATGTTTCTATGTTTCTAATTAGAAAAGGTACAGAAAAGAGCCCCCATAATGATAAAGGAGATGGAAGGATACCCCTATGAGGAGAGGCTTTAAAGGTTAGGGCTCTTCAACCTGGAAAAGAGATGGCTGAGATAGATCGATTGTTTACGTCATCAAAAAGTAGAAAGACTAGGGGATATGCAAAGAAGCTACAGTATAATCCATTTAAGACTAAAGCATAGTCACTCACCTGTAACAGGTGTTCTCCGGAGACAGCAGGAATCAATCCTCACATATGGGTGATATCGGAGCCAATTGAGTCCTCGCAGAAGCAACCCCCCAGCTTTCAAAGCTGTCATCATGCATGCATGGTGCATTTCCTGCCCAAGGGTGCCATCTTGCTCAGTCAGATGACATAGTTAAAAGATGTCAAAAAGAAAAGATGGTAAAGGAGCAACTCCAAGGGGAGGAGGGAGGGTTGTGAGTTCTGATTCCTGCTGTCCCCGGAGAACATCTGTTACAGGTGAGTAACTACGCTTTCTCTGGGAACAAGCAGGAAGTCAGTCCTCACATATGGGACTCCCTAGCTACAGGCTACCTAAAGCCCGTAAGGAAAAAACACGGTCACCCTCTAAGGGAGCCATGAGAAGCAGCTATTGAATCCGCAGATACAGACTACAATAGGACCCATGTGTCCGATGGGAAGCAAACGCTCCAGTAGCCTGAACGCAGAAAGGTTGGAGGGTAGTGGATGCTTAGACCCCTAAAAGATTACGGAGCACGGCTTGGCCGAAGATGCTGTCCCATTGGGACTCCCTCTCCAGGCAGTACTGAGCTGTGAAGGTATGGACTGAAGACCAGGTGGTGGCCCAGCAGATGTCCACCATCGGGATGGAGTGCAGGTTTGCTACAGAGGCCACCATGGCCCTGACACTGTGTCCCATGACACGGCCATCCAGCGTAAGCCCAGCCCAATCATAGGCGAGGGTAATGCAGTCTGCCACCCAGATGGACAGTGTTCACTTGGTCACTGCTTCCCATAGCCGACTGGGGTTGTAGGAAACAAAAATCTGAGAAGCTTTGCAGTGGCCCTGCGTGTGTTGAATGTAGAAGGACAGTGCCCTCTTACAGTCCAAGATGTGAAGGACAGTCTCCACCCTGCTGGAGTGCGGCCTTGGGAAAAAGGTGGATAGCACCACCTCCTGGTTGAGGTCAAAGGAATATACCACCTTTGAAAGGAATTTAGAGTGCATGCATAGCATGACCCTGTTCTTGTAGATTCTGGAATATGGCACCTCTGCCACTAGGGCTTGGAGCTTGCTGACCCTGCAAATTGAGATGAGCACCACCAGGAATGCAACCTTCCATGAGAAGTATCTCCGGTGGCACGTAGGTTGAGGTTCCACTCTGTCGCCGGAGGGCAGATGGGGGTTTGGACAGTAGGAGTGCCCACAGGCAGTGGGTCACCAAAGGCTGGACTGAGAGGGACCTGCCCTTAATAGGATGGTGGTGCACTGCTAGGGTATTGAGGAGTACCCTGACAGAGTTCGGCGAGCCCAAATTGTGAGATGAATGTAAATAGTTACCCCCATGTTATCCAATGTAAGTAAATAGTTACCCCCATGTTATCAAAGTTTCTATTCCTGTTCTCTGTAAACACAGAACAGCTTGATGTTCTGTGTATATTTAAGTTTTCATGTAAATCACACTGATGTCGAATAGTGTGGTATAAAAGAAACGTAAATAAATTAATAAATAAATAAAATAAATGAAGAAGGTACTGCAGTACCATCTGCACTGGGCAGGAGAATGGTCTTAGCCACTGCTCTGTGCACCACACCGAGAATCTGCACCATTTGAAGGCATAAGCTCTCCTGGTGGAGGTCATATGGGAGGCTAGCAGGATCTCTTCCACTTCTCCTGAGAGGCGGAAAGGGACTAAGGTTACCCTTTCAACAGGCACGCTGTCAGTGTTAGGAACCCCACGTTGGAGTGCAGGAGAGCACCCTCCTCCTGAGACAAGAGCCCCTGGGAACTCCACAGGGGGATTGGAGCCTTCACTGAGAATTGGAGGAGCAGAGGGAACTATGGCTGCCTGGGCCACCATGGAGTCACCAGGATCAGCGATACTTTGTCATGAAGAGCCTTGAAAAGGGTCTTGGCAATCAACAGCATGGGTGGGAAGGCATACATGAGACCTTCCGACTATGGAATGAGGAACGCGTCTGTCGCTACTTGGTATGGGTGGGGCTGATGAGAGCAGAAGTGGAGCAACTGGTAATTGTCTTGGCTGGCAAAAAGGTCCACCCGTGGGATCCCCCAGAGTCGGAAGAACCGGGCGACCACTCTGGGATCCAGCTGCCACTCATGCGGTTGGAGGACTCTGCTCAGTGTGTCTGCCAGGGTGTTGTCCTGGCCTGGTAGGTATACAGTCTGTAGGAGTATTCCCTTATGAATTGCATAGGAGCAGAGTGTCATCGCTTCGCGGCAGAGGGTGCAAGAACCCATACCCCCCTGCTTGTTCACGTAGAACATTGCCACTTGATTTTCCATTTGGATCAGCACCGACTGGTGCCTCAAGCAGTGGCTTTATGCTTGGAGGGCTAGATATATTGCCCAAAACTCCAAGAGAATGATCTGCTGTTTGCCCTCAGCTTCTGATCAGCTGCCCTGGGTGCAAAGTTCCTCGCAGTAGACTCCCCATCCCAGCATGGAGGCATCCGTTGTGAGGACCCTTCGGGGACTTGGAGTTTGGAAGGGCATCCCTGCTTGTAGGTGTTGCGGGTTTTGCGACCAAGTCAGAGATTCCGCCAACTGGTGGGTCACAAACTCTGTCCTGAGGTGGCTGGTGGCTTGTGTCTACTGGTCTCGAAGGCACCACTGGGCAACCCTCATGTGCAGAGGGTGTCTGGGGTGACATGAACTATGGAGGCCATGTGTCTGAATAGGCTCTAAAGGAGCAGAGCCGACATCGAAGAATGGTGTTGCACATCTGCGGCCAATTACCTGAGCTGGTTGGCCTGATCCAGGGGGAAGAAGGCATTTGCCTGAACTGGGTCCAGCTTTGCCCTTATGAACTCTAGAACTTTTGTCGGGAGGAGGTGGGACTTGGGGTAGTTTCTCACGAACCTCAGGTGTTGCAGGACCTGGATAGTGTATCCTGTAACTTTCTGCATCTCGGTGGCTATGTCTTCTTTTATAAGACAGTCATCCAGATAGGGGAAGACAAATGCCCCTTGGAGACTGACGTAGGTGGCCAGTACCGTCAGGCATTTGTGAAGACCCTGGGGGGTGGACGCCGGGCGAGTAGTACACTGTACTGGTAATGGTCTCCCCCCACCATGAAGCAAAGATACTGTCTGTGGTTGGGGTGAATGAGGATGTGGATATAAGCATCCTTCAGATCCAAGGAGCATAGCCAATCTCCCTGCTGGATGTAAGGCAGCAATGTTCCAATGGAGAGCATCTTGAATTTCTCCTTCACTAGTAACTTGTTCAGGTTGTGCAGGTTGAGGATGAGTCATAGGCTCCCTGGGTTTTTTGGCATGAGGAAATACCTGGTATAGAACCCCTTGCTCCTGAGATGGGGTATTGGTCCTACTGCTTTGTCCTCGAGAAGGCTTGCGAGTTCCTGAAGTAGGAGGTCCCAGTGAAGGGGAGACCTTGTGGGTTCTCCTGGAAAGAAAGGGGGAGGTGTTTGTACCAGGAGGAGGAGGTAGCCTTCCTTGACCACCTGAAAAGCCCAGGCATCAGTGTGATGGTTGACCACCTCTGGACATAGTGGGTCAGACATCCCCCTGGGGGCTGCTGTCCTCCTTGGGGTGGAGAGGCTATGCCCAAGGAGTCAAAAGCTCCCCCCAGGCTGGGCCAGAGCCGACGCCTGGGGCTTGGGAGCCTTCTGCTTATGAGGGCCATTCCCAGGTACCTTGGCCTGCTGACCCTGCTGGGGAGCTGGAGAGGCCTGAACTTGTGGGTAGATTTTGTAAGCGTCCCCCTTCCTCGGATAAAAGGACATTTTGCCTGAGCCCTTCCATCAGGGAGGGCCAGCGGTCTTTTTGGAGAGCCTGGTCCTCATCACTAACTCGGTCTCTAACTCAGCAGCCTTTTCCATCATGGGTTTGCCAAAAAGGTTCTCCCCTTGGCATGGGACATTGACCAGTTTGTCCTGAACGCATTGCTCGAGGTTGGAAGACTGTAACCAAGCCTGGCATCAGGCTCCGATGCCCACTGCAGCTACTTTAGCTGCCAACTTGAAGTAATCATTAGCTGCTCGAGTCATGAATTTGGAGCACTCACGGAAAGTTTTGGCCAGGTTCTTGAACCACTGCAGGGGTTCTTCAGAGAGACCAGCCAAGAACCCAGTGAGCTCCTTTGCCAGGGCTCTCAGATACATGCCCATGTACAGCTGGTAGGCCTGGATCTGGCCAAGAAGCATCGAGCCCTGGTAGCGCTTTCTGCCAAGGGCATCCAAGGGGCGGGCCTCCCTATCTGGGGGCACCAAGGAGTGAGTCTTCTGGCTCTTCAGCTGATGCATAGCTGGCTCCACCACCATGGAGTAATGCAGTAACTGTGCCTTCTGGAAGCCAGGGCTTCAGTGGACCCGATACATTGAGTCAAGCCACTTGCTCACAATGGGCACTGATGCTGGTGTTTCCCATATAACGGAGCATTAGACATTCCAGGATGGGTGGAATGGGCACCGTGAGTGGTTCCCTCAGTGGGGCCATGTATTGGAGGATTTCTAGTTCCTCCATCCAAGGGTCCTCCTCCGATTCCATTGGGAATCCTACAGTCTTTAACATGTCCCACATGAAGTCAAGGAATGCCATGTCCTCAGGCGAGGGGATATTGCAATGGTGACGGGTGTTTGGGGACTCCTCGTCCTTGGTCTCCCATTCCAAGTAGTTGGTCGAAGACTCAAAGAAAGGGCATCTCATTGACTCCAGGCCTGAACCCTACCCGTCTCCCTTGGAGGTCCCATGACTGGTGCCATGTGCACTAGCCGTGGAAGGCCTTGGTCCCGTGGAATGGGACTCTGATCTAGACCTCAGCCAAGGATCGGCTCGGCCTCTGGGAACGTCCTCATCATCGAGGGCACTGTGGTCTGGGGAGGAGCTGGTTGTATCAGACAGCAACGCCCACTGCTGGTCCATGAAGGCAGATAGAAACATAGAAACACAGAAATATGACGACAGAAAAAGACCACATGGCCCATCTAGTCTGTCCTTCCATATCAACAGCTAAAACAGTCCCCTTTTTTCCTTTAGAGATCATCTGTGTTTGTCCCATGCTTTTTTGAATTCAGACACTGTCCTCATCTCTACCACCTCCACTGGGAGACTATTCCATGGATCCACCACTCTTTCCGTAAATAAATATTTCTGCAAATCACTCCTGAATCTATCCCCCTTCACCCTCATCCCATATCCCCTCATAGCAGAACTTGCTTTCAATTGAAAGAGGCTCTCCCCCTGAACAATAGATAGGCTGTGCTCCAGGGCTGCCATTCTGGTTTCCAGTTCAGAAGGCTCTGCAGCTGTCAGCACAGACACCGAGGATGGGCTCAGGTATCCGAGGCCGATCTTTGTGCGATTCCTTCCAGGCGACCTTGGTGGGCTGCTCCCGCTCCCAGCCCTCAGTTGAGCATCGTGGACTGTGGGACCTGGCTCAGGGCTTACCTGCTGGAACTATCCAGGGACACCATCTTTGAGGGTTTCATCATCTTCTTCTGTTCCCTTGAGGGAGACTCCCTCTCTGAAGACCCATGGCATCGACTGGGGTCTGCGGGGGCGTCGTGGGAGTCCGAGTCTTCAGATGTGGCTTTGGCCTTCGGAGGCACTGGGGACTCTGGGAAAAACTTGTTGTGCTACGGCTGGCAGCTCTTAAGAGACTTTTACAGAGACCGCAGGCTGCGGGGTCATGGTCCGGCCCTAGACAGCATAGGCAGGAGTCGTGTGTGTCGGTGAGGGACATGATTTTTGTACACCGATCATACTTCTTAAAGCCACTGGTAGCCATGGGGGAAAAAAGGACCAGAGCAATGTTGAAGGCCCACGGTGCTGCCAGTTGGAAAAAAGGTGCAAAGGTGCCAAGAAGAAAAAAAATATACAGACCCAAGACTCAATGTTGGGGAAGCGGGCTCAGATGGCATAAAGAGTACCAGTGCACAACTGGAGGAAAGTATAATCAACGTTTTTCAGGGGAAAACACATGGACGTCTGAAGGGCTCTGCGGAATAAAGGAGACTGAGCAAGATGGCATCCTTGGGCAGGTGGCATCTCCCAAAGGCTTTCTTGAAAGCTTGGAAGATGCTTCCGCGAGGGCTCTATTGGCGCCAACATCATCCTTATGTGAGGACTGATTTCCTGCTTGTTCCAGGAGAATAAGAGAAAATATTTTTTTACTCAATGGGTAATCAAACTCTGTAATTTGTTACTGGAGGATGTAGTAAAAGTTGTTAGTGTAGCTGGGTTTAAAAAAAGTTTGAACAAGTTCTTGGAGGAAAGGTCCATAAACCATTATTAAAGAGGAACTGGGAAATCCACTGCTTGCCCCGGGACAAACATTGTGGAACCTGTGTGCCTTTTGGGAACCTGCCAGGTACTTGTGACCTGGATTGGCTACTGTTGGAAACAGGATACTGGGCTCGATGGACCTTGGTCTGACCCAATCTGGCATTTCTTATGTTCTTAAGGCGGGTTCATTTAATGACTCCAATAAAGAAGTCATTAGGTGAAGACACATTAAGAGCCACATTTCCACTGAGCACATAACAATTGTCCTAGGCTAGCAGTAATATGCTGTCAATGCCTGTTCTCTGCCCATTCCCAGACCCATCCCACAATCGCTGATTATCATATATTTTAATCTGTAGTAGAAGATATGCTTGACCAACCATCAGGCAAACTAGGCAGTTGCCTAGGGTAGAAATTCAGGGGGGGGAAGGGGGAGGAGGGGAGAGGGTGGCAGAGATCATGGCATTCAAAGCTAAATGATAGATTTTGACAGCCAAGTGGGTTAAGGTTCAAGGTATGCCTTGGACTCCAACACCTCAAAACAACTCTGGGACCGGCCCACTGCTAGTTTCCATGCATTAAAATGTATATTAACCAGCTAACAGGTTTTAGTAAAAGGGGTTCTTAATATCAGGAATTATTAATCTCTCATATTCTGGAAAAACAAATTAGGTAACTGTATTCCCCCCGCCCTCTAAATACGTGGCATTTCAAAATAAAAAAAACCCTCCATTCTCATCCTTCTTTTGCTCCCTTAAATGAAAATTGCTTGAGGAATATAAAGAATTTCTTAGGAATAAGCGATAATTAAATGAAATAGAGATCTAATAGTGCTTTTTTTCTGTGAAGGTACTTGATTTTATAGTCACCAATATGTTAACATTTTTTTGCTTGACATTTTACTGCTGCCAAAGCTGACAGATTTCTCTTCCATCCCTCTGGTCTGGTAGTAAGTTTTTATCATTTCCACTGAAGTGCCTTTAATTTTCTTGGAAGTACTAACAATGCTACAAAGAACTGGATTCATTCAGGAAATGTTAATATTCCACAGATCATTTCCCTGTAAGATTAAGCTCTACCTCATAGATGAAGGAGGAAAAAATGGGCATAGAAAATATAGGACCATCAACTTAAGGATTATAAACATACGCTTTTGTTTTCTGTTGCACTCTGTAGTTCTATCCGTAATTTAAAAACTAGACATTTGTTCTTTTTTAAAGTAGGGCTAATAACTGATGCAATGTGAGCTGTTAATACTGAGCCAGTCTTCATGCTGCTCTGCTGCAGCTATGAATTTGTGTTCTTCTAGAAAAACTAAAGGGCCCTTTTACTAAACGCTGCTAAGCAGTTCATGTGCATTTTAGTGAGTGCTAACTGGTCACAGTGAACCCTAATGCACAAGCACGATTGCTACCGGCTGCTAAAACACACATTATCTGACACTTTCGTGCTACTGTGGACAGTGGGCGGGTTAGAGGAGGGGTTTGGCCGTGGAAAACACATTAGCACACAAGTGCAGTAAACGGGGCACTTGGGGGGGTTCAACCAATGGCACCTCTATGGGTGCCATTAGGTATACCCATGTTACTTTGCCACACGTTCTGGTACCCAGTCGATCATTAGCTGCTGGGAATATACTGGTCTCTCTCCTCACAGTTAACACAAAGGCTTTGCACTTAATGAGTATTACCAACACATGTTAAGTGTGAAATCTCAGTGGTGTTTAGGAAGACTCCCCAACATCTAAAATGTTATGCTTCCCATGATCTATAAGCAGGATTGTCTATACTTGTCCAGTTGGTATGGGGTCAGTTAATAGCTTTAGTTTAACCACAGACCAAAAACAAGGCCAAAATTGAATTCTGGTGCTCATAGCTAGGATTAAAGAGTGGGTAAGGGTAAGGGATTCCCCCTTAAGACTCGAGAGTTGGGTCATGGGACAGAATGTTGTGTGGTCCTATATTGAGCAAGGACAGACTTTTTCTTGGCATGGATATTTGGCACCTTCAAACTTTGGAGCCCTAGCCAGGTACCTATGTTGCTTATGTCTAAATCTAGACCTGATATAAACAAGAGAAACATATTATTTATCAAATTCCATGTACCTTTTGGTTGTTAGCAATCCTGCTCCCAAATCTCCACTTTCCTTTTCTTGAATTAGAAATACAGCCCAGCTTTAATTACCTGGTATGGTATCCAGAAATGGTTCACAGTAGCTACTACCACAAGACCAACAAAACTAAATAATCACATAACTAATGAAAACCAGATGAATTCCTTACTTCATAGTCTAGGAATATGATTTCAGGACGAGAGAATCATTTGGTGTAATAAAACAGCCTTTCATAGATCTATCCCAAAGGAATTTGTAAGCTACATAAAAACCCCTGCTGCAGTAGTTATGCACAATTACAACTTTCTAAAAAAAGAAATGAAGAAAAATACAGTAGCAATTATAAACAAGCTGTTAATGGACCTGTCCTCCAGAAACTTAGCACCAAACCCTTGCTAAACCCAGATATGCCTTGAACACATTCTCTGGCAATATATTCCAGTTGTGCATTGACTTAAACATACTATCTTGAATTTGTTCCAAATATGTCATCAGTTAGTTCCATTGTGTAATCTCTAAATTTAGCATGACCTGGTCCCCATAAGTATGACCTTTGGTCTGTGTTAAAAATTGATTTTAACCTGTACTGAGTCTTAATTTCTATGCATATGGAACAAAGAAAAAAAGCTTCTTTATGTTCATGCTGTAAGATCGAATAAAGTGTTTTAGGCCTTTAAGAGCTGATGATGTCAGCAGTGACACGTATTGGGTATAAAGAATTCTACTTGCAGTGAGTGCATGGATCACTGGCATTGCCACTGTTTAAGAGTTTTACAATAACTGCGGGTAAAGTCACATTTCGGTGACCATTTTCCAATGGAAGGAATAAGTTGTCACTTCTGTGTAAGGCTATTGAAAACGTGTACAACCAATTGAATGATTATTTCTCAGAAGCAGATATCATACATTCTACTCAGTTGGGTTTATGTTATATGTATTGAATAAAAACAGCTTTCTTGGCCCTGGTGAATATTGTCTGGATATAGGCAGACAGAGACAAAGATTCTCCATGGATACTGCTTGAGCTGTCTGCTGCCTTCATAGTCTTGGCACAGCCAAAAAGGCCTATCCTCTACTGGATGTCCAGCCCGTGTACACCCCCTCAGAATAGGGTCTACCGGCTTGTATGTGCAGGCTTGCCCCCGATTATGACAGGCCACACATCCAGCCACATCCACGTCTACCCCTGACAGACTCCTGAATGGAGCCGTGATATCATGGCATCCCATTGCCATGGCATCATGGCTCCATTCAGGATCTGCAATTGCCAGCCACTGCCGAGACTGTCCTTTCCCCGCAGTCAGACCCCCCTATCCGGCCTCCAATGGCCAGGTCCAGCTGCAGGGCTCCCGATTCACGCCCCCGTGCATTTTCCCCGCTGGTCACTGCCGCTACCCTGCATCCAGAGGGACTTATTCCACCTCTGAGGTGGAATAAGTACGTGTAACCGGCTTACCCCAGATATACAGGGCTAATCTCAGAATCGGCCTTGTACATCCAGGGCGATGACCTTTCCCATGCACCGCCCTTGCTCTGCCTCCTGCCCGCCCCCTCCCACCCCTGTCAAAGGCTCTCCGTACAATTCCATACAGGAAGCCTTATACGGAGACGGCAAGGGGGATGTACAGCAGGGATGTACGTTCAGACAGGGCATATATCCCTGCTATTCAGGGCTTGGGATATACCCCAAAGTATGTAAGACTGGATTTAAATATTCTCAAAGTGGTTCAGGATTCTTTTGGTGCAAATAGGAAAGAAAATGGAACAGACAATATTCTAATTTCTACCTTTGGATCACAATTGCCACAGGGTTTGATTTTGTCCTATCTTCTATTTAATATCTGTTTACTTGCTGCTCCAACATTTCATGTCACAAGTACCACACACAGGTACTTGGAATATCCCAAAAGTAGACAGGGCTAACATATTTAAATGTATGTTTTGAAGGAGTAGCTCGTTGGTTTCATTAACATAAATGAAGACTGAATCTAGAAAACTCTGAAGCACTACAGGCTAGTGGTAGTAACAGTCCACTTTTGTTCCCAAATATTTCTCTTAAAAAAGTTCTTGCTAGTTGGGTGTGAAGACTGACACTCAGCTGACGTGAAGGCTCATTGACAGAGTAATTTGAACATCTAGGTTGAGATGTTTCATTTCATTTCATTTATTAGATTTATACCTGCCCAACCCAGCATTTCTGGGTAATTTACATTGATACATACAAATTATAAAACACCATATAAAATGCACAATCATAAAATAATAAACAAAAGCAGCATGATCATATTAAAAACCATAATAAATAAATGGGTTTTTAATAACTTTCTAAATCTAAGATAATCTTGCTCTGCTCTAATCTCAGAAGGCAGTTTATTCATAAAATAGTGGCCGCATACTGACAGAACACATTTCTGGGTAAACTCCATTCATGGTACCACCACTATAGCACCTACTTATAATATTTGTTGAGAAGAGTGGAATACTCTTCCAGGTGGTGGTCAGGAATTAAGACATTCACCACTGTTTTTATAATATTATGAAAAATCTTTAAAAAAACCAACATGGGGCATGTTAATTGTGCCGCGCATTAGGGTACACATCTGTGTGTTAACTGCTGAAAACAAGCTGGTCATGCCCTCCCCCCCCCCCTCCAACAGTTACTGCAGAGGCTTCGCACTTACCATGCACTAGAAGTGCACAATAAGTGCTCAGCCCTAATAGAATTTAGTCAAAGGGCCCTATAGACATTTAAAAATAGTCCGGAATGTAATTGATAACCAATGTCATTTTTCTAAGAATGGAGAAATGAATTCATTGCACTCGGTACTAGTAATTGTATGTGCACTGACATTCTGGGAAAGTTGCAGTGCCCTATATAATAGTGTTATAATCAAAGTGAGGCACAATCAATAGCTATACTATCATCTGAAGGTGTTCATACTCCATCAAAGGGCACAATTGCTGTATGAAATGCAGTTTATAGAACGCAGGAAAGACCACCTGATTAATTTGTGAATGAAACAACAAATGTGACTCTAAGGGGCATGTTTACTAAAGGTTAACGCACATTAATAAAGTTAACACACGTAAAGGGCCACTGAACTCGTAGAAATTAACATGCATGAACTTTAGGAAGGCATGTTAAATCCCTATAGTAGACATGGCCCCAAAAGTATTCCTAAATATATCTAGTGATTGCAGCAAGTGATACAGCAGAGCCATGAAAAGATTGAACAGACTGGCCAAAATGGCTGATCCTTATGGAATACCTCTCGTCATAGGACACCACGGAGAGATATTACCTTCAAAGTGTACTTGCTGTGATCTTCCCTCCAAAAAGGTAGAAACCATTTTGATACTTGCTCTCCATTACTACAGTGCTATGAACATTGCAACAACAAATGTTGATGGACAGAGTCAAAAGCAGAGGATATATCAATAAAAATGAACCAATCTGCTGTTTTAGGCTTTTCCAAGCTTAGCAAGACCTCATTCATAAGAGAATCAAGCAAGGTTTCTGTAGCATGCCCAGTACTAAAGACATGTTGATGTGCATCTAATAAAGCATTATCCTCAACAAGATTATCCAACTGTTCACGAACAACGTGCTCAAGCAATTTACCTAAAAATGGAAGGGTCGAGATAGGACAGAAACCAGCAAAATCATCCTCAGAAATGGCACAAAGATTTAACAAAAGAAACTGGAATCAACGCTAACACATAACCAGATGGTTGCATCTTATTCACCTCTGAAAAAAAATCCTCACTAACAGATAAAAAAGAATTCAGTCTAGGGTTCACAGTTCTACTGGAATTTTACAAAAGGCTCTGCTGAACATGGAGCCTTTGTAAAATACTTAGGAGGTGCATTTACCAGAATATGTTTAATGATGATCTTCACTATGGGGTCTATTCTGAACCACAAATAGCAGGGATGGATGTCCATCCCCACTATCCGTCCCCCTTGCCATCCCCAACTAAGCCTCCCTATCCCCAACTAAGCCTCCCCATACAAACAAGGAGTTTGTATGGGGAGGCTAGATGGGGCAGGGAGGAGGCAGGGTGGAGGCGAATTTAGGGTGGGCAGTGGGTGGTCTGCGGCCCCAGGTGTACAAGGCTGATTCTGAAGTCAGCCCTGCATGTCTGGGTCCAGCAGACTAGATGGGGAACTTGTGCCACCTCTGAGGAGGAATAGGTTCCCCTAGATGACAGTGGACAGTAGGCCTGAGCAGCCGCAAAGGGCGGAGGGGTGCAGGAGATTCCCCACAGCCTGACCCTGGCCAAGGGAGGCCAGATCGGGGTTCAGGCTGTGGGGAATAAAGAAAGTTGGCAGTGGACTGGGATCATGGCTACTGAATGGAACCGCGGTGCCATGGCAACTGGACGTCATGGTGCCATGGCTCCATTCAGGAGCCTGACTGAATTAGCCTGGCAGGGGCCTGTATGCGCAGGCTGACTGGAATCGGGTCCCAGCCTGCACATAAAGGCTTGGACGCAATTTTGATCCCTCAGGGGGCTAGACGTGTCCCACGGGATCAAAATTATGTCTACCTCTGTGTATCCGCTTCCGACTGGACGCACAGATGCCAGGGACATACAGATTGGAACAGGCCTCACGTGTTAGGCCTCACGTGTTCCTAGAAGTTGATTCTTTTTGTTGAGGAATGTTGTTAAGCGCTCTGGGCCCAATATTCAGCACTGGTGGCTAGGGCTGCTAATGAGGCTAGCTGCTGGTGCTGAACATTAAACCCAGATATTCAATGCTGGGGTCATATCAGCAGTGAATATCTGGATTAACCACATAGGCCAATCACTAACTGGGCAACAGTGATATTGAGCCACTGCCCAGTTAGTAATATTTATTTATTTATTTAACAGGTGTTTATTTAACAGGAGTTTATTTATTTATTTATTTATTTATTAAACAGGTGTTTACAAGGCGGTTTACATTGAACAACAATAACAAACTCATGGGAGCTGAAATTACATAGAACTCATGGGGATACAAACTTGTATTTAACAACTTGGGCGTTTACAGATACAAATGTGTGAAGGAGGATGGTATATGTAGATATGTGATATCATTTAGTCCGAAGTGTTCAATGAATAGATGGGTTTTTAAGAGTTTCTTCATATGCGGTGAAAGTTAGGCCAGGGTTTCCTATGCCTGGCTTTTGCCACATATGGCTAACTGGGCAGCGGCTCAATATCGTCACTGCCCAGTTAACAATCAGTGCTTCCTCTGCTCTGCTCCAGAACACCCTGAGAGCCTGAGAGGTGTGTAGAGCCAGCAGCCATGGATATTCAGCGATACAAACATGCCTAGTGCTGCTGAATATCCCATTCACCACGATTAACATTAATTGCTTTGAACAGTGGCCCTCTATTTTTAAGTTGAATATCTTGCTGTTACTGGAACCAACACAAGAGACTTGTAATCCTGAGTGGGTGTAAATGTATGTAGATACATTCTAGCTGCAATTGTTGAAGATTCTGTAGGGCTATTTTATAATAACAAATAGGCACCTATATCATCTCTATAAAGTAGCCCTCAAAACAGTCATCTCCTTTGACGACCTATTATAAGATTACCATCTATATAGTTAATGCAGCATGTACTAAAGAGAACATAATGAACTATTTGAATCTTGAGGAACAAATTTAGTAGATTTGCTCTATATCAGTATTTTCTCTTAACACTCTGATGCAAATCCATTTTGTTAAAAAAGGAAAGATTTCTTTAGTATAACTAGTCAATGTACCAAGGAACAGACGGTAAGGTGTTTTTTTTTCTCAATGCTATTACTACTCACTATAAATTTGACTTATATTTATGGCTATAAAATAAAATGATAGAATCCAAATAGACACCTCCCTTTCATGTTTTATCTCCTGGAAAACCATTAATCTGATTATGACAAAATGAGGAAGAATCAGCTGTTTTATTAAACTATTTTCTGGAAAGATGAGCCTGCCAGATCGTAAATCCTAGCATGCTGATTGCAGGGTTTACACACATATCTAAAGCTTTTATCAGTTCATTTTTTTTTCTTTTATAAATCAAGCAAGCCAAGATTCAGCTAACAAGCCTTTCACTTCCAACAGCATTCCTGCAGCATGCGAGCACGCAGTTTAAGTGATATAGCTATTTTTGATTAGACACTGACCCTCTCTTTGACTTCTTGCCTCTACCAGCTGCCCTTTGCAATTGGAAATGGACCCACAAGGGCATAATTTAGTTTTTCTTATTTGTTCATTTGCTCCCCATATTCATTTCCTCTAACTCCCCATCAAACTTAAATTCACTTCTTGGTACTAAATAGTTCTTTTATCCATCTCATAGACAGGTTCGAGGTTCTCTGTTCAAATCAATAACTCTACTGTGTTTTTATGTTCTGTGTAAATTGGAAAAGCAATTGGGAAGCACTTTATATTACATTGAGTAGCCCCTGACTAGGAATTAATTTCATTTTTATTATAACTATAATGATTCAAATGAACAAATGTTGTATTAAGCATGATATAATATGCAGTAATTAATTTGGATTTGCCATTCTGAAAAAGATGCAGCTACAGCTTCTAATTGCAGTTTTAAACATAATTATTATGATTAATTATTTTGGTCCCTGCCCAGATCTAATGATTTTAAGTGCACAAGAAAAACATATTGATTGCAACTAGACAATAAGATATGTAAGCGTGTGTATAGGTGTCTCTATTTGCAACAGTGTATGATATGAGATACAGCATGTGTGTGTGCCTGTTTCTGTGTTTGAGAGAAAGTATATATGTGTGGAAGAAAGGGCACTATGGGAACATTTTTTATAAACTTTTCCAATATGTAAGACGGTTAGAATAAAATTATTCAAGGGGTTATATGTGTGAAAGAACTTGCAACCAGAAAATGGTACGCACTTTAACAGAACCCAGTTGTTGGAGTGATCTGGGGCAGAGTTTGGACAGGTTCACACTTCAGGAGTGTAGTTTATATAATTTGCACATAGATGCGTACTTCATTCTTGAGCATGAACACTTGCTCCCACGCCAGCGTAAATGGCTGTGGTTTCAATCTAGCTTTGGCTTCTTCTGGTTTACCCCTAGTGTTTTGTAAAGTCACAGAGGATCTTCCTAGATGTCTGGTTTTGTAAAATCTAGTACTTCTGCCAGCATTTGCATGCATACATTGTGAATCGGTACCTATACTTGTAAATGTTGCCACTAACACATTCAAAAAACATGTTTGCAAATGGTTGCTCATTCTTTGTGTCCTGCAGTCTACACTTCTTTAATAAAATACTCAGGAAATTGTTCACATTCTGAATTGGACATCTTTCTTCCTATCTATGTAGATGACCTATTCATAATCGGCTTCGCAAGCACATGAATATAATACCCACGGGGGGGATAAGCCACTGAATGTCCTGCTAAGCACCATTTAGGTGGTTTACATATCTGCAAACCACCTAAATGACTTTGAATACCACGCCCCCCCCCCCGCACTATATTTTGTGAGATCTCTCTTGAACATTGATGACCTAGATTCACCTACCTATATATTTCTTCCAAAAATGTATTAAAATGTATAAAAGTGGCCTATTTAAAATGTGTTCATTTTTGGCTATTTGGAGCTCATATTTATAACGGAGCACCCAGGCAGGAAAGGCACAGACACATATGACTTGCCTCTCCTTTACAAAGGCAACATATGCATTTATGTCTTTATAAACTTACTGCAGGGAAAGGTTCACTCCTCTACAGTAGATCCAAGGTGGATGTATTTCTATTTGTGCATGTGAGTGTATTTTATACACTTTATTTATTAGTATTTAGCTCACACCTTTCCAGTGGTAGTTCAAGTTACATCCATGTAGGGTAGGTATTTCCCTGCCCCGAGGGTTTACGATCTAAGTTTGTAGCTAAAGCGATGGAGGGTTAAGTGGCTTGCTCAAGGCACACATAGTGGAGGAGCGCAGTGGTCTCTCTAGTTACCAGGCTGCTGCTCTAACCACTGGGCTACACCTCCACTATGTGTGCAAGTACTAATCCAACATCCACACCATGTGTTCTTAATCCCCAGGAATGCCTGTGCAAGTGAAGTGGCATTTTAGAAGGGACATCTAGTAGGACTCGGGAAGGTCCAGAGCAGAATGACCTAAAATTGGGGGGAGCAGCAGCAATGAACGGAGGCACATGTAAGTGACTTCTGAAATCGCTGTCTCCACCCTGAAAAATGAATGTCCCTGTAACCAGTTATGGAGTCGGACCCTGTGCAGGTTGCAAGCTTTGGCATGTACACAAGTATAGGCCATTTCACAAACATGGACGTCCTTGAACTGTGCGGCCTCAGAACAAGATACTTGGATGTGCTGGCAGGAGTATTTCATGGAGGAGGGGTGACTATGCTATAATACTTGCACATCTCAGCCATTTCAGATATTCAGACATGCGGTGGCGGGCCAATAATTGTTTGGAATATGTGTGTATGTTCATATTTCTTCGGGCAGGAAATAAAAACTGTGGTGATCTAAGCACATTATGTGCTTTCCCCTGGAAGAGTTCCATCCATGTATCAAGCACTTGTTTTCACCTTATTCATGGTCAGAAGCAAGTATAGGCATGGACGCCTCAACAAACAGGGCTAGACATACATGTATTATTCTGAAATCACACTTCGAGGTGCATCTACATTGCTCCACCGAGATCACGCCTCTACCACACCCCCATGCTACAGGAATGTTCATGCTCTGGGGACATCTATATACCCAGTTTCTGAAATGGCTCTGGGGACTTCTCCATGCTTTGTACTTCTAAGTGTGCGTTTTCAGACATCCAGCTCACAAATAGGGCATTGTGTAAAATCGGAGGCTATATTTCAGTGTACTCATTCGTTACACACACAGACCCCAGGACAAAGACATCAGGACAGGATGGGCCACATGGCCATGGCCTCAGCAAATTTTGCCTTTCAGGTGTCAGCAAAATGCATGGAGGCCACAGTGGAGTCAATGTTCACCAGCAGTGGTGACTGTATCAATTTAAATGCCAATGACCTGTCATTGTTTCCAGTCTTTATAGGCATGTTTCATTGAGCGATAGCACCTGTTGGAGTGGGTCAGCACATTTGTCTGTCTATATGCTTATAGAAACCTGTACATAATGAAGAGCAGGATAAAGAGCAGAACTGTCAGTTCCCCGGGGAGGCCAAAGCTGTGGCACAAGAAGATGATGATGATCTTAAAGGGGCTAAACAGGTAGAAAAGGCGACAGCAAAAGACAGAAGGATGCTTGGGTGTATAGGGAGAGGAATGGCCAGCAGAAAAAAGGAGGTGATAGTGCCTCTGTATAAAGTCTTTGGTGCAACCTCATTTGAAGTATTGTGTGTAGTTCTGGTGACCACACCTTCAAAAGGATATAGAAACATAGAAACATGACGGCAGAAAAAGACCACCTGGCCTATCTAGTCTGCCCTTCCATATCAACTACAATAGTCCTCTTTTTACCTTTAGAGATCCTCTGTGTTTGTCCCATGCTTTTTTGGATTCAGATACTGTCCTCGTGTCCACCACCTCCACTGGAAAACTATTCCACGCATCTACCACTCTTTCCGTAAAGAAATATTTCTACATATTACACCTGAGTCTATCCCCTTTCACAGGATGGAGTGGGTGCAGAGGATGGCTGCTAAAATGGTTAGTGGTCTTCATTATAAAGCATATGGAGACAGATTTGAAGATCTTAGGGTTATGTTTACTAAGCCACGGTAGCGGCTTCCGTGCAATATTGGAGCCGCGGCCCCATTGACTTCAATGGGGGCAAGGCTCCAATATCGCAAGGCGTCTGGGGCCGATTCCCCCTTTGGCTCTCCCTATACATCCTGTGCATCAGGATGGGGAGAGCTGACAGGGGACAGGAGAGGGCAGGAATGGGGCAGAGTGAGGGTGCGCCAACCCAGCAGCACATACAGGGTCGATTCAGGTTACAGCTCTGTATGTCCTCCCAAGCCCATAAGGACATGCTGCTTATACCACCTCAAAGGCCAAAGGGATGCGTGGGGGGTCTCTACTACCTGAACCAGACCACAGCACACCATCCATGGGTCAGGCGGCGAGGATATTGGGGGCCAGAACCGCAGATGTCAGGGGCGTCTGCAGAGAGGATGTCCTTGCAGGTGGATGGGGCACTCCGGGCCATCCACAGGCCCAATTCTAACAACCACAGGAACAAGAATTGGGTCCTAAGATCCCCATCTTCATCGGGGACATCCGGACGGCCTGGATGCCCCCCTCCTGGAATTGGGCTCTATGTGGCTGGGATAAAATGTAAATGGATGCTTAGGAGAGGATGAGGATGGAGAGTGCAATGGTGAAGAGAGGAGTGTGCAATGGGAAGGGAAGGGGAAAGTGCAGATCAAAAGGGGATGGAACAAGTGGAGATTACAAGGACAAGGAGAAGAATGTGAGAAGGTGGGAGAGTGAAAAACAGGCTGTGAAAGGGGAAAGGGGAGAGTGGAAATGGCAACAAGAAGGGGAGAGCAGAGACCACAAGGAGGACAGGAGGGTGTGGGGAAGGGCAGACTGTGGGAGGGGTAGGAGGGAGAGCAGAGATTAAAAGTGGGAAGAGAAAGTGAGAGCTGGAGGGGGAGAGGAAAGAATGTGGAAAGGGAGAAGATGAGTAAGAATGCCCCAAATGCATGCTCATTCAATACTCAGACAACCCAAAACCACAAACAGAGGATCTCAGAGGAAGAGGAAGGGAGTAAAGAGCTTAGTAGTTGGTACCAGTGGAGGTAGCAGAGCCAAAGACTGTTTCTGAATTTAAAAAAATAAAACCATGGGACAACACAGAAGATCTCTAAAGGAAAAATAGGAACTGTAAAGCTTAATATTTGGTATGGAAGGGAAGACTGGTTAGGCCATATGGTCTTTATCTGCCATCATGTTTCTATGTTTCTATGGATAGACAGACTGGATAGAAACATATGGCCCTGTTTACTAAGAATCATTCCAATAGACACAAAATGGGAGAAGACCTTTAGTAAACAGGGCCCACAGAAAATAATGGCAGATAAAGACCATATTGCCTATGTTTTTATGTGGCTATCCCATCAAGATCTAGCTAATATGTCCCATCTTCTATTTTATAGATCCTTGAAAGCAGCATTATAATGAAGATCAGAAGCTCATTAGGTAAATCACTGAAAGGAATTTGATATTCTAAAAACCCACTTGCTTTGCGTAATGCCATCCAGTGGTATACCATTGTATAACCCAGAGTAAGCCCATAGGATTTTCTTTTAAGGGGTAGTTGCTTATTTGTAAACTGCCATGAAAGATGGTATATCAAATTCTGAAACAAAACAACTACTAGTTCTACAGCAGAAGAACTGAAAGAAATATTGATAAACTGGGAAGATATATTACAACTATTTGATAAACTTAAAAGCAGCAAATCACCTGGACTGGATGGTATACATCCAAGGGTGTTGAAAGAACTAAAGTATGAGATTGCAGACCTACTATTACTAATCTGTGAACTATCATTAAAATCATCAGTAATACCTGAAGATTGGAGGATGGCCAATGTAATGTCAATTTTTAAAAAGGGTTCAAGGGGTGATCCTGGAAACTACAGACTAGGGAGCCTGACGTCAGTACCGGGAAAAATGGTAGAAACCATTATTAAGAACAACATTTCTGAACACGTAGATAGTCATGGTTTAATGGGAGACAGCCAGCATAGCTTTAGCCAGGGAAGGTCTTGTCTTACTAATCTGTTATATTTTTTTGAAGGTGTAAATAAATAGGTAGGCAAAGGTGGATTTTCATAAAGCCTTTGACAAGGTCCCTCTTGGCGAATTTAAAAAGTCATAGATAGGAGGCAGTGTACTATTGTGGATCAGGAACTGGTTAAAAGAGCAGAGGGTAGGGATAAATGGCCAATTTTCCCAATGGAGAAAGGTGAATAGCAGAGTACCCCAGGGATCTGTGCTGGGGCTTGCTTTTTAACATATTCGTAAATGACCTGGAAATAGGAATAACGAGTGAGGTAATCAAATTTTCAAATGACACAAAATTATTCAAAGTTGTTAAAACCCAAGAGGATTGTGAAAAATTGCAAGAGGACCTTAATAAATTGGAAGACTGGACATTCAAATGGCAGATGAAATTTAATGTGGACAAGTGCAAAGTTATGCACCTAGGAAAGAACAACCCCAACTATGGTTACACGATGCAAGGTTCCACATTAGGAACTACCACCCAGGAAAAAGATTTAGGCGTCATTGTGAATAACATGTTGAAACCCTCTACCCAGTGTGCAGTGGCAGCCAAGAAAGCAATTAGAATACTAGGAATCATAAGGAAAAGAATGGAGAATAAAACAAAGAATATTATAATGCCTCTGTACTGTTCCTCAAGTATTGTGTGCAATTTTGGTCGCCGTATCTTAAAAAGGATATAGCAGAATTAGAAAACGTACAGAGAAGAGCCACCAAAATGGTAAAGGGGATAGAAGGATACCCCTATGAGGAGAGGCTGAAAAGGATAGGGCTCTTCAACCTGGAAAAGATACAGCTGAGGGGAGATATGATAGAGTCTATAAATTAATGAATGGAGTGGAACGGGTAAACATAGATTGATTGTTAATGCTTAAACTCTGGAATTTGTTACCAGAGGATGTAGTAAATGCTGTTAGTGTAGCTGGGTTTAAAAAAGATTCAGACAAGTTCCTGGAGGAAAGGTCCATAAACCATTATTAAAGGGGACCCAGGAAATCCACTGCTTGTCCCAATATAAGCATTGTGGAACCTGTGTCTTCTGGAGAAACTAATAGGTACTTTTGACCTAGATTGGCCACTGCTGCAAACAGGATACTGGGCTTTAAGGACCTTGGTCTGACCAGGTATGGCATATGTTATATTATTATTTTCTTATGTTCCTACTACTTATTATTTGTATAGCACTCCAAGGCGTAGGCAGCACTGTATAGACATATGTAAAAGATGGTCCCTGCTCATCAGAGCTTATGATTTAGTCAAGACAGACAACACAACCACCGAGGACAAGGATATATCTAGGGGAATGGCAAAGAAACACAGACTAAGTGGATCAGGATCTAAAAGCGGCTTTGAAGAGGTGAGATTTCAGCCTGGATTTGAAAAGGGCCAGAGGTGAATCCTGACACACAGACTCAGGTAGTTTGTTCCAAGCATAAGGAGCAGCAAGGTGGAAGGATCAAAGTCTGGAGTTGACAGTAGAAGAGAAGGGCACAAATAGAAGGGATCTGCCAGAAGAGCAGAGCTCCAGAGGAAGGGTGTAGGGAGAAATGAGAGAGGAAAGGTAGTGAAGAGAAGCAGAATGAGTTCACTTATGGGTCAGTAGGAGAAGTCTGAACTGGATAGAGAAACAAATAGGGAATTGAAAAGAGGGGTTATATGAGTGTATCGAGACTGGCAGAAGATTAGCCGCAAAGCTGAATTTTTAACAGATTGAAGGGAAGAGAGATGATTCAGAGGGAGACCAGCAAGGAGGAGGTTGCAATAGTCTAGATGGGAGGTGACTAAGGAGTGGATAAGTGTTTTTGTAGTGTGTGTAGAAAGGAAAGGACACATTTTGCCAATGATATAGAGAAAAAAATGAAAGGTTTTAGCTATCTGTTGGATGTGTGCAAAGAAAGAAAGGGTAGAGTCAAAATGACCCCAAAGTTGTGAGCTGATGAAATAGGGAGCGATGTAGTGTTATCCACAAAAATAGTGAAAGGAGGAAGGGAGAAGGTAGGTTTAGGGGGATAGATAAGGAGCTCAGTTCTAGCCATGTTCAGTTTCAGATGGTGGTGAGAAATCCAGGCAGCACTGTCGAAAAAGCAGGCAGAGATCTGGGCCTGGATTCTTGGAGAGATTTCAGGCACAGAAAGGTAGATCTGAGAGTCATCAGCATAGAGATGGTACTGAATACCATGGGAAGAAATAAGTGCACCAAAGGAATGAGTGTAGAGAGAGAAAAGGAGAGGTCCCAAGACAGAGCCCTGAGGTACACCAATTGAAAGTGGGATGGCAGTAGAGGAAGAACCACCAGAACATAAACTAAAAGCGTGATGTGAGGGATAAGAAGAAAACTAGGACAGAATAGAGCCCCTAAATCAAAGCAAGGACAGGGTATTGAGGAGAAGTTGGTGATCAACAGTGTCAAAAGCAGCAGACAGGTCAAGAAGGATGAGAATTGAGTAGAGGCCTTTGGATTTGGTGAGGAACATGTCAGTGGAGACTTTGGCAAGGGACGTTTCTGTGGAATGTAGAGAATGAAAGCCAGATTGCAGAAGTCCAGAAGGGTCTTGAGAGAAAAGAAAGTCAAGACAGCAGAGGTGAACCACTTGTTCAAGTTGTTTAGAAGAAATGGGGAGGGGAGAGATAGGTCGATAACCGGAAGGATAAAGTCTAGTGAGGGTTTTTTGAGACGTGTAACCATAGCATGTTTGACGACCATAGGAACAGTTGCAGTGAAAAGCAAGAGGTTAAGGAAATGACAGATGAAAGGGATGATGGCGGAAGAGCTAGAACTTAGTAAATGGGTGAGGATGGGATCAGAGGAGCAAGTAGTCAGTTTGGAGGATGAGAGAAAATCTGCAGTTTCCTCCTCAGTGATCTCAGAAAAGGAAGAAAGGATAAGTGAAGGTGAGGGAAGGATTTGGGATTATATGCTATATCAACATCCTCCAACAAATTCCACAACTTGATTATTCGTTGAGTGAAGAATATTTCTCTGATTTTTTTTAAAATCATTCTCTAAGACCTCCCCATGCAGTAATTACTGATACTATGGCAGTAGCCCTCCCCGAGGTTCTAATTCAAGGATATCAGTTTGAAGATTTAATTAATTTCACAGCCAACAGATATTTCATCAGATGGAGCTGCTCATAGTATTTAGAGAATTAACAGTTTTGATTGTTAAAATATCTGTTGTGCTCCTTTCTTTGACAGGCAGTTACAATATAGATAACGGCTGAGAGTTCGACTTTCCAATGCTGTTGTCAAAATCATTTACACTCTGAATTATTCCCAAGAGTCACACAGAAGCAGCCTACTTCTTTCAAAAAATGTTGGGTTGCTATAATTTGCAATATGTGAGGGGGTAAAAAAAAAAGCCACTTGCAAATTACCAAATAATCATCAGAAAATCTTGTAACAGCTTGCTGAAGCAACAGAATTTCACAAACCTTCAGGGTTTTGGCCAGAAACAGCAATCTTCACTTAAGGAATTTATGTCAAATGAAAAAATATAAATTTATGACTAACTATAGAAAAAAATACACAGGGAGGGCACATTTAAAACCAATTTGTTTTGTTCAAATGTTTTTTTATCTATGTAAACTAACTTTTTGAAAAGTGAACATCTTCAATGTGCATATTCACAAAAACAAAAGGCATCTTTGGGGGGAGGATAATAATGCGTATAGATTGTATTTTAAAGTCTACATAGGCTATTTTCCTATAAAAAAGTCCCCTACATAACGCAGATGTAAACTACTACTTTCTACCCTGGCAATAATCAAAGCTAACTATGCATGTAATTACGCAGTAAAGAGATGTGCGTTCTTTTAGAGCATGCATACTTTAGCTGAATGAAAAAGGGCTTCCTGAGGGAGTGTTTAGGTTGATGGAGTAAACCAGATGCATATTTTGAGTTTCGAATGTACACACATAGTTCAGTCCCATTCATTCACTGACAAAAACAGCTGTTGTATGCATGCACCTTTAGTGAATTTGGAAAGGGAACTCAGCTTAGTTTCTTTACTTCAAAACATGTGACTGTAAGGCATGCCTGAATAAAATCATCCCTGTACCTTGCCCACAGACAACTTAGTGAACATTGTCCCCATTTTCTTTAAATTTATACATATCAGAGTGTTCTCCCCTTGAACTCTTCCATGCATCTATCTAGTTTTTCTTATTTGAGGCTTGCACCACAGTCATACATAGCACACTCAAAGATGTATGGGGCATGTTGTGCACCCAAGACAAAATTCAAGCAACTCAGTTTATGTGCAATGGGAAGAATGTTTGCTCAATATAAGATATCTAAATTAGCACTTATATACTAGATTGAGCACCTGTATGAGATACCCAATTACATAATGTGTTACTAATGTGAGCTACTGTTTTAGAACATGTGAACACCATTAATGTGTGGTATTAATAAATAGGTCCAATTGCATGAAATGGGACCTCTGGTAAAATAAAGCACATAAAGGTCATTAGCGTATATCATGGGGTTCTCAATTCAATCCTCAGAACACACCTAGCCAGTCAGCTTTTCAGGATAAGCACAATGAATATGCATGAGAGAAATTACCATACAATGGAGGCAATGCATGTACATTTTCCTTATGCATATTTTCTGCGGTTATCCTGAAATGTTGACTGGCAAGGTGTGCCCCAAGGACTGGACTGAGAACCCCTGGCGCACATTAACATGGTAGTGCATCTTACCAGTGCTAGCCAAAGGCTGCATATGGGTGAAATTGTTGTCTAACATAGTGAAGATTATTCAGATATATAGTTGTAAGGTCACGTTTCTAACCCAGACATTCAGACATCTAATTCTACTTAGGAGGGCAAAAATGAAAGTCATTTCTGTATGTAAAAATGGAAGACTTTTTGAAAATTGGCCACCTTCTATGGGGTTAATTTTTTAAACTTTTTCCATGAATTAAGAAGGTGATTTTATAAGGAGCTGCGTAAAAGTATGTGCCATCCACGCAATGACTTATATGTGCAGATGGGCACTTACGCATGTTATTTAGGTGGTCACTAATCTACGATTGTTCCCGTCAAGCCCATTGCAGTGGGTGTGGCCAGAAGCAGAGCTTAGGCGCAATATAGGTTAGCAATAATTTATACCTGTAGGGTTAGAAAGACTAAGGGGCACACAATGAAACTACAATGTAACCCATTTAAGAGTAATAAGAGAAAATATTTTTTCATTCAATGCATAAGCAAACGCTGGAATTTGTTACTGGGGGATGTACTAAAAGCTGTTAATGTAGCTGGGTTTAAAGAAAGGTTTGGACAAGTTCCTGGAGGAAAAGTCCATAGTCCATTATTAAAGAGGACCAGGGAAATCCACTGTTACCTCAGGATAAGCAATGTGGAATCTGTGTACTTTTTGAATACCTGACAGATACTTGTGACCTGGATTGGCCACTGTTGGAAACAGGATATTGGGCTTGATGGACTTTGGTCTGACCCAATATGGCATATCTTATATTCTTATTTAGTGGCGGCAGCTAATAAAGTGCCTAACCATTGCCATTGAATACTAACTCTGGATATTCAATGCTGGGGCCATATCTGGCAACCAGTATTAAATATCTGGGTGGCTGCAGACGCCATAACTAAATGGGCAGTGGCAATATTGAGCTACTGCACAACTAGCTTCTGCAGATAAAGTTAGGCCAGCCCTTGCCATTCCTTATTTTACCCATGTGTTGCTAACTGGGCAGTGACTCAATATCGCTGCTGCCCAGTTAGCGATGAGTGCCGCCTCTGTTTTGCCACAGAATGCCCATGACACATCACGACGCTAAATGCTTAGCATCGAGGCATGTAACAGCAGTGCCTGTTGATATCCAGCAGGACTGTGTTAGAGCCGCCAAATATCCTGTTCAGTGGCATTTACATGGTTTGTAGGTATGCAAACCATGTAAATGCCTTTAAATATCCTCCTGTAAATTATAAAATACTATAACTTACATTCATTCTTCACATGTCTAGTCATGCACATATACAACGTTTCTAAGGATGGAGTAAGTGCTTGCGCCTAAATTTGGCACATATATCTTGCAACTTATGCACCTATTTTATAAAGAAAGTAGTACCCACTTTTCTTTATAAAGTAAGTACAATTTGTGCGCATTGGAATGCCCCACTCCTTATAAAATACTCTCAAAATGCCAATTTACATGCAGAAAGGGCCTCTTATAAAATTAAGTCATGCACAGTGCAAGCTGGTGTTTACTTACATAGTAGGTGTGTTGAACGGTGGAGTTTGGAAAGAGCATGATTGGAGTCAAGATTTAAAGGTGTATTATATAAAATGCATGTGTATGCATGTAAAGTATATACTAACATTTATGCCTGCTGTGATGGGGTGTATATCCCGTCACAGCCGGAGTCTCAAAGGACCCCGGATAGTCCGAAGGAGACAGAGGATGGACCCTGCTATAGAGCCCCGGGTCCAGTCATGGAACCCCCATTAAAAAAGTGAAACAGGAAAACCAAGACCAATGGGAAGCCTCAGAGTACAACTTGGATTCCTATCCCCACCAATTTTAGAGAGACCCAGACCCTTTCCCCTGAGCATCCTGAGATTATGAGGAATGACTGGGGAGAACTCGAGGACCTGACCTCACAGAAAGAAGAAGATATTGAGATTAAACTCCCTGGAATGGAAAATGAGTACTCCCAAGAGGGTCTGGAATTAGACACAGACTTACAAGATGAGACACCCATGGATATGCGAGTCCAACCAGTTAATGGCCTACTGAAGGGGTGGATATAGTGGAAGAAAACTACATGGGAGGTGGTGGGCCATTCAGCCTCTGGGTGCCTGAGAATTTCCCCAGTTGTGCTAGAGAGAGTTAGGATTTTGTTGACTTTTACCTTGTTTCAATCTGAAAGTGCAAATGACTCACTGTTGTAATCCAATGCAGAGTCACCTGTAGGCTGAATAAAGAACTGCATGCAAAAGATGTAATTTGCGTAGAGGCCAATTCTGATCAGGGCACATTTGTGCCATCCGGACATCCAAAAAATGGATGGGCCCAAATTATACCAGATTCTGCAACTGTGAGAGCTAGACATTCCTACAGCTGCAGAATCAGGCACTTAGATGGCCTAGCATGACCCCAATTCAGCAGTATGAGATGTCATCCTTCCTGCCCAGCCAGCCCACCCTATGCCCCCACTGGTGTGTCGATGCCATGGCATCCTGTCACCATGGCACCAGGATGTCCAGCAGAAGCACCAAAAGACCAACACGGAGAGGTGAGAAATTTGAAACTGCAGGAGAATGAGATGAATAAAAGAAGGGTCAACAAACTAACTGAATTGAATGAAGCAAAAGACGAAGAAGAAAGGGAAGAAAAAGACCCAGAGGTGGAGGAATTCAAAATAAAACTCCTGGTCCATATGGAAAGAGATGAATATGCTGGGTTCCAAGCAAGGGAAAGATTACCAAGCTAAATTTAACATCTAAGGCTAGAAGTATAATAATTAAGATGAACAAGGCCATATCCAGTATAAAGGGACCATTTATTGACATCACTAGAATTAATCAAATACAATATTGTGCAGCTAAAATTATTACTGCAAGAATGCTACCAACTAGAGTGCATGGCCAGAAGAAAAATAGATTAATAACAGTTCCTCCTTGGAAAAAGCGCATTGAAGGAAAAATGCAATCATTGCGTGCAAAGGTATCCCTGATGTATGGGTATCTAAAGGATTAAGATCATCAAAGACATTAAGGAAGATCCAAGACATCAAACTGAAGCATGCTGCATTAACAGAAGATGCAAGCAGCAGAAGCGCAACAACTTCGAAGATATGACGAAAAGAGGAAAGAAAGATATCAGAATAAACTATTTAGAGAGAACCCAAAGCAATCCTACAGGGAATTGGAGAAGAATATTAATATAGTAAAAGCACCTCCAACCAAAGCCAAAACCAAAACCTTCTGGAGAAAGCTATATGAGGACTCTATACAGCACAATTACAAAGAAGAATGGTTACCCAGCACACAGAAGCATTTAGGAAAAACAAACATCAAACCTATGGAATGGCCCGTAGTAACAATGGAAGAGCTGGAAAGCAGGTTAAAACGAGCCCCAAATTGGAAAAGCCCTGGCCCAGATGGAGTAACCAACTTTTGGCTCAAACAGTTAACATCACTCCACCAAGACATGGCAAACTGCAAAAATCAATTGTTTGAACAACCGGACTTAACACTACAATGGCTTACTACAGGAAGAACCTGTCTCCTTCCAAAAGGAGACCCAACTAACTTTCCTAAAAATTATAGACCAATAACCTGTTTACCTACAATCTTAAAACTGTTTACTGCGATAGATGCAGACTGAATATACGATCACATCAAGCACAATAACATCATGGCGATAGAGCAAAAGGGCAATAAGAGAGGAGCATATGGAACCAAAGACCAGTTAATGCTGAATAAGGCCATCATGGCCAGTGCCAAGAAAGGCAGAAATCTCAGTATAGCAAAGGATTGATTATAAGAAAGCTTGTGACAGCATTCCACGCTCTTGGATAATACATTGCCTTGAAATGTATAAATAAATTCTGGTTTGATAGAGTACATTAAGTTCACTATAACAATGTGGCAAGCCACATTCTTTTTAAGATATGGTCAGTACACCATTCCTAACATAAGATCCAGCGAGGAATATTTCAGGGAGATTCCCTGTCACCACGTCTGTTTTGTTCGGCGCTTAATCCAATGAGTGCTCTCATCGACTCTTTGGGGTATGGATTTAGCCTGAATTCTAAAGAAGGTACCAACCCAGAAGCAACTTCCCATCTGCTATTTATAGATGATCTGAAGCTCTACAGTTCTTGCAACCAACAATTAGCAGAGCAACTTCGTGTGGTGAAAAGCTTTTCTGATGACATCAGAATGACTTTTGGCCTTGACAAGTGTGCTAAGGCAACTTTTTTTTAGAGGAAAATTGAGCAAAACTGAAAACATCTCCCTTTCTGAGGGCTGTGACATCAAGGACTTTGAACAGGAAGGTGTATATAAGTATCTAAGAATAGAAGAAGGAATGACATTCAAGCAGAAACTATTGAGAGAGATCAGTAAAGAATATTACAGGAGATTAAAACTGTTATTGAAAAGTGCTTTAACATCACAAAATAAGATACAAGCCATCAATCAGCTGGCAATTCCTGTATTCTTATACAGTTTGGGATTGTGGATTGGCCTCACAAAGATTTTGAAAACTTGGATGTACGAACAAGAAAACTCCTCCATGCTCATGAAGTAATTTATAAGAATCAGTGTATGCCAAGATTGTACATTCCTAGAGCTAAAGGAGGGCTAGGACTTATAGAGATTGACTGCACCTACAGAGCTATTATCGTAAGCCTCCAAGCCTATTTGACAGCATCATTGGATCAAAATATGTAATGTAACAGGGTAGACCCTGTACAGACAGAGGAAATGCAGGACAGCACAAGTGAAAACAGAAAAAGTGACAGGGTAAACAAGAAAGTGTCAGATAGTTACCCTGAGCAACGCAGGAACACGTGCAAAAGCTCAATCAGGACACACCCAGCTAGCACAGGAAGGGAATTCACTTCACCTGACAGGGTTCAGCTAACTAAGGGTGGAGCAAGCGAACGCTGGTTTAAAACAAGCTCTCAGACATTCAGAGACAGTTTAGGATTCGGATCAGGATCAGGATTAAGGCAAAGCCAGGAGCTGGTGCCGGAGCTGAGAGAGAGAGAGAGAGAGAAGCCGTGGCAGCCAAGGACACACTTGGAGAAAATACAGAGAGGGCAGCTAAAGCCCCGGGAAGCATGGCACAGGTATGAGAATGCAAGAGAGAGTGATAAGGAAACTCTGGAGCAATTAGAGTGCCCATATGAAGGTCAGAGGGAACCCGAGGACCTGAATAAATCAGAGAGATATCCACAGCCAAATAGTGTGTATGAGCAAGAGAAACGCCAGAAGACTGCAGTTGCAGGTTACAGGGAAAAGAGTGAGTGCAAGAGAGATTTGCCGTGTGAAAAAAGACAACCCTGGACGTATGGGAATAAGCATACAAGGTCTCATTATCTAGAGGCTGAAAATATCCCTCTTCCTGGTTTTAAAAACCCCAATGATAAAAGGTTTTACTTACCAGATAAAGCTGAAGAGTTTTGTAATTGTAAGTTCACAGCTCCGTCTGAAACTCCGTCACGAGCACTCCGATTCAGCTCAGCTGGGTTACAAAAGGGAAACCTGGATAGGTTGGAAAGTTCCCTTAATTATCCCATGAGCAGAGCAAGTAAGGGGCTAAGCTCTACTCAAAAGTACCAGCAGGGGCAGTGCCTGGGAAGTCTCTATTCCAGACTATATGGTAATACCCAGAGAGGCTCTAGCCCGGTGAAAGAGAAGAACTTCCTGGTTGACGTACTTAGGCAGCAAGTCTCACAGAGTACTCCTGAAGTACAGAATGAATATACCAGTCAACCAGAGATGATGGAATACCAGGATGCTGAGGAGAATGATACACAGGAATTAATGGATTGTTCTTTATCATTAATTGAACCTGAATTCTCCCTGAGATAAGGAAAGTAACTTGGTGTCTTAACTTCAGTAATACAGCAACAAACCTGTAACTCTCTCTCTCGAGGCAGAACAGAGGTATGCTCTACTCTCAGCTACCGGAGAGAGAACCTTACAGCAATATTTAAGCTTTTTGTTCTTTTGTTGATTTATCCTTTAAAAGCTGAAGAAAGCAAGTTATGTTTACATTTGTTATTGTACATGAGATGTCCAAGCAAAGCATATAATTTATGTTCCTTGAAGATAAAATACCCTCAATGGGACGGGGAATAAAAACCCTTTGATTTGAAGAAAGAAGTGTTTGCGTTTATATTCATAAAGGCACAACTACCACCCTCCAGGGGCCTTGCAATACAGGAGGCTACCGCTTGGCCAGAGGAGGTGTGACAGTAAAAAGTGTTGAAATATGAAAGTAAACGTCCAGAATCTGTCTCCATCATCAATTTTGGACAAATGTTCTGACGATTAGAAGGAATGAGTGAGAATCCACAAGCATGCATGGGAAGGAAGTAACAGAATTTGCAAAACAAGAGAAAAAACTATTCAAAGAATTAGATCACCAGGCGAGGATAAACAAGAACATTTTTGAGAAGTTAAGTGGTTTTGATGCAGTTTTTCCACATATTGCCGTATGTTGTGTTTAACAGAAGGTCGTTGATATAATCGGGCAAATGCTTGTGGATTGTTATAAGCATATGAATTGCCCGCAAGTTCTGAGACCTTCCATTTGTATCATAAGAAACTTTGGTGATTGCAAATAATATTTTTCATTACTTTCTTAGCAACAGAGCGCCTTTTGATGGTATAGAGTGGGTTACATTTTATAAGAGGATAAACAAGTGGCAAATGCACAAATACAGTGAAAAATACAGAATGTTACTCCAAGAACCTTTGGTCGACCAATAATGGACACATGAATGGCTGAGGAGAGGTGAACTGAAACTGAAGGATGAAAGACTGATAGTTGCAGCACAGGACAGTGGATTACAGACGAGATGGTTTATGGCAAGTATTGAAAAAACTGTCACAACAAACATATGACGATTCTGTAAGAAAGAGCTGGAAAGAGTGACTCACCTAATAGCAGGCTGTGAAGTTTTGATGATGAAATATTTCTATACAGAAAAGTACAACAAAGTAGCATGCCTCCTCCACTGGAAACTCTGTAAACACTATAACATCACTGTCCCTAAAAAGCACTGGGATCATGACTCTACGAGGAGAACAGAGAATGAAGAGGTTATGATCACCTGAGAGATTCCCATTCCAACAGATAAGAATCTGGATGACAGGAAACCTGACATAGTGGTAAAGGAGAAGAATACCAGAACGGCATTGATAATAAAAGTGTTGTTAACAAGTGATTATTTTGTGAATTGCATGGAAAGGCAGAAGATCCTGAAGTATGAAGAAATGCAGTCAGAGACCAAGAAAATGTGGCAGAAAGATACGGAAATATTTCCCATTGTACTGGGAAACATAGGCTTGATAAAGAAGAATTTCCAAGCACATCTTGACAAACTACCCATGCATGTTATATCTTACGAACTCCAGCAGAAGGCTCTCTTTAGCATATTGCAAGTATTACACCGAGCATTAGCAGTAAATTTGAGAGACTAAGATCATACTCCACATACCCTGGCTTAGAAGTGAGGTTCACCACTGCTATAGTATGCACAAAACTAACCCATTTGGAGAAACTACCTCAAATAAAAGTCTTTTCCCTGCCACCTGACCCTCGGCAGGGTCTGCCAGGGCTGGGATCAGGTGGAAGGGACTCACCTGCTGTGGTCCCTTAACTTGTGGGGGTCTGCCAGGCTCGATCGCCACCTTTGATGGGACTTATTCCACCTTCAAGGTGGAATAAATCCCATGTCCATCTTTCCACAGCTGGATGTACAGGTCCCTGATCAGAATAGGCCCTGTACGTCTGAGTGCTGCAGCCCGCTCCTGCTCTACCTGCTCTCCGCCTCCATCCCACCCCCATCCAGCACTCCCTGCACAGTGGCTCTGTGCATGCGAAGAGTCCAGGCACCAGAATACGGTCCCTGTGAATAGTGAGGGTTGCAGGTCCAACCTGGACAAACATCCCTGCTATTCTCAGGTCAAAATGACCCCCATACTGTTTTGGAATTTTGCCTTGAAGGACACTTGTGAGGGCCCAAACACAGGCCAGAGAAGGGGGTAGCTGCCCAACCCAGGAGGGGTAAACTCCAGGAGTACTAGGAAAACTACAGAGTATAAATAGTAGGACTTTTGTTTTTTTCACCTTAAGAGGAACAGGGACTGTAGATATAGACCTCCCAACCAGGGAGGCCCCTAAAGTGAGTCCTCAGCATCTTCTTGGAGCTGGTTATGGTTGGAATAGTGCAGGAGAGGCATGAGGCATGGAAGGACAGCTGGATGACCTACAACTTGGACCTAGTGAGTGGATGGCATGAGACCTGTCTGGATGAGTTCTCCAAAAAGCTGCAATTGTATCAGCCTTAAGCAATTACTAACATCATAATAATTTAAAATGAAAGAAAATGTCAACATCGAAGAATCACCAAAGCATATGGAAGCACAAAGCTCAGAAGTTTATATACTCAGTGTCATCATGTGTGAAGTTAAAAACTATCTATTCATCATATATGGGACTTCTCATAGGAAGAGATATCATACTCTCAAAAAGGTGCACTCATCTGATTTAGTTGTTTCTAAGATGGAAAAAATACTAGATATGACACTTGCAGCAGCAAAAGCAAAGGCTGGGAGGCTTTTTAACATCATGCACCATTTCACAACGTTTCCTGGTTTTGTCGCTGCAAGTGATAATGTAGAGGGCATATTTAAAGGGATTTATTTATTTATCTATTTCTTCTATACCGCCCCTTCCAGAGATCAGGGACGGTTTACATGGAACAAGTTAAGTTTTGTATACTTCTGTATACATTACATAGAACAGAAATTTCTAACTTTTTACAGATAATAATGCAATAAATTTAAACGATTTGCAGACCTGAAATCCACATAAATCCCAGTTACTAACCTGTTAGTGCCACTAAATATCCCCCCTCCCACCAGTGGTTTAAATGCTCCATTGCTATGAAGTTATCGATTAGGTATTCTTGGGGTGGCACCTTTAGCTAGCAAAATATTCAGCTGCTAACCGGTTAGCTAAACCACCTAATAAGACAGGTAAAAGGGGGAATATCTCCAATAACAGGAATGCAAAAGAGCAATCCAGTGAAACTGAATAGTCAGTGCCGGTCACCGGATATGCACTGAATATCCAAGATTAATTTAAAGCGGCGACAGCCAGTTGCTTTAGCAATGTTGGCCTCCACCACTGAAGATACCCCCTGAAGCATATAGTTTGCAACTATCCATCCACAGCATGGGTTCAATTGTGAGTAACATCATACAGGAGTAGTGTGTGCCAAAGCACAATTTTTGTGATCTTTATTTAGGCTGACTTTCCAGCCTTGTGTCATTTTCATTCCTAATGCACCTAGCTTAGGCACACTGAAATCCCCCTAAAATGAGAAAGATGACAAATGCCCAGTGCCTTTCTAGCCTGGCTAATAGAGCTGCCATCTACCAAAGTGGTATAAGGTAGATCACTGCCTAAGAAAAACGAGGCGGTCAATTTTCAAAAGGATTTATATAGATGCTGGCATCTGGTATCCACAGAAATTCAAATAGATATTCAGCCCATATTCAGATAGTGGCAAGTTGAATAAGTCTCACTGCTCTGGCACTATCCATACAGGACTATAGTGCACTTAACTGCATCTATTAAGGTGGGACTTGTGCTGCATCTGCACGTTAACTGCTGGGGACATGCTGGCCATGCCCATGACAGTTACCATGGAGGCTTTGCATTTAATGCTTTTAGCGCTAAATGTGCATTAAGTTCAAAAACCTAACTCACTCCTAGTAAAAGGGCCCCTTAATCATACAAAATTGTGCAGTACAGGAATCCACGTCAGTCAGTTTGGTTCAGGATCTTGGTTAAGGAGGCCACAAGCAGGCTGCAGGCAATGACCTTACAAGCCTTATTTATTACATTCTCTTATATACTGTGCTATTCTGCATCAGTGCGGTTTACATCAAACAAACTGAAATTACATTGAACTTGGAGATAACTATTTTACAGGGAACATGGGCTATGGAGGGTTAAGTGGCTTGCCCAAGACCACAAGGAGCACCTGTGGGACTAGAAACCCCAGTCCTTCTGGCCCAAGGTTGCTGTCCTCTAGTGGGATTTGAACCCCTGACCTTCCAGCCTGAAGTACCTTGCCCCAACCACTAGGCCACTCCTCCACTCCAACCTTGATTGTCAAAACGGCATATGTGCTCATTCCAAACATTCTACCCCTTTTGCAATTTAGCCTCTCTGTTGGTATCATTCTCGAATGCTAGAAATGGGCTGTTGTTTTCCCGGTACTGAAAAAAACAAATTTCCTGGATCTTCTTGACCTGTCCAATTATTGTTCCATTTCTAACTTACCTTTATTTGCAAAGATTTTAGAAAAAAGTGTCTACTTCCAACTTTCTCACTTGCTTAATTAAACTCTGGTTCTTTACCCATGGCAAGCTGGTTTCTGGCCCTGCCACAGCATAGAAATGCTTCTCACTATTCTATTTAAAGACATCTGTTTTGCTCTTGATCAAGATAAATCCATATTGCTTGTCTCAATCGATCTCGCCTCCTTTCATCTTTGTGGAACGTTCTCTCTTGTTCTGTTAACTACAGGAGATTGGTGCTTGAATGTTTGTTTCATACCACTACTCTCATTCTTTTCAGGTTTCTTCCAACAACACATGCAGCCCGATTCAGGGAGGGGGATGTCCGGGCTGTCCAGATGTCCCCGAGGAAAACGGGCCAGTTAGAACCCGATTCTGGACAATGGGAACAAAACATTCCCACAGTGCACAGAATTGGGCCCGTGGATAAACTAGTGTGCCCCTACTCCCTGTAGGGATGTCCTCTATGCAGGCGCCCCTGACTTCTGCGGCTTAGGCCCCCCTCATCCCCACCACCTGACTCATGGCTCGCCTGCTGGGGCCTGGATTAGGTGGTGGTTACCTCCCCACACCCAGCCTTGGCCCTGGGGGGAGGGATCCCTGGGCCCAATTGCCGGGTCAGTACTGCTTATTCCACCTTTGAGGTGGAATAAGCAGGACGCCTCCTTTGACCTGCAGGATGTACAGGTCCGTAACCTGAATCAGCCCTGTACATCCTACTGGGCTAGCCCACCCCCGCTCTGCCTAGAGTTCGACCCCTCCCACTGGCTCTCCCCTCCTGCTGATCAGAACGTACAGAGAGAGCTGGAGGGGCAATTGGGCCTGGATGGCCTGGACGGCTTGCAGGGCTGCATGTCCTGCCGGGACATGCAGCCCCGCAACCTGTGTCCCAGAATTAGGCCTGTAGTCTGCCTTGTACCTTTTTACATATGGATTTCCTCAAGGCTCCCTTTTAGCACCTTTTCTCTTTAACATCTTTCTGGATGCTCTTCCATTTCTCATCTAATCACTAGGATTTAGTTTGTATCTTTATACAGATGACATTCAGATTCTCTTTGCTTTTGGGTCCCATTCTAGCAATATCTTTCCCTTGCAATTCTTTCTCTCCTCTATCTCTAAATGGCTCAATTCTCACTATCTTTCTCTCAACATAGCCAAATATGAATCTGCTTCCCTAGCCCCATTTTCTCTGTATCTTCCCCTCTGGTCTTGGATAGCACCTTGACTCTATTCATATAGTCTGTGTGATCCTTGATTCCTCCCTCTCTTTTAAGCCTCGACTTGACGTCATTACTAAATCTACCTTCTTTAGAGGAGTCCCAGTGACTTAATGTAAGATGTTCCTCCTAATTCTAGTTGTTTCCAGAACTGACTAATTTAATTTGCCTTTCTGTGGCCTTCCTGCCTATGATTTAAACAGCTCCAGCTTTTTCAATCTTCAACTTATTCATCACACTGCGGCCAGATTAATTTTTCACGCTTCCAGATTTGATCACAACCCTCCTCCTCATCCATTTACACTGGCTTCCTGTACCATCCTGTATTCATTACAAGATTCTGATCCAGGTCCATAAAACACTTCACACTGGTTCCCTGGATTACTTAGCATCCTCCCTTATTCCGCTTGCCTCACAATGCTCGCTCCGTTCACGTCATATGAACCGTCTCCTCCTACCCTCTCTTGCACATCTTCCGTCTACTCGCCATTCAGCATTTCGTTTCCTTAGACCCTCCCTTTGGGCTAATCTTCCTCCACATCTCCAGTTAGAATCTTCTTTTACAAAGTTCAAAGCCCAACTTAAAAGCCACATTTTCTGAACAGTTTTTGACCTCCCACTGGACTTCCTTAGTGGACTTCCTTATGTTTCCTACCCATCCCCCTGCCTCTGCTTTCTTTATAGTCAAGATTCTCACACTTTACCATGCTTTCCACCAGGATTCCCCACCTTATCTCACAAATCTAATTACCTCCTATTTTTCATCTAATACATTTTGTTCTTCTCAGGCACACCTCCCTTTTCTTTTTCCTCTCTCCCATCTCTGGCTGAAATTTCCTCGCCACTACCTCAAACACCACCTTTGAAATTCCATATCTGTGCACCTTTGCAAAGAGTCTTCCTTTCCCTGGTTTACGAAGCCCTGAAAGAATGGTTCTTAGATCTTTCCTTTGAACAGGTCCTTGGAATAAAGAACTGAGTATGTTTACCTGTTTTCCCCTCCCCCTCTGCTTCTGCTTTCTGCCCCCCTTGGGAAACCAATAATTATAGCCTTTTCTTTTCTACATTACTGACTTCTATTGTAAACCATCCTACTGAACTTGGTGTTTTAAGGTCAGAGTAGGAAATGTCAAGAATACATAAAATGAATAAATAAAGTCCATGATCTCTTAACTTCTTTCTGATCCTACAGATGGTATACTCCAATGGAGATCCGGCAGGTTAAAGTCGCTTTGTAACGCTATCTCTCCATTCATTTCCACTTTTTTAAGATCATAGGCAATATCTTTCCCCAGTTTCTGTTTTGTGTCAGAGCTCTGTAGATCACACCACTGTACAGAGACGTGCAAGCTTCTTTATTCAAGATTGTCCAGAGAAGTTCCTGCATTTCCCCATGCCCCTCTGCATTTCAATCTTGTTCATATTATTTTTGATGTAAAGGAGGTAATTTTATGAGCCGCAAAATGTTATACACCATCTATGTGCACACATCACTATATTTTAGTGCAATTTAGGTGGCATTTTAGCCAATCCCTATTCTATAAGCATGTGTGTAAGCTCAATGATGCATGCTTTCACTATGCGCATGAGTAGAGCATGCAAATAGGCACATAAATTATAAAATACTATAATTTACTTGCGCTCTTGACAAATCTAGGTACTTATATTTACATGAGCCGTAGGGCTGGGATAAAAGATGATGTCAAGATTTAACATTTTATAAAGTATAATACGCATACACTTTACTTTATAAAACAGGCTTGCAATAGATGCAGAAAAACGTACATGAATTACAAGAGACTTTATAAAATTATCCTCAAAGGTCCACTTTTCTTTTTCTGCTGGCCTTCTCACTGACCATATTATAGCCTGATTTTACCATATCTCATTCATGTGACTCATTGAGAATCACGCCTGTAATAACACTGCCTAAGTCTACTTTCGCCTTCCAGCTATTTTCCAGCGGCTTGCTTATATTCAGCATAGCCTCATTGATGTTCTTTTTCACTTTGTGGCTGATGAATGACTATAATTGATTTCTTTCATTATTTCCTCTACCATTGTGATGCGTTTGCTGGCAGGTAACATCCTGGATTCATTCTCTTCCATCTCTTGCACCCTACTTAGATGCCTGCCTACATAGTTTTGAATTTCTCTTCCTGCCACAGAAGAATAAGCTATTTAGGGTCCGATATTCAAAGGCATTTACAAGCTTTACAGATCTGTAAACCGTGTAAATGCCACTGAGCAGGATATTCAACGGCACTAACATGGCGGAATATACCCTACTGAAGCCGCTACACACCCCAACACTAATCCCTTAGCATCGTGGCATGTTATGGGCATTCCGGAGCATCTCGTGGATGGCAACAGTCACTAACCGGGTAGCAGTGATACCGCACTGCTACCTGGTTAGCAACACACAGGTAAACGTAGGCGCAGCAAAAGCTGGCCTTGCTTTACCCATAGAAGCTAACCGGGCAACGGCTCAATATCGCCGCTACCCGGTTAGATTCTGCGGCTGCAGAGGCTGTGCGGCGACCCCGGATATTCAATGCCAGGGCTGCATCCGACCCCGGCAATGAAAATCCAATTTTAGTGTTTAGCACCGATGGCTAATCGCTGTACTCACGACTAGCCGCCAGCACTGAATATTGTGCCCTTAGTATTTAGCTCATCCTTCAGATACAATAGGTATTTTCTTTTCCCCTGAGGGCTTACAATTTTCGTTTGTACCCAAGGCAATGGAGAGTTAGGTGACTTGCTCAAGGTCACAGGGAGTTCCTGTCGGATTCAAACCCTAGCCTCATGTTTTTACATCTATTTTCTAGGCCACTTATACAAAAGTTCACTGGAATGTTTTAGGTGTTCGTGTGATATGTTGCAATGTTTATTGTAATGTAAAAGTTGTGTTACATGCCAACCGGCTTGATCTTTGGAAACGCGGTATATAAACCTACTATTTAAATAAATAAAACCTTCAGGCGGTAATTGAAGCCGTTTACACGGTTTGGGAATGCCGCTCTGTGGGATATTCAGTGGCATTAACACAGTTAGTACTGATGAATATCTGCGGGTACCGTTGCTGCAAGCTCCCATTGCTAACCAGTTCTGGGGTAGTGCCCATCACTATCCGGGCAGCGGCAATATCGAGCCGCTGTCCAGTTAGTGATACGTGGTAAAAATCAGGTGCAGGAACACCTGACCTAATTTTCACCGCAGAAGGTAACTGAGCAGCGGCTGAATATGACTGCTGCCCTGTGAGCTTCACAGCAATGCCGGAGCCCGAATATGACCCTGGCATTCAATGTCCAGGGTTAAAGATCATTGCCGGTGGCTAGCTGACAGCGTTGAATATTGGACCCCTTCTTGTTTACAACAAGTTTTCAGCCATCTTTTGATGCTGTCTGTATGACACAACCTTTTTCTCCTTTACCACAAACAGATATTACTTCTGAACATGCCATAGGTCTTTACTATGGGGCTTAAGCCACTCTCCCAAATTCTGGAAATCTCTTTGCATTTCAAAGATACTGTTTCTAGATAGATCATTCTTTCCTGGATGGGTTATCGCTTCGGTTTTAGAATGCGTGCTCTCTTCTCTAATTTCACTTAGTATATGGTTTGTAATCCCGCTAGTCGAGGATCCTGGAAGGCATTTAACCTTATTGTGTCCTTCCAACTGTGTTCTGTGATAATGCCTCTGATAATAAAATCGCCTAGCAGTAGTGGTTTTCTGTTTTGAGATTCACTGTTGTACTTTATTTTTCCGTGATGTAATATCCCTAATACATTCTTCCTTTATTATTGCTTAAAAGACTGCGTTATATCTAAAATGAGAATTTCCCTCAGAACAGTGGAAAACAATATTCTCCAGAACTTAGCTTTTGAAAACTATCAGCTGTTAGATTTGGTAGATGTTTGTGATGCTGTGGGGAACTGCATTTGCGGTGCCTGCCAAACCTTTTGAGAATGAACCCTATGATTAGAACCCAGAGCCCCCTCAAATTTCCATGGAAACAAATTTGAATGAATAGAGGAAAAGGGAACTTTATGTTCAAGACCTATTATGGTAGTACAATTACACTGTTACACATTGATTCGTTTCTCATCTCTAATGTAAAACTGGGATCTTTCTTATTTCTCGTATTATCTTTTAATAACATCCTATAGCATTTCATGTTTGAAAATCAATTCTCACCTCAAAAGCATTAAACTAAAGACAGTGAGAATATTTTGTACAAAAGCTAGCGTTTATCGTTTACTACATCATGCAGTTATAGAATATACAGGTAATATTTTTTAAGAGGTTGATATGACAAATTTATCAATATGTTCTCATAAAAGATTATAATTTCCCTAATTCACGGTAGCTAGCATTTATTAAGGAGAACGAATCTATCTATTCAGAATATTTTAAAGAAAGAAAACAGAAATATTCCGTAGCGGTACCTAGTGATGTTAAAGTGGCTAGCTGTCGCTTCTAAGACCTGGATATTTAGTGCCGGGGCCATATCCGGTCACTGGCATTGAATATTCGGGTCAGCCAGATAGGAGAGAAGCGAATCAGGCAGAGACAATATTCAGTCACTGCCCAGTTAGATTCTGTGGCAAAAGTTAAGCTACCCTTTAAGGTTTCGAAGTTTGGCCGCTTAGCTGAATATCGCTCCTGCCCAGTTTTGCCATGTGCCACTTCTGCTCTGCCCCGATGCTAGCCAGCTTGCATTGGGCATTCAATGGCATCATCGCTGAATATCCCTGCTAGCCATGTTAATCATATTGAATATCCTCCTCTCGGAGGCCAATTTTCAGAATGATTAACCCAGGAGACCTACTAACCGCATTAATTATGACAACTGTGATAGTCAGCGTCACTAACAGTTAGTGCTGTTGAATCTCCTAGGGTGTTGCCGCCAAACTCCCTAATATTAGCTGGCTAGCACTGGGGCATTCTGAGGGTGGACTGGAGATTTGAACCTGGGGATAACTGGCTAGCAGCAATATTTGGCCTAACATTCACCACTGTAGCTACCCAGGCAGCGGCTGAATATTGACTCTGCCCAGTTAGCTGCAGCGCCATCTGGCCAACCCGGTAGTCAATGCTGATGACCAAATATGGTTCCGGCATTGAATATCCGGGTTAAAAGTGGAGTAGAGATGGGTAGTCTCTTTACAAAATATGACCAAACAAGCTACTAAAACTACAAACTATCTGTATAGGTTGTCTGGGTAGAAGAAAGGACATCCATGTCTGGAGGTTCATAGTTTGCTGAGGTTTTTTCCCGGCACTACCACAAAAACGCTATTAATTTCTTAACAGTGGTCTTTTTCTTACTACATGTAATGACTGCAAGATGTAAGTATAGTGTCAATAGATTCAGAGTTTTTCTTTGTAGTTTTTTTATCTATGTTCCTATACAGGAACATTGCCAAGAAATTGTATGTTCAACCCATGCAAGAGAGCATCCTATTAGAATGCAAAAATAACAGATAAATCAAGCAGATACTGGTGACTAATGCTACAGTATACATGTCTGTCACTTGTGGTAGTCCACAAAGCATGTTTTGCCCTTACTGGAGTGAAGCCGGATCTTGCAGACCCTCCACATGACCGTAGTGTTCTTCGAACATATGCGACAGCATCCCTGCGTGCAGCTGATGCGTTCATGAAGTAACTCCTGTGCCTGCCGGACACAGTTGCAAGTTGGCTACGTGATTTGATCTGATTGAATGTTCCTGATAGGTAGTGCCTTTCAAGAGACACAAGGTGATGTCATGTCTGAATGTCAGATGATCCATGTCACTTCCATGAAGGTGACAGTGTATTTTCCAAGCAGCCACGACAGATATGTTGAGGACGTTTGTGAATAGTGGCTACCATCATTTCTTTCCACACACAGATGGCCTGTAGCTTGCTAAGAGACTATCCATGAGATCCACTCCACCTATTACTTCATTATAGCGCTTCACCACACAGGGTTGAGACACAGCAACATCTGATGTACCCTTGACTCGGCGACGTGCGGTTTGAAGTGGGTCATGTGTGAGATTGTTGCTGAAAATGCAGACAACAGAATTGTCATGCCACTTTTCTACATAGACTGACCCATCACATCGGTAATCATAGTCTCCTCGTTGGCCACTCTTCTTCATGTCCTTTGTACTTCGAAGTTCTTTGTGTGCTCTGCCAGTTCTCATTTCCCGAATGGTTCCTGTAGCTGCAACATTTCTCTCTCTACGTAACTTGATCAGTGCGTAACTTGTAAAAAAATTATCGAAGAACAGGTGGTGACGAATTACACCTGAATGCTTTTCAATAACATCAACCATATGGTTTATGACCCTGGAACCCAGAGGTTCCATCGAATGCATAGAACTTTCTTGTCCGGTGTACAGCTTAATGTTGTAAGGGTAGCCATCGATGCCACACATACACCACCACTTAAAACCAAATCTAATTGGTTTTCCTCTTATAAACATTTTTATGCTGTGGCGGCCAAAGTACAGAGTCATAGACTCGTCAATACTCAATTCATGGTGGAAAAACCCAAACTGCACCAAATTTGTGTTGACAGCAGTAATAAGTGGAGCAACCTTAGCCATTTTGTCGCCTGCTTTGAGTTCAGCATTGTCAGCCAAGTGAAAGTATTTTTTGATGGTCTGATACCTCTTGCTGCTCATGGCCTCATGGACAATAGGAATGCCTAGATCTTCTGACTGCTCCAGTAGTCTGACTCCTGTGGCAGGACGTGATAGCTAGACAACAGCAGGATTCCCAGAAAGCGACAAATTTCATCCACTGTGACTTGAAACTGACTGTCGTTCTTATCTCGGTTAGCATAAAGGTTGCTTTGCGTTACAATCTCCGTCAGCATTTTGTCATAGAATATAAGGCTCCATATGGAAAACGGAGAAAGCGAGAACAGAACAGGAAAACTGTCAGATAAATGACTTGGCACCAGCGATGAAATTACCTTAGTGAACTTTGTTGACTTTTTCCACTGAATTGCCTGTTTCTGCTTCAGAATCGTACAACTTTTTGCTGGAGGGCTGCTTTCATCTTCACTACTAACACTCTCATCTTCATCTGTCTCCTCTGCTATCATTTCCAGTTCGCCAGCAGTTTCAAAGGGGTCATCATTGTTCAAATTGTCAGGAACATCTTCGACATCACTGTCAGCTGCAGAATCACCTGCAGACGGCATCAACACAATGATGGTTATCGGATGAGTTAAACGTTCCACAGTTGACATAGTATCTTGGACTGTAACTGCCCGATGAATTTTGCTACATCTGGTGCATTGACAGCTGCTGCTCTTTGCCACCCCTTAGATATTGCTGCTCTAGGCTACTACCAGGGCCGGCCCAAGGGTTTCTGCCAGCCCAGGCAAGAGCCCTGGCCATGCGATGATTCCGTCTTCTGGCAGGGGGAGAGGTTGGGCAGTGGCAGTGATAGTGATAGTTTAAAAGCAGCGGCTTTGTGCCATCACTTCGGTATCTCAGCAAGCCATGCTCTTGGGCACCCATGCACACACTCATGGCCTGCCACACCTGCCCCCTCCAACAAAACTGAAGGGGTCAGAAGCAGCAGTCCATGGTTTTCATATCATGGGCACCACAGCGCATGGCCTGCCACAGACACCAACATGGCAGCACAATGACGCCATGACACCCACCAAGATTTGCTGCCCTAGGTGACTATCTAGCCCACCTAGTGGACGAGTCAGTCATGGTTACTACCTAGTGTTGCCCAATAGTTGCACTGCCTCTGACTAACCTAAACCATATACTTCTTAAAGGTATCTAACAGGGAAACATTTGAGAGATGCGGAAAATTTAATACTCTCAAATTTAACCCCCTAAATTTGTTCTCAAGGTGTTCCAGTTTCTGTTGAACAGAAATTTTATCTTTCACAAGTTGATCAATCACATTCTTAGAGTCACTCATGAGTTTCCTTCATGAAAACCTGATGTTGCATAGAGTTTTCAGCCACTAACTGCACCAACAAGGAAACATCCGATGCACACTTCGAGACTGCAGCATCCAGCTTTACTAACACAGTCCATATAGATGACAAGGAAATCTCACCAGAGTTCTGTTGTTGGGGAACCAGAGGTACATCTTCCAACTGGGTCTTCTTATCCACAACTGTCATAAAACCCACCTCTGGAACTCTATACCACAGCAGGACTGTCATGAAGGCAACTCTCCCTGTGCCACGGTGTTGAACATGATGTCGGCTGCCCCATTTCCCCGCCTTCCCCCCCAAAGGAGGTCAGCAGGTCGATAACAATAGGGCCTGACTCCAAAGGCTTCAAAGACTCTGGGCCTAGTGGGGAAGTAGAATGCAGCTGCGGATCATATGACCGTGGCTCAAGTGTGGATGCCTCCCCATTAATGCTGTGCAATAGCGAGACATTCTTTATAGCCTTCTCCAGTGCTAGGGCCTTCAGGAGAAATGCCTCAATCTGCTGCTGTCCTGCCGTGGGGGAGATGCCTTTAGCCGCCTTTACTTTGGTGTTACCTCGCCACTTGGGAGCCATATCAAGAATAGGTAAGTGCACAAGAAAAACGCTGAGGCGCCACACACCTAAGGTGCCACCATCTTAACTCTGCCATGGAGATATGGTCATATTGGCCTAAACCGGCAAACCCTGCTGTAAAGTTCTATGCCAACTGTATTGCCTTTAGGATATTATTAAGAGTAGCCTAATGATTAGAACACTGGCTTGGGAACCAGGAGACCAGGGTTCATATTCCCACTAGCACTCCTTGTGGCCTTGGGCAAGTCATTTAACCCTCCATTGTCTCAATGAAAAATCCAAATTATCAACGTCCCTGTTTAATGTACATGACCAAGTTTAAGTTACAATGCAAACTACTTTGACTGAAATGATAAAGCGGTAGAAAAAACCTGTTATATAAACCATAAATTATGCTACAGTAATCTAGACTGGGCTTTGTTAAATATTTTGCACAACACTCCCAAAATTTATTTTATTTATTTATTTATTTAACATTTTTTATATACTGCTTTTCATTTTATCAAAGCGGTTTACAGAAAAAAAGAACATTTTTACAAGGAACAATAAATTAACTATTTATAATTAATATTTAACAGCTTACAAAATTAACAGTTAAATGCTTACAACTCTAAAACTATGTACAATGTATAAGTACTGGCTTGGGAGTCATTTTGATGAGGGGGAACAACTGTGTAGGGTGGTTCTCATATGTTGCTGTAGTGTTATGAGCCTCGTGTGCAGTTGTAATGCTTGTTGAAGAGATATGTTTTTAGATGTTTCCTGAAGTCGGCGATGTCTGTAGTATCTCTTAGGTTGTGTGGAAGTGAGTTCCATAGTGATGGTGTATAATATTCAAATGTTCTGTGAAGAACTTTTTGTGAGGAGTTAGGTGGTATGGAGGCTGTGGATAGAGTGTTTTGGTGAAACTTCCTCCTTGAGCGTGTGTTTAGCACTCTTCTGTTTATCTCATTTAGACATTCGGCGGACTGATTATTTAATATCCTATATGTCATCATTATGGCTTTGTATTCAATTCTGGATCTGATGGGTAGCCAGTGGAGGTCTTTTAATGCGGGGGTGATGTGCTCGTGCTTCTTTGATCCTGTAATGTCTGGCGGCTGTATTTTGTGCCAGTTGTAGAGTTTGAATTGTGCTCTTGGGTAGTCCGTGGAGTATCATGTTGCTGTAATCTAGTTGTGGAGTGATGATTGCTTGACAGACAGTTCTGAAGTGGTATTGTTCTAATATGGATCGCAGGTTCTGTAGGACTTTAATTTTGTAGTAGACCTTGGCTGTTGTTTTGTTAATATGGGTATGGAAGTTGAGCCTGTGGTCTAGGTGTATTCCCAGGTATTTTACCTCGTTCTATATTGGGATTGGACAGCTTCCAATTAGTATATTATTTGGGGTATGAATAATATGTCTCTTGTGATCAAAAGTGCTTCAGATTTCTTGTAGTTGATTGTTAAATTTTGCTTTGATAGCCATTCAGTAGCTTCTATCATGCATGCGGAGATGGATGAGAAGTCTGGCGTTGTGGTGTCAATTGGGGAGTATATCATGACATCGTCTGCATATAGATGGTAGTGCATCTTGTGTTTTTGTATGATCTTACAGACTGGTTGAATATATATGTTGAAGAGTAAAGCAGATAAGGCCGATCCTTGGGGTTGGCCCTGATGAAGATTGAATGGTTTTGATTTGCTGTTCATTATCTTCACGTGCGCTGTTCTTTCAGTCAGGTAGGAACGAAACCAAGTCATTGTGGTGTCACTTATTCCGATCTCTGCCAGTCTGTCCAGTAGTGAGGAGTGTATTATTGAGTCAAATGCAGCGGAAATGTCAATGAAAGTAAGTAAGAAGCCATGTTTGGTATTTTCGATCCCCTTAAGGACAGTGTTCATCAGTGATGTGAATAGGGTTTCTACTACGTGTGTTTCTCGGAATATGTGTTGTTGTGGGTCAAGGGGAAAGTTTGAGTCAACATGGTCCTGGAGCTGGTGCTGTACGGCTTTTTCAATTATCTTGGAGAGGAGTGGTATGCTTGATATTGGGCGGTATAAAGATGGTGAGTTTGGATCGGAGGCTGTGCTTTTTATGAGTGGTCTTATTGAAGAGGTTTTGAGCTGTGGTGGCATATTTCCTTGTGCGAGAGAAAGGTTTACTATTTTGCATAGGGCTGGTGCTATTTCTTGTGAGATTGCTTTTATCCATGTGGAAGGGCAGGGGTCGAGAGGTGATGTTGTTGTATTGAGAGCTTTTAGTAGGTTGGTGCAATATTCTTCAGTGATTTAGTAGAATGATGTCCATTTCTTTGATGTATCCTGTTTTGGTAGTGGTGATATTGGAGGGGTGAGTTTGTTGGGCTATGTGAGCAATTGAGCTTGCTTTGTATATGGGTTGGATATGTATTGGGGGATATAAGGTCTGCATTGTTGTTATGGAGTGTTCTGGTTAGCTCTTTGACTATTGTGAAGAGCTCTCTAGGACGGTTGAGTGATTTCATTATGATGTTTGTATGGTGTTGTGGTCCAGTATCAATTTGTTATAGTCTTGTTGTTTTGCTCTGTATTCTTGTCTATCTGTCTTATCTTTAGTTCTTCTCCATTTACATTTCAGTCTCCGTAGTGTAAGTCTTGCCTGTCTTATCCCTGAGGAGTACCAGGGAGTGATCAAGCATATATCTCAGTTTCCTAGATTACAGTAAATATTTTGCATAATCTTCTTCACTTGTGGTTTGAATGATTACCCTCAGTCGAATACGATTCCTAAATAAAGAATTTCTTCACTTACTGGAACATCATATCCTCCCAGACTTATTATTTCAGGGGGATTATGTTTAATATCCCTACAAATACCAGTGCGTCAGTTTTACTGAAATTAATGGAGAGATCATTATCTGTACACCAGTGTAAAAAAGTATTAAAATCAGACAAGAGCTTTAAATTGGACAGAGGCTGTGTTTTCATACAGCCAAAATAATAGAACATCATCAGCATAAAGGCAATAAAGAACATTCAGTTCACAGAGTTTAGTATAAACTGGAAGCATATAAATGTTAGATAAAGCGGCAGACAATGAGGATACTTATGGTACACCTGCATCTAACTCTCTCTTTAATGATGAACCATTCTGGGTTCTCACTTTTGTTGTCTACCAGTTAGCAGATAAACCATTTTAACTTGGCTAATATTTGTCACAATATTTGTTGATGGACAGTATCAAATGTGGCTTTCAGGTCCATAAAAATCATCAAGAAAGATATTTGAGCATCATGAAGTTCATATAGAACTATGTCCAATAATGTCAACAGTAGGGTTTCAGTAACTTGATTCTCCCTAAACCAGTCATCTAATAAATTATTTTGTTCTAGAAATCTTCTAACTGCTGGTGAAACATCAAGTTCACTAAATTACCTAAGTCAAGAGAATGGATGGTAATTTTATTTATAGTTGACCCGATTTTCATCTGGGAGGTGCTATGCAGTGCGTCGACACATAGCCTGCCCGTCATCCGTCTAACCCGGATTTTCAATGCCATGGTTATAGGCGGCCCCAACATTAAAAATCCAGGTCTTACCGCACAGCCCTGTACCTGGAAGATAGGTGAGGAAACCCCTCGCCTATCTTTAGGGCACAGAGGGCTAAAGTGGGTAACAACGAAAATCGGAGCTACCCATTTAGCTCTTTCCTCTGCCCCTGCTCCACCCCGGAACGCCCCTAACATGCCTCAATGCTAACCGCATAGCATCTGGGAGCATGAGAGATTTATCAGGGATTTTCGAAAGGCAATACCCATGTAGGTGCCTTTTGAAAATCCCAGATAAGGCATTTACACGGGTAACTAGGGCAGTTACCGGTGTAAATGCTTTTGAAAATCAGGCCCAGAGTATTTAACTCATGTTTTTCCAGTAGGGGCTCAAGGCAAGTTAAGATCAGGTATAGTAGGTATTTCCCTATCCCCTGAGAGGTTACAGTCTAAGTTTATACCTGAGGTAATGGTGAGTTAAGTGGCTTTCCCAAGGACATGGGTGCTAATAGGCTTTAAACCCTGGCCTTGTTGGCTACCAGGCTGCTTCGCTAACCACTAGGCTACATCTAATTCTTGCAGTCCAATAGAGAACCTTTTGCCTCTTTTATTGCTGGGTGCACCAATGCACATTTCAGCTTACCAGGCAGTAGGGGTATGCAGGCAAAACAATTTCACTTTGTTTTATTTTAGCTGTTGGCTTTTTATTTCTTCATAGTTGGATACCAGTCCTCCAGCCAGTGATTAGAAGGCAGTCATCTCTCAGATGAGCCACATGTCTGCATAAAGGCTGGTTTTAGCTAGACTCTTCTTACCTCTGCTGATGATCTTCCCTCCTGTTTTATGACTGGCTCAAAATCTGTCTGGTCTCCAGCTCTATTGAAAATGCTAACTGGATTTTTTTTCCTTGTAAAGATACTGATTCCTGCTATAGAGGTTTACTCCAAAGATATTTTTTGCCATGTTCTTGTGCAAGAAATTCTGTGAAATCATGACTAAGCATACTATCAAAGACTTTACCAAGCCTAGTGCAGATCTTTGTGGCTCATCCTGGTATTTTGTTTCCCTTCCCTTTCCTTCCTCCTTACAGATTCAACTGGCATCCCCCCCCCCTTCTAATCTTCAGACAGTAGCATGGTTGTTTAACTCCCAGGGGAAATTTTATCATTAGGTGAACTGAGGCGATTGCCTCAGGTGGCAGTTTCTAGGGGGGGGCGGCACTATTTGCCGCTCTCTAGAAACTGCCTATGATAGAACCGCCGATAACTTAAAATCAAATGAAAGCAGCCGTGGGAAGATTTCTCCGTTCTCGCGGCTCTGCTTTCAAACTGCTGGGTCGCTGCCTGCCTGCCTTCAATCTTCCTGGAGCCGGCGGAAGTGGGGAGGGCCCGAGGTCATCTTCCGCTGCCCTTCTGCTTCCATTGCTGCTGGCTGCTTCAGCAACGGAAGCAGAAGGGTGGCGGAAGCGATGACCTAGGGCCCCTCCCACTCTGCCGGCTCCAGGAAGATTGAAGGCAGGCAGGCAGGCAGGCAGCGACCCAGCAGTTTGAAAGCAGAGCCACGGGAATGGAGAAATGTTCCCGCGGTTGCTTTTATTTTAAAGGATAAATCAGTGAGGTGGGGGGAGGAGGGAAGGGAGCAGACAGAAGGGGGGCCTGGAAGGGAGCAGACATGGGGCGGCCTGGAAGGGAGCAGACAAGGGGGGCCTGGAAGGGAAGCAGACATGGGAGTGGAGTGGAGTGGAGGAGTGGCCTAGTGGTTGGGGCAAGGTACTTCAGGCCGGAAGGTCGGGGGTTCAAATCCCACTAGAGGACAGCAACCTTGGGCCGGAAGGACTGGGGTTTCTAGTCCCACAGGTGCCTCCTTGTGGTCTTGGGCAAGCCACTTAACCCTCCATAGCCCATGTTCCCTGTAAAATAGTTATCTCCAAGTTAAAATGCCCTGTTCAATGTAATTTCAGTTTGTTCGATGTAAACCGCACTGATGCAGAATAGCGCGGTATATAAGAGAATGTAAATAAATAAATAAATGGGGGGGAGCTGGAGGGGAGCAGACAGGCGGGCCTGGAGGGGAGCAGATGGGGGGGGGAGCTGGAGAGGAGCAGAGCAGACATGGGGGGGGGGGAAGCGGGAAGGGAGATGGCACCCGGGGATGGCACTGGAAGGGCGGATGGACAGGGGAGAGGGGGAGATGGAAGGGAGCTGACATGGGAGGGGGCACTGGGACTGAAAGTTCGCTGATACCTGGGATGGTATTTTAACTAGAAGGGGCTGGACAATGGGGAAGGAGGGGGACTGGAAGAGAATAGACACCAGTGGCGGTACTGGAAAGGCAAGGGGGTTGGTACTGGGAGGGGAGGCTGTAAAGGGGGATGATACTAGGGAGAGTTACTGGGAGTGAAAAAATGCTGATGGAAGAAAATGAAGAAAGCAAAAGGAGAGACAAGAAATGGCAGATGGACTATAGACCATAGAAAAAAGAGCTAAGAGAAGACAGAGGAAAATGGAAACCTCAGATCGGGACCAGCATGATCAAAAATCATCAGACAACAAAGGTAGAAAAATAATATTATTTTCAATTTAGTGATTGGACTTTGTGCTATCTATATTTCACACAGTATGGGGAACTGCATCTCTTATCTGGTGTGGCACTGCATGCGGAGTCTGGCTTCTTGGGGTTTAATTTTAATTTTTGTCTACATATTTTTATTTTTGCTTTAGGTTGTGGTCACTTACTCTGTACTTGGTGAGGGTCTGTATTCTGAGTGTGCGACCAAGGCCAGGTGTTCTGTTAACATGGAGTTTGTACATAAGGATCTGTACTGTAGTAACTTGACTTGTTCAGCTTTTCAAATAGGTGTATGGATGTTTTGGGGCCCATTGCAGTGTTTATAGTGCTACTTTTTTCTTGGTAGGCCCCTTATTGTATGAGTTTTGGAAGTGTATGCTGGTATGGTATGGTAGATTTGGCCTTGCAGATCTTAGTGACTTTAGTAGGGTTTTATATTAGTTCCCAATATGCCTGGTACTGGAGAATGTTTCTTGTCAGTGAGATGATCAGAATCAGCTACTTTTTGTTTTTTTAATACATATTGAGTTGTGTGGGTGAATGTCCTACCTCTGCTCTGCACCCATTGTTGAGGAGGGGGTTCTGTGAATGCAAAATCTATGTTCAAAAGGAAAAAGCTAGCACCATAATGCAGTTTATAACAAAATACAAATGAATTATAATTTGGAGTTATAAACTGCTGTGGTTCTCGCTCTTTCTTTTAGTTCCTTGGTGTGTGAACATCTTGCATTTGCTCCACATTATCTAATTGGCTTTTTGATTTGGTTCAGTCCCTGACTGGAGTTATGTATTTATTTTATTTATTTATTTTTTATACCGTGCTCTTTAGAATCAGTGCGGTTTACATGTATACTAGCAGGAAATTTTTTATTCCCTTGTCCCCGAAGGGCTCACAATCTAAATGTACCTGAGGCAATGTAGGGTTAAGTGGCTTGCCCAAGGCCACAAGGAGTGGCTATGGGACTAGAGACCCCAGTCCCTCCTGAGGTTGCTTGTCCCCATGTGGGAATTGAACCCCCAGCCTTCCGGCCTGAGCTAACCTGTCCCAACCACTGAGCCACTCCTCCCATCAGAGACTGAAAAACAGCATGGCTGGAGAAGGTATGCTGAATCTGTGGTATGAGTGCTGTGGTACAACAGGAGTTAACAGGGGCGGCTCAAGGCAATCTGCTGCCTGAGGTGAGGGATGAGATGGCGCCTCCCCGGTACGCACACCTCCCCTGGCACGCGCCCCTCCTCCCCCCCCCCGGGTGGGGAGTTTTGAGAAAGATCCCCACCCGGGGGGGGGGGAGGAGGGGCGCATCCCGGGAGGGGGGGTGCGCATGCCGGGGGGGGGGGGCGCCATCTCATCTCTCGCCTCAGGCAGCAGATTGCCTTGAGCCGCCCCTGTTAACTCCTGTTAGGCCTACAATCCTAAGAAGTTCAAGAAAACTGCGGGGCAGGCAACCCACGTTTAAAAAGCAGCGCGCCATTAGGCACGCCCGCGCCTGACGGGCCTCGCCAGAGGGCCCTTTGGCGTGGCCCTTAGGCGTGGACCTGTATGTAGAGAACGAGCGCACCCGTCCTGATCCAGAGTAAAGGATCTTATTAAATTCAGCTACCACCAAATCTCCAATTCTCGAAACAAAGTGCTGATCTTTGGGCCTCCTCTTTGCCTATGCAGATTTCACCGGAGTAAGGCTCCCTCCCATTAAACCCGGAATACTCCCGACGAAACAGCACCCTCTCCTATCCCATCGAAGCAGCCCCCACCTCCTAGCAGAGCACACCTGACAAGGCATAAACACTGCACAGAATTAATCATAGATCAAACGCCCTCTCAGAAATCGAACACGAGAGCACCTGAACCATCAACCCCTGGAGGTAAAACTTCCTTAACATTATAACCGGCTAGCAAATGCCCAGCTCTAAGTGACGGAACTACAAGTAGTATCATCCTCAAGTGACTGTACCACAAGAACTTTTAACAATGGAGCTGCTTAATGTCATTTTACTGTTCTTACTATATCTAACAGCATGTACTTATAACTGCTTTGCAAACCCAATCTATATCCTCCCCTACATATGGCAACCATGTTACCCACAAAACCTATTTATATGGCAATCATTACATCCACACAACCTACATACAATACACACTCATACAATACTCACTTCTCCCCACCATATGCACAACAAAGTCCTACACACAACACACAATCACCACAACACAAAGACAAAAGAAACACACCAACCAGGAAACATGACAAAAAAGTGCAAAATCCCACAACATTACAAAATTACTCATATACCAAAACACCACAAGGCTACCTATGCCCCATACACATACATACTAATAAATGCCAGGTCAATAAGAAACAAAATACATATTATTCAAAACATCATCACAGATGAAACACCAGACATCCTCTGTGTCACGAAAACATGGATCACTGAATCCGATCCTATCATACTCAACCAACTAAACAAACCTGGATACAAACTTTTCAACTCTCCACGCACAAACAAAAGAGGAGGAGGAGTACTAATCCTAGCCAAAGATTCATTAAACCTAACCGATACATCACAAGTCACCATCGAAGGAATCGATATACTAAAACTGGAGAATACAACACAGGCCATCTGCCTCATATACAGACCACCTACATCGCCTCATGAAACATTGGCCGCAGCACTAGAGATAATATCAACCACCGCCAGCAAAAAATACCAAATAATATTGGGAGACATAAATCTAGCTTCAACACTACCTACACATTCAAATGCATTCCTTGAAGCCATGGACCAACTCGGCTACAAACAAATAATACATGAGGCCACACACAACAAAGGGAATATTTGGATCTAGTATTCATACCCAAAAAACATCAACAAGAAGTAACCAACAATCCCACCCCGCAGATCCTACAGGTCCCGTGGTCTGACCACCATCTAATAAAATTTACATTACCTATTCCGAACAAAGACACCAACCACCAACCTAGACCCACAACACTGTCCAAAAGAAAATTCCAAAAGCTTGACAAAGAAGCATTGATACAATCTATTGCAAGTCACATAGACCTGAACCACTCCAACTTAGAAACTCTAATTGACCAATGGAACAAAGGAATTGAGAAAATCGCAGAACCAAAATCCATGACGCACAACCAGATGCCCCACAAAACAAGAACTAAATCAGTACCATGGTACACCACAACACTAAAAATGATGAAAAAGGACCTAAGAAAACTGGAAAAGAAATGGAGACATGAGAAAACACAGGAATATAAAACACAATACTTAACGCTCCTCACAAAATACAAAGAGGAAATCAATCAGGCAAAAAAGATATACCATACCAACTTACTCAACAAATCACTGAACAGGCCCAGAGAACTGTTTGAATTAATTAAATCACTTACAAAAACATCCCAAGAAGACACCACAAACTACCCTATTAAAGCGCAAACGCTGGCAGACCACTATGCCAGCAAATTAAACCCAACAGCAACTTCACTACCCTTACTAAGCCAAGAAAATGACAACTCGATACAACAACCTGCAACCTTAAACACAATGGAGAAATGGAACACATTTCATAAAACCAATGAGAAACAAATAATAAACCTAATCTCGAACCTAAACACCACAACCTCCCAATTAGATCCCTGTCCTGCAGCCTGGATCAAAACCTCTAAACTAGAAATTGCCCAATTCATTACACATATTGTGAACCAATCTCTACAACAAGGAATCATGCCAACACCCCTTAAAAAATCACTCATAAGACCAATACTGAAAAACAACGCACTCAAAAAGGATGATCCAACCTCCTACTGCCCAATTTCAAGTATTCCGTTCATAGCCAAAACTATCAAAAAAACAGTTCAACTACAATTACAGGACCATATTGACTCAAGAGAAGAACTAGACGACCAACAGTATGGTTTCCGGCCACACCACGGTGTTGAAACACTACTTCTGGTACTTTTAGATAATCTACTCAAAGGACTTGAAGACAGGAAGAACATGTATATATTAATATTTATAGATTTATCAGCGGCATTTGATACAGTCCATCACAAAACACTCATTAACAGATTGGCATCTATGGGAATAACAGGAATTACACTGAAGTGGTTCACATCCTACCTAACAAATAGGATGCAACAAGTTCAATTCAACGGCGAAAAGGCAAAAACATTTCCACAAACCCAAGGAATTCCGCAAGGATCAGCGTTATCTTCTCTACTTTTCAACCTCTACATAAAACCGATCTGCTCAATATTTCAAAAGCACAAGATACAATACCATTTGTATGCCGATGATATAATGCTATACACACAATTGGACACAGAAAACCCAAACTACAATCATCTTGAGATCTGCCTAAAAGAGATGCAAACCTGGCTGATGCAAAACAATATGTCCGTAAACCATAAAAAGACAGAAGTAATGTACATCTCCCGAAATCAAGGCTTCAAACCACCCCCAACAATAACAATAAACAACAACACTTACTCGGTAAAGGAAGAAATAAAATACCTAGGAGTAACTCTTGACACAAATTTAAAAATGGAAAAACACCTCCGACTAACCAACAGAGCAATTTTCCACAAAATAAAGGTTATTCAACCCCTACGCAACATCCTCGACCACTCAGACTTCAGAACTGTAGCACAAACTCTGCTCATCCCGCACTTCAATTACTGTAATTCCATCCTTCAAGGTCTGCCAAAAAAACCCTAAAGATCCTTCAAATGGCTCAAAACGTTTCAGCCAGAGTGATCATGAAGAAGAAAATCGCTGAACACATCACACCAATATTAGCCGAACTACACTGGCTACCCATAACTGCCCGTATAAAATACAAACTACTAGTTACAACATTCAAACTCATACACAACATAGCACCATCATACCTCAACAACCTCATAAACACTCAACCCCCTTCCAGAAATAGAAGAATTTGCAACACAAACACTCTATACATACCAACCAGTATCAGATCAGCCAAAGGCTGCACGAGTAAGAGAGCTTTCACATACACAGCACCTACCATATGGAACCAACTGCCAACAGACCTGAGATCAATTAATGACCTGAAACACTTTAGAAAAAAGTTAAAAACACACCTCTTTAATGAAGTATATGATCCAACTTAACTATACCTAAGAGCCAAAATAAACTCTCCTAAATTTTTAGTATGAATCACTGTCTATAGAACCACCACAAGCATAGCCATAAGGCTCCTCTCATGCAAAACTTGTATATATATTCTCATATTGTATATATGTATATATTCTCATATTGTATATATGATCACTCCTATATTGTATATATGTTACTCCTACACTGTAATTACTAGTAACTTCTAATGATTCTCACCCGAAAATCAAATGTAAATTTTTGACTCATCACAGATGTAACCATAGTTATGTTTGACGTGCAAGTTTATCCGCTTCTGATCACTGGAAGTAGCGGTATACAAATGATAAATAAATAAATTAATTAATTAATTGATATGTCATATTAATGCAGTATTATTCCTCTCTGAACAAGCATTAATAAAAGCTACAGAGAGCTGACTTAATTCATTCTGATACTAACATCTAACTCCTGGTACAGTTAAAACTCTATGAAAGACCAGAAGCCACACTCTTCTCTTCTTCATTTACAGTATAAATCAACATAATCCTGTCTTGAATATACACAGAATACAATATGAAAACACTTCACTATGTTCCAGTCCACCCATACCAAGAGGGAACTGGATGTCAATAAAATGCAACCTAGAAACATAAAAACAATCTTATAATGGCTTGGCTTAAAAGCCACATAAACCAATGCATGTTTCTCATTACCAACATTAACAGGACATTAGTCAAATTAACCACCCTAAGGAACCTCATTAAGGGTTACACAAAAGGCCCTTTGGCAGGGCTATACCAAAAGACCGCACCCTTTCTCTTTTTTGCTGATGTCTCCAACAGGGAGGTGGAGCCAACACAGCAGTTGAAGTGGGTGTGTTCTGATGAAGGAACCTGCTACCTCACAATCCACTGAAGTTCAAAGGTAAACAGTTATTACATTTCGTCTGGGTTATCATGACATAGAGTTTCACCATCCCGAGGGGTTGCAGAAATACATTCCCTGCCAGCATGTAGCCATTCAGCTTCCCTTGATGCCATGGCCCAGGATGATGATGAAGCAACCCATCCGACACTAAAGAGAAGGAAGGAGTGAGTGACAGATGAGAGGAGGACAATATTGGTTGGCAAAGATTCAACAATGTCCTAAAGATGATAAAGAACAGAAAAGAATCATGGGATTAGAAGGCAGCCACATGGATGTCTCTCTCTTTCTCGTCATCTCTTTGCTTCCAAGTATGCTACAGCTAGGATGGAAAGAAGCAATAGTGGCTTCTTCAAGGTCTAAAAGACAGTCCTACTGAATCCTCTGGTATAGGAGATATGGAAGACCATAGTGAGCCTGGAGAGCTCACTCTCAGGGAAGATTTATCAGTTATCAAGACAGTGCAAAGAATCAAGGATAAAGGGGAGAATCATGTGACTGAGATTAAAGGGCATGGAGGCTGGATTGATAATATTGATGTGCCGACGTGTGCTGCGGAATCTCCCGGCAGACCACACTGGTAGTAACTGGTTCGTGCTCGATAGTCTGTGTGCAGGGTTGGGCTGCTCTAGCATCTATCTGGTTTGTGGCGATTTTCAACCTTCTAACCAAATAGGTATTGACAAAGTTAGGACAGATCAATGGCTGTCCTAGGTTTATGCGATTTTGCTCCCCACTTAGCAGCTGAATAGCAGCGCTGACCAGATAGCAAACAATGTTGGCAGTGAAATTAGATATACAGCGATGGATGTGGGATAGGCTCTGGTGCTGAATACTCCTATCTGTTTCACATTTACCTGCAGCGTTTTGTGAAACACTGACCGCCACAGGCTCAGTATCTGGCCCAATGGATTTATTATTGGTTCTATTTACTGCCTATTTTCCTTGTTTGTTTTTTTAACTGTGAATTCGGTAGATTAGGTCTTTTTTTAATTTGGTGGAGAAATCAGAAAATAAACTGCAAAATGTGATTTGTTTTCTTCCACTGAGAGATTATATTTTATAATTTTTGGTGTTTTGCTTTCAAGTTTTATTCTTTCTATTATATTTGAAACATCGGTCATTAGAAACTCAGAATGAGTTGCAGATCTTGCATTGTGTGGGTTTCTCAAAATCACTGCAAGTTACTATTTATTTTGCTTTGGATTTCCTTATAAGCCCCTCTGATTTTTCCAGTTCAATTCTTCATCAAGAACCTGTTTATATCTTTATTTTTCACAATTAGTGAGTTCTTTGGAGGAACCACTTAGTGAAAAGAAAACAATCTTTCATCTGATAGAGGGTAAAAGATAATGAGTGCTTATAGATTCCAATCTTAGTGTTTAGTATGGAGTACACAAAGCTGTCAAGGTTAATAGTGATGTCATTTTGCCATGTTTGAAACATTTGTTATGCAAATGAATTTCCTGTATTACAGTTCAGTCTATTTTTCTCTGGCCTAGCCTTCCCCGAACTAAATGACTCGACTTTCTTTCTTACTCAAATCAGAACCTATATTGTGTATCATTCTCTCTTATGACCACTCTCTAATCAATTTGCATATTTTTTCTAATCCTATCCAATAATTCTTTTTTCATTGTTTTCATTTATCTGAAGCCTTGGCAAAATATGAATACATGTATTTCTCTGTCTGCTAAAAATACAAATTAATTAAGTTGGCTTGCAGTAATTCTAAAAACCCATTCTGCAACTTTAAAATAAATGCTTTGCTCACTTCCGGGATGATATTCAAGTAACTGCATGTATCAGATATCATACTGATTTTGATATACTGCTCATTTATGAATATCTGAAGGGTTTGCAAAAAAACCAAGATTAAAAATAAGTAGAATTTAATAATGAAGTAAAATGACACAAAGAACAATAAGGGGCCCTTTTGCTAAAATATGTGATGTGATGTGCGTTACCTGCGCATTCAGGACTACGGTAACAGTTACCGCAGGGACATGAGAGTTAATGCATGCCGATTTTTGTGCTAAGTACTTAATGCTACCTCAATAGATGAAGACAAGTGCAATTGTGTTAATAGCACTATGTGCTGGGTTATTCATACATGCATTGTCAGGAACATGCTGGTCACGCCTCTGATAATTAATGCAGAGGCTCTGCACGTAATGCACATTGAGGGGAATTTTAGAAGGGACATCCAAGTGCAATCTGGGACGGCTAAGCCAGAACATCTGGAAAAAGCAGGCACGCCCAGGTGCAGACGTAATTTCACAAACATGCACACACTCGATATGGACATCTGCAGGGGTATCTACATAGATATCCGCAGAACTGCATTCCAGAGCCCAGGCATCTAGGATAGCCTAATGGTTAGAGAAGTGGCTTAGGAACAGCACAAACAGGGCTCAAGTCCCACTACTGCTGTTGCTGACATTGTGCTGAGTACAGAGGATGATGGAGTGACTTCTTCTTTAAATCCTCTGGATATTTTCAGCTAAAATATGCACTTTTCAGGTGCCTGGAGCAGATCTAACGTTAGATGTAATGCCAGACATTTCTGAGATTAGACAGGATATCCAAAATCCTGGAAGTACACCCCCCCCCCCCCATACCTCCAGGTTCCTGGAATACTCTATCCATGCCTCCTCCATACCCTTGTTCAGACTTTGAGGTCCCCAAAGCAAGCTTCTAAAATGGCTCTGGAAACATCTTTGTGCTCTGGATGTCTCTAAGCTTGTTTTAGGATGTCCAAAGCACGACTAGGGTTTCTAAAATGACCCCCATTAATTCTCACACAAACCTCACTTTAAGTGCAAAAACAACACACTTTACTAAAAGGGCCCCTAAATAAATTAAACAAAAAACTATGTGTGGCATCCATAGAACTATAAACATACGAGAAATCAAAGACCTACTGGACTTCAGGAAAGCCCTGAAAACCTTTCATTCTTTTTCAGGAACGTTATGAACAACCTATGAGTAATCCACACACTAGTAAATTAATTCCCCAGATCACAGTGCCCCACTCCTCCTAGGTTGTACAAGCACCCAGTCAACCAATTCATTTACTACTACCTGAGAATTCCCTTCTACAACACCTTACACTTAACACACAAAGGCAGATTTTCCACCACTGTCCCTATGTACCCCGCCCCTCTCTATTAATTGTTTTTCCCTATTGTAAATCTTGAACAACATTAATTGTTACTCCCTGTTATAAATCTTGTACAGCATTTCTCCCTTAAATCCTCGATTACCTGTTCAATGTAATTTCTAAAAGTTGCAGTGTTCTATGTAAACCGCTTTGAATGAAAGAAAGGTGGTATATAAAACCTGTTAGTTAAATAAATAAATACATAAATAAAATAGAACATAAGATAAGGCCATCAATTCCATCTAGGCTACCCACAGCTTTTTTTTTTCCAGAAAAAAAAGTTTTGGTACCTACATATAGAGGGGGGGGGGGGGGGGCAGGGCCTTACTCCCATAGCCCCTTCAACCATTCACCAAGCCTGAGAAAAGGCAGAATTACAAATATTACTGGGAATACAGAACAAGCCAAACTGCTGTAGACCCCTATACAAAAATCAAAATGCTAGCAGAAGACCTCATATTGGTCAAATGTGCATAGCCCATATAGACTCTCACCAAATAAAGAATAAGGGACCGCAAAGCAGAAGCAGAAAGATGTAGAAACTTAACCCAAATTCTGCCAGAGTAACGCTGAAGAAATAGAAACAGATTTTTAATTTTATTTATTTAACAGTATTTCTATACCGCCTTATCCTAGAATCAAATGGGATGTATTATTGAGTACAGGCCTTGACAAATTTTCTTTAAAACAAGGAGTTAGCTAAGATGTTTACGAGCCGGCCATGGAGACCTCAGTCACAGTGCTCCCTTCCTGCCCCACGGCCTAAAAGGTGTATCACAGTTCCTTTTCTAAGATGTTTACGAGCCGGCCATGGAGACCTCAGTCACAGTGCCCCCTTCCTGCCCCACGGCCCAAAAGGTGTATCATAGTTCCTTTTCTGAGGGCCTGATTTACTGTTTTCCCATATTCTGTGGGAAAATAATGCTTAACAATTCAGGTCCTTAACATGACATTACACAGTCCCAACAGAAGGCAGCGATTCCTCTCAGTCTCCCCCTCCCACCAACTTCACTGACTAGATTGTCAGCAGTATATTGGTGACCCGTTATAGCTGTACCCGTTATAGCTGTACCCGAGGCAACTTCCTAGTTTGCTTCGCATATCTGACCAGATGGAAAATGATATGATAGAGAAACTTCCATTAATTACTGTATGGCAATGACAAATATGAGAAGTACACCCTGATGCAGAACTTTATAAGATGAGTATAAGTTTGAAATGAGTTTATGTCAGGGATAAGCGAGTTGTCAATGATGAGTGGAAGTACAGCGTGATTGGAAAGTCTCTCTGCCGTACATGCTATGGGTACTACACTAGGTTATAAGAAAAGATCGAACTGTTTTAATATGGAATTGTTATTTGTCCAAAACTAATATACACACATTTACATCAAGGGGGTCATTCCGACTGGCATTTTGTGGGGAGCTCTGGATGGGGATGAGGAGGGGGCAAGCCAGACGAGGAGAGAGGGCGGGCTGGAGACATGACCCTGACCCTGGATGTACAGGGCCAATTCCAATCGCGGCCCTGTATGTCTGGGGTCTCCGATTTAGATGGGGAACTTAGGTCTCCCCTGCCATTGCTGGACAGCCACAGAGGGGCCAGGTGGCAAGGTAGATGGCTCTATGGGGTTCCCTGCAGCCCGATCCCGGCCTCTGCAGGCCTGATCAGGGTCGGGCGGCGGGGAACCCAGCATTTGCAATCACCGCGGCAGATCATGGCTTCTGCATGGAATCCTAGTGCCATGGCAAAGGGACATCATGGCACCCGCCACCATGCAGAAGCATTGGGAGGCTTAGATGGGCGGTTTCCTGTGCATCCAGCAACACAGAATTGGGGCAGGCCGGCACGTCCAGGCCCTCTGCACCCGATTCTGATCCTGCGGGAACGTCTAGCTTCTGCAGGTGCAAAATCAGGTGCAAATCCGGCCCGTCCAGATTTTGGACATCCGGTCGGGCTGTATGGGCCCCAAATGGGATTGGCTTCCAATAGCTGGAAATGTTGTCCATTGTTTTGCAGGAACGATGCTACTCGTCTAGTCTTGTTTTCAAAAACATTAATTAATGTCCTTAATGTAATCTTAGCAATGTAGGTGGATATTGCTGCTTTCAGCTCCTTGATGGTTTCAGGGTGGTCTTTGTACACTACTCCCTTTGCTGATCACATAGTAACATAGTAAATGACAGCAGATAAAGACCAGTATGGTCCATCTAGTCTGCCCAGTAAGATGGCAAGAGTAGGTGCACCTGCCGCTCTATGCAGGTCACACATCCCCATGTCTTGTTGAGAAATTAGATAGTTAAGTTTATTTTGATTTTATCCTGTTGCTGTAAAGGGATCCACTGTGTCTATCCCATGCCATTTTGAATTCTGTCACTGTATTTACCCCCACCAGAAGTAAATGTTGGGTGAAGAAAGGTCGGGAGATCACGTCAGCCACAGACTCCTCAAAATGACCTGATCCCTGAAGACATCTTGAAGTAGTGCCATGGACGAATGAGCAGTGTGCACAGTGGCACCATCTTGCTGGAAGTAGGCGTTCATGATTTCATCTTCCTCAAGCTGTGCGATGAATGGGTACAGTATGTCGGAGCAATACCGATCTGCATTTATGGTGTTCTCAAAAAAAAAAAATAGGGCCCACAATTTGCTTTCTTGACATTGCTATCCACATACCGATTTTAATCTGCAAGGGTGTTTCATGAATTACATGTGGGTTTTCTGTGGCCCATAAACGAGTGTTTTGTGAGTTAATGTATCCGGATAAATGGAACCAAGCTTCATCTGTATAGAATGTTGAATCCAGCATTTCAATCCCGTTATGTCGAATGAATTCCTGATACCATTCACAATCAGCTATCCTCTTTAAATTACCTGCAGATTTTAATTCCTGAACAGCCGTCACTTTGTATGGAAATAACTGTAGTTTACATTTTACAGCTTTTTCTGCAGATCCATAACTGATTTCAGACTCCTGTACCAATTTTCTCAATTATTTTGATGGGCTGGCCATCAGCTTATCAGAGATATACAGAAGCTTTGTCTCAGATAAAACACTAGGTCGACCATTTCTGGCAGCATCTGCCACCGAACCAATACTCCGAAATTTACTTATTAGATCTCGTACACTATCGCAGTGTGGAACAGTGGAATGTGGAAACTTTCGTTTCATCACGTCTATATATTTGTCACCAGATCTAAACACATCTCCACTAAAAATATTTGTTCCTCGATGGTTAACATACCGTGAAGGGCTAAGGATCACATCACAACTCCATGTACTTCCAACATCTGAAAAACATTTCTACGTCTGTCTGACGTCTGTCAAACACTAGCTAGGTCAAGAAAAACAACAGCAATAGCCAGTGCGCAGCCAGTTTGCGTGCAGCACTCTCTGTGGAAAGACTTTACGATTGCGCTGTATAATGCTTCAATTATTTAACAGTGCACGATGGACTTTTAAATATTTTTGACATAATATTAAATAAAGTAAAATGGACCTTTGGGTATAGCTGAACCGACTTGTATGCTGGAATCAACTTAATTTATTGGTTCAACAAAAAAAATTTTTTAGAATAGGTTTCATTTATTTGTATTTATATTTATTATTTAAAACCCTTTTTAGACCGCCATATCTACAGGCATTTAAGGTGGTTTACAGCAATTTAAAAATAAAATGGAGTTACAAAGAAAATTATCTCCCCTCTCCCAACATCCATAACATAAAACAATGACAAACCACTGCCGAGTACAAATTAAAAATACAAAGGAGTTACAAGGAAATTATCCCCCAACACCCATACACATAAAAACAACAAACCATTGCTGAGTACACATCGCTACTGCGCCAACTGCAAATGCACTGATTGACTAGAGATATCCAGTATAAGTATTCCTTTCTTGGTCAAAGTTTAGAGCTAACCAACCTCTTTATGCATTTGCTTCCATTTGTTCAATATATCCATACATTTTCTTATTCAAAACATGGAGCGATGCTACTTATTGTAATGATCATACACATAAAGACTGGAAATAGAATGCTTTTTAACAGTCTATACTTTGCTCTGATTTGAAAGCATTATAATTTGCAAAACCTTTACCCAAAATAAACTCTGACACATACATACTGTCCTGGTTAATGAGAAAGGAGGACATATTCCTGGAAATAAGAGAAGGGAAAAGTAAATATTGTACTTTAAACTTAACATGACGCAGATTTCAATACAGATGTTAATGCAATGGAAAGTGAACGTAATAGTTTGTTGTTCTCGGGTAACTGTAAATGAAGTCACGCATAAACCTTTCAATAAAGGTGCAGATTAAATGATTATTGTGCACAGAAATGTACTTCCCTATCTTTCTCTTTTTTATTTATATAGATAAAGCAACCATTTCTATGCCAAATTGTTCATAATTAATAGTAAACAATTCAGTACCGATATATATATATCCTTTGAAACGTACACGAAATTGAAGAGAATCACAAAAAAAGCTCAATAAACTTCAGTTAGCTACAACCATTAAGCTACTAGTTTGTTGTAGAAGAAGGAGGGGAGGGAAAATGTCAACAGATTAAGAAAGATTGCAAACAGTATACTCCTTACAAGTAAATGGGAGGATAGCAGGAAAAGTCAAACAATGTACGTCAAACAGCAGTCAGAGAGAAGGGTCATTGACTCATGTCACTTCACAGGAAACTAGCTGGGATCCACTGTTTAGTAACAAAGTACGGAATACAGAACATGCCACATGGGGTTTGAAAATATTATCAGCTTGATTTACCCTACTGCAGTATTTCTCAAGTGGGTCCTGGTGTACCCCCTAGCCAGTCTGGATTTTAGGATAGCCACAATGATTATGCATGAAACAGATTTGAAGGCAACAAAGGCAGTTTTTATCCTGGATGGTCTCATTTAATCACAGTCACACAACACAGTCAGCATACACCTTTTAAGTGGAATTCTTACACACATATACATTTAGATTACAAAGATGTCTTCTTAAACAAAAGCATTACTCAGAGGTTCTTCAAGCATTACTAGTCTACAACCCGCAATGCAGAAGGCACAAAGGTTTCATAGTGCTATGTAAACAGAGTTTCCAAGGTATTTGTATAATTGTCAGGATCACTGCTGTCGTTGCTATGGTTGGTTAGTCCAAGGAGCACTGCAGACGTTATGAGACCTGACCATGAACAGCACTTTTCTTGTGAGGGAGGACAAGGGCCATAGAAACAGGGGGCCACCTTCCAAGGTCAAGTGACTAGCAGGTAGGCCCCCAGTCCTTACCCCCTCCCCGATATTTTATATTTAATTTTACATTCAGATTTATAGACTGTCTGTCTCTTAAAGTCGTTCTTAGGTTGAATACTTCCCCCTTCCTCAGTGGCCCTACTCACTCCCTCCCTCCTATGGCCCTGGTTGGATTGTTGGGACATTGATGGTACAGAGGAAGGTGAAACACGACTATCAGAGGAACTGGGAGTATTCTCCTCCTCTTCCAGTGCTCATTAGCAGCATATTGGAAATCTGGGAAGCACACAGAGGATCCCAGAATGTTGGTAAGTGCTGGGTTGCGCTGCTTGGTATGTGCAACTGACTTATATGTGCCACTGGTGTTACAAGCTGCATGTGGAGGAGGGTGATGGCTATCTGCATTTGCAGATATGTTGAGTCACTTTTATGGGTGTCTAAGTGGGAGGATCTGGTAGGTCTCTGATTTAAACATACCCACGTCCAAACAGCCCATTCATGTAGCTGTTCACATGCGATGGACGCCCGCAGAGCCGATTCTAGAAACATTCACATGCACATCCGCACTGTTTGCTGGTATCTTAAAGCTGGGTATGGGCTCAAGGGATTGTGAGGGCCACTGCATGCATCCCACAACCATTGTGGTAGCTGGTGCATTCCTGTATGGACCTTGGTCATTGTGGGCCTCACATCCAGATGCTCCTGATTGAACTAGCTTGTTTTCAAAGGTGGGTGTGTCTGCTCATTTTTCTGCTGCGTATCTGGGGCTTTTGGAGGTGTTGTGCTCAGCCAGTAGGGTCTGTGATGATCCTACTTAATGCAGCTTTTCTGCTGTTCCTTCTTTTTTTCCAGATATTCCTAGATGGTGGCTGTAGGCCAGTAACTGGGAGAGACATTGCGCATGTGGATGTGGTGCCATCACCGGGGATGGACCGGCCCGTTGGACATTGCACTAAAATAAAATGGACACAGAGCCAGTGTCATCTCTAGGACTCAGCCTTTGATGGTCGTTCTGTGTCCAACACTTCTGCCAACCAGTCATAGGTCCATGCTGTTCCATGCACACGAGGTAGTAGTGCTTTGCAGCTTTATACTGGTGTGTGAATGCCTATGACTAGGTGGATATAGCTGTATATCCGAGGTACTTGTAGAGTTGGTCAGTATGCAGCTTTGGAGGCCTTATCTGTTGGTGGGGCAACTCAGGTCAGCTTTCTGTTTTCCCATTTGTGAGGACATGGCTCCTGCAGACCTTACTACTCATCTCTGTGTGGACTGCTGTCAGGAACTTTCATTCATCTACACTAGGCACTAATTGCCCACATTAATGATGCTTGCATGCCACACTTACATTCTGCCCTTAACCCATCCACTCTACATATTAATGTGGAAGGGCTCGTTAAGGTTCATTTTAGCAGCTGATAGCTGGCATACCCTTGCATTAGCATTCACCATGACCAGTTACCATATACTGGTTAGTGGTACTTGGTAAAAAGGCCTCTAAATCCATAAGCATTCATCAAAAATTTGTTAACTAGTTTGGGGAGATTTATTTTTATTTATACACATTATAATTTACAGCACATGAAGTGATTTGACATGAATATTTTATATTTTCACTAGCTCTAATGTGGCTCAGCATTATCTTGTTTGTAGCTGTCTCAACCAACAACCACAGAAAGCTACAAGAACAAATTCATGTGCAAGAGTGAATATAAAACAAGATTACCAGTTGTTATTATCTAATGCTGATTGATAAGAAATAACATTACAGAGGGACTTAAGTGCCCTTTTACTATGGGTGTGCACTTACTGTGTGATTAACAACACTATTATCATGTGGTAATTGCAGCCCTTGTGTAGGGGATTCCCTGCATGTTCCCAGCAGTTAACGCATGATCGCAAATGCTAACGCACAGTGCACTTAATATGGGTGCACGTAAAGACACCTGAGGGGTCATTAGGTGCACTTATGCCAATTACCACTGTGTGTGTGGCAACTGTCCTTGTGCTAGCAGCAATATGCTCTCATGCCCACACTCCACCCATTCCTAGCTCCATTGCACGATGGCCAATTACCATGTACGTGAGGTTGTTGGCATGCCCCTACGTTATTTATTTATGTAAGGGGCCTACTGGGCTACAAGGGTCACTATCTCACCTTACACGGAGGAAGTACACAGAAACCAATTTCTCAGCAATACTCACAAAATCTTTATTACAGGATATTCTTTTCTCAGCATAAATTCTTCACACACAAATTCTCTAGCAGTTACTTACAGGTACAAGGTAGCTACTGTATGCAGAATAGACAGAAGAGAAAGTTTAATGGGGCAATTCAGTACGCTGGCACCTCCATGGCAGGGCTGAATAAACTCCCTACTTTCCCTCTGTCCTGCTTTTCTGTAAGCTCGACATGATTACAAAGGTTATTTCTTTTCATGCAGCTGGTTTTTAGTGATACTTTTTTCTATACAATTTTGGCACACATTTGCATTTCCCAAGGTTCAAGTTAGCATGGAAACACCATCTCACTTTCCCAAGGCCAGTGCCTAATTAAATCTTACTCCCTGGTTCCCCCATGTCTCTTTTTTGTTTCATTTGTATTATCTGGTTTTCTTAGCAAATGTACACTAAATCAGCAACATTCCGTAGCACTCTACTCCCAGAATTTTCTCATGCTATGTCAGCAGTTCATTCTTCCCATGATTTTTCTTTTGGCCTAACAGTGGTCAGCAGTCCCAAGCAGGTCCATTGGTTTCTGGCTTGGGCCTGACTCCCTGTTTTCCAGTACAGTCAAACCTCGGTTTTCATGATTAATCCGTTCGAAAAACTTTGACTAAAACCGAAACGTATGAAAACTGAAGCAATATTTCCCATAAGAAATAATGTAAATCCAATTAATCCGTTCCAGACACCCAAAAATATTCACAAAAAATACATTTTATAGAGAATAACTATATTTTTACATACAGAAAACAATGAGAAATAAATATAAATGACTAATGAAATGGATAAATGAACATTTAACATCACTGAAAGCAAGCTAAGTACAGTACTGTACAGTACAGTATGTTGACATCTGGCCTTAGCCACCCCTGACAAGCTGCTGTGCCCAGCTCTCTTCGGAATCACATTGAATTCAGTCCATTAAAATACCTTTACATTATCTGCTCAATGCTTCAGAATGGCAGAAAATCTTAATGATATAGCTTCAGACGTACCCTGCAAGAGAAAGAACTGCCTCCCACATTCATGCAACATCTCCTGCTTACGTTGACAGCTTTTCTTCCCTGCTACCGGGACAAAATCTCAGTCAAAAGACATTGAAAACCGAAGCAATGCATGAAAACCGGGACAAAATCTCAGTCAGAAAAGACGTTGAAAACCGAAGCGTATGAAAACCGGGGCAAATGAAAACCGAGGTTTGACTGTACTTCTGTACTGCAGATCCTATGCAATCTTCACAATTTACAATCTAACATAAGAAATAATGTAGCACAAACATACATTAATAAGAACTTGTATGATTAAACAAGCTTAAATCATGTCATAAAAAACATAAAAATAACAAAAAGATAAAATGTATTGTACTAACAGCAAAAATACTTGTATCTAAATCCTAGACAAAATGATTTCCTAAAATAAAAGGATTTCATTTTCTTCTTGAAATCAAGGTAATCATACAACACTCAAAGCTCTAAGGCAGGGGTCTCAAACTCAAATTGCTTTGAGGGCCGAATGAGGACTTGTAAAGTAACCCGGGGGCCGCATAAGACACGGGCCTCATTTGCATAAGGGGCCTCATTTGCATAAATATTTGCATAATGTTGCATAATGAGTGCATGGATAAAGAAAGACTAGAAAATTTCTATATTACTATAATCCAGTGCCAACCGCCAGGCACATTAGGAACTACTACTAACACTGCCCATTTGGAACCCATAGCAAACCCCCCGTATCATAACAGCACTACCAGGACTCACAAAGCACCAGACCCTACCTATCAAAAGGCAACACTGCAAATATTAAATCAATACATTTCAGAGAACAATACATGACCTACTGGGAAAAGAGAACAAGTAGCAATGTCAAATAGGAATTACACAGAATACCTCAGCACTGTAGAAATAAAACTATAAATAATTTCTTGTACCAAAGCACAGACATTAATGATGCACATTTCCCAGAGCTGACATATTCCAGTTAATAAATTCAAAATAAAGAGATATTTTTCTACCTTTTGTGCATTTTTTTTTCAGTTGCAATTGCTCCAGCCACTTCTGGTTTCTTCGTGTCTTCTGCTATCTCCATCGTCTGCTGTCCATTTGTCCTTTCTTCTCTCTTCTAGTTTTTTTCCATTCTCTCTCTCTACATCTGCTTTAACATACTAATCTTTCTCCTTTTGCTCTTTCCTCATTCCTATTTCATCCACTCAAATTTTACCCCTCCATCCTCAATCCCCACTTACTCTCCCAATACCTGGCCAATTGTAGATTTGTCTTCTCTTCCAGACAAAATATTTTTCCCCTCTCCATTTCACTTTCCCAGCTCCATCCCATTCTAATCCTCCCCCAACATCAGCTCCCTTCTAGTTCCAGCCCCACCCAGCATCTGCTCCTTTCTAGTCCCTGCATCAGTCCATTTCCAGTCCTAGCCCCCACCATAGCCCATTACAGTCATAACCCCCCCTGCCAATAGCCCACTTCCAGTCCTAACCCCCATCTGCCCATTTCCAGTCCTAGCCCCCACCATAGCCCATTACTAGTTATACCCCCCCCCAGCCCATTACCAGTCATAACCCCCCCTGCCAATAGCCCACTTCCAGTCCTAACCCCCATCTGCCCATTTCCAGTCCTAGCCCCCACCATAGCCCATTACCAGTTATAACCCCCCCCAGCCCATTACCAGTCATAACCCCCCCCTCCCCCCTCTGCCAATAGCCCACTTCCAGTTCAGTCAGCCCCTCCATAGCTCATTACCGGCCAACAAAAAAAACCCCAAAACCCTGGCTTCTGCTGCTGCCGTTGCCGCCGTGGCAGCAGCAGAATCAATTGTCAAATTAAAAAAAAAAACTGACTTCTGCTGCTCAAGCAGCTGTCCTGCGGCCCCTTTCCCTCTGCCTGGAGATCCGACTCTGCTCTATCAGCGGCGTGCTTTTCAAGCCGCGACGAGAGTATTCCCCTCTCGCGCGGTTGCCGCGCGAGAGGGGAATACTCTCTTCGCGGCTTGAAAAGCACGCCGCTGAGAGCAGAGTCGGATCTCCGGGCAGAGGGAAAGGGGCCGCAGGACAGCTGCTTGAGCAGCAGAAGTCAGTTGTTTTTTTTAATTTGACAATTGATTCTGCTGCTGCCACGGCGGCAACGGCAGCAGCAGAAGCCAGGGTTTTGGGGGATTTTTGGTTTTCCGCCGTCGCGGGCCGCACAAAGTTGTCTCGCGGGCCGCGTGTTTGAGACCCCTGCTCTAAGGGCAATTCATTCCAGACAAGAGGACCAGTTACAGATACCAAATGACTCAAAACCCATATTCCATAACGAGATGGTGGAGCTGGACATCTCAGCTGCCCACCTCACTGGGATTGCCATAAAGATGAAGATGTAAAAACTTCCCAAGGAAGTTTCTAAGACACTTCTATCTCAAGTCTTAACACTTTAAAAATAAAAGGTGGCCACTAAATTATTTGAGTTGCACTAATAAACCAAATGCATGCTATGAATGCACATCCATATATACAAGTTCATGCTTGTTATGCATATATTTTAGCATAGTCATGGGAAAGGCAATTTTCACAGGCCATTTACCAGGGTAAATATTGGTTCAGCCAGCAAACTGGCCATTTGAAAATTGCCCAGCCTTTATCTGGGCAAAAATACTTGCACCGATTAACAAGGAGCACACTTTTACCAGGGCAAAAAGTGCATGAACTCAGGGGTGTGGTTAGATTGGGGGAGAGATGCATCAGATGTAAATTACATTTTTAAATCCACCTGCATTGTTTTGAATAGAACCAGTACCCAAAGGAAAAAGAAGTCCCATATCTCTGCAGGTAGTGTTTTCTAGGACAATTTTCAAAGAGAAACACGCTCATCATTTAATAGGGACTTCTTCATTAAAGTACACTAAGACTTGGCATCTTAGCATGTGTTTAGTGCAAAAATGAGCACAGGAGGTATGGCCAACTCACACTAACTGTTGGAAGTATTCCTGTCAAGTCCTCATGTAGTTAGCATAGTGGAAAGCACCTCACTATGCTAAACCTAGAACAGAAATTAATGCGGGTACACATACCACCAACTATTGACATGGCAGTAAGTGCATCCATGCTAGCTGCAACATTGATGATTACTACTTGCTAATAATGCCTTATGGTGCTGGTGAAGAATACTGTGTATACCACGGACTGCCTGAAGAACAAACCAATCAAACCTAAGCTTTCTTTAGAAGCTCAGATGACAAGATTTTGACTTTCATATTTTGGACACATCATGAGAAGAGAGAGAACATTAGAGAAAGACACTGTGCTTGGCAAGGCTGAAGGTCATTGCAAAAGATGAAGGCCAGCCATTAGATGGATCAATATAATAATAGCAGCTGTGGGTGCCACTCTATCAACTATGAAATGCCTGACTGAAGACTGAACACAGTTTAGGACATCCATCCAGAGGGTTGTCTTCGACACTGACTCAAAGGTACTTAATGACAACAACAATAACACTTACAATAGTTGCAATGTGCAGACGATGCCCACTCTTCACCCCCACCCGTCCAATCATGTGCTAAGCATTTAGCATGGGATTTTTACAGCACTAGCAGTTGCTTTGGTCCCGCACTAATTGTTACTGCACTTTTGTAAACATACCCCATAATTTTGCTTGAAAAATGGGTGGACAATTCTTGGGTAAAAGTAACAGTGGATGCCATATCTATGCAGGCAGACAAGAAAATTGTTCCAAAGGAGGACCACTTTCAAAGTGCTTTATACTGACATCAATAGTCTGTCTGAAATACCACCTCCTTCAATATGACTACAAATCTACATGTTGAACTTTTAGCTGTATTGAGATTCCTGAAGAGCATGTAGGCCAGTGATGAAACTTATGAGTGTAGATGGAATTTCCTCCAAGCCTCAGTCAGCTAACTCAATTCCTTCCTCTCTTTAACGTTCCTCTGTTGTGTTTCCTCTCCTCCGTCTTCCAGAGTGTATCCTGTTCTCTCTTATCCCCCACCACCTTCTCTGGTTGCCGTTTGATAAGGTATTCCCCTCTCCCTTTCTTTCATCTAATTTCCTTTCCTCCTATCTACTCTTCCTTCTTTTCACCATTTTGTTTTATTATAAACCACTAATACGGTGCTATGGTCCTTTGGCAGTGTAACACCCCCATGTAAACTGTCGGGAACATGGAAAGCATTTCTCTGGCAGGTAACAAGGAGCCCTATCTCATAACACATGCTATATTATCGCGGATGAACCTAACACTACCTATTGTGGTGGCGTTAGATTAAACTGCACTAATGCGCCACCCTCACCATGCCCAGTCTCCACCCCTACCCCGCCCGCTCGTGCCTCTAACGTGCGTTGCACAGTTAGCACGGAAATCATCCTGCACGGTCATGGCCTGTGCTAGTTGGCAAAGCACATCCCGGTGCACCTTTAGTGTGCACCACAACAGGCGCTGCCAGCTAGAGCCCATTAATAAAAGACTCCCTTTAAATTGAAAATACATGTGTACTTTTGCTTTAAAAACGCGTGGCTTTATACCTACAGATATAAAGTATGTATGATCTTTGCCCCAGTGTGCACAGTTTGGAGATTACCACATAGGATCTGAACCATTTTTTTAAATTGACCATCATTTCCTATAGACTTTAGTTTTAAAAGGATTTGGTAAATCTCTTTAGGCAGCAAGACAGTAGCTGAACTCCTACAAAAATAAATAACTGACAGGGGAATGCTGCTCAGTGCTATACCTGACTCTCCCAGGGCACAACATATCTACTGTGTCATCTGCACAACAATACTCTCAGTCTTTCTACCATAGTAACACCTGGGACATACTGTACTTCTTCAGAGTGGTTCCCAACCAGGAATTTCCACCTGGTAATAAAGCAGTTACACTCGTATTAGGCAGCTGTGGCATCATAATTGCAGCTTTGTTTTCTAGCAGATGCCATAGTAGCAGACAGAGTGAATTAACCTTTGATGAACTTAATTCACCACTTGCAAGCAAGAATTCCCTCTTCTCGGGGTTATTGCCCAGTGTAAGTTAGTGTAAACAAACCTCCAAATGTCAAATGACTACAATGTAAACAATATATAATGAAAGTCATTAATGAATACACCATTGGGTGCTAGCGATAACCAAATTCATTTTCAGCTTACCGCAACTATGGTTTTTGTCGGGATCAACCGACACGAACAGGAGAGATGGCAACTCTCCCCTCAACGTTGGGAGAACACTTTATTCAGTGAGTAAATCACCCAAAACCACATGAAAAATAGTGTGTCCAACACTTATCTTATGAACAGGCGATGTTCGTCCTCCATAAGTAAACATTGGGTTTGAATCTGCACGACATGCATGTTTCGGGCCCCAAAGAGTCCTGTGTCAAGTGTTCCCGTTCAACAATCAAAAGTAATCACCCTAAAGAAAATGTCGAACCCAACGGTTCTTATACATAGCTATAATGGCCATCGATTGGATAGTGAAATGACGTCATATGAGGAGTGTCTAGGGGGTTTCTAAAGATACGCCTTTAATGCTCTTAAACATATCGATGAACTTCAGAAAAAAATCCCCAAGAAACCTTTTAGACTAAAAATGCTGACTAATATAAAGATGCTGGCTGATGTAAAATTAATAATGGTGATAATAATAAGCGGTTCATCACAAAAGGCTCTACCATTCATATTCTAAATTGAGGCCCAATTGAATTACTGTTTGAAGGCGAAATATCCAACGTTGTTCATGCCATTGCAGCTGACGCTCGTGATCACCCCCCCGGGGGCCGACAGGAACCCAATCAATAATCCTCCATCTAAAGTCACCGAAGGAGAGATTCATCTGTATACAGTGTTCCACCACTGGTGCCGAAAGAGTCTTCGATCTAATCCTGGAGGCATGTTCCCCTAACCTGACCTTTACCGGACGAATCGCCCTGCCGATATATAACAGGTCACAAGGGTAAATGAGCATATAAACCACAAAACTTGATTGACATGTGGAAGCCCCCATAAAAGCAAAAGACTTGGTCGTACTGAGATGAGACCACTGGATACCTTCCAAGGTAGTATCGCAATACTTACAATTTTGACAAGCCCACAGTGTAAGTTAGGGCATCAAGAATGAAATTATATGAAAAAAGAAAAAAAAATACTTCAGTATTTGGAGGTAGAAGTGCCTAAAAATATTTGGCTCTTTTCAACAAGAAATAATTATCATAGCACAATATTTATATATAACTAGTGACAGTACCCACTATGCTTCAGCACAAGTAATTCCTGTCCCACTCCTTCAATCTCTTTCTATTTTCCTAGTCCACTTACATGTGTGTCTCTGAATTGCCTTGGGTTCTTCAGCGGTCCATCTGCCCTCCCTGCACCCTGCTCCGAATGTCTGCTTGTAACACCCGCTGTCCTTTGTGCTTCCATGGTCTGATCCGGCCATGCATTCCAACTTTCTTTTCAATCTGATGACATTTCATGTCAGGAGAGTACACGCTCTTGCTGCACTTGAAATGGGCATGATTATTTGTATGCAAATTAGATAAATTTAACATGTACATATATATAATTTCTTAGAGAGGAAATATAAAGTAGCATCACCTATGTGCATGACTATGGACTAGATTTACTAAAATGCAGTTCACACAGTAAATAAATCCCATAAATTAGGATCTGCAGAAAATAATGAGTGTTAAAGTGAGGTAACGTGATAGCTCCTTTAGTAAATCCAGCCCAACGAATATGGAGAACTGAGCTTTTCAATGAAGCCTGATAAATTGTGGACCTTCGGTAAGTGAAATTGATTAACCTAGTGAACCAGTCTTAAAATATATTAAGATAGTATGGTTGGATAGAGAGAACAAAGAACCATAATATATTAATCATTATTGGCTGGGGCAAAATGGATCAGTGAAACCTCATCAAGGGCTATCATTGGCTTGTATATTACCAGTACTTACTTTCCATTACAACAGGCAAGGTAATGATTTTTACATGCAGACTAATTGGGTCTTTCTACGATCTCTTCCTTCTGTTTCTTAGTAAAGACATTTAAAGCAGATGGAATCAGTCTTTATTAATCGGGGTCAGTGTTCCTGGTCATCATAGTAACATATGGTCAGCCAAAGAGATGCTTTCATTTATCCTAAGCTAGTTCTTTTTTTTTTTTTAATAAGAACTGCAGCTGAAAATGATTTTATTTCAGATGGAAGATGGATTATAAAATCCAGAGAGAAGTTGATTTTTCCTTATGCATTATAAGATTTTTATCTGACTAGGAGAAAAATACGTTTTCAGGTAGGGTACAGTCATACGCAAATAGATAATATAAATTACATTCCCTCAAAAGAAAATGTTACAACATGTATTCTGAAAGATAATACATTATACATCTACTCAAGATATGGCATCTGATTTCATAATTGTAATTTACTATAATATCTAGTAACAACTTTAGAAACCTGTTTATCAAAATATGTTAACATAACTCATATTACAGAGGAGTGTTAATGCATTAGCGTGCATTAAATGCCTTTCACATGTTCATGCTAAAACATGGACCAGCATTGCCGTTTATGGGAAAAAAAAGCCACAATAGGAAATATTTTCATGAGTTGCATTGAATGGAAAGGCATGCAAAGCAGATTTTTAGAATTAAAATGACACCCCAAATGGCATTAAGCCAGGCAATTTGCATTAACCTGATAAAGTTATCTATATTTTTATCTTGATTTCTTGATTTACCGCACCTTCGGAACCATCAGGGCGGTTTACAATAGAGCAAAAACGTATTAGCGGCACAAAGCCTGAAACGGAAAGGAACTACATATATTGACAGGAAAGGCAGCAATCACACATGAAATAAAGGAAGAGGAGAGAGAAGGAGAGGACAGAGTAAGACAAGAAAAAAGGTTAAGGGGGAGGTTTAATGTATTTAAGTTTTGTCAAGTGCACCAAAAGGCTGGTGATCCTGTCAATGTCCAGGCCTGGAGTGTCCCCAGTGCTGAAAAGTCAGCCATCTAGATAACAGCCGGCCCATGCCTTCTCCATCCAGTGGGGACAAAAGATCGCTGGAGCAGGAGAGATCCTTGTTCCCTCCTGTCTTGATTTCATTGCTGACAACTGATTTGACTTTCTTCTTTCCACTATGGGGGTCATTCCGATCAGGGAATAGTGGGGCTGGACGTCTGGGTTGGATGTCCAACCCGTGTTTAGCCCCTGATCGTGATTCTAGTATCAGCGCTCCCCGCACATACACTGCGTTTGTGTGGGAAGCGCTGGATGGGGCAGTGAAGGAGCAGAGTGATGGCAGTTGGAGGAGGGGCCATCTGCCGGGATGTACAGAGGCAATTCAGCTCCTGCCTCTGTATGTCCCTCAGCACCTACCTAGACATCCAGATTATTCCAACCAGAAGGTGGAATAAGTGCCGAGCTATGAGCCGATTGCAGAGTACCCCCTCCCCCCTGCACCATTGCACCGGCACGTGAGGGCTCCTGCCACCCAATCCTAGCCTTCAGGGCCCCCACCAAGGGTCAGACGGTGGGGAAACAGGACTGCACTGCGTCCGGGCCATCAGCTGCTCTGGCTGGATGTGCCAGTGTCATGGTGATGGGGTGCCGCTGCACTGACACCCCAGCTGGAGGGTTGGGAGGGCTGGCCAGACACATAGCTGGATGTCTCCTTACTCAGACTTGTGTGCATACCAGGCCGTCTAAGTGTCCCGATTCCTCAACAGTGGGACCGTATAGCTTCCGCGGTTGTGGAATAGGGTACGAATTGGCTGTCCAGACGGCCCAGACATGCATATTGCTGACTCTGCCTCCACGTTATTTGCTAATCTTTTAGTTTCATCCTCTAAATGCGTCCTGGAATGCCTCTTCCTAGATGGATAATATTTTATTGGATATCAAGGTGTCCAGTATTTAAAAGACCTTACCGGTTAGCAGCACCTGCTACTTGGCTAATTCCACTGTGGGAGATTTCCTGCAGCACTGTTTGAAAAGTACCGCCGAACAGGACCTTACCAAACTAGAAATCCATCCTACATGACTTGTGATCATGGAGCCGCCCCTCCACTCCCCAGCCACGTGCAAGAACTCACTCTTGTCAGGCTTCCTGGAAGCCCGATGATGGCATCAGTGCCCCTTCTGTACTTGTGGCCTCTGTGGCTGCACTGCTCACACAGTCCTTGGTACAGCTCTGACGCCGAATATCTCCATGGATTTCATAGGCACTATTCAGATGGTGCCTGGGTGCTCCAGTGGTGGAAACAGAACAGAGACTTTAGTTATCTGGATAGGGGAATGTAAAGAGCCCTGTCTGAATAATTATCCAGATAGGTTAGTACAGTAAAAAAAAAAAGCTGTTCTAAGTCTATCCTGGTAAGCTATCTGTATGGCAACTGAGGCCACGATGCAGAAACCCAGCACTAAAGCTCTAGCACCGGATTTCCTAATTCAAGTTTAATGCAGAATTTTTGTACAACAAAGCTGTAAACAAATAGCATGCACATTATCTGGGTGCAAAGGTCAGTGCTAAACAAGGGAGCAAGCCAGCCGCATGTGCTCAGGGGTCTGCTTTAAATCTAGCAGCTGTGATCGGGGCATGCAGCCTCCCAAACTCACAGAGCCACTGCAGGTGAGCCACTGCTGCCCGATCCTGGCCCCGGCTGCCACTACCGAGGGTCAGGCAATGGGAAAATGGGCTTTGCTCATTGTCGGTCAGTGTGTGCGCCTGCTGGGCATCCTGGTGCCATGGCGATGGGATGCCACAGCACTGGCACACCAGCAGGAGCACTGAGTGGTGGAGATGGGCAGCCTGCTGTATGAATCACCACTCAGAACGCTGTGCATTCTGGGCTGTCTAAGTGCCCGATTCTGCAACCACAGGAACATATAGCTCCCACGGTTGCAGAATCAGGTACAAATGTGCCCTTTCCATTTTCTGGATATCTGGGCGGTCTGGACATGCAGGGCTCTGAATAGGCCTCCACGTGCATAACTTTGCACTTGTCCAGATTAAATTTCATCTGCCATTTGGATGCCCAGCTTCCCAGTTTTTCCAAGAAGGGAAATCATGCCGTTTCCCATTTCAGAAGAGGGAAGCATGGAAATTTCATTTTGAAGTCTTTGCAGATATTTTCCAATGCATACTCTGCCCTAAATTGAGGGTAATTTAATAACCAAGCACCTAGTTTTAGGTATCCAGAATGTGCCTATCTTAAGCCTATGTTATAAAGGAAACTTGGCACCTACTTTCCTTTGTAAAATAAGGCTGTAAGTGTCTGAAAATGCACATTAAATCTGACACAAACACATCACTCTGTTGCAGGTTTAGGCATTATCCACAAAGAAGCAAATCTTTCCTGATTGTTCTTCTACAATTTCATTTACAAAAATTTTGAAAAGAACTGGATGAAGGACCAGAGCCGGCTGAAAGGTTTCTGCCATCCTAAACAGAAACCCCAGCCTTGCCTTCCCCCTCCGCTAATGTTATCCCCCCACCACTGATGCTGCTCCCTTAGCTGCCGTCAATTCCAACTTTGGAGGAAGGCGGGCAGCGGCAGTATTTCCAAAAGTGGCAGCTTTTTGCCGCCACTTTTGGAAATAGTGTTGCTGCCCGCCTCCCCCCCCCCCCCACCAGTATCAGCAGCAGCAGCTGGAAGGTGTGTCACAGCTGCCCATGTGTGCTGCTGCCACCATCCTCCCGTGCTGCTGCCACCGCCCACCCGGGCCAGCCGTCTAGTTTGCCTAGTACACAGGCCGGCCCTATCAAGGACTAATCACTTTGGTACGCCACTGGTTAAGATCCCTTTCCTCAGAATGAACTTTTGTTACCTCCCACTCTACCATTTTCTAACTCATTCAGTCACTTTAGGGCCAATATCAAGGGTGTCTGGTTTATTTAGGAGCTGCCTATGAAGAACCATGTCAAAAGCTTTGCTGAAATCTAAGTACAAAACATCTAGGGCCCTTTCCTGATCCAACTCTCTGGTTGCCTAGTCATCTGGTTGCCTAATCGACTAGAAGTCGATTGTGTCAGATTTGTCTGACACAATCGACTTCTAGTAAAACCAAAATGCTCAGTATCTGGTGACATTCCAAAATATGGCATTGGCAGGGCAGGCATGACTGGGGATTACCTCTTCTCCCTTTGGACCCCATGGCTATGGGGGTGGTGAGTGGAGGGGATGTGGTCCAGAGTGGATAGGGATGTAGCAGCTTATCACAATCCAGCTGATACAGTAATTAAGAATTTAAACCAGAACACTGTACATCAGGGTGGTCCATAAAAATGAATTCCTGAATTCCTTTGCTCCCTGGCCTGATTCTGGTTCCATTTAGGTAGAAAACACTGTGTACAAAGCTTGAAGCCAATCAAATAATATTTAGGGGTGGCTCAACAAGTCTTGAGATTTCCCCCGGGAGCAGATGATGAAATGTTGCATCATCTTGTATCATCCACTCAGTTCCACGCTGATTACATTTGATTGCGTCATATTTGAACTAATCTCGTCTCTTTGTATCTTTATTCTTTTCAGATGGCGAAAAAACGTGGTTTTTATCTCATTGAAGAAATGTCCACCACAATTCTGGGGGCCAAGCTCCCCAGCAAGGAGCAAGTGTTACGTGTATTTTTACATCACCATATGACATTAAACAAAGGCGTTAGTGAAAGTGCATCTATTGTAACAAGTGAAGTAGAAGCTTACTGGGAAAAGGCCAGGCTTCCTGTTCAAAGAAATGACAAAATTCAAGAAAAAGTAAAGAAATTGTTCAATCAGTGGAAACCTTTGAAGAAAAACAAAGGGAGAGGAGGGAAACAAGAGGCAAATGAAAAAGAATTCCAGGTTGCAATGAAAAATCTATTTGATGTGGCGCATGCCAATGCAATGTCTTTAATTCATATTCAAGAAGACAAAGAATTCTTAATAGCACAACGAGAACCAGGGCGCCGCGGCTCAATGTGCGTGATGGACAAGAAACTGGCCAACACAGAAGCAAGATCGCAACAGCGAGAAGAAGAAATGAAAAGGCGCAGACAAAAACATGTTGCCGAAGCCGAGGCAACTACAAGCCAAGTTCAGCTGGAAGGATCTTCTTCCTCAGCAGAGTCAAGTGAAGACTCGTCGACATCTGCGGATTCAGATAACGGACAGAAGAAAGCAACTCCACAAACGAAGCAGTTTTGACCTAACAATGTCTGGACCCCAGAGCTTACAGCAGCCCTGGATCGGACAGGGACAATGGATCGCAATGCTCAGTTTGTGGTAGCTGAAACCGCCAGAAGTCTGGGACATTATCCTGGGGAGCTCAATATCAGCCGCGCCAGTGTCAAGCACCATAGAGAAAAGCACCATCAGCAACAATGGACGGACCTGCACAATGCATTCAAAGCCGAAGGCAAAACATGCATTGTGCATTGGGATAGCAAGTTATTGCCATCTCTCCTCTGTTCAACCACATCCGTTGACCACCTTCCAGTTTTGATAATGGCTGTCTCCACTGGAGAAACACAACTTCTTGGTGTACCAAAACTGACATCAGGAACGGGCGAGAATCAAGCTGCAGCAGTTTATGAACTGTTACAGGAATGGTGTTTGAATGAAAAGGTTGCAGGCTTCTGCTTTGATACAACTGCATCGAACACGGGACGTCGATCAGGAGCGTGCATTCTTCTAGAACAGAGACTCCGTCGCACAGTCCTTCATTTGGCATGCCGCCATCACAGTTACGAAATAATTCTTGGTGCAGTATTCTCTACATGCTCTGGAGCTTCATCGGGTCCCGATGTCCAACTCTTTCGCCGGTTCCAAAAGAATTGAGGCTCCCTTGACAAGTCCAACTATCAAACTGGAAAAGACTTGGAGGTGCTGCAACCTGACAGGGATCGCATCATAAAGTTTACAGAATCCAAGTTGGCACAGGGCAATCACCGAGATGAACTCTTGCACCTTTTAAACGAGGCTGGATACAAAGTCTCAAAAGCCAAGGCACAATTATGTCAAACTGAAGTTAAATATCTAGGATTCCAGTTGTCTAGCGGAATTTGACGCTTGGGACCTGAACGCAAAGAAGCTGTATGCAGTATTCCCACTCCAACCACCAGGAGGCAAGTAAGAGCCTTCCTGGGGGCCACAGGATACTGTCGTATATGGATCCCCAATTTCGCTCTGCTGGCGAAACCATTGTATCAAGCTACCAAAGGAATGGAAAAGTCTCCATTGGAGTAGGGACCTGAACAGGATACAGCATTTCAATCTCTAAAAACCGCTCTGATGTCATCACCAGCTCTAGGTCTACCAGATGTCCAGAAACCTTCCCATCTCTATGTTCATGAGTCACAAGGAAATGCTCTAGGGGTGCTGACTCAATCTCTTGGATCTTGGCAACGGCCAGTAGCTTATTTGTCAAAACAGTTGGATGTGGTTGCAAGAGGTTGGCCCCCTTGTTTGAGAGCTGTTGCAGCTACAGCCCTCCTAGTGAGGAAGCAGACAAGCTCACTCTGAGAAAGAATCTTCAAGTTACTGTACCACATTCCGTTTGACCCTTATGGAACACAAAGGAAGCTTCTGGCTCACAAATTCACGAATGTTGAAGTATCAGAGTATGATGTGTGAAAACCCCCAGATACAATTGAAGGTCAGTCAAGCTCTGAATCCTGCTACGTTGCTCCCAGTTGGTCCTGGCCCCCCCAATCATGACTGCTTAGAAATTATGGACACTGTATTCTCAAGTCATCTGGATCTGACTGATGTCCCTTTGGAGGACCCTGAACGGACTTTCTTTGTGGATGGAAGCAGTTTCGTCATCAATGGGCATCGTTGTGCCGGGTATGCAGTGGTGACCCTTGATCTGGTAGTTGAGTCCTCAGCTCTGGCCCCAGGAACTTCAGCACAGAAAGCCGAACTGATAGCTCTCACTAGAGCACTGACATTAGGAGAAGGGCTCCGTTTAAATGTGTACACAGATTCCAAGTATGCCTTCACAACTTTGCATGCACATGGAGCCCTGTATAAAGAACGAGGGTTGATCACCTCAGGAGGCAATTCCATTAGGTATGGGCCCAAGATATTGATATTATTAGACACTGTGTGGGCCCCTAAGCAAGTCGCAGTCATGCACTGTCGAGGTCATCAAGCAGGAATAGGAGAAGTTGCCCGAGGGAATAGGTTTGCTGATGCCACTGCTCGAAAAGCAGCCACAACTGGATGAGTTTTGACCCAAGATACTTCGGTGCAGGCAGCCTTATTCCCTGTGCCCCTTAGCTCATGGGCCCCCCGATACACTACAAGAGAGTTAGATTACTTCTGTGAGAAGGAGGGGGGTGTCCTAACAGAAAAAGGTTGGATAGTGCTGCCACCTCCATAGGGTAGCGCATCTCCAGGTCCCACAGTAATTCCTGAAGCATTAGGACCGGCCTTTGTTCATGCTTTTCATCAAGCCACACATTATGGGAAAACTGCCATGGAAAGAGCCCTAAAACCTCATTTCTGTATTTCACTATTAGGACCCCTGTCCACCTCAGTGGCTCATCAATGTTTGACATGTGCTAAGAATAATGCTAAGCAGGGTCCCAATCCGCCCCCAAGAGTTCAGTCAGTAGGAGTTACCCCTATGAGTGATATTCAGGTGGATTTTACTGAGATGCCACGAGCAAATGGATATCACTATCTGTTGGTCTTAGTTTGCACCTTTTCTGGGTGGGTAGAAGCTTTTCCCACCCGAACTGAAAAAGCCCGAGAAGTCACTAGAATTCTGCTCCATGAAATTATTCCCCGATTTGGAATACCATTGACTATAGGATCAGATAATGGACCCTCATTTGTGTCCCAAGTGACCCAACAGTTAGCCCGAGCTCTACAGATACAATGGAAGTTGCACACTGCCTAAGAACATAAGAACATAAGACATGCCATACTGGGTCAGACCGAGGTCCATCAAGCCCAGTATCCTGTTTCCAACAGTGGCCAATCTAGGTCATACGTACCTAGCAATATCCCCAAAAGACACAGGTTCCACAATGCTTGTACTGGGTCAAGCATTGATATCCTGGGTCCCTTTTTAATAGTGGTTTATGGACCTTTCCTCCAGGAACTTGTCCAAACCTTTTTTAAACCCAGCTATACTAACAGCCCTTACTACATCCTCCGGTAACAGATTCCAGAGTTTGATTACACGTTGAGTGAAAAAATATTTTCTCTTATTTGTCTTAAATAGTTTACCCTGTAGCTTCATTACATGTCCCCTAGTCTTTCTATACTCTGATAGCGTAAAGAATTGATCCACGTTTATCCGTTCCACTCCATTCATCAATTTATAGACCTCTATCATATCTCCCCTCAGCCGTCTCTTCTCCAGGCTAAAGAGCCCTAACCTTCTTAGCCTCTCTTCATAGGAGTAGCCTTCCATCCCCTTCACCAATTTGGTGGCTCTTCTCTGTACTTTTTCTAATAACGCTATGTCCTTTATAAGATACGGTGACCAGAATTGCACACAATATTCAAGGTGCGGTCGTACCATGAAGCGATACAGAGGCATTATAACATCCTTTGTTTTATTCTCCATCCCTTTCCTTATGATACCTAGCATTCTATTTGCTTTCTTGGCCGCCGCTGCACACTGGGCGGAGGGTTTTAACATGTTATCCACGATGACTCCTAAATCTTTTTCCTGGGTGGTGGTTTCTAATGTGGAGCCTTGCATCGTGTAACTATAGTGTGGGTTGTTCTTTCCTAGGTGCATAACTTTGCACTTGTCCACATTAAATTTCATCTGCCATTTGGATGCCCAGTCTTCCAATTTATCCAGATCCTCCTGCAGTTTTCCACAATCCTCTTGGGTTTTAACAACTTTGAACAGTTTTGTGTCATCTGCAAATTTGATAACCTCACTAGTTATTCCCTTTTCCAGGTCATTTATTAATATGTCAAAAAGCAGCGGACCCAGTACAGATCCCTGGGGTACTCCACTATTCACCTTTTTCCATTGGGAATATTGGCCATTTAGCCCTACCCTCTGCTTTCTATCTTTTAACCAGTTCCCGATCCACAATAGTACACTGCCTCCTATCCCATGACTTTTTAGCTTCGCCAAAAGTCTCTGATGGGGGACTTTGTCAAAAGCTTTCTGAAAGTCCAGATACATTATATCAACCGACTCACCTTTGTCTACCTGTTTATGCACACCTTAAAAAAAACATATCAGATTAGTAAGACAAGATCATATCAGATTAGTAAGACAAGATCTTCCTATAGACCCCAGAGTAAGACAAGATCTTCCTATAGACCCCAGAGTTCAGGGAAAGTAGAACATATGAATAGGACCCTGAAATCTCAGTTGTCCAAACTTTGTCAAGAAGCACACTTGAAGTGGCTCCAGGTTCTCCCTATAGCCCTTCTTAGGATACGTTCTGCTCCAACCAAGTCTTTAGGAGTTTCCTCATTTGAGATTTTGTATGGGCGACCTCCACCCATTGTACAGGGAATAAAAGGAGATATGAAACAGATTGGATCTGAAATTACTAGACAAGAACTATTGGCTTTAGGTTCTGTTTTGCAGAGTCTTCACACTTGGGTACAAGATCGATTGCCCATCAATCTGACGGAACCTCTGCATCCCTTCAAGCCTGGAGTGTCAGTGTGGATTAAAGAGTGGAGAAAGACACCATTGGCACTGCATTGGAAGGGACCTTATGTTGTCATTATATCAACCCCAACTGCAGTGAAAGTCACAGAGCTTGAACCCTGGATCCATCATAGTCGAGTGAAGCCGGCAGCCGCTCCTGAACTTGGTCAATGGACTTCAGTAGATGAACCTGAAACTCCATTGCGGCTTACATTGCGGAGACAACCGGCATTGTAAGAGTCTTTAGGATCTACAATCCTACCACTGTCACCCAAGTGTGGCAGTCGATAGGTCTACATACAGCGGAAGCAGAAAAGAAAAAGAAGAAAAAGACTCTACAAGTTCATCGTTCTCAATATTTCAGTTCATCTCTAAGAGACTGTAGTCATGATGTACCTCTACTACTGTCTTATGGGGGCAATAGCCCTGGGATCCCTGGAGAAGACTTTTGCCTTACCCCCTTGTGCAGCTTGTATAACTACCACCCGAACTGGGATAAAGGTCACTCAGACTTTACTTTATCATTCCTACTATACTTGCACTGGTATGGTTAGCCGATGTGTGTATAATGGCACAGAATTAAATATCTGTACAAAGGGGAAGAGTAAGACTTGCTTCAACCCTCGGCAGAACCCCTCTTATTATGTACTGGAGTTGCGCTGGAATGATGAGGAAGGGGTCCTCATAAATGCCAAACGTCAACTCCCCGATCCCACAAGACCTGTTATCCTGAACTTTGATGCCTGCGATGTAATAAATAGAAATGCTTACTACAAGTGTGGGTCTTGGGAACAGGCCTACTACTATGATGATAAATATATGTGTCCTGAAGGAGCATACGGATGGGGACGGTGTACTGGAAAGAATTCCCCAACCGTCTACAGCAAGTCATCTAAAGATGCCTACTTCTGTCCAAAGTGGGAATGTGTGTATTATGCCACTTGGTCTGGTGGGCCTACTGGACGAGATGGAAATAATCGCAAAGCCAGCTTGGAAAGATTATCATTACCTGAGCCTCAGAAGTGCAAAAAAGGTGCCTGTAATCCTCTATAGCTCCTCATACTGAACCCTAGCCAGTGGAAGCAGGGGTTCAGATTTGGGTTACGTATAGCGGGAGGAGGCATAGATCCTGGAACTTTTATATATTTATTTATTTATTTATTTTATTAACAGCTTTTATATACCGCACTTTTATCATCAGCGCGGTTTACATTTTAACAACTTTGTACTTAAGCATGAAACATATGTCAAGTTTACAGAAAACAGGATATAAAAACATGGATAACTGGGGTTAAAATAAATAAGATATTAAAAACTATTTACAATAGATTCTCAAACGTTTGCTTTCTAAAGGTGGGGGTCTGTGAGGTTTTGATCTTGAACAGGTAGTAAATTCAGGTAGTATTCGGCTAGCCATGGTCAATAGTTTGTGTTAGAGGGGTAGGAGAGTCAGTATATTGTGAGAAGTGTTGTATGAAGAGGTGTGTTTTTAGAAATTTTCTGAATTGAGAAAGGTCTCTTTGAGATCTGATGCTAGGTGGCAGCGCGTTCCAGCATCTGGGGGCGAAGGATGAGAATGCTCTAGAAGTAGTTGTCTGGGAGAGTTTTGTGAGGTCTTTTGGGATTGTTAGCATGTTATCAGTTGTGGATCGTCTAGATCTGGTGTTCTGTGTGTGATGCAGGAGGTCAGACAACGCGGGTGATGAGATTTGATGAAAAGCTTTGAAGGTCAAAACTAGGGCTTTGTATAGAATCCTGTATGATATTGGAAGCCAGTGGAGTTCAAATAGGATGGGAGTAATATGTTGACTCCTTGGGGCTCCGTATAGGACTCTGGCAGCTGTATTCATAGCTAGTTGAAGTGGATTCAGAGTGCACTTGGGTAGACCGTGTAGTACAATATACAGCTAAATACTAAGACTCATGTATCTGCACCTTATCGAATACATCACTCCTTTTATGAGGCCATGCAGGCGGAATTTTAAATCCCTCACACCTCCCAAAACTTGTTCATTGAACTCGCTGGGGCAGTGGCGTCTAGCCTCCACATCTCTGATTGTTTCTTCTGTGGTGGAACTAAGTTGGGAGACCAATGGCCCTGGGAGGTGCAAGAAGTGAACTATTCCATTCCTTATAATCAGACTGCTTTACATAACACTACTAGTGAGTGGGTACTGGCTCACCCTATTGTTGGTAACTTGTGTTTTGCTCGTACAGGACCACAGTTTACTATGCTAGTCGGACAGCTGGTCTGTCTAAATCAGAAGTTTTACAACAGTACCACTAAGAAGACGTCCTGGTGGTCAGGGGTAAACACTCCAGAGCCCTCCAACCCTCTAGTCCTCTTTCCTACTCTTGCCAAAATCTGGACTAATCTGGCGTTTCATAGTACCTGGCAAGCTCCACCCGGACTATATTGGCTTTGTGGAACTCGAGCATATGCTAAGCTTCCTCACCATTGGGGAGGAGCATGTGTATTGGGAACTATACGACCTTCTTTCTTCTGCCCATTTCCCATGGAGAACAATTGGGTTTCCCTGTGTACAGGAGTCAACAGAAACGAGAGGCCTTGAAAATAGGCCAATGGGACAAATGGGATGATGAGGAGTGACCACCTGAGAGAATCATTTCATACTATGGACCCGCCACTTGGACACAAGATGGGACATGGGGATACCGTACTCCTGTATACATGATAAATCATATTATACGCTTACAAGTGTGGTGGCGAGGCCACAGGAGAGCAGGAGGAAAGGGGGAAAAAACAGGCATTTTCCTCTAGGAAATGAATTAGCTCCAGGAGTTTATGGGATAAAACTCCAGAGTTAGAAAAAAACTCCCTGCAGAAAGTTGGTGTTAGAAAGACACGCCCTAGCTCCATGGCAACCAGCACTGCTCACGAGCAACAGCTGGAGTGGAGATAGAAAACGAAAGGGAAATACACAGATATAAGGTGGAGGAAGTTAGAGGAAGGAAGGAGCATAAGCAGCACGAGAAGCATAAGCAGCACGGGGAGCATAAGCAGCCCAGGAAGCAGCAGCACGAGGAGCACGGAGGGGAGCAGGAACACGGAGCAAGGCCTGTACACAGAGTAAGGCATGAGCCCAAAGAGTCCTGCAGGAGGTACGGAAGAAATCCTTTGAGAGGGAAAGCTTATCAGGGAGACGAACCAAGCTATGAAAATGGCAGAGAGTTGTCCCCAGCAGAGCAGATGGAAACAGAGCCTTCGGCAGTAAAGTCTGAGGAGAGCTTATTTCCACAAAGTAATGTGAGCACCTTAAGAGCCTCTTATAGCTTCCCGAGAGATAAGAAACCTCCTAATTCCTCCAAGAGCCCTCAGCAGAGAGAGGAAGCCATATTACAGAAAGTTTTAAAGGTTTTAGAAAAGTTAAAGCCTGTTACTTCTGAGACAAGGTTAAACCATTTACCAACAGATTCTGAAGGGGAAAGCATGGACCTAGAAAAATCTGTGCTAGAGAATTTGCCCTCAGATATGGAAATGGATTGCTCTTTAGTTTATGCCCAAAACTGACAAGCTATACGGTTTAGAAAGTAGGAAACCTAGAAGCTTAGCTTTCAGTGGGGCAGTGCTGAGAAGAATATGCAAATGAGGAGCTGAGCTCCGAGGCTTGACTCAGAGTTTTTCAAAAGACTGTTTTGCAAGTGAAGGCCAGAGTTTTGTAATTCAGCCTCTAAGGAAAGCCTGTGGGTGAGAGAAAAATAGTTGCAGTAAAAGTGCCATTGGTCTGCATTACTGTACTTGAAGAGTGTAAAGTTTGTAACCAAGCTGGAAGCTGTTGTTTGGCATGAAGAGTACTGGCTATTTCCACCTGAAGATATACTGTTGCCTGGCATTGTAAATAAGCTAACTTCAGAAGCAATTTATTCTGTTGATTTTGTTTCACTGGAGAAAGTATCCACCATTTTTATGTTTTGGTATTTTTGAACTGCAAAGTTCATTTGGCTGAAGAATAAATAAAAATCCTGTGTGCCTTGGAAAAACCTCTCGGCTGAATTCATTCAACCTCACAACTACATGCATAGGTGATTAAACAAGGGACATTAAAAAAATAAGTTCCGTCCCCCACCACTAGGCTACCGCCTGGCCAGTAGGGGGCGCGACACAAGCTGTTGTTGAAATAATAACAAATGAAACTAGTAAAGCACTAACTCTTTTAGCTAAGCAAAGTACACAAATGCGCACAGCTATTTATCAGAATCGTTTAGCTCTAGATTATTTGTTAGCAGCTGAAGGTGGAGTATGTGGGAAATTGAATTTAACTAACTGTTGTTTACAGATTGACAATAATGGACAAGTTGTTGAAGTTATAGCTACTCAAATGCGAAGACAAACATATGTGCCAATCCAGACCTGGCATGGTCTGAAGCTTGATGGGTGGTTTGGTTCAGCGTTTTCATGGATTTGTGGTCTGAAGACCCTTGTGTTTATTGTAATAATCATGCTAACTGTATGCTCATTGCTCCCATGCCTATTACCCCTTTGTTTACGTATGATAACCTCAGTTATCAATAGCACTGTAGAATGGAAGGCAGCTACGAAAGTTTTAGCTATGTGGCAATATTACCCTATACCCCAAGATGATGCTGTTACCCGAGTATAATGTGTGATTTAATTCCCACCCTTTTTAACTTGCGGGTGAGAATAATCAAAGGGGGGAATGTGGTAGGCTATGGCCTATAATAGCCTGAAAACTTATGAGAGGCCTGTAAGCTAGGCCTGAGTCCCCACCCCCACCAGAGATTAATAGTGCTGAGAAAAACCAAGGATCTGTAAAAGTTTGAGAAAACTGCTTAGCAAGAAGTTTTTTATGAATTCATAAATCCTTTATTATTCTCTTGTGTTCTGATGATAGAAATGTTTCAGTACTTGCATTCCTAGAGCTAGAAACGACCTCACAGTACAATTGTATCAATACCTAGAAACTGTGCCATTGTTAGAACAATCCCAGAGGAGGGAACCGTGTGCTAGGCCCAGGAAGGGTCTCCGATTGGACAAATGCAGGGGGCATTGGGACCAATAGAAAGTCTGCATGTATCAAACTGAAAAGAAATGTATAAAATGAATATGTTTCTGTAAGAATTTTTGCTCAGTCCTTTTTGAAGCTCGACTGTCTGAGCCTTGTGCATAATAAATTGGCTTGGACCCTGCGATTGACTCCTGGATTTATTCATTGTTTGCACTTCACTGCTTCAATTGTATCTAATAATCTTAAGGTGGCTAACCAGTTTAATAAGGTAGTAGCAACAACCAGAGGGATACTTGGGCAGGGCCATTTCAAGCCATAATTGCGCCCTATGTGACTTGCACATCTGGCGGGCCCCCCCCCCTCATATTTGCTCCATGCCCAACATCTCCCCATCTTACCCCACATTTCCATGTCCATCCGGCTCCCCACACATGCTGCCTGCCCTTTCCCTGCCACCATCACTTTTTGTGTTCCCTCATCGACGGCGGCGTTGGTGGTGCTGGCAGCAGCGGTGCGGATCTGACCTCTACTGTAATTGAAAAAAAAAATCACGCAGGTCTTTGACTCCACACTTGAATGACTGGTCTTGTCCCTCCCTCCTCTGATGCAAACCTAGACAAAGGAGGGAGGGAATAGACCTACATGCTAGAGTGGAGTTGGAAGGACCCACGTGGGGGTTTTTTTCAATTAGAGGTCAGCTACGCTCTCTTGCTGCTGGCACCATCGCCACCGATCAGGGAAAACAAAGTGGCTGCGGCAGGGCAAGGACAGGCAGCGTAGGGGAGAACCAAGGTCGGCAACCCCAAATGCACCCTTAATCTTTTGCATCCTGTGTAGCTGCACCACTTGTATGAGCCTAGTTATGGCCCTGTGCTTGGGTACTTAGGGAGTGGAATGGTTATCATGAAAAGCAGGTGAATATGCCTCTGTATGTGTCAACATGTACGAACCGGCGCCTCGACCTCCGAACCTTTCCAACAGAAACAAGGAGTACAACAGGGATCATCTCTCTCGGCCCTGCTTTTCAATATATACATGCAGCCCATCTGTGCCCTTATCCACTCCTTAAACGTCGCCTGCCTGGTATACGCAGACGATGTACTACTCTACATGCCATTCGCAACCGACCAGCCAGACTTCTCCCCACTCACAACCTGCTTTGACGCTGTCACCAACTGGCTCCACACTCAAAACCTCCGAATAAACTACAACAAGACAGAAGTCCTATTCATTACCAGGAACCAAGTATTTACCCCTCCCACCTCATTAAAGGTAAAAGGCGCCGAGCTACTTAGCAAGACCACTATCCGATACCTAGGGGTCACATTAGAACAACAGCTAGACATGAAAGCTCACATAAACAACACCGTCAAGGCAGTCTACCATAAGATATGGACAATCCAGCATCTATGACCCCTACTGGCTCCAGACGATTTCCGGACACTCTATCAGGCACTTTTAATCCCCCACGTCTACTATGCCAACTCAATCCTACAGGGACTCCCGAAGAACCCACTGAACCCACTCCAGCTCGCAATGAACTACATACTACATGGAGCCGCCAGGACGGATCACGTAACATCAATCCTGAAACACCTTCACTGGCTGCCAATTCACTGCAGACTCTCCTTCAAACTACTATTAATGATCTTCAAGGCCATCAACAAGTGCTCCTCCACCTCCCTCACGGAACTAGTCCACCCCACTCCCTCCAACAGATCCAGAAGATCCGCAGCTGCCAACACACTGGTAATTCCAAGTACAATAACAAAATGCTCCCAGGCAACAATAAACAGGGCCTTTCTGCTCTATGTGTCCAGATGTTGGAATGCCCTTCCTACCATCATCCGATCCATTACTGACTTCGCCCAATTTAGAAAGGCATTGAAGCCCCATCTCTTCATTATGTACTACTCTAACGATGGATCACAAGCAGCCACCTCCCACCACCAGGACTACACCTCCGTGCGCACCCATCTCACAATGATGCAGCTCTACCCACTGGCTCAATCCCATAACCGGTAAATAAGAGTCTGTATATAACCCACTACTATGGGAAATTGATCCAAGCAATTCTGGTTCTTATCCTGTACTCTAGTTACGTCCAAGTTACATCACCTGTAGATACAGTGCAGTGTATATAATCCCCTAGGCTTGTAAATAATCTCTAAGCAATTACGGTCCTACTGTATACCATGACTTGATTGCTCAACCTGTATATAGTTATCCTAGTTATGTCCAAGTTGCATTTCCTGTTCTTTGTAAATACAGTGCAAGCTCTGTCACACTGTATAAGTTATTGTTTCATGTAAACCGTACTGATTCTAAAGAGCGCGGTATAGAAAAAATATTAAATAAATAAATGTCTATGGTGAGACCTCTTTTAGTTTGCTGTGTGCACGTTTGAAGACCACATCTTCCAAAGAATATAACCAAACAGAGTTTATCCAAATGGTAAATACTAAAATGGTCACTGGTCTTCAACATAAAGCATATCAAAACAGGTCTATAGTTCTAAACATTTGGATTTAAATCAAATATTTTCTGCAGGAGCTCAAGATATATACATGTTCCTAGATACTAAAAGGGGCACCTGGATTGTAAGCTAACACTTAGCTTCAGCCGTCTGCTGTGCGGCCCGTTTTATTCCTATGTGGCAGATAGATTGAGCTAAGTGTTTGGAAAAGGGGCCTAAGTTTGTATCAGATGGATACGTGACTTGCCAAGGTCCCAATGAACAGAAGTAGGATTAGAACTCTGATTTCCAGAGTTTACAACCCTCTATGCTAACCACTAAGCTACTTCTACATTCAGTGTGGGCAGTGGCATCGATTCTACCCAAGCAGCCCTATGGTGCATGGTGGCCCACTTGCAGCTGCAGCCCTATCTTCTGAAGTGGACTTCCCCCATTCTAGGGGCCTTTTCAAAATTGTTGCTTGGGAGCCCAGAATTTTAATATCTGCCACTGTATGTGGGCACTCTGGAAGAAAGGGAGGTTAAGAGAGATATGCTAAGAGACAATTAAATACCTCAAATACATAAATGTACAGGAGGTGAATCTCAATGGAAAGGAAGCTCTGGAGTAGGGGAATTGTAGGATGAGGGTAAAAGGAGAAATTCTTAGGAGTAATCTCAGGCGGGTAGTGGACACAAGGAACAGCTCTCGATGGGGGCATAAAGATGAGGACAGAATCTGAAAACGTATGATAGAAGCACAGGAGATCTCTGAGGGAAAAGAAAGAATTGTAGAGATAACTGGTGAGCGTAGGAAAACTGGATAGGTCGTATGGCTTTTAAAGGCCCTTTTATTAAGTTACATTAAGCAGTTAATGCAGGAATGGCATGCTAGCTGTTACTGAGCATCCTCACTAACACAGCAATTTGACAAGGGGTCATTTTAGCCGCCTTATTCCTGATTTGAACATCTTAAAATAGCCATTCCGATGTCCCAAATGCACCTACATCCCAAGAGCCATTCAGAATGCCCTGAGTTTATATGTGCCCAGCGCAATCGCATCTATGTCACCCAGCGGTTTGCCAGAAGCATATCCAGGGCGTTCTGAGACAGATGCACACGTACCATCACTATTAGATTCCAGCTGCACATTTGAATCCACCAACGGACACGTCTATGTCTATTCCTGATCCTGGGCACACATAGGCATTTGAAAAGTGCTCATTTTGGAGAGCTAACAACCGTAAAGAGAAGGGGAGAATGACCCCTCAGTCCCTCAATATTTCTCACCAGCTCAAAGAAACCTAGCAGGTAAATATTAAGGCCTTATTGTCTCCTGCTGTGGTGTTGCACATCTGGATTTCCAAAATGGCAGGCCGGGACGTGTATGTGGTGACATATACACATGCACGTTCTGAAATACCGACGCCAACATATCTATGTAGCCAGTACTGGGTGGGAAATGGGCAGGGACTGCACCTTACACTTAACAAGCACTACAATGCTATGCATTAACTGTTCTAATGTAGAATATATAGAGGGCAATTTTATAACCCATGTTTAAATGTAAAATGCTGTTTTAAGTGTATAAATGGCCCTTATAAAATTAGGTCATGCCTAAAGGTTTGTGCAGTGCAAGTCAGCACATACTTGCACAGTAGATGTACTTGGGGACATAATTTAAACAGAATGTGGGTAAAGTCATGATTTGCATGCATTTTATAAAACATCCCCAATAATATTTAAACCTCTTCTAGAGCAGACATAATGTTTATGCTTTCAATGTAGGCGCAATTTCTGCTAGTAGTTTATAAAAAGATATAGATGGCTATGAAATAGGCTAAAAATAGGCTCCTTCCTGCCTTATTGACCTAGGTGCCTTGTTATAAAATTACCTCCTTAATGCCACATCATTAGGTGGCATTAAAGGCATCTATGTTATCTGTAGTGCAGTTAAGATATGCTAAGAGCGCGATTCCATAACGCGCAGATTTGGCCCGCGGACATGTCTGAATGAAAAATGGGCCCCGTTTGACCCTAATTCCACATGCGCAGGTTTGGACGTGCCCACGGGTCCGGAATAGGGAACAGAAATGTGCTTGGTGTGGCAGGCCAAACTCCGGGACACAGGTATACATTGCAAGCGGCGTGGATGTCCCTTCCCTCGGCGAATTCTGAAAAGATGTACAGCTCCTCTGCTGCCTATCTTCATGCCGCCATGCCTCTCTGTTGAAAAGTGCATCTCCAAAGCTGCTCTTCACACTGACGGTGTGGTGCCCATGCCAATTACCCATGAAAACGGATGATACAGAGGTGCTGATGAAAAACAGACCGTATAAGCTAGATCTTTACATGACCAGGACACTGCAAGATGATCTCTGTGCACGCAGAGATGTTACAACAGCAAGTAGAAAGTGATATGAGTGTCCTGACATACCTTGCAGCACAACATACATGGCAATAGGCGGACATTTTACTTGTGCTTGGCACTGGTCATCTCTGACAACAGTCTGTTCAATGCTATGTATGAACCAGAAGAAATCAGACATGATCCTCTAAAGCTAAATGTCAAAGCATATCCCTGACATTAAATAGGGACCCTCAGATTGAGGGCATGCACCAGCGCAAACAGCACCACTAGATGCCCAATGGCAGCAGCATCTGTCTATAAAAATGTGCATATTTGAGAGACCGCTGATGGTGCTTTGTGCCCTTTTGCATGCACTCATTCTGAGGGTCCCTTATCAGCGACAGGGATATATGTTGACATTTAGCCATGGAGACCTGTATCCTTGCTGATTACACTGGCACCTGATCATGCTATGGTCAGTCCTACTGACCAGCTACTGGCCAGGCACTGATGTCCCCCGAAAATTGCAGTTGCACACCAGGTCCCCCCAAGCATCCTTCTAACCACATACACACACATACACACTCACTTGCAGTCACACAAAACATACATCTGTAGTACAGATGTCCTGCTCCTCTAGAAAACAACTGGTATATCATGATGGCATGGGGTACCAGGACTACTAATGTGATCTGCATTTCTCACCCACACATGCATCCGTCCTATCCTCACCCACATACAATCACTACATCAACAGTCCCACTTCCTGGATGATAGGGTGACCTAGATCACCTCTTCTAGCTCACAATTGTCAGCATAGCCGGAATAATCACCATTGCATCTCTGGATGTTTCTGAAGGTGTGTTTAGTAGTGTGTCTTTACATACAACCTTCCCCCTCCTCTGCATTCTTTTCTTTACAACTGCATCTTGTGGTCTTCCAGACTGCAGACACACTGATTCACAATATCTTTGTCACAGCCACACATCTCTATGAGACGCATTGCAGAGCAGAACAGAGCAGAAAGGTTTCTAAGTCCTGGCCTTATTCCACATTTCCACTAGTATAACGTGGGCATCTGCAGGAAACACGCAGAACATACATGGGCATTTCCTGAATACGCATTGCACATTTCCACTGCTGACCATGCCCTGTTCTGCCCCTTCCCACCCATGTTCTGAGATCCTCGTGCTAGCACCATGTACATGGAGGGCCATGGGTGTATCAGAATACGGTTGTAGACGTTTTCCTAGAAAAACGTCTATGCTGCACGTCCAAGGGCTTATTCCTGTTCGAGAATGACCCCTTAAGTGTTTTTCTGTATGTTAACTCTATGGGCAGATGCTTGGAATACCCTCAACAGTTAACACAGAGGTGTTGCAGTTATCATATGATAATTTTAGCAATAATCATGCAGTAATTGCAAAATTTTACCACACTTCATAAAAAGACTCCTATGTTTCTATGAATGTGGCATCAATCGCTCTTGCGCTCTAGGACCCTATGGCTAAGGTTGGGGCAGATTCCAGAAGAATGGTAGGATGAAAATACGCCTGGGGGAAAAGCATTTATTTTGATGGGAAGTTTAATCATAAGGGTGGGGTGAGTTCCGATTGTAAATTCAATGAAAGAAATACATTTTGTTAATTTTTATTTTGTTTCATTTATAAAAAAGAAAAAGGAAATGCCAAGATCATTGCACATTTTCTATTCATTTGAAAAAGTAGTATATATGTACTCATCAGCTGTAGGAGTTAGCTCTGTCACAACACTAGATATTTCAAGCTACGTGTGGAACACAACTCACACAGGTACTCCTATTCAGACGGGTGAAATGCCGATGGAAACGACGACTGAAGCCTCATCTGCCTGCCTTATTTGAGGAGAGGTATACCAAGAATCAGAAACCTGGATTCACATTGCAGACTACTTTGAATTGCAAATTTGGATCCAGTGAATTCAACCATGTTACATAAAGGTCAAGGGTCACTTCCGGTTGGCTGCAAGATGAAAAAATATCATCTACATAGGGAGCCAAATTTTAATATTTTCTAACCAAGATGACTGGTACAAAAATTTTTCAGGACATTTAAATTAGCTACAAAAGAAGGTTTGATGACTACCATCACAGTACCATGTCTTTGATTATAGAACTGTCCTTCAAAATAGACATAAGGTAAACTTTGCTAAATCAGATAGCACGCTAGGACAATTCTTGGTTAGTTTCTTTTAATGCTGCAGTTTGAGGAATGTTAGTGTACAAAGCCTGGAGTAATACAATCTCTGAAGCAATACAATCCACTTTCTGTAAAACTCTAAGCATAGATTTAGGGCCCGGTATTCAAAGGCCTTTATATGAGTAATTTCCTTATTTGCCCATGTAAAAGTCTTATCTGGGATTTTTGAAGGGCACCTACATGGATAGTGCCCTTCAAAAATCCTGGCTAGGTCCCTAACACGTCCAGATGATATCCGCATAGCATCGGGGCATGTTAGGGGTGTTCTGGGGCAGAGCGGAGGCGGAAGAAGGGGCAACACAGGTAGCAGTGATTTTTGATGCTACCCGTGTAGCCCTCTGTGCCTTAACACTAGAAGCCCCAAAAGGAATTTTACCTAGAAACCCCAAAGTGCATCAATTGACGCATTATCACAACGACTGCGTTTAGCATGAAATGCAGATATGAATTAATGTGAAGTTACTTATTTGTTAAATACGTGTAGTATGTGACATCATTACATGACATCATCGTGTGTTTATTGTTTGCAATGTCGGAGTAAAACTGTAAACAGTGATTGAGATGAGTCATCTAGTGGGAACATGAATTTATACCTAGAAGTCCCAAAGTATGTCAATTGACGCATCCAAGACAATTGAGTGTGTCAATTGACGTACTTTGGGGCTTCTAGGTATAAATTCATTTTCCCGCTAGGTGGTGCATCTGTCATTAATTTTCGATGCACATATTTGAACATCTTGACCTTGTAAAGAAAGTCATGGAACATGACTGACATGGTTCTAGCAGTGGCGCTGGTATACAACTTCGAAGATGCATTTGCATCAATTGACACACTTTGGGGCTTCTAGTGTTAAAGGTAGGCAAGGTTTTTCCTCACCTATCTTTAAGACGCAGAGGCTACATGGGTAGCATCAAAAATCGCAGCTACCCTTGTAGCCTCTGCGGCTGCCGGGACATCCAGGCTAACCCAGATTGTCACTTCTGCTGGCACGGAAGTGAAAATCCATGTTATGGGGGTCGGCGGGCAGGCTATGCTCCATTGCAACGCATAGCCTGCCTATCTCAATATCGTTCTCGTAGTTTCTTGAATAAAAGAGTGTGCCAATGGAACCAAAAACTTTGAAGAACAATTCTGAAATGTTAGTGTCTCCCACACAGAACCTGTCACTGATGCTATGGTAATAATTTTATAAAGTATTTTTCGTGTGTATGTGGCCATGTATGGACATACAAATCCTGTTATAAAATACCGACAGGCTTAAATGTATGCATCTTGTCAAGATGGTACATACTTTGCATAGCAGGGGCTGTCATCTGGGCAAAGCATGGACAGAGTTCTCAGATATTCACATTCATTATAAAATATCATAAACAATGTGAATCTTGAGAGCTTTTGTGAAGACATTTGCACATGCTCTATGCACATTCATTCAAGGCATGATTTCTGCCATCTACGCTAGTATTTTATAAGGACATGCCAGTACTTATACATCTCTATCAAATAGCACACAAGTAGATTATTTATTTATTTTATTTACATTCTTTTATATACTGTGCTATTCTGCATCAGTGTGGTTTACATTGAACAAACTGAAATTACATTGAAGAGGGCATTATAACTTGGAGATAACTATTTTACAGGGAACATGGACAATGGAGGGTTGAGTGGCTTACCCAAGACCACAAGGAGCACCTGTGGGACTAGAAACCCCAGTCCTTCCGGCCCAAAGGTGCTATCCTCTAGTGGGATTTGAACCCCCGACCTTCCGGCCTGAAGTACCTTGCCCCAACCACTAGGCCACTCCTCCACTCCAGATACCTATTTGGCCTTTTAACCTAGGCACTCTTATTAAAGTATCCTCCATAGATCGTCCTGGTGTCCTTGTTAAATTTTGATGTACCTTTAGGATCATGTAAATAACTGGTATTTGGTCGAAAAAATGAACTTTCTTTCGTAGCTAGAAACCATTGTCATGCTATGGTTTCTACTACTTTCTGTACCATTAACGGAAGATCTTTAGTAAGATCTCAGGATAGTAATTCATAACATCTATCATTTGCAAATCCCAATTAGAATACAGATGTTTCAAAGCTATGTTTAATAATCAAACTAACTGAGAAAGGGTGAAGTGAGTGGGGAGAATGCTTTGAACATAGAGAATCAGGGACAATATGTGTAGGAAATTAGGGGCAGGATTACTAAAGTGTGCTCTTGGTTAGTGCTGGGTTTCCCCGGTGCTGATCACACTGTGTTGTTACCACATGGTAGAACGATAAAAAACCCCATGCTAATGACTTACTGTAGCATGCACTGGGGCGATGACCGGGCAGATTAGAGGTGGAGTGTGGGCATTAACAGCACAGTGCAGTTAGCATGTGTCTCATTGGCAAATGGTTCCATTAGTGTGATGCACTTGCTGCCTCTTATCTGCATACCGCTGCTGAATGTCATTACAGACTGCCCCAGCATGATGCAGATAGTGCTGGGATGGAGCAGATAGTGGTGCTAGTTTGCTATCCAGATCTCTTTAGAACAGAAAGTAGGCCACTAAATACTACTGCTACCCAGATAACAGCAGCACTAGGCACTACCAGACAGTCAGCGTCATTCACAATCTAGACAACAGTGGTGAAGATCTGGATTATTTCTAAACTCCGTGGCCAGCATTTGAAAAAATGTCAACTACAGTATTTAAATATTTAACCATTTCTTCTTCTTCTGCTGTTTGGATTTCATTGCTCAAGGCAAGTTACATATAGGTGTGCTAGCTTTTTCCATAACCAAGAGGGTCTATAATCACTATCTTGGACCCGAGGCGATGAAAGGTTATGTGCCCAAGATCATACGTCGTGTTGGTAGAGAAGCAGGATTTAAAATCCTGCTTCCTCAGTTTTCAGCTCACTGCTCCAACCACTCGATTTCTCCTCTATTCTTGGCAGCCATTGTCCATTTTTCATAGGAAAATTTCTACTTCCTTTGGCTGTAAAATCAGCTTGATTCTAGAACACTGCATAAAGAAATGAATAACCCAAATGCATTTTTTGCTATTAAAGATACCAAGCATTATTTTTTAATTAGAGAAAATGCATAACGGGTCAGTATTTAAACTCCATAGTGAGCTTTTTTTCTTCTAACCGTCAACCACAGTATTTAAATATTTTGCGTATTTCAGGACTGCCATCCATAGAAACAGCAGTGACCACAGCCGCTATACGTATAGTCTGCGATATTCAGCTGCTGTTTGTATAGCTAAGCATAGTTATATGGATAATGGCTGAATATCGTCAATTATCCATAGACTAAGGCGTAACACCAACCCTCTGCCCTTGCTCTGCCCTGCCACTATCTGGATATAGTGTGGCTGAAAATTCGTAGATAGAGTGTTCACATAGGTAGCGGCCATCACTAAACCTTTTGATAAACTGACCAGATAAGATTATGCAATTGTAATATAATCATCTATAGAAGATATGCCATATATACTGCACCATATAATATATTTTTCTTGTTTGTAGAGGATGGTTATGATGGTTCTCTACAGTGGTTTCTTTTTCCTTATTGTTAATTCTGATTCAGATTCAGACTTGTATTATCTGGATTATATTGTAAAATTGATAAATAAAAAAAAAACAACATAATATAATATACTGTTAGCTGTGCGGTTTTTTTTACTTTTCAAAACAGTTTCTACAGTGTCTCAGACATTCATTCATACACTGTTGTTCCATAAGCTTGCATGTAACTCAAACTCAAAAACATTTGTTCTGGGACTTCAGAGCCAAAAACGAAACTTTAATTATACATAAGCATCAGAGGCTCCATAAGAACAAACACAACTAAACTTGTGTTGAATCAACAGTTACCCACTGCTTGATGTACTTCCGTCTTCCCTTCAATCAGTACTTTTGTCCTATTTATTTACAGAGACTCCAGTCTTGAATATGCACTTAAACTGAAGTAGCAGATTCTGATGTCTGCCACTTTACAAGCATTTTTTTTTAAATTAAATATCAGCTTTGGAAGAGAGATAAACAGCTACATGTCAACTGAGTTAGACAAAAGGAACTTACAAAACTGGACATACAGTAGGGATGGGTGATTCTACTAAAATATATTTCATATTCAGAGCCTAGGCTGGATCAGTTTGGCTTGGCACAGATCCTTGTCTAATTTCCCATACTTGTAAGTTTAACCAGTTGTTTTATATCTATTTGGGCTAGTTGAAGGTTACTGATAATGAAGATGATGGTTAGGATGCTGTTTTGAGCTATTAGTAGAGGCATAAGGTAGGCATGTGCATTTAGGGCTCATTTGAGCACCTAAAAATTAAAAGTGCGCCCAAACTGATTTTATGTGCATATACCTAGAAATTTATGCACATACAATCGATTTGTGCATATAAAAAAAATCTGTCATGTTCACAAAAGCCATGCAATTACAATGAAATGTGAAAAGACGTTTGGTTTGTCTTTATTTAAAATTAAGGGATATGACTGACTGACCTTTTCAATGCCTCGTTGGAGTTGGGAGTGGTGCCAAAGGACTGGAGAGAGGCTCGTGTGGTGCCTTTACACAAAAGTGGAAGTAAGGATGTGGTTGAAAACTACAGGGTGGTTAGTTTAACTTCGGCGGTAAGTAAATTATTGGAAACACTGCTGAAAGAGAAAATAGTGAGGTTTCTGGAGTCCAGCAGATTACAAGAGCCAAGGCAGCATGAATTCACCAGAAGCAGGTCTTGTCCACATTAAATTTCATCTGCCATTTGGATGCCCAGTCTTCCAATTTATCCAGATCCTCCTGCAGTTTTCCACAATCCTCTTGGGTTTTAACAACTTTAAACAGTTTTGTATCATCTGCAAATTTGATAACCTCACTCGTTATTCCCTTTTCCAGGTCATTTATGAATATGTCAGAAAGTAGTGGACCCAGTACAGATCCCTGGGGTACTCCACTATTCACCTTTTTCCATTGGGAATATTGGCCATTTAGCCCTACCCTCTGCTTTCTATCTTTTAACCAGTTCCCCATCCACAATAGTACACTGCCTCCTATCCCATGACTTTTTAGTTTCGCCAAAAGTCTCTGATGAGGGACCTTATCAAAAGCTTTCTGAAAGTCCAGATACACTATATCAACCGACTCACCTTTGTCTACCTGTTTATGCACACCTTCAAAAAAACATATAAGATTAGTAAGACAAGATCTTCCTTGTCTAAAGCCATGTTGGCTGTCTCCCATTAGGCCATGACTATCTACATGCTGTGTAATTTTGTGCTTTATGATGGTTTCTACCATTTTCCCCGGTACTGACGTCAGACTCACCGGTCTGTAATTTCCCGGGTCACCCCTGGAGCCCTTTTTAAAGATTGGTGTTACGTTGGCGACCCTCCAGTCTTCAGGTATTACAGATGATTTTAATGAAAGTTCACAGATTACCAATAGCAGGTCCGCAATCTCATATTTCAGTTCTTTCAACACTCTTGGATGTATACCATCCGGTCCAGGTGATTTGCTACTATTCAGTTTATCAAATAGTTGTAATATATCTTCCCGGTGTAGCGATATTTCTCTCAATTCCTCTGCAGTATCACCTTTAAATACCAGTTCAGTCTTGGGTAACATCCCTACATCTTCCTCAGTAAAGACCGAAGCAAGGAATTCATTCAGTCTCTCTGCTATAGCCTTGTCTCCTCTTACTGCCCCTTTTACCCGTCTATCATCTAATGGCCCAACGGACTCTCTCACAGGCCTTTTGCTACGAATGTACTTGAAAAAGTCTTTATTTCGTGTTTTTGCTTCTGTAGCAAGTTCCTTCTCAAATTCTCGCTTTGCGTGCCTTATCAATGCTTTGCATTTAACTTGCCAGTGCTTGTGCTGTTTCCAGTTTTCTTCGTTTGACTCTTTTTTCCATTTCCTGAAGGATGCTTTTTGGCAGCAACAGTCTCTCTGACCTCACCTTTAAACCATGCTGGCAGTTTTTTGGACTTTCTTCCATTTTTCTTAATGCGTGGAATACAGCTGGTCTGGGCTTCGAGGATAGTATTTTTAAATAACACCCAAGCTTGCTGTAAGTCTTTAACCTTTGCGACTGCTCCTTTTAGTTTTTTCTTAACTATATTCCTCATTTTATCATAATCTCCCTTTTGAAAGTTAAAAGGTAGTACTGTGGATTTCTTTACTAGCCCTCCTCCACTAATTAAAACAAACATGATCATGCTATGATCACTATTGCCAAGTGGTCCCAACACCCTTATTTCTTGCACCAGTGATATAGCGGAAGGCTGTTGGGTAAGGTTTGCCTATTTGCTGATGATACTAAAATCTGCAATAGAGTAGACACCCAGGAAGGTGTAGATAACATGAGGAGGGATCTAGACAAGCTTGAAGAATGGTCTAGAATTTGGCAGCTGGGATTTAATGTTAAAAAATGCAAGGTCATGCATTTAGGCTGCAGCAATCCAAGGGAGTAATATAGTATAGGGGTGAAGTACTTTTGTGCACTAAAGAAGAGCGGGACCTTGGCATGGTTGTGTCTGATGATCTTAAAGTAGCTAAACAGGTAGAAAAGGCAACAGCAAAAACTAGAAGGATGCTTGGGTGCATGCGGAGAGGAATGGCTAGCAGAAAAAAGGAGGTGATAGTACCTCGGTTTAAGTCTTTGATGCGACCTCATTTGGAGTATTGTGTGCAATTCTGGAGACCACACCTTCAAAAGGATATTAACAGGATGGAGTCAGTATACAGAGTGGCTATTAAAATGGCTAGTGGTCTTTATTATAAAGCATATGAAGGCAGACTTATGGATCTTAATATGTATAGAGGAAAGGCGGGATAGAGGTGATATGATTGAGACGTTTAAATACCTCCATGGCATAAATGCATAGGGGGAGAGCCTCTTTCGACTGAAAGCAAGTTCTTCTACGAGGGGACATGGAATGAGGGTGAAGGGGGGGATAGATTCAGGAGTGATATGCGGAAATATTTCTTTACAGAAAGAGTGGTGGATCCGTGGAATAGTCTCCCAGTGGAGGTGGTAGAGATGAGGACAGTATCTGAATTCAAAAAAGCATGGGAAAAACACAGAGGATCTCTAAAGGAAAAAAAGGGGACTGTTGTAGTGGTGATATGGAAGGACAGACTAGATAGGTCATGTGGTCTTTTTCTGTCGTCATGTTTCTATGTTAATGTAGATAATGTTACCAGATGGCTCTAATTTTCAGGGATTGTCCCCAGTTTTGAAGTAGTATCCTAGACACCATGGACTAAAACTACCTCATGTCCTCAATTTCAGAGCCAAAGAACATTGCTTCTCCTATATATACCTCTAAAGCAGTCTTCTTACACCATCTACCTGGACCCCAAAGCCCCCTTCCTTTTTGTCTTTAAGAAATGTCTCCAACTGAGAGGAGTAAAAAAAAAAGTGCTTCCCTTCCAAGTAACCATGCACTTACAAGGGAAGTGTAAAAAGAAGGATCCTCCAATTCGCAACACTCTAGGTTTCAGAGCTAGAAACTGTTTCCACTGAAGCTGCGTACCCCTAGACACATCCGGGAAAACGCTCAGCTTCATTCCACAAAACAATACTAATTTATATGTAAAAAAAAGCTTCAGAATCCTGAGCTTGTCTGCCACAGATAGGAATGTAACTAGTAGGGTTTACTACTTGGATATATATATATAGGGTTTACTACTTGGAGTGGAGGAGTGGCCTAGTGGTTGGGGCAAGGTACTTCAGGCCAGAAGGTCAGGGGATCAAATCCCACTAGAGGACAGCAACCTTGGGCCAGAAGGACTGGGGTTTCTAGTCCCACAGGTGCTCCTTGTGGTCTTGGGCAAGCCACTTAACCCTCCATAGCCCATGTTCCCTGTAAAATAGTTATCTCCAAGTTATAATGCCCTGTTCAATGTAATTTCAAGTTGTTCAATGTAAACTGCACTGATACAGAATAGCACGGTATATAAGAGAATGTAAATAAATAAATAAAATAATCCATCAAGTCCTCCAAGAATTTTATTAAATCTTGACTTACGTTAGCAACTAATACATCTGCCCCCTCCCCAGAAGTAGCCTCAACCCGAAGTTTACCAGGTAAATAATAACACTTCTGTATAGGGACTGCATCGGAAATTTGTAGGACCTCCTTAAAGTATTTCTCTAACAACATCTCAGGGGACAAGATGTGTGTCATCAGGAAGTTAAGGTATTTTCAAGGCCTTCTAACTTCTCATGCAATACTAAAGAATCTTTTATAGAGGAAATGCTAGACTACTGCAGATTATGTAGCTGGCCATGAATCCTGGAAACATTCCCACCTAAATTAAAAATTCTGTTATCCAAATTCTGAAACGCGCTATTGGCCTCCTGAGTAAACTCACACAGAGACAAAACCGTAGATGACAGTTTTACATCTATATTCATTATTGCTGACTATATGTCCTTTAATGTCATCTCCTGAGATAAGTCCTCACTTTCTGAGAATCCACCGGCCAAAAGACCGGCTTCGGGATAGGGCACTTAGTGAAGGGGGGAGACACATTAAGCAAGGAACTGTCCGAAATTATCATGGAAGACAATAACGGGATCGGTGGTAGTGGTGGAGTCCATTCTGTTGGGCCGAAAGAGACACCATCTCCGGGTGAGTGTGAAGTAACAGTAAGGAAATGTTTATCCAATGGCCCAACTTCCCCATCGTCAGACGTCAGTGGTGTTGGCCTTTGTGGATGGCTTCCAGTGATGCCATCTACACGGAGGCCCCCTCAGCCTGCTCTGGGCATGAACGGTTGGGAGGCGCTCGAGGTGAGGAGACTCTTCAGCACGGGAGTGCAGCCAGCCGGCACCTCTGTGGATGGCTTCCAGAAGTGCCGGCTAGTTGCACTCCCGTGCTTCAGGTTGTTGTCCACAGCATGCTGCTGTGATGATCCAACCACATAACTCTGGGCCGGTTTAAAATCTACTGAGGCTGGCTGGCTACACTCCCTTGCTGCAGGATCTCCTTACCTCGAGGCCTCCCAACAGTTCTTGTCCAGAACGTGCTGTCATGATGATCCCAGTAATATATTAGGGGACTTTTCCTCATCCCTTAAATTCCTGTTTTTATGGTGTTTTCATATTGCCTTGATTTTCCCTAGATGTGGACTATGGTATGTATGTTGTGCTATCAATAGTTTGTATGGAGATAATTTTCTTGAAACATGTATTTTCTCTGTTATTATGTTATTTTTGTAATATTTTGAATGCTTAAAAAACCCAGTCTTCTTGAACCAGATAAAGGAAAATATAAAATTAACTTTTCTGAAAAAAGAGGAGGAATTTTAGAAATGTACAGAATATATATCTATATACAGTATATAAAATAAAGTTTATGCACATATGTATGTATGCAAAATTATAAATTGAGAAGGATTGCTACTGTATTTTTTAAATTTTTGAAACTACTGAATTTTACTTAGACAGATCATTTTGAAGTATATGGGGAAAAGATGACCGAGAAGGGAGGACCCCTGCCCTACCCACCCCAATTCAGGCCTGCCCAGGTGTCCCAGATTTTCTCTCCAAAAATCTGGTAACCCTTATTATAGAACCTCATTCACTAAGATATTCCTCCTTTTCTGTGTCTATGAGAAAAGTCTTAGTGAAACAGGATCTTAATCATGATATGGGGCAGAGCATCCCTACAGTGTCCCGGAACGTTTAAAGGGCCATTTCATATAGATGTTTGCGATCATAACTGTGACATCCAAGTCAGGACGTCTCAATTGCCCCTGTATTTTACAAAAGGTTCTGCCAAACATGGAACGTTTGGTAAAATCCCTAGATGACCAGCAGGAGCAGTGATTTTAGAAATCTGCATGTGGATAAAAACAGCGGCATTACTAGGGACTTTACATTTGCAGGTACATCGCAATATAAAATTGTGACAAATAAAATAAATAAATACATGAATGTGTGCTAATTTTGCAACATGCTACTGCTACCAGTGGCATAAGTTAAAATGAGGGGTCCCCAAGCAACATTTTGCTGAAGGCCCCCCATTGTCGCGGTGGAGGCATGCCCCCTGTCCATGCAGGGCCCCCTTCATGCAGTGGGTCCCATGTGGCAACAGCAGCGTGGCAAACTTCCTTTATCATGTTCACTGCACTGCTCTGCTCTTGTAAGTTTGTCAGGGGGAATGCAGGCCCGATGGTTGTTCACCACTGGGCTGAAGTCTCGCAAGACATTGGCCTGGTAGGGATCAGCCGCTGGGCCAGCATTCCCTACGACCAATTTACAAGAACAGAGCAGTGCGGCAAACATGTTGTAAGTTTGCCACGTTATTGTCGCCACCACTGTGTGGGCCCCTTTCTGCTCGGGACCCCCCCTTCCGCATTGCAGGGTCGTTTGGATGGAATTTGCACCTGTGACTACTACTATTTATCATTTGTATACACATGCACTTGCTGGCACCTAAAACAAGATTGGACCCTTTCAAAAAAGCATCTGCTAGGAGATCCCTATTAATAAAAAATTTTTAAAAAATTAAAAACGAAACCTTGACTGCATTACTGGGGCTCAACTAGCAGAGTTACAGGCATCTTAAAACATTCTGGCATATTTTAAGATGCCAGTAACTCAGTTAATTGAGCTCCAGTAATGCAGTTCAGGCTTAGTTTTTAAAATTTTCTATTAAAAGAGGTCTCCTAGCAGAGGCTTTTTTTAAAGGGTCCAATCTTGTTTGAGATTTCTTTGCTTTTTGGTTCCCTGATTGGGTATTTTTTATTAGATTTGTGCTTGCTGGCACCTACACACATTAGTGGTGGATTTTAGAAACCTGCATATTCAAGAGGAGCCAGTTATAGAGAGGCGTGAAATAATGTCTGCCTCGGAGTTATTGAGGTAAGTTTACACAATTGCCCCTTTGATCCGTGGTAGAGTCCCCGGGTCCAAATGCTAATGCAGACATTTCAAAAGATACACATGCATTCCCATCGTAAAATGGGAATAACACATATACTTTACGAACTACCCATAATACAGTCACTTGATATCTCTGTCTCCTGGGCATCTATACATGGAAAAATGGCTTCATAAAATAGCCTTCTTATTCAGCTGTACAAAATGCTGTTTCTTGGTCAATCCTTTGTTAACATAGCTTGCCATTGTGTAAAGACCCTTCCCATGGGAATCACCTGGCAGACATGCTGTTGGTGGAGATACCGTGCTGCAGCGAACTAAGATGTCCCTGAAGCAGAGAGGTTATGATGTGGATTTCACCTCTCGAAACATGAATTCATGTCAGACCAAGTAAATCTTTTGATCAAGTGAAATGCTTACCAGATAAGTGCAATTTTATTTTATGTTTTTCAAAAGCACAATAAAGTAATGGGCTTCTGTTAAGCAAGTCTGAAACTGTTTAAAATATTTTGATAATTAAACTGGACTGATGATGAAAATTAGGGGATATATTTGTTGAGTCTAAAAGAAAGGAATTAGATACTACGTCCCTTTGATTGTCCACTTTCTCCAATTTTAATTTGATTGGACGTTATGAAGTAGAAGAATGTTGTGAATTATATGGACAAAGCCTATATTTCAGAAGGATCATTTTTGTTTCTGCTCAATGTATGAGTATGTCTGGATAAGGACTGTGCATTGACATGGGCGTTCCATGGCACACTCATGCTACAACGTATTAATTACCTTTTTCCACTGCCAGTTGAGAGGGAATCAGGGTCAGATTTCATTATTTAAATTATTTCCTTTTTGCGTGACTGGTGGGTAAGGAAGATTGTGAGCAGTTGGTCAGCATTTAAAAATTGGCTGAGGTTTTTCATATTCCGTTGGCTAAGGAGAAATTGGTGGCCCATGAGAGATCTGTTTTTTTGGGAAATGAGCCAGATTCAGTGCAGATGTAAACCCGGCTGCTGGCGGGACAATGTCCAAATATTGAGGGACGTGATTAGTTGGGTGCATGCCCACTCTAAAGTAACTTGGGGGTGGGTGCAGGAGCTGTTGGCCAATTCATTTTTGCCTGTCAGGTGATTCCCATGGGGAGAGTCTTTACACAATCACCAGCTCTGTTGACCAAAGGGTTGACCAAGAAAGCACAGTTACTTACCTATAACAGGTGTTCTTTGGGAACAGCAGGAACAAGTCTTCACATATGGGTATCGTCGGTACCGACGGAGCCTGCGCGGGAACGCTCCCCAGCATCCAATCAGAACGCTTTTGGGACCTGCATCCTGCCTTCCCACCTTTCCCAACTGTCTCTCCTCAGTTGAGTTTTAAAGCTGAGACAAAGAGAGAGAGAGAGAAGGGAAAGAGATAGATAGATAGATAGAGAGATACAACTCCTAGGGGAGGTGGATGGGTTGTGAAGACTTATTCCTGCTGTTCCCAGAGATCACCTGTTACAGGTAAGTAACTGTGCTATCTCCAGGAACAAGCAGGAATGAGTCTTCACATATGCGGACTCCCAAGCTAAGATGCCTGGAGGAGACCCCAGCATGTTGCAATCTAAAGATGGGCCATGCTTATCCCTCAAAACCTCAGGCATCCAAGGGATGGAGGGTAGGAGTTGAACTAGAAAAGAAAAAGAGATGCTGTGGAGCAGCTTAACTAAACAAGGTATCCAGAGGGGAGTCCTTGTGTAAATCATAAATATTAGAAAAAAGTTGAGTCTTAATTTTCTAATGTGGATCTCACTCAAAAATATTGCAAAAATATTTGTTGTGGGTAATAAGGGTCTGTGGTTGAGAGCCAGATAATTATCCTCACAGAAATTCCCCCAATCTGAAGAAGAGGGAAAAAAATTAATTTTGCAGTACAGGAAGAGATGAGAAGTCCTCATGGCCAGAACTAACCCTAAGAACATAAGAACATAAGATATGCCATACTGGGTCAGACCAAGGTCCATCAAGCCCAGTATTCTGTTTCCAACAGTGGCCAATCTAGGTCATACGTACCTAGCAGTTTCCCCAAGGGACACAGGTTCCACAATGCTTGTATTGGTTCAAGCATTGATATCCTGGGTCCCTTCTTAATAATGGTTTATGGACCTTTCCTCCAGGAACTTGTCCAAACCTTTTTTAAACCCAGCTACACTAACAGCCTTTACTACATCCTCCGGTAACAAATTCCAGAGTTTGATTACACGTTGAGTGAAAAAATATTTTCTTTTATTAGTCTTAAATAGTTTACCCTGTAGCTTCATTGCATGTCCCCTAGTCTTTCTATATTCTGATAAGGTAAACAATCGATCTACGTTTACCCGTTCCACTCCGTTCATTAATTTATAGACTTCTATCATATCTCCCCTCAGCCGTCTCTTTTCCAGGTTAAAGAGCCCCAACCTTTTTAGCCTTTCTTCATAGGAGTAGCCTTCCATCCCCTTTACCATTTTGGTGGCTCTTCTCTGAACCTTTTCTAAAATCGCTATATCCTTTTTAAGATACGGCGACCAGAATTGCACACAATATTCAAGGTGCGGTCTCACCATGGAACGATATAGAGGCATTATAATATCTTTTGTTTTATTTTCCATTCCTTTCCTTATCATACCTAGCATTCTATTTGCTCTCTTGGCCGCCGCTGCACACTGGGCCGAGGGTTTTAACATGGTATCCACAAGGACGCCTAAATCTTTTTCTTGGGTGGTGGTTCCTAATGTGGAACCTTGCATCGTGTAACCATAGTTTGGGTTGTTCTTCCCTAGGTGCATAACCTTGCACTTCTCCACATTAAATTTCATCTGCCATTTTGATGCCCAGTCTTCCAATTTATCAAGATCCTCTTGCAATTTTCCACAATCCTCCTGGGTTTTAACAACTTTAAATAGTTTTGTGTCATCAGCAAATTTGATAACCTCACTCGTTATTCCACTTTCCAGGTCATTTATGAATATGTCAAAAAGCAGCGGACCCAGCACAGATCCCTGGGGTACACCACTATTCACCTTTCTCCATTGGGAAAATTGGCCATTTAGCCCTACCCTCTGCTTTCTATCTTTTAACCAGTTCCTGATCCACAGTAGTACACTGCCTCCTATCCCATGACTCTTTAGTTTTGCCAAAAGTCTCTCATGAGGGACCTTGTCAAAGGCTTTCTGAAAGTCCAGATACACAATATCAACCGACTCACCTTTGTCCACCTGTTTATTCACTCCTTCAAAAAAACATAACAGATTAGTAAGACAAGATCTTCCTTGTCTAAAGCCATGTTGGCTGTCTCCCATTAGGTCATGACTATCTATATGCTGAGTAATTTTATTCTTTATGATGGTTTCTACCATTTTTCCCGGTACTGAGGTCAGGCTCACCGGTCTGTAGTTTCCCGGATCACCCCTCGAACCCTTTTTAAAAATTGGTGTTACATTGGCGATCCTCCAATCCTCAGGTATTAGAGATGATTTTAATGATAGTTCACAGATTACTGATAGCAGGTCTGCAATCTCATATTTCAGTTCTTTCAATACCCTTGGATGTATACCATCCGGCCCAGGTGATTTGCTACTCTTCAGTTTATCTAATAGTTGTAAGACATCTTCCCGATGTATCGATATTTCCTTCAATTCTTCCACACCTTTAAATACCACTTCAGTCGTGGGTAACATCCCTACATCTTCCTCAGTAAAGACTGAAGCAAAGAATTCATTCAGTCTCTCCGCTATCGCCTTGTCGCCTCTTAGTGCTCCTTTAACCCCTTTATCATCTAATGGACCAACTGACTCTCTCACGGGTTTTTTGCTACGAATGTACTTGAAAAGGTCTTTATTTCGCGTTTTTGCTTCCGCAGCAAGCTTCTTCTCAAATTCTCTCTTTGCCTGCCTTATCAATGCCTTGCATTTGACTTGCCAGTGCTTGTGCTGTTTCCAGGTTTCATCATTTGGCTCTTTTTTCCATTTCTTGAAAGATGCTTTTTTGGCAACAACAGCCTCTCTGACCTCAGCTTTAAACCATGCTGGCAATTTTTTAGACTTCCTTCCACTTTTCTTAAAGCGTGGAATACAGCTGGTCTGGGCTTCCAAGATAGTATTTTTCAACAACACCCAAGCTTGATGTACGTCTTTAACCTTTGCAACTGCTCCTTTTAGTTTTTTCTTAACTGTTTTCCTCATTCTATCATAGTCTCCCTTTCGAAAGTTAAAGGGTAGTACTGTGGATTTCCTTACTATCCCTCCTCCACTAATTAAATCAAAGGCGATCATGCTATGATCACTATTGCCAAGTGGCCCCAACACCCTTATCTCTTGCACTACATCTGGTGTTCCACTAAGGAGTAGGTCTAATATTGCTTCCCCTCTGGTCGGTTCATGAACCAGCTGCTCCAAGAAGCAGTCATTTATTTCATCTAGGAACTTTATCTCCCTAGCATGTCCTGTTGTGACACTGACCCAGTCGATGCCGGGGTAATTGAAATCACCCATTATTATTACTGCACTGTAACTTTTGCTAGCTTCCTTGATTTCTTTGAGCATTTCATCATCCATTTGTTCATTCTGGCCAGGCGGACGATAGTACACCCCCACTGCCATCGCCTTCCCCTTTTTACATGGAATTTCAATCCATAGAGATTCTACAGCAAATTTTGTTTCTTGCAAAACTTTAATCCTTTCTGATTCAATGCCCTCTCTAACATAGAGCGCAACCCTCCACCAATTTGATCAGCTCTATCATTTCGATATAGTTTGTACCCAGGTATCACAGTGTCCCACTGGTTGTCCTCCTTCCACCATGTCTCTGATATTCCAATCATATCTAACCTCTCGTTTAGTGCTATATATTCTAACTCTCCCATCTTGTTTTGTAGACTTCTAGCATTTGCATACAAGCATTTTAGAGACTGTATTTTATTCATATTAATTTGGCTATTGGTAGACATGGGTAATTTGGGATCTTTAAGTTCTGTCTGCTCCATACTCGAGGGCATTTGGGCTACTTTACTCTTTTTTGGAACCTCTCTGCTTTTTGTAGTATCCTTCAAGGATACATTCTTCCGAACCATGCGCTCTTGGGCGACTGTCGGCTTTCCCCTATTATCTAGTTTAAAAGCTGCTCTATCTCCTTTTTTTTTTTTTTTTAACTTTTATTTTCATTTTGCAACAAACAAAAGAAACAACACACCAAAGGAGACAAAACAAGTATACAATAAAGAAAAGTAAACCCAATTACCCCCACCCCCACGCTTCTTCTCTAGCTGATTATGTCAGCATGTGAGCGCTTCCAAACAACAGTGATTATACATCAAAACAATCAAAAGAGGATCTGCGATACAGAATAATCATGGGACAAAGATATATACAAATTTAGACAGTCAGATGAGAGCATTGAGCAGATTGTACATAGTCATTGAGCATCTTCCATTTAGACCGATGATGAGGAGTCTGAATGGGGGAAGCAAACATACGAGGTATTTGTTCATATTTACTGTAGAGAATTGGGGCTCAGCTGAGAGCTATTTTTCCAGTAAATAGCTAAAGCATAAAGTCCAAAAGGAAGTAAGCCGTTTTTGGAAGAGAGGGGATCCCCGCAGCTGAGCGAAGTCCCACTATCCTCCAAGAAAGGGGCTCTTGAAAGTGCAAAATAGACTGGATACGACCCCAGACCTGACGCCAGTGTTTGAGAAGAAAAGATTGATGAGAAGAGACAGGGCAACATTTCTAAGATATAATTCTGCCTGATGAAGCAAACAAGATCGAAGAGAAGTGGAGACACCGATAGTAGAGCCCTTGTTGTGATTCGATATTTTTAACAGCAGCAGTGTACAAAAGCTGATTGTATTGAAAACGCAAGCGTTGTAAACCTCTATCTCCTTTTTAAAGGTTAATGCCAGCAGCCTGGTTCCATCCCGGTTAAGGGGAGTTCAATGACGTTGGACTTTTGAGAATAGGAAAAGTTTCTGTAAAGTCCAAAAATTGAACTTCTTGTCCTTGGAGCAGAATAAGGTCCTAGGAAGAGTGGAGATAATCTTACTGGTTTGGATGAAAAGGTAGAAATACCCTTTGCAGAAAAAAGGGGATAGGTCTTTAAGATCCCCTTTATTCCAATGAAGAGAAAGATATTTGTACTAGGCGTTGAGCCTCCAATTTTTTGAAGATCAGTAAAAGTCTTTGTAAGTGATGTCACTTATGATGAAGACTTTACATGTAGAGCTTCAGATGTGACGTAACCTAAAAGGTAACGATAAAAGAAGGTATTTGGTAAGATACCATAGAAATTGGTTGTCCACTGAATTTATGGTATGCTGGAGCAGCATTAATATGGACAGTAGACAAATCTTTCAAAGTCAGATGTTGTATAGAGATTGACGGAACAACAAGAAGGATTAAGACCTACTTGAGAATCTTGATGGAGAATCTCTGTCTGGTTAAATATGGAAGAACTATAGAGAAAGTTTCATGGAAACTGGTAATATGTTCTTCACTTACAGGGATAGGATTAGACTTCTTGAAAAGATCTAGCCCCTGAATAACCAGGTCTCGAGACGTACGTGAATAAGACAGAGGAGATCCTTAGTCTTAAGACAGCAAGTCTGGATCCTTCTATAATTTGAAATAGTAGCTGGAGAAAAAGACGCAATATAAGGGGATACCATGTTTGCCTCTTTATGAGGGTAATATGAGTATCATGTGTTCTCCTGTTTAACATAAGCTACCATGAAGTATAGGAAATTAGAAGGAGAGTAGTGAATAAGGACCAACTGCAATGAAAAAAATGCATCCCGGTTGGGGAAATTCCAGTGAGATGTGGAACAACCAGGGAATTGTGCAATTTTCTACACTTTCACGTGGTCTAAACCCTGGTTACCTTTTCTTAAAAGGAAATTTTAAGGAATATGGTAAAAGTAGGAAAAACCAGTCATGTAGGAACATGACTGGTAGAGTCTACCAGCTGAAGCCCTTATTAACTATCTGGCAGCTACCTATTAGGAGTAGCTTTCAGGCTCTCTGGCAAAGGCCCACAGTTGCAGAGCTTTGTTGTAGAATTGCAGAGAGCATGTTGTAGGTTGCTTAGATCTGGCTGTTGAATTGCCAGTGTGCAACCTAATCTAGTCTGTTGGAGCCAAGAGCGCTGAACGTGGCTAAGAATAGTAGACAGGCCTGATGCCTGCAACAATAAATAGTCCAAATGAGTTCTGGATCTCCTTTGGACTTATCTGTTATTAAGGCAGCATAAAAAGTTAGGTCCCATAGGTTAGAGAGGACCGACAGACATAATTTGGAGTAGTAATACCCAATTTCTATCCAAAAAGCAGCCTTAAAAAGATATGTGAGAAGGAGATGAACTGCAAAAAGGGGAGAAAACTCTGTATGGAAACTAGTTACTGGAGTAGGTTTTGAAGAAAACCCTAAGGCGTAGGAGATAAGCCCTCCAGTTGATTAGTAGTACTCTTAGAGACTGAATGTCTGGACTAAGAGGGATAGAAATTAATACAGAGTTGAGAAGACTTACAATTTAGTAAGTCTTTGAAGGGATAGGGTCCCCTTGCAGTTAAAAGTATGAGATATCTTCGAACAGGGAAACTGACAAGGTGAAAGTTATAGTTCACCGTATTGTTAGTTCTCTTTTTTGTTTTAAAAAGAGAAACCTGTTATCTCTGGGGTATGATAGTCCCTAATAGCTTTTAGCTAGAAGGGTAGATTCTCTTGTAGCAAGAGATCTATACCCAGAGGCGAGGATTGAATCAGTGTATGAGGGATATCTCAGCATGAATGAGATGACCTTTAGATGCTTCTGTTGAAAAGAAGGAGGTTCAAGTTCTAAACTTCACACAGAAAAAGTGAATAAAATATCAGAAACCCTGCGATTGCTGGGTTTGCTGAGCCTGTTGAGGTTTTGACTTTCTTAGTCTGGTGTGGTGTTGTCCATCCTTGGAAACATCTGTAGAATGGGTAGAATATGGATGGAACTTTTTCCCCTTGGGGGAATAAAGCTTTTTATGAGATTTCTTATTAGCTGGGATAGAGGAGAGTTTGGACAATCTTCTGAAAGAAAGAGCATCAGTGCTCAACTGATTAGCTTGAAAGAAAGCCTCCTTGTTGAAGAGATTTTCACCATTACAAGGAGTATTTCCCAGCCTTTCCTGAACCCATCTATCCAAGTCAGAAACTTGGAACCAGGCTAAGCGTTGTGCTCCTATGGCTATAGCAGAAGTTCTGCTAATAGACTCAAAAAAGTCCAGGGAAGCACGATTAAGAAACTTAGAGATATTTTGAGCATGATTGACTAATAAGGAATAGTCTGCTCTTTTATGCTCTGGAAGAAAAGGGTTCAAAAACTTTAAGTTCTTTGTGACTTCTTCAAGAAATAATCCCATATAGAAAATATATGAGGTAATTTTTGCTGAAAGCATGGATGCCTGGAAGCATCAACGTTCAAAGGCATCTAAAGTCCTAGACTCACGACCTGGTGGATAAGAAGAGTGCTTCTTTGCACTCTTAATACACCTCATTGCTGATTCTACAACAATAGAATGATGAGGAAGTTGAGTCTTCTGAAAACCTGGAGAAGGTGGCACCTTGTACATAGTGTCAAGTGTCTTGGAATGTGGGGATACCGTTAAGGGAGTTTCCCACATTCTTAACAGTAGATCTTGTAAGATCTGATGCACAGGAAGCATGATCACCTCATTTGGAATCCAGGGAAATTGCAGTGTCTCTGAATTCCCCGGTAAGGATTCTTTACCAGGTATAGAAATGGCAAGTAGCTTTGCCATATCAAGCAGAAAAGCTTGAAAAGAAATCTCCCCCGAAGAGGAATGTTTAAAATGAGGGGTAAAGGCTAGACTTGTAGAAAATCAGCCTTGGTACTGATGGATTCATCCCAGTCATCGGGATCGGAAGACTGAAAAGGATGAAGCATCGGATTTTCTTTAAAGCGATGTCTTTGGTACCGCTCGAGGTCGGTACCGAGATGAGTCGGTACTGAATCTTCCATGCTAGAGATCGATTCCAGGCTCGGCATCGAGGGAAGCGATTCTGTCGAAGTAAGCATGGACGGTACCGACACCAATGCCGATGTCGATACCGGTACCGAAAGCGATACCGATACTCGAGGAACGGTTTGCAGCAACTCTAACGGTACCGAAGTAGCCGAGAGTGCTAGACTACGTTTATCGGTGGAGTGTTTCGTCCATCACCATAGCCGATGCCGGGGTGTCGGTACCGCCCGAAGCGGACACAACCACCGAGCATGGCCCAGGTATGTTCATCGAGGAAAGAACCTCGGGAACAACCCGGAGCCCAGTTAATGCTTTAGAGCCCGAAGACTCCCACCGGGGCTTTATTGCCAAGATGTCCTCGAGAGCAAGGCCGAAGCCATCTCGATGCTGAGCAGGAGATCTACCACTCGAGGACTGGCTAGTCTTTACAGACTTTTGTTTGGTTACCTGATCCTGTGAAGAAGAAGATACTCTAGCTGGTAACATCAAAGGGGATGTGAACCGGGTATCGAGTTCTACTCGATTCTGAAGACTTCTTCTGTTTGAGCTCCAGCAGGAGAGACACTCCAGAGGGCAATGGTCAGGACCTAAACATTTTAGACACCAAGTATGAGTGTCTGAAAAAATATCTGTACCGCCACACTTTGAGCATTTCTTAAGGATAGTGGCTGGCTTTTCCATAACGGAAGGGTAGAGGCCTAGTGACCTAGAAACCGTCAGGCACTAAACAGGAAAAAATTTCTAAGGAGAGAAGAAATTCTTCAGGAAAAAGAAAGAAAAGTACGGGCGGTACCGGTAGCATCGAGGGAAGGCAGACGCGACCACAAAAAAGTAAAAAATAAAAGAAGAATTTTCTGCGGTGACAGGAATACGTCCTGCCGGCTCCGCGGAAAACGGAAAACTGAGGAGAGACAGTTGGGAAAGGCGGGAAGGCAGCATGCAGGCATGGTGGGATGCTCCCAAAAGCGTTCTGATTGGACGCTGGGGAACGTTCCCGCGCAGGCTCCGTCGGTACCGACGATACCCATATGTGAAGACTCATTCCTGCTTGTTCCTGGAGATATATTGTTTTTTGCAGCTGAATAAGCAGGTGAGAATAGATTTAGCAGTCTGGAAGGTCTTCCTAAAGGAATTTAATGGAGTATGAGTATGGCAAAACCCCTGCTGTGACCAGTTTGGATCTGGAACTGTTTTCAGACACTTCAGAAGGACTAGGGTTTGGGATGTGCTTCTGAGGTGTCTACTCTGTTGAAACGTGGCCAGAAAGCTGGAGGGAGAAAGGCTTATGCAAGAAAATGACATTTTTACAGCTGTTCCCTATGGCTGTGGTCTTTATGATGTGGGGACAATATGCAATGGCACAAGCCATTAACAGCAATCGTCATCATTGCTGTTAGTGTTGTGGTTGATGAGAGTATTCATACTGAGCTGCTTACATTGAAATGGCATGATAATGCCATTGCAGATTCTTTGTCTCATTTGCAGTGGAACTGGTTTCATGCTCTGGCACACAAGCTGATGAGTTTCCTATAACTGTGAGTTTATGGAGAGCTTATTCTAGATCACTTGCGAGATGGTTAAAGTCATCACCATTGGGCAGTATCTGGAAAACGTATTTGGTGGGCAGTACTGCATTTCATTGCCCAGGCTAAGGAAGAGGGGATTTCATGCCTTGCATTATCAGTAACATTGGCTAGTGTGGCCTTTGTCATGATGGTGCATGACTACCATGGCCCCAGCACTGATTCCTAGTTTGTAAGTTAGCACAGGGCTTTGTGAGGGCTCAAGCACGCATGATAGTGTAGCAGCTGATTGTATGCAATAAATAATACCAGGAGTCAGTTGCAGGATCCAAGCCATTTAATGTGCACAGGCTCAGAACAGACTAAAAGGGACTGAGCAATGAAAAACTACAGCAGATTCATTATGTACAATTTCACAGTTTGATACAAACAGACTTTCTATTGGTCCCAACGCTCCCTGCACCTGTCCAATCGGGGACCCTCTCTAGGCCTGGCTCCTTGTTCCCCCTTTCTGGCTTATTCTAACAAAGGCATAGTCTTAGACATAGATACATTTCTACTTCAAGGACATTTCTAGCTCAAAGAATGCAAGGACAGAACAAACCAAGCATAAAGAACTTATACAAACTTCATGGGGGAAGGAAAGGGACTTTCAAAAAGCAGTTTAAAGCAGATTTCTAAACTTTGGTTCTTTTCAATACTACTCTCAGGTGGGGGTTAGGATCTAGGCCTAGTTTACAGGCCATAGCCTACCACATTCCCCCCTTTGATTATTCTCAACCCGAATAAGAGAGGGTGAGAAATTAATCACCTATCAAAGTCACCTTAACCTGAGGCTTCTTCCCTGGATATAGCTTGATACTTCCACATGGCTAGTACCCTGGTTGCTGCCTTACGTTCAACTGTACTGTCTATGATTGAGGTAAACATTCGCAAGCAAAGGGGTAGGAAACATGGGAGAAGCAAACACATAGCTATCACTTAAGTTCTTTTCTTCCACAGCTTCCGCCATACGTAGACCTGTCAGCTTCTGGTGGGTGACAGGAGTAGGGCTGTAGGTTCCTCAAGCTTCTGCCGTATGTGGACCTGCCAGCTTCCGGTGATGGCAGGAGTAGGGCTGTAGATTCTACATTAGTACCCAAACGTGGAGACTCTGTAAGACAGAACCTAAAGCCAACAGCTCTTGTCTAGTGATTTCGGATCCAATCTGACTCATATCCCCTAGCAGCGGGATTTAGAAATGGGGCCTAAAAGCTTTTTCCATAGCATTTTTTCCTATAATGTGTGGCTTGGTGAAAAGCATGGACAAAGGCTGGGCCCAATGATTCAGGGATTACAGTTGGACCTGGGGGCTGGAGTTTGTGTACACATTCAAGCAGAGCCCTGTCCCTATTATCAGTGCCCAAGTGAGGGCTATCAGTTCAGCCTCCTGTGCTGAGGTTCCTAGGGGCAAAGCTGAAGATTCAACTACCATGTCCAGGGTCACTACTGCATAGCCATCACAACGTTGTCCGTTGATGACAAGACTGCTTCCATCCACAAAGAAAGTCTGTTCAGGGTTGTTCAGTGGAAGATCGGTTAAATCAGGGCAACTGGAGAACACAGTATCCGTTACTTCCAAGTAATCATGGTCGGGTGGACCTGGACCAACTGGTAATAGTGTAGCAGGGTTCAGAGCTTGACTGACGATCAACTGTAATCGAGGGTTTTCGCACAGCATGCTTTGGTACTTTAGCATGCGGGAATTCGTGAACCAGTAATTTCCTTTATGTTCCATGAGGGTTAGGACAGAGTGTGGCATTGTAACCAGGAGACTCTGACCTAAGGTGAGCTTGTCGGCTTCACTCACCAAGAGAGCTGTAGCTGCAACGGCTCTCAGGCCAGCTGCCTTGATAGATAGGCTACAGGTCGCTGCCAAGATCCAAGGGTTTGGGTTAATACACCCAGAGCATTTCCACTTGACTCATGGACATACATCTGGTAGGCCCAAGGCTGGTGATAACATCAAAACTGCTTTCAACGATCTGAACGCTTTATCCTGTTCTGGGCCCCATTCCATGGGAAATCGCTCCATTCCTTTGGTGGCTTCGTACAATGGCTTTGCCTAGAGCGCAAAGTTGGGTATCCATATTCGGCAGTAGCCGGCAACTCCCAAGAAGGCCCTCACCTGCTTTCTTGTGGTGGGGGTAGGGATGCGGCATACTGCTTCCTTTCGCTCGGGTCCCAATCTCCGGACCCCTCTTGGACAGATGGAATCCCAGGTATTTTAATTCTGTTTGGCACAACTGCGCCTTGGCTCTGGAGACCATGTATCCAGCTTCATTCAGGAGGTGCAAGAGATCACTGGTGGCTTGCACACATTCAGTTTTGGAGTTGGTGGCTACAAGCAGGTCATCTACATACTGGAGCAGGACTCTTTTTCCTGGAGTCACAGAGTAATTTGATAGATCTTGATTAAGAGCAGCACTGAAGATGGTGGGTGAGTTCTTGAATCCTTGAGGTAATCGGGTCCAGATGAGTTGGCCTCGCCTTCCGGTGGTCGGGTTCTCCCATTCAAACGCAAACAGGAGTTGACTGGTGGATGCCAGGCGTATGCAAAAGAAGGCATCCTTTAAATCCAAAACAGTGAAGTGAGTAGCTTCAGCAGGAATCAGTCCCAAGAGGGTGTAGGGATTTGGTACTACTGGATGTATGGTTTCAACTGCATTGTTCACTCGTCTCAAATCCTGAACTGGGCAGTAGTCACCTGTCCCAGGCTTCTTGACTGGGAGGAGGGTGGTATTCCATGGTGATTGGCATTCTCTAAGGAGTCCGTACTGCAATAATTTCTTTTGATGACGATGAATGCCTTCGATTACTGGTCGTGGGAGAGGATATTGTCTCACATGCACTGGTTCCGCCCCTGATTTGAGGGTGACAAGCACAGGGGCTATGTTCTTCGCTAGGCCAGGAGGATTATCCTCCGCCCGCACCCCAGGCGGAGCTGAGATGCTGGTAGGTATACGGGGGCTGGCTGCTTTGAACAAAGATGGACTGTAGAACCGCCATTCTTCTTCTCGAGGGACAGTCAGCACCATCAAGCCAGCAGATTTTGAGTTCACAGTCATTTCCATTTTTCCCCCTTCAACAAAGGATATCTGCGCCTGGAGCTTAGCGAGCATGTCTTGGCCCAAGAGGGGGATTGGGCATTCAGGTATGTACAGGAACTGGTGCATTATTTTCTGTCCCCCTAATTCACAGGTGCGGTTCTGCAGGAAAGGTTTCATGGTTCTGGTTCCGGTAGCACCGACGATAGTGACAGATCGAGAGGACAAAGGGGCCACCGGCTTAGCCACTACTGAATGTCCGGCCCCCGTATCCACCATAAAGTCCATATATTGGTCCCCGATCTCCAAATTGACCATAGGCTCCTGGGGACCCAGAGAAAACTTGGAGCCCGGTCTGGCCTAGTCTTCATCCGTGTAGTAGCCCTCAACAGTTGCCACTCCCTCTACAGCGGCTTCTTCCTGCTGGAACTGTGTGCGCTGCATTCCTCCTCATTGCCGGAATCGCCCCCCTGCTCTCCAGGTGCGCCATCCTCCCCTCCAGGAGGCGGAGCTAATATTCGGGCATTCGTTCTTCCAATGTCCTTCTTCCTTACAGTAGGCACACTGATTTGCACCCAGTGGGGCCCGTACATCTCCTCGGCCCCTTCCACGTCCTCGGGTCCTTCTGTTAGAAAAACTTCTGGGCCTGGCTCCTTGTTCCCCCTTTCTGGCTTATTCTAACAAAGGCATAGTCTTAGACATAGATGCGTCCTACCACAATAGGGCTTGCTCTGTGGCAGCCCATCTTGCATGAGGTGTTGCTTAAGCTGTTTAAAGTCTTACCAGCGGTGTGTTCCTTGCTGTACAAGGTGAGGTTATTTCATACAGCCTTACCCTTGGCCTTCTTCACTGTCTTGAAGGTGAGTGAGTTGGTGGGATCAGCAAAGACATCAGAGGGCCACAGAGGTTTGTTTGGGGCAACTTAGTGGTGCATGAGTAGTCTGTACTGCTATGGATCAGGAGGTCCAAAACCCATCAGCTAGGCAAAAGTGTGTGGGCTCGTTGCAGTGCATTCCTATGATGATCACATGCCCGGTTCATTGCATGTGAACTTTTGTGTGCATAGGGCCAGTGGGGGACCTATTTTGGTTAAGATATGGGGAGATTTCAGTTTGGAGCAGTGTTATAGCAGCAGGGTTCCTCCCTGGCTCCTTCAGAATGCATTCCTTCTGAATAAGAGCAGTGTCCTTTGAAGCTCAGCAAGGGTGATCAGTTTAAACCATTCAGTGATTGGGATGCTGGCATTCAGGTACATTCAGAAGCTATATTCATTAACAGTGGTCTTTTCACCCAGCTATTTTGTATATTTCATTCTCCTATACACTCATGCTTCAACAGTTTCTCATATGTGTTCTGGGAAAGAAAATGAGTAGCCGTATCAAGATGGAGGCTGTGCATTTGGGAGTAGCTTCTGAAGCTGTGTGGCTTCCAGTGACTTGGCATATGGGGTATGTGTTGATGCCAGCTTGTCTCTACTCCTTAAAGGTTGCTGTTCTACCACGCCTTTTTGTATATTCATCCATTTGGGGGGTAATGTTATTTGTGTGAGAAAAAGGGCTGAGATGATTCAAAAAATGAAGCAAGATTTCTTCCTAATTTGATGTTACCCTCATATTGTTTCAGATTATTCCTGGAAGAGTATGGCATAATGCCCTTAAACCTAAAGTGGCCAAGAGACTGCGCAGAAGAGTTAATGCAGAAATTTTAAAATTTGTTTTGTTGTTGGGGGAGGGATTGTTGCTTTCCCTTATGTACTCACAGAAGATTGTCTGGGATTATATCAATTAACAAGCTCTGCATTGTTAATTGTTGTTAATTGTACACCGCAACTGATCGCTGGAAGATGCGGTATATAAATAAGTGTTAAATAAATAAATAAATAAATAAATCAGCTGGATGGTGTACACTTGTGGATATCGGCTAGGACATCTTTTTGAGCACCCTACAGGCATTCAGGGTAGCAGCTCATAGGATGGTAGACGGGGACAAGCAGTTGGCAATCCCTGCTTGCACTGCTGTTTAGAGGAGGAAGGGGCATAGTTTGCTACCTTGACTCCCAGGACAGTTTGTCGGTGAATGGGGTGGAGCATGGACCGTAGCTGCTTATGTTGAAATGGCATGATAATGCCATCGCAGATTCTTTGTCCCATTTGCAGTGGAACTGGTTTCATGCTCTGGCACACAAGCTGATGAGTTTCTTAAAACTGTGAGTTTATGGGAGCTTATTCTGGATCACATTTATTCATTTATTTATTTATTTACATTCTCTTATATACCGTGCTATTCTGCATCAGTGCAGTTTACATTGAACAAACTGAAATTACATTGAACAGGGCATTATAACTTGGAGATAACTATTTTACAGGGAACATGGGCTATGGAGGGTTAAGTGGCTTGCCCAAGACCACCTGTGGGACTAGAAACCCCAGTCCTTCTGGCCCAAGGTTGCTGTCCTCTAGTGCGATTTGAACCCCCGACCTTCCGGCCTGAAGTACCTTGCCCCAATCACTAGGCCACTCCTCCACTCCACTCCATGGTGGGCATCACCACCATGTGGCCGAGGGGCTTGCCAAAGGCGCCAGTAGTTTTGAACAGTCCTCAGCCTGGTGCCACCACAGGCTTTGGAGGGAGTAACTTCTGTTTGAATAACTAGTTTGTTACCATCTAGTTGTGGAGGATGTCAATCTGGGAATAAAAATGGACTGCTTTCCTTGTGTTATTGCAGGAGTTCTCAACCTAGTCCTTGGGGCACAGCTAGCCAGTTGATTTTTCAGGATAACCACAATGAATATGCATAAGAGAGATTTGCATACAATGGAGACTGTGCATGCAAATCACTCTCATGCATATTCATTGCGGTTATCCTGAAAACCTGACTGGCTAGGTGTGTCCCGAGGACTGAGTTGAGAACCACATGTTATTGTAAAGTTGTAGCTAAAAATTAAAGCAGCTACGGCCAGGTTTTGCCACTACCCTGGAGATTGGTGAATGCTATTTGGGGAAAGGGGTGGGACAATCATTGGCATATGGAAGGGTGTGAATGCCAATATCACTAAGGAGTTTCCTAGCAGAATGCCTGGACAAACATTTTCCTCCCATGATTTGCTATGCTAATGTTCTAATGCATAGCTAAAAACGTTCTGTGGTGAGGGGTTTGTATAGTTTGGATGAGGCAAACAATGTGCACAGATTTGATTTTCAAACTCCCTTTGTTGCTTTGCTTCCATTCTATCACCTACTGAAAAACCATTCACAAATGTGGCTACGGAATTTGTACACACATACCTTACAGGATATTGCCCTTTCAAATCTGTTTTTTTTTTAGGGGGGGACTTAATTATTTTATTAAAGTGTCATAATTTTAATGCAAGGTCCATGGGTAGAAAAATATGTTTTATTGTTCAATCACTGTTTTCACAGTAGATATAAGCAATAAGTCACAGACTCTATTTTCTGGCACAGAATTTGCTATTTCTTAAAGACAAGTAAAATCATCAAACAAAATGCAAAAATATAAAATCATGCTACTTAGATCGCAGATTTTCCATGGTGTCCTCTCCTTATAACTCTTTATGTATCACAGGAAATCCACTATCTTTTTGATTGTTTATACTGTCACACGAAAGGTTGATCCTAGGGGAAGATGTGTGAGGCCCAGGCAGGACTGTACTAGCTCTGTGCAAGCAGTGCGTCCGCACAAAGGCTTAAGGGACACATTTCAGCTGTCTGCCGTTGCCTGCCACCGCCACTTTTTCTTCACTCAGCGGCGGCAGACAATGGCAGACAGCTGAAATGTGCCCCTTAAGCCTTCTCGTGGCACTCTAAGCAGGTCTGGTCTCTCCCTCCTCTGAAGTGACAGCAGAGAAAGGAGGGACAGATCTGCTTAGAGTGCCGGCGACTTTCACATCGGGCGCGCCTCTTCTCTCCTTCCGCCGTCCAGAAAGTGACTGGATGGAGGTGGGGGGGGGGGGGCACCCAATGTGCAAGTCACACAGTGCGCAATTCATGCTTGGTACGACCCTGGGTCCAGAATCCTTTGAGAATGAAAGACGGCAATTTTCTGTATGATATTGTGGAAGAAAGAGTAAATGTGCCTCTAGCTCCTCCTCAGGCCCACTTTGTCTACATATCTTTGGCTACCACTCTGACAACATCCTTTGGGTGCACCAGCAAGTGGAGGATTTCAGGGGAGAGGGACTTAGCAAGACAGACAGGGCTTCAGTGTCATGTGATATTGGGTTGGAGCCCAGTTGAGGGAGCGGCAGCAACGAGAAAGAAACAAACTAATTGAGAGCAGCTACAGAGAACAGCAGAACATCCCTATAGGGCCTTTTTTTCTAGATTTAGAAGCCTAACTTTGGAGCTTACAGTGCTGAGGTCCTAACTTGTTTTCCTTCTTAAATGCACCCCTCTTACTATCTAATTTTTTTAAATGCTAAATTTAGAATTTTAATGGAACTAGGAACATAAATTTATCAACTCAAACCTAGAGAATATTCAAAGAGCACAATTTAGGAGCCTAACTTTCAACGTTAGGAGCCTAAACCCTTTGCAAATTCATCCCAGCATTATAAAGCATTTTCTTCTTATGGGAAATAAAACCTGGTACTGACCTTTGTGTATATTTTCTTTCTGAAAACAGAATGAAATCACATCATGCCTCTGCTTGGAAATGTTTTCTCACCAAAGACCACCAAAGAAACAGAACATTCTTTGTGATATTCTAGTGCCTTGCAGTAAATGCAACATTTACTTCATCTCTTCCGTAAAATCTTCCCATGAAACAGATGTAGTCAACTAGAAAAAAAAAACATCAATGAAAGGAACACAGCTGGCAATTAAACATTTTTTGGGTTGCTGTCATATGTTTCAAACACAAAATTAAAGCTATTCAGTTTGAAAGTCATGTTAATTGCTTTGGTCTTTATGGCCTGGGAAACAGAATTAACGTGGAAAGCCAGACGTGTTTGAATTTCCATTTTTCTGTTTATCATTGTATGGTTTTTTTTTCTTCTCATGATGAAAATGTAGCAACCCACGAGAAGATTCATGGGAAAGAGGCGATGCTGCTGAAATATTTTTCTCATGACACTGGTTCATTAAAATATTATTCTAATGGATTCAGAGTGATTGTTTTGATGATAAAGTCTATACAAAATGGCAGACATCACCACCAAGAAAGCGGCTGCATCTTCCTGAAATGTGATTAAGGGCCTCTTTTACTTAGCACGTGCTATCAGCTGCAGGGCTCATTGTGTTCCTAGGCATATTAAGTGTTAGTAAAAGGGGCCCTGTCTGGTTTGCATGATTCTAACTCACTATTTAATTTGCATAATTTTTATGAATGGCTTTGCAAATACAAATTCTGTATGGAAAAAGAGCAAATAATGTAAATTTACCACATTTTCCCATGATATTTCACCTTAGCGCATTGCCCTCCAACTCTTGGGAAAGGTTGGAGTAACAACTAGCTAAGATTTCCTTAAAGGGTGGAGCAAGGGCTTAGGTTTCATGCAAGGCACTTCAGCAGAGATAGGTTTGACTTGGACAATCAAAGCTCCTTAACCCTTAAAGTAATTTTTTCTATTGCAGCGTTTCCTTTAAGGACTCGGCACTATATAAATATAGAATAGCAGGGGCAGCAACAGGAACAAGAACATGAAACAGAGTTGAATTCTCTACACAAAATATTAACGATTACTGGCAATGAATTTCAAACAGAAGGAATAGGATATACAGTTATATAGACCAGGAAAAGATTGAATATGGCTTCCAACCGCTATAAGAAAAAACTTGATACCCAGGTGATACATTAATGGGCATGTCTACTAAGGGGTGGTAATGGTTTTTGCACCTACCGAGTGGCATATGTTAAAAAAAACAATGTTGTGTGGTAGGTGAAAAACCTGGTGTTAAATTCAGGGGGAGTGGCCCAGCAGATGCAGCACAAGGCTTGCAGTTACCACATTGGCCCACATTCCTTGCACTGGGAGTCAGCGCGGGAGTGCCCACGCTACCTGTCGATGCAGGGAATATGGGACTGGAGTGAGGAAGAAGGGAAAGATCAAGCGGCAGTAGTCACTTTGTCCTCCTCCTTTCTGTTTCCAGGGGTGGCAGCATTGGGACCTCCCCATGGTCCCCCGACCATCCCATCATGTGCATCAAACGTCTGCTGCCACAGATTGTAAGATCCATGGCACCCATAAAAGACCTCCCATCTCTCCAAAAAACACCTTAAGTACCTCCCTTCCCTGGACAACATCCACATCCTATGGATGATTGTCATCCCCCTCCCCAACCTTACCCGAATACAAAACTAAAGAAGACTGGCTCTCCCGAGGCCCCACAGACACCCCCTGAAGCCCCCCCCCCCCTGAGCCACTCTGCTCCTTACTTGGGCTTCCCTGGTTGTCCAGTGGTGATCAGGGCAGCAGTGGTCACCTTCTGCTCCTGCACCATCTTTATCATCCTTCAAAGTGGTGCCGGTCTAGTGATGCTTACTCCTGGTAGCTTTAGGTGGGGCTTGGAGGGCTTTAGGGGGGGACTTTTAATGCACAGGAATTTTGATGCACATGGGATGGAGGCTTGGAGGGCTGCAAGGGGAGTCACAACATTGATGCTGCCACTGCTGTGATTGGCAGTGGCAGCAATGCAGCGATGCAGATACCTGAGCCGCACAACGCCACCTCTTGAGGTAGCCTTCTCAGCACCAACTGAATGGACAGTCCGTACACAGCAAGTGCTTATGAACTGGCTGCCACCTGTTGCCATGCCTTCTCTCTGCCCCAATCCTGTCTCTGCCGGCATTTAACTCTGGAAATGCAGATAATGCAGAGAATAACTATGCTATCTCCATTTCCTCTGTGTTAACTGTTAATGCGGTCTGATGGCATGGGCTATCGGCAGCGTCGACAGCTAACACTGCTTAGTAAACATGCCCCCTAAGTCTTAAATTCTTTAAAATTTCTGAGATAACTTAAATTTCAAATAGCAGCCTGTTGCACTTTACTGCATGATACAAAAAAGATATAGGAGCGATTGGGGATATTTTTCTCTGTATCAATTTCTTGTGCATAACCTATTCCACATTTTTGAATTTCATAGTCTAGTGGTTAAATAGAAACATAGAAACATGACGACAGAAAAAGACCACATGGCCTATATCTAGTCTGTCCTTCCATATCAACCACTACAGCAATCCCTTTTTTTCCTTTAGAGATCCTCTGTGTTTGTCCCATTCTTCTTTGAATTCAGATACTGTCCTCATCTCTACAACCTCCACTGGGAGACTATTCCATGGATCCACCACTCTTTCTGTAAAGAAATATTTCCACATATCACTCCTGAATCTATCCCCTTTCATCCTCATCCCATGTCCCCTCGTAGCCACAGAGGTATTTAAACGCCTCAGTCATATCACCTCTATCCCGCCTTTCCTCTAAGGTATATATATTCAGATCCTTAAGTCTGTCCTCATATGCTTTATAATGAAGACCACTAACCATTTTAGTACCCCTCTGTACCAACTCCAGCCTGTTTATATCCTTTTGAAGATACGGTCTCCAGAATTGTACACAATACTCCAAATGAGGTTGCAACAAAGAGGCACTATCACCTCCTTTCTACTGCTGGCCATTCCTCTCCCTATGCACCCAAGCATCCTTCTAGCCTTTGCTGTGCCTTTTCTACCTGTTTAGCTACTTTAAGATCAGACACAATCATGCCTAGGTCCTGCTTTTCTTTAGTGGACAAAAGTACTTCACTCCCTATACTATATTGCTCCCTTGGATTGCTGCAGCCCAAATGCATGACCTTGCATTTTTTAACATTGAATCTCAGCTGCCAAATTCTAGACCATTCTTCAAGCTTAGTTAGATCCCTCCTCATGTTATCTACACCTTCCTGGGTGTCTACTCTATTACAGATTTTGGTATCATCCGCAAAGAGGCAAACCTTACCCGACAGCCCTTCCGCTATATCACTAACAAAAAATGTTAAAAAGAATCGGACCAAGGACAGATCCCTGGGGCACACCACTATCTGTACCCTTTGTTGCCTCCCACTCAACCAATTTCCAACCCAAGCAGTAACTTTAGGATCCATCCTTAGGGTGCTCAGTTTGTTTATAAGTTGCCTGTGAGGAATGGTGTCAAAGGCTTTACTAAAATCTAAATACACCACATCTAGGGTTCTCCCTCAGTCCAACTCCCTGGCAACCCAGTCTAAGAAATCAATCAGATTTGTCTGACAAGACTTGCCACTGGTGAATCAATGCTGCCTCAGATCCTGTAATCTGATGGACTCCAGAAAACTCACTATTTTCTCTTTCAGCAGCATATTCAATAATTTACTCACCACCGAAGTTAAACTAACTGGCCTGTAGTTTTCAACCACGTCCTTACTTCCGTTTTTATGTAAAGGGACCACATGAGCCTCTCTCCAGTCCTTTGCACCACTCCCAACTCCAACGAGCCATTGAAAATGTCAGTCAGGGGAGCTGCTAGAATGTCCCCAACTTCCCTCAGTATTCTAGGGTGTATCCCATCCAGTCCCATCGCTTTGTCTACTTTAGGTTTAGTTAGTTTCTCATGAACACAGTCTTCTGAAAGTTATTCAAGATGCCCTTTGCTTCTGTTCCTGTTTGTGGTGTTTTCTGAGGTCCTGCTCCTGGTGCTTCATCTGTGAACACAGAACAGAAATATTTGTTAAGCAATTCCACTTTATCCTCATCAGCTTCTACATATTCCTCCCCTTCACCCTTGAGTCTGACAATACTCAGAGGGAGGAGTGGCTCAGTGGTTGGGACAGGTTACCTCAGGCCAGAAGGCCAGGGTTTCAATTCCTGCATAGGGACAAGCAACCTCAGGCCATAGGGACTGGGGTCTCTAGTTCCATGGCCACTCCTTGTGGCCTTGGGCAAGCCACTTAACCCTCCATTGCCTCAGGTACACTTAGATTGTGAGCCCTTCAGGGACAAGGGAATAAAAAGTACCTGTTAGTATGCATGTACAACCACACTGATTCTAAAGAGCACAGTATAAAAAAAACACTTGTGCCCATCCTCTTCTCACTAACATATTTGAAAAAAGTCTTTCCCCCCCATTTTATTGCATTGGCTATTTCCTCCTCTTTTTGAATCTTTGCTTTCCTGACTACTTTGCTAGTTCTCTAAGTTTTTCCAAATATAGATGCCTGTCTTCCTCTCTCTGTGGTCTCTTGTATTTCATGAAGGCCTCCCTCTTTTTCTTCACCTTTTCAGCTACTTCTTTCGAAAACCATAGCAGTCTCCTTTTCCTTTTACCTTTATTTACCATTTTAACAAAAAGGTTGGTTGCCCTTAAAATATCCCCTTTCAGTTTTGCCCACTGTTTTTCTACATCCCTCAGCTGTTCCCATCCTGCTAACGACTCCCTGAGGTATTTGCCCAACTTGGCAAAGTTAGTATTCCTAAAGTCTAAGACCATTGCTTTTAAAAGGATTCTAACAGCCCCAGTCCTAATACTGAACCACACCATCTGGCGATTACTAGATGCAAAATGATCTCCCACTATAATATCAGAAACACTTTCACCATTGGTAAGCACCAAGTACAGTATGGCCTCTTCCTTCACGTGTGGGTTCTGTTACCAATTGCCTGAATAGTTCTCCCTGTAGAGAATCCAGGATCGCCTTATGTCTAGATGATACTGCAGCAGGAATGTGCCAATCAACATCTGGCATATTGAAATCCCCTATCAGTATCATTTCCCCTTTCCTAGCAATGCTACATATGTCTTCAATTAACTCTCTGTCCAACTCTTCTTCCTGTGAGAGAGGTCTGTATATCACGCCAATGCAAATAGATTTCTCTTTCCCTCTTTCTAGTTTAACCCACAGTGCCTCCTCTCTCCCTTTTAAGCTCTGTAGTTCCAAAGCTTTAATATTATTTTTTATATATAGAATTCCTCCCTCACTTGGTTTGCAGCTTGTCGTGCTGTGAGGGTTTGTGTGCATCAGTGATGCTGAGAGCTAAACTATCGGTAGTTTAACTACTGGCAGGGTCTCCCAAGATGGACAGGTCTCAGCTGAGGTGCCAGACTAAGACAAACCACCCATCTGGGCAGCAGCAGAATGGGATAGTGTTGACGGCGGAGGATCACATTTCTGTGACAACGGCAACACCATCAAACTTAAACTGCGCGGAAGAAAGGCCCGGCAATCTACTTCTGTATCTTGAAATGAAACTCCAATGGATAGTGACAACAAAACAAATTGTGCTGTAGTGCTGGAAGATGAGACCCCCAGGTCGGAAGGCACTCAGCTAGCTACTGGGAAAGAGCTGAAGACTTTTCAGAGTAAAGCGAGCATTTATGATGTGGTTGGATCAAAGCCCTCGGGACATCTGACTGCTGATGTAGTTGCACATGAAATGAGAGTCAGAAGCTGTAAAGATGTCTTACACATTGGAACATGAAATGTACGAAGCATGAACCAAGGGAAGTTGGAGGTGGTCAAGAATGAAATGCAACGTGTACAACTTGATCTGTTGGGTGTCAGCGAACTGAAATGGACTGGTATCAGGCACTTTGCATCAGATGATCACATGGTCTACTATGCTGGAAATGAAAGACAAAGAAGAAATGGTGTTGCATTTATAATAAACTTGCAAGAACTGTAATGAAATACAATGCAGTCAGCGAACGCTTAATCTCTATTCGTCTGCGAGGAATGCTTATCAACACAACTATAATTCAAGTATATGTCCCAACAACAGCTGCAGAAGAGAATGAAATTGAAGAGTTCTATGAACAAGTACAAGCTGAAATTGACAGAACATGCAAACAGGATATCCTGATAGTCATGGGTGACTGGAACGCAAAAGTTGGCAATAAAGAAGGAGACAAAGTAGTTGGAAAATATGGACTTGGCAACAGAAATGAAGCTGGAGAAAGACCGATAGAATTCTGCAAGATCAACGTTCTATTCATCTCAAATGCCCTCTTCCAGCAACACAAGCGGTGACTGTACACATGGACTTCACCCAATGGATTGTATAAAAATCAAATTGACTACATCTGTGGAAGTCAACGATGGAAAAGCTCTATAGCATCAATAAAGACAAAACCTGGAGCTGACTGTGGTACAGATCATCAACTACTAGTATGCAAACTCAAGCTAAAGTTGAAAAAGAGCAAACCACTCATGAATGCAGCAAAATATGACCTCGTGAATATACCACTAGAATTTAAAGACTGCCTGCAAAATTGATTTGTTGCTTTAGATACAAATGACAGAGCTCCGGAAGAGTTATGGAATGACATCAAGAAGGTTGTGTTGGAAGAAAGCGAGAAGTCTCTACAAAAGGTGAAAAAACAAAAACGGCCAAAATGGATGACGGAAGAAACTCTGAAAATTGCCCAGAAACGCAGAGAAGCTAAAGCCAGAGGAGAAAGAAAGACAATCGCAGAACTCAACAGAGATTTCCAACGTGCAGCAAGACAGGACAAGGAAAAGTACTACAATGACACTTGCAAGGAAATAGAAGCAGAAACTATTAGATTAGAGGAAGAACAAGATCGGCTTTCCTAAAGCTACGAGAGTTAAAGAAAAAGTTCCAGCCTCGAATTGGAATGTTACAAGATGCTCAAGGTTCTATGTTGAATGATGCTGAGAAGATCAAAAAAGGTGGAAGGAATATACAGAGTTTTTATATGATAAAGATCAAGTGGACCAACAGCCGTTTCAACCTGTACCTTATGATCGGGAATCATTGGTGATGAAAGAAGAAGTTGAAGCAGCATTGAAAGCCTTATAAAAGAACAAAACACCAGGCATTGATAGCATTCCCATAGAAGTATTGCAGCAATCTGACACAGCTGTTACTGTACTCAAATCTGATGCAGCTGTTACTGTACTCACAAGGCTCTGCCAAGAAATATGGAAGACAACATCATGGCCAACTGACTGGAAAAGATCTGTGTTTATACCAATACTAAAGAAAGGTGATCCAACTGACTGTGAAAATTATCGCACAATCGCTCTGATCCCACATGCCAGCAAGATTCTACTGAAGATTATTCGAAAGAGACTACAACCATACCTGGAACAAGAACTACCTGAAGTGCAAGCAGGGTTCAGGAAAGGGCGAGGAACGAGAGACATCATTGCGGATGTGAGATGGATCCTTGAAAAGACTAAAGAATACCAAAAGGATATCTATTTGTGCTTTATCGACTATAGCAAGGCTTTTGACTGTGTAAACCATGAGAAACTCTGGGCCACATTAAGAAGCAGGGGTATACCAGAACACCTGATCGTTCTCTTGCACAATCTGTACATTGATCAAGAAGCAACAGTTCGAACGGAACAAGGAGAAACAGAATGGTTTAAAATAAGTAAAGGTGTAAAACAAGGCTGCATACTTTCCCCCTACCTGTTTAATTTATATGCAGAACAAATCATCACAGAAGCAGGATTGTATGAAGACAACAGAGGTGTGAAGATTGGTGGAAGACTCATCAACAACCTTCGCTATGCTGATGATACCACATTACTGGCTGAAAGAGAAGATGATCTGAAACATTTGCTTCTCACAATCAAAGAACATAGTCTCAAAATGGGCCTGCACCTTAATGTAAAGAAGACAAAGATCCTGACAACTGGCATAATCAACAGGTTCATCGTTGAAGGAGAAGAAATTGAAATTGTGAACAACTTTAACCTACTTGGATCAACTATCAATAAAGAAGCAACAAGCAGTCAAGAAATCAGACGACGCATTGCTCTTGGCAGAATGGCTATGAAAGACATAGATAAGATTCTCAAGAGTAGAGATGTCTCTCTCCATACAAAGATTCGACTTGTTCAAGCCATGGTATTTTCAATAACATCATATGGATGTGAAAGCTGGACAGTGAAAAAGACAGACAGGAAGAAAATTGATGCCTTTGAATTATGGTGCTGGCGGCGAATACTGTGTATACCATGGACTGCCCGAAGAACAAACCAGTCGGTACTAGAGGAGATCAAACCTAAGCTTTCTTTAGTAGCTCAGATGACAAGACTTCGACTTTCATACTTTGGACACATCATGCGAAGAGAGAGATCATTAGAGAAAGACATTATGCTTGGCAAGATAGAAGGTCAATGCAAAAGAGGAAGGCCAGCAATGAGATGGATCGATACAATAACAGCAGCTACGGGTACCAGTCTGTCAATGAGCCGCCTGACTGAAGACCGAACACAATTTAGGATAGCTATCCAGAGGGTCGCCATGAGTCGACTCCGACTCGACGGCACCTAACAACAACAAACAATATTTGATTTCAAAATTATGATGATTTTGTAGTCAAATCACTAATATGAAATAAAATTATTTTTTCTACCTTTGTTGTCTGACAAATTTATTCTCTGATCATGCTGGTCCCGATCTGAGGCTTCTGCTTTCCTGTCTTCTCTTAGCTCTCTTTCTGTGGTCTATGGTCCATCTGCCATTTCTTATCTCTTCTTTCATTTTCTTCACTTCTTTCCATCAGCCTATTTCCAGTCCCAGTAACCCTCCCCAGTATCAGCACCTTTCCAGTCCTCACTCTTAGTACCTTCCAATGTCAACTTGCATTCCCATGACTGCCACTGGTGTCCATTCCCTTTCAGTCCCCCTCCTTCCCCACTGACCAGTCCCTTCTAGTACAAATACCATGGCAGCCCCTCTCAGATCCACTCCCTTCCAGTTCCATTCTCCCATCCCCTCGCATCAGCCCATTTGTAGCCTTAGCCCCCAGTTTTATTCCAGGGCCAGCAGCTCTATCCTCCCCTCCACACAATCAGCCCATTCCCAGTCGAAGCCCCCCAATCAGCTTGCTTCCAGTTCTAGTCCCCCCTCAACCCCATTACCAGTGCTAGCCTCCCCTAATCAGCTCATTTCCAGTGCCAGTCCCTCCTCAACCCCATTACCAGTGCAAGGCTCCCCTAATCAGCCCATTAGCAGTCCTACCCCTCCATCAGCCCATTACCAGTCCTAGCCTCCTCTAATCAGCCCATTTCCAGTCCTAACCTCCCCCATCAGCTCATTACCAGTGCTAGCCTCCCCTAATCAGCTCATTTCCAGTGCTAGTCCCTCCTCAACCCCATTACCAGTGCTAGCCTCCCCTAATCAGCTCATTTCCAGTGCCAGTCCCTCCTCAACCCCATTACCAGTGCTAGGCTCCCCTAATCAGCCCATTACCAGTCCTACTCCTCCATCAGCCCATTACCAGTCCTAACCTTCCCGATCAGCTCATTTCCAATGCTAGCCCCCCATCAGTCCATTACCAGTCCTACCCCTCTATCAGCACATTACCAGTCCCAATCCCCCCTTGATCAGTCCTATCCCCAGTCCTAGCCTTCCTTAATCAACCCATTACCAGTCCTAGCCCCACCATCTGCCCATTATAATCCTAACGCACACTGTCTCTCCCCTCTGTCCAGCATTTATCTCCCGTCTGTCCAGTATGTCCACCTGTCTCTTCCCTTTGTCCATGTCAGCCCCCTCCCTCCCTCCATGTCAGCCCCCCTCTGTCCATGTCAGCCCCCCTGTCTATGTCATCCCCCCTCACTCCCTCCATCCATCCCTCCATGTCAGTCCCCCCTCCCTCCATGACAGCCCTCCCTCCCTCCCTCCATGTCAGCCCCTCCCTCCCTCCATGCATCCATCACTGTTAGCCCCTCCTCCCTCCCTCCATGTCAGCCGCCCTCTGTCCATGTCAGCCCCCCTCCCTCCATCCATGTCAACCCCCCTCGCTCCCTCTCTCCCTCCATGTCAGCCCCCCTGTCCATGTCAGCCCCTCTCTCCCTCCATGTCAGCCCCTTACCTCCCTCCATCAATGTCAGCCTCTCCTCCCTCCCTCCAACCATGTCAGCCCCCTCTCTCCATGTCAGCCCCCTCCCTCCCTCTATCCATCCATCCATATCAGCCCCCCTCCTTCCATGTCAGTCCCCCCTGCCTCCCTCCATGTCAGCCCCCCTCTGTCCATGTCAGCCCCCCCTCTGTCCATGTCAGCGCCGTTGCAGGTTCCCTGCTCCCCTCTCCCCATGTCTGCTTCCTTCTTCTGCAGCCGCAGCTCCCTGCCTCTTAGGGAACCGTGGCGGGGCCTGTGAAGCCATTGCAGAGCTTTTCTGTCTCTAAACAGGCTCCGTGCAGCATTGCCCCGCCTCCAAAGGAAGTGATAAACAACTTCATTTGGAGGCGGGACAATGCTGCACGGAGTCCACTGAGAGACAGGAAGGCTCCGCAATGGTTTCACAGGCTCAGCCATGGTTCCCTAAGAGGCAGGGAGCCACGGCTGCATTAGAAGGGAGGCGGTGAATTTGCCGCTGCTGAGAAGCGGACTCGGCAGCGGCAGCAACTTGTGCGCTTTTTTTTTTTAAACAGTGGAGTGAGGCGACCCCCGCTGAATCCTGTGGCGACCTCCATGGGGGTCGCGACCCACAGGTTGAGAACCGCTGTATTAGAGGAAGAACAAGATCGGCTTTCCTAAATCTACGTGAGTTAAAGAAAAAGTTCCAGCCTCAAATTGGAATGTTACAAGATTCTCAAGGTTCTATGTTGAATGATGCTGAGAAGATCAAGAAAAGATGGAAGGAGGAGTGGCCTAGTGGTTAGGGCAAGGTACTACAGGCCGGAAGTCGGTGGTTCAAATCCCACTAGAGGACAGCAACCTTGGGCTGGAAGGACTGGGATTTCTAGTCCCGCAGGTGCTCCTTGTGGTCTTGGGCAAGCCACTTAACCCTCCATTGCCCATGTTCCCTGTAAGTATTAGTGTATGTGTCTCACATCCCCTCGTGTTAAATGTATCCCCCAACCGCTTTGACCCAGTGAAAAGCGGGATATAAATGCAGCTAAATAAATAAATGGAAGGAATATACAGAGTTTTTATATGATAAAGATCATGTGGACCAACAGACGTTTCAACCTGTACCTTATGATCGGGAACCATTGGTGATGAAAGAAGAAGTTGAAGCAGCATTGAAAGCCTTATCAAAGAACAAAGCACAGGCATTGATAGCATTCCCACAGAGGTATTACAGCAATATGATGCAGCTATTACCGTGCTTACAAGGCTCTGCCAAGAAATATGGAAGACAACATCATGGCCAACTGACTGGAAAAGATCTATGTTTATACCAATACTAAAGAAAGGTGATCCAACCGACTGTGGAAATTATCGCACAATCGCTCTGATCCCACATGCCAGCAAGATTCTACTGAAGATTATTCAAAAGAGACTACAACCATACCTGGAACAAGAACTACCTGAAGTGCAAGCAGGGTTCAGGAAAGGGCGAGGAATGAGAGACATCATTGCGAATGTGAGATGGATCCTTGAAAAGAATAAAGAATACGAAAAGGATATCTATTTGTGCTTTATCGACTATAGCAAAGCTTTTGACTGTGTAAACCATGAGAAACTCTGGGCCACATTAAGAAGCATGGGTATACCGGAACACCTGATCATACTCTTGCACAATCTGTACATTGATCAAAAAGCAACAGTTCGAACGGAACAAGGAGAACCAGAATGGTTTAAAATAAGCAAAGGTGTAAGACAAGGCTGTGTACTTTCTCCCAACCTGTTTAATTTATATGCAGAACAAATCATCAGAGAAGCAGGATTGTATGAAGACAACAGAGGTGTGAAGATTGGTGGAAGACTCATCAACAATCTTCGCTATGCTGATGATACCACATTACTGGCTGAAAGTTAAGATGATCTGAAACATTTGCTTCTCACAATCAAAGAACATAGTCTCAAAATGGGCCTGCACCTTAATGTAAAGAAGACAAAGTTCATGACAACTGCCCTAATCAACAGGTTCATCATTGAAGGAGAAGAAATTGAAATCGTGAACAACTTTAACCTACTTGGATCAACTATCAATAAAGAAGCAACAAGCAGTCAAGAAATCAGACGGTGCATTGCTCTGTATTTATTTATTTAATTTCTCTTCTATACCGCGCTATTCAATATCAGTGCAGTGTTCATTTAACTGTAGCTTATACAATGCAGTCGTGACTGTATTATATTTATAATAAAACAGGAAATATAACTTGGCTAGAAATTGGGGTAGAAACTTGGCAGAATGGCTATGGCAGAATGGCTATGAAAGACCTAGATAAGATTTTCAAGAGCAGAGATGTCTCTCTCTATACAAAGATTTGACTTGTTCAAGCCATGATATTTTCAATAACATCAAATGGATGTGAAAGCTGGACCATGAAAAAGATAGACAGGAAGAAAATTGATGCCTTTGAATTATGGTGCTGGTGGCGAATACTGTGTATAACATGGACTGCCCAAAGAACAAACCAGTCGGTACTAGAGGAGATCAAACCTAAGCTTTCTTTAGAAGCTCAGATGACAAGACTTCGACTTTCATACTTTGGACACATCATGCGGAGAGAGAGATCATTAGAGAAAGACATCATGCTTGGCAAGATAGAAGGTCAACTCAAAAGAGGAAGGCCAGCAATGAGATGGATCGATACAATAACAGCAGCTATGGGTACCAGTCTGTCAACAATGAGCCGCCTGACTGAAGACCGAACACAATTTAGGATAGCTATCCAGAGGGTCGCCATGAGTCGACTCAGACTCAACGGCACTTAACAACAACATATAGAATTCCACTGGAAAGATGGGAGAACTTCTCACATTGAAAAACAAGTATCCTGGTGAACTAATGTAATGATAAAAGTGCAGGTTGGATGTTAAGAGGAATAGAGTTAATTGGTTCACCAACTTGGAGGCAAACTAGCTAAATCCAAGCCAATACCTGATTTGGAAAATGGTATATCTCCAGATACCTGGAAAAAACAACAACTAATTCCATATTTTGCAGGTATGTGCATGACCAAAAAAAAAAAAAAGAAGAAAAGTTTTGGGGCCCAATATTCAGCAGCAGCAGCTAGGGCTTAGACATCAATGCTGACTACCAACCCCGAATATTCAATGCTGAAGCCATATCTGGCTACCGGTATTGAATATCCCGAATAGCTGCATATCCCAGAAGCTAACTGGCCAGCAGCGATATTGAGCCACTGCCCGGTTAGCTTCTGTGGGTAAATTTCAGCCAGCATTTGCTGTGCGTGACTTTTCCCTTGGGCTGCTAACCCAGCAGAGGCTCAACATTGCATCAGTTAGTGATGGGTGTCACCTTAGCACCATCCTAGAATGCCCACAGCATGGCCCATTGCTAACCTTGGAGCATGTAGCAGCAGCAACCACGGATATCCAGTGACACTAACCGTGTTAGTGCCACTGAATATCCCACTAACAGGCATTTACAGGTCTGTAAATCATGTAAATGCCTATAAATATCCTTGCCAAGTTCCTTTATGGACTTCCAGGGTACAATATTGAGTTAGGCAGGCTATGCCCCTATGGCACATAGTCCTGCCCGCCAACCCTTAACACCGGATATTCAACGCCAGATTCATATTGAATATCCGGGGAATGCCACACATACCGGAAGCCGTAGTAGCTAACCGGGCAGCATGCAATATCACTGCTGCCCGGTTATCGCTTGTCACTGTCTCCGCTCCACCCAGAATATCCGTGGCATGCTCCGATGCTAACCAGATAGCATCGGGGCCTGTAGGGGAGTTAGAAGGGGATATTCAACGGCACTAGCCATGTAAATGCCATTGAATATCCAGATTTAAGTCATTTACATGGTTTACTAGGCTGTAAATTGTGTAAATACTTTTCGAATACCAGGCCCCCGGACTTTTTCCCAATTTGTGTGTGGGGGGGGGGGTTTCATGAATTTGGTTTACATGCCTGCTTTATATGTGCCCTAGGACTTTTCCATGCATACAAATCAATTGCATGTGCATTCATTTGTAGGTTGACATGTGTACAAGCAATTTGCATTCATTTCAAGTTTTTAGGCACCCAAAAACCAACGGAATGGGTGTTCACAAAATCATGTCCCTGTTATTTTGGGACTGAATTGCTCGATCTAACTGCAGGAAACGCAATTAACCACAGCCTTGTTGGACTGAAACGATTTAATAGATGGCACCAAAGTTAAAGAGTTTACTCCTAGGGGCATGTTTACTAAGCTGCAATAACTATTGCATGCTAGCCAGCATGCATATGGCAGCACTAACAATAGGAACGCAAAGCAGATGCGGTTAATTCCGTACTATCTGTTTAGCATGCAACAGGGAGGGGAATGGTTAGCGTGGAGGCTGGTAACACACGTTCATTGTCAATGCTCGCAGTTCGAGCTGGTGCACTTAATGCCAGCTCCATGGGTAGCGTTAAATGTGAATGCCACTGGCAAGCATTAGGGTTCAAATCAATGCAGTATTTGCTGTGGAAATGTTGTACATGTCCCCAAAAGGTACCACACGACTGTTGCATGTACTGTGCATTGATTTCTACTCTCATAGTTCGATACCTGCAAAATATTAGCGCAGCTTAGTAAACATGTCCCCAAGTGGGTGTCTATGGGGAAAAAAGTATTTCATAAATAAGTCCTGAAGTTGTTTAATTTGGACAGGACAGATAAACCTTTATGCAGCTGCAGCAAAAGAAAGAACTGCTGACAAATATTTGTTGGGTATAAATGAAAAATGTACATTCAGAGATAGTACTTGTTTTAGCTTTTGTTCTCACATCTGTGACTTAGTCTATATGCCTCCAGCAATTAGTTGCAGGGTTCTAGTAAAGAAAAGAAAATATGATTGCGAGTAGGGGAAAGAAATATGATGAGTTATCATGACCATTATGGAATGAAACTCTGAGCTGTCACTCCTGAAATTGTTTGACTGTTGTGTGAATGCAATCAATCAGATGCATTTGTGAAATATTAACTCCTTTTAAGCATGGTTCTTTATCTCATACAAAATATATTCTTTATTATATCTGTTTGGATTATACACCTCTCTATCTCAGCTTGTTCTCAAAGAGTTACCGTGTATCGAACATGTTGTCCCAAGTCGGTGCCCTCTTCTAGATCAACTGGCAGAAATTGGAACTTGGTAGAAATAATATAGACTGCTATTAAGTATAGCTTGCATAGGAACGCCAAGATAATGCTTAGTGTTACTCTTGCCCCATTTGCTTGCATAACTGAGCAAGAAAATAACTAGACTAAGAAGGCAGTCGACTGATTGTACTTTCAGAATCTATTACACCTCTACCATCTCACTTCAATACCTCATTAGGATATCAACAATAATGGCTTTTCTTATGAGCTCTTATCATAAGGTTCAAGTAAGTAAAAATGTGAAATACCTAATATTGCTATAAAACTGACTGACCTAAGAGAAAGGAATCTAGCACACTAGAATCATTATACTGTAAATACTGCATAGTCTGCATATCATTAAGCAAGTTTATTCATAAGGACATTTGAATAAAAATAGTAATAAAATGATTCTCTGGCCACTTGCCTAACACATGTAAGGACTGTTTTTAAAATCTTTTCCTTGGTAATCACAGGATTTATCCAAAGATGTTTGTGCATACGTTTTTAAGACCACATGGTATTAATTACTGATTGTTTTTATTTTTTAAATGGTTTGCAAACTCTTGTTTTTACCCTACAGCATGCTTTTGCAGACAAATCAGAACTAGAAGACATGTTTCCTGAGTATGTGAAAGTCCGAATCGGCCCGCACCACTGAAGTATCATGATGAGGTTCAGAAGGGTTCTCTAACTATCTAGTATATTTTAGAGTTTAACTCCAAGGCCACAAAGAACCAGACTATCATTAAGTCCCCACATAAACTGCAAACCTGACTGGTGGAAGGTAATCTTATAAGCACCCATGCAGTTTCTGCACACCACAATGCGAGCATATAGGTCCTATTTTATAGGATATTGAGCGCGTGCACTTTATGTTCTAAAATAGGGGCATGCGGTCACGCTGGAATCTAGGTCAGCTACTTACACCTGCTCTAAGGCAGACATTACTTGCCGAGCCTAGATCAGTGCATTGATGCAGGTAAGCCATGGCATTATATAACATGTGAGTCAGCTGAGGCTGTCTACATTCTGCCCAAGCCCCACCCCTGTGCACAGCCCACTGTAAGGTACATGCGATGAGCACTCAGGTGTGCGCCTCCAGAATAGTGCCCGGGTAAAGCATGAGCGTGCAAGTGCCCAGGCATGCATGTACATAGGGACTTCATGTGCAAAACTCGCATGTAACTTTCCATGCCATCCATATAAAATCAGCCCTTTAGTGTGCGATAATTACCACATGCTAACTGCAATGTGTAGTTTATACCCGTCCTCCATCCATAATCCCCTCAGTCCTCACCCCATTGAATATTAAGCAGGTAACACAGGTTTTACCATGCTGTGTTTTGAACGCAAGGTAGCTGTTACTGTGGGCCTATGCTAATAGTTAACATGTGATAAAATGCATTCAACTGCTTTGCACACTTTAGACTGTCAGCCCTCCAAGGATAGGATTTTTTCTACCATTGCCTGAATGTAACTCACCTCTAAGTACTACTGAAATGTGTGAGCTAAATTTAAAAACATGCAAAAACAGCAATTTTCAAAGGAGAACATGTGGAGTGTAACATATCTAATTCTAAAATGGCCCCCACTTGAACCTCATTCTGCATCCGCAGGTCTGGACACATCCGCAGATCTAGAAATGGGGAGACAGATGTGTTTGGCGTGGCAGGGGCAAAGCGCTATTCAGCCGGCGTTTGCGCACATCTGGGATGTGGTCCACGCACGGGCGCAGGCATGGGCCATGCATCATAATGGATAAAACCATCCCCATCAATATTGTCAGACACAGGTAAGCGTTTTGTACATCCCCGCACCCATCGTATTCTGAACTGTTACAAGTTTTGGATTCTGCTCATCCCCGCAAGGTACCCGCAGACGTCACACTCCTCGGGAAAAACGTGTATCTCCTAAGCTGCGCATCACACACAGGTATTTGCTGATGCAAACTAGACATAAATACCAATGAGAAATGACAATTGCTTGCAACCTAGACCATATACCAGTCCTCATGCCCTGAAAAGTGCTAGATAATTCCAGTGCACCCTAATATGACAAAAGAGAATGTAAATATGAACATGTATGTCAGGACATACCTCGCATGACATGATTCGTGGAATTTGGAAATGGCTCCAGGGATTCCTGCCTTCATCATTTCTACAAACACACTTTCAACTGCTACGGATGGACCCTTCCCAATGCACCATATCCAAAACTAACATATGTATGCCCTGTTCATGCCTATGGCCTATAAGTCCACTCATTCTGCTGCACTGCACTACCGTTCCCCTGTTCTCTCCCCCCACACCCCTGTCCAGGAACCCCGCTCTTCTGTCAGATCGCTTCTATCTGTGCCCTTCTCTCCTACTGCTAAATGCATGCATCACTCCTTTCACCCTGCTGCTTCTTATGACTGGAAAAAACTACCTGAGTCTATACAACACTCGCCTCTTCATTGCAGCTTTTGGATCTGATCCGTCTAAGCTCCCTTGTGTTTCCTTACTGTTCACCCTATTATTACTACTACTACTATTAAACATTGATAAAGCACTACAAGGCATATGCAGCACAAATAGAGATAGAGCTTACAATCTGATCAAGGCAGACAAGACAAAAGATAGGAATAAGGATAGAAGGATAAGGAGACACAAGGAAACAAGGGATCAGGATCCAAAAGCAGCCTTTAGCAGAGATTTGAAAAGGGGCAGAGATGAAGCCTGATGTACAGACTCAGGAAGTTTATTCCAGGCATAAGAAGCAGCAAGGTGAAAGTACCAAAGTCTGGAGTTAGCAGATGGAAGAAAAGGCAAAGAGAGGGTCAAGCCAACAGAAGAGCAGAGTTCACGAGAAGGGGTGTAAGGGGAGAGGAGAGAGGAAAGGTAGTGAGGAGCAGAAGAATGAATGCATTTAAAGGTCAGAAGGAAGAGTTTGAATTGGATATGGAAACGGAAGGGAAGCCATTGAAGTTACTTGAGAAGAGGGGTTATGTATCGAGACTGGCGAAAGATTAGACACGCAGCAGAGTTCTGAACAGATTGAAAGGGAGAGAGAGATGACTCAAAGGGAGACCAGCAAGAAGAAGGTTGTAATAGTCGAGATGGGAAGTAATTAGAGAGTAGACAAGTGCTTTAGTAGTGTGTTCAGAAAGGAAGGGGTGAATTTCGTTAATGTTATAGAGAAAGAAACAACAGGTTTTAGCTATCTGTCGGATAAGTGGGGAGAAGGGAAAATAAGGAGTCAAAAATGACACCAAGCTTATGGGCTGAGGAAATGGGAAGTAGAAGAGTGTTATCAACAGAGATAGAGAAAGGAGGAAGGGGAGAGGAAGGTTTAGGGGGGAAAATAAGATCAGTTTTGTCCATGCTAGCGATCTGCGCCAAAAAAATAGGCGAGGAAAACTCTTTCAATAATGCAAAATCACAGCTGCCCGGTTAGCTTCGGCGGTTTCCGGTGTGTGCGGCAATCCCCGGATATTCAATGAATATCCGGTTAGAGGTCGTCGGGGAGGACTATGTGCTGACGAGGCGCAAAGCCCTTCGAAAATGAACCTAACTCAATATTAGACTCTATGTCGGTAAATCAGAAGCAATAATTTTAGTGATGACCGAGTCATGTGTTGTAGACATTGCAGATCTAAGGAGACCTTTTACTAAAGTGCCCTAAGCAGTTAGGGTGCGCTTTGGCACATGGCAAACATGAACTTGGGCCTGCAGCAACTGTTAGCACTGATTTGTACGCAGCCACTTGTGCACTGTGGTGGAGAATAGGTAGGCTAGGGCAAGAGCACTTTGCAGTTAGTGCGGGGGTACATATTGCATGTTGTCAAAGTTTCAATAGTGTGGATGCAGTTACCACACCTCAACAGGCGAAGTTAAGTGCACCCACGTTAATTGTAAGTGCTATTGCCATGCATTAGGGTACCTTTCAGTGTGGTAACTGTTCGGAGCATGCTGGACACATACCTGGCAGTACAAGGCAGTTGCAATTATACCATATTAGTTTTTTGCACTAACCACATTGTAAGGGCAAACTCCTAGTGCACTTTAGCAAAAGGACCCCTTAGTTTAGCAAGCACATTACTACTTCATCCTTCCTGCCTCTCTCCCCTCTGCTCTCAGACTTGAGCCTTCCAAATTAAATTCACAGCTCACCTAAAGACACACCCTTTCAACGCCACCTTTGACCTGCCGGTTAAGTCCTCGCCTCCCCACTATCCTCTCCCCCCTGGTAGTAATTTTAACTATCTTTTTTAAATTATGGAGTTCCTGTCTACCTTTATCTTCCATTTTCAGTTTTTAATTTGTTTTGCTTTGTACACCGCCCTGCTGCTTATGTGAAGGGCGGTTAAACAAATTGAATAAACATAAACAAACAAACACATCTTCACTTTTTGTCATTTTTTTAAAGTTATCTAGTGATACAGTTAAAGACTGAGACTGATGGCACATTTCACACTTAAAACATCTTTCAAAGCCTACCTAGGACTTGGAATGTTATAAAACAATAATTTTCTTGGGAGTGATGAGCTTGTTTTCAGGACAGAAAGGTTAATGCATTTTAAAGTGCAACAGGATGAAATCATTTTAAAGATATGGCCTAACAGAGTAAGTAGATTAAATATCTTCTGGTTTAATATAAAAGACTGAAATACCCTAAGTTAAAAATGTGTAAAAGTTTGATTTAACTGTTTTTTTTCACATTTTTTTAAACTATCATAATGACCAAATTTTATGTATTTATCTATGAATCCTTCTTCCTCTTAGAAATAATCTCTTTGGTTGTTGCGATGTATTCAGTTCTTTCAGTCTGCAGTTGAACTTTTGAGGTTTAAATTTGCATTTGTTTATTCAGGATGGTGTTTACAAACTAGGTTGTTATGACAGCCTGCTGTATCCATGGGCTGAATCTTTAATGCAAATGTTTTGTTTGCAAACAAATCTAATGTTCTTCCTGGTGAAGGCAGCCCTGTGTTGTTTAGGCTACCTCCAGGAACCTGACAATCCTTAAATCACCAAAAGAGGAAACTAGTAATAAGGCAGAATGTTTGTAAACAGTTCAAACGTTGCTATACAGGGTGCATAGTAAGGTCCATGAATTTAGCATTGTGGGATCTATAATGTTAACACAGAGGATCTCTAAATGAAAAAGGGGACTGTTGTCGTTGTTGATATGGAAGGACAGACTAGATAGGTCGTGTAGTCTTTTTTTCTGTCGTCATTTTTCTCTGTTTCTATGTTAATAGTTTGGCATAACCAGTAGAGCCTTCAGTGATCTCTAATTTTATGACGTACAAATAGATGCTGATCAGTCAACCTCCAGACTGGGAGCTGGAGATCATTTTTTAATTCTATTTTGTAATCTGCAAATCTTGATTACTAATGAATTAATCTTGGTTTATGATTTGCACAGTTAAAATAATTTAGGGACCAATTTACTAAGCTGCTAAACCCATCTGTAACATGCATTAATGGCCAGCTTTAATGTAAGCATTTTCTTCCACAAAATACCTGTTAGATGTCTGATGTACCAATGAGCATTAAACCCAGTGTTTTGCAAGAGAACACCATCTTAGCACCACTGATAATACCTTGGCATTATTGCCATTGACTATCAGCAGATTCCCTGTAGATCAAAATATACCTCACCCTCTCATTCCCTCAATAGCATAATAACGTTTTCCCAGGCTATGTGAACCTTCCTCTAGGTCCCAAAACACCCAAAACAGAGTCCCCTAGAATGATCACCCCAACAATTGAGCAAAAGCCCTACCCCAGATACCTAAGCAAGGTCTCCAGGCTGTCTGGCCCCTTTATCCTATTCCCTTTCTCCCTAAATGGAAACCGCTTGCCCATCCCATCAGGGGTTTCATAGGAACTGAAGAACTAGATGACCACTCCTGCCTATCCCCCATCAACACTACCATGCAAAATGATACCAACAGAACTCATATGGTCCTATGCTGAGAGGAGACGGCATTGGGGAAGGAGGGCCTGATTTATGGTTGGCAGAGTTGGGGAGATTGCCCCAAGGATGCCTTGCTTGACTGTTGTGAAGGCAGAACATCAAAGCCCACAATAGGCTTTACATTGGCCCCTGAACAATGTACTTATGTTTTTGCAGGTTAACACAAATCACGTTGCTTAACAGTTTGCATGAATCCCATTAATAAGCTGCCTTGCATACATTTACATGTAGCAAAGATCATTAACATTTTTTGCAAAATTCTCTTATTTCTTTCTCTGATTTTCTTCATTGTACTTTAACAATAACAATTGTATTTGAATAAGAGGGACAGGAAATTAAGCAAAAACATATGTCAGTGTCCTAAGGCAGACTACTGCTGAAATGCTAAAATCAGTTTTTACGCGTTTTAGTATGAAGTCTCTTAGGGGTCTATTTACTATGCCATGCTAATTTTTTTGCACCTAATACGTGTTAACAGATAAAATTAAGGTGCATTAAGTATAAAACTTGTGCATTATCTATCGGGGTGTTAACTGTTAATGCAGTACCAGATTGTTAGCATACCTTAAAAGCTGCTAAACACCTAATACAGTTTAATAAATAGATCTCTTAATGAGTTGCACAAATATAAATATTTTAAGCAGATATTTGGAATACATAGGTTATGTTCACTGAAGTGTATTAGTGGGCCTCATGCACTAATATGGGATCGTCACAATGCAAAGACAGCTAGTGTGGGAGAAATGCCACTACCATTGGCCTTTTTCCAAGTTAGATGCATTTCCCATGATTGCTGTTCAAAAGGGTGGGATGTGGGAGGACAGTGGGCAGTCCCTGTTTCAAGCAGCTTCTGTGGCCTTCACATTGCGCTGTAGCAACTCTCTCTGCAGGCGCTGCAGATGCAGCTATCACCACCCATTGAGTTAGCAATAGCAGCATCCGTGAAGCAATCCCTCAATGGGTGGCGATAGCTGTATCCACAAAGCAATCCCTGCCTTTTCTCCAGGTATCTGCAGGGGAAATACTTGGACTGCCCCCTGCACATACAACGGGACTTTTGTAGCTATCACCCGGAGCAGGCCCGGATTTATACATAGGCAACAGAGGCACTTGTCCCCAGCGCCAAGATTTAGAAAGCCTTTTGAAGTCAGTGCCTCCTGCGAGAGTGCTAATTATTTAATTGTCCCCTTGAACACACCTCTACCCATCTCCCCCACCACTTTACTTGAGTCTTGTTTCAGTATTAAGGTGGTTAGAGTTGTATCAGCTGCTCTTTGTAGACTGGTCTTCTCTATGCTTTGGTCTGTGCAGGTTATCCCCCTCTATTTCTTTGAATCAAAGCAAACTTAAATAACTTTTACATTTCAAAGAACAGCAGGTACAACCCTAAACAAAAGTAGGCTTCTAAATTTTGTACCTATAGGAGCTAAGAGCTTTAATTCAGCCTTGGCCCAGAGCCAGCTGCAAAAGTCTTTTGTGCTTTACTAAACATACTCCTTAAGAGTATTAACTATTCTGATTTCTGAGTGATATTTCAATTATATAGAAAAAGAAACAGGAGTATAAGGATTTCTACAATCTCAGGTCCAAAGTATTGTTGATGCACAATTAATTTTAAGGTCTATTTTACTAATGCTTGGATAAAGTTTTCTGATAGTCATGTTAGACCACTTTAATGTTAGTTAAATAAAAACAGAAACATGAAGGAAAATAAGGCAATTACGTTTTTTGGACTGTACATCTGTAGACCAGCTTTCAAAGGTTAAAATCTTCTTCCACCTTGGCCTATGGTTCCTTCTGCGCCCTCACAACTGCCTCATTTCATGACAGTCATTTGGAACCCTGGTGATATCGTCCTATTTGGAGGAATACTTCCCAGGTAACTAGATTTCTGTCTGTTTGTCACTCAAACCTGCCCCCCCCCCCCTTCTCTCTTCCCCTGCCTTGATGGATCTTAGATTAGCCCTTTTGAACTGTAGATCACTTAAGAATAAAATAAATCTTATCCTGGATGTCCTCCTTCATTACAAATTGGACATTCTTTGTCTCACTGAGACTTGGCTTAAACCAGGAGATGACCCTTACTTGCTTCGCTGCCTCCCACCTGGGTAACTCTACTTTCTCAGCCCCCTGGCCTTCCTGGGCTGGTTGTCAGCTGGTGCTACTCTTCAGGACCTCTCTCCCTCTCATGGAGCTCCCTACTGATAGTTGGACCGGCTCCAAAAAGATTCTTATCAGACTAAATACCTCTCTACCAGTCCATCTTCTCCTCCTTTACTGTGCCCTCTCCCTCTGCAGCTTTCAGTGGGACATTATTCAACAAACCCTTCTTGATCTAGTGGTCACTTTTCCCAATCTCTTAATACTGGGAGACTTCAATATTCACTTCCATGCCCCTTCCAGATCATGCAATTTTACTTTCCAACAGTTCCTCCTTGACCACAGCTTTGAGCAGCTCATCAACAGCCCTATCCACTCACGGGGTCATACCTTAGATCTGATTCTTACCAAACAAGACATTCTCCCTCACCCAACCAACATTTCCAGCTGCCTTTTCCCTTGGACTGACCATTTCCTAATTTGTTTGCAATTTCCGCTCTTGGCTATTTCTCTCAGTCTTCAACCGAGGGCACCTCATCTTCCTGCTACTCATAGGTGTCTCACCCCTGATGTCAAAGTACCATTCCTGGCCGCATCAGATCTTCTTCCCCCATATTTCCTCATCCTACTAGTTTACCAGCAAGCTGTTATTTGGGGTTCCTCATTGGCCAAGCACCTTGACCTTCTCACATCAGAACTTCCGATATCACAGACCACACAACAATCTTCCCCTTGGTATCACCCCGGGCTCCTCCTGCTCAAATGGAAATTGAGAGCTACCAAAAGAGCTTGGAGTAAATCCAAAGACCCCACATTCCTTTCGCTATTTAAGTCTCAGCACCGCTACTATAGACTGCAGGTGCTTTCTGCTAAAAAGTCCTTTTATTACTCCCTGATCAACGCCTCAGGTGCAATCCAAAAACCTATCCAATCTATCGCCACCCACCTCTCCACTCTCATGGCCCCCTCTTCCTCCTCTAATCCCCTGCTAAACCTACTTCTGATGCCCTCACTAGTGCTTTCATAACTAAAATTAATGTAGCTAGAACAGGCCTGCCGCCCACCAAACAGTTCATCCTACCTCCTTCCTCTCCATCATCATCAGTCGTGGGATCACATACCTGGACTAGGTTCACCCTTCTGGACCTTCCTGGTCTCTTTAGACTCTTCTCTGCTTCTAAGGTCTCCTTCTGTCCCCTTGATCACATCCTCTCAGACTAGTATTCTGATCCTGCCTTGGGTTTTATGCTCTTCATTCTCTCCATGTTGAACTCTAGCTTCTCCTCTGGTGCAATTCCCCTCTCCTGGAAAAAGGCTCTAGTCTGCCCTTGGTTAATGACTCCCAAGTTGAACCCCACTGACCCTATTCATTACTGTCCCATTTCTCCCCTTTCTCGCAAAGCTCGCTTAACATTTCATTCTGCCCCAACTAGCCAATCACCTTGAAAAACCTCTTCTCTATGGCCTCGTCAATCAGGATTCCATGTACATCATAGCACCAAAACTATCATTACCACAGTCCTCAGTGATATTAACACCATCTTGGATCAAGGATTTTTCACCTTGGTGATCTTTTTAGACCACAACCTTTTTCTGACCCACCTGTTCAGTACTGGGTTACGTGAAGTGGTCCTCTCTTGGTTTACATCCTAGACTATAGGTCCTATTAAGTTCTCCACCATGGTTCTACTTCTACTTCTTACTGTCCCCCCTGTGGGGTACCACAAGGATCATACTTCTCTCCACTGCTCATTAACATCTTTCTCAGCCACCTGGCCACCCTCATACAGTCTTTAGGATTTATATTTTACATGTATACCGACCATATTTTTCTTGCACTTATTTATAGCGATTCACCAGACCTTTTCAGTACCAACTTGGCTATAGATTCCATCTCATCCTGGCTCCATCAGAACACCCTTAAATTGAACCCCTCAAAGACTATCATCACCTGGTTCACTGAGTCTATGTCCACTCCGACTTTGGCCCCTTGCATTGGTACCACTTTCATTTTGCTTCAAACCTCCTTTAAGTATCTCAGAGTCTATCTGGACTCAGAGGTCACATTTTCACCATACATTAACTATCTCACTGATCAATTTCTCTTACTCCCTTTCTGAGTTTGTAATGTTTTTATGTGTATCTTGTTTTTCTTTTTAATTGCCTATTGTAAACCGCTCTGCCTGCCAGAAGCCAAGGGCGGTATATCAAGTCCAATAAATGATAAACCTTCTTCCTCAGGTCAGGACAGATCTTAGGGTTTTAAACTTCAAAGCTAGTTTAGAAATGTACTAAGTCCAAAAAGGGTATCACCTTATTTTCCTTTTTGTTTCTGTTTTTATTTACTTTCTAAAGCTTGGCATGCACGAATGATGCTAATGTATTCTCTCTACTACCATAGCCCATTATATTCCTATGGGTGCAGCAGCAGAGAGCACATACTAACACCTATTAATGTGCTAATTGTTAGCAAAAGAGGTTCTTCACGGCCGGAACAAACTAAACAGTCCCCTAAGATGGCTGCTTCGGGGGGGAGGGGGGTGGAGCAGGGGGGTGGAGGTGCAACAAAGAGCAGGGCATTCAAAGCTAAACAATAGATTCTGATAGCTAGGGGGAGGAGCTAAAAGCTTAAGGTTTGTCTAGGGCACCAACATCTTGAACCAACTGGGGCCAGCCATGGGGCACTCAGTGTTTGATTTCACTTACTGAAGATGCAAACTATGATTCACAGCTTCTAGATAATATAAGGGCCTCAAGCAAACAAATGCAGTATCCAAATTCATCTGTTAGTGGTAGTGGCTTTTGACCTTGACTAAGAAATACATCTTTGTGGATTGGCATGCATGCATTCCCAATCATACTTCAGAGTGAAATGTGCTGTTTGCTAGAAGCTATTGCATAGTATAACCATTTAATCTTATTGTAAATGGTCTTAAAAGATAAGCATATTACTGCAGAAACCAGATACAGAACAATTATTTATCAAAAATGTTGTTCTCAGTCAGAAAGTCAATCTTACTATTTCTCAAGCTTTCAATACAATCTGACATGTACTAATACAATACTGTAATATTACAACGCATATAATTCATTCTGTACAACCAAACTCAGATAAATGAGCATCTGCAATTCCAGAAAATTGCCTGAGCCCATTCAGGCACTATTTATTTCACGTATGAAATATATCATTAATCCCTCCCATCCTGAATACAGAGGACTAGGGCTGTCCATATACCTAAATTGATTAAACATCTGAAAATTCAATATTTTTTTTTCATTCACATTCATGACTTGCCCCTACCAAAAGGTCCAGCGTGAGAATACCTAACATGAAACATAAAATACATTCTAACACATACTGTAAGGAGGACAGTTTTAAAGGAATTTTCACAGGTAAAACAGTGCTTATTCCAGGAAAATAGATTTTTAGGCATTTTTTGCTAAGATAAATTTTCGAGGGTTCGGCGGCAGGAAAATTTCTGTCTATATGCTATGGTTTAGCAGCTTTCTTCACTGTGATTATTTGTCTGAATAGATGAGCTATATGGGGTGGGATGTTCATGCTGATGTTGCAGTTTGAGAGATCAACCCAAACTTTCTGCACCACATGCATCCACGATTCAGACAGCAGATTGTGGTGCAAGAATATTAAAACTATAGAATTACAGGGCTTAAGAGGGAGCAAGGAGGCACTGTGGGTTATACTAGAAAGAGGGAAAGGGAAATCCATTTGAAATGGTGTGATATACAGATCTCCCTCACAGGGAGAAGTGGATGGAGATTTAATAGAAGACCTATGCAGTATTGCCATGAAAGGAGAAGTGCTACTGATAGGTGATTTCAATATGCTGGATGTTGATTGGCACATCCCTGTTGCAGGGTCATGTAGGAGTAAGGAGATCCTAGATTCTTTACAGGAGAATTATTCCAGCAACTAGTAACAGAACTCATACGTGAACGGGCCATACTAGATTTAGTGCTTACCAATGGGGAAAGTGTTTCTGATGTTAACATGGGAATCATCTCGCATCCAGTGATCGCCAGATGGTGTGTGGTTCAGTATTAGGACTAGGACTGATAAAATCTATTCAAAAGTGAGGGTATTGGACTTTAGGAAAACTAACTTTGCTAAGATGGGAGTGGAGGAGTGGCCTAGTGGTTGGGGCAAGGTACTTCATGCCGGAAGGTCGGGGGTTCAAATCCCACTAGAGGACAGCAACCTTGGGCCGGAAGGACTGGGGTTTCTAGTCCCACAGGTGCTCCTTGTGGTCTTGGGCAAGCCACTTAACCCTCTATAGCCCATGTTCCCTGTAAAATAGTTATCTCCAAGTTATAATGCCCTGTTCAATGTAATTTCAGTTTGTTCAATGTAAACCGCACTGATGCAGAATAGCATGGTATATAAAATAATGTAAATAAATAAATAAATACCTCAAGGAGTCATAAGCAAGATGGGAACAGCTGAGGGATGTAGAAAAGCAATGGGCAAAACTGAAAGGGGATATTTCAAGGGCAACAAACCTTTTTGTTAGAAAGGTAAATAAATATAAAAAGAAAAGGAGGCCACTGTAGTTCTCAAAAGAAGTAGCTGAAAAGGTGAAGAAAAAGAGGGTGGCCTTCGTAAAATATAAGAGATCACAAAGAGAGGAAGACAAGCATCAATATTGGAAAAACCTAGAGAAGCTAGGAAAGTAATCAGGAAACCAAAGATACAAAATGAAGAACTAGCCAATGCAATAAAATGGGGGGTGGGGGAATAAGACATTTTTCACATATGTTAGTGAGAGGAGGATGTGCAAAAGTGATCTTGTCAAATTCAAGGGTGAAAGGAAAGACTGTGTAGAAACTGATAAGGGTAAAGTAGAATTGCTTACCAAATATTTTTGTTCTATGTTCACAGATGAAGGGCCAGGAACAGGACAACAGAAAACACACACAAATAGGTCCAGAAGTCTTGAATGATTTTCAGAAGACTGTGTTCATAAGGCACTAGATAAACTAAAAGTAGACAAAGCAATGGGACCAGATGAGATACCTCCAAGAATATTGAAGGAACTTGGGGACGTTCTAGTGGCTCCAATGCTTCTTTAGAGGCAGGAGTGGTCCCAGAGGACTGAAGAAAGACACATGTGGCCCCTTTACACAAAAGTGGAAGTAAGGATGAGGTTGAGAACTATAGGCCAGTTAGTCTAACCTTTGTGATGAGTAAATTATTGGAAAAGCTTCTAAAACAGACGATGGTGAGGTTTCTGGAGTCCAATGGATTGCAGGTTCTGAGGCAGCATTGGTTTACCAGAGGCAGGTCTTGTCAGACAAATCTGATTGATTTCTTTGACTGGGTGACCAGGGAGTTGGACCAAGGGAGATTTCAGTAAAGCCTTTGACACCGTTACAAACAGGCGACTTATAAACAAACTGAGCTCCCTAGAGATGGACCCTAATTTGAGTGACTGGGTTAGAAATTCATTGAATGGGAGGTGACAAAGGGTACAGATAAATGGAGCTCACTCTGAGGAGAAGGAATTTACCAGTGGTATGTTGCAGGGATCTGTCTTTGGTGCAGTACTTTTTAACGTCTTTGTTAGTGATATTGTGGAAGGACTGTTAGGTAAGGTTTGCCTCTTTGCGGATGATACCAAAATCTGCAATAGACACACAGGAAGAAATAGATAATATGAGAAGGGATCTAGCTAAGCATGAAGAATGGTCAAGAATTTGGCAGATGAGATTTAATGCAAAAAAATGCAGGGTCTTGCATTTGGGCTTCAAAAATCCAAGGGAGTGGTACAGTGTAGGGGACGAAGTACTTCTGTGCACGAAAAAAAGAGCGGGACCTGGGCATGATTGTTTCTGATGATCTTAAAATGGCTAAACAGGTAGAAAAGGTGGTGGTGAAAGCCAGAAGGATGCTTGGGTGCATAGAGAGAGGAATGGTCAGCAGAAAAAAGGAGGTGATAGTATCTCTGTATAAGTCTCTGGTGTGACCTCATTTGGAGTATTGTGTACAATTCTGGAGACCACACCTACAAAAAGACATAGACAGTAAGGAGTTTCTGCAGAGGGTAGCTACTAAAATGGTTAGTGGTCATTGTTATAAAGCATATGGGGACAGACTTAAAAAATGTAATATGTATACGTTAGAGGAAAGGTGATATAGAGGAAATATGGTAGAGATGCTCTGTTCCTTAGAAGGGACTACTCATTCACCCCTCCAACCACAGTAACATTAAACAACATTCAGATAAATGTTAAACCAGAGCTGAAATACCTCGGGATCACCCTCGACCAACAACTCTCATTCAAATCTCAAGTAACGAGGACAGCCAGAAGTATATACTTCAAAATTACCCATGGACTTTGTAAATATGCAAAATTGCCCACAAAGCTAAATATTTGAATTGTAGTTTTATAAATGATTTTTCACATAGAAACCGTGTTTCACAAGTATAAAATACCTTTTATAAAACTACCTTATGGGTTCTCCATGTAAATGTAGATGCAATGACAAGAAGGTTCATACTTTCATGAGACCCAAGTGTATGCATTCCTGGGGATAGAGTTTTGTCAAAACCCTGACAAAATTGTGAAGGGTACACTTTTATAAAATACTAGTGGAGATACCCAGCGTTGCTTGGAAAATTTGATATTGCATTCTTATCAAAGTAAATTGAAGAGCATTAAGAGATCTGGGATACTGAACCACCTGATCAACATCCACAAATGTATTGATCAACTTGACTTGATGGTTTGACTTCTCCACTACTGCGAAAGCTCTTTTGTCCTTTATGCTGAAGATTAAGTCAGGTGTGTCTGTGGTTTGGTGTCTCAGCTGCTTATGAAATCATCTCTGTCCTACAATGATCATTGAGTGTGGGCTTGTCTCTATTGCTTGGGAAGCCACTATGCTATTCATGGCTGCTTGTAAGGTTGCTTGTCTCATACAATGATCATTGAGTGTGTTTTTTTTCTTTGCTTCTCAGGAGCCAACATGCTGATATATTTCTACTCAGACAGGCTCTTTGATTTGATGGCATCTTACAATACCTTCTTCTTATGCATATAAAGCAGAAAGTTAGTTTATGAGTTTGTTGAAATGCGCTGCTCAGTAATTCTCCAATGCTATGAATACTATAATCTCATTGGTCAGATAGGTAGACCTGTTGCAGGGAGGGGACTGATGTTTGCGAACTTGTTTGTTTGAAGTACACTGCTCAGTAGTTTTCTGATAATATAGAATGAGATAATCTCATTGGTCAGAAAGGTGGGTGTGTTGCTGTTTGGGGACTGATCTCCCCAAAAAACAGTTGTTGATCTCTACCTGGATGAGATGATAGTTCTGGGAAAATTTAATTGCATTTGCTTGTACCATGTTCAAATGCATGAAGAATGAATGAACAAACATACAGACAAATAAATTGTATTCTTTATATATAGATTCGCATATGTGTGTAGTCGGCATATACTTTTATAGCTACTCCCAAATATGCCTAAATGTATACAGCTTTATTTTAGCCAAGATTTCTGCAGATTTTGTGGGGCTATGTGCCTATGTTGTCTTTATAAAATAGTCTCCAAATAGTTGTCTATTTGCCTTTCACACATAGGTCACCTATTATAAAATTAACCTTCTCCCATAACGTGGTTGTATTACCTGTCTCCCACCAATGGGGTGTCCAGGAGCGCCACTCGACCCCACAATCAGTTGGATTTAATTGGGTTTTTGGAAAGCTCTTTGGAGCTGGTGATTGCCCATAGCACTATGTTGGTGACCTTCACTTTTGAGCAAGATAAGAACTCTGTTCTCTATCTTTACTTAAGATATATGGAGTTAGTTTTTGGCTCCATAGTTTGTATATTTCCTGATATTTCTAAAGACACTCAAGCACGGCACTAAGAATTCTTAGCTTTGTGGTCTTGAGTTATTGCACTTGGGGGATCTTGGTTGTTAAAATTTCCTTATTTATGTTATATTAATCTTGATGTTAAAACTTAGTGTTTCACAGAGCCTACGTAACTCCTTGAGCTTGTGATTTCATGTGAGGGGAAGACCAGGGGTGAAAGTGGGGAACTATAGTGTGCATTCCGTTAGTGGTGTGATACTCCTCAGTCTCTACGTTGTATATTTCTTTGGGTAATTACTCTTCTTGTACCGCTTTTTGTGGACAAAGCAGCAATGATATGTTCAAATTGCTTTCATTAATTTTATATTGTGCTTCTTTATTCTTGTGCATATGGCTTGTATTTTTTTTGTTACTTATAAATAAAAAGTAAAAAAAAAACAAAAAAACCCTCCACGTGGATCAGAATCATATAAACCTAAAAGAGAACCATATATAAGTTAATAACAGAGTATCACAACCCTGGTAAAGGGTATCAACACATAGCCATAACAGTTACCCATAGTATTCAGCTTTTCCTATTAACCAGTGTGATAAGGAAGCTTATCATAGCTCAGGAAGGAGCTATAGAAAAGGTGAAGTGACTCTGAACAAGCAACCTGTCAGTTCTGGTAGAAATAAGAAAACAGAATTTTCCCATAAAAGACTACCAGTCCCAGAATGCACCAGGTTTCCAACAGCCATTAGAGGAGCTGAAGTGGGGAAACGTGTGTTCAATCAGGAGGGCTATGAGGTAATCCCTAAGCACTCATCTCAAAGGGCAGGGCCTGATTCAGCACAGCTGCGCTGTATTAGGGGGGAGCACTCATCTAAGCAGAATAAGAGTAGAGTTTATTCTACAGATGACCATCTTCATGATCACCTTGGATATTCAGAGAAGGATCATCAGTTTCATCTGAAGGATCATCAGAAGCAGAAGCCAAACCGGACGGACAGAGAGGGAAAGAGACCCTTTGGAAGAAGGAAGAGAAAAGCCTTTGAGAGGTCTAGAAGAGTCCAAAGCAGTACGTATACTGGGAGGTATTCCAAGGGCCAGCATACACCATTGGACTGGGGAAAGCCAGAGGAATGGTGCTGCAGAGCTAGGAATCACCAGAGGCTACCTGTGATGGAGATGGCTGCACGTGGAAGGGACCCTAAGACCTGTGCCAGAAGGTATGTGAAGAGAGATCCAGTGTCCAGGGATAGGGATTGGAAGGCTGGACATAAGAACTGGACTACATACTGGCCAGGCTATATAGAGAGGAACTCTAGCAGCAATGGAAGCTCAGGTATGAACACTGATCTATGCCCTAGCTATAACCTTGAAAGACAGCAGGGAAACAAGTATTCTCCTGAAAATGCTCCATTGAGAGATTCATCTGTGCCAATCCATGATATTGAACCCATGCTTGTTGAACAAGGGGGAATAATAGCAGATGAGGATCCTGTTTATATGGTCTGCTCTCTATCTAAACTCCGTTGGTAACTTTCTGTTATAAAGTACAGCAACCATCACAAAGAAATACAAATTTGTTCTTTAATCTACTCAGAAAAGCTCCTGAAGCAGGATTTGACCCACACAGTGGAAGGCAAGCCAGCTAAGGGGTTTCAGCTGGTAACTGCTAGCAATTAAGCCTTACCTAATTGCTTGTGAGCTAGGAGAGAATCACTTCTGTATCTATGTGGGAAGTAATCAGAAGTTAACCTGAAAAGAACAGTTTGTTTCTTGCTTTGTGGCTTTTCATTTGTTGTTTTCCTGTTTTTAACTTTGTTTTTCCAAGTTAACACTGAAAGCAAGTAACCTAATTTATGTGCTACCAAGCATATCTGTGTTGGGAGAAATAACCCCATGAATAAATATCTTATTGGCTTTACCCAAGAGCACAACTAAATTATTGTCAGCAGCTGTGTCTGGTGTGAATGAACTACATTGCCCACAATACCTTGCAAATCATATAGATATATGCACTTGCCAAGACTGTGAAAAATTCTCACCCAGGCAGCCGTCTGACAAATGGCGTAGTTTTTCAGATTGCTTTTGCACAAAGGGGATTTACTTGCTGAGGATTACAACTACAGCTCAAGTTTAAAGCTGGAAAAAAAAAAGATTTTCCCTCAACTACACTTTGGAGGAAAAGGGGTTGTTCCAGGAAGCTGTCCCAGGAGGAAAAGACCCTGTGCAGAGCTGGATTCATCACTGAGACAAGGTAATAAGTACCTGGGCATGTCTAGTGGTGGATGGGAGTAAGCACAGGGTAATTGAAGAAAAAAAAAAAAGTAGAAAAAAAACACACCTGTTTGGAAGGTGGTGCACTTTGGTTTTTTTTTTTTCTTTGTTTCTTGCAGGGATCATGATGGATCCGAGGGAGATGGCTAGCTGGATGGCAGCCCAGTTCAGCAGGCAGCAGGAGCTAGCACAGCAGGCTCAGGACACTGCTATGAGAGCCTTAATGGACCAGCAGAGGCCAGTGCTTGATCTGGTGCAAGCCCTAGTTGAGCTGAAGAACCAAAGTGGAACAGATGCAAGACCAGCAGTAAATACTGGTACACCACATGTGGACAGTGTGGGACTCAATCAAGGGATTGGGGCATTTAGTTTTGGGAAATTAACTCCAGATGATAATGTTGATGATTTTCTAGAGTCTTTTGAAAGAGTGGCACAGGCATTAGCATGGCCAGAGACCCAGTGGGCAGTAAGGCTGGCAGCCTCATTAACTGGAGAGGCGCTTGCAGCTTACAGAGCAATGCCAGCAGCCCAGGCTTTGAATTATAAGGATGTAAAGGCTGCTATTAGAGATCGCCTAGGGTTGTCTATTTCAGAGTATAGGCGAATGTTTAGAGCTACTACATTGAGAGTGGGTGAAACACCCAGGGCTCTGAGTCACAGAATCAGAGGTTTAGCTGTAAAATGGTTGGAGCCTGAGCAAAAGACGGTAGAAGTGTTATTAGATATTATAATGCTTGAACAATTTATGTCTGGGGTGTCTAAAGATTTGCACACTTTCCTTATACAGCAAAATTGCCAAAATCTTGGAGAGGCAACCATGCTAGCAGAGAGATTCTTGGGAGCCACGCAGGCTTGCCATAGAATGGGTGGCCCTCTGAAGATAGGTGCTGAGGCAAGATGTGCTGTATCAGAAAAGAAAATAGTTAAAAGTATTTCTGAAAATAAATGTACTGTGCCAAACCAGATGACACAGGGGAGTGAAAAGAAATGTTTCAAGTGTGGAAAATGGGGACACTTAGAAAAAGGATGCCAGTCACACACTAGCTTAATGGGTGTGGAGTTAGAACAGCCCAAGGAAGGATTTCTTTTGATGGTTGATGTGCAAGGAATTACCATAAATGCTTTGTTAGACTCTGGGGCAGACCAGAGTATGATGTCAGAAAGGCTTTGGCAGAGAATAGAGGCCCAAGAAGGATTTGTGCCTAGAACCCCTGAAAGCCAAGTTCACATCGGGTGCATTCATGGTGCTGCAACATCACATCCCACCTATAGGCTAAAGGTTAAGTGCCTGGGGGAACAAGAGGAAGTCCTGGTAGCAGTGGTGCCTAGGCTACCCTTTGATTTGGTTCTAGGAAAGGACTGGCCAAGATTTAACAGGGTCTAGTGGAAGGGCTAGGAAAGAAGGAGGGAGAAGGTTTAATAATGGAAATAGCTCCCGGGCCTTTCTTTGGAAGTCCTCAGTCCCTAGCTAAAAAGATGGTTCAGCTTCCAGAAGGCAAAACTATGGGTAATAAGAGGGGCCTTGTATCCACCCGCTCGCAGGCTAAGGTAGAGAGCCAGCAGAAGGAGGAGGGGGAGCAGGCAGAGTTATTAGGAGACTTACCCTCTCATGATGATTTAATAACCCCATCATCTGGTAAAGTAAGAAAGTTGAAAGCACAAAAGCGGCGTGAGAGACTTTGCAGAGCACAGGGTAGGGCTGAGATGTTAGCTGGTCAAAGTTTACCCTGGGTGCCAGCTGAGTTAGTGGCAAAGTTTCCTAACTTTCCACAAGAGCAGCGAGCTGATCAAGCTCTCACCCGAGCTTTTAAGTATGCTCAGGAGGTCAGGGAGGAATTGCCCAGATTCAGACTAGATAATGGAATATTATATAGAGAGAGTCAGGACCCCAGAAATGGGACCATACGTAAACAATTGGTGGTACCCACAACTTTCAAAGGGCTAGTACTTAGACTAGCACATGATCATCCAGTGGGAGGTCATAAAGGGATGCAAGGAACGCTGGATCAAATACTTATGCGTTTTTACTGGCCAGGTATTTTCAAAGAAACTGCCCAGTTTTGTGCTGCATGTCCAGCGTGTCAGCGAGTTACAGCGGCTCACCCACCGGTGGTGCCATTGATCCCCATGCCAATTATCACAGACCCAATTGGTCGCATTGCCATGGATATTGTAGGTCCATTAGTCAAAACGCCCCGAGGTTTCCAATACATCCTAGTTATGGTAGATCAGGCAACAAGGTTTCCCTGGGCCATACCATTGAGGAATGTGTCTGCAAAAACAATAGCCTTAGAGCTAGTAAAATTGTTTTGTGAAGTGGGATTCCCAAGAGAGGTGTTGATTGACCGAGGGTCCAATTTTGTATCCAAATATTTGGCCCAGGTCTGGGATGCCTTTGGCATTCATCACGTAAAAACCTCAGCCTACCATCCACAATCAAACGGTTTGGTGGAGAGATTCAACCAAACTCTCAAACAAATGTTGAGAAGGGGGTTAGCAGGAGAGGTAAAAGAATGGGATATGTTATTGCCCTTTGCCTTATATGCCTGCAGGGAAAGAATTCAGGTGTCCCTAGGTGTAACTCCCTATGAATTGATGTATGGTAGGGCTCCACGGGGTTTGTTAGATATTTTGAGGGAACAATGGATTGATCCTGAACCAGGAAGTCAGGAGGTGCCACTGTTTCTACGTGACTTGAGAGCACGTTTGAAAAGGACGTCGCAGGTTGCTGAGAGGAACCTGCAGGACAATCAAGTGCGCCAGAAAGGGTGGTATGATAGGAAGGCCAAAAGCCGCCAATTAAGCATTGGTGAAAAGGTTTTGGTTCAAGCAGGTACAGCTCCAAAATTTGAAGTACAGTGGAAAGAGCCATGGAAGGTTGTTAAACAAGTGAGCCCAGTATCTTATGTGGTAGAAAATGCAAGAGGGCGTAGGCAGACCTACCATATTAATGTACTTAAGTCTTGGAAGGAGAGGCCTGTAAATAATAATGTCCCTGAAGCCAGTCAGGAAGTAAGTGAGCTTCAAAATGATAACACTCTCATAGGTATTACGGACTGTAGGAAAGAGGTTTCACCAGTTAAATCAGTCCGTAATAACTTAAACAGGGGGGTATGTGATAAGGAAGCTTATCATAGCTCAGGAAGGAGCTATAGAAAAGGTGAAGTGACTCTGAACAAGCAACCTGTCAGTTCTGGTAGAAATAAGAAAACAGAATTTTCCCATAAAAGACTACCAGTCCCAGAATGTACCAGGTTTCCAACAGCCATTAGAGGAGCTGAAGTGGGGAAACATGTGTTCAATCAGGAGGGCTATGAGGTAATCCCTAAGCACTCATCTCAAAGGGCAGGGCCTGATTCAGCACAGCTGCGCTGTATTAGGGGGGAGCACTCATCTAAGCAGAATAAGAGTAGAGTTTATTCTACAGATGACCATCTTCATGATCACCTTGGATATTCAGAAAAGGATCATCAGTTTCATCTGAAGGATCATCAGAAGCAGAAGCCAAACCGGACGGACAGAGAGGGAAAGAGACCCTTTGGAAGAAGGAAGAGAAAAGCCTTTGAGAGGTCTAGAAGAGTCCAAAGCAGTACGTATACTGGGAGGTATTCCAAGGGCCAGCATACACCATTGGACTGGGGAAAGCCAGAGGAATGGTGCTGCAGAGCTAGGAATCACCAGAGGCTACCTGTGAGGGAGACGGCTGCACGTGGAAGGGACCCTAAGACCTGTGCCAGAAGGTATGTGAAGAGAGATCCAGTGTTCAGGGATAGGGATTGGAAGGCTGGACATAAGAACTGGACTACATACTGGCCAGGCTATATAGAGAGGAACTCTAGCAGCAATGGAAGCTCAGGTATGAACACTGATCTATGCCCTAGCTATAACCTTGAAAGACAGCAGGGAAACAAGTATTCTCCTGAAAATGCTCCATTGAGAGATTCATCTGTGCCAATCCATGATATTGAACCCATGCTTGTTGAACAAGGGGGAATAATAGCAGATGAGGATCCTGTTTATATGGACTGCTCTCTATCTAAACTCCGTTGGTAACTTTCTGTTATAAAGTACAGCAACCATCACAAAGAAATACAAATTTGTTCTTTAATCTACTCAGAAAAGCTCCTGAAGCAGGATTTGACCCACACAGTGGAAGGCAAGCCAGCTAAGGGGTTTCAGCTGGTAACTGCTAGCAATTAAGCCTTACCTAATTGCTTGTGAGCTAGGAGAGAATCACTTCTGTATCTATGTGGGAAGTAATCAGAAGTTAACCTGAAAAGAACAGTTTGTTTCTTGCTTTGTGGCTTTTCATTTGTTGTTTTCCTGTTTTTAACTTTGTTTTTCCAAGTTAACACTGAAAGCAAGTAACCTAATTTATGTGCTACCAAGCATATCTGTGTTGGGAGAAATAACCCCATGAATAAATATCTTATTGGCTTTACCCAAGAGCACAACTAAATTATTGTCAGCAGCTGTGTCTGGTGTGAATGAACTACATTGCCCACAATACCTTGCAAATCATATAGATATATGCACTTGCCAAGACTGTGAAAAATTCTCACCCAGGCAGCCGTCTGACACCAGTCATAAACTTTATTCATACTATCCCGTAAAGAAATTAGAAACTAATTTTAATATTTAATTTAGTCCATTTTCTCTTAACCCACTCATACCAATAGCTGAGAGCTATAAAATAAAACATAAATAAAATACATAAAATGAAATATAAATTAAAATGTAATCAACCAAAGCTACAGTAGAAATAAAGATGAAATACAAAAAAACCCCAGAATAAAATTAGTTAATATAATTAGGAGTGAAATGAACCTTAAGAAACTGTGCAAATGTAGAATAACCTTTGTTTTAAAAATAGGGCTTCAGCCAGTGTGAAAATGGTCGAAAGGACACATTCATGTGAACGCATGCTCCAGAACAAGTTAATTCATATCCCATTCAGCTTTTCCCTCAAACACATACAGGGAAAGCACAGTGAGCAAAATCCAATCTTGATCTTCAATGTGGATTCCTTTAAAGCATCACGTTTACCTTGCTAGCATAAAAACATTCCTTTAGACACCAAAGAATATTGGTCAATGTAAAACAAACAGCTCCAAACTACAATTACTACATAAATAAATACATTTGCATCTATTCTGTAGCATCTATCATGTGGGGGGATATGGCTTTTGGATTTTGCTTCTCTCCTATTCCTACTATCATTGTCTATATATATAAAGAAGGAAGTTTGTTCATCTGTTTGTCTGTTTGTTCTTTATGCATTTGGACATGGTACGAGCAAATGCAACAAAGCTTTCCAGGGACATTCATCCAGGAAGTGGTCAACGACTACCTTTTGGGAAGAAAACATGAGATTGTGGCATTTAATGGTATCAGAAACCTACTCCGCAGTCTATTTCAAACTAACAGACAAAATGCCACCTGAACAAAGAGCTCCTCTGAGCAGAAGTACATCATCCGAGCTGCAGAGGCCAGAGCACCCTAGACGATCAGCGTTCAAGACAAGCAAACTCATCAGCAGTTTAGAATCCAACCCAGAGACCCACCTGATTCAGTGATCAGCATACAGAATAAAGAGCTTTCAGGCCGGCGGAGACCACAGAGAGACCAGAATCAACAATCACTATATAAGAGAAACATCTTTCACAGCAGTGGAGAAGCCCAACATCTTAAAAGTCATAAATATTGTGGATGATGAGCAGGCAGTTCACTATCCCACCAGATCTCTTAAAGCATAGTTACTCACCTGTAACAGGTGATCTCCGGGAACAGCAGGAATTTAGTCCTCACATATGGGTATCGTCGGTACTGACGGAGCCTGTGCAGGAGCGCTCCCCAGCGTCCAATTAGAAAGCTTTTGGGAGCATCCCACAGCACCTGCGTGCTGCCTTCCCGCCTTTCCCAACTGCCTCTCTCCAGTTGAGTTTTAAAGCTGAGACAAAGAGAGAGAGAGGGAAAGGAAAGAGATAGATAGAGAGATACAACTCCTAGGGAAGGTGGGTGGGTTGTGAGGACTAAATTCCTGCTGTTCCCGGTGAGTAACTGCTATCTCCAGGAACAAGCAGGAATGTAGTCATCACATATGGGGACTCCCTAGCTTTAGGTGCCAGGGAGAGACCCCAAAAGTTGTGCGTCCCTGAATAGGGCTCCACTTCCCCCCATGGATCTCTGGCATCCTACCAGGGATGGCGAGTAGGAGTTGATTAGGTATGGAACAGGTGTTGGAGAACAGCCTGACCAAACAAGGCATCCCGGCAGGAGTCCTTGTCCAAGTAATAATGGGCTGTGAAGGTATGAACCGAGGCCCAAGTGGCTGCTCGACAGATGTCGTCGATAGACACAGAGTGCAGATGAGCCATTGAGGCTGCCATGGCTCTCACATTGTGAGCTGTGACATGGCCATCCAGACAAAGGTTCTTACTCTGATAGGTGAAGGAAATACACTGAGCAATCCAGTTAGACAGTGTTCTCTTGGAGACTGGAAGTCCAAAATGAGAAGGATCAAAAGCAACAAAGAGTTGAGAGGACTTTCTATGTTGCTATGTTCTTTGTAAGTAAAAGGCTAAAGCTCTTTTACAGTCCAAGGTATGAAGATTCCTCTCTGCATTTGATGCATGAGGCCTTGGAAAAAACACAGGTAGATAGACCGCTTGGTTCAGATGAAAAGGCGAGACCACTTTTGGCATAAAGTGTGGATGAGTCCTAAGGACTACCTTGTCATGATGGAACCTTGTATAAGGTGGATCAGCTACTAGCGCTTGCAACTCACTAATGCGGCGTGCTGATGTGATTGCAATGAGAAAGACAACCTTCCAAGAAAGGAATTTCAAGGAGGTAGTAGTCAAAGGTTCGAAAGGTGGCTTCATGAGCTGCCCAAGAACCAGGTTTAAGTCCCATGCCACCGGTGGTGGCCTAATGGGAGGCTTAGTTAGAAGAAGGCCTCTCATAAATCTTGCTATAAGAGGATGAGAGGAAGTAGGCTGTCCATTAAGAGGCTTAAAGGAAGCTGCAATAGCACTCAAATGGACTCTTACTGAATTAGTCTTAAGAGCTGCATTGGATAAATGAAGGAGATACTCCAGCAATGATTCCAGAGGTATTGCAAGGGGGTTAAGACCCTTTTGCGAAAACCATAGGGTAAACCGTTTCCACTTTAAAGCATAAGAGCGTCTTGTGGAAGGTTTCCTGAAAGAAAAAAGAATATCTTTTACTTGCTGAGGGAGATTAAGATCATGGAGATCTAGGCCTTCAGCAACCAAGCCCTGAGATGCAGAGACTGGGGATTGGGATGCCATAACATTCCATCCTCCTGAGATAGGAGATCTGGAGCAGACCCTAACTCCAGGGAGGGAGCTTGAGAGAGATGTAGAAGCAGAAGGTACCACACTTGCCGTGGCCAATGTGGAGCTATGAGAATCATATGGCCTCTGTCTCTCTGAAGCTTGAACAGGGTTTTGGGAATTAGGGGAATGGGTGGAAAGGCATACAGGAAGTCTTGTAAAGGAGGAAAGCATCCCTGGCCTGAGCCCCCTGAGCCGTAATTCTGGAACAGAACCGGGGAAGTTTGGCATTCCACGGACTTGCAGAAAGGTCTATGTCCGGGGTTCCCCAAAGTTGAAAAATCCTGGCCACCTGGTCTGCATGCAGAGACCACTCGTGTGGAAGCAGAACTCGACTGAGTCTGTCTGCCCAAGACTTTTGAATGCCTGGAAGATACACTGCCAGAAGATGAATCTGATGCTCTCTGGCGAGGGCCCATAGTCGCAAAGCTTCGTTGCAAAGTTATGCACCTAGGAAAGAACAACCCACACTATGGTTACACGATGCAAGGTTCCACATTGGGAACCACCACCCAGGAAAAAGATTTAGGAGTCATCGTGGATAACATGTTGTTAAAACCCTCCACCCAGTGTGCAGCGGCGGCCAAGAAAGCAAATAGAATGCTAGGCATCATAAGGAAAGGAATGGAGAACAAAACAAAGGCTATTATAATGCCTCTGTATCGTTCCATGGTACGACCACACCTTGAATATTGTGTGCAATTCTGGTCGCCGGTATCTGGTATCTTAAAAAGGATATAGCGTTATTAGAAAAAGTACAGAGAAGAGCCACCAAAATGGTAAGGGGGATGGAAGGCTACTCCTATGAAGATAGGCTACAAAGGTTAGGGCTCTTCAACCTGGAAAAGAGACGGCTGAGGGGAGATATGATAGAGGTCTATAAATTAATGAATGGAGTGGAACGGGTAAACATAGATTGATTGTTTACGCTATCAGAATATAGAAAGACTAGGGGACATGTAATGAAGCTACAGGGTAAACTATTTAAGACAAATAAGAGAAAATATTTTTTCACTCAACGTGTAATCAAACTCTGGAATTTGTTACCGGAGGATGTAGTAAGAGCTGTTAGTGTAGCTGGGTTTAAAAAAGCTTTGGACAATCTCCTGGAGTAAAGGTCCATAAACCATTATTAATGTGGACCCAGAATATCCACTGCTTTCCCCAATACTAGCATTGTGGAACCTGTGTCTTTTGGGGATACCTCTAGGTACGTATGACCTAGATTGGCCACTGTTGGAAACAGGATACTGGGCTTGATGGACCTCGGTCTGACCCAGTAATGGCATATCTTATGTTCTTATGTTCTTAAGCGACAGAGAGCCTGTTCCCCCCTGCTTGTTCACATAGAACATGGCTACTTGATTGTCCGTATGAATGAGGACTGTCTTGTAGCTGAGCAGGGTGTGGAACACTCGCAGAGCAAGGAAGATTGCTCTGAGCTCCAAGAGATTGATATGTAGATGACTGTCCTGTGGAGACCAGGTGCTCTGAGTGGAGAGGTCTTGCAGATGAGCTCCCCAACCCATTGGAGAAGCATCTGTTGTGAGAGTTGCTTGGGGTAAGGGTTGTTGAGAAGGGGTCCCCAGCAAAAGGGGACTTCCACCACTGGAGGGACAAAATAAGGCGACTTGTGTTTGCTATTTTGTCTGACAGGCATCCTGATGCCTGGGTCCATTGAGTGGATAAAGTCCACTGGGCTGCCCTCATATGTACAGTAGATGCCATGTGGCCTAGTAGTTGTAACATTTCTCGAGCAGTGAGATGAGGCTTTAGCACTGCTTGAGAAGCTAACTGTACCATGCGAAGGCAGCGGGCCTGAGGGAGATAGGCCCTTGCCTTTCTGGTGTCCAGCAAAGCTCCTATGAACTCTAAAGACTGAGTGGGAGTTAGACTGGATTTTGGGATGTTTATTACAAGACCCAAATACTGAAGGATACGCATTGTGCAGGATAGAGAAGTCCTGGCCTCTGACTCTGTTGGGGCTCGAATGAGCCAGTCGTCTAAGTAGGGGAAGACGAATATCCCTAGAGTGTGGATAAATCCTGCTATGACAGCCATGCATTTTGTGAACACCCTTGGTGCTGAGGCCAGGCCAAAAGGAAGCACCCTGTATTGGTAGTGTTTTCATTGAAAAAGGAACCGAAGGAACCTTCTGTGGGTTGGATGGATGAGTACATGGGTGTACGCATCCTTGAGATCTAGAGAACAAAGCCAATCCTGACTCTGAAGGTATGGCAGCAGAGACCCGAGAGAAATCATTTTGAATTTCTTTTTTTAAATTTTATTTTTTTTTTTATTTATGAATTTCTACAATACATATCAAGAATACATCTTGAAACAGAAACTGAGAAGGGCAAAGCAAAACATAACAGACCCATGCAATCCAACAGAAAGGAAAAAATTCAAAACGCCCGACCCACTCTAGCCCTCAAAACAGAGAGGATACCAATAGTGAAAAACATACAACCAATACTACGATAGGAAATTAGAAGTGTGAAAAAAAAACAGTTGACCTATTTTGCTCAAACAGCGGCAGAGGGGGAAGCATCTATCACCCTATGATGTCGGGCATTAATAAAGTCCAGCAATTGGGAAGGCTCATAAAATATAAAAGACTGATACTTGATCAGACACTTACATGGAAATTTTAGGAAAAAGAGCCCTCCCAATTGCTGAACTCCAGGTCGGAGAAGGAGAAAATGCCGCCGCCGCCGCTGCTGAGTCTCCCTAGAGAGATCCGGAAACATACGGACAGACAACCCCTTAAATAAAAGATTGCGCTTCTTGAAGAATAACTTTATGAGCCATTCCTTATCAGGGAGCAAGGCTAATGTAATCAGTAAAGTGGAGGGCACTACCTGCCCCTCCTACGATGATTCCAACATTGCAGTCACATTTAATACATCCCCATTAGCTAATCCCTTCAGCCCCCCCAAACCCACAACTTTTTTCCCCATCGGCAAATAAAACATTTTAACAATAGGAGGGTGAGATTCAGGGGGAATACCCAAAATCTCTACTAAATATATCTTAAACATCTCTCTCGCAGATATTATAGATATCCTAGGAAAATTAATCAAACGTAAATTTGCAACTCTAGACATATTTTCCAAGACCTCCAATTTTAAATTGGAGGTCTTGGAAAATTGGAAAATTAAATTGAATTTCTCTTTGACAAGGAATTTGTTCAATTCTCTGAGGTCTAAGATAGGTCTGTATCCCCCTGTTTTCTTTGGAATAAGGAAATAAGGGGAGTAGAACCCTGTACCCTGCTGATGAATGGGTACTTCTTCTATTGCCCCTTGGGCAAGAAGGATAGCGACCTCCTGACCTAACAGGTTGATGAGAGAGGTCGGAGAATTGAACTGCCTTACTATTGTGTGAGGGGGCGTGCTTGAAAAATGAAGCTTGTACCCCTCCCTTATGATGGAGTGTCCCCAATGCTCTGCTGTTCTCTGCCCCCATCTGGGGGCAAAATGACATAACCTTCCTGGAATAGTGGAAGGCTCTGGTCCCCCGAGAGCCAGGAAGGCTAAGTTCTCTAGCTGAAAGTCAAAGGCCTTGTGGAGGCTGAGGCTGTTGGGCCGGCTGAGGCTTAGCAGTCTTTGCTTTCTTCTGTTTGGGTGGTTGCTGACCCTTCCTGACAAGCTGACCTGCCAAACGTGCCTGCTGAGCATAGGCAGGATAATATCTTTTCTTCTTAGAAAAGAATGGCTTCTTAAAAGATTTCTTTCTAGCAGGATCACCTGTGGACTTGGATAATCTACCCAAGGTGGAGTTTTCAGCATCCATCTCATTGGCCTTTTCTTGCCAATCTCTACCAAACAGATTCTCACCAGTACAAGGGATAATTCCCAATTTGTCTTGTACCCAGAGCTCTAGATCAGATGCCTGGAGCCAAGCAATTCTACGTGCACCTATGGCAATAGCTGAGGTTCTGCTTATGCACTCAAAGCAGTCAAAGGCTGCACGGTTTGAAAATTTAGAAACAACTTGGGCATGTTTGACCAAAGTGAGAAAATCCTGTCTTCTATCTTCAGGAAGAATAGGACTTAAAGCTTCTAAATCATCTGTGACCTCCTTCAGGAACATTCCCATGTAGAGACTATAGGAACTGATCCTGGCAGAAAGCATGGAAGCTTGGAAGACACGACGTCCAAAAGCATCCAGGGTTCTGCACTCACGTCCTGGAGGATTAGAGGCATGCCTCTTTGCACTCTTGATCCTTCTCATAGCTGATTCCACTACAATAGAGTGGTGAGGAAGCTGAGTCTTTTGGAAACCAGGACAAGGAGGGACTCGATACATAGTATCCAGTCTGCGAGAATGAGGAGAGGTGCTAAGAGGTGTCTCCCACATCCTTAACATGAGATCATATAAAATCTCATGAATGGGCAAGGTAGCTGCCTCCTTAGGAGTTTTGGGATATTGTAGAATTTCCAACTCCTTGGCTCTTGGCTCTGTTTCAGGGGCCACCGTAATGGACAGACCCCAAGCCACCTCCCTGATAAAATCCTGGAAGGAAATATCCTCTGGAGGAGACATCCTGCACTTAGGGGAGGAGGGCTCCTCTGGGAGAAGTATTCCTGCATCGACAGAACTATCAGAATCCTCAGATTCTTCTGAGGACTCGAAGAACCGTCTGTCCGGATGCTCTTTAAGAACCCGATACCCGTAACGACTGAAGTTGGTACCGGGAGTAATTGGTACCGGGGTATCGGTACCGGAGGCCATCGGATGACTGGGTACCGGCAAAGCAGACACCGATGCCAATGTTGATGCTATCGGTACCAGTACCAATACCGATGCCGGGGCCGGTGCCGGTACCAGCTGAAATGTCTATCACGGTTCTGAGGGCGTCGATACCGCAAGGAGAGCCGCCAGACTGCGCTCAATAGCCAGGAATCTCTGGTCTATCGACGCTGCTGATGCCTGCATGTCGGTACCGGAGAAGACCGCCAGTACCCCAGAGCATTGCACCAGTAGTTCTGCCGAGGTCGAGGCCTCGAGAACATCCTGGAGCCCCGATAATGCTTTGGAAGCCGAAGCCTCCCGCCGGGGCAATTTTGCCGGTGCAGAATCCTCAAGGGCAATGCCAGAGGCATCTCGATGCTTAGAAGAAGATCTACCCTTTGAGGACCGGCTAGACTTATGTTTAGTTACCTGAGATCCACGGGAGGAAGAGGAAGCCTTGGAAGACGTCGATGCCACCGAAGCTGCATCAGAGGGAAACAGGGTACTGAGCTTAGCAGCTCGGTTCTGCCGACCTCTTTTAGACATCATGGCGCAGGACATACAATCCGTGATGGAGTGGTCAGGACCTAAACATTTCAGACACCATTCATGGGTGTCGGTGACGGAAATGGTACCGCCACACTTGGTGCACTTTTTGAAACCTGAGGCAGGTTTCTCCATTGTAAGAAAAAGGTTTTGGGCCTAAGGCCCAAAAAGGCGCGTGCACCTGAAGAAAAATAGGAAAAAACGTAGTATATATATTTTTTTTAAACAGAAAATAATAAGAAAAAACCGGCGGTACCGGTAAAGCGTCGAGGAAGGCAGACGCGACCACAAAAAAGAAAGAAAGAAAGAAGAATTCTTCTGCGGTGACAGGAACAACGACCTGCTGGCTCCGCGGAAAAAGAAGAACTGGAGAGGCAGTTGGGAAAGGTGGGAAGGCAGCACGCAGGCGCTGTGGGATGCTCCCAAAAGCTTTCTAATTGGACACTGGGGAGCGTTCCCGCGCAGACTCCGTCGGTACCGACGATACCCATATGTGATGACTACATTCCTGCTTGTTCCTGGAGATTATTATTCAGCCTCCTGTCATGGATACAATATCAAATTTTCTAGGCAATGCTGGGTACCTCTACTAATACATTTATATAGTGCTATAAGTTGTATGAAGTGCTTTTCAGATATATAGAAGAAACAGTTCCTGCTCAGTGGAGCTCACAGTCCAATCAACAGACAAACACTGAAGACCAAAGGAAGTTGAGGACATATGGACAGTAAGGATGATGCATGAATCTTGACGTGTAGTCATGGAGTTAGGCAACATTTTCTCTCTCCTTCTTCTCTTTCACCCAATAACAGATGTCAGGTTACAATAGAATAACCTTCCTATATCCATCATAGGTGACTGTAACGGCCAATATTTAGATATATTCTCTACTTTATGGGTTGGAGAACTGAGAGGTCTGACTTTTGCTCCATTTAATTGGATCAGTGTTTATTGTAAAACATTTCTCTGTTTTCTGAATTTTATGTTATAAATATTTTGTTTTACGTATTGTTTTTATTGATTATGTAAGCATTATAAATTGCTTTGGATGATTTTCAGGAAGGTGGCATATAATTTTTTTAAATAAATCAATAAGTAATGTAATTCACAGTAGAATTTGTAATAGGAATTTTAATTAGAGAGGAAATAGATCAAACAGTTATGAAAGGTAATGGTTACTACTATCATTGTTGATAAATACTACCAAAGAAATCACCCTTGGATCTGTGGAGCCTGCCCTCTACCCAAAATGCATGAATGTGACAACTCTGGAAGTCCGGAAGTGACAGCAGAAACAGGTTAGGAACTGGAAGCAGTGTGAATATATTTTGAGGCAGGCTTTGAATGTGACCAGGGAGAGAGCCAGATGAAGTGATTCAGGAAGGACATTCCAGAGCATTTATTGAAGTAAAGTGGAAGACGTGAATCAGGATTTGGTGATGAAGAAGAAGGGCACAGAGAGTAACAATTAACCGAGAAGCGTAGGTCAGGAGGAAGAGTGCAGGACAAAATGAAGGCACTTGGAGGTTCTCATCTGTAATGAAAACATGCCAGTGTGAAAGGTAGTATTTTCTATACATATAGGTGGTGATTTTATAACAATATATAACTTGCTCAAATAGGTGCTTATAAAATGGTCCTGGTGCTTACAAGTAGGTTCCAGAAAAAGAACATCTATCTTAAATAGGGGGGGGGGGGGGTAGAAAATGAGCAGAATAGGGGTCAGATAAGCAGTTATGAGAGCCCCTTATAAAAATCATGCCTGTGTCAATTCCTGGAGCATTTCCGTGCATAAATTTCCTCCTTCCTCAGAGATCTTCCTTTCCACATCGTCTCTTCATGATATCTCAATGAATGAACATCAGTCATTTCCCTGAAGCAGAACCGGGCTATTACCCTCTGTTCGAAACCCAGCGCTGAGTCGGAAAGAGTTATATTTGGAACCGTGAAGTCGCCAACCAGATAAGTGTTTGGCTTTTTTTACAGACAAATCTTTTGAGTTTTATCATTGCTATTGCATTAAATGGACCGTCAAATGGATTACTGTGTTGTGGAATGGCTTGACATGGTATTATAGACTTGGTCCTACATATATTTATATTGGACATTCCTTGTGTATATATAAAAGTTTTTATAAGGATTTCTGTGTTAGCATATTTGTGGTTTAAATTGAAGCCCTACGGATTCTATATTATAGTATAAAATAGGTGCAACATATGTACTCATGTATGTCAGTTTGTATGCATATTTATTTATTTATTTGGTTTTATATACCACGCTATTTCAGTTCAGTGCAGTTTACAGTAAACAACTTAATAAATTGAACAGGTTTACATTGAACAAGTAACAATTAACAGAGCTTACAATTAGAATATAGCTCAAGCAATTTTATGAAAGGTAATTTCTGCACATAAACGCCTTCAGTTCTTTAAAATGACTCCCTTTACCTGGACATGGTCAGCAGAGTTTCAGCCTCTCTATGGCCCCATCATCAGATAAATTAGTAAATGTACATACCCGATGTGCTAGAGCAACTACACTCAAAACGGATCATTTCTCCCCATTTGGTGCACCTCTCAGTATATTCAGAATATCTAGAAACAAGTAGAAAGAAAAATCAACCAAAAGCTATCGTTCATTTTTCTAATAGCTCTCAAGATTGATTGGATTGTAAGCTCTGATGAACAGGGACCATCTTATTCTATGTGTCTGTACAGCGCTGCATACACCTTGTAGTCAGTGGTGGGATCCAAACCGACTAGGAACCGGTTCGGTCCCAGCCTCCCACATGCATAATGGCCTGGTTCCTTCACCTCTCATGGAGGCGTTGAAGCAGTCGTACGCTTGGGCCTCTGTCCTCCACCAAGATGCAGCAACGCAGCCATTGCCCTGCAACCCTGACAATGTTTTGATGGCACCAGGGGCTTCTCCCGATGCTGCGATCCCTTGATGCCATCAAACATCGTCAGGCAGGGGGATTCCCGCCACTGCAGTGCCGGCATTTCAATGCTGTGTTCAGCCTAGTTCAACAAACGCTGGCCACAGCAGGAACCAGTTCACGTGAATCGGCCCAATCCAACCACTGCTGGTAGCGCTATATAAATGATTAATAGTAGTAGTAGTAAGATCATTTTTTTTTAAGTATACCAACAGAAGAGATAAACTGTACTGAATTAATAATAAACCAATCATTCATTCATTAGTCACTGCAATAATTTATATAGCTGCTGAATGTAAAAGAAAAAATATCAACTTAATATTAAAATTAATAGTTTAAAATTCTAAGAAATCTTGGTATTGATAAATTGACATGACAAGGCAGGAAAAGTTGGAGCTTGTACAAAATATTGAACTTGTTCCTGAATATTGTTGGAACAGGCGAAGGGCTTAGCAGACAACCACGGCATTTGCAGCCCTCTTTACTTATATCTAAGGTGGGGTATATGGTTTAAAATGCCATTGTTATACATGTTTAACATAGGCCAATAGAAATTGGTAGAAAATTTAAAGTGGAATAATCACAAGCTCTGTCAAAAATTTCAGGTTGAAAGCTATTTGATTTTGGCAAATACAAAAAATCACAACCCTGAAAAACTGAATTGGACCTCTTCATGTGAGTTTTTAGATTATTCCTTTCCCAGAATCAGTTAATATTTGATTATCTATGTTACAGTAAGCAGGAGTCTTAATTTCTTTTTCATAAGATCACCAACATTTGGGACCGAGAAGAGGACCAAAGCTACTAAGGTGCGTTAATGGAATGACACACATTTTTGCCAAATAATTAATTGACAAAAGCACGCACTACTTGCCTTTCACAAACTTTTTTTTAAAATTGCAATGCATGTCAACTGAAATGAGATGCACCATGTGCAAAACAGCTTATTGTTATGCAAAATGAATAATGCAGCTCCTTTATTGGACAGCCTGACCCTCTAGCAGTAGTATCATGAGGCTGAGGTGGCCATTTTGAGACCTGGATCTGCCAGGGCATGAGCAATTGGGAATCACTCGCTTTGACTTTCCTCTTCCCCATAGGTAAGTAGATCTGAGCTAAGAGCGCCTACCTGGAGCCATCTTGGAATCCCCTCTTCTCGGGACTTATTTAGTTTTAGGTATGCGGGTCCAGAGATCAATGGTAAATGCCCCAATGCAATATTTAACACCAGCTTCCACCAGATGTTAAATTTACCAGAACCAAACATTCTCAATAAATATATTGGTTGTTAATGAATAGAGATTTATAAGCTCATTGTCATTCTATTTGCATATCTTACATTTATTGTCATGGTAATTTTTAGAATGAGCATTTGCCCAGTGTAGCATGGGTTTCTGCCTATGTTAAGTTGTTAGCAGGGCCAGTCCAAGGGTTTCTGCTACCCCAGACAAAAGCTTCAGTCATGCCACCCCCAACTAGCCAAGCCACCACCTCCCCCTCTGCCACTGCTGCTTATGTTTTCTGGTGGTAGTTTAAAAGCAGCAGCTTTGTGCCACTGCTTTGGTGCCCCCCCACCCCCATGTCAGCCCTGTTGCAGGTTCCCTGCTCCCCTCTCCCCATGTATTCCTTCTTCTTCTGCAGCCGCGGCTCCCTGTCTCTTAGGGAACCGTGGCTATGCCTGTAAAACCATTGCGGAGCCTTTCTGTCTCTAAATGGGCTCCGTGCAGCATTGTCCCGCCTCCAAAGGAAGTGCTAAACAACTTCCTTTGGAGGCGGGACAATGCTGCACGGAGGCGGAGCCCGTTGAGAGAGAGGCAGGAAGGCTCCGCAATGGTTTTACAGGCATAGCTGTGGTTTCCTAAGAGGCAGGGAGTCGCAGCTGCAGAAGATTGGAGTCAGTGAGTTTGCCACTGCCGAGAAGCGGACTCGGCAGCAGCAGCAACTTGTGCACGTTTTTTTTTTTTTTTTTTAACGGCGGAGTGAGACGACCCCCGCTAAATCCTGTGGCGACCCCCGTGGGGGTCACGACCCACAGGTTGAGAACCGCTGGTCTAGATTGTAAATGCCATGCTTTGTATTTTTGCCCTGAATAGACTGTTGCTCTGTGTTTTGTTTCTTTTGCCTTAACTAAATTGTAAGCTCTAACGAGCAGGGACTGTCTCCTACATGTCTGTACAGCGCTGCGTGTGACTAGTAGCGCTTTATAAATGCTCAATAGTAGTAGTAGTAAGTTATTCACAAATCCATAGTTGTGACTATAAAGGCCTATGAAGATAAGTTCTTTGTTGTTTTGATAGTTCTGGGTTTTTGCCTGTGCATCTTTTTGACTGGTCCAGTAGAAACCATCACAACTTAAACAAAATACTGTTTTCTCCAGCTCCGATGTGACCAGAACTGGATAAACATCTCTAGCAGAAATTTTCTATAAACACTAAGTCAAGATCAGCAACAGACTTCACCTTCCAGGCTAGCTGCAATGGGGAAGGGGTGAGAGCTTTGTCCTGGGGAGTGAGGAGTGTGCCAACCAATGGCATCCTGTTTGGTAAAGGCACCCCTAGACATGGTTCTGTTCTGCTTATGAAACATCTGGCTCTGAATGTTTCGCTAAAAATCTTTATTTTAAAAACCATAGCATTGGAGAGAGGCATTTACAAGATGGTGTTGGTAACATGTTGATGTGTAGCGATGCTCCTCTAATCTGGTTAAGGGTCAAAGGAAAAGAAAAGGGAAATCTTGGTCCCGGTCCATGGGGCCCACACCCAACACACCTAGCTAAAATAATCTGGCCCCATGGATACTTATATGGTCCATGGGCCATCTGCATCTGCTTTGTTTGGGGCGGAGAGATTGCTGGAAGCTCGTTGCTGTCCTTGAAAAAGCTTCACTTTCACCCACAGGGCATGAAATGCCAGACGGCTCAGAACACCATATGCAAATGCAGGCTGATGGCATGCTGTAGAGCTTTGTGACCCAGATTAAGCCCCAGCGGGACACTCTCAGATTGTGGAAGCAAAGTGGCTCTGGAGCAGCTTTCTGGAACTGAGGTTGTGGGTGTAATGAAGATAAAAAATCAGCAGATGACTGTTGTGAGCAGGGCCCTGAGTTCCCCGTTTTTGTTTATTTTCTTTGCTCTCAAGGCATGATTTACAATGATCTGTGGTGATAAGTTTGGGTTCCCTCATTAAATAACAAATACAAATAAAATTAGAAAAAGTTTGGGTTCCCTATGGGATGCTATATCGGCTATACAGCAGCCCTTTTCATTCCAGAAGCAGAGTCTATGTGTAAATGATTAAAATGCCAGCATTTACAAGCATTACACAGGTACACTAAAAAAAATTTTTTTTAAACTGCCTCTAATGTTTCGATTGATTTTTACGTTTTTTGGTGCGCTGAATCCAAATCTGGTAACCAATTTGCTCCATCACGTACAGATTTTTTGCTACATTGGGTTAGCAGTTTGAGGTGAACGTTTCAGATTGAGTGCGATCGAGATAAAAGTTTCTTGGATGAATTCTTTATACTAATTGTTTAGTAGTATTCAAATAAGAATAAAGAAAATTGTAACAAGGCAGCACATAAGAATAGAGTATGTCAACAAAACACACTGTGATGGTAGCAAAATTGTCTGCACTTAAAACAGCCAAACATTGAGCATATAAGAGCGAGGTTAGGCACAAAGCAAAGCAAAGAAATGTGCAAAAAATGTTGTACAGGTATGTATGTAAGAATAGAAAACGCAAACTGCACCATTGCAATACATGAAGACAAACACCCGATGGTGTGAAAATAAAATTCTAATAAATGAGATCCGACACTGTGGTAATAACTAGCAAATTTTTATTTCAAAGTTTAGTAAAAACACGATATTTGTCAACACAGTTTAGATTTTAAAGTCATTCTTGGGTCAATCAATCTCCTGGTGGGCCCGTTTCTTCTTCCCCCGAATGCTTCTCTTGGTGCGCTGCTTGGCGTATTTTTCATCTGGGGTTTCCCGCAGCAGCAACCAGCAGAAATCAGCCATCATAGTGCTGTTCCATCTTCCTTGGTACCTTCTCTCTGCGTCCTTGATGTCCTGGTGAAACCTTTCACCTTGTTCTTCACTGTACGCCCCCAAGTTTTCGGGAAAGTAGTTCACATGGGAGTGCAAGAAATGGACTTTCAGGCTCATGTTACAGCCTTGTTCTTTGAAGGCATTGAGCATCCTGGCAACAATATCCTTACAGTTCTCATCCCGCCTGTTCCCCAAGAATTTGAGAACAACATCCTTGAAGGAATCCCAGGTTCTTTTTCCTTCTCAGACATCATTTCAGCGAATGCTCCATCTGAAATGAGTTTTCCTTATATCAGGGCCAACAAACACTCCTTCCTTTAGCTATGCTTCAGAAAGTCGGGGGAACTTTGAGCAAAGGTACCGAAAGCACTCACCATCTTTGGAAGGGACTTGATGAATTGCTTAATGAGACCCAACTTAATGTGGAGAGGTGGTAATAGAATTTTATCACGAGGTACCAAGCTCTCATGAAGAACATTTTTTTCTCACCGGGTCTCAAATACTCCCGAATTGGCCAGTCTTTTTTCCCCCAGTGTAGGTCGCGGGCCCGGCTATCCCACAAGCAAAGGAAGCAGGATATTTGGTGAAACCGGATTGCTGCCCTAATAGCATGAATAGAATTTTAAAGTCTCCACAAATCATCCACTTATGCTCATCATAACGAATCTTCTGAAGAATCAGGGCCAAATTCTCGTATTTTTCTTGGAGAATAACAGAGTGAGCAATAGGAACTGAAGCGAATGTGTTGCCATTATGAAGAACACCTTTTATGCTGTCTTTTGACGAATCAATGAACAGCCGCACTTCAGCAGGATCATACTTGAGTTTAAACTTTTCCATCACTCCGTTATATCGTTGCAAAATACCAAATCTTCCTCTTTGCTGAAATACTTCAAAATTGTGTCTCGCGGTTGCGGTACCAATAAAAGTTGTTCCTGGTGACAATAGATTTTTCTGTTTAAGCCGAGAAACCTAGCAGTTGGGCAGCATCTTTTGGAGTCCTAAATCCCAGACTAAATCATTCAATTCAGCTTGAGAGAAAAGTTCAGGTTTCGGATCTGGTTCAGTTTCAAACTCGGAAGTACTGGACTCATCGGGAAAAGCCATCTGATGAGTCTCATCATGATCAGAACCATCCACACAAATATGATCCAAAGATTTTGGTGGTTCAGGCACAGGTACTTCGTTGCTATGAGGCATAGGCCTAATTGCTGAGGGAAGGTTGGGGTAACTTATTACGTTCTTATTTTTTAAGTTGTATCCCTTCACAATGCAAGAGCAAAAATAGCAGTCCACTGCTGTGGTCTCTTTGTTCACGCCACATCATAGGTATTCCGAAACGAAATGCTTGTTTTTTACCTTTCATCCATAAGCGTAGATCGTCCTCACATGTCTTGCACACTTTGTGAGGAGCCCACGGTTTGTCTTGATCGCCTAACTTCAAACCAAATAGGCGAAATATACTTTTTTAATAAATGCAGAAATGTTCCTCTGCCGCTTTTTCATGGTATATTCCCCACAAATAAAACAAAAACTGTCCGGAGAGTTGACGCAACCTCTGGCTCTGTGAGCCATCACAAATACACAGCACTGCAAACTACAACTGTAGTGAACCACTTCGGAATAAAGCTGGATACGACTGAGCAAACAAAAGGTAATAATGAACTTGCAAGAAACTGAAATTTGACAGGAACGTTCATGTCGCAACCACCGTGTTTGAGCGAGTGAACGAGGCGAGGCGAACAGGAAAGAACATGCGCCAGCGCGAGTACTGGATTTAGCCCCCCGCCTCCCAATTGTCCTGTTAATGTATAAAATGAATACAAAACACTCTAAAATATCATGAGGGAGTGTTTCTAGTAGTTAACCATTACAACCTCTATTTTGGGCCAAGAAAATAAACTGCAGTCGGCTAAAAAGAAATTATGTGAACATTCCTTATATGGGTAAGAAATCTAATTTTGCAAGAAAACGTGACGTGATGGAACATTTTGGCTATTTTTCCTGGATTCAGCACCCCAAAATCTATAGGAATCAGTTGCAAAACTGGAGGCAGTTTTTTGGTAGTGTACCTGTGTTATTAGCACCTAAAATCAGTGCCTCTTTATAAAATTAGCCCCTTACTGGTAGCTGCTGTACATATAACTTTGCTATACATATATTTTCAGCTGCTGTAGGGAGATCACAATTAAATTGCTTTCAGATAAAACTATCTGATTATGAAGGGCCATATAACTTTGGTAGTATCAGAGTGGATATTGAAAATAAGAATTATTTGGATTTTTGCCTTTATAAAATAGGCACTGTGTTATAAAATTACCTCAACTCATATAAGTGACTTTGAAATTCCCTGAGGCAAATATTTGATTCCTTAGTGTGCTTAAACATTTTACAGTCTGGTATTTAAAAGGACCTATCTGCTCACCAGCACCCGCTAATTAGACAAGTCCCACTGAGAGGGTTGTTCAGCGCCACTTCTTGGGTAGCACCACTGAACATTCCCTCTGACTCTCTCGATACTATCCGGATAGTGCTGAGGCAGGCCAAATATGGAGCTGAGGTGGAGCTGGCATTTATCTGGATAGCAGAGATTTTAAGCGCTGCTATGCAGGTAACTATCTGGAAAAAAGAGTTGTCCAAAGTGGGTATGCGGATAATGTATCCATATAACTGGCTGAAAATCTCCACTATCCAGATAGTGCAGTATCGGAATATTCAGCACCAGCTACTATTTGAATACTAGTGCCAAATATCTACATTTCAATCGACTGCGGTGACTGGCATGTAAGAAAAACTAACCACCCCAGTTAAATATTGCGCAGGCAGTTCATTGACTGACAAAAAGAGCATACATTTAAAAGCAGACACCAATTTTAGAACTCCTTTTGCTAAAGCCTTCTAAGGTTCTATACTTAACGTGCAAAACAAACGCACGTTACGTGAAAAGCCTCCACGTTAGCTGTCAGGGGCATGACCAGCATTTGGATACAAACACTAACGTGTGCTCCCGTAAGGTGGGCTCGCCTAACGATACTCATAGAGGTGTTGTTAGGTGAAATCGCACTACTTGTCACAATGGCACTGAGTGCACAGCAAGAGCCCTCCTGCTAGCGGCAATGTGCTCCCCATACCCCAAATCTCCATTCCCCAACTACTGTGCGTTTTCTCATGTGGTGGCTTCAATGCTGCCGTGTTAATCTTCCCGACTGCCAGTTGCTATACATTGAAACACATGTTAATCAGATGCTGGGCTTTAGAAAAAGGGGTCCTTAGATGCTAACGGTGCTTGTAAATAAATGTTGGTAGTAATTTATATGCATAAGTGACACATATGGGCGTAAATTTATTTATTTAATGGGGTTTTTTATACTGCTTTATCATTTCAGTTAAAGCAGTTTACATTGTAGCTAAAACTTGGTAATGTACATTAAACAGGGACATTGATAACTTGGATTTTTCTGAGGCAATGAAGGGTTATGTGACTTGCCCAAGGCCACAAGGAGTGCTAGTGGGAATTGAACCCTGGTCTCTTGGTTGCCAAACCAGTGCTTTAGTCACTAGGCTACTCCTCCTCATAAAATCTTCAATTATATCCTGTTAAAACATTTCAAAGCAATAATAATAGCAATAATGAAAACAAACTTATCCTAACTCACCTAAAGCTCCTAGAATTGAGAGTCTAGGACAATTCATCTTCGATATACATGAGAGATGGCAAAGGAAAGCAATGGCTTAAGATACACCACGCTTTAGTTAGGTTATGATATTTTCATACTCTGTAATAAAAATGTTAGGTTTCAAAGCTATTGCTTAGACTATAAAAAGAAATACTCTATAAATGAGCATGCGACGACCAGGGTTCGGCACTACTTATTTACTTTCTGTTTATAAAACTTAATGCCTGCTTTCATCCCAGTGCATTCTGTTGTGTGCCAATGATCACTAAAGACAAGAGTCCTTTTAAATCAGCAGCAACTGTGGTTTGGCTCTTTGCAAGCATCTAAATTTATTGCTTTGGCGGACAATTCCTGACTTTATCATCAGATCATTTTTAACATTTTTACTCTAGAATGTGCAGAATACCATTGATGTGTATATTCCTATGCAAAAGTATAAATTTATTTTTCTAGTTTCATATTTGTATATTCGATGTCTTCTAATGATATGAATTTGTTAGTCACTGCAGGAAACATGTACATAGCTGTGGCATCACGCATGCGCTTGTTGCATTCTTCTGTGGCAGCCACGTAAAGAAGAAAGGTGAGCTTGTGGCTTTTGGGAGAGAATCACTGGTGAAGGACAAAAAGCTGCTGCATTCAGTCCACCCTTAAAGTGATAAAAGAAGTGAAGTTGTAGTGGGCTCAGTCAGAAATACGAGATTGTACTAAGAAAATGTAACTGATGAGTTCCACATCAGATGCTCAAGAAAGAGTAGCTCAATCAGTTTTTTCAGGCAGGAATTGAGTTGCAAGTCAGCTGGCGCAAATAGAAGGGACACGACTTTTTCCAAAGGACATTATTTGGGGCCAAGGCTACAGGTGAAACTAGTGGAACCTGAGGAGGGGGCAAGCTTTCTCCAGGTTCTGATGCATGTACAGTAGCACATGACTCTGAATCTGGCAGGAATGGGGGTGAGCAGAAGAGGAGAGTTAGAGGATTTGGAGCGGAACAAAGGTGATTGGGAGAAGAGAAGAGTGAAGGGGAAGTGTATGTATACACCAGCTCCCGAGGTGCTGTAAATGTCAATGACTTCATTTTGGCTGCAATGTCTGCAACTTTCGCAAGGCAATTTGTTAAAGACACAAAGGGGTATGTTTACAAAGCAGCGGTAGTGGCCTCCGTGCAACATCGCAGCCGCAACCCCATTGAATTCAAGGGGGCTGCGGCTCCGATATCGCTCGGAGGCCACTACCGCTGCTTTGTAAACATACCCCAAAGTCTCCTATGGGGGTAATTTTAAAAGTCTTTGACATCCAAAAACATGCATATGGATGGCCAATTCATGGAAATGTCCCTGAAGCCATTTTACATGTGAAAACAGTTTATAAAAATTACAGAGATGAAGTAATTTTATAACTGCCTCTATGCATAAAAACTATTTGCATATTTTTTCCTGCAAAAGTCTCTGCATATTACTGATTTTAAAATTATCACAGGGAAACATTGTGCACATATTTACTTCTGCTCTTTGGAAAATTTCAAAGTTAATTTATATAAATATGTGTGTATTTTCAAAAACTGCCAATAGAATTATTCCTACTGCGAAGCTGGTGTGAATGTATGCAGGTGAGGTATACATGAAGGTGTGTATTCTCTAAACAGTGCATGTACTATGTGATTCCTCTCATACTCTCCCAATACTCCTCCTCCTCTAAACACACCAGCACTCAGGTCATGTACAAGAATGTGTCTCATATAATTATTCCCAAATGAGACTAAGGGGTATGTTTACTAAACAGCGGTAAGGGACCATGTGTGCCATTAACGCAGGCTATTGGCACACTTGTTCCCTTAATGCCAAAAAAAATGCTGCTTTAAGGTGCAGTAAAGACACCGGCAACATTAAGGACGCAGGAGGCCGAGAGTGGGCGTGACTGGGGTGGGGAGTGGGCAATTACAGTGTGTACTCTTGTACTGCCAATTGCGCAATGGCCTGAAAAGCCCTTAAATGATGAGAACCCAATCGCCAATTAAAACCTTGCGGAAAAGGTGTTTGTAGAGGACAGGGAGACTATTCAAGCATCAGCAATGTGATGCACTGACAAGGAAGCCCAAAATAGTGATAGTAGTGCTCCATTAGCAGCAACAGCATGGTGCTCATGTAGGAAAGGGCTCCATGCTGATGGTGCAAATGGGGCACAGGGGGTGGCATGATGGTCATGCAGTGGGGGATGCTTATGGACAAGGTGGACTAGGCAGCTGCCCGGGTGGCACAGAGGGGCATAAGAACATAAGTTCAGAATATATTCCATGCTGTGTCAGACCAAGGTCCTTCAAGCTCACTATCCTCTGTCCAATAATGGCCAATCAGGGGTACAGGTTCCAAGGTGGGTCCCAAAAGGACACCCATGGTCAAAGACGACTGTATTTGGCCAAGCAGCTGATTCTCAGTGTCCCCCGAATAAACATATAATGACCTTTCCTCCAGGACCGTGACAAAATCCTCCCGAAGCCCAGCTATACGAGGAGCTGTCACGACATATACTGCCACTGTGTGCCAGTGTTTTCCAAAGCATTAAATGACAAACTACTGTATATGCCCCAATGTGTCTGAAATGTGCTACACTGTAGCGGCAGTGGCTGTCCCCTAGTCCCCTCAAAATGTGATGGCGTTAACAACCGTGAACCATTCCATGCCATTCAGTACTGTATAAACACCTATCATATCTCCCCCCCTTCCCCAGCCATCTCACCAACAGGTTGAAGAGGCCTAACCTTTGTAAGCTCCTCACATAGGGGAATCCTTCCATTCCCAGCACCGTCTGTGATGCCCATCATGATCACACAGTGACAGTGGTGGAACACAGACAAACTGCTGGTGTGGAATGATGATGTGCCACATGGGGCGGTCCAAGGGACATGGCACACTTGGCAGAGATGCCAGTGGCCCCCCCCCCACCGGTGCCACTGAACCCAGCTATGGAGGAAGAGGCCAGTAGCGCCTGCAGCTGTAGCCCTCCAGGTAGCTGGAAAATGCAGGTGTCCAGGGAAATACCACAGCAGTGACTGCCATCCTCCCCCCCGAGATGTATTGGTGGCAGGCAGTGAAGGGGCCCCTGCATGAGCAGCTGGTGGGGGAGCTGCATGGACATCCATGTGTGCCCCTGACCCCATCAGGCCTTTTTGCCCAAGGCACCTGCCAAACCCGCATGTTGAACATGCTGGGACTATGACCACCACCACTGACAGTGCATTGGCATGTCTGCATGGTGGGGTGTTGGTGGTGGCATGGGAAGTGGCACCAGTCTACAGCGGACAGAAGCCTTGTTCTGGTCGTGTGTGCCATGTGCATTGCAGCATGTGCCAAAGGCCCGCCGAAGAGAAGCATGTCAGCAACAGGAACTATTATCCCCATAAGGCAGCACTGTGGTGCAACACACACAGTTGTGTGTATATGTGTAGAGGGTCACAGATTCAGGTCCATGCTGGGGTTTCTGTACTGCATCTTCCTGTGGACAAGGTTTAACTGACAACATATAAATATTTATCATAGTGCTTAGATTTTTTGCTCTATTTTTTGTTTTTGGACAGTGTAAGTACAGCTCCAGCATGTGCAACCCCCAAGGAGGCAGCTGGCAATGGTGGAAACACCCACCAGCAGCACTGACGGGTTCCATTATCCACAGCTGGTTGGAGGCTAATAGCACACGGTAACAATGTGTGATGAGGCCAAGGCATTGTAACAGCGTCTGCAGACAGAGCACACGTTATCTATCCTTGAGCTGACATTGAGACAGGAGTGTCAAGCAGGAATGCCAACCATCTACACTTTTGCACATTGTGCCAATGGGAGTGTATGCATGGCTCCCCTTTGTTCTATGGCTTTATGCACTGCACTTTGGCTCACATTGTCTCCGTTTTTCCCATCCTGTTTGGAAAATGTGAATAAGGCAAGGCAGAGGATTGTGTGATCACCTGAAACAGTGCAGATTGGCCTGGATGTGTCTGCCACAATGGTAGGGTCACTGGCTGAGACGCCATTGTGCCCATCTGCCATGTGCATTGCCTGTATGGCCACTGTATGTCATGCTGAGATGGCACTCTCACTATGCCCAAAAAGTGACCATGGCACAACTATGTATCCACATAGAGCTATTATAATGTCTGGCTCCAGTGATGTGGATGTATTCTTTGCCTGGGGATGCCAATCACTGAGAAAACAGCGGAGTGTAAATGCTGAGTATACCAAGGCAGAGTGCTCGTGATCGCACTATGCACATGCCATGCGTGCTGACCAGCAGACCAACTGCTGTTGGTTTATGCTTGGCTGACACAGCCCATTGAAGGGCAGCAGGGGCAGTCTTACTTCCTGTGCTGTAGTCAATTGTTAGTCCTCAATGGTTGGGGCAGCAGTGATTCATGGCCTCCTCACTGAGGTCCTGGCCAGTAGCAGTAGCCCCACACCAGCCTATACACCCCCATTACAGTGGCTGTCCATGGCAGCAGCATATTGACATTCGGCACTAACCTGCACTGTTATCAGATGGTTAGTGTCCAACATGAGCAGAAAACAGTCACTGTCACTGCTGCTTACAGTAGGCAAGAAATAAGGAGAAAAGCATAACACACCGCATACAATACTTGCCACACACTAGCAGTGATGTGGACCTGCAGCACGGCCATCAGAGACCATCTCTAACAGTGCAGGTCCAGTGGACCAGGTGCTGGGCACCCCTCCTCACCTTCAGGGTGACAGCTGAAACCGCTCTGCAGCATGACTTGCTATTGTAATGTGCATGTAGCAAACACAGCCAGTGCGTCTTTTTGAGCCGATATGCTGGATCAGTGCATTCTCCATTGGTTCTTTAGCTGCAGACTGCTGTTTTGCATGTGCAGTGCCTCATGGGTAGTGGAGGGCCCAACCTATATCGGCATAGACAGCAAATAGTTTGTTCAAAGATCTGCAGGCTCTACACCTGAATGTAGAGCTGTGTGGAGGTATAGCCTACTAGTTGGTGCAATGTCTCCATGGTCAAAGGTCCAGAGTTTGATTCCCACTTGTTCATTTTGTGCCTGGGTATGCTTGCCCACCTCACACACTCCTAGCTCTGCTGTGATCTGCAGACAATCATTCTTCTACATTTCTATGCGTTATGGCCACACATTGGGTAACTCAACATGGCATTCCTCATCATTGACATCTGTGAGCATAGCTTTAGTGGCTCTGCCGTGGGGCATTGCGGTGGGTCAGTGATGTATGGATGTGTTTTCTGTTTTGCCATCATTGTGACCTCCCAGCTTTATGCAAAGAGGATATATTTCATACATTCAGGAACATAACACTTGTTGCATAGCCATCCACTGCACTGTTCTGCCATCATTACTTGACCCACATGGGGCAAATGGGTTCAACTTGTTCCTTTCTATTATGCTACTCTGTTGGCTGTATTGTCTTGCAGTTGCACAGGCTGAGGCACCAGTCCCACCCGCATAAATGGTGTTTCATGTACCCCATGGCACTGCTACTTTTGGTTCACACACACCAAATGCTTTTGGCCCAGTATGAACCCATACATCCACCCACCACACACATTGCAAATTCTCTGCTTGGAAAATCCATGGAACAGCCCTGCACCCACCATTTGGGTTTCACAGAGATTCATGATAGGGCAGCTTACTGGCCATCAGTGGTCGTTTGCAGCAGTTAGCCATATTATGCACTCCTCTCTTGTGACTGCTCCACATGAGCACATCAGGAACATGCTGCCTCCACCCAGACACTGTCCTGGCCTATGGCATGCCACACACTGAAAGTACATCTGGATACATGTCCACACCTCACAGACACTATAGTTTACGGCACGGTGTATACTTTCAGGAGTATCTAGAACTGCACGCATATCAGAGCACCCCCTGCTGCTGCATCCTCTCCACTGACTCTGCTGCTGCCACCACCCACCCATAACACAGCCAACACCAACACTGACCATCATCACTAGGCAGCCGTCTATCTCGCCTAGTCAATAGCATAGGCCTGCTGTACAGTCAAACATGCTCATCACACATACTGCCACATAGCCAGGCATCAGGTAAGTCAACTCCATCAGCTACCAATTGTACTTGCATCCATACCTTCTCCAATGGCTTCCCTGTCCCCTTTTCAGCATTTCAGTGGCCTTCCTGTGTTAAGGTGCATGCCAGACACCTCAACGCAGCATGCCCCATTACAACATAGTAAGTGTCCACTACCACCCATAATGTCCTGTTACCACATGGTAAGTGTCCACTAACACCCCTTAACGCAGCATGTGCTGTTACCTCACAGTAAGTATCCATTACCACCACTTAATGCCAGATCGCTTCTAACATGCCCAGCACACTTACCGCACGATAACCCTTTATTGCTGCCGTTAACGCACAGAAAAGATTGCTACCTTACCGCCGTTTAGTAAAAATACTAAAGCCCATTAGGATGTTGCACTTAACACATGTTTAGCATGAAAACTAGCATGTGTTAAATGCAAAGCCTCTATGGCAAATGTTGGGAAAGCTATCAGCATTTTCCTAGCAGTTTCTATGCAGACATGTCTTTATTTATTTATTTAGCTGGACTTACATACACTACTTTTCTCCGGGTCAAAGTGGTGTACATTGAATGGAGGATATAGTTGTTACAACAAACAGGAGTTGGTTTATATACAAGGGAAACATCAAAGAAGGGTTACATCAAACAGGAGTTGGCTTATATACATGGGAAATGGGGATTACAGGGGTGGGTCAGATAAGAGCTCGCTTATAATATGTAGAAGAGTTTAACTTATATACATAGGGGGACTAACTCATTTACAGAGTGTGAGCTTGTGTGTTCCGGTGGGGGATGTGTGTATTGGTTTCTGTTTGCATGGGAGGGGGGTTAGGTGGGTGGGCCAAAGTGTTGGATAAAGAGGTGTGTTTTTAGGCATTTGTGGAAGGTGAGGAGGTCACCGGTGTTTCTGATTTGGTTGGGGAGGATGTTTCATATGCAGGGGCGGCCCAAGGGGGGTGCGGGGCCATGTGCGGAGATTAATTGCGGGGCCTCATTTGCATAGGGAGACTCATTTGCATAAATACTTGCATAATGTTAACATGCATTTTTAGTAAACATGCTTCTTAATGAGTGTGTGGATAAAGAAAGACTAACAGATTTTTACGTTACTATATTCCAGTGCCAACCGCCAGGTCCATTAGGAAGTACTATAAACACTGACCATTTAGAACTCATAGCAAATCCACCACATCATAACAGCTCTGCCAGGACTCACAAAGCACCAAACCCTACCTATCAAAAGGCAACACTGCAAATATTAAACCAATACATCTCAGAGAATACCAATGCATCTCCTACTGGGGAAAGAGAACAAGTGACATGGTCAAATAGAAACTACATGAACAGAATACCTCAGCTTAGTTAAAATGCAGAACATAGACCGTCACCAAAGAACAAGGGATCACAATTTAGAAATAGGAAGACAATTAAACTGGGAACTCCAAAAGCCAAACTTGGGATGTACAACAACACTGGAGAAATAAAACTATAAATTAATTTCCTCTTGTACTAAACAAAACACAAAAGACGTTAACGATGCATATTTCCCAGAGCTGATATATTCCAGTTAATAAATTCAAAATAAAAAAGTATTTTTCTACCTTTTGTTGCTTGTGCATTTTCTTTTCAGTTGTAATTGCTCCAGTCATTTTCATCTGGTTTCTTTGTGTCTTCTGCGAGCTATCCATTTTCCTTTCTTCTCTTTTAGATTTTTTTCCAAATTTTTTCTCTATATCTGCTTTAACATACTGATCTTTCCCCTTTTGCTCTTTCCTCCATTTCTTTCCTTATTCCTTTATCATCCACTCAAATTTCACCCTTCCATTCTCAATCTCCACTTACTCTTCCAATACCCGGCCCATCGTAGACTTTTCTTCCCTCCCACATAAAATATCTTTTCCCCTCTCCATTCTCATTCCCCATCCCTTTCTAGTCCTCCCCCAAAATCAGCTCCTTTATAGTTCTAGACCCACTCAGCATCTGCCCCCTTCTAGTCCCAGTCTCCCAAGCTTCCACATCAGCCCATTTCCAGTCCTAGCCTCCCATATGCTGTTTTCCAGTTCAATTTCAGCCCCCCATCAGCACATTTCCACTCCAAGCTCCCCATCAGCCCATTTCCAGCCCTATTCCAACACCCATCAGCCCACTTCCAGTCCTATTCCAGCCCTCATCAGCCCATTTCCAGTCCTATTCCAGCCCATCACCCATTTGCAGTCCACGTTCCCCCCATCAGCCCAGTTCTAGTCCTATCCTAGCTCCTCATCAGCCCATTTCCAGTCCTAGCCCCCATATGCTCTTTTCCAGTTCCATTCCAGTCCCCCATCAGCCCATTTCCACTCCACGCTCCCCCATCAGCTAATTTCCAATCCTAGCCCCCTCGTCAGCCCACTTCGCCCTATTCCAGCCCCCATCAGCCCATTTCCAGTCCTAAACCAGCTCTTCATCAGCCCATTTCCAGTCCAAGTTCCCCTCCCCACCATCACAGCCCATTTCATCCATTCCCCCCCACCATCACAGCCCATTTGCAGTCCTTTCCCCCCCACCATCACAGCCCATTTGCAGTCGCCCCCCCATCACAGCCCAATTGTAGTCCGTTAACCCCATCACAGCCCATTTTCAGTCGTCCCTCCCCACCATCACAGCCCACTTGCAGTCCTCCCCCCCCACAGCCCAACTGCAGTCCATCCCCCCCCCCACATCACAGCCAATTTCCAGTCTGTTTCCCCCCATCACAGCCCGTTTCCCCTCCATCACAGCCCAATTGCAGTCCATTCCCCCCCCCCACATCACAGCCCATTTCCAGTCTGTTTCCCCCCATCACAGCCCATTTCCAGTCCATTCCCCTCCCCCACCATCACAGCCCATTTCCAGTCTGTTTACCCCCCACCATCACAGTCCACTTGCAGTCCTCCCCCCCCACAGCCCAATTTCAGTCCATTCCCCCCCCCCCACATCACAGCCCATTTCCAGTCTGTTCCCTCCATCACAGCCCAATTGCAGTCCATTCCCCCCCATCACAGCCCATTTCCAGGCCGTTCCCCCCCCCCACACATCACAGCCCATTTCCCGTCCGTTCCCCCCCCCCACCATCACATCCCTTTTACAGTCCGTTCCCCCATCACTGCCCATTTACCTTCCTTTCCCCCACATCACAGCCCAATTGCAGTCCATTCCCCCCCCATCACAGCCCATTTCCAGTCTTTCCCCCCCCCATCACAGCCCATCCAGTCCTAGCCGCCCCCCCTCCGAAGAGCCCCGCCCCATCTAAGGGGCTGCAGAGGGAGCCGGGGAAGCCCGTGCGAGGCCCCGGCTCCCTCTGCACAGCCCGCCAGCATGAAGAACCTTTACCTTCCCGTTGGCGGCTGTTTCAATGAAGCCGCGAATGCCGGGAAAGGTTAAAGGCAATGCCCTTTTACCTCTCCGACATTCGCGGCTTCATTGAAACAGCCGCCAGCGTGAAGGTAAAGGCTCTTCATGCTGGTGGGCTGTGCACAGGGAGCCGGGGCTTTGGCGGGCTTCCCCGGCTCCCTCTGCAGTCGTCCATTGAGCGAGAATGTGGTTAGCGTGGGGCCCTGTGCGAACAACATTCTCGCTCAATGGACGGGCCGGCCCTGTCCATAGGGAATGTGCCTATAGTTCGAAGGATCATGTAAAGGCTTGTTTGTTGTTCTTTGTTTTGATGTGTGGGATAACCAATGTGTTGCTCATTTACCTAATGTACCCTACTGTGTGGCACAATTAACAAGTGTACCGAAGGCCACTACTAGGGGTATCGTTATGGGCACATGTGCTAATTACCATATTGACAGTACGTAATATGTATCCCTGCACTAATTTCAATGTGCTCTTCACACAGTAAGCAATTAATGTGCATTTTAGCAGCCAGTAGCTGTCATGCCCACATGTTAACTGTCACAGCAGGCCATTACCACCTTCTAAAAAGTGTGTTAACCACTTACCATGCTTTAGTAAAAGGGCCTTTAACAATGGAATTTAAAAAATAGAGAAGACCAGACAGGGGGTAGCTTATTGAGAGAAATAAGGCCAGAGTGTGACAGGATAGAGACACTAAAACAAGACAAAATAAAACCAGAGTGACATCAGGTTACAGGGAAAATTAGGAATATGGTTTATTAGGCCAAAAATTGAAGGACTATCACTCAAGCCTTTAACAGAGTGGAAGATGGTGTGAAGAGTGGATACCAAAAAAGAACCAAGTCCTTCATTAATTCTAAGGGGCTGAAATGGGTTATTGGTCAAATGCTTGGATAAAAAGCTATGTTTTAAAGCCTATACAATAGGAAGACTATGGGGGTCATTTTAAATTGCTTAGAAGTGATTTGGACATCCAAAAACATGCATGTGAACATCCAAATATTGGATATGTCCCCAGATCAAACACAGAAAATGATTTTTAGACTGTGCAGATGTTTAAATAGGCAGAGGGTGTGATGGAGACATGTCCGGGGTGCAGCAATGGACATAGATGCCCCTAGTTGATCTTAGAACCCTTGAGTATGCCTGCACCCCGTCCACGCATGACTAGACACCGGAAAAGTGCTCATTTACACACATGCATGCAGGAAGTATGTGTTAACATGTTATAAGCGCTAGTGCCAACATGCACACAAGTTGTTCTACGCTAATGTTATTATTTTATAAAGTCAACTATGCATGTAGTCGACTATCTAAAATAGGTATAAAACTTCCATGTAACACATTACATGATGGCAGATAAAAACGGCATAGTCCATCTAGTCTGCTCAGTAATGTGGCTGGAGCTCTAATTATAGATGCAGCTCCGTGCACACTGCCCCTTCATGCCTCTGCTTAGAGTTGCCCCTGAAGCTAGGTGCAGGCTATCCCTCCATACCTTTGCCTAGAGTTATACTTGCTGCTCCATGCAGGCTAGCCTTTCCATGACTTCGTTTAGTGTTGTCCCTGCTGCTGCGGGCAGGTTACCCCCTCTTTTTTTGATGCGTCAAAGTCATTTAGACATTTACATTTGCTTTGATTCCATTATCTTGCTTTACAAGTATAGGGATTCTTTATATTTGCCCTTTTGAATTCTGTCACTGTTGTTGCCCTCACCACCTCCTTTGGATTAGTCCAGGCATCCCCCACCCTTTCCATGAATAAGAATTTCAGATGTTGTTTTTAAGTTTCTCTCCTTGCAGTTTCATTCATTTCCTCTAGTTCTATAACTTCTCCGTTTTTGAAAAAGGTTTGCTCATTAATACCTTTCAAATATTTAAATGGCTTTATCAAATTTCCACTATCTCAACCTCTTCTCTAGGGCATATATATATTCAAGTCTTCAAGCTTTTTCTCATATGCCTTCTGTGGGAGAAGTCATATCATTTTGGTTGTAATCTTCTGAAACCACTTCAAGCCGTTTTATATTTTTAGTGAGGTTACGGCTCCCAAACTGAACACAATACGCCAAGTGAGACCTCACCTACAACTTGCTCAGCGGTTTGGCACCTTCTCCATTCTGCTGGTTATGCCTCTCTGCATGCAGCCTAGCATCCTTCTGGCTTTGGCCACTGTCTTGTCAGATTGTTTCGCCACCTTGAAACCCTCAGACATTAACACCACATTACTCTTGGTCAATGTAAGAGAGTGACATTTGGATGTTAGTGTCATGGTTTAGACACTTGATATACTGCCCTTTTCTACACGCATCAGAGTAGTTTACATATATATATACATACACACACGAACAGGTACTTTTTATTCCCTTGTCCCCAAAGGCCTCACAATCTAAGTGTACCTGAGGTAATGGAGGGTTAAGTGGCTTGCCCAAGGCCATAAGGAGTGCCCATGAGACTGGAGACCACAGTCCCTCCAGCCTGAGGTTACTCGTCCCCATGTGAGAATTGAACCCCCGGCCTTAGGTAACCTGTCCCAACCACAGAGCTACTCCTCCCATCATGCATCAGCATGACTTTGTAAAATAAAGCATCTATTATATCTAGGGACAATCTCTACACCAAGTAATATCTTAGAAAGTTTAAACCAAACATCCCAAAATATAATTTAATAATGATTGATGAAGTATTCACACAGCATTGCTGCTTAAAGGAATAATGTGGTACATGCAGGGAAAGATCAGTTCTTAAATATTTTACTGTTTTTATTTATACAGCTTTGTAAAGGGTATGGTGAGGTAAGTGAGTGTTATTTCAAATTAAATGCAATTTTAGTTTGTTTACATTGTACATCAGTGGTTTTTTCTACTCCATTACTATCTAAATAAAAAGGGCACCAAAGCTTGACAATTGTGCATCTTAATGCAGTGGAAATGCCCAAGATAGACCTCACTTTACATCACTGGCAATTTTGCTGGACTGGTTCCAGTGCCATTAATTAATCTTTACTGGCTTCTTTGAAGTGGGTTTGAAACCACTGAGAAATGCAAATACACTGCCTGAAAGCCTCTGCATCCAACAGAGTAAATGGAGCCACGCTGGAACAATGAATTAAGCAGCTGCAGCCTCAGAGACCTGGGCTCTGGCTTCCCGCCAGTGGTGATGTGGCATATTTTCCATATATGCAGAAAGATTAGCTTTCTTGAAGGCTGCATGGAAAGGTTCATTTCATCTGTAGCCTAGCAGCTCAGACTCCTCTAACCACTTTATCTTGGACAGTGAAGTTATTAGAAGAAGTGTTCCCGGTCTTTCAATGACATTTTCTTTTTAACATATCCCTGACAGGTTTTAAAGAGCTTGTTGAGATATTTCAATGGAATACACGCTGAAACTGGAAAAGATGCTAAATACTTGGAGCAAGGGAAATAATTTATAGCTGTGAGGGAGCAGTTCTGGTGACGATGCTCTGAAAAAAGTGAACACGTAGGTTAGTGTGCTTTTCATTAGTTTACTTTTTGAGGTAACACTGTTCACGCATGGCCACCATACACATACAGAACTTAGCCAGGGCCGTGATGCACCCGATTCCACTGCCTTGGGGCCCGGACGTACCTGCGACGGTGGAATCAAGGAGATGTACATCCTGGCGATCCCTGTATTCCATGGTTATAATGCACAGGAGCCTGCCTGTCCCCCTGCTTGAACACCACTGCTGGGGCCAGTGAGCAGTGGTTTCAGAGCACCATGGCAACTATTCATCTATCCAGTGGCTCAGAATGCCATGGGCCAAATCGGTCCCTGCTGATCACTCACTTGTCAGCCCTGGTGGCCCAGATGGGGTGGATTGTGGCAACAGGGTCCCCAGAGGCCATCACCAGTGCAGGCGGGGGGCTGTGGACAGCAGACTGTGCGGTGCCCAGCACTTATTCCACCTCTGTATGTCCCAGCATCTGGCCCCTCCCCCGCATCACTTTCCACTCCACCCCGGCACCGCCTCCCCCTGTCTCTGTCCAGCGCTCCCCGCACAAACGCTGTGTATGTGCGGGGAGCACTGGCGACAGAATCGACTTGGGAAGCTGAATGTGGGTTGAGCATCCGGGCCGTATGTCCAACCCTGCTATTTGTGGGACAGAATGGCGGCCAAAGAATATCATTTCCTGATAAATTAAGAGATATCAGACTGTGTGTTTCATCTAAGCTGTGTACAACAAAAATATGTTAATGCACATAGAAGCCTGCTTACTAACATGCTTTAACAGATTCATGTGTAAATTAATGTACATTTTAAGCACACAAACATGGTAGTTGTTACTGTGTAGGCATGACAGCACGCTTATCCATGTCCTAGTGCATGTTGTGTTATGGGTTGGAACTGGGCAGATTATGGGCAGAGAACGCTTGTGGAGTGCACCTACAGTTAAACATAGAAATACAGAAACATAGAAACATGACGACAGAAAAAGACCACATGGCCTATCTAGTCTGTCCTTCGATATCAACAACTACAACAGCCCCCTTTTTTCATTTACAGATCATCTGTGTTTGTCCCATGCTGTTTTGAATTCAGATACTGTCCTCATCTCTACCACCTCCACTGGAAGACTATTCCACGGATCCACCACTCTTTCCGTAAAGAAATATTTCCGCAAATCCTCCTGAATCTATCCCCTTTCACCCTCATCCCATGTCTCCTCATAGCAGAACTTGCTTTCAATCGAAAGAGGCTCTCCACCTGTGCATTTATGCCACAGAGGTATTTAAACGTCTCAATCATATCACCTCTATTCTGCCTTTCCTCTAAGGTGTACATATTAAGATCCTTAAGTCTGTCCTCATATGCTTTATAATGAAGACCACTAACCATTTTAGTAGCCACCCTCTGTACTGACTCCATCCTGTTCACATCCTTTTGAAGGTGCGGTCTCCAGAATTGCACACTATATTCCAAATAAGGTCGCACCAAAGACTTATACAGAGGCACTATCACCTCCTTTTTTCTGCTAGCCATTCCTCTCCCTATGCACCCAAGCATCCTTCTAGCTTTTGCCGTTGCCTTTTCTACCTGTTTAGCCACTTTAAGATCATCAGACACAACTACGCCTAGGTCCCGCTCTTCTTTAGTGGACAAAAATACTTCACCCCCTATACTATATTGCTCCCTTGGATTGCTGCAGCCCAAATGCACGACCTTACATTTTTTTAACATTAAATCCCAGCTGCCAAATTCTAGACCATTCTTCAAGCTTAGCTAGATCCCTCCTCATGTTATCTACACCTTCCTGGGTGCCTACTGTATTGCAGATTTTGGTATCATCCGCAAAGAGGCAAACCTTACCCAAAAGCCCTTCCGCTTTATCACTAACAAAAATGTTAAAAAGAATCGGACCAAGGACAGATCCCTGGGGCACATCACTGGTAACTTCCTTCTCCTCAGAGTGAGCTCCATTTACCTGTACTCTTTGTCGCCTCCCACTCAACCAATTTCTAAACCAAACAGTAACTTTAGGGTCCATCCCTAGGGTGCTCAGTTTGTTTATAAGTCGACTGTGAGGAACGGTGTCAAAGGCTTTACTGAAATCTAAAACACCACATCTAGGGCTCTCCCTCAGTCCAACTCCCTGGTCACCTAGACAAAGAAATTAATCAGATTTGTCTGACAAGACCTGCCTATGGTGAATCCATGCTGCCTCGGATCCTGTAATCTACTGGACTCCAGATACCTCACTATTTTCTCTTTCAGCAACATTTCCAATAATTTACTCACCACCGAAGTTAAACTAATCGGCCTGTAGTTTTCAACCACATCCCTACAGTTAGCACATGGTACTTTACTGCACTAACTCCCATGGCTGCCCATTATACATTGCACTTGATTCTTCTTCTTGAAAAGCTATAAAAATATTCATTGTTCTTGAGAAGGCGTTAAGTGCATCCATACCACCGGTAAGCAGTTTTTGCAATCTGCTGCTGAAAATTAAAACTAATACCATGATCAGCATCCTGAACCTATCCATAAACTCGATCAGCTTCCTGACCCAGACCCAGACCCAAACCCAGGGGCATTCCTGGTGGGTTAGTGGGAGTGAAGGAATGATGCCTAGTTGCTCCTGCCCTGTTGCCTTCCAGGTTCAAAATGGCTCTTCTGACCCCTATCAGTAATCTTGCGATATTGCTGTTCAGGTTTGGAGATGGGTTCAGGATTCTGTTGGGGATGAGGACTTCAGAAGATGCTGATTGGGGGATCAGTGTTTTTTTGTTTGTTTTTTAGCACTGCAGGTCACGGTAAATGATTGTCAAAGACCATAGATGCATTTATTGGGCTCTCTGACAATTTATTTATCATGCACTAACTGCAGGGAAGATGTTGATCATGCTCCCAAAAGTTACCGTATGCACTTTGAACTTACTGCACATTAATGTTTGCTCATAAATCACAGTAAGTGCAAAACTATATCGTGCTGCCAATGTATCAGTGAAAATAAACCCCATGCAAACAGAATCTGCCCTTCATTAAATAAGTCCCATTGAGAACAACAGGGCTTGCATTTTGTTAACGTACGAGATGTGATCAAAAAGTATTGAGACTTGTTGTGTAGCTATATAAAAATATGTCACACCACGATGCTATTAAGCATGCTTCGACTTAGTTATGTGCAGAATGTAGCGTGGCTGCAGCACACCTGTAGTTTTTTTTAATCGTGCAATGTTTGGTATTGTGTAAAAGCAGTTTGTCAGATTTACAAGGATGAAAAAGTGAATTTGCATTAAATCTGCCCGAAACTTGAGATTCATGCAAAAAGAATTATGACAAGTTACAGCAAGTGAATGGCGATGAATGCATGAGGCGTGCTCGAGTTTATGACTAGTACAAACATTTCCAAAAGGGCCACCAAAGTGTTGACAGTGACGAACATTCTGGAAGGCCGTCCACGAGCAGGAATGAAGACAAAGTTGAAACAGTGCATGCCGCAATTATGACCCAGAAACTAAGGCTCAATCCTCACAGTGGAATATTCCAAAATCTCCCAGACCCAAGAAAGCCTGTCAGGTGAGGAGCAAAGTCAATGTCATGCTCACAGTTTTCTTTGATTACTAGGGTATTGTTGACTATGAGTATGTTCCAAAAGGCCAAACTATCAATAAAGAGTACTACGTCCAAGTTCTGATTCGTTTGAGAGATGCAGTTCAATTGTAAGAGGTCAGAGTTGCACAGGAATGGTGAATGGTTGCTTTATCACGATAACATTCCAGATCACGCATCACATCTTGTCCAGCAGTTCTTGGCCAAACACCAAATTGAGCAAGTCTGTCAGCCTCAAAACTCACCTGACCTCACACCCTGTGACTTTTCCTTGTTTCCAAAATGAAATTACCACAGAAAGGAAGGAGATTTGACAACTTAGAGACCATTAAGCAAATTTTGGCACAGCAGCTTCACAGCATAGAGAAAGAGGCATTTCAAAATTGTTTCCAGCAGTGGCAGGAACACCGGAGGAAGTGAGTTTTATCAAAAGGGGATTACTTTGAAGGAGAAAGCGTGCAATAACTGTCAGTGTTATACTTCTTGTGTTACTGTACAAATCTCGATACATTTTGATTGTACCTTGTACATTTATTTATTTTATTTATTTATTTTATTTATTTAACTTTCTTATATACCGCGTTCTTCTGCATCAACGCGGTTTACATTAAAACATTCATACACACTAACTGGATAATGCATTTTAGTGACTAAATAAGACCATAAATGTTGAAACATGCACTGACAGTGCAGTTAACATGATATAGTGCTTTAGTACATGTGTCAGTATCTCAAGATTATAAAAAATGTGATTATGGCATATTATAGTATTTATGAGTCATTTTAAAAGCCTTGTGTGACATTTACAGACGTAAATATTGGCATGTAAACATGTAAATGCCAATTTTGAAGTGCTGCTATTTTCATGTATAAATGCCATAAAATGCATACGTTCAAAAGCGGAATGCTCTAGGCATGCTCTTTGCAATCCAAAAATGTATTTGTATATTCGCAATAATATTACATTGAACATAAGAAATGTCATACTAAGGTCGATCAAGCCCAGCGTCCCACCTCCAAAAGTGGCCAATCCAGGTCACAAGTACCTGACAGGTTTTCAAAAAGGCACACAGGTTCCACAATGCTCGTCCCGAGGTAAGCAGTGGATTTCATGGGTCCTCTTTAATAATGGTTTATGGACTTTTCCTCTAGGAACTTGTCCAAACCTTTATTTTTAACCCAGCTACATTAAGTTTGTACTACATCCTCTGGTAATGAATTCCAGAGTTTGATTACATGTTGAATGAAAAAATATTTTCTCCTATTAGTCTTAAATGGGTTACATTGTAGCTTCATTGCGAGTCCTCTAGTCTTTCTAATTTTTGATGGTGTAAACAACCGATCTACGTTTACCTGTTCCATTTCATTCATTAATTTATAGACCTCTCTCATATCTCCCCTCAGTCATCTCTTTTCTAAGTTGAAAAGCCTCAACCTTTTAAGCCTTTCCTCATAAGGATATCCTTCTATACCCTTTATCATTTTGGTGGCTCTTCTCTGTACTTTTTCTAATTCTGCTATATCCTTTTTAAGATATGGAGACCATGGAACAATACAGAGGCATTATAATATCCTTGGTTTATTCTCCATTCCTTTTCTTATGATTCCTAGCATTCTATTTGCTTTCTTGGCTGCCGCTGCACACTGGATAGAGGGTTTCAACATATTATCCACAATGATACCTAAATCTTTTTCCTAGGTTACACAGTGCAGCCCAAACTATGGTTGCATTGTGTAACCATAGTTTGGGTTGTTCTTTCCTAGGTACATAACTTTGCATTTGTCCACATTATATTTCATCTGCTATTTGGACATCCAATCTTCCAATTTATCAAGGTCCTCTTGCAATTTTTCACAATCCTCTTGCGTTTTACAACTTTGAATAATTTTGTGTCATCCGCAAATGTGATTACCCCACTTGCTATTCCTATTCCCAGGTAATTTATGAATATGTTAAAAAGCAGCAGGGGGGGTGGGGGATATTCAAGCATTTTAGCCGGTTACCAGACCTGCTAACTAGCTGTAACATGTTGAGCATGATAGTCAGAAGCAGTATCCAGATAGTGCTGCTAAATATCCCCAAGGACAGTGTAAAAATGCCTGGTTAGAAGTGAGGCAGTCTGTGGGCAGATCAAAGGTGGTGTGCGGTTGTAATTCAGCCACTTACCGGATAACTTAATCAGTAAAAGTAAAGACAGGTGGATAGTGGCTGAATATTGCAGCTAACCGGATAGCGTGGTGTTGACTGGTGAATCCAGATATTCATTGCTGAATGACAGATAAGTTCTGGTGCTGAATATCCAGACTTAATTAAAGCGGCAGTGGCTGGGTGCTTTAAATAGCCTAACTGCCTCCATATATTTTTTTAAAAATCCTCCTGTTGGTTTTTACATCTCTTCTGAGTGTTAGATAACTGCTCATTTGTAAGGGTCATTGAGGGGGAAACTGTGCTTAACCCTCTGGAATTTTAAGCCCTTAAAAATGTAATAATTTCACTTTAGGAGCTTAGGGGGACATATTCAGTGGCAGCCGTCAGCACAGTTAAAGCAGCTGGCCATCAGAGCAACAATGGAGGCCAAACCAAGAGGAAGAAAACCTGCATCCTCTTCCCTGAGGAGGTCTTGTTGGAGTTAAGGGATTTAAAAAGGGGGGAGGGGGGGTTGGGGTCTGGAGGCAAGGAGGGGGCATAGTTGTATTTTTGGAGGGTCTGAAGACTTATCAGTGAGATGGCTTTTTAAAAAAAATATACAGGTAGGAGGGCAAGGGAGGAATGAATGTGGGGTTTTGGGTGCATGCTAACTGCACCTGTTGCCGTAAGTGTGGGTGCATTTAATGTCATCTCAATGAGCAGTATTAAGGGGACCTGCATTCCAGTTAGCATGGTATGGCATGTTATCACCACACTATTGGCAGGGGGATGTCTCAAAAAGTTAGCATGGGCCTCCGTGCTAATTTTGCACCTCAAACACATGCTGCCAGAGTGATCATTGCTAATTTCACCCCAGAGAGTATCCATCTTCACCCCAGAGAGTATCCCATCTTCACCCCAGAGAGTATCCATCTTATCTGCTGATAATATTCTGACTGATCTTGCCTATAGGTCTTCATTCATTTATTTTGAACCACATTTAAGCATTGTTAGTTGAATAATTAGTATGGGTTTTCTAAAATGATATATGGACAAATTTTGGCTATTCATTGTACTGTAGTTGTTGTGTTTGGCTATGTTGTTGATTATTTTGATACATGTCATTGTTCGTTAGTGCTATTGTATTTAGATAATATGTTATTATGTTTTTATAATAGTTTTGTATATCACCTTGAGCTGATTTTGCATGGGTATGCTAAAATAACTTTCTGACCTCTCCAATCTATCCCTTCCCCTCTCCCCAGGCTACCCACATTTTAATTGGATAGAGTTCCGAATAGTTAGCCATTAAAGTTGACTGGTAAGGGAGTGCTTATTTTAAACTTGTTAAATTTGTCGTTTTTATTGTTTTAGCACACATCATTTCATTTTATAGTTTATTTATTTGATAAAGTACAAATCGAACAAGCATCTATGTGGTTTACAATAGCAAAAGCAAATATAGAGGGAGATGAACCATAATATTACAAGGGGAATCAAGGAAAAAAAAACAAAAGACAATTATGATAATCAACATAGGACATACTAGCTAGCACATATTGAGGCCCATTTTTAGAATGGGGGCATATTTGGACCTGCTCTAGCTGATTTGCTACAAGTAATGCACAGGTACTTACTGCCATAAGTGTACCTATATTAGTTTAATAGCAACATTGCCTGAATCACCCAGTCTCCACCTGAATTCGTGATAAGCTGAAAGAACCTTACACTCGTTATCATCGTGCCCCTCTTCTCTCTCCCCTGAACTCTTCTGCTCCTTCTCTTCCTCTCATTAGGTGATATTAATCCCAATCCCTGCCTGCTAGACTTTTTTCACACTCCTCGAGAACCCCTCAAATCTTATTCCTATCCCTCTCTTTTCCCCATCCTCTCTGATGTGTCTTGTGGAACACACACTTTGTCTCTAATAAACTCACCTTCATTCACAGCCCCTTTATCTCTAATACTCTGCATCTTCTTGCTCTTACTGAGATCTGGATTCTCCCTGAAGACTCTACAGCTGCTGCCCTCTATCATGGGGGCTACCAATTCTCCCATATGCCTTGCTCTGTTGGGCGTGGTGGTGGTATTGGGTTTCTACTATCTCATTCCAGTCAATTTCAACCCTTCCTACTGCCTCAGTCTCACTCCTTTTCTTCAAGTCCACTCCATCCGCCTCTTTACTCCACTACCTCTCTGGATAGCCATCATTTATCGACCCCCTGGTAAGCCCACCTCTACCTTTCTCACTAACTTAGACTCATGTTTTTTCCTCTTTCTGGATGCATCTTACCCCTCACTTATTCCTGGGAATTTTAACATTTATTTATTTATTTGTCTTTTATACCACTTTATCACCTAATCAAAGCGGTTTACATAGAACGAGTGAGTACTGCTCTGGGCAGTTTACAATGAACAGTTACAATAAGCATGAACAGAACAATTAATACAGTAAACAATCTTAACTTAAACTAAACATACTCAGCCTTGAGGATGAAATAGGTGGCCAACTATTTACAGGCCTGGAGTATTGTTATAGAGATTAATGTATAGTGAGTTAGTTTGCATCACAATGGTCCTTGTGAGGGAGTGGTGTGGTGGAGTTGTAAGTATGGTCAAGAGTCCATTAGATCAAGTCCGTTTTGTTCATTAATTGCTGGAAGGATTCTGTGAATAATAGGGTTTTGAATTTCTCTTTCTGAATGTGGATAGGTTCTTTATTTCACGTAGATTGTTTGGAAGAGAGTTCCACAGAACAGGGGAGTATAAAGAAAAAGCCCTGTTTGTTGTCAATTGGTTTGCATTTCTTGATGTTGCTGGTGTGGATAAAAGGTTCTACATATTTTTCCTTCTGTTTCTTGTTTCCTGTTGCATATGGATTAGTGAAGTGAGGTATGTTGGGGCAATGTTATTTATTGCTCCCTGTAAAATAGTTATCTCCAAGTTATAATGCCCTGTTCAATGTAAACCGCCTTGATATCATGAAAGGCGGTATATAAGAAATGTTAAATAAATAAATAAATAAATAAACAAACAAACAAACATTGTTAGTATTGCCTTGAATTTGATTCTCTGCAAAACAGGTAGCCAGTGTAAGCGGTACAAGATTAGTGTTATGTGCTCGGTTCTTTGGACTTCCATTATATCAACATTCATGTTGATAACCTCTCTGACCCTCATGCCTTAAAGCTTCTTTTCCTTACCACCTTATTCAATCTCCAGCTATGCTGTACTGCCCCTACTCACCAGCTAGCCTGCTGCCTTGACCTCGTCGTCTTATCTGTTTGCCCTCCAATTTCTGCACCTCAGTTCTTCCTTTATATGATCATCACCTGCCAGGTTTCATTCTTCATCACCCCCCCCCCCCACCTCATTCTTGCCCAATCTCCTCCAACATCTTTAGGAATCTTCATGCTATCAACTCATCAGCTCTCTGCACTGCTGTTTCACCAGCTCTTTCCCCCATTTTGTCATTTAAGTCGCTTGATAAGGCCGTATTTTCCTATAACTGTACTCTCCTCTGCTCTGGATGCTCCTGCTCCTCCCACTTCATGTCCTGTGAGGTGTACTGTATCTCAGCCCTGGCTATCCTCTAAAACCCACTACCTATATTGCTATGTCTGCTCAGCTGAGTGCCTTTGACTCAACTCCTGATCCCTTGTGGACTTCTTACATTTCACATTCATGCTAGCCTCTTTCCATTCTGCCATAGCACTTGCCAAGCAAGAGTACTATGTCCATCTGACTAACTCTCTTATTTCGTTACAGCTCTTAACTCTTTCCTCAAAGTGCCTCTGCCTCCAACTCTTCTTTCCCTTTTTGCAAAGACTTTGATTGACTACGTCCATGAAAAGTCCTTAAGTTTACTCTTGAGTCCCCCTGACCCTCCCGGGGTCATCTCCATCTTTTCTTTCCCCTCTTCATTTTCTATTCCTTCTCTCAACCTCTGTCGCTCTTTCTTCTTTTTCTAAGATCACTAAGGAAAAAACCTCACATTTTCTCTCTTCCTCTAAACTTACTACCTGCTCATCAGATCCATTCCCACCCATCTACTAAGCTTCATCTCTACTGTTGTCCCTTTCCATCTGTCATATCCTCAATCTATTGTTTTCTACCACAACTGTTCCTGCAGCCTTCAAGCATGCTGTGGTTACACCTCTCTCAAGAAAGCATCCCTTGATCCTATCTATCCTTCTAATTATTGACCTATCTCTCCCCCTTTACTTCTAAACTACCAAGAGGGCTACTACTGCTGGGAAGAAATCTGTACTTGTAAGCACTTACCTCCTGAGAAATTCTCTAAATCTTGGGTAACAGAGAATTCTTTGGGTTAAAACCAATAAAATCTGTGGTATTTTAAAATTTATTGTTTTATTAAGTCAGTTAGGGCATAGTACTATAAGCCAGCTTTCAATTAATTTAAAGCCAGTTGGGGCTTAGTATAACAAGCCAGATTTCATTTAAATTAAAGGCAGTTAGGATATATTTTAACAGGGAGAGTAGACTAGGATAAATATTCTTTGAGAATATAGAGAGAAATTGTTTTCTAGAGACCTTTTACAAGGAGGCCTTCCAGTTAGGAGGCAAGAGAAAGGTGCAATTGTTTTAAATAGGTGTTAAAGCCAAGCCAGGCTTCATCTATTTATTTATTTAACTAGGCTTATATATCGTTTTTCTACCAGTCAAAGTAGTGTACATTCAGTTACTGTATATATATTTTTCCCTTGTCCCTGAAGGACTCACAATCTATGTTTTTGTACCTGAGGCAACGGAGGGTTAACTAGCTTGTCCAAGGCCACAAGGAGCACGTATGGGACTAGAAACCCCAGCCCTTCAGGCCCAAGGTTTCTGTCCTCTAGTGCGATTCACTTCTGGCCCTTTTCAAATCCAGGCTGAAAACTCACCTCTTTGAGGCTGCTTTTGGATCCTAATCTGATTAGACTCCTATGTGTTTCCTTACCATACGCCTAGATGTTTTCTTGTTCTCAGCTGTTTATTGTCTGCCTTAACTAGATTGTAAGCTCTGATGAGCAAGGACTGTCTTTTATATGTGCCTGTGCAGTGCTGCATATGCCATGTAGTGTTATACAAATGATCAGTAGTACTAGAAAAGATGGTAGTAGTAGTAAGTGACAGATCATAGGGGCAACTTGTAAGGCTCCCTCTATCAAACCAAGGGAAGTGTGAATCACCCAGGAAATTAAGATATTGCTTTACAAGCCCAGAAACAAACATGTCATTCCACCTACCCACTCCAGCTCCCAACCACCCCAGGAATACTCCTTGACTTATAGCCTCCTAAACCAGTTAAGGGGAAGGGAGTGATCTTACTCACTTTCAGGTTTAAATGATTATCTTCATCAGGAAGTTATTAGGCCTTAGGAGTAGATTAATTAAGTCTTTGCAGTTCATATTTATTAGGTACAATTGTATTGGTTCAAGTATCCCTTTTTCCCTAGCAACTTTAAATAACTAAACATCTTTAAATAGCTATAAGAAATCTTGAAATCTAAGATACAGACAGCATTCCAGCAGCGAGATGGGCACTATTTAGATTTTTGTACTGAGTGTTACATGTATAACAACAGCAACAACAACAACAGGAGGCAATATAGTATTGTACATCAGCAGCTGGTTAAAGGATAGAAAACAGAGAGTACAGCTAAATGACTAATTTTTTCATTGGAGAAAGGTGAATAATGGAATACCCCAGGGATCTGAGCTGGGCCCACTGCTTTTTAACATTTTTATAAATGACCTGGAAATGGGAATCACCTCACTCATCAAATTTGCAGATGACACAAAATTATTTGAAGTGGTTAAAACACAAGAGGAATTGTAAAAAATTGCAAGAAGACCTTAATAAATTGGGAGAATGGGCATCGAAATAGCAGATGAAATTTAATATGGGCAAGTTATGCACTTATGGAAGAACAACCCAAATTACAGTTACACGATGCAAGGTTCCACATTAGGAATTCCCACCCAAGAAAAAGATCTTGGCATCATTGTGTATAATACATTGAAACCTCCTGCCCAGTGTGCAGCCACAGCCAGGAAAGCAAATAGAATGCTAGTAATCATAAAGTTAGGAATGGAGAATAAAATAAAGGATATTATAATGCCGCTGTATCGTGTGACCACACCTTGAATATTATGTGCAATTCTGGTTACCATATCTTAAAAAGGATACAGCGGAATTAGAAAAGGTAAAGAAAAGAACAAAAATGGTAAAGGGGATGGAAGGATATCCTTACGAAGAAAGGCTTAAAAGGTTAGGGCTCTTCAGCCTAGAAATGAGATGGCTGAAGGGAGATATGACAGAAGTCTATAAAATAATGAATGGAGTAGAACGGGTAAATGTAGATCAGTAGTTTACTCCTTCAAAAAGTAGAAAGACTAGGGGACATGCAATGAAGCTACAACATAGCACATATAAGACTAATCGGAAAGAATATTTCTTCACTCAACACACAAGTTCGTTTATCACAGGATGTAGTAAAATCTGTTAGTGTAGCTGGATTTAAAAGTGGTTTGGATGAGTTCCTAGAGGAAACATCTCTAAACCATTATTAGAGAGGATCGGGGAAATCCACTGCTTACCCATGGGACAAGCAGCATTGAATCGGTATACCTTTTGGGAACCTGTCAAGTACTTGTGACCTGGATTGGCCACTGTTGGAAACAGCATACTAGGCTAAATGGACCCTTGTTCTGATCCAGTATGGCATGTCTTATGTTCTTATGTACTTGAATGTGTGGCTCACCGCTGCTGTCTTGACTTTCTCTCCTCTCAGTCCTTTCTGGATCCACTGCAATCTGGCATTTGCCTTCTACATTCTACTGAGTTGTTTCTTGCCAAAATCCCTAATGACTTGCTCCTCACCAAATCCAAGGGCCTTTACTAGATCATCATCCTTTTTGGCCTTTCTGCTGCTTTTGATACTGTTGATTACTAGCTTCTCCTTGATACCCTGTCCTCCCCTGGATTTAGGGGGTCTGTCCTGTCCTGTTTTCTTGCTATCTCGCCCACTGCATTTTTAATGTATGTTCTGCTGCTATCCCACTTTCAGTTGGTGTTCCCCAGGGCTCTGTCTTCAGACTTCTCCTTTTCTCTCTCTATACTCAGTCCCTTGATTCACTCTTCTCCTCCCATGGTTTTCAGTGCCACCTCTACGATGATGACTCAGATCTACCTCTCTGCACCTAAAGTCTCTCCAGGAATCCAGGCCTGGATCTCTGCCTGCTTATCTGACATTACTGCTTGAATGAATCACCATCATCTCAAATTGAACATGGCCAAAACTGAACTCCTTATCTTTTCCCCTAAGTCCACTTCCTCTCCCTTCCTTCTTTCTCTATTTCTATGGATAACACTTTACTCCTTCCCATGTCCTCAGCTCGCAATCTTGGGGGTCATCTTTGACTCCTCCATCTCGTTCTCCATATGTATCCAACAGATAGCTAAAACCTGTCCCTTCCATTCTGAACACACTACTAAGACCCTTATCCATTCTCTCACATCCCGCCTAGACTACTGTAAACTCCTCTTCACTGGTCTTTCTCTGAATCATCTCTCCCTACTTCAATCTGTTCAAAACTTAACTGCACAGCTAATCTTCCACCAGTGTTGCTGTTTTATGTCACCCCTCTTCTCAGGTCACTTCATTGGCTCCCTATCCGTTTCCACATCCAGTTAACACTTCTACTACTGACCTATAAGTGCCTTCATTTGGTTGTTTCTCACTACCTTTCCTCTCTTATCTTTCCCTACTCCCCTCCTCAGGAACTCCACTCTTCTGGCAGCTCCCTTCTATCTGTGCCCTTCTCTTCCACTACCAACTCCAGACTTCAATCTTTCTACTTTGTTGCTCCTTATGTCCGGAACAAACTACCTGAGTTAGTACGTTAGCCTGGATTTCAACAAGGCTGTAGATGGAGCCTAACAACTCACTTCTTTGACACTGCTTTCAGATCCTGAACCCTTTAGTCTCCTCTTCACCTCCTATGTGTTTCCTTATCATTCCCCTAGATATGTCCAAGCCTTCTGTTATTATTGTTGTCTGTCTCGACCATTGTGTTGTCTGTTTGACTAAACTGTAAGATCTTATGTGATGGGATTGTCTCTGTATGTCTCTGTACAGTGCTGCATATGCCTTGTAGCACTATGCAAATGACAAGTGGTGGTAATAGCAGTAGTGAAGTGTTTTTGGGGACATACTTTTTTTCTGTGCTGCATTGGTAAAGGTAAACAGAAGAGAGGGAGAGGGGAAACTATCCCTCTATGCTGATAAATAGGGCTGTGGCCCTAGCCTAACTCAGCTGGAATTACCTGGGACTCTTGCTAATAGCTAGCAAAGAAGCAGTGCTCCACAAGAACCGTGAAGGTTCATCTGGAGACATTTTGAACTATAAATGGTGCCAAAGCCTTTGGGGACTTATATTCAGCTTATTACTTGTTCCCTTGTTTTAAGAGTATAAAGGATGGAGTCAGCTCACCTGAAGACTGGCTAGACCAAATACTTGTTGATGGTTAAAGCAGTCAGTGGTTCGCTCCTATGCCTGCACACCATCTACTAACTTATTCTGCGGTTTTTGAAAATGAAGCATTTCCTGGGCGAAAAGGGCTTTAAGAACAATTTACCTGCATGAATGGAATCCTGCCAGGGGAAGCCAGTGTTGTCTTCATTTGTTTGGTAATAAAAAATGTGTTTAAAATTTGAGAGACTACAAGAGCAGTCTGTGTAAAGTCCAGGTCTGAGAAGGAACAGTGATGCTCAGGAAGACTGGAGTATGGAGGTTATTTATTTATTTATTTATTATATATTTATTTATTTATTATATTCTCTTATATACCGCGCTATTCTGCATCAGTGCGGTTTACATTGAACAAACAAATTACATTGAACAGGGCATTATAACTTGGTTATAACTATAACTTGGTTATTGTTCACGTTCATTACAGAGTGTCCCTTAACCTTGTGACAATATATTTACTAGGACCCTATTTATGTAAATGCTTATGTTTATGTTTATTAGAACTTTCTATACCGTTGGGAGTGGCTGCTTAACTTGGCGGTGCATACCTTCCCAAAGCTGGGCATCCCTACACAAGCCGGATGCCGTGGCCATACAGAAAAAGGAAGGGTAAAACTGCAATGTTTACCTCCACTTCACTGCAACCCAAGTTGTTGGGTCAGACAACCCTGGAATGGTACGGGGTTGTTCAGTGTGAGATCCCCTCTCTGTTTCAGCAGCCTCAGGAGAGTCTGGGAGCAGCACCAAAGGGGTTTCCTTGTGCCCCGAGGACCGTACAGTTCTGCAGAGTCCAGAAAGTAGACATTCCCATTGACAGCCAAACCACATTGAGGGAGGCAAAAGGAGCCCCACTGGCTGGCAAGGGGGTGCTTCCTGAGGCAAATATCTCCCTCGTTGAGCAACGGTGAGAACTAACCCTCTCAGCAAAATTTTCCTCAGTTAGCAAGCCAGCTGTAGTAATACTGGAGTCACTCTGGGACGCAATCCAGCAGATGGATTCCTCTATTCAGGTATTGCTGGGGAAAACCCAGGCTGAAGTTAACGCTCTGTTGGTCAAGATGGGAGAACTGGAGCAGCAGACTCACTGGCAGGCTGCTAGGATGGACTTGCTGGACATAGCTGTGGCAGAGTTAAAGGTTGTGAGTAATGCCCATACTAAAGATAGAGTTTATTTTTCACACAGTGGATTTTCTGGAAAACCACCTTAGAAAAAAACAGTATGAGATTCCTTAATTTTCCTATGTTCCCATTGTTGCCTCCTTCTGAGATGCTTTGAAAATATGATTTTAGTTCTAAAAATGCCCTAGGATTCTATACCTCCGGTTGTTTTGGCATGATGTATGACAGTTCAGAAGTCTCCATCAGCTGGACAGGCCGGTGGTCAGGATGACTCATCTCCTATCTTGCATTTAATTGAGTTTCTGCAAAACTCCTTGGAAGTCATTACGAAGAGACCTACTCTGATAGGAACCTTTGCTTTTGAATCTGACAGGAACACAATGCTTGGCCTGTTTTTCTAGAATAATTCAGAAAGCTCCAGAGATACCTAGAGGAGGCGCTGAGAGTTCCTGGTCCTTAAGATTAGGACCCAGGCACGCAGAGCTACCATAATGTTGAATTTTTCTTATGTTTTCTTTCCTTGGCTGGCAAGCAGTATATTTTCTTTGAGTCTAAACAGCTATCTGATGTTCTTTTGGCCAGAGAGGAACCCACTGCTGTGATTTCAGAGACCTTGGAGGGTTAAATACTGTTAATGCAGGCTACATAGAGGTGAACTTGGCAACCACTTGTTTGTAATCAGTTTTTTTCCTTCATTTTTTTGGTTGCTTTATATTTTGACCCTGTATTTCTCCATTACTTATTGTGGTCTTTAAATGGTATTGGTATTGCTTTTGGAACTTTCTGTAATTTAAGTTTTCATACTTCTTTTCATTTTGGATGATTCTTGGATGCAATATTGAAAATGCATAAATAAAAAAAAACCCTTCCCATACCACCTTTCATATCATATAGCAAAACAGTGAAATAACCTCTAGCTCAGTAGGTGAAAACCCAGTTCTCATCAATGGACAAGAATGGGTAAAGAAACTGACTTATAAAAGAAGGAAATAAAAGGATTACCATTTTGATTAGAGCCATGCTTAAAAATATTGCTAATGAACGTTGGAGCTTATAGAAGATGATGGATTGACAGGACTCAGGAGTGAAATCCTCAATTTATATATGGAATATTCACAGCACAGACAATGTAGTGCAAAGTTTGCCATACACATGCCCGATGGCCCTTCTGTAGAGAGATCACTTGTAGGAGATGAAAGGGTAATTCACTTTCTTTGCATATTCAGATCCTCATATATCTACTAGGACTAGGCTGCCAATTTATTATGGGTGTGCTCAGCTGAGACTAACAACCTGTTTAACATACCGTAAGAAGCAATCCATTTAATATTTTATCCCTTTAGTTTGACTTACTGCTACCTAAAGTGTTTAAGCTATCTTCACTTGTCTTAGCACATACCGGGCAACTTTTATTAATGACAGAGGACAAAATGTAAATGTGCTGAGGAAACCTTTGTTTATAGATATATTAAAAAGAGCTTCAGCAGAAATAATTTGCATACATTTTAATACTGGTCTCTTAGCTTTCCAGAGAAATCAAGAACCCATTTTCCTTTTCCTTGATATGAGCTAACATACTATGTTTGATATGCATATTTTAAAGCGCACACATGAAGTTAAGGATGTCTGTAATACACTGTTCTATTTCAACACCCTATTACATAAGGGCTCTCTTCCACTGCTGCTCTTAAGCGAATGGAATCACTTTTCAAAGGATTTCAAGGGCCATTTAAATCAGCTTCTTTGAAATGTGGTTAGGGCTTAGTCCCCAGAATCCTATTTACATAGGGAGACCAAATTTAGGATCCTAAAAAGCGAGCGGCTGTGGGTTTGAGTTAAGAAAAAGGTTAGGTGCTTAGCACACACCTGAGCACTAAAGGGAGTATTTTTGAAGCTCTTTTTTTATGAGTTGGATGTCTAAAAATGGGAATTGCAAAAGAATCGCAGGGCTAAATTTAGTTTTCTAGTAGTAGCGCAGCCAAGATCGATTTGTTGGTGGGGCCCGCAATTAACATAGATGGGCACAAGGCAGTTGACACTGCCTCCAGTTCTCCTCTCAATCGATTGTCCAACTGTTATTATTATTATTATTATTATTATTATTAATAATATTGATGATAATAATAATAATAATGATAAAAAACATTTTTTAAGTGCTGTACAAACACGGATAAAGACAGTCCCTGCTCGTAAGAGCTTACAATCTAAATAAGACAAACAGGACAAGAGGTAACAGGGAAGGCAAAGGAAACACAAGGACAAGGATTGGGTTCCAAAGGCAGCCTTAAAAAGGTGAGCCTTTAACATTGACTTAAAAAGGGGCAGTGACGAAGCCTGACGTACAGACTTGGGAAGGTTGTTCCAGGCATAGGGAGCCACGAGATGAAAAGACTGGAGTTGGCAGAGAAAGAAAAGGGCAAAGAAAGAAGCAAGCCTGAGGAAGAACGAAGTGCCGAGGAGGGGAGTAGAGGGAGAGAAGAGAGGAGGGGTAATGAGGAGCAATAGAATGAATACACTTAAAGGTAAGAAGAAGAAGTTTAAATTGGATACAAAAACGGAAGGGAAGCCAATGAAGTGATTTGAGAAAAGGGGTTATGTGAGTAAAACGAGGATGTCGAAAGATTAATCGAGCAGCAGAGTTTTGAATAGATTGAAGGGTAGAAAGTTGGCAAAGAGGGAGACCAGCCTGAAGGAGGTTACAGTAGTGTAGACAAGAAGTATTAAAGAATGGACAAGTGTTAGTGCTACTAACTGGGTAGGCCTGACATCAAAGTGGAGGGGCCATGGCCCACCCAGACCCACCTGTGTATACTCCCTGGTTCTAATAGGTAAATCTTCAGAGGTACTAATCCAAATAACAGCACCTGCTATCCGGATAAATGTCACTGACCAAAGCTATCAGGTGATATTTTTCAGCACTGTCTGTAAAGAACTGATGAATATCTTACATACTACTTTGGCACTATCTGGATAGTGCTGGGCAGTTCGTGGATGGAGAAAGAGTGGAGCAGACAATTATCTAGATAGTGGTGATATGCAGTCCTCTATCTAAATAGCTATCCACATAAAATTAGGACAGCAAAATGCATATTTATCTGGATAGTAGACTGCATATCACCACTATCTGGAGAGTGGTGCTCATCATGGCATCATTGGGATATTCGGTACTGTCTGCTATCCAGAAACTAGTGCTGAATATCTGGATTATTTTAGCCACCACAACCTGTGTTAAAATAAAAGCAGCACTGATTGTGGCAGCTGAATATTGGCCTGCTAAATTTAAAGCACGTAACAGGGATATGCATTCCTGAAGGCCCTATGTACTAGCTTTAAAGTTCCTTTCCCTTACCTCCTCATTCAACCTCCAGCTTTGCTCAACTGCCTTGACCTTGTTTACTTCTCTAATTATTTACCTTCTAATTTCCATACCTCAGTTCTTCCTTTATCTGACCATCACCACTAAGCTTCACTCTTCATCACTCCCCACTCCTCCTACCTCTTTAGAAATCTTCATTAGCTCTCTCCACTATTGTCTCATCACCTCTTTGCTATGCTATGTCTTCTAAGTCTGTTGATGAGGCTATAATACTGCACTCTCCTCTGCTCTGGATGCTCTTGCTCCACCCATGCCACGTCCTGTGAGGTGCACTATACCTCAGCCCTGGCAGTCTTTGACTACTTCTGTGCCTGCTCTGTTGAGCACATTTCGCTCAAATCCCGCACTTAAAATACGTGCTTGCCTTCTTCCAGTCTTCCAAAGCACTTGCAAAGCAAAACTACTATGTCCATCTGACTAACTCTCTTGCCTCTGACCCTCACTATCTCTTTACAACTCTCAACTCTCCCCTCTGCCTCTGACCTCTCCTTCCTTTTCTGCCCAAACCCTGGCTGATTATTTACATGACAAAGTCAAAAAGATTACATGCCAATTCCCCAGGAGATCAGATTCATCCCCTCTTCAAAACCATCCCTTCCTCTCAACTTCTTCTTCTCTGTCTTCCTTTTCTAAGAGCTCTGAAGAGAAAACCACTTGTCTTCTTTCCTTCTCTAAACTCATTACCTGCTCCTATGATCCTATCCCCTCCTGTCTCCTTAACTCCATCTCCTCCATTGTCATCCCTTCCATCTCTCATATTCTCAACCTATCGCTTTCCACTGCAACTGTCCAAGCAGCCTTCAAGCATGCTGTGGTCACACCTCTCCTCAAGAAACCTTTGCTTAACCCAACTCGTCCTTCTAATTATTGACCCATCTCCCTCTAAACTACTTGAACATGCACTCCACCATTGCCTTCTTTCTCTCTTCTCAAGCCCTTCTAGACCTAATGCAATCTGGTTTTCATCCTTTACATTCTACTGAAACAGATCTTGCTAAAGTATCCAGCTACCTGTTCCTGGCAAAATCCAAGAGCCTTTACTCAATCCTCATCCTTCTTGACCTTTCTGTTGCTTTTGACACTGTTGACCACCACCTTCTTGACACCTTGTCCTCACTTAGTTTTAAGGGCTCTGTGCTATCCTAGTTCTCTTCTTATCTCTCCCATCATTCTTTCAGTGTTTGTTGTGGTGGATTCTCCTTTACTGCAATCCCAATTTCAGTTGGTGTTAAAAAAAAGTTCCAGCCTTGAATTGGAATGTTACAAGATGCTCAAGGTTCTATGTTGAATGATGCTGAGAAGATCAAGAAAAGATGTAAGGAATATACAGAGTTTTTATATGATAAAGATCAAGTGGACCAACAGCCGTTTCAACCTGTACCTTATGATCGGGAACCATTGGTGATGAAAGAAGAAGTTGAAGCAGCATTGAAAGCCTTATCAAAGAACAAAGCACCAGGCATTGATAGCATTCCCATAGACGTATTACAGCAATCTGATGCAGCTGTTACCTTACTTACAAGAAATATGGAAGACAACATCATGGCCAACTGACTGGAAAAGAAATATGGAAGACAACATCATGGCCAACTGACTGGAAAAGATCTGTGTTTATACCAATACTAAAGAAAGGTGATCCAACTGACTGTGGAAATTATTGCACAATCGCTCTGATCCCACATGCCAGCAAGATTCTACTAAAGATTATTCAAAAGAGACTACAACCATACCTGGAACAAGAACTACCTGAAGTGCAAGCAGGGTTCAGGAAAGGGCGAGGAACGAGAGACATCATTGCGGATGTGAGATGGATCCTTGAAAAGAATAAAGAATACCAAAAGGATATCTATTTGTGCTTTATCGACTATAGCAAAGCTTTTGACTGTGTAAACCATGAGAAACTCTGGGCCACATTAAGAAGCATGGGTAAATTAGAAGAGAAGAAAAACACAGCAGGAGCGAAATAAATATGGAACAGAATATTCTACCACTGGAGGAACAATCACATATTAAACCTAAATATACTTGTGAAGAGTTATAGATAACCCATTCAAATTGTGCCTGGGGAGGAAGGTCTTAGAGTAAATTATATATCTGTGTTATATGGATCTCTAAAGGGACCATTAACTTCAGTCTCCCAACTCCACACCATAGTGACCAAAAAATTGTGAATTCTAAATGTCTAATAGTAACGCCTACCATCTTGGCTTCAAAGGTATTGTAAAAACTGAAAGCAGACCGAAGGACAGCAAACTACTTCCTCTATAAGACTTCTTCAGGTGACGAAAACTTTTTCAAGATTATACATGATTAAAGAATTCAGTTATATCTATTCGATCTCTCTGACAGTGACTTGATTGTTCCTCCAGGGGTAGAATATTCTGTTCCATATTTCTTTTTCTCCTGCTGCCTTTTTCTTCTCTTCTAATTTACAATAGTAGGATATTTATCATATTGAGTATCTGTATACTCTTTTAAGCTACTTTTTATGAATGAATATTGTTTGTTAAGCTCATGTGCTCCATATGAATACTTTATTATTATATGATATGTTTATCTGCAATCCCTTCTTAGATTGTTTTAACTGTTTTTATGTATTTAATTGATGGTTTTAACAGTGTTATGTTTTTATTTATCATTGATTGTGAGCAGTTCTACTATTTATTGGGTTCCAGATGCCTATATTGTCCTTTTTATTTATTTTATTTAGTTTATCGTAATTATCTTTTAACTATTTATGATATTTATAATTTTATTGTGCTTATATATGAATTTATTATCTCTTCATCTGTTCTTGTATATGGCTTTAATATTATGTTTTTATTTCATTTCTATGTTTTTATGTTTTAGTGTTTAGCGTGATCAACCCCTGACGAAGGTTCATGAAACACGGCCTGTGTCGGGTTGGCTATTTATTTAGATTGAATAAAGTGTTTTTCCACCCTATCACGTTTTTGGCCTTAATGTAAAGAAGACAAAGATCATGACAACTGGCATAATCAACAGGTTCATCGTTGAAGGAGAAGAAATTGAAATCGTGAACAACTTTAACCTACTTGGATCAACTATCAATAAAGAAGCAACAAGCAGTCAAGAAATCAAACGACACATTACTCTTGGCAGAATGGCTATGAAAAACATAGATAAGATTCTCAAGAGCAGAGACGTCTCTCTCCATACAAAGATTTGACTTGTTCAAGCCATGGTATTTTCAATAACATCATATGGATGTTAAAGCTGGTCAGTGAAAAAGATAGACAGGAAGAAAATTGATGCCTTTGAATTATGGTGCTGGCGGCGAATATTGTGTATACCATGGACTGCCCAAAGAACAAACCAGTCGGTACTAGAGGAGATCAAACCTAAGCTTTCTTTAGAAGCTCAGATGACACGACTTCAACTTTCATACTTTGGACACATCATGCGAAGAGAGAGATCATTAGAGAAAGACATCATGCTTGGCAAGATAGAAGGTCAACACAAAAGAGGAAGGTCAGCAATGAGATGGATCGATACAATAACAGCAGCTACGGGTACCAGTCTGTCAACAATGAGCCGCCTGACTGAAGACCGAACACAATTTAGGATAGCTATCCAGAGGGTCGCCATGAGTCGACTCCGACTCGACGGCACTTAACAACAACAACACCCCCCCCCCCAACACCCCCCCCAAGGGTCTATTCAGGGTCAACTCCTTTTCTCTGTCTATACCAAGTTCCTAGGTGCACTCAACTTCTTCCATAGTTTTCAGTACCATTTTTACACTGATGACTTTAAGATCTATCTCTCTACACCTGATATCTCTCTGACACTCCAGGCCCGAATCTCTGTCTGTCTATATGACATCACTGCCTGGATGTCTCACCACAATTTGAAACTGAACATGGCCAAAACCGAGCTTCTTATTTTTCATCCTAAACACACTTCCCCCCTTACACCTTGCTCAATCTCTGTGGATAATACTCTTTTTCTCTATGTTTCCTCAGTCCGTAACCTTGGAATCATCTTTGACTCCTCCCTCCCCTTCTGCACACACATCCAACTAATAGCTAAAACTTGTTTCTTTATAAAATCAGAAAGAATTTGCCCCTTCCTTTCTGAACATACTACTAAAACACTTATCTATTCTTTAGTCACTTCCCATCTCGACTACTGCAACCACCTCTTTGCTGGTCTCCCTCTGAATCATCTCTGTCCTCTTAAATCTATTCAAAATCAGCTGTGCAACTAATCTTCTGCCAGCCCCAATATGCTCCTATAACTCTAACCCCTCTTCTCAAGTCACTTCATTGGCTCCCCTTCACTTTCCATATTCAGTTCAAACTTCTCCTTCTGATCTATAAATTCACTGATTTTGCTGTTACTCGCTTTCCTCTCTCATCTCTCCCTACACCCCTCCTCGTGAACTCCGCTCCATTCTTCTAGTGCATTGCTTCTTTCTGTGCTCTTTTCTTCCCCCTACCAACTCCAGACTTTGGTCCTTTCACCTTGCTGCTCCTTAGGCCTGGAACAAACTTCCCAAGTCTGTACGTCAGGCTTCATCTCTGCCCCTTTTCAAATCCATTGAAAAAGCTTAACTCTTGAGGCTGCTTTTAGATCCTGATCCACTTCTTACCTTTCCCTATTTGTAAGCTTGTTCTCAGCTGTTATATTATCTGTCTTGACTAGACTGCAAGCTCTGATGAGCAGGGACTGTCTTTTACATGTATCTGTACAGCGCCATGTATGCCTTGTGCTATATAAATGATCAATAGTAGTAGTAGTAGTAGTAACTTATAAAAATGCTTGCAGGTTTCTAAAAAATTTAGCAGAGAGATAGAAATTAACTCTTGGCTCATCCTTAGCTAAACTTTGCAAGGAATTTTTGATGCAATGCCACAGCTATGAATTTCACACATTTCACAATGCTGCAACACGTGAACAGTTCTCATAAGAGTGTCCTTTGGCAGGCAACCGCATCAGAAAATAAAAGGCCCAGTGGACTCAATGCCCTTCCATTTCTGATGCAGAGGTAAGATATTTATTTATTTATTGATTGATTGACTTAACAGTTTTTCTATACTGCCCTATCATAGGATTCAGAGCGGTTTACATATAACATGAACCAACAATTGAATAAAAGTTACATTGAACAAGGTTGATTAAACTTGGTAGATCATATGGGGTTATAGATAATTCACTTGCATTAGTGTTGTGGGTGACACATTACAGCAGATAGGGAGTATGTTCTTTGGAGGGTGGAACCAATTGGGTGAAAGAGAGGTGGGTTGGGTTGGGGAGAGGAATGGGGACACAGTTAGGAGGCTATGGGGCAGACAGATGGGAGGACATGGGTCTGTATACTGAGGTGCTTCAGTATGTGTCTATTATTCATGGGGTGCTACTGTAGTATTCAGTAAATAGGAAGGTCTTTATTGCTTTTCTGAAATCTGATATGTTCTTGATGGCTCTTAATGAGTTAGGTAGGTCAGTCTATAAGGAGGGAGCATATAAGGAAAATGCTTTCTTACATGTCATTTGCTTGGCTTTCCTCTTGTATGTGGGGATGTTGAGAATGTTGTTATTTGAAGTTCTTCTCGTTCTTTCCTCCGGTGTCCTTTTTATCAGTGGTTGAAGTACTGGGGGTGCCAGGTTGTGGATCATTTTGAAGATCATCATTAAGGCCTTGTATTTGGAACATATGACTTTTGGAAGCCAGTGTAGTTGTTGTAGCGTAGGGATTATGTGGCAATATCTTGCTGTTCCGGTTATTATGCACACAGTAGTGTTTTTTACCAATTGAAGTGCAAGTGTTGTTTTCTTCGGGAGACCTTGATAGATTATATTACAGTAATATAGTGTGGAGGTTATAATGGCCTGACAGTCTGATCTGACGTCACTGTCACTGAGTAGAGGCATGAGTCTGTGTATGGTTCTTAGCTTTTGGTATGCTGTCTTGGTTGTTCTCTTGATGTAGGTCTGGAAGTTGAATTGTCTGTTAAACATCACTCCAAGGTATCTGACTTCATTTTTTACTCTTAGAGTATAGTCTAAGATGTTTATGGATTCAGGTGGAGAGAATAGTATGTTCCTGGTGATGTGCAGTGCTTCTGATTTTTTGAAGTTTTTAGTGAGGTTTTGTTCATTAAGCCATCCAGTCATTGCTTTGAGTCATGAGGTGATCTGTGTGTAATTGGGTTGTGAAATGTTTACTGGGGTAAAGACCATTATATCATCTGCGTATATCTTGTATTGGATTTTATGTTGTTTTATGATGACTGTATGTAAATGTTGAAGAGCAATGCCGAGAGGGCAGAACCCTGCGGGACACCTTGTTGCTATGTGAATGGTCTTGATTGTTGGTTGCTGGATCTCACTTGTTGTTTCCAGTTTGATAGATAAGATGAGAACCAATTCATCACTGTTCCATGGATCCTTATTTCGTGAAGCCTTCGCAGCAGGGTCCTATGATTGACAGGGTCAAAAGCTGCAGTGATGTCAATGAAAAGCAGGATAAAACCTTGTTAAGGATGTCTTTAATATGCTGTTCTATTTCAACACCCTATTACATAAGGGTTCTCTTCCACTGCTGCTGTTAAGTGAATGGAATCATTTTTCAAAGGATTTCAAGGGCCATTTAAATCAGATCCTTTGAAAAGTGGTTAGAGATAAGTCCCCGGAATACTATTTACATGGGGAGACCAAATTTAGGATCCTAAAAAGTGAGCGGCTATGGGTTTGAGTTAAGAATAAAGTTAGGTGCTTGTTGTATGTTGTCTATACCATTTTCTTATGGTGTCAAGGAGTGATGTAATTAGTGTTTCCACACTGCAATTGGGTTTGAAGTCATACTGGTGTGCGTCTAATGGGCATGTTTATCTATGTGGTCTTGTAGTTGTTGCAGGACTACTTTTTCTATCAATCACTTTGGTTATGAATGGTAGGCTTGATATTAGCCAATATGAGTTGATGTCCTAGGTGTTAAGGTTCCTGCCTTTTAGAACAGGTCTTATCGATGCTTGTTTAAGTTGAGAGGGTAGGTATCCTTGCGTGAGTGAAGAACGTGTGATTTCCAGTAGGAAGGGTGTTAGGTATTCTTTTGTGAGTTTCATCCATGTGGCTGGGTATGGATCTAGAGGAGATGTAGTTGTCTTTATGCTGGTTACTATGGCTTCCAGGTGTTCTTCAGAGGGAATGCAAAAAAGATTTCCATGAGTTTATATTCTTGAGGTAAGGCTGCTGCAGATCTAACAGGGTAAGATCATCTAAGCAGGGTAGAATCTGAGGAAGGTGTGCTTCTGTATTTTGGCATCAGGTAGTCTGCCATTTCTTGTGAATCTGGGGAGTTGGTGTTCTTTGGCTGTTTTGGATCGCTAATCAGTGTGTTCACTATTTCAAAAAGTTCTCTTGGTTTATTGAGTGACTTCATAATTAGGTTTGTATAATATTCCTTCTTGCATCTGTTTATCATATTGTGGTATGAGGCCTGCATGTTGTTGTATTTGATTAGGTATTCCTGGTTTTTATTCTAACCATTTTCTTTCTAACTTCCATAGCAGTTTCTTTAGGCTGTTGATTTCCGTTGAGAACCAAGGAGCATTGTGTTTCCTTCTGTCTTGGACTACTCTGTTTGGGGCCATTGCTGCATTGCTGAGTGTGTGTTTCCAATTATTAATTATAGAGTCTAAATCAGGCACATTCTGTTCCAGCTTTGGTAGAATAGTAGGAACCTCCCTTCAAAAGAAAATATACACCTCAAACCCCATTCCTTCCATAAATGAGGCCCAGTCAAGCCAAGCTCAGCCCTCGTACCACTCTGGAACCTGACTCACACCAAAGGATCTGGGGCAAAATGGTGGCAGGAATGATCCCTACTCACTCCTGCATCAGTAACTTCTTCAAAGGGGCAGCATGTCTAGCCCCCATGGGATCAGAATCGGGTCTACCTCTGGGCGTCCACATTGGAATGTGCCTCTTAGTGCATATTTGGTTCTTTAGAGTACCTTAAAAATTAGACCATGCAAAATTAATTTAACATGCGCTAACCTACAAACTGGCATGCATAACGTTTATTTCTATGCATTAAAAAAGTTCTAACATGCATTAAAGAAAATTATTAACAAAAGTTTGAAGTGAACCAAAAAAGGCCAAAAATTACTTGCAAACAAACCAAGTTTTTTTCCACTCACATCCCTAATGCCTAACTTTAAATGAATTTTCAGCCAAATATAGGGCCCTTTTACTCAAGGTTAATGTGCGTTAATGGAAGTTAATCCTGTTAAGTGCCACTGTGTTCATAGAAATGAAAGGGCTGTGGACACTTAACACGCATTAACACCATTTCCCAGCAAGTTCCCGGCAGTTATTGCACAATTGACACTGGAACATGTGGTGCGATTAATGCAGGTGCACCTAACACCCATAAAGGTATATGCACTGGTGCTAATTGCTACATTTGCCACTGAGCAATTGTCCTTGCACTAGCAGCAATGTGTTTTCCATGCCCGCACTCTGCCCCAACCAACCCACTTTCCTCCTTAGTGCGTGATGGCCACTTACCCTGTGTTTACAACAGGTAAATGGCATGCACGGACTTTAGCATTTTCGGCTGCCTGTTACCGCACACTAAAACGCTCATTAACTAGTTAGCAGCCTTTAGTAAAATGGCCTCTTAGGTACTGGTCATTTTATGAAAATTTATCCCTAACTGCATTCTTTCTAGGCTGTGATGCAGTTCTATTGGAAATCTATTTATTTATTGTTTAAAAATGTATACTATTTATTTATTTTTTAAAAAATGTATATCCCACCTTTCCATTGTCCTAGACAGATTACAATGCAAAATTTGTAATCTTAAAAGACTTCAAATAATACAACAATCACAAACAATGACCACACAAAGTATTACAAAGATCACATATCTTCACAAACATCTATATCATACTGAGAACATTATTCCTGTCTCAATTAGTATTTCAGTGTTATCAAGGCTGCTTATCAAAAGCCTACTTAAAAAAAAGATTGCTTTTAACTGCTTTCAAACTCTTCCAGAAAACTAGGGGTCACTATTATGTTCAGAAGCACTTAGTGGGATATTCAGAAGCATTATATAGACAGCGCCACTGAAAATCCTTACAGACTACCGCGGCACTATTTGGATACTGCCGGTGCAGTCCATGGATGGAGCGGCAGATTAAGAACCTTATCAGACCAAAGGTCTATTAAGTGCAGTATCCTGTTTCTAACAGTGGCTGTGGCTAACTTAGGACAGTAGAAAGGATGTCCTAAGTTATCCAGGTAGCCATCAAGAGAGTGGTGTTGAATATCACCAGTATCCAGACATGCCGCCACTGATTGCACTATCCAAATACTGGCAGTGAATATCTGTGTTTTTTAATCCGTGGCAGTCGGTGTTTAAAAATAATACCGACCACTGTGGCTGAATATTCCTATAGATTCTTTATAGGTGAGTTGACAAATCCATGTGGTTTCCTCCTGAAATGATTTTTAAAGAAAGGACCCAAATATTCTTGAAAGCTCATGCACAGACTGAATATTTAAGATAATTATCATGTTCAATAGAAGGTATCACAACTTGAAAAGAATCAAATGTTGATCAGATCAATACAGTTTTCAGAAATAGGATCCTAATAGATCAAATTTCCCAAGGCCTAGAACAGCTTTGTAATGATTCATCAACTTACAAAACTGCAGATCTTTGTGTGAAATATAGAATTTGTGATAAAATAAAACATCTGACACAGATTTGTCTAGGGATGGTGAAATTCGTTGGTATTTGCCAAACTGATGATCTATGGGAACAAATCACCCCATCTTGCACTTAAGGAAAGATTAAGATGGCATACAATATATCAATTTTTCCTCACCACTATGATCCTTGTGGTTAAGACCATGATATAGAGGTACGATTTAGTGGTTAGAACAGGGATTTATGAGTCATGAGTTTAAATCCTCCTGATATACTAGTGACTCACTGCACTTATCCTGGACAGCTTGGGCCCAATATTCAAAGGATTTATGCTCCTTTCTTGGAGAGTTAGGCTCTAAAATGGCCTCTCTGAAAATTTACTAGGGCTGAGTGCCTAATTTCATTAAACCCTACATTTTTGGAAAGTGGATGACAACAGGGCAGATTTAGGGTGTGGAGAGAAGTTAGGAACTTTATACTGATTTTCAGCACCAAGCTCATAAATTAGGCTCATAACTCTAAGTGCATGGATAGCAGGCCTAAATTTATTAGCATAACTTTAAAGCTCCTAAATTAAGATGAATTTTCAACTGAAAACTCAGTTTCCTAAGTTTTGCTGAAAATAGGGCACAAATTTAGGAACCTAAAATTTGGAGTTTTACCTTTTTTGAATAATGGGCGCCTTAATTTCCTGTGGCGCAGTTTATCTATTGGTATTCTGGTAACACTAGTAACAATACATCTTTTTCTGCTCCCATTTTCCCTTTGTAAGTGTCATGCAGGCTAGGTAAGAATTTAATTGCCAGGATGTGGCAATATACATATTTCTCAATAGGAGGTTAGTTGCTAAGGTGCTCCAAGATTAATGTGCATTAATGCATTATTAATAACTATATCCCATTCAATACCATGGGATCTGTGCTACAAAAATGTGTGTTATACTGCATTAACATTCATTAACAACTATATCCCATTCAATACCATGGGATCTGTGCTACAAAAACGTGTGCTACACTGCATTAACATGCATTAACATTAGAACACATTAATTTTGAAGGTGCTTCATATGTTTTCCTTGACGTAACTCACCTGGAAAAATTTTTGATTGACAGGCAGGGCTCAGCAGGGTTAGATAGCATTGATACTAGTTCCTCCTGATATGTGGCCATTTTGGCCTGATTTGTTATTCTAAAGTTTCTTTTTTGTTATGATGTTTGCAGCTAGCTCCCATGATGTGGTCTGCATTGTTGGATATGTTGTTTTCTTTTTCCTTGTATTCTAATTCTCCTGCTAAAGATCGGCAATGTGTCTTGTATTTAGTTTGGTTATTGTATATGACTGAAAAATCTTAATAAAAAAAAATAAAAATAAAAAAGAACACATTAGTAACTAGCCTCCTAAGTATCATAATGTAGAATACAATGGTATCCAGTCCGGTTGAAAAGTGCTATATTAATCCAATTTGTAGTCTTTCATTGTGTTTTGCTAAGAGCATTTAAAAGCATGTTGCATTTATTTGCTGTTTTTTTAAGGAATTCAACTAAGGGGCCTGTTTGTTACTACTAAACATTTATTTGACATTTCAGATACTGCCTTTCAGCTGGAACAAGGCATTAGTATGTGCTATCTACCCCTACACCCATAGGTATAGCACAGGCATGATTTGAAACATCTGCTTATCAAGGTCAAGGGGAATAGTCTTAAAATGAGCCTCCACCTTAATATGAAGCAGACAAAGAACCTGACAACTGGTAAAAAATCAATAATTTCATCATTGGAGAAGAAATAGAAAATAGACAACTTTAACCTGCGTGAATCAATAAAGAAACAATAATCAGTCAAGAAATCGAATGGCGCATTGCTCCTGGCAGAATGGCTATGAAGGATTTTAACAAGATTTTCAAGTGCAGATTTTATATTTTGGACACATCATGCAAAGAAAGAGATCATTTGAGAAAGACATCATGCTTGGTAAGGTTGAAGGCCAATGCTAAAGAGGAAGGCCAGCAATGTAATGGATCGATACAATAACAGTAGCTATGAATTTCAGTCTATCAACAATTGGCCGTCTGACTCAAGACCGAACACAGTTTAGGACAACTGTCCACAGAGTCACCATGAATTGACATCCACTTGACAGCATTTAACAACAAGAAGAAGACAAAAGAGAACACAGAAAAGGGCACCTGGTCCTAGTTCCACTGTATAAGAATAAATATAGCAGTTAAACAGCAAGATATTCACTAAGGAGGTCATTCCAGAAACCTTCTAAGGTGCCAAGGACGTTTATCTGCTGAAAACATCTATGAGTATATTCTAGTATATTGTCCCCGAAGACATTTATCTCACTAACATGGGGATCTCAGAACATGCCCAGAAGGGCTCAGCTGCTAAGACATGTGTAGCGTATTCCAGAAAGGCCCATGTATATTCTTTGATATTCATTGGTTGTGACAAGTATGTGCTGAACTGGTGTGACTGCAGTCTGGAAAACCACAAGATGCAGTTATAAAGAACAGAAAGCAGAGGTGAGGAAATGTTGTAGGTAAAGAAACATTCATAGACACCCTTACAGAAATATTAAGAACAATAGTGTTTATTCAGGCTATGCTGAAATGTGCTGTTTGTGCTAAAAGAGCTAATCCAGAGGACCCTAACAAATCCTGTGTTCTGAAAACTGGGGGTATTCCTTGTGGCTCTGGGGAAGTCACTTTACTCTCCATTGCCTTGGAAGAAAAGGCCTGGCAATCTACTTCCAATGATACATTGCCAAGAAAACCCAGAGGCAGCTGGGTCGCCAGGAGTCAGCACTGACTTGACGGCACTAAAAAAAAAAAATTACTGGGACGTCATGTCATTATGGTATAGTAGTTGTTAGTTTGACAGAATGATGTCTTTTGTGAATGCAAGTAGAGTGTGTGGTTTAGGGGTAGCATGGGAGGATCTGGTGTGCTGATCTGCAATTTAGGGAGGCCATGAAAGGCTGGCCAGTCCCTGGACCATTTATTTATTTATCTGTGTTTATATACCGCTTTTCACCGGGTCAAAGCAGTTTCCATTAAACATTCAATGATTCCTTAACTTATTTACAATACGACATGGGGGAATAAGGTAAAGGGAGAAGTTAACTTATTTACATTATATACAATATAAGCTGACAATCATGTGAAGTTTTTTTCCTTACATAGCGGGTGGTACTTTCCAGTCGATTTATGAGGTTTACTTTGTGGTGCCAAAATGTTCTGTGAATAGATGTGTCTAGTTGTTTCCGGAAGGCTTGGAGGTCGGTGGTGTTTCTAGTTTTGGTTGGTAGTGAGTTCCATAATGAGGGAGCATACAGGAGGAATGTGCGTAGGCTTGGTTGTTGTGCTTTGTCTTTGCATGGGGCATAGTTAGTATATTGTTTGCAGTCTGCCTTGTGATTTTGGCTGATTGTGGTTGTTGGAGGACAGCGTTTATGTAGGACTTCTTTTGTTGGTGGATGGCTTTGTGAATTAATAGTAGTGTTGTATATTTGATGCAGCTTTCCAGGGGAAGAAGATGAAAGTGTTTCAGGATAGGCGTGATGTGGTCATATTTCGCTGCTTTCTGAATAATTCATGCGGTTGTGTGGAGGGCGGTGTGAAGTGGGATGAGGGAGGAGCAGGGGAGCCCCTGATAAGTATTATTATAGTAGTTGAGATGGGCTAGGGTCCTGGCTTGTAGCACTGTGTGAAAATCGTGGGGGTCTAAGAGAAGGTGGAGGCATTGTAAGGTACTAGCTTTAAGGTATATTGCCTTTATGGTTTTTGTTTGTTGTTGTTTGAGCGAGAGGGCTTGGTCAAAGATGATGCCTAGGTATTTTATTTGTATATTGTACTTTTATCTGGGTTGTGTTCAGCAGGAAATGGATTGGTGGAATGAAGGCCTGGTCTTTGGTTATGTATAGTGCTTCCATCTTCTTGTAGTTTATGGTGAGGTTGTTTTCTTGGAGCCATCTGGAGACATCATTGAGGCATTACAGGATCAGGGGATTGATAGGATATTTGGTGGTTATTGGTCCATATAGCATATCATCATCCACGTATATGTGGAAGTTGATGTATGCTTTTATTATTTGACAGAGCGGTTGTAAGTAAATATTGAAAAGCAGCGCTGACAGTGTGGAGCCTTGGTGTATTCCTTGAGTTTGACGGTTAGTGGCTGAGGTACAGGATCCTGTTCGTATTTGTTGTTTTATGTTTCTCAGGTATGACTGGAACCACATCAGTACTGTTTCTTGTTTACCAGTAGCTTGCAAGCAGTCGAGGAGGATGTTGTGGGAGACTGTGTAAAATGCAGCAGATATGTCGAGAAAGACTAGTAAATATCAATTTAGCCTGCTTTGTATTCCTTTTATCAGCGTACTCAAGAGGGAGATTATGAGGGTTTTGACTCCATGGAATGGCTGGAAGCCATGCCATTGGGGGTCAAGGAGGTTGATGCTGTCAATATGGTCTTGTAGTTGTTGCTGCACTGTCTTCTCGATGATCTTTGAGGCGAATGGGAAGCTAGCAATGGGTTGGTAGGAACTGGGATCTAAGGGATCTAGGTTGGGTTTCTTGAAAGTGGGGTGGTTGTCTTGAGGCAGCGGGCATCAGGCCCTATTGTAGAGATGCTTGGGTGAGGTCCTGTTTGGCTGCATTGATCCAGCTGACAGGGCATGGATCAAGGGGGGTGGTGGTGGTGTAGAGCCTTGTAATGATGGCTTCAAGCTTCTCTTTGCTGACAGCTTCAAATGTGGTCCAGGGGTTGGGGGGGAGGGAGTATGTTGGTGGGTTGGGATGGGCGGAATATTGGGAATTGGGTGGAGTTGCTTGTAGTGAGTGGCAAGTTGTTATGATGTGATATTTGTGAGCTGATCAGAGGTTGTAGGTGTCTTGGTTAGTTGCTTGACTAGGTCAAATAGTTCACATGGTCAGTTGATGTCTGCACTGAGTAGTTTGGTGTGGTAGTCCCTTCTTGTGTCATCAATTGCTGTGCAGTAATTGTTTAGTCTTTCCATGTAGCTTGTCCTATTGGTGTTGAGTTTGGTTATTTTGCATCATCTCTCTAATCTCCGTAGGTGTGCTTTGATCCTCCGTAAGGTGGGGGTATACCAGTGTGTTTTTGAATATCTACTGTTCTTTGTGGGGGTTGTGGATTGCCATGCTGCTTTGGTGATAGTGTTGTTCCAGTCGTTGACCAGTTTGTTGGGGTCAGATGAATCATTTTGGAGTTGGGGCAAATGGACCATATGGATGACCGCAGTATCACCTGGTGCCAGTATGATAGGGCAGCCATACATCAGCTGTGCCAGGCACTGGGAGACATGACTGATGTACCAACATCCCCAGATGGTGTCATGAGGCCTACATCCTTCCCAGTCCAGGATCTATGCAAACTGCAAGCGTGGCAATATATCTGAAGGCTGGCTACCTGTGAATCATGGCACAGAAATCCCCCCTCATCCCCCTTCCTATGCCCACACAGGTCTGACCAGGGGATCAGTGCCACAATGCAAACTGTGGGAAGGCAGACAAGGTTGTCCCACAGATAGCATATGTATACAGACCAACATATGCCATGATGGGACAGGTGTAGCTGCTGGGAGAAATGCCAGTGCCCAGCTATGTGGGAATCCGTTGCCATAGCTAGAAGGCCATACTACTACTACTGATCATTTGTATAGCGCTACAAGGTGTACGCAGCATTACACAGATATATGTAAAAGATGTTCCCTGCTCAGCAGAGCTTACAATCTATTCAAGACAGACAACATAGCAGCTGTGGACAGGATACATATAGGGGGAATGGTAAGGAAACACAAGGGAGATTAGGCGGATCAGATACAAAAGTGACAATGAAGAGGTGAGCATTCAGCCTGGATTTCAGAAGGACCAGAGAAGAAGCCTGATGTTCAGAATCAGGTAGTTTGTTCCAGGCTTAGGGAGCAGCAAGGTGAAAGGAGCAACATTTGGAGTTGACAGTAGAAGAGAAGGGCACAGATAGAAGCAATCTGCCAGAAGAGTGGAGTTTCCAAGGAGGGGTGTAGGGCGAGATAAGATGAGAAAGGTACTGCGAAGCTGCAAAATGAGTGCACTTATAGGACATAGGCATGAAAAGGGCATACATTTGCTCAGCAATATTATGCATCCTTTGGGGAGCTGCAATGTTTTGTGCATTTGGTGAGAGTCCATCCTTATCAGTTTAAAGTGTGTTTGTAGATCTGACCAAGGCAAGGATCACTGGGGCCATTTATAATGCCAAGTAGCATTTGATGCAAGGTATGTCCTGACATACACGTTCATATTTACATTCTCTCATATCATATTAGGGTGCACTGGGATTACCTAGCACTTTTCAGGGCCTGAAGAGGACTGGTATATAGTCTAGGTTGCAGCAGCAGTCACTTCTCATTGCTATTTATGTCTAGTTTGCATCAGGAAACTACTGACAGTGTGATGAGCAGCTTAGGACGCACATTTTACCGAGGAGGTGTGGCGTTCATGGGTACATCACAGAGGTGTGCAGGATCTGAAACAAAGTAACATAGTATATAACATGCAACTTTTCAGAATAAGGTGGGCACAGGGACATCCAAAACATTTACTCGTGTCTGATAATATTCGGCTGAATAGCGCTTTGATCATGCCACACCAGACACGTCTACCTCCCGGATTCCAGACCCGCATGCACATCTAGACCTGTGGATGCAGAATTAGGTTCAAACAGGGCCCGTTTTCAATTTAGACATGTCCACGGGCTGGACGTGCATGTTATGGAATCTGCCTCTAAATGGTTTCTGTAACAACCATATATTCTTGCCATTTTGTCACAGAAATATGATTCTCTGCTGCCAACACAATCCTACATTGCTGCTGCCCAGATAGGTGGTTTGTCTTATTCTGGCACCTGAGCTGAGACCTGTTCATCTTGGGAAACCCTGTCATTAGTTAAGCTATGGATAGCACAGCTCTCAGAATCACTGAAGCATGCAAGCCCTCGAAGAACAACAAGCGAGGACTAAATGTGCTAGAATGGCCATAAAAAAAGGCAGTCTCACCTTGTGGAATTCCTTTGAAGTCAAAGTCAAAAAAATAGCAGCCCTCCAGAGACGCTGGCCTTCTATAGAAATAGTGCAGAACCTTCATCACAGTGGTTGATATCAGCATAGGGTAGTGCTGCCTGATGTGGGCTATCAGAGGTAATATGTCTAGGTGCCTATCCTCCTTCCCCTGTTGAATGTCAGCAACCTACAGCAGAGGTCTGCATTCCACCTTCCATGCAGGGCCGCCCCTGCTTCCATGACTGTCTAAAATAGTTCTCACTCTGAATTTTCCATCAATACACAGTTCTAGTAGCAAGGGGCTGCCTCCTCTCTCTCTCTCTTCCACCTCCATTTACACTTTAGAGTCATTAGCATTGATTGAACAAATTTCTAAAGGTTTAACTTATAATATAACAACTTTAAGGACTGAACCAGCTTCTATATTTGCTTCCAATGAATAACAAGCACCAATGTATGTATAATTTTCATAAACTGAAAAACAAAAACCTATCCAGACCCAAATTCAAAATAGCAAATGACTAAAAAAAGTGGATCAAAAACATAAAACTTAAAAGGACCTCAAATAACAAGAGCTTATATTAGGCCAAAATGGCCCCCTAGTATTACAGCCTATAAGGCCACCACTAGGAAGGCTCAAAGGATCATCATAGGTCCATTAAGTCATATCATTTTGTAATTTTCTAAATTAATTCTCAAAATAGAGTGTTGTGACACTCTACAAGTAGCGTCAACATAACAAAATTAAACAACTATCTGATACAATATTGTGTTTTGATAAGATAAAAGATTTTTAATTATCTGTTTCAGAGCAATACTCCAGCCGGCTGTATGCTTCCACAGACTAAAGTACACTTCAGTATTTAACCAGGGCAAAAGAGCAACACGGGGCTGGACAAATCAATCAGAGCAACGAGTTCCAATCGATGCTCTGATTCAGTCCATATGATTCAATAGAATTTAAACAATAGATCCAAATATGCTGTACGTTCATACAAATTCAGCTGTCGAAAACAATCACCTCCTCTCTGCGCAGGAGGAACGTGACCCAAAATCTGCCATTGTAAGTCTGCAATCAAATGGGAAGCTGGAAGCCAATGTGCTAACACTGCAGCAGTTACTACTTGAGTGTTAAGATGGCATTTATGTTCATTCAATCATACCCATATATCACCTAGTCAGAATCACAGCTTGAGTTAAATCAAGAGGAATACACCTTACCATCTGAATGCATCCAATTCTGTTCATTAAGAGAACACTGACACCAGTTACAGTGCACACATGAAGAATGATTAACAGGAATGGTCTTCCTTCAACCAGTGATATACTGAATCCGGCAATCAATTCCCCCAAATTCCTTTCTCGTTTGAAAGCTATACAGGGGAAGTCACATAATTCTGAATGTAAACTCAGCACCCTCAGTGTTTACACATGAATTGACTCACTTGAATGTGAGTCTGTGGTATAAGGAAGGACACATAACAATGCATCATCAATCTGTGATTATTTATATTGCAGCAGAAGATCTCTCCGAGCATATTTCGCTCAAAGATAAGCCTTCTTAATTGCCAATATTGGGTACCCCTTGACAAATATCGAGATTTAAACAATCTTGATTCAGCTTTAAATTGCTCATCTGCAAAACAAATACAGCGAGCCCACAAAAACTGACTAATTGGTAGGCTAGATTTCAGTCTAAATGGGCGGCAACTTCCAAACTGCAGATAAGCGTTACAGTCACAGATTTACGAAAGATAGATGTAGAAAAAGTACTCATAGTTCTCTTTATTCATACATCCAGAAAATCAAGCTCCATCACATGACAACACAAGGAAAATTGTAAATTCATATCCATAGTGTTCAACCAGGAGTGAAAAAGTAGCAGCTCATGCTCAAATCCCGACCAAAGGATGACAGTCTCATCCAAATATCTTTTCTGCAAATGTGTAAACATTGGGGGGCACTGCGTTTTACATTCAGAATTATGTGACTTCCCCCCATATAACTTTCAAACCAGGAAGGAATTTGGGGGAATTGATTACCAGATTCAGTATATCACTGGTTGAGGGAAGACCATTCCTGTTAATCATTCTTCATGTGGGCACTGCAATTGGTGTCAGTGTTCTCTTAATGGTCAGAATTGGACACATTCAGATGGTAAGGTGTATTCCTCTTGATTTTACTCAAGCTGTGATTCTGATTGGGTGATATATCTGGCTATGTGCCCTTATCCCTTGGTGTATGTTGGTCGGACTAAACAGAAGATACGGGTGCGATTGAATGAACATACTTTAAATGCCTTCTTAACACTCAAGCAGTAAATTCCACTGGTAGCACTTGGCTTCAGGCTTCCCATTTGACTGCAGACTTACAGTGGCAGATTTTGGATCATGTTCCACCTTCGCAGAGAGGAGATGATCGTCTTCGACAGCTGAATTTGTGTCAGCATACTTGGATCTATTGTTTAAATTCTATTGAATCATATGGACTGAATCAGAGCATTGACTGGAACTCGTTGCTCTGATTGGTTTGTCCAGACCCATGTTGTTCTTTTCCCTGGTTAAATACTGAAGTGTACTTTAGTCTGTGGGAACATACAGACAGCTGGAGTATTGCTCTGGAGCTCATTTTTGGAGCTTGTCCCTGAAGCAGATAAACGTTTTTTACTTATCTTATCGAAACACAATATTGTGTCAGATAGTTGTTTAATTCTGTTATGTTGATTCTACTTGTAGAGTATCACTCCTTACATTTGTTATGTGTTTTTTAGAGAATTAAGTTAGAAAATTAGAAAATCATATGACTTAATGGACCTGTGATGATCCTTTGAGTGTACCTAGTGGCGGACCTATAGGCTAGGGTAATACTAGGGGCCATTTCGGCCTAATAAGCTCTTGTTATTTGAGGTCCTTTTAAGTTTTATAATATGTTTCTGATGCACATTTTTGTTAGTTGTGTAATTTTCATAAGCATGCATAGTCTAAGCATGTTACCAAAACAAAACAATATTGAAAAGCCACCAGGAATTCTGTGAATCCTATTTTTTTTAAAGGATGATAGGGTTTACTAGAGATGTACATTTGGTTTGTTAGTGTATCTTAAAAAACGCATGACATAGCCAGAACTATATGACACAGAGATCAGAATTGAGATGGTTACCACGCATACAATTGTGCCAGTATTTTAGAAATGATTCTGTTAAAGGTAGAGATGTTTCTCTACTATAAATAAGGAGGGGCAGAGACTCATTGGGATATATATGCAATGCAGAGGGAGGAACCATTCCACAAATGTATATGTGGAAAAATCGATGGGGAAAACCCTGCAACTTACACGTATATGTGCCGGCACTTGCACAAGCAGCTGAGTCATTTGGCAAACCTAAACGTGCAGATGCTCTCAATTGTTCTCAATTTGGAGGAGGAAATAAATATTCGGGGATTAAGGGGGATATCCCTCTTAATCCATCCCATAAAGGGATGGCCAAAAGGGGCACTTCTTACATACCTATCCATGCTGGGGAGCGAGCGTAAATCCCGAAGTGGACAACTTTGGACTTCCATGTGCAGTCCCCTATATTTATTTATTTTATTTATTTTATTTAACACTCATTTATATACCGCATCTTCCAGAGATCAGATGTGGTTTACAGTAAACAACAATCAACAAAGCAGGGTTTCTTTTACATGGAACATCTTATATCAATTAACATAGTATAAGCCAAACAGTGTATGCAAATACAGAACAGAATAAACTATGTACAGGTACAAGTATGTGGGCATTATCCAAACAGCGTATGCCAATACAGCGTATGCCAATACAATATATGAAATGGGAATACACATGCAGATTTTTATTCTGTATAGGCAGGGCTGGTGCTACCATTAGGTGAACTAGGCGACTCCTAGAGCACTAGCCCTCTGGAGGTGCGCACTGCTGCTGCTGCAGATGCCCTTCTTCTGGGTCTGCAGTGGCACCAATGGATCTCAAACTGCGACGTAGCTCTTACCTGTACATGCCAGCACTGTGTCGCAGTTTGCTTTCCCTTGTATCTTCTACTTCTGACCCCCTCCAGCACAGACTTCCAGTTTATGCAAACCATTTCTCCTGTGCATAATTAAGGTTTGCGTTAAATTTAATATATTTGCTCTGCTTGATGCATTCTGAATTTGAGCTGTTAGTAAGTTAAGTGATATTTGAAAGTTTCAGTCATCACTTCAGGAAGCGCCAAAGTCCAAGGGTCAGTTCTGAGCCAGCATAATGACTGAATTAAAGCCAAACTCTCATTGCAATGTTAAACTTGATCCATCTATTTAACACTGCCGCCCCTGTATCCAGACAGTGCAGTCATTATGCTGCCACTGTAAATTACTCATTTTGTGGCTGAATATCACCACTAAATAAATCATTTTTTTAGCCTCTCCTTGCCCTGCCCCAAACCTGTCACACAATACATATATAAAGTATTGAACTATTTAATGATTTAGATGCCCTAATATTATTTGTATATGCTTTAAAATAAATGGATAAGGGATTTATGTGGTGCCCTCCTCCCTGATGACCAGTGAAGAAATCCCTTGAAATATCGTCCCACTCCTTGAGATAAGCTTTCTTACTACAACACTATTCCACTTTGTAATTCACTTGGATACATATTGCATTCCTCTCCATCTAGTCATCCAGGTAATTAAAAAAGAGAGATTAAAAGCCTAGAGTGGGTGGGGGATTCTTTCTGCATAGTTGTGGCTATGCTGTGCCTTCACATCCGTTCTTTGCACATAGTTTTGATCAGTGCATTCGAGGGCAGACCTCTGCCTGTAGCTTGATGACAAGCTGTTCCATCAACAGCCTGAATGTTTTGTGGTCAAGATGAAAAAGCATTTAAAATGATTGGAATGTGGTTATCGAGCCCGCCTTGGCATCCCGCGTTTTATGTCTTAGTATAAATACCTCAACTGTTGTTATTGTTCTTGTAACTGCTCTTTACACCCTACTCCTCCACCAGAATGAAAGGGCTTGGCTTGTGTTTGCAGTTAATAGTTTCTGGAAACACAGATGTCATATTTCTGCAGAATTAGAATGGTAAAAATATTTTGCATGAATAGCAAACGGAGAGGAAGGCAGGTTCTTTTTCAAAATATAACTCCAGGGTCATAACCGAGAGGTTGTCCTTAAGCCAATGGTGTGTCAAGACAAAAATATGCTACTGAACAGGACTGAAAGATTTTTTCTGGTACTTTCTGTTTCCCTGAAACCAACTAGCCTTTTGCTGGAAGGATCTCCAGATTTGCAAGCTGAAGCAGTATAATTTCAGAAGGCAATAATGTAGGATACATTAGCAGCAGCTACTATGTTTGTGATGTTATCATACAAAGGATATGAAGGAAACAATGCATAACAGATGCAATATTAGCAAAATTTGCCTATTATAAGAACAGTCGATCAGCTGTAGAAACGCATTGCAAGCCAGGTAAAGTCCTGGGACATAGGTTCAAGTAACCGAGGTATCCGGATGCCTGTCCCTTGCTTTGCTACAAGTCCACTGGACCACCCCACACCTCTGGCATCCACACCCAAACTTGCTCGATGCCTACCCCCCTCCACACCCCCACCCGGCACGCCTGAACTGAACATGCAGACACCGGATACTGGTGAACAATTGCTTGGTCAGAGCTTTATTAACAATATTATAACACCGGCCCAACATGGGCCAACTCAACAGTGGTAAATCCAACAAATGTCCCCCCACCCCTCCCCCCTTTTCTAGATGATGCCCCCCCACCAGCCGTTTATAGCAAAGTGGTGCATCATCCTCCCCCCATTCCCCCTACCGCCTGCCTCGCCATGTTATTAGCAAAGGCCGGCTCAAGTTGACTTCCACCGGACAGAGACCCCAGCTGGGACGTCTCTCCCTACCTAAGGAGCACTGCCGCTCCCATGCAAAGTGGCATCAACCTCAAATGCCCCGCCGGGTCAGCGAGCGCCAGCTCGCTACCCCAATACGGACTAGCCGTGACAGATGAACCCCCTCCCCCAGCTGCGACGCCCACCACACAACCCACAAAATACAAGGGAGGGTGGGTAGGGACACCTTTCTACGGGGCGAGCCAGCAGGAAGAGGGAGACCACACGCCACCGATCTCCCTCGCTCCCTGCCACCCCGCCCCCCAGCCAACCCCTGAGCCAATCTTCATGCCCCACGTCAGTGACGTGGGGCTGCCGGAACCAGCCCACACCTTCCTCCTTCGATCTCGGCCCCCCCCCATGCGTACCCAAACAAAGCGCGCCAGGGATTCGGGCCCCGGGGACCCGGTTACTGCACCGGCCTCGGGACCCAGCCCTATGGCGCGGCAGGATTTTTCTCTATTACTCTTTCCATCTGATCTTGAGTAATTCATTTACTTTCTGCATTATTATTTACATTAGTGAAATAAAATATGAAATATAAAATTGCCTCCTCTTTCCTAGGGTATATTTTTTTGACGTCCTCTCTCTCTCCTGGATCTGGGAATGTGTTGCCAAGCTATAAACTTCAAACATGCTAGTATGTGTGTTTCAGAAGTATGAAATTACAACACACATGTTTGTCATTATGGGGTATATTTACTAAAATGCACTAAGTTAGTGTGTGGTAAGCACCCAAAATTAGTAGGGGAGGTGGCGCAGACCCACGCTATCTGTTGGGGCATGCCTGGCATGTCCCATTGCATTTACCAAGGAGAGATGCACCTCACTGCATTAACTGTCTGGCACACCCAACGGGCACACTTACTGCCACCCATTGAGGAGGTAAATGCATCTGCGCTAATGGTAGAAACTGGGGTCAGCACATACCAATGACAGCCGCGCTAACAATGATATGCCATCAATACCCACAAACTGTCCCTAACCCACCCAGTCACTGCACTTCCCACACTAATACAGTATTGAACGCGGTTTTGTAAACATGCCCCTCTATTTTTTATCTGTATATTTTAAATTAGGTTTGAAAAATAAAAAATGAACAGATCAGCCACTCCTGCTCTGTAATCTTTGAAATGTCAGAGATGTGACAAGTCTGATGTGAACAGAAAAAGGCATGGACTTGCCCTTTAAAATTATACTGTTCCAAATTAAAGAAACAAATCTGAGAAAAATGGGGGGGGGGGGGACCTTGTAAGGTGTGAATAAACAGGTAGACAAAAGTGAGACAGTCGAGAGAAAAGGGCTAAATGGCCAATGTTCTCAAAGGAGAAAGGTGAATAGTGGAGTGCCCCAGAGATCTGTGCTGGGCCCCTCTGCTGTTTTAACATATTCATAAATGACCTGGAAATGGGAATAATGAGTGAGGTGATCACATATGCAGATGACACAAAATTATTCAAAGATGTTAAAACACAAGAGGATCGTGAAAAATTGCAAGAGGACCTTGATAATTGGAAGACTGGACGTTCATATGGCAGATGAAATTTAATGTGGACAAGTGCAAAGTTATGCACCTAGGAAAGAACAACCCAAACTATGGTTACATGATGCAAGGTTCCACCTTAGAAACCACCACCCAGGAAAAAGATTTAGGTGTCATTTTGAATAATGCATTGAAACCCTACACCCAGTGTGGAGCAGCAACCAAAAAACGCAAATAGAATACTAGGAATCATAAGGAAAGCAATGGAGAATAAAACCAAGCATATCGTAATGCCTCTGTATCATTCCATGGTGCGACCGCACTTTCAATGTGGTGTGCAATTCTGGTCACCATATCATAAAAAGGATATAGCGGATATAGAAAAGATACAGAGAAGAACCACCAAAATAATAAAGGGGATGGAAGGATACCCCTATGAGGAAAGGTTTAAAAGATTAGGGTACTTCAATTTGGAAAAGAGACGGCTGAGGAGAGATATAATAGAGATCTATAAATTAAATAATGAAGTGGAACGGTCAAACATAGATCGATTGTTTACGCCATCAAAAAGTAGAAAGACTAGAGGGGACACAATGAAGCTACAATGTAACCCATTTAAGACTAATAAGAGAAAATATTTTTTCACTCAATGTGTAATCAAACTTGGAATTCGTTCCCGGAGGATGTAGTAAAAAATATTAGTGTAGCTGGGTTTAAAAAAGATTTGGACAAGTTCCTGGAGGAAAGGTCCATAAACCATTATTAAAGAGGACCTGGGAAATCCACTGGCTGCCCTGGGACAAGCATTTTGGAATCTGTGTGCCTTTTTGGGAACCTGCCAGGTACTCGTGACCTGGATTTGCTACTGCTGGAAACAGGATACTGGGCTTGATGGACCTTGGTCTCACCCAGTATGGCATAAACTATGTCCTTATATTCTTAAATTCTCTTGAATACATCTATTTTAGTGAAAAAGGACCATGTTGGAGAATAAGGGACATGTTTACTAAGATTTAACAGGCGAGTTAGTGTGTGTTAAGTGCTGTCAGTGGCCATTCATTTCTGTGGGACATTGCAGCACTTTTCACAAGTTAACCTTTAGTGAATATACCCCTAAAAGGAGAAGGCGTTGATTATGGACATAAAGGGATATCTTATGACTTCCGACATTTCTCTAATAAGTAACATTGTTTTTGAACTATTTAAGGAATTATTAAGATTTTTTGGAGGTAGAGTTATCAAAACAGGTATTTATTACCTTAATATTTTTTATTCAAATTTTTTATGCATATACGAGGAAAACAAAGAAACAGAGAAAAACAAAATACAAAATCAGATTTCATCCTCCAGTGAGACCTATTTGAAGAAACATGTCTTAATATCTAGCCCACCCCCATGAAAAGCAGTGAATCATGTATAACAAAATGAAATGAAGGCATTTAGGCAAAAGTAAATGCCAAACATATAAGATACCAAATGCAATTCAATCTCCTATTTATCCCCAAACCTGACCATAACAGAAAGGAAATTATTTTCATACAGAGTTCTTTGAAACTAAAAATTGTTCTGATTGCAATGGATCAAAGAACACATGACCTTGGAATCCAATAATGCATTTTCAGGGATAGTTTAAATAAAAGGTAGCACCCCAGGTCAGTACATTAGACTTATGTTCCAAACAGTTTTTCCTCCTCAGCTGGGTTACTCTGGATACATCTGGAGAAACTTGAACCTTCCCTCCACAAAAAAATAACTCCTTCTTAAAGTAACTCTTAAATTATACAACTATGATCCAATTCAGAGACCAGTGTTACCAAGGTATTCCATGTAGTAATATTATCCTGTGAAGATTCGAAAAAAGCAGTCAAATCAAATTCAGGAGTATCCAATTTATCAAATGCTACCTCTGTTTGATCCTTCTTATCCTGTACAATCTTGTTATGAGGCAAGTAGTAGCAACTGATTAACTGGATATCCTCAACTTTAGGAAGCAACAAAATCTCTTAAATATCTCCTAAATATAATCTCTGAAGAAAAAAGGTATATACATGGACAATTCAACACGCGTATATTTCACCTTGAATGATTTTCCAGGGCTTCTAACTTTTACAAATATTCAGAAAAGACACATTATCCAGGAGAGTGGGTTCCAACAAAGCACTCCCAAATTCGGAGGAGAAATAGGCACCAGATAGGTATCTCTATAAACTTTCCCATATTCAAGAGGACAGAATCAATAACCTCAGACCCCAACAACCCTTCAGCTGTGGATGTGATGGGGGATCCTTGCCTACCCAAAGAAGAGCTCTGATTTATTGGGGGAGAGGGAGTCATGGGACCCCCCCCCCCGAGCTCCAGAGGAAGGAGATGTTACAACACTAACAGCAGGACTACAGAGGCTGTTTGGGTAATATGCTTGTTCATTGGCCCCTTAACAAAGAAAGGGTCTTTGCACTCTTCTCCTTCCTCTTCTTAGCCACCATAGAGCCAAGAAAAAGATAAAGGAACACCACCAATCTTCAGTTTATTTAGAGGCACCGATATCTGCAAGTATCTTAGTGTCTCCAAATGATTCCAAGTGGCTCCAAAGCCCCTTAGGTCAATCCCCTTTGGGCTGCGATCCTGATGGCTGCACACTGGCGGCCACGGGCTACAGGCAGGCCCTGCTCTTGTTCCCTCCAGATCCCGAGCTGATGATATCTGCAGGACCAGAACAGTGTATGAGGGCTTCATGCAGACAGGCAGTATTTAATGGCACTAACCGGGTTAGTGCCATTAAAAATCCCGCGGAGCAGCATTTATATGGCTTGCAGGTCTGCAAACCGTATTGCCTTTGAATGTTGAGCCCACCTATTTTAATCCTATTTTATAAAGAAAAGTAGGCATCTATAAAATACTAGCTTAAGTGGCCAAAAGCATGTTTAATTGTAGGTGCAGACATTTAAACCCATCTACCTTTTGCAGATGTGCACGTAAGTTATTGTATAATTATATACTTGCATGCTCTGCCCAAACTCTGCCCCTCTGCATGTCCACAGTAAAAGTACACACCATGAAATTAACATGCTCATTTTATGCAGGGCGTGATTTTATAAGAGGCCATTTATGCACATAACTGATTAACTATCTCTTTTATGCACTTACTTGCACGCATAAAAGTAGGCGCCTCCTTATAAAATTACTCCTTAAAGGCATGGACTCTTTTGAATATTGACTGAGTAGTTTATGAATTAATAAACTAAAATCAAATTAAGCTAAATGGCCTAGAATGAGTATTCATACTGGTTGTCCCTATGGAGCCCTTTTACTGAAGAGCACTATGGTGTTGCTCCTAACATACTGACAGCACTTAAAACCATAGTGCATAGGTGCAACACCACCATGTTAAATGTTGAGCCGTGAAAAGCATGTTCCTGGCAGTAAGCACAGTGCACCCTGCCCTAACACAGCCTAAAATTAGTACAGGTACACTTACCGCCACCCATGGAGGTGGCAGTAAATGCTTCCACGGTAATCACATGACTTGCAGTTAGCACGGGCTGCACGGACTACAAGGTGCTCATCCTGCCCATCCTCTATCCCTATCCCACCTACTTACCATCCCAGCATACAAAGCATGGAATTCAGGCTGCGCTAATTGTGTTGGCCCCACGAAAACAGTTTTTGCGAGTCATAGTGCACTATTAGCACATGCTGTAGTCTGCACTAACTACTTAGCACCCTCTAGTAAAAGGGCCCCTATGCCTTTTATAATGTTAAATGACCTCTCAAAACTGCACAAAATACTTGCTAGAAAGTGATGTTGTATAGGGTTTTTTTTTCCCTGTCCTGTTAATATAAGCTCTATATTTAATATGTTTATATTGTGTGCTGTAAGTTTTGTTTTGTGGTGCAGTGTGTAGACAGTGGAAGGTGAGTGCTGGTTTTTAAGTGAAGTTGTGCATATAGTGGGAAGGAGAGATGTGAAAGAAGTATGTGTATAGGAGGGGAATACATATATTTAGGTATAAGGGATCGTGAAATAAAAAGAATGTATGTATTTAAGTGACATTGTCTGTGGGCAGTGGTGGGATTCGGCCTTGTTCGCCAAACCGGGCCAAAAATTGGCATCCTGATGCTGGCGCTACACTGGTGGGAATTCCCCCCACTCACCATTGGTTTGATAGCATCGGAGGATTGCGGCATCGGGTTAAGTCCCTGATGCCGTCAAACCACTGGTAGGTGGGGGGGGGGGGGTTCTGGCTACTGGGCCATCAGGGAGTTGCTACCTGCGTTGGCTGCCAGAGGCCCGAGCTTGCACACCAGCAAGACAAATGTATGCCGTGCTGCCACCTGCTTCGTTCTGTCAATGGTGGGATCCATCCGAATTGGTTCTGTTCGGATCAAATCCCGCCACTGTCTGTGAGTTATATATTGGTTGTCCTTGGATCATCTGTGACCATTTCTCTTCCTAGATACTCAATCTATTAGGTAGGAGTGGTCTAGTGGTTAGGACAAGATACTTCAGACCGGAGGGCCGGGGGTTCAAGTCCCACCTGGGGACAGCAATCTCAGGCCGGAGGGACTGGGATTTCTAGTCCTATAGGCACTCCTTGTGGTCTTGGGCAAGCCACTTAACCCTCCATTGTCCATGTTCCCTGTAAGTATTAGCATATGTGTCTCATATTCCCCTCATGTTAAATGTATCCCCCAATTGACCGCTTTGACCCAGTGAAAAGCGGGATATAAATACAGCTAAATAAATAAATGTGCACAGGAAACAAATATTTATTCTCAGAATTTTCAAGAAAATTTCATGTGATTTTTTTTTTTGGTTTGTTTCTTTTTTTTTTATTTTATATTTATGCAATTTCCACAAATTAAACAAGCATATTCACCTGTAAAGAAAAGGAATATACAATGAAAATAATACATCCAAAAATAAAAGAAAACCCAATACAATGCAATAGCCCACTAGCCCAACAACAAAGGGAGATCCAAAACAAAGGGAAATCATACCTAATATGTGGGGAAATCTACAGACTGTCTAGCAGCAAACCTAACTAAATACTGCACTCATTCTCTCCCTGGGGCCAGAGACAAATGGGAACTGATGAACATACCAAGTTGGGAGGGGTCATAGAAAGTATAACTTCCAGAGTTTAATTTCATTAAACATTTACACGGAAATTAAAAAAACAACAACACCTATTTCAACAACAGCTGGCTTATAAAGTAAACATTTTCGACACCGTTTTTGGGTCTCCTGGGCCAAATTTGGGTAATTCTCACTTAGAGTCCCCTAAAGGGTAATGCATTTTTCCAAAAATATAACTTAAAGAACCTTTCCTTATCAGTGGGCAATGCAAAAGTAATCAATATTGTAGCAGGAAAAACATTGACTTCAGAGAATGATGTTTCCAATAATTCCGATACATTCAGTACATCCATAGGCAAGTCCCTGGGGGAAGAGGTCTGCTGAGAATCAGCAGAACTCTTCTTACCACTAGGCACATAATACATCCTAGACAGAGGAGGCAACGACTTTGAAAGATACCCAATGCCTCAATCATATAACGTCTTAGCATATCTCTAGGAGTAATCAAAGTAGATTGAGGAAAATTCACCAAACGGAGGTTGAAAGAACAAGTCTGATTTTCCAAAAGTTCTAACTTGATTTTGATTGCAGAGACATCTTTGACAAACGTTGAATAATAATTGTCAAACTTTAACTCGTCTGACTGCAAATTCTGAACAGTTTCCTTAACCCATACCATTTTAGAGTTAATATCTGTCACCAAGGCAACATTTTTAACCATTTGAGAGGCTAACTTATTAGATTGTTGAACCAAAACAGTTCCCAAAGAAGATATGGCCATCTAAATTGAGTCAAGGGAAATTACCGCAGATTTCTCCAAAAATAAGGAAAAAGGAGTCTCCTGCCCAAGAGTCATCTGGGCCTCCACCGACGAATCCAGCATCAAAGTTCCATCTGCATATTTCGCAGCCCTGCTAGCCGCCATTCTCTCCAGGGGGGTATAACCACTCCCAGTGCAGGGCTCAAGTGTACCAACAGTCCGCAATTCAGCCAGGGCCATTGCAGGAGAACTGCCCTCCACCGAGGCAACAGCCTGTTCTCTCACCAGAAAGGCCGCCTCGAGTCCTCCCGCAGTGGACAAAGTGGCAGCAACAGTGGGGTCGCAGCCGGAAGATGATGCTGAGTTCTCCAGCCCGGCGTTGTCAAGCCCTGTAATCCACCAGTTTCACTTCACTGACTCCCCTGGGATAAAAACGATCCAATCAACCTGAGGCAACCAAGGGTAAGGGTGCTCCCGACTAAATATGGCTTTAGACGGGTCTTCCTTTTCCTTTCAGGAGTGACAAGCAACAGCCCAGTAAGAGCAGCAGTTTAAGCGACCATCTTGGATCTCTCTTTTTGGTTCATTTCACACATTCAGTGGCCCTCTATTTAAAGGGCACTATGCAGTTAGCATGAGCTTGGGCATGTGCTAATGGTGTGCTGTGACCTGTGGTAACTGTTAGTGTGCAGCCATGACAGCACAAACCGTTGTCCATGCTAACGGTGTCTTGCATGTTAGTATGTAAAATGGGCAGGTTCGGGTAGATAGCAGGCATGGTAAACAACATGCGCTAACTGTGACTCTTGCAATTAGTGCAGATGCAATTGCCTCCACCTCATTAGGAGATTAATTGCACCCACAGTAATAGCTCCCCACATTACTGTACTGTGCGGTGCATTAACTACCAGGAAAATGCTGTTCTGGCTCCCACCAGTCAACATGGTGGCTGTTGGTGCAACAGGTGCAAAACTACAATGCAGTTCAGTTCAGTTCAGTTAAAGGGTCCTCAGTTTAATAATCTTTTTGTTGAGGGGGGAGGGGGACATTAGAATTATATTTGCATGTGCAAATTGATTGTGTATATGAATACGTATTAAATTGATTTTGCATACACTAAACCTTTTGAGGCATGCTAATTTCTATTTCCTAACATTATCCTTTCAGAGTAAGCATTAGGATATTTGAATAGAAAAGATTTTGGGTTGATTTTCTGCAATATCTGTTACAAAATACAACTATACTATTGGTCATTAGCTTCAGCTGCTTATACTAATATAAAAAGATAGAAAACAAGTTTATGAAACATTTATTATCTGTTCTGTTTTTATTGAGATGGCTTCAGTTATGGAGATAATGAGTCTTATTCAGTAGAGAGTTTTCCCATAAACAGAATTTGACAAAGCCCTTTTTGAATAAAGTCTAATGTACAATATTGATCATTTGCTATCTCAAGGCTTATCCGGCATACTCTAATATGATATATGCTGTAGCACATTCCATAGCTAATTTGTTATTTTTTATATAAAGAATTTGTCATGAAATCTGTGTGGAAAAATAGAGTTAGAGACCTTGAGGTTTTTTGCTTTTTAAAAATGTGGACTGCATCCAGGCTGGGCCGCTGAAAAGCTATTCAGTAAATGGCATGGTTTTCTCCATTAAAAACAGGAGTACTGATACACTATTTCAGACAAAGCAGGCTTTAGACTGGAAGAGGGCCCAACTGAGCAATCAAATGCTGGATTTAAAAGACTGCTTCCTACCTTCACTTGGTGATAATATAATTAACCAGCCATTGAACCTGGCAGATTAAAAGTAGAGTAATAACTGGAAGCCCTAGTAGAAACATTGGCATCCACATAGCTGGATATGACTGCCAAACTATGCAGGGACCTAAGAGGTTTTGTGCTTAAGCCACAGCCACACCAACGTCAGTAACTATTTAGATTATAGTTTGATTTATACCCTGCTTCCCTTAAGCAACCCAAAATGATTTCCAATATATGTCCCCTCAACATCCACTGTTCCCCTTTCCTTACAACAATTGGGTTTGCAAAGGTTCCTGTGTAGGAATGAGAACGGAGGGCACTGGTGAAAATGGGGAATTTATGTGCACTTCTGCCCGCATAGGAAGAAGGAATAGAGAGGCAGCCTAGTGGTTAGAGTGGCATGCCAAAAATTGGGGAAACCAGGGTTCAAATCTCGTTGATGCTTCTTGGGCAAGTTACTTCACCCTCTTTTGGCTCAGATAAAAATTTAGGGCTAGATATAGTAATTTGCATTAAATAACATTTGGGCTGGTATTCAGTCCATGGCGATCAGTATTTTTTCCAAACGGCAGCCGCTGCTGACAAAGTGAAAACAGATATTCTGCGTAAAAATCTGGGTGGTGGCTTCTACTGAATATTTGGTTTCAGAGGCGACTGCCACAGGCTATCTGGATAGGCGTGATATTTGGCTGCTATCCACATCGCAAAACTTCTTTTTTTAGTGTATTCTTTGTGTGGTTTATTATCCTGTTAGAGGACTGAAAATCGCTGCTAACCAGATAATCTCTTGGACTGCCTTGTCCCACCCAGTAGTATCTGGATAGCTGGCCGGCACTGGATAGTGCTAAGATGGTCGGAGAAAATATTCAGCAGCGCTATCAGTTAACTGACCAGATAAATGCATTGAATATTAGACTAATTATTGCTATATAACATTAACATCGCAAATGATAGCAGATAAAGGTCTGTTTGGTCCGTCTAGTCTGTCAGTGAGGTGGCGAGAGTTATACCCGTTGCTCTGAACAGGTTATCTTCCTCTGTGTCTTTGTTGATTATAGTGGTATCAGTTTCAAGTGACTCTTCTGTGAATCATGTTGAGAGAGAAAAGATTCTTGAGTACTAAGAAAGCAGTCAGGGAACAAGAAAATGTGTCAGAAAGATACAGAAATAGTTCCCATCGTGTTGGGTGCCACAGGCTTCATGAAGAGGAATTTCCTATACATGTACATCTTAGGCTCTCTTTGGCACGATGTCAGTTCTATGCCGAGCAATAGCAATAAATTTGTGAGACCGAGATCATGGCTTAGGAGTGAGGTTCATAACTGTCATGGTACGCACAAAACAGTAGCCTAGTGGTTAGAACACTGGCTTGGTAACCAAGCAACCAGGGTTCAGTTCCCACTAGCACTCCTTGTGGCCTTGGGCAAGTCACTTAACCCTCCACTGCCTCGGAAGAAAGGCCTGGCAATCTACTTCCGGTGACGCTGCCAAGAAAACCCAGGAGCTTCTGGGTCGCCAGGAGTCAGTACTGACTCGAAGGCACACATTGCATTGCATGCACAAAACTAATATAACCTCACTGCCAAAGGGTAAACTCAAACTAACAAACCAAAACAAATGCCCTTAATACTACCAAAATCCTAATATTTCCAAAACGTTTTTATTTCTCAAAAAACTTTCAAATTACAATAGGGAATAAATAAGACCTCAGGAAAACTCTTTCCCTACATCTGGCGAACCTAATCACCATAGAGTTAAGTCATAGATCTTCACATCACAGGTCATACCCTCTCAATTTTATTATCCAATTATCACAAATACTGATTAACCTAACAAATACCTACATCCAAAAAAAGTACTTTTAAGGGATTCTACATATATTTAAAATAACTTAATAATTTATACATATCTACGTCTTTCAACTTAATAATTTATTCATATCTATATCTTTCACATCTTCAAACTAATCCTGAAATTCTCCAGCAAATAATTTGCTTCCTAGAAAAGAAAGACAAAACACTTTTCAGTGGAGGAATAATATACGCTGCTTAAATAGCATATAGTTACTTATCTGGCAAGCGTTTCAGGCAGCTACTATGCTACCGTAGAAGTCACAAATAGCTTCAAACTTTCTTCTGTAAGTTTATACCCTATTGTAATATGAAAGGTTTTTGAGAAATAAAAACTTTTTGGAAATATTAGGATTTTGGTGGTATTAAGGGTATTTGTTTTGGTTTGTTAGTATGCACAAAACTAACCCATTTGCAGAAACTGCCCGGTGGCAAACATTTACCTCATGGCTTCAGCAGATAGCACAGGAAGGGGGTCATTCCGGAACAAGAATAAGCTCTTGGACATGCGGCGTAGATGTTCCTCCATGTACACAGCACTAGCACAGGGATCTCAGAACATGGGTAAGAGGGGAAGAACGAGGGCGTGGCCAGCAGTGGAGACATGTATACGTTCTGTGTTTGGCCCGTGGATGTCCACGTTATACCAGCGGGTATGTGGAATAAAGCTAGGACTTAGAAACTGTTCTGCTCTGCTCTGCAATGTGTCCAATAGAGATGAATGACTGCGACAAAGATGTTTTGAAATGCTGTGCCTGCAGTCTGGAAGACCACAAGATGCAGTTGTAAAGAATAGAATGCAGAGGTGCGGGAAAGTTGTATGTTTAATACACATTACTAAAGACCCCTACAGAAATATTCAGAGGTGCAGTGATGATTATTCCTGCTGTGTGAGCTAGAGGAAGTGAACTAGGGCACCCTAACAATTCCTGTCATCCAAGAAGTGGGACTGTTGATGTAGGGATTATATGTGGATGTGTACAGAATGGATGCATGTGTGGGTGAGAAACACAGATTAGATTAGTAGTCCCCATGCCATCATGATATACCAGCTGTTTTCTAGAGGTGCAGGGCATTTGTATTGCAGATGTATGTTTTGTGCGATTGCAAGTGACTGTGTGTGTGTGGTTAGAAAGATGCATGAGGGGACCTGGTGTGCAACTGAAATTTTGGGGGGATTTCAGTGCCTGGCCAGTACCTGGTCCGTAGGGCTGACCACAGCGTGACCAGGTGCCAGTATGATCAGCCAGGATACAGCAGAACGGGGTCTCTATGGCTAAATGTCAAAGTATATCCCTGTCAGTGATAAGTGACCTTCAGAATGAGGGCATGCAACAGGACAGACAGCACTATCAGTGGTCTCATAAATGTGCACATTTGTAAAGACAGATGCTAGTGTCCAGGCACGTCCAAACCCATGCATGTGGAATTAGGGTTTTTAAACATGTCTGCAGGCCCAGGGCTGGCCCAAGGGTCTCTGCTGCCCAAGGAAGGGGGAGGCGGGCAGCGGCAGCAGCAATATTTCCAAAAGTGGCTGCTTTTTGGTGCTGCTTTTTTGCCTGTGGCAGGCCATGCCCTTCAGCACAAATGGCCTACCGCTTCTGATCCTCTTCCATAAAAACATAAGAAATACTATACTGGGTCAGACCAAGGTCCATCAAGCCCAGTATCCGGTTTCCAACAGTGGCCAATCCAGGTCACAAGTACCTAGCACCAAAATGATACACAGGTTCAACAATGCTCATCGTGGAGTAAGCAGTGAATTTCCTGGGTCCTCTTTAATAATGGACAGCAACCTGGGGCCGGAAGGACTGGGGTTTCTAGTCCCACAGGTGCTCCTTGTGGTCTTGGGCAAGCCACTTAACCCTCCATAGCCCACGTTCCCTGTAAAATAGTTATCTCCAAGTTATAATGCCCTGTTCAATGTAATTTCAGTTTGTTCAATGTAAACCGCACTGATGCAGATAGCGCGGTATATAAGAGAATGTAAATAAATAAATAAATAAAATAAATTATGCACCTTTCCTCCAGGAACTTGTCCAAACTTTTTTTAAACCCAGCTACATTAACAGCTTTTACTACATCCTCCAGTAATGAATTCCAGATTTTGATTACACGTTGAGTGAAAAAGTATTTTCTCTTAGTGGTCTTAAATGGATTACACTGTACCTTCATTGCATGTCCCCTAGTCTTTCTACTTTTTGATGGCATAAACAACCGATCTATGTTAACCCGTTCCACTCTAGTTATCAATTTATAGACCTCTATCATATCTCCCCTCAGCTGTCTCTTTCGTTGAAGAGCCCTAACCTTTTAAGCCTTTATCATTTTGGTCACTCTTCTCTATACCTTTTCTAATTCTGCTATATCCTTTTTCAGATACGGCAACCAGAATTGCAGACAATATTCAAGATGTGGTTGCACCATGGAACAATCTAGAGGCATTATAATATCCTTTGTTTTATTCTCCATTCCTTTCATTATGATTCCTAGCATTTTATTTGCTTTCTTTGCCACCACTGCACACTGGGTGGAGTATTTCAATGTATTATCCACGATGACACCTAAATCCTTTTCGTTTATGGTGGTTTCTAAGGTGGTACCTTGCATCGTGTAACCAAAGTTTGGATTATTCTTTCCTAGGTGCATAACAGCACTTGTTCACATTAAATTTCATCTGCTATTCTGACACATCTTACTGTCAGAGGGGGATCAGAAGTGGCAGGACAGGTGTGCTGAAGGACATGGCCTATCACAGGCAAGAAAGTGGTGGAAAAAAGCAGTCACTTTTGGAAATACTGCTGCTGCCGCCGCCCACTTTCCCCCCAAATTGGCGGCAGCTGGGGGGCAGAGCAGCCGGTCATGTGTGCCGTCATCCACCCGGCCAGCCACCCTAGACAGCTGCCTAGCTCACCTAGTGGATGGGATGGTCCTCCACAGGTCAGACATGCAATTTATGGAATCATGCTCCACGTGTATCCATGCTAATCTGCCAAATCATTTATTGCAGCCTGCTGCATGACCAAAAAAAAAAAAGATTCTGTGTCAGCATTTCTACCTGAAATTCAAACCCCTGCTTATTATCCCTACCATGTTCACACCTTCATACCTTCAATAGCCCCTCAGATAGCCTTGCCATTCACCCTAACCCCCTGATTAGCATCCCCACCTACAAGAGCCCCCTAATGATTTTTACCTCCAGCATTCCTACCCTCCAATTGCCCCTTCAGCATCCCTATCATCTACAAGTCCCCCAATGACCCTACCCCACAACAGCATCCCAGCCCACCCCCGTCTTCTGTCTCTTAAAGGTTAGTGGCACAGCAGAAGCAATGCCAAGATTCTACTGCCCCATTGCCACCTGGGTTCAAAAAGGATGTTTTGACCCACTAGAGATAGTCTTACTTCACTTCTGCTAGGGGTCAAATTGCTGAATAAGAAGCATGCTGCCTGACCCCTAGCAGTAACACAGTGAGCTGACATTTTTAACCTGGGCAACAATGGGACAGAAACATCAGGGGATCACTTCTGCCCCACCACTGATACATCAGGACACTCTTGGTAAGTGCTGGAGGAGTGAGGTGAGGTGGGAGGCTCTTCAGGGGGGTGGTAGACAATGGATATTCTGATGAATGCTATCAATGGATGGCAAGCTCATTGGGTGGGCTGTCAAGAGGTAGGTATGATGACAAGGGCAAGGCTTATTAAGTGGCGCTTAGGAGGTAGGGATGTAGATGGAGGGCTATCAGAAGGGGTAGAAAGACTCACCGGGGCACTTTCAGGCAGTGGGAATGCTAAGTGAGGGGTGGGGGATGCGTGCCATGGCTCTTGGGAGGGTTATTGGCAAGTGGAAAGGCTAAGTGAAGGATGCAGGATGGATAGGAATGATAGCAGGACTGCCGGGAGGGTAGGGATACTGGAGTGGAGGGTCAGACTGTCAGTACGTATGCTGGAGCAGGGGACTGGGCTGTTAGGTAGGGTTGTGCAAAGGCAAACATTTTTCCAATGTTCAGGTATTTCTTGAGTATGTTTTAGTCATTCATTTTAATATGAAATTTTTAGTATATAATAAATTGATTTAATGTGCACTAACTGTCAACTAATGCGCATTAAATCAATCTTTTTTAAGTTGCCCTAATGAACGGAATGTGCACTAACGGATACATACCCTACTGTCAGTAGTGGGTAGGGATACTGAATTGGGGATCAGGGTTCTTTTTAATCATAATAGTATGTGGTACAGTGCTGTACATTAACATAAGTGTGCAATACATACCCATTGTCCTCCCATAACTCACCCAGTTCCCGCCCCAAACCTCAGTATGCAACCAGCGGGCAAATTAGCGCATTCAGTCATGCCAGCGCAGTAACAGTTACCGCATTCTTGTATTGTTGCCACATGCTAATTTGCATGCTACTGCTTAGTGTATTTTAGAAACTAACCCCTAAGTATTAGACTTCTGGCAGCTCAGAGGCAGGATAATGGTTAATCCGTGCTATTTGTAATTAGGTTTCGTGTTATTCAGTGGGACCTAGTTACAAATAGCCCAGGCTAATCATTAGTCCAGTTCAGTAAACATGCCCCTTAGAATCAATGATAATTCTTGAAAAGAGTTAAAAGAAAATATAAAAAAGAAAAATATCAAAGAAAATTGAAGACCTATTTCACACAGCATGGTAACCATGAATTCTTTCACCATGAATGAGCATAGCTTATAAAGAATATGAATGACTAACCAATTATTCAGCAGGTGACACATCTTAAAGCTCTTGAATCTCACAAGTATGTTGGCAAAATCTATCCGAATTTGGTGAATTTGTTTACAATTTAAATATGGTTAAGCATAAAATGATTCCTCTTATTAAAAAAAAAAGTGGGGGTCCTATTTACTATGCATTTTCCCATAGACACAAGATGGGAGAAAAGCTTTAGTAAATCGACCCCCTAGTGAGAGCCGTACATTTTTCACCATCTCTTCAGTATATCTGGCATTACACTGTCAAACATAATTCTTAACAACAGTTTAGATGACAGGAAATGATTCATAGCAGAGATGTGAAGGATTGTTCGAAGTTCATTTTCCTGTGAGAACAGGAGAAAGTAGTCTTAGCTGCAAGGGAGGGAGGGAAAGGTTGATAAGGATTAAGTTCTGAACAGATGCGTGGGTGATGAATAGCAAACATAGGTATCATTCCACCCTAAGCTCGCTGCTCAAACAATGCACTCCGTAATGCAACTGAAACAGAGTTGCCACAACCAGTTTATCTTAAGCAGTACCTTGAGTATATTTACAAATTTCTTCTGTTACACGGAATACACTTAGGCAGCCTACAATTTCTATATTTCTTCCAAAATGTTCTGCTTGCAACATAAGTGCACTTCTGTTCCATAGTCTGATAGAAGCAGTGGTTCGTTTTTAGACCTTGTTCACTGGAATGAAAAGACACCAAATTCAAAGGTCTTCATTATTCATATTCACGACGCAATGCTGAAGATTGAAAGATCAATTAAGAATCTATGGCCGACAGTTTTCAGTGCTCAGAAAAAGAAAAGGTTTTAAATAGAGATTACTATCCTGAGCTCTCAATTGTTAATCGATTGTGCTTTCGGAATCCTTTAATGTGCTGTGTCAGCTCATTTTCGGTTCCCGTGCGCTTTTTCCAGAATGTTGGACATTGGTTCCTTTCACACATTTGTTTTCATAAATATTTTTTAAAGGCATTTTAGAACTTTATAACGCACACTAATTGGCTTAACACACATTAATTTGTAATCAATTTAACACACACTAGATTTTTTAAGGTACACTAATGAATCTAGTGTACATTAATGAAAGCACCTCCTTAAGTATCTTCATCAATATCACAGTTGTCTCTACTATAATGTTCTCTAGTATTATAGGATTTTGTCATTTGCTCAGTAAGGCATCTCTTACAACGTACTGTCTAACTAGAGAACTATGCAGCATTTAATTCTAAAGTCCTATAATAACTTTACAAGCTCCTTTCCCTTTAGTATGTCCATGCTATTTACAATACATAAATGAGCTGAAGTTTAATTATATGTTATGATTAGAAAGCAATTTACATAATTAACACAGCATATGAGTACTTTTTTAATGTTTCAATGAGGAACATTTAGGGGCCTTTTTACTTAAGTGTGGTAAAAATGTGTGTTAGTTGCAGAAATTAATGTGTGTTAATTGCAAGGCTTTAGTGGGTAGCCGTTGGGGGTGTGCTCAGCATTTTTCCCTAACAGTTAATACCGAGACAATATGTTTGCTGTGTGTTAACTGCATTGCAGATAACACGAAGACATGTAGGTAATCTGTAAAGGGGGGGCTTTAAATAATCTGTGTTATCAACACCAGTAACAGCTAATGCATTGCAAGTTACCATGCGTTAACTGCAAGGCATCCATTTCCTGCCCTGTCCCCTGCTCCGTTCTAGGAATTAGCACATGCTAAGTGTCAAGACACTTTTTCAAGAGACAAATAGAAATCTTTTATGAGTCACAAGAGGGTTTGTCACCCAGAGGCAGGGCCAGAGCAAAGAGATGAGGTACCTTAGGCGAGCCACATTCCCTGTGCCCCCCTCCCCACCCTGTCCGGCCAGCTGGCTGCCTGCCCCTCATTACCACGGCTGCTGCTACCCTTTACCGGGACCTACAGCAGCGGCAATGCCATGAAATAACCCTGCGCTACTTACCTTCAAACTTTGGCACCACAGAGCTGTTTGCTTCCGCCCCCACCGATGCCACTTCCTTTTGTATGGGGGCGGAAGCTGTTTCTGTCCCCATGCAAACAGGAAGTCGGCATTGGTGGGGATTTCTTTCTATTGCCAGGCAAAGTATTAATTTCTAAATGAATAAACATGATTTCTTAGGAAAACAAGATGATTTCCTATACAATATGTTGCCGTAGGGAAAGGAAAAAGATGAGGAAAAGCCTGAGGTTCCAACCGATGCCAAGGGGACATTTTCATTAAAGAAAAAAATAGCCCCGCTGAGTTGACACATGGGGAAATCTGCTGGTGCAACATCAGACTGCTGTATAAGCCTGTTTAAAAATCTGTATTGATCCGAGAAATAAAAAGCAATGTAGGATGCAGGTTGAAGCAGTACTCTAGAGATACAAAATCATTTATGACCAGATTTGCTGAAGTGCATTAATGCACGCTAATACCATTAATGCTCAATATTAGTAAATAGATCTCATTGCATAAAATGGGACCCGTGGTACAGTAATGCTCACGTGGAGGGCAATTATGCAAAGTCCTGCTTAGTTAACACATGTTTTCATATGCCTATGTCAAGCCTATAATATAAAGACAAGTAGGCACCTATTTTTTCATATAATGCTAGCTGAAGTTTCCAATTACACCTGTTAATCTAAGACATGATCATTTACACCAGCTCTACAGCTGGTTTAAATGTCTGCATCTAGGCTTCTCAAGTACATGTGTAAATTATTTTATTTATACCATCCTATCATTAATTCAGAGCAGTTTACAAAACCAAAAAAACAAACTTTTACAAAGAACAAGGGTGTTACATTTGGGAGATTATATGGGGTTCAAAGAAGTACATTTTAAGAACAGCTATTAACATTAAAGCAGCAATGGTTTATACAAGAAGCAGTTGTTTAAGAGGGTTTGAGGGTACAGAGCTAGGGGGAGAGAACCTCTGAGAAGGGAGTGAACTTCAGAGAGAGTGGAGTAGTGTAGGGAATTGTTATGAGTAGGGATGTGATGTGGTGGGAAGGGAGCTAGATAGATAGATAGACAGAATGGGCCTGATTCTGTCCCGCACCGCTAATCCCTTTGTACGTCTGGTCTGAGCTGGACATACAAAGAGGATCATGATTCTGATCCCGCGGGGCATGTCTAGCCTCATGGGATCAGGCCTCTACATGCAGGCCGGGACTGCGATTCAGTCCTGGCCTGCATGTACAGGCACTGCACGAATAGCTCAGTCAGGCTTTTAAATTACATCATGGCTCCATTTAAAAGCCGCGATGCCGGCTGCCACAGAAAAAGGTTCATTCCCCACAGCCTGACCCCTGACCTGGCCTCCTAAGGCCAGGGTCAGGCTGCGGGAAATAAATCCTCGCCCCCCCCCCCCCCCCCGGCCCTACGGCACCCTGGAGTGAACAAAAAAAAAAGTCCAGGGAAGTTATTCCACTCCGGAAAGCATAGTTACTCACCTGTAACAAGTGATCTCCGGGAACAGCAGGAATGTAGTCCTCACATATGGGTATTGTCGGTACCGACAGAGCCTGCGCGGGAACGCTCCCCAGCATCCAATAGAAAGCTTTTGGGAGCATCCCACAGCACCTGCGTGCTGCCTTCCCGCCTTTCCCAACTGCCTCTCTCCAGTTGAGTATTAAAGCTGAGACAAAGAGAGAGAGAGAGGGAAAGGGAAAGAGATAGATACAGAGATACAACTCCTAGGGGAGGTGGGTGGGTTGTGAGGACTAAATTCCTGCTGTTACAGGTGAGTAACTATGCTATCTCCAGGAACAAGCAGGAATGTAGTCATCACATATGGGAACTCCCTAACTTTAGATGCCAGGGAGAGACCGCAGAAGTTGTGTGTCCTTGAGAAGGGCTCCACTTCCCCCCATGGATCTCTGGCATCCTTCCAGGGATGGTGGGTAGGAGTTGATTAGGTATGGAACAGGTGTTGGAGAACAGCCTGACCAAACAAGGCATCCCGGCGGGAGTCCTTGTCCAAGCAGTAATGGGCTGTGAAGGTATGAACCGAGGCCCAGGTGGCTGCTCGACAGATGTCGTCGATAGACACAGAGTGCAGATGAGCCATTGAAGTTGCCATGGCTCTCACATTGTGAGCTGTGACATGGCCCTCCAGAGGAAGATTCTTGCTCTGATAGGCGAAGGCAATACACTGGGCAATCCAGTTAGGCGGTGTTCTCTTGGAGACTGGAAGTCCCAAATGAGAAGGATCAAAAGCAACAAAAAGTTGAGAGGACTTTCTATGTTGCTGTGTTCTTTGTAAGTAAAAAGCTAAAGCTCTTTTACAGTTCAAGGTATGAAGATTCCTCTCTGCATTTGATGCATGAGGCCTTGGAAAGAACACAGGTAGGTAGACCGCTTGCTTTAGATGAAAAGGCGAGACCACCTTTGGCATAAAGTGTGGATGAGTCCTAAGGACTACCTTGTCATGATGGAACCTTGTATAAGGTGGATCAGCTACTAGTGCTTGCAACTCACTAATGCGACGTGCTGATGTGATTGCAATGAGAAAGATAACCTTCCAAGAAAGGAATTTCAAGGAGGTAGTAGCTAAGGATTCAAAAGGTGGCTTCATGAGCTGGCCAAGAACCAAGTTTAAGTCCCATGCCACTGGCGGTGGCCTAATGGGAGGCTTAGTTAGAAGAAGGCCTCTCATAAATCTTGCTATAAGAGGATGAGAGGAGATAGGTTGTCCATTTAGAGGCCTGAAGGAAGCTGCAATAGCACTCAAATGGACTCTTACTGAGTTAGTCTTAAGTCCTGCATTGGATAAATGAAGGAGATACTCCAGTAAAGATTCCAGAGGTATCGCAAGGGGGTCAAGACCCTTCTGCGAACACCATATGGTAAACCTTTTCCACTTGAAAGCATAAGAGCGTCTTGTGGAAGGCTTCCTGGAAGCAAGAAGAATATCTTTCACTTGCTGAGGAAGGTTAAGATCATGGAGATCTAGGCCTTCAGCAACCAAGCCCTGAGATGCAAAGACTGGGGATTGGGATGCCATAACATTCCGTCCTCCTGAGATAGGAGATCTGGAGCAGACCCTAACTCCAGAGAGGGAGCTTGAGAGAGATGTATAAGCAGAGGGTACCACACTTGCTGAGGCCAATGTGGAGCTATGAAAATCATATGGCCTCTGTCTCTCTGAAGCTTGAACAGGGTTTTGGGAATTAGGGGAATGGGTGGAAAGGCATAAAGGAAGTCTTGGCCCCAGTGAAGGAGGAAAGCATCCTTGGCCTGAGATCCCTGAGCTGGAATTCTGGAACAGAACCGGGGAGGTTTGGCATTCAACGGACTTGCAAAGAGGTCTATGTCCGGGGTTCCCCAAATTTGAAAAATCTTAGCCACCTGGTCCACATGTAGAGACTATTCGTGTGGAAGCAGAACTCGACTGAGTCTGTCCGCCCAAAAGTTTTGTATGCCTGGAAGATACACTGCCAGGAAATGAATCTGATGCTCTCTGGCGAGGGCCCATAGTCGCAAAGCTTCGTTGCAGAGTGACAGAGAGCCTGTTCCTCCCTGCTTGTTCACATAGAACATGGCTACCTGGTCCATGTGAATAAGGGCTGTCTTGCAGCTGAGCAGGGAATGGAACACTCGAAGAGCAAGAAAAATTGCTCTGAGCTCTAAGAGATTGATATGTACATGAGTCTCCTGTGGAGTCCAAGTGCCTTGGGTGGAGAGGTCTTGTAGATGAGCTCCGCAACCTATTAGAGAAGCATCTGTTGTGAGAGTTGCTTGGGGTAAGGGTTGTTGGAACGGGGACCCCAGCAACAGGTTTTGAGTGGACTGCCACCATTGAAGGGACAAAATAAGGCGATTTGTGTTTACGATTTTGTCTGACAGGCACCCTGATGCCTGAGTCCACTGGGTGGATGAAGTCCACTGGGCTGCTTTCATATGGAGGCGAGCATAGGGAACCACATGCACAGTAGAAGCCAAGTGGCCTAGTAGTTGTAACATTTCTCGAGCAGTGAGATGGGACTTTAGCACTGCTTGAGAAGCTAACTGCACCATGCAAAGGCAACGGCTCTGAGGGAGGTAGGCCCTTGCCTTTCTGGTATCCAACACAGCTCCTATGAACTCTAGAGACTGAGTGGAAGTTAGGCTGGATTTTGGGATGTTTATGACTAGACCCAAATACTGAAGGATGCGCATTGTGCAAAATAGAGCTATCTTGGCCTCTGACTCTGATGGAGCTCGAATGAGCCAATCATCTAAGTAGGGGAAGACAAATATTCCTAAAGTGCGGAGAAATACTACAGCCATGCATTTCGTGAACACCCTTGGAGCTGAGGCCAGGCCAAACGGGAGCACCCTGTATTGGTAGTGCTTCCCTTGAAAAAGGAACCGGAGGAACTTTCTGTGAGATGGATGGACGAGAACATGAGCGTACGCATCCTTGAGATCTAGAGAACATAACCAATCTTGACTCTGAAGGTATGGCAGCAGAGTTCCTAGAGAAACCATTTTGAATTTCTCCTTGAACAGGAATTTGTTCAGTTCTCTGAGGTCTAAAATAGGTCTGTGACCTCCTGTTTTCTTTGGGATAAGAAAATAGGGGGAGTAAAACCCTGTACCCTGCTGAAGAATGGGTACTTCTTCTATTGCCCCTTGGGCAAGAAGCATGGTGACCTCTTGATCTAAAAGGCTGATGAGAGAGGTCTGAGAATTGAACTGTTTTACTATTGTGGGAGGGGGCATGCTCAAGAAATGAAGCTTCTACCCCTCTTTTATGATGGAGAGTGTCCAATGCTCTGCTGTTATCTGCCCCCATCTTGGGGCAAAGTGACATAACCTTCCTGGAATGGTGGAAGGCTCTGGTCCATTTAGAGCCAGGAAGGCTAAGTTCTCTAGATGCAAGTCGAAGGCCTTGTGGAGGCTGACACTGCTGAGGTGGTTGAGGCTTAGCAGTCTTTGCTTTTCTTTGATTGGATGGTTGCTGACCCTTCCGGACAGATTGACCTGCAGAGCATCCTTGCTGGGAATAAGCAGGATAAAACTTTTTCTTTTTGGAAAATAATGTTTTTTTGAAAGATTTCTTTCTTGCAGGATCAGCTTGCCCTTGGATAATCTGTCCAAGGTGGAGTTGTCAGCATCCAACTCATTGGCCTTTTCCTGCCAATCTTTGCCAAACAGGTTCTCATCAGTACAAGGAATATTGCCCAATTTGTCTTGTACCCAGAGGTCCAAATCAGATGCCTGGAGCCAGGCAATTCTACGTTCACCTATGGCAATGGCAGAGGTTCTGCTTATGCACTCAAAACAGTCAAAAGCTGCACGGTTGACAAACTTAGAAACATCCTGGGCATGTTTGACCAGTGTGAGAAAATCCTGCCTTCTATCTTCAGGAAGAAGAGGGCTCAAAACCTCTAAATCTCCTGTGATTTCCTTCAGGAGCATTCCCATATATAAAATATAGGAACTGATCCTGGCAGAAAGCATAGAAGCTTGGAAAGTATGATGTCCAAAAGCATCCAAAGTTCTGCACTCACATCCTGGGGGATTAGAGGCATGCCTCTTTGCACGCCTGATCCTTCTCATAGCTGACTCCACTACAATAGAGTGGTGAGGGAGCTGAGTTTTCTGGAAACCAGGACAAGGAGGGACTCGATACATAGTGTCAAGTCTACGAGAATGAGGAGGGGTGGTAAGAGGGGTCTCCCACATTCTGAGCATGAGATCATGCAAGATCTCATGGATGGGCAAAGCAGTTGCCTCCTTAGGAGCTTTGGAATATTGTAAAATTTCCCAACTCCTTTGCTCTGGCTCTGTTTCAGGAGCCACAGTAATGGAGAGACCCCGAGCCACCTCCCTGATGAAATCCTGAAAGGAGATATCCTCTGGAGGAGACATCCTGCGTTTAGGGGAGGAGGGCTCCTCTGGGAGAAGTGCTCCGGTATTGACAGAACTATCGGAATCCTCAGATTCCTCTGAGGACTTGAAGTACCTTCTGTCCGAATGCTCTTGTAAAGCCCGATACCCGTACCGACCGAAGTTGGTACCGGGGGGAATCGGTACCGGTGTATCGGTACCAGAGGGCATTGGGTGACTGGGTGCCGGCAATGCAGACACCGATGTCGATGCTATCGGTACCGATACCGGGGTCGGTGTCGGTGCCGGTACCGGCTGAACTGTCTGACGTGGTTCTGAGGGTGTCGATGCCGCAAGGAGAGCCGCCAGACTGTGTTCAATAGCCAGGAACCTCTGGTCTATCGACTCTGCCGATGCCTGGATGTCTGTACCAGAGAAGACAGCAGGTACCCCAGAGCATGGTACCAGTAGTTCTGCCGAGGTCGAGTCCTCAAGAACATCCTGGAGCCCCGAAAATGCTTTGGAAGCCGAAGCCTCCCGCCGGGGCAATTTTGCCAGTGCAGAATCCTCAAGGGCAACGCCAGAGGCATCTCGATGCTTAGAAGGAGATCTACCCTTTGAGGACCGGCTGGACTTATGTTTAGTTACTTGAGATCCACGGGAGGAAGAGGAAGCCCTGGAAGACATCGATGCCACCAAAGCTGCATCAGAGGGAAACAGGGTACTGAGCTTAGCAGCTCGGTTCTGCCGACCTCTTTTAGACATCATGCCACAGGACATACAATCCGTGATGGAGTGGTCAGGACCTAAACATTTCAGACACCATTCATGGGTGTCGGTGACGGAGATGGTACCGCCACACTTGGTGCACTTTTTGAAACCTGAAGCAGGTTTCTCCATTGTAGGAAAACCTTTTGGGCCCAAGGCCTAAAATGGTGCATGCACCTGGGAAAAAGTACTAAGTACATATATATATATTTTTAAAAGAACAGAAATAAAGAAAGAAAAAACGGCAGTACCGGTAAAGCATTGAGGAAGGCAGACGCGACCACAAAAAAAAGGAAAGTAATAAGGAAGAATTTTCTGCGGTGACAGGAACGACGATCTGCTGGCTCCGCGGAAAACAAAGAACTGGAGAGAGGCAGTTGGGAAAGGCGGGAAGGCAGCACGCAGGTGCTGTGGGATGCTCCCAAAGGCTTTCTAATTGGACACTGGGGAGCGTTCCCGCGCAGGCTCCGTCGGTACCGACGATACCCATATGTGATGACTACATTCCTGCTTGTTCCTGGAGATGTGAAATAACTTCCCGTCCATTTCGCCAGCCCTGGACATACAGGGCCGACATTATTCTACCAGAGACATCAAAAGGCCAACCCTGGGAGTCCACCTAACCAGAGGCATATGCCCCGGGAGCATATTTACCTATACCTGGTCCAATGGAGACAGCCAAAAGCCAAACACTGGAAGCCCATTTACCAGTCCCTGCTCTACCAGAGGAAGCCAAAGTGGAAGCCAAATCCTGGAAGTCTGTTCAACTGGAGGTCAGAACATCTCTACCTGCTTTACCAGAAACAGTCAGTCAAATCCTTGGAGGCTATCTAATCAGAGTCCAGTGCCCTAGGAACATTCCCAACAGTGTCTACTTTACTAGAAGCAGCCAAAATTCAAACCCTGGGAAGCTAGTCAGATACTCAGCAGCAGCTGAATATCCTGTGGCATTTAAATATCAGCCCCTTTGAAAATTGGCCCCATAACCTTTGAGAAGCTGCATATCTGAGATTCATATTGCATTGTTAGATTTTAACAGGAATGTTTACTTCACCTTGTTTTGTTTCTGGTTGTTTGAAAAGCCTCAATAATTTATAAATGTATCCCTGATTTTCTTAGATCATTCAGCCTTAATTTCTGGCTGTTTTGTTTTTTCTCATAAGCTCATCTCTCACAGGACACTTCAGTACACTCTTCATGTTAAACAAGTACCCCCTCAGTTTTGTGCCTCTCTCTTTCTGTCCCCTACATTTCTGGAACCAGTGCCTGTTGATACCCATGATTTACTATGCTAAACTTAAAACCCACTGACATCCTTGCTTTCAGCTAACACAATGATTATATTTTTCACTAATATTTCCACTGTTTTATTTACCACTATCTGCTGACGTCGTAGTTTCCAAGGAACATTGCCCAAGATAAGTACAAAAATAAACAATCAGCCCAATATTCAAAGTGGCTGGTATGTAGTAAACACAGTGGCAATGAGCCGTGGAATTTAAATATCCAGCAAATATTTAACATAGTAACATAGTAAATGACGGCAGATAAAGACCAGTATGGTCCATCTAGTCTGCCCAGTAAATTTGGTAGCAGTATTTGAATAGCGGCTGTCGCTGAACATCCGGCAGGGTGTGCAGGCCAAAAACGTTCATTTTGTTTTGCGTTGTATCATTTTTCCTCAGTAGCGTGCATTCTTTTGCATGAGTTCAATCTGAGCACCTATTTGTTACTTTTGCCTCTATGGAGAACGCAGCTATCCATCACATGACCTCTGTAATGTGCAGGCACATTGTGTGCTTCATGGACATAACAGCCGCCATATGTACAAGTGTCCCTTTTTATTGGCCACTCTGAATGTGAGGAAGGGCAAACATCATTTGGTCCCCAGACCATGCACCACAACAGATGGTCTCTCCAGGCAGAATATGGCAGCTGTTGAATGCGGTATATAATGCTAGCCATTTGGTACCCTGTACCCATTGGTATTCTCGTGTAACATCTTCTGTCATAGTTTAGGGCTAGGGCAGCTATTTCCAAGGAACCTGAATTCAGTGAGTGTTGTCTAGGCAGGAAGAAGGGGGATGACGCCAACCCCCAGGGCCTGTCAAAAACCATAGTCAGCATCAAGCTACCAGCAGCCCAATAAAAGCTGCTCTCCTCTCTTTCTGAGACAACTAATCAGCTAGATGAATCCCAGTCATCCTGTATATATTGTGCAACAGTGGGCTGTGCTAGCCACTCTTATACCATCTGTACCCAGCAGCCTAGCTAGTGACTGGACTACCATAAAGAAACAGCACCCATATCACTGCAGCTTAACCCTAAATAGTACTATGTGGATACAGAGCCCTGACATGTTCCCAACTCGGTCAGAGTGAACAGATATGTGCACTCGGGCCAGGCTCATGCAAGATCCACGCTAAGATGGCTCAGCCATTTACCTAACCTCTGACTCATATATATCTTGTGCAAACTGTTTTGGACAATACCCAGGATCCTCTGTTCTTCATTTGTGTACCCTTCTAGTTTGAACTTGGGGACAGCTAATGTAATGCAAAGAGCACTAGAAAGTGGCCCAGAGATAGGCTGCGAGTGCATATTGGTCCATAGTGTCCTATGTCTGTCACATACCAGAGGACTGTCTCCCCCTAAACAGCTTGTAGCAGTGGGCATTGAACATAGGCTATGCTCATACTCCCATATTATGTCATGTTCCTGGCCATGGACATTGCAAAAATGACCAGTGGAGCACATGTGCTCTCCCATGCTTTGGATGCAGTTCCTCCCCTCTAAAAGCATGTGGAAGCATGGCAGGTTGAACATGGGGTTAGATTTTGGTACTGTTGCTGGCTACACATATGCCACCCTTCCCAGCCTCTTTGTACTCTAACAACGGCTCCTTGTGGCTGTCACACTCGGTGCTTATGGAGAATGGGTGAGGCAATCATGCAGGGCCTCTGATGTGAAACATGCAGAGGCTGAGTAGGCCGTCAGAGCTTCTGTGCATCTGAACAGAGCCTCTGGCTGTCTATGCCACCTACCAGGGGCACATTCAAAACATACATTAAACTGTTTCCCCCCACCTCCAGCCAACATTCACCTCCAGGCACTGCTTTCTCACATGGTGGCAGGGGATGCAGAAACAGACATGACATCCTGTGGGACATTCCCCCAGTTGAAGTTGTGCAAGGACCATTCAGAAGTCAGTGTCCCGAAACATGTCATCTCTGCAAACATAAGGCTGGTTGTTGTTATGGAGTAATACATAATGTCATGCTGACTGCTGTGGTCAATGATCAGTAGATAGTTCTTAGGTACATTTGCACTCAATATACAATATCTGAGATGGATATGTGTATAAGTGTATACTGCGCATGGAACTAAGAGACCTCCAGAGTTCACTCTGCAACTGCAACATAGGACAAGAGCACAGGTTCTTTACTGTCTCACCAACTTAGTGACTCCATTGGACATTCACAGAGGCCAGCCCTCCACGTGAACCTAACTCCTAATAGGCTGCAGTTGCACCAAGGTGGCTGCAGTGTTGCCATGGATACAGCTATTATGGCAGTTGGCATTAATCAGGCCTCTCACCTGTGCAGCCAGGTGTGTCTTAAGGCCTGGAGACTCAGTCAGAGGTGAGAGTTGCTGCATACACACATATGATGGAATTCTCCCTGGTGAGACTGTGTCTTCTCAGCTCACTCCAGTCCAACCATCAGGAGATATGGGAGCTATACAACAGTGTCATGTTGCCGAAGCAAAGTTGATATCATAATAGACAAAGTAAAACGAGAACGCCATACCAAACTTGCTAAACTTGCTAAATTGGTTGACTGACAGACGACAGAAGGTGATGGTAAATGGAGCTCACTCGGATGAAAGGAGGGTGATTAGCGGGTGCCCCAGGGTTTGGTCCTCGGTCCGGCACTGTTCAATGTATTTGTGAGTGATATTGCTGAAGGACTGCATGGAAAAGTCTATCTTTTTGCAGATGACACGAAAATTTGCAACAGAGTGGACTCCTCTGAGGAAGTGGATAACATGAGGAAAGATCTACAAAAGCTGGAAGAATGGTCTATGCTTGGCAGTTAAGATTTAATGTGAAGAAGTGCAGTGTCATGCACTTGGGAAGCAGAAATCCATGGGAAATGTATGTGATGGGGGCGAGAGGTTGGTGTGCACGGACCAGGAAAAGGACCTTGGTGCGATTATTTCTGAGGATCTCAAGGTGGCAAAACAGTGCGACAAGGCACTGGCAAAAACCAGGCGGATGTTGGGTTGCATATAAAGAGGAATTACCAGCAGAAAGGAAGAGGTACTAATGCAACTGTATAAGTCACTGGTGAGGCCTCACTTGGAATACTGTGTTCAGTTTTGGAGAACATATCTTACAAAGGATATAAAAAGACTGGAAACTGTTCAGAGGAAGGCAACCAAAATGATTTGCAGCCTGCATCAGAAGCCTTATGAGAAGAGACTTGAAGACCTAAATATGTACACTCTGGAGGAGAGGAGGGACAGGGGAGATATGATTCAGACCTTTAAATACTTCAAGAGAAATAATGAACAAACAAACCTCTTCCAAAGACGGGGAAGCTGTAAAACTAGAGGGCATAACATGAAGCTGCAAGGGGGTAAATTGAAAGGCAATGTCGGGAGATACTTTTTCACTGAAAGGGTGGTGGATGCTTGGAATGCCCTCCCGATGGAAGTGGTGGGGGCAAATACAGTGACAGAATTCAAAATGGCACAGGACAGACACAGTGGATCCCTTTACAGCAACAGGATAAAATCAAAATAAACTTAACTATCTAATTTCTCAACATACAATTGTCTGCTGTTTCACAATGGAGAAAAGCTCTCTTGGTTGGTTGATTGTGGTGTTTATATAGTAACATAGTAACATAGTAAATGACAGCAGATAAAGACCAGTATGGTCCATCTAGTCTGCCCAATAAGATGGCAAGAGTAGTGTACCTGCTGCTCCGTGCAGGCCACCCCTCCCTATGTCTTAGTTTTAGGGGTGTCCTACACGGAGCAGTGGGTTCACCCCTAAAACTAAGACATGGGGAGAGGTGGTCTGCACAGAGCAGCAGGTACACTACTCTTGACATCTTATTGGGCAGACTAGATGGACCATACTGGTCTTTATCTGCTGTCATTTACTATGTTACTATGTAAACACCGCAATCAATCAACCAAGAGAGCTTTTCTCCATTGTGAAACAGCAGACAAAAATACCATCTGCTGAAAACCAAAAAATCAAGATCACCCACCAACATTACAAACAGTTCAACACTACAAACAGCTAGAGTCGCAACCAAATATCAGCATCTCACCCACTACCACAGACAACCACATAGACACCTGGAACTCCTTCAATCAAATCACCAATGGACAAATAAAAAACACCATAACAACCTTAAACATAACAACCTCCCCTTGGATCCCTGCCCCACATCATGGATAAAAGCAACCAAAACAAATTCAGTGGAATAATCACCAAATTCATACAAGAGATACTTCAACAAGGCACCATGCTCAGAAGTCTAAAAACCTCCTCTATTCGCACAGCTCTGAAAAAAAAACAACCCTGGACACATCAGACCCAACATCTTACAGACCCATTGCAAGCCTGACCTTTGCAGCAAAGGTCATAGAAAAAACAGTTCAGCACCAGCTACAAGGCCATATTGACAGACATGATCACCTAGACCCCCAGCAACATGGCTTTTGACCACAATATGGAGTGGAAGTATTGTTAACCACACCAATAACCACACTAACACAAAGAATGAAATGAACCAATCAAGACTTCTTGTTAATCTTCCTAGACATATCATTGGCCTTCAACACCGTGAACCACCAACTACTATTACAATGTCTCCACACAATAGGAATACAGGGAACTATCCACAAATGGTTCACATCATACCTCACTGACAGATATGAACTGATAAGAATTGGAAACTACAACTCCACCCCATACAAGCAAATCCAAGGAGTCCCGCAGGGATCCACCCTCTCCACTATGCTCTTCAACCTATACCTGCATCCACTCTGCACAATCATAAGGACGCACAACCTAAACCTCCATGTCTGTGCTGACGACATCATGATATATGGACCAATTGACACACACCAATCCAAAATAGCCCACCAAGAATCCTTCACAGAAGTAACAAAATGGCTAACCGACAAAAAACTACAAATAAACTATAACAAGACAGAGGCCCTCTACATAACAAGAAACACATTTATACCTCTTCCTATGATAACACTGAGCAAAATCACAATTAAAACCAAAGCCGAGGTGAAATACCTAGGGATCACCATCGACCAACACTTAACTTTCAAATGGCACATAGACAAAATGGAGTGGGAGGAGTGGCCTAGTGGTTAGGACAAGGTACTTCAGGCCGGAGGGCCGGGGGTTCAAGTCCCACCTGGGGACAGCAATCTCAGGCCGGAGGGACTGGGATTTCTAGTCCTATAGGCACTCCTTGTGGTCTTGGGCAAGCCACTTAACCCTCCATTGCCCATGTTCCCTGTAAGTATTAGCGTATGTGTGTCATATCCCCTCGTGTTAAATGTATCTCCCAATTGACTGCTTTGACCCGGTGAAAAGCGGGATATAAATACAGATAAATAAATAAATAAATAGACAAAACCACCTGAACAATCTAATACAAAGCGAAGACACTCCAACGCCTCCCACCTCTCCTTGAACTAGATGACTTCCACACTCTATACCAAGCATCAATAACACCCCACCTGGACTACTGCAATGCCATCTTGCAAGGACTACCACAATCCACACTCCTACCTCTCCAGACAGCGTTCCACTCAACAGCAAGAATCCTACAGGCAGAAACAAGAAAAGAGCACATCACCCCAATATTCAGACAGTTGCACTGGCTCCCTCTCCAGAGTCACATAACATACAAATCCATCATATATAGAAATATGATGTATAAAAGAGAGAGATAACAGCCGGCCTCCCCCTAAGGCAATCCAGAAGAAACAGGTCCCAAAAAAACCACAGACCCTTCATCTCTCTCCTAAAGTACCAATCTTGACACCGAAACCGCAAGCCTCCGCAACCGCACACGGTTCGAGCTCCCCTGCCTGGGTTGAGCTCGCCAACTCGACCAGGCACTGAATGACGACAACAACTAAACTATTCAGGTAAACACAATACTGCAAATTCCTCCTACAGACTGTATGACATTTCTGACTTTATTGGACTTTTAAGAAACTTCCCCACAAGTTTCACAATCTGCCTGCAACTTCAATACACTGTACTATATCAAACCAGTATATTGAAGGAATGTTTACTGTAGGAATGAAATCCGATCACTCCCATACCACCTGATTTTGACATTAATTAGATGCAATAACCTTACGGATTAATCCCTCTCTGTAATACCTGCAATTCTCTGTAATACCTGTAATACTTGTAATACCTCTCTGTAATTCTCTGTAATACCTGCAATACCTCTCTGTAATACCTGCAATTCCAAACCACTTATTGCTCATCTATCACATGGTATCAGAAGTTTTTCCCGTTATACTTATATTTTATATACTGATTGAGACATCACATGTGCGACAACTAACAAATGACCCTAAACTACAAGTAAATAACCTCTGCCACCTTCGCACGGAATTTCTCCTCCAAGGATTTCCATAACAAACTCTGCACCACACCCAACCACACAAACCATGGCACCCATCACCTATATGGTAATTATCTGCCTCTACGTATCCCTAGCCGCATACGCATACTTACCACACTTGATGCAACACCAGGCAATAGGATGGCATCCTTTCCTTATCCATGGCCAAATACTGTTACCCCTACTAACTCCGCTAGGGCCAACATACATAGCCCATGATGAAACCCTACTCAACCCAGGCCTGAACACTGCTTTAAAGGTCACTGAAAAACCCCATAAAAGACGTAGCTCCAAAACAAAACATAATAAACATAGGAAACCGACAGCCACAAAGACCAGAAACAAGCAACAGCAACCACACCAATTATCACAAACCCCCATCACAATCTGTCTCATCAACGCCAGATCCATTAGAAATAAAACCCACATCATACACGATATCATTACAGACAACAAACCCGATATCCTCTGTGTCACCGAGACTTGGATCACTGACACTGACCCAGCAATACTAAACCAATTACCCCATCCCAACTACACAGTATTTAACTGCCCCCATCACAACAGGAGAGGAGGAGGAGTACTTGTCATTGCCAAAACCTCCCTCACGTTCTCAAGCCCCTCCCGAACTGAATCCAAAGGCATTGATATACTCAAGATCGAAAACAAAACATCAATACTTTGCTTAATCTACAGACCCCCCTCAGCCCATCATGAAACCCTGGCCACCGCACTAGAAAATATCTCAACCTCTGCAACCAAAAAACTGCGCATCATTCTGGGCGACCTAAATCTCCCATCGATTCCCCCTGTACAGGCAGACGCATTCTTTGAAGCCATGCATCAGCTCGGCTACACACAAATCATACAAGAACCCACACATAAGAAAGGTAACACCCTTGATATGGTGTTCTTATCACACAACATCCAAAAATACACCAAACCTCGAGTAACCCCAGTCCCATGGTCCGACCATTTCCTAGTCGAAATTGAAATCCACCTACCTCCACAAAAGGTAAAGCCTCAAGCCGACCCAAAAACACATCAACAGAGGAAATTCCAAAAATTCAATAGCGAAGCTTTGGTAACTTCTATATCTACACATTTTGAGTACACCACCACAGACCTAGACAAGCTGGTAGACCAATGGAACTCAGGGATCGAAGCAGCTGCAAGTCCAACATGGAAGAACACAAACGCTGCAACAAAGACAGGAACCGAACCATGGTACCCTCCCACGCTATCTAAAATGAAGAGAGAACTACGCAAACTCGAAAGGAAATGGAGGAAAAAGCAAACCGAAGAATGCAAGCAACTATACCTAACACTCCTCGCAAGATACAAGAATGAGGTAAACCTCGCTAAAAAGACACACCACACTAATCTACTCAACAAAGCGCTCAACAGACCCAGAGAACTTTTTGAACTCATAAAATCTCTGACCAAAACTTCACAAAACTCCATCTCTGCAGACGATATAAAGGCCCAGACGCTTGCCGACCACTACGCCAAAAAGCTAAATCCGAAACTTCCCACAAGCATGACCAAAGGCATGCCACTAGCTCTCACCACTCGAGAAACCACAACTGCCCCCAAGCAGACCCAGAAACAGAATGGAACACCTTCCAGCAATTAGGTGAGCAACAAATCTTAAACATCTTAACCAACTTAAACACCACTACCTCCCCCCTCGACCCATGCACAGCCGCTTGGATGAAAGCAACCAAGAAAGACAATGCAAAACCCATCGCGCACATTGTCAATCAGTCTCTGAAACAAGGAATCATGCCGTCTCATCTCAAGAAATCAATTATTAGACCCATATTAAAAAACAAGTCGCTCAACAAAAGTGACCCTGCATCATATCGCCCAATCTCAAGCATAGCTTTCCTAGCAAAGATGATTGAAAAAGCGGTCCAGCACCAACTCCAGGACCACATGGACGAGATAAAAGCCCTAGATGAACATCAATACGGATTCCGTCAGAATCACGGAGTGGAAACACTACTACTGGCACTCCTTGACAATCTACTTAGGGGCCTCGAGAACAAAAACTCCATGTTCATACTCATATTCATCGATATCTCAGCGGCATTCGATACAGCACATCACACCACCCTTTTGGACCGCCTGGCCTTGCTAGGTATAACAGGGACCCCCCTGAAATGGTTCACATCATACATATCCAATAGGATGCAACAAGTGCAATTCAACAACGACAGAGCTGATGCTTTCCCCCAAACCTAAGGGATCCCTCAAGGGTCTGCCCTCTCATCCCTACTGTTCAATTTGTATATAAAGCCGGTATGCAGTATTTTCCAGAAATACAACATAAATTACCACATATATGCCGACGATGTGATGTTATACACACAGCTCGACATAACACAGCCTAACTTCAGTCCCCTAGAAGAATGCCTTGACATGCTCCAATCATGGCTCCAGCAAAACAACATGTCAATAAATCACAAAAAAACAGAGGTCATGTTCATGTCCAAGAAAGCCAATTTCATCCCGCCCACCACAGTCACACTAAACAAAAACATATACGATACAAAGCCTGTAATAAAGTATCTAGGAGTCCTACTTGACAGCAACCTCAAGATGGACAAACACCTCAGAACAGTTAACCGAGCCATCTTTTACAAACTCAAAATCCTTCAACCACTCCGCAATATCCTCGAGAAATCCGACTTTAGGTCTGTTGCTCAAGCACTAATCATTCCCCACCTGGATTACAGCAATGCCATTCTACAAGGGCTTCCAAAGAGCACACCAAGCATCCTGCAAATGGCTCAGAATGTGGCTGCAAGAGTCATCATGGAAAAGAAAGTCACCGACCACATAACCCCAGTTCTAATGGATCTGCACTGGCTCCCAGTGGCCGCCGCCCGCATCATCTACAAACTACTCATCACAACATTTAAACTCATCAATGGCATCGCACCATCCTACCTCAATAACCTAATCACTATTCAACCTAGCAACAGGAGCAGGAGAACTATGAATCTCAACACCCTATGTATCCCGACCAGCATAAGATCTGTCAAGGCTGAAACAAGCAATAGGGCGTTCACATACTCAGCGCCAATCCAATGGAACCAACTACCGCATGAATTAAGGCTCACAAACAACCTGAACGAATTTAGACGAAAACTGAAAACCTATCTGTTTCAAACCCACTACAACTTGATCTAACTGCGATACCCTACCTCAACCAGATCTCCTCTGCCGCACTCGGCAGCATATAATCTAATAGTATATAGTCATGTATAACTTGTACACCTTGGCAACTAATTCCATACAAATTGTATATAACCATGTATAGTCTGTACACCTTGGCAACTAATTCTGTACAAATTGTATATATGGGGCCCTCCCCCAATCTACTGAAATCAAATGTATACCTTGATCTGTGTGCTTTCATCAAATGTGTATCGTATCCAAATGCCTGTCCCGTGTTACGTAATCATTGACTAATCAAAATGTAAAACTGAAATCTCAATGTACCGTACAATACATTATGATTCTGTAAAGTAAACCGCTGCTGATCGTAGGAAGCAGCGGTATACAAGTGTTTACTAAATAAATAAATAAAAAAAACACCTGTTAAATAAATAAATAAATCATGCTAACCCACAAAGCAATCCACTCATGCCCACCCACACACCTACAAAGATTTATACATCCCTCACAACCACACAGAACTAGACAAACCACAACAATGAATACCCTCAACATCCCCCACATCAAAACCAAATCAAATCAACAGGCATACAAAAGAGCTTTCCAACTCTACGCACCTTCTATATGGAACAGACTGCCAGACCAGATCAGGGACACCATGGACCTCAAGACTCTCCACAAACAGTTAAAGACACATTTTTTTACCGAACATTTCAACACAAGAGATTACCCTCCCTCGCCCCTGAAGAACAATGCCCAACCAACTACCATTATTGTTATATATAATCAAACCTGTATATAGTTAAGAGCCAAAAGCTCATTGATTGCATTCTATACATAGTTTGATATCACTGTTTCAATGTAAGCTACGTTTCAGTTCCTTGTATACCAGCTTGACCCAGTGAAAGGCAGTATGTAAATACAGCTAAATAAATAAATAAATGTTGGGAGGTAAGGGTAGGAGTGTGCTTTGGGGATGGGCCTTGAGGATGGTGTAACTGGAATACATTTGAATATCACAACTTTGGGGACAACATGTGCACAGGCACAATAAGTCAGCCGGTGACTCCCACAGGTGGCAACTACTTACTGAAAAATAACTTTCTGCCCATAAATGGTGTCTCCGCAGTTTGTGGAGTTGTTGCATGCAGAGCCATAAAGCCTGGACATTACGCACATAGCCGCAGCTCACAGTCCTCTGGACACACACACACACATATGACTTTTGGCAAAACTAAAGAGTCATGGGATAAGAGGCAGTGTACTATTGTGGATCAGGAACTGATTAAAAGATAGAAAGCAGAGGGTAGGGCTAAATGGCCAATTTTCCCAATGGAGAAAGGTGAATAGTGGTGTACCCCAGGGATCTGTGCTGGGTCCGCTGATTTTTGACATATTCATAAATGACCTGGAAAGTGGAATAACGAGTGAGGTTATCAAATTTTCAGATGACACAAAACTATTTAAAGTTGTTAAAACCCAAGAGGATTGTGGAAAATTGCAAGAGGATAAATTGGAAGACTGGGCATCAAAATGTCAGATGAAATTTAATGTGGACAAGTGCAAAGTTATGCACCTAGGGAAGAACAACCCAAACTATGGTTACACGATGCAAGGTTCCACATTAGGAACCACCACCCAGGAAAAAGATTTAGGCGTCATTGTGGATACCATGTTAAAACCCTCGGCCCAGTGTGCAGCGGCGGCCAAGAGAGCAAATAGAATGCTAGGTATGATACAGAAAGGAATGGAAAATAAAATAAAAGATATTATAATGCCTCTATATCGTTCCATGGTGAGACCGCACCTTGAATATTGTGTGCAATTCTGGTCGCCGTATCTTAAAAAGGATATAGCGATTTTAGAAAAGGTTCAGAGAAGAGCCACCAAAATGGTAAAGGGGATGGAAGGATACTCCTATGAAGAAAGGCTAAAAAGGTTGGGGCTCTTTAACCTGGAAAAGAGACGGCTGAGGGGAGATATGACAGAAGTCTATAAATTAATGAACAGAGTGGAATGGGTAAACGTACATCGATTGTTTACCTTATCAGAATATAGAAAGACTAGGGGACATGCAATGAAGCTACAGTGTAAACTATTTAAGACTAATAAAAGAAAATATTTTTTCACTCAACGTGTAATCAAACTCTGGAATTTGTTACCGGAGGATGTAGTAAAGGCTGTTAGTGTAGCTGGGTTTAAAAAAGGTTTGGACAAGTTCCTGGAGGAAAGGTCCATAAACCATTATTAAGAAGGGACCCAGGATATCAATGCTTGAACCAATACAAGCATTGTGGAACCTGTGTCCCTTGGGGAAACTGCTAGGTACGTATGACCTAGATTGGCCACTGTTGGAAACAGAATACTGGGCTTGATGGACCTTGGTCTGACCCAGTATGGTATATCTTATGTTATGACCCCGCTGTCCAAAATAGGTGTCAGTTGACATTCTTATTTGGCTCTTAACACATCTGGACTTACCATCCTGATCCACTGGCTGGTCTTGAACCTGCTATTTTTACCTTTCTCTCTCAGACAGTGGCCTTGTGTTAGGAGCCACAGATCAACCATTTGGGAGTGTGGGTGCATCACTTCATGTGTGTATAAGTGGTCATTGTCAGGATGCATGGGGTATGCCTATGTCTGCAGCTCTCTGCAGGCTCTTTGCCATACTTGCCTGACAAGGTATGTGAGGCTGCTGTGGGAGAGGGACATCTTGTTAGGTTTGTATATAGAACTGCACTGATATGCTGCTGATAAAACTGACATTCATGTCTTACATATGGGATCTGTCCTGTCAGAGGGGCAGGACATGATACATGAACATACACACACATGCAAGACCCTAGCAGAGTGATCAACGTAACCATTTCTTGGAGTGTGCATGTGGGCAGTACTGGAATAATCTCATGGTTGAAAGGCCACACTGAGTAGTTTGGACTTACATGTGGCTTAGATGGATGCAGCATCTAAACAAGTGCTTTCTCATGAAAGGGTCATCAGGTTTCCAGACAGGCATTGGTCATCATTTGGCAAGTAAGAAAGCAGTCTGGTTATTCTTCCTCTGAGATGGGGTGTTATCATATTGTCTAATCTTCCGTCCTCACTGGCATATTCCCCCCCCCCCACATGCATATATACACGTAATATGTGCATGTGGGGGGCATCCTGCTCTAACTCTCCCCTGTTGAAGTGCTGTGACACTGCTAATGACTGCAGGATGTGGGGCTCATGGGTAGACACAGGCAACCTGTGCAAAGTTTTGGGACTGATGATGTAGCCAGGAGACACCACATGCACAATGCAATAGCGGTTGGCAGACAACACTTCCCAGTCTCTGGGTGTTACACACTCCACATGTGTGCTCTGTATAGGTGCTTGCCCATGCATTATCTCACACTGCAGGTTACAGGTCACACACTGTTGTCTCTCATTAGGTCATTCCTCAGCTGCTTATGGCTCACAGTACCTAGTTCTATTGATCATGTTGGATAGCATGCTGGCCTATCCCTCCCTCCCTACAAGCATGGTACAGCCACTGCTTCAGTGCCGTGAGTGGCTTTAAAGCAGTGTGCACAGGAGGCTAGTCACAGAGTGCCATTCCTGCCCCTTCCATGTCGGAGGGGGCAGGAGTGGCATGCCATGAGTATGCGGGCTGCTGCCTTAAGCTCACCATCATTGAAGGGGGAATCACCATGAGCTCTGCTTTACCTGTCAATGACATGCTTGCCATGCCCCTGATGTAGACACAGCAGCATTGCACCTGGCACACAGGGCAGGGACTAAGTAGCTTCTGCAGCAGGCAGAAGCTACTGCCATCGCCACCCCACCCCAGATACTGCTAACATAGACGTGTGGTGGCAGTGGTGGTGGCATGACATTTTTGTGACAGCAACTGCATATATGTGTGCGACCACTACCACAGCAGAGTTGCAACAGATCTTGTGGTTGTACACCCTAGGCAGCTGCCTTGTCTGCCTAGCGGACTAACCAGCTGCGCTCAATCACCTTTGCCACTCTAGCATTAATATCATAGTGCCCTTTATTGAAAGGGTACCATGCTATGACTGCCAACAGACCACTATTATCACTAATTTCAGGGCTCCAGTGTGGATGCTACACACTGTTTACATGTGAATGGGCTCCCTGTATTGTGTTTAACAGCTGAGAATGGCTCTTTGGCTTCAAAAGGAGCCCTTAACATCACCTAAAAGCTGGCGTTAAGGTTCCTGGCAGCTGTGCCTGTAACGTACAATAAGAGATCGGTGTTATGGGCACACATGCTGTCTCCACCTATGCTCCACTCAGTTAACACCCCTTCTACATCCCTTTGCAACCTACTGGCCGGTAAGATGTTACCGCCCGTTAAGCCCACCTTATTGGCGCTTTCCACAGTGGTAACCTCTGCCAGGCACCAATAACACATGTCTTTATGCCCTTAAAGGTCCTTAGTAAACATATTCCTAAGTGCCCTTCTCCGGATTGCCTCCTTGGTTATGTGGATAAGGACTTTTAAATATTGGGGCTAACAATTTTAGACCACCATAAAATCTTTAGATCATGAATATGAGATTTCCCTGCACAAGTAGAGCAAATAGGGGGCAAATTTGAAAAGCTATTTACTTATTTATTCATTTAACTGTTTTTATATACTGCCTTATCCTTCAATCAAAGCAGTTTACATTGTAACTTAAACTGCTTACATTATAACAATAACAAAGTTGGGAGGAGAGATTTGGCATGCAGGACAATTTAACAGGTCATAACTTATATACAGAAGATAATATTAGAAGTCAGGTTGTGTTTCATAGTAGCTGTCCTGGGGTGATTTACCATTCCTTTACCGAGGGCTAAGTGACTATCTTGAAGTGTTCTGTGTATAGGAATGGATGAGGACTGCTATAATATACACGGGGGGGGGGGGGGCAAAATCTGCAAAAATACAGTTCCAACTATCTGTGTATAGTTTAGCAAATTCTCAAAGGGAAAATATGTTCATGCTTTCGCTTTAAGAATTGGTGCAAAAGGGGGGCGGAGCCTGATGTCCAGCGGGTTAGACGCTTCGCGCTGAAGCTCCCGAGAGGCCTACTCAGAATCCTGACTTAATACCTACCTAAACTTAATATTTTGCTCCGAACTTACCGGGGTACCTCGGGGGGGATGGCGGCCCACAAACCAGCGCGCTTAGACTTCGGGTCTCCCTCTTCTTCACACGGAAAACGCTCCAAAACAGAGTTGTCTTCCCCACAAAAGACCGTTCCACTTCGGGAAAACCCCGAAATGCAACAGGAGATCTTGGAGGAAATACGCGGTGTGAAGGAACTGGTACAGTCCAACGGAGAAGCGCTCCGAGCCATGCGAGAAGACTTCGGTATGCTTCAGGACCGGCTTGAAGGTCTCTCATTACGGCAGAACAACATGGCGGGGGTCCTCGACTCGCACGCGGTGCGCTTGGTGAAACTGGACAAGGCTGAGCGTCAGATACAGAATCTTCAAAAAGAGTTAGAGGATAGCAATAATCGAGCCCGTCGCAACAATGTAAGGCTCATTGGAGTACCGGAGGGGGCCGAAGCAGGAGATATAAGAGAATTCCTGGTCAAAACTCTTCCCTCCTTGCTGAAGATCACTTTTCACAGAGATCTGGAAATTGACCGAGCACATCGTGCTCCTACCAACATGGCCCTCAATCGGACGACCCCCCGGCCTATCATCTTTCGATTACTGAGATATCAACAAGTTGAGCAGATTCTAAATGCTGCCCGGGCGAATCATCATCTGGAGTTTGAAAGTCATAAAGTCTCCTTCTTCCCTGACTTGGCAAAGCCCACAGTTGACCGTCGGAAGAGACTCCTTGCTTTTCGCCCTAGACTTCAACAGCTACAGGCTCGCTTTGGCCTATTGTATCCAGCGAAGCTCAGAGTGACTCTCCATAACCAAACTAGAACATTCGAAGATCCTGATCTACTAGCAACATTTTTAGATTCCAAAGAAGCAGACCAGATGCGCTAATCCAACAACTTGGATCTGTAATCCGCCGGCTCTGCCCGCCATTTTGAATGGCCCGACGCTGTGATCACCGCCTGGAACAGAGACTGCCTGGACTTTTCTTTCTGTCTATATATAACTTTCTTGGTCTCCTATCCCTCCATGATGTGCACCTCGGTTGGATTCGGAACACGCACAGCTATACAGGTTATATGTTTCAATTAGGCCTTCTCTGGGGTTTCTCCCCGCAGACACATGGTCGCCAGTAATTTCTGGGGTTTTGCTTCTTCTCTAATGCACTTCGGTGCTTATTTTTTTATATGGGGCGCTTCATTGTTTTTCATTAGATTATTTTCTATCATGTCATGTGTACAGCCATATACAGTTAATATGAGGGACATTGTGAAATTATGTGCGTTATCATGTTCTTTTTCAGAATTTTTAACTTTTCTGAATGGCATTATGTAAGCTCTTATCACTGAATGTAAAAGGCATCAATAGTCCAATCAAAAGAAAGAAAATCCTTAGCTATCTTAATCATGAGCATGCTGATTTAGTGTTCCTTCAGGAAACGCATCTAAACTCCACTGAAACACTGAAACTTAATGCTAAGCCTTACATGGTGGCTGCCTACTCTCCCGCCGTTTCTAAACGGTGTGGGGTAGCCATCTTGGTTAAGAAGTCTTTGCAAGCTACTGTACTGGATACTAGCTCTGATAAGGAGGGTAGATGGGCCCGTGCACACCTTAAGGTTGGAGATAGTGAAATCACGTGTATTTGTATTTATGCTCCGAATGTGGATAACCCTACTTACTATGCAAGTATTGCGCAGTTGGCGCAGGCCTCTGCCAATACTCCATTAATACTTGGCGGCGATTTCAACCAAGTACTTGATCCTTTGATAGATAGACAGCCGCCTAGAACGAGTGGTCCACCCAAGAGTCTTGATACCCTTACAGCTCTGATGAAAGATCTTGCGTTAGTAGATATATGGAGGCTGCTTCACCCCTCCGACCTAGAGTTCACCTTTTTCTCAGCCCCCCATCACTCACAATCTAGAATAGATTTTTTTCTTATCTCCAAAGCACTGATACCCCAAGTGGACACGGCTAGGATTCATCCTCTCCATATTTCAGATCATGCTGCCATATCTTTCTCATTACATGTCACTACGCAAGGTGAACATCCCCGTGCTTGGTTTTTTGATAGATCCCTACTAGACCAAAAAGATTTTCAGGTAGACATAAAGGCCGCTATCCAAGACTATTTTCATTTTAATTCACCCCATGACACTGCGAGCTGGGCTTGGTGGGAGGGTTTTAAGGCGTCTATCCGTGCAACTATAACTAGCTATCAAATCCGACAGGGGAAACAACGAAAGCAACATTTACTGATTCTAGAACAACAGATACAAGCTGGAGAGCGTCTCCTCACGTCCCGTACTGACCCATGTATTTTACTTCGCTTACAACGCCTTCGTTTTCAATACAATCAGCTTTTATATACCGCTGCTGCTAAAAATATTGAATCACAACAAGGGATGTACTATCGGGAAAATAACCGTGCTGGCAAATTGCTAGCCAATGCCCTGAAAGGTCAAAAAGAAGCCAAGCGTGTTACCGCTCTCCGCAATCCGTCGGGGGGGAGCTTGGTCACTAAAGATACAGAAATATTAGAACTCTTTCGTGATTTTTATACTCGGCTTTATCAATCTGAATGTGATTTCGAGCCAGAAGTATTTGAACGATTACTATCAGGGGTACAGCGACCGACCCTATCTGACAAAGATAGAGAGGCCATGGACAAACCATTCACTTTAGCAGAAATTCAATCGGCACTCAAGAGATGTGCCACAGGTCGAGCCGCAGGCCCGGACGGTCTCCCAGCTGAATTCTACAAAACTTTTAACGCTGACTTAGCTCCGTTTTTGAAACTTTATTTTTCTGCTCTGGCCGAGGAGGGATCTCCCTCTGGATCCTTCTCAATGGCAAATGTAGTAGTTTTTGAGAAAGAGGGGAGAGATCCGCAACTAACAGCTAATTATCGTCCAATTTCCCTACTAAACGCAGACTATAAAATATTTGCCACCATTCTCTCCACCCGGCTCTCTGACAAGATGTCTACTTTAATACACCCAGATCAGTGCGGTTTCATTCCCGGTAGATCAACCGCTGATAATGCTAGGACCCTATGTCATGTACTGACTGCTGCAGTTAATCTTGATCGACCATTGGTTGGCCTCTCACTTGATGCTGAGAAGGCCTTCGACCGCTTAGAATGGCCCTTCTTGTTTGCAACTCTTCGCTGGTACGGATTCGGAGAAGGCTTTCTCCGTTGTCTCCAAACCATGTATGCACAGCCTACAGCTAGTATCTGTGCTAACGCTTTAAAGTCTCAGCCATTTCCCCTGCAACGCGGTACCCGTCAGGGATGCCCACTGTCTCCACTTCTTTTCGATCTCGCACTCGAACCCTTAGCTTTACTAATCCGGCAATCCAAGGATATTCATGGAGTCCCTTTCTCTCATAGGGAAATTAAAATTTCAGCATATGCTGATGACCTGATGCTCTTTGTCTCCCTAGACTCAGTGCCGGCTGTCCTAGAGCAAATTGGTAAATACTCACAACTCTCGGGCTACAAGATAAATTGGACCAAATCGGTCGCCTTTCCACTAAATCCTTTGATCCATCAGGCAGATATGCAATCCTTTCCCTTTTTATGGCAACCTCGCATGGTCAAATACCTTGGGGTGCACTACTGCTCTCCTTTAGAAGACACCATTACCTTTAATGCTAAAGACTTAACCTCTAAGGTCCGGGCGCTTACTCAACGCTGGACTCCTTTAACACTTACTTGGTGGGGCCGCCTAGAAACCATTAAAATGATGATTGTTCCCAAAGTGAACTACATTTTAGAAATGTTGCCATGTCTCCTACCTCGACGTACATATAAAGATTTAGAGGGTCTTCTGACTAGATACTTATGGCAAAACAAGACACCTAGGATAGCGAAACATAAGTTACAAGCAGATAAAGAAAATGGTGGTGTCAGATTCCCTGACTTCCTGAAATACCACCACTCTTTTCTTCTCAAACAAGGCGCTCGTTGGCTGGAAGACCTCACACCGAGTAGACCAGTGTGGCTAGATATTGAGGAGGACCTTTGCAAACCAATCCCTCTTACTTATCTCCCCGGTATGACTCTCCCATCAAACTCCCACTATCCACCAATGCTCTTAGACACTTTAGGTGCCTTTAATACCCTTGTGCAATCTCTAGACTCCCGACTTTGTCCGCTAGATAGACTCCCGCTTTGGCACAATGCTCGATTTCAAATACAAAATAAACCGATGGCGTGGAGCCCCTGGTACACTAGGGGCATTTGGATCCCTAACCAGCTGTTCTCTGCTGGTCGCTGGAAGACTTTTAGCGAATTACAAATTGAATTTGGTCTCCCAGCGAAACACTACTTTCAGTTGGTGCAACTTCAGCATTGTCTTCGGAGTGCTAAGGTGCTCCCGCCATCGGAACCCCATACCCAAGGATTGTCGGAGATTATCCGATCTATCGGGAGCTTATCGGGGGTAGCATCTAACTTTTACAAAACTTTATGTAATGCTGTCAATAGTGGCACTCCTACAGCACAGAAATCCTGGGAGCGGGAAATGCATGTAACTTTGACCCCGGAGCAATGGAGCCTAGTCTGGAGCAAGGTGACACGGGTCTCTCGATCCGCCTCACTCACTCAGACACTTTTCTTTCTAGCCCACCGATGTTTCTATACTCCTGACAGATTAGCCAAATGGAACGCCACCCTGAGCAATAGATGCTGGACATGCCATGCGGCCATTGGTTCACTCACTCATGTTATGTATGAATGCCCCGCATTACAGTATTACTGGAGTCGGGTCTGGGGTCGTATTCAATCTATTTTGCACTTTCAAGAGCCCCTCTCTTGGAAGATAGTGGGACTCCGCTCAGCTGCGGGGATCCCCTCTCTTCCCAAATCGGCTCACTTCCTTTTAGACTTTATGCTGGGCATAGTTATTTCCCTAATTACGAAATACTGGAAAAATAGCTCCCATCTGAGCCCCAATGAATGGTGGAATCATGTCTGTCTCTACAGCAAATATGAGCAAATACCTCGTATGTTAGCTTCTTCCGCTCAGACCCCCCACCACTTGTCTAAATGGAAGATGCTCAACGACTATGTTCAAACTGCTCAATGCTCTCATCTGACTGTTTAAATCTGTGTAAATCTCTATCACATGATCATTCTGTATCGCAGATACTATTTCTGTTTGTTTTGATGTACAATTACTGTTGTTTGTAAGCGCTTATATGATGATACTTATCAGTTTAGAGAAGAAGCATAGGGGTGGGGGGTAATTGGGGTTGCTTTTCCTTATTGTATGTTTGTATTTGTTTCCTTTGGTGTGTTGTTTCTTTTGCTTGTTGTAAAATGAAAATAAAAGCTTAAAAAAAAAAAAAGAATTGGTGCAAAATCCAGGAATCCAGGACTTAAATTACTCACAGATTTTGAAAGTACCTACATTGTTGTTTTGTTGTTTTTTAACTTTATAGCTTTTCAATTTTGCAATGCCATTAAAATTACCTATTATGCTAAGAGTCTTCAGACAGTTCTCAAAATGATAAGTTATAATGCACCAAACCATTACTGTTTTCTTGCAAATGTCAACATAAAACAGATTCTGGATATACTGTATTAAGATAGAAGAATTTTAAGCAATGTGTAGATACTCTAAAATTCATGTATGCCCAGCACTGACCTATCTATAGATAGAGCATCTGTTTTATGTAGTTGACATTTACAAGAAAACAATAACTGATTGTGCAATATTAGTTGTTATTTTTAGAACTATCTGAAAACTTCTGTTAGAATACTCCTCCTAAATTATCTAACATTAGAATACTTAGCATCACTGATGATTGATACAACATATTTATAGAAATCACATCTAATATTAGAAGTATTCCAAGCACTAAAGTCTACCTGTCTTCCATTCTACTTCTTCTCTTGAGTTGGAGACTTATACACTCATTAGTTACCTCTAAGAAAAAAAGCTTTGTTAATGGCAGGCTTACAGGTTTATTGTGTGCATTCCACCAAGGTAATATTTCACTATAAATGATGATCCACAATGATTGTTTATGCACAATCAAGTCTATCATCAAGTTACAAACAAGAGAAGCAAAGAACAATTTTGTCTTCCTCGAGAGGTTTTAAGTGGACATTATTTCACGCCGGTATGAACTGAAATGAAATAAAACTCAATGAAATGAAAAACAGCCCCTTAAATGAAATAAAAATCAATGCAAATTTCATCCTACACCCCAAATGAAAAGATCCCTAATAAAAAGTACATAGAAACAAGGTTTGATGCAGTGTTTTCCCTTAAAGGATATGAAAAGAGGAACCCAGAAAAGCAGGAATGGTGCTAAAGTACAATGGTTAAAATAAAAATAAGTTACAGCAATCCTATTCCAATTCTGTTAACAGCAATCCTATTCCAATTCTGTTAACAAATTAGTGGCAGAAAGATGATGAATGAAACAGTCCCTGCTCTAAAGAATTCTGTTTTCAGACGAAGTCCATGAGTATATTTTACCAGTGAATTTTGTATTTTGAAATTCGCCATTTGTACAAAGTAACTGTAGAGTTTTGTACTTGCTTTTTGTGTGCATACATTTTGTAAAGAAAATATTGTATATAGACTTTTTTGTTTAATTTTCATATTGTTTTTATTTTTTTTCTTGTTTATTTTAAGAAGTGCTTCATTTTAGGCTTTGTTTTCACTACTAGTCCACACTATTTTACTTAGGGGACTAATTCTATATTAGTGAGTTCATCATATTCTCAGTTTTATCTTGAACTATGGACATCATTTATTATACTTTACTGTGTGAGCCTAGAGAAATTTATTAGATTTATGAGGACAGGCCACCTAGGCAGTCGTGTCTCCACATGTAACTTTTTGTGATGCCGAAAAAAAAGGGGAAGCCTCTCAAGGAGCCTCCTCAACTTGCTAAGGCTCCTTTCCCTTGTGCTTACCTTTACTCCTGGTCCTATGGACGCATTTGTGGTTCATGTGGGGAGTCCACAGGTACAGACCAGTGGATTACCGAGTTTAATGGTGTCGGGGCTGGAGAGCTTGGCGTCTTCTCTTTGGTGTGATTTCTCGCCAGAGCTGCAGCTGCCTGCCAAAACCTTTTACTTGGTTGTCTGCGGAGGCGCCAGCCCCATGATGGGCAGTGTTGTACAGTCGACAGGAGATAGTGCAACTGAGTTGGGTTCGACAGTGGAGCTGGCATTAACAGCTTATGCCTTGGCAGTGGAAGGAGTACCTGATTGGAGGGATGTGGAGAGCGAGTCGCAGAGGTCTGTGCAGACTGGAGTTTTGAGTGGATCCCTCGCATCCGCTATGAACGCTGTAGCTTCCAGTTCAGTGCCTAACTGTGAAGCGACTAACAACTTTTTCTTTGGAATCAATTTGGACTGCGATTTCTTCACTGAGTGAAGTATTAGTACAGCAGATGAACAGAGTAGCATCGCAAGTGCAAACTAATATGGTGGTATCTCAGGCTAATGCAAGTAAACTTTGTTCTGTTAAAGAGACTGTTGGGAGTTTACAATTGGAGACTCAGAAACATGAGAATTATTATTGATTGATTATAAAAGACATTTCTATTTTGAAGTTTAAAAACAAATTATTTGAGAACTAAGTTCGTGCAATGAATTCACATTTAGTATATTTCCCGCGTTCACCGCTGGTATCTGCGAGAGATATGTTGACGTTATAGCTAACTGAAGTCCCAGGGGTACCACCTGAAACCCAACCTCCTTTTTCAAAAGTCTATTATGTTCCATCTCACAAGAAAGTTCTTGCTGATGCCCAACAGGTTTCCCTAGCTGGTTTGTAACATGCTGGCATTTAAAATACTTCTAGTATTCAGTATTCTGGAATCTACTAATACCGCGATTGTATTACCTGCAACTTTATTCATTTCCCTAGCATTAATGTCAGATTGAGAATGGCTTCTCGTATATTTAAAAAGCGCTCCACTCCCTTTAAGGTATCCTGATCTGACCTGCGATACTCAGCAGCAGCGAAGGGATTTCCTCCTGCTTAAGCCTGTGGTTTCCATGTAAATGCCTTGTGTGTTTACAGTCTCTGAATTATATTTTGCTTGATTCCCCTCAGCTGGCAGCCTTTGCGATTTCTCGCCTTCCCACCTTATCTACAGAGGGGATCCGTTAGGATTGATCGCAGCAATGGATACGATTTTGTGGATTAGACTGCCTAATTAAGCTTTCCTTGCATGACTTGTTACGTAATTTTCCTATTCTTAACTCCCCCCATGTTGTTGGGCTAGAAGGTGAAGTATACTAAATATATATTTGGTTTCTGAGTGATTCCTTATATAAGGTTATCTTGTGCTGCCTTTTTCTTTACAAGTGTTATGCTTGGAAATTTGTGAAAATGTATAAATAAAAAAAAGATTTATGACAACTATTGTAATTTGGATCCTCTTCCTTCCAAATTTGAAATGCTATTTTTACCAGATATGTTACTCTTTGGTTACTACCACGGTCCATACTAGCCTTTCAGAGGACACAATTCTAGCAGTATGGAAGCAAGTCATATTCTGCCCAACCAGTAAGACTTTTTCTCTTGGCCCATGCTACTGTACAGTTTCCATTCTATCATATCTGTCAAAGGTTGTTGAGAAAGTAGTTTCTACTCAACTTGCTACATTCCTTGCTAAGAATTCTGTGCTAAACTTAATACAATTTGGGTTCAGACAGGGCCATAGCACAGAAACCATCCTAGTGTTGCTTATGAATGAGTTAAGGTGCATTCAAGAACAAGAGAATGTTGCCCTTAATGTTTCTTTAGCTCTAACAGCAGCTTTGGACTTTGTGGATCATCAGTTACTCCTTACAAGGCTGGTTCTGCTGTATTTGGGTAGATGGCAAGGTTCTGGACTGGTTTGCATCTTTTCTTTCAGCTCACACCTACTGGGTCATTTACACATGACAAGTTTTCTCCTTCAAATATTCTACAATGTGGTGTTCCCCAGGGCTCAGTATTAGCTGCACCTCTGTACATCATCTTTATTTATTTATTTACATTCTCTTATATACCGCGCTATTCTGCATCAGTGCGGTTTACATTGAACAAACTGAAAATACATTGAACAGGGCATTATAACTTGGAGATAACTATTTTACAGGGAACATGGGCTATGGAGGGTTAAGTGGCTTGCCCAAGACCACAAGGATCGCCTGTGGGACTAGAAACCCCAGTCCTTCCGGCCCAAGGTTGCTGTCCTCTAGTGGTATTTGAACCCCCGACCTTCCGGCCTGAAGTACCTTGCCCCAACCACTAGGCCACTCCTCCACTCCATCTTCTGGGCTTGTTGTCTTCAGTGATTCATGCCCATGGCACAGCCGGTTAGAATTTTGCAGATGATATGCATTTGGAGATTGCTGCAGACACTGGTTTCCCTGATCTGTCAACACTGAATCTTGACAGGTTGTGGGCTCGATGGAAGCACATGTACGAGTGGGTGACCCTTCAGCCTCAGCCCAGACACCAGGGGAGGGTGGTATAGATGTTTCTGGAGTATCACTTCATCTGTGTCTTCTCCTAGCGATTTGGGTATAACTCCGCCCAGCCTAGAGCTTATGCAATTGCCTGGTGAAACCTCTCCACCAGAAGACATGGAGCGGGTCGAACCCGGCTCAGTCTTATTGCTCGACTCGTTCTTAAAAATTGATTCTACGCCGAGTTTATCACCATCTTTGCCCTCTATGATTACCTTTCCTTCTGTTGTTGAAGCTCAAGTTCCACCTTCTGATGTTTCCTTAAAGGATATATGGGCGATTGTGACGCGTATGGAACTGGACCTTGGTTTTTCCCTGAAGAAAGTGTCTGATTTTTCTAAAGAAACGGTTGTGAAGTTATCAGATCTTGAAAGTAGAATAACATCATTGGAAAAGTGGATGGAAGTACAGGAGTCTAAGTACTCATCTCAGAAGGAGTTTTGTGTAAAATGTTCTCAGGACTCCTCTGTCCTATATTGTCGAGATGAGTTTTTGGAGAACTCTTTGAGGTCTAAAAATCTTCGATTATTGAATTTTCCACAAACTCATTATTTGTCTCCTATGATACTTTTTTGAAAGTATCTTAAGGAGATATTATTGTTTAATGAAGCTGAATCAATTAATGTTTCAAAAATCTATTATGTTCCTAGGGGAAAATTGGTTAAAGAAGGGGAAGAAGGGGAAACTGGGGTTCATTATGATCACTTAGTCTCATCCCCTTTAGATATTTCTGAATTTATTGAATCAGATAGTGATGATATAACATCAAGAGCCACACTTTTGGTAACTTTTTTGTCTGAGATGGATAAAGATAAGGTGCTGCGTCTTTATTTCTCGAAAAAAAAGTGAGAAATTTTGTGGCCAAGTAATACAAATGTTTCCTGACATTTCCCGGGCAACCCAAAGGCGATGTAAGGCTTTTTTGGAGACGCGCCCATGGGTATTGGCTCTGTGAGCGTCTTTTTATTTAAAATTTCCTTGTAAGTGCCATATTATATTTCAGGGTAAAAGATATGAATTTTTGGAAGTGGAACAGTTGATAGCTTTCTTAGATAGTAAGACTTAAGGAGATTTTTGTGCTGAGTTTATTTGTTGCTCTTGGTTTAGTTAATGGAGTTTTAGTATAATGCTCAGTGGCTATTTGGGTAGGGTTTTTTTTTTTTAAATTTTCGAGCACCCCCTTGATGTGGACTAGTGTATGATATATATATATATATATATATATGTTTGGGAGACGTATAATGTATGGTTTTTTGTTTTCCTTTATTTTTTCTTGTATTACTGAAAATATTTTATAAATAAAAAAACAACAACACTGAATCTTTACCTTGAAACAGTAAGTGAGTAGCTGTTTCAAAATAAGTGAGTGGCGCTCAGTCCTCAACAGTCCTGAGCTATATGGGATAACTGGTAGCTTTCCAGCCCCACAAAGTGCATCTGTGTTCATAGGACATACCATTGTACTATATGATTCTTTGTCCATCTTTGGGCACACTTCAGTTCAATGTTGACTTAAGAATCTCATTTCTCTGCTCTCACTCATCTTTATTTTTTGACTTTGCACAAACTTTGCTCTGTTCAGTCGTTCTTGGATCAAAAAGCTCTTTGCATTTTGTTGCATTCCCTCATCATAAATTGCTTCAGTGATTGTAAATTTTCATGTAGCACTGGATGTTTATCTTGGAATAGGTCCAATGTTTTGCTATGTCCTTTTTAATTCACCAACCTTTTTATAATAGTTTGTTGTGCTGCTATATATCCATTGGTTTTATGTATTTTATATTGCCTGGTTGTTTGTGCTTGGAATAGTGTTAATATTTTATTGATACTCTGTATTTATTATCTTTTATTTGTGCCATGGACTCAATTTTCATATATACCATATTGCTGGTACAATATATGTTTTTTATACTTTAAGCACCCATTTCTTGTTTGCACGTTATATCATATTATAGGGAAATTTTATTTGAAACTTGTATTACAACATATGGTTTTGTTTTTATTTGGTCTTATTTGTCTCTGTCAACGTCATCAATCATGTGTTTATGGTTTAGTCTTTATTTATTATATTTATGGTCTATGAATTATACTTTCAATATGTAATTCCTATACACAAAATATATAGTATGTTAGATTTTGAGTTTATTTATTATTTTTTATTGTACACTTTTATACATATTATGCATTCGGTTTTCATGTTTTTACATTTATTTTGCTTATTTATACACCATAGATTGGGATGAGTGGTCTGGTCCACCCCTTAGACGTCTCTTGTTTGTCTTCTTTGGTAATGTATTATACAATTTTCAACGTATTATAAACTTTTTATGTTTTTTATTTTTAATTTATTGTATGATTATTCATATTTTAATTTTATGTTCATATTTGTCCTTAGACCCCCTGAAGAAGGCCTAGGGCCGAAACCTATTAAAGTTGGGTCCACAATAAAAGCTTTTTGGATATTTTCTCTTGTGTTTGGCCATGGTTTTGTCCTCCGCTACCTCCATTGAACTATCCTGCGGAAGACTCCCTTCTCCCTCTTTAATTTTTATGTAGCAGCCTTAAGCTATCTTTTCTTTAAAAAAATGCAACTTAAACAGAACACAGTGGCACAGTTATTACTGCATTCCAATACGTAGGACCCTCTGCTAATAGCTGAGCACTGGTTTCCAATAGCTCAGAGGATTAAATGTAAGTTTTTACTCTTAACTTTTAAAGCTTTTTTATAAAACTTATCAGACCTAGCTACTTCCTATGTTCCTTACTGGGCTCTCTGTTTCCAGTAAAGTAATTCATGAGTTCTCCCCTGCCTCTGCGTGCATCGCTCAAATCTACATATCGAATAGCATTTTTTTTAATTTACTTTATTTATTTAATGACATCATCTACCAATCAAAAACTTTTTTGAGTGGTTTACAGTAAAACACACTTAAATAAACAGCAATAAACACATTTACATAATAATATACAAAGCAGCTCCAAAGCTGTCAACTTATACAAAAACATAAAAACATAACACAAACACTTAGGGCTCCTTTTTACTAAAGCCCACAAAGGATTTGCAAATAGTACAGTTGAACCCATGTGCATTATTTGCAAAGCCTCTGCGTTAGCTGTCAGGGGCATGATCCACATATTTGTGGCAGCTAACATGCGATGGTTTCATCTAATGTGCGCTCCACCAAGGCAAGTTCACTTAACAGCTCTTATAGAGGAGCCATCAGGACAGTGAACCCATATTAACAGCAGTGTTGTCCCTGAGCACGCGGAAATTGCCTGGGCTCCAGTGGTAAAGCAGTTTCAATGTCCACGGTCCACCCATTCACTGTCTCATCCTGAGATCACTGGTTAACGGGCGTTTTATCATGTAGATGTGGACTCCTTTGTTCATTAGTGTTCCCGATGCCCTGTTGCTGTGCATTATAATGCCTATTAACCTGCTAATGGCCTTTAGCAAAAGGGGCTCTTAAACTAAACAAAATACAAAAGGCAGCCAATGAAGCTCCTGAAGAGTGGGGGTAATATGATCCAACATCCTAATACCATTTTTCTATCAGGCACACTTTATTATGAAATAGAGCTGTGCACAATTTAGGACAACTATCCAAGAGGGTCACCATGAGTCGACAACGACTCGACGGCACTTAACAACAACAGAGCTGTGCAGGCCCAACATTTTTGTTTCATTTCTTTTTTTAATTTTCATTTAGTTTTGTATCATATCATTTCCATTCAATAGTGTGCCCTATTGTGAAATAGCATGCACTGCTACACAAGAGCATGCACTATTGAGCAAGTACACACTATTGTGTTATAGTGCACACTCTTGCTCAATAGTGTACACTATTGGACAATAGGGTGCACTATTGAACGGAAACTGGGAAATGATGACAATTTTGTCATTTCCTTTTCTCCCAATACCGCTTTTATTCCAAACAAAAGCACATCCCTATATTAAAGTATGTTGACTCCCATCCGAGGGAGGGAGCATCATTACTAAGATTTAAAATGGGTCTTAAGATCTTGTTGTTTGAACAGGTGTTTGGCACGGCTTGTGCAAGGACTGGAGACTCCCTATGTGGGCCCTCCATCCTACTGCCCCCCCCCCCCGTGGCCCCTTGCCACCCCCATTACCACTGCTGCCTCACTGTTCGCTGCTTTGCAGCAGTGGGAGAATTTCCTATGAGCATTTCTGCTTTCCTTATTAAAACCTGGTGGTGCCGGTGTCCAAAATATAGCACAGCTGTGGGAGCAAAGGGAAATGCTTCCACGATTGTGAAACAGTGAACACTGAGGCAGGCTCGGGCACCCTTAAGGCTAGTGTGCTCTGAGCCTGTCTCACTGGCTCACTGATGCTGGTGCTAGTGCCTGTGCAGAATTCTACCTATCAAGTGTAGAATGCTGTGCATTTGGAGAATTCTGCACAAGTTCTGCGTGGCACATTTGTGCAGAATTCCCCCTGGAGTAATATACAACCCATACATACACACTTTTCTGCTTTAAATGATTTTTGATCATTAATGCATTTCTGGCTGTGATGCGAAATGGATTAGATCTGAAACCCTTTGTCCAAGCTCTGAATTACTAGATTCATTTTGTATAAAACAAAATAAAGCAGTATAAAGTGGAGAAAAGGAATAGTTCATATTTACAGCTAACTGGATCTACTCCAAAGTAACTTGGTTTGTGATCTGAGATTTACAGTGCCTTGTGAAAGTATTCATCCCCTCAGTTTTTGTCATGTTTTGTCTCATTACAACCTGGAATGAAATGGAGGTTCATTTGGATGTTAGGTAATGGACCTAACAATATAGTCCAAATTGGTGACGTGAAATGACAATAAAATACCTTGTATATATAAAAAACAAGTAAAAACTGAAAAGTTGTGAGTGTATATGTATTCATCCCTTTTACTATGAAATCGCTAAATAAGATCTGGGCCAAGATATCGATTGATTTTTACATAGAATACCATCTTATACAGCCATTTTAGCCCCTGAAGAAGGCTTTACAAAACACGGCCTGTGTCGGGCCTATGGCTGATATAATTTAATTCAATAAACATCTTCCATTGCTATCCACGTTTTCGTACTGGGTTTGTTCTAACTTTTACTACTGCCCTGCATTTCATTATCTCCAAAGAACCTTGAAAACTTTTATAGGTTGACTGCTGAATTACTACAAAACAGAAGCCACATTAAAGCCTATTTTACTAGCATGCCTATGTGATAAGTCAAAAAGGTATCTATTTCTGTTAATTTGATACAGCAGGGCCAGCCCAACCATTAGGAAAAATAGGCAGTTGCCTAGTGCAGCAATCACTGGAGGGCAGAAAAGAGTAGGGAATCCAAAGTTAAACACTAGATTTTGACAGTCAAGTGGGGAAATGCCCCGAGAAAATGCATCTTTCCAGTGACAAATTAGAATGCGCCCATCGATCTGCCCTCGTTTTCAAGGTTCCAATTCTTTGGAATGCATTTTCTTCACATCTATGCCTGGAATTCTATTAAAAAAACATTCAAGGCTGGCTTAAAGAAACACCTCTTCGAGCAAGCCTTTGCTTGCTCTTGATGGGTTGTAGCCAGGGGGTCCATGCTGTTTCACTGGTCCCACTTCCTTCCCCTTTCTTTGCTTTTTTTCTCTCTCTTTTCTTGTCCTTAATAAGCATAATAGAGTTTCCTTTCCTCTGCTTGATATTTTTAATTATAAACTGCTTTGCCTATTCCAGAAAGACAGTATATATAGTCCAAGTAAACCATAACTATAAAAATGGAGAGATAATAAAGTAGCTTATGTTACCTTTGAATTTGAGCCATTGATTAACTAATGTTTAATAATAAGGATTGTCATGTATCTTTTGGACATGGCTGGTGTATGTGTGTGTGTGTAAGGGAGACATTTTAGTAGGAATAAAGAAGAGGGGCTGGCCAAACTATTATCAACCCAGTCAGGCCTGATTAAAAAATACAATTTTGAGTGCATAGATTAGGCTCATTCAATCCCCTCTTTTTTGAGTACCTAATTTGTATGTATTCTCCAATCAAAAGCATAGCTGCTTATTTTTAATTTAACCACACTCCTATAATGGACCTACATTCTCCATTCATTTATGTCACCAGTTCTTATGCAAACAAAGCCAAGAGCGGGTAATGATGAAGATAGCTGATTAAAACAAGTCAACAGATTGGAGGGCATTAAAGTTTTATGTATTCCTGCCATCTGCTTTTTTGTCACACATATACAGATTACTGTACATATCATATCTAACTGACTGTGTTTTCATTTCTGTGAGACCACTCATTGGGTGACACTGCCGGTGGTTTGAATAATTCACACAAATGACTACCATCATGGTTTCGGATAGTTGCCCTTGTGATAGATTTATTCTTCATGTTGTATTGAATATAGTTTTGTTAGAATGCATCAAAAGCCAAATGATATCTAAAGAAAGAAAGTAAAACAAGAGCAGACAACACTGTTCAGTAATAGCTAAAAAAAATGAATAAGGTTTTCACTGAGACCTTTCCTTTTCTATTGTTATATTTCTCCCCATGAAAAACAGCCTTATAGCATGCTCATGCTATTGCTATTGCAAGCAGGCAACTGGACATGGCAAAGTTGTTCCCCTGCTACTTTGGATGCAGCCATCAGATCCCCCTCGCCATAGATAGTTGGGCAGGTATTCCTGATGTAGGTGCGGAATTACTAGTTTTATTAGATGTCAATATGCTATAGAATTCCTTTATTTAGGCCAGAGAATAGAGCAGTTCAGCTGAACAATTTATACTCCCAGCTTATTTTTTACTTAGCATTCTTTGCACTGGTAAAGAATGCAGGGTAAAAATATCTCAGTTACACTGGCAGCCACAGGGCTTTCGAGGACACCAACAATCACGGAAAATTATTCTCATGCATTACATCATGAACCCGTTAAGTGCTACTTTATTGTACAACATTTTGTAGGAATACTCACAATAGATTTTAAATGGTCAATTGTGTCTTTGTTTCAAGACATCTTTTTCCTTCATCAGGAACAAATTCAAAATATTAAAGAATGAGTCCAAAAAGAAGAAAAGGTTCCCGCATGCAACATCCTACTCACCAGGTTAACAAATACACCAGAAGCTCAGTTTTATGGGAAATGGTGGGGGGGGGGGGGGGGGAGGGAGGGGTTGCACCTAGCCAGTGTCTAAAAACCATTTGCATAGGCAGTGAGGATAAGGAACGGCTACCAGATTTCTACATTACTATACTCCAGTATCAATTGGCAGGCATATTAGGGAGTACTATAAACCTTGCCATTTAGAACCCATAGCAAACCCACCGTATCATAACAGCACTACCAGGACTCACAAAGCATTAAACCCTACCTATCAAAAGACAACTCTGCAAATATTAAACCAATACATCTCAGAGAATACCAATACATCTCCTACAGGGAAAAGAGAACAAGTGGTACTGTCACATAGAAACTCTATGAACAGAATATCTCAGCTCGGTTACACATGCAGAACAAGGGATCACAATTTAGAAATATGAAGACAGTAATTAAACTGGGAATCCCAAAATCCAAACTTGGAATGTACAACACCACTGGAGAAATAAAACTAGATTAATTTCCTCTTGTACTAAATAAAATGCAAAGATGTTAGCGATGCACATTTCCCAGAGCTGCCATATTCCAGTTAAATTCAAAATAAAAAAAGTATTTTTCTACCTTCTGTTGTAGGGGTTTTTTTATTTTTCAATTGCAATTGCTCCAGTCACTTTCTTATAGTTTCTTCTTGTCTTCTGTTAACTCTCCATTGTCTGCTGTCCATTTGTCCTTTCTTCTCTATTCTAGTTTTTTTTCCTTCTCTCTCTACATTTGCTTTAACATACTGATCTTTCCCCTTTTCCTCTTTCCTCCATTTCTTTATTCCTTTTTCATCCACTCAAATTTCACCCTTCTATCCTCAATTCCGACTTACTCTCCCAATACCTGGCCAATTGTAGATTTTTCTTCCCTCCCACACAAAATATATTTTCTCCTCTTCATCCTCACCCCCCAGCCCTATTCCCTTCTAGTCCTCCCCCAACATCAGCTCTCTTCTAGTTCCAGCCCCATCCATCATCTGCTCCCTTCTAGTCCCTTTCTCCCATCCCCCTGCATCAGCCCATTTCTAGTCCTCTTCTAACCCCCTCTCAGCCCATTTCCAAACCTAGTCCCCATCAGCCCTTTCCAGTCCTATTCTATCCCCCCATCAGCCCATTTCCAGTCCAAGCCCCCCCAATCAGCCCATTTCCAGACCTATCCTAGACACCCCCCCCCCCCACCCGAAGAGCCCTGCACATGTCTGACTGGTTTCCGAGGGAGCTGGGGAGGCCTGAGGCCTTGGTTCACCTCTGCACAGCCGCCAGACTGAAAAGCAGCATTTCCTTCACTCCTGCACTGTGTTCTCATGCAGCCTGCTAGCATGCTGAGTACTGGGAAACAGGAAATACCCTTTAACTTCCAGCACACCAGCAGGCGGCTCGAGAACCCAGTTGCCAGAGTGAAGGAAAATGCTACTCTTCACTCCGGTGGCTGTGCAGGCCTTGAACCTCCCTGGCTCCCTCTGAAGCTGGCCCTGCAGACGGTTGGGAGCTGAAGTGCATGTGCAACATGAAATTGGCATGGGGCCCCTGAAGCACAGGGCCCTGTGCGAACAACATTCCCGCACAATGGACGGGCTGACCCTGCACCTATCTTCAGTCAATCCCTGACTAGACCTGATCACAACCAAGCAGAAGGAGGAGTCAGACTGCTTTATCCCGAAATCCTATGTAGAAGATACACTTGAAACTGGAGTGAAGGAGCAACCTAGTGGTTAGAACAGCAGACTGAGCCAGAAAACCCTTAGTTCAGATCTTATAGATGCTCCTTGTGGACTTGGGCAAGTCACTTTATATCCGTTGCCTTAGCTGCAGTAAGGGCTAACACTATCTCCTAGTCAGATCATCACCTTGTGAAGGTATTAACCACTGAAAAAACACACTGAGGTCAGTATTCAGTCCCATGGAGAATGCTTAATATGAAATGTCTATATATATTCAGTGGGATAATCAATTTAGGTAGCAGAACTGAAAATATAGATACCTTTATAATTCTATTTTTAAAATAATAAATTCTTATCATGTGGGAGAAAGATATGTCTACTGTGTTTTTAACAGAATTTTTGAGTTTGTAATATTTTATTTTTATTTATACATTTCTTCTATACCGCCCCTTCCAGAGATCAAGGGTGGTGAACAGAGAACAGTTGAACAACAGTATTAACTATTTACAAGGAACATATTGTACAAACAAACTTATGTGTCAACTTTGTAGTTACATATAAACAGGAGTTGGCCTCTTCTTGACTTGTCTTTTTCTTTGGTTAGGGTGGGGTGAAGCTCTGGGGTTGTTTAGGTAAGGGGCGTGTGTGTGTGTGTGTGGGGGGGGTTATAGGCTGTGGGTTCTGGAGGTTAGTAGGTTGGTTCTGTGTTTGTTGGGAGGTAGTTCGTGGGAGGTGAGGGCTTTCAGTTGGGTTTTCAAAATGTTCAGTGAAAAGGTGCGTTTTGAGTCCTTTTCTGAATAGTTGGAGGTCTTTTGTCATGCGGAGGGTCAGTGGAAGTTCAGTGAAAGTAATATTGTGTATGTAACCCACCTAGGATTTTAGACAGTGTGGTCTAGAAAGTTTTTAAATACATAAATATAAATAAATAAGGTACGGAAGTAAAAAACAGGCACCAAGTACGTTTCTCTAATGGCAGACAATGTAAAGTTAATAATAACAGTGGTACATTAAAGTAGATTTAAGTAGTAATCAAAGATGAGGTCCTGTAAAGTGGACTAGGATTTAGGATTAGGAATTTAGTGACTTCAATATTCCAAAAGCATTTATGCAGGTGATTTGACATGTCTAACTTAAACTTACATGTTATACATGGATATATATAGGGAGGAGTGGTCTAGTGGTTAGGACAAGGTACTTCAGGCCGGAGGGCCGGGGGTTCAAGTCCCACCTGGGGACAGCAATCTCAGGCTCGAGGGACTGGGATTTCTAGTCCTATAGGCACTCCTTGTGGTCTTGGGCAAGCCACGTAACCCTCCATTGCCCATGTTCCCTGTATTAGCGTATGTGTCTCATATCCCCTCGTGTTAAATGTATCCCCCAATTGACTGCTTTGACCCGGTGAAAAGTGGGATATAAATACAGCTAAATAAATATGCACAGTAGCAGAACTTTTGTGGTTATGAGCAAATGAATCTCTTAAAACTAATACTCGGCCACTGCTGTGGGGAAATCCTTCCTGAGCTGTGGTGATGGCATACTGTTAGACATGAGACTGCCTCAACTCTTGCACAGCATCCCAAATTAAGTGGTGCAGAATTGGTAATTCAGCAGGTGTGAGAGAAAAAGAATGAGAGGTGGTAAAGTTCAAGCAATGACAAAGGAAAGTGAAGTTACTTACCTGTAATAGAGGTTCTCCATGGACAGCAGGATAAGTCAGTCGCTCCCGGTGATGTCATCCAATGGCATCATAGATAGAAGTGCTCTCCTATAGCTCAGAAATGCAAAGTCTTTCAGAGCATGTGCCCAGGTGCCCCTTGGCTTGCCCCAATCTGGCTCAGTTAGTTCCAAGCCTAGACCTCCTTCCAGGTAGGGCAGCGGCCTTGTACTCCAGAGGGTGATGGATGTGATGTCATCTTCATCCATAGGGGAGGTGGGCGGGAATGTGTGGTTGACTTATCCACAGAGAACCTTTGTTACAGGTAAGTAACCTCACTTTCTCCATGAACAAGCAGGATGCATCAGCCACACCTAGTGACTCCCTAGCCATGACCACATGGCCCGCTTGTGCTGAGGTAGGATACTGGGCTTGATGGACCTTGGTCTGACCCAGTATGGCATATCTCATGTTCTTATTAAAAAGGGTTTGGACAAGTTCCTGGAGGAAAGGTCCATAAATCATTATTAAGAAGGGACCCAGGATATCAATGCTTGACCCAGTACAAGCATTGTGGAACCTGCATCTTTTGGGGAAACTGCTAAGTACGTATGACCTAGATTGGCCACTGTTGGAAACAGGATAGTGGGCTTGATGGACCTTGGTCTGACCCAGTATGGCATATCTTATATTCTTATGGTCTAGACAGATAGTTGACAAAGGACGGTGGGGTGAAGGTTTTTTATTAATGGTGCCATGGGCACTTCAAATGAGCAATGAACAATTACAGCAACAGCAAACCCACAACAATCCAACAGGCAACATTTAAAAAAAACATAAACAGTAACAGGCATGGCAATATTTGACAGAATACAGGTAGGACCTCTAGCCGTAGTGAAGCCTACTGCAAGAAATGTCCATGGAAAGAGTTCTTACAGCAGCACAGTGTAGTGCGTAATCAAGTACAGGGAAAAGCATAGTCCATAACAGCAACAGTTTCAGAATCTAGCCCAGGGGGCATTATCCCACCCTCCTGGGTCTGTGTGAATTCATCCCAGCTGTCCTGGCCCTGCTGGACAGCCATGTTCAGGATGGAATGGCCAAAGGATTTGTCAGATAGCACAAACTGGTTCAGGCAATAGTATCTCTGGAAGCTGCATATGGAGGACCAGGTGGCGGCCTTGCAGATATGCTGCACTGGTATAGTTCTGAGGTTTGCCAGGGTTGGCTGCCATGGCCTGCAGCTGATGGGCGTGGACGGAGTCCGGGGGCTCTGCACCAGCTCGGGAAAAACAGAAAATGATAAGAACATAAGAAATACCATACTGGGTCAGACCAAGGTCCATCAAACCCAGTATCCTGTTTCCAACAGTGGCCAATCCAGGTCACAAGTACCTGGCAGGTATCTAAAGTCCACAGCTTCCACAATGCTCATCCTGGAGTAAGCAGTGGATTTCCCGTGTCCTTTTTAATAATGGTTTATGGACCTTTCCTCCAGGAACTTGTCCAAACCTTTTTTAATCCCTGCTACACTAACAGCTTTTACTACATCCTCCGGTAACAAATTTAAGAGCTTGATTACATGTTAAGTGAAAAAATATTTATTTTTATTAGTCTTAAATGTGTTCTATTGTAGCTTCTTGCTTATCCTCTAGTCTTTCTACTTTTTGATGGCATAAACAACCGATCTATGTATAAATCCTGGGCAGAGGATTTAAATGTATTATCGATTTGGTGTCACTTCGTCCCGCGTCTCATCCTCCTGGTCAGATAATACTGGTGTCGTCATCTAGTCCCATATTATAACACAAAAAGTAATCAGAAAAAACTAACACAATTAGAAAGGGGAGATATGATAGAAGACTATAAATTAATGAATGGTGTGAAACAGGTAAATGTAGATCAGCTGTTTACGCCATTAAAAAGTAGAAAGGTTCCGGTGATGTCACCTGCCAGGCATGGACGGCTAGGGCAATAGCTCTGCCGAAAAAGAAAAAGAAAAAAGGATCGCTTCCAGGTGTGAAGAGTGTCCCCTGCTACATTATTAAAAGCTGCGGTATACACTAGCAGGAAAAATGACCACAACAGGCAAGAAAACAGCAGATTTAAGAGACTGCTTTTGCGAACGCCCGAACTAACATACAGGAGAAGGAAAAAAATGGTGACGGAAGAACTAGTTGAGCGAGAGGGAGGAACAGAATAATGTCAGGGCTCTATTACCCATCCTGAAGGATAAAACAGAAATAGCTGGATTTAAAGTAGAGGTAGAGGAGATGTTCTCACAGCTTTTATAAATGAGAACTGACACGCTGCAACTGACACGCTGCTTGTAAATAACTTCGGGATGAAGTGACGTGAACTGCACACTGCTTATAAACTATAAATAACTGCGGGACAAAGTGACAAGGGACTAAATGACGTGGGACGAAGTGATGTGGAACGGTATTATCCACGATGGCACCTAAATCTTTTTTTCTGGGTTGTGGTTTCTAAGGTGGTTGGTGTGTTTGGGTTGTTATTTCCTAGGTGCATAATTTTGCACTTGTTCACATTAAATTACATTTGCCATTTGGATGTCCAGTCTTCCAATTTATCAAGGTCCTCTTGCACTTTTTCCACAGTCCTCTTGGGTTTTAACAACTTTGAATAATTTTGTGTCTGCAAATTTGATCACCTCACTCGTTATTCCCATTCCCAGGTCATTTATGAATACGTTAAAAAGCAGTGGGCCCAACACAGATCCCTGGGGTACTCCACTATTTACTTTACTCCATTGAGAAAATTGGCCATTCAGCCCTACTCCCTGTCTTCTATCTTTTAACCAGTTTCTGATCCACAATACTACACTGCCTCCAATCCCATGACTTTTTTATTTAGCCAAGAGTCTCTCATGAGGGACCTTGTCAAAGGCGTTCTGAAAATCCAGATACACTATAATCAACCGACTCACCTTTGTCTACCTGTTTATTCACACCTTCAAACAAATATAAAAGATTAGTAAGACACGACTTTTCTTGGCTAAATCCATGCTGGCTTTTTCCCATTAAACCATGATGATATACATGATCAGTAATTTTATTCTTTATAATGTTTTCTACCTTTTTGCCTGGTACTGATATCAGACTCACAGGTCTGTAGTTTCCTGGACTACCCCTAGAACCCTTTTTAAATATTGGTTTTACATTGGCCATTCTCCACTCTTCAAGTACTACAATTGATTTTAATGATTACTAGTAGTAAGTCCGCAATCTCATATTTTAGTTCTTTCAATACCAAGGTGATTTGGTACTCTTCAGTTTATCAAATAGTTGTAATACATCTTCTCAGTTTATCAATATTTCTTTCAATTCTTTCAATATATCATCTTTATATACCATTTCAGGCACATGCAAATTCCCTACATCTTCTTCAGCAAAGACTGAAGCAAAGAATTCCTTCAGTCTCTCTGCTATGGCCTTGTCTTCACTTAGCACCCCTTTTATTCCTCTATCATCCAACTGACTGTCTCACAGGTTTTTTGCTATAAATGTTCTTGAAAAAGTTTTTATTATGCATTTTTGCTCCATGGCAAGTTCTTTTCAAATTCTCTCTTTGCCTGCCTTATCAATGCCTTGCATCTAACTTGGCAATGCTTATGCTGTTTCCTGTTTTCATCATTTGGCTCCTTTTTCCATTTCCTGAAAGATGCTTTTTTGGCCGCAACAGCCTCTCTGACCTTGCCTTTAAACCATGCTGGAAGATTTTTGGCCTTCCTTCCACTTTTCTTAAATCATGGAATACATCTGTTCTGGGCTTTCAAGATAGTATTTTTGAACAATGCACACGCTTTATGCGAATCTTTAGCCTTTGCAGCTCACTCCTTTTAGTCTTTGTTAACTATTTTACTCGTTTTATCATAGTCTCCCTTTTGAAAGTTAAATGGGAATACTGTGGATTTTCTTGCCGTCCTTCTTTCATTTATTAAATCAAATGCTATGATCACTATTGCCAAGTGGCTCCAACACCCTTATCTCTTGCACCAAATCCTGCATGCCACTAAGGACTAGGTCCAAAATAGCGTCCCCTCTTTTTGGTTCATGAACCAGCTGCTCCAAGAAGCAGTCATTTATTTCATCTAGAAACTTTATCTCCCCAGCATGTCCTGCTGTGACATTGACCCAGTCGATGCTCGGGTAATTGAAATCACCCATTATTATGGTGTTGTAACTTTTGTTAGTTTCCCTGATTTCTTTCAGCTTTTCATTATCCATATGTTCATGCTGGCTAGGCGGTCAATAGTACATCCCCCACTGCCATTGCCTTCCCCTTTTTACATGGAATTTCTATCCATAGAGATTCTACAGTGTATTTTGTTTCCTACAAAACTTTAATCCTATGTGACTCAATGCCCTCTCTAACATAGAGCGCAATCCCTCCACCAATTTGATCTACTCTATCATTGTGGTATAGTTTGTACCTAGGTATCACAGTGTCTAATTGGTTGACCTCCTTCCACCAGGTCTCTGAGATACCAATCATATCTAACCTCTCACTTAGAGCTATAAATTCTAACTCTCCCATCTTATTTTTTTAGACTTCTAGCATTTGCATACAGGCATTTTAGAGGTTGTATTTCAATCATATTAATCTGGTTATCAGTTGATAGGAGTAATTTGGAATATTTCAGCTCTATACTTAAAAGCATCTGGGTAACTTTTATCTTTATTGGAACCTCTCTGTTTGGATGTCCTAACTTCCCTGTTTTGTTAGTATCCTTCAAGGATACAGTCTTCCAAACCATGCGCTCTTGGGCGACTGTCAGCTTTCTCCTATTACCTAGTTTAAGAGCTGCTCTCCCTCCTTTTTAAATGTTAATTCCAGCAGCCTGGCTCCATCCTGGTTAAGGTGGAGCCCATCTCTTCAGAAGATTCCCTCCCTTCCCCAGAAAGTTGCCCAGGTCCTAACAAATCCAAAACCCTCTTCTTTGCATCATCATCTCATCCACACATTGAGACTCTGAAGCTCCACCTGCCTTTTGGACTCTGCTATCCTAGAAGTTCTGGATTTCAACTTCCTACCTAAAAGCCTAAATTTGGCCTCCAGATGCAGGAGGTGATCCACTGTGAGAGCATTTTCTTTATGACTGGGTGGCATGGTCTGTTGGGGTCGAAGGAAAGAGCTGATCCCCTTAGGGTGAGCACGGTCCACTAGAGGTAGGTGCACAGTTCTTGCACACAATCGAGGGTGTGGCACGTGGCTCAGGGTAGAAAGAAGGGAGCTCAATGGTCTGGTTGATATGAAACAGGCATGCCACCTTGGTTATGAACTTGGGATGCATCCTAAGAGTGGCCCAGTCTGGGTAGAGGAGGGTGTACAGTGGGTGGGTCACCCGTGCTTACAGCTCCCTTGCTCGCCTGGTTGAGGTAATGGTGATGAGGAAGAGGGTCTTCCATGTGGCATACTTGAGAGATGCCTCAGTAAGGGGCTTGAAGGGGTCTTGTGTTAGTTACTGTAGGATGATGTTGAGGTCTCAGGGTGGCACTAGTCGACATATGGTAGGTTGCAGGTTTACCAGGCCTTTCATGAATCAGAAGACCAGTAGATGTGAAGAGATAGTCTGGTTGTCGAGGCAGTCACGGAGCGCTGCGATGGAGGACAGGTGGACTTTGATGGACAAGGCCTTTAGCCTCGCATGGGTGAGGATGGTGAGGTATTGTAAGATGAGTTGCAGAGGGCAGGATAGTGGCTCAAGCCACACCACTATGCACCAGGAGTCTAAACACTTCCACTTCAGGAAGTAGAATTGTCATGTGGACTTCCATCTGACTGTGAGGATGAAGTGTTGGATGCCTGCAGTGAGATGGAGGGTGGACAGTTTTGCCCTCTCAATTTCCAAGCAGTCAATACAAGTGATAATATGTTGGGGTGGAGCATGCTCCCCCCCATACTGGGTGATGATGTTGGGTGTCAGGTGCAGTCATACTGCCGGGCCATCAACAAGGGGGTGGAGATAGGGGAAGCATACCTGCCTCAGCCAATAGGGGGCAATGAAGATGACTCTTTGCCAGTTGGAGATGATTTTCTGGATGGCCCTGGAGATGAGTGGGGTGAGAAAGTAGGCATATAGGAGTCCTTGATTGCCCCAGTAAAGGTAAAATGCATCTGATGAAAAGCTGCATGCTGAAGGGTGCCTGGAGCAGAACTCTGGGCACTTTGTGTTGGATTGGTGGGTGAAGAGATTGATCCTCAGCTGGTCTCATTGCTGAAACAGGGTGTTCGCTTCTCAAGAGTCGAGGGACCACTGATGTGGCTAGAGTCGGCAAATGAGACTGTCTGCCAGCTGACTGTGCTTAGTCGACAGGTAGGAGGCTCCTAGAGAACATCCTTTGGCAAGGGTGAGGGTCAAGATTCTGTGGACTTCCTGGCACAGGGGAAAGGATCCCATGCCGCCTTGCTTGTTTATGAAGAACATGGTGACTTGATTGTCTGTCTGGATCAGTACCATCTTGTTTGTGATCCACAATGCAAAGGCTGGAGGGCATATCTGATTGTTCACAGCTCCCACAGATTGACATGATACTGGCACTGTTCCCTCTAAGCTGTGCGTGTGTGCGCGCGCACACACCTCGCCAAGCGAGCGCACACACTTTACAACAGAGCGCACAAAAATTACGGCTCTGATTCTGATAGAAAACAACACAGACGTCTTAAATGTTTAAAAGTTATGATTGTAATTACTAGAAATTTCCCGCTTCATTTAGTAATTGTCTATTTTCATTTAATTTGATTAAAATCAATGTGGTGTACATACTGTATTCTGACGTGTAGTCAAATTTTAAAGTATATAACTCCGAGTGTCGTTATGTGGCGCACAAAAATTTAACCTTCCTTCAAAAGCTGCACACAGCTGATATTTTATGCGCACACAGCCTACAGAAAATTAGAGGGAACATTGGATACTGGTGCTCCTGCGCCATCCAGATTCTCTGCATGGAGAACTGCAGGAGGTGTGCACCCCAGCCAGTCTTGGAGGCATCTATAGTGATGACAAGGTCATGCTGGGGTGGCAGGAAGATCCTTCCCTGGGTGAGGTGATCACGAAGCATCCACCAGTCGAGGGCGGCCAGAGACCCCGGTCTATGTAGACCCTGCAGAACAAGGACTAGGAATGACGGTTGCAATTGCAGCATAGGTTCCACTGCAAACTCCAAATGGGTAACTTGTAGAGTGGGATGACCTACTTGGTTGCTGCCTTGTGGTCCAAAAGCCACAGTAGTGTCCTGCTGAGATGTCGGTGGAAACTGACACAATTGTGCCAGGGAAATTATGGTGTCCGCTCTTTGTTGTGGGAGGAACGTTTTCATTTAGGGTGTGTGGAGGATTGCGCTCATGAATTCTAGGGATTGCATAGGCCGAAGTTAGGACTTCTTGTAGTTGATAAGGAAGCCCAGCAATGATAGCGTAGAGATCGTGCGTTGGACTGACATCTCTGCTTCCCGCCTTGAGAGAGCAGTGATGAGCCAGTCATCCAGGTAGAGAAACAGACAGACACCTGATTTGTGGAGGTGGGCGGCAGCCACTGCAACACACTTCGTGAAGACCATCAGGGCCGGTGCGAGGCCAAATGGGAGCACTCAGTACTGATAGCAGCAGTCCATGACACAGAAGCGCAAGTATTGATGGTGTGCTGGGTGGTTGGGAATGTAGGTGTCCTGGAGGTCTAGTGATGCGAGCCATTCATTGGGCTGCAAAAGTGGCAGAATGGAAACCAGAGAGTACATGCGGAATCACTCTTTGTGGATGAATTTGTTGAGCCACGGAGGTTGAGGATGGTCATATATGCCTGACTTCTTGGGCATGAGGAAGTATCTGGAGTAGAACTGTAGCTGATCTCGGTGGGGGGTACCTGCTCTATGGCCCTGGCCACCAGAAGGTCATGAATCTGCCTCCATGGTGGCGAGCTGGTGGGCAGGAGTCCGGTTGTGAGGAATCTTTTTATGGTGAGGGGTCTTGGAGAATCTGATTTGGTATCCCTGGGTTCACGACCCACTTGTCAGTCATGACATCCCGCCATGCTCCCTTGAAGAAGGGAGACATCCCCCCACACCCACAGGCAGGGTCTGGTGGACTGTGGCATTGAAAAGAGGGGTGCTTTTCCCCAAGGGTGTTGTAGATTGCTTTTGTGGCTGGAGGTCCCTCTGGCGCGGCTTTTTGGTATTGGTGGTAGGACTGGTATTTGGAGTGCTATGGTTGCCACTTGTGGTATGGCTGGTAGCGCTTTGATGCAGAGTAGGACTTCCTGTGATATGAGCACTGTGATTTTCTGAAGTTGAGGATGTGCTCGAGGCCATCAGAGGACAGAGTCAGGAGCATGGTGAAGCAGTCCTTTGACTTTGTCTCCAACGAGATTGTCCCCTCTGCAGGGGGCGTCAGCCAGATGCTTGTGAGTGTCCTCCCATAATCCAGAAGCCCTGAGCCAGGCAGTGCACCTGGCAGTGATGGCTGTTGCCGTGGACTAGGCCACTGTGTTAAAAGCATCAACAGGCGAGCATGTCAACTGCTTCCTACACTCATCTAAATTTCCTAGGAGGGGCGAGATGGTGGCCTTGGATTCTGGGGGTAGCCCCTTGATGGTGCCCTTGAGGCTGTTGAGTAATGCATCCAGGTATAGTGCATGCTGAAATTGATGGGAGGCAAACCTTGCACTGAGCACAGTAACCTGGTACGTCTTCTTCCTGAACTCATCGTGGGTTTTATGGTCCTTTCTGGGAGGCACATTAGAAAGCGTATGGGAGCCTTTAGCCTGTTTGAGCACCAACTCTACAACACAATGGATTGGTAGGGAAGCTGTGCATTCTCAAATCCTGGGGCAGGTTGTACCCGATATTTTGTGTCAGAGGCAACACACGGCATCTGCCAGACATGTGTGAGGTTGTCGAGCAGGAGCTTGTGAACTGAGATGGCAATCATGGACTTGGGTGCATCGAGATATTTCAGGAGATCCAGGAGGCGAGGCGGCTAGAGAGCTTCTGAAGGAACTTTAGATATTTTAAGACCTCTGGAGGTGAAGGGGGAATGGAGGCTGTGGTGAGGGTTCCGACGGAGTCCCTCCAGAGTCCAAAGGGTATTTGTAGCTCACAAAAGAACCCAGGTGGCCGTTTCCTCCCCCTGTCTGTCGACCCTGGAGAGAAACTGGCAGGCAAGGAAGATGGGCGGGGTAAGAGCATCTGTGGTGGCAGTGCTCGTTCCGATGGTGGGATCAGTGTGATGGAACTGGCAGCTGAACCTGCAACTCTTGCATGTGCTGCACTAGAAAATGGACCAGCAATTCTAGCATGGCTGTGGACAGTGGCGAGGAAGGCTGCGCTGGACTCAGTGTGTGCCAGCAGTTCAGTCCTGCATGGGTAGTGAGGAGCAATGTAATGCCGGTCTTTAGCTGTGCCCAAAATTAATCTTTGCAGAAACTGTCCCAGAGACATCACTACAACAATACTACAGGCTGGGGACATCTATCCTATGGTGAATGCATGTCCATGCCTGCTATTTTGCAAATGTTGACATGCATTGTTGTGATGACCATAAAACAAGTGTCCTCGTTTCCCTTCAGTTTTCATTATAGTCTAGAAAAGTAACGGGGATATCAGAGCACCTTCTTCTCTGCTACCTCTATTTTATTTATTTAGCAATGCGTATATACTGCTTTTTACCCCTCAAAGTGGTTTACATTTAGGTATGGTATATATTATTTCCCTTGTCCCTTAAGGGTTCACAATTTATCTTTTGTACATGAGGCAATGGAGGGTTAAATGGCTTGCCCAAGGCCACAATGATTGCCTGTGGGACTAGAAACCCCAGTCCCTCTGGCCTGAGGTAGCTGTCCTCTAGTGGGATTCAAACCCTAGTTCTCTGGCCTGAGGCAAAAAAACACCCTTCCTACAGTTAAATATGGTGGAGGTTCCATAATGATGTGAGGCTGTTTTGCTGCGTGTGGAACTGGAGGTCAGGAACATATTAAAGGAATCATGAATTCAGAGGACTACCAAGGTATTTTGGAGAAAAATGCTACCTTATGTTAGAAACCTAGGTCGGGGGGCCTCCAGCAAGACAATGACCCAAAATATGCATCCAGAAGTACAAAAGAATGGTTAAAAAGGAAAAAAAATGAACTGTTTTAAACTGGCCATAAATGAGTCTTGATCTCAATCCAATTGAGAACCTTTGGAAAACTGAAATCTGCCATTGGTAAAAGGAATCCTGGAAACATTCATGAGCTGGAACAAATCACAGTTGAAGAGTGGGAGAAACTATCAGCAGACAGATGTACAAAACCTATGGAGAACTACAAGAAAGGTTTGGAGATTGTCATCGTTCCCAAGGGTTGTGCAACCAAATATTAATGAAGGGTACCCTTAATCCTGGGCACCCTTCATTAATATGGGAGGAGTGGTCTAGTGGTTAGGACAAGGTACTTCAGGCCGGAGGGCCGGGGGTTCAAGTCCCACCTGGGGACAGCAATCTCAGGCCGGAGGGACTGGGATTTCTAGTCCTATAGGCACTCCTTGTGGTCTTGGGCAAGCCACTTAACCCTCCATTGCCCATGTTCCCTGTAAGTATTAACATATGTGTGTCATATCCCCTCATGTTAAATGTATCCCCCAATTGACCACTTTGACCCAGTGAAAAGCAGGATATAAATACAGCTAAATAAATAAATCCTGTCCAGGTCAGATTTTGTTTTTTTTGTTTCTTAGAAATTGCTATGTCTAAGTTGTACAGACATCTTTTTTGTTGCATACCTTTGAACATACTATTAAAATATCATGAAGACATACAGTTGGAATATTTCCAGTAATTTCTCAAGATATTGTACACAACATACTTAAAATGCAAGGATGCCAATAATGTTGATCACTACTGAATGATCATCCCATGATCCCCTTCCTGTTTGGTACACAACAGTACCTCATCTTGATTTTGACAATATTCATTTTAATTAGTAAAGTTCCTGAAACCTCTTGCTTATGTATTCTGTGTCTTGACTAGATTGTAAGGGTTTGTCTTTACAAGTATCTGTATAGTGCTGCATAAATTCAACTATGCTATAGAAAGGATAATTGGTTTAGGATTTATAAAGGCTGAGGATTTAGCTCACGCCTTTTCTCAGGAACGTGAGTTATACCCAGTAGGCATTTTCCTGTCCCCAGAGTGTGTACGATCTTGTACCTGAGGCAATGGAGAGCTAAGCTAAAGAGCAGCAGTGGGATTGAAATCTGGTTTTAGTCCACTCCTCTAACCGTTAGCAATGGTAGTGATGATAGCAGAAGTAGGATACATTATTAAGCTACTTTGTATAGAGTATCCACGGGACTATTTATTAAGCTTTGTCAGCTCTTTAACACATGGAGTTCACTACTGTACATTAGCTGTTAATGCGGCAGGTAATACAGAGCAGTTAACACTCCCTCAAGAGGTGTAGCTCAAGCATCACATTTTGCTAGAGCGATGCATTTATTAGTATGCATTTGGTTTGTTAGTAAGCTTTAAAAAATGTAGTGCGCACTAAATTGCTTTAATGCACACCAAAGGTCCTTTTTATTTAAGTGTACTAATGATTAGCATGAACTTTAGCACATGGTAAGTAATAAATGTGGGGTTGTGGTAACTGTTACTGCACTGATACGCAGTTTCCACACACTAGCTTTTTTCCTTAACTGCTCATTGCACAGTGGAGCAGGTTATGGACAAAGAGCGGCCGTGGACTGCACGTTGCATTTAGGGCATGATACTTACTCCATGTTATCAGTGTTGCAATTAGCGTTGATGTACTTAACACCACCTCCATAGGTGGTGTTAAATGCACCCATGATAATCGTGAACAACCTTAACACATGGCAAGAGAGTTTTCAGTGATGTAGCTGCTAGGAACGCATGCCCCTGACAGCATGGGGTGATTGCACGTACAGCACATTAATGCATGGTAAGTACAAAAACTTACCACACTTTAGTAAAAGGCACCTAATTGAGCTAGCATGCCTTAATTTGTTGGTTAGTGCATGTTTAAAATAATTTAGTGCACACTAAATTGCTTTAATGCACAATAAAGGACCCGTTTATTAAAGTGTGCTAAAAGTTAATGCACACTTTAATAGGCAGCAAGTGCTTGGCCTGGGGCTGTGGTAATGGTTACCTTGCTGGCATAAGTTACCAGGTACTAATTTTCACGTTAACTGCTCACAACAAAGTGGAGTTGGGAATGGGCAGGTTATACTCGTAGATGGAGAGTGGGTACTGCACATTCTTCTACCTCAGATTCCCAGCCCTTGATCTCTGCTCTACCACAGGGCACACTACTTTCACTGACTCATTTCAGTATATTCCTCAGTTCGCTATAAAAGGTGATATAACATAATATTACAGCCATGTTTTATGCAGATGATAAACAGTTCATTACATATACTAGCTACCAGAACCCAAACCTAACATAAACGAACTCTTGCCTCAGTGCCATTAACCACTGGCTCTCTACAAACCAATGAAAATGTAATCACACGAAGACCAAAACAATGTGAATAACTGGCTCAACTGTTAAACCCCCTATTACACCCTTGATTGAAGGTTACACTAGAACAACAAATTCTTTAAAAATTCCTGCTGCACTCCATGCATTGATGATGTCATGCCTTTTCCAATCCCAGACTGAATGTTATAACTATATCTTCCAGCTGTGATGTGATGCGGATGAGCTATACCACTGGCATGAATTTGAAAACAAGCTTGAAATTCTGTGGCTCGTGTTTTAAGTTTATTTACTATGTTGTTCCCCAATTTCATGCAAATGAGTGTAAGCAACTGGTCTGATTAGTGTATGTGAACTTCACTCTTTTTAGAGTATTCTATATAGTTGGATTATACCAATGAAATCGACCCAGATGAGTTTAATCATCAGTATGAATGGTTGAAACTACAGATTGAGCATTTTAGGACTGAATTAAAAAAGAACAAATGTCATACTCAATAGAGATGAATCAGATTATAAGAAAGGGTACATTTACCCTTGGATGAATACAGATGGTAAAGTGAGAAGGAAAGTGATTTTTGATTTTTCATCTGATGAGACATCAGGATCAGAAGCTAAATATTCTTGAGAAGATGACTTTTCAGATTGGGGCGGGGGTATCAGAAGAAGAGGGGAGGCGGACGTTGGAAGTCAGTACATAAGAACATAAGATATGCCATACTGAGTCAGACCAAGGTTCATCAAGCCCAGTATCCTGTTTCCAACAGTGGCCAATCTAGGTCATACGTACCTAGCAGTTTCCCCAAAAGACACAGGTTCCACAATGTTTGTACTGGGTCAAGCATTGATATCCTGTGTCCCTTCTTAATAATGGTTTATGGACCTTTCCTCCAGGAACTTGTCCAAACCTTTTTTAAACCCAGCTACACTAACAGCCTTTACTACATCCTCCGGTAACAAATTCCAGAGTTTGATTACACATTGAGTGAAAAAATATTTTCTTTTATTAAATAGTTTACCCTATAGCTTCATTGCATGTCCCCTAGACTTTCTATATTCTGATAACGTAAACAATCGATCTATGTTTACCCGTTCCACTCCGTTCATTAATTTATAGACTTCTATCATATCTCCCCTCAGCCGTCTCTTTCCCAGATTAAAGAGCCCTAACCTTTTTAGCATTTCTTCATAGGAGTATCCTTCCATCCCCTTTACCATTTTGGTGGCTCTTCTCTGAACCTTTTCTAATAATGCTATATCCTTCTTAAGACCTTCCACTGCCCCTCTGCTGCCTTTGGACATATTCTCAGAAACATCAAGATCTTTAGTATGAATTTATTCCATAAGTCACTCACGCATGGATGTGAGTGTTGGGTTAAAGGTCTTTTCTTCATCCCACGAATCCAGTTTGATTCATTCTCTTTTCAAGATCATTTTGAAAAATTTCTCAGAAACGTTAACATTAGAGATTTTTTTGGTGATATGGATAGGACTCTATAAGAGGAGGCTGTGATGAATTGGGAGAATAGAGAAGTTGCCTTTTAAGTCTTCATGGGATCCGCCAGCCCCCTTCATCCAGTAACAAATATCTTTAAAGAGTTAATGAGAGAGGTTTAGCAATTAGAACAATACATTTTAAGTAAAGTGTGCAATACATTGAGGAAGGAAGAACGTAAAGCTTTAGTTCAACTGCGGAATGACACTGAAACTGTGATCAAGCGAGAAGACAAGGGTGGAGCAGTGGTCGTGATGAAATATCGGCAGGAAGTCTATAGACAGTTACATGAAAGATACCACTCATTTTTTAAAATATTCTAGCTTAATTCAAAAACATTTGCCTAGAACAATATTGTCTTATGGTAACATTGGACGCCTCCTTTCTATATACGAACATTCCACAAGGGAAGCTTTATCAGTGATACACCATGCCCGCAGGGATCATGATGAACAAAGTCAAGAACAGATTGAGTTCATATTACAATTAGCTAAAATAGCACTAAAGAATTTTTTTTTCAATTTGAAGATTCTTTGTACCAACAAATGGCTGGAGTAGCAATGGGGGCCACAATAGCCCCTTTGGTTGCTAATTTATAAATGTCCACTTTTGAGAAGAAGTGGCTAGATAACTCTCCCTTTCGTGAACACATCATAGTCTGGTGTTGATACATTGATGATGTGTTTTTGTTATGGAGAGGTGAGGAGATCTTGTTCAATTTCTAGTAGTGGCTTAATAGTTGTGACACACATATCAAGTTTTTCCATTTTGTAAAGTAGGAACATGATTTCTTTTCTTGATCCTCAGTTAAAAAAAGTAGTAAGCAGCTAGTCACCTCTGTATATAAGACAAATACAGACAGGAATACTTTACTGCACTATTGAAGTGCTCATCTGACAGCTCTCAAGGATAGTTTACCTTTTTCTCAGTTTATATGCTGTTGTAGTAATTGTAGCACTTCGAAAGAATTCAACATGCAATCATAGAGATTAATGGAAGATTATGAGCAAAAAAGGCACCCTTCATGAAATGTTAGATGAGCCCATAAGAGAGCAGCAAATAATGATAGGGAACGGCTGCTGGAACAGGGTAGGTTGACTTAGACAAACGTAGTATAGGAATACATGCATTTTGTTACTGGGTTTTCACCATTAGGACTTAAATTACAAAGAATTGTTGCTAAACATTTTCATATATTGAACATCATACCAGGATAAGAGAACAACAGAGCTCGATTCATCTTTTCTAAGGGATAAAATCTTAAGGATATAATCAGCCCAGCAAGGTTATTGAAACCAGAGATGTCTACAGGGGCTTCCCTGGGGCATCACACATAGTGGATATCACATCTGTCCAATTACCCTTTGCATTAAGGATTTGTCCATCAGGGTCGATTTTACACATTAAAATGGGATACAAACTATGATTCAACATATGTTGTATATGTGATAAAAGTGTCCGTGTAGATTTCTTTACATAGGTAAAACAAAAAGACAATTTAAGATTAGACTGACAGAGCATACAAGTAGGCTGAAATTTAGAGTAGAGAATGCACCAATGGTTAAATACTGTGCTGAACAAAAACATGGTTTTGAGGATCTACAATGTTTTTGTTTGGATCATATCTCCTGTGATGGTAGAGAAGGGGATCATGATATACAACTGTTACAGCAGGAACAAAAATGGATTTTTAGGCTCCATACTGTGGAACCTCAGGCTTTAAACATTCACATAGATTGGAATGTCTGCTGGTATAGATCAGGTTTTGATCTCTTACCGTTCTGGTCATATGGCAAGAAAGGACTGCAGTTACTTGAGGATGGCTCTAGGGAAACATAACCTAGAGTGGCTGGAAGGCCTTTTCTAATCCCAGATTGAACGTCATAATTTTCTCTTCCACCATTACTAACTCTGTTGTTGCACTTGGGCATTCTGCCCAATCACAGTGGGATCTTTTAACAATGTGACTAAAGATCGCTATTTATAGCACACAGGCATGGCATTGCTGGCTGTAGTGGGCACAGAGCAGCGCCATGCTAATCCTTTTTGGAATGGTATTATAAGGCCATAAGAACATAAGATATGCCATACTGGGTCAGATCAAGGTCCATCAAGCCCAGTATCTTGTTTCCAACAATGGCCAATCTAGGTCACAAGTACCTAACAGTTTCCCCAAAAGACACAGGTTCCACCATGCTTGTATTGCGGGAAGTAGTGGATTTCCCGGGACCCCTTTAATAATGGTTTATGGATCTTTCCCCCAGGAACTTGCCCAAACCTTTTTTTAAACCCAGCTACACTACCAGCTTTTACTACATCCTCTGGTAACGAATTCCAGCGTTTGATTATGCGTTGAGTGAAAAAATATTTTCTCTTATTAGTCTTAAATATGTTACACTGTAGCTTCATTGCATGTTCCCTAGTCTTTCTATATTTTGATGGTGTAAACAATCGATCTATGTTTACCCGTTCAAATCCATTCATTAATTTATAGACATCTATCATTTCTCCCCTCAGCCTTCTCTTTTCCAAGTTGAAGAGCCCTAACCTTTTAAGCCTTTTTAGTAGGAGTATCCTTCCATCCCCTTTACCATTTTGGTGGATCTTCTCTGTACCTTTTCTAATAACGCTATATCCTTTTGAAGACACAGTGACCAGAATTGCATACAATATTCAAGGCGTGGTCACACCATGGAACAATACAGTGGCATTCTAATATCCTTTGTTTTATTCTTCATTCCTTTCCTTATGATACCTAGCATTCTATTTGCTTTCTTGGCTGTCCCTTCACACTGGGTGGAGGGTTTCAACATATTATCTATGATGATGCCTAAATCTTTTTCCTGGGTGGTGGTTCCTAATGTGGAACTTTGCATCGTGAAACCAAGTTTGGGCTGTTCTTTCCTAAGTGCATGACTTTGCACTTGTCCATATTAAATTTCATCAGCCATTTGAATATCCAGTCTTCAAATTTATCAAAGTCCTCTTGGAATTTTTCACAATCCTCTTGGGTTTTAACAACTCTGAATAATTTTGTGTCATCTGCAAATTTGATTACCTCACTCATTATTCTCATTTCCAGGTCATTTACGAATATGTTAAAAAGCAGCAGACCCAGCACAGATCCTTGGGGTACTCCATTTTTCACCTTTCTCCATTGGGAAAATTGCCATGTAGCCCTACCCTCGCTTTCTATCTTTTAACCAGGTCCTGATCCATACTAATACACTGCCTCCTATTCCATGACTTTTTAATTTTGCCAAGAGTCTCTCATGAGGGACCTTATCAAAGGCTTTCTAAAAATCCAAATACACAATATTAACTGACTCACCTTTGTCTACCTGTTTATTCACACCTTCAAAAAATATAACAGATTAGTAAGACAAGATCTTCCTTGTCTAAGGCCATGTTGACTGTCTCCCATTAAGCCATGACTATTTACATGTTCAGTAATTTTGTTCTTTATAATGGTTTCTTCAATTTTTCTTGGTACTGGCGTCAAGCTCACTGGTGTGTAGTTTCCTGGATCATCCTGGAATCCCTTTTAAAAAAAATGGCATTACATTGGCCATCCTCCAATCTTCAGGTATTAAAGATAATTTAATGATAGTTCATAGATTACTAATAGCAGGTCTGCAATCTCATATTTTAGTTCTTTCAACACCCTTGGATCTGGTCCAGGTGGTTTGCTACTCTTCAGTTTATCAATAGTTGTAATACATCTTCCCGGTGTATTGATATTTCTTTCAATTCTTCTGCAGCATCACCTTTAAATACCATTTCAGTCATGGGTAACATCCTTATATCTTCCTCAGTAAAGACTGAAGCAAATAATTCATTCAGTCTCTCTGCTATGGCCTTGTCTCCTTTTAGTACCCCTTTTACCCCTTTATCAGTAGTAAAAATTATTGATTGCCTACTTAGGCTATGTAAATGGGAAGATCGGTTATGCCATTATAATGAGATACTAGGGCAATATTGTGTCCATATGAGGTGGTTACCTTTTATGATATTTGTTTACATGGGGAAAGATTTTAAGCATAGCCTTTGTTATTGCCAAGTATGAGTAAATATGTTGTTTGGGAGTACTGATTCAGATATTTTAAAGTTAAAAGGTTTTCTACTCTTGGGGGTATATTAATACATTTTGTAATATTTTTTAAAATTTTATTAGCAATTGGATAAGCAATCGAACATTACTTCCTGATGTAAGCAATTGGATATCACTCCCTGATGCAGCTCTTGGTGAAACACTTATAGCATTGCTGACAGCATCGGTGTGGCAGAGAGATAACCTGATAACATGGCTTGCAACATAGTCAATACAGAGTGGAGATAAGTAATGTGTTTTGGTGGGAATGTTGAATTTATTGCTTTAATTGGTTAGATAAAGCTTGTAGACAAAGTTTTGATGCAATAGCACTGCCTGAGATTACCAATTTAAAGCAGTATTTTTATTTATTTATTTAACATCTCTTATATACCGCACTATTGTCATCAGCGCGGTTTACATGGAACAAACATATACATACAGGGAACTGTAGTGCATTTTACAAGTAACGGGGTTTTTGAACTTGGGATTAAAAAGGTAAACTATATAGGCTAACTAACTATTTACAGAAAATTCAAATACATTAGTCACATTTGATATCGTTTGGGGAATGTCTTGGTCAGAAAAAGTGTCTGTAGTATTTTCATGTGCAAAGATTAGATTGGGAAATAGCTTAGGAAGAGGTAGTGTTTGAGGCTTTTTCTGAATTGTGTTAGGCTGGTTATAGCTCTCAGTTCTGGTGGGAGGGCATTCCAGGTTATTGGGGCATGGATACTGAAGGCTCTTTTAGTTGTTTCCTTAGTGTATCTGACTGTTTGTTTCGGGGTTATTAATGTATTTATAGCAGTTGATCTTCTGGATCTGTTGGGGGTCTGTAAATGTACAAGGTTGGTGACAGTTGATGGTGCTTGGTTGTTTATGGCTTTGAATGTAGTGATCAGTATCTTGTAGTGAATTCTTGCGTTGGTTGGTAACCAGTGGAGTCTTTTTAGGACTGGGGTTATGTGATCTGTCTTTGATATTCCTTCAAGTACTCTGGCGGCAGTGTTCATCGCCAGCTGAAGAGGATTTAATGTTGCTTGCGGGAGCCCGTATAGAATTGCATTTGCAAAGTCGATGTGAGGCATTATCAGGGCTTGGTAGACTGTTCTGAAGTCTGAGGGTTCAAGTAAGGGTCGCAGGTGGCGTAATGTACGTATCTTGTGATATATTAGTTTTGTTATGTTTTTTATGTGGGCTTTCATATTGAGGCGCTGGTCGAGAGTTATACCTAGGTAGCGTAGTGTAGGTTTTACTGTTAATTCCTTGTCCTTTATCTTTACGGAGGTTGGAGGTGTGAAGTTTTGGTTCCTTGTTATAAACATCACATCAGTCTTGCTGTGGTTGATTCTTAGATTTTGTGAGATGAGCCAATCTTCTACTGCTTCGAGGCATGTTGTCAGTGGTGTATAATCGGGGTGGTTGATGGAGAATGGCATGTATAGTAGAATGTCGTCTGCATATGCTAAACAGGTGACATTATAGGAACGAATGAGGTCGCAGATGGGTTGCATGTATATATTAAACATCAACGCTGACAGAGAAGATCCTTGCGGTACCCCTTGATCTTGAAGAAATGGTTCAGATGCAGTTTCGCCAATTCGTACTTGTTGCCAACGGTTAGTTAGATAGGATATACACCAGTCAAGTGCGACACCAACTATTCCTTTTTCCTTAAGGCGATCGATACGTATTTGGTGGCTTACTGAGTCGAACGCAGCTGAGATGTCCATGAATATAAGTATGAATCCTTGGTGAATGTTATCTATTCCTGTGATTAGTGTGTTGAATAGTGTGATGAGGAGGGTCTCAACTCCATGAGCCTCTCTAAATCCGTGTTGTGCAGGGTCAAGTGGAGCTTCAGTGTCTATGTGCTGTTGTATTTGCCGTTGGACCACTTTCTCAATTATTTTTGCTAGGAGTGGGATACTGGATATTGGCCTGTAGGATTCTACTTTTAGGGGGTCTAATTTGTTGTTTTTTAATAATGGTCTAATTGATGTTTGTTTGAGGCTTTGAGGAAAGGTTCCAGTTGAAAAAGATTGTTCAAGGATATTCTGTATGAAGAAGCTTACTTCATGTTTAAGGTTTTTTATCCAAGCTGCTGGACATGGATCACTTGCAGCGGTGGTAGCATTTATTGATGCGATAGTGTTTTCAATTTCTTTGATTGATAATGTATTAAACTTGGTTAATGTGGTTGACTGTGAATGCATATCGCTCTTTGTTGGTCCAGTGGTGCAAATGTTGGATGTTTTTGTCATCTTTGACTTTAGGTATTTAGCATAGTCTTGAGGGTGTATTGTTTGTGTATGTTGGGGTGTGTTGGTTCCTTTGCCATTGTTTTTACGATGTTGAAGAGATCATGATGTTTATTTAATGATTGCTTTAGAAGGTTGGTATGGAATTGTTTCCTTCGATCTGCTATTTCCTGGCGATGCTTTTCTAGGTATTTGCAGTAGGCTGTGTAGGCTTCAGTAGAGCGTGATCTTCTCCAGTATTTTTCGAGTCTCCGAAGATGGAGGAGGGATGTTCTTAGCTCCTTGGAATACCAAGCTACGTGTGCACGGTGGTTGGTCTTTTTTGCCATGTTTGATGGTTGAGAATTGGCTCTGAGAGAGTGATCCCAGGTGTCGATTAGACTGTCCAAGTCGGGTTCAGAAGATTGTAGAGTTGGGAGAAGATTATTAAGTATTTCATCTTTGACAAAGGGGCGGAACCTCCTAGCTGTTGGTTTCGCATGAGTGGGTTTGGAGTTAGTGGGATTGGAGGAGTTGGGGATTTGGAATAAAATGAGACTGTGGTCAGACCACGGCACTGGTATTATGGAAAGGTCGTAATTGTGGTTGGAGTCTGAGGTAGCTTGCGGAACGAATATCAGATCAAGTATATTTCCCATATTGTGAGTAGGATCTTTGACTATTTGGTTGTATCCAAGGTTGTCAATTGCTTCTATAAAAGCTGTAGTTTGCGAGTCCTGTAGGGAGGGGAGGTTGAAATCTCCCAATATCCAGTTAGATAGTCTTGGTTTTTCGGTGTTGCAGGCCAGGTCAACTATCGTTGGCAGATCATCAGCTGATGATGATGGAGCTCTATAGACTAGGCTGATTGAGTGCTCATTGTTTGATATATTTAGTATATTTAGATGTGTTGAGCTAATACTGTTGTCAATTTGAAATTGTAGTTGGTTATTAGAGATAATAAGTACTCCGCCTCCTCTTTGTTGGTTCCTATGACATGTGTGGATAGAGAATCCTGGCGGTAGCATCTGGTTAAGAATGACATTGTCAGAATCAGTTAGCCAGGTTTCTGTGATCATCAAGATGTCAAGGTTATGTGCAGTTATAAGATTAGGTATCAGAGGCCACTTTGTGCGAATGGATCTTATATTGATAAGGGCACAGTGTAATGGTGGATGGTATTGCTGTTTTGGTTGAGGTTTTTTGGTAATGTGAAGGGCAATATGAAGTAGATGTGAGTGGTGGGTGTAAGTAGTGTTTGTTTGATTTGTTTGAGTCTTGTTTGACCATCTCTTCCAATTAATTCGTAATATTGGTATGGATTTTTGGTCATCATTAAAGGCAATTGATTGGCCAGCTAGTGCAGTGAGGAGATAAGTAATGGTAAGGGTTACTAATGTATGCATTCTTATAGTGAACATTGTGTGTTCTGAGAAGCGGTAGTGTTGCTAGCTGCACAAGGATGCGGACTAGTGGGATTGGGGTTGTAGTTTTGTAGATAATAGTGATGGAACCTTATCTGTTGTGAAAAAAGAGTATCAGCAATATATCTGGATACTGGGAAAACAGTAATTGCAATTTATGAGTACTGATAACAGTATATCTCTCTAGACACTGACCACCGTATGTCTCTCTAGATATTGACAACAGTATATCTCTCTATCTACTGACAACAGTATGTCTCTCTAGCTACTGACAACAGTATGTTTCTCTATCTACTGACAACAGTATTTCTCTCTATCTACTGACCACAGTATATCTCTCTGGGTACTGACGACAGTAAGTATTTCTGGCTACTGGGAACAGTATTTGCAACTGATGAGTACTGGCAACAGTATATCTCACTAATGGGAACAGTGGATGCTATATAGCTACTTGGAATATTTAATGATTACTGACTTGGAATAATTATGATTACTAACAATAGTATGCAGGCTTTATGAGGGATGTGCAAGAAATCAGATTCAATATAGTTCCTTTATGTGTAATATACTTGCTGTGCTCAGAGAGGGACCCAATTAAGGGGGGGAGCGAGCTCGACCGTGAGGGAGCTCAAGCTGCTTGATCTTGGCTGAGATTTTCCGATGGCGATTTTCTTGTGTGTTTGTTGAGGCGTTAGATTACAGTTCTTTTTCGCCTATCGTGCCCCGCCTAAGGGCCACGCCAAAGGGCCCTCTTGCGAGGCCCTCAGGCGCGGGCCCGCAAGGCGCAGGCACGCCTGCCGGCGACGCTGTTTTAAGCGTGCAGATGAGACCTCCCACAGCCCCGATAGGGCTGGAGTTTGCAGGAGCGGGAAAGCTGCTTGGTGCTGTGCTGCCTTGTGCTCAACCCCGACTGGGGAGCTTCCGGGAGAGATGGCCGAAATGCAAAGGGCTGCCTTCCTGCCGGCGACGCTGTTTTAAGCGTGCAGGTGAGACCTCCCACAGCCCCGATAGGGCTGGAGTTTGCAGGAGCGGGAAAGCTGCTTGGTGCTGTGCTGCCTTGTGCTCAACCCCGACTGGGGAGCTTCCGGGAGAGATGGCCGAAATGCAAAGGGCTGCCTTCCTGCCGGCGACGCTGTTTTAAGCGTGCAGGTGAGACCTCCCACAGCCCCGATAGGGCTGGAGTTTGCAGGAGCGGGAAAGCTGCTTGGTGCTGTGCTGCCTTGTGCTCAACCCCGACTGGGGAGCTTCCGGGAGAGATGGCCGAAATGCAAAGGGCTGCCTTCCTGCCGGCGACGCTGTTTTAAGCGTGCAGGTGAGACCTCCCACAGCCCCGATAGGGCTGGAGTTTGCAGGAGCGGGAAAGCTGCTTGGTGCTGTGCTGCCTTGTGCTCAACCCCGACTGGGGAGCTTCCGGGAGAGATGGCCGAAATGCAAAGGGCTGCCTTCCTGCCGGCGACGCTGTTTTAAGCGTGCAGGTGAGACCTCCCACAGCCCCGATAGGGCTGGAGTTTGCAGGAGCGGGAAAGCTGCTTGGTGCTGTGCTGCCTTGTGCTCAACCCCGACTGGGGAGCTTCCGGGAGAGATGGCCGAAATGCAAAGAATTAAGTTTCTATATGATAATAATATGTATGGTCAGGGTTTTGTTTCCCCTCAACCTGTGATATGATGTGGATGAGCTATACCACTGGCATGAATTTGAAAACAAGCTTGGAATTCTGTGGCTTGTGTAACACTGTGTTTTGTCTTGACTAGATTGTAAGCTCTAATGGGCAGGGACTGTCTCTTACTTGTCTGTGGAGCGCTGCGTACGACTGGTAGCGCTTTATAACTTCTCAGTAGTAGTAGTAGTAGTAGTAGTAGTAGTTACACTGAGGTCTTTTTCTTCCTGCCTTCCCCCCTGTTTTGAGGGGTTGTTTTACTGCATTGTCCACCAATTTAATGCAAATGATTGTAAGCAACTGGTCTGATTAGTGTATATGATCTTCACTCTTTTTAGGGTATTGAATATAGTTGGATTACGCTTCGATTATTGCAATATCATCTATAATGGCATCATTAGTTCTAATATTCTAATATGTGACGTTAAGAGCACCAGCAGTAATTGTGAAGGACCTTAATGCATGGCAAGGTCTTTCCCCTGACAGCAAAGAGCAGTTGCATTTACCACATGTTAGTCTTAATTATTAACATGTAAAAACAGCAAACTTTAGTAAAAGGGGCTCCTAATTGAGTTAATGCATGTTCAAATAATTAATGCACATTAAAATACTCTATTAAAACAAATGTGTGAAACAAACCAAAACACACATGAAAACCAGGAAAAGCTGGTGAAAAAACTAACCAAATTGTACTTGCTTATGAATAACTCATGTGGTTAATGCACTTAAGCAACATTTTCTCTCCTTTACATGCCAGGAAAACTTTCAGCACTTTCACTAATGTGGATGTTTTACAGTCTGCATTTGGGTCCCGATGCTCTTGTCCACTACTTATGTGTATCTTCCCGTACTCTAGTCCCCAGTTTTGCTATGTTTTTTGTCTTGATTAGACTGTAAGCCCCGATGAGCAAGGACTGCATATGCCTTGTAGCACTATACACGTTTATTAGTAGCAGTAGCAGCTACTGCATGTTTATTTTGGAAATCTCCCTATAGTAACTTCAAGATGTTGTTGTTGTTGTTGTTGCTCTGTGCCATCAAGTTAATGCCGACTCCTTGCAACCAAGTCCATGGATTTTCTTGGCAAGGTGCCCCCAGAGGTACATCGCCAGACCTTTCTTCCATGTAGCAAGTGTTACTGGACTATATTAAATAATAATATTAGTATTATTATTGAGAAGGTGTTTTCTATTGTAACATGCAAGAGGTGGCCTACATTACTATTTGTTAGAGCCAAGGATACATCACAAAGGTTCCACATTCCTACTCAGGATGAAATGAATAGGTCAGGCATAGAAATAATCTGTCTCATATGTTTTTGTAAGTAAAATCTTCTGTATTAGTCAGGTTTGCCAATGAGTTATTTAAACAAACTTGTAGGAGAATTTGCCCACTCTCCAATTAGTCATTTTCACACTCAAATAAAAATATCTTGTATATCGTGGTTGTCTTATATTGGTATATTAAAACTTGCTCTTAAATTAGCACAACCTTTAAATACTGTACTTTACTGTGAGAGCTTAAAAAAAGCAACTGATAACCAAAAAAAGTGATTAGTCAGTACAGATCTGTACTTTTTGTTTGTGAAAGTACATTTTGGGATAGTTCTGCCTTCAGCTGCAAAATAAACTCCATTAAGTTAGTGGATCTCATCTCTGACTACGGTGGCTTCTTCACAGGCCAGATTTTCCAGATAGCCACAATAATTAATATGTACAGTGCATACAATCAATCACTCTAAAAATCAGGCTCATCTGCATATTTTGTTTACCTTGAACTGCACTAAAATCAGACCTGAAAAACACCCTACTCTAAAAAGTTAATGCAGGTTCTATCTGTAATAACTATACCGGAACAGGTCATAACACAGAGTTAATATGGGAACCTGTAATTGTCAGTTATAGCTAATTTTCTCTTTAGTTATGTATTTTGTGGATTTATCTGACCTAATGGTTGTTAGTTAAGTATTTCAATATCAAAAAGGTCACATGCAACTGTTACAGCTCATGGGTTATTTAACAGCAGGTGTTTAACTGCCTGAATATTTCTCACCTTCACTGATCGTCTCTCATTACAGACTACTTTAATTGGATTCAAATTCCTCCTAGAACACTCAGAATTGCTTATGATTGTGTGTAGCTTATAGGTAGAAAATAGTTCAGCAGTAATAGATATACATCCCTCTGAATCACAAAGCATTAAGGCACCTATTTTATAATTAGATATACGGAGATATTACTACTCATTATTATTTCTATAGCATTATTTTTAATTTATTTATTTTATTTATTACAGGCTCTTATATACCGCTCTATTCAGCATCAGCGCGGTTCACAATATAACAACAGACCAGAACAACAAACTGTTTGGTTTTACAGAGAACAAGGTCAGAGAACTTGGATAAAACATGGGACGTCATTACTGCAACTATTTACATGAGTATTTACAAGTATACACAACAGGATTTGTTATTAGTTATAGGGTAAGGATCGAGATTGGTTAGCTGGTCAGGTAATATTGGGGGAAAAGGTGGGATTTGAGTGCCTTTCTAAAAAGGGATAGATCAGTGATAGCACGAATCTCTGGAGGTAGGGCGTTCCAGCACTTAGGGGCATAGAATCTGAAGGCCCTGTTAGATGTCGTTGATAGGCATTTTGTCGTGGCCCCTGCTCATCAGAGCTTACAGTCTAGTCAAAACAGACAACAGAACAACTGAGGACCAGGATAAGTCTATGAAACACATAGTTGGAGAGCAGGAGACTAAGTGGAACAGGATCCAAAGGCAGCATCGAAGAGGTACAATTTTAGCTGGGATTTGAAGAGGGCCAGAGATGGATCCTGATATACAGACTCAGGTAGTTTGTTCCAGTCATAAGGACAATGATGCTAAGGTCTCTTTCTGTGTAAGTCAGTCACTGTCTGCAGCTTTGATCACAAGGAGTGTGACAGGAGCAGAAGGACAAATTTCCAACCAAAAGTGACACTAGAGGGTATTTTTACAGTACACAATATAAACTGTGCAAGGCAAAGGTAATTTACTACAGCCAAAGAAACAAACTAAATAGTGCTAACATGCCTTTGGGAAATACAGCTGCGACTATATTTTAAAATATATGTTAATATATTAATGGAGAATAATAAATCACTTACCCTTGATTCTCCTACTATCATAAGTGTCCTATTTCCCATAAAGAAAACACCACAAAAATGTACTGACAGACACCTGGGAGATATCATATTAGGAGAGCTAGAAGAAGGAACATTTATTTGAGCAGAAGCGGCAGAGAGAGAGGCGAGGCAATAGGAGTAACTATGTCCTCCTCAGGGGTTGCTTGCCCCCAGTATGAAGCTTGGCATTGCTCCCAGTATGAAGCCCTCAAGGATTAGGGTATTCTGGGTGAGGATCGGCATCGTTCCTCAGTACTACTGAGCCCAGTATTCAGCAGGCCAGTGAGTGAGAAAGCTATCCAGATAAAAGTATTCAGTAGGACTATCAGAATGAGTCTATCGCTGAATATATCCAGTAACTAGGAAAAGCTTTTATCTGACTAGTCTTATCTACCCAACTTTAGATAGCACTGTATTGGCACTGATCAGACAAAGTATAAACCATACCTTGGAAACACCACCTCTTTGTAAGTGAATAAATTCTGTGTAGGCAGCGACTTGTCTAGATTAGGGGTATGTTTATTGAACCATAGTAATGGTTAGCACATGCTAAATTCTGCACTAAGTGAGCTGAGGTAACCATTACCATGTAAGAATCCCATGCTAAGGGTTGGGGTGGAGGCTGAGTGGACCAGGGCAGAGCATGTGCATTGTGATTAGAGCAGGCATCTTTAATGCACACCAGCCATCAATGTGGCACTCAGCATTGGTGCACTTACTGGTGGCAATAACTGCAACCACAGTAATTGTGGAAAATGGCTTAGCATGGGAGTGGCATGGACCCTGTTCTAACTACATGGGGACAAGTCAGGCATGCTAAGTTTTGGGGCTGAATGCATAGTAAGCTACCACATTTTACTAAACATGCCCCAAAATGTATCCACTCACGGAAGGAGCTGGGCATATGGATGGGGATGGAGGAGACTTCTTTAGCTAAGGCTAAGTCTTCTATATCAACTTTACTATCACTATGCCCACAGAAAGTGTTGTGATTAGCAGGTCTTTTACTAAAGGGCTCTAGCTGTCAGTGCACACTGTAGCGTGCGCTGAAGGCTTGTTAGGATACACATTGACAGCTAGCACAAGACTATGACAATTAGTGCAGGTCGATGTCCACGCTAATTGTGAATGGCGCATTGGAGTGGTAAGGGGGAAGGTTGGGGTAGAGAGAGGGCCTTGTGAGCACGGCACAGTTAGCAAGGGGTAAACACCGTGCCCTCTCACCCTTTGCAATTAGCAAGGGTACACCTAGTGCCACCTCAGGAGGTGAAGTTAAATGCATCCACATTATTTGTATGCCACATTAGGGTGCGGGGCTCTGTGTTAACTGCTGGGAACATGTTTTTCACTCCCCCAACAGTTAACGCAGTGGTGTTGCACCTACAGTAATGCACCATGGTACAACACTTTAGTGCCCTTTAGTAAAAGACCCCCTTAGAGTTTTATACAATAAGGATTACTGTTGGGGAAAAAAAAACATGTATCCAATTAACATAAAATTAGATTTGTACCAACATTGTCAATCTGAAAGGTTTTCACAGTTTTGTACATAGAACTTTCAGGACTCAGTGTAGTTACCGCTCCGTCCCATTTTCTCACTGATACTTATGAGGAGAAGGATAGTATAGAAGTATAACATGAAAATAGAAATATCCACTTACCACTGCTGAACAGGCTAGGATAAGGAAACAGGAAGCAGTCATTCTTTGAGATGATCCTCTTCTCCAGCATTCAGTGTCTTGTGGTTCAAAGAGTGAGTTCATCTCAAGCTGTCAGAGAGGAGCGATGGTCCAAGGTACAATCACTTCCTTTTCCTTTCTGTTGACGCTGCTCAGTGATAGTGACTAGGTATCGGCAAGACTGGCAGTTCCACGGTTTAGTCCCAGAAGTCCAAATTGAAAGGGGGTTGACTGCACTCTTCAGTCAATGTGGATGGTATGGGGAGGCGACATCACTCTTCAACTTTTCAAAGCCATGGTGAGGACGATATGAGTGTTCAGGCTGCAGTGGGGCTGGATTGTGGGGGATGTGAGTTTTGGTGTCCTGTTTGTTCTGCAAAAAATAAAATTAATGTTTTATTTGATTTGATAACAAAAACAAATGTTGATTATTTAGGGATTATGGAATCCTGGTTAGATGTTGCAGATACGTGGATTACTGAGCCAATTGTGTCCACGAAGATTTATTTGGATTAATGGTGGTACCCTTTTTTTTGGACAGAATTATAGTTTAAACAGCAACAGTAGAGACAGATGCAAGGACTAGAATATATTTTTGTTTTGGGTAAGAGATTGCTGATTGTATCACTAAATACTATATCACTAATTTTTAAAAAGGGTTCCAGGGGTGATCCGGGAAACTACAGACCGGTGAGCCTGACATCAGTACCGGGAAAAATGGTAGAAACCATCATAAAGAATAAAATTACTCAGCATGTAGATAGTCATGACCTAATGGGAGACAGCCAACATAGCTTTAGACAAGGAAAATCTTGTCTTACTAATCTGTTATGTTTTTTTGAAGGCGTGAATAATCAGGTGGACAAAGGTGAGTCGGCTGATATTGTGTATCTGGACTTTCAGAAAGCCTTTGACAAGGTCCCTCATGAGAGACTTTTGGCAAAACTAAAGAGTCATGGGATAGGAGGCAGTGTACTATTGTGGATCAGGAACTGTTTAAAAGATAGAAAGCAGAGGGTAGGGCTAAATGGCCAATTTTCCCAATGGAGAAAGGTGAATAGTGGTGTACCCCAGGGATCTGTGCTGGGTCTGCTGCTTTTTGACATATTCATAAATGACCTGGAAAGTGGAATAACGAGTGAGGTTATCAAATTTGCAGATGACACAAAACTATTTAAAGTTGTTAAAACCCAAGAGGATTGTGGAAAATTTCAAGAGGATCTTGATAAATTGGAAGACTGGGCATCAAAATGGCAGATGAAATTTAATGTGGACAAGTGCAAGGTTATGCACCTAGGGAAGAACAACCCAAACTATGGTTACACGATGCAAGGTTCCACATTAGGAACCACCACCCAGGAAAAAGATTTAGGCGTCATTGTGGATACCATGTTAAAACCCTCGGCCCAGTGTGCAGCGGCGGCCAAGAGAGCAAATAGAATGCTAGGTATGATAAGGAAAGGAATGGAAAATAAAACAAAAGATATTATAATGCCTCTATATCGTTCCATGGTGAGACCGCATCTTGAATATTGTGTGCAATTCTGGTCGCCGTATCTTAAAAAGGATATAGCGATTTTAGAAAAGGTTCAGAGAAGAGCCACCAAAATGGTAAAGGGGATGGAAGGATACTCCTATGAAGAAAGGCTAAAAAGGTTAGGGCTCTTTAACCTGGAAAAGAGACGGCTGAGGGGAGATATGATAGAAGTCTATAAATTAATGAACGGAGTGGAACGGGTAAACGTAGATCGATTGTTTACCTTATCAGAATATTGAAAGACTAGGGGACATGCAATGAAGCTACAGGATAAACTATTTAAGACTAATAAAAATAAATATTTTTTCACTCAACGTGTAATCAAACTCTGGAATTTGTTACCGGAGGATGTAGTAAAGGCTGTTAGTGTAGCTGGGTTTAAAAAAGGTTTGGACAAGAAGACATTTTTAATAAAGTTATTATTAAAAAAAACAATTCTTGATCCTTTGCTTATGTCAAATGGTAGAATTATCTGTAATATTTCTTCTTTTTAAGTTTACTTTTACAAACGTTTTACACTGTTTAAGTCACAGTAAGATAATAACACACACACAATCACACATGCATATTTATGCATATATAAAATATAAGCAAAAGAAATTAAAATAGTAAATTTAGCCTACAACATGTAGTCTGGAGAGAGTTAACCACAGAGCATAGAAGAAAAACACAGATATACTTATGAAGAACGACATTCCCAACTCACAAATCAACAGAAAAAGAAAGTCAAAAACCCATATTTTAGGGAACAACTACATACATATCAAATTTTACCAAGCAAAAAATTATCCAATTGCAATGGATATGAAAAACATACCTAGAGCCTTGGTAGGCACTTTAGCAAGAGTGCAATTGCAACAAAGCATCATTGTGGGGCTTTTGGACAGCTTGGTTATGAAATCATATCCCCCTAATGCTTCTGCGTTTACCGGTATTTATCATGGGATTTTTAAACTTTTAATATAAGGGACTCTTTTACTAAAGTGCGCTATGGGCTTTACTGCATGGCATGTTTATTGTTTATGTTTATTTGAAACTTTATATACCGCCCATTATAGGGTATCAGAGCGGTTTACAAATTAAAAAAAAAATAAAAAATTACAAAAATGCTGCAGAAAAAGAAAAGAGAACGCCAATTTAAAAATTACAAAAGGGGAGAGAAAGAACAGAGTCAGAGAAAGAGGAAGACAAGACAACCAATAAAAGAAAAGAAAAAAGAAATGATCAATTTATTTTATTCTTGCTACTTGGGAAGGGAGAGAAGAAGGGGGAGTAAGATCAAAAGCTGTACAGAAAAGGTGTGTTTTTAATTGAGTTTTAAAGGATTTGAAAGAGGGGTCCAATCGGAGGGCGGGAGGGAGCGAGTTCCAGAGTCGCGGTCCAAGGAAGTAAAAAGCGGAGGATCGTGTGGACTCTAGGTGGGCCTGAAACGGGGAAGGAAGGAACATACGGTTAGAGTGTATAGAGCGGAGAGAATGATGGGGAGTGTGAAGACGTATCTGGTCGGCAAGGTATAGCGGAACACCAGTGTGAATAGTTCTGTGCACGAAAATAAGAATTTTAAACTGTATACGATACGGAATAGGGAGTCAATGTTGGTATAAAAGAAGAGGGGTAACATGATCAAAGCGGGATGCGTGGGTAAGGATACGGACAGCAGTATTCTGAACACGCTGAACGCGAGAAATTTGAGATTGAGGAGGACCAGCCAAGCAGACATTACAGTAATCAAGACGTGAGAGGACTAAAGAGTAGGGTAGCCATAGAGGAAGAAGAAAGGAAAGGACGGACAGCACGGAGTTGTTTTAGAGCAAAAAAGGAACATTGGACAATGGATGAAATATGACCTTTAAAGGTGAGAGCAGAGTCGAGGGTGACACCTAAATATCTAAGAGAGGAGACCAAAGGGATAGGTGAAGAAGAAAGTACAGGTGTAAGAAGGGGAGGGGGGGCAACCGAAGGTGAACCAGATCGCTGAGGTTTTTTTAAGGTTGATATGAAGAAAATTAGAGGAAATCCAAGAGGCAACGGTGGAGAGGCAATTATTAAAAGGGGTGATGTCTGGAGCAGAAGCATCAGTATGGTACAAGAGAAAGATATCATCAGCGTAATAGTGAGCAGAAACACCGTATTGTTGAACCAAGAGAGTGAGGGGAGCCAGAAAGATGTTAAAAAGAATAGGGGAGAGGACAGAGCCTTGGGGGACCCCACACGGAAGGGGAGTGGAGGGGGAAGAAGTAACATTAGCATGGACCCACTCTAATAGTCACCTTGCAGCAAAAACCCTGCTGCTGTAAAAAAGCGCATGTTCAGTGCTTACTGCAGATTTGAGTGGTCTTGGGGCAGATTTGGGGTGGAAAGAGGGCATGGTAACTAATAACTGGTGCATGGGACAGTAGCGTACACTAGCTGTCACAAATGCTGATGAAGCAGCTGCATCTAAAGCCACCTCGAGAGACGGTGTTAAGTGAGGCCATACTACCAGCAGTCTGGTAGAACAGCCAACGCCCACATGCTAAGGTATGGTTATGGTTATATTTATATTTTATTTGATATACTGCAACATAGGTAAAAAGAAATGAAGACCTTTAGTCAAAGCACCCTGCCTGCAGATCTCCCCACCCACCACAGAAGTCTCCCCAGACTCATCTCATTTTTATAGCACCAGATGTTTATTAATACCGGTGGAAATACTCTTTGAACTATTATTGTTCACAAATGATAGGCACACCAGCATGACCAAAGCTCCAGTCTTGCACAACCTGTTTTTATCATTTTTTTTTATCTGGACTGGAGGAATATGAAAGTTTACTGTGCATTTACTCCTTGAAACTTTGTGTAATAGCTTTTTTCACTTACTAAGTTAATTATCTAAGTCTAGCACATGCTTAATGATATTGATCTCAGGGATTCCTGCACAGTCTAAAAATTCAGAATACATAAATCAGGCAAAAAGTAGTTTCAAAGCTCACCTTGGCAGCGCCACTTTAATCCCCATTCTCTATTGTCAAGCAGTGGTGTGAAATTTAATCTGGAGCAGGGCATGTTCAATGAATAAGAACATTTAGGTCAAGCTCTGACAGAACTGCAAATGGCTGCCAAATGAGAACATCGATTTAAGCACCTAACAAGAGCATGTTGTCCAGAATCATTCCATCCTTTCATCTTCTAAAACCCATTCAGTTAAAAAGACTATACCAATTCACTGGTTAGACAATATAAAATTCAGTTTCAATATGTTTTCCACAAACTGGCAGATTTTATGGAGCTAGATAAGGTGACTCTGATGGTGGAGAAAAAGCAAAAGACTGATAGTTTTATCAAGCCTTGGAACTACTTTATTAAAAACAACTGCAAGAAAATGATGTTCAAGATTTGCAGGGCTGCTTTGGGACCCTTAAAAAATAAGTCCTGCCATAACTTTAACATAATCCATTCTGAAGTGGTAACACTATGGGGCCCTTTTACCAAAACCCATTAAGGTTTTGCGCTTGAGTTTAGCATTTAAACTAATGTGCATAAAGTGCAAAGCCTCTGTGATAATGTAGGAACAATTAACATGCGTGCACTTAATGCACACGTAGAGGTGTCCTTATGCGCAGCCATGCTAACTGCCACATTGATAGTGTGCAGAAATTGCCCCAGGCGTTTCTGCCCTAACCCAACTATTCCCTATCCCATTGCTTGTCCCCATCTCAACTTGGATGTTACCCTCTCCCCTGGATACCACATAGTGTGGTGTGGGCCCCTCTCCAAGCAATGTCTGCACTGCTGCCTTCCTAGGGATCTCCAGTCTTCTTCTCTCACGTAGGTAAGACATGAAATAAAGTCAGTCTCTATGTGCAAGCTCAATATCTACCCAATATGAAATTAGCAAAGCATGGCCATTGTCACATAGATATCATTTCTGGTGCAGTTGTTCAGTCTGTGACTGAGGATGGCATTCTTAACAGGGGCCACGGCCCCCATAGCATTAGCACTGCCCATGACTACTCACATTATAGAAGTGTTAAAGCCAAGGTTGTATGCAGACTCGCCCTGGAAAGGGTATGAAAGCTATGCTCTCTGTATGTCCATAGTAAGCCACATTCTCTCCAGTACACATTGGGAGTGAGTACTGCTGGAGACCAAAGCATATGCATCAGAAAATGAACAAGCCATATGTGCATGGTGGCCCCATCCCTGGGCAGATGCACTCTACAGATGGACAAGCAAGTGGGGAAATTGCTGTTGGTCAAGGGGGGAGGGGGGTGAAGAGCCTGGTTCAGGTCACAGGAACATGGCACAAATAAGTATGACAGAGGTGAATATTGCTCACTCACCCTCATAGCAGAAGGCCCGGGAGTGTCTTAACTGCCCCTTGAAGCCTGTATCCAAATGTGTTGTACACTATTAGTAGTTGTAGGATACTTTTCTGAAATTGTCTGACCACTGAAGAGATAAAGGAAGGTAGATTTATAACCAAAAGAAATTCAAAAGGGGGTGAACCTAACAATATACACCCTCGCTGTAGGGGTTCCTTTTACTAAATAAGTCAAGCAAAGCAGTGTGGGTCATTACCTCTGCACTCACAATGTGAAATGAAGAAGCCATTCTCAGAGCAGCAGCCTGCCCATCATAACATTTCAGCTTCAGAGAATTGAGACATCACAGCATACCAGTAAGAGACATCATTGAGGACGGTGTCCCAACTTTCTCTTGCTGCATGCACCCAGGGAAAGGCATGAGGCATGCATTCCTATGATGGGCAAAGTCTGTTTTGTGATAGCATGTCCTGTTGAGTACTTCTTTGGCCCTCTCTTCCACATTTGTCAAGAGCTATGCATAGTTCTCTGTTGAATGCTGCCATTCAAGGCTACGCCCTGGCTGCTATACTAGTGCATATGGCACTCTGGTATGCACTCCATGTCATGGATACATGGTGTTGGCATGCCTCTCACAGCCTTGTACATTGCATATGGACATCTATGGCACCGTCCTTACATATTACATATATGCCACATATGCCATGACTAATCATCCTGCTGCTGAAGCTCATGCATAGTTGCTCCAGTAATTGGGGCCAGTTCCTCCACATGGCCCTGAAGCACACCTTCACAGTCACCAAGTCATGGAGTAGGTGGCGAATACATGCTTTGAGATACATTTATTTCATCTGTTCATCTTCTTCCATCCTTCCAATGTATCTGCCTCTTGATGTACTGGGGTAATAGGCCTTTGTCTTGAGGGTCTGCCCTGACCCAGTGTGCAGGAGCTGTGGCATGTGAACATTGTGGGTGCCATGCTAACCATTTCAGGGCATATCTGCTATCCTTCAATTGTGACAATCTGGTGCCCTGCACAACTTGTGCGCCTAGTTGTTGGCAGTCATCTGTGATTTTTACTATGCAGGTACAGTGTGGCTCTGTGTGCCTGTATTACCTGCACTTATGTGATCTTTGTTTTCTGCATGTGTCCTGATCTAGGGGGTGGAGCATTACAAGATAAATTGCATGCCTGCAGGAATGGCCATACACTCTGTACCCATGGCTCATGGCATCTGCACACATCTCTTTGTGCCAATTCCTGCGCATCCTAGTGCCCTCACAATGTGTCACCCCTGTCCAGCTGATCTCCCTCACTGATTATCTGATTCTGCTATGGTATTGGCCAAGTCAGAGGGGTGCACACATGTGTATATGTGTGTGTGTGCCTGTAGGTGGGATGCACTTTGGCAGGCTGCATATTTGTTCATAGCAATGCCCTCGTATCTGCAACGGGGCAAACCATCTGCCTTGCATCCTTTCCCCTTGAATGTTTTGGTACACTCAATGGTTGTGATCGTTAGGACATCACCACCCTTCTGGTTCTCATCCTGTTACTTTGCTTTTGCTGTGAATGCTTTGTTTGTATGTGTGAGCCCACTCTCTGCCAGATGTGCCCACTCTCTGCCACATGTTTATGTTTTGCAGCTGTATTCGGGGGGGGGGGGGGTATGGCAATTTTAGAATGGCTGTGCGTGCCCCAATCACTACCTCAATGCCCTATCTAAAATGTACCTTCACATCTAGTGATATGAAGTTACTCTAAGGCAGTGGTTCTCAGCCTTTTTTTATACCGTGACCCCTTTTACAATTGGTGATGACCCCCAATGATAAAATCAAATGTGTCTCTCTTCCTTTACCGTTAACGCATTGTCGCTGTAATCATTTGTTGAATTATTAATATATTATAGTCCTTTGCGTTATGTTTTTATTTAGAAAATTTACTTATTTAAACCACAATAATTAATCCCAATCAACAAGTAACAATATTTGATTCCAAAATTATTATGATTTTGTAGTCAAATCACTAATACGAAATAAAATTATTTTTTCTACCTTTGTTGTCTGACCAATTTATTCTCTGATCATGCTGGTCCCGATCTGAGGCTTCTGCTTTCCTGTCTTCTCTTAGCTCTCTTTCTGTGGTCTATGGTCCATCTGCCATTTCTTATCTCTTCTTTCGTTTTCTTCACTTCTTTCTATCAGCCTATTTCCAGTCCCAGTAACCCTCCCCAGTATCAGCCCCTTTCCAGTCCTCACTCCCAGTACCTTCCAATGTCAACTTGCATTCCCATGACTGCCACTGGTGTCCATTCCCTTCCAGTCCCCCTCCTTCCCCACTGACCAGTCCCTTCTAGTACAAATACCATGGCAGCCCCTCTCAGATCCACTCCCTTCCAGTTCAATTCTCCCATCCCCTCGTATCAGCCCATTTGTAGCCTTAGCTCCCAGTTTTCTTCCAGCAGCTCTATCCTCCCCTTCCCACAATCAGCCCATTCACAGTCGAAGCCCCCCAATCAGCTCACTTCCAGTGCTAGTCCCCCCTCAACCCCATTACCAGTACTAGCCACCATTGTCTACCTGTTTATTCCCACCTTCAAAAAAATAAAACAGATTAGTACGACAAGACCTTTCTTGGCTAAAGCCATGTTGGCTTTCTCCCATTAAACCATAACCACCTACATGTTCAGTAATTTTTTTCTTTATAATGGTTTTTACAATTTTTCTTGGTGCTGGCATCAGGCTCACTGGTCTGTAGTTTCGCGGATCACCCCTGGAACCCTTTTTAAAAATTGGCTTTACATTGGCCATCCTCCAATCTTCAGGTATTACAGATAATTTTAATGATAGTTCACAGATTGCTAATAAGGTCTGCAATCTCATCTTTCAGTTATTTTAACACCCTTGGATGTATACCATCCAGTCCAGATGATTTACTACTCTTTTAGTTTATCAAATAGTTATATCTTCCTGGTTTATCGATATTTCTTTCAATTCTTCTGATGCATCACCTTTAAATACCATTTCAGTCATGGGTAACTTCCTTGCATCTTCATAAGTAAAGACCAAAGCAAAAAATTCATTTGGTCTCTCCGCTATGGCCTTGTCTCCTCTTAGTGCCTTTTTTTACCTCTCTAGCCTCTAATGGTACAACTGATTCACAGGTTTTTTGCTATGAATGTACTGGAAAAAGTTTTTATTATGCATTTTTGCTTCCATGGCAAGCCTTTTTCCAAATTCTCTCTTTGCCTGCCTTATCAGTGCCTTACATCTAACTTGCCAATGCCTATGTTGTTTCCTGTTTTCATCATTTGGCTCCTTTTTCCATTTCTTAAAAAAAGATACTTTTTTTGGCCACAACAGCCTCTCTGACCTAACCTTTAAACCATGCAGGCAATTTTTTGGACTTCCTTCCACTTTTCTTAAAGCGTGAAATACAGCTTGTCTAGGCTTCCAAGATAATATTTTTAAACACCACCAATGCTTGATGTAAATCTTTAACCTTTGCAGCTTCTCCTTTTAGTTTTTTCTTAACTATTTTCCTCATTTTATCATAGTCTCCCTTTTGAAAGTTAAATCATGTTTTCTTCCCCATATACATGTACAGTAACACCTCCATGCATATAATTTCCCCTCTATCTAACCCTTCCTCATAGACCTCCACCCCCATCTCTCAAATGTAGTTTATCCATATAGCCTGTGTATACAGGTTCCCCCTGATAGACAACAAACATACTTCCCAACATATAGCCAACACAAACACTCCTCACTGACACACACACACTCATTTTCCCTATCATCACCCTCCCCATAGACACAAACATACATACCACACCACATCGTATATATATATATATATATACACTTTTGGGAACATATTCTAAATGGCCAACAGGAAGCTATCCAAGGGTGCTGAACAAGATATTCAGTGGCACTATCCAGATAGCACCTCTAAATATCTCTACCCTGGCACTATCCATTTAGTGCAGGTGTGGTCTGTGGGCAGATCAAGGGTAGTACTGGTACTTGTTCAAAGATTACAATTTTTGGCTGGCACTTATCCAGATAACCTAGGTTGCATGAAAAGGTAGCCTAAGTGCTGGCTGAAAATTGCATTCTTTGACTAAGTGCCAGTACTTATCTGGATAGCATTTGAATATCAGTCTTTTGAAAACTGGGCCGTTCATTTACATCACCCTGTACTATACACATACATTTTATACACCTGTCATGTTGCCGTATTGTTACACACTTCAGCTGGCAAAAATTTCCACCACATAAACAACATAAGCCTGACACTCCGGTAGGGGCTCCCTACTGAGTCCATCACACAGACAAGTCTGGCTGCCACCTCTGAAACACAATAAGGGGTATTTTTACTAAGCTGCTGTAGTGACTGCCATGCGGTATTGGAGCCGCGGTCCCATTGATACCGCACGGCAGCCACTACCGCTGCTTAGTAAACATACCCCTAAGTATGCACTTAACAATTTATTATATTTTCATTTTAATTGTACTTCATTGTCTTCTTTCACGATGCAGTTGTTTTGGGTGTCAATAAAAAAACATTTGAACTAACTGCTTTTCTTGTTTGTTTAAGTTTTTAATATTTTTGTTCTGTTTAATTAGGTAAGTTATTTTTATTTATTTGCCATTTTTGTATACGTTTTATGTTATTGTAACTTGAATGTTTTGTATGTCACCTAGGGTCTTTTTTGAATTAGGCAACTAATTATTATAATAATTATGATTATTTATCCTTCATGTGGCACATCACAGGTAGTGTTGATTGGTTTTAACTCCATTAATTCTGGCCCTGTCCAAGGACCTGGAAAACGTAGAGATATCAGCCTAAAATGTATGCAGTTCCAGGTAGGATAGGGCCTGATATTCGGCGGCAGCTAGCTATTCTAAAGTGGCCTGCCATCGCAGCTGAACCCAAGACTGAAATAGTCAATGCTGGGGCCCTACCAGGCCATCGGCATTGAATATCTTGGTCAGCCAGCTAGCTTTGACTCTAACCAGGCAGCAACAATACTCAGCCGCTGCCTGGTTAGCTTTAGCTGTGAAAGTTAGGACAGTCTTCACAGTGCCTAACTTTCACCACTGAGGGATAACCAAGCAGTTGCTGAATATTGCTGCTGCCCGGTTACCCCCAGGTGCCACCCCTGCTTAGTCCCCGGAACACCCAGATACTAGCCAGCTAGCATCAGAGCACCTAGCAGTGGCACCCACAGCACAGTGCCCACGATTAAATGTGGTTATCAGGTCTGCTAACTGCATTACTTGCTATGGATATTGGTCCTATAGTTTTTAACAAAATGGATGGGGTTATATCTTTTAGATTTAAAGATTCCAAGTATTTTCTAAATACAGTTGGTATTGCTCATAGATCTCTAATCACAATTAGTGCTACCATCAATGTTTTTCCTCTAAAGTCTATTTCAATTTTTGAATCACAGTATTTTGTTATTTTTTCCAGCTGTTTTATTACTATTATTGGCACTATCTTGGAGCAAAAATGATCACAGTTAAAGGCAATCGACAGTAAAGTAGCCCTCAGCACTGACTGTGTTCTGCTAATATGATTGTTTCAAGGGTATATGTAAAAGATATTTATTTGGCTGGCTCATTCCAAATATTTATTTAACATTTTCATCCCACCTATCTTAACATTCTAGGTGTGTACCAATAAAAAAGTAAGATGTAATATATCAGGCAAACTATTATATAGACTATCTGTTAAATAGCTGTCTCGGCAAGAATTTCCACCATTTAAACAATATAAGCCTGATACTCCAGTTACCTATGGAACTTCATGGTCAACATTGAAATCGTTACTGACTTTAAAAGGCCCTAATCTGCAGTATCTTGGTGAGCTGAACACGAATATAACATTAAAAAATTTTTATTGGCTCTTGTTTTGAAGATATTGCATGTAGTTCATTTTTGACATTTCACCGTGTAAATGTATCCAGTAGGACATCAACAACATCCCATATAAGCTTTGAATGATGTAATATTGCATCACATTGCATAATACCAGCATGCACACATCATCCAGAGTTGATTGCATCATTTTCTGATGCAATGCAATACTACTGCCAGATGGCTGCTGAAGCCAACTGACGTCAGCAGTGTACTATACGCAGTCGGAAAGGAAAGTAATCTGGTATTCTGTTCCGATATTGAAAGCCTCATGAATGCCTTAAAAATCACTCATGACCCACAAGACTGGAGACTATTTATAGACTCTTCAAAACTGAGTCTGAAGGCTGTGCTTTTGAAGAATGGAAACCATCTTCCATCTATTCCAGTAGCGCATGCCGTCCACATGAAAGAGACATACGATAACTTAAAGCATCTACTGACTTCTACTCCTTTCGCACTCAGTTTAAGTTACTTACTCTAGTTCACAGGTCTCTTCACACTAGTACTCCACAATACCTGACAGACCTTATTACATTCCACACCCCCAGACACACTCCCCGCTCCTTCCACCTTAACTGCCTTAATCTCACTTCCCCCTCCCTCGCTCACCTTCAGTCCACCCGCTCCTCTGCTTTCTTTTTCATCGGCCCCGCACTCTGGAATTCACTCCCCACCTCCCTCCGGTTAGAACCCCATCACGCCACCTTCAAGCGAGACCTAAAAACCCAACTCTTTTCCCTGGCCTATGATCTTCCCTCCCCTCTTGTCTGATCCTCTCCCCTACGTATAGTCCTGTATCCTTTCTCTCGTTCTATTATATCAACAATTTTAACTTCCTTTCCTCCTTTCTGGCCCTGTGCCTGTTTCTAATTGTTTGTGAATTGTAAACCGCTCTGATTGATAAGGTAGGGTGGTATATCAAATAAATAAACATAAACATATAGCTGGTGACTTGAAGGTAGTTGCCCTTTTAATGGGACTGCAGCAGGGATATATAAAATACATGTGTTTCTTATGTGAGTGGGATAGCCGAGCAAGGGATTGGCACTAACTTGCGGAAGGAATGGAATCACAGACAAAATGTAACAGTTGGAGAGAAGAATATCCAGCACCTAGCTCTGGTTGAGGCTCACAAAATCCTGCTACCACCCCTTCACATCAAACTAGGTTTGATGAAATACTTTGTGAAAGCCATGGACCGCACTTCGCCATTTTTCCGATACCTGCATGAAAAATTCCCTCAACTCAGCGAAGCAAAGAGTAAAGAGGGAGTTTTTGTGGGTCCTCAGATTCGAGAGCTCTTCAAAGATGACCAGTTCAACAACTTGCTGCAGGGTGATGCGAAACAAGCATGGAATGCTTTTCGCCTAGTGTCAACAAACTTTTTCGGGAATGTTAGGGCAGAAAGCTACAAGGAACTAGTAGAAGACATGCTGATGCAGTATCAGAAACTTGGCTGCAATATGTCTCTAAAGATCCATTTCCTTGATTCCCATCTCGATTTCTTTCCTGACACCTGTGGTATGGTTAGTGATGAACAGGGCGAACGTTTTCACCAGGATATCGCAACGATGGAGCAAAGATACCAGGGAAAATGGTCCACTACAATGCTCACTGACTACTGCTGAACACTCCCCAGAGAAGCTCCCGAACAGCTGTACAAGAGACAGGCGAAAAAATCTAAGAAGTAGTCAATGACTTGTTTTTTTACAGGTATTAACCGAAGGCCTATTATATTTACTATTGACATGCATTTCGTGATGTAAACATTAATTCTTGTAGATTACAAAAAAACTAGAGCCAACTTTGCAATTTCACTGTCATATTCGTGTTCAGCATATAAAAATTGATAAGAAATGACTATTTTTATTTCAGTAACATGACTTTTGTAAAAATTTGTTGACCAGTTGTTAATCAGTTTCACTTCTAAGCTTAGCCAAAAGGCCATCCCATAACAGGCTGAGCACTAAAAATGTGCATGCCTATGTCCATATTTTCCTTCAAATCTTCACACAGGTACATCAAATAAACTTTGATAAAGAGGGTGCTGATGAGCAGGAAATCAAGATGTCTGCATAAGCTGGAATCCAGGCTGATGATTTTACAGTATAAAGCAAGAATCTATACCCCCAGTATGCCCTCTCCTGCCAATATAATGCATTCAAGCAACCCCAGTGATTGAAGGGTTATTAAATATGTTGGGATGTAAGCCTACTAAACTGGACTTTACTAACTCTCCAGCTCAGAGAGTTAAACTTTCTAAACTGGAGCCTCCATTCCTGCAGAGGATAGTAGGCCCAGAAAAACAAAGAAACAGAGGTATCACTGCAAGCATTAATGGAAAAGCTACTCAAAATTAAAGGCATTGTAAAGGATAGCCATGAAGAAGATGACAGAGGAGTTAACCACTATGAAGCAGCAGCTGCAGTCCTCTCTTAAGCAGGTGAAGGTACTTGAAAACAAAGGCATGGGGTAGCAACTCAAGAACTTGAATAACCACTCATGTCAAAATAGTTTATGGATTCTTGAGGTGCCCGAAGGTACAGAGGAGAGTGTAAAGGGGGGGGGGGGGATGGGAGTATCATTATACCAAGGGAGCTGGGGCTTAGATAAAGTTGTTCACAAGGCACAGTTTATGGGTTTAGGGTTCAGCAGGCTGTTGCTGTTGGGTTGTTGAACCCGGACCATTGGAGGCAGTGCTAAGAGACGTTCACATGTCTGTCGCAGTTGCTGGCTAGGGGCACATAACAATCTCTCATGTTTTATATGGATGCAGAGTTACAGGAAGATTAAGTAAAGTGTTAAATCAACAAAAGTAGGTGGGAATATCCACCTTGTTTAAATTTATGGCCTTCAATGTCGAGAGTTTCCATAATGTCATTACAAGAAAGAAGGTGCTGACTTTCCTCAGGCAGGAAGGAATAGATATAATCTTCTACAAGAAAATCATTTAACACATAAAGGGGGTCTTTGACTAAATTAACTGTGGTGGGTATGGACAGCATTTTCCTGGCAGTTAACAGAGGGCCCTGTCCCCTTACAGGTGTCTCATTAGTGTGGGTGCACTTAACTCCACTTATTGAGGTGGCGTTAAGTGAACTCATGCTAATCGTTAAGGGGCACGGATTATGCGGTGCCAGTGTGGGATTGCTGTGAGGTTAGCATGCAATTTTAGCACAGCATTTAAAAGTAGCAAAGGGTCCCATGCCAAAAAAACCCAAGCTACCCTTCTGGCACATGTTGAGGCTGTGACTAGGCTGAACAGGGGTGCTCCCACTGTGGTGCAGCTAGTGTGGGCATTTTTAGCAGGCACATCACAGCTATTGCAAGTGTTTTTGGCATGTGCTCACTGGCAATGTTGCACTTCGCCCCAATAGGCACCCCCTATATTGCAGGGCTGCTTTGGAAGAATTTACACCAGTACCATAAACCATTGTTAAAATGGACTAGGGATATCAACTGCTTACCCCTGAGATAAGCAGCATGGAATCTGTCTAAAATTTGGGATATTGCCAGGTATGTGTGACCCGGATTGACCGCTATTGGGAAAAGGAACCTGGACTTGATGAACTAGTGGTCTGACCTAGTATGGCAAATCTTGTTGCTACACATGTGCACAAGCAATTTGCATGAATGGTTAGTTTTTAGGCACTCAAACCAATGCCCAAGCAAACCTGAAATACACATGCCTATTGTGTGGCTAATTTACTTTGAAATTCCCATGTGTTTGTAGCCAATATCCTTTACACCTGCAATGTACATTGAGTAAAGCACAGTTACTTACCTGTAACAGGTGATCTCTGGGAACAGCAGGAATGTCTTCACATATGGGTATTGTCGGTACCGACGGAGCCTGCGCGGGAACGCTCCCCAGCGTCCAGTAAGAAAGCTTTTGGGAGCATCCCACAGCGCCTGCGCGCTGCCTTCCCACCTTTCCCAACCACCTCTCTCCAGTTCGAGTTTTAAAGCTGAGACAAAGAGAGAGAGAGGAAAGGAAAGAAAGATAGAGAGATACAACTCCTAGGGGAGGTGGGTGGGTTGTGAAGACTTATTCCTGCTGTTCCCAGAGATCACCTGTTACAGGTAAGTAACTGTGCTCTCTCCAGGAACAAGCAGGAATGAGTCTTCACATATGGGGACTCCCTAGCTGCAGATGCCGGGGGAGAACCCCAGGTTGTGTGTCCTTGAAAATGACTCTACCTCCTTCCATGGATCTCTGGCATCCAACCAGGGTAGGTGGGTAGGAGTTGATTAGGAATGGAACAGGTGTTTGAGAACAGCCTGACCAAAGAAGGCATCCCGGCGGGAGTCCTTGTCCAAGCAGTAATGGGCTGTGAAGGTATGAACCGAGGCCCAGGTGGCCGCTCAACAGATTTGGTCGATGGACACAGAATTTAGATGAGCCATTGAGGCTGCCATGGCTCTCACATTGTGAGCTGTGACATGGCCCTCCAGAGAAAGGTTTCTACTCTGGTAGGCGAAAGAAATACACTGAGCAATCCAGTTGGACAGTGTTCTCTTAGAGACTGGAAGTCCTAAATGAGAAGGATCAAAAGCAACAAAGAGTTGAGAAGACTTTCTATGTTGCTGTGTTCTTTGTAAGTAAAAAGCAAGAGCTCTCTTACAATCCAAGGTATGAAGATTCCTCTCTGCACTTGATGCATGAGGTCCTGGAAAAAAGACAGGTAAATATACCTCTTGGTTCAGATGAAAAGGCGAGACCACTTTAGGCATAAACTGTGGATTGGTCCTGAGGACTACCTTATCATGATGGAACCTTGTATAAGGTGGATTAGCCACCAAAGCTTGCAACTCACTGATGCGGCGAGCTGAGGTGACTGCAATGAGAAAAATAACCTTCCAAGAAAGAAATTTCAAGGAGGTGGTGGCTAAAGGTTCAAAGGGTGGCTTCATGAGCTAGCCAAGAACCAGGTTTAAGTCCCATGCCACTGGAGGTGGTCTAATGGGAGGTTTAGTTAAAAGAAGGCCTCTCATGAATCTTGCTATAAGAGGATGAGAGGAAATAGGCTGTCCATTGAGAGGCTTGAGGGACGCTGCAATAGCACTCAAATGGACTCTTACTAAATTCGTTTTCAGACCTGCATGGGATAGATGCAGGAGATACTCTAATAGAGAATTCAGAGGTATTGCAAGAGGGTTTAGACCCTTCTCTGAACACCAAATGGTAAATCTTTTCCATTTGAAAGCATAGGAACATCTAGTAGAAGGATTTCTAGAGGCATGAACAACATCTCTGACTTGCTGAGAGAGATGAAAATCTTGAAGGTCTAAGCCCTCAGCAACCAAGCCCTGAGATGGAGCGACTGGGGGTTTGGGTGCCATAATGTTCCCTCTTCCTGGGATAGAAGGTCTGGTGCAGAGCCCAAGTCCAGGGAGGGAGCTTGAGAGAGATGCAGACGTAGAGGTTACCACACTTGGCGTGGCCAATGTAGTGCTATGAGGATCATGGTCCCTCGATCTCTCTGAAGCTTGAATAGTGTTTTGGGAATTAGGGGAACTGGTGGAAAGGCATAAAGGAAGTCTTGACCCCAGTGAAGGAGGAAGGCATCCTTGGCCTGAACTCCCTGACACGGAATTCTGGAACAGAACCGGGGAAGTTTGGCATTCCACGGACTTGCAAAGAGGTCTATGTCCGGGGTTCCCCAAATTCAAAAAGTCCTGGCTACTTGGTCCATGTGGAGGGACCATTCGTGTGGAAGCAGAACTCGACTGAGTCTGTCCACCCAAGAGTTTTGAACGCCTGGAAGATATACTGCCAGAAGATGGATGTGATGCTCTCTGGCGAAGGCCCACAGTCACAAAGCTTCATTGCAAAGCGACAGGGAGCCAGTCCCGCCCTTCTTGTTCACATAGAACATGGCTACTTGGTTGTCCGTATGGATGAGGACTGTCCTGTAGCTGAGCAGGGTATGGAACACTCAGAGCTAAGAATATTGCTCTGAGTTCCAATAGATTGATATGCAGAGAAGTCTCCTGTGGAGACCAGAAGCCCTGGGTGGAGAGATCTTGTAGATGAGCTCTCCAACCCTTTGGAGAAGCATCTGTTGTGAGAGTTGCTTGGGGTAGTGGTTGCTGAAAAGGGGACCCCAGCAACAGGTTTTGAGAGGACTTCCACCACTGGAGAGACCAAAAAAGGCGACTGGAGTTTGCTATTTTGTCTGACAGGCAACCTGATGCCTGAGTCCATTGGGTGGACAAAGTCCATTGAGCTGCCCTCATGTGAAGGCGAGCATATGGAACCACATGCACGGTGGATGCCATGTGGCCTAATAGTTGTAACATCTCTCGAGCAGTTAAGTGGGACTTTAACTGAATCTGGGAGGCTAACTGCACTAGACGTAGGCAACGGGCCTGAGGAAGATAGGCCCTTGCAGTAGTGGTATCCAGCAAGGCCCCTATGAATTCCAGAGACTGAGTAGGGGTGAGATTGGATTTTGGGATGTTTATTACTAGTCCCAAATACTTAAGGATATGCATTGTGCAGGTTAGGCAAGTCTGGGCCTCTGACTGGGATGGGGCTCGAATGAGCCAGTTGTCCAGATATGGGAATATGAATATTCCCAGAGTACGGAGACATGCAGCTACTACTTCCATGCATTTCGTGAACACCCTTGGTGCAGAGGCCAGACCGAAAGGAAGCACCCTGTATTGGTAGTGCTTTCCTTGAAAAAGGAACCGAAGGAACCTTCTGTGTGTTGGATGGATGAGGACATGGGTGTACGCATCCTTGAGATCTAGAGAACAAAGCCAGTCCTGACTCTGAAGGTATGGAAGCAGAGCCCCTAGAGAAATCATTTTGAATTTCTCCTTGAATAGAAACTTGTTCAATTCTCTGAGATCTAATATGGGTCTGTAGCCCCTGTTTTCTTTGGGATAAGAAAATAAGGGGAGTAGAACCCTGAGCCCTGTTGAAGAAGAGGTACTTCTTCTATTGCCCCTTGGGCAAGAAGGGTAGCAATCTCCTGACCTAGAAGGTTGAGGAGAGATATTGGAGAATTGAACTGTTTCACCATGGTGTGAGGAGGAAGGCTTAAGAAATGAAGCTTGTACCCTTCCTTTATGATGGAGAGGGTCCATTACTCTGCTGTGATTTGCTCCCATTTGGGAGCAAAGTAAGTCAACCTTCCTGGAATGGTGAGGGGCTCTGGTTTTTCCAGAGCTAGAAAGGCTAAGTTCTCTAGTTGCAAGTCAAAGGCCCTGAGGAGGTTGAGGCTGCTGGGCTGTGGTAGGCCTGGCAGCCTTTGACTTGGCCTGTTTAAGTGGTTGCTGACGCTTTGCAGCAAATCGACCTGCAGAAGATGTCTGCCCATGAACAGGATAATATCTTCCCTTTTTAGAAAAAGATGTCTTTTTGAACAATCTTTTCTTAACAGGGGCAGAGGTAGACTTTGAAAGTCGATCCAAAGCAGAGTTCTCAGCATCCATCTGAGTGGCCTTTGCTTGCCAATCCCTGCCAAACAGGTTTTCACCTGTACAAGGAAGGTTTCCCAACTCATCTTGGACCCAGAGTTCCAAATCAGAGGCTTGTAACCAAGCAATTCTGCATGCACCTATGGCAATAGCCGTGGCTCTGCTTACACACTCAAAAGAGTCAAAGGCTGCACGGTTGGAGAATTTGGAAACATCTTGGGCATGTTTGAGCCAAGTGAGAAATTCCTGCCTTTTATCTTCTGAAATAAAAGGAGCTAAAGTCTGCAGATGATCTGTGACTTCTTTTAGAAACATCCCCATATAGAGACTATAGGAGTTGATTCTGGCAGCAAGCATATTGGCCTGGAAAATCCTTCGGCCAAAAGCATCTAGAGTCCTACATTCACGTCCTGGAGGGTTAGATGAGTGTCTCTTTCCACTCTTTATTTTCTTCATAGCAGACTCAACCACAATAGAGTGGTGAGGAAGCTGAGTCTTATGAAAACCAGGACAGGGAGGGACACGGTACATGGTGTCTAACCTACGAGAATGAGGAGAGGTGGTGAGAGGAGTCTCCCACATGCCCAACATGAGATCATAAAGAATCTCATGAATAGGTAAGGTAGCTGCTTCCTTAGGAGCCTTAGGATATTGCAAAATATCTAATTGCTTGGCTCTAGGCTCTGACTCAGAGGCCACTGTGATGGAGAGGCCTCTAGCCACTTCCCTAATGAAGTCTTGAAAAGACAAGTCCTCTGGAGGAAGAAGTACCGGTGCATCGACAGAAGCCTCCGACTCAGAGTCTTCGGAGGAATCGAAGTATCGCCTGTCTGGATGCTCCTGTAAAGCCCGATACGCGTACCGAGTGGGATCGACATCGGGAGTAAGTGGTACCGGTTCGGTACCGATGGGCATCATAGGACAGGGTACCGTTGCAGTCGACACCGAAGCCGATGTCGATGGAATCGGTACCGGCACCGGAAATGATGCCGGTGCCGGGGTCAGTACCAGCAACGGAGATTGTTGCGGTACCAGAGGCGTCGAAGCCTGCATAAACGCCGTAAGGGTGCGCTGCATGAACAGAATTTTCTGATCCATCGACGCCACCAAAGTCTGGATGTCGGTACCAGTGGAGGCCACCGGTACCCCAGAACACGGCAACAGGTGATCGGTCGAGGCCAAGCCATCGATGTCAACCTGTGACCCCATAAACAATGCTTTGGAAGCCGGAACTTCCCGCCGGGGTAATTTTGCCGGAATGGAATCCTCGAGGACAAGCCCGGAGGCATCTCGATGCTTAGAGGGAGATTTGCCCTTCGAGGACCGGCTAGATTTATGTTTGGTTACCTGAGATCCATGGGAGGAAGAAGAAGAAGCCCTGAAAGACGTCGATGCCACCTAGGCTGCATCAGAGGGAAACAGGGCACTGAGCTTGGCTGCTGGATTCTGCCGACCTCTTTTAGACATCATGGTGCAGGACACACAATCCATGATGGAATGGTAAGGACCCAAACATTTCAGACACCAATCATGGGTGTCGGTGACAAAAATAGTACCGCCACATTTTGTGCACTTTTTGAACCCGGAAGCGGGCTTCTCCATGAGGAGAAAATATTTAGGCCTAAGGCCCAAAATGAAAATGCACAGCTGAATAAAGAAAAGGTTTCTTTTTTTTTTTTAAAGAAGAAAGAAAAGAAAAGAAAAGACCGGCGGTACCGGTCTGACGTCGAAGGCAGACGCGACACAGAAAATAAAGAAAAAAATAAAGAACTTCTTCTGCGGTGACAGGAACACGACCTGCAGGCTCCGCGGAAAAGAACTGGAGAGAGACGGTTGGGAAAGGCGGGAAGGCAGCGCGCAGGCACTGTGGGATGCTCCCAAATGCTTTCTTACTGGACGCTGGGGAGCGTTCCCGCGCAGGCTCCGTCGGTACCCATATGTGAAGACTCATTCCTGCTTGTTCCTGGAGATAGAGTTTCCTCATGTACTCCATATTCCCCAGTACCCAGCACAATATCAGCAATAGCAGCAGTGGAATTTACACCCTGGATGCCCTGTTCCAAGTCCACTACTTTAACCATTAACTATCCTAGAAATCCAGGTTCTGAAATGCACTTCTGGGAATGTCTATGTAGATGCCCCCACAGACGTCCACATTTGTGAAATTGTGTCTGCACTTGGACATGTTTGCTTTTTTTTTCCAGAGTTCTGACTTAGATGTTCCACTTGAACATCCCTTCTACAAGTCCCCTAAACGTCAATTGCTTGTTAGGTTGGGACAGCATTTAAGTTTTAAGGACTTGACCATCAAAACTAAAACATCTGCAAATGTGTAATGAGAGAGTTTAGTTTGTTTTTAGCAATGAAATTTATATAAATTCTGAAGTTATTTCATTGACATAGAGGCATGTCCAAATTATTAAACTGTACATCCCCCAGCTCACAGATTTATCAGACTAGTGAAATTGCATTTTCCTATGCCTCATCTCTATCTTGGTTTTAAATTATAATTTTGCTTGAATAAAATAACTCTAGAGACACAATGAAAATTTCCCACATTTAAAAAAGGATAACTTTAATTTAGTGTACAATCAAAATCTCAACTTGTATAATAAAAACTTATTCTAGCTCTTTTCCTGATGGGTATTCACGTCCTAGAAACAATCAGGAAGATAAAAGAACACTTGTTATATCATTACATGCATAATGGCAGGAAAGAAGGGGTCAAACCTCTGGAAGCCAAACTTTCCCCAAAGGAGGTAAACTTCCTGCTGAAGAAAGTCATGAAACATGGAAAACCTTGTTTGGCTCTACTTCCATCAAAATTAGCGCCTATTACAAATGAAAAATGTAGCAGGCCATTTGCTCTATGTTAAATATTTCCACATAGACCAAGGCAAGGAGAAACTTTAGGAAGAAAGTCAATACTAAATTAACTAGTTCTAGTCTATTCCCTGGCTCACACCACCATATGGATACCTTCTACTTTGTAGTAAGACAAAGTCAGTACATTTCAATGCCTTACTGTCAAAGGTGGCCATCAGGACCGTACCTAGCCCTGTGCGAGCGGTGTGGCCGCACAGGGCACAAAGGCTTAAAGGGCGCATTTCAGCTCTCTGCCATTGCCTGCCACCACCACTTTTTCTTCACTCAGTGGCAGCAGGCAACGGCTGACATCTGAAATGAGCCCCTTAAGCCTTCTCGTCGCATGCTAAGCACATCTGTCCCTCCCTGCTCTGACGCGACGTCAGTGTAGGGAGGGACAGATAGGCTTAGCGTGCCGTTAACTTACACAACAGGCATAATAGTGAGCAGAGACACCGTGTTGTTGAACCAAGAGGGTGAGGGGAGCCAGGAAGATGTTAAACAGAAGGGGAGCGAGAACAGAACCCTGGGGGACACCACAGGGAAGGGGAGTGGAAGGGGAAGAAAGAAAACCAGCTCAGACTGAGAAAGACCGACCAGAGAGAAAAGAGTGAAACCAGTGGAGAACAGTGCCAGCTAGGCCGGCATCTTGAAGGAGTGAAAGGAGAGTACGGTGGTCAACAAGGTCGAATGCGGCAGAGAGATCAAGGGAGACAGCGAGAGTGAAGGAGCTATGATCGTGAGCGATGTGTAGTTCATTTAGAAGTGAAAGAAGAACAGACTCCATGCTGTGACCGGAACGGAAGCCTGATTGTCGTGGGTGAAGGGTGAGGGAAGCTTCAAGGTGGGAGGACAGTTGAGTGAAGACAAGTTTTTCTAAAAGCTTAGAAAGGAAAGGGAGATTAGAGATGGGACGCCAGCTAGAAGTGGAGGAGTGATCTAGTGGCCCCTTTATTAGAATAGGGTGGATGATAGCGTGCTTCCAGGGGGTGGGGAAGACACCAGAGGAAAGACTAGTGTTAAAGATAGAAAGAATGTGGAGAGAAAGGGCTAGAGAGGGATCTAGGAGCCAATGGGAGGGAATGGGATCAGAGGAACAGAAGATTTTGCGAACGGAGGAAAAGGTCTTGGAAAGGGCAGAGACAGAGATAGGCTCAAAAGAGGACCAACGATGAGAAAGAGAGGTGTACGGAGGGGGAGGGGGTGGAGGGGAGGAGGGCAAATAAATAGCAGCTGAGGCTTGAGGAGGAGGAGAGAGTGTGGGAGGACAAGAGGGAAATGAGAGGCGGAAGGAAAGGACTTTAGAGGAGAAATATGTTGCCAGAGAGGCAGGTTCAGGAATGACTGGGGGAGGGAGTAGAGGAGGAGTGGGGAGTGGATAGGGAGTGGAGAACAGAGTACAATTGGTGGGAGGAGTTGGTGGAAGTGGAGATGAGGGAAGAGAAATAATCCTTTTTGGCGGCATGGAGTTAGAGACGATATTGATGATGACAGGAACAGAAACAGTCCAAGAGGGGGGGAGAGTGGTGTTTGCGCCAAAGTCTTTCAGCATGGCAGAGATGTCTGCGGAGAAGGGAGAGACCAGGGTGAAACCAGGGGTGGCGACGAGGGTGACGAGGAGGTGGACGGGGCTGAAGAGGGGTTAGACTGTCGAGAGCAGTTGAAAGGGCAGTGTTCCAAGTGTGAACTTGGATGTTTACAGGGAGAAGGTGAAAGTCAGAGGGGAGAAGGGTATCAGAGGAGGGGAACTGATGAAGAGTATTGGCATTGATACGACGAGAGTGGCGGGCAGGCACAGAACTGGGTTGGGCGTCAGAAAGGGCGGAAGGGAGGGGAGAGAGAAGAAACGAGAGGGAGGAGAAGAGCCAGAAGTGATCAGTCCAGGGGAGAGGTAAGGAGGAAGGAGAAGAAAGGACAAAGGGGGAAGCCTTAGAAGAGATAAAAAGGTCAAGGGTGTGCCCGGCAGAGTGGGTAGGAAAAGAGACGATTTGATGAAGGGAGAGATCGGACAGGAGGGAGAGAAACGCATGATCACGGGATGAGGAGGTAGAGTTAACATGGACATTGAAATCTCCAAGGATCAAGAGCTAGGGATAGAGGAGTGAGGCCTCGGAGATAGTAGAAAGAAGGGAGTCCCAGACAGGGGTTGATATAGATGGAGGGGCATAGATGGAGGAGAAAATGGAGCGGGGGAGAAGTCGCAAGGCGGAAGAGTAGAGATTCAGGGTAGCGGAGGGCAGAAGAGGTTTGCTGTTGAAGGGGGAGGGAGGATTGATAGAGGACGGCAAGTCCTCCACCACTCTTACCTCGATGGCGAGCAGATAGAGCAGAGTAACCCGGGGGTAAACAATGGTTGAGAAGCGGTTCTTCACCGTCTTTCAGCCATGTCTTGGTTAAGAAAAAGAGGTCAAGATCATGTTGGGAAGTAAGATCATGAATCAGGGTGGAGTTTGAACGTAGAGAACGACAGTTTAGGAGTGCAAGCTGAAGGAGTAAGAGGGTTTGGGGGGGGGAGGGTGATGTTGAGCGAAGAGGAGAACAATAAACCAGGTTGGTGAGAGTTCGGGTGTAAGGGCCGGGGAGAGCCGGGGCAGTTTGAGGGGGATGCCAAGCCCAGTGGACTGGGATAGCGGACATGGTGAGGGAAGCAGAGCACAGTAGGAGACAAGATAGAAACGAGAGGAGGGGAAACTTTCCGTGTGACTGTGAAGAGGAGGCTGAAAAGGACCGGACACCGGGGAGATGCGAACAGACCTGGAGGGATGAGGAGCAGGTATGGGTGGAAGACCGAGGAGGCTCTGGAAACTCGTCCCCAACCTCGCCCCAAGGAGCACGCCCAAGGAGCAGGATCTGCTCCTTGGGCGCGCACCCGCGGCGCAGAGGGCCGCACCAGCGGTGTTTAAATGGGAAATGTTGCCCACAGGGGGGGAGCGCGGGCGCACAAAGCGCAACTGCGCCACTTCTGTTTCTTCTGGGCACAGGAACAGGCAGCCAATGAGGAGAAGGCAGGAGGAGTACCTGACATAGCACAGGATGAACGGAGCAGAGCAGCAAGGGCACAATCACAGTAGTAGGCAAAGTGAGAGCAGTTGATCCAGCAAACATTTTGCTTCCTCACTTGCATATAAAACTGGGTTTAATGGAATGAGAGCATGATGGCAGATTACTGCTGGATATTGTATCGTTTAAATCCTGACAAACATCACAGCAGAAATTCCCCTTTAAAACACTTTGTGGGTTATTCTGAGCCATGAATAGCGCGGATGGACATTCCGTTGGGACGTCCATCCCTGCTATTCGTGGACTTTCCTGGCTCTGTCCTCCTTCTCCATGCGTTGTACCAGGAAGTTAGATGGGGGCGGGAAAAGGTAGCATCGGGGGCAGTGTTAGGGCAGGCAGTGGGCATTCGCCGGCCCCAGATGTACAGGGCCAATTCTAATGCCAGGCCTGTACGTCTGGGGCTGGCGACTTGAATGGGGAAGTTATTCCACCTCCGAGGTGGAATAATGTCCCCGATTCGGCAGGATCAGTAGGTCTGGGGCTGGGAAGGGGTGGCAGGGAGCAGAGGGCATTCCCTGCAGCCCGATCCTGGCCCTGGGAGGCCAGATTGGGGGTTGGGCTGCGGGGAAAGCAATTTGGCAGCCAGGGATTGTTGTTTTTAAATGAAGCCGCAGTGCCATGGCGCTGCAGCTCCATTTAAAAGCCCTGACTGAGTTAGTCAGGGAAGGTCAGTACGTGCAGGCTGGATGGAATCGGGGTCTGGGCCTGCACATACAGGCCTGCTCATGATTCTGATCCAGCGGGGCTAGATGTGCCCTGCGAGATCAGAATCGTGACGCCCTCTGTGTGTTCGGTTCTGACCGGGCACACAGAAGGCTTGTATCTACACTACAGAATCAGAGTCTTTTAGTGCATTTCTTACATGCAAATATGCCAAATATAGTTATTAGCACATGTGACATCTGACTTTTTCAATGTTTAGGATATGTAATATTTTACAGAAACTTCTATGGATAATCTCTCTAAAACCCTATGTGCTAGAGAACATCTAATTACGGATTTAGAATCAGCGTGAAAATGGCTTTCGGAAAACTTGATTTCATTTTTGATGAAGAAAAAAATATTTTGGTGTAAACCAGTGTTATAAGCTAAAATAAAACCATAGAAAGCTAAATATCATCATTTTGTGGCACTCCTTTCACTTGCAAAGCAATACAACCTGCAGATCTTTCAACACACTAATAGTCCCAAAAGAAATAACCCAATGCACCCAGGCAACAGCAAACAGAGCTTTCAAATTTTGCGCACCTAGAGGCTGGAACACTCTACCACCCAACATATACTCAATCCCTGACATGGCCCAGTTTAGGAAGGGGGTAAAGCACTACCTATTCTGCATGTATTACTAGGTAGATGGCGTGGCGATACAATAGCCCCATCCACGGACTAGACTAGGCCACACAATCGAATGCAACCCTACAAGACACCAATAAATATGACTAGCGAAATACGACTTCCATGAAGATTAGATGTAAATAGTTTCCCAAGTTATCCAAGTTTTCGTACCTGTTCATTGTAAGCACAGTTCAGTAAATGCAATGTGTATGTTTTATGTTCCATTTAAACCGCACTGATGTTGAATAGCGTGGTATAAAAGAAATATAAAATAAATAACATTTTTATTGCAAATGTGCCATGAGAAAATACTGAATCATTGGCCTTCAATCTCGCTCATTGGAAAGGTAAATCTCACTCTTTGGGATGGGACACCCTTGGCATCTCTGACACATGACTACAAAGGTCAATTAGCAGCAGTGAACTGCTCATGTATTAATGACTGGTGTTTGTGATGCCATTACTCAGAGTCTACATCCTTGTTGTGTTACTTTCTCCTGAAGTAGCTGTTGCAAATGATTTAGCAAAACTCGAGTCGAGAGAATTGAGAACTTTAGTTCCACAGCTGGGTTTTCAGTGATTGTCGTTGTTCACATTCAGCTAAGTACATTTTTATATATATGAAAATTTCTAAAAATTTCTGAACTTGATTCAAATGAGGACAGTTGAATGAGAATGGTGGGGTTGTGTAATGCCCACAGAATTTGCAAAATTGCTAAAATTGGTGGGGACACCCCGAGGTCTTTCATTTATCATTATTTTTTTGAGTGGATTATTATGATATTGAGGAATGGCTTTAATTGAGGATGTATTTTGAATCCATGGTGTCTTTTTGTTTGGATGATGTTTGTGACTGGCATAGGTGAAGAATGGTCTCCTCAAAACTAAAACCTGCATAGGCATTAACTGAGTCCTGAGACTAAATATCTTCTGCATATTTGTGATTTAAATTATCCCAGTAACAACTGGGTGAATGTCACATCACGACATGCTAGGGATTGGGGGGACTAGTCTTTTGGAATTGGGGAAGTGGGAGTCCTGGAGGGAGATGTAAGGGGCACTAAGGGAGGGGGAATTTGTAGATGGTGAGCCCTTAGTCATTGGTGGTGCCGGGGGAAAGAGACTCTTGGACCACCAATTGAATTTTGTGCAACTGACCCTTTAATTTCATGACCTGGAGCATCGGGCCGTATGTTAGCAGCCCGATTCTCCTAGCCAGGAAAAGCTGAGATTATTTTTCCCTTGGAATAACACAGCTTGCAGTGATTACCACAAGTTGAATTATTCCTTCACCGCTGGAGTCACTAACCTGCAGTAGGTTAACGACTCTCATGGTAAATTAAGCTGTGGCTAAATGACAGATTTTACCACCTCAGTACGTACTTCCCTTAACCAGTTACATTTTGGCTTGATGACTTCAACACACAAAATTTAACTGATCTGTAGGCAGGACATTTCAAAATCTAAGATGTGTGTGGGTTACTCCCAAACTTATTTAGACAAATTTTTTTGAATATCACCCTTTCATTTCCGAAAATGATATTCTTTCATATGAAAGAGTTATGTTGCATTTCTTTGAATTTTTTTCACCCTGACTCAAGAATATGCATGTGTCATCTGCCAAAACAGCTTTTTCACATTTATTTAATCATCTTCAACGTTAACTTAAATTAGTTAAATATTTTGTTTAATGCACAAATTCAGATCTAACAAAGAATAAATCCTATGGAATGTAATTCATAGACGGTGATTCAAAAACCTCCCAACAAGTGATCTTTGTTCTGTGTTTTAACAGTCCTACCATGATTCATGGATCAAGATGTGGGTATCAAAGTTTTCAGGAGAATTCTGATTAATACTTATTCATTTTATTCACATTTAGATTGAAACGGAGCAAGCTGGACTCAGTTTTCCATAGTTCATGCCAGTGATTTTCAACCCAGTCCTTAGAACACTACTACTACTACTGAACATTTGTATAGCGCTAAAAGGTGCGTGCAGCGTTGCACAGACACATGTAAAAGACAGTCCCTGCTCATCAGAACTTACATTCGAATACAGACAGACAACACAGCAGCTGTAGACATGGAATACAGCTAGGGGGAATGGTAAGGAAATACAAAGGACATCAAGTAAGTCAATATCCGAAAGTGGCAGTGAAGAGGTGAGTTTTCAGCCGGGATTTGAAAATGGTCAGAGAAGGCATCTGACGTACAGACTCAAGTAGTTTGTTCCAGGCATAAGGAGCAGCAAGGTGAAAGAAGCAAGGTCTGGAGTTGGCAATAGAAGAGAAGGGCACAGATAGTAGCGATTTGCCAGAAGAGTGGAGTTTCTGAGGAGGGGTGTAGGGAGAGATAAGAGAGCAAAGGTAGGATGCCTGCTGTCTATGCTGGCTGAGCAGGCTATGTTCTCTGCCATGATGAAACGTAAGGGAAAACTTCTGGGGATCTCCCCCCCCCCCCACCCGTCACAGTCCCCAGAGTTTCTTACTCAGGGTAGTTTCTCCTAATGTGTTAGTTATGCGCATACCACGGCAGTTGTGAACCTCACTTCTAAGCCAGGGTATGTGGAATATGATCTTAATCTCTCAAATTTACTGCTAATGCTTGGCGTAATACTTACATCTTGCCAAAGAGATCCTCCTGCTGGAGTTCATAAGATGTAACATGTATGGGTAGTTTGTCAAGATGTGCTTGGAAATTCTTCTTTATCAGGCCTGTGGCTCCCAGTACAATGGGACATATTGCTGTAACTTTCTGCCACATTTAATTGGTCTCTGATTGCATTTCTTGATACTTCAAGATCTTCTCCCTCTCCACGCGATTCAGAGAATAATCACTTAGGTACCAACACTTCTATTATCCATGCCGTTCTGGTGTTATTCTCCTTTATCACTATATCAGGTTTCCTGGCATCCAGTTTCTTATCCGTTAGATGAATTCCTTTGTACAGCCGTGCTCAGAACACTTGGAACAACCCAGAGTTAGTTCCATGGTTGTGTCAACACTGGGGCTGAGTAGCCCGGCTTTTTCCTCGGGATATGATCTTACTCTGGATCTGCAGCTCCTGCCTTCTATTCCTGTTGATTTTCTGTGCCTGAGCTCGCCCGAAGACATTGACTCTGGCTCAGGGAAGGCTCCATCCTCGCTGCGGGGGGCACACTGAAAGTGCCTTCAGTAGATGTTTCTGTCCCCGGGAGAGCTCCTGAGGTTGCAGGCATGGATGGACAAGCAGGATTTTGTGACTCTTTAGGAAGCAAGAAAAGGAGTGGACTCAAGACTGATCCTTGGGTACACCAACTGAAAGCGGAATAGCAGTAGAGGAGGATCCACCGGAACAAACACTGAAAGAACGATGGGAGTGATAAGAAGAGATCCAGGAGAGAATAAGGGAGGGGGAATATGAATCCAGAAAGAAGGAAAACTATGAGTCAAAGTCAGAAAGAAAGGTAGAGGTGGACTTGTCAGGGGTCGATAAATAACAGCTAGTGGGGTAAAAAGTTGGATGGAATGGACTTCAAAGGAAGAATAGGAGTGAGACTGAGGCAGAAGGAGTGGTTGAAACTGACAAAGCAGAGAGTAGAAACCCAACACCTCCACCATGGCCAGTGGGACGAGGCATGTGGGGAATTGATAGCCACCATGACAGAGAGCAGCCAGGTCTCAGTTAGATCAAGGTGATGGAGAGCATTAGAGATAAAGAGATCATGAGTAAAGACAAGTTTATTGGAGATGGAGTATGCCTGCCAGAAGGCACTTGAGAAAGGGAGAGAGGAGGGGGAGAGGAGAGGGATATGAATAAGATTTGAGCTGTTATATACAGTAAGGATCTATTCTGGGAGTGTGACAAGTCTAGGGGGGCCAGGGTTTGGGGTGATATCTCTAGAAGAGAGAACACTTAGCCAGTCAAGTGTTCAAGATAACCACATTGAGTTGAGTATGCCCGAGATAGATTTGTATGCATTGCCTCCATTGTATTCAAATCTCTGTCATGCATATTCATGGTTGTTATCCTGAAAACCTGACTGATAAGGTGTGTCGGGACTGGGTCAAGAACCTCTGGTTCAAGCCAACGTCACTTTGTTTTTTCATTATGTAAGGGAAGAGTCGATAGGCCATATGGTCTTTTTCTGCCATCATGTTTCTACAGGATAAATTTGTATTCACTTCTTCAACTGTATGCAAATTTACAGTATTTCATGCACTTTCATTGTGGGTATCCTAAAGCCCTGACTGGTTAGATGTATCCAGGACTGAGTTGTGAACCACTGCTATAATACTGTACAGTGTTGTTCAAATAATAGACCTAAGAGGGAGTACCTTCTCCATATAATTTTACAGTTCATTAAGAATAGTTAAAACCAACACAGCCATAATCAAGAGAAATAGGCATGCAGATTTAAAAGCAGCCTCAAAGAGGTATATTTTAGATTGGATTTGAATAAATCAGAGAGGGAGGATGACTCTGGAAGTCCATTTCAGGTGAACAGAGAAGCAAAGTAGAAAGCCCAGAGCTGGGAGTTAGTAGTGCAGAAGGACATAGACAGAACTTTCTCTAAGTGCAGAGTTCACAAGAAGGTATCTAGGAAGAGATAAGAGATAATAGGTAGTAGAGTGCTTCAGAATGAGCATGCATGTGTGTAGTGAGTGAAAAGCTTGAAATGTATGCTGAAGTAGATAGGGAGCCAATGTAACAACTTAAAAAGACGGGTGATATGGTGGTAGTGACACTGGAAAAATGTCATACAGCTGAATTTTGAATATACTGTAGTGGTTAAAGATGGTTCATTGAGAGTCCACTGAGGAGCAAGTTACAGTAGTCCAAGCAGGTGATGTCCAGAACATGCATAGGGGGTTTGGTAGTGGGTTCAGAAAGGACATTTTAATATATGCAGTAGTACTGTAGGGAAAGTATATCAACATGACATACGCTGCTGTGATACAATTTGGTAATGAACCATGTGCTCCTATGAGAGACAGATTAAAAATTGGTTCCTCTATGCTTGTGAAGTGGCATTTTAGAAAGGGCATCCAAATGCAATCTGGGACATCCCGAGAAGAACATGTAGAAATACCAGGGACATCTATGTCTCCTGATTTTAGTAATATTTATGTCCTCAATGTGGATGTCCATGCCAGCAGCTACATAGACATCTCTCTTAGGAAAACATGGGGTGCGGATGTCCATTTAATGCAAGCTAGCATAAAGGGATGTCCAATGGCATAGCAAAATGAAAACATGAGTCCTCATTCCCCATCAGCATTCATTATTGGCATGGACAATATTGGGATATTTATGTATTTCCCTCTCAACGCCCTCCAGATGTCTGTCTGACAAAACAAGCAGTGCCTAGAGCAGATATAAGCTTGGACATGGTTTGGGACATCTAGGGCATTTCTGAAATCGGGCAAGGACATAGAAGTTCTGGGAACACTCTGAACATGCCTACTCTACCCCCCTCCCCCAACTTGGACATCATTGTCCCAGGAACATTCACAGAGCCAGCTTCTAAAATGGTATAGGGAGTCTCCATGACCATTTTCAAACATCCAAAGAACAAATAGGACTTCTGAATACACCCCTTAATATGACCTAGGAAGAAAGGCAATGATTATGTCAGAATAATTATTTAAATATTGGAATATGGAATACTCAGGAATAGCAAGCAGATTATTCTCTGATGGAGTTAATATCTAGAAATTGTTGTACTAAAACTTCACAGAGGACACAAGGTTAAATTTGTTGAACAACAAAAGTCAAACTATATTTTTTTGAGTAGGGCGTGTGGGATAATAGCAACTAGTTATAAGCATTACTCACTCATTTGAATGTGCCATTTAGACTCATGCACATTGTTTTTAAATAACATGCACTTCCCTCAGATTCAGTAGGTGACTGTGCTGGCAGCTGTTCTCAGTGTCCTGAGACAACATGGCATAGTTCTGTTTGAAGGCAAAAAAAATCCATGTGCAAAATTCAAGGAGGCTGCTTATTCAGTCAGGTAACTGCAAGTTTAGGACTCAAGCAAATTGTGAGCTATCATGATTGCTATCACACTCTTCTGCAAAACATACGCCAATAGGGCAATAAGTAGAAATATGCCCAGGCAAGAACAATTCATTTAGCTTTCTTTTTTAAAGATTTTACAGTGCTTTTTAGTTATGACAACGTGTGTTCCGGCGTGTGCCGAATGTGCGTTGGGACTCACATTGCCATCTAACAAAGGGCTGTGACAGTGCAGGATGATTCCTGTGCTAGCCTGTGTTAGGCTCATGAGTGGGTGAGATAGGGGAGGAAAGTGCATATGGTGCTCCGTGCATAGTGCCAGGTTCATACCACGCACTAACTGCATTAAAGTGAAATTACCTAACGCCACCTCAATAGGTAAAGTTAAGGGCACCCCTGCCAATGTGGCATGTGCTAAGCGACAGGACTCTGTGTTAACTGCCAGGTAAATGCTTTCCATGCTCCCGACTGTTAATGCAGTGGTGTAGCATCTTGCGCACCATAGTTTAGGTGCTTTTGGCATGTTCAGTGCTTTAGTAAAAGGGACCCTTGGTGTGCTAAATTAATTTGATGCACACTAACCATAAGAACAGAAGATATGCCATACTGGGTCAGACCAAGGTCCATCAAGCCCAGTATCCTGTTTCCAACAGTGACCAATCTAGGTCACAAGTACCTAGCAGTTTCCCCAAAAGACACAGATTCCACAAAGCTTGTATTGGGGCAAGTAGTGGATATCCCCAGTCCACTTTAATAATGATTTATGGACCTTTTCTCCAGGAACTTGTCCAAACCTTTTTTAAAACCGGCTACACTAACAGCTTTTACTATATCCTCCGGTAGCAAATTCCAGAGTTTGATTACACGTTGAGTGAAAAAATATTTTCTCTTATTAGTCTTAAATGAGTTACCCTGTAGCTTCATTGCATGGCCCTAGTATTTCCATATTTTGATGGTGTAAATAATTGATCTACGTTTATCCGTTCCACTCCATTCATTAATATATAGACCTCTATCATATCTCCCCTCAGCTGTCTCTTTTCCATGTTAAAGAGCCCTAATCTTTTTAGCCTCTCTTCATAGGGGTATCCTCCATCCCCTTTACCATTTTACCATTGAATGCACTTAAACAAAAAAACCCTGTTCATGGGGCAGATAAAGTGTAGTTACTCACTTGTAACAGGTGATCTCTGGGAACAGCAGGAATAAGTCTTCACATATGGGCATCGTCGGTACCGACGGAGCCGGTGTGGGAACGCTCCCCAGCGTCCAATAGGAAAGCTTTTGGGAGATCCCTCAGCACATGCGCGCTACTTCCCGCCTTTCCAACTCTCCCTCTTCAGTTGAGTTTATAGCTGAGACCAAAGGAGAGAAGTAGACAAGAGAGAGATAGAGAGACAACTCCTGGGAGAGGTGGGTGGGTTGTGAAGACTTATTACTGCTGTTCCTGGAGATCACCTGTTACAGGTAAGTAACTGTGCTTACTCACCTGTAACAGGTGATCTCCGGAACAGCAGGAATTAGTCTTCACACGTGGGAGACGTCGCCGACGGAGCCCGCACGGGAATGCTCCCCAGCATCCAATCAGAAGGCCTTTGGGAGCATACCCCACGCCTGCGCGGTGGCTTCCCGCCCTTCCTACTGCCTCTCCCCAGTTGAGTTTCATAGCTGAGCCAGAAGGAGAGGAGGGGAAGGAATAGATACAAAAAAAGAGATACAGCTCCTAGGGGAGGTGGGCGGGTTGTGAAGACTAATTCCTGCTGTTCCGGAGATCACCTGTTACAGGTAAGTAACTGTGCTATCTCCAGGAACAAGCAGGAATGAGTCTTCACACGTGGGGACTCCCTAGCTTAGGATGCCCGGGGAGGTCCCATAAGCGCAGCCCAGGACGGGATGGCATTCGCCCAGCCTAAATCCCCGGCATCCCCTGAGGGATGGAGGGCAGGAGTTGAATAGAGGAACAGCGAATCTACAGACTACAGGGGGAGTCTTTAGAGTGCAAAACAGGTAACATTAAGATACACCAAAAAAAAAACCAGGCTACGGGAAGAGTAGCCAAAGGGATGCACAAATAGTATCAGTAAGCATTTTATGAGTAAATGCCCTAGTACCATGTAGAGCTTACCGGCCACTAAGTTATAATGAAGTAATGGTGTGGAACCCCGTAGGGCTTACCTACCGGGTTGCCGGAAGCAGACCTGTGGTGAAGGCACCATAGATGCAGTAGCGAAGTCGTCAAGGAAACTTCGCTGCAGCGAGGAGGAAGCTCCAAATCCGGAAGGCTAGGAGATCCAGGCGTCAGCTGGGTCAGGAGAAAGACGGCAGGTCGTCCAGGAGGCTTAGTGCAAGCTGAGCACTCCCTTAGGAGTAGAGTCCAGAACTCAGAGGACTAACAGTAGAAGACTGGCCGAACCAGAGAGCCTATTCCGGAGAAGAGTAGGGGTGCACCCGGGAGCAGAAGGAGTGCACAGGCTACCCTAGCGAGAGATAGGGAGACAAGGGTCCGAACCCCCGGGAGGAGGACCTAACTGAAAGGAGCTGTAGACTCCACAGCGGTAGAGTACCACCAGTCCGCGGCCCGATCGAGGAATAGGCAGGCGGACTGGCCGGACCCCGGGAGGGGACTGGCCGGACCCCGGGGGGGGGGGGGGCGTGAGTACCGGCCATAGGGAAAAAAGGCGGTATAGCACAGGTACTGCGGGCATACCCCCAATATGCGCCTATCGCGCAGGAGATATCTAGTATATCTAAGCCGGTGGGCATGAGGGTGCCCACTCCGGTACTAATGCAGGTATGTCGAGGGGCCTACCTCCCTGCGCATCACCCTGGTAAGGCGGATCTTCCATTGATCCACAGAGCGTCCACCTGGAAGGTGGCAGCAAGATCCGTCAGTAGAGGGATCTATTCCAGAGGACAAGGGCAGATCGGCGAACCAACAGCGCGGTAGCGTGGGGGACAGGGGATAGCATCAGTCTGGTAGAACGCCACAGGGGCTGGAGGCCCTATATGTGTCCCCAGGACCTGCACGAAGAAACTCGCCCCCCCCCCCGCACAGACGGGGGACAGGAAGGTAATTCCGGTACGGAAGCAATCAGCAGGGGGATACTGGCTGAGAAGGGTTCGGAGACGTACCGAAGGGTAATAAGTTGGCCGTTGGCCATAGCTATCACGGAATAGAGGTGGTCTCCCTACCAACGGAAGGAGAATACCCGAACCCCTAGATAAGCCTCCGAACCATTTGCAACTGAACGAGCCCCCGAGCAGAGCTCAATTTTTAAATGTCCGATAAGAGAGTTAAGTGCAGGCAGCCGCCTGCCTGAGCCTAAAAATGCTTAGAAGGAGAGTCCTGGCGCGGGCCTGGGGGCATCAACCCGGGGTGAGAGGCCCCTTGCCTGGGCGCGCCTGGAGGGTGGGCGGAAGTCTGATATTTCCTCTTCCTAGAGAGGCGTTTACCGCCACCGTGGGGCCGGGCCCTAGGCTGGCTGCTAACCCTGGGAAGGTTAGCGAAGCACTGTGCGACCTGACGCAAGGCTTCGCTGTTGAAGAGGTGATCTCCGTCGTAGGGAGAATTACCCAGGTAGTGCTGTGCCCGTCTACACAACTCGGACGCCTGCAGCCATGCTGTACGGCGTGCTCTAATGGCAACAGCAGAAGCTCTGCTGACCGACTGGAAGGAGTCCAGCGAAGCACGAGAAAGGAACCCGGAGATATTCCTGCAGTGATAAAGGAGCAGGGAATATTCAAAGGCCTTGGTCGCCGATACGAAGAGGGATAACCGGGACAACCTCTCGGTGACCTCCTGCAGTGACAGACTCATATAAAATATATATGAGATAATTCTGGCCGTCAGCATAGACGTCTGGAAAGCTTGACGTCCTAGAGTATCTAGCGTCTTTGAGGCGCGGCCTGGGGGGCGAGAAGCATGCTTCTCCTTGCTTCCGGCCTTCCTCAGCGCCGATTTCACCACAATGGACCGATGTGGAAGTTGGTGCTGCCGAAAACCCGGGGACGGAGGCACCCGGTATAGAGCCTGCATCGCAGTTGACGGTGCCGGAACCCTCAAAGGCGACCGCCAAGCCCCCAGCAGGAGATCCTGCAGGGAGGGATGCAGAGGAAGTATCACGGCTGCCTGTTCCTCAGGGCCCGGGCTCGGGCCCGGGGTAGGGATGGCCAGCAAGTCCGCCATGTCAAGGAGGAAATCCTGAAAAGGTGGCTCTGCCGGAGGAGTTATGGCGGGGGAGGCTGCCGGGGCACACAGAGGCCGCTCGGCCCGATGCCCGCTAGGCATAGGAGGGGACCAACCGCCCCGGATCGGGGCAGTCCCCATGGTGTCGTCGGCTCCCGGGATTGATTCCAAACTAGGCATCGAAGGGGTCGATGCACCGACAGCGCCGCAGGAATCGGCCTCGGCCCCGAACCCGGGGGTGGCGCTGCTCCCTGCGATCGAAGCGGTTCCACGGCCGCCGGAGGGCAGGGGCCAGCGGTCTCCGCTCTGCATCGCGGGAGGGGACAGGGACCGATCCCGAGACGTGTAGTGTCCAAGCTTTCAAGGCTGGATACCGACTCCAGGCTGGGCATCGAACCGAGCGAGGAGATCGACTCCCTTCCAGAGGGCCCCGGCGGGGGCGACCGCACCGGTGGTGGAAAACCCGGAACGCGGATCAGAACCGCGCCGATCGGTGCCGCGAGCATCACGGGTCCCCGAGGGCGGAGCTCGGTGGAGAGGGGGTCATCCAACGCCGGTGCTGATGTCGATCGGCGGGCATTGCCCGAAGCCGGGCTCCCTCTCGCACCCGTTCGACCCGGAGAGAAACCCTCCCGGGGCATACGGCCCGTCCCCGAGGGGACCCCGGTCACCCGACGACGAGTCCATGCGGGGGTGCAAAGCCCCTGCGCCGATGTCGGTGTACCGTTGCGGGGCGGCGCAGATCCAGATCGGATCGAAGCGGTCGAAGGCCCCGAGGCCCCTTCTCTAGGAAAAAACGGGGCCCTCGACGGCCGTGTCGATGCCGGGGAGTCGTCCGAGTGCTGGCCGACACACCCCGAGGTCCCTGGGGAAGGTCGATGGCGGCCCCTCGTGCTTGATGCCCCTGCCGTCGCCGGCGGAGCGGCGCTGCTCGAACCCGGTACCACCCTTGCGCAGGGCTGGGAAAACGGCGACCCAGTGCGGGTCGAAGTGAGCGGCCCCGAGGGGAGGGAGGCCCGACGACCATCCCTGGCACGGGGCGGAACCACCGACGCCCGCGCACTCGAAGCGGGTACTACCCCCGCGCATGACCTGAACGTAGGGCCGTCAGACCGTGTCGAGTCGATCGGCCCCCGAGGTAGGGAGGACAGCGGCCGGCGATCCCCAGTGGGGAGCGGGTCACTCGACGCCGACGGGTTGGCACCGCCCAAGGCGGATACCGGCCCCCTAGGAAGGCCATACTGGCGCGAGTCGGTCGGCCCCGGAGGTGCCGAGGACCTCAGCCGCCAATCCCCGGTGAGGAGCGGAACGCTCGACGCCGACGGGTCGGTACCGCCCGAAGCGGGCACCGCCCATGCGCATGGCAGGGATGGAGGAACGCCAGACTGGACTGAGTCGATCGGCCCCGGAGGCGCCGAGGACAGCAGCCGACGATCCTCGGTGAGGAGCGGAGCGCTCGACACCGATGCCGATGCCGGGGGCTCAGTACCGCCCGAAGCAGCTACCACGCCCGAGCATGGCTTGGATGTAGGGATGTCAGACCCGGTCAAGCCAGTCGGCCCCGAAGGCGCCGAGGACACCGGCTGACGATCCCTGGCGAAGAGTGGAACACTCGACGCCGACGCCGATGCCGGGGAATCGGCACCGCTCGAGGCGGGTACCTCACTCGGGCATGGCTCGGGAATGTTATGTGAGGAACGAACCTCAGGAACATCCCGAAACCCCGTAAATGCTTTGGAGCCCGAGGACTCCCGCAGGGGTATATCAGCCAAGGAGGACTTGAGGGGTTGGCCGGAGCCGTCGCCATGCCTCGCATGAGACTTGCCCCTCAAGACTCAGCTAGTCTTAACAGACTGTTGTGTGGTTACCTGATCCTGGAGAGAAGAACAACCCGATGACTGCGCCTTGGGCGCGAAGACGTCGTCGATGGATACCCGAAAGAGGGAGAGTCTTCTGCCGACACTGCAGCCCGGGGAATCCGGGAAAGAGGGGTCAGGCCCCACACAGGAGAGGCACCAGGCATTGGAGTCCACGTGGAAAATGGAGTCCCCGCCATGAGGCTGGGGGGAAGAAAGCTCCATGCCCCGGTCCTCAGCGCCCGGAGGGGGCGACGAAAATTAAAGGAAAATAAAGAAAAGGGGGGGGGGCACGGAGGTGCCACCGTTGGCGGGAAAGCCGCGACTACAGAAAAATGGAAAAAAATTTCTGCGGTGGCAGGAGGGACGTCCTGCCTGCTCCGCGGAAAACGAAAAACTGGGGAGAGGCAGTAGGAAGGGCGGGAAGCCACCGCGCAGACACGGGGTATGCTCCCAAAGGCCTTCTGATTGGATGCTGGGGAGCACGTGTGAAGACTCATTCCTGCTTGTTCCTGGAGATACTATGCTATCTCCAGGAACAAGCAGGAATGTAGTCTTCACATATGGGGACTCCCCAGCTGAGAGATGCCAGGGGGATGACCCCAGCAAGCTGAGAACCCAAGGTGAGATGGGTCATGCTTCCTCCCATGGATCTCTGGCATCGAAACCCGGGACGGCGGGTAGGAGTTGTACTAAGTCTGAAAGAGATGCTGGAGCACAGCCTGGCCAAACGAGGCATCTCAACAAGAGTCCTTGTCTAAGCATTAGAGGGCCGTAAAGGTGTGTACCGAAGCCCAAGTAGCTGCTCTATAGATGTCATCAATGGACACAGAACGAACATTAGCCATTGAGGCTGCCATTGCTCTCACATTGTGAGCTGTGACATGGCCTTCGAGAGGAAGTCCCTTACTCTCATATGCAAAGGATATGCAATTTGCAATCCACCTAGAGAGAGTTCTTTTGGAAACTGGAAGTCCCAAATGACTAGAATTAAAAGCAACAAAAAGCTGAGAAGATTTTCTATGTTGCTTTGTTCTTTGACAGTAAAAAGCTAAAGCTCTTTTACAATTTAAGGTATGAAGATTCCTTTCTGCATTAGAGGCATGAGGCCTAGGGAAGAATACAGGAAGGTAAACCACTTGGTTTAAATGAAAAGGCGAAACCACCTTTGGCATAAAATGAGGAAGAGTCCTAAGAACTACCTTATCAAGGTGAAATCTTGTATAAGGAGAATTTGCCACTAAAGCCTGTAACTCACTGATGCGTCTTGCAGAAGTGAGGGCAACTAGAAGATGACCGTCCAAGAAAGGAACTTTAGAGCTAAAGTGGCTAAAGGCTCAAAGGGCGGTTTCATGAGCTGCCAGATAACAAGATTCAGGTCCTATGCCACCGGCGGTGGCTTAATGGGAGGTTTTGTTAAAAGTAAACCTCTCATAAATCTCGCTACGAGTGGATGAGAGGAAATAGGTTGTCCATCCAGAGGTTTGCGAAAAGCAGCAATGGCACTAAGATGGACCCTTACTGAATTGGTCTTAAGACCAGAATCTGATAGATGGAGTAGATACTCCAGAAGCAATTTGACAGGCACTGTATGGGGGTTAAGTCCCCTTTGAGAACACCATACAGAGAATCTCTTCCACTTAAAGGCGTAGGATCGCTTTGTGGAAGGCTTCCTGGAAGCCACAAGGATATCCTTTACCTGTTGAGCGAGGTTGATATCCGTGAATGCTGGGCTTTAAGTAACCAGGCCCTGAGGTGCAGGGACTGGGGATTCGGGTGCAATAGTGTCCAGTTTTCCTGGGAATGAAGATCTAGAGCACATCCCAACTCCAGAGGTGTGGCTTGAGAGAGATGCAGAAGCAGAGGATACCACGTCTGCCGTGGCCAACGTGGAGCTATGAGTATCATATGACCTCTGTCTCTCTGAAGCTTGAACAAAGTTTTGGGAATGAGTGGAATGGGTGGGAAGGCATAGAGGAAGTCCCGACCCCAATGAAGGAGGAAAGCATCCCTTGCCTGACAATTTTGAGACAGAATTCTGGAACAGAATCGGGGAAGTTTGGCATTCTATGGACTTGCAAAGAGGTCTATATGTAGCATTCCCCAGATTCTAAACACTTGAGCAAGCTGGTCTGAGTGCAGAGACCATTCGTGTGGCAGCAGTATTCGTCTGAGTTTGTCTGCCCAAAGATTTTGAATGCCCGGAAGATATACCACTAGAAGGTGGATTTGAAGCTCTCATACAAGGGCCCATAGTCGCAAAGCTTCGTTGCATAATTACAGAGAGCCTGTTCCATCCTGCTTGTTCACATAGAACATGGCTACTTGCTTGTCGGTCTAAACCAGAACTGTCTTGTAGCTGAGATGGGCCTGAAAAACTCAGACAGCATGGAAAATGTCTCTGAGCTCTAGGAGGTTTATGTGAAGACAAGCCTCCTATGGGTTCCAGAGACCCTGAGATCGTGCAAGTGAGCCCCCCAACCCAACTTGGACGCATCTGTTGATAGGGTGGTTTGGCATAGAGGCTCCTGGAAAGGAGAACCCACGAGAAGGTTTTCCAGTGACTGCCACCATTGCAGGGACAGAATGAGACGTGTGGAGTTTCTGATTTTGTCCGTTAGGCGACCCAAGGCCTGTGTCCACTGAGAGGATAGGGTCCACTGGGCTGCTCACATATGAAGGCGAGCATAGGGAATCACATGGACCGTGGATGCCATATGCCCCAGAAGCTGAAGCATCTCCCGAGCAGTCAGAAAGGCCTTCATAGCTGCTTGGGAGGCCAGCTGTACTATACAAAGACAACATGGCTGAGGCAGGAAAGCCCTTGACTGCCTTGTGTCTAGACGAACCCCTATGAATTCTAGAGACTGAGAAGGGGTGAGATGAGATTTTGGGAGGTTTATGACTAGTCCCAAGTATCGAAGGATTCGCATGGTGCGAGAAAGAGCGAAGCTAGCTTCTGGAGCTGTTGATGCTCGAATGAGCCAGTTGTCTAAGTAGGGGAAGACAAATATTCCTAGAGTTCTCAGGAATGCTGCTATTACTGCCATGCATTTTGTGAAGACTCTTGGGGCAGAAGCCAGACCAAAGGGAAGAACCCTGTATTGGAAGTGTCTTCCCTGGAAAATGAATCAAAGCAATTTCCTGTGATCTGCATGGATGAGAATATGTGTATATGCATCCTTTAGATCTAGAGAACATAGCCAGTCCTGACTTTGAAGGTATGGCAAGAGTGTTCCGAGGGAGATCATTTTGAATTTTTCTCGGAACAGATACTTGTTTAATTCTCTGAGGTCTAGTATAGGCCTGTGTCCCCCTGTTTTCTTTGGGATGAGAAAGTAGGGAGAGTAGAACCCCGTACCCTGTTGGGGTATGGGAACCTCTTCTATTGCTCCCTGAGCAAGAAGTGATGCGACCTCCTGACCCAAGAGATTGGTGGCAGGGACCTGAGAATTGAACTGTCTTATGATTGTAGGAGGGGGCATGCTGTGAAAATAAAGTCTGTACCCCTCTCGTACAATGGACAGGGTCCAGTTTTCTGATGTTATTTGTTGCCATCTTCTGGTAAAGGGATGGTAAAGGGTTCTGGACCTTTCAGGGGCAGAAAGACTAAGGGGTATGTTTACTAAACCGCGGTAAACATGAATAACGCGCGTTGTACGATGTTAATGATCGTTAGCGCGTGATACCGCATGCTGTAGCGCATTAACGATCGTAAACGCGCCTACAGTGCGTGGTATCACGCGCTAACGCGCGTGATGCTCCGCAGCACGGTAAAACAACGCAGAAGGCGGAGAGAGGGCGGAGAGAAGGGGTCAATGGGCGGAGAGTGGGCGGGGAGAGGCTAACGCGCTGATTTTCAGAGCTGAATTCCAACGCGAATGAAAACCTGCCATTAAAGGCATATTAAAGGGGAGAGAAACCATTTCCATGTCAGCAATGTACAGCCTAGGCAGGGAAACCAAAAAAAGGTGATAAGTGTGATACATGTGCACAGAACAAAAGGGCACAGAAACACTGAAAATGACCCCAACAAACCAGAAAAAAACAGCAACCAAGCTGGCCAATAGTGGTATCAATGAGAAACATCAACCCCCCCCCCCCCCCGAGTAAACTCCATTGAACAGATATTTATGTATTCCCCTATTTTAGTTATGTATGTATAAACCGCAGAAGGGTCCATACCCCGTCCCCATACAAGGTGCATGCGCCCACAGTGAAATAGCACTGCCCAGGGACCTCCCCACCATCGGACAGAGTTCCTATGGCGTGCACATGTCCCGCAACATCAGGGCGGGCATGTCGGAACGGGCAACCGGTCAGATACTGGAGAAGGGGATACAGAGGGCTGCAGCTTGGCCACAGTGGGGACTAGGGTGATGCCTAGCTGGCCCATAGGAATGCCGAAACAGTAGAGCAGCCAGACAGCAACTGCTGAGGACCCAACATGTGCAAGGTGTGCTTCCCACAGTGTCACAGGGAATAGTACCCAGCAGGTACCCCCAATGGCACGGAACAGTGGCAGGCGGTGCTGGGGGAAAGCGTGGGCAGCTATGCAGGCACCCCCACCCCAGAACACGCACCATAGGCAGCCGCCTACCTTCACACTGGATGGCCTGAGACTGCGCACCACCAGCTCCACCAGCAGAAGGGCATGTCAGCATGGTGGCTGAGGGATACTGGTGGTGGAGGGGGCAGTGGCAGCTGCCCAGAGCAGACCGTGGCCTAGCCCCCCTCACGTGGGTGCACTGCGCTCCAACAGACAGGCCCTGGCTGACCAACAGTTATGGTACCACCAGGAAACGCACCATCTCTGTGAGAACATGGTGGTGCAGTGCACAGAACCAGTGTATTCAGAAGCAGAGGGTCACAGGTTCAAGGCCCAGCTGTGGTGTTCGCCAAACCAGTCCTCATATTTTACCCACTACTATAACGGGCTAATACAGACAGAACCGGTCTTGAAGATGACGTAAACATGCCCAACACACCCACATTTTACCCTACAGAGCACAGACACCATAAACATGCACATTACCAAGAGCAGAGCCTCCCAAATGCAGTCCTGGAGGGCCAAACACCATCCCGGTTCCATGCTGCCTCTGATAAAGATGCCTATGCTGCATTTCTAAGCACCACCCCCATGTTATGCAGATGTAGCTCATGCATATTCATGAGGGACAGCATGAAAACCCGAACAGTGTTTTGCACCGCAGGACTGGAGTCAGGAACCTCTGCCGTACAGCAGCAGCCAACAGGGGCGGACACACCCGCACCCACAGGCCCCATTATCCAAGGCCTCCTGGAGAGGCAGGACTTTGGGCTCTGCGTGCATCTCCCAATACTAGCACATGCATACCGTAGTAATGCCACCCTAAACCTGGGAATATGTTACACAGCTATCAGAAGGCTGCTATGAGCACTGGCAGATAGCAATGCCTAGGTTAGGTACAATGTCCTGAGTGAGCTGCATCATAGCAACCTTTCTGATGTCTGTGGGGTGTGCTACAGGTCCTGTGTCTAACAGTGTTTACCAACCTGGGGAGTGCCTCCTACAGTATGGCGTACTATAGCCATGCCTGCACTGTGCCCAGGACTGGTGTGGTGGCCTGGGCTGCCCAACACCTCTATAGTTGCACAGTGCTTGCATAGGTGTGGGGAGTGCGTGTCTGTCTATCCAGTGTGTGGTGGCTTCCAACACCCTCCACAGCCCACACTGCTAGCACTGTTGCCAGTATTGGCCTGCCGATGTGCATAATGAGGAGCAAGGTACCGTGGGAATAGCGTGGATAGGGTGGCCTGGCCCGTCCGCATCTGCACAGGGCATAGGGCAATGGCCGGACATTGTAGTGCCCGGTATCACCTGCACGGACAGGGTGGCCATAGCATGTCCTGCTGGGAGGTCACTCTCACCCTGACTAAGCAGTGACCATGGCATGGCTAGGTTCCACCATAGTGCTATATAGCATGTCTCTTATGTGATATCTATGGGTTTCCTTTTGGGGCCCACTCACTGACTTATCTGCTTGGTGTGTATGCTGATATCCCCGTTCTGGGTACATGCATCTCCTCCAGGACCATGCACTATGGACTAGCTGGCGGACTGTCTGCAGCTGGTATGTGTCTTGCTGGAACACCGTGCAGGGTGCAGCGGCTGGAGGCTTGCTGCTGGAGAATGTCAGATAATGGTGGGGGGCAGCTGAGCATTTCCAGACCTGCCGTCTGTCTGCTCATGCTGTACGGGTATGTACTGCTCTGCATTGCCTGCCCTGTAGGGTGTTTGATCCCGAGTGGGACTGGGGTGATGGTCCCCTCTACTGCCACCATTGCAGGGGGTTGAAGGTGGATCTGTGGGCGGGAGATCCTGTCCCCCACCCTGAGCCCTAGAGGGTGCGTTGGGTGGTGGTATGTAATCTCCCTGGTAACCACAGCTGAATGTGGGTGTGAGGCCGTGCAGTCCTCCTGTAGCCAGCCATGTGTTTATTAGCAGCTCTGGCCCACTGATTACTTCACTGCCCATGGAGCCAGTGGTCATAGGTTCACAACCCACAGTGGGGTTCATTGATAGGGCTGTCTTAGGCATTGTCTATGTTTACTGTATATTAGTGCTGCCAGCAGAACCACCCTCAGGGTACTGTCACCTTAGGGTAGCTCAAGGGGCACCCTATAGGGCGCCTTATATGGCGCCCTATAGGGCCCGATTTACGCGGCGCCCTATAGGGCGAACATTACACTTCGCCCTATATTATATGCATTATATGCCATTTGAAAGGAATATTTAGGCGCTCCCTATAGGGCGAGCCTTACACTTCGCCTTATAGGGAGCGCCTACATATTCCTGTCGACAGGTATATAATATAATATATACTACATAATATATAGTACCATGTCAGAGCGAACGTCACTGTTGGCACATATTTCATAGGAAGGGTACACTTTTCCTGACATATGCAAACTGTAACCCACCTGCAGACTGCGGATTAAAATATTATAGTCGGCTTTCAAAGGGTTACACAGGATGCCTCAGCCAGCCTTGCTCATTAGGCACACTGGGGATTCGAACCCATGACTCTTGTACCATCAGTCTGTGTGGTAACCATTGTGTTACAGCTTTGTTTCTGATTTTGGTTGTCTGCGCGCTGTCTTACGCTTGCGCGTGCTGTAACGATCGTTGCTGCGCCGCGCGTAATACCACGCGCTATCAGATACGATGTCCCGCCCATGTCCTTTTTTGGCTTTCCTTCCACTAACGCAGCTCCTAACGCGAATTGCACTAACGCAGTTTAGTAAACATACCCCTAAGTTCTCTAGGAAGGAGTCAAAGCTCCTGAGGAGGCTGAGTCTGCTGAGCTGGATGAGCTCTAGGAACCTGTGGTTTCCTTTGCTGTCTGTTCTGTTGTTGCCCCCTCTGGGGAACATGAACTGGGCAGTGTCCCTGATGGGTGTAAGATGGGTAAAATGTATTTTTCTTGTTGAAAAAGGGTTTCTTGACTGACTCTCTCTTTGCTGGGTTGGCTGTAGACTTTGATAGTCTGTTCAAGGTAGTATTTTCAGATTCAATCTGATTGGCCTTGTCTTGCCAGTCCTTGCCAAAGAGATTTTCTCCTGTACAAGGAATATTTCCCAGTTTATCTTGCACCCATTGTTCTAAGTCTGATGCCTGAAGCCAGGCAATATGACATGCACCGATGGAGATAGCAGAGGTTCTGCTAATGCATTCAAAGCAATCAATCAATCAAAGGTTGCACGGTTTACAAACTTAGAGACATCCTGGGCATGTTTGACCAGAGTAAGGAATTCCCCACTTTTTTCCTCAGGGAGAAGAGGGCTCATAAGCTCCAAGTCACCTGCAACTTCTTTAAGGAACATTCCCATATAGAGAATGTAGGAGCTAATCCTGGCTGCCAGCATGTAGGATTGGAAACCGACACCAAAGGCATCGAGCATCCTCGATTCACAGCCCGGAGGATTGGAAGAATGTGTTTTAGCACTCTTAATCCTACGCATCGCCGATTCTACTACCATTGAATGGTGTGGTAACTGAGTCTTTTGAAAGCCAGGACAGCTTGGAACTCAGTACATGGTATCGAGTTGTCAAGAGTGTGGAGACACCGTTAAAGGAGTTTCCCACATTCTTAGCATAAGATCAAGTAAGATTCTGTGAATGGGTAGGGTAGCTACCTCTTTAGGAGCCTTAGGGTATTGAAGAATTTCTAATTCTTCTGCTCTGGGTTCCTTCTCTGGAGTCACCGTGATTGCAAGACCCCGAGTTAAATCACGTATAAAATCCTGGAAGGACATGTCTTCTGGAGGAGACATTCTGCATTGAGGAGAAGGAGATGGATCCTCCAGAGTCAGAGTCATCGGAATTGGATGATTCTAAATATCTCTGTGCCGGGTGTTCCTGCAACGCACGGTACCTGTACCACTTGAAGTCGGTATCAGGGTGTCGAGGTACCGATCCGTCAATATCTGAGATAGACTAAAGGCTCAGCATGGGGGGAAGCATAACTGCCAAGGCACTCGGTACCGGTACCGATGTCGGTACCGATACCCGTGGAACCATCTGTAGCAGTTTTAGTGGTACCAAAGCTGCTAAGAGGGCTGCTAGACTGCATTTGATAGCGAGGATTCTGAGATCCATCGCTCCTGCCGATGCCTGGGTGTCGGTACCGGTGGAAGCGGCCACGACCCCAGAACATGGCACCAGTAGTTCTGCAGAGGTGGAAGCCTCTGGAACATTCTGCAGCCCCGTTAATGCTTTGGAGACCGAGGCCTCCTGCCGGGGCTGTTTTGCCGGTGAACTTTCCTCGAGGGCAATGCCAGTGGCATCTTGAGACTTAGAAGAAGACCTACCCTTTGAGGACCAGCCAGTCTTAGAAGACTTAGGTTTAGTTACCTGAGATCCATGGGAGGAAGATGAAGCCCTGGAAGACGTTGATGCAACTGACATCGTATCTGCTGTGACCTCCCCTCAGATCTATATAGTTACTGTCCCCTCCCTGTCCTGATTTGACATCCCCAAAAGAAGAATCGAACCGCTGCTGATCGCTGGAAGCAGCGGTATATAAGTGTGTATTAAATAAATAAATAAATAAATCTGCGGCAAAAAGGGTACTGAATTTTGCAGCTCTATTCTGCAGGCCCCTCTTGGTCATCTTTCTGCAGGAGAGACACTCCAATAGAGAATGGTCAGGACCTAAACACTTAAGACACCATTCATGGGTGTCGGTGACAGATATGGTACCGCCACATTTAGAACATTTCTTGAAACCACTAGCTGGTTTCTCCATGTTTGAAGAAAAGTGGGCCTAGTGCCCAAAATGGCGCCTAGCACCGAGAGGGGAAAGGCACCTGGAGAAAAAATCTTTTAGAAAGCTAGAGTTTTGGGGGTTTTTGAAAAAGAAGAAAAGAGAACCGGTGGTACCGGTAGATGTCAAATGAAGGCAGACGCGACCACAAAAAAACAAAAGAATAAGGATAAAGTTTTCTGTGGTGACAGGGTATGCGTCTTGTTGGCTTTGTGTAAAATGAAGAACTGAGGAGGGAGAGTTGGAAAGGTGGGAAGGCAGCACGCAGGCGCTGTGGGATGCTTCCAAAAGCTTTCCTATTGGACGCTGGGGAGCGTTCCTGCACAGGCTCCATCGGTACCAACGATACCCATATGTGGACTACATTCCTGCTTGTTCCTGGAGATTGCAAGATAGTTAACTATACCCTCAAGAGGTATAGGGGGTTGTTTGGAGGCGCAGGGAAGTTAGTCAGGGGCAGGGAAGAGGTGGCCTGGACGTATAGGGCCGATTCTGATGTTGGCCCTGTACATCCAGGGCCGGTGAAATAACTTTCCTAGACGTGTCTTTTTGGCAGCTCCAGGGTGCAGAAGGGGCTGGGGAGGAAAAAGTTAATTCCCCGCAGCAGCCCGACCCTGGCCTTAGGAGGCCAGATCGGAGGTTGGGCTTTGGGGAATTAACGTTTTGTGCAGCAGCCAGCACTGCGGCATTTAAATGGAGCCACGGCGCCATGGCAACATGAAGCCATGGCTCCATTTAAATGCCCTGACTAAGTTAGTCGGGCTTTGTTTAAAAGTGCAGGCCAGGACTGAATCGCAGTCCCGGCCTGCACGTTCAGTGCTGTTCGCGATTCCGATCTCACAGAGCTAGACATGCCCCGCGGAATCAGAATCGTGATCTCCTTTGTACGTCTGGCTCATCCCGGACGTACAAAGGATATCTACGTCTGGGACAGAATCGGGCCCATAGCTAATAGGATTTTTCCCATTTTATGCCCATTGAGAAAATGGTTAGTAGACAGGCCCTTCAATGTTAACTTCACAGCAATCCTCCTGAAAATGCTGATAATGTCTTTCACATATACAGTAAAGGTTTTGCACCTTAGGAAATGGGACTCTAAGCAAGGTAAGCCTAACCATTTACTCGTATAACATTCTGAGACCTAGAAATCAGTATTTTGATAAAAGATTTCTACCCTATTTCTGTACCAACTGTTCATCAAAAGATCAAAAATTGTTTTAGAGCTGTTAATTTGGCTTTTGACAAAGTTGCCTTCTCCTTTTCCAGCAGTTCACAAATTTTAATGGAATGAAGAAGTCCAATATTTACAGAAACCCCTATCGTCTAAGCTACTTATGACATGGAAGAGCCATGTATGGCAGCAGTATTATCTCTTGACAAGCATGCATATAGTACCTCTCCATGAATTAATAAGAGGATCTCTCTTAAAAGAAACAGAGATTGAGTCTCAGCATCTATCACTCATTAACATCCATAACTGAAAACAAGCCAAAGAGCAAATAATTCTATTTCTGTGACTGCAGCTATTGCAAATGCTCATTTAGGTTATCTGAGGTTACGTTTTCTAGATTCAGGCAAAAGTTTTATCTTTTCCCATATAGATACTCGGAAGAGGAATTCTAGAAGCTGAAAGTTTCTGTCAAACATATGTACATTATCTACCTAAATAGCTCTCAGTATAGAATTCTTTTCACTTAAGAAAATGATGGAGGGCTCGTTGCCTTCTTATCTCTCAGCATTATAATTCTCATTTTTAGTTTTTTTTGTTGTTGTTGTTTTTTCACTTATGCAAACCCCAAAATCCAGCATGTTTGGTACTTTTCCCAAATGCAGCTGTTTCCTTTGTAAAATGTTAAGGTTATGTTTAGCAAAGTGGAAGAGAATTAAATAGGCTACTTCCTGGAGAACAGACAAAATTAAAGACTTGGAAAACCGAGGCAGATATTACTGTCTGAGACTGGTGCTTGGAAGCAGTCAAACAAGGTTGACTGCCATGAAATTTGGTTTTGTGCTATTATAAGGAAAATCAGACAAAGCTTGAGACTGTGATATACAGTAGTTGGTCATCCAATCATTCAGGAAAAAAAGACATTGAGGAAATAAATCCGATTTAAGTTTAATTTTTCCCATTTCTTAAGTATGGCATTTTCCATCAAAAATCCTGTACTTATTACATGCACGTATTATTTGCATTCATATTTGCATGTCTTTGAATTTTTTCCAAAACTACAGGAAAATAAACATGCACTATTTCACAGTTTTGTGTTGAAACCTTGAGAATTGGTACAACTGCTCAAAAGTTTGAAACTAGTGCAAATTCAATCCCTTTTTCTATATGTTATCAGCTGTCCAATATGGGGATAATTGTATAAGTGTTAAAGGCCTAGAACAGCATTTTACATGCTAAAGTAGGCGCTTACAAAATTATAAATATGTTCAAGAGAATTTGGAGCAGGTTTACTAAAATGTGGTAAGCTGTTGCACGTCTTGCATATTGGGGCATATTTATTAAAGTGCACTATCAGGGCCTGTGCGCACATGCCAAGTGCTCTGCAGTAGAAAGTGCCAAATGTTGAATATACATCCGTGCTAAAAATCCTGTGCTACCTAAATAACACAGACTGGGGAGGAGACTGGGCAGTTCTGGGGTGGAGCATCCATATTGTGGGTAGAGCAGCAGTACAAGGCAACCCCTCACCTCTGAATAAATGCCCCCTAAACAAGTGCCTCTCACATCAAGACCTCCCTGAAATTTCCCATAATCCAGACCAATCCCTCCCCTCCCCACACTCATATAGCTCCCCTCCATGCCAGACCACACAGGCTAATACTCCAGGAAAACCCTAAGCAAAAAGCACCCCATGAATTCTCACCAGACCAAAACCTGACCCTCCCCAGATCCCTGACCCCCTACTGGATTCACTCAGGAATTTCTCTGGCATCTGGTGGACCAGAGCAGGAGTGGTCTCCCACCCTTCCTTTGTTCCCACCCAGCTTCTGGCTTCCAAAATTGCAATGATGACCACTGGCAGTAGTCATGTGGTAATACTGCTAAGGATCAGCATACCATATAAAGATGATTGCTCCTTATATAGCAGACTGATCCCTAGCCATAGTATTGCACAACTACTGCTAGGAGTCATTCATTACTGCCATTTTAGAACCTGGTGACTAACAAGTGAGACAGGAGGAGGACCATTTCTACTCTTATCCAGTAGACAACAGGGAAGCCCCTGGTTGCATCCAGGTGGGTTCGGGTAAGGGGGGGGGTGTTGGGTTAAAGTCTGGGAGGGGGCGTCTCTCCTTGAAAGGCTTTTTCTCTTGGACAAGTGATCCTGGGGGACTGAAAGGGGAATCAACTCTTGGGGAGCAGCCACCTCTGGTTTTTTTAAACAATGAGTGGGCAGCTACAGCACTACTGGACTGTTGGTGATGCAGCTGTGCTTACAGTAACACCACCTCTTGAAGTACCATCATGTGCAACCACAGTAGTTAGCAGTCATGACAGCTACAGCACATTAATGCCCCGTATCCAGGTCACAAGGTTTTAAGACAGAGATTCAAGCAATTGTTATGAACCAGTTTGATTAGTGTAATGTTCTTCATATGGTCTCCCAAAGAAGATTCTTTATACGATTTGAGAATTTATCAGCAAAAAGGATAACTGGAAGTGTGATATGAGAGAGTGACCCGTTATTATCTTTGCCCTGGTTGCCGTAAGTTAAGAACTGAGTTTAAGCTTTGCTGAATGGTATTTATGCTATTCCATGGATCAGGACTGATTTACCTAAGGGATAAAATGAAGCTGTACCATCTGATTAGAGAATCGAGATCAAGCCAATTAAATAATTTTGCTGTTCCAGGGAATAAAGGTTATTAGATTGATTAAAGCGATCCATTGGCATTTTCAGGAGTGGTACCTGGTCTGTGGAATAACTTACCAATAGAAGTAAAGAGATTATCAGATTATATGCACGACTGGTGAATTATAAAAACATGGCTATTCGGTAGGTAAGAAGCTAGATTGAGTATAATATAGTCCTAAGAGGGTTAGAGCCGAGTAGTAAATGTAATGGATGAAGGCAGAATCGTGGGGAATAAATGGTGGTCATGATTATTTGACTACTTTTATATTTAATGTTTTTATGTATTTTTGGGCATATTTATTAACGTATACTACCCGGGTAGTGCCGGGTTAATGCATGGTATTTGGCATCATGCTAAAATATCGCATGGGCCCTTCGCTAACAACCCTCCGCTATCCTAATAGTGCATGTCTGGATGGCGACTGGACAGGACAGGGGTCTTCCCACCACAGTGCTGTTGCGTGAGCATTTGAAGCCTGCGCGGTGGGTGATGTTAGTTGCTCCCACAATGGGTTTACTATGACAGCCCAGGGCAACTGCAGGGGAATGACTGTACCTGCCTCCCTGCAGCTAACACGAGGCCCCATGCTAATAACATGGCCCATACAAGCATTACCCGTGCAGTGCTTATAAAAACATGCTCGTTTATGTTGTAATCCGCTTTCTAATTTCTGGCATATCTGAAAAGCAGAATATAAATGTTATTAAATTAAACGTAGCACACTATAGCTGTTATTGCCCACTATGCCTGATCTCTGCCGGGAACCCACCCCCAATCCTGCCCCAACCCCACATTGAGCACTTAGCATGGGCTTTTTATAGTGTGGTAGTTTTTAACCACACAGTAGCCATTGCCCTGGCCCTGTGCTAATGATTACCGCCCATTAAAACACAATGTCCTTTTAGTAAACATACCTCCCTGTGCACTATTAGGAATAGTTCTGAAGGGGACAGACATAAAGCAGGTGCATCTTTAGGACCCTATATGAAACTAACCTGTAGATGTGTATGTATTTCTCTGTATAGCATGTGCAACAAACTCAAATTGCAAGAGTTTTCTAAACTTTCACCTACTTCCAGGGAGCTGTTATCAGGCTGACAGATAGCCTCGTGCAAAATAAAGCATAATTCTAAACATGTCAGCATGTATTCTGAAGTAATAACAATAAATTGGTCTAATTTTAAACAGATTTATACCATTGTGGTAGGTCATAGTTTCCTTCAAGTAGTCCACAAGCTATATAGCAAATAACTTACATTAAAAGCTCATTTTCATGAAATGTTCATGATATTTATTTTTACTTTGTATAGTTATTTATTACTGAAGGCAGGGTATAACATCAAAAACCCTATTATTCAAATTGCAGAAAATGTGAAAACTTGCTTTAGCTAGATATACTGGATCTGTTGTATTCTATTCTGATTCATAGTTCTTTTTGCATCATGATTTTTCCGATAATTTTGTACGTTTTTAAATAAATGTTATGCTCCAATTAATATGTTCATACCTTCCAATTTGGTTGTTTAAATTCCTTTCTTGAGTGTACTTTTTTACTGGTTGATTATAATATGTCCCCCCCCCCCTTTTTCTGTATGGTCCTCGCAGCTGCCCTATTAGCTGCTTGGCAGGTAAGGGATAACACCAATTCAAGAGCCTTTCTGCAATATTTCAGTCTTTTGCTCTTGGAATTAAATATCAAGGTTCTTTGGTGGGGACTGGCATACATGAAGAGGCCCTTGGCACTTCACAGTCTCACATCTCTTCTGTTCTGAAATAAATGAGTTCAAGCCATTATGCTCTGAACCAAAGTTTTGCTTAAACTTTAGCATCACTGAGCAACAATTATTGGCAGAAGCAACAAATAAGAATTAGGTTTTAAGCAAGTAACTCCTTCTCTATAGTCAAAATTGGTTACATGTAAATTATTCCTTTCTACTCTCAGTTTGGTATGTTACCACACTCTTTCAATTACTCTTTATCTTAAGCTCAACAGTTACTTCACTCTTCACCATTCTTGAATCTTTGTTACTTAGTCTGGTTTCCCTGAGTGGGAACCCATGTCTCCTGTTTCTAGTACTCTTTTCCAGTGTATCTGAAGCTGAGAGTAACTAATCTCCATGGCATCTGATCTTCCCCATATGCCCCCCCCCCCCATGGTATCAAGATCCCCACAAACGTCTATCCCATACCCAGGATGCCTGGTGTCTAATCAGAGAAGGAGCAATCTCCAGTTGCTCCTACTCAGCTGGCCCCGTGTTTCAAAATGGTACCTTAGCATTAATAATGTGGTACTACTGCTAGGGCTCAGGCTGCCAAATGAGCCTTTATATGGCAGCTTAACCCTTAGTGATAGTACCTCAAGACTACCATTGGAGGTCACCTAGTGCCATTTTGAACCTGGTGCCAGAGGGGGGCAGGGCAGGAGTGACTGGGGATCACTCTTTCCCCAGATTCACTAGAAGTAGACCTGGGGAGACCTATGGGAGGGCATATTCGAGGATGGTGGGAGTCTTTTTTGGAGAAGTCTGGGATTTAAGATGGCGGTTGGGAGCATCTAGCAGTGTATTAGAAGTCTAATCCTCTCAGCCAAGAAAATTAATGCCAGCACAGTACTTTATCACAGGCTGTCACTTTTGCATCTAGCGTGGATGTAATTAAGCATTAAGAACCTTAGGCCTTATTATTAATATTGATAGCATAGAGTAAAGTCCTTGTCTATGCAGTAGATGTATGCTGACATGCTGACCACTTAGCACACAGACTTTGCAGTTGCTACATATTAATCTTTGCTCTTAAAGCACGGTAAGTGCAAAACTTTACCACACTTTGTGGGTTATTTTGGAATCCTGATTCACAATTTCCACAGGGAAGATATTACATTACGTGTGGAAATGGTATCTATATGTAAATGGTGATTTAAAAAGAGCTATTTATACACAGATGTCCATAATATGTAGAAATTGCAATGGAGTATGTTTAGGGCATAGTTAAGGCATGACCTGGGCAAGTCAAAAATCTACATGTGTATTCCTCATTTCATATAGGAAATGCACATGTATGACCAAAATTGTTTTTAAATAGTTTTGTTTTTGGCCAACCGCTTTATAGGAGGGATTAAGGTAGCGGCCGCAGTAGTTAATTGGGAACAGTTGATTGTATAGGTCTGTACATGTGTAAGTTGCTAAGTTGTGTTAATTTTTACCACATGTAGATTTGTAAAATGGTTCCTCCAGCTCTACAATTCGGCAAATTCACATGTACTCCTGCTCGTCTTATTTATATATATATATATATATATATATATATATATATTATATAATTTTAGACTACTACTATTCAGCACTTGTAAAGCGCTATGCACGCAGCGCTGCACAGGTGACCTAACAAGAGGTAGTCAACATACAAGAGACAGTCCCTGCCTGTCAGAGTCAAGCACATCGGAGCTTACAATCTAGTTAGAACAAAACATAAGTTAGAACAGTATAGAGCATTAGTCAGTTCTATGCAAGGTACGGTTTGGTCAGTAGTTTGGTCATAAATGATGACGGGGGTTAGGGTTAGATAAGGAAGGAGTCAGGATCTGAATGCAACAGTGAAGAGGTGGGTCTTCAATCTGGATTTGAAGAGGGCCAAGGAGGATGCCAGGCGCACAGACGCAGGTAGGCTGTTCCAGGCGTAAGGTGCAGCAAGGTGAAAGGAGCGCAGTCGGGAGTTCGCAGTGCGTGTGAAAGGCATTGATAGAAGTAATTTGTTAGCGGAGCGCAGATTTCAAGAGGGGATGTAGGGAGAGATAAGAGGTAGTTAGGGGCCATAGAGTGGATGCACTTATAGGTTAGCAGGAGAAGCTTGAATTGGATACGGGATTGGACAGGGAGCCAGTTAAGCGACCTGAGAAGAGGAGTAACGTGAGCATGGCGAGGTTGGCAGAAGATTAGTCGAGCGGTGTGATTTTGTATAGATTGGAGAGGAAGGAGGTGGCTAGTGGGAAGACCACCGAGGAGTAGGTTGCAGTAATGAAGCCAAGAGGAGATTAAGGAGTAGATAAGCGTTTTGGTAGTGTGTTCAGAGAGGAAGGGGCGGATTTTGCTGATGTTGTAGAGAAAGAAGCGGCAGGTCTTGGCTACAAGCTGGATGTGAGCAGAAAAGGAGAGAGAGGTGTCAAAGATAACCCCCAGATTGCGGGCCAAGGGAACAGGAAGGATAGTAGATCCATCCACATGGATTGAGAGAGGGGGAAGTGAGGGGGAGGAGTTAGGTGGAAAGACAAGGAGTTCAGTCTTGGCCATGTTCAATTTTAATCGGCGTTGAGACATCCAGGTAGCGATGTCCGAAAGACAGGCAGAGATCTTGGACTGGGTTGCTGGGGAAATATCAGGTGTAGAGAGGTAGATTTGGGAGTCATTGGCATAGAGATGGTATTGAAAGCCATGGGAGGAGATGAGCGCACCAAGGCCTTTGGTTTAGAGAGAGAAGAGGAGGGGGCCCAAGACAGATCCCTGGGGAACTCCTACATGGAGTGGGATAAGGGAGGAGGAGGAGCCACCAGAGCATACACTGAATGAGCGATGGGAGAGGTAGGAGGAGAACCAGGATAGTACAGAGTCCTTGAAGCCAAGTGAGGAGAGGGTGATGAGGAGAAGGTCGTGGTCAACGGTGTCAAAGGCAGCAGAAAGGTCAAGAAGGATGAGGAAAGATTAGAGGCCCTTGGATTTAGCCAGGAAGAGGTCGTTTGTGACTTTAGTGAGTGCCATTTCAGTGGAATGTAGAGGACGGAAGCCGGATTGAAGTGGGTCCAGGAGGGCCTGGGAGGTGAGGAAATCAAGGCAGCGATGGTAGACTGCTCGTTCTAATAGTTTGGATATGAAGGGAAGGAGGGAGATGGGTCGATAGTTAGAAGGGCATGTGGGATCAAGTGAGGGTTTCGTGAGGAGGAGTATGACAACAGCGTGTTTGAAGTTAGCAGGGACAGTTGCAGTGGAGAGTGAAAGATTGAGGATATGAGTGATGGAGGGGACAATGGTGAGGGAGATGGAACGTAGGAGATAGGTGGGGATAGGGTCTGAAGAACAGGTGGTGGGTTTGGAGGAGGAAAAAAGGAGTGTGGTTTCTTTGTCAGAGATCGAAGGGAAAGAGGAGAGGGTGGCGGGGGAGTATGGATGGGGGAGGAGAAATGGGGAGGAGGGGAGGTAGATGAGGGGGTAGGGAATTGGAGGGTAATTTTGAGGATTTTGTCATGGAAGTAGTCGGCTAGGGTTTGGGCAGAGAGGGAGGGCGGGATTGGGGGCGGGGGGGACCTTGAGGAGAGGATTGAGGGTGTTAAAGAGACGGTGAGGATCAGAGACTAGGGAATTAGTCAGATGAATGTAGTAGTCTTGTTTGGCAAGTGCTAAGGCTGACTGGAAGGAGCCAAGCATGAATTTGAAGTGTAGAAGGTTTTCTGGCGAGCGGGATTTTGACCAGGCTCATTCAGAAGAACGGGCACAGATGCGTAAGTAACGGATTGTGGGTGAAAGCCAGGGTTGGGGAGTAGATCGTTTAACAGGGCGTGGGGTTGAAGGGGCAAGAGTGTCAAGGACTGAGGATAGTGTAGCATTGTATGAGGATAATGCCTCATCGACGGACTCGGATGATAAAATGGAGGAAAGAGATGGAGAAATGGTGGAGGAGAGAGTCAGGGGATCAATATTATGCAGATTTCTAAATAGGTCAGAGGAGACAGGTCAAGGTTGGGATGGCGGGAGCTGTAAAGTAAATGTTAAGAGGTGATGGTCAGATAAGGGAAGGATAGATTTGCGGAAGTTTGAGGGAGAGGAATTGGAGAAGAGTATTAGGTCAAGGCAGTGGCCGTGTAGGTGAGTGGGGGCAATGGAGCAAAGTTGGTGGTCAAACGAGACGGTAAGAGTGAGGAACTTTGAGGCATGGGGGTCGGAGGGGTTGTCGACGTGAATGTTGAAATCGCCAAGAATAAGAGTGGGGGAGGAGGGATCCATAAAGGCAGAGAGCCAGGAGTCGAAGTCGGTGAGGAAGGTTGATTTGGAGTAGTCGGGTGGGCGATAAATAACCGCTACTCGGAGGGGAAGTGGTGTGAGGAGGCGAATGGAGTGAACTTCGAAGGAGAGGGGGAGTGTGATTAGGGTGGCAGGAGGGGTTGGAATTGGCAAGAGGGAGAGAGTAGGAGGCCAACGCCACCACCGTGACCGGAGGATGTAGTAAAGGCTGTTAGTATAGCTGGGTTTAAAAAAGGTTTGGACAAGTTCCTGGAGGAAAGGTCCATAAACCATTATTAAGAAGGGACCCAGGATATCAATGCTTGACCCAGTACAAGCATTGTGGAACCTGTGTCTTTTGGGGAAACTGCTAGGTATGTATGACCTAGATTGGCCACTGTTGGAAACAGGATACTGGGCTTGATGGACCTTGGTCTGACCCAGTATGGCATATCTTATGTTCTTATGTAGATCAAGATGTATGGGAGAATTGGTAGCCCCCATAGCAGAGAGAGGCAATGGATGCGGTGTTGTCTGGGGGGAGCCAGGTCTCGGTCAGGGCAAGGAGGTGTAGGGCATTAGAGATGAAAAGATCATGAATAAAAGAGGTTTTTTAAATGACTGAGCATGCACTCCATAGGGCGCAAGTAAACAGGAGAGCGGAGGGTGGGAGGAGAGGGATATAGATAAGGTTGGATAAGTTACATGTGGATTTCTTATTAGAATAGTGCGGGGTCTATTTTTAGGGTAGTAGTGAGCTTTAGATGGAGAAGGGTTAGGGTGGGTAAGTTTGAGTGTATGTGCTCCCCGAGAGGGATATGAGGGGGGGGGGGGATGAGGGATAATTTGATGGTGCCGGGTAGGTTATGTGAGGGATTATTTTTTGGGGTAGGGTTGGAGTTGATATATATGGGTGAGTGATTGTGGGATGACTGGGAGGGGGTGGAAGGAGGGAAGAGTGGGATGTGGATGAGATTAGATAGGGTTCGTGAGGAACTATCTTTAGAGTGGGAGAGAAATCGGGGGGGGGGGGGGGGACCAGGGTTAGGGTTGATATTACCTGATGAGAGAAGGAGAATGAGTATTTGGAGAGTGAGGTAAAGTGGAGATAGTACGGTGGAAGCGAGGGTGGGGTTGCCTTAAAGAGAGGGGGACAGGTTGAATGCGGGGGATGGTGTGGAGAAGCTCAAGAGCAGGTGCTAGGGTAGGGGGCAGAATGGAGGGAGAAGTGAGAAAGGTGGAGAGGGGGCTGGGTAAGTGCAGGGGATAGTGTGGAGAGGCTCGAAAGCAGATGCTAGGCTAGGGGGGAGAGTGGAGGGAGAAGTGAAGAATGTAGATGCTACGTTAGGGGAAGGAGTGGAGGGAGAAGTGAAGAGGGTAGGGAGAGAGGAGAGAAGGTGTTGATAGGAGGGGAGGCAGTTGGGGAGGGAAAGAAGGACAATGAGATGTGGGGCCATGGGGGTGGGCAGCAAGGTCTGAGCAAACAATGGGTAGCAGGTCTAGGCAATAATGGGTAGCAGTTCTAAGCAACAATAGGTAGCAGTTCTGTGCAACACTGGGAGCAGTTCAACGCAACAATAGATAGCAGTTCTAAGCAACACTGGGAAACAGTTCTACGTAACAATGGGTAGCAGTTATAAGCAACAATGGGTAGCAGTACTGTGTAACACTGGGAAGCAGTTCTATGCAACACTGGGAAGCAGTTCTAGGCAACACTGGGAAGCAGTTCTAGGCAACACTGGGAAGCAGTTCTGCGCAGCAATGGGTAGCAGTTCTGCTGGGGTACAGGCAGTGAGCAGCAGTTCTGTGCAAGTAATGGGTAGCAGTTCAGTGCAGGCAGTGGGCAACAGGTCTAGGCAAACAGTGGGTAGTGGTTCAGTGCAAACAATGGTTATCAGCTCTAGGCAGGCAGTAGGTAACAGTACTAAGCAGACAATGGGTAGCAAGTACAAGGCGGGTAATAGAAGGAAAGGTCAATGTCAGCAGTGGGCAGCAAGTCAAGGAAAGTTGCTTGAAGGAAGGTGGTGTTGGCGAGATGGTTGAGGTCTGGAGGAGAAGTGTGGAGGAGCGATCATGCCTAACCGGATCCAGGGCCGGCTCCAGGCAGCTGTGATGATTAGGAGGGGCAGAGTTCACGGCTCACACCAGAGCACTCCCGGGTCCACGCCTAAGGGCCACACCAAAGGGCCCACTAGCGAGGCCCTCAGGCGCGGGCGCGCCCGATGGACCACGCCACTTTTAAAGGGTCGCTGCCCTTTGAAGTCACCGACGGCAGCATGCTCTGCTCCTCCGATGGAGCATGCCGCTTTTAAAGGGCCGCTGCCCTTTGAAGTCACCGATGGCAGCGTGCCCTGCTCCTCCAATGGAGCATGCCACTTTTAAAGGTCCGCTGCCCTTTGAAGTCACCGACGGCGGCATGCTCATGTTTGACCGAGCCTTTTCTAAAATACTGTCAGAACAGTGCACATCCTGATCTCAGTGTCTCTATTCCAGTTTCCACATACTAACTAAAATTTGTATTTTTATTCTGAGGGCTTCTCATTTGAAAAGAAATCTTAGGAAGTCTTTTACTGGCAGTGCTTCTTCTGGCTCGTGCTAAAGGGATATGCGTTACCAGCTAGCGTGGGGCGAGGGATGATTCCGATGCTAATTGCGCAATCTTGAGTTAAGGTTGCGAGTAGGCGAGTTAAGGGTGGAGAGTGGGCGTGGTGAGCTCAGACACGTAGCGCTGGGTTCGCAACATGTGCTATTTGCACTAGTGCAGGTTCAGCGAACACCGCCTCAATAGGCAGAGTTAAGTGAACCCACGCTAATGCCGTCCATGTTAGGGGGAAGTGCTCCACGTTTACTGCTGGGAAAATGCTTTCCAAATGCTGGCAGTTAACGCAGTGATTTTGTACTTAACACACCATAGTTTCAGCTCTTTTGGCGCATTAGATGCAACACTTTAATGCTCTTTAATAAAAGGGCCTCTAAGAATATAATGTTAAAGGCCTGATCTATTTTCCCTTTTTCATGCCCTACTACAGTACTACATGAAACAACCTGATTTTCAGTTTTGCCCCTGAATCACTACTGTTAAGGATCCTCTGCTACAGACGAGTGCCTAAAGGATCAAATTCAATAATATTTTGAATATCCAGGCTTGATATATTATCAGTATGACATGAGTCCTGCAGTGTTATGAGTCACATAGAACACTGGGAATTAGTAAATTAATACTTTCTGACAAGTATTACAAATCTGAGTTTCAATCACTAATGAAGTCTTTTGACAAACGGGGCAATGCTCAGCTAAGATGCCTCCTTGAATTCACCTCTTACTGCTTTGACAATCTATTTTAGCTGACCACGAAATAAAACACTAAAGAAATTCTAATGGGATTCCTGAAGTTTCTGCTACTTAATTTATGGGAGAAAAAAGTCTAGATTCTATTATTCTAGTGTTACAATTTCATATCTCTTATCTGTATAAAAATAGATCTCTGTAGTGTAGTATAGTACTGGATCAAACTGCAACTCCACCCAGTTGGAACACTGACATCTTAAATTACAGTCAGTGACAAAAAAAAAAAAGGAAGCTTAAATTGCATGCTTAATGGTTCTTTCTGAAAATGCCAGACAGTTTATATCAAACTATGCAGCCAAAAGAGACGCTTCATGCAAAACGGAGTATTTAAAAAAATATTGTACCTCTTCAATATTATTAAAGAAACAATGTATGTCAACCATCGTATTCATATTGTAAGCCAATTGTTGCATATAAAATAGTGTTCTAGGATTTCACAAAAAGCCCTCGATGTTGGAAGGGCAGCTTTCAAACATCCTAACTAGTGGCACTGTTCATGGATATTTAAGTACCCATGCACCTTACATCTGTTATTTTGTGCATACAAGCAAGGAAAGTAAGAACAAATAAAAATGAAATGCCATGTCTGCAGAACTGTACCAAGCAGGCAATGCATCTTGTGCAGCAGGTGAACTTGATGCCCAGAACTCGCTTTTGTCAGGCTTCTTGGAAGCACAATTATGACATCAGTGCCCCTTCCATACCTGCGCCCTATGTTTCTGCTCCGCTCTTACAACCCTTGGTTGGGCTCCGGCATATGGGTAAGTGCTATTTTTTTCCTTAGACCTAAACATCCTGTGGGAATGTTCCTTGAAATACAGTTAAAATCATACACACTGTGAAACTCACAAGTAATAGCAAGGGAATGGAATCAAAGCAAATGTAAATTACTTCATAAATAGAGAGGGGTAACCAGCCTGGAGCGGCAAGTACAGTCTTTATCAAAGGCATAGAGGGGGAAGTAACCTGCATAGAGTGGCAGGTGCAGTTCTAACTCTAGCTATCTTACTGGACAGACTAGGTGGACCATGCTGGTCTTTATCTGCCTTCATTTACAATCTTACTATGGCTATTCAGTTCCACCATCCAAATAATGGTCAGCAGCGAGTATCTGGATAGAATGGACAATGCTGGCACTATCCCAATAGCGGCAATATGACTGCTATCCAGATAATTCACTATTCTGCCTGTGAACTGCCCTGGAATTATCCAAATAGTGTTGAGGTGATCTATAAGGATCATCTGTAGAGTGTCCCTGAACATCCCAGTTTGCGGCACTTGTCCAGACGGCTGATGCTGCTATATGGGCAGCTGCTTCTGGATATATTGATGCCTATATATGTCTTCTGGTTACTCCCAGAGAGAAGACTAATATACAGTGTTGTGTGGTTTATCTAGGCAGTTAAGTTGAGCTTCATAAGTAGCAGGTCTCAAGTCCTCTAGATGTTTATCCGGGAAACATTAACAGGTTATATTTAGCAGCAAGACTTAAGCTATTATTTCTGATGAATATCCAGTTACAGTTAAATAGATAAACTTATCTGATAATTTTGACTAGTCACCAGCATACTGATTTTCAGCTCATTTATATACAGATATTTAGGATTTCATTTTGAAGTATCTTACATTGAAACGATGCAAATATTTGATAAATCAAGGTAGAAATTTTTTATTTACCAAAATTAGTTTTCTTTCTTTAAAATGTAAACTTTGAGCTCTGATAGAAACCCTTATTTTGTATCATATTGTAACCCCCTGCCTGTGTGTAGTCTTTATTGCATCCTCCACACTGCTTGGCAGACAGTGGTCATAACCATCCAAGAGCAATGCGGTCCCTCAGTTTCTATTCCTGGGAAAAATTTATTGAGGGTTTTTTGAATGGACCTGTATAAACTGGGAGGCCTTAGCACTTAAACTCCACTCTTTCCTTCTCCCTTCTTAAAATAAATGAGTCCAGGTCATAAAGTGTGTTCTGAACCAAGGATTTACTTAAATAATCTTAGGGTTACTGTTACAATAACAATGATACTACAGGCAGAGGCAAAAACATTTCAGCTATATTGCCAGTATAGCAATATACAACCGATACTAACTATATTACAACTGCTTAACTCCCTCCCTTTCATCACTTAGCCAGTAGCCTTATTCAATTCTCATCTACTTGTATGTGGTGCTAGAAGTTGTCCCAAGCAGCTTCACTTCCTTACTGGTCTCTCTCTCTGTTTTGCTCTGGTTACCCAGAAGGGAACCTCCCCCCCCTCCCCCCAGTCTACTTCAACACTGTACCTTGGAGCTGGTGGTTTCTATAGAGGCAGGTCCTGAAGCTGCTCTGCAGGTGCTCCTGGCTCTTGGGTCACTGGGCTGATGGATGGTTACCTTCCTCTTTTCTCTTTTCAATGGCTGGCTCCTGCTAAAGGGCTCAATAATCCACTCTCTCCTCCATAAACAGGGCTGCTCTCCTATTGAGCTAGTGGGGGGGGGGGGGGAATTAGACACAGTCACAAATGATTTCAGGTGTGGCTTGAGCCAGGGACACCTTCCAGCCACTCTGATCTCCCCTACTTGCAGCTTCTGACCATATGGGTCCCTCCAGATGATCTGAAGGCTAGAGTATAGCCGTAGTCCACATCCCCCTAGAGACAAACTCCTTTATATCTTCATGGTGCAGCAGCTATGTGCCAGCAATAAAGTTCTACCTCTGGAAGTGGTAAATATATACAGGGTGGCCCAAAAAAAGTGAGAACATCTCATAGCATATAAATTATTTAAAAATTCAAAAAAGACAGATGTAAATGATTGACAAATTAAAAAAAACAAAGATGGCGACCAGAAATTGTCGAAATAAAGACGTTATATAGCTAAAAAAGGCAAATAAGTAAAGTATTTAAGCTTTTAATTTACGAGATGTTCTCACTTTTTTTGGGCCACCCTGTATATATACAGGTTTGGTTAGTGGTTCTCAACCCTCTCCTGCTGAACTCCCTAGCCAATCGTGTTTTCATAACGAATATGCATGAGAGAGATTAGCATGCACTCTGTGACCATTTTATATTTAAAACAAATGCCAACTAGAATATTTGTAAGAGGTGTAATGTACGTAAAATCCAGTGGATGGTGGGATGTTCAAAAGCATAACATGTTCTGGTTTTGGATTTTCAGACTATTTCCTGATTTTTTCTCATTTCATATGTTTTAGTAAAAAGAATGTTAATATGCACAGATCAGATGTCCGCATGCTAATTTCGTGTGCAATAAATCTTTTAAGGCTCATTAATGAAGTGAATGAATGCTAACTAATGTGCATCCCTAGTGGATAGGCAGAAACCACTGCAAACCAGTAAAGCCCCAATGAATTTCCCACAGCTGCAGATTTCCATGAACACCCTGGCAGACATTGCCACAACTAGGTCTATTTTTTACCCAAAGAAAGAAAGAAGTTGGTGCATTAAGCTAGAATCTGGGAATTAATCTGTCAATTTATTTTAACAAGATTATATTTTTCTAAGTAAATTAAAATGGACTATTTGGAATAGGTCAGTCCTGTATTAGATGACCAGTTACATTTGGTAGTCCAACAAAAACATTTTGTACACCTTCTTTTGAGGATTGTGTGATTTTTGTGATCACTTGTTGATCCCTGGGTTCAGCTTCTTTTGGAACATTGTAATACCTTGCAAGGCAGACAGGGAGGATATGACACATTCAAATACCTCAAAAGTATAAGTACTGTACCCCTTCCTCTCCTAAGAAAAGAAACTTAAGATGGTTTAAGTTCTCTGTTCGATGTAATTGGATACATACTGTTCTGTACAATTCAAAGCTTTTGTTTACTGTAAACTGCATTTGATCTCCTGGAAAATGCGGTAAAGCACAGTTACTTACCTGTAACAGGTGATCCCTGGGAACAGCAGGAATAAGTCTTCACATATGGGTATCGTCGGTACCGACGGAGCCTGCGCGGGAACGCTCCCCAGCGTCCAAAAGGAAAGCTTTTGGGAGCATCCCACAGCGCCTGCGCGCTGCCTTCCCGCCTTTCCTAACTGCCTCTCTCCAGTTCGAGTTTTAAAGCTGAGACAAAGAGAGAGAGAGGAAAGGAAAGATAGATAGAGAGATACAACTCCTAGGGGAGGTGGGTGGGTTGTGAAGACTTATTCCTGCTGTTCCCAGAGATCACCTGTTACAGGTAAGTAACTGTGCTATCTCCAGGAACAAGCAGGAATGAGTCTTCACATATGGGGACTCCCCAGCTAGAGATGCCTGGGAGATCACCCAGATTGTGAGTCCCTGGGAAGGGCTCCACTTCCACCAATGAATCTCAGGCATCCACTCAGGGATGGAGGGTAGGAGTTGATTAGGTATGGAACAGGTGTTTGAGAACAGCCTGACCAAAGAAGGCATCCCGGCGGGAGTCCTTGTCCAAGCAGTAATGGGCTGTGAAGGTATGAACCGATGCCCAGGTGGCCGCTCGACAGATTTGGTCGATGGACACAGAGTTAAGATGAGCCATAGATGTTGCCATGGCCCTCACATTGTGAGCTGTGACATGGCCTTCCAGAGAAAGGTTCTTACTCTGGTAGGCGAAGGAAATACACTAAGCAATCCAATTTGACAGAGTTCTCTTAGAGACTGGAAGTCCTAAATGAGAAGGATCAAAAGCAACAAAAAGTTGAGAGGACTTTCTATGTTGCTGTGTCCTTTGTAAGTAGAAAGCGAGTGCTCTTTTACAATCCAGGGTATGAAGATTCCTCTCTGCACTTGATGCATGAAGTCCTGGAAAAAAGACAGGTAAATACACCTCCTGGTTCAGATGAAAAGGTGAGGACTACCTTGTCATGATGGAACCTGGTATAAGGAGGATTAGCCACTAAAGCTTGCAACTCACTGATACGGTGAGCTGAGGTGACTGCAATGAGAAAAATAACCTTCCAGGAAAGGAATTTCAAGGAGGTAGTGGCTAAGGGTTCAAAGGGTGGCTTCATAAGCTGGCCAAGAACCAGATTCAAGTCCCATGCCACTGGAGGTGGTCTAATGGGAGGTTTAGTCAAAAGAAGGCCTCTCATGAATCTTGCTATAAGAGGATGAGAGGAAATAGGTTGTCCATTGAGAGGCTTAAGGGATGCTGCAATAGCACTCAAATGGACTCTGATTGAATTTGTTTTAAGGCCTGCATGAGATAAATGCAGCAAATAGTCTAGTAAAGAATTCAAAGGTATTGCAAGAGGGTTGAGACCCTTCTCTGCACACCAAATGGAAAACCTTTTCCATTTAAAAGCATATGAACATCTGGTGGAAGGCTTTCTGGAAACATGAAGGATATCCTTCACTTGCTGAGAAAGGTGTAACCTTCAGCAACCAGGCCCTGAGATGAAGAAACTGAGGATTTGGGTGCCACAAGGTTCCCTCCTCCTGGGAGAGGAGATCTGGAGCAGACCCCAGGTCTAGGGAGGGAGCTTGAGAGAGATGCAGAAGTAGAGGGTACCACACTTGGCGTGGCCAAAGTGGTGCTATGAGGATCATAGACCCCTTGTCTCTCTGAAGCTTGAACAGAGTCTTGGGGATGAGGGGAATAGGAGGAAAGGCATAGAGGAAATCTTGCCCCCAATGAAGGAGGAAGGCATCCCTGGCCTGAACTCCCTGACATGGAATCCTGGAACAAAACCGGGGAAGTTTGGCATTCCACGGACTTGCAAACAGGTCTATGTCTGGGGTACCCCAAATCCAAAAAATTCTGGCTATCTGGTCCCCATGGAGGGACCATTCGTGCAGAAGCAGAACTCGACTGAGTCTGTCTGCCCAAGAGTTTTGAACCCCTGGAAGATACACTGCCACGAGATGGATTTGATGCTCTCTGGCGAAGGCCCACAATCTCAGAGCTTCATTGCAAAGCAACAGAGAGCCAGTCCCTCCCTGCTTGTTCACGTAGAACATGGCTACCTGGTTGTCCGTGTGGATGAGGACTGTCTTGTAGCTGAGCAAGGAGTGGAAGACTCTGAGAGCTAGAAAAATTGCTCTGAGCTCCAAGAGGTTGATATGTAGAGATGTCTCCTGTGGAGACCAGATGCCCTGGGTGGAGAGATCTTGTAGATGAGCTCCCCAACTCTTTGGAGAGGTATCTGCTGTAAGGGTTGCTTGGGGTAACACCTGTTGAAAGGGGGACCCCAGCAACAGATTTTGCGTGGACTTCCACCAGTGGAGGGACCAAAAGAGGCGACTGGAGGTTGCTATTTTGTCTGACAGGCAACCTGAGGCCTGGGTCCATTGGGAAGATAGAATCCACTGAGCTGCCTTCATGTGAAGGCGAGAATAAGGAACCACATGCACCGTGGATGCCATGTGGCCTAAGAGTTGCAACATCTCTCGAGCAGTTAAATGGGATTTCAACTGAATCTGGGAGGCTAACTGCACCAAGTGTAGGCAACGGGCCTGGGGAAGATAGGCCCTTGCAGTTGTGGTATCCAGTAAGGCCCCTATGAACTCTAGAGACTGAGTAGGGGTGAGATGGGATTTTGGAATGTTGATTACCAGTCCCAGATACTGAAGAACACGCCTTGTGCAGGCCAGGGAAATCTGGGCCTCTGACTGGGATGGAGCTCGGATGAGCCAGTCGTCCAGATATGGGCATACGAATATTCCTAGAGTGCGCAGAAATGCAGCTACTACTGCCATGCATTTTGTGAACACTCTTGGAGCAGAGGCCAGACCGAAAGGAAGCACTTTGTATTGGTAGTGCTTTCCTTGGTAAAGGAACCGAAGGAACCTTCTGTGTGTTGGATGGATGAGAACATGGGTGTACACATCCTTGAGATCTAGAGAACAAAGCCAGTCCTGACTCTGGAGGTATGGAAGGAGAGTTCCGAGAGAAGTCATCTTGAATTTCTCCTTGCATAGAAACTTGTTCAATTCTCTGAGATCTAGTATGGGTCTGTAGCCCCCCATTTTCTTTGGAATGAGAAAATAGGGGGAGTAGAACCCTGAGCCCTGTTGAAGAAGGGGTACTTCTTCTATTGCCCCTTGGGCAAGAAGGGTAGCAATCTCTTGACCTAGAAGGTTGAGGAGAGATGTTGGAGAATTGAACTGTTTCACCATGGTGTGAGGAGGAAGGTTTAAGAAATGAAGCTTGTACCCATCTCGTATGATGGAGAGGGTCCGTTGCTCTGCTGTGATTTGTTCCCATCTGGAAGCAAAGTGAGCTAACCTTCCTGGGATGGTGAGAGGCTCTGGATGTTCTAGAGCCAGAAAGGCTAAGTTCTCTAGTGGAAAGTCAAAGGCCCTGAGGAGGCTGAGGCTGTTGGGCCGTAGTAGACCTCGCAGCCTGAGACTTGGCCTGTTTTGGTTGTTGCTGTCTCTTTGTAGCAAAACGACCTTGAGAAGAGGCCTGACCATAACCAGAAGAAAATTTCCCGTTTTTTGGGAAAGATCCTTTTTTGAACAACCTCTTTTTAAAAGGAGCAGTAGTAGACTTTGAAAGTCTATCTAAAGCAGAATTTTCAGCATCCATCTGATTGGCCTTTGCTTGCCAATCTTTGCCAAAGAGATTTTCCCCTGTACAGGGAAGGTTACCTAGACCATCCTGTATCCAGGATTCCATATCAGAGGCTTGCAACCAAGCAACTCTGCGTGCACCTATGGCAATAGCCGAGGCTCTACTGGCACCCTCAAAAGAGTCAAAGGCTGCACGGTTGGAAAACTTGGATACATCCTGTGCATGTTTAAGCCAGGTGATATATTCTTCTCTCTTATCTTCTGACATAAAATGAGATAAGGTTTGCAGATGATCTGTAACTTCTTTTAGAAACATCCCCATATAGAGACTATAGGAGTTTATTCTGGCTACAAGCATACTGGCCTGGAAGATTTTCCTGCCAAAGGCATCTAGGGTTCTGCATTCTCTTCCTGGAGGAGCAGAGGAGTGCCTTTTTGTACTCTTGATCTTTTTCATAGCAAACTCTACCACAATGGAGTGGTGAGGAAGTTGAGTTTTATGAAACCCAGGACAAGGAGGAACACGATACATGGTGTCCAACCTTCGGGAATGAGGGGAGGTGGACAGAGGAGTCTCCCATATGCCCAACATGTGATCATAAAGAATCTCATGTATTGGTAAGGTGGCTGCCTCCTTAGGAGCCTTAGGATATTGTAGGATATCTAATTTTTTGGCTCTAGGTTCAGTTTCAGAGGCCACTGAGATGGACAGGCCTTTAGCCACCTCCCTAATGAAGTCCTGAAAAGACAAGTCTTCAGGAGGAGACATTCTACTTTTTGGAGAAGAGGGTTCCTGAGGAAGGATCCCCGATGCTTCAATTGAGGCCTCTGATGTATCAGAGTCTTCAGAGGAATCGAAGTATCGACTGTCTGGATGCTCTCGCAGAGCCCGATACGCGTACCGGGAGGTATCGACATCGGGAGTAATCGGTACCGAGTCGGTACTGATGGGCATCACTGGATAGCCTACCGCTGCCGTCGATGCTGATGTCGATGCAAGCGGTACCGGTATCGGAACCGATTTCTGATCCGGTACCGGAATCGGTCCCGGAACCGACAATGGGGCTTGTTGCGGTACCGTAGGCGTCGCAGCTTGTATGAATGCTGTGATGGCACGCTGCATGGTCAGAATATTCTGATCCATCGATGCCACCAATGTCTGGATGTCGGTACCGGTGGTAACTGCCGGTACCCCAGAACATTGTAACAGGTGATCGGTCGAGGCCGAGCCATCGATGTCAACCTGTGACCCCATAGGTAGAGCTTTGGAAGCCGGAGCCTCCCGCCGGGGTAATTTTGCCGGTGTGGATTCCTCAAGAGTAAGCCCGGGGGCATCTCGATACTTAGAGGGAGATGAACTCTTTGAGGACCGGCCAGATTTAAGTTTGGTTACCTGAGATCCATGGGATGAAGAAGAAGCCCTGGAAGACGTTGATGCCACAGAAGCTGCATCGGAGGGAAACAAGGTACTGAGCTTGGCTGCCCGATTTTGTAACCCTCTTTTAGACATCATGGAACAGGACTCACAATCCGCAATGGAGTGGTCAGGACCTAAACATTTTAGACACCAGTCATGGGTGTCAGTGACAGAAATAGTGCTGCTGCACTTTGTGCACTTTTTAAACACGGAGGCGGGTTGTTCCATGAGGAAAAATATCTCTGTAGGCCTAAGGCCCCAGAAGAAAAAATGCACTGAAGTAAAAGAGTAGTTGGGGTTTTTTTTGTTTTTTTTAAAAGAAAGAAAAAAGACCGGTGGTATCGGTCCGGAGTCGAGAAGGCAGACACGCGACTAAAGAAAAATAAAAGAAAATAAGAAATTCTTCAGCGGTGACAGGAAACACGACCTGCTGGCTCCGCGGAAAAGAAGAACTGGAGAGAGGCAGTTAGGAAAGGCGGGAAGGCAGCGCGCAGGCGCTGTGGGATGCTCCCAAAAGCTTTCCTTTTGGACGCTGGGGAGCGTTCCCGCGCAGGCTCCGTCGGTACCGACGATACCCATATGTGAAGACTCATTCCTGCTTGTTCCTGGAGATAGAAATTTATTATAAATAAATAAATATACTGCAAAGCCACAAACTGTTTCTCCTTGGACTAGCAGGATGATATCATCCGATGGTGCCAAGGACGGTGCCAAGTGCTCTCCAAGCGGCCCTATCTTCCTGGCCCGCCCTTACCTAGCCCAGAATTCTCTCTTCTGCCTTACCATTAAGACAGACTTCCCAGCTCTCCAAAACACACACACACACAAAAGAAAAAGAGTGGAAAAGAATACTTCCCAGCGAAAGCATAAGGCAGACCTGCATCAGAGGTAAAATGCCAAAGCCCGGTTTTAAAAAATGCCCAGGCTGCGGCAAGAAGATCAATGGCACCGCGAAAATCCTCAGCCTGCCAGTTCTGGTCAGGATGTGCACTCTGGGGCCACCATTCCCCACCGCACACCTTCTGGGACTCTTGGCACCCCTAGTGGCCCAGATGCTATCCCTCAGGCTGCCCAGGATGCCTCCAGCCCTGCCAGTATGGGAGCACCAGGCTCAGGCCCTCCATTCTCGGCGCCTCTAACTCTACCTCCTGAGACACCATTGGCCAGTGCCACAGCAGCCAGGGAAGTCATGAGCGATGCCACTGCACTGACTGAGGCGTTCCCTGATGGTGCAGGAGTAGTGACAGTCTCTGCACTGGCGCAGAAACACACACACACAGATCGCATCACCATGGGAAGCATCACAGACGACCTGGTGGGACCTCCAGCACCCGAAGATGCCAGCACAGACGTGATCACCACAGGGCACACTCCCAGTGTCTCTCCACCTCAGAGTCCTCACATAAGAGCGAAAGCACCAGGCACAGCACTTCCACAGCCACCGATTCAGCAGCCCTGCTACAAGTCATCACCTGCCTACTTCAGCAAGAAGGCACAAGACCCCCAGACCTGCAGCCCACACCCAAACAGAACACTACTCCAGCAAGATAGATGGCCTCAGACCCTGGCTCCTTACTGTACACCATGGCTACAGACAGCGGGGGAGGAGGAAGCAGACACTAGGGAAGTCCCTTCCCCATTCATAGCAACTGTTTTTGGTTATGAGGCTCAAAGTGGATAGACTCAGGAATAACATTAGAAAATATTTCATCACAGAAAGTGTGGTGGATAATTAGAAGAGCCTTCCACTGGAGGTGATGGTGACAAAAACAGTAACAGAATTCAAGAAAGCATGGGATAAGCACAGTGAATCCTTAATTACATGGGAATGAAAGAGAAGACAAAGATCAGCTACAGCCCAAAGCAATGTAATAAAAATTTAAATGGGCAGATTATATAGGACTTAGAATCCTTATCTGCCATCATAATTAAAGTTATGTTGCCAAACTTTGGTATAATCTTAATCTGTGGACATATTTATTTGCTGCTACCTAACATTTGCTATGTCAGCCGTTGATTGAAAGTTTTTAAACATGCTCATTAAGAAAGCTGTGAATGGAAGATAGTGAAGGCAGAGGTAAACGTCGGTCATTCTCTATTACCTGCTGGTTGAAATGGCTTTAATGTCTGACATATGAAAATAATAAGATGCAGAATGTCCTCATTAAAGCCAGCCACGTTATGCTAATGCTGCCAATTTTGCAGTTCAGATTTCTTAGTGTGACCAGCCTAAAGAGAAAGAATGATTATTGCAGGAAGCGCTGTCTGTTCTCAAGGCTTACAAACAGGCCTCTACAGCCCTGTCAAAACCCACTCAAAATCCCTCTATTCCTTCAAGGATAACATTGGAACTCCAGGCCGACAAAAACATATGACCTATGGAAGATGAAAGCCTCTTACATCATCTGACCATTCCCCGTCTGTGCTGGGACAGCTCAGCTCCAAAAGTGTTCACTATCCTTGATGACAGTGGGAAATGGTTTCCTTCTGCTGCCTGTGGTGCTAAAATCAGAATGGTGCAGTTGACATTTTAGCTTACACACATTACAAGGATGGATGTTTAGTACATCCACAGGCCCTCAACTGCCATTGGAGGAGGAGGCAGAGACGCTTATCTGCCAGAGGTATTGACTAATAGGTTTATTTGGACCTGAAGACCTAACTGGTAAACTGCCCCTCCTATTGTGCACTTAACTTTTGTGGCATTGCTTGACTGTATGAAGGCTCTTAAGTAGAAGAGCTGGATGATATAATTTATACTATTTCATTAGATGTATCTGTTTTAATTAGACAATTTTCATATACATTTGTGTTACTGCTACGTTAACACTAGAAGCCCCAAAAGGATTTTTACCTAGAAACCCCAAAGTGCGTCAATTGACGCATTATCACGACTGTGTTTAGCATGAAATGCAGATGTGAATTAATGTGAAGTTACTTATTTGTTAAATACATGCAGTATGTGACGTCATTACATGACATCATCATGTGTTTATTGTTTGTAATGTCGGAGTAAAACTGTAAACAGTGATTGAGATGCGCCACCTAGTGGGAACATGAATTTATACCTAGAAGCCCCAAAGTACGTCAATTGACGCATCCAAGACAATTGAGTGCGTCAATTGACGTACTTTGGGGCTTCTAGGTATAAATTCATTTTCCCGCTAGGTGGTGTATCTGTCGTTAATTTTCGATGCACATATTTGAACATCTTGACTTTGCTAACAAAGTCATGGAACATGACTGACATGGTTCTAGCAGTGGCGCTGGTATAGAACTTCGAAGATGCATTTGTGTCAACTGACGCACTTTGGGGCTTCTAGTGTTAATATACCATTAGCTAACAACAATATTGCAATGCAATGTGTGCCTTTGAGTCAATGTCAACTCCTGGTGACCCATCAGCTCCTGGGTTTTTTTGGCAGTGTAACCAGAAGTAGATTGCCAGGCTTTTCTTCCAAGGCAATGGAGGGTTAAGTGACTTGCCCAACGCCACAAGGCATGATAGTGGGAATCGAACCATGTATCCTTGAAGGCGGGGAGATAAATGCATAGGTAATATCACTCTATAGCCTGCATGTGGGCCTTCAAAATCTAGGTATGGCTCACACCTAGTGTTCATGCATTGGGAGCCACTTACACTTATAGAATTGTCCTCATAGGGACTTCTGTTTCTTTTTAAAATTGGGCAAAAATAGGCATCTTCTTGCCCTGTATACTCAGGTGCCCCTCTAGTGTACACTTCTATAGAGTTCCAAAATGAAGAGTTTACTGTGCATAACTTGCTTTATAGTGATAACTGACAAAAAAGGCATTTTCTTCTGGTGATATCCATAAAGCAAATGTAAACAGTCACTGACTATAAGGTAGAAACATGCAAGGGCCTTCCTTGACTATAGGCACCCTATCCAGACTACTCTAGGGATCTATCTGTATTCTCATTTTGTATCTGAATCTCCTTGACTCTTCCTATTGTGAATTCCTCAGAATGAACAGGAAAGACGACCCTGAATATGATGACTTTTCCTTTACTCTTTTAGGTTCTCCTCTTTCCTTCCTGATTAGAAACACGACTGGTAGTATTCCTACTGTACGTTTCCCTTACTAGCAGAACTACAACAGCTTCAAAGATCTATTGGATGATCCTGGAACATATGTTCCTCATTCTCCAACACTTCACAAAAAACTGGAGAAAAATCCCAGCAAAGCAAGGAGTTTTAACTACTACATCTCCCCAGGAATCCTCTCCATCTTTCTTCCTGAAGCCCCTCATGGGTTCCTCAAGGCACATTCTCACTGAGAGACCCGGGGCTTCCTCCTAGAACTTTGGATGCACATCCAAAAAGAGCCCTAGAACTTATTGAGCCTCTGCTTGAATTGCTCCTACCCGCTGGGGTGGGTCTATAACCACTACACGCATTTTATGACCTTAGTCATATATGGCCTCTTTTGAGGGACTTATGGGATCCTCACAACAGTATAACTGAAAATTAAGAATCCTGATGGGATTTCTGTTATGAAGAATATAGGGGGTAAAGTCCTAGCTGTCAGAGAACACTCGGCAAAAAATGTGCAAACTAAACAAAAAAAATCCATCCGACAATAACAAAGAAATCCACAATGTGCACAATTCTGCTATAATTGTATTTCTGATGTGCTTAAGGGAGAAGTGAAGCCTACTCATACAGCAGTCATGTGGGCTGTGGAATGCAGCAGCAACATAATTATCCAAAGAAATGTAAAATATGTTCTACTTTAGAGGTTTTATATAAGCCTTTAAAAGAAGTAGGCATAGTGAGATGGTACAAAATAGCTAGGAAGTCATTTGAACTGTTTGGAATATGTTGTGTCCTGAAAATGTCTTTACAAAAATTCATGGAGTACCACAAACAGCTTAATTGAAGCCTAAGCAGTAGCAGTGGTGTGCAGTGAAAAATCAATCGGGATACTGCCAATTTTCAACAAGTTTAAAGGGCCAACACTATATAAACATACAAGTCAATATTCAACGACAGACAGCTTTTTTAAAAATTCTAGTCACGGCATTTCAATTATTTATGTACGAGTCTAGTAGTGTCGACGATCTAGATGCTACTCCTGCTGATTTTGTGCTATCGTTCTATAAAGACACATAGGTGTCTGTGTGTGATGTGAGTGTGCTTTTGAGTCAGTGCTGACTCCTGGCAACCCATCAGCCCCTTGATTTTCTTAGTAGTGTGACCAGAAGTAGATTGCCAGGCCTTTTTTCTGAGGCAATGGAGGGTTAAGTGATATTCCTACTCCTCAGTATATATCTGTTTTGCAGTCATGATCAGCATAACCTACATGCATTCCACGTAACATGCCTAATATATATGCAGGGTGTATTGTGCATGTACAGGGTACAATCCGTGCCATGCACAAGACATAGAATGTGTCCTGCACGTGCGCATGTGCAAGGCGTGGAATGCAGCATGCGCCTGCGCACGGCACATTCCGCTGATGTTCCATGCCATGAGTATGCACAGGGCACATTATGTGCATTGCACAGGGGATAGCGCATTCCACCGACATTGCATGCCTTATGCATGTGTGGGATGCGTTCCACTGATATTCCACGCCTTGTGCATGCGAATGGTGCGTTCTGCTGACGTCCACAGAAGACAAGAAAGCCCTGGTTCTCGGACCGTGATGTCTGGCTCCTGGCCACCCAGATCTGCCGTAAACAGGGCAGGTTGTTCCCAGGCTTCTCTGTACAGCATGATAGGGAGCGGCTGCAGCACTTCTGGCAGCATCTTGCAGACAGGTTCAATGCAGAAAGCGACTACTCATGGACGGTAGGTACCTGGGCACAGGGAGGTATAGAACATGTTACCCAGTGGGTTAAATGTTTGGCAGGGCACAGGCTTCCTGTCACATATATAGGTGGCAGACCATCCAGGCTCCTGGAGCATGTGACCTCGTCATGTCACATGCTCCTGGAACATGTGACCTCGTCAGGTCACTGTGCTCTGGCAGCCTTATATATGTAGTTTGGTGGTGTGGGGGGTAGCCATCCAGCACTGGAGTTGGTGAAAATGCACTGTGCTTTGGCTTCACATACTCACATGTCTTGGTGGGGCATATTGTTTCACCATGATGATGCACAGGGTGTAAGGCCTGTTGACATGCACATGGGCCACAATGCCTTTTGAGGGATAGGCTGAGGATGACCTGGGTGAGCCTCAACAATGATTTATGATCAACCACCATCAGGGGACTAGGCCTACTAAACCACACTTATGTACATCCCTATTCATAAATGTGTATTCCATGTAAAGATATTCAATATAAAGGTATTCATAGGAAAGGTACATTTGAGTGGCTGTACTTAGCTCAACAGACATGAACATGGACCTACATACATACAATCTACTGTATTATCCACACAACCTATCATTAGTTCACTAATCAGTACTCACTGAAGTGAGTTGCTCACATGTATCATTGCAGGCAGACAACATCACCTCAGCAGTTTCTGGAACACGATGAACAGTGATGTTGTAAACATGTTGCCATGTGGGGCTTCGCAGAGCAATCGGATATATCACATCAATGGTGTTTGTGTCTCTTGATGAGAAACAGGTACTTTACACAACCACAATAGGCTTTCTTTCTCCAGGTGAACTCATCAGGGCCAGACCATGGTATTATCCTGGGGGGGGTGGGTGACAAAATGTCAATAAGGGTACGATATACATGTTCTCTTTGCTACAGATACTGGTGAGGTGGCTTTGGCTGCCAAGAATAATGGACATGATGGACTCAACACAGCCTGGTTCAATTACTGATCTGCTATAATGTTGATTGGTGTTTCAGCCAAAACCATATAGGATTGTTATGTCTATGCCTGTGGAGCTTCACTCAGGTACCCAGTCATGGGTGTCCCATTCAAGATGACCTTTCAATTACCCGACATATCGTGGGACATTTTTGCAATCACTGATGGTTGGTAAGATCATTCCCCTGTTGGTGGGTGATGAAGGGGAAAAATGAATACCCTTTCAGGTACCTTTGTTACAGGTTGAATCCATCTTGTGCTAACGTCTATAGCTCAAGCCTAAGAAACAGCCTGCTCTGACTTTTTCACACTGAAACTGCAAAATCAGCAAGATTGAGCAATGAAATGAGCTAATATCCTGTCCCAGAGAGCTGACACAATGAGAGGCTTTGAAAACTACAAAGCTAGTGAAAAGCTGTCACCTGGGCCTCTTGAATGAACAAAGGGGAATATAAACAAGGAAGACAAACATCAGTATCTACAGTTTATCTGCAGGAAACATGACTAGCACAAGGCGAATGAGAATGGAGAGACAGGATGCTACAGAGAAAACAGAGGGTAAAAGATTGGGAAGCAGATTTGCTTGAAATAATAGAGAAAAAGAAACAGAAAGGAAATCTATTTATCAGCAATTTGAGCCTAAAAATGAATATAAATATAGAGAAGAAATTATAATAAACAGACAGACATTAGCTGATCTCATTGGAGTGAGGCTGTCTCTGTCTCCAGGACCTTTTTACACTTAAATCAGGTGCTTTGCTTGTTATAGATGTATTGATGCTATGGATTGATATTGAAATTTGTACCTTATAAATCAAAAGTAAAGCTTGTGATGTTACAGACCTGACAAGATAAAATAAAAAAAGTTTGCATGCTTTTATGGTGGCATGAGCAATTTGTTTAAAGCCAGTCCTGTATGTATAGAAACATAGAAACATAGAAATATGACGACAGAAAAAGACCACATGGCCTATCTAGTCTGTCCTTCCATAACAACTACAACAGTCCACTTTTTGCCTTTAGAGATCCTCTGTGTTGGTCCCATGCTTTCTTGAATTCAGTTACTGTCCTCATCTCTACCACCTCCACTGGGAGACTATTCCACGGATCCACTACTCTTTCCGTAAAGAAATATTTCCGCATATCACTCCTGAATCTATCTCCCTTCACCCTCATCCCATGTCCCCTCGTAGCAGAACTTGCTTTCAATTGAAAGAGGCTCTCTCCCTGAACATTTATGCCACGGAGGTATTTAAACATCTCAATCATATCACCTCTATCCCGCCTTTCCTCTAAGGTGTACATATTAAGATCCTTAAGTCTGTCCTCATATGCTTTATAATGAAGCCCATTAATCATTTTGGTAGCAACCCTCTGCACCGACTCCATCCTGTTCACATCCTTTTGAAGGTGCGGTCTCCAGAATTGCACACCATACTCCAAATGAGGTCGCACCAAAGACTTATACAGAGGCATTATCACCTCCTTTTTTCTGCTAGCCATTCCTCTCTGTATGCACCCAAGCATCCTTCTAGCTTTTGCTGTCGCCTTTTCCACCTGTTTAGCTACTTTAAGATCATCAGACACAACCACGCCTAGGTCCCGCTCTTCTTTAGTGGACAAAAGTACTTCACCTCCTATACTGTATTGCTCCCTTGGATTGCTGCAGCCCAAATGCATGACCTTACATTTTTTAACATTAAATCCCAGCTGCCAAATTCTAGACCATTCTTCAAGCTTAGCTAGATCCCTCCTCATGTTATCTACCCCTTCCTGGGTGTCTACTCTATTGCAGATTTTGGTATCATCCGCAAAGAGGCAAACCTTACCCGACAGCCCTTCCGCTATATCACTAACAAAGATGTTAAAAAGAATTGGACCAAGGACAGATCCCTGGGGCACACCACTGGTAACATCCTTCTCCTCAGAGTGAGCTCCATTTACTTGTACTCTTTGTCGCCTCCCACCCAACCAATTTCTAACCCAAGCAGTAACTTTAGGGTCCATCCCTAGGGTGCTCAGTTTGTTTATAAGTCGCCTGTGAGGAACAGTGTCAAAGGCTTTACAGAAATCTAAATACACCACATCTAGAGCTCTCCCTCGGTCCAACTCCCTGGTCACCCAGTCAAAAAAATCAATCAGATTTGTCTGACAAGACCTGCCTCTGGTGAATCCATGCTGACGTGGATCCTGTAATCCGCTGGACTCCAGAAACCTCACTATTTTCTCTTTCAGCAGCGTTTCCAATAATTTACTCACCACCGAAGTTAAACTAACCGGCCTGTAGTTTTCAACCACATCCTTACTTCCGCTTTTGTGTAAAGGCACCACATGAGCCTCTCTCCAGTCCTTTGGCACCACTCCTGACTCCAACGAGGCATTGAAAAGGTCAGTCAGTGGAGCTGCTAGAACGTCCCCAAGTTCCCTCAGTATTCTAGGGTGTATCCCATCCGGTCCCATCGCTTTGTCTACTTTAAGTTGAGCTAGTTTCTCACGAACACAGTCTTCTGAAAATAGTTCAAGATGTCCCTCGCTTCTGTTCTTATTTGTGGGTGTTTTCTGAGGTCCTGCTCCTGGTTCTTCATCTGTGAACACAGAACAAAAATATTTGTTAAGCAATTCCGCTTTATCCTTATCAGCTTCTACATATTCCCCCCCTGCACCCTTGAGTCTGACAATACCACTTTTGCTCTTCCTCTTCTCACTAATATATCTGAAAAATGTCTTATCCCCCCATTTTATTGCATTGGCTATTTCCTCCTCCTTTTGAATCTTTGCCTTCTTGACTACTTTGCTAGCTTCTCTAAGTTTTTCCAAATACAGATGCCTGTCTTCTGCTCTCTGTGATCTCTTGTATTTCATGAAGGCCTCCCTCTTTTTCTTCACTTTTTCAGCTACTTCCTTCGAAAACCATAGCGGTCTCCTGTTCCTTTTGCCTTTATTTACCATTTTAACAAAAAGGTTGGTTGCCCTTAAAATACCCCCTTTCAGTTTTGCCCACTGTTTTTCTACATCCCCCAGCTGTTCCCATCCTTCTAACGACTCCCTGAGGTATTGGCCCATCTTCGCAAAGTTAGTCTTTCTAAAGTCTAAGATCCTCACCTTGGAATGGATTCTAACAGCCCTAGTCCTAATACTGAACCACACCATCTGGTGATCACTGGATGCAAAATGATCTCCCAATACAACATCAGAAACACTTTCACCATTGGTAAGCACCAAGTCCAGTATGGCCCCTTCACGTGTGGGGTCTGTTACCAATTGCCTGAATAGTTCTCCCTGTAGAGAATCCAGGATCTCCTTACTTCTAGATGATACTGCAGCAGGAATGTGCCAATCAACATCTGGCATATTGAAATCTCCTATCAGTAGCACTTCCCCTTTCCTAGCAATGCTGCATATGTCTTCAATTAACTCTCTGTCCACCTCTTCCTCTTGTGAGGGAGGTCTGTATATCACGCCAATGCAAATAGATTTCTCTTTCCCTCTTTCTAGTTTAACCCACAATGCCTCCTCTCTCCCTTTTAAGCTCTGTAATTCCAAAGCTTTAATAGTAGTTTTTACATATAGTGCCACTCCTCCTCCTCTTCTTCCTACCCTGTCCTTCCTGAATAAAGTATAGCCAGGTATAGTTACATCCCAGTCATTGTTTTCTGTGAACCATGTTTCTGTAACTGCCACTAAATCCAGGTCAGCCACTCCCACCAAAGCTTCAACCTCAGGGATCTTATTTCCCATGCTACGGGCATTAATACACACTGCTTTCCATATGTTACCCCTGTTACCCATTTCCATAAAGGTATTTAATGTATCACCTACCTGGGGGCTTTCACTTACCTGGGGGCTTTCTTCACCCATCCCCAAGGAATCTAGTTTAAAGCCCTCTTCAGTAGATTAGCCAGTCTACTACCAAAGATGCGTTGACCTCTCTTGGACAGATGGATGCCATCTCTGCTTTGCAACCCTTGGAAAAGCATCCCATGGTCTAGGAAACCAAAACGCTCTCGATGACACCATCCACGCAGCCATGCATTTGTCTCCAGGATGCGAGCCTCTCTGCCTTGGCCTTTACCCTCAACAGGGAGGATTGAAGAGAACACCACCTGTGCACCTAACTGCTTCACCCTCTGTCCCAGAGCCATGAAGTCACTTTTGATACGTTCCGAGGTATACCTGGCAGTATCATTTGTTCCAACATGGATTAGCAACATTGGGTAATAGTCTGTGGGCTTGATGAGTCTCGGCAAACTCTCCGTAACATCTTGGATTTTGGCACCAGGCAGACAGCATACCTCTCTGGACATCAAGTCTGGTCGGCAGATGGACGCCTCAGTACCCCTCAGAAGAGAGTCTCCAACCACCACCACCCTTCGTTTCCTTCTGGTGACTGATTCCGCAACTTTGGGGTACTTGAACTCTGGTTCTTCCCTTTCCAGGGATGCTTTCACCTCCTCCACTTCCAGGGCTGCATAATGGTTCTTCAATTCAAGGGATGGAGAAGTTGGATTGGTGATTTTGCAGGCCCTGGTGACTTGTGTCCAACCATCGACATTCTGTTGGCACCCATCTTCTCCGGAGCTGGAGAGCTTGGTTGCTGCAAGTAGCATCTCATCAATGTACTTCTCACTGTCTTGAATGCTCCTCAGCCTCGCCACCTCCTCTCTGAGTTGGGGTTGAACACAAACAGCCAAACAAAAATAGAAAATTCCCCAAATAATCTTAGGGGAAGTCCAGAAAACCCCCCAACAGTGACTGGCAGTCATAAGGTGTACCTCATCACTACGATCATTTGTCCTCATTCAAGATCATGCCTTAGGGTAATATTGGGATTGGTGTTTTGCAGACCTCTTCGTAAAAAGAATTATGTGAGTGGACACACGGGGCTGCCACGGGGCGCCTTACCTGCTAACTTGCTGGTTTGTTACACATGGTGATGATGTTGGTACTGCTTATGTGCTTCTTGGACAGTGCATGACCATGCACACCACATGTGAACCAGCAGGTCAGTGAACAGCGACATGCTTGTTATTGAGGCTCACATGTGTGTACTACATGTCATGTTAGGTACCAGCCATGCATACAGGCCACTTAGTGTTACTCTGTCATACACAGGTGGATGACCTGCACTGCAAGTGAAACCAGCTGCATCGTGAGCAACCACAATACCTGTGGCAGATTCGTGAGGAGATGCGCCATGTAGCCGATAGTGAGTAACACTGAGTTACACATAGTCTCTGATGTTGTCATCACCTGTACCAACAGAATGTGAACTGCACATGGCATGCCTTTGGTGCACGGTGCATATATGCTCTGTACAGTTTCCTGCAGGTTGATCATGCTCCCACTGCTGTGGCCATAGTCCCTGGTTGCAGTTATCCTGCCTGGCTCACAGTCCTGTATTCCGTTCCGCCTCCTGGGCCCTATTTGGATGCCCCCACCTACTTACACCACTCTTCTGTTATGGTTGCAGCCACCCTGTGTCATTCTTGAGGACACCCAGCCTTTCCACATGTTGTTTCATGCCTGTTATGCTGCTTCATCTCTATGGCCCCCATTTCTCTATATGTGTGCCATGTGTGTCTGTTCTGTGCCTTCCCTTGCTAGGTGCCATAGCCACATGCCTTGGTTGGCCTTCCAACATCCCATCCCTTTGTGCATCATGTTTACAGTGTTAATGGTGTGTGGACATACGATCCTGGTGTGTTGTAGCCATGTGAATATGTTGATCGATACATGTGATACTGTTATCTGTCCAAAATGATTGTGCATGTCTGATGCCTCTTGTGTCCCAGGTGCTTATGAACCTCCCTCTGTTTCCCTCCAGCAGACCTACAGCCCTCCCGATCCAATGAGGTTGACCAGCAGGCACTCAGACTAACTGCTGCTGTGCCCGGAGAGCCTCTGAATGGCAACACAAAGGGGGCACCTGTGGGGGAGCAGTTGAGGGGAGCAGGGACATTGATGAGCTAACAGGGCAGGGTTTGGGGACTGTGGGTAGTCAGGTGGCCTTGGCCATTAGTAACATGATGGAGGAGGTGCATAGAGCTGTGTCACCAGGCAGTGGCATGGCACAGAGCCCCATCCACCCGGTGATCTATGTGGATACTGGCAGCAGTCCAGTCAGGCGGCTTTACGAGGATCCCATCCACCTGCCTCCATGACCTGAAGGGCCCCTGCCTACAGCTGATGGATGGGATGGCCTCCAGAACCTCCCCAGCATGTCAGAGTTTGAGGGGTGCATACCTGTGCCAGCGGCCACTGTCACAGCCACAAGACTCTGTGACTTTGCCATGCAGACCCCATAGATGTGGGCAGTCACAGTGGGGGACCCACAGAGTCTTGTGGTTATGGGGATGACTGCCATGGTTGAAATCGCATCGCCATTCTCCACAGTTGCGGGGGAGTTGGACACAAGCATGGGCCAGCTTAATTGCCAGCTCCACAGACTAGAGATGCACCTCACCCTCCCCACCCCATCAGCCAGTCACATCATCTTCTGGCATCCCATCCCCTTGAACTGTGCCGTCCCAGCTTCCCTCTCCTCTGCTGCAGCCACGGGCTCACAGTCATACATGGTGGTATCCACAAATGCCACAACATGCAGCAATTACATTCAAATCAGATACAGTGCCTCGCAAACGTATTCATCCCCTACACGGTCGTCCTGTCCTGTCCCATCAATACCTGGAGGTACAGTGTGGTTTAGGGATTTCACACCATATGATAGACAGACACAAACTGCCTGTGACTGTGAAGATGCATGATATGTCTTATTCTGACATAGGCACTGCGTCAGACCACAAGGGACATTGATATTAGGTGTGTGCATATGGTTCCATGCCCCCATAGTCCATACTTTGTGGCGACACCTATTGCTGCAATGATAGAAACATAGAAACATGACGACAGAAAAAGACCACATGGTCTATCTAGTCTGTCCTTCCATTTCAACCACTACAACAGTCCCCTTTTTTCCTTTAGAGATCCTCTGTGTTTGTCCCATGCTTCTTTGAATTCAGATATTGTCCCCATCTCTACCACCTCCACTGGGAGACTATTCCACGGATCCACCACTCTTTCCGTAAAGAAACATTTCCTTATATCACTCCTGAATCTATCCCCTTTCACCCTCATCCCATGTCCCCTTGTAGCAGAGCTTGCTTTCAATTGAAAGAGGCTCTCCTCCTGTGCATTTATGCCACGGAGGTATTTACGACTACTACTACTACTACTACTACTAAGCATTTATAAAGCACTACCAGGCGCACACAGCGCTGTACAATGAAAACACAAAAAGACAGTCCCTTCTCAAAAGAGCTTACAATCTAAAAAAAAGACAAAGCAAGAAAAGGAGTAGAAAAAAAGATAAGAACAAGGGCAAAGAGACAACAGCAGGAGAGACAGGACAAAGGAAAGAGGTAAGAACAAGTGTAAGAGGAAGAAAGAAAGGTGAAATAAAAGAGGGGAAGGAAGGAGAACAGCAAAATCAAGAGCCAAAGGCAGAGGTGAAAAGATGAGCTTTTAACTTGAGTTTGAAGAGGGGCAAAGAAGATGCCTGACGCATAAACAAAGGAAGTTTATTCCAAGCGTAAGGAGCAGCAAGGTGAAACGAGCAGAATCTGGAATTGGCAATAGAGGAGAAGGGCATAGCAAGAAGCAACTGGGAAGAAGAACGGAGTACACGAGGGGGGAAGTAGAGAGAAATGAGAGAAGAAATGTACTGAGGAGCCACAGAGTGAATGCACTTATAAGTCAGAAGAAGAAGCTTAAAGTGAATATGGAAACGGATAGGGAGCCAGAGAAGAGATCTGAGGAGAGGAGTGATGTGGGCAAAATGAGGCTGACGGAAAATCAAACGGGCAGCGGAGTGCTGAATAGACTGAAGAGGGAAGAGATGAGGCTGAGGGAGACCAGCAAGAAGGAGGTTACAATAATCAAGGCGGGAGGTGATTAGGGAATGGATGAGGGTTTTAGCAGTGAGCTCAGAGAGAAAGGGGCGGATTTTGCCAATGTTGAAGAGAAAGAAGCGACAGGTCTTAGCGATGAGTTGGATATGAGAGGAGAAAGAAAGCGAAGAGACAAAAATAACAACCATATTGCGAGCAGATGAAACAGGTTAGAGAACAGAGCCATCAACAGAGACTGAAAAAGAAGGAGAAAGGTAAATTTTAGGAGGAAAGACGAGAAGTTCAGTCTTGGCCATGTTCAATTTCAGGCGACGATGGAACATCCAGGCAGCAATGGCAGAGAGACAGCAAGAGATCCGGGACTGGAAAGCAGAAGAAAGATCAGGAGTAGAGAGATAGATTTGGGAGTCATCAGCATAGAGATGGTACTGAAAACCATGAGAGGAAATAAGCGCACCAAGGGACTGGGTATAGAGAGAAAAAAGAAGGGGACTCAAGACAGAACCTTGGGGGACATCAACCGAGAGTGGGGTAACAGAGGAGGAGGAGCCACCAGAACATACACTAAAGGAGTGATGGGAGAGAGATGATGAGAACCAGGAGAGAAAAGAGTCCCTAAAGCAAAGCGAGGACAAAGTGTCAAGGAGAAGATCATGGTCAACAGTGTCAAAAGCAGCAGAAATAAACGTCTCAATCATATCACCTCTATCCTGCCTTTCCTCTAAGGTGTACATATTAAGATCCTTAAATCTGTTCTCATATGCTTTATAATGAAGACTACTAACCATTTTTGTAGCCACCCTTTTTTACCGACTCCAGCCTGTTTATTGTGGTCTCCTTTTCCTTTTACCTTTATTTACTATATTAACAAAAAGGTTGCTTGCCCTTAAAATATCCCTTTTCAGTTTTGAACACTGTTTTTCTACATCCCCCAGTTGTTCCCATCCCGCTAAAGATTCCCTGAGGTATTGTTTGCAAGTCCCGAGGTGCATGTCTCTGTTACTTTCACAGAGCCATCCTCTGGTATCTTCAGCCATTCCTCAGGCAAATCTGATCCAATGCTTCCATCTTTGTTGTGTTGTCTTGGTGTACGGTTCTCCTCCTCTTATGGTACAGATTCACACCTGCATTGCGGTCTGCCCTTTCAATAGGTTATTCCAGGACATGTAGATATACCCATTTTGGTCACTCCAGTGAGACATGGCCATTATGTTTTGGTTCATTGTCCTGGTGGACGGTAAAGCTTTGTCCTGGACTATATTAACTGCCAGACTATATCAGGTGTACCACAGGTATTGGCCTATATTCAGGGACATTCATTGTTTTCACTGCCATAACCAGTTTTCCTGCTCTGCCATGAACACATCTCCACAGCATGATGGTGGTACTACCGCCACATTTCACTGTGTGAATGGTGTCCTCGTGGTGATGGGACATATTGGCTGTGGACCACACATGGAGAATTCCATGATGTGTCAAACGATCAATGTTGACCTCATCTGACCAGAACATCTTAGTCCATGTATTTGTGTGTTACCATGCATGCATTTGTGCAAGCTTACCACATGTTTTCTCAAGCCTTGCTTTGGCATTTTTTTTATTTTTTATTTTATACACATTTATATACCGCATCTTCCAAAGTTCAGTTGCGGTTCACAGTGAACAATAATTAACAAAGCAAGTTTGTTTTACAGGGAACGTCATATTATAACAGAACATATTTACAAGGAACATCATATTATATATAGAATATACAGTCTGAACAATGTGAGATAATACAGAACAGAATAAACTATATACAATTTTATATATGGATATATATATACATGGAAGTGAAAGGACATAAGCTGTGAGGTCATCATGAGTGTGTGCTATCTGTGTGGGTTAAAGGGTTTTTGCTTGAAGCAGACAGATACCTGTTTAACCAATGGCTTTTTTCTGGCTACTCTCCTGAAATACCATGATCTGTGGGGCCTACGGCCTAATATGATCCTATGGACATATACTCCCATCTTCTCTATGGGACATGGGATCTCTTTCAGTGTAATTGTTGCTGTCTTTGTAACATCTCTGAGAGGAGAAGATGAGTTTTGAGAAGGGAGCAGAATTTAGAGTAAGACTCTAGACAGCACAGGGCTCTTTGGAGGGGGGGAGGGTGGCTAGGACTGGATGGGCTGTGATGGGGGAAACAGACTGGAAATGAGCTGTGATGGTGGTGGGGAAATGGACTGCAATTGGGCTGTGATGGGGGAGGACTGCAAGTGGGCTGTGATGGTGGGGGGGAACGGACAACAGGTGGGCTGTGATGGGGGGAAGACTCCAAGTGGGCTGTGGTGGGGGGGAACGGACTGGAAATGGGCTGTGATGGTGGGGGGGGGAAGCAGACTGGAAATGGGCTGTGATGGGGGAAACGGACTGCAATTGGGCTGTGATGGGGTAGGACTGCAAGTGGGCTGTGATGGTGGGGGAGGAGGACTGCAAGTGGGCTGTGGTGGGGGGGGAACAGACTGGATATGGGCTGTGGGGGGGAAACGGACTGGAAATGGGCTGTGATGGTGGGGGAGGAGGACTGCAAGTGGGCTGTGGTGGGGGGGGAACAGACTGGATATGGGCTGTGGGGGGGAAACGGACTGGAAATGGGCTGTGATGGTGGGGGAGAAGGACTGCAAGTGGGCTGTGGTGGGGGGAACAGACTGGAAATGGGCTGTGGAGGGGGAGGACTGCAAGTGGGCTGTGATGGGGGGGTGAATGGATGAAATGGGCTGTGATGGTGGGGGGGGGACTTGGACTGGAAATGGGCTGATGAAGAGCTGGATTAGGACTAAAAATGGGCTGATGGGGGCTGGAATAGGATAAAGTGGGCTGACAATGGGGCTAGGATTGGAAATTAGCTGATGGGGGAGCTTGGAATGGAAATGGGCTGATGAGGGACTGGAATGTAACTAGAGAAGAGTATATGGGGGCTAGGACTGGAAATGGGCTGATGAGCTGGAATAGGACTAGAAATGGGCTGATAGGGGGAACATGGACTTCAAATGGGTGATGGGCTGGAATAGGACTGGAAGTGGGCTGATGGGATTTGGAATAGGACTGGAAGTGGGCTGATGGGGGAGCTTGGAGTGGAAATGGGCTGATGGAGGGCTGGAATGGAACTGGAAAACAGCATATGGGGGGCTAGGACTGGAAATGGGCTGATGTAGAAGCTTGGGAGACTGGGACTAGAAAGGGGCAGATGCTGGGTGGGTCTAGAACTATAAGGGAGCTGATTCTGGGGGAGGACTAGAAAGGGATGGGGAATGAGAAGAGGGGAAAAGATATTTTGTATGGGAGGGAAGAAAAGTCTACGATGGGCTGGGTATTGGAAGAGTAAGTGGAGATTGAGAATGGAAGGGTGAAATTTGAGTGGATGATAAAGGAATAAGGAAAGAAATGGAGGAAAGAGCAAAGGGAAAGATCAGTATGTTAAAGCAGATATAGAGAAAAATTTTGGAAAAACATCTAAAAGAGAAGGAAGGACAAATGGAGCTCGCAGAAGACACGAAGAAACCAGAAGAAAGTGACTGGAGCAATTGCAACTGAAAAAGAAAATGCACAAGCAACAAAAAGGTAGAAAAATACTTTTTTATTTTGAATTTATTAACTGGAATATATCAGCTCTGGGAAATGTGCATTGTTAATGTCTTTTGTGTTTTGTTTAGTGCAAGAGGAAATTAATTTATAGTTTTATTTCTCCAGTGTTTTGTACATCCCAAGTTTGGCTTTTGGGGTTCCCAGTTTAATTATTGTCTTCCTATTTCTAAATTGTGATCCCTTGTTCTTTGGTGATGGTCTATGTTCTGCATTTTAACCAAGCTGAGGTATTCTGTTCATGTCATTTCTATCTGACCATGTCACTTGTTCTCTTTCCCCAGTAGGAGATGAATTGATATTCTCTGAGATGTATTGGTTTAATATTTGCAGTGTTGCCTTTTGATAGGTAGGGTTTGGTGCTTTGAAGTGTCCTGGTAGTGCTGTGGGTTCTAAATGGTCAGTGTTTATAGTACTTCCTAATGAGCCTGGCATTTGGCACTGGAATATAGTAACGTAGAAATCTATTTGTCTTTCTTTATCCAGAAACTCATTAAGAAGCATGCTAACTAAAAATGCATGTTAACATTATGCAAATGTTTATGCAAATGAGGCCCCCTATGCAAATGAGGCCCCGCACCCCTCTTGGGCCGCCCCTGGCTGCGGCTCCCCTCTGCTCTAGGTAGACTTCCACGCCAGTAGTACAAGCACGATATAAATGCATGCTCGTGGCCCAGCATGTCTTAACATTAATCTTGTGGCGCACATGTTGTAGTCTAGGTAGACTGGTCAGAAGTCACAGCATAAGCTCCTATGGCTTGGGTCACTTGGACAGGAAGACTGCTGGTGGAAAGGGCTATAAGGAAAGGCTTTACTTTGGCTGTGCAGTCACTGTGATTAATTTATTTCAAATATTTGTAAACCACAAACCTATCATATACTCTGTGATTTAGATAATAATAAAAACTCACAGATACGATATAAACTGAAAGGACTGTCACTCCATGTCCCCCACCTATCCTCCATCCCTAGGGCCCCCCCTGCACAACACCCTATCTAGCGGATATCGAATACTTGCTCATACCGAATAAAATAACTGAGGTTCTGACAAAGGGACATCTGAAACTGTTAATAAAAGCTGTTGACTGAGATTTGAGGAGTGGAGTTTACCAAACATTTGCAAGGGTATTTTAAGAGAGCCCCCCAGCTGAAGCACCTCAGTTTTAAGGAGAATAAACCACTTCCTCCTCTGAATTTTCTAGAAACATTTAAAAATATTCTTATATCAGAATCAATGCTCATAAGTAAGGTGTTTTCTTGTTGGTGTGTGTACTAAAGGGTGCTATGGCGTTGCACTTAATGTGCCCATAACGCTCAAAATCATGGGGCGTTAGGAAAAACATCATGGCATTAACTGTCTGCGGCGTGGGGAGCATGTTCCTGGCATTTAACTGGGTGCAACCTGCCCTAACGCAACCTAAAATTAGCATGAGTGCACATACAGGGCAGTAAGTGCACCCGGGCCCCGCTAATGGCATGCCTTGTAGTTAGCACAGGGTGTAATGACTGCAAAGTGCTCACCCTGCCCATTCTCCATTCCTTACCCACCCACTTACTACCCCAATGTGTGCAGCACAATTAGCATAGAAATCAGGACACACTAACTGTTCTGGCCTCACGCTAACAGTTAACTGTGGGTCACAGCATAGAGTTAGCGCATGCTGTAATCTACACTAACTGCTTAATGCACTTTAGCAAAAGGGCCCTGTATACAGCCAAATAATCTTAGAAAAGCCATTGTCCATATATAAAAGAGGCTTTACAAATGAAAAATTCTTCATAAAATTCCACCTATTTACTGTTTTTACAGGGGCATGCAAACACATTTTTAATGAAAGAAAAGGAGTGGAGGAGTGGCCTAGTGGTTGGGGCAAGGTACTTCAGGCCGGAAGGTCTGGGGTTCAAATCCCACTAGAGGACAGCAACCTTGGGCCAGAAGGACTGGGGTTTCTAGTCCCACAGGTGCTCCTTGTGGTCTTGGGCAAGCCACTTAACCCTCCATAGCCCATGTTCCCTGTAAAATAGTTATCTCCAAGTTATAATGCCCTGTTCAATGTAATTTCAGTTTGTTCAATGTAAACCGCACTGATGCAGAATAGCGTGGTATATAAGAGAATGTAAATAAATTAATTAATTAAAGATGCCATGATTTGAGAAATATCTGAAGTCCACTTGGGCATATATTTTAAAATTTCATGACCCTGAAAGTTGGTCATCTTTAATTCAGTATTAAACTGATAATCACAAATGACAAATTTGTCATTGTAAATTGAATTTTACATTGAGAAATTCAGTCAAATTCAATACACTGGCTGAGGAGCACCGTGAACACGCCATTCATTAAGTTATAGGATATAACTTTCAAAACTTGAAATGTAAAGCTCAGTTCCTAGCTTGTCGGTAAGCGGATATAATACTTTTCTAAGTCAGCAAAGGAGACGCAAATTTACAGTTTTAATCAGTTTCGTGACAACGTGGCTCAGAAAAAGCATTTAAGAATATCAGAAGCACAAAAAGAACTTTATTAAAAAAGATAAACAACAGTGCTGAAGACTGTCTCCTCTGTGCAAAGGCTGAAATTTATCAACTACCTGAATCAGGCTCATTAGGGGAAAACGGGCTAAGGATTATCTTATCTCCCTCATAGAATCATGACACTGTAAGGCATATTTATAATTCTACATCTGCTCCATAAAAAAATATAAAGCTTTAAACAAATATAATTGCTCTTTTTTAATAGCAATTCTACTTCCAGCGCTGCAGGAGATTTAGCAATACACTAAATACCATACTGAATTGATTGGCTTTAAGTCCTATAAGTTGCTTTGGCTTGTCCTTTACTTTTCTGAACCTACTATAAAGGGACGCACTGCCTGATTACAAGACGCATTAGAGATGCTTTAGTCCTGAAATTCTACATCCTCAAACCCAGGGGACTCAGCGACTAAGAAGCTGAGTTGAATTTTTGGAAGGTAATGTTATAACTGCCTGCAGCAGTGAAAGTATGTAGGTACTGTTCATGCCATGGCCTTATAGCTATTTTCGAGGAGAAAGTGGCTACAGTATGCACCTTCTCTTTGAAAATTCCACCATGCCTATTCACACCAACTAAACTGAATACTTTTTCAGAGGAAAAAGTACTCTTAAAACACCAGTCTGGCCCTTTAAAGATAGTGAGCCCAAGTTGGGCTCACTATCTTTTCATTGCTGCAGCTAGGAGCATACAATATTCCCAACTACAGCAATGCAAAAGTAAATGAACTATTAGTTTCACTAATCTGCAATATCGAAACTGTGCAGAACCTAATTGTAAAATTTTGTGCAGTAAAATAGAACAAGAGACTATTCTACTCAGTTTAATAGCTCTGGGTCTTAATCCATGTTGTTTAATACAAGCCTCGTTCTTTATGAAGGGGCATGTTTACTAAAGTGCGCTAACAGCTCATCCTTCTTGACCTATCTTCTGCTTTTGACACTGTTGATCACCACCTTCTCCTCGACACCCTGTTCTTGCTTGAATTTAAGGGCTCTGTTCTGTCCTGGTTTTCTTCTTCTCTGCCATTACACTTTTTGCATATATTCTGGACGATCCTCCTCCATTGTTATCGCGCTTTCAGTTAATGTACCTCAGGGATCTGTCTCGGGACACTTTCTCTTCGATACTCATTCCCTTGATGCACTGATCTCCTTCAATGGGTTCCAGTATCATTTTTATGCTGAGGACTCTCAGATTTACCTCTCTCCTGGAATCCAAGCCCATATCTGTGCCTGTTTGCCCGATGTTGCTAGTTGGATGTCCCGCTGCCATTTGAAACTGAATATGGTCAAGACAGAGCTTCTTATCCTTTTTACCCTAAATCCACTTCCTTCTTTCTTCCTTCTCTGTTTCTGTGGATAATACGGACTTCCTCTCCATTTCCTCAGCTCGCAACCTTGCAATCATTTGACTGTTCTCTCTCTTTCTCTGGTATATCCAACAGATAGAACCACCGGGATGTTATCATAACAGCAGCAAAATGTGTCCCTTCCTTTTTGAACACGCTACTAAGACCCTTATCCATTTTCTTGTCACTTTATGTCTAGACTGTTGCAACCTGCTCCTTCCTGGTCTTCATTAAATGATTAAAAACTCAGCCGCACAGCTAATCTTCCACCAGCGTCACTACACTCATGTAACTCCTCTTCTCAAATCACTTTACTGACTCCTTATCCATTCACATCTACGGTTCACACTTCTATTAACCTACAAGTGCATGCATTCTGCAGCTCCTCATTACCTCTCCCTAGAAGCCTCTTTGAGAACGCCACTCATCAGGCAAATCACTCGTGTGTACTTCTCTCTTCTGACAACTCCAGACTCTGGTCACCTTGCTGCGCCATATGTCTGGAATAGACTACCCAAGTCTGTTCATCAGGCTCCATCTCTAGACCTATTCAAATTTAGACTAAAAATGAGGCTGTTTTTGTGTCCGGCCCCCTAATTCTCCTGTCTAGCAATCTTATATGCTTGTTTGTCTTAAATAGAGTGTAAGCTCTGTCAAGCAGGGGCTGTCTCCTGTACACAGTATTAATGGGTAGTGCTGCATATGCCTTGTAGCACTATACAAATGATTAGTAGTAGTAACTGTATGGGATTTACTATGCGCTAATCATGCTGCGCTGTTAGTGCATGGCAGTGTGGTAAAATCCCATGCTAACCACCTGCACTCTCTGATTCCATCTTTCTGGATAGCAGAAAAAGCTCTATAGGATTCCTTCCTGTTGCTCATGTGATTGTTTCCATGAATCTAGTGAATTCCCTCGGTCTGAAAATGTTCTGGATAATGCTCTATTGCTCCCTATTTCCTCAGCTTTTAACCTTGGGATTGATTTTGACTCCTCCCTCTCCTTCTCCACACACATCCAGCTGAGAGCTCAAACCTGTCGCTTCTTTCTCTGTAACATCAGCAAAATTGACCCCTTCCTTTCTCAATACACTACCAAGACACTTATCCACCCTTTAGTCACCTCCCTTCTAGACTACTGCAACCTCCTCCTTACTGGTTTCCCTCGGAATCATCTTGCTCCCCTTCAATCTGTTCAAAACTCAACTGCATGGCTAATCTTCTACCAGCCTCAATATGTTCATATAATCCCTCTTCTCAAGTCACTTCACTGGCTCTCTATCTGTTTCCATTACCAGTTCAAACTTCTTTTACTGACTCATTCTGCTGCTTCTCACTAACTTCTCACTAACAAACTTTCAGTTTGTTCAATGTAAACCGCACTGATGCAGAATAGTGCGGTATGTAAATAAATAAATTAATTAATTAACTTGCCTCTCTTATCTCTACTTATACCCCCTCCTTGGGATCCCCGCTCTTCAGGCAAATCACGTCTATGAATGCCCTTCTCTTCTACGGCCAATTGCAGATTTCAATCCTTTCACCTTGCTGCTCCTTATGCCTAGAACAAAATTACCTGAGTCTGTACAACAGGCTTCACCTCTGGCCCTTTTCAAATCCAGGATGAAAACTCATCTCTTCGAGGCCACTTTTGGATCCTGATCCACTTAGTCTCCTACATGTTTCCTTATCATTCTCCTAGATGTATCCCTGTCCTCATCTGTTGTGGTGTTTGTCCTGACTAAATAGCTCCGATGAACAGGAAACGTCTCTTACATGTGTCTGTACAGTGCTGAGTATGCCTTGTAGTGCTATAAAAATGATCAGTAGTAATAGTAGTAGAAACAGGTTCTAATCAAACTGGTTCTAAAAAAAAAAAAAAAAAAAAAAAAAAAAAAGAGAATCTTAATCCCCAGGATCCACTTAACTATAGGGCTGTTTCTAATCTCTCATTCCTCTTGAAGCTCACAGAATGAATCGTCTTTCAGCAACTCTCCAGTCATATTGAACATACTCATTCTTTCCATCCGTGGCAATCAGGTTTCCATGTTGGGCACAGTAATGAGACCATCTTCACAGTGCTCCTAAATGATATTTAGAGCACTCTTAACTTGGAAAATTTGATTATGGTGGTATCTCTTGATCTCTCTTGTGCCTTTGATCTGATCAACCACAGTATCCTTCTCTCTCGCCTCTATCCCGTTGGGATTCAGGGACTAGTACACAGGTGGTTTCAATCCTTTCTATTAGACCATTCCTTTACTGTTCAGATTGCTGGAAATTGCTCTTGTAGCTTCCATCTGGGATGAGGAGTCCTCCAAAGTTCAATCTTTCCCCTTATCCTCGTAATATTTTTCTGAGGCCTCTCCTCACCTTGATTCAAAGCACTAGGGTGATCGTTTATGTTTATGCAGATAACATTCTTCTGGTTTCAGCTATTGGCAGAATCTCTCACACTTTGACCTCAATTAACCAGTGTTTATCCATGGCCTCAGCTTGGCTTCAAGATCATTGTCTATATTTAAATCCTGGGAAATCCACTTTTATGTGGATTGCAAGGTGCCTTCTAGTCCCAGCTTTTACTTCTTAAATCTTTGATCACCCAATTTCCCTGGTCTCTTCTTTCAGATACCTAGGTGTAACTGAATAAAGAGCTCTCCTTTTTCCAACATATTAACCATATTATCAAATCCTCCTTCTACACACTTCATCTGTTCCGGACTGTCTACCCTTTCCTTGACATGTTCGCACATAGTCTGTAGTACTCTGTACAGTAATCTCCAGGTTAGATTACTGTAATTCCATGTATGCGGGGTTGCCTGGTTCCAGTCTTAAATGACTCCAAACTGTGCAAATACAGCCATCCGTACTCTTGTCCAGGCCCATAAATATGACCATGTCAATTTTCTTGTAGTTCAACACCACTGGCTCCCCATAAAAGTTTGCATTAACTGCAAAGTCCTCATTCTCACCTATAAAGCCTTTCAGCGAGAAGCTCCTAAGTACCTGTCTGCCTTAGTCACTCCATACTGCCCCACCCTCTCCCTCCATTCCATTCCAACTCAAACTCATCTAGAAGCCACAAGGCATGCTGCCTTTTTCTCCCTGGCACCCTATTTATGGAATGCCCTTCCTATTGAGCTCAATCTGCAGCCATCCCTTAAATGCTTTAAGGCAAAGCTCAAGATGCACCTCTTCCAGATGGCTTTTGACTTTCCCCCATTAGCTATACTTTTGTCTTGTGCCTGGGGCTTGAGGCCTCCCTGCCTGAGGGACTCTCTCTGGGTGTCTGTTTTCTTGGAGTGAATGGTCTTCTGTAGGTTGAGTGCTGCTGTATGGTTTGTTCTTTCCCTGTTCCTCATTTTTGTTGTCCTATCCATAGTCCTGGAGTTTCTTTCCTCTCTTCTCTGAAAAGAAATTATACTTGGATTTTGAGGTAAACTACTTTGTGTACCCAGAAAAGCTGGTATAGAAAAAAATGAATAAACCATTAACTATAGTGTGAAATGGGTGGGTTCAGGGCTTAATTTTGGCATGAATGGCACACTGCAGTTAGCATGTGCAACATTGGTGTGCACTAAATGCAAATGCTGCCTTTAGGGAAGGTGCACTTACTGCCTCTCAAGGGGTGACAGTGAGTATACCCACGTTAAGTATGCTTGCCATTTAGTGCACCTCCAATGTGGTAACTGTAGGGCAACATGCGGCTATGTCCATAACAATTAGTGCAGGCCTCTATGCTAAGTTTTAGTGTTTAATGCTTGCTAACATAGCACACTTTAATAAACATGATCCTAAGTGCATAATTCACATTAAAGCATGCCAGCATGTTAATGCCAATCAGGGCCTTTATTTTTTTGTGAGACTAAACTTTTTCTTGTTATCATCAATTGGGTCACTAATGTAATTGTAGTAAAGCACATATCACATGGTGATTAGAGAGCAGCTTTTCCTTCCAGAAAGGCCTCACTGACCTAGTTCTACAGGCAACCAGACATAACGCTGCAGACATCTGAACCAACTCCTCGATCAAAACAAAACATAAAACGGAGTAGCTTGAGTCTGTTGTAGCAGCTTCTAGTATTTAAATGGTATTCTTCTCTTTTGATCAACTAACTGATCACAGGTGGATGAAAGGAGATCACAAGGCACAATTAAACATGAATTTGGTGGGCTCGCAATTACAAAGAAAGAAGCTAAGGTTTCATGTAATAAAGTCAAGGCTGCATTAATAACTGCCCTGGGACAGGGATGAATGAAGAACAGCTGAAAATTGTACTTGCTCATATCGAGATCAAAGACAAGTGAGAAAACTGCTGCCTTCATAAGACTGCAACAATTCATTGCATTTATGATAAAAAAACACTCCTGTTAATTATTTTGTTCTCATATGGCTTTGCTGCGTAATTGTATTTTAAATGTTACCTAATGATACTTCAGCATATACAGTGGACCCAATATGAAAGCAGTTTTGTCCATTACTCTCATGCCTTAATGCATGGATTTTTATTTATTTTTTATTTTTTATATATGCACATGTGGAAGGTCATTTATAACAGGATTCCAGGCTATCAGGGCACATAGGTGCCTATGCTGAGCCTATTTTATAAAGTTGTGGTCCACATTATCGGCACCCTTGCATTTTAGGTATGTTGGGTACAATATCCTGAAAATACGTAGAAATAATCCAACTGTATGTCATCATAATATTTTAATAGTATGTTCAAAGGTATACAACAAAAAAAATGATATCTGTGCAACTTAGACTTAGGGGCTTGTTTACAAAGCCGCGGTAGCGGTTTGCGATCGTAATCAGAACCGCAGCCCCATTGATTTCAATGGGGCCGCGGCTGCGATCGCGATCGCGAACCACTACCGCGGCTTTGTAAACAAGCCCCTTAGTCATTTCTGAGAAAAAACAAAAAAACAAAATATGACCTGGACAGGATTAATGGCACCCTTCACTAATATTTGGTTGCACAACACTTGGCAATGATAACAGCCTCCAAACATTTATTCTAGCCATTTATACGTTTATTACATCTGTCTGCTGGTAGTTTCTTCCATTCTTCAACAGTGATTTGTTCCAGCTCATGGAAACTTCCAGGATTCCTTTTATCAATTGCAGATTACAGCTCTTTCCAAAGGTTCTCGATTGGATTGAGATCAGGAATCATTGCTGGCCAGTTTAAAACAGCCCATATTTTTCCATTTAACCATTCTTTTGTACTTTTGGATGTATGTTTTGGATCATTGTCCTGCTGGAGGACCCATGACCTTAGACCCAGACCTAGCTTTCTGACACTAGGTAGCACATTTTGCTCCAAAATACCTTGGTAGTCCTCTGACTTCATGATTCCTTTAATAAGTTACAGGCCTCCAGTTCCTGAGGCAGCAAAACAGGCCCACAACATTATGGAACCTCCTCATATTTAACTGTAGGAAGGGTATTTTTTTCCTTATAAGCTTCATTTCTTCACCTGTAAATGTATCGCTGGTCTGCACTGCCAAAGAACTCAAGTTTGGTTTCATCTGTCCACAAAACATTTTCTCAGAGAATTGTGGTTTCTCAAGGTGGGTTTGGGCAAAGATCTGTCTTTGAGCAGTGGGTTACTCCTTGGCTTTTGCCCATGAAGTTCTTCTTTGTTTAGTGCGAAGCTTATGGTGCGGGTTGAAACCTCCACTCCAGATTGCTCCAGGTTAACCTTAAGCTCTTTGGATGTTGTACATGGTGTTTTTTCAACAGTTTGCCCTAACCTTCGAAGGTTTCTTGGATTCATTCTCCTCTTCCCACCACATCCTGGGAAAGTCTTGACAGTTCTATGAACAGAACACTCCTTCAATAACATTGTAAACTGCAGACAGAGGAATCCCAAGGTCTTTGGAGATGACTTTGTACCCCTTTGGAGTTTGATGTTTGGTGATAATGGCTTTTCTGACAGTCTCAGGCAGTTCTCCAGTCTTCACCATTGTGAAAATGGAACAGGAAGAAAACGTGGCCATTTTAAACATTAAAGCCATTATTCATTGACTGATTCAAATCATGTGAGTACTGACAATTGACAGGCGAATCTAATTTTACTGCATTGGGAATGGGGTTCTTCTATTCAAACTGATTTAAATTGTTTATAGGATGCCAATAATCATGTCCTGACAATGTCCTCATTTTTAATATTTCCTTTTTTAGTTGGTCTTGTTTTATTTGATTCTTTTATGTGTCAATTGTGGGTGCATATATAGTCCAAAGCCATGTCACTGGCCACTTTATTTTATTTCTTTTTTTAGAAGATATTAGACATTCAGGGATTGAACTGCTAGGGTGTCAATAATGTTGACCACAACTGTAAAGACCAAGGAGGTCAAAGATATTCAGATCCTAAGATAAGCCATAGGCAATGGTGAATGTTTTGCTCATGCCTCTTTAAAAGAGAATTGAATTTCAAGTGTGTGTTTTGGTAATTTGCGATTGTTGATTATTATATGCATGTTTTTGGACACTCTGTGCAAGAAACCACATAGAGACACTAAGCAAGCCAAATACAAGTGGGACAGCTGACAATGTTCCTTAAACCATAAAACAGCACCCAAACTCCAATGAGACAGGGGGTCCAGATGGGGGAAGAAAAAAAAAATCAGTAAGACCTCAGATGAGGGACCCGGCAACGGATTAACTGATTTGAAGATACAGAGCACAGGATACAACCCTTCAGTCATTTTTTTCATGCACGCCCCAGTGCTAACTGGTTAACATTGGGGCGTTCCAGGGGCAGCATCTGGTCATAACGAGCAGCAATGATATTGAGCCGCTGCCCCGTTATGACAAGTGGTGAAAGTAAGGTGCAGCAAAGGCTGGTCTAACTTTTGCCACAGAAGCTAATTGGGCAGTGGCTGAATATCGCTGCTGCTTGGTTAGCTTCGTGCCAATTCGAGCAACGCAAATGTTAAATGCTGGGGCCCGGATACAACTGCAGCACGGAATATCTGGGTTTTCAGCAGCGGCAGCTAGCCATGTTGGAATGGCTAGCCACTGCTCTGAATATCCTCCCCCCCCCCCATGTCCTGAATGATCTTGTGCTTGCTGATCTCTGAAGCTAAGAAGGGTCAGGCCTGGCTAGATCTTGGATGGGTGACTACCTTGGAATGCCAGAGACTGTCAACTCACTGTACAGAAGAAAGGCCTGGCAATCTATTGCCGGTTCCACCTTGCCAAGAGTTAGTATTGACTCAGTGGCACACATTGCATGTCTGGAGACCTATTTAATGTGTGCTTATGTACTCAGGCCAATTTTATAAATATCCACTTGAGCACAGGTGGAGGGTAATTTTTTTTAACAGGATGCTTAGGTTTGCAGGTGGAAAAGGTGCCTAATTTTAGCCTATTTTATAATGTCACTTACCATGTGATGGTGCAAAAACTAACGCAGAGTAAACGCAATCACCCTGCATTGTGTGATTGCAGATTGCACGGGGGGGGGGGGGAGGATACACCCATCATGTTTCCAACAGTTACTGCATGCTAAGGTCATTCACAATGATTGTGGGTACACTTAATACCACCTACTGAGGTGGCGTTCAGCACAGTCACGCTAATCGCACATTAACAATGTATGGTAAATAGTGTGCATGAAGCAGTTAAAATGAAAATTAGAGTGTGGCAACCATCATGCCAGCATGGTAACAGTTACTGTGGTCCCATGCTAACTGCTTACTGCGTATTGAAGCATGCATTAAATATTAGTGCACTTTAGTTAAAAGGGCCCATTAGATGCGTATGGGTCTGATTCTGAGATGCGGCTGGCGGGGCTGCACATCCCAGCAGGACATGCAGTCCTGCAAGCTGTCCTGCACTGATTCTCCCTTGACTCTCCATGCATGGCTAGAGCAGCAGAACGGGGAGAGCCGACAGGGGGTGAGAAGAGCAGGGTCTGGGCAGAACAGGGGCAGGCAGAAGCAGCAGGACGTACAGGGCGAATTCAGGTCACGGCTCTGTACATCTTGCAGGGTCAGGGGGAACATATCCGGATGGTCCTGGCATGTCCCTGCTAGAATCAGGCTCCATGTGTCTTTAGAAAAGGCTAGCACAAATCCAGCAAAAATAGTACTTAGTGTTTGGGATCAGATGTAAATGTTAACTCAAAGTATGGGGGTTATTTTGGAAACTCTGAGCCAGATTCTAGCAGGGGCACATCTGGGCCTTCCAGATGGCCCCAAGCAGGATGGGCCCATTAGGACCCGATTCTGTACAAAACATTCCCACGGCATACAGAATTGGGCCCGAGGACATCCTCCCCGCAGGCTCCGCAGGTTTCCACAGGGCAAACGCCCCTCTTCCCCGCTGCCCGACCCACAGCTGGACAGCTGAGGCCTGAATCGGGTGGCGGGGATCTCCCTGCACCCAGCCCCAGTGGGGAAGGGGGGGGGGGGATGTCCGGCCCCAATCGCTCGGTTCGTGCTGATTATTTCACCTTCGAGGTGGAATAATCGGCATGTTCCCCCTGACCCCGCAGGACATACAGGGCTATGACCTGAATTGGCCCTGTATGTCCTGCTGCCTCGGCCCACCCCGCTCCCTCCCAGAACCTGCCCCCTCTCAGCTCTCTCTGTCCTGCTGCTCTAGCCGTGCAGAGAGAGTCCGAGGGGGAATAGGGGCAGGACAGCTTGCAGGGCTGTACTTCCCGCTGGGACATGCAGCCCTGCAAGTCATCGCAGAATCAGGCCCTTTATTCATGATTTCCACCTACCCTTTATAGAATGAGCCCCTTACAGTGTGACATAATGACGTGTTTCCTTTCCTGCATTCTCAGAAAAGCACATCTTCTCAGGGACTCAGTAGGAAGCATTAAGAAGAGATATTAATGTGTATCTCAATAGCATTCTAAATATATAGATAATCATGGTTTAATAGGACTAAGCCAATTTGGATTTTCAGAGAGCATTTCACAAAGTCCCTTATGAGGAAAGTAAAAAATCATGGAACAGGAAGCAACATCCTACTGTGGCTTGGGAAGTGGCTAAAAGACAGAAAACAGAGAGTAGGGCTAAATGGTCATTTTTATCAATGGAGAAAGGTGAATAATGGAGGGCCAGGTTTCTCTACTAGGCCCACTGCTTTATATAAATAACCTGGAAATGGGAACAAGTGAGGTGATCAGATCTGCAGGTGACACAAAATAATTCAAAGTTGTTAAATCACAAGAGGATTGTGAAAAATTGTAAGAGGATCTTGAGAAAATGGAAGACTGGGCATTCAAGTGGCAGATCAAGTTTAATATGGACAAGTCCAAAGTTATGCATATAAATAACAATAACCCAAATTATAGCTATATGATTCAAGGTTCCACATTAGGAGACATCACTCAGGAAAAATATCTAGCTGTCATCAAGTATAATACATTGACATGCAGCAGCAGCCAAGAAAGCATATGGCATGCTAAGAATTATATGGAAATGAATGGAGAATAAAACAGATAATATGATAATGCCTTTTTATCATTTCATGGTGCAACCGTACCTTGAGTATCATGTGCAATTCTTATCACATCTCAGAAGAGATCCTCCCTTGTAATGTCACATACCACCCACTCTCCCCTACTTTGTTCTGCCTCCTCCTAGTGTTTTTTTTCCTAGGACAGCCCCAGCTATTCCTGTCTGCAGATGTCCTGTGCTCTTTTCTCTGCCACTAGGAACTGGGTCCCCAGCAGCGACAGCAGGTTGGGTCGCTGCAGCACTCTACTTTCTTTATCACTGGGAGTTGGATCCTCAGCAGTGGCTCAAGCCTTGACTACCATAGTTCACATTGTCTGCCACTGGAGGTTGGGTCCCTGTTGGCAGCGGCAGCTCTTCCAGCACTTTTATTTCTTTACTGCCAGGGCTTGGGTCATTGGTGGCAGCTATGGTCTTGACTATTGCAGCTGCCTCACTTCTCACTCTCTGCCGGTGGGGTTTAGGTCTCCAGTGGCACCAGGAGTGCCTTCAGCATCCTTTTTTCTTTGCCACTGGAAGTTGGGTCCCTGCTGGCACACTGCCATTGTTTTTTTCAAATTTATTTGATTCAGTGGCATAAACGTCCCTGCTGCATCAACATTTTATGTCTCTCTTTTTCATATTAAAGGGCCTGAGATCTCTGCAACCTCTAAATTTTATTTTATATGCCTCCTTCTACCTGTATCCTTGCAAGTGCAGACAAATCTATGGGTATGGAGGAATGGACAGACAAAGGGATGGACCCTCCCCAATAGGTGCCATTGCATAAATGATAATGATGATAATCTCAATCCTGCACAAGATTCTATATTAGAGAATCTACCTCATAAAAGCACTACCAACTAATTTGCTTTCCATAAATCTGAACTTAAAAAAAAAGAAAATACACAAAAAACCCCATGCCTTTCGGCATTTTTCAAAAAATAGAGATCGGTCATTTCTTCCCTCAGCTGAGGACCATGTAGGAAAACACCTCCTTTATAGTAGAAGTAAGATGCACCTTCAATAAGAAAGAGAACAGCAAAAGCCCTTTCTGAGATGATCATAATGGATATGTAGTTTCATAAGGCCAATCCATTCTAACAAATAATAGTGGGTTCCTATACAGTAACTAATCCAGAATACAGCTATACAGTATGTCTGTTGCAAGTACCTCCAAATTTGACCATGTCACCCCTCTCTTTCTTCAGCATCACTGGTTGCTTGTCCCTTACCAATTTCAAGTAATGGTTTTGATGCTTTCACACAAGACTTATTAGACAGGTCTCTCATTCTACCTCTCCACCTTACACCAGTTTGCTCTATTTGTATTCCTAATTCTCAAAACACACATCTGTTGGTTATTCCTCCCGTTTCTTGTGCCTGACTAGAAACTTCACGACATACAGGGTTTTTTTATTTTTTGGCCCCTTCTCTATGGAATTCTCTACCACTGGAAATCTGTGCTGAAACTTCAACAAGAAGTTCATAACTCTGTTACAAACTTACTTTTTTGACAGAGCCTTTTAGTCTTTCTTGGGTCCTACCTAGCCCCAACCCAAGAAAGCCTAAAAGGTTCTATCAAAAAAGTAGGCTAAAACTAATTACTACAGCAATTTGAATTATAAGCATGAAATCTTCCTAAACAACTCTTTTGTGTTCTTAGTAAACTTGCCCCCAAAGGTCTGCCAACAACCAACACCATCCCCACCTCCCCAGACCAGTTTGGCTCATCTCTGATCACTAAGATTTTAGGCTACCACAATGAGCAGAAAGCTACCACCATTCTTTTTCCTCCTCCCATTTCCCACCGCTGCATCTTCTCCTCATGATTCTCCAGGAATACATCCAAGTTCTCTGCATTCTTTTGACCCTCTCTCCTCTCTACCTCTTTAAGGCCAATAGGCTCCCTTAATCCATCAAATTCATCTGCTGATGTAATTCCTCCTAAGCTGCTCAAAAATTGCTGTGATCACTTTTCCCCAACAATCCCTAATTTGATCAATGACAATCTAAGTAGTGATGCGGTGCCCTCACCCTGGAAGCATTCCATAATTTGCCCGTTGCTAAAAAGAATCAGCCTTGACCCCTCTATTTCAGATCATTACCACCCCATCTTTAAATTTACCTTTCCTCAGTAAAATCCTTGAGAAAACCATTTATGAACAAGTCACAAAATTTTGCGAGTCTAACAATTCCTTCCACCCTCGTCAATCTGGATTTCGACTGCAGCACAGTACAGAGACAACCATTCTGGGACGTCTTAATGAAGTAGTAATTCATCTGGATAACCTTCGTAACATCCTAATCATCCAATTAGACCTAAGTGCTGCCTTTGATGTGATAGATCATTCTCTCCCACTTAACCACATAAAAGACTCAGGCTTCAGCTCTGTCGCACTAAATTGGTTCTGCTCCTGTCTGTCTTAATGAATGTTTCAAGTTTCCCTCGGTCCCATGGTGTACCCCAAGGCTCGATCCTTGCTCCCATTCTTTTTAATCTCTTTATCTTCCCTCTTACTCTTCTCATCCAGGATCTCAATGTAAGTTCTTGCATTCTGATGAGATTCAGCTTATAATAGCCCATGATACCTGGGATACTCAATTTCTATAGGAACTCAATGCTAAACTCCAAAAGATTGCAGACTGGCTGCAATCCCATAAAATGATCTTAAATCCCTCAAAAAACAGAAGTGCTCTAGTAATCACACAATGACTGCCCACCTTCTCATCCACCCCTAATCTTCTCCACACCAATCTCAATAAAAATCTTGATTCATTCCCTTGGTGTCTTACTTGATGACCACCTTTCCTTCAAGCCTTTTATCTCACTCTTAGAAGAATCAAAGCCATAAACCCCTACCTAGACATGAAAACCCAATACAAGCATTGAAGAACGTGTCTTTTGGGGAGACTGCTAGGTACTTATGACCTAGATTGACCACTGTTGGAAACAGGATACTGGGCTTGATGGACCTTTGTCTGACCCAGTATGGCATGTCTTATGATTGGTGACTGAGGAGTGGAGGACAATCAAATTGATTACTGTAATTCCTTACTTGCAGGGACTATCCAGTCTCAATTAAAATGGCTTCAAATAATACCAAATATGGTAGCAAAACTCATCTATAAGGCCAAATGGCATGATCATGTCACTCCTCTCCTCCTTGAAAAGCATTGGCTCCCTGTTGCCTTTCGTATAGAATTCAAAATGCTAACCTAACCTAACGTACCTTAACTCATATCTCATTCCTTATTACCATCCCACACTCTGCAGTCATCTAACACTGACCTCCTAGTCGTTGCTACCACACGTTTGATCCGTCTTGAAACCTATCGCTCCATGGCTTTCAGTTTTCTTGTTCCTTAATTGTGGAATTCCATGCCTGTAGAACTCCGTAAGGAACCCTCCTTCAAAAAATTCACAACTGAATTAAGGTTCTGGCTTTTCCTCAAGGCCTTCAATAGTTCCTAACTTCCTGACCTCGTCCTATTGATTCATTGCCCTAGACTTTCTTTCCCCCTCCTTATGTTTCCCGAATAAAGAGAATTTTTCTTATCTCTCCTGTCTAAACCTAGTATTATAATGTGCTATTGCTTCCCTTCATTCTGTTTCTTAGTTTCAGTCCTAGGTTTTAATTCTTCTTGTCCTTTTTGTTTGTTTTCTATGTTATAACTCTTTTTATTGTAAACAGCCTTGAAGCTTGTAACAAAGGGCGGTACAACAAATCGGTCCAAATAAACAAAAAAACACAGGCTTTCCATTTGTTAAATTGTACCCTATCTTTTACTTCAACTCTGTTTTCCACCCGCCCGCCCCCCCCCCATTTTAAATTTTATAGTGTATACCACCATGATGATCTTTTGGCTCTTGTGCAGTATATCAAATAACGGAAATGAAGGAAAAACTAACTAACTAAACGTTTATAGACCAGAATGATATTTTCAATGTTGGCCACTGAATATTGACCCCAAAATGTTATGTTATTTGTTCCTTTGATTGTAGAAGAAACTGTCAGACAGAATTAGCCTAAAAATTCAGATAAGAAAAAGTATAATTTATTTTATGTTAGTTATAAATTACGTTGTCTCATTTTTTTGTAGTGTACTGGGTGCCAGAAGAGCATTCTGTAACATATTTTCTTCTTTACAGTCACCACATAAAATAACTTTTAATAAGTAAAAAAAATTCCATTTGCAAATTAAATACAGATTTAATAAAGCATCTGGTACTCTCTATAATGAAAATGGCACCGATTGGTCTGGAATGAATCAATGCAAGAGAAGTGTGATATTTGGCAAAAGCTTGTCTTGCTGAAGAAAGATAAAAGCCAGCCAAGGATGCAAGTTCTCTTTTTTTTAATAATTCTGTCTAATAAAAAATAAGACAGATTTTTCCATATTTTGAAAAAATACTACCTATTGTTATTAGTTATCAATAATTGACACATTTACATTCAGAGTTAATATAAAAAGAAATATATTGGAAAGTGTCAGAGACATAAAAGACTCGAGAAAATAAAGTTGAGTAGAAGAGATTTAAGGTGAGGGCTGTAAGTAGTAGGGTGAGGGTAAGGAATGTCTGCAAGTATGTAGAATGCCTCTATATGGATGTATTATTTCAAGTGGTTTGTGACTGGGACAAAGGATTTGAGTGGGTGGGATGATGTACTGTATGTGACTACCTGGCTAGTTATGTGAATGACTGAATGTGTTCTTTGAGTAGGTGGGTATTGTATTGTCTGCAGATCTATTACTGGGGTATGTCTGTGCATGAGTCAGAGTGAATATTGGTAAAATGCATTAATGGAGGTTAGATTGAAAGTGGGGGCTGCAGGGCAGGGGAATGTCAACATGTATTTCTTTAACTTTATCCCTAAGGAAAGTTCTTAAATAAGTTAGATGAGGAATATTTAACTACACAAAACCGAAGGAAATATACCACCCATGAGAAGAACCTCTTGGTGTATTGCCATGGTAAGTTTCCTTTTCTCCAGTGTTTCTTTACAATAGGTTTAGAAAAACACAGACTTTCTGATCTTAAAATAAAACATTTCTATTTTTAAGAAAGGTCTGCATATCAATTTTCTTTCAGGCTCCAGGGTAAAACAGTAACTAAAACTGCTTAAGTGACCAAATCTTTCTAAATTAATCATAGCAGTGTTATTTTGATTATAGAGGAGATCTACTTAAGCCTTCTGACAACCTCAGCTTGACCCTGCACTTTTTAGCATTAAATCTCAGCTGCCAAATTCTAGATCATTCTTCAAGCTTAACCAGATCCCTCCTCATGTTATCTACTCCTTCCTGGGTGTCCACTATATTGCACATTTTGGTATCATCCACAAACAGGCAAATCTTACCCAACAGCCCTTCCAAATTATCACTAACAAATAAAATAAAATAAATACAAATTTAAATTTAAAACTCAGACCAAGGACAGATCCCTGCGGCACACCACTGATAACCTTCTTCTCCGTACAGTGAGCTCCATTTACCTGTACCCTTTGCCACCTCCCACTCAACCAATTTCTAACCCAATCAATAACTTTAGGGTTTATACCTAGGGTGCTCAGTTTGTTTATAAGTCACCTTTGTGGAATGGTGTCAAAAGGCTTTACTGAAGTCCAAGTACACCACATTTAGGGCTCTCCCTCGATCCAACTCCCTGGTCACCCAGTCAAAGAAATCAATCAGATCCATGCTGCCTCGGATCGGGTAATCCGTTGGACTCCAGAAACCTCACTTTTTTCTCTTTCAGCAGCGCTTCCAATAATTTACTCACCACTGAGATTAAACTAACCGGCCTGCAGTTTTCAACCACATCCTTACTTCCGCTTTTGTGTGAAGGGACAACATGTGCCCTTTTCCAGTCCTCAGGGACCACTTCTGACTCCAAAGAAGCATCAAAAAGGTTAGTCAATGGAGCCGCTAGAATGTCCCCAAGTTACTTCAGTATTCTTGGATGTATCCCATCCAGTCTAATCGCCTTATCCACTTTTTATTTAGTTAGTTCCTCACAAACAAAGTCTTCTGAAAATCATTCAAGCTCCCTGTTACTTCTGTTCCTATTTGGTGGTGTTTTCTGAGGTCCTGCTCCTGGCCCTTCATCTGTGAACACAGAACAGAAATATTTGTTAAGCAATTCCGCTTTATCTTCATCATTTTCTACATATTCCTCCCCTTCACCCTTGAGTCTGATGATAATACCACTTTTGCCCTTCCTCCTCTCACTAACATATCTGAAATATGTCTTATCCCTTCATTTTATTAAATAGAAACATAGAAACATAGAAATATGACGACAGAAAAAGACCACATGGCCTATCTAGTCTGTCCTTCCATAACAACTACAACAGTCCACTTTTTGCCTTTAGAGATCCTCTGTGTTGGTCCCATGCTTTCTTGAATTCAGTTACTGTCCTCATCTCTACCACCTCCACTGGGAGACTATTCCACGGATCCACTACTCTTTCTGTAAAGAAATATTTCCGCATATCACTCCTGAATCTATCTCCCTTCACCCTCATCCCATGTCCCCTCGTAGCAGAACTTGCTTTCAATTGAAAGAGGCTCTCTCCCTGAACATTTATGCCACGGAGGTATTTAAACATCTCAATCATATCACCTCTATCCCGCCTTTCCTCTAAGGTATACATATTAAGATCCTTAAGTCTGTCCTCATATGCTTTATAATAAAGCCCATTAATCATTTTGGTAGCAACCCTCTGCACCGACTCCATCCTGTTCACATCCTTTTGAAGGTGCGGTCTCCAGAATTGCACACCATACTCCAAATGAGGTCGCACCAAAGACTTATACAGAGGCATTATCACCTCCTTTTTTCTGCTAGCCATTCCTCTCCGTATGCACCCAAGCATCCTTCTAGCTTTTGCTGTCGCCTTTTCCACCTGTTTAGCTACTTTAAGATCATCAGACACAACCACGCCTAGGTCCCGCTCTTCTTTAGTGGACAAAAGTAATTCACCTCCTATACTGTATTGCTCCCTTGGATTGCTGCAGCCCAAATGCATGACCTTACATTTTTTAACATTAAATCCCAGCTGCCAAATTCTAGACCATTCTTCAAGCTTAGCTAGATCCCTCCTCATGTTATCTACCCCTTCCTGGGTGTCTACTCTATTGCAGATTTTGGTATCATCCGCAAAGAGGCAAACCTTACCCGACAGCCCTTCCGCTATATCACTAACAAAGATGTTAAAAAGAATCGGACCAAGGACAGATCCCTGGGGCACACCACTGGTAACATCCTTCTCCTCAGAGTGAGCTCCATTTACTTGTACTCTTTGTCGCCTCCCACCCAACCAATTTCTAACCCAAGCAGTAACTTTAGGGTCCATCCCTAGGGTGCTCAGTTTGTTTATAAGTCGCCTGTGAGGAACAGTGTCAAAGGCTTTACGGAAATCTAAATACACCACATCTAGAGCTCTCCCTCGGTCCAACTCCCTGGTCACCCAGTCAAAAAAATCAATCAGATTTGTCTGACAAGACCTGCCTCTGGTGAATCCATGCTGCCTCGGATCCTGTAATCCGCTGGACTCCAGAAACCTCACTATTTTCTCTTTCAGCAGCGTTTCCAATAATTTACTCACCACCGAAGTTAAACTAACCGGCCTGTAGTTTTCAACCACATCCTTACTTCCGCTTTTGTGTAAAGGCACCACATGAGCCTCTCTCCAGTCCTTTGGCACCACTCCTGACTCCAACGAGGCATTGAAAAGGTCAGTCAGTGGAGCTGCTAGAACGTCCCCAAGTTCCCTCAGTATTCTAGGGTGTATCCCATCCGGTCCCATCGCTTTGTCTACTTTAAGTTGAGCTAGTTTCTCACGAACACAGTCTTCTGAAAATAGTTCAAGATGTCCCTCGCTTCTGTTCTTATTTGTGGGTGTTTTCTGAGGTCCTGCTCCTGGTTCTTCATCTGTGAACACAGAACAAAAATATTTGTTAAGCAATTCCGCTTTATCCTTATCAGCTTCTACACATTCCCCCCCTGCACCCTTGAGTCTGACAATACCACTTTTGCTCTTCCTCTTCTCACTAATATATCTGAAAAATGTCTTATCCCCCCATTTTATTGCATTGGCTATTTCCTCCTCCTTTTGATTCTTTGCCTTCTTGACTACTTTGCTAGCTTCTCTAAGTTTTTCCAAATACAGATGCCTGTCTTCTGCTCTCTGTGATCTCTTGTATTTCATGAAGGCCTCCCTCTTTTTCTTCACTTTTTCAGCTACTTCCTTCGAAAACCATAGCGGTCTCCTGTTCCTTTTGCCTTTATTTACCATTTTAACAAAAAGGTTGGTTGCCCTTAAAATACCCCCTTTCAGTTTTGCCCACTGTTTTTCTACATCCCCCAGCTGTTCCCATCCCACTAACGACTCCCTGAGGTATTGGCCCATCTTCGCAAAGTTAGTCTTCCTAAAGTCTAAGATCCTCACCTTGGAATGGATTCTAACAGCCCTAGTCCTAATACTGAACCACACCATTGCATTGGCTATTTCTTCTTCTCTTTGTATCTTTGCTTTCCTGCCTACTTTGCTAGCTTCTCTAAGTTTTTCCAAATATAGATGCGTGTATTTCTTGAAGGCCTCCTTCTTTTTCTTCATCTTTTCAGCTACTTCTTTTGAGAACCATAGTGGTCTCATTTTCCATTATATTTATTTATCTTTCTAACAAAAATGCTTGTTGCCCTTAAAATATTCCCTTTCAGTTTTGTCCACTGTTTTTCTACATCCCCCAGCTGTTCCCATCTCGCTAACGACTCCTTAAGGTATTGTCCCATCTTGGCAAAGTTAGTTTTCCTGAAATCTAAGACTCTCACTTTTGAATGGATTTTATCAGCTCTAGTCCTAATAATGAACCACACCATCTGGTGATCATTGGATGCAAGATGATCTCCCACTATATCATCAGAAAACACTTTCCCCATTGGTAAGCACCAAGTCCAGTATGGCACCATCATGTGTGGGCTGTAACCAGTTGCCTGAATAGCTCTCCCTGTAGAAAATCCAGGAGCCAATGAAGTGACTAGAGAAGAGGGGTAATATGAGCATGCTCTTGTTCTTTCTGAATAAAGTATATCCCAGTATAATTACTTCCCAGTCATGGTTGTCCATGAACCATGTCTCTGTAACCATCACTAAATGCAAGTCAGCCTCTACCATTAAAGCCACAACATCTGAGATCTTGTTTCCCATGCTACGGGCATTTATACACAATGCTTTCCAGATGTTGTCCCTTTTACCAAATTCTAGCGAGGTATTTAATGTTTCACTTATCTGGGGACTTTCTTCACCGATCCCCAATGAATCTAGTTTAAATCCCTCTTCAGTAGGTTAGCCAGTCTGCTGCTGAAGACACTTCGACCCTTCTTGGATGGATGGATGCCATCTCTGCTCTGCAGCCCTTGGAACATCATCCCATGGTCCAGGAAACCAAAATGCTCTTGATGACACCATCCATACAGCTATGCATTTATCTCCAGGTTGCGAGCTTCTCTGCCTTGGCCTTTACCCTCAACAGGGAGGATTGAAGAGAACATCACCTATCTCCTTCACCCTCTGTTCTAGAGCCATGAAGTCTCTTTTGATATACCTAACAGTATTATTTGTGCTGACATGGATGAACAACATTGGATAATAGTCAATAGACTTGATGAGCCTCGGCGAACTCTTTGTAGATTTGCAGATTTTGGCTCCTGGTAGACAGCATACCTCTCTGGACATCAAGTCTGGTCGTCTGTTCTAATGGCCCCTCACACTTGGACATAACCGTCCATCCCTTCCCACATTCCCCTCAAAAAAACAATGTTAAACCCTGCTCCCTCCCATATATCTTGCCCCCCTCTCTTGACTGTCCCCAGCCTCCCCTTGCTGTAGGATAAAGTGATGTTTTCATGATCAGAAGCTATACCCACTCACTAAAGTTCCACTGGCACTGAAATTCAAAAGTTGCTTGACCGAACGTTATTAGCTGTATGACCCTGCATTCTCAAAATTGATGATTTATCTAGTTAAGTTACGTTTTAATACAGTTTAGTAAATATGGGGCAAAATCTCCTATACCTATTCCCAAAATCTTTCCATTATATCTTTCATCAAATGGTGCCCTTTGAAATTTTAGTTTGGGGGAGCGTTATCTCCAAATTTTAAGGGAGCATTATCACCACAATTTAATCATGCTATATCAAAATGGGTGATTATAGAAGAGCCCACCTTGTTTGTTGCTTCTTCACTACTATGCATGAGATGTACCTCTTGTCAGCTTCCCAGGGGAAAACAGCTTTGATTAATATCATTAATTTGTGTTGCCTCACATTTATTCGTGCTTAAGGGGATAACCTCCCCCCACTCAATCATGAATCATGGGGGGGGGGGGGTGGTCTGCACACATACACACATCTATAAATCAAACATGTTTAGGGCTGCCACTTGTGCCTTAAAGTCCATGTGATGCATAGCAAAGATATGTGAGTTTTATCTTTCACATACTGCAAACTCCTCTTTCTAATGACAGTATAAATATGAGGCACAGCTCAGGTTATCTCCAGCTGCCAATAGTTTATTCTCTGTCATTCTCCGTTATTATAATTACAGCTGCAGCCATTACAAAAGGTAGATATCAGTCATAACAAGATGACATTTTTAAAAATTTAATGGTTTTCAACCACAAGGAATACATAGAAGGGATGATATTTAAAAGGACTTATGTGATCAGCATTGAATGCTAACCCCATAAGCCCTTACTTTAAAAATTTGGGCCTGACAAATGCATAACTTTTCACTAGAAGCTTGATGACTGGCCAAAAGTTATCAGTCTAAGATAGGGGTTCTCAACCCAGTCCTTGGGACACACCTAGCCAGTGAGGTTTCCAGAATAACCACAACAAATATGCATGAGATTTGCATACAATGGAGTTAGTGGATGCAAATCTACCATGCATATTAAAACTTAAAGATCATTCAGCAAATTCCTAACCTACAAGGAGAGTTGGCACACATTTATATACAAAGGGATAAGGGGAGCGCAGCATAAAAGTTCTGTGTTGTGTATTTCATAGGGTGAGAGAAACAAGCTTTTTCTCCTCGAGTCTTGCTTAGTACCCTCACGTGGTGACCTCTGTTCTATAAAATTAATTCTAAATTTCAGAAAGGTGACACTATGATTGAAGTATGGTACGCAAAAAAAAGAAGAATACATACTAGCTGCATGTCGCAAAGGATAAAAAGTTGTCATTCCCAGCTAAAGCACAAAGGCAAGAGATGATCGCAGCGATCGCGCACATGTTGCAGCTGAAGACAACAGCCCTGCCACAGACAAAAGTCACAGTGAACTTACTCATGGGCCCACTGTGGTACAATTAAATGGACCCCTGCAAGAGGGTATACAAAGAGAATCTGCCACAAGCTGGAAAAAAAGGAATATTGCCACAAGAAAAATTGCAAAAAAGCAACCGATACAAATTTAAGAAGTAGTGAACGATAACATCTTAAATCAACTAGGGGCTCCTGTGGAAAAAAAGAGATAGAGAGAGAAAGAAGAGATTCAGAAAAAAGGAGGCTTGGAACAGATTGCTAAAAAGAAAGTTGAGGTGGAGATAGAGCTCGAAGATCTGGACATGCAGGAGAGTGAGATATAAGAAATCAACTGAAAAGGAAGGAGAAAGGAAGGAGAAAGACCCTAATAAAAGTAGAAATCTCAGTATAGCATGGATTAGCTATAAGAAAGCCTTAAATAGTGTCCCACACTTGGATAATAAATTGCTTTGTAATTTATGAAATAAAGCCTGGCTTGATAGAGTACACCGAGTTCACCATGCAAATTTAGCAAACCATGCTCCTTTTGAATAAACACCCAGGAAGGTGTAGATAACATGAGGAGGGATCTAGCTTATCTTGAGGAATGGTCTAGAATTTGGCAGCTGAAATTTAATGTTAAAAAATGCAAGGTCATGCATTTGGGCTGCAGCAAGCCAAGGGAGCAATATAGTATAGGGGGTGAAGTACTTTTGTCACTAAAGAAGAGCTGGACCTAAGTGTGATTGTGTCTGATGATCTTAAAGTAGATAAACAGGTAGAAAAGGTGACAGCAAATGCTAGAAGGATGCTTGGGTGCATAGGGAGAGGAATGGCCAGCAGAAGAAAGGAGGTGATAATGCCTCTGTATAAGTCTTTGGTGCGACCTCATTTGGAGTATAGTGTGCAATTCTGGAGACCGCACCTTCAAAAGGATATAAACAGACTGGAGTCGGTACAGAGGGTGGCTACTAAAATAGTTAGTGGTCATCATTATAAAGCATATGAGGACAGACTTAAGAATCTTAATATGTACACCTTAGAGGAAAGGCTGGATAGAGGTGATATGATTGAGATGTTTAAATACCTCCGTGGAATAAATGCACAGGCAGAGAGCCTCTTTCAATTGAAAGCAAGCTCTGCTATGAGGGGACATGGGATGAGGGTGAAGGGATAGATTCAGGAGTGATATGCGGAAATATTTCTTTATGGAAAGAATAGTGGATCCGTGGAATAATCTTCCAGTGGAGGTGGTAGATATGAGGACAGTATCTGAATTTAAAGAAGCATGGGACAAACACAGAGGATCTCTAAAGGAAAAAAGGGGACTGTTGTAGTGGTTGATATGGAAGGACAGACTAGATAGGCCATGAGTTCTTTTTCTGTCGTTATGTTTCTATGGGGTATGTTTACTAAGCAGTCTTAACGTGCGCCCGGCGATACTGTGCAGGTTGCCATAAAAGGAGTGGGCGTTTCGGTCTTAACGTAGCAAAACGGAATTATCGCGCGATAACGTGCGCTGCGCACATTATCGGGCGAGACGCCGCTAAGCACGTTAACGTGCGGTAATCTTAAGTAGGCACGCTGACATCTAAACACAGAAACAGAGGTGTAGCACAATGGTTAATACACTGACTGATGGTACCGGGGACATGAGTTCAATCCCCCAGTGTGCCTAATGAACAAGGCTAGCTGAGGCAGTTCCCTTTATGTTTAAGTAGTGCTTTTTGAGGCATTGTAGTTTTATTTTAATTAGTGCTGCCAGCAAACACACCCTCACAGTGGTGTAACCTAAGGTGCCGCATAAGGCACCCTATAAGGCACTACAGAGGGCACATTATAAAGTTCACTGTCAGCCAAGGCACCCTACAATGTCCATTATAGGACACCTCATAAGGCACCTTATAAGGCGCTTTATAGGGTGCCTTATGAGGCGCTCTATAAGGCGCCCTATAAAGGTGCCTTATGGGGCGGCTTATGAGGCACCTTAAGGTTACAGTACTCTGAGGGTGGTTTTGCTGGCAGCACTAATGTACATTAAAAATAGACAATGCCTCGGACAGCCCTATCAAATAACCCCACTGTGGGATAGAACCCACGACTTCTGGCTCCACAGGCAGTGAAGTAACCAGTGGGCTACAGCTGCTAACAAACCCCTGGCTGGCTACAGAAGGACTCCACGTCACCATACAAATAGTCTGCTGTGGCTACCAGGATAGGGACAACCCACCCGTACCCATGATGCACAGCACATGCATATTGGCAGTCTACAGATGATCACAAGATGGGGTGTGCACACCACAGCACCTCAGTCTGGTAGGGGGTGCCGACGGTGTGTGTTACTGGCACAGAGTAGCTACAGACCGTCACACTGTGTGGGTAATGTGCTCACCCTGAGGGTGAGGTGGGGCGGCCAGCACCAGGTCCGCAGCACCTTCAATGGCTGAAATAGGCCATGTCGCAGGTACCCATCAGTGCCAGTGTGTGTGATAGGTAGTTCCTGAAAACACCCCTAGGATACATTAGTGTCTATCTGAAGTTGTCAATCAGGTCTGGCCCTTATGGGCTATGATGCACCCAGAATAGTGCATATTCTGTCTTGGTGCCATGGTAATATGATGTAAGTGACGGGGGGTGTTTGGACCCATAGGCAGATTATGTACCACCACCCAACCCACCCTCTGTGGCTCAGGGTGGGAGATAGGATTCCCCCACCAACAGATCCACATTCTACCTCCCTGCAACAGTGGCAGTAGAGGGGGCCATCAACCCCAGTCATGCTGGGGAACAGACACCCTACAGGGCAGCCAATGCAGAGCTGTACACATCCCTAAGGCAATGGCAGGAAGACAGTAGGCCTGGAAATGCTCAGCTGCCCCCCAACACCATCTGACATTCTCCAGCAGCAAGCACGGTGAGTCACCAGCCGCTGCACCCTGCAAGGTGTTCCAGCCATACACATATAACTGCAAACAGTCTGCTAGCTAGTCCACAGTGCATGATCCTGGAGGAGATGTGTGCACCCAAAAGCTGGGATGTGAGCACACCCACCAAGCAGATAAGTCAGTGATTAGGCCCCAGAGAAGAGAACCTATGCATTTCACTGAAGAGAAATAAAATATAGCACTATGGGGGAGCCTAGCCATGCCGTGGTCACTGCTCAGTCAGGGTGAGAGTGACCTCCCAGCAGGACATGCTGTGGCCACCCTGTCGGTGCAGGTCATGGCCAGGCACTACAATGTCCGAGCATTGCCCTATGCCCTGTGCTGATGCATCCAGGCCAGGCCACCCTGTCCAGGCTATACCCATGTTACCTTGTTCCTCATTATGCACATTGGCAGGCCAATACTGGCAACAGTGCTAGCAGTGTGGGCTGGTGAAGGTGTTAGCAGCCACCACACACTGGATAGACAGACACACACTCCCCACACCTATGCCAGCATTGTGCAACTATAGAAGTGTTTGGCAGCCCTGGCCACCGCACCAGTCTTGGGCACAGTGCAGGCATGGCTATGGTATGCAATACTGTTGGGGTCACTCCCCAGGGTTGTAAACACTGTCAGACACCAGACCTGAAGCACACTCGTCAGACATCAGAAAGGTTGCTATGATGCAGCTCAATCAGCAAATTGTGCTTAAATTAGGAATTGCTATCTGCCAGTAATCATGGCAACCTTTTGATAGTTGTGTACCATATTCCCAGGTTTAGGGTGGCATTGCTAAGGTATGCAAGTGCTAGTATTGGGAGATGCACACAGGGCCCAACATCCTGCCTCTCCAGGAGGCATAGAATAATGGAGCCTGTGGATGCGAGTGTGTCTGCCCCTGTTGGCCGCTGCTTTAGGGCAGAGGTTCCCAACTCCAGTACTGGTGGGCCAAACACTGTTCGGGTTTTCATGCTGTCCCTAATGAATATGCATGAGATACATCTGCATACCATGGGGGTGGTGCATAGAAATTCAGCACAGGCATCTTTATTAGAAGCAACATGGAACCTGAATGGTGTTTGGCCCTCCAGGACTGTATTTGGGAGACTCTGCTCTAGGTAATGCGCATGTTTATGGTGTCTGTGCTCTGTAGGGTAAAATGTAGGTGTTTTGGGCATGTTTATGTCATCTTACGCACCTACGAAGGCTAGAAAAACGCTGGCGCCGCTCACTAGCTACCGACGACCACGAAGCCTACATTCTTCACCTCTCAACTCACCGCGAGGCAATCGCAGCCAGAAAGAAGCAATACCACTCAGATATGCTCAAGAGATCATTGAACAAACCACGCGACCTTTTCAACCTGGTTAAGTCACTATCAAAGGAACCATCTTCTGAACAAAATAATGATATCCACCCGCAAGAATTCGCTGATTACTTGCAATCAAAACTCCTACAGACAGATGAACTCTCAAAAAACAATATACAAGAAACGACCTGCCCAACATCCCTATCCGCACTTCACACGCCTTCTTCTAAACACATTGAAGACACCATCTCCTCACTCAACACGACCACTGCACAAACCGATCCCTGCCCAGCCTTTTGGATAAAGGACCTGCGGGGTGACTTTAGCACCTTCATTGCAAGAATCATGGACCTCTCTTTCACTACTGGCGCCTTCCCATCTGCATTAAAACTCACATCCATCAGGCCACTACTGAAAAACGCTAAACTGGATCCAAAACGGCCAGACTCCTACAGGCCAATAGCCAGTATCCCCCTCTTAGCAAAGATCTTTGAGAAAGAGGCACAGCGCCAAATCCAAGACCACATCGACTCCGCAGCCCCTCTAGACTATTCTCAACATGGTTTCAGAGAATTCCACGGCGTCGAGACACTGCTTACCACCCTCTTCAATGATATTCTCAATACCATAGACAACATCCGACAAGGCGTCGTGCTAATCTTCTTGGATATAGCAGCAGCGTTTGACTCGGTAAATCACGAAATTCTCCTCGGTCGACTGGAAGGAAAAGGCATTTGCAACTCAGCACTTGAATGGTGTAAATCATACCTCGACACCAGAATGCAATACGTCAAATCCGCAACAGGAGAATCAAAACTCTTCCATCAAAGACAAGGCGTTCCGCAGGGGTCCTCACTCTCATCCCTCTTGTTCAACGTCTATATGCAGCCTATCTGCAATATCATCAGGTCCTTCAATGTGAAATGTATGATATACGCTGACGATATCCTACTCTACATGCCATTTTCCACAATGCAAATGGACTTACTGCCTATAACAAACTGCTTCGATGCAATATCACAATGGCTCCTGTCACAGAACCTCCGCATTCAGCATAAGAAAACTGAGGTTCTCTTTATCACAAGAGACCCCAACTTCACCCCACCACCACATATAAGTGTCAAGGGAGCTGACCTAGGCACCAAGGATACAATAAAATACCTCGGAGTCACACTAGACCATAGGCTCGACATGAAATCACACATAAACAATATCGTAAAATCTGTATACTTCAAAATACGCACTCTTAGACACCTGCGTCCCCTACTAGACCACGAAGACTTCAGAACCATCTACCAAGCACTGATACTGCCGCACTTCGACTTCGCCAATTCCATTCTACAAGGACTCCCACAATCCACAATAAGCTCCTTGCAACTCGCAATGAACACCGCTGCCAGGGTTCTTCTAGGAGCGGCCAGAAGTGAACACATTACACCTATCCTCAAAGAGCTCCATTGGCTCCCTATACACGGAAGACTTACATTCAAAACCCTCCTTCTCACATTCAAGGCCTTAAATGGTTTATCGTCCACATCACTTACCAAACTCATCCAATCCGTCCCATCAAATAGAAATAGGAGACATGCAGCATTAAACTCACTAACAACCCCAAAGGCTATAACAACGTGCAGCCTATCAACATCAAACAGAGCTTTCATGTTTAGCGCACCAAAATACTGGAATGCTCTCCCACCTGATCTCCGCGCCATAACCGACCTAACCCAATTCAGAAAGGCCCTTAAACTGCACCTTTTCATCAAATACTACCCTACATGAACCGTAACATAACAGCCTCACCCTAGTATAATCCACAATATCCCTCTTGTTCCAAGCATCACTGCTAATTTTATGTAAATAGTTCGAGCATGCTATCTAGCTAACAGATTATATACTCCATGTAAATAGTTCTCCCATGTTATCCAAGTTGATACTCCTGTTATATGTAATACCAAACAGCCTGTTGTTCTGGTTCCTTTCTGTTATTTGTAAACCGCGCTGATGTCAAAGAGTGCGGTATATTTTATTTATTTATTTTATTTATCTATTTCTTCTATACCGCCCCTTCCAGAGATCAGGGGCGGTTTACATGGAACAATTGCATACATTTGCATAACATTACATAGAACAAGAACTTCTTAACTTTTTACATATAACAGAACAGTAAATTGTCAGAACTATTTACAGGGTGTATACTTTTGTATACTGCTGAATTTACAGGGGAATGTCAGCGAGCTGACATTGCTATTTATAGAAATTATTTACAAGAATACATGATTATATAAGAAGTTGAAATAAATAAATAAAATAAATAAATAAATAAAAAATCTGCAATAAAGGTTCTGTCTGTATTAGCACGTTTTAGTAGTGGGTAAAATATGGGGACTGGGTTGGCAGGAACCACCGCTGGGACTTGAACCTTTGACCACTGTTCCCTCTAAAATGTGAGCTTGTGCTCGCGCACACACCTCGCCGAGTGAGCGCACATACTTTACAACAGAGCGCACAAAAATTACGGTTCTGATTCTGATAGAAAACAACATAGACGTTCTTAAAATTGAAAAGTTGTTGTGTATTTATGGTTTTCACAAGTTCTACAATATTTTCTAGTGCAATCAATGTGGTATACATTCTGGATTCTGACATGTAGGCAAATTTTAAAGTATATAACTCCGAGTGTCATTATGTGGCGCACAAAAATTTAACCTTCCTTCAAAAGCTGCACAGCTGATATTTTATGTGCACACGGCCTACAGAAAATTAGAGGGAACATTGCCTGTGACCTTCTGCTCCTGAACACACTGGCTGTGTGCACTGCACCACCGTGTTGCCACAGAGACAGTGCATTCCCTGGTGATACCATGACTGTTCATCAGAAAGGGCCTGTCTGTTGCAGTGCATGGCACCCACCTACACAGGGCTAGGCCATGGTCTGCTCTGGGCAGCTGCCACTGCCCCCTCCACCACCAGTATCCCTCTGCCACCATGCCAACATGCCCTTCTGCTGGTGGTGCTGGTGGTGCGCAGTCTCAGGCCATGCAGTGTGCAGGTAGGCGGCTGCCTATGGTGTGGGTTCTGGGGTAGGGGTGTCTGCATAGCTGTCCACGCTTCCCCGCAGCACCGCCTGCCAATGTTCTGTGCCCTTGGGGGTACCTGCTGGGTACTATCCCCTGTGACACTGTGGGAAGCACACTCATGCCCATATTGGGCCCTCATCAGTTACTTCTCTACTGTTTCAGCATTCCTATGGGCCACCTAGGCATCACCCTAGTCCGCACTGTGGCCCAGCTGCACCACAGCATGTGCCGCCTGCAGCCCTCTGTGTCCCCTTTTCCAGCATCTGTCCAGTTGCCCGTTCCGACATGCCCGCCCTGCTGTTGCGGAACATGTGCACACCATAGGAAACCTGTCCAATGGAAAGGGAAAACCCTGATCAGCGCTATTTCACTGTGGGATCATTCACCTTGTATGGGGACAGAGCATAGACCCTTCCAAAATTAATATTACTTTTTTGGAGCTTTCTCGGGAGTGTTTTTTGATGTTTCCCATTAATATCACTATTGGCCAGCTTGGTTATGTTTTTTTTACATTTTCTTCTGGTCATTTGCACTGTTTATTTCCCTTTTGTTCCGTGCACATGTATCACACTTATCACTTTTTGTAGGTTTCCCTGGTTTTGCTGTACATTGCTGCTGGAAATGGTTTCTTTTCCCTTTAAATCAGCTCTAAAACGCCAGGGTTTCACTGGCGTTAGTTTTCAGCCCCGGATTTCACAGCGATAGTGTGCGGGGAGCCTCTCCCCTCCCACTCTCCGCCCATTGACCCTCAATCTCCGCCCTCCGGGAGCCTTTCTCCACCCTCAGCGCTCATTTGCGCCGCTGCGCACATTATCGCACGCTAAGGTACCTTATCGCGCCATAACGTCGCCTGGTGCACATTAAGACGGTTTAGTAAACATACCCCTTTGTTTCTATTTTTCTATGAAGTATAAAGATGGTCAGTTTGTCATTTCTAATATCAAGATACAGCTAGGAACATTTCAGGGATATTCTCTGCCACCACTTCTGTTTTGTATAATGCTGAATCCAGTGAGTACTCTCATCAATTCTTTGCGATACAGATTTAAGTAACCACCCAGAGGTAACACCACATTTATTGATTGTATATTACCTGAAATTCTACAGTTCCAGTGACCAACAATTGGCAGAATAATTCCATGTAGCAAAACGTTTTTCAAATGACATCAGGATGAATTTTGACCTTGACAAAATGCGCTAAGATAACCTCTCTTAGAGGAAAATTGAGCAATAATGAAAATATCTCCTTGACTGAGGGCTGCGAGATCAAGGAACTTGAACAGAAAGGTACATATAACTATCTAGGAACATAAGGAAATTACTGGGAGAAAAGATCAGTAAAGAATGCGTACCTTTGAGTCAATGCTGATTCCTGGCGACCCAGCAACTCCTGGCATTGTGGCCAGAAGTAGATTGCCAGGGTTTTGGATTTGTTAGGAACTGGGCAACATTCTGGGGAAAGGAGGGGCTTTTCCGAACAGATGGACTCCACCTTAACCGGGATATGACCAGGTTGTTGGCATTAACTTTTAAAAAGGAGATGGAGCAGCTTTTAAACTAGATAATAGGGGAAAGCGACCGTCACCCAAGAGTGCATGGTTCAAAAGGATGTATCCTTAAAGGATACTAGCAAAAAATTGAAGTAAGGGCATATCAACAGAGACAAAAGTAACCCACATACCCTTAAGTACAGGGCAGACAAAACTTAAAGATTCCAAATTACCCAATAACCAGATTAATATTAATAAAATAAAGTTTCTAAAATGTTTGTATGCAAATGCTAGAAGTCTAAAAAATAAGATGGGAGAGTTAGAATATATAGCACTAAAGGAGAAATTAGATATGATTGGTATGTCAGAGATATGGTGGAAGGAGAACAACCAGTGGGGCACTGTGATGCCTGGGTACAAATTATATCACAAAAGATAGAGTAGATCAAATTGGTAGAGGGGTTGCGCTCTTTGTTAGAGAGGGAATTAAGTCATACAGGATTCAAGTTTTGCAGGAAACAAAATACACTGAAGAATCTCTATGGATTGAAATTCCATCTAAAAGGGGGCAGGCGATGGCAGTGGGAGTGTACTATCAACTGCCTGGCCAAAATGAACAAAAGGATGATGAAATTCTCAAAGAAATCAGGGAAGCTAACAATATTTACAGCACAGTAATAATAATGGGTGACTTCAAGTACCCCGATATCAACTGGGTCAGTGTCATGGCAGGACATGCTAGGGAGATAAAGTTTATAAATGAAATAAATGACTGCTTCTTGGAGCAGCTGGTTCATGAACTGACAAGAGGGGAAGCCATTTTGAAGTGGAGGAGTGGCCTAGTGGTTGGGGTAAGGTACCTCAGGCCAGAAGGTCAGGGGTTCAAATCTCACTAGAGGACAGCAACCTTGGGCCAGAAGGACTGGGGTTTCTAGTCCCACAGGTGCTCCTTGTGGTCTTGGGCAAGCCACTTAACCCTCCATTGCCCATGTCCCCTGTAAAATAGTTATCTCCAAGTTATAATACCCTGTTCAATGTAATTTCAGTCTGTTAAATGTAAACCGCCTTGATATCATGAAAGGCGGTATATAAGAAATGTTAAATTAAAATAATTAAATTTTGGACCTAATCCTTAGTAGAATACAATATCTGGTGCAAAAGATAAGGGTGTTCGAACCACTTAGCAATAGTGATCATAGCATGATCGCAATTGATTTAATAAATGCAGGAAGTCAGCAAGGAAATCCACAATACTATCTTTAAACTTTTAAAAGGGAGGACTATGATAAAATGAGGAAAACAGTTAAAAAATTAAAGGGAGTAGCTGCAAAGCTTAAAGATTCATATCAGGCTTGGGTGTTTAAAAAAAACTATCTTGGAAGCCCAGACCAGATGCATTCCATGCTTTCAGAAAAGTGGAAGGAAGTCCAAAAAACTGCCAGCATGGTTTAAAGGTGAAGTCAGAGAGGCTGTTGTAGTCAAAAAGGCATCTTTCAAGAAATGGAAAAAAGAAGCCAAATGATGAATACTGGAAACAGCATAAGCACTGGCAAGTTAGATGCAAAGCACTGATAAGGAAGGCAAAGAGAGAATTTCAATAAATGCTTGCTGTGGAAGCAAACACACATAATAAAAATGTTTTCAAGTAAATTTGTAATAAAAAACATGTGAGAGAGTCAGTTGGACCATTGGATGATAGAGGGGTAAAAGGGGCACTAACAGGGAACACGGCCATAGTGGAGAGACTGAATGAATTCTTTGCTTTGGTCTTTACTGAAGAAGATGTAGGGAAGTTACTCATGTCAGAAATGGTATCTAAAGCTGATGCAACAGAAGAATTGAAAGATACACTAGGAAGATGTATTACAACTATTTCATAAACTGAAGAGTAGCAAATCACCTGGAGAGGATGGTATACATCCAAGGGTGTTGAAAGAACTGAAACATGAGACTAATCTGTGAACTATCATTAAAATTATCAGTAATACCTGAAGATTGGAGGATGGTCAATATAAACGCTAATTTTTAAAATGGGTTCCAGGGATGATCCGATAAACTACAGACCAGTGATCCTGATGTCAGAACCGGGAAAAAGGGTAGAAACCATTATTAAGAACAAAATTTCTGAACATGTAGTTAGTCATGGTTTAATGGGCGACAGCCAACATGGCTTTAACCAGGAAAGGTCTTGTCTTACTAATCTGTTATATTTTTTTGAAGGTATAAATAAAGAGGTAGACAAAGGTGGGTCGGTCGATGTAGTGTATCTGGATTTTCAGAAAGACTTTGACAAGGTCCTCATGAGAGACTCTTGGCGAAATTAAAGTCATGGGATAGGAAGCAGTGTACTATTGTGGATCAGGCACTGGTTAAAAGATAGAAAGTAGAGGGTAGGACTAAATGGCCAATTTTCCCAATGGAGAAAGGTGAATAGTGGGATACGCTGGGATCTGTGCTGGGACTGCTGCTTTTTAAAATATTTGTAAATGACCTGGAAATGAGAATAACGAGTGATGTAATCAAATGTGCAGACGACACAAAATTGTTCAAAGTTTTTACAACCCAAAAGGATTGTGAAAAATCGCAAAAGGACCTTAAGTGGAAGACTGGACATTCAAATGGCATGTGAAATTTAATGTGAACAAGTGCAAAGTTATGCATCTAGAAAAGAACAACCCAAAGTGCGGTTACACAATGCAAGGTTTTACATTAGGCACCACAACCAGGAAAAGGATTTAGGTGTCATCGTGGATAGCACCCACACCCAGTGTGCAGTGGCGGCCAAAAAAGTAAATAGAATGCTAGGAATCATAAGGAAAGGAATGGAGGATAAAACAAAGGATATTATAATGCTTCTACAGTATATTGCTCCATGGTGCAACCGTACCTCGAATATTGTGTGCAATTCTGGTCGCTGTATCTTAAAAAGGATATAGCAGAATCTGAAAAGATACAGAGAAGAGCCATAAAAATGGTAAAGGGGATGGAAGGATATCCCCTATGAGGAGAGGCTAAAAAGGTTAGGACTCTTCAACCTGGAAAAGACGGCTGAGGGGAGATATGATAGAGGTCTATAAATTAATGAATGGAGTGGAACAGGTAAATGTATATCGATTGTTTACACCATCAAAATGTAGAAAGACTAGGGGACATGCAATGAAGCTACAGGGTAACCTATTTAAGACTAATAAATGGAAGATACACAAGATCTACTAAAGAATTCTTTGTTAAAGATTTCACAGCAACTTCAAGACTGCTTGCAGGTCTCCATAGATGGGTGCCTGTGTTTGTGAAGAGGGGGCTGTGAGATATGGGGGAAGGTTTGTACAGCAGAGTTTGAAGGGGGCTTTTGAGGGGTAAAGCACATACAGGAATGCATTTTGTGCTTGTACGAGTGTCTCCCTTGCACCCCCTTAGTCCATCTACATGACCTCCATAATCCCTCCTCCAGCTTCACACTCTCTCTCTCTCTTCCCCACCCCTTCCATACTCCATTACTTGTTCTTTTCATACACTTCTCAATCCTTTCATATTCTCCCACTTTTTATCTCTCCTCACTCGACTCCCATACTTTCCTATTTGCTTGTCCCCCATTCACATTCCTTCCCATGTTTTCAGTCCCCCACTCGGTTTTCACCCTATATTCCTTCATGGTCTCTCCCCACTCATTCACCCACCATTCTCTATCCATTTCCTTTGCCCCCCCGAACTCTGTTCAGTCATCATGCTTTCTCCTCCACTCACTCTCCCCATGCATTCTCTCTACCTACCCCTATGCTCTCTACTTCTTCCCCAAGAGGACTCTGACAATCACTCATGTTGTACTTTCTGCTCCCCTATTCATTGACCCATGCCCAACATGCTTCCCCACCAGCAACAACAATGAGTGATGAATGTATAATATTCTACATCTGTTGTAGATCTAATCTATTGTAGACAATAGAAGGGACCCCTGAACAATGAAACCAGGAAACATAACCATTGATCATAATATATATCCACAAATGATACAAGATCTCAATGTCAGGGGAACTATTTTTGGTTGTTTTTCTTCTTTACTTAAGGGTTATATGCAGCAAGTTAGGTGGGATCTGAGGTATTTCCCTTTGTAGGCATTACAGGCTGGTGTTCCTCAGAGATCCATGTTATCCCCTGCCTTATTCAACACATACCCATAGCCATTGGCTCAGGTGATTGAAGAAACGTGGTTTTCATATTATATTTATGGGGATGATATTGAGATATGTTGTAAGATGGAGGGTGACCGTGAAGCCGCTGTGGAAAATATGAATGATTACACAGGTACACTACCAAAAAACTGCCTCCAGTTTTGCAACTGATTCCTATAGATTTTGGGGTGCTGAATCCAGGAAAAATAGCCAAAATGTTACATCATGTCACGTTTTCTTGCAAAATTAGATTTCTTACCCATATAAGGAATGTTCACATAATTTCTTTTTAGCCGACTGCAGTTTATTTTCTTGGCCCAAAATAGAGGTTGTAATGGTTAACTAACTAGAAACACTCCCTCATGATATTTTAGAGTGTTTTGTATTCATTTTATACATTAAGAGGACAATTGGGAGGTGGGGGGCTAAATCCAGTACTCGCGCTGGCGCATGTTCTTTCCTGTTCGCCTTGCCTCGTTCGCTCGCTCGCTCAAACACGGTGGTTGCGACATGAACGTTCCTGTCAAATTTCAGTTTCTTGCAAGTTCATTATTACCTTTTGTTTGCTCAGTCGTAATCCAGCTTTATTCCGAAGTGGTTCACTACAGTTGTAGTATGCAGTGCTGTGTATTTGTGATGGCTCACAGAGCCAGAGGTTGTGTCAACTCTCCGGACAGTTTTTGTTTTATTTGTGGGGAATATACCGTGAAAAAGCGGCAGAGGAACATTTCTGCATTTATTAAAAAAGTATATTTCGCCTATTTCGGTTTGAAGTTAGGCGATCAAGACAAACCGTGGGCTCCTCACAAAGTGTGCAAGACATGTGAGGAAGATCTACGCTTATGGATGAAAGGTAAAAAACAAGCATTTCGTTTCGGAATACCTATGATGTGGCGTGAACAAAGAGACCACAGCAGTGACTGCTATTTTTGCTCTTGCATTGTGAAGGGATACAACTTAAAAAATAAGAACGTAATAAGTTACCCCAACCTTCCCTCAGCAATTAGGCCTATGCCTCATAGCAACGAAGTACCTGTGCCTGAACCACCAAAATCTTTGGATCATATTTGTGTGGACGGTTCTGATCATGATGAGACTCATCAGATGGCTTTTCCCGATGAGTCCAGTACTTCCGAGTTTGAAACTGAACCAGATCCGAAACCTGAACTTTTCTCTCAAGCTGAATTGAATGATTTAGTCCGGGATTTAGGACTCCCAAAAGATGCTGCCCAACTGCTAGGTTCTCGGCTTAAACAGAAAAATCTATTGTCACCAGGAACAACTTTTTATTGGTACCGCAACCGCGAGACACAATTTTTGAAGTATTTCAGCAAAGAGGAAGATTTGGTATTTTGCAACGATATATACGGAGTGATGGAAAAGTTTAAACTCAAGTATGATCCTGCTGAATGGCGGCTGTTCATTGATTCGTCAAAAGACAGCATAAAAGGTGTTCTTCTTCATAATGGCAACACATTCGCTTCAGTTCCTATTGCTCACTCTGTTATTCTCCAAGAAAAATACGAGAATTTGGCCCTGATTCTTCAGAAGATTCGTTATGATGAGCATAAGTGGATGATTTGTGGAGACTTTAAAATTCTATCCATGCTATTAGGGCAGCAATCCGGTTTCACCAAATATCCCTGCTTCCTTTGCTTGTGGGATAGCCGGGCCCGCGACCTACACTGGGGGAAAAAAGACTGGCCAATTCGGGAGTATTTGAGACCCGGTGAGAAAAATGTTCTTCATGAGAGCTTGGTACCTCGTGATAAAATTCTATTACCACCTCTCCACATTAAGTTGGGTCTCATTAAGCAATTCATCAAGTCCCTTCCAAAAGATGGTGAGTGCTTTCGGTACCTTTGCTCAAAGTTCCCCCGACTTTCTGAAGCAAAGCTAAAGGAAGGAGTGTTTGTTGGCCCTGATATAAGGAAACTCATTTCAGATGGAGCATTCGCTGAAACGATGTCTGAGAAGGAAAAAGAAGCCTGGGATTCCTTCAAGGATGTTGTTCTCAAATTCTTGGGGAACAGGCGGGATGAGAACTATAAGGATATTGTTGCCAGGATGCTCAATGCCTTCAAAGAACAAGGCTGTAACATGAGCCTGAAAGTCCATTTCTTGCACTCCCATGTGAACTACTTTCCCGAAAACCTGGGGGCGTACAGTGAAGAACAAGGTGAAAGGTTTCACCAGGACATCAAGGACGCAGAGAGAAGGTACCAAGGAAGATGGAACACCACTATGATGGCTGATTTCTGCTGGTTGCTGCTGCGGGAAACCCCAGATGAAAAATACACCAAGCAGCGCACCAAGAGAAGCATTCGGGGGAAGAAGAAACGGGCCCACCAGGAGATTGATTGACCCAAGAATGACTTTAAAATCTAAACTGTGTTGACAAATATCGTGTTTTTACTAAACTTTGAAATAAAAATTTGCTAGTTATTACCACAGTGTCGGATCTCATTTATTAGAATTTTATTTTCACACCATCGGGTGTTTGTCTTCATGTATTGCAATGGTGCGGTTTGCGTTTTCTATTCTTACATACATACCTGTACAACATTTTTTGCACATTTCTTTGCTTTCCTTTGTGTCTAACCTCGCTCTTATATGCTCAATGTTTGTGCACATGTATGTGGCTGTTTTAAGTGCAGACAATTTTGCTACCATCACAGTGTGTTTTGTTGACATTACTCTATTCTTATGTGCTGCCTTGTTACAATTTTCTTTATTCTTATTTGAATAACTACTAAACAATTAGTATAAAGAATTCATCCAAGAAACATTTATCTCGATCGCACTCAATCTGAAACGTTCACCTCAAACTGCTAACCCAATGTAGCAAAAAATCTGTACGTGATGGAGCAAATTGGTTACCAGATTTGGATTCAGCGCACCAAAAAACGTAAAAATCAATCGAAACATTAGAGGCAGTTTAAAAAAAAAAATTTTTAGTGTACCTGTGTTATTTAGGTAAAAGATAAGCAATGGTTGCGGGATAACACGCAGAAGTTAAATCATTCTAAAACCAAAGTTTTATGGATTTGGAAACTGTCAGTAAGGGGAGTCCCAAGATCACACTTATGGAGAGTTGAGGGCATGTTTACTAAAGGTTAACACATGTTAAATGCTGCCATTGCCCATTCATTTCTATGGGCTGTTACAGCACTTAACATGCATTAACCTTTAGTAAGCATGCCCCTTAGTGACAGTTAAGGAAGAAATTAAACTCTTGGGTGTAATACTGGATGCATATTTATCTATGGAAAGTCAAATAAAAGTTGCCAAAACACAAAACATGCTGGGACATTATTTGTAGAATCTTCATTTCATGCATGCATATTTGGGGAAGAATGAATTAATAGCTATAATTCAAGTTCTTATGTTGACCCTTTTGGATTACTCTAACTCATTATATATTGGGTTACCAAGGCAGCTACTGGGGAAACTTCAACTTATACAGAACATTACAGCTGGAGTGATAACTAGAAAAAAAAATTTATGAGCAATTCAACCTGTGTTAAAACGTTTGCACTATTTGTTGGAGAATCAAATTCAAAATAATAATTATTTTTAAAGATATGGCATAGACTGGTTCCACAACATATAACTTCATGTGTTCAGAAATATGTAATGGGTTATTGCCTCCAATCCTCTCAAAGGAATCTACTACCCTGAATTAGGTTGGTGAAGACCTTGAAGCTTGCCTTCTTATGTAAGGGACCTATTTATTGCAAACCCAAAATGAAAAAAAAAATAATCCTGTAAAAGACACAAGAAACGAAAACAAAATGAGAATGTGGGCCTGTATACCCCTCCAGTGAACTACATATTGCTTGTAGGAAGAAGAGGGAAGTGCAAACTCTGCAGCTTGGGAAGTAACTGGCAGTATGTGGAGGCAAATGAAAGAAACAGGGGCAGGAGGTGTAATAAATTCAGGGCATCACCACAGATATTTGGAGCATTGGTGTCATGTACCCAGGCCTAGCAACACCCTTTGATTGAGCAAAGATAAGAACATAAGACATGCCATACTGAGTCAGACTAAAAGGTCCATCAAGCCCAGTATGTTCTTTCCAATAATAGCCAATCCAAGTCATAAGTATCTGTCAGGTTCCCATAATATAGACAGGTTCTATGCTGCTTATCCCGGGGTAAGCAGTTGATTTCTCTGGTCCACTTTAAAAATGGTTTATGGATCTTTCCTCCAGAAACTTGCCCAAATCTTTCTGAAACCCAGCTAGACTAAGAGCTTTTACTACATCCTTCGACAATTTATTCCAGAGTTTGATTACACATTGAGTGAAAAAACATATTTTCTCTAAGTAGTCTTAAATGTCTTACATTGTAGTTTCATTGCATATCCCCTAGTCTTTCTACTTTTTGAAGGGGTAAAGAATCAATCTGTTTAGCCATTTCACATCACTCAATATTTTATAGGCCTCGATCATATCATGACTCAGCCATCTCTTTTCCAAGTTGAAGAACCCTAACCTTTTAAGACTTTCCTTGTAGGGGTATCCTTCCATCCCCTTTATCATTTTGGACACTCATTTCTATACCTTTTATAATTCTACTATATTCTTTTATAGATAAGGCAACCAGAACTGCATACAAGATTCAAGGGGTAGTCACACCATGAAGCAATTCAGAGACATTATAATATCTTTAGTTTTATTCTCCATGCCTTTCTTTTACATAACTAGAAAGAGACCATCACTTATATGCTTTACATCTGTGCTTCCCAACCCTCTCCTAGCCAGTCTTCAATACTGCCATGATTATTTATTTAACAGGTTTTTATATCGCCTTATCATAGATTTAAAGTGGTTACATTATGACATGAACCAAGAAATGTACATTGAACAGGGTCAATCAACTTGGAAGATTATATGGGGGATGCCTTGATGAATATACATGGATAAATTTTCCTTCACGGGTTCCAAGGTATGCTGATTTATCTCATACACAGTCACTGTAGTAATCCAGAAAACCCAGCTCGCTAGACGTGCCTCTAGAAGAGTGTTGGGAAGCCTATTTTACTCTTCCGTTAGTAGCTAATATAATATCAGATTTGCAACTAGTCCTTTAAGGCACTTGACAAAGCCAACATGCTATTCCATATTTAAAAAAAAAGGTGTTTGCTAAAATTCTTATCACAGAGGTAAATCACAAATATGAGTGTTTGCAATTTGTTTTAAATCCTGGGCGTAGGTGTTTTATTTGAGAGGATCTGTGAACAAAATGTTAATAAGTTTAATTTTGTTTTTATGGTGTTGTCAACTAAATTTCCTTAATTATGTACTACTGGCATTTAGTAGTTTTTGGCTCTCATATTGACATTATATATAAAAATAGATGCAGCAAATTCCTATTTTAATTTTCTTTAAATATTATCACATGGTAAGAAGGCTGATGTTGTAAAAAAGGATGTACTCACAAGCTCAACAGGTGTTGAACATGATTCAATGGAGGCTTATTTCTGTAGCTAGCTTTCTGTATGCTACCAAATCTTGCAGAACAGATGCTAGAGTTTAATGGGGGAATGTATGAAGGGGATACATTTCTAAACGAGCATCTAAAAAGTTTCCTCAAAATGCACCTCTAGTCTGCCCAGCAAGGTGTTTAGAGTTGCAGCTGCCGCTCTGTGCAGGTTACTTCTGCCCGGGCTTTTCGCTTTGAGATGTAAGTGCTGCTCTGTAATGGCTACCCCTTACTAAGTTTTTTTGAAGCGTGAAAGTCATTTAAGTTTTGCTTTGAGCAGGAATGCTCCTCTTCCTATATAGAGATCCTCTGGGACTTCTCATATCTTTTTGAATTCAGTCACAATTTTTGTCCACACCACTTCCATTTGGAAGGCATTCCAAGCATCCACCATCCTTTCCATGATGTTGCTTTTAAATTTGTCTTTATTCCATGTCTTCTAGTTTTATAATGTTCCCGTCTTTGAAAAAGGTTTGTTTGATCATTAGTACCTTTCATGTGTCTCACCTGTACCTCCTTTCCTCTAAGGTATACATATTCAGGTCTTCAAATCTCTTCTCATATGGCCCCTGGCATAAACTTCATACTATTTTGGCTACTCTCTTCTGCACTGTTTCAAATCTTTTTGTGTCCTTAGTAAGATATAGCCTCCAAAATTGAACACAAGAATGGAACAGAGGAATGGAACCTGGGGTGATGATATGTGAGAATTTTAAGGTAGATAAACAGGTAGATAAGGTATGAGGAAAAGCCAGAAGATGTTGGGGTACGTTAGGAGCTGATATTGTCTCCTTTGGAGTACTGTGTACAGTTCTGGAGTCTGCACCTTCAGAAAGATATAAACTGGGTGGAGTCAGCCTGGAGGGCAGCTATTAAAAATGCCTGATAGTCTTCATCACAAAGCATATGGGAAGAAATTTATTGAGGACAAATCATACATACCATAGAAAAGAGGTGGGAAAGAGAAGATATGATAGAGATATTTAAATACCTCCAAAGATATACAGTAAATACACAGGATTCAGGACTTAATTCATTGGAAACTAGACCCTAGAGTGAAGGGTCGGGGATAAGGTTGAAAAAGGAGAAGACTCAAGAGTTGTCTAAGGAAATATTAATTTATTTATGGAAAGGATAATGGATGCATGGAATAGTGTCCCAGTGAAGATGGTGGGAATGAGGACAGTAACAAAATTCAAAAAGCATGGGACAAACACTGAAAATCACTTGTAGGAAGGGCAGTAGAGAAGTTGGACACATGTATGTGCATTGTAAAATAGACATGTTTCTGCTCAAAAAATAAAATGTGTCCATAGCATCAGCATTTGACTCCATCAGGCATGACATTCTAATCACCCAACTACAACAACTTGGAATAAGAGGCACTATAATTCAGTGATTTATATCCTACCTCTCTGACCGCACACAACAGATCAAATTGATTATTCTCTCTTCAGATCATTCAACCAAACCCAAGGGATACCCCAGAATTCAGCGTTATCCACTTTACTCTTCAAAATCTACCTCCAGCCCATCTGTGATATAATCAGAGCACACAATGTTGATTACAGAATATATGCAGATGACATAATGCCTTTCATGACATTCAAAACAGAGCCAAACAACCAGAAAATAGTTGAATGTTTCAATGATGTCTCACACTGGCTCAACTCCGTCAACTTTACAATAAATCTTCAGGCCAGAAGGTCGGGGGTTCAAATCCCACTAGAGGACAGCAACTTTGGGCCGGAAGGACTGGGGTTTCTAGTCCCACAGGTGCTCCTTGTGGTCTTGGGCAAGCCACTTAACCCTCCATAGCCCATGTTCCCTGTAAAATAGTTATCTCCAAGTTATAATGCCCTGTTCAATGTAATTTCAGTTTGTTCAATGTAAACCGCACTGATGCAGAATAGCGCGGTATATAAGAGAATGTAAATAAATAACATAATCTACCATGGACTACCCGCCACACAAACCAACCCCCTCCGAACTGCCTTAAATACTACGGCAAGGATTATCCAGAATGCGAAAAAACGGGATCACATCACCCCAATCTTAAGAGACCTCCACATCCTTCCAATCGAAGCAAGAATTAAGTACAAAGCTATTCTACTCACCCACAAGACTATCCACCAAACACGGAACACCGCACTCCACACTCTACTACCCCGCCCGACTCACAACAGACCAACCAGACAATCCTCCAATAACTCCATCATCGTCCCCCACAAAAGAACCAAATCCACACAATGGACCTGCAACAGAGCCTTCGAACTCTATGCCCCATCCCTCTGGAACTCTCTGCCAACCCACATCAGGAACAACGCTGACATCACATCATTCAAGAAACAGCTGAAAACAATCCTATTCCGTGAACATCTCTGAACAGAAACCCACCCCATCCTCAAGAACTAATGCTTAGATACTGCAAAAGTGTACATGTCTATGTCTAACCCAAATCATTAATGTTGCCCCCCTGGTGATGGCCCCACCCTATAAAGAATTAACCCCCCCCCCCCTTGTTATATGTTACACCGCTTTGACCCGGTGAAAAGCGGTATATAAATACAGTTAAATAAATAAATAAATAAATAGAGACCTAAGTTCTTATGCTCTCCAGGAACAAAGCATTATTGCCGCCTCAGCAACTTCAGGTAAACGGTGCCTCACTAGAGGTAAAAAAGGAAATCAAATACCTGGGCCTCAACCTGATAAAACACATTAACATGACAACACAAACAATTTAGAATAAAACAAGAATCATGCAAAACCTAAGACCTCTCCTGACAACTGACGACTTCCACTCCATGTCACAAGCAATTATCTGCCCCCACTTCAATTTTGGCAACAGTATCCTCCAGGGTCTCCCCAAGCAAGCCTTGAGCACCCTACATATGGCACAGAACACTGTTGCACACACCATAATGAAGGTAGCCAGTTCAGAACACAAACACCCATCCTACACCATATACATTGGCTGCAGATAACACAGAGAATCAAATACAAGACAATAATGACCACCTTCAAAACAATAAAGAACATAGTGCCAATATACCTCAATTCACCAATACAGATATGACCAGAAACAAGACAAAGAAGGGAATGTATGCAAAACTTACTAACAATCCCTAAGGTGTTCAGGAAAGCTAACCAATCAACTGCCAATAAAGCATTCACCTTCTACTCTCCGGTCCTCTAGAATGCACTCCCAGACAGCCTAAGGGAAATAAACGAACTAACCATTCTCAGAAGGAGACTCGAGACATATTTAGTTACTGAATATTATCAAAACAGAATTGAAAAGCAGAACCTACACCCCACAGATACTGAATCTGCCACATTCATATACCCTCCCCCCCCCCCACTGTATAACCTACATATTACATGTATCGCCTATAACAATATACTTCATCCACCATAAGAACATAGCACAGAACTGCTCAATGTACATAGTTAACTGTAAAAGGTTCGGCCTAACCTCTCTGTATCCCAAAAGCCTGCATGTAATGTTTGAAGTATTGAATTTGATGATGTTCACTGTAGTTCATCGAGTTCCTTGTGAACCACCTTGATTACATGGATAAAGCGATATATAAAACCCGGAAATAAAATAAATAAAATTGCATTATAAAGAGAGTGGGAATATGCAGAAAAAAGGCCCAGACAAGTGCAGAAAACCAAAGGATTTTAGAAACGTGGAAGTGTAAAATCTGGTCATGCATACTACTGGCCACATAGACATGCCAGCACTGGTATTTAGGAATTTTTAAATGTGTATGGCATCACACACATGTACCAGCCTGCCAGTTTGGAAACAGGGATGTGCAGCAGTGCAGCTGTGGACAAAATGGCCTCATTATTTACCTGCTAGGTTTTTGAGTTGGCAAAAAACATTGCAGGAATAAGAGGGCATTTTCCCCTATATACTGTTAGCTTGCTGAAATGAGCACTTTTCAAATGCCTATTCATGCCCAGGCACAAGTAAAGACATGGGCCTGTCTTCCAGTGGATTTAAATTTGCAGTGGTAATCTAAAATTGAGCTCACATGTGTATCTTTTTTAGAATCCCCCCCAGACAAGCCTCTGGTATGCCCTTGTGTGACATAAATGTGATCGCACCAAACACGTGTAAACTTGGGGTGTTCTAAAATGGCTCTTGGAACATGAAGGTGATTGGGACAACTGAATGGCTATTTTCAGATGCCCAAACCTGAAGAGGGCTTCTAAAATGACCCTCTAAGTATCTCAGAGGGAGAAAAATGGGGTTGTAGAGGTGGTTTGGATGGTCAAACTGGATAGGCCATATGATTTTTGTTTGCTCGTTTTACTTCTTCAGAAGAAACCTGCATTCCCCATGGTGGTCTTCTTCTTATGGAAGACCTGTGATGATATCAATGGAAGGATAGGAGCCAGGACTCAGTCAGGCCGCATAGTGTTTCACCCATGTAAATGTCTCCAGAGTTACATGTACCTTCTTTCTCTGGAGGAAGGTCAGAAAGAAAGACCTTTTCCAAAAGTTCTCAAAAATGTTATTAGAGTTAGAAATATCAAAAGAAAAGAAAATAGATATTTCTCTGAAAAATAAAAATAAACTTGAAAGATGCTATGGATTGTAATGATATATTTTCCCAATGAGTACTTCATCTGTCGATTCAATAATCTCTTAGATTTAGAAAAATTAAACAAAAGTAGAAAAAAAAAACATAGAATTTAGAGCGGCCTTGGCTTTTTAAATAAATATGCATAAAATAGTATACTAATTATTTTTAATATCAATGTAATATTCATCCAATACAGCTTTCTTTTCTTCCTTTAGTCTAATAATTATATAGCAAGCAGTAGGGGGACTTCATGGTTTTAATAAGAGAAGAAGATTAATTAATTTCAATTAGTCATTGCTAGTGGAAGCATCTGCATACCACAAAGAGCCTGACCTGGGAATTGCCCTTATCTACAGGACCCGACATATAAAACTACTATCAGATTTCAGGTTTTCGTTAAGAGTCAGCTTATTAGTGAGAGCTAGTCTGGGTAAGATGTATGGTATTCATCTGCTATCGTTTTCTATATTTCTATATGAGATCAGTCACGTGGAATTGGTTCCATACCAGTAAGATTTTATTGGAGGAGTAGCCTAATAGAGCACTGGCTTGGGAACCAAGAGACCAGGGTTCATATTCCACTATCACTCCTTGTGGCCTTGGGCAAGTCACTTAACTCTTCATTGCCTCAGAAAAATCCAAGTTATCAATGTCCCTGTTTAATGTGCATTAGCAAGTTTAAGTTACAATGTAAACTGCTTTGACTGAAATGATAAAGCAGTATAAAAAACTGTCAAATAAAAAAATATATGAATGTCAGGAGAGTTTTTACTATAAGGAGCTTTACAGAGAAGTCTCCATATGATAATTAAGTTGGAAGATTTTCATTTCATGCTTTAGAAAAGGTACTGAAAATTGAATTGCTAATAAACTTTATACCGAACAATAAGCAATTTGTACCATACTCTCCTGCTACTTTCTCCCGGCTATGAAACATTCAGAACTTGTACATTAATGTGCAAAATAGTGTAAACGTCTTTTGGGTCTGTCTTTAAGATGTGTGTCATTGGAAAATGAATGTAATAGCCTCCTATAAAAATGGCTTTGAGTTCTATTTTAGAAGCACCCTTCACTCACATGTGACTGTAGTGCCCGAATTCATAGAGAACTGTGTTTCTACTCCAGCAATCAACATAGTCCTCTTCCGTATTTTTATAAAATGTTGTTGAGGAGAGAGATGAAAATGTGAATTCTTTGTTGGACATTCATTGAATGTCTAACAAAGAATTCTGACAAGGATTCCTAGAAACATTAATTTTAATGCCTATAGATTTTATATCACTAGTATGAAAATATATATTAAACCTAGATTAATTAATCCTAAATTAATGTATTAAGACCAAAATCCATAAGTAGAATATATACAGTCAGTTATTAAACATTTAAGTTAATTTTGTCAATTAGCCAGTTAAATCTGCCTGGTTAACTTTTACTCCCATTTCCTCTATTGACCAGCTAATCTATAAACAGAAGCAGGCCTGGTCACACAAACAAGGTAATAATTTAGTTTAATGCTGGTGTTAAATGATGTTGGGTCCGATATTCAGCACCAGTGGCTAGCGCAATTATAGCAGTTAGCTGCCGGCACTGAACATTAAATGCGGATATTCAATTCTGGGGTCATATCCGGCCCCGGCATTGAATAACTGGGGTCGCCGCAGAGCCCGATCACTAGCCAGGCAATGGCAATATTGAGCCACTGCCCAGTTAGGAATATACGGTGAAAGTTATGCCAGGGTTTCTGCGCCTGGCTTTCACTACAGATTGCAAACCAGGCAGCGGCTCAGTATCGCCGCTGACTGGTTTTTCAATTGGCTCCGCCTCCACTCCACCCGGGAATGCTCCAATGCTAAGCGGTTAGCATCAGGGCTTAAAGTGGTGTTACTCAGGGATATTCAGCGGCAATAACTGTGTTTGTGCCGCTGAATATCCTGCCTAGGGGCATTTACACGGTTTACATGTTTGTAAACCGTGTAAATGCCTTGGAATATAGGGCCAGTTACTACCTCAGCATGTTAATGTCTAATTGTGTATACACGAAGATGTGTGTATAAAAATAGCTTTGCAATATTGGCATTATGATAAATGAGGCCTGCCTACAAAATATATACAAAATAGTGCTGCTTTTATCCTCTGTATAGGCACATCCCTTCTCCAGCATCTACCCTTTGTCTCTTCTGGCATCTTCTCTTCCCTTCATGGCTTCTTTCTCTCCTCCTCTAGCATATCCTCTTCCTTGATTTTTACTACCCCCAACAACTGCAAGACAGATAGCTCACAACCCCCCCCCCCCCAATAACTCCCAATGCATATGTTCTCCCTGACATGCTGCTGCTAATGTTCCATGCCTGCATCTACTGCCATCCCTGCTGCTCTGCGCCAACACTGTGGTCTTTTCCAACATTCATGACCCACCTTTCCAGTGTACAGGTCTTACCACTTGTGAACAAGCTTGTGGTACCAACAAAGAGCAATCATGGTCACAGCAAGACCCTCTGCCTGGCTGTGTGCGGCTTGAAGTGCAGTGTGCATGGCTGCTTCAGGAACGCTGCGTGGCTGTGGAAGGGAACAGTGTCAGAGGTGGTGGTGCTGGTGGAGTGATAGCACTACAACTGAAAAATCATCCCAAATCCCTCACCTAGCTGGATTCTTACAGGCTGAACACCCTGCGTGACCCACAATCTAATGCACTGACTTCATGAATGTAAGCGCTTAGTAAGTAAAGAACTTAAAGATCTAAACACAAGCTTAAAACTAAGATGCAGACAGCAGTCCAGCAGCGAGATGGGGGCTTTCCAGTCTTTTGCATTGAGTGTCACATGTATGATTTTCTCCCAGTTGGTGAGAGGTCTTACGTGTGCACTAGGTGCAAGGAGCTCTTTGCTCTCAGGGAATGAGTCTGTTCTCTAGAGGCTAGAGTAGCAGACTTGGAAAACATAAGAAAGACAGAGAGGTACATAGACGAGACCTACAGGGATATAGTCCTAAAGTCTCACCTCCAGTCTGGCAGCATCCCTGTTGCCATGGAGGAGAGAGGTCACTTGACAGGAAAGCATCACCCTGGTGTGGCAGGAAGTGATCCAGTAACTAGGACCTGTCCTCCAGGTGATGTAAAACCCTCTCGCACCAAGGAAGTTTCTCCAGGACCGTGTGCCCATGAGGGAAGGGTTAGGACAGCCGTTATAGTTGGTGATTCGATCATTAGGCATGTAGATAGCTGGTGGACATGAGGATCACCTGGTAACATGCCTGCCTGTTGCGAAGGTAGCGAACCTCACACGCTACCTAGATAAGGTCTTAGATAGTGCTGGGGAGGAGTCTGCTGTCTTGGTACATGTCGGTACCAATGACATAGGAAAATGTGGTATGGAGGTTCTGGAGGCTAAATTTAGGCTTTTAGGTAGGAAGTTGAAATCCAGAACTTCCAGGGTAGCGTTCTCCGAAATGCTTCCTGTTCCACACGCAGGACCCAAAAGGCAGGCAGAGCTCCAGAGTCTCAATGCGTGGATGACACGATGGTGCAGAGATGAGGGTTTTGGATTTGTTAGGAACTGGGGAACATTCTGGGGAAAGGAGGGGCTCTTCCGAAGGGATGGGCTTCACCTTAACCGGGATGGAACCAGGCTGCTGGCATTAACCTTTAAAAAGGAGATAGAGCAGCTTTTAAAATTAGATAAATAGGGGAAAGCCGACAGTCGCTCAAGAGCACATGGTTCGGAAGAATGTATCCTTGAAGGATACTACCAAAAGCAGAGAGGTTCCAAAAAAGAGTAAAGTAGCCCAAATGCCCTTGAGTATGGAACAGACAGAGCTTAAAGATCCCAAATTACCCATATCTACCAATAACCAGATTAATATGAATAAAATACATTCTCTAAAATGCTTGTATGCAAATGCTACACGTCTAAAAAATAAGATGGGAGAGTTAGAATAAATAGCACTAAATGAGAGGTTAGATATGATTGGAATTTCAGAGACATGGTGGAAGGAAGACAACCAGTGGGACACTGTGATACCTGGGTATAAACTATATCGTAATGATAGAGCTGATCAAATTGGTGGAGGGGTTGTGCTCTATGTTAGAGAGGGCATTGAGTCATAAAGGATTAAACTTTTGCAGGAAACATAATTTGCTGTAGAATCTCTATGGATTGAAATTCACCCGCAAAACCATCCACCAAACACAAGGCACCCCACTCCACACCCTTCTACCTCGCCCAACCCACAACAGAACAACCAGGCAATCCTCCAACAGTTCCATTGCCATCCCCCACAAAAGAACCAAAGCTACACAACGGACTTGCAACAGAGCCTTTGAACTCTATGCCCCATCCCTCTGGAACTCTCTACCAAACCACATCAAGAACAACGGTGATCTCCCTTCATTCAAAAAGCAGCTAAAAACCATCCTATTCCAAGAACATCTCTGAACAGGAACCCGACTCTCTTCAAGATCCTCAGACCATAAACTGTCTATTATGTCGGTCTCTATGTCCATCCAAAATCATTAATGTAGACCCTGGTGATGGACCCCCCCCCCCCCACCTTTTGATTTCCCCCCCCCCCTGTTATATGTTCCACTGCTTTGACCCGGTGAAAAGCGGGATATAAATACAGATAAATAAATAAATAAATAAAAAGGGGAAGGCGATGGCAGTGGGGGTGTGCTATCGACCGCCTGGACAGAATGAACAAATAGTTGATGAAATGCTCAATGAAATCAAGGAAGCTAACAAAAGTTACAGCGCAGTAATAATAATGGGTGATTTCAAATTACCCCGGTATCGACTGGGTCAGTGTCACGGCAGGACATGCTAGGAAGAAAAAGTTCCTAGATGAAATAAATGACTGCTTCTTGGAGCAGCTGGTTAATGAACCGACCAGAGGGGAAGCCATATTAGACCTAGTCCTTAGTGGAATACCAGATCTAGTGCAAGAGATAAGGGTGTTGGAGCCACTTGGCAATAGTGATCATAGCATGATCACATTTGATTTAATTAGTGGAGGAGGGATAGTAAGTAAATCCACAGTACTACCTTTTAACTTTCGAAAGGGAGACTATGATAAAAAGAGGAAAATAGTTAAGAAAAAAACTAAAAGGAGCAGTTGCAAAGTTTAAAGACTTACATCAAGCTTGGGTGTTGAAAAATACTATCTTGGAAGCCCAGACCAGCTGTATTTCACGCTTTATGAAAAGTGGAAGGAATTCAAAAACACTGTCAGCATGGTTTAAAGTTGAGGTCAGAGAGGCTGTTGTTGCCAAAAAAGCATCTTTCAGGAAATGGAAAAAATAGCCAAACGATGAAACCTGGAAACAGCACAAGCACTGGCAAGTCAAATGCAAGGCATTGATAAGGCAGGCAAAGGGAGAATTTGAGAAGAAGCTTGCTGTGGAAGCAAAAACGCGAAATAAAGACTTTTCAAGTACATTCATAGCAAACAACCTGTGAGAGAGTCAGTTGGTCCATTAGATGATAGAGGGGTTAAAAAGGCACTAAGAGGCGACCAGGCGATAGCAGAGAGACTGAATGAATTCTTTGCTTCGGTCTTCACTGAGGAAGATGTAGGGATTTTACCCATGACTGAAGTGGTATTTAAAGGAGCGGAAGAATTGAAGGAAATATCGATACATCGGGAAGATGTATTACAACTATTAGATAAACTGAAGAGTAGCAAATCACCTGGGCCGGATGGTATACATCCAATGGTGTTGAAAGAACTGAAATATGAGATTGCAGACCTGCTATTAGTAATCTGTGAATTTTCATTAAAATCATCTGTAATACCTGAAGATTGGAGACTCGCCAATGTAACACCAATTTTTATAAAGGGTTCCAGAGTGATCTGGGAAACTACAGACCAGTGAGCCTGATATCAGTACCGGGAAAAATGGTAGAAACCATCATAGAGAACAAAATTACTCAGCATGTCGATAGTCACGGCCTAATGGGAGACAGCCAACATGGCTTTAGACAAGGACGATGTTGTCTTACTAATCTGTTATGTTTTTTTGAAGGTATGAATAAATAGGTGGGCAAAGGTGAGTCAGTTGATATAGTGTATCTGGACTTTCAGAAAGCTTTTGAAAAGGTCCCTCATCAGAGACTTTTGGCAAAATTAAAGAGTCATGGGATAGGAGGCAGTGTACTATTGTGGATCAGGAACTGGTTAAAAGATAGAAAGCAGAGGGTAGGGCTAAATGGTTACACAATGCAAGGTTCCACATTAGGAACCACAACCCAGGAAAAAGATTTAGGCATCATTGTGGATAATATTTTAAAACCCTTGGCCCAGTGTGCAGCGGCGGCCAAGAGAGCAAATAGATTGCTAGGTATCATAAGGAAAGGAATGGAAAATAAAACAAAATACATTATAATGCCTCTATATCGTTCCATGGTGAGACCCCACCTTGAATATTGTTTGCAATTCTGGTTGCCGTATCTTAATATCTTATCAGAATATAGAAAGACTAGGGGACATGCAATGAAGCTACAGGATAAACTATTTAAGACTAATAAAGACTAATAAAAGAAAATATTTTTTCACTCAACGTGTAATCAAACTCTGGAATTTGTTACCGGAGGATGTAGTAAAGGCTGTTAGTGTAGCTGGGTTTAAAAAAGGTTTGGACAAGTTCCTGGAGGAAAGGTCCATAAACCATTATTAAGAAGTGACCAAAGATATCAATGCTTGACCCAGTACAAGCATTGTGGAACTTGTGTCTCTTGGGGAAACTGCTAGGTACATATGACCTAGATTGGCCACTGTTGGAAACAGAATACTGGGCTTGATGGACCTTGGTCTGACCCAGTATGGCATATCTTATGTTCTTATGTTCATGCCTCCCAGAAACCTTTTTAGTGTAGAATATTTCAAATTTCAGAGCAGTAAAATTGTTAAGTAATTTTCTCTCTGCCACTGTGTTTTATGTTTAGTAAGCAAAGGCCGAAGGACTTAGAGCAGGTTTTGTCTTTGATTAAAACTCAGTTTGTAGCTGCTGCTCTCAAGATGACCCAAAAGAGAAGGTCAAAATTAAATTTCCTGCAATCAAAACTGTATTTAATACTTATTCCAATAAATGAAAGAAGTGTGCTCTAGGAATTCACCATCCAAGGAGAATCTGTGAACATGCAGTTATATTAAAGGGGGCATAAAAAAGCATCCCGGTAAATACTAACTCCCAGGTTCTCAAGGATTACAAAGCAGTCTGGCTTTCCGGTTATCCACAATGAGTTTTCCAGCACATGTGCCTATCTAGGAACTAAGAAACATTCTGATTTGCATATTTTGCTTATTCTGAAATCCAGACTTAGTAGCAAAGTTTCATGGAACCTTTCCCTTAAAACAAGGCATCTTGCATTCTTAGTACTATATTTTGGCGTCTACTAAATTTCTCAGAACTGTAACAAGCAGTCTGCCCACTTCCTGGAGGTTGGCAACATTTAACACAACCAAAGCTCGTCACCTAAGCAGCTCACAGTTTTTCCTGGAAATAATCCATTATAATCCTGCCTATTTTAAAAAAGGTACCAGCCATCACAAATTCATTGTTCTGGCAATGATCGTAACAAATGTGTTTGGTGTTCATGGGCATATCATAAGTATTTCAATGTGTGCTCTATGCTTGCATTAATTAAGATAAAGCAGGCAGCAATAATCCTTTTTAGGAAGAAGTGTTCCAGGTCGCAGTAAATCTAGCACAATATGGGGCAGGCTGTTCCGATTTACAATGTTCCTGCAATAACAATCTTGGTCCGTGGAACTAACAGTCCTTTGAATTAATAACTGCACTTGGTACAAACTGAAGAGATACTTAGAAAGGCATGTTCAGATAATGCCTCAAAACGTTTTGCCTGGTTTCTGTTGTAGTGCTTTGGGGGTCTTTTGAGTTTCTGTTTAGCATTTGTTTTTAATTATGCTAGAATAATGAATGCATTACAAACTCAAGAAAGATCATTCCAGATATTAAAGAGAAAGGTTTATCCTAATAAAAATAAATCTTTTGTCTAAAGAGGCCACTGAAGAGTTTTAGACAAACTAAATCTTTTTATACATTTTCAGGGGTGTGATGATAAGAAATAGGGGAATCATTTCAAAGGCATTTCCGCAGGAAAGGTGGAGCTTTGCCTGCAGTAGTGGTCTGCAAATTGCCTGAGTTACAGCATATAAGCTCTTCCACTGTTTCCAGAGATGTTCCTGAGGGAGGGGTTGAATGGGATTTGCCCTTTTGAGCATATTTTTTAATTCAAAAACATGTGCATGTAAATAAATCCAGGAAATCTGTGGGTCCCAAATAGCAGATGCAAATATTCAGTAGAAGAAGTGCTAGGTGTACGTTTGCTTTTAAAATCTAGGAAAGTCCACACATGTAAGGATTAATGTTCAGCCTGCAGTGGTCAGTGTCGCTCAAACTCCTGACCACTGTGGGCAAAAACAGCACTGGATATTCAACACCGGAGCCTATCTGACATCTGGTGCTAAATATCCAGTTTCACCACCCACCACAGTGGCCGTCTGGTTAGCAGTGATATTCAGCTGCTAACCAGATAACACAACCACATAATTGGTTAGTGCCACTGAATAGCAGACCGAGTAAGGTTTATGGAGTTTGCATATCAATCTGGCACTTTTTCCTAAGGCACACACTTGTATATTTCCCCCTGCATGTGTGTTGCAAACATCAAGAGGCATGTTGAGCCCCTAAAGTAAGTGTGGGAGGTAAATTAACCCCTTTGGCATTTCTCTTCAAGGACAACAGGGAGAAGTACCTCAACATACTAAACTGCATGTTGGAGGCGGTAAGCACACCCATGCCAATGGTAACATTCATATTTAGCACCCGCCGATGACGCCTGCGCTAACTGCGATGCACAGCATGGTTAGCACACAGTAAACCCTGTGATAACCATTAATGCACCGTAGTAAGCATTCTCCCCAATTTGATAGCAAAAAGGTAAGCAAGTCTTTCTAGACATTTGTTTTAAAATACCCATTTGCCTTAATTTTATTGTATTCCTGTCATCAACAGCACAGGTACAAGAACATAGACCTGACATCTCATTTTATTTTATTTTTTATATAAAATTATTTGTGGATTTCTACTACCTAAAAATAGTTTACAAACTCCAGGAAGAGCAGTTTCTTGTAGTTCACGGACCATTTTTCAAATGATATTCCTCCCAGGTTTCACGTCTACATTTGGAAAAAAATTAACTGTGTTTTCATATTTACTACATAATCACCATTTTATTTCTCTTCTGTCAAAGTAGTGACTCGCTAGATATTTCTCTGTGTTAAATTTCCTTGCTCAGGCCCCTTACCATTTGACTTTAAAAGAACAAGCAAAGGGCGGGCGTTTACGAACACAGGTGCATGGCTTGGGGACAAAGGACATTAAGCTTGCACAAGAACCTTGACCTAGAAAATCACAATGCTGATTGTTCCACATGTCACTACTATTCCAGCAGTTTGAAAACAAATTACTGGCAAGAAGAATAAGCTGGAGCCAGTCCTGAAAGAAATACAGAAACTATAAAAAGCTCTGCATCTTTGCTCTTTAAGCTCCACTTTGGCAGTTCTTTCAGATGCCATTTTTGCTTCTTCCCCCTTCCCTACGAGTTTAGAAACATTGAAACAGAAACACGACAGCAGATAAAGACCATACAGCCTATCCAGTCTGCCCTTCTCTATCAACTATTAAGCTTTACAGTCGCTTCTTTTCCTTTAAAGATCTTTGGTGTTTGTCCCAAGCTTTCTTGAATTCAGATCCAGTCCTCATCTCTACTACCTCACTAGAAGACTATTCCACACATCTACTACTCTTTCAGTAAAGAGGTTTTTCTGTAAATTACTCCTGTCATCTTCATCCTAGGCCTCCTCATTTCAGAGCACTCTTTCAATTGAAAGAAACATAGAAACATGACGGCAGAAAAAGACCACATGGCCTATCAACTATTACAATAGTCCCCTCTTTTCCTTTGAGTTCCTCTGAGTTTGTCCCATGCTTTTTTGAATTCAGATATTGCCCTCATCTCCAACACCTCCACCGGGAGACTTTTCCATGCATCTACCACTCTTTCTGTAAATAAATGTTTCCACATATTACTTCTGAGTCTATCCCCTTTCACCCTCATCCTATGTCCCCTCAAAACAGAGCTTTCTTTCAATTGAAAGAGGCTCTTCTCCTATGCATTTATGCCATGGGGGTATTTAAATATTTCTATCATATCTCCTTTATCCTGCCTTTCCTCTAAAGTATACATATTAAGATCATTAAGTCTGTCATCATATATTTTACAACAAAGACTGCTAACTATTTTGGTAGCCACCTCTGCACCGACTCCAACCTGTTTATATCCTTTTGAAGGTACGGTCTCCAGAATTACACACAATATTCCAAATGAGGTCGCACCAAAGACTTATACAGAGGTACTATCACCTCCTTTTTTCTGCAGGCTATTCCTCTCCCTATGTACCCAAGCATCCTACTAGCTTTCCTACCTGGTTAGCTAAATTTAAGATCATCTGACACAATCACACCCAGGCCCTGCTCTTCTTTTGTGGACAGAAGTACTTCACCCCATACACTGTACCGCTCCCTTTGATTTTGAAGCCCAAATGCATGACCCTGCAATTGTTTTTGAATTAAATCTCAGCTGCTAAATTCTAGACCATTCTTCAAGCTTAGCTAGATGCCTCCTCATTTTATCTACTCCTTCCTGGGTGTCTACTCTATTGCAGATTTTGGTATAATCTGCAAAGAGGCAAACCTTACCTGACAGCTCTTCCGCAATATCATTAACAAATATGTTAAACAGAATCAGACCATGGACAGATCCTTGCGGCACCACTGGTAACCACCTCCTCCTCCTCAGAGTGAGCTCCATTTACCTGTACCCTTTGTCGCCTCCCACTCAACCAATTTCTAACCCATTCAGTAACTTTAGGGTCCATCCCTAGGGTGCTCAGTTTCTTTATAAGTCGCCTGTGCAGAACAGTGTCAAATGCTTTTCTGAAATCTAAATACACTACATCTAAGGCTCTCCCTCAGTCCAACTCCCTGGTCACCCAGTCAAAGAAATCAGATTTGTCCCTACTCCTGTGCATTTATACCATGGAGGTATTGAAATGTCTTTATCATACCTCCTCTCTCCTGCCTTTCTTCCAAAGTATACACATTGAGATTTTTAAGCCTGTTCCCATATGCCTTATGACGAAGACCACTGACCAGTTTGGTAGCTACCCTCTGCACTGAAACCATCCTGTTTATATCTTTTTGCAGGTGTGGTCTCCAGAATTACACACGATACTGCAAATGAGGTCTCACCAAAGACTTATATAGAGACACTATTACTTCCTTTTTTCTTTTGGACATTTCTCTCTTTATGCACCCAAGCATCCTTCTTGCTTTTACCATTACCTTTTCTACCCGTTTAGCCATCTTAAGATCATCAGAAACAATCACCCCCAGGTCCTGGTCTTCTTTCAGGGACATAAGTACTTTACCCCTTATACTGTACCACTCACTTAGATTTTTGCAGCTCAAATGCATGACCCTGCAAGTTTTAGCATTAAATCTCAGCTTTCAATTTCATGACCATTTTTCAATTTTCTCTAGATCCCTCCTCATGTTATCTACACCTTCCTGGGTGTCTAGTCTATTGCAGGTTTTGTTATAATCTGCAAAGAGGCAAACCTTTCCAATTGTCCTTCCATAATAATCACTTACAAAAAACGATTTGGACCAAGGTCAGATCCCTGCGGCACACCACTGGTAACATCCTTCTGCTCAGAGTAAGCTCCTTTTACCTAGGTACTTCAGGCCGGAGGGCCGGGGGTTCAAGTCCCACCTGGGGACAGCAATCTCAGGCCGGAGGGACTGGGATTTCTAGTCCTATACTCCTTGTGGTCTTGGGCAAGCCACTTAACCCTCCATTGCCCATGTTCCCTGTAAGTATTATCGTATGTGTCTGATATCCCCTCGTGTTAAATGTATCCCAAAATTGACCGCTTTGACCCGGTGAAAAGTGGGATATAAATACAGCTAAATAAATAAATAAAAAATGTATCTGTACATTTTGTCACCTTCCACTCAACCAATTTCTAACCCAGTCAGTCACTTTAGAATCCATCACTAGGGCACTTAATTTATTTATAAGCTGTCTATGCAGAACATATCTATATTGTGTAGTTTTGAATTTGGTATTGTGTGGTCTTGGGTTAAATTTTGTGTCTTGAAGTACAGAAATGTAAATAAATACACTTCAACGCTGATTTTAACGAAAGCATTTTGAAAAAAAACTGCTATAGATAAATTATAAATGAAGACAAATTTCTGTTCTCACATCTAGATTCAGAAAGGAAAGCTGATTTTCTGTACTTTTCTGTTTGTGATGTTGTAATCCTTTTACTATTAGTGAATTAAGATGATTTGTTATGCATATTTAATCTTGTGTGATGTCCTAATCCATTTACTACTGTAAATCTATGCTTCCAAGATCAGGAAAATCAGCATTTTTAGAACAGCAAAAATTACTGTGTACTTTAATAAAACTATGGACCATTACACCAGAATAAATTATTTCTTTTTATTGATAAATATTATTCTTTAATGATAAATTAGTAGTACAGGAAATTCATGAAGAGAATTTAGAATAAAAGCATTTAAGTTATGGTATGAAGAAATCATGTGATGTGTCAGCTTTCTGAATCTCTCTCTCAGGTGGATAATTGGACTTTACAATATGGATATTAATATAGATTGCAAATTATCAGTAAATTATCTGTGAAACTGCACTTTATGCATGAGATAGGATTACATGTCAGGCACTGATGGGCATTCGGCATACTTGTAGAGGATGAATGACCTTTCCTATAATTCCTCATGTGATGCAAATTTGCTACAGGTTCTCTTATGAAATCTCTAAACCTTGAGGAGGTGGTGAGAGGAAAACTAGGGGGCATGTTTACTAAAGCGTAGTTGCCGAGAATGCAGGGTTTAGCATGAGGCTAATGCACATTTTGGCCATGCATTAGCCAGGAGCACGTGGCCAAAAGGAGAACAAACCAAAAATGCCATGCTACCCCAGCATCGCGCAAATAAGCTGTGATAAGGCAGCAAGTGGGCTGGGATGTGGCGCGTAAATGGAGCACCCATGCCAGTCTCACGCAAGCGACATAATGATGCCAGTAGCACAGGCACAACTATCACTGGCATTTGACCAGGAAGAAGTTGATTCCACCGTGCTAGTGCAGTCTGAACGTGCGGTTCTGATGCGAGCATTAAGAACTATGAAGGGCAGAAGTAAAGCAAATATACAAGAATAATAGAGCAAATAGGTGATGTTAGCAGACTATCTAGGCACCTCCCTAGGCCACCTGTTCGGAGGGGCTGCATGGTGCAGCTGCCATGGCAGTGGGCCACAACAGCCTGAGACCCACAAAACCAGGGTCTACTGGTCAGTAGTAACCCTGCTGGGACAGTGGGCAAACATCCACAGAAGCATCAACAGCTTTCTTGACTGACTGCAGTGCTGTTCTTGTCATGCACTGGATAGATGTTAGAGGACTACTGGCATTATGTGCTGTGGGAGGAGATAGAGCCTGTATTCTGTGCTTCAGCCAGCACTGGCCACTTAGCCAGAGTTGGAGCCAGCAGGTGCCACATTTGCACCCTATCTCCCACAATTAGGGGTGCAGCCGAGACTCATTGCATTGTTTGTTTCTTGATTTGCATGCCCCACCCTCTTGTACTTAACCCTATTGCTCTGAGTTGTGCAGTCAATTGTGCCTATTCCCTGTCATCCATCTCTGTTCTGCAGTGGCCTGTTACCATTTTAGGTGGGTTTGGAGCCCATTTATTACTGTCTGCAGTGTTTCTGTGGATTACTGCCACCCTAATAACACATTTGTGGCTTTCAAATGCAGGCTGTGCGTTGTAAACACATTCACTGTATACATGAGCTACAGTCACACATTCACAACCTCCACAGTTCTGACGCACCCAGGGTGCTGGTAAAGCTCTTTTGGGGCCACGTCCACCTTCTGGTACAGTCTCTAAGCCCTGCTGTATTAATTTCATGCACCAACAGCCATTAGCTCCACACTACCAGTGGACCCTTATTAAACGTGTCCCTATATCTAAATTCAAGAAAGCATGGGAGAAGCAACGAAGATCTCTGAGAGAGAGGAAGGGATTGTATTGCTTTATATTTGGAATGGATGCGCAGCTTGGATAGGCCATAAGGTTTTTATCTGCCATCATTTTCTTGGTTTATGTCTATATGATTTTTATCATGTTGCTGTTTTTACCATGGGGCAGCTATTAGCATGGTCCATGCTAGCTGCTAGCATGTGCTAAAACCTTTGGTAACTGCTTAGCACACTTTTGCAAACATCCTTCTAAATGATTAGATAGATAACATGGTTGGTCAGTATAAAGTGCTTGATGATCCAAAATGAGAATCTTATATTTAATTTGAGCCAAAACCAGAAGCCAATGTGTGTAGGGGGCCGGCATGCAAGGGTACAGCGTACCGGCACCTTTTCTGGAGGTCAGCACCAAAAGGCCCATGGCAGTCACTGCATGATGCCATTAAAAAAAAAAAAAAAAAGCACAGCCAACAACTGAGTAATTCTTTATTATCTTTATCTTTATTTCTTTATTAGCAGAGTTTGATAAACCACCCATGCCAGAGCGTCAGGGCGGTGTACAATACAAAATAGATAGAGGCTACTGAAAAATAAAGTCAGAAAGGAACGCCATCAATAGACAGGACAGGGATAGACAAAACAGAAAAAGATAGAGAATAGAGACAGGTCTAGAGAAAGAACATGGTGACAAGGGACAGGGAAGGGGAAGGGGCAGAGGAGCAAATGAAAATATGAGGGGGAAAATATTATGAAAAGGTGGGGGGCACGGCTGGGGGATGTGGTGCCATCAGTGGAAGAGGGGAGATCGAAGGCCTGGCAGAAAAGATGAGTTTTAAGGAGAACTTTGAAGTGGGGGAGGAATAGTTCAGTGCGAAGCAATTGTGGAAGAGAATTCCATAAGGCGGGGCCTAGAAAGAAAAACGCAGAGTGACGGGTGAGTTCAAGGTGGGCCTGAGATGGGGAGGGGAGGAAGAGGCGATTGCCGTGAGCACAGCGAAGAAGACGTGGGGAAGGTTGAAGGTGGATAATAATATCCAAATACTGAGGAGTGCTGACATGAAGAGCCCTATGTGCAATGATGAGCAATTTATAAATGAATCTGACCTTAACCGGAAGCCAGTGGAGGGTGAAAAGGCAGGAGTGATGTGAGAGCGAGCGGGGGAACAAGTGATGAGATGAGCAGCTGCATTTTGGACTAATTGGAGACGGTGAAGCTGATAGGAGGGAAGGCCTGCGAAGATGGCATTGCTGTAATCTAAACGTATGATCACAAGTGACAGAACAAGGGTGATAACAGAAGAAGAAGGAAGAAATGAACGAACAGCCCTTATCCGACGAAGGTGAAAAAAGGAAGTACGCACCACAGAGGAAATATGTTGATAGAAATAGAGAGAAGAGTCCAGGTTGACGGGGTGGGAGGACATAACAGGTGACAGATCGGGGGGGGGACCCCAAAAGAAAACCAGATCGCAGAGGATTTAGCGGGATTGGCATGGAGAAAGTTTTGATCGAACTAGGAAGCAACTGAGGTAAGACAGTAATTGAGTGGGGCGAGATCAGGGGTGGAAGAGGAGGTGTGATGAACCAGAAGAATGTCATCAGCGTAGATGTAGGCAGAAATTCAGCTTGTTGAATAAGCAAGGCAAGGAGGACAAGAAAGACATTGAAGAGCAGGGAGGCAAGGATAGAGCCCTGAGGAACACCACAGATTGAGGGGGATGAGGGAGAAGCAGAGGAACCAGAGTGGACAGCGAAAGAACGGGAAGAAAGAAAGGAACAGAACCACTGTAAAACTGTGCCACGAATGTCGAAGTCAGATAGATGTGTGAGAAGAGTGCAGTGATCAACAACATCAAAGGCAGAGGAGAGATCCAAAAAAACCACAAAAGAGAGGTCACCGTGATCGTGAGTGCAGTGACGTTCTGAGAGCAGTGCTACAAGGATAGTCTCTGTGCTATGGCCAGCACGAAAGCCTGATTGGCGTGGGTGGAGAGCAAAGGTAGAGTCAAGATGGGTGGCAAGTTGGGAGAAAACAAGCTTCGAGGATTTTTGAAAGAAATGGGAGGTTGGCAACTGGCCGCCAGTTGGCGGGAATGGCGGGGTCGAGGATGGGCTTTTTCAAAAGGGGGCGTACTATGGCATGTTTCCAGCTGGAAGGAAAGTGACCGGAGGTGAGACTGGAATTAATAATGGAGAGAATATAAGGGATAAGTGTGAGTGCCAGATTGAGCAACCAAGAGGAAGGAAAGGGATCGAGAGGGCAGGTGGTCTGATGGGCAGATTAAATAGCTTTGATAAGTTCAGGGGAAGTAATAGGCCAGAAAGAGCGCCAGATATGAGGAAAGGTACAGGAAGGGGGTGAGGAGACAGCAGCAGGGGAGATGGGGGAGTCAGGAGGGGGAGAGAGAGGAGGAGGGCAGGCGGGGAAGGAGGAGCGAAGGGAGAGGACTTTGTCGGCGAAAAAGGAGACGAGGGTAGAAGGACTAGGGGAGGAATGGGGTGGTGGGGGTGGAAGAGTGGAGGTAGAGGAAAGGGATTTAAGAATATGAAAAAGGCGTCTAGAGGAGTTGGAGGAGGAAGCTATGAGTTGAGAGTAATATGACTGCTTGGCAGAGGTTATCATAGAGCGATAGAAGACGTGTGCCTGACGGAACACAGTGTTGGAAGCAGCTGATGGGTTCTTCCTCCATAGGCACTCTACCCCACCCCTGCCCTTTCTGTCTGCAGCAACAGCCCCACCCCTGCCCTTCCTGTCTGCGAGTCTGTGCTTGGAAGGCCTGTCCCCTCTGAAGCGATGCATTACATCAGAAGGGGTGGGAATTTGCAGACCTTCCAAGGATGGAGTAGTGAAGACCTTTTTTTAAATGTTTAAAGTTTGATACCCGGGGCCGCCACTGCAGACATAGGAAAAGAGGAGGTGAAAGCATGGGGGGGGGGTGTTAATGGCTGGAAGGAAGATGCTGGATATGGGGGGTGGGTTAATGGCTAGAAGGGAAATTCTAGATATAAAGAAGGGGTGGAGGGCAGATGCTGGACACAAAGTAGTGGAATGGAGGTATGGAAGGCAAATGCAGGACACTGGTAGGGGATGAAGGGTAAATGCTGGACATATAGTGGAACGATACAGAGCAGACACAGGGTGGAGGGCATAAGGGGATAGAGAGCAGATGGTGGGTAGATGTTGGACATCGGATGGATAGCAGAGGCTCGACACAGGGCGAGGGCGTAAGGGCATGGAGATCAAATAGTATACATGGGGTGGAGGAGTGGAGTTCAGATGGTGGATATGAAGTTGGTGAGTTGAGGGGTGGCGGGCACATGCTGGATGAGGGGTGGCGGGCACATGCTGGATGAGGGAGTGAAGAGGAATGCTGGACATGGAGCTGATAGGATGAGGAAAAGGGGAGAAGAGCTAGATGGTGAGAGATGAAGAAACAAGACAAGGCAAGAGAGACAGGGTAGATGATGGACACAGGGAGGGCAGAAGAGAGAAAGAGAAAAGGATAGAGAGTTAGTTAAAGACGGGAATAAATGACTGGGGAAGAATAGAGAGATGGGGAGGAGAGGGCTATGTTAAAGGTTGAGAAATGGTAGGAAGTTGCTGCAAAATACAGAGGAGATTGAGAACTGGATGGTAAGAAGGAAAAATGAAATCTGAGTTGCTAGAGAAAAATAAAATAAAACTGAAAGGAAAAGATCTATGTCAAAGACGAAAGGAAGTGAAGAAGACAGGAGTGGAGAGAAATGGCAGATGGACCAGAGATCCTAGAGCAGGAGTCTTCAAGCCAGTCCTGGAGGGCCGCAATCCTACCAGGTTTTCAGGATATCCCTAATGAATATGCATGAGATAAATTCAAATACAATGGGGGCAGTGCACACAGATATCTCATGCATATTCATTAGGGATATCCTGAAAACCTGACTGGTTTGCATCCCTCCAGGATTGGATTTGGAGACCCCTGTCCTAGAGGGTGAGTTAAGAGAAGATGAGGAAAGCAGAAACTGGAGATTGGATCAACACAACTAGAGAATAAAGTGACCAGGCAACAAAAAGGTAGAAAAATTGTATTCTATTTTCAGCTTAGTGATTGGAATATGTTTGTTTTTGGACTTTACAGGCCTGATATTCATCTTGTGACGGTCAGCATTTTAAAAGCACCTGACCTGCCACAGGCAAAAGTGAAACCAAATATTCAGCGCCAAAATCTGGATATCCTCCGATGCCAAATATCCAAATTCAGCGCTGACCAGCACAGCTATACAGACAGCAACAATATTCAGCCGCTATATGGATAACCGAACCGCATAAAATTAAGACCATTATTGAGATGACCTGACTTTATATGCACACTTAGCTGGTTCGCTGGGACTACCTTCACCCCACCCATGACCTGTCCTGGAACTCTCCGAACAGTGCCATGGTGTTTAGAGGAAATATGCGGCAATACTGGCCGGATAGTGCTACTGAATATCCCTCTCAGTGGAATTTATCCAGTTAGCAGATTCTGCTAACCAGATAAACCCCTTTGAATATTGGACTCTGGGCCTGATATTTGAAAGGCATTTATACAGCTTACAGCCCAGTAAACCATGTAAATGCCTTAAATGGGGGTATTCTACAGCACCTACACAGTTAGTGCCATTGAATAGCTTCGTGTATGTCCCCTGTGCCCTAATGCTACCTGGTTAGCATCGGGGTGAGTTAGGGGCATTTTGGGGCACAACGGATGTGGGGAGTACCGCTAACCAAGTAATGGCAATATTGGACCGCTAGCCGGTTAGTGATCTGTAGCCAAAACTAGGCCAGCTTTTGGCTCGCCTAGTTTTAGTCACAGATGCTAACCAGATAGCGGTTCAATATCGCAGTTACCTAGTTAGGCCTTGCGGCGGTTTTCTCTGGGTGCCAAAACTGGATATTCAATGTCGTTGCCACGGCACCGAATATCCAGGGTTAGGGGTGAGTGGGCAGGACTGTGCGCTGTAGCCTGATAGTTACATTCCACGGAACTTTTTAAATTATATATTGAAAAGGTCAAGAGTAAGCCGATAGTGCAATTAGGTAATTGATTGTTCTGGATCACAGCCTAGCTGAGATTCGAGATTTATGGAGGTGTTGAAGTGGACTTTGAATAGATAGATTTTCAGCTTCTTCAAGTCCATCAAGTCTGAGCATCCTCTTAACTCTGGCAGTAAGGAATTCCAAATGGTGGGAGCGAAAAGTGAGAGTGCTCAATTGCACATGGATTGTTTGCTCTTGGACGTTTTGGGTTAGAATGGTGAGGAGGTTCAGTGAACCATGCCTATGGAGCCTGTCATTCTTGGGCCTCAATAGAAGGGGCTGTAGAAAGGTTGCTGAACTGTTGTGTTTCTACCATTTTTCCTGGTACTGACGTCAGGCTCACTGGTAGGAGGATAGGAGGAGAGAGGGGACAGGTTATGCAATATGAACCTAGGTAGGAGTTGGACCGAGGGACGGGTTATGCAATATGAACCTAGGTAGAGGGGAGGTCGGAAGTTGGGGGAAGGTCAAAGGCGATGCCGAAGAAGTGAGTCTTCAGCATCACGTTGAACCGGGGAAAGGATTGCTCTGCTCGGAGGGTAGGTGGTAAGGAATTCCAGAGTGCTGGACCGAGAAAGAAAAATGCAGAGTGGCGTGTAAGTTCCAAATGTGCACGAGCTGGGGAGGGGAGAGATAAATGGTTGTTGTGAATGGAGTGGAGAGTACGGGGGGGGAGGTGCAGGTGTAGTAGATCAGCCAGATATTGTGGAGTACCAATATGTAATGCGCAATATACAATGATGAGAACCTTGTATTGAAATCGATATTGGAGAGGGAGCCAGTGCAGGCTGAACAGAAGGGGAGTCACATGATCAGTACGAGAGGCATGGGTGATGAGCCAGGCAGCTGTATTCTGTAATAACTGTAGACGGTGAAGCTGGTAATGGGGAACTCAAGCTAGGACAGAATTACAGTAATCAAGTCTGGATAGAAGGGCCACGGTGAGGGTAACCAAGGAAGACGCTGGGAGGACAGAACGCACTGCCCTCAGTTGACGCAGTACAAGAAAGGAATGACGTACAACAGCTCTATAAAGTATTTGGATATCTTACCCAGTGCAAGAAATATGTCAGTCAGAAATATGTAAGCAGATCCTCTAAATCAGGACTGACCACTACAAGCCCCATATTCGATTGGATATCTAGGTAGGAAATGGACATTATAAAAGTCCCAACCTGGATAACCCATGCATTTTAAAAAGTACTCTGCAGACCATGGATCTTTTTATAAAATATGTATAAGGCCATTGACAAATACATATCTATATTTGGCTGCATGTTAAGTGGAAGCATCGATTTCACAAAACTACAAATCCTAAAGGAAAAGTGGCGCCACATGAGACTTTATACGTGAAAATACTGGTAAATATATGTATGGATGACAATTTCACAACATACATGTTTACTTGCCAGCACTTACATGTGTAAATGCTGGATTTCACGAGCGTGCATATACAAGAGGAGAAAATTAAGAACCCAAAGGCAAATAACCATGATATTCATGGGAGAGTGCCACTGACTATTTCAACAGAATCCCCAGCCACTGTCCGGTTAGTTTAGGGGCTGTCTGAGCACGGAATGGGGGCATCATAGTCAGCCAGGATTTAACTGGATTACAGATTAGGACAACTTTTTGTACTGCACAACTAATCCTGCTAAAATTGACAGATCATGCTATCCTGATAGTCATGGGTGACTGGAGCACAAAAGTTGTCAACAAAGAAGGCGGCAAAATGGTTGGAAAATATGGACTTGGCAACAGAAATGAAGCCGGAGAAAGACTGATAGAATTCTGCAAGACCAATGATCTATTCATCTCAAACACCTTCTTCCAGCAACACAAGCAGCGACTGTACAAAAATCATATTGACTACATCTGTGGAAATCAACAATGGAAAAGCTCTATAACATCAACAAAGACAAAACCCGGAGTTGACTGTGGTACAGATCACCAAATGGAAATTACACTAACCTGGTAATTGTAGTTCCTGTAGGATCCAGTTTAGTCCTCCACAATCGGGTACTGCCCCTCTCACTGCAGCCTGTAGACTGGACCAATCAAATCTTCTGTAGTACATATCCAGCAGGAGCTCCCAGAAGCCCCCCAGTGTACTAGTAACAAAGCATACTGAACGAAGCAACACATCAGATTATTATCAGATTAACATTAAACCTTGTACTTCCCCCCCTGGAATAACCAACTCCCTCCCCAAACGAGGAAGTCAGAACACTGCACAGCGCCGGAATCGACGCCCCTAAATTGACACAGAGCTCCCCCCAGGTACTAAGGAGCTTACGGAACCCCAAAAGAAAGGGAAGAGCCATAGCTATAAGCACGACTGCCGCTAAGGTCCGAACGGGACGCAAAACTATCTTAGAATCTCCCGCTCGGGATAGCGCGCCGCAAGATCATGCAGATATTCGGGAGGGAAGGAGGACTAAACTGGATCCTACAGGAACTACAATTACCAGGTTAGTGTAATTTCCATTTCCTGTGCGGATATCCAGTTTAGTCCTCCACAATCGGGATGTAACAGAGCAGTTAAGACCGGGCGGGACCTTGTAGGCCGGCGCGCAAAACCGCCGAACCAAAACAGGAATCCCGAGCCGCTGACACATCCAAGCGATAGTGCTTGCTGAAAGCATGCAGAGACGACCAAGTGGCCGCCCTACAGATCTCCGCTGGTGGAACCAGACCATGCTCCGCCCAAGAGGCCGCCTGAGCCCTAGTAGAATGAGCCCGGAGCCCCTCCGGAACCGGCCGCCGCTGCAACAGATACGCGGAGGCGATCGCTTCTTTAAGCCATCGAGCAATGGAGGCCTTAGCCGCCACCTCCCCTTTCCGTGCACCCCCAAAGAGCACAAAAAGCCGATCAGTCTTCCGAAATGACTCGGTAGACTGTAAATACCGACGCAGCGTGCGGCCCACATCAAGCCGGTGAAGCCCCTTGTCCACCGACTCGACCGAGGCCGCCGAAATCACTGGTAGAAATACTGCCTGATTCAGGTGAAAAGGAGACACCACCTTTGGCAGGAAGGAGGGAACCGGACGGAGCACAACCCGCTCCGCAGAAAAAGACAAGAAAGGTTCTCGGCATGACAAGGCCTGTAGATCCGAGATGCGCCGTGCCGAGCAAATGGCTACCAGAAAAACCGTCTTCAACGTGAGATCCTTCAAGGATGCCCTCCGCAAGGGCTCAAAGGGTTCCCGAGCCAGGGCCCGCAGAACTAAATTCAAATCCCACGGAGGAATCACCGCTCTGCGGGAAGGCCGCAAATGAAACACGGCGGTCAAGAAACGCCGCACATCCGCATGAGCGCCAAGAAGGCGGCCCAAGACCTTGCCTCTATAGCAAGAGAGCGCGGCCAACTGGACCTTCAGGGAACTGGCCGCGAGACCCTTCTCGAAGCCATCCTGCAGAAAGCTGAGCACGACGGGCACCGAGACCGTCGCCGCCCGAACTCCACGCCGGGAGCACCAGTCCTCAAAAATTCTCCAAATTCGAACATAAGTAAGAGAAGTGGACGACTTTCTTGCCCGCAGTAAGGTGGAAATCACCGCGGGCGAATAACCCTTCTTTTTCAGCCGAGCCCTCTCAATGGCCAAACCGTAAGCGAGAACCGAGCCACCTGGGGCATCCGCAAGGGGCCCTGAAGAAGAAGATCCGGTAGCGCCGGAAGGCGCCACGGCACGCCGTCTCGAAGCCGAACGAGGTCGGCATACCAGGGCCTCCGGGGCCAATCCGGAGCCACCAGCAGCACCCGGCCCTGATGGCCCTCGATGCGCTGGACGACCCGACCGATCAGGGCCCACGGGGGGAAAACGTACAGCATCCCGGACGTCGGCCACGGCTGAATGAGAGCGTCGAGTCCTTCGGACATCCGCTCCCGCCGTCTGCTGAAGAAGCGACTTGTCTTGGCCGACTGGAAGGTCGCCATGAGATCCATGATGGGCGGACCCCACCGCCGAACTATCTGCGCATATACCTGAGGATTTAACTCCCACTCTCCGGGGTCCACCCGCACTCTGCTGAGAAAGTCGGCCTGGACATTGTCGGCGCCTGCAATGTGCGCTGCCGAGATCGCCGGCAGCCGAGTCTGCACCCAGCTGAACAAGGCCGTCGCTTCTGTTTCCAGGGCCACACTCCCTGTGCCCCCTTGGCGATTGATGTACGCCACCGTGGTCGCATTGTCCGACCAGACTCGGACCGCCCGGCCCAGGAGCAGAGGTTCCAGGGCCATCAGGGCTAGTCGGACCGCCCGAAGCTCGAGGCGGTTGATCGACCAAGACGCTTCCTGCGAGGACCACACCCCTGCGTGAAGCGGGTCTCGCAGTGTGCTCCCCAGCCGACTAGGCTCGCATCCGTAGTGAGGGGGACCCACAGAGGAGGCTCCAAGGGAATCCCCCGCGTCAGGTTCTCGGAGGAGAGCCACCACCGAAGCGACCGCCGCACTGCCTTCGGGCAGGGCAGTCTCTTGTGCAAGGAATCGCACTGGTTGGACCAGCGACGAAGGAGCGCCCTCTGTAGCGGGCGCATGTGGAACCGCGCCCACGGAACCACCTCTAAGGTCGCCGCCATCGTTCCGAGAAGCCGTAGGTACCACCACGCCGACGGAGCGGGCATCCCCCGAAATAGTCGGACAAGAGCCCGCAACGTCAGGACGCGGCGCTCGGGACGGCACACCAGCCAACGAGCAGTGTCGAAGCGCACCCCCAGATACTCCAGGTCCTGCGAGGGCCGCAGACAACTCTTTCTTTCGTTCACCACCCAGCCGAGGGATCGCAGCAGAGCTACCACCCTGCTCGTGACCCGCAGGCACTCTCGACCGGATTTTGCTCGTATCAACCAGTCGTCCAGGTAAGGATGGACCAAAATGCCCTCCTTGCGCAAGGCCGCCGCAACCACCACCATCACCTTTGTGAAAGTGCGCGGGGCCGTAGCCAAGCCGAACGGCATGGCCCGGAACTGAAAGTGGCCCCACGGGAACGCGAAGCGGAGAAACCGCTGATGGGCTGGGTGTATCGGAATGTGCAGATAGGCCTCGGTAAGATCGAGGGACGTCAAAAACTCCCCCTTTCGCACCGCTACAATGACTGACCGCAGGGTTTCCATGCGGAAATGCGGCACTCTGAGCGCGCGATTCACGCCTTTGAGATCCAAAATCGGACGCAGAGAGTCGCCCTTTTTGGGTACCACAAAATAGATGGAGTAGCGACCAGCGCCTCTTTCCAAGGGAGGCACTGGAACCACCGCTCCCAGCGCTAACAATCGAGCCAGGGTCACGCGGATGTCCCTCGTCTTTTGCTCGCCCCTGCTGGGAGACAGAACAAAGGAATCTGGAAGTGGGAACGCAAATTCCAGAGCGTAACCCTCCTCTATAATTTGTAGCACCCAGCGATCCGACGTTATTTGGGCCCAAGAGGAAAGAAAGTCGCGCAAGCGACCGCCGACAAGCGGTCCTCCCTCCAGAGCCTGCCTGGCGTCATTGTGGCTTGCGTCCAAAGGAAGAACCCGAAGAAGAGCCGGCTGCGGAGAAGCCTCTGCCGGCTCCCCTGAAAGCCCGAAATCCTTGGCTACGGGCTCCAAACCGGCCCCGCTGCGAGGACCACTGGCGGGAGGGCCGAAACCTGCGCTGATCCCGAAAGGATCCCCGCGCCGACGAGGTGGACCGGTTGGACCTTGGTTTATCCTCCGGAAGCCGGCCCCCTTTGGACTCACCGAGATCCTTTACCAATTTCTCGAGAGCCTCCCCAAATAATAATCTGCCCTTAAACGGCAGCTTACTGAGGCGGGCCTTAGAAGAACTGTCCGCCGCCCAGCTGCGCAACCAGAGGGACCGGCGCGCTGCTACCGCGGATGCCATACTGTTAGCCAACGCGCGGATCAAATCATAAAACAGATCCGCCAGGTAAGCCGAGCCGGACTCCAGCCGGGTCACCTCCACCAGACCCTGCTGGTCTAGTCCGGGGCTCGAGCGCAGTTGCTGTGACCACCGCAGACACGACCGAGCCACCCAAGCCCCACAGATAGAGGCCTGCAATGACACGGCATCCGTATCGAAGGTTTGCTTGAGCAAGTTATCAACCTTCTTATCCTGCCCGTCCTTGAGGGCCGCCGCCCCCTCAACCGGGATGGTGGTTTTCTTGGTCACTGCGGAGACCGCAGCATCCACCCGGGGGGACCTGAACAAGTCCCTGTCCTTGTCAGCAAGAGGATAAAGCCGATTCATGGTCCGAATCCCCTTCAAACCGGATTCCGGGTGCTCCCACTCCGCCTGGATCATCTGATCCACCACGCGGTGGACGGGAAAAACCACCTGGGCATCCCTGACTGCTTGAATCAGAGGATCCTCAAGACCCTCCTCCTCCAGGGGCCGCACCGCCGAAAGGTTTAGCGCCTGAAGGGACTCCGTGACCAGAGGAACCAGCTCGTCCCTACGGAACACTCGAATGACCCGAGCCTGATCTTCCGGCCCAGGGATCTCCCCATCCTCCAAATCCTCCGCTTCAGTCTCAGGATCGCCCTCTGCCTCGGAATCCAGGAGACCCAGGGCGTCCTGCTCTTGTCCCCCCAACCGAAGCCGCTTGCCCCCGGGCGATGAGGGACACTGAGCCGCCCCCAAGGACCCCGAGGGGAGGGAGGGGGGCCAGACAGCCGGCAACTGTCCGGACCTGCTCAGGCGAAATGCCTGATGCATGAGGAGTACAAAATCAGGGGAGAAGTCCATAGTAGAGGCAGCAACAGACGCCTGCTGGAGCGCAGCCACTGAACCGCTGGCCGGAGGAACCGAGCCAGACTGAGGGATGCTTGGAGAAAGAACGCTGTCCCCGGAAGTAGAAGCATCCCCAGGGGTAGCCTGTTCCTGAACATTCACAGATTGCTCTAACTCAGAGGGCACTGCAGCACAGCCCCTGCAGATGCCAGAGTCAGTCCCTGCCGTCCTGCGGGACCCACAAATCACACACTGGGGCTTGGAAGCCATTCCAAGGCCACCTCTGCCCAGGGGAATAGAATAAGACAGCCACAGGAAAGCCCACACCACCTGGGCAATCCTATGCAAATCAGCCCCGATTTAAAAGTAACTTAACTTTTTTTTTTTTTTTTTTTACAAGAAACAAAATATATCCCAGGATCCCTGGGGTGCCCTGAGCAAAATCGCCAGAAAGAGGGACCCCAAAAACGCTAGGGGAACCTGTGCACAGCGATCAAAAATGCCTGGAAAAGCACTTTTAAAATCCAAAATGGCCGCCGCACTTTTTCACCCGCGGTAAAAAACGGCGCGAAAATATAAAAACCACCAAATAATATGGAAAACAAATAAAACGACCCTCTAACACAGGGCACACGAGCAGTTTGAATAAAAACTGCCAAATGGGCTCAGGAGAGCCTACAGAAACGCTGGCATCCCAGACAGAGCATTGCACACAAGAAAGAAAAAAATGAAATGCAAACTCCTACCAGCTCAGGAACAGAAGATTCAGCCACAATCTCCCAGTACCAGGCACTGCCTTATAGGTATGGCAATTCCCCGTCCTGTCTAGGGGAAGCTCACCCAGGGCTGATAAAATGTGCTAGGCAGGCAACAGCAGCCAGCAGGTCTGACTTTCTCCTAGTCTCCTGTGGCACAGCTCCAGGGAGACAGGCTTCTTTTGTCTTTCTTTTTTAAAGGCACAGCTAGCTACCAAAAACAAAAATAGTAGAGAAATGCCCCAAAACAAACCCTAAAAACAACTAACTAGTGTTGCTCCTGCAAAGGTCACTAAGTGTGCCCAGAGGACACACTTTTACGTCTACACACTGCAACGAGACTGGACACACTGGGGGGCTTCTGGGAGCTCCTGCTGGATATGTACTACAGAAGATTTGATTGGTCCAGTCTACAGGCTGCAGTGAGAGGGGCAGTACCCGATTGTGGAGGACTAAACTGGATATCCGCACAGGAACTACTAGTATTTATTTATTTATTTAGTGTACACTTGTATCCTGCTACTTCCAGCGATCAGCAGCGGTTTTCTATACATAAGGGAGAGGCTGTACAGGCCAGAATTATAACATACAGTACGATTGCAGGGATGGGTAATAGGCACATCAAACGGTTACAGATCTACATTTGATTGATTGCGAGGAGACTTTACATATATACATTTGATTGCTTGCGGAGCGGCTTTACATATATACATACTTTACATAATTACAGGACGCATTTCTTGCTGTTATGATTAATTTAAGTGGGCATGTTGCTCAAATAGTAAAGGACACTCTGCTTAGGTTAGGTTGTAATGGGTCTGAAAGAGGTGAGTCTTAAGTTTTTTCCTGAAGTCCTTCAAGTCCTTGTTTGCTCTCAGTTCATAGGGCAGTTGGTTCCAGAGTATTGGAGCAGTAAAGGAGAACGCTCTGTTGGTGGTGTTCGCGTTGCAATTTCTCAGGCTATTCGGGACATGAAGGGTGTTGCTATTTACTGTTCTTCTGCTTCTGATGGTTGGTTGTGCGGAGATTAAGGTGTTGAGGTATGAGGGTGCTACGTTATGAACAAGCTTGAATGTGGTTACTAAGAGCTTATATTGGATGCGGGCCATGATAGGGAGCCAATGAAGCTCAATAAGCACTGGAGTGATGTGTTCAGTTAGACCTCTTTTCATGATGATTCTGGCTGCTACGTTTTGTGCTAGCTGAAGTATGTTAAGGGTTTTGTTAGGCAGACCTTGTAATATAGCATTGCAGTAGTCTAGGTGGGGAATGATGAGGGCTTGTGCAACTGTCCTGAAGTCGGAGTGATCAATAATATTCCGTAGCGGTTGCAGGGCTCTTAATTTGTGGAAGATGGCCCGATTGGTAATTTGGAGGTGCTTTTCCATATTTAGGTTGCTGTCCAGCATTACACCTAGGTATTTTATTTCAGGCTTTGTGGTATAAACGTTATTGTTCATGGTAACCGTTGATGGTGGGTTAAAGTCGGGTTTTCTGGAAATACACATCACTTCTGTTTTTTTATGGTTTATTGACATATTATTCCGTTGCAGCCAATTTTGTAGTTCGCTTAGGCATTTTTCAAGTTGGTTGAGGTTGGAGTTGTTTATGTCGAGATGAGTGTAAAGCATCAGGTCGTCTGCATAGATATGGTAACTTATCTTGTGGTCCTGTAGGATTTCACAAATAGGTCGTATATACAGGTTGAACAATAGTGAGGATAGGGCAGAGCCTTGTGGTATGCCTTGGGTTTGGGGGAAGGCGGAGGCATTTGCGTTGTTGAATTGTACCTGCTGCATTCTGTTACTTATGTAAGATGCGAACCATTTCAGGGGGGTCCCTGATATGCCTATGGAAGCAAGTCTGTCCAGGAGCGTGGAATGATGCACTGAATCAAAGGCAGCTGATATGTCTATGAAAATGAGCATATACATTTTGCTTCTGTTTTCAACACCTTTGAGTAGCTTGTCCATTAGGGCTAGTAGGAGAGTTTCCATGCCATGATGTTGGCGGAAGCCGTATTGGAGATCATCGAGGGCATTGTTGACATCGATGTGGTCTTGCAATTGTTGCTGGACAGCCTTTTCGATAATCTTGGCTAAGAAGGGTATGCTTGAAATTGGACGGTATGAGGCAGGGTCGTTCTCATTAAGAGTATGTAAACTGAAGCTAAAGTTGAAAAAGAGCAAGCCACTCATGAAAGTAGCAAGTATGACCTTGAGAATATACCACCAGAATTTAAAGACTGCCTGCAAAATCAATTTGCTGTTTAAGATACAAATGGCAGAGCTCCAGAAGAGTTATGGGATGACATCAAGAAGATTGTGTTGGAAGAAAGTGAGAAATATCTACAAAAGGTGAAAAAGCAAAAATGGCCAAAAAGGATGATGGAAGAAACTCTGAAAATTACCCAGAAACGCAGAGAAACTAAAGCCAGAGGAGAAAGAGAGGCAATCGCAGAACTCAGAGATTTCCAACGTGCAGCAAGACAAGACAAGGAGAAGTACTACAATGGTGCATGCAAGGAAATAGAAGCAGAAACTATTAGAGGAAGAACAAGATTGGCTTTCCTAAAGCTACAAGAGTTAAAGAAAAAAATTTCAGCCTCAAATTGGAATGTTACAAGATGCTCAAGGATCCATGCTGAATGAAGCTGAGAAGATCAAAAACAGGTGGAAAGAATATTCAGACTTATTATAAGATAAAGATCAAGTGGACCAATAGCCGTTTCAACCTGTACCTTATGATCAGGGACCATTGAAAGAAGAAGTTGAAGCAGCATTGAAAGCCTTATCAAAGAGCAGAGCACCAGGCATTGATGGTGTTCCCATAGAAGTATTACAGCACTCTGATGCAGCTGTTACCATACTTACAAGGCTCTGCCAGGAAACTTGGAAGACAACATCATGGGACCCCAGGCCAGTCAGGTTTTTAGGATATCCACAATGAAAATGCATGAGATAGATCTGCATACAATGGAAGCAGTGCATGCAGATCTATCTCATGCATATTCATTGTGGATAACCTGATTGGCCTGGGAGTCCCAGAGTGCAGCTCAGAAACAAAGAGGCAAGTATTTCAGCAGAAAATGGTTCTTGCTTTCAATAAACAAACAAACTAGGCTAGATGTCTCTTCTAGATATTACAATCTGGTCCTTGTAAACACCCCCATAAGCATACTCAAAAGGAACAAGAAAGCAAACCAAAACTTAGGAATCCAGGCTCAAATGGCCTGCAGGCTGCCATCATATTATCAGAAGTTCCTCCTCCAGGAGAGGGAATTCTCCCTCCTGTCCAGCTCTTGGGTGTGTACAGAGGTCAGTCCCTTAAGTTTCACTCCCCTGCATATAGCAACCTTTCTTATAGCTCAGTGATACAGTGCAACACAAGTCCCAGCAGAGCCCCAGTGTAGCCTTGAGTCAAAGAAAACAGCTAATCCAGTCCAGGTTTTCACTCTTTAGCATAAACAGCTTAGTAGCTTCAAACATTTACTAATGTCCTACAGCACAGGTTGCACACTCAAAGGAAAGAGTTACAAGAATAAAGGGCTTTATCATCCACCCTTCCAGTTGCCTTTCACTGGCCCTCCCCAAACTGGGCCCTTCCTCCTCTGAGCTGACAACGGTACCTGAAACATGGCAGTTCCTTCTGCTGCTGGTTGGGAAGTCAGTAGCCATTCCCTCTTTGCTGCGTCCTGGCTGGTTGAGCAGCTCCGTCCCGGGTTAGTTATTTAGACTTTAGAGGATACACCTTCCACCTCTAAGCTCCCAGACAAACTTTATCAGATGCCAGGGAAATTCTACTTCCTCCTGGTGTTTTGTTTCCCTAGCCCCACCCCCAGCCCTTAAAGGGAACTGTACATATTTGTCTATCTATTATTTTCCTAACTGGGTCAGTCTTAAAAGAAGCAACGCTTTTGCTGGCTCCCTCTCCACTACTAGGCCTTCTCCACCACAATGTGTATACCATTGTAAAATGGGAAATATACCTGTGAAGGGACATTTTAGAAAGGATGTGCACGTGCAGCATGGGTGTCTACGCCACAAGATCTGAAATAAAAGCTGACATATCTAGGTGCAGACATGATTTCACAAACGTGGACATGCCTGATTTGGACATCTGTGGGGACGTCTACAAAGATGTCCTCAGAACTCTATTTTGGAACCTGGATGTCTAGGAATAGCCTAATGATTAGAGTAGTAGGCTAAAACCATGGAAGGCAGGGTTTGAATCCCACTGCTGCTATCAATGTGCTGAGTACTGGGGTTGATGGAGTGCTATTTTCTCTATATTCTATGGATGTTTTTCAGACAAAATGAGCACTTTCCTGATGCTTATTCATGCCTGGAACAGGTCTAAACTTAGACATGACTCCAGACATCCAGGATGTTTCTGAGATCAGGCAGTGACCTCCAGGTTCCTGCCAACGCCCCAGTCATACCTCCACCATGCCCCCGTTTAGACATGGTCATCCTCACGCTGGGGATGTCCACAGACCCAGCTTCTAAAATGGCTCTGGAGAGATCTCTGTGCTTTGGAAATCTCTATACCTGTTTTCAGATGTTGAAAGCATGAATAGGGTTTCCAAAATAACCCCTGTAATATTTTTGGACCACATGTATGCCATTTACTCGGGGTAGTTTCTCCAGTTGGGTTAGTATTGCACATACTATGGCAGTCATGAACCTCACTTCTAAGCCAGCCTATGTGGAGTATGATCTTAGTCTCTCAAATTTACTGCTAATGCTCGGCGTAATACTTGCATTGTGCCAAAGACAGCCTCCTGCTGGAGGTCGTAAGATGTAACATGTACGGGCAGATTGTCAAGATGTGCTTGGAAATTCTTCTTTATCAAGCCTGTGGCTCCCAGTACAATGGGAAATATTTCTGTATCTTTCTGCCACATTTTCTTGGTCTCTGACTGCATTTCTTGGTACTTCAGGATTTTCTGCCTCTCCACGTGATTCACAGAATAATCTCTTGGTACCGACACTTCTATTATCAATGCCGTTCTGGTGTTATTCTCCTTTACCACTATGTCAGGTTTCCTGGTAGGCAGTTACTTATGCGTCAGAATGGGAATGTCCCATGTAAATGCTGCAATGTAGATCCCACACAACCGTTCTAAAATGATCTATAGTATCTCCAGTGAAACAGTATTTCTGCTCACCTGCAAACTCAGTATTTGACTTATCTTTTAAAAAAAACACATACAGGAAAAGAGGACACGGAGACTGAATATATTCTTTTAGTAAAGTAAAAAAAATAAATAATGGATGGTATCCCTAATGTGTCTCCCCTTTTCATTCATTCTCATTGGCTACCAGTTTCTTTCTGATTTCAGTACGAGCTTCTTATCAGAAGATTCTCCACTCAGGGATTCCTGAATATTTTTCTTCCTGTCTTATTTTACATGCGCCTCATCAGTGGATGGGCTCACAGAAAAACATGGTCAATTGCCCATCTCTCTGGACTTTCACTGTGACCTATGCCAAGTCACCAGTCAGCATGTGTCCCATGCCCCCTCCCAGGTAAGCTTGTTAGACTGGAAACCCATGTTGAGTACTGGGGTCTGTAAACACACACTACACACTGACACAAGGGACCCTGTGCTGACTGCTGTTGCTTTTGCTGCTGCTTTAGGTGCATGGAGGGAGGGGAAGGAGGCTGGGGTCACGTGAATTTTCAGTTGTTAAAATGGGATCATATGGGATAACAGTTTGAAATGCACTGTATTATAGCATCTTTGTTTGTTGGTGCAATAAAAGATAACCAAAATAAGATGAGACAACTCGCCATAATGTCAGAGGTCCGCAAACAACAACAAAAATATAACTAACCCTAACGTGGAAATGAAGTATCAGAAAACAAGACTGTCCACAAAGCACAGAAAGGCTTGGCATGAATCACAATAAAAATGTATCTGAGGTAATACCTTACTCAAGATACAAGATGGTAGAATTAATTGGCCTCTATGTCTAGAGAAAGGCATTTGGTTTCTAGGGGACTTTAGGTCCAGTGGCAGATTAATGACTTTTCAACAGTTAATGACAAGATATGAATTGTCAGCTAGACAAGATTAAAGGTAGATGCAACTTCAATGGCGAATAGAGTAGACTTCAACAACTAACTGAGGAGTCTGACTTTACATCTATTTGCTCTACAGTTGTATCACATCCTAGGATACTGTCATAGTTTTGTAATTATATGAGGGAGAAAACATCAGAAGCATATATTGGAAAAGTCAGCATCTAAAATTTGTTCCATAATCTGATTCCAAAACTGTGGTTACAATTTTGCGAGTAAGAGTATCTGGCTTCTGTAACGTAAATATCTTATCTTCTTGCTCAGAGTGATGTGGAGCCTTAGAAACTGGACTGTCCAGTCAGAGGAGTCCGGGCACAAACTGGCAGAAGCACAGACATGACTGGGGAGGGGGAGGAGCAAGACGTGTTAGGTAAGGATACAAGGGAGATAGCAGAGGAAGGGGTGCATGTAGCTATAGGCAGGGCCGGCATTACCCAGTAAGCAGGGTAAGTGCAGAAGGGGGGGGGGGGCGCTGACATCAAGAGAGCACCGTTGTAGCTGCCCATCCCCACTCCCCATTCAAGATGACCTGCGGAGCGCTGGTGGCCTAGTGGAGAGTCTGCCCACAGGACATGCTGCTCCCACGGGCATAAGGATGTGAGTAGCAATCACAGCCTCTCACAGCCTTCTGCCTGTGGGAGTAGCATGACCTTTCAACAGGGTCTGTGCAAGCCATGATTGCAACCCAGAGAAACAGAGCCTGCCCGTGGGACATGCTGCTGCCGCGGGTAGGCTCTGTTTCTCTGGGCCGCAGTCGCGGCTTGCACAGCCCTTGCCAAGGGACATGCGGCTCCCACAGGCAGAAGGATGTGAGTAGCAATCACAGCCTCTCACAGCCTTCTGCCTGTGGGAGTAGCATGACCTTTCAACAGGGTCTGTGCAAGCCATGATTGCAACCCAGAGAAACAGAGTGGGACATGCTGCTGCCGCGGGTAGGCTCTGTTTCTCTGGGCCACAGTCGCGGCTTGCACAGCCCTTGCCAAGGGACATGCGGCTCCTACAGGCAGAAGGATGTGCAAAGGCTGTGCCCTGTTTCTCTGGGCTTGGATCGCAGCTTGCACAGCTCCTGCCCACGGGACATGCTCAGCAGGCAGGCTGATATAGGGGGGTATTGTGAAGGGAGGAGTGGACATGAGGGAGCATTGGGAAGTGAACGTGGATTGGCACAGGGAGTCAGAAGGGAGATATCGGATGCAGTGGGGGAATAGGGAAGCAGCCAGGAAAAGATTGAGGTGGAGGGCTAAGAGGGGAGATGCTGGAGATGAGGTAATAAGGGGAGAAAGAAATGCAGGACATTGGGGTAATAGGGCTAGAAAGGGGGGAAGATGATGGACATGGGAGTAATAGGGAGGGAATGGTATGGTATGGAGATGTTGATTCCAGGGGAATAGGAAGGGAGAGGGCAGACATGGAAGGATAGGGGGAAAGAGAACAGAGGTAATGGATGGAGGAAAAGAGAGGCCCAGAGAGAGAGACACACTGGATGGGAGGGGTGGGGTGGGGTGAGAGATGTTAGACATGGAGGGGGAGAGAGAGTGAGCAAAAGACTGGGGAATAATAGACCAGGGAAGAAGAGCTAGAGAATGGGAGGACTGAGATGAAAGTTGAAAAGCGGTAGGTAGATGGAGTAAAAAAGAGGGGGATTGAGAACTGGATATTAAGGAGTAGTGAAATCTGGGTGGACAGAGAGAGAAATAAATAAATGGAAGAAAGCTGAAAGAAAAAAAAATAAAGACCGTAGAAAGAGAGCTAAGAGAAGACAGAGGAAAGCAGAAGCCTCAGATCTGGACCAGCATGATCAGGGTATAAAATTGTCAGTCAACAAAGGAAGAAAAAATATATATTTTTAATTTATTCAAATCTTTATTAAGATATAAACAGGAATTACAATCAAGTCCACATCACAGGGAAGATAAAAAGGAGAAAAAAAAGAGAAGTAATATACTTTACACCATAGTAATCGCAATACAAAAAAAAAGCTATGCCCATGATTAATTACAATAGCCCTGATACATGGAAAAGAAGAAGAACAACACTAATCACTTTCTTTACTAGACAAGAAAACTTCCAACTGGTCAGACTCCATAAAAACATATTTAGTCTGCTCATAAATCAAAATACACTTACACGGATACTTTAGAAAGAAAGATGCACCTATTGCCAGGGTACAAGACTTTAACAGAAGAAAAGCTTTTCGCTGCCGTTGTGTAAGTCTACAGACACCAGGAAAAATCTGAATCATTTTGCCACAAAACATCAAACTTTTCTTAGAGAAATATAACCTTAAAATTAAATTTTTATCCATAAGTGATACAAAGGAAACAATCAAAGTAGTACATTGGCTATCTCATCAGTAGAAGACTCTAAAAAGGCGGAAACATCCAAAGAAACATGATCTGGATCCCTGGCAATAGGAGAAGAAGCTTCTGTGGAAGATAATATAGGAACATAATAAACAGATGAAAATTTTATAGCATTCACATCATCAATTAATAGAACCTCTTTAAAGTATTTATATAACAAAATAATAGGAGACAAATAATGGGTACGTGGAAAATTAAAAAACCTTAAATTTTTTGCACGAATCACATTTTCCAGGGATTCTGTTTGATGATGTATTGTAACATTATCCCGAATAGAAGAAGATACCACCGCTTGAACCACGGAAACTTGACCTTCCAATTTACTCAAGACGGTATTACACTTAGCGATAGAGTCATCATGTGAACCTAACTTCTGAACAACTTCTTTAGAAAATTGTGAGACCTGAGAGAGAGAAGCACGCAATGATAATTCCATGCGTGCGACTACTTCCCACACATCCAGCAAAGAAACCTCAACAGGAGAAGTAACATTTGAAGCTGGAGCAGAAAAGTCCAACACAGACGGAAGAGGAGACCGTTCAAATTTAGCTATATCAGGCAATACAGAAGGAAATTCCGAGTCACCCAACAGGGGCTCACCAACCGGTTTATCCACTCCGGTAGGTGACACCCCCTGAAACATGACTTCCTGACTGGGTAGGGCAGACCCCAGCACATTAAGAGAAGCAACGGAAACAGTACTCATGGACCCCAGGGTCAAGTCCTGCTCTTCCTGCTCAGCCTGAACAGGTTGTACATGACGATCCATAGGACCCACGAGTTTGATGGTCTTAGTACCCAGGGTTGGGAAAACCTTCTTCCTGCATTTTCCCATGGAAACCCAAAGTTATTCCTCGTTGCTCCGTAGGGACTCCAAAGTGGTGTGACAAGCCCTTTTGGTCCCGCCCCTTTGGGCACGTGACCACGGGTCGCGTACCACGGTGAGCTGAAGATTTTAAACAGCTCGGGAGGGGTGGGACTGCAGAACTCCTCCACCCACGGCAGGCACACAGGCACAGCACTCCTCCTGTCTCCTCTTCTGCTTCCCGGAGAAAAAATAATTTTATTTTCAAAATAGTGATTGGACTTTGCATTATCTTTGTATTTTACACAGTATGAGGTAATGCATCTCTATTATTTCTCTGGTGTTGCATTGCATGCAGAGTCTGGCTTCTTGGGGTTTCAGTTTAATTTTTGTCTACATATTTTTATTTTTACTTTAGATCATGGTCACTTATTCTGTACTTGGTGAGAGTCTGAGTATGTGACCCAGGCCAGGCATTCTGTTAACATGGAGTTTGTATGTAGAGATCTGTATTGTAGTAATTTAACTTGTTCAGCTTTTCAAATAGGTCTATGGATGTTCTAAGGCCCACAGCAGTATTTATAGTGTTGCTTTTTTCTGGGCAGGCCCCTTGTTTATGATGGAAGTTTATGCTGGTATGGTATGATATATTTGCTCTATAGCTCCTCAATGATTTTTGTAGGATTTTGTGTTAGTTCGCAATATATCTGGTACTGGAGAATGTTTATGTTGTTGTTAGTAAGATGACCAGAATAAGATTATTTTTAAATAAATAGATATATATAGAGAGAGAGTTCTGTGGGTGAATATCTTACTTCTGCTCTGCACCCATTGTCGAGGCAGAGATTTCTGTGGATGTAGAATATATATTCAAAAAGAAAAAGTAAGAACCATAATGAAATTCATAACAAAATAAAATGAATTATAATTTTATAATTTGGTGTTATAAACTGTGCTGTTGTTCTCACGTTTTCTTTTAGTTCCTTGGTGTGTGAGCATTTTGTATTTACTTTGTTTTTTGCAGAATATATATTTATATTAACACCATGCTGGTCCAGTGAACAGTTTTCAGGAGTTATGTTGAGGTCACAAAATCCCTCTTGTTTTTCAGAGGGTAGAAAGTACTGGGTAGGGGCCAATGAGCCTCTCTCTTTTTTGGTGCAGGTGGAAACTGCTGTGTTGGGATGCCAAGTTGCTCTTGTTTTTATGGAAATGGGAGGTGCTGCATGAGTGCTGTTGAGCCCCTCTTTTTTGACATATTTAGCAGCATGTTTCATAAGCTCTGCACTGGTAACATGTATGGGTCACATTACCAGCGCGGGGCCGTAGGCTAACTGCAGGGATGCAGTTACATTCCCCTGCAGTTACCGCATTTCAGCATGGCAAAATGGCTGCTGGTGTACCTAAGGCCACCCACTGAGGTGGCATTAGTTGCACCCATGTTACTTGCGCTGAGTCATTATGTTAGTTTCTGCCAACAATGCAGATGCCTACATGTGAGAGTTCTTTCTCTCGCCTCATTCTGAACTAAAGTATAATTTTGAAAAAAAATCCTGAAAACCTAAGAGTAATGGCTAAAAGCATGGAACTTACTCCTTGGTCTGGCTGGAAAGTGGCCATGTTATTCTTGCTTTTCTCTCACCAATTTTGCTTATAGTTTCTAGATGTACATTTACTGCATGGTTATGTTTTTGATTCCTTCCTTCTATATAAAATTTGTCTCCTGCATTTTTTTTCAGTGAGTAAAATATTCCTGAGCTGTCTGTACAACTGGGTATTTTTCTTTTCATCCATATCTAAAATTTAGCATGTTCTTGGGCTATCACAACCTGTTCATATGATGCTAAGTATTTACTGCTCAATAGTTATTTTTATTCTGGCTATGTATTTGCCCTTCACAACAATTTTCTTACAACATTGGATTTGAAGGAGAAACACTAGTATCACATGAAAAGAGTTCACAAAGGAGTTTGGGGAAAAAGGAGGGTGGGATGTAGCCAACATCAATAATAATGAGGGAGGTGGTGCCAATTTTTAGGTTGCAGAGTGGTGCCAGAAACCCTAGCCTATAGGGGCAGGAAGTTAACTGAAATAGGCTGATGGATGGGTGAGAGGGTGGAAGGGGGAATCAGGAGAATCACAGGAGAAAATATTTAAGGATGGAAAGTCAAGCTGAAGCCATTTTCTCACCTTTCACCAGCTAGCCTACTACTACACCCTCATCAGGCCCAGGAATACAAATTACTGCATCATCTGACCACTTGGAGGGGCTCTAGGTAGTTGAGATGAGCAGAGAATTTTGTGTGTAATACCTTCACCATTGTCAACTGCTGAGTCTTCTGCCCTTCTACCCAATGTTGCTCATCCATGCCGGCACAAATGATACTGCCAGATATCACTCTGAGTGTATCAAAAGTGACTTCATGGCTCTGGGACAGAGGGTGAAGCAGATAGGGGCGCAGGTGGTGTTCTCTTCAATCCTCCCTATTGAGAGTAAAGGCCAAGGCCGAGATGCTTGCATCCTGGAGATAAATGCATGGCTGCATGGATGGTATCGTCAAGGGCATTTTGGTTTCTTGGATCATGGGATGCTATTCCAAGGGTTGCAGAGCAGAGATGGCGTCCATCTGTCCAAGAAAAGTCGACTTGTTTTCAGTAGCAGACTGGCTAACCTACTGAAGAGGGCTTTAAACTAGATTTGTTTAGGATGGTGAAGAAAGCCCCCAAGTAAGTGAAACATTAAATACCTTTATGGAAATGGGTAAAAGGGGCAACAAATGGAAAGTAGTGTGCATAAATACCCATAGCATGAGAAATAAGATCCTAGATGTAGAGGCTTTAATGGGAGAGGCTGACTTGGATTTAGTGACAGTAACACAGACATGGTTCACGGACGACCATGACTGGAATGTAACTATACCAGGCTATTCTTTATTCAGAAAGGACAGAGTAGGAAGAAGTGGAGGAGGAGTAGCACTATATGTAAAAAATAATGTTATAGTTATAGTGGGAGATCATTTTGCATCCAGTGATCACCAGATGGTGTGGTTCAGAATTAGGACTAGGGCTTATAAAATCCATTCAAAAGTGAGGGTCTTAGACTTTAGGAAAACTAACTTTGCCAAGATGGGCCAATATCTCAGGGAGTTGTAGCGGGATGGGGACAGCTGGGAGATGTAGAAAAAGAGTGGGCAAAATTGAAAGAGGATATTTTAAGGGCAACCAACCTTTTTGTTAAAATGTTAAATAAAGGTAAAAGGAAAAAGAGAGAACCATGGTTTTCGAAAGAAGTAGCTGAAAGGGTGAAGAAAAAGAGGGAGGCTTCATGAAATACAAGAGATCACAGAGAGAGGAAGACAGGCATCTATATTTGGAAAAATTTAGAGAAGCTAGCAAAGTAGGCAAGAAAGCAAAGATTCAAAAAGATGAGCTATTAATAGCCAATGCAATAAAATTTGTGGATAAGACATTTTTCAGATATGTTAGTGAGAAGAGGAAGGGCAAAAATGGTATTGTAAGACTCAAGGATGAAGGGGAAGAATATGTAGAAGCTGATGAGGATAAAGCAGAATTGCTTAACAAATAATTTCTGTTCTGTATTCACAGATGAAGAACCAGGAGCAGGACTTCAGAAAACACCCACAAACAAGAACAGAAGCAAAGGGTATCTTGAACAATTTTCAGAAAAGATTGTGTTCATGAGGAACTAGCTAAACTTAAAGTAGACAAAGCGATGGGACCAGATGGGATACACCCGAGAAGACTGAGTAATCTTGGGGACGTTCTAGCAGGTCCACTGACTGACCCTTTCAATGCCTCATTGGAGTCAGGAAATGGTGCCAGAGGACTGGAGAGAGGCTCATGTAGTCCCTTTACACAAAAGTGGAAGTAAGGATGTGGTTGAAAATTACAGGCCGGTTAGTTTAACCTCAGTGGTGAGTAAATTATTGGAAGCGCTGATGAAAGAGAAAATAGTGAGGTTTCTAGAATCCAACGGATTCACCAGATGCAGGTCTTCTCAGACAAATCTGATTGATTTCTTTGACTGGGTGTCCAGGGTGTTGGACCAAGGGAGAGACCTAGATGTGGTGTATTTAGATTTCAATAAAGCCTTTGACACTATTCCATACAGGCGACCTATAAACAAACTGAGCACCCTAGGGATGGAAGGGCACAGGTAAATGGAGCTCACTCTGAGGTTGCCTGTGGTGTGCCCCAGGGATCTGTCCTTGGTCCGATTCTTTTTAACATCTTTAATAGTGATATTACGGAAGGGCTGTCAGGTAAGGTTTGCCTCTTTGCGGATGATACCAAAATCAGCAATAGAGTAGACACCCAGAAAGGTGTAGACAACATGAGGAGGGATCTAGCTAAGCTTGAAGAATGATCTAGAATTTGGCAGCTGAGATTTAATGTAAAAAAATGCAAGGTTATGCATTTGTATTGCAGCAATCCAAGGGAGCGATATAGTATAGTGAAGTACGTTTGTCCACTAAAGAAGAGCAGGACCTAGGCGTGTTTGTGTCTGATGATCTTAAAGTATCTAAACAGGTAGAAAAGGCAACAGCAAAAGCTAGAAGGATGCATGGGTGCATAAGGAGAGGAATGGCCAGCAGAAGAAAGGAGGTGATAGTGCCTCTGTATAAGTCTTTGGTATGACCTCATTTGGAGTATTGTGTGCAATTCTGGAGACTGCACCTTCAAAAGGATATAAACAAGTTGGAGTCGATACAAAGGGTGGCTACTAAAATGGTTAGTGGTCTTCATTATAAAGCATATGAGGACAGACTTAAGGATCTTAATATGTATACTTTAGAGCAGGCATATCCAACAGGTAGATCGAGATCTACCTGTAGATCGTGGAGGGGTCAGAAGTAGATCGCCAGCCCCACTTGGCTCCATTTCTCCAGCAGCTTGCCCCGTTGCTAGGAGAGAGCTTGTGCCGGCAGGTCATCTGCTGAGGGCTTGCCGCTTCTGCTTATCCTTTGCCTGTCTTTTTTCCCTGCCTGCGGGAATATTGCCTGCGGGTGTATTGGGACGCTTTTTTATTTTCGTGCCAATAGTTTGTGGGTACCCCAGGGGGCTGCCGCCCGTGTCCCACAACAAGACGTCTAAGGCCCAGTGTCATACCTGGTCTCCTGCCTCTCAGAATCACCCATTCCTGCCCCTGCCCCAACACCCCTTAGAAGTGTGTTATATACCGGGCAATATCCATTCGCCCGGGCTTTACCTGAATATACTTACCGTATTAGTTGTGTCGTTTGCTGGTCGTTGGTTGCTTTATAGTTCGCTTTCATTAAACGTTTTCGGGCAGACACAACAAAGTGTCAATTTGGTGATTTTGGTGGGCTTTTCCAATTTTGTTCTAACTCGCCTATGCCTTGCCTTCGAATTGTTTCAAACCACTGTGACTTTTGCTTGCCTCTGCAATTTTATTTTGCCTTGCCTTTGCGTTGATTCTACACTGTGTGCAGAATTTCTTAAATCGCATGTGGTGGTATTTGAACTTGTTTGACAGTATTTGATTTTATCTGGTTTGCTGGACAGGTGTTTGAGTTTTTTTGATGATTGTTTGGTGGTATTTGGTGCCAGTATGATGAATTCTTATTTTTACTTTTAGAACTGTATGTGTGGTTTTGGCATCTCCAGTCCTTGTATTGCACATCATCCAGAGGTCTTCAGTTCCTGTTGATCTTTAATACTTTGGGACAGTGACAGTTTTGGACCAGATTCAGCCAGTGTTTATACTAACTTAGCAGATTTGGCCTTTTTACATCCTGCCACCCCAGTATAACGAAGATGAGTGTTCCAAAGAAGAGCAAAACCTACCACTTTCATGATGAATGGGAAATGGACTACTTCATCATGGTGAAAGACAAGTGTTGTCTAATTTGTAACGCCCCAGTATCCTTGCCCAAAAAGGGTTATCTGGAACGACATTATAAGGCTCTGCATAGCAATAAGTTTGATGCTGATTTTCCACCCAAAAGTGAAATTCGTAAACTGAAACTCAAAGAACTTAAATCAAAATTGGCTACTCAGCAACAGTTGATGGCGAAGCCAAGGTCACATTCGGTCAATGCAACCATAGCATCCTTCAAGGTCAGCAACCTGATCGCAAAGAAATGCAAACCTTTCACTGAAGGGGAATTTGTAAAAGACTGTTTTCTTGAAGCAGCTGACAATCTTTTTGAAGGATTTAAAAATAAGAAAGAGATCATAGCTGCTATTCAAGATGTACAATTGTCAAGAAACACCATCGTGTGGCGAATAGAAAAGATGTGTGGAGACACAACTGAACAATTGTTGGAGGATGTTTCAAATTGTGTTGCTTTCTCACTCCAACTGGATGAATCTACAGACATAAGCAAGGGAGGCCCAAGGGGGGTGCGGGACCATGTGTGGAGACGGTGCGGGGCCTCATTTGCACAAGGGACCTCATTTGCATAATGTTACCATACACTAACGTTTAGTAAACATGCCTCTTAATGAGTGTATGGATAAAGAAAGACTGGCGGTGGCAAAAGGCAGGAGGATGTTGGGTTGCATACGAAAAGGAATTACCAGCAGAAAGAAAGAGGTTCTTATGCCACTGTATAAGTCACTGGTGAGGCCTCACTTGGAATACTGTGTTCAGAATGTAAAAAGAATGGAAACTGTTCAGAGGAAGGCGACCAAAATGATTTGGAGCCTTGTCAGAAGCCTTATGAGAAGAGACTTGAAGACCTAAATATGTAAACTTTGGAGGAGAGGAGGGATAGGGGAGATATGATTCAGACTTTTAAATACTTAAGGAGAAATAATGAACAAACAAACTTCTTCCAAAGACGGGGAAGCTGTAAAACGAGAGGGCATAACATGAAGCTGCAAGGTGGAAAATTGAAAGGCAATGCCAGGAAATACCTTTTCACTGAGAGGGTGGTGGATGCTTGGAATGCCCTCCTGATGGAGGTTGTGGGGGCAAATACAGTGACAGAATTCAGCCCATTTCTAGTCCTTTCCCAGCCCCACCATCAGCCCATGTCAAATCCTAGCTCCCCTGCACTCAGCCCATTTCCAATCCAAGCCCATCCATGAGCCTACTTCCAGTTCTAGCCCATCCATGAATCCATTTCAATCCAAGCCCCCACCACAACCCATTTCCAATTTTAGCTCCCCCAACAGCCCATTTCAGTCCTATCCTAGCCCCTCCATCAGCCCATTTCCTGTCCCATCCCCCCCCCACTCAGCCCATTTCCAGTCCTAGCTCCCTCCCCTCACAGCCCATATCCATTCCAAGCCCCCCTCCCCATCAGCTATTTGCAGTTCAAGCCCCCTTCCACTCAGCCCATTTCCATTCCAAGCCCCCCTCCCCATCAGCTATTTGAAGTTCAAGCCTCCCCTTCCACTCAGCCCATTTCCATTCCAAGCCCCCGTCCTCATCAGTTATTTGCTGTTCAAGCCTCCCCATCCACTCAGCCCATTTCCAGTCCTAGCAGCCCCCCAACCCATTACCAGTCCTAACCCCCCATCAGCCCACTTCCAGTCCTAACCCCCCATCACCCCATTTTCAGTCTTAGCCCCCCATAGCCCATTACCAGTCCTAACCCCCCATCAACCCACAGCCCATTACCAGTCCTAACCCCATCAGCCCACCTCAAGTCCTAACCCCCCCTCAGCCCATTTCCAGTCCTAGCAGCCCCCCAACCCATTTCCAGTCCTAACCCCCAATCAGCCCATTTCCAGTCCTAACCCCCCATCACCCCATTTTCAGTCTTAGCCCCCCCATAGCCCATTTTCAGTCCTAACCCCACCCCATCAGCCCACAGCCAATTACCAGTCCTAACCCCCCTCACCCCACAGCCCTAGCCTCCCATAGCCCATGACCAGTCCTTAGCCCCCCATCATCCAACTTCCTGTCCTAACCCCATCACCCCATTTTCAGTCTTAGCCCCCCATACCCCATTACCAGTCCTAACCCCCATCAGCCCTCAGTCCATTACCAGTCCTAACCCCCAATCAGCCCACTTCCAGTCCTAACCACCCCATCACCCCACTTCCAGTTTTTGCCCCCATAGCCCATTACCAGTCCTAACCCCCCAGCAGCCCACTGCCAGGCCGAACCTCCCAGCACCCCATTTTCAGTCCTAGCCCCCCATAGCCCATTACCAATCCTAACCCCCCATCAGCCGACTTCCAGTCCTAAGCCCCCCATCACCCCATTTTCAGTCTTAGCCCCCCCATAGCCCATTTTCAGTCCTAACCCCACCCCATCAGCCCACAGCCAATTACTAGTCCTAACCCCCCTCCCCCCCATCAGCCCAGGGAAGATTTAAAATAAAAAAAAAGCTGTCTGCTGCCACTGCCACCGTGGGAAACTCTCCCTTCGCGGCTCTGTTAAGCCCGCCGGGGCTAATGGGAAATGGGCATTTCCTGTTTTCCATCAGCCCCAGTGGGCTTTACAGAGCCGTGAAAGGGAAACTCTCTGAAGCCAGCGCCAAAGGGACTAATGCAGGTTGCGAGGACTCTGCCGGGCAGAAGGGGGGGGCGCGGGACACTCGATTCTGCCATAGCAGCTAGCTTTTTTTTATTTTTAAAATTTACTTTTAATGCAGAATGTTCTTTGCGCAGGACCCCTGAAATGCGGGGCCCTGTGCAAAAAACATTCTCGCTCAATGGACCGTCCGGCCCTGGACATAAGAGACATAGCCCAGTTACTAGTCTTTATCCGGATGGTTTTTGAAGACTTCAGTGTTAAAAGAAGAACTACTTGGAATGATTTCTTTAAAAGGGAGAACTACCAGTCAGGAAATATTCAATTCTTTCCATTCTTTTGTGACAAAGTGTAATCTTCCATTTCATAGACTTGTTTCCATCACTACTGATGGAGCAAGAGCAAAGACAGGTGAGGTTAACGGTTTCATAGCCCTCTGTAGACGGCATGACGACTTCCCAGATTTCCTTTCTTACCACTGCATCATTCACCAGCAAGTTTTGGCAAGCAAGACACTCAATACAAAGACTGTCATGGACATCACTTTCAAAATTGTAAATTTAGTTCGTGGAAGACCAGTTCAAAGATGAATTTTCAATCTTACTCTTGATGAAGGGGCAGCGGAAATCATTTTGAACACAGATGTAAGGTGGCTAAATAGGCACAAATTTCTGCAAAGATTTTGTGATTTGCTGAATGAAATAATATGTTTTTTGAAGGAGAGGGGAGATGACCAAGCAGAGTTCGAAGATGAGGAGTGGTTATGTGATCTGGCATTTCTTGTTGACTTTACAGGCGAACTAAGTGATATGAACCTTGAACTACAAGGTAAAAACAAATGCATTGGCGAGATGATGAGTACAGTTTCATCCTACAAAAGCAAATTTGATCTAATGATCACTGACGTTGCAAACAACACTTTTGATCATTTTCCTAATACGTAGGACCATCTGGGACAATATCCAAATTTTGTTTTTCAGAATGAGAAGTATGTGACAGAAATCTGTTCTGCTATCCAGGAATTCAAAAATAGATTCTGTGACTTCCAAAAAATTGGAACAGTTGTGGAGTGCTTGTCATACCCAGGGCCGGATTTACGTATACGCCATGTACGCCATGGCGTAGGGCCCACAGCTGGGAAGGGCCCACAAAAAAGGATCAAGGATCAAGTTCGGCTTTTTTTAAAAAATAAAATTAAAAAAAAACCCTGCTGGCTGCCGCCGCGGGGCCCCCTCTGCTGCCGCGGCAACATGGACTGACCCGCGGGGGCCCCCTCAGCAAGCTCGATCCCTCCCTCCCTCCGTGCAGGCTGTGAGAGACGCGATGGCAGACTGTCTCCTTCGCGTCTCTGTTAAGCCCGCAGGGGCTGATGGGACATTTCCCATCAGCCCCTGCGGGCTTAACAGAGACGCGAGGGAGACAGTCTTCCTTCGCGCCTCTCACAGCCTGCACGGAGGGAGGCACGGAGGGATCGAGCTTGCTGAGGGGGCCCCCGCGGGTCAGTCCATGCTGCTGCGGCAGCAGAGGGGGCCCCGCGGCGGCAGCCAGCAGGTTTTTTTTTTAAATCAAATTTTACTTTAGGCCGGGGGAGGGGAAGGGGAGGGTAGGACTGGTAATGGGCTATTGGGGGGGCTGGGACTGGAAATGGGTTGGGGGATTGAGGCTGGAGGTGGGCTGATGAGGTTAGGACTGGTAATGGGCTGTGGGCTGTTGGGGGGAGGGTTAGAACTGGTAATGGGCTTTGGGGGGGGTTAAGACTGGTAATGGGCTGTGGGCTGATGGGGGCTGTCTGGTAATGAGCTATGGGGGGGGGCTAGGACTGGAAATGGGCTGGGGGGTAAAGACTGGAGGTGGTCTTATGGGGTTAGCAATGAAAATGGGCTGTTGGGGGGGTTTAGAACTGGTAATGGGCTTTGGGGGGGGTTTAAGACTGGTAATGGGCTGTGGGCTGATGGGGGCTGTCTGGTAATGGGCTATGGGGGGGCTAGGACTGGAAATGGGCTGGGGGGTTAAGACTGGAGGTGGGCTGATGGGGTTAGGACTGGTAATGGGCTGTGGGCTGATGGGGGGGGGGTTAGGACTGGCAATGGGCTATGGGGGGCTGACGGGAAATGGTTTGATGGGGTTAGGACTGGAAGTGGGCTGATGGGGGGGGGTTAGGACTGGAAGTGGGCTGATGGGGGGGTTAGGACTGGCAATGGGCTATGGGGGGCTGACTGGAAATGAGTTGATGGGGTTAGGACTGGATGTGGGCTGATGGGGGGTTAGGACTGGTAATGGGTTATAGGGGGGGCTTAAACTGAAAATGGGGTGATGGGGGTTAGGACTGTAAGTGGGTTGATGGGGGGCTAGGACTGGTATTGGGTTGGGGGTTGCTAGGACTGGAAATGGGCTGATGGGTGGCTAGGACTGGAAATGGGCTGATGCAGGGACTAGAAGGGAATGGATGCTGGGTGAGGCTGGAACTAGAAGGGAGCTGATGTTGGGGGAGGATTAGAATGGGATGGGGCTGGAAGAGTAAAATGGAGAAGGGAAAAATATTTTGTGTGGGAGGGATAAAAAATCTACAATTGGCCGGGTATTGGGAGAGTAAGTGGGGATTGAGGATGGAGGGGTAAAATTTGAGTGGATAAAATAGGAATGAGGAAAGAGCAAAAGGAGAAAGATTAGTATGTTAAAGCAGATGTAGAGAGAGAATGGAAAAAAACTAGAAGAGAGAAGAAAGGACAATTGGACAGCAGACGATGGAGAGTTAGCAGAAGACACGAAGTAACCAGAAGAAAGTGGCTGGAGCAATTGCAGCTGAAAAAAATGCACAAAAGGTAGAAAATATCTCTTTATTTTGAATTTATTAATTGGAATATGTCAGCTCTGGTAAATGTGCATCATTAACGTCTGCGCTTTGTTTAGTACAAGAGCAAATTAATGTATAGTTTTATTTCTACAGTGTTGTACATTCCAAGTTTGGCTTTTGGGATTCCCAGTTTAATTATTGTCTTCCTGTTTCTAAAATGTGATTACTTGTTTGGTGATGGTCTATGTTCTGCATGTGTAACTGAGCTGAGGTGTTCTGTTTATATAATTCCTATTTGACATTGCCACTTGTTCTCTTTCCCCAGTAGGTCATGTATTGTTGTTCTCTGAAATGTATTGGTTTAATATTTGCAGTGTTGCCTTTTGATTGGTAGAGTATGGTGCTTTGTGAGTCCTGGTAGTGCTGTTAGGATACGGCGGGTTTGCTATGGGTTCTAAATGGGCAGTGTTTGTAGTAGTTCCTAATGTGTCTGGCAGTTGGCACTGGATTATAGTAATGTAGAAATCTTTTAGTCTTTCTTTATCCATACATTCATTAAGAGGCACGTTTACTAAAAGTTAGTATATGGTAACATTATGCAAATATTTATGCAAATGAGGCCCCTTATGCAAATGAGGCCCACACCCCCCTTGGGCCGCCCCTGCTGGGGGCCCACAATTTTTGTTGGCGTAGGGCCTCACTCAAGGTAAATCCGGCCCTGGTCATACCCATTCAAAGTAGATGTGGACATTAAAAAAACTGCAGCTGCTATTAGTAAAAATTACTCATTGAACAAGCCATCTCTTGAAAACGAAATATTAACCCTTAAAAAGGACATTTTTCTCAAGACCCGTGCTGAGCAAGTGTCTAGATTTTGTGTGGGAGGGAAGCTAGTGTCTAGAGACAAATTTCCCAACTTGAGAAGATGCAGTGAAGCTGTACACTCCTGTTTCAGTTCAACTTATTTGTGTGAATCTGCGTTTTCCCATCTGAAAATGGCAGAGTACACAACATTCCAATATGACAGATGAACATCTCCAGGATTCCCTGAGACTGGCCCTCAAGCAATATTCACCCAACTTCAAAAAGCTGGTGGATGAAATGCAGGCTCAGATGTCTCACTAATGAGCAAGAGTGAAATATTAAAGATTGTGCAAGATCAGCCTGGATCAATACTCGACCTAAATTTAACACAAATTACTCAATAAAAGTTAAAGAAAGTTATTAAGACAGTTAAAGAAAGTTATTACTCAATAAAACTTTAAGAAAAAATGTACTTTCCATTTCCCCTCACAGTTCTTACTGGATCTTCGTCTCTCTGTTTTGTTTTTGCTTAATTTGCTAAACAGCTGATCACATTCAAGTAAATGGCAGAAGGTTCATTAAAAATGGGGTGGGGGGAATCCTCCAACTTTATTGGGTTAAAATTTAATTTGAAACTAATTTGAAACTTAATTTTCATGGTGGTAGATCACTGGCACTTTTGGCTGGAAAAAGTAGATCATGACCTGTTCAAAGTTGGACGTGCCTGATTTAGAGGAAAGGCGGGTAGAGATTATATGATTGAGACGTTTAAATACCTCCATGGCATAAATGCACAGGAGGAGAGTCTCTTTTGATTGAAAGCAAGCTCTGCTACGAGGGGACATAGGATGAGGGTGAAAGGAGATAGACTCATGAGTAATATGCGGAAATATTTCTTTATGGAAAGAGTGGTAGATCCATGGAATAGTCTCCCAGTGGAGGTGGTAGCGATGAGGACAGTATCTAAATTCAAAAACGTATGGGATAAACCCAGAGGATCTCTAAAACGAAAAAGGGGACTGTTGTAGTGGTTGATATGGAAGGGCAGACTAGATAGACCATGTGGTCTTTTTCTAAGCCTTAATAATTTTCACTAATTAGATTATCAGAGAGCCACCAGTCCTCCTATTTGATGTGGGTTCAGGGGCTCTTGTTTCTTTCTGATTCTTGTTAGTGTATCTATGATCAGGCGATTGTAGCCTTTCCTGCAATTGGCAGTTTCATGACGGTGGTTTTAAGCCTTCTGCCCACCTTGATTCCTGTTTCAGTAAACCATTTAAAGCCCAATAATTATTTCATAAAATATCCCAGTTGATTGTGGCTTCGCCTAAAGTGGAGGAGCAGTTCAGAGTGGTGCATTTTTGCATGTTTCTCTCCACTACTTCCTGTATCTGTGAGTGCCAGTCACTGGCAAAATCTCACAGAGATTCCATTATGTCAGTGGCGATGGCAGAAAACTATGTGTGACTGCGATCAGAAAAGCCCTTGACGTGATTAATCACCACCACGAACACCACCATCCCCCATAGGAGTAGGCTAAGGGGCTTCCTAGCTGCAATTGAAATGTGCATGAAGTCAGCACATGTCATAGCAGGCTAGTGCCTAAGGTAGCCGGGTGGGGAGGTGAGAGATGGCTCAGGCTATGCTGGATGGGCAGTCCCATAAGCTGGTCATCTTGGTTAGGTAATTGTCTTTCATGCACTGCTAAGAGTATGGCAGTTGGGAGCATCCAGGATGCGGTCACACATGCTCTGTTACAGCCTTTGGGGAAGCAACCATCTTGGTAGGACCGTCCTCGCCATATTTCAGGTTCAGAATAGCAATCATTTTAATGAAGTCACCCATGGTCTCTTGCGGCTACAGGAAGACAGCCAGTTTGATGAGGTCAGACATCCTTCATTTGCAGCTACCAGGATGGCGATCATTTTAATAAGGTCTAGGATGCTCTTTTACAGCCAAATGGTGGAGCCATTTTAATGAGGTTGGGCAGGCTTTGTACATTGCTCAAGGAGACATTAATCTTCCTTTTTTACAGGGGTACTTGAAACAACAAAAAAACCCCAAAACCCTAACAAACAAAACGATCCTAAAATGAATTTAAATACAGTTGGTGATGTTATATGTCGCTATGACTAACAACTATGCTGATTGTTTTCTATGGAGGCTTCCTGGAGGGAAGACAGTCAGTAGAGTGCTATTTAATACATAATTTTTCTGCTTAGAACTACTTTGCAGTGCAAGTCCACCCAGACGAAGACCCGATATGCATATGAAGAACAGTCGCAGAATCTGCGACTGAGCCATTGCCACCACTGCAGGCTCCAGAGAGAGGCAGCAATAGGTTCCCCCTGGATGTCCAGCACTCTAGGCAACTGCCTAGTCTTCCCAATGAAAGCACCGCCCCTGCACATAGTGGGGGGAAGGAGATGTGAGGCTTGACAAGAAGCATATTGTATTCAGACTTAACAACTTGTCTGTTTCAGAGATCAACAGGATGTCAGCTAAAATGCCGGGTATCGTTACTTTGATGAGGGAGATTGTTTTGCAATGATTGCAGTTTAACATTGAATGCAAGGCAATGCATGTGCTAGGTGTAAATAACCTGACTGATGCTTTATCTCATTTTAAGATGGCTTCATTCAGATGCCTCATTCCCTCAGCAGACGTTATTGGATTACTGGTCCCACCTTTGATGTGGAAATTTGGCCCAGCAAAGGAAAGCTGATCTTGTATAGGGTATGTGGTCAGTTTATGATCTAGAAATGCATGTAAGTGCCTATTCTCAAGGACTTATGCATATGAATGGGCACTTATGCATGAGTTTTGGGTGGTCGCTATTCTATAAGCGTACGCAAAAGTCCTATCACGCGTACTTTCCATAAGGATGTACATGGGGGCAGCACTTGGGGGGAGCGTAGGAAGGGACTAAATTCACATATCTATGTTATGGAATGCTATAACATACGCATGTTCCATCGTAAATCTAGTCATATGCAGTTACATCTACTCTAGAGTCTACAGCAGTGTTTTCCAACCTTTTTATTGTAACAGAACCCCTTGGAGTGTTTAGATTGCTCGCGGAACCCCTTCAATGATACAAGGATTTCTCTATTTCAAATGGACAGAAACATCATTTTCCTATATGTAGTTATTTACGAAAAAACACCATTGATACAGATGTAAGTGTGTAACACTATAATTGTAGTTAAAATCAAAAATAAACTCGTGTGGCTAGAATAGCCAATATTACTAGTTACTAAGAATATTATTGTTACATGTTAGAATTAGCTTTTACTAGTGAACATTTCAGTGCAAAACTTGTGCTTGGTGATTTCTACAAAGCAGTTTAATTCATGGCCGTATGTTTGAGAGAGACACCTGAAGTTCATCTTCGACGGACAAAAGTCGTTCTCGTTTCTTGTGTTTGATAGTAGTCATAGCAGAAAATCTGATCTTGCACATGTAAGAAGTTGAAAACTGCAAGAGAAGTCGCACCGCTTTCTCAGCGATAGCCGGATACTCGTTTTCAACTAGTAACCAAAACACATCCAATTTCAACTCTGCGTGTTTTAGCTTCAGCATTCTGTCACTCACAACGCTAACGAGCTCCTCCTCTTCCTTCAAAGTAAACTGTCCTTGGCACGATTCAAATTCCACAAATGGGTTTCTAACCCAGTCGTACTGGTCAACAGATATGGAAGGAAAATATTTTTGGAGACTATTCAACAGAGCATCCAAATGGGTCACAATCAATGGAAGAATTTCTTCATAATTTGTTTGAACAACACTGGGAAACATTTCCAAATTTCCAGCAGATGCATACTTCTTCCAAATTAGCAATCTCTTCAGAAATGTGTTTATTTTGTCTGTTGAAGTCAAAATATTTTCATTTCTGCCTTGCATTCTACTGTTTAAAATGTTCAATTTATGAAATATATCAGCCAAATAGCTAGTTTGGAACACCAATACTCGCTGATGAGTACTTCTTTAAAATCTTTCAAGTTTTCACGAGAACAGAACATCAGCATTTCCTCTCTCAGCTCATAGAAACGAGATAAAACGTTTCCATGAGATAACCATCATACATCCGTGTGTTGAATGAGTGTGACATGATCCGCTTCCATGCTTTCACAAAGTTTGGCGAACTGGCGACATTTCAGAGGTCTCATCTTCATATAATCAACGATTTTCACCATCATGTCCAGTACAGATTTTAACTCGACTCCTACTGTTTTGGCAACTAGTGCTTCTCTGTGGATGAAACAGTGCATGATCATGACAGCTGGATTCATTTGTCACAGCAGCAAAACAAAACCTTTGACATTTCCCGTCATAGCAGGGGCGCCATCCATACAAATTCCAAAGCAGTTTTTCTACTTCAAGTCACAGGATTGCAAATTTGAATTGACAACGTCAAAAATGTCTTGTCCTTTTGTTGTTTCTGGTAATTCTTTACAACAGAAAAAATCTTCAATGATAGCTCCATTGTCAATAAAATGTACAAACACCATAAGCTGTGATTTACTGATAACATCGGTGCTTTCATCCATCTGTAGTGAAAAGAATTCACGATTCTTTATCTTCGTTAAAACTTGATTTTCAATATCGCTGCTCATTTCTGAAATACGTCTGCTTATCGTATTGTCGGACAGTGGAATGACTGATGTCAGATACGGCACTCTTGCCAAACATAATTCGCACAAGTTCTCGGCATGCCGGTACGATTGCGGTTTCGGCGATAGTGTGCGATTTCATTTTCTTTGCAATGATCTCCGCGACAGTATAACTTGCTTCTTGAGCTTTGTCACTTATCTTGAATTTTTTCTCGAATTTAATGGCTTGTTTCTTATTCAAGCTTAGTGACCTCTCGAAGTACGCCACATTCTTCTGCGCTAAATCTGGATGCTTGGTTGTTAAGTGTCGCTTCAATTTAGCTGGCGCCATAGCACTAGTGGTAAACTTTTCTCCGCAGACAATACAGAGCGGTAAAGGGCAGTCTGGTTCTCCTGCCCAAGTGAATCCCATAGCTAAGTAATGGTCACTGTAGAGACGAACTTTAATATTTTGACCGACAATGTCGATTTTTGGCATGTGCTGTTCACATGACGCGGTATTAGCTGTAGCTTCAGTCGACTGCTCCTGAGTTTTAGTTTGGTCGTCAGCTGTGCCATCATCTAATTTTCTCTTCTTAATAAATCAGTCCATGGTAAAGCAAAAAAAAAAAGTGTTATTGTAAGGAATGAAGAACAGGATGTTAGAAAACACGCGCAAGGAGACACGTGAGGGACGTAGTTATTACAGTTATGAAAATTACTTCAAACGCTAAATGCTCATTAGGGCATCAATGGAGACAGTAATGATGTGGATAAACGACGACTAATTACCTCACATTAACGGTACTAAAAACTTGGTTTCTGATAATTTCTACCATTATTTTTATATTTTTACTTACCATCGGCAGAACCTTTAGCTGGCTTTCACGGAACCCTTAGGTTCCCCAGAACCCCGGCTGAAAAACACTGGTCTAAAGGCATAACTACTGTAACTGGATTAGTCATGCCAATACATCCCTATTCTATAAAGTATGCACAGTAGCGGGTTTGGCCAGGCCAGAGAGCAAAGCAAGGGTGTAAAGTCAAGGATAATATGTTATTAGGACACTCAGTTTAATTGCTGGAAAATGTCTTGCAACTGCAGTATTAACAGTAAGCGATCATTGTCCCCAAACTAACTATGTACAGGAGTTAATTTAATCATGCAATGTAACTGATAGAAATTAGCCCCAGGCAGTCAGACCCTAATCAAGACACACATCAGGCCCTCAATGTTTAATAAGCCAACTCTGAAACGGTTGAGGTCACCCTCTGGCAAGGCATAAAGCCCAAAGGGGGGGGGGGGGGGAAGGTGACGCTGTATAAGCTATCCGACTCCACCACTGATGTAATGTGAGCTTCACTTTAATAGTTTGGCTTTCTGGCCCATATCATCAAAGTGTGGCCACCATGCATAGGTTCAGCCAAGCTGCTGTCATCAGCCATCAAACAGGGGACAATGATGAAAACCCCACTCCCTGAATAAAATGGAAAAATTTATAAACCACATGGAAAACTAAACACATTTTTGGCCGGCACATCCCTCATATCTAGTCATTTAGAAATTTAAATAGCCTGATGATATTTGTAGAATTCTGAAAAAATACAGACAACAGAGATACGTTTCACCACTCAGCAAGCAATGCATAACTTGCCTTGAATATCAGCTCAGTCCATTTTCTTTAAAGCCAATGTGCTAACCTGCAAAAATATAGTCTGTGGGATAGTCGCCCTTTGTGCAAAATTAAGGTAGAGGATATAATGAAGCTCCTGATTATATGTTCCTCTTTCATAAGATTTGCATCTTTTTTCTACCTAATACATTTTCCTCATGCATTTTTCTGAAGTATCAACCCTCTCTGTTGTTTAAATGTTATCCTCCGTATTTCCCCTACTGCTGCTATTTTTATTTGTTGATGTATTTGGCAAATGACAATATACCAAGCCAAAAAAAATATTAAAAATTAAATAATCTATCTATAGGTATCATTGATATTCTTGTATTAGAACACCTTCCTCTTTTGTACAACCTTTCAGTATTGATGCTTTAGTTATGTTTCAGGCAAAACTGGATTTTCTTCTGTAGAAGATGTGGGGACATCAATTTCACAATCAATTCATCCAATTATTACAATTAAAAAAACAGGATTTTCTGCAGGAATTTAAATTTTTTCTAGCATATCATTGCATGTACTATTTTTTGATTAACACATCTACCTCACCGAAGCCAGTGTTTTGAATTATGGTTACAATACCCATTTTTTCTATGATAAAATAAAAGAAATAGAGTGAAAGGCTAATGAATATAAACTTGTAAAAGGAGTGTGTGGGGGATATGAGAATCTTTTATGGCAGATATTTATTTGAGGGCATGAAGGATGCTGGAAGAATATAAGATTTGGCATACTGCATCAGACCAAACGTCCATCGAGTCCAGTATCCTGTTTCCAAAAGTGGCCAATCCATGTCACAAGTAGATTCCATGCTGCTTGTCCTAGGGGTAAGCAGTGGATTTCCGTAGTCAACTTGAATAATGTTTTATGAACTTTTCCTCCAGGACCTTATTTAATCTTCTTTTACACCCAGCTATACTAATAGCTTTTACTTAATCCAGAATTTGATTACACATTAAGTAAAAAAAAATATGCTTTATTGCTTGTCCACTAGTCTTTCTACTTTTTGAAGGAGTAAACAACTGATCTACATTTACGCGTTCCTTATTTTATAGACCTGTATAATATTTCCCCTCAGCTACCTCCTTTCCAAGCTGAAGAGACCTAACCTTTTAAACCTTTCCTCATAGGGGTATCCCCATTATCATTTTGGTTGCTCTTCTCTATACCTTTTCTAATTCTGCTATATCTATTTTTTAGTTATGGTGACCAGAACTACACACAACATTCAAGGTGTGGTTGCACCATAGAGCGATATAGAGGCATTATAATTTCCTTGGTTTTATTCTCCATTCCATTCCTTCTGGTGCCAGACAAAATGGTGGAAACCATTATTAAGAACACAATTACTGATTACATGGATAGACTTGGTTGAATGGGATAAGGTCAACATGAATTTAGCCAAGGGAACTCTTGTCTCACCATTCTGCTCCATTTCTTGAATATCAGGACTTTCATTTTCACCCAGCCACATTTTCATTGGTTGGTCGTGTGGTGGCTACAATCATGAATGAATCTTAGTGAGGATTGGTTCTGTTAATTGAGCGTTTGTTTGTTTAAGCCTTTCTTCAACTTAAAATTCTGAATCTTTTGGGTTTGGCATTTTTGTAAGGAGTGCATTTTACTCTGCTTTTTTCTGGAGTTTGTCCTGATGCAGCCTTAAAAGAAGACGAAATTTGAGTCGACAACCAGATAATTTTGTAGCAGAGACAGTTTTACACCAAGCTCTGAGGATTGGACATTTGAATTTCCATTATAACCAGTTAAGTTATTTTGATTCTTTTAAATGCATTTATAAAAATTCAAAAAACTGGTTGATGGGCTTATGATTGATAAAGTGGGGGTCATTATTTAGAAACCTGCTTGTGTTATAGCATTTACTGGTTCTGTTTCCCCGTTTCATTGAAGCCTTTCTCTTTACCTCTGAGTTTTGGTGTTGGTTTCCTAATGTATTATAAGGTATTGCTATTGTTGTTTGGTTAGCGTGTTCTCACCAGTTTTGCCCCTCCATTGGTTAAATGCTTGATTATGTGTTTCTTTCACTTAGGCTTTCATGTGTCTTTGATATCCATTTCTTTGATGGCATGAATAAACATGTGGATAAAGTTGAGCCAGCTGATATAGTGTATTTAGACTTTCAGAGACTGCTGAGGAAATTAAAAAGCTATGGAATAGGAGGAAATCTTCTATTGTAGATTGAAAACTGGTTAAAAGCTAAAAAACAGAGTAGGGATAAATTGTCAGTTTTCTCAGTAGAGGAAGGTGAACAGTGTATCCCAAGAATCTGTTTTGGGATTGGTGTTTTTTAATATATTTTTAAATGATCTGGAATTGAGAATAACATATGGGGTAATTAAATTTGCAGATGACACCAAAGTATTCATAACTGTTAAATTGCATGTGGAATGTGAGAAACTGCCAGAGACCTTTGTGAGACTGGGTATCCAAATGGCAGATGACATTTAACACTAGAAGTCCCAAAAGGAATTTTACCTAGAAACCCCAAAGTGCGTCAATTGATGCATTATCATGACAACTGTGTTTAGTATGAAATGCAGATGTGAATTAAAGTGAATTTACTTATTTGTTAAATACGTCCAGTATGTGTCGTCATTACATGATGTCATCGTGTGTTTATTGTTTGTAATGTTGGAGTAAAACTGTAAACAGTGATTGAGATGTGCCATCTAGAGGGAACATGAATTTATACCTAGAAGCCCCAAAGTTCGTCAATTGATCTCGTTCAAGATTCTAACTATGACCCATAAGGCCATCAAGAAATACCCAGCCACTGCCGTCTCTGAGCTAGTATCAATTACACCTCCTAATCGGGTAAGGAGATCCAATGCCTCAAATACCCTCATTCTACCTAAGGCAAGCACTAAGTGCTCTCAAGTTACCAATTCTAGAGCCTTTGCCTTCTTTGCACCATCCTGCTGGAACGCTCTACCCGCAACTATCAGAACCATCAGTGATCTCTGTCAATTCAAGAAGGCACTGAAACATCACCTTTTTCTCCTTCACTATGATGCCTCAGTCTCCACCTCACATCCACCCACTTCCACACCTCAACGCAGCTCCTCAAGCGCATGCATCTCACATTCTTGACTGAATACCCGCAATCACACATTTAACCTTCCTCCACTATGAGATGCTTGTACAGTCCATTTAACCCTTTATATAGCTACATAAAGTGGTTTTGTATATATTTATCATGTTTTTCCCTGTTAAGAAATTGTTTTAATGTATATCCAAGTTATGATACCTGTTTATTGTAAGCACAAATCACCAAACTGAGATGTGTAGTTTAATGTTCACTGTAAACCGCGCTGATGTCAATAGCGCGGTATAAAAGAGACTTTAAATAAATAAATAAATAATAAATAAAATTGACGCATCCAAGACAATTGAGTGCGTCAATTGACGTACTTTGGGGCTTCTAGGTATAAATTTATTTTCCCGCTAGGTGGTGCATCTGTCATTAATTTTCGATGCACATATTTGAACATTTTGACCTTGCTAACAAAGTCATGGAACATGACTGACATGGTTCTAGCAGTGGCGCTGGTATACAACTTCAAAGATGCATTTGTGTCAATTGATGCACTTTGGGGCTTCTAGTGTTAATGTGGACAAGAGCAAAGTGATGTATGTAGGTAAGATTAACCCAAACTATAGGTCCCATATAAGGAGTTGCCATCAGGAAAGGATTTCAGTATGATCGGAGACAAACAGAGAAATCTTCTGTTCAGTGTGCAGTGGCAGCCAAAAAGCAAACAAAATGTTAGAAAAAGTCCATAGACTGTTATTAAGGTTGTTCTTGTTAAATGCCGTCGAGTCTGTGTCGACTCATGTTGACCCTCTGGATAGTTGTCCTAAATTGTGTTCGGTCTTCAGTCAGGTGGCTAGTCCAAGAGAAAACCACTGCTTATCCCTGGGGAGGAGTAGCATGAAACTGGTTACTTTTGGGATATGTCAAGTACTTGAGATCTAGATTGGCCACTTTTGGAACAGGACATTGGGTTTGATGGACTTTTGGTCTGACCCAGTATGGCATTTCGTATGTTCTTAGTGCAAATACCAATGAGGGCATTTTTCAAATATATCTGTAGTCCCCTTTTAAAATGAGATGCATGTGCATATTTTACCCAGAACATGACCCCCTGAAATCTGTGCACGCATCAGATATACTTTGTAAGTAGCAGCTTTTCTAAAAAAATCACATTTGTCCACATGTAGACTGATGGGCCAAGTCAGCCGCCGCAGCTGGTGTTGTTTTTAATGCTGGCCACAGTGACTCAAAAAACTCCTGATATTCAGAACCAGTATCTAGTTAGTGATCAGTGCTAAATATCTGGATAATGCTGTTGACTGGCACCGCTGCCCGGGTAGCAGTGATATTCAGTCTGCTATCCGGAGAGCTCTCCAGGTAAATTAAAAGTCTTTTTGCTGTTCTAACTTTATGTGGATAGCTAGTCAGAGAGCAGACCGAATATCACCATTAGCCGGGCAATTCACCGCTCCTCCCATGGATAGTTCAGGCACTATCCTGCTAGTGCTGAGGCAGTCTATCCGCTATTCCAAGGAGCAGCTGAATAGATAGCAGCTGCTCCTTGTTATATTTACCCCTAATGCTCTACATATGTAAATGCCATCAATGTTGTATATATTCACTGGCTTAATAGTGCAGCTTACACATATAGATGATGTTAAGTAGCATCACCCTGGAAGATCCCAAACTGCACCCCCTTTTAGGCTGCATAATTCTGGACTTAAAGTCACTTCCACACATGCATAGTCACAGATCTGCATAAATGGCTTCTTATAAGAATTTTGAGTAGCGTAAAACTACACACATTCATTTGGCGATGCGTACTTTGCCAGCACATACATAGAGTGGAACTATGTGCATTGGTTATAAAATGCTTTAATCTGCACGCATGCTTGTGCACTCTATACATGGGCACTTATGTCTGCTCAAGAGCAGGTGTAAAATATACACCTTCAAAGCAGGCGCTATTGATGCTGGATTTGCACTAGTATTGTGATACAGCGGACCCTCTTCTGGAGAGAAAAATAGTTTTGAAGTCTGAAAGAAAAAGAAATTGCCTGCAATTTCCAGAGGATTCACCTAGAGGGAGCAGGAGAGTTAGGACAGAGACCACAGAACCACGCCCTAGTGGGCAGGACTCATGTTCCAAAAGCTCACATTTAAGAGGAAGCAAGCAAGAGTCAGAAGGAAGCTTATCTGCTAGGAGCTTACCTGCAAGAAGCTCAGCTGCTAAAACCTTGTCTGCTTGGAGAGCTACTACTCAGGGAGCTGTGGAAAGATCACCCTCACCAGTTGGGAGAGACCAAGCGAATGCGTGTTCCAGAGAAGGACCAAAGAGATGCTATGAAGGTACTAGCCCAAGAGTGGGATCTAGGCCGCAAGCAAGCCTGAGTAAAAGGACAGGCTGGGAAAGGAGAACCAGTCCTGTAAGAGAGAGGACAGGCCGAGAAGGCCGAAGCCAAGCCAGACCGGGCCCTGAAGCCCACAAGAGAAGAGGCCTCAAAGGTCAGAGGAGGAAAGACTGGGAGAGCAGGAGGAATATACCTGAGAGCACTGATACTGAAGGCAGCAGCCAAGGTAGGCCTCCAGCCTCACCCCAGAGAACCAAACGGAAACCTAAAGGTAAAGCTTTTAACCTTTGTTATTGTGTGCCTGAAGTCAAGCTAAGAGAAGAATCCTGGGAAGGTGGTTCTCCTTATCTAAAACAAGAGCCAAAGCAAAAGTTAAAAGATAGTTTGAGCAAGAAAAGAACTTTTAGAGGAAAACCTTATAGAGAGAATGTTTTTAAACCTCTAGAGCAAGAAATGCCATTTTGGTATTCCACCAAGCTGAACCGTGGGCCCAAACAAACTGCCAAGCCTTGGGAAGCAGTGAGACGAACTCACATGAAGGACACTTACCTTGATCCCTCAGAGCAGTCAGAGGAGGCCATACAGGTGGAATCTGTGCAGGAGGACATTGATAGTCCTATGGAATGTATATACTGTGCTGGAAGTGATATAGAAGCGTTCCAGAGCTCATTGAGTGAATGAAGTAATTTGCTATTGGATGTTTTTGACACTGTGAAGTTAACAGTTTTTGGTTATTCCTTCTCTTACTTTCAAAATCTGCTGTAAAGACTTGTTTTGCTATGTACCGGAGTGTTTATCCTATGTTATGAACCTTTAGTGCTAAAAGGGGAAAATAAAGCCTTTTTCTTTTCCCTCCACTTTCGTGCAAGACTGTAGTCTCTTTGGGAGTTGGCAACGAGGCTGGCACAAGGCTCTGGCCCTTGACCCTCGCGCCTGGCCAACCCTGATCACAAACATCTTGGTGACCCCCGGTCCCAGCCCTTCGGTGGAACCACTACGCCGCCACCAGGGGGTGCTGTGCGACCGGGGCGCGTCACAGTATTTTATAAAGACATATAATGGCACATTTTAGAAATGCCATCTAGGTGCAATCTGGGATGCGCAGGTCAAAACGTATGAGAAAAGGCTGATCGCGTGCAAGTTTTGGCCTGATTTCAGACACTTGCATATGTTTGAAATGGACAGTGATGGCCATGGCTGCATAGGGCCTGATTTTCATTTAGGTAGGCTATGTGCCGCGTCAACACATAGCCTGCCTGCCGACCCCCTTAACCCAGATTTTCATTTACGCGGCAACGGAAATGAAAATCCATGTCATGTTGCACAGGCCGGCAGCCGCCTAGGCCAAGCGTGTAGTAGTGATTTTCGATGCTGCCTGTTTAGCCCCAGTGCCTTAAAGATAGGCAATAGTTTTCCTTGCCTATCTTTAAGGCGCAGAGCACTAAGTGGGCAGCATCGAAAATCGCAGCTACCCACTTAGTGCCATTCTCCATCTCCACTCCTCCCGGAACGCCCCGATGTTAAGTGAAATTGCATCTGGGCGCGTTAGGGACTTAACCGGGATTTTCCAAAGCCACTACCCATGTCAGTGGAATTTTCTATTTCATTTCCTTTGCTTTTAAGGCAAACAAGACATCCCCATTTTGTTCATTTTCAGTTTGTGTAGTTTTCAAAAATTCAGGTCCACTGTGCCCTTACCCTACTGACCTTGTATCTTTCCATTTGTTTAAATTGTTTTTTTTAATGCTAACAGTAATCAGGCAATTGGAACCATATCTTGCTTCAAAACCAGATTTCAAAATGACAAACTTAAAGGATATTTATTCATGTGTCTGCAAAAGGGTACATATCCTATCTCATACACACAAGAGCAGTTCAAGGTTAGAGCACTGGGTTCCAACATTTGTCATTCGCATTTGGAGCAAACTTGGCAATTTCTAAAGGGTCTAAATTGTTCTGTGAGCAAAACATTGCATGATTGCTGTTACTGCAGCAGGCAGGGAGACTCAAAGATATCTCCCAGTAAAATACCCAGAGTTTATGTGACATAGAAGTATCTAAGGGGTCTGTCTATTAAGGTGCATCAGCTGCTAATGCACCGATAGTAGAGGAAAAATGTGCTGTGCTAAGAGCTAATGCAGGGCAACTGCAGATAGTTCATTGATTTCCTGCATGATCTGCAGATGATAATTGCTTGAGTGGGTGGGGTGTGGGCAGAGAGTAGGCACATCTGCAATGAGTGGTTACTGCAGACATTGGCAGCGTGCAATAACTGCTGGTTTTGCAGACATTGCGGGTTTGACCAACGCCACCTCAAGGGTTGGCATTAGCTGCATCCTCTCTACTGACACGTCGTGATCTCTGCATTTTCCATGCGTTATCTGTTCAGTAAATGCTGTGCATGCCCCCAATATATAACGCAGAGCTTTTGCAGCTAACACGGTGCTATTCACACTAGCGCACAAAATTAGCAGCAAAAGCCTATTGCGACTTCAAAGACAAACCCCTAAATCTCTCTCCCATATTCGCTACTTACAGGGCATCGTTGGAAGTGACGCTGCCCCAGAAAAAAAAATGTAAAAGTTTGAAGCAGATTTTAGAAGGGATAAGATCCTAGCATAAAGTGAAATTCAATCAGACTGATCATTAAAAAAAAAGTGATGGCAAATGAATATGTAGTGCTTTGATACAGTGTGGAAATTGTAACTACTGATAGTTCAAGGAATCAGATTAACCAAATTTAAAACACAGTAGAGAACTTTCTGGTTACATTTCATACCCAGCAGAAAGCTTGTAGTTTAAATTTAATAGTCACTCAGGGCCTAGTATCAGCAAAGTACTTTTAATTTAAATTTAAAACACAGAAGAGAGCTTTCTGGTTAAATTTAGAACCCAGCAGAGAGCTTGTAGTTTAAATTTCATAATAAGTCAGAGCCTAGCAGCAGCAAAGAGCTGTAATTTAAATCAAATCAGAATATAACTTAGTATCAAAGACAAAACAGGGTCAGTACTCTTTGAGCAACAAGTAAGGTCTTCTAGAGACCTTTAAAAAAGAGGCCTTCTACCAAGGGGCAAGAGACCTGTGAAACCTTTTCAATAGGTGTTAACACCAGGTGGCAGTACAAAAGGCCATTTTTAAAGACTCCTTCTATCCAAGCAAGTACTGTAAATCACCCAGGAAGTTGGTCACAGCTTGCCTCAGCAGCATAGGACAGGGTACTGTGTAGCAGCCCTCTTTTAATAAGTGTTATTTCCCTCCATCCCTCCCCAACACCCACCCACCTCTGGAATAATCATAGCTTTATAGGTACTTACACATCTTAAAGGAAAGGAGGTGCTCTCAGGTGAGGCTCATTATCCAAATCAGTCATACACTAAGGACCTGAGATTAATTAAGCTTCAGGTGAACAAGGTATATTAAACGTATTAGGTACAGTTTTATTAGTATAAATATCCATAGCAACCATTAGTAAGTAAAGGACTTAAAGATCTAAACACAAGCTTAAAACTAAGATGCAGACAGCAGTCCAGCAGCAAGATGGGGGCTTTCCAGTCTTTTGCATTGAGTGTCACATGTATGATTTTCTCCTAGTTGGTGAGAGGTCTTACGTGTGCACTAGGTGCAAGGAGTTCTTTGCTCTCAGGGAACGAGTCCGTTCTCTAGAGGCTAGAGTAGCAGACTTGGAAAACATAAGACAGACAGAGAGGTACATAGACGAGACCAACAGGGATATAGTCCTGAAATTCCACCTCCAGTCTGGCAGCATCCCTGTTGCCATGGAGGAGAGAGGTCACGTGACAGGAAAGCATCACACTGGTGTGGCAAGAAGTGATCCTGTAACTAGGACCTGTCCTAGTTGATGTAAAACCCTCTTGCACTGAGGAAGTTTCTCCAGGACCATGTGCCAATGAAGGAAGGGTTAGGACAGCTGTTATAGTTGGTGATTCGATCATTAGGCATGTAGATAGCTGGGTGGCTGGTGGACGTGAGGATCGCCTGGTAACATGCCTGCCTGGTGAGAAGGTAGCGGACCTCAGGCGCCACCTTGATAAGGTTTTAGATAGTGCTGGGGAGGAGTCTGCTGTCTTGGTACATGTCGGTACCAATGACATAGGAAAATGTGGTAGGAAGGTTCTGGAGGCTAAATTTAGGCTTTTAGGTAGGAAGTTGAAATCAAGAACTTCCAGGGTAGCGTTCTCCGAAATGCTTCCCGTTCCACGCGCAAGACCCAAAAGGCAGGCAGAGCTCCGGAGTCTCAATGCGTGGATGAGACAATGGTGCAGAGATGAGGGTTTTGGATTTGTTAGGAACTGGGGAACATTTTGGGGAAAGGAGGGGCTCTTCCAAAGGGATGGGCTTCACCTTAACCAGGATGGAACCAGGCTGCTGGCATTAACCTTTAAAAAGGAGATAGAGCAGCTTTTAAACTAGATAATAGGGGAAAGCCGACAGTCGCCCAAGAGCGCATGGTTCAGAAGAATGTATCCTTGAAGGATACTACCAAAAGCAGAGAGGTTCAAAAAAAGAGTAAAGTAGCCCAAATGCCCTCGAGTATGGAGCAGACAGAGCTTAAAGATCCCAAATTACCCATGCCTACCAATAACCAGATTAATATGAATCAAATACAGTCTCTAAAATGCTTGTATGCAAATGCTAGAAGTCTAAAAAATAAGATGGGAGAGCTAGAATATATAGCACTAAATGAGAGGTTAGATATGATTGGAATAGCAGAGACATGGTGGAAGGAGGACAACCAGTGGGACACTGTGATACCTGGGTACAAATTATATCGTAATGATAGAGCTGATCAAATTGGTGGAGGGGTTGCGCTCTATGTTACAGAGGGCATTGAGTCAGAAAGGATTAAAGTTCTGCAGGAAATAAAATTTGCTGTAGAATCTCTATTGATTAAAATTCTATGTAAAAAGGGGAAGGCGATGGCAGTGGGGGTGTACTATCGACCGCCTGGCCAGAATGAACAAATGGATGATGAAATGCTCAAAAAAATAAAGGAGGCTAACAAAAGTTACAGCAGAGTAATAATAATGGGTGATTTCAATTACCCCGGTATTGACTGGGTCAGTGTCACGGCAGGACATGCTAGGGAGATAAAGTTCCTAGATGAACTAAATGACTGCTTCTTAGAGCAGCTGTTTCATGAACCGACCAGAGGGGAAGCCATATTAGACCTAGTCCTAAGTGGACCACCAGATCTAGTTCAAGAGATAAGGGTGTTGGGGCCACTTGGCAATAGTGATCATAGCATGATCACATTTGATTTAATTAATGGAGGATGGATAGTAAGGAAATCCACAGTACTACCTTTTAACTTTCGAAAGGGAGACTATGATAAAATGAGGAAAATAGTTAAGAAAAAATTAAAAGGAGCAGTTGCAAAGATTAAAGACCTACATCAAGCTTGGGTGTTGTTGAAAAATACTATCTTGGATGCCCAGACCAGCTGTATTCCACGCTTTAAGAAAAGTGGAAAAAAGTCCAAAAAAATGCCAGCATGGTTTAAAGGTGAGGTCAGAGAGGCTGTTGTTGCCAAAAAAGCATCTTTCAGGAAATGGAAAAAAAGAGCCAAACGACGAAACCAGGAAACAGCACAAGAACTGGCAAGTCAAATGCAAGGCATTGATAAGGTAGGCAAAGGGAGAATTTGAGAAGAAGCTTGCTGCGGAAGCAAAAACGCGAAATAAAAACTTTTTCAAGTACATTCGTAGCAAAAAACCTGTGAGAGAATCAGTAGGTCCATTAGATAATAGAGGTGTTAAAGGGGCACTAAGAGGCGACAAGGCAATAGCGGAGAGACTGAATGAATTCTTTGCTTCGGTCTTTACTGAGGAGATGTAGGGAAGTTACCCATGACTGAAGTGGTATTTAAAGGTGCGGAAGAATTGAAGGAAATATCGATACATCGGGAAGATATATTACAAGTATTAGATAAACTGAAGAGTAGCAAATCTCCTGGGCCGGATGGTATACATCCAAGGGTGTTGAAAGAACTTAAATATGAGATTGCAGTCCTGCTATTAGTAATCTGTGATCTATCATTAAAATCATCTGTAATGCCTGAAGATTGGAGGATCATCAATGTAAAGCCAATTTTTAAAAAGGGTTCCAGGGGTGATCCGGGAAACTACAGACCGGTGAGCCTGACGTCAGTACCGGGAAAAATGGTAGAAACCATCATAAAGAACAAAATTACTCAGCATGTAGATAGTCATGGCTTAATGGGAGACAGCCAACATGGCTTTAGACAAGGAAGATCTTGTCTTACTACTCGTTATGTTTTTTTGAAGGTGTGAATAAACAGGTGTACAAAGGTGAGTCCGTTGATATAGTATATCTGGACTTTCAGAAAGCCTTTGATAAGGTCCCTCATCAGAGACTTTTGGCAAAACTAAAGAGTCATGGGATAGTAGGCAGTGTACTATTGTGGATCAGGAACTGGTTAGAAGATAGAAGATAGAAAGCAGAGGGTAGGGCTAAATGGCCAATTTTCCCATTGGAGGAAGGTGAATAGTGGTGTACCCCAGGGATCTGTGCTGGGTCCGCTGCTTTTTGACATATTCATAACTGACCTGGAAAAGGGAATAATGAGTGAGGTTATCAAATTTGCAGATGACACAAAACTATTTAAAGTTGTTAAAACCCAAGAGGATTGTGGAAAATTGCAAGAGGATCTTGATAAATTGGAAGACTGGGCATCAAAATGGCAGATGAAATTTAATGTGGACAAGTGCAAAGTTATGCACCTAGGGAAGAACAACCCAAACTATGGTAACCCAGTGGGAGGAGTGGCCTAGTGGTTAGGACCAGGTACTTCGGGCCGGAGGGCCGGGGGTTCAAGTCCCACCTGGGGACAGCAATCTCAGGCTGGAGGGACTGGGATTTCTAGTCCTATAGGCACTCCTTGTGGTCTTGGGCAAGCCACTTAACCCTCCATTGCCCATGTTCCCTGTAAGTATTAGTGTATGTGTGTCATATCCCCTCGTGTTAAATGTATCTCCCAATTGACCGCTTTGACCCGGTGAAAAGCGGGATATAAATACAGCTAAATAAATAAATAAACAAGATGCAAGGTTCCACATTAGGAACCACCACCCAGGAAAAAGATTTAGGCGTCATTGTGGATAACATGTTAAAATCCTCGGCCCAGTGTACAGCGGCGGCCAAGAGAGCAAATAGAATGCTAGGTATCATAAGGAAAGGAATGGAAAATAAAACAAAAAATATTATAATGCCTCTATATTGTTCCATGGTGAGACCGCACCTTGAATATTGTGTGCAATTCTGGTTGCCGTATCTTAAAAGGATATAGTCCTATTAGAAAAGGTTCAGAGAAGAGCCACCAAAATGGTAAAGGGGATGGAAGCATACTCCTATGAAGAAAGGCTAAAAAGGTTAGGGCTCTTTAACCTGGAAAAGAGACGGCTGAGGGGAGATATGATAGAAGTCTATAAATTAATGAACGAGTGGAACGGGTAAACATAGATCGATTGTTTACGTTATCAGAATACAGAAAGACTAGGGAACATGCAATGAAGCTACAGGTTAAACTATTTAAGACTAAACGTGCAATCAAACTCTGGAATTTGTTACCGGAGGATGTAGAAAAGGCTGTTAGTGTAGCTGGGTTTAAAAAAGGTTTGGACAAGTTCCTGGAGGAAAGGTCCATAAACCATTATTAAGAAGGGACTCAGGATATCAATGCTTGACATTGTGGAATCTGTGTCTTTTGGGGAAACTGCTAGGTATGTATGACCTAGATTGGCCACTGTTGGAAACAGGATACTGGACTTGATGGACCTTGGTCTGACCCAGTATGGCATATCTTATATTCTTATGTTCTCTGCAGCATTGAGAAGGTCACAGACACATTATTTTTCATTAACTAGAAACAGAGACATAAGAACATAAGACATGCCATACTGGGTCAGACCGTGGCATGATGGCAGAAGAAGACCGCAGGCTTATCTAGTCTGCCCTTCCATATCAACTACTATACTCCCTTCTTTACCTTGAGAGATCATCTGTGTTTGTCCCATGCTTTCTTGAATTCAGATACTATCCTCGTCTCTGCTACCCCCACTGGGAGACTATTCCATGCATCTACTACTCTTTCCGTAATCAAAATACTTCTGCATTATAACTCCTGAGTCTAACCCCTTTCACCTTCATCCTATGTCCCTTCGTTTCAGAGCTTACTTTTAGATGAATGAGGCTCTCCCCCTGTGCATTTATGCTGCAGAGGTATTTAAGCGTCTATCATATCGCCTCTATCCCACCTTTCCTCTAAAGTATACAGTACATATTAAGATCTTTAAGTCTGTCGCCATATGGTTTATAACGAAGACCACTGACCATTCTAGTAGCCACCCTCTGCACTGACTCCATCCTTTTTATATCCTTTTGAAGTGCGGTCTTCAGAATTGTACCCAATACTCCAAATGAGGTCTCACCAAAGACTTATACAGAGGCATTTCACCTAAATGCATGACCCTGCATTTTTTAACATTAAATCTCAGCTGCCAAATTTGTCCATTCTTCAAGATTTGCTAGATCCTTCCTTGTGCTATCTATTCCTTCCTGGGTGTCTACTCTATTGCAGATTTTGGTATCAATCGCAAAGAGACAAAGGTTACCCAGCAGCCCTTCCACAATATCACTAACAAAAATGTTAAACAAATCTGACCAAGGACAGATCCCTTTAGCACACCACTGGTAACATTCTTCTCAGAGTGAGATTCAATTACACCACTAATAACATCCTTCTCCTTAGAGTGAGATTCACTTACCTGTAACCTTTGTCACCTCCCTCTCAAGCAATTTTCAGTCCAGTCAGTCACTTTAGGGTACATTCCTGCAGCTCCACAATTTGCTTCTCCAACCGTACTGCTTCCTTCTCATAGCTAACCAGTGATAGGGATGCAGGGGTGGGAAGGCCCAATTCTTCCTCATCAGAAGAGTCATCTCCAGATATTTCTGAAAACTCTGTACTAGGAGAAGCATAATCCACCAGGGAAGGCACACCCAGGGAGCTGCTCGACCACTTACCACCAAGCCCGGAGGCTTGACTCAAGCATCACCACGCTAAATTCTTCCCTCAGACTGGTCTCCAAAGGAAGTCACCTGGCTGAAGGCTCCTAGATGACATAACAAGAGAAAGGGCCCTTCCAGGCTCAGCAGGCCTCAAAGCCAGGGCTTGGGTTGGAGAGGGTCCCCTGGCCCCAGCAAGATGGCTGGGCAGCTCCCAACCGGCTCCAGCTCCAAGGAACTCTCTGGAGCTACACAATGGCATGACCGAATTCTAAGGCAGATTGGTACCATGGCAGCTGGCACCAGACTTGCTCTCCAATGGATTCTCATTAAAGGATTTAAAGTTTACTCATTCCAATTAGAATCCTGTATTGTTATTTTTCGTCACTACCTCCCCAAGTCGGGAATTGGTAATTTGTGCACCTGCTGCTTTCCTTGGATGTGATAGCCATTTCTCAGGCTCCCTCTCCAGAATCAAACTCTGATTCCCCATCACCCATGGCCACCATGGTAGGTGCAGAACATACCATCAAAGGTTGATAGGGCAGACACCCAAATGTATATTCACAATCATGGGAACTTGTGATCGGTCTGAGGTTATCTAGAGTCACCCGGATTGGTTTTGGTCTGATAAATGCACACATTCCGAGGGGTCAGCGCTCATCAGCATGTATTAGCTCTAGAAATATCACAGTCATCCAAGTAATGGATGGAGCAATCAAAGGAACAGTAACTGATTTAATGAGCCATTTGCAGTTTCACTGTACCAGCCATGTGTACTAACACGTGCATGACTTAATCTTTGAGACAAACATATGCTACTGGCAGCTTCAACCAAGTAATTGCACCGAAAAAAGAAAATGCCGCCAATGCCGGGTCACGGAAGCAGGGCCGGCCCGTCCATTGAGCAAGAATGTTTTTTGCACAGGGCCCCGCGTTTCAGGGGGCCCCGCGCAAAAAACATTCTTCATTGCACAAGTAGAAAAAAAACCAAAACTGGCTGCTGCTGCCGCTGCCGCTGCCGCCGTGGCAGCGGCAGAATCAAATGTCCCGTCGCGGGGCCCCTCCTGCCCGGCAGAGCCTCCCTTCACCATCAGCTCCCGAGTCCCTCCCAATGCGCGGGCTTTCAGAGCCGCGAGAGCTTCTCTGACCTCTCGCGGCTCTGTTAATCCCGCCGTGGCTGATGGGAAATCCCATCAGCCCCGGCGAGATTAACAAAGCCGCGAGAAGAAAGGGAAATTCTCGCAGCTCTGAAAGCCCGTGCATTTGGAGGGACTCGGGAGCTGATGGTGAAGGGAGGCTCTGCCGGGCAGGCGGGGCCCCGTGATGGGACATTTGATTCTGCTGCTGCCACGGCGGCGGCGGCAGCAGCAGCCGGTTTGGGTTTTTTTAATCTATCAGGGCTGATGGGGGGAGGGGGGTTAGGACTGGTAATGGGCTTTGGGGGGGTTAGGACTGGTAATGGGCTATGGGGGAGCTAAGACTGGAAGTGGGTTGATGGGGGAGGGGGGTTAGGACTGGTAATGGGCTATGGGGGGGTTAGGACTACTAATGGGCTATGGGGGGCTAAGACTGGAAGTGGGCTGATGGGGGGGTTAGGACTGGAAATGGGCTGATGGGGAGTTAGGATGTAATGGGCTATGGGGGGCTAAGACTGGAAATGGGCTGATGGGGGGGTAGGACTGGTAAAGGACAATGGGGGGGTTAGGACTGGAAATGTGCTGATGGGGGGGTTAGGTCTGGTATTGGGCTATGGGGGTGCTAAGACTGGAAATGGGCTGATGGGGGGTTAGGACTAGTAATGGGCTAAGGGGGGGCTAGGACTGGAAATGGGCTAATGGGGGTTAGGACTGGAATGGGCTGTGGGGAGGCTAAGACTGGAAATCGGCTGATGGGGGTTAGGACTGGTAGTGGGCTAAGGGGGGCTAAGACTGAAAATGGGGTGTTGGGGGGCTTAGGACTGGTAATGGGCTATGGGGGGCTTAGGACTGGTAATGGGCTGGGGGGACTAGGACTGGTAATGGGCTGGGGGGTGGCTAGGACTGGAAATGGGCTGAGTGGAAAGAGGGCTTGAACTGCAAATAGCTGTAAGGGCAGGGAGCTAGGACTGGAAATGGGCTGAGTGAGGGGGGGCTAGGACAGGAAATGGGCTGATGGAGGGCTAGGACAGGACTGGAAATGGGCTGTTGGGGGGGCTTGGATTGAAATGGACTCATGGAGGGGCTAGAACTGGAAGTAGGCTCATGGGGGGCTTGGATTGGAAATGGGCTGAGTAGAGGGGAGCTAAGATTTAACATGGGCTGATGATGGTGGGGCTAGGAAAGGACTAGAAATGGGCTGATGGGGAGCTGGGATTGGAAATGAGCTGATGGAGGGACTCGGATGGGGGAGCTAGGACTTGAAATGGGCTGATGGGGGTTAGGACTGGTAATGGGCTGTGGGGGGGGGGCTAAGACAAAATGGGGTGATGGGGGGCTTAGGAATGGAAATGGGCTGATGGGCTTAGGACTGGTAATGGGTTATGGGGGGCTTAGGACTGGTAATGGGCTATGGGGAGGGGCTAGGACTGGTAAGGGGCTGGGGGGTTGGCTAGGACTGGAAATGGGCTGAGTGGAAGGAGGGCTTGAACTGCAAATAGCTGATGGGGAGGAGGCATGGAATGGAAATGGGCTGTGAGGGGAGGGAGCTAGGACTGGAAATGGGCAGAGTGAGGGGGGCTAGGGCAGGAAATGGGCTGATGGAAGGCTAGGATAGGACTGGAAATGGGCTGTTGGGGGGGCTTGGATTGAAATGGACTCATGGAGGGGCTAGAACTGGAAGTAGGCTCATGGGGGGCTTGGATTGGAAATGGGCTGTGGAGGGGAGCTAGGATTTGACATGGGCTGATGGTGGGGCTAGTAAAGGACTAGATATGGGCTGATGGGGGGCTGGGATTGGAAATGAGCTGATGGAGGGACTCGGATGGGGAGCTAGGACTGGAAATGGGCTGATGTGGGGACTAGAAGGGAGCGGATGCTGGGTGGGGCTGGAACTAGAAGGGAGCTGATGTTGCGGGAGGATTAGAATGGGATAGAGCTGGAAGAGTGAAATGGAGAGGGAAAAAATATTTTGTGTGGGAGGGAAGACAAATCTACAATTGGCCGAATATTGGGAGAGTAAGTGGGGATTGAGGATGGTGGGGTAAAATTTGAGTGGATGAAATAGGAATGAGGAAAGAGCAAAAGGAGAAAGATTAGTATGTTAAAGCAGATGTAGAGAGAGAATGGAAAATAAACTAGAGTGAAGAAAGGACAAATGGACAGCAGACGATGGAGAGTTAGCAGAAGACACGAAGAAACCAGAAGAAAGTGGCTGGAGCAATTGCAACTGAAAAAAAATGCACAAAAGGTAGAAAAATATCTCTTTATTGAATTTATTAACTGAAATATGCCAGCTCTGGGAAATGTGCATTATTAACGTCTGTGCTTTGTTTAGTACAAGAGGAAATTAATTTATAGTTTTATTTCTACAGTGTTGTTGGGCTTTTGGGGTTCCCAGTTTAATTATTGTTTTCCTGTTTCTAAATTGTGATTCCTTACTTGGTGACTGTCTATATTCTGCACGTGTAACTGAGCTGAGGTATTCTGTTTATGTTATTCCTATTTGACATTGCCACTTGTTCTCTTTCCCCAGTAGGTCATGTATTGTTGTTCTCTGAAATGTATTGGTTTAATATTTGTAGTGTTGCCTTTTGATAGGTAGGGTCTTGTGCTTTGTGAGTCCTGGTAGTGCTGTTATGATACGGCAGGTTTGCTATGGGTTCTAAATGGGCAGTGTTTGTAGTAGTTCCTAATGTGCCTGGCTGTTGTCACTGGATTATAGTAATGTAGAAATCTTTTAGTCTTTCTTTATCCATACACTCATTAAGAGCATGTGTACTCATTAGTGTATGGTAACATTATGCAAATATTTATGCAAATGAGGTTCCTTATGCAAATGAGGCCCCGCACCGAGTCTCCGCACATGGCCCCGCACCCCCTTTGGGCCGCCCCTGCATGAAAGGCAGTGGTGGAGGTGACGGGGACTGACACATGTTCTGCAGAGGCAGGGTATGGGCCTTGGCACAGCAAGATAGAAAGGAGCGAGTGCCCATGGATAAAAGAAGACCTCTAAGCTGGAGTAATATCTGCACCTTGGTGGGGAGTGGGCCCTCTCCCAGGAAGGTTAGAATGCGGGCAGCTGGGAGAGCTGATGGACATTTCAGACTCACAGAGATGAGAGTGGACTCGTGGCTTGAAAGCCGCGCCTCAGTGAGCCTTCGGGGAGAGGACCTAAAAGGGAAGGGAGGAACTGCATTGCCTGAACACCAAACATGCCGGACTGCAAGGGCACTCCCTCTTTGGGTCTGATGTGCCAAATTGATCGCATGTTCGTCATCAAGCAGTTTATTATCTCATCCTGAATTTTTAAAATAGGATTTTCCACTTATGGCATATCTTTGTATTGAAGCCATTTAATATCAGCAGTGGCTTATACCTACTAAAATATTGTTTAAGTAACTTTAATAACAGGATAGGCTTGCAATGACATAGTAATAGCATGCCAGACATTGCTCATAAGGGATATATTTTAACTATCGCTTTTTTTAATACTAGCCATCTAAGGAGTTATTGGAACTCCTGGATGTAGAACCATTGCCAACTATGCTGTAGTATAAATGGCATATAGAGGGGTAATTTTATAAGGAATGACCCAAAATTGCACTCTATCAAAGTTTATAAATCACCCCGGCACCCCCAATAAGTCTTCCCCTCCCTTCATAAGATATAATGGCCCCCCAAAAGCCACAGGTCAAGTATCACTCACCTTAAGATTTCCCACCACTTTAGCCACCCCCGGCATACCTGAAGGTCCACCCAGGGCTGGCACTATCATTAGGTGAGCTAGGCAGTTGTCTAGAGCACCTGCCCTTCAGGGGTGCCCATTGCTACTGATGTCTCCCCTTTTGGGTCTAATTTATATATCACGGTAATGGCTGCAAACAGCTCTGTGGCACTTACTTTTAAACGTTGGCGCCGCGGGATTGTTTGCTTCCACCCACTCCAGCATCCAATGCTTACTTTCTGTTTGTATTGGGCATCGGAGGAGGAATAAGCAAATAGCTTTATGGCACCAAAGTTTAAAGGTACACACCAATTGCCATTGCAGCGCACCCTGGAGAGGGGCGGCTGCGGTGGGGTGCATTGGAGAGGTTCACCTAGGGCACCTCATCTCCTTGCCTCGGCTTTACGTCCACCTGGTGATCTAGGGGAACCCAGATTGGAATGAGCCCCACTCATTTCCATTTGGGCCAGCACTGAGTGCAAAATGGCAGCCACAATCTCATGGTACCTTGAGCTGGCACTATTGTTTTCTTGGAATAATGCTGTTTGGGGTGATCACCAGAAGCTGTGTTATTCCTTTTTTGTGGGAGTCAGTAACCTATGGTACTGAGTTACCTCAGTTTATTGACTCCCATAGTAAATTAAGCTGAGCTAAGATGTCAGCTTTTGTTGCAGCTTGGTAACTACTCCCCGAAAGGAATTATTTAAGAAGCCTTATTCACAATTTACACATCTACAGTATTATTAGGCATGTAAACATAAAAGTCATCCATGTGTAAATTGCCATTTTAGAAAAGGTCTAATTTACATATGGTTGTCCAGACCACATTAAAATTGCATAGGGGCATGTCAGGGATGTGTACTGGGCAGGACAAATTCTATATGTGTATTTTCAATTTTATATTGGGAATGTATGTGGAAGTCCAAAATTGTCCATGTCAGGGTTTACACCTGCTCTCAAGCACGAATAGGCATTAAAAATATGCTTCTCTTGGCAATCGTTTTACAGGATGGATTAAAAGTGGTACCCCCTTCATCCCCCAATGTTTATTTCCCCCTCCAGATTGAAATGAGGTCAACCTGTAGAGTCACCTGTAGGTAAGAGCATCTGCACCTCTACATTTCCAAAATGGTCTGGCTACATGTGTCAGTGCCGGCGCTGACACATGTAGGCTATGAAATGCCAGCACTTATACTTCTAAGTTGCTGTGTTTCCCCATTAATTTCCCCCCGTGTGCATTTGTGAAATGGCTCCTCCCCCTGTCTGTGGATATACATTCCCATGCGCCCCTGCACCTCCTTATTTTTATTTTAGGAAGAGCTCCGCCTTTAGCAGAGTTGTTTCAATAATATCAGCACAATTGTAAACAATGGTGACTTTGATGTCTCGATTCTGATCCTAAAATGTTGTCTTTAAATATTTTGTTTGTTTTGGACAATATCTTCCAAGCAAGGAAAAAGCCAAACACCTAAATATTTAAATCCCTTCGGAGCCCACTTAAAGGGATATTATGCAAATTCATCTTTAAATCCTGATCAACTCAAGGGCATTATCTCTGAGCAATTAATTTTATATCTGAATAATTGAGAGAAAATCCATTGACTCTGCAAGACTTTGGGCATTGAGTTGGTAGTGATGGAATTTGGAACATCATTTGCATACATGAAGAATTTACATTCAATGGCCCCTACAGAAAATCTATGAATAGCAACATTTTGCTTGATGGTTATAGCTAATGGTTCTACCACCAGATTGAATAAGAGTGGAGACAGAAGACACCCTTGATGAGTGTCCTTTGATAGCTGAAAACACTCAAGAGTATTGTTAGGCCCATTCACCATATTAACAAAGAAATACCCAAATCTAAGCCATTTAAGTATATGAAACGGATTTCCATTCAAAATAATTCAAAGTCTTTTCACATCCAATGCTAAAACCACAAATGGCATATCTTGACTCTTTGACGAATGAATAGTATTAGAAAAAATACAGGCATTATAATCAGATAACTGGCAAGACATAAAACCTATCTGATCTTTGTGCACTAGTCCAGGACATATTGGGGGTTATTCTGAGGCACGAATAGCAGGGATGGATTTCCCAACGGGACATCCATTCCCGCTATTCGTGCTGGCGGCAGCCCCCGACTAACTTTCCCACTGGTTGTGTGGGGAATTTAGTCAGGGGCGGGGAAGAGGCAGGCCGGAATAGAGAGTGAGCGGGCAGTGGGCGGTCGCCAGCCCTGGACGTACAGGGCCGATTCTAATGTCGTGGGTTTTTTGTGGCCCGAGGCATGGAAGGGGCTGGGGGGGCCAGGGTTTATTCCCCGCAGCCCGACCCTGGCCTTAGGAGGCCAGTTCGGGGGTCAGGCTGCAGGAAATAAACTTTAGTTTCTGGTGGCCGGCATCGTGGCATTGAAATGAAGCTGTGGTGCCATGGTAACAGGATGCCATGATGCTGTGGCTCCATTTAAATACCTGACTGAGCTACCCGGGCAGTGCCTGCATTTACAGGCCTGATTGCGATTCTGATCCCATGGGGCTAGATGTGCCCCGTGGGATCAGAATAGCCCTCCCCTTAGTATGTTCCGGCTCAGACCGGACATACAAAGGGGATGTACATGCAGGACAGAATCAGGCCCGTTGCAAACACTTAACAAGGACTTTTGCATACATTTTTGCATCAGCATCAATTAAGACTATTGTCTATAGTCTGAAACCAAAGAATGTTCCTTTCCAGGCTTTTCTAAAACCCCAGCAAGGACATCCATAAAGGACTCCAGAATTTATAAATGCTTGATATAAATTTTTCAGCTTCAAGACTTGATGTTTATAAAAGGTCTCTTAGAATTCAGCTGTGAACTCATCATACTTAGGAAACTTACAGGGTGTTAATCCCCTAATGGATTTCTTAATTTCCTCCTCAGATATTTCATTGTTCAAAATTTCTCACTCTTTTTGAGATAAAAGGGAGTTTTGCAGACTGTGCAAAAATTGATCTAACAGTCCATCATCCTGGCAGGCTTCTGTCATAGAGAGAGCAGAGATGTACTGCTGAAATTCCTTAATGATATCTTGATCTACAAATAACTTCAGCTCATTTTGGTGTTTAAGATCTGAATTCTCTGTCTGACCTTCCTATTTTTAAGGTACTGCGCAACAAATATCTATGTCTGTTAGACTCAGCATAGTACGTACTTAGCCTTATATTGAAAAAGTGAAGTACGTGGCCGAATATTCTGTTGTATTGAATTGTAGTTGTTACAGTTTCAGCAACTTATTATTTACTAGGGTAGTCATATATAGATGTTCTGATTCTACTCTGTTTCTCCAGTTCTAACAATTCCTTTTGTGTGTTCATGATTCTTCTCAGTGGTGAAATTAAAGGCAGCACCCTAAGCATGGCTTTCAGTGCATCCTACTGGGATGGACAGTCATTTGAAACAACATAGGAAAAATTTCCTGTGTTGCCATTCAAATTGAAGTTAAAGAAAAAAAAATGGAAAAAGGTCTTTTTTCCATCTATCTGTAATAGCACACGCTATAATAGTGTGCATTACTTAGCAATAGTGTACACTATAGAGCCATAATGCACATAGGGGCTTGTTTACTAAAGGGTGTGCTTTTTTAGGGTCATGCCTAAAATTACACACGGTGCAAGCCGGTGAGTACTTGTACAGCAGATATGCTCAAGGATAGCGCATGCTCAGACTTGAGATTGATGCATGTATTTTATAATATGTATGTGTATGTTTATGTTTACATGTAGATGTACTGTATATTCTAACATTTATACTTGCTCTCTAGCAGTCACAATGTCCTGCCTTCAGTCTAGATATGATTGCGGAAGGTTTTTGCTCTAATTTTATAAAGATACGTGTAGCCCCCTTTTAAATAGAATGCATTTATGAGAAAAGAGACGTCTAGTCGTGAACATGGAGGCAGGGGTAGTAATTTACAAAAGGTTCTGCAGAACATTGACCCTTTTATAGAATATGTATAAGCAGGGCCGGATTTAGCTATACGCCATGTATGCCATGGCGTAGGGCCCACAGCTGCAAAGGGCCCACAAAAATTGAACTAGTTAGGCTTTTTTTTTTAAATAAAATAAAAAAAAACCTGCTGGCTGCCGCCGCGGGGCCCCCTCTGCTGCCGCGGCAGCATGGACTGACCCGCGGGGGCCCCCTCTGTAAGCTCGGTCCCTCCCTCCGTGCCTCCATGTCTCCCTCCGTGCAGGCTGTTAGAGACGCGAAGGCAGACTGTCTCCTTCTGCCTTCCCGTCTCTGTTAAGCCCGCAGGGGCTGATGGGAAATTTCCCATCAGCCCCTGCGGGCTTAACAGAGACGCGAAGGAGACAGTCTGCCTTCGCGTCTCTCACAGCCTGCACGGAGGGAGACACGGAGGCACGGAGGGAGGGACCGAGCTTACAGAGGGGGCCCCCGCGGGTCAGTCCATGCTGCCGCGGCAGCAGAGGGGGCCCCGCGGCGGCAGCCAGCAGTTTTTTTTTTTTAAATTAAATTTTACTTTAGGCCGGGGGAGGGGGAGGGGGTAGGACTGGTAATTGGGGGGGCTGGGACTGGGGCTGGAAATGGGTTGGGACTGGGACTGGAAATGGGCTGGGACTGGGACTGGAAATGGGTTGGGGGGATTAAGGCTGGAGGTGGGCTGATGAGGTTAGGACTGGTAATGGGCTGTGGGCTGTTGGGGGGGGGTTAGAACTGGTAATGGGCTTTGGGGGGGTTAAGACTGGAAATGGGCTGTGGGCTGATGGGGGCTGTCTGGTAATGGGCTATGGGGGGGCTAGGACTGGAAATGGGCTGGGGGGGGTTAAGACTGGAGGTGGGCTGATGGGGTTAGGACTGGTAATGGGCTGTTGGGGGGGGTTTAGAACTGGTAATGGGTTTTGGGGGGTTTAGACTGGTAATTGGCAGTTGGCTTATTGGGGCTTTCTGGTACTGGGCTATGGGGTTGCTAGGAATGGAAATGGGCTGGGGGTTAAGACTGGAGGTGGGCTGATGGGTTAGGACTGATAATGGGCTGTTGGGGGGGTTTAGAACTGGTAATGGGCTTTTGGGGGGGTTAAGACTGGTAATGGGCTGTGGGCTGATGGGGGCTGTCTGGTAATGGGCTATGGGGGGGTGGTTAGGACTGGAAATGGGCTGGGGGGGGTTAAGACTGGAGGTGGGCTGATGGGTTAGGACTGGTAATGGGCTGTGGGCTGATGGGCTGATGGGGGGGGGTTAGGACTGGCAATGGGCTATGGGGGGCTGACTGGAAATGGGTTGATGGGGTTAGGACTGGAAGTGGGCTGATGGGGGGTTAGGACTGGTAATGGGTTATAGGGGGGGCTTAAACTGAAAATGGGGTGATGGGGGGTTAGGACTGGTATTGGGTTGGGGGGTTGCTAGGACTGGAAATGGGCTGATGGGTGGCTAGGACTGGAAATGGGCTGATGCAGGGACTAGAAGGGAATGGATGCTGGGTGAGGCTGGAACTAGAAGGGAGCTGATGTTGGGGGAGGATTAGAATGGGATGGGGCTGGAAGAGTAAAATGGAGAAGGGAAAAATATTTTGTGTGGGAGGGATAAAAAAATCTACAATTGGCCGGGTATTGGGAGAGTAAGTGGGGATTGAGGATGGAGGGGTAAAATTTGAGTGGATGAAATAGGAATGAGGAAAGAGCAAAAGGAGAAAGATTAGTATGTTAAAGCAGATGTAGAGAGAGAATGGAAAAAAACTAGAAGAGAGAAGAAAGGACAAATGGACAGCAGACGATGGAGAGTTAGCAGAAGACATGAAGAAACCAGAAGAAAGTGGCTGGAGCAATTGCAGCTGAAAAAAATGCACAAAAGGTAGAAAAATATCTCTTTATTTTGAATTTATTAATTGGAATATGTCAGCTCTGGGAAATGTGCATCATTAACGTCTGCGCTTTGTTTAGTACAAGAGCAAATTAATGTATAGTTTTATTTCTACAGTGTTGTACATTCCAAGTTTGGCTTTTGGGATTCCCAGTTTAATTATTGTCTTCCTGTTTCTAAAATGTGATTACTTGTTTGGTGATGGTCTATGTTCTGCATGTGTAACTGAGCTGAGGTGTTCTGTTTATATAATTCCTATTTGACATTGCCACTTGTTCTCTTTCCCCAGTAGGTCATGTATTGTTGTTCTCTGAAATGTATTGGTTTAATATTTGCAGTGTTGCCTTTTGATTGGTAGAGTATGGTGCTTTGTGAGTCCTGGTAGTGCTGTTAGGATACGGCGGGTTTGCTATGGGTTCTAAATGGGCAGTGTTTGTAGTAGTTCCTAATGTGTCTGGCAGTTGGCACTGGATTATAGTAATGTAGAAATCTTTTAGTCTTTCTTTATCCATACACTCATGAAGAGGCACGTTTACTAAAAGTTAGTATATGGTAACATTATGCAAATAGTTATGCAAATGAGGCCCATTATGCAAATGAGGCCCACACCCCCCTTGGGCCGCCCCTGCTGGGGGCCCACAATTTTTGTTGGCATAGGGCCTCACTCAAGGTAAATCCGGCCCTGTGTATAAGGATGTGCAGGCGTAAACATAGATTTGCTACTACAGTAAATACAGCAGGAGGAGCCGTTTTACAAATCTATATGTGGGAAAAGCAACCATTACAAATCCGACAACCATGCACTCTCTCTGCAAACGGGAAATACAGATATAGAGTTTTAGACCTGCCCAAGCCATGTTCTACCACGCCCCTTGAAATGTGGATCTCCGCATGTAAATAGCACATATGTATTATGCCATTCTACACATGTACATACCACAATGTACATGTGTAAATCCTTCTAAAATAACCTTCATAGACTCCTTTGTGGAGGGCTGGCCCAACTGTCACCTTAGGCAGAAGCCCCAGCCATGCCGCCCCCCTCAAGCTATGCCATCCCCCTGAGCTGCGCCACCACAAATTCTGACAGTGCGGTCGGGGGGGTGTGGCTCGGCTCAGCGGCAGGCCATGTGCTTCAGCACACATAGCCTGCCACTTCTAACCCCCCTCCGACATAACTTTGGGGGTTCAGAAGCAGCGCAGCACAGATCAGCATAGGGGGGAATGGCAGCGCATGGGGGGTGGTAGGCCATGTGTGCTGAAGCACATGACCTGCCATCCGCAGAGATCTGCCACCCTAGGCAGCCACTTAGCCTGCCTAGTGGACGGCCCGCTCCTGCCTATGTGCCTTTATTAAATAGGCTAAAAATGGGCATTTTTCTTCTCTATTAACCTATACAGCCTGTTATAAAATTATCACCCCCCCAAAAAAATGTTTAGAAATTAGAAAACTGGTGAGGTGAGGAGTAGCATGGACACTTTTTATCACCTGTATGTAACATACACTAGGGATCCAATAGGTCAGCTTCCATTAATGGGGATTGTAACAGAGCTAGAGATTTTGGGGGTATTCATATTAAAGCCCATTAGGGTGTCGTAGAGCCTCTGCAGTAACTGTTAGGTGTGTCACCAGCATATTCCCAGCCATTACTGCTTGGACGCATACCCTAACGTGCAACACATTTAATGCAGGGGCACATATCACCATCCACAGAGGTGTAAACCCACGAGAATTTCCACATTGACAGAACACAATATGTACCCCCACACTAGCTGTAATGTGCTCTCCACACTCACATGCCATCTGGACCCTACCCATTCCCCATCCCTTCATGCGATGGGCAATTAACACACATTTTAATGGCCAGTAGATGTCATTCCCATGCATGAGCTATCACCATGGGCTGATACTGCTCACTAAAATGCACATTAAATACTTAGTGGACTTTTGTTTTCCTCACTTTACATTTGAACTGCCAATTGAGGACTTAAAGGAATGTTTACTAAACTTCATTAGGTTTTAGCAGCTAACGTGGCCTTTTAGTGTAAATAGCACCATCTTAGCTGCAACAGCTGTGCGTTATCTGTCGGGGGCATGCACAGAATTTCCCTGGCAGATAATGCGGTGAAAAGGCAGAGAATGCAGCTTGGCAGCATTGTGGGTGCAGCTAACACCACTCATTGAGGTGGCATTAGCTGCACACACAATATCTGCAAAATGTGTGGCTACCGCATGCTGTCGACATGTGTGATAACCGCATATTACAAGTATGGCCACTCTCCGCCCATACCCTACCCACTTGCACAACTAAAGCACAGTCTGCAGATAGTGCAGGAAATCCCAGAACCATCTGCATTTGGACCACGTTAGCCATTTCTGTGACATGCTTTTCCTGTGTTATCACTGCATTAATAGCTAGCATGGCTTACAAAACATTTCCCCTAGTCTAGTGGCAGATTAAAATCACCTTAGTAAAATAGGAGCAGAGCCTTTTTCTTAGACTTGAGTGGCCAGGTTTTGAAAACATTTATGGGGATGTCAACTGTGGATGCATAGAGGGCTGGCATGAGGAGATGAGGTGCCCTAGATGAACCTCATCTCTTGCACCCAACGCCCCCTCATGGCACCCATTGCCACCGCTGTCACCCCTATCCAGGACATGCAATGGCAGCAATTGCTGCAAACAGCCCTGTGATATTTATTTTTAAGTTTCGGCATTGCAGGGCTGTTTACCTCCACCCCCTCTCTGATGCCCGATGCTGAGTATACGTCCCAGAGAGGGGTGACAGCAGTAGCAATGGGTGCTCCTGAAAGGCCAGCATTATAGGCAACTACCTAGTTCACCTAATGATAGTGCCGGCCCTGGGTGCATATACATTCATAACACAGTAGCATTGGCCTGTGCTTCTACAAGAATTATACCCATTTTTCATACATCTTTGGGACAACAGTTTATACCTGAGTTCTTCCTGATCAAAATAATAACTCCGTTAAACTTACCAGTAGAATTAAAGTATTATATAATTTGAAGGACTTGGAAATGAATTTTTTTAACAAAACTATATCACAGTTCAGATCTTTAAGATACATGAATTTCCATTACACACATGACACCTAGGTACAGACTGGGACATTCAACATATTCTAAGTATTTTCAAAAGGCTCTGCTGAATACAGAACCTTTTGTAAAATATGTAATGACATGAGCAAATACAGTACTATCTAAAAGTTTCTTTTCTGTGTATGTGGAGATCGAAATTGAGACAACCAGGTTGTGATGTGTACAATTTCAGCAATCTTTTAAAAAAGGCTCTGCCCTATATGGAGCTTTTTCTAAAATAGAGCAGTAGTGCACATGTATTTGCTGATATGTTTATCGTTTATATGGCATTTGATATACTGCCCTTCGTGGAACATACAAATAAGTAATAAAACCATAAAACAATAAGAGTAAGAGCTGGAACTACAATATCCAATAAGAGGGAAGACAACAGACTACATTCAGCAGAAATCAAACCAAACTAAAGGCAGCATGCAAAAAAAAAAGAGAGGCTTAATTGTGATCACAGCCTAAGGAACCTCCAGGCTGAAAACCTGTTCAAATGGGTGAGTTTTCAGCAGCAATCTAAATTTTGGGAAAGAAGGTTCTAACCAAATATGGGTTGGTAAGCAGTTCCAAAGAGATGGTGCCAGGGACAAAAAAGCAGAGGTCTCATGAATTCAAGTTTAAAATGAGTAGGGGGCAGGATAACAAACTTATGATCGTGAAGGGACCTCAAACAACAAAAGGGAACATATAAGGAGATGAGAATGGGGAGAGAGAGGGGAGCATTGCCTGACAGAATTTTATGTGTAAGAGTGAGGACCTTAAATTGAACCCGCTGGATGAAGGGGAGCCAGTGATAATGAATGAAAAGAGGGGTAAAGTGATCAAACTTGCGGATATGTGAATGGCATTGTTCTGGATGGATTGCATTTTCTTCTACTGGTATTGAGGGAGACCAGCTTTACAGTCCAGACATGATGTAACAGTTGAAAGAATAATAGTTGTAAGGACAGACTGTGTCAAACAGTGGACATAAGGCTTTAAATCAGCGTAGGACTGCAGAGGCAGATCTAACAACTGCACTAACTTGGGGAGAAAAAGAACGGGCAGAATCAATGTAGATTCCCAAATATTTGAAGGATGAGCAGATAGAGATTAGGGACTGGTCCAAAATTGGTGCCAGAGTCGGGGTGGCCTCCGAGCTAGTAATCCAGGTAGTTGTAAACAGGGTTAAGTTTGAGGGAATTAGTGGATAGCCAGTTGGAGATGACTTGAAGGGCAGAATTTGCTGTAGATAAGTCTGGAACAAGACTGTCGATCTGAAAAATGAGAAGGATATCGTCAGCATAAATATAAAAAAAAGAATGCGAGTGACTACTTGAGGGTTGCCATGGGACTCAGAAACACATTGAAGGGGGAAGAGTGCAGAGCCCCGAGGCACACAACTAGGAAGGGAGTAGCGGAAGGAATAGGAATTTTGAAAATAGACCTGGTAAGAGCAAGCAGGAAGGAATGAAATAAGCCAAGTAAGAACAGAACGAAGGCCACAGTTGGAGAGAAAAGAAATGAGAATATTGTGGTCGACTAAATTGAATGCTGCAGTAAGATCCAATGAAATAGTGAGGATGAGAGAACCCTGGTCAAAAATACAGCATAGGTCATTGAGAATGGCGATAACAACTGTATCAGTGCTATGATGAGGGTGGAAGCCGGATTGACGGGGATGAAGAGCAGAGGTGTGCTCAAGGTTGTGCTCAAGGTGATCAGCACATTGAAAGAGGACCAAACGTTCAGTAAGCTTTGCTAGAAAATGAAGATTGGAGATGTGTCTGTATTTGCTAGGAATGAAGGGATCAAACTTTGGGCCTTTCAGACGTGGCCAAATCTAAGCATGTTGAGCAAGAATAGCCATTTTACCAATCTACATGAGAAAAATCAACCGAGGAAACATGACAACTTACACTCGCATTGCTGGCAATGGGAGGGTTAGGCAGGGGGTAATCAGAGTATGTTCTGTCCATCCAGGCTGGTTGCACACGATTCTGCTCCCGTGGGGACATCTAGTTCTTGCAGGTTCAGAATCAGGTGCAAAACCGGCCTGTTCAGATTTTGGATGTCCGGCCGGGCCCCATTTGGAATTGGCCTCCATATGTTCCAGGCAGCTGCTCTAAATCCTGACGTGGACAATTTTGGTCTTAAACTTGCATTCTCTATGGTGGTTATTCTGAAATGCAAATAGGCTACCTGGATATGTGGGATAGACATTTTTCTCGCAAAAACATCTAGACTCATATTCCAAAACCACATGGCCCTGTTTGTACATGACGCACAAACAGGGATCTTAGAACATGTGCAGGAGGGAGCAGAATGGGGGCATGGCAAGCCGTGGAGACGTGGAAAGCATAATCAGGAAAGACCCACGTTCATCCTGCGTGTTTCCCGTGGATGCCTACGTTATACCAGTGGCAATGTGGAATAAGGCCAGCACTTAGAAAAATATCTGCTTTGAACTTCAACATGTCCCATATAGATAACTGGCTGCGACATGCCTGTATTGAACTGGTGTGTCTGCTGTCTGGGAGAGCACAAGATGCAGTTGTAAAGAATAGAATGCACAGTTGAGGGACATTTTTAATTTCCACAAGAGTCTTTCATGAGGGACTTTGTCAAAGGCACCAGCTAAACTCTGCCTTTGTGCACACTTGTTATATAAGTACATGCCAGACTGTACTACGTGCACCTTTAAGTATGTCCTTATTGTAGGAGTCAAGTTACATGCCTAACATACTATTTTATGTATAAAAATGGTTTATAAAATTACCCAGATATAGATATAATTTATGGGATTTTCACACTTCATCCAATACATGGAAAACCAAGTGATCCACTAAATAATTGTTTGTCAGACTCATAAACACCCCCAGGTGTAGCATATCTATATGTCCATTTTACTACTACTACTACTACTACTATTGATCATTTATATAGTGCTACAAGGTGTACACAGTGCGCACAAACACATAAAGAAGCCGATCCCTGCTCAAAGAGCTCACAATCTAGTCAAGACAGACAGTACAAGAGAAAAGAAACAAGTGGTAAAAGGGAAAGAGACACAAGGAGAATAAGGGCTTAGGAATCAAAAGCGGATTTGAAGAGGGGGAGAGAAAAGACTTGACGTAAAGAAACAGGAAGTTTGTTCCAGGCATAAAGAACAGCAAGATGAAAAGATCGAAGCCTGCGTTTGGCAATAGAAGAAAAGGGCATCGAGAGAAGGCCAGTTGAGGAGTGGAGTTCACAAGGGGCCAAGCAGGGAGAAAGAAGAGAGGAAAGGTAATGAGGGGCAGTGGAGTGAATGCATTTATGAGTTAGAAGAAGTTTGAATTGGATGCGGAAGTGGAAGGGGAGCCAGTGAAGGGATTTTAGAAGAGGAGTAATATGAATGTATCGGGGCTGACGGAAAATTAGCTATGCAGCAGAGTACTGAATGGATAGAAGAGGAGAAAGATAACACTGATGGAGGGAAACCAGCAAAGAGGAGGTTACAATAGTCCAGACAGGCAGTGACTAAAGAATGGACAAGAGTTTTAGTAGTGTGTTCAGAAAGAAAGGGGCAGCTTTTGTCAATGTGGTAGAGGAAGAAGTGACAGGTTTTTATCTGTTGTATATGAGTGACGAAGGAAAGAGGATTCAAAGATGAACCTGAGGTTATGGGCTGAGGAACCAGGGAAAAGATGAATGTTGTCAACAGTGATAGAGAATGGAGGAAGGGAGTAGGAAAGTTTCGGGGGAAAAATAAGGAGTTCAGTTTTAGATATGTTTAATTTTAATTGGAAGTTAGACATCCAGGCAGTGATGTCAGCTAAGCAGGCAGAGATATGAACTTGGAGAGAAGGAGAGATGCCAGGAGTGGATAGATTTGAGAGTCATCAGTATAAAAGTGATACTGAAAACCATTGGAACATAAGAACATAAGAACATAAGAACATAAGATATGCCATACTGGGTCAGACCAAGGTCCATCAAGCCCAGTATTCTGTTTCCAACAGTGGCCAATCTAGGTCATATGTACCTAGCAGTTTCCCCAAGAGACACAAGTTCCACAATGCTTGTACTGGGTCAAGCATTGATATCTTAGGTCACTTCTTAATAATGGTTTATGGACCTTTCCTCCAGGAACTTGTCCAAACCTTTTTTAAACCCAGCTACACTAACAGCCTTTACTAATCCTCCGGTAACAAATTCCAGAGTTTGATTACACGTTGAGTGAAAAAATATTTTCTTTTATTAGTCTTAAATAGTTTACCCTGTAGCTTCATTGCATGTCCCCTAGTCTTTCTATATTCTGATAAGGTAAACAATCGATGTACGTTTACCCGTTCCACTCCGTTCATTAATTTATAGACTTCTATCATATCTCCCCTCAGCCGTCTCTTTTCCAGGTTAAAGAGCCCTAACCTTTTTAGTCTCTCTTCATAGGAGTATCCTTCCATCCCCTTTACCATTTTGGTGGCTCTTCTCTGTACCTTTTCTAAAATCGCTATATCCTTTTTAAGATACGGTGACCAGAATTGCACACAATATTCAAGGTGCGGTCTCACCATGGAACGATATAGAGGCATTATAATATCTTTTGTTTTATTTTCCATTCCTTTCCTTATCATACCTAGCATTCTATTTGCTCTCTTGGCTGCCGCTGCACACTGGGCAAGGGTTTTAACATGGTATCCACAATGACGCCTAAATCCTTTTCCTGGGTGGTGGTTCCTAATGTGGAACCTTGCATCGTGTAACCATAGTTTGGGTTGTTCTTCCCTAGGTGCATAACCTTGCACTTGTCCACATTAAATTTCATCTGCCATTTTGATGCCCAGTCTTCCAATTTATCAAGATCCTCTTGCAATTTTTCACAATCCTCTTGGGTTTTAACAACTTTAAATAGTTTTGTGTCATCTGCAAATTTGATAACTTCACTCGTTATTCCACTTTCCAGGTCATTTATGAATATGTCAAAAAGCAGCGGACCCAGCACAGATCCCTGGGGTACACCACTATTCACCTTTCTCCATTTGGAAAATTGGCCATTTAGCCCTACCCTCTGCTTTCTATCTTTTAACCAGTTCCTGATCCACAATAGTACACTGCCTCCTATCCCATGACTCTTTAGTTTTGCCAAAAGTCTCTGATGAGGGACCTTGTCAAAGGCTTTCTGAAAGTCCAGATACACAATATCAACCGACTCACCTTTGTCCACCTGTTTATTCACTCCTTCAAAAAAACATAACAGATTAGTAAGACAAGATCTTCCTTGTCTAAAGCCATGTTGGCTGTCTCCCATTAGGTTGTGACTATCTACATGCTGAGTAATTTTATTCTTTATGTTGGTTTCTACCATTTTTCCCGGTACTGACATCAGGCTCACCGGTCTGTAGTTTCCCGGATCACCCCTGGAACCCTTTTTAAAAATTGGTGTTACATTGGCGATCCTCCAATCTTCAGGTATTAGAGATGATTTTAATGATAGTTCACAGATTACTGATAGCAGTTCTGCAATCTCATATTTCAGTTCTTTCAACACCCTTGGATGTATACCATCTGGCCCAGGTGATTTGCTACTCTTCAGTTTATCTAATAGTTGTAAGACATCTTCCCGATGTATCAAAAAAAGAAGAAATAAGAGCACCAAGGAACTGGGTATAGAGAGAGAAAAGGAGAGGGCCCAGAAGAGACTCTCGGAGTACACCAATTGAGAGAGTGATGGCAACCACCAAAACAGACACTGAAAGAGTGAGTGGAGATATATGAGAACCAAGACAGCACTGAGTCCCTAAAACCAAGAGAGGAGAGGGTGTCGAGGAGGAGGTGGTCAATAGTATCAAAAACAGCAAAGAAGGCCAGAAGAATGAGAACTGAATAAAGGCCTTTGGACTTGGCAAGAAATAAGTCACTGGAGACTTTGGCAAGAGCTGTTTGAGTAGAATAAAAGGGACAAAAAACAGACTGAAGTAGATAGAGGAGGGCATGAGAAAAGAGAAATTCGAGACAGCGGTGAAGAACCGCACATTCAAGAAGTTTGGAGATGAATGGGGGAAGGGAAATGGGTTAATAATTGGAAGGGTCAAGTGAGAGTTTTTTTAGGAGAGGAGTGATTACAGCATGTTTGAAGGTCGTGGGGAAGGTTGCAGTTAAGAGCAAAAGGTTAAGAATATGTGAGATGGAATGGATGATGAAGGAGGAGATGGAGTTGAGGGGGTGGATGGGGATGGAATCAGAAGAGCAGGTAGTAGATTTGGAGGCAGAAACGAGAAGAGAGGTTTCATCATCAGAGATTTTAGAAAAGGATGAAAGGATCATAGAGATTGAGGGGAAAAGTTGGTATTGGAGAGGGGGAAGAGGAGGTAAAGAAGAAAAATAAGAAATTTTGGTGGGAAATTGAACAGCAATCGTATGTACTTTATCATGGAAATAGCTAAAATTTGGGTAGAGAGAGCAGGAGGAATAGGAGACAGAGGTGCCTTAAGTAGAGAATGGAAGGTAGAAAAGAGATGGTGGGGGTTGGAGGCAAGATGGCTAGTCAAAAGGATAAAATAGTTTTGCTTTGCAAGAGCAATGGTAGACTGGAAAGAAGTAAGCATGGATATAAAGTGCAGAAAGTAGGAGAGGTGTGGGATTTGAGCCAGGAGCACTCAGCTGAGTGGGCACAGGAACATAGGTAGCGGGTAGTTGAAGACAACCAAGGCTGAGGTGAGGTGCATCTCACAGGATGTGTTATGAGAGAAGCAAAGGAGTCTAATGTAGAGGAAAGGGCAGTATTAAAGAAAGTAATTGAGAGGACAAAATAGAAGAAAGAAGGGGTGAGAAAGTAGTAGATAGAGACAATGGATTGATAGCATGAAGGTTCTAAAGTTAGAAGAGGAGATTTGGCGAGGTTGAGGGGGGGGAGTGATGATGAGTGAAACTTAACAGGTGATGGTCAGATAAGGGAAGAACTGAGGCATAGAAATTAGAGGGTAAATAATTGGAATAGAAAACAAGGTCAAGGCAGTGACCTAGCTGATGAGTGGCGGCAGAAGAGCAGAGTTGGAGGTTGAAGGAGGAGGTAAGTGGGAGGAGTTTGGATGCATAGGGGTCAAAGGGGTTATCAATATGAAAAATAAAGTCACCAAGAATAAGGGAGGGGGAAGAGGAGTCCAGGAAGAAGGAGAGCCATGAATCAAAATCAGGAAGGTAGAGGCAGACTTATCCAGGAGCCTATAAATGACAGCAATCTGGAGAGGAAGGGGAATAAAAAGACAGGTGGAATAACCTTCAAAGGAGAGAAAGAAATTGGTTTGAGGTAGAGGGAGGGTTGAAATTGACAAGAAGGAGACAGTAGAAAGCCCGCACCACCACCGCGGCCATTGGGATAAGGAGACTGAGAGAATTGGTAGCCACCGTGACACAGGGAAGCAACTGAAGCAGTGTCATCAGGAAGTAGCCAGGTTTCAGTAAGAGTGAGAAGACTGAAATCATGAGAGATGAAGAGATCATGGGTAAAGGGAAATTTATGAGAAATGGAGTGAGCATTCCATAGGGCGCATGAGAAGGGGAGAGAGGAGAGGGATATGAATGAGATTAGAAAGGTGGAGGGGGATCTAATAAGGTGGTGATGGAGAAGAGAAGAGGGACCAGGGTTGGGATTAATATCACCAGAAGAGAGGAGGAGAAGGAGAAGAAGAGTGTAAGGGAAAGAGGAGACAGTATGGCAGAAACAAGGATGAGGTTGTTTGGAAGAGGAAGGGGAGGGATCAATGAGAGGAACAAGAAGGTGAAGCTCAAGAGCTGAAGAAAGGGTGGAGGGTAAGATAGGGGAATAAGCTACTATGTTACTATGAATAAAGTGGGGTCATAGGGGTTAGTAAAGGGGAGTTACAAAGAAGAAAAGGGAGGAGGATGGCAGAAGAATAAATGAGTGGCAGTGAGAAGGAAAGAAGGAGGAAAATCTGATAACAAGTAGTCACTAAGACACTAAGAGAAGGGGAATGACCAGGCAGTGTGTTTACAACATAGTGAATGAGGAGCAATAAGGGTAAACATAGGTAAGAGTGGATATAAGATAGACAATGTTAAATAAATTATATAGCAGGATAGCCTTGTGGCTGGTGAAATAAAGGTAGAGTAGTACAGATTTACAGAACTACTTCTTACAAGAGTAGAAACCTCTGGGCAGTATGAATAGCAATCTGGGTTCGTAGAGTTGTATGTACTCAAAGGCCACTCCTAAGGGCCATGCCTAAAGGCCCTTTGGCATGGCCCTTAGGCACGGGCTCAGCAGGCATGGGCATGTCTGAGTGCTGTTTAAATTAGAATCCTTCCTTTGCACCCCAATTGGCTGCTCTGATGAGCAGGAGGAGCTCAGCTCAAGCCAACAGCAGCAGCTCCAAAGAGATGCTGATGATCCTGTGCGCCCGAGTTCTATTTACATTTGAATAGTTGTATATATAAAACTTTTATATTTGGTTTTACTGCTTCAATCATTACTTATCTCCATTTTGTTTAGACTTACTTTTTGTCCAGCATCCATAGTAATAGTCCCCTGATGCAGGACCTAATTCATAACATGAGCATCACACTTTTACCATCCATTCCCACGCACTCCTATCTTACGGAGTGGGTATTAATGACCAAATCATGGACGCATATTTATTTGAACAACAGTAATAATCTTTTAATTTGTTAACATAGCATCGGTTTATGAATCTTAGTCAATTGCATCAATCTGGGCTAGTTGGTGATGTCCTAGCCCTCTTCAAGTAAACATTAACCAAGCATACTGTACACTCCCTCCCTCACAACCTGCAGTGACATCAGGCTAAATCTATACTCTAACACAGGGGTGTCAAACTCAAATACACAGTGGGCCAAAATGTAAAACTTGAACAAAGTCGCGGGCCAGCATTGAACAAATGAACCTTTTAATATGGACCCAAACAAGATTTGCTTTAACATTGAATATGAAGCAACACTTATTACTATACAATTTATAACTTAATAGTTCAGATATGCAAAAACCAATTTCAAATAAAAAAAAACATCAATGACATTCATTTATTAAATAAGATTTAAATAATAATAAATAATAATTTTTAAAATAAAATAACAATAATAAAATTAATCAACCATTCAAGCCCATGTCTTGGAGTAGCAAGAAAAAGTGCATAAAGAAAACGTTAATTATTGCTCAGTTTGCTGCACACTGATCTAATCTGATGTGCCCAAGCCAGATACCTGGCATCTCTTCTTGGATGATAGTTCATCAATGTCTGGGCTCAGGCTTTGAGCTGAGGAAATCCTCAGTATCGAGCGAAGGTGTTCATCAGTCAGACATCTCCTGTGAGATGTTTTGGTCATCTTCATCGAGGAGAAAAGTTGCTCACATAGATAAGTGCTGCCGAACATGGAGAGCATCTGAGCAGCTTGGGTGCGGAGCTGAGGCATTGTGTCAGGGATGAACTGTGGAAACTGGGCGGCGCCCACAGCATCATACTTTGACTTCAGCGTGTCATTACACTGGAGTTCAATTAGCTCCATTTGGAGGTTGGTTGGTGCGTTTTCCACATTAACTGCAAAGGGATTACTGAGCAGTTCAAACCTACATTTCTGGACATCAAAGTCGGCAAATCGCCGGCTAAACTCAGCGCCGAGTACACTGAGTTTTTCAGCAAACTGTGCGCATGGGAACAAGTTGGTAAAGAACTGCGTTTTCATGGTTTGGCAGCAGGGAAATGGCCAAGGTTTCCTTGCAGCATCTGATTCTCCCACAGGCACAGTTTAGTTTTTTTTTTTTTTAAATTCTTTATTTTCGTTTTATAACAACAAAGGAAAAGGAAGACATACAGCTAAAAGACAGATACATAACGTGTAATACATACACCAAAGTAAACCCCTGCCACCCCCCTCCCCCCTGCTTCTTCTCTAGAAAACTAATCATTCCCGAAGCGGGCGTGTACTTACATTATTGTGTTACAAAACCTAACGGTGATCTGAAACATGATGAGTGCACATTATACAGGCATGTTGGAGCTATGAGCAGATTGTACATAATCATTAAGCATCTGCCATTTAGACAAGCGAGAGTGAGTTTGGGCATGGGGAATAGCTCTCCGAGGTATCTGCTCATATTTACTATATAAGCAGACGAGGTTCCACCATTCATTGACAGTAAGTCGAGAGCTATCCTTCCAATTCCTCGTGATTAAGCATATGGCTATACCCAGCATGAAATCAAGGAGAAAGCGACCCTTCTTAGGAAGAGAGGGGACCTCCGCCACAGAGCGGAGGTCCCACGATCTTCCAAGAGAGAGGCTCGTGAAGGTGTAAGATAAATTGAATACAACCCCAAACCCGCCCCCAATAAACCTGTAGTTAAGGACATTCATAAATAACATGAGCGAAGGTTCCCACAGCAGTATGGCAAGACCAACACTGGGCCCTAGCAGTTGTGTTCCATTTGGCTATTTTTCCTGGGGTATAAAAGCATCTGTGTGCAAATAACAGCATGATCTGAAATATGTTGGGAGTGAATCTTTGCAGTGTCCACCTGAGGAACTAACAGTTTTGATATTAGAAAGAAGTCTATACGAGACTGGGATTTGTGAGGGGAAGAGAAGAAGGTGAAGTCAAGCTCATTGGGGTGTAGTAACCTCCATAGATCAACTAAAGCAAGATCTTTGATCAGGGAGGTAAGCGTGGTGTGACTCTTGGGGGGACCACTTGTCCTATGCGGCTGTTTGTCAATCAGGGGATCAAGGACTAGATTGAAATCCCCCCCAATTATCAATGAAGTATTAGCAGAGGCCTGCGCAACCTGAGCAATGGTAGCAAAAAAGGCAGGGTCATCCACATTAGGAGCGTAAAGGCATATACATGTAACTTCAAGGCTACCTATCTTGAGGTGAACTCTGGACCATCTACCTTCTATATCTGAGCTAGTCGCAATAATAGTAGCATGCAAAGATTTCCTAACCAGTATGGCAACCCCACATTTCTTAGAGACGGCTGGGGAATAGGCGGCCACCATGTAAGGTTTAATATTGAGTTTAAGAGTTTCCTTCGAATTTAAATGCGTTTCTTGGAGAAAAATCAGATCCGCAGCTTCCTGACTTAGGTAGCTTAGGATTTTCTTCCGTTTTATCGGATTATTGATTCCTTTTACGTTCAATGAGAAAATCTTACATGGTGCCATCAATCGGTAATAGACATTTTAAGTAAGGGCGCTTGAAAACATACAACATAATCAGAATCTGTGCAACAATGACATAATCACCGAGTATGCTGGCTAATACACCCCATATTGAAAAGTATGTACCAAAGTATCTTAGAGAAGAAGCAAAACCCCCAAAGATATGGCGACCATATGTCTGCGGGAGGAGGCCCTAGAGAGGAAATAGAAAGACATGAAAAAAAAAAGAAAAGAAACACCAGAGTCCATAATTAACACTGTCTCTGATACTCATCGAGGCTACTGTGGGTAGATGGAATCGGGTCACAGATATCATCAAAAGTAAGGCAAACAAACTGCCCTCGCCAGACTCTTTGCTGGGCTGCGGCAGATCCAATATGGCAGGTACAGCGGATATGAGAATACTTGTAGGAATATTCTGGAAGTCAGCGCATCAGGTCGGCTTCTTTAGAATCCAAAAACTCCGCTAGTAGATCAGGGTCCTCAAATGTTCTTGTCTGATTGTGAAGCGTGACTCGGAGCTTGGCCGGGTACATCAGGCCATAGCGTGCTTGTAGTTGTTGAAGCCTCGGCCGGAATTCCAGAAAGCGCTTTCGGCGGTCGACCGTGGGTTTAGCCAAGTCAGGATAGAAGGAGATCTTGTGGCTCTCAAACTCCATATGGCCCTTTGCCCGAGAGGCACTTAGAATTTGCTCCACGTGTTGATATCTCAAAAGTCGAAAAATGATAGGCCGCGGGGTCTTCCTGTTGAGCGTTATGCTTGTGGGTACACGATGAGCGCGATCGATCTCCAAATCTTTGGTAAAGGTAATTTGGAGCAGGGAAGGGAGGATTTTGCATAAAAACTCTTTCATGTCTCCCGATTCCGCTCCCTCCGGTATGCCCACGAGTCGTATGTTGTTGCGACGCGCTCTATTATTGCCATCTTCCACTTCTTTCTGCAAGGCCCGCACCTGACGTTCAACTTTGTCGAGTTTGGACAATCGGGCCGCATGGGAGTCCAATATGCTCTCCATTTTGTCCTGACGCGAAGAAAGCCCTTCTAGCTTGCTTTGCAGCACACCGAGATCTTCCCGCAGCGCTCGGAGTGCTTCACCGTTTGACTGCACGAGGTTTTTGACCCCTCTAATCTCTGCGAGGATTTCCTGCTGCATTTCGGGGCCCTCGCGCAAGGCCAGCCCCTTCTGCGGGGACGGGGGTTCAGTTTTGGAACGTTTGCCGTGAGAAGCCGCTGGAGATCCGAATTCCAGGCGCGTGGGTTTGGTCCCCGCCATCTCACCAATGTGCCCCGGCAAGATCAGAGTAGAAGTTCCAAGTATGTACGGTGTTAATTCAGGATTCTGAGTAGGCCTCTCGGGAGCCTCAGCGTTATGCGACCATCCCGCTGGACATCAGGCTCCGCCCCCCGGCACAGTTTAGTTTTAAAAGCCCTCACTGCAGCGTACATGTCTGTGATGATGCGCCCCCGCCCCTGAAGCTGCAGGTTCAGCGCATCGAGATGGCTCGAGATGTCACACAGAAAGGCCAGCTCACACAGAAACTTTTTCTCCCGAAGCTCTGCTGTGTCCTTCCCTTTGCTTTCCAGAAACTGACATATTTCCTCATGCAGCTCAAAACATCTATTCAGTACTTTTCCTCGGCTTAACCATCTCACCTCTGTGTGATACGGCACGTCTGCGTATTCTGAACCACACTCCTCCAGAAAAGACTTAAACTGGCGGTGATTCAGACCTTTGGCTCTTATAAAGTTAACTACTTGTGTTACTGTGGTCATAACATGTTCCATCTTTAGGGCTTTGCCACACAATGATTCCTGATGTATGATGCAGTGATAAACAGTTAGTTCACCTGCACAGTTCTCTTCCTGCATCTTCTCCCGGACCCTGCCCACCAGTCCACTTGTTTTACCGCACATCGCTGGCGCACCATCTGTCGTTAATCCCACGAGTTTATCCCACGGCAGCTTTATTTCAGTTACGCATTTGGAAACCTCCTCAAAAATTTCCTTTCCTGTGGTTGTGCCATGCATTGATTTGAATCCCAATAGCTCCTCCGTAACACACATATTTGAGTCCACTCCACGGATGAAGACTGACAGCTGAGCAGTATCAGATGCGTCGCTGCTCTCATCCACAGCAAGGGAGAATGCAACGAAATCTTTTCCCTTTTCCAAAAGCTGGTCATACAGATTGGTGGCAAGATCACATGTGCGATCAGCTACTGTGTTTCTGCTCAGGCTCACGTTTGAAAAGGCTTGCTTTTTCTCTGGGCACACGATGTCACAAACTTTCAACATGCACTTTTTCACAAACTCTCCCTCATTAAAGGGCCAGGCTGATTTTGCGATCTCTGCTGCCACAATATAACTAGCCTTTACAGCAGCCTCACTTTGTGATGTGGCTTTTTTGAACATATTCTGTTGTGAAACCAAACTTCTTTTCATCTCCTCCACTTTCTGGCTCCTTTGAGTCATGTCCAGGTCCTTGTACTTGTCATGGTGTTTTGTTTCATAGTGTCGTCGAATGTTATACTCCTTAGTTATAGCCACGTTGACTCCACAAATCAGACAAACAGGTCTGTCTTTTACATATGTAAACAAATATTCTGTCTCCCACCTGTCCAGAAAGTTCCTGTTGTCTGCCTTTCTTTTTGCCATTTTTGGGAAGGGGTTCCACAGTGACAGTTGTAGCTTGAGATCGCTATGACTTCTGTCACACAGGAGAGGGTGTTTCTGGGACCTGTCCTGATTGACGCGCCAAAACAACAGCAAGGCATTATGGGATTTGTAGTATTAGCGATGAATGAATGCGCTGTATAATACCGGCGGGCTAGCTCTAGTAGTCATTTGGTATAGCCTCGCGGGCCAAATATAATTACACTACGGACCAAATTTGGCCCGCGGGCCAGAGTTTGACACCTATGCTCTAACATGTGGAAACCTTCATTGTGACCAGGGCACCTTATGATGCACATATCATGGGAGGCTTCAATCCACTACTTCCCTAGCTCTCTCCCCATGCTATTCTGGGATGCATCAGTAGTGGGGGAGGTCTCTAGCCTTCCCTTACCACACAAGCTGTGATGTTCTCACTTAACCTCCCCTAACTCTCCCAGCCCCAAACAACCCCAGTCCCCCATATCCAGATCATAAACCATCCCACACACCCTGGGTGGGAAGGGTATTCAAGCCACCATCAGAAACCTCAGTCCATGCAGTACCCCCAGCCTCCCAGAAAGGCCCAGAACAGAGGTGAGTCTGCATAGATATTTCCACCTCCACCCCATGTCAATCCAGCATCTCCCATTCCCTCAAATTCTCCCCTCGCCCCCCGCCCCCATTTTCCCACCCTACCTCTCCATAGTGAATCGGATGGTGGACTCAGCCATGTTATTAGCCCACTCCCGAATGCACATGGAAGGGGAGCTAGGCATATATGTAGTCCGAAACAGTAGCACTGTGCAAATTATAAAAGATACTCGTAAGTATTGACTAAAGCAGAAAAGTCAAATAGAGATATTGTATATATACATATTAAAATGGACGTATAGAAAAACTAGTTAGTATTATATATCCGAGTGGTGTTTATGAGTCTGACAAAAAATTAATTTATGCAGTTGATCATTTGATTTCATGTTATAAAATTACCCCCACCCTCACATGTGCTTTTAGCATCTCAACAGTTTTAAAAGTGCCAAGTAACCAAAAAATGTGGTAACATTTCCTGCACAACCCAATAATCAGGGACTGATGACTCCTGATATCCTTAAAATCTCTCTAAAAAAAAAAATAAGACCCAGCATTTATTGAGAATAGTGGAGCTCACTATTATGGATCATGCTGATAAACAACATTGCAATCTTCAACAGGGGAATTTCATCAGAGACCTGATGGAAATCCCCTGTAGAGTGAAGCTCTGGTTACCAGCACAATATAGTAAGCTCCAAGGTTTGTACTTCTGATGTGTGTTTGATCATCTACCTTTTTATTTCTTTAAAGCAATGACCAAGTAAAGCATGACTCGGTGTGCAATAATACTGCTATAAGAGGAATAATTAATATTGATTTTCTTAAAGCCATATTGAGTTTAAAGATTTGTTGTCTAGTGTCTGTGCTTTAAACTGGCCATTATAACATAAGTATGATATCACAAAGTAGTCTTATGTTTCAAACCTCTCATCATATTGCAGCTTTCATCCATCAGCTTCTGCTGTAATCAGGTTGAAATCCAAGGAATGTCCATCATATTACCTTGTAATTCTAGGAAGCCTGAACTATATAGACAGGGCACAGTGGCACATAAAAATCTCTTTTACTTTATCATCAACAGCTTAATAGAGAAAAAGAGAAAATGGATATAGAATCCTCTGGCAGCATAGTCTCCCTCAACCACAAATATGTACATATATAAACAAATAAAATCTTAAATACCAGAAGCAAGTCAGTTACCAGACTTGTAGTACACATTGAGGCCAATTCCAATCGGGACCTGTCCTGCCCGTTTGGACGTCCAAAATCTGGACGGGACAGATTTGCACCTGATTCTGATCCCATGGGGCTAGACATCCCCACAGGATCATAATTGGGTGCAACGGGCCCGGACGGGCAGGATGTGCCCTAATTCTGGCCTGCAGCACGTCCAGGTATTTCCCAGGCTGTCTCAGCCTGGGCTCCCTGCATGAAGCTGTGGTGCCATGGCGTCCCTTTGCGCCTGTCGGGCCCGCGCCTGAGGGCCTCGCCAGAGGGCCCTTTGGCGTGGCCCTTAGGCGAGGCACTATATGCAATTGAAACGGAGCCCACATATAATGCCACATAATGCCTGACCAGGTTTGTTGTTGTATTGCATAACGTATACCTATGCGGGCTCTCACTAGAGTATACGCCTAGAATCAGTCAGTCACCTGGCAACATTGTTTACTATTTCTAGTTACTCTGTCTCCTAATGCTATGCATCCTGTTTAACAGTGTATACTAAATAGATACTACTCCAGTGTTGCTCTAGCTATTCATTTAAAGGATCACTTATTCTGCCTATTTGTTTAGATATATACTTCAAACACTTCCTAGTGCACACAGATTATCTAGTACCATTACACTAGCTCACGCTTTACCTCACCATGCTACCATATTGTTCAACCTCATACCCCTTTACCCTCTCCCTCTGTTATATGTTAATAGCTTTAACTTATGATACCCTAGCCTTTACTTCACTCCACAACACTATTCCAATCCTTCACAGACCAGGGAATAGACCTTTTGGCCTCCCCAACCATCAAACTGAACCACCACGGCGCCCACCTGGCCCACATGTGATCTACGTTGCCCTACAGCAGCACAACCCTCCTCAGAGCACACAGCCTCTCCATCCCTCCAACCTCAAATGCGCACTAATAAATGCTCGATCAATACGGAAAAAATGGCCAGCATTAATTGATATTCTCTCAGCTCATAACCTCGATATCTTATATGTCACTGAGACCTGGCTATCTGCCTCTGATTCGGTGCTTCTCCACCAGATTGTTCCCCCCAACTTCATAGTTCACTCATGTCACAGAACTGACCGCCGTGGCGGAGGGGTACTCATCTTATCCAAATCAGACCTTAAGTTCCAGCTTGTAGCCTCAAACAGCACATCGACCCTTGACTTTGTGACCATCACAAATAAGCAGGTCACTATCAATTTACTTTATAGAGCACCATCCTCTTCACCAGACGATTTAGCCACAATCATTGATCTGGCCTGTAACTCTACAAACCCACACACCCCAAATTGGGTTCTAGGCGACTTTAACCTCCCAACCATTCAAGACAGCCACACTAATGCCTTTATTGATGCTCTCAGTGAACTAGGCTATGTTCAGTTGGTCGACACTCCTACTCATACAAAGGGTAACACACTGGACCTGATCTTTGCACCACAATCAACTCTTACCCATTGGCACAATTCCTACTTAAATTCAATCACAGTACCATGGTCTGATCATCTCCTAATCTTGTTTCAGATGCCTATATGTTCTAGATCTTCTAAGATATTTTCAGCAGATGCACCCTCCCCAGAACACTTTAGACGCTTTTACCCTTTTAATAGAGAAGACATCCTAAAGAAGACCCAGAACCTACTTTGCCCTCCTGAAAAAAGCCTTGATGACATGGTCGATTCTTGGAACTCCTGCCTAGATGCTGTGATCCACTCTCCTACCTCAATCAAAGCACCCCATAAGAAAAAGAATGCACCATGTTACTCCCCAGAGCTAAGAAAATCGCTCCTCTTCCTCAGACAACTAGAAAGACGGTGGCGACGATCAAGATCAACCGAAAATCATGATGCATTCAAAACACAATTAACAAGACATCGCTCATCCGTATCTTCCAGTATGAAAAAATATTACGCAGGCAGACTACAGCGCTCCCTCAACAAACCTCACGAGCTCTTCCACATTGTGAAAACCTTAGCAAAGGAACCTTCTCAAGGTGCTCCACCCCACCCAGATCCTCAGGAATACGCCAACTACTTACGGAGCAAAAGTAATCAGCTTGATCCAACCTCTATGCCCCCTACTTCAGCCAACACTCCCTACACTGTCCATCTACCCTCACCTAGACAATTCTCAGGTGAGACTCAACACACTCTTTCATCCTTCGCTACCCCAAATGATAGAGTCATTCAAGACACCATCTTAAAAATAAACTCCACAACATCACCTTCCGACCCCTGTCCAGCTTCCTGGATAAAGTCACTACGGGCTGATCTCAGCCCATTTCTATCTAAAATGATAGATATATCGTTCTCTACAGGGACATTCCCTCACACTCTGAAGCAGACCTCCATCAGACCCCTCCTAAAAAACAGCAGGTTGGACCCCTCCTTGATGGAATCCTATAGACCCATCTCTAGCATTCCTCTCCTTTCGAAAATCATTGAAAAGATTACTCAACGTCAGCTACAAGATTATCTTGACTCCAATGCACCTTTGCACCCATGTCAGCACGGATTTCGTGAATCACACGGTGTAGAAACCCTACTGACTTCCCTGTTCAATACTCTAACCATAGGCCTAAACAACGTCAGACAAGGTTTTGCTTTAATCTTCATGGACATTGCCGCGGCGTTTGACACTGTTGATCATGAAGTTCTCCTGTCACGTCTTAGAGAGAAGGGAGTTCACGGATCAGCCCTCTCTTGGTGTTCCTCATACCTCAGAGACCGTTGGCAACATGTTCGCTCTGGATCTTCAACCTCTGACCCCTTCCAGCAAACCAAAGGTGTGCCACAAGGTTCCTCCCTGTCCGCCTTACTTTTCAACGTTTATATGCAGCCTATCTGTGACCTCATCCACTCTTTTAACATCAACTGCCTGGTCTATGCTGATGATGTCCTTATGTATATGCCATTCTCAACAGAACTCCTTGACCTCTCCCCACTAATCAAGTGCTTTGACGCGGTCACTGACTGGTTAAAATCACAAATGCTTAAGATAAATTTTAAAAAGACAGAAGTCCTCTTCGTGACCAGAAACCCTTCATTCACCTCACCAAGGTCCATCAAGGTGCGTGACGCCGAGCTCCTCTGCAAGACTACAGTTAGATACCTAGGGGTTACACTTGATCAACATCTCAATATGAAGGCTCATATCAGCAACGTAGTGAAATCGGTCTATCATAAAATCCGGACCCTTCGTCATCTGCATCAGCTGCTAGAACCAGATGACTTTCGATCAGTCTTTCAGGCCTTAATAATGCCCCATCTGGACTACGCCAATGCTATCCTGCATGGCCTACCAAAGAGCACGATCAACCCCCTACAATTGGCCATGAACTCAGCTGCAAGAATCCTTTATGGAGCCTCTAAGAGAACCCACATCACTCCAATACTGAAACAGCTACATTGGCTTCCTATGCAGTCCAGGATCTCTTTCAAGATCCTAACTATGACTCACAAAGCGATCTATAACAACTCCACATCTTCTATCACCGACCTGATATCAATTACACCCCCTAATCGAGCAAGGAGATCGACTGCCTCCAACTCTCTTGTACTACCTAAGGCAATTACGAAGTGCTCTCAAGTCACCAGATCCAGAGCCTTCTCTTACTTTGCACCTTCATGTTGGAATGCCCTACCAACAGGCATCAGAACCATCAGTGACCTCTCCCAGTTTAGGAAGGCACTGAAGCATCATCTGTTCTTGCAGCACTACGATGTTTCAGACACCCCCTCACACCAACCCACTTCTACACCTCAGACCAACACATTAAACTCATGCACTCCATAGTCTTAACGCGCAGAGCTGCAATCTCACCTTACTTCTCCTCTCATCAAGAAACATTTAGCTGCATTTAGTTGCTTTGTACATAGTTGCTTCTGTACATAGTTTATTATTATGTTCTCTGTTTATGAAACCTGTTTTATGTATACCCAGCTTATTTTCCTGTTCTTTGTAAGCACTGATCAATTTTTGTGACGTGTAGTTTCTGTTCATTGTAAACCGCACTGATGTCAAATAGCGCGGTATAAAAGAAACTGTAAATAAATAAATAAATAAATAAATGGTACCACGTCTCTATGCAGGAGCCCTGATCATCCACACTGCCTGCTACTGTCATTTTCCCCTCAGCCAGACCCCTGATCTGGCCATCCGGGGCCTGGATTGGACTGCAGGGAACCCCCTGGCCGGCTCACCTCTTTGGAGGGTCCATCAAGGCTGTCCGCCGATGTCACAGGGGACTTATTCCACCTCCAAAGTGGAATAAGTCCCCGTCTACTTCACCCTGCCCAGATGTACAGAGCCTTCTTTGGAATAGTCCCTGTATGTCAGGTTGGGGGTCACGCCTCCAGCCCATCCTCACTCCTTCCTCAGCCCACCCCTCACACCCTTGTATAGTGACGATTGCAGAAACAAACGAAAGTGACTTATTTATTTTCTTTATTTATTACCACTAAGTTTTGTTCAATAGACAGATAGTGGCAGAAAAGCCTGTGATTCAGGTCCAGAGAGGGCAGTTTTCAGTAGTAGAGCTTCCACATAACTTTAAACATACAAAAAATCTATTAAAGTTTATGTATATATTCAGAGATAGAAAACATATAAGCGCCACCTATGAAAATTTCCACTTTTAACTATAAGGGGCATATAAGCCCTGCACTAGCAAATAACTTATTGCAAACTGCAGGGGACATTTACATTTGCCCCCCTGCATTTAGCACAGACAAGCCATCAGAACTGCGGAGACCTAATCACAGATACCATTGGGGTGGCCTTAGTTGTACCCATGTAACCAGTGTCAAATGCAATTAGCGTGGCCCATTAATGCCCACATTAACTGCAACATACTGGGAACACCCCTATCCTATCCAGTTTCTACCCTGACATGTGCTACCAGCATTGTATGGGATTTTTAGTGTTGGGATCCCACACTACTTTTTCGTATGATGCCCAAATTGCATGCTAACCCCATGTAACCCTGGTAGTGCAATTTAGTAAACATGCTCCTAAATAAACAACAAAAAGTTTTGGTTTATTTATTTATTTAGCTGTATTTATATCCCGCTTTTCACCGGGTCAAAGCGGTGGAACATTGAACGATGGGGGGGGGGGGGGGCAATAATTAATTTTAAGGGTATGGGCTGTCACCAGGTGGCCGACATTAATGATTTTGACAAATAATTGGGACATAGACATAGACATTTGAGCTACGGTTTCATTGGTGGGTGTTTGCTTCAGGTCCGAGGTATTCTTGGAATAGTGTGGTTTTTAGTTGTTTCCTGAAGGATAGGGGTCTTTGTTGTTTCTGATGTGATTCGGTAGAGAGTTCCAGATGGATGGTGCATATAGTTAGAAGGCTCTGTTGCAGGTTCGTTGATTGCATTTCGTCCTTTTATGGGGGATGGTGAGGGAGTTGTTGGTGGTTTGTCTGTTTTTTCTGTTGTGGGTTGGTCGGGACAGTAGTGTGCGTAGCTGGGAGGTTTGAGTTTGGTAGAGAGCTTTGTAGGTGAGTAGGGTGGATTTGTACTTGACTCGTGCTTCGAGAGGGAGTATGTGTAGCTCTCTCAGGAGTGGGGTGATGTGGTCTTGTCTTTTTGCTGTCTGTATAATTCTTGCTGTGGTGTTTAAGGCAGTCCGGAGTGGTTGGTATGGGTGGCTGGGAGTCCATGGTAGATTATATTGCAGTAGTCTAGGTGGGGGAGCGTCATGGCTTGCATCACTGTTCTGAAGTCTTGTGGTTCGAGGAGAGGTCTGAGGCGCTGTACTGTTTTAGCCTTGTGGAATATTGTTGCGACGGATTTTTTTATTTGTTGTTCAAGTGTGAGTGCTTGGTCTATGATGATTCCTAGGTATCTTATCTGCGGTTGTATCTGTATTTGTGTGGTCCCAATTGAAGAAAACTCCATGATCTGACCACAATACCTCGGCTCTTTAGGTCTCTGGTCCATCAGTAGTGAGAGACAGGCAGAGAGTAATACAGAACACAATCACACACACACAAAGTGCTATTTTCTTTGAGCTCAGAGGGAAGACGGCAAGCGGTATATGGACGGGCATACTTTCACACCTGCCGAATTCAAAGTCCTCCTCCAAAAAGCTCTCTTTTTATTAGAGAAAAAGAGGAAGTAACAATCATTTATTATAACCATGAAATAACACAAGGTGTCGCCAAAGTTCTTTTTACAGAGTAAGATCTGATTACAGTGATTCACTTAATTATGGCAAAATTAGCTATAAGTGCAAAAGTTGCAAAAATTATGTTGTGTCAGCAGGGACTTCCAGCTGACTGTACAATGAACTGTGGTTGCACAGTTCATAGGCGTTATGCTTAGTTAACACTGTTCCATCTATTTTAAAGACAGTTACACAGAGAACTCATGATCATGACATCTTATTCTATTTAAGAAAGTAGGTGAAAAGTCAAACTTCTAAACACATTTTGTATCAAGAAATCCATCCATCTTCAATTACATATTGGGGATTCTGGTATCCCTCTTATCTGTCCATCTCTACAGTCCTCCCTGTGATTCTAGAAAGAATCATTACAAAAGAACAGTAGCTGAAACATGTCCAATAACAGAATAATCTTCTACAGTAGGCTTCATTTTGCAGATGTTCTGTCAAAGTCCTAGGCACATCTGGTCCATAGGTGAGCTCCATCTTGTTCATTGGAAGAAATCATTATACAAAATCATGTGACATTGTTTACCTTTGCTTAGCCCCAATAAAAAATGTGTACAGAGAACAAGACTTTACCAATTATTCTTGTAAGCACTACCTCATCCAGCAGTGGCCAACTGCTTCTCGTAGATCTAGCAATAATTCAGAGACACCAGTCATCACTCCAGATTCGTCAGCAGCATCCTTTCACACCATGGGCTGTGCTATGCACATCTTAGATCAATCTTTTTCAGTGACCATCCACCCGGCTTCACTGCTGCACATACATGAGTAGTTCTTCTGGAATCGCTGATCTTTATCAGGAGTCTCCCTATCCAGTAGCATTTCATTCAGTCGTTTTCCTCTTCGGCCCATAGGATTCAGTGCATACAATATATAATTTGTAAAAATCCTACTCTCCACTACAGCATCTCTCTTGATGCCATACAATTGCAAACAACCACAATTATTCATCCCTAACGACAGTCTTAAATTGTTGAACAGAATTATATTATCTATTGTTAATTACAATACATCTATAGCTAGCACTAAACTATTACATAGCTAGTCTGTAACATACTCATTATTTTCATCTACATTCCTAAACTTATTCTGTCTACTTGCCAAATCAAATGTTAGCATGTGGTCTGATAGACACATTGCTTTTTCCTGTCAGGAACACATTTGTACATATTCATATCACTAATTATATTTGTGATGTATTCTCCAGTCTTAACAATATACATGATATAGTCAATCTGATTTATTCAAGGGGTAACAAACATGAAAACATAACAAGCAGTTTATGACAAATAATTTAAACTCATTTCAATTGTTTGTCAATGATTATTAGGAAGGCTGTCTTATCTTAGGTGATGATTCAACTCACATTACTTTAAACATTATCACCACATCCTGTACACACAAACACCCCAGTACCTCACTGGTCTTCTCCGCTTCCACATCCCTACACGTAGTCTTCATTCTCTTCACATTAATCGACTTCACTTCCCCCCACCATCTCGTGCACACTTACAGTCTACCCGCCATTCTGCCTTTTTCTTCCTTGGTCCAGCTCTGTGGAACTCTCTTCCCACTCCACTCCATCTGGAAGATAACTACACCAAATTCAGGCCCCTACTTAAATCCCATCTGTTCACCTCAGCATATAACCTCCCAGCCACACCCAACTGACCTGGTTTATATATGTTTGCACTTTTCTTTGTTTTCTTTATTATTTTTTTCTAATACTACTTTCCCCACTAATCACAGCAGTTCACATTGCAACTAAAACTTGGTACAGCACATTAAACAGGAACATTGATAACTTGAAATTTTTCTTTGTAAGGCAATGAGGGTTAAGTGACTTATCCAAGGTCACAAGGAGTGCTAGTACTCTTCTCTATTCCAGTCTAATTCGCATAGACATCTAAGCTCACAAAGGAAGGAACATTTACATAAGGGTGTGTACATTCATAAACTATAAAACTTTTTAACACCAAATTTGAACCAATTAAAACTGTTAATTACCACTTCTTTTCAGAACAAAACAGCATAGTAGTAGAATATCAGCACATAGAACTCCTCATGCAAGAAGCCTGAGGCAAAATCAGTATTAATCAAGTGTGCAGATAACTCAAGAGCTCTAGGAAGAGCGAACACTCCAGCTAGTTGAGCATTAGCAAATAGCAAAGCAGCCGACTCTGTCACAGAATCAATTCTTTCAATTGCATCAGTTTTCCTTATTCATTGCGCAAAGCAGAACCATCAGTACAGTGTGGAGGTCAAACAGTAACAAGAAAAGAGCTGAAAGAAAACTCGTTTTTCAGTAATTTGGATTGCAAAGACTACTGCTACCAGCCCAGTGGCTTACGTCCAATGGGAAATTTCTGAGCAAAAACACAAACAGCAACAATAGAAGAGGTAAGCATATTAAATCTCAATGATACTAATTTAAAAATATTCCACTAGAAGCAAGGCATTTGCTTCACACTTGCAATTAACAACATCAGTTCTGCAGAGGTCTTTCATAATAACTAAAACATACACAACATGAGAATTTAAGATCACTCCTCCAATCGACTCCTGCAGATTAGTTTAAAAGAGACTAAGAGAATATCAGCATTTTTTCTTCAGACATTTACTCATACACTATCATAGTTGAACTTTCAACATTATACATATATTCGCCATACTGTTTTAATTACTTAATTCACTTGTTTGAATGTAATTGTAACATTCACTTTTTCCCTTTAAGTAAACAAACTTGCTTGACTTAACTTGACTAGCAATTCAATTTTTTTCCAGTTAAGTTACTAACTTCTCTTTCCTTTAAAACAATTTTTTAAACCTTTATTACATCACACAATTATCAAATATCTAAATATATCAAAACATGGAAGATCTTCCCATTCATTCACATCAATTATAACTAGAAATAGAAGTTGGAAAATATATCAATCATTTTTTCCCAAAGCATCCAGAGACATAAGAAACACCAAGGAGTAATGTTTCTAATAATATTTTTCAGCATTACACATAGAATAGAATCAGTAAATAAATTCTCATAACCCAAAATAAGTTCAGATCCAGACCTAAAAAACAAAACTTATTTACTATACATACACAAGTAAGAGGAATAGTTAATCACATTTGGAGGTTTTTTTTAACTTCCCTAATGGTTAGTCTAACAAAGAAAATCTTACCACAGTTGCTCAATACGTTCTTTCCTGCTAATATTGCAGTCATGTCAAGCCGTTATCTTTGCCGGAAACTCTAAATTATTACTGCAATAAAACGTATACTACCATTCATGACTGGTATGAAATTTGCTTAAATCTAATCATATTTCATAATGTAATCAACTCAATTTGTCCCACTGAAATGTTCCAAGGGGAACGGCAAACTGTGGTTACTGGCAGTCATCGAATATTAACATAAGGGCGCTTCACCAAAACTTGCGCCTCATTTCACAATTAGGGCTTCCTTTCTCTCTTGCCCCATCTCACTTCACTTATCTAACTGAGATCTCTAATTAACCTTACCGACTTTACATTATTATCACAATATACACACAGATATCTGTCAATACTTTAGTATACTCACGGCAACCACTGCCTGTGTCCTTGAGACTTGTCTGCTTGTTTCCATCTACTGAAGGAACACAGAGATCCGAGTCACAGCACAAACTGAAGAAAACTCCATGATCTGACCACAATACCTCGGCTCTTTAGGTCTCTGGTCCATCAGTAGTGAGAGACAGGCAGAGAGTAATACAGAACACAATCACACACACAAAGTGCTATTTTCTTTGAGCTCAGAGGGAAGACGGCAAGCGGTATATGGACGGGCATACTTTCACACCTGCCGAATTCAAAGTCCTCCTCCAAAAAGCTCTCTTTTTATTAGAGAAAAAGAGGAAGTAACAATCATTTATTATAACCATGAAATAACACAAGGTGTCGCCAAAGTTCTTTTTACAGAGTAAGATCTGATTACAGTGATTCACTTAATTATGGCAAAATTAGCTATAAGTGCAAAAGTTGCAAAAATTATGTTGTGTGTCAGCAGGGACTTCCAGCTGACTGTACAATGAACTGTGGTTGCACAGTTCATAGGCGTTATGCTTAGTTAACACTGTTCCATCTATTTTAAAGACAGTTACACAGAGAACTCATGATCATGACATCTTATTCTATTTAAGAAAGTAGGTGAAAAGTCAAACTTCTAAACACATTTTGTATCAAGAAATCCATCCATCTTCAATTACATATTGGGGATTCTGGTATCCCTCTTATCTGTCCATCTCTACACCAATGTTGAGGTGTGAGGGTGGCGTGAAGTCCGGGTCCTTTGTTATTTTGAGGGCTTCTGTTTTCTTTATGTTGATGGATAGGTTGTTCTTTTGTAGCCAACTGGATACTGCTGTGAAGCATTCTGATAAGTGTTTGTTTGTTGGGTTGGAGGTTGTAATCGGGGCATAGAGCATTATGTCATCTGCATAGATGTGGTAGTGAATGTTGTGTGCGCGTATGATTGAGAGAGTGGTTGCAGGTACACGTTTATTTATTTATTTATTTCAACTTCTTATATACCGCACTCTTTGACATCAGCGCGGTTTACAGATAACATGAAGAAACCAGAACAACAGGCTGTTTGGTATTACATATAACAGGAGTATCAACTTGGATAACATGGGAGAACTATTTACATGGAGTATATAATCTATTAACTAGATAACATGCTCAAACTATTTACATAAAATTAGCAGGAATGCTTGGAAAAAGGAGAGAGACTGTGGATTTGTGGGTTGTATTAGGGTGGGGCTATTATGTTACGCTCCATGTGGGGTAGTATTTGATGAAAAGGTGCAGTTTAAGGGCCTTTCTGAACTGGGTTAGGTTGGTTATGGCACGGAGATCAGGTGGGAGAGAATTCCATCATTTTGGTGCGCTAAACATGAAAGCTCTATTTGACGTTGATAGGCTGCACGTTGTTATAGCCTTTGGGGTTGTTAGTGAGTTTAATGCTGCCTGTCTCCTATTTCTGTTTGATGGGACGGTTTGGATGAGTTTAGAAAGTGATGTGGACGATAAACCATTTATGGCCTTAAAAGTGAGAGTGAGGGTTTTGAATGTAAGTCTTCCGTGTATAGGGAGCCAATGGAGCTGTTTGAGGATAGGTGTGATGTGTTCATTTTTGGGCGCTCCTAGGAGAACCCTGGCAGCGGTGTTCATGGCAAGCTGTAAGGAGCTTACGGTGGATTGTGGGAGTCCTTGTAGAATGGAGTTGGCGAAGTCGAAATGCGGTAGTATCAGAGCTTGGTAGATGGTTCTGAAGTCTTCGTGGTCTAGTAGGGGACGTAGGTGTCTAAGCGTGCGTATTTTGAAGTACACAGATTTTACGATATTGTTTATGTGTGATTTCATATCGAGCCTATGGTCTAGTGTGACTCGAGTATTTTATTGTTTCCTTGGTGCCTAGGTCAGCTCCCTTGACACTTATGTGTGGTGGTGGAGTGAAGTTGGGGTCTCTTGTGATAAAGAGAACCTCAGTTTTCTTATGCTGAATGCGGAGGTTCTGTGACAGGAGCCATTGTGAGACTGCGTCGAAGCAGTTTGTTATAGGCAATAAATCCATTTGCATTGTGGAAAATGGCATGTAGAGTAGGATATCGTCAGCGTATATCATACATTTCACATTGAAAGACCTGATGATATCGCAGATAGGCTGCATATAGATGTTGAACATGAGGGATGAAAGTGAGGACCCTTGCGGAACGCCTTGTCTTTGATGGAAGAGTTTTGATTCTCCTGTTGCAGATTTAACGTATTGCATTCTGGTATCGAGGTATGATTTACGTTGAAGAGCATGGCAGATAGGGTGGATCCTTGGGGTACTCCTTGGTGTTGCTGGAAGGGGGGTGAGGTTGATGTGTTTGTGCGGATCAGTTGATGTCTATTGGTTAGGTACCGCACTGGAGTATCTTTGATGCCAATTGCTTGTAGTCTGTGTATGAGGCTGTTGTGGGAGATGGTGTCGAAGGCTGCTGATATGTCTAGGAAGACCATGGCATATCCAGAGTGTTTTGCTTGAGTTCCTATGATGAGGGTGTTCATTAGTGACGCCATGAGGGTCTCGACTCCGTGGAGTGGGCGGAAGCCATGTTGTTGTGGGTCCAGTATGCTGTTGGTGTCTAAGTGTTCTTGGAGCTGTCTCTGAACTACTTTTTCAATGAGTTTGGCGGTGAACGGGAGGCTTGCAATAGGTCTGTAAGAGGCGGGATCGAGGGGATCCAGGTTGTGTTTCTTTAGGGTTGGTCGAATGATTGAGGTTTTGAGGAGATCTGGCATGCGTCCTTGGGTGAGGGATTCATTGACAATGTGGGTTAATGGTGTTTTCAAATCATCTTTGGTTTTCTTTATCCATTCTGTAGGACAGGGATCTAGTAGAGAAGTGGTGGTATTCAGGCGAGAGATGGTAGATGCTATTTCCTCTTCTGTGGTAGCTTCAAATGTGTTCCATTCTCTGTCTATGGTGGGGGGTGGTTTGTTGTCGTTTCTGGGTTCAGCTGTGGATTTTGTGGTCGTTTTTGATTAAAACAAAGTGTTTCTTTGGCTCTGTGCATGGTTACAATATATCATGCTCTACAATATCATATGTCTCAGATACTATCAAAACAGCATAGCTTCTTTCTATCTTACAATATATGAGAGCCATAAGTGAGAATCATAAAGGCTTGGTATTATCTCCATACTGAAATCAACATTGGTGTGGATCAACAAGAGATTTTACAGAGATAAAACCTTAAAGTTGAGATAAAACACTCTTTTCAATGACCTTATTCAAGGTTACCAAATTTTAAAGAAGATGATAGATACTCCAAGCTTGCACATCCTTGGCTTCCCATTTCAAAACCTGATGAACAATTGCACATTTCAGTATCGGAGGATAGATACTTGATGAGAAAGAACAGCAGCAATGAATCCATAGTTTACAAACTGACATGCAACATCACAGCCAAAGAGGGATCTAGCACCCTCCACAAGACTTCAGTCCCTTCAACACACGAGCAACTTCCTCCATTGACATTTGCTGAAAATCATGCCATACAGCTACAACAGTGTTAGTGGAATGAATAGGATTTAAACCATCCAAATTGTTATCATTTCCAATAGAGGTATGCAAATCAACCATTTTGGCTAAGCAATAGTCTGCAAAAGCATCAGTACAGGCAACAGTAATAGACAGTGTCACATCTGGGCTTGCAACCAAATCTTTGACAACTCAAACAGTTTATGTGAAGTGTTCAGCACAGAATGAATACGCATAAAGATTTAGCTTCTTTTTGCAGACTGCACAAAATTATGGTAACGATTCAAAGATTGAGTAAATACCTTTAACATTATATGTTTGAATTTCCTCTGGCACACTTACCTAAGAGCTGGTTCCAACTCCCGAAAAGGATTAGAAAACCTACAAGGCTGAGTCCTCTTTCATACAGAATAGATCACCTTCCACAAAGGGGCTGTCTTATCCAGAACCTCCAAGATGGAGGTATTCCAGCTATCCACATGTTGACCTGGATCAGATGAGTATAAACAAGATCCATTTTGAATCCAATGGGCTGCAAACTTTTCAACATCAATTTCACCACTAGTCTTATATGCAATATCCATGGAAGGAGACAGTTCCCACTGTAAATAGCCAGTAACCACAGAATAGATAGAAATTCCATATGTGAAGGGAAATACAATAGTTGTGGGGGTATACTACCGTCCACCTGGACAGAATGAACAGACAAATAAGAAACTAATTCATTTGGCAACACAATAATGGGTGATTTCAATAGCCCCTGATATTTATTGGATAAATGCACATTAGGACATATTAGGGAAGTAAAGTTTCCAGATGAACTAAATAATTGTTTCATGGAGCAGCAGGTTAAGGAGGAGAACTATTTAAACCTATCTCTTTGTGGAACATAGAATTTGGTGTGAGAGGTAACAGTGCTGGGGTCAACTGGCAATAACGATTATAACATTACACGATTTGACTTAATAACTGAAGAGACAGCACTAGGGACATCTACTACACTAGCATTTAACTTTCAAAAGGGAGACCATGATACAATGAGAAAAAATGGTTAAAAAATCCTAAAAGAAGCAGCTACATAGGTTAAAAGTTTACATCAGGCATGGGAATTATTCAAAAATTCCATTGTGGAAGCCCAGATCATATGCATTCCACATATTTAAAAATGTGGAAGACCAAATAATATTTCGTAACTGGAATGGTTGAAATGTGATGTGAAAGAGGCTATATTAGCCTAAAAGAAAATCTTTGAAAAAAAAGCACTGGTATGTTTGATGCCATGTATTGATAAGGAAGGCAAAAAGAGAATCTGGAAAGAAACAACATCTTTTTCAGATACATTTGAATCTAGAAGCCTGTGAGGGAGTCAGCTGGACCATGAGATGATCATAGGGTAAAAGGGGCACTCGGGGAGGACAAGGCCATAGCAGAAAGACTTAATTAATTCTTTGCTTCAGTCTTTACTGAAGAAGATGTAAGTGAACTACCCATGCCCCCTTGAGCTCAGTGCAATAATGAAGGGACAGGCAGGTGATAATGGCATCACAAAGAGGGTGGAGTTCACCACTTCTCACTGGGAAAAACAGCATGGCAAAAGTTCAGCAAACTGTCCCTTGTAATCAGCACAACTGAACGACTATTTCTCCCAATGCAGTCAAACAGAATCAGGCACAGAGAGTTCTCAACTACAAAATCTATAAAAATAATTGAAATCTCAAACCAAACAACACTAAAAATTAGAGTTAAATTACATTCATAACCCCCAAAATTAGACGCTTTATCCCCCCTATCAAAACTTCCCCAAACAGAAACATTTTTAGTGCTCACCCAAATAGCTTCATATTCCATACTTCTCAAGTAAGTGGAGAGCACATTCCACAGAATTGTGGCCTGGGCTGAAAAGGTTCTATCATGAGAGAAAGCTTTCTTCATAACTTGTATGCTTGGTACAATTAAGCAGGGCCGGTGTGAGGGTATTGGGCAGCCTTTTGCCCCCCACCCCTGAGATCATGGCAAAACACCATTCTTCCCACAACAGTCCTATAAAATACATCATTGGGCATCATATGTTTAAATATTAAACATTACTTTGTAAGTGTGTGTGTGCGTCCACTCTCCTAGCAGGTAAAATAACTTGCCGATGGCTCTTTGAGTTTGTTTGGTTGTCATGGTTGACTGCTGCTGCTGCTCTTTGCCACCCCTGATAAGATGCTGCTTTAGGCAACTACCTAGACTTGCCTAATGGTTCTGCTGGCTCTGCGGTTAAGTGGTTCTTACCCCAAGACCATAACATTCTTATAGGCACATATGGGCACAATTGAGATACCAAATATTCCAGTGCCAGCCCATGCAACACGTTAAACACAAATAATTGTACCGTACGGTAATATGCTCTCTAATAAGGAGCTAGTTTAACTCCCTCAACATCGGTGCCAATGAGGTTTCCAACAGAATTCTTCATCAGCTAAATGCGTTGCAGATCATTTCGCGGTAGTCCACTCAGTAAAGAATTATCAGATGACATGATCAATGTTCTTGTTACTGCTGTCATATTTACTACTGACAAATATAGCTGCAATTGGAGATGCTGTTGTAAGAATAAGAACAAACTCTTTACCAATATTCTTACTTTGATCTTTCAACAAAAGATGAGAATCCATAGATATTCCCAGGGAATGCCAGGATCATATCACCACCTGCAGTCCCCTTCGTCCGATTCTTTTTAACATCTTTGTTAGTGATATAGCGGAAGGGCTGTCGGGTAAGGTTTGCCTCTTTGCGGATGATACCAAAATCTGCAATAGAGTAGACACCCAGGAAGGTGTAGATAACATGAGGAGGGATCTAGCTAAGCTTGAAGAATGGTCTAGAATCTGGCAGCTGGGATTTAATGTTAAAAAATGTAAGGTCATGCATTTGGGCTGCAGCAATCCAAGGGAGCAATATAGTATAGGGGGTGAAGTACTTTTGTCCACTAAAGAAGAGCGGGACCTAGGCGTGATTGTGTCTGATGATCTTAAAGTAGATAAACAGGTAGAAAAGGTGACAGCAAATGCTAGAAGGATGCTTGGGTGCATAGGGAGAGGAATGGCTAGCAGAAAAAAGGAGGTGATAATGCCTCCATATAAGTCTTTGGTGCGACCTCATTTGGAGTATAGTGTGCAATTCTGGAGACCGCACCTTCAAAAGGATGTGAACAGGATGGAGTCGATGCAGAGGGTGGCTACTAAAATGATTAGTGGTCTTCATTATAAAGTATATGAGGACAGACTGAAGGATCTTAATATGTACACCTTAGAGGAAAGGCGGAATAGAAGTGATATGATTTTAGATGTTTAAATACCTCTGTGGCATAAATGTTCAGGGAGAGAGCCTCTTTCAATTGAAAGCAAGTTCTGCTACGAGGGGACATGGGATGAGGGTGAAGGGAGATAGATTCAGGAGTGATATGCGGAAATATTTCTTTATGGAAAAAGTAGTGGATCCATGGAATAGTCTCCCAGTGGAGGTGGTAGAGATGAGGACAGTAACTGAATTCAAAAAAGTATGGGACAAACACAGAGGATCTCTAAAGGTAAAAAGGGGACTGTTGTAGTTTTTGATATGGAAGAACAGACTAGATAGGCCATCTGGTCTTTTTCTGTCGTTATGTTTCTATAGGGCATGTTTACTAAACATTCTTATCGTGCGGGGCCGCGGTAGTGTACCTGTGCCATATAAGGAGTGGGCGGATCAGGCTGCCAAAAGAAAAAAACCGGGAGTAAGCAACCGGACGTGTGCGCGTCACGGTAATGTGCGGGGTCGACATTAGCGCGCCAAAAGGCAAAGTGGCGCGCTGCCGGGTATAGAAAACACCCGAGCCGTAGTACAACGGTGAAGACACTGACCAATAGTGCAGGGGCCATGGGTTCAATCCCCCATTGTGCACAACGACAAAGGCCAGCTGAGACAGCAACTGTAATGATTAAAATTATTTTAGGAGGCAAATAAATTTTGAACGGCATAAGGCGGTGCACAGTTCTCTTTCAGCGGCATAAGGAAGCGCACAGTTCTTTTTGGGCGGCCTAAGGCGGCGCACAGGTCCTCTTGTGCGGCAGAAGGCGGCGCACCGGTCATCTTGGGCGGCAGAAGGCGTCGCGCTGATAGGCACAAAGCGGTGCGCCGATAGGCACAAGCACAGGAACGGAGCCACAGCACATTGGTTAAAACACTGACCAATGGTGCTGGGAGCAGGGGTTCAATCCCCCCCCCCCCCGTGTACACTGAAGGCAGTTGTCGGTGTTTGTTTTCTATTGGAGTCACAGAAATTATGGCCGCCAGAGGTGCGTGCGCTGCTGTACGTAAAGCGGCGCACTAATGGTATTGGAGGCCTCTGATGACTGGGAGGCATAAGTCGCGCAATGATGGGAAAGCAGAGGAACCGAGCAACAGCATGATGGTCAGAACACTGACCAATGGTGTAAGGAGCAAGGCTGTGAACACCCGCAGTGCACACTAAAGACAGCTGGCTGAGGCATAGGGGGCTGTGGTGCTGGTCAGAAGGGTGTGTGGCAATGTTTTATGAGGAATAATAATTTGGGAGAGGTAAATGGTGTTGTGCTGATTTGCAAGCACCCAAACACAATCAGTGTACAATGGTGCAGGGATCAGGGGTGCAATCCCACACAATGGCAAATGAACATGTCTGGCAGAGACAGCACCTGTAAGGGGTAAGATAGCCCCATTAGGGTGTTATCGCATATCTGTGGAATAAGTGGTTTCCAGCAAATGTACTCTCAGAGCACTGTAACATAACGTGCCCTTGAAGTCACCCCACAGGACACATCTCCAAATGCAGTGTCCACCACGCCACCCAACAATGTTGGTGAAATAGTGGCCGAGGGGGCGCCACATAGGGTGCCCTATGAGGCGGGGAAAGGTCACAGCACTCTTTCTGCTGTTAGCACTGTGCATTGTAACGTATGGAAAACATAAGTAGTTGTGCTGACACAGTTCGTGCATATGTGATTTATCAGTGAGGGACTGCAGACAGCCCCTGGTGTCTGATATCCACAGGGTGTCAGAGTTAATCTCATATTGCAATCCTCAGCCTGGGCCTGTCTGCAGCCCTTTGCTCCGAGATCAGCAATGGCAGACCTGGGTCAGTCATTAGTTACACACCAAGGAGGGGCTGCAGACAGTCCCAAGTGACGCATATCAACACAGAATCAAAGTCAATATCATCCATTAAACTGCCCCATTACCTCTGGAGATGGAAATCCACAGAGTAACACAGCTCCATGACAGCCAAGGTCTGATGAAAAAACACACACGCCTATGTCATGTATGTAGAAAACTGGTGAATACAGCAATGATGTTGCAGGGGTCATGGTCTGCTCCAGTTAATTAATAAGGGTGGGTGAGGTATGTTCCCACTCTGTGATCAAGTGTACAGCAACCACTCCTGGCATAGTGAGACAATTACACCCTTGTGCCATATATTATTGCACCTTTTATGGTGCAGCAGATGTAACATCACAAACATACCCTGTCAGCAAAGGTGAACTGTAATCTATGTCCATAGGCCATGTTGAAAGGCTGTCCACTCCCAGGCCACTATCGTAGGTACATCATAAGCTGTGTCAATCAAAGGTGTGCCAGAAGATGCCATAAGGACGTATAGGTAAAAGCAGAAAGCTGAGCCAATAACAGTAACATCCCCCAAGCTGAATGCAAACAGAGGAATGTGCTAAACACACACATAACACAAACACTGCACAGAGCAGAGAAGACAGACAATATCAAATTAAATGAAGGACCTACATAAGTTGATGGGCTGCCGAAAGCAGCTGCAGGCCATGTGACACCCATAAAATGTGAAAAACATATCATGGGCAGCTATATCCATGCACAGATTGATGGTAATGTACCCTGCTACACTGACAGTGTGAGACAGAGGATGTGCAGATGTGTGTAGTAGGGGAGTCTGAAATGGAAGAATATGTGAAATATCAGGATGACGGTGGAGTACAAGTGCTAGGCAGAGCACACACAGGAGAGGCAAGCAGGTTGAGATGCAATGCACGAATGTGTGTTAGTCGATGACGTGGTTTAGCAGCATGCACATCAGGGTAGGATGGCACATAGCTGGCAGAGAAAGGATGGATGGAAGGATGTCGCACAACTCAGTTAATGGTACAATGTGGGCATGCCACTGATGTACACACATATGACTATCACACTAATGAAAAGCACATATGCAGGACAAGCAATAACATACAACACTGCAGACAGGAACCACACAAACGACCAGTACTACAAATGTAGACGCCTAAAATGGTAACACACACCGCCCATGTGAGGCACAACAAAGTCTACATAACCAAAATAACGCATGCCAGTACACAAAACGCCTGCTGGCTGCCATGACAAACAAACACAAAAACAACTAATCTGTAGTAAATGCACATGCAGATACACCATGTACAGAAAGAATTTGCACTCTGTATCTTGCAACAACAACACCTGCACAAACACAATGAAATGTCCTGCACTGAATACAGCATGCAAAACAGGGATATAATTAAACACAACGCCATCAGAGGATGTTCCCTGGATCAGGTGAATAATCAGGAGAAGAACAGGAGACAGCTCAACATGCAATAAGGTGTAGCACACCAAACACCTGAATCTCATCAAAAAGAAAGGGCCACATGCAACAGGATGTAAAGACCCTAAAGTGTGAGGTCGTTATTACACAACAAATGTCATGGCTAGGCAACACACAGGATGCACCCTTTTCTACAGTGAAGACAGTAAAGGGTGTGTGTAGAGCTGAGGAACCTGTTGGTACCTCATGGCCGAGTGAGGCCATTAGAGATGTTAAAAACAAAACATGTGCGGAAAAAACATGCATACAGCACACGTCAAACACATGACCATAGCCAATAACAAAAAGCAATCAATGAGCACACTCTAACACAAAGATCCCAAAGGGCGTGTGTGGATGTCAAGCGTACATAGACAGTGATGTGCCATGTGGCTGTCACTAACACAGCTGGCACTGTACAAGGATGTGAGCATAGGTGACCCATGTACATGTCCAGCAAACAAACACATAAAGGGGATGTATGTGCAAATACCGGAGGACTAACATAGTGAAGTGAAACATGGCTTGCACACCAAACAAACAGTGAACAAGTCACAGAAGCACCCCATGTGGCCCATGGCAGGTCATGTAACCCACCATCACCTAGCAACAACAAAAACATCATCTACACCCTGTGACATTGAAAGGAAAATGATGGATCCATGGGCTCACAAGGAGTCATGACTGATACAAAGTCACACATTGAGCATGATGACAGACCTGAAATGCAAACACCACACGAAACACATATTGGGTAAATACAGAACTTTATTTGGTTTGCACATCACAAATAGTGTAGACAGTGCCATCATAATATCAGGGCTGGCCGCATCACCTCGGAAAGTGCTCAAAACCTTTAGCATGTCACAAAGCCACCTCCTACAGAAAGGTAACTTGGTTGACAACAAATTATCCACACCAGATATAATGTGCATCAGGTGCATACTCTGCACCTGACACCAGACCCCAAGCGCCCCCTTGCTGCTGCATGTCGCAAATGTGTCACCCACATATGAGTGCATGTACAGATGAGATGATGCATGCTGAAGACCCAATACACCTCATCTGTCCCTCAGAAAATACCCAACTGTCAAAACAGGGGTCAGACTAACTCCAAAAAGATATTTGGTGCAAAGGACTTTAATGTTCAAAAACATGACAGAAAAGTAATGATGATACTCACATCCCAATGCCCGATATGGGAGTACAAGCTACACCACTATGGACACAAACAATCATGTAAATCACAATAAGCATCTGCTAACAAATACCACATGCACATGACCACAGACATAATACCAACTCAACAACCAGCAGAAAATATGCACATATTACACCATCAAGGAGGTCAACATGCAGTGTTGGTGTGGGGAAACAGTGCATCGTCACATATACCAGGATACATGGAAATTCCCAGTAAACAAGTAGTATTGACACCCACACTGCCACACTGCAAACATAATGTGGCAATGTGAGTGTCGCTAACACAAGCCATAGTCATGACCGTGAAGACGGGAAATGCAAGGTGTGTACAGACATGCAGACTGTCATGTATGCACAGTACGCAAACACACGAAGCAGCATATAAATAAGGAAATAATGGACAAACATATCACCTAAATCCACACAGAAGCCATAGGTCCACATGTGGTGTCACAGAAACATAGTCAGTGAGATGCACAAGCACCAGCCACATGGCAACATGATACAGTGATGCCACACATGCATGTAAACACCCATGGGTCACTGAAAACATCATCCCAAGATGGTCTTGTGTTTGAAAACATTGTGGAGTTTAAATGGGGATCATGTCCAGGTGGCAAATAGGTTGACGTAGACAATAGGAGCACTCCATCGTTGGCCACATGACAAATACATGGGCTGTATGCTTGTGTTGTAAGAAAAACATTAGAATATCATCGGTGCCATGTCACAGCCATGGTACAAAACATGAGACACCCAACTGTGACAAAATGTAACACCTACAATGTCCATGTCAGTTGCTGCTGCACAAGGGGGGATCATCGTAAAACGTCAGAATTGTATCTAAAATCCAAACACTCATGTTAAAAGTGTCTTTGAGGCTCAAGACATGCATAGTCAGGGGTCTGTGATCAATATACCATAGTCCTTCGAAGTCCATGTGTGTCCCCCACAATGAGGAGCACGTCCTGCCAATCAATTGCATCAGCAGTGCTATCGACACCTCTGTCAGGGTGAAAGCAGTAGTCAAAAATCAATAATGTCTATCCCAGTCATGTGTTGCACTCTCAGAGGTAAAACATCCAATGGCAAAATGTCATAGCAAAGAGTTGCATGGTGGTCTGTCCTCAAACAGGTGGGTGTTGTTGACAACAGTTGCAGTGTAAGAGATGTGCCCGGTATGTCCACTGTCCTGTGTCAGGAGAGGAGAGGTATGTAATCGTCAGACACCTTTGAAAAGAAACACAAATGTCATAACGTCACAGCTGTGCAAATGCTGAAGAAAGGAATGCAAAGTCAAACAGGACATGATAGCAATATGAAACATAACCATGTGGCCAACATCATTATGCCTCAACACAGACATGGTTGTCACATGGATATGTTAATGTCCATGCGCCTGTCACACAGGTGTGTTGCAGCTACACACCATATGCAGCTGTTCATGTGAGTCTAGAGAAAATGTTACATGCCCATCAGAACAACATTATATCATCAACAGTGAAAGAGAGATGTAATGAACCCCAAAAGAAACCAATACACATACCGTGTGTGTGCATCAGGTGTAGCTCATCAATCGCTTGAGCCACTACACAACAATATCAGGAACACCTGAAGGTAGACAATGTCAGCAAAAGCTCGAGATTCACCATGGCAAGCCAACGTTGATGACGGTCCAGATTATGTGCATATCTGTAAACACAAATGAAAACAGACCAGTGCTTAATGACAACAAAAGAAACATGTTTTCTCAATGCACACAACACATGTCCATAATGTTGACAACGTTTACACCACTATGTAAGAGGTAGCATAGTCACAACAGACACCCAGAGGCACACACCCCTAACAGCACATGATAATGTATGATGTCGGAGCAATGCAACATCACACAGGCAAACGACAAATACACACACCCACAGTATGGAAATGTCTAATTGACATCTGTAACACATGGCCTGCATGTGCACAGGTGTAGATCTGTAGATATAACGGCCCAGTGACCATGCAATGATATCATGGTGTTGTCTGAGAGTACATTGTTTGGGGACAGAAAACGTGCAGCCAAACATCACAATACAACAACCTACACACACATGCAGGTCTGTTTCACATGTCACAGTGAAAGTGTGGTAGAGGACATGCTTAACCAAGACACAAGGGAATATGAGTGACACCAGCAAGAGATGGTTTACTGATGCTAAACGTAGAATATTGGAAAACAAATCATCTGTGCAATATGACAGATCAATAGGAACATATGATTTCAATTAGTGCGGTCACACACAATGTCTATGTACAACCACCTACCAAAACAAAATGATTAATTGCTGATGTAGAGACACATGGCAAAGCACCAGACCAACACCATCAAATCCTCGTATGTCCTCTGCACATGGAGACACAAGATAAGCAAACAAATGTCATGTTATAGCCATGAATCACACACTGCACCGTCATGTCCCCAGCTATCACACCCCACAAGAGCCCTCAATTAATGACTGCTCCCTATCACAATGTACAGATCACATACATGTCAGAGGCATCACGGAGATGTCTAACGAGATCCTGAGGTGTGTGTAGTGTGTCCGACCCCTCCCTTACCTCGCTGTCCGTGTACACACAGAGCAATTCAGGGGTATGCGCACACCATTCTGTTGTCTCAGTTGCAGAGTGCACTATAAACCTTTTATCACCATATTGTGACAAAAGACTCCTCTACCTGTTTAATGTTGTGCCAAAGTTGTATGTTAATCCACTTACAATAGGGAAAAGCATTGGATATCTGCGCTCCCACCTCATGTATTCCCGTATCATAAACATATCCTGGTTTGTACATCTCATACCGTCTGTAATATTAACAGTTATGTTCTGATGATGTGCACAAATAACATGCATAATGTGTTGCATGTGTTAAAATGGACCACCCCATGTCTGCATGTGACAAACCCCTGAGGGCTGCATGCCATCCCAATGTGTGTTAGTCTGAACGTTGAAACATGCATACCCTACATGTTCACCTCTGATAAATAGCTGGCACCTATGTCTGTGTATGTAAGTCAACATAATCATGCCTTGCTTGTGTCTGCAAGATATTTGCTCATATGGTCTGTGTTCACGTGACCTACACACATACACAGCCTGTAGCTAACGCATGATGGATGATGTTGCAAGAGCATCAGCAAGATATGCCATCCAATCCATTAAATACCTGCTATAACACAAGCAACACCCACATGCTGTGATCCAACTGGCTATTGTAAAACACCCTTTGCTGTATCTGGCTGATACATCTCACCATGTGTGTAGATACCCATCACTGCAGTGAAGGTAGACTCACCAAGTTAAAAGTGTTTTATCACAACCCCCTGGCTGCACAATGCAGAAGGTCGGGTTCCCTAACCACATCCATGTCATGGCTACCTGATCAACAATACATTTTGACACACGTCATGTTTGACATCCACATACCACCCAAACTGTTAATATCATCTCCCCATACTAGCATCAACTATGTTTATTGTGCTTTATGTGACATGTTGCTACACACATGAAGAGCACACAAACATAGGTATGTCACAGGAGCCTAATACCAACATAAACATCACAAATGTGTCTAATCGTAGCGCTCCACAATGGACAACAGTCAACAAACAGGGAGTGACCGTCCAACATGAACATATCAACATATGGCTGACACTGTGTGGCACACATATCATGTAAGATAACACCTTCTGGTCTGACAACAGCTGTTTATATCAGAAGCATACACTACCTGTGAATTGCACCCTCCAAACAAACCACACAGATACCAACAAACCCCCACATCATCTGCCACCAACTGCTGTTGTGCAAATCCCACATTATTTGTGGCACACCCATGGACATATGTGATGTTGGCATTCAGAGTCAACTGGTACTGCAGTGTGTCATCCAGATTCCATGTTAACATTAACACATAAAACAATAAACATTACACACATTGTATAGCACATGTGTGTCGTAAGCGACTTAATACGTACATGTGAACAGCTCTGCAATCAACCTCCGCCTGAACGCTGAGCCCTCCCGTGTGTCACCACTGGCACGTACAGGGGGGCACAATGGATCCTCCTCAAGATCCTCATTAATTTCTGCAGGGATATCGTGCCTGAGAGCAATGTTGTGCAGGATGCAACAGGCTATGATTATCTCGGCAACAGTGCGTGGCTCATATTGTAAGGCCCCGCCTGTCCTATCCAGACACCTGAAGCGACTCTTCAAAACGCCAAAGGTGCGCTCTATGACAGAGCGGCTGGAGGCATGGGCATCAATTAACCTCTGCTCTGCACGTGTCCGTGGCTGACGAACAGGAGTCAGCAGCCAGGGGCGACAACCATATCCTGCATCACCTGCAGAAAGAAATGTTGCATGTAAATGTAGGGGTCCATGTGACACAGTCCTGACAGCTGTGTCGACATGAGAAAGAAACCAACAAGACAGTGTGACAACAATATACAGCTGCAAACTATGCAGCTCTATCAGATATACATATGATGACATACAAGCTAAACATGGCTTATCCAGCCCGTAAACACATATCAAATATCACAAACGACCATAGTCACCCTTAAATAATGTGTGTGTGTGTGTGTGCTACATGCATATGGTGATGCAGTTACTGTCCACATCTGCAAAACCACAATGGTGACACCACAATAGCAATCCAATGCTCCCATAATCACAGGGTATGTCTCATCAATAACCAAGGGAAAACACACAGCCATTTGAGTGTGGCACACATACACACCATGTATGACATGGTGGTAGGTAAGAATGAAAAGCATATCACCTGTAGACATCCTGTTTATGAATGGCAACATATGATGTTTATTTTGTCAGGCAAAATAAACTGTGTATTGTTGCGCGCCAATGCCTGTCATAGCCATAGTCTTCCCAGTCCCCATCCTGTACCAAATCCCTCTGAATGAGTGCGGTCGTCCAACATGCACACTGTGCCCGTCATTAGTTTGCCCCCAAAAACATATGCATAGGCACATAACCGTCCGCTGTAGCTGGTTCCCATACCGCTGTGTATGCACCCACGTAGTCCCCTTGCTGTAACTGTACATTTTACACAATGTGATGTGAAATGAGAATGGCCAGACAAGATGGCACAAACGTACCCTCAACTACAGTGTCAGAGGATACTGTAAGCACTACATATTGTTGCAAGTCTGCTGTGACATAGGCAATATGTCTGGCCAAATATATGGCCACGTGTTTTCCCTGCTGGAAACTCAACATCATCTATCAGATATTAATATACACCATACTCATGTCAGATATTGAGCCCTGGGTGACAACTCCATCACAGAGTGCGTGTGTCAAACTGACACCGCACATGACATGTGTGTACTATTAGGGTTATCCAGAACCAGACATGTTAAATGACGGAGAAACATTATCCAGAAATTAAACATCATCACAGGTGTATTTTGTGGACAAAACCACCCCACCAACCACCCCAAGATTGCAAATGCTACAAACATGCACTATGAGGTCATCATCAAACAACATAGATGTCTGCACTGAGGTGGCAGCACATGTACAACATGTGCATATAACGGTAATAGACTGTGAGGATAATCATGATGTAGGGTTAATGTTTCTAGTCGTACCAGACGTACAAAAACATGTAATAATGTATACCAACACCAGTCCTGTGACTAACATCAATTCATATGCAAGTGCATGTGTCAAACTATATAAAACCTCTACTGTGATCACAAATAGAAACATGTATCATGACATACAGAAATAAAAGACCCTGACATACTCACCCAGCAAGATACATTCGCCAAAACGTCCCTCCTCAAATTGTGTGAATATTGCCGAGTGATGCAGGTTATAGGAGTCATGGGTGGACCCTGCAAACCTAGGGACCACATTCAGAATATGCTGATTTGCATCACATACAACCTGAACATTCAGGGAATGGTTGTGTTTGCGGTTGCGGTACGCTACCTCCCTGTCTCTAGGCGGGACCAGGGCAACATGTGTGCAATCAATAGCTCCATCACGTGTGGTATCCCGGCTAATGCCTCAAAGGCCTGGTTCAGGGTCCATCCATTGTTGCCTAGTGTGGGGTATGGCTATGTAATCCCCCATCCGGCTGACCATGGCACGCAGTACCTGGTGGAGACATCGTGAGAAGGGTGGGCCGGCTCATGCCACCCACTGCGGCCACAGATGTCTGAAAACAGCCGGAGGCAAAGAAATGTAAGGCAGCAAGGAGCTTGACTAAACCAGGTATGGCATTGGACCGATCAGTCAGGGGCTCGAGGTCAGGTCTAAGATCCTCATAGAGACCCCTAATAGCCCTTGTGCTCAGTCGGTAAAAGGGAGATGACCTGGTCCTCTCGCATGTCATAGAGCTGGGGACGGGGCCTGTAGAGGCGTGGCTGCCGAGGCCTGCACCTCGGCACACCTCCTGCGCCGTGCACGAACAACACAGGCTTGGACCGCCACCACAGCTGCAGGTCTGAGTTGCTGCGGGACTATACCCATGCCCTGTGCCCCAGCCCCATCGACACCATCTCCCGTTGTTCGGCAAACCCAAGCATCTGCCCACTGCACAGGACACATGCAGCAGCATAGACAGCGCCATATAAACTCCTCCCACCAAACTAAGAAACAAATAAAACTATGTCACACACAATAAACTATCTAAGCACTGTACAAACTACAAGACCACACCAGACCATACACACACAAGACAAATACAATCCTCAATACAAACACCAGCCAAACAATCTACACATACACCTGTTCGGACTCCCTTACTGTTCTCTCACCAAACACACTTCTACTCTTCTCCGCCTACAACCCTCAACGTCGACAAGCTGTTTCTCCCTCACCTATATTTCCTTTTCCTTGCCGTGACGTCCAATGCGCATGCGCATCTGCTCACAGACGAAGGTCTAGAGTCACGCGCCTATGCGCGACTCTACGCATGGGTGTCGGCATGTGCGTGGTGACACGCAGATGCGCATTCGCCTTGCGGCATGCGGAAAAAAGCACCCAGACGCCCATGCGGGACTCCACGTAATGCGTATGCGTGACCATACACATACGTAGCACTATTTCCATCGGCGCATGTGTGTGTTGACGCCTGCAAAACGCCCATGCGTATGACGTCACACTCACGGCGCACGAGCGCGACGCACGAGCGTGTCCCACCAAATACACGCCTGCACAAATGCGCATGTGCAGAAATCAAACGTGCAAATACCGTATAAATAGGCCTCAACACGTGGCACACGGTGAGGGATGTTAGAGGAGTTTCACAAACAGACACAGAGGTAAAAGAGTGAGCCAGAGCCAGAGGATAGGTTAGAGGTAGTCCAGAGGAAGGTGATGAGACATAAAGGTACAGTGGGCAATAGGGAGTGAGGGCTGTGGTGGCAAGACGTCAGAGGAAGGCGGGGATATAGAGATTGAAGCAGAGTCTGAGAGGAGAGAGGATGAGGTAGGGGTACGGCACAGGATAGAGGGAGAGGATAAATTAAAAAATCACTGTAGTATCTGTGTACCATGTGCTCATTTACTTGACACAGCACCTGTGTTACAGTGTACTGTATTGTGTCCCTATTGTAAGTGTTATTGTTAATCTGTGGTGTGTGCTGTGTCCTGCGTGTGGGTTGGTGAAACGGGGGTTGTTTGAGGCAGGTGCCTGTGTTCAAGTGGTGTAGCATGGAGGAGGGGACAGTGAACAGAGGAGGGCCAGTGTGAGGGAGGCGGGAGGATGTGGGGCAGCCAGTTGGTGATTGAATGCTCACAACAGGGGCACCAGGAACTGACACAGCCTAGCCACGAACAGGGCCCCCAGGGCCATCTGCTGGAGCGAACAGCCGGTCACATTACAGCCAATATGGCCAAAAGAAAAAAAGGGTACCTGTGCCAGCAACACAAAGTGCAGGGAGAGCTGTAAAAGGTTCAGTGACAGTGAAAAAAACCATATATTACTCTCCCATTGTTCCTTGACAACCTACGAATGTATTATTTGGCATGAATGAAGCAACACGCACATCTTGTTGCCAAAACAGAACTGGCAGTGTGGGGAGGATCTGCGTTACTGCACTGTGTGGGGCAGGGGGGCCCCACACGTGATTGATAGAACAGCTTAAAAAAAAGAGGTTTTCTGAAAATCAACGAGAGGGTGTCCGTTTTCAGACTCATGGTTGCTGTAAGACAAACATGCTATGGGCACAGGTGGCAGGACCCCCCCCTCAACACCCACACTCTCGCCCCTGGAAACAAGAACTTGCAAGCTTTACGGCTGGGAGGGCATCTACCTTCGTGGACTGCCATGAGGGCCCTGGGATAGCGGCCAACATTCCAAACATGCAGGTATGTTACCACTAAATAATCATTTCTGTCTCATGGTACAATCTTCCATTTATTCAGTTTTACAGGGCGGTTCCTATGCAAATTACACTTCCCATATGTTGTACCACAAACCCCACATCATGGTTTGCCATCCTGTTGTGATATGTGTGTGCAATTAGTTCCGTACCTCACCATTTCTGGTGGACATGTCTGGGGGTTCCAACATCCACAAACCGACCTCCTCAAAAACCCATCCCACGAGGGAATATTGGGCATAATGAAGCACACAAAACACATGAGTCACCAGACACAACAAAACAAACGTGATTGCCATAACAATGCATGGGACTGTGTTGGTCATTTCAAAGGCATGTTTGTACTCGAAATGGGACAGCAATACAGTGCTGCATGTGCACACCCAGTGGGCCCAAACGGTTGTGATGCCGTAGTTGCCAGACGCTGGCACTAGGGGTCACTGCGAGTCACATGTTTGAAGCCAGATGGACATCATCAATAGCACCATACAAAAATATATGACCCATACTCACAACCAAACACACACATGCCAGTAATTTGCATAAAGCAGG